>JAPJYX010000002.1:5010000-10010000 GCA_030503985.1 Himalopsyche tibetana | reverse complement strand
ATTATTTTCTTTGAGAATATTCTTTCTAAAATGGATTGTTATAGTTCATCCATTAAAATTGTACGGCAAGTAATTTAAATAACCGTCCTAAACGAATGTGTCAAAGGTTTTCGCTTAAAAATCTTTAAATCTTTACCTGATAGATATATGATATGAAAAAATAAATTCAGATATGCATGTTAGTAATGGATGAGATATTGAATTATGATTTTTTTAAAATGTATTTAGATTTGTGCTCATCGTTTATTCTTACTATGGTAATGGTTATATTTTCTTACACATATTTTACATTGTTGTGTGTTGACATCTGACCTTTATTTTATTATTTTTTTACCATTAAAACTGATGTATTATGTCTTATGAAACTGTTCATAAATTAAATGTAACTGAAATATATAATATCATTTTTTTAATCACTTGTTTTCTTATCCATTTTATCATGGGGAGGGGGGAGCAGATACTCTTTGATGAACTGCCCGTTAATACGAATTTTCAATTTTTCCCTTACCTCATTAATTTTTTGGTGTATATGCGGCCTTCAAAAATCATAGATCAAGAATTACTATAAATAAAGTCTCATTTGGACCAACCAACAACACGGCCGAGTAATAATACTGACTAAGTAAAAATATATATATATATTATGTTCGTTCCGTTCAATTCAACAGTTGTCTTCATATAAAAAAAAAATTCAAGAAATATATAAATCGAATTATCTCTACGATGATGGAGCTACAGCAAGATAAAAAAATATGCATAATCACAATTCACATTGTTAGTGTATTCTCCACTCAACACTCGTCAGATGCCTGTTCAGACACGCCAAAAACATGAGCGATGGCATGCGATGGCATGGTGGTGGGGGTATCCTCTATGCTGTGGAAATATTGTAGAAACAGTTACTATTCTCTTGCCTGCTCAAATCACTAGTAAGATTACTCAGCCAAATCCCGTGCGTCACAATCAGATGTTTTTTATTCGGCTGCGCATTCTCGGTTGGTGTAAATGGCATTAGGCTGTATATAGAATCGGGGTGAAAGAAATCTACTTTAATGTCATCTCAGTTTACCCAAAAACAATTTGTTGGTTAAATATTTCAGTTAAACAACTTTATATATTTAAATTTCATATTTTAATGAATTTCTAGAGAAAATGCATTAATAGTATAATTTCAATAGCTCAAATGACAAATACTGTGATTAAAATAAATCCTCAGAAGTAATTATTGTCTATCTTCAGGCTGACAATCTTTTTCTTTATCTCTTTCAACTGAAATAAAATGACAAAATTAGCTATAGTTCCAAAAAATAGTTAAAAGATGGCATAGCTAGAAATTTGGGGCCATCGTGCAAGCCCCCCCCCCCCTCCCTCCCTCTTTCACTGGGTTTCATGCATCTTTCATAAGATGGCTACGTCAGTTTCCATTGTGTATAGTAGTGGGACAAAGATGTAACATAAAAGTACGTACATTTAACGAGTTATTTTTTTTAATTGACAGTAGAAATTTGGGCCCTCCTTTTTGCTGGGCCTTCATGCATTGCATGACTGCTATAAGGTGGCTACACCTCTGGTCAAAAGAAATTGTATTTCAACAAGCATCTTAAATAAAAATGCTTCTACTGTTTGTATTAATATTTCAATGAACCCATAGGCAGGATGTTTTTTTCTGATTTTCTAAAGAACATAACATAAGGCAGTTTTTTTGGATTTCGCATATATGCCGCTGATCATTCATTAGAATAAAATCATGAAAAACATTTATTATAATATATAAGGTACCTTTTTCATCTCATCACTGATTTTGCTCTTTTGAGTTCTCGGTGACCACTCTATACAGTCAGATCCTGTAAATTCCAGTGAATCTACAACTTCCGCGATTTTCATTTCAATATTCGGCTTAACCATTGGTTTGCGTGCACCAGTTTTACATTTATTTCGTATATTCCTTTTGTACTTATCAGGGAGATCTTTTTCAATGTCAGCTCTTGTTAGTATTTTCACAAATTCTATATCTGTATCATATGGAAGTTTTGAAAGATTTAAAGCATAATATATGTGGGTGTTGGAACCGCTTGTTTCTTTGTAATCGTTTCTCCAGTGCTTGAGAGCCTCCAATGATCTAATAAATATCAATTAATTTCATGAAATATATTAGATTGTCTCATTAGTCTGCGTTTTTTAATACACGCGCAATATGCACTCTTCTTCAAAAATTTAAGCTATATTCAGGACAACGGTTGTTTCGGTCTACTCTCCGGTGAAATAATAATATTTTTTTCAAATTTAAAAAGAAACGATTCAATACATTTTTGTAAACAGTGCCAGTGGAGTATCAGTTTGCAGAAAGGATGTATGCAGTGGCGTAGCAAGGGGGGCGGCATTTTCAAAAATACATACAATATTTTTCGATAAATTATACTTGAACATAAATAAAAATTAAGCCACCTGTAGTAAAAACTTCTAGTCCATGGATATAAAATAGTAGAAGTGATTTAAAAGCAAAATTAGATGAAATATTGGATACGGCAAATTCAAGGACCGCCGGCAGGAACCCATTCTACACCACTGGATGTATGACAAGATGAGACACGGCTTAGAGAATAAAAGTTTTGAGCAGGCTTGCGTTAAAACTGCTGCAGCTGTGTGCTCATCTGCAGAAGATTGTTTTCAAGCAGTAACTCTTTGACTTACATTAAATAGATTAACAGAACGATTTTAGCAGTTTTGTTAATTGATGAGAAATATTGTTCGTTACTTTGAGATTTTACTGTGATTTCAAAAGTTATTATGAATAACATTCAAACTTACCTTCTATCCTGTAAAACCCTTTCTCTTTTACTTAACAATTCCCTTCGTTTTTCTAACCAGACTTCTTTCATCAAAGTTTCTTGAATTTTCAGAGTCTGTTCATCTTTGTTTCTTGTTTTAGCCCTTTTTACATACTTACTGCTGTTTGAATATTTAGAATATAAAGCCGACCTATATCTGCTTCTTTTAGTTTCGGGTAAATCCACATTCAAGGAAACACATGAGCTCGTACTAACAATTGGCCTTGATTTAGTACTTTCTTTTTTTAAGTTGCATTCTGAATCTAATGAGACATCACTCAAGGATTTGAAGGATAAATGTGTTTTATTCTCAAAAAAACTCACTTTGGAGTTATTTTTTCTTTGTTTTTCATTAAAAGTAATGGAATTTTCAAACAAATCCTCACATTGAAGAGACAGGTCAATGCAATTGCCAGACTTTTTCTCTTTATCGTCCAATTCTTTGTTATGTTGAAACAATAAATATTTTATTACATTAGCTGTTCCAGATTTAATAATTGATTTTGATGGCCATGTTATAGGATTCCCTGTCAATTGAATAGATTTTAAATTCTTCACTGTGCCTAATGCCAGCGGTAGAAAGGATAGTTTATTATTTTGGAACAGAATTATTTCTATTGATTTGTGATTTTCGATAGATAATGGAAATTTGCTAATGTTGTTATTTCTCACATCAAGCCATTGAAGATTGGGTGCATCAGTAAAAAGATTTTCGGGTAGCTCAAATAACTTATTATCTTCCAAATAAAGATGCTGAAAAAATAAATACATAATGAATATAATATTACACATGTAGGCGCTTTGCCACCTTTTTTATTTTGTATTTTTAAAAATTTGGTGTAATGTGTAAAATAAACGGGTGTAATGTGAAAAATGAATTTGTAGATATACTGAAAAGGGGGTACTAAGGATATTAAAATTATGCAGCGCTTGGAAACTTTTTCTTGATTAACTTATATACAACTATAGATACTAGAGGTTAGCTTAGGTTAGGTAGCACAACTCAAAAATGAGCGGCGATTTGGCAACAAACCATTCAAGAGATTAGTGCTCTGCAATCACATACCGCGGCAAATCACTGAGTCGTGAGATAATGACAGGAGTGCCACAGTGTACTTCTTCATTTCAAAATATAAATTAATTGTTCCATACATTTATTTTTATTTTTTCGATGGATTCGGCGGATTCGGCGGATAGCTTTGTGAAAATTATTTTTTAATGTAAAATTAAATTATTTCTTTATTCAGCTGATTGTGATATGTGTTTGAAAATTTGTGAATCGCTCACGTTCCAACAGCAAAAACGATCACGCATGTCCTATTTTTGAAATACATATAAATATTTTTTTAACTTGTGTGCTGCGGAAATCTGAGAAAAATTTTGGCATGCCGTGCAAGGAAAAGGGTTGTGGAGCACTACAATAGAGGTGGCAAATAAGTAATATAGTTATTTTTTTATTACAAACACCATTTTTTGTATATAACTACATAAATTACGTATAATAATTATAATGTAATCATTATTCTTTGCCTGTGAAAAATTTCACATCTCAATGCTTAGAATGTATGGCCTTCTAATGGCGCATAGCAAAAGAATGTTTTCAACGAGAATTGATTGTGAATTAGTCATTCAGCCACCCATTTTTATTTTTCATTTGAGAAAACAGGTTCGGAATAGTAATAAGAAAATTAAAACCGACAAGTTACAAGCAATAAAATGTTTAAATATCCAACAGGAATTTCAACAAATTTTTACCCTTAACAGTTTCATTTCGATTGTTGGCCATTTATATAAATTTCTTGAACTCAAATCGAGTGAATGATCCGAGTTATTTTTACCGTCACTCATGCTAAAAAAATATAGTTGATTGATTCAGGATTTGTAGATAGTATTATTCACGCTAAGCCACTTGCGACTAATCCCCAGCAGTTTATGTTGGCAGTTTATGATGTTGGCATATTCGTTTATTATTTGGTCGATAAAATTCGCAGATACTATTCAAAAATAGCGGTTCACATACTTCAAAAATATTTTTGTTGCCACCTATATTTTTTTAAAAAGTTAAATTATAATTCAAAGAATTTCAGAAATCACCATCAACCCAAAAACTTTTGTCATCGAGTTGATTTAATTAAAATATACGTTAGTTGTTACAATATTAATATATGATTTAAAAATAATTTTATTGAATACGCCATTCAATAGGCTGTACACTGTCATCATAACAGCCGTAGAATGGGGACATCTAAACCATTTCCAATTTATTATATGTAATTAATTTACAACATTTGATACAAAGCGTTTCAATATTATTTTTTTTACGCCGATGAGTAAATTATTTTTTGATAATGCACACCCTGACAACGCTCGTGAAAATTTATCTTCTACTTCTTTTTTGTCAGTATATTTTTCAACACCAAGATGGCGAACGTGCGGGATAGTGACACATCCTTGTGGCTTCATAATAAGCTCGGAACGTCAAATGATTCGTGGACTGGTGGCTCAATTTGCACCCAGCTAAATGCCGAAGTGTTAAGAAATATCAAGGACTGTTTTCCTGATCTCCAGCCTCAAGTTAAATTGAAATTATTACTGAGTTTCTTTCATATCCCGCGTAGAAACGTTGAAGAGGTAACTTTTCAATTTGTTGTCATTTTGACGTAGATGAGTAGATGTGTATACTACTCCCACTTAAATTACCAGTGTGTATGTCGGAGCGAGATAGCACTATAATCACAATAACCTTAATGTATTTGTCGAAATAAGTTCCAATATTTTGTTGTGAATTACAGTAAATTAACATCGGTATTTCTAAGATTTGTAATTGAATTGCATTTTAATAATGACTTTGTCGCTTTCCCCCTTATACGATTGAATTAATTCTTACAAAACATTCGATGTAAATAACCTATGAAATTGACATTTCTTGTAACATATTTGATGATTATTGTTTTGGAGTAGTCCAACACATTCTAAAATTGTTATTAAAATACATTTTAACTATTTATTTCCCTATGCATATTTGTTATTGACAACTAGCTTTGCTTTGCATTATATTATGTTCATGATAATATGTCAAAAGGCTTCATTTCCAAAAACGTATTTGAATATCTTCACTGAATCACTTGGTATAGAAATACATTGATTTACACATAGTATGTATTATTAACTGAGATTCCAGAAAAATTTTATATGATACTAGTGGTTTCATTTGGCTTCTCCCGGTATCTGTATTTAATATGTATTAATTTATTCACATTTTTTTATTATCTGGTATTTAAAGTATACCCATAGTGATGAATACATTCACAGTGGAACATCTATATTCATCATTAATCCGTTCCTGAGGCCTTAACGAATATGGATGATGACAAGTATAGAAAGTTTTTTTTTTTTAAACAAAGAAATAATTGTATTTCATTAACCCTCGCGGCTCGGAGACTAGAAAAATACTTCTCATCCGATGGGGTCGTTTAAGGACCCTAGTGGTTTCCTCATTATTGGCCTTATTCTTATGGATTTCAAAAAAAAAAATAGTCTAAGGGCTTTAAAATATATCTCTGCATCATTCCTCATACATTTTTTTTATAAAAATCCGTGGTTTTTTAATAAATAATCATATTTTAAGTTGCGCGTAAAAAAGACGTCATCCCAGCACACATATGAAATTGCAACTGACGAGTTTAGCCCAGCTATCTTACGAACGATCGCTTATCGCATATTTATATTAACTACAAAAGGTCCAAAAATTTATGATATAAGAAAACCTTAATTATAAACATTGTATCACCCATATTACAATAGATATTTAAGAAAATGTGGGTATTGGGGTCGCATTTCTTGAGCTTAGAACCGGAAAAGTTAATCTGTTCCCAGACACTAAAAATGTTAGAAATATGAAAAAATTGCTTAAACTTTTAATTCAAATAATATATAAAGTGGTAGAAGCGGAAGAGTAGAAAGGTTATTATTGTTTAAAAGAAGAGTTGCTATAAATTAAAATATCAGATCAATTCTGGTCACAGGGTCTATTTTGCTGATGATTCTGTAGCACTCAATTTAATAAACTTATCCAATGTTGTCTGTTTTTAAAAACGTTCCGGAAGTAGTCAATCACATTATCGTTGAATGCATTTAAATTTTGGTTGACTATTGCAACATTTGGGTGTCATATTCTGCACTTTAACCAAATAAAACATTATTTTATTAATGTTAGCGTTATGTATAGATCCTTTACTTGAACCTACCTCAACAGACTAAATCATCTCCATTGTTTTAGTTTCTTGGTCTTTATGAAGTTTAAAGAGTTCTTTTGATATTCACTTCCATACTCCACAACCAATACATCTTCCCAGCATCCAAAACCTTTGACACACAATTTCTTCAAAAACAGGTTGTGACCCAAAACCCTGAATGTCTCTTTCTGACAGATATTCTGACCATAATTTTCTCCAGGTCGAGATCATTGTCTTAGAAGACACTTCTTCCCATACCTAATCGATTATCCTCTTGTATTTATCACTAATCGCAAATTAACCAAATGTGGTACATTCCTATTGTGTATTTCTTTCAGTTGAATTGTAATTACAGTACACAATTGTCGTAGAGTAACTTTTCAGACCAAAACTCTTCTCCCATCAAGATATATTTTTTTGCAGTGGCGTGCAGAGCTGGAAGAAATCATGGAAGTGGCCGGAATGGATTCTGAATTATGGGTGAGCATGCTTGCAGAAGTGATGAAGACTTTACCTTCGAGTGGATCTCTTAACACTCCTGAACTAGATGAAGCCAGACCAGTCTTCTCAGACATGGTTTCTGAACTGAGAAGACTTGTGAATAGGCATTCGGAACTCGCGATGTTGCCACTCGAGTGTCACTATCTCAATAAGGCTGCTCTAGTTTCTGTGGTTCGTATTTTATTTATTTATTCTTGCTTATACATGTTAAGTGTAAATCTTTTTTAATTCAACACATGGTTCCCAGGATATCTATAATTTTCATCTAAAGAGAATACACAATAAACTGAATTGGTCGACAATCAATCATAACATTTTGCTCCATATTTTTCAGGTGGGTCAGCAACCTAATCCTATAAAACATTTCACTTTGAAAAGAAAACCAAAAAGTGCTGCGCTGCGAGCTGAACTTCTTCAGAAATCTTCAGATGCTGTTTCAAATCTTAAAAAATGCGTTGCTCCCACCGTTCCAATCCGAAGTAGAGGAATGCCAAGGAAAATGACTGACACCAGTAAACATTTTGTATTACAATAAAAATTGACGATAAACTTTCTTTTTTCTTTTTTCTTTTTTCTTGATTCATTCTTTTTTTCTTGATTCATAAAGAAAAAATTGTACTTGATAATATGTATTCGGAAAATTTGCAGCTCCATTGAAAGGTCTGCCATCTAGATGGACTATCGGCCGCGGTGGGGTACGGGTAGCTGGAAGACCTACACCACCTCAGCCCACCAGAAAAGATGGAGGAATTAAATTGCTAGATATCGCCGACCAGCCTGCTACACAACACCAAAAGAAACGAAGAAGGATGCTCGGTGAGGATGTCAATTCAAAGAATGGAAAAAATTGTTTTTTTTAATGTTTACTGAAAATAAGGTTCCTCAAATCTATTAGTACTTTTCCCACTATTAATGTATTTAAAAAACACGGTATTTCAAACCATTATAAATTATTGATTTATAACTTTTGCAATGTAAAAAACAGGAACTAACAGAATGTTTAAAAAACCAAGTACAGTGAAACCCGAATTGCACTACTCCGAAATTGCACTACTAATTGTACTACTCCGAATTACGCGCTGGCTTAAAATATTCGCCACAAATCCCCCGATTGAATTTGCATTGAATTTTTATGAATGAAAATTCAATGAACCCATTTTCTTATTAACTAGCAGCATTCCATTCAGAAATTCACAGGCTTGTAAATGTTTCTTTAACCAAACTTGGGGAAAAAATGCTATTTAAAGGTAAATTGTCAAAGAATACAACATACTAGGTATTGGCATAGAATCATTTATTTTGGTAATACAATTTTTAAAATTAAAAAAACAGCTCGCTGATAGTGTTTCTTTTTATTGTAAAAAGCTTTTATAATAATCCAGCTTTTTATTGTAAAAACCCCATAGGTAAATTATTAGTCAACAATAAAGATAGAATACATTACTTGGATAAATCTGGGATTTATCAATTTACTGCAATGCTTTTGTTGCACAAATTTTTTTATCGGAAAAACCGAAAGGACACTGAAGGCTAGATTATCAGAGCACATGGCTGCCTTTAGATTAAAAAAGATACGTCTACCTTTGCCAATCACTTAATTTCAGAAAGCCATGTGTTCAATGACGAACAGGGGATTAAGATGTTACACCCAAATACAGACGCACATAAACTATGTTTCCAAGAAATTTTAGAGATAAACAGAGCACAACCGAAAAGCGCACCAATTTTGAATGAGCAGCCATACCTGCTGAGTTCTCCACTATTATACCCCATATCTGAGTAAATAGAATCAAAAAAAATTCTCCGACAAACAAAAATAAATATAATTCCTAAAATTATCCACCATTCAAATCTGTAGGCATTCCCATGGGTTGATCCTTTTCACCAGCAATAGTTTCTTATTTGAACACGATTCACTCATTTACTAAGCGTCAGTTCAAGTTCATCCATACACTTGAACGCCTGAATATGCCGAAAAACGAAACCTGGGTCGTTAATGACAAAACTTGTGTGAATGTACATAATTTGAACGATTCAAATCTAATATTGAAACTCCACCAACCACCTTCAGTCGAAATCTTAAAATATATAAACTGTCAAAGTTGTCTACCAAACCGGTTCCAAAAAATCTGCTTTAAAGACATTGAGAATAATATATGTTGAACCTTTCAGAGTCCAAACAATTGTGCGACTAAATATACCAACTTTTTTTTACTCAGAAATGGAAGAAAATCAAAAGAGAGCGGCTGCAGAGGCAGAAGCGCTTCCATCAACAGCAGCTACACCAGCTGGACTCTCGCCTTCCCTGACCCCTACCACTATACCTTCTCCTGACCCTGCACTCGCTCCACCTGCTCCCCTCACACCATCTGCCGCTACCGCTCGTAACGCTGTTCCGGCAGGAGCTTCTTCTGCATTGCCAGAGTATGCTCGCGGTCTCAACAACTATGTCATGCCGTCTACTCCAGCAGCTCCTCCTCCTGGATCGCTCACTCCTAATGCCAACAGAGAAACGGGTCAGTATTTTTTTTACTAGCATAATATATAATAATCCTTGCTCACTTTTGGTTGCATAATAAACTATACTGTAACAGTGTTTCCCAAAATCTGTTATTTTATAACCTGTATAACTGCAGGACCTGACTTTTTCTGGTAAGCAAGACGAAACATATTTTTGTTGGTCCCGATATCCAGACAACAATATGTTAATATATTATGATAATATATTCGTAATGATATATTTTTTTTTTTTTAAGGAATACCAGTTCAAATGACTTCTGCTCCTACTGCCATCACCCCGATCACTCCTGCCTCAGTTCAGACAGGAGTCGTTATCTCTCATCCGCAGATCATCAAAATCCACAATGCCGATCCGCCCCCGTTGGCTCCTTCTCCGAAAGGTCCCCTGGTTATGCAGAGTCAGGGATCCAAACCCATCATAATAGGACAACAGCAAAAACTTCTCATCACCGGACAACCGGGGCAGAAGCCGCTCTTAGTGACGGCCGGCCCCGGAGGCACTCTTCTCTCGGGATCAAACATCCTCAAAAATGCCGCCGGACTACCTGTCATTCTCACCAATTCCGTACTTCATCATGCCCAGGGACAAGCCGGCAAGACTGTTGTGTTGACGAGTGTCAAACAAGCTGGCGGAGTTCAGCATCACCCCTCTGGCAATGTCATCATTCAGACACAGCAAGTACTGCCAGCGCCTACTGCTACCACAACTCGGCCGTCAGCTGTCGAAAGAACAGTTACTGCCGCACAACCTCCAAATTTACTTCCCCGCAGAGGACTTTCGCTTACGGTTTGTCAATAATAAGAATTCTTCCCATATAAACTATTAAAACAAATATATTCATTTCCAACCCCAATATTACATGTACATTCACACAAGTGAATGTACATAATTTGAATGATTGAAATTTAATATTGAAATTCCACCAAGCACCTTCAATTTTAGTTCAATCAAAAATTGGGTATTTTGAGTGATGAATGCGGATCGATAGATCATCACACTCGTACCATCTGGAAAAAAAACTCACACATATTACATATATTTATTTTGACATTAAAAATCTATAAATAACCCTTTTTAGATGTACAGATTTCTTATGTCTAAATCTACCCAAAGACAATTAGAAGACTAAACGTTTTTGAGCTGTAAACATTTTGGTCTATTGTCTTATTGTCTATGATACATTTCAATTCGCTTCATGATATACGAAAAGTTGATCATCTCAAAACGAGATTGTTTGACTTAACGTTTTTTGGCAGTACAGGTAGTCCTCGACATACGAACGAGATACGTTCCTGAGCTTTGGTCGTATGTCGAATTTCATACAAAATATTATGTCGTCGCTGCACACCAAATATGGTATATGTGTCGCAGTGGTGGATCCAGTAATTGTCCCATGGGGGGGAGGCATTCAATATGAAAATTATCATGATACACAAATAATACATTAAAAAATAGATGATTAAAATAATATATCTACACCCAATCTTTTCTTCCGCGATTTTTTTTACAGAAGTTTTTTACATAAGAGTTTTACCCTGCGAAAAAGCTTGTCATGTAATAAAATGCATTTATTATATTCGTTGAATAGTTTCCCAGTCATAAATTTTAGAGAGCTTCTCTGTCAAATAAATGCACTCCAGACGTGTACATATTTTGATTACAATATAATAAATACGATCCGAAATTAGAAATATTATTTTTTGATTAAAAAACCATTTATATGGTGATGTTTTAGGCAGGTACCAAATAAGCAACTACATTTAAAAATAAAATCTTTTACACTTACGAATTTCAAAAATGTCAGTTTCAAGGTTGGGTCAACAAAACAAATCCAATGGAATAATAATTGACTCAGATCAAGAAACTAGGAAAAAAGCATTTAAACAAATGAGTCCGAGCAAAATTAGTATTCAAGCAACATTCAATACATTCGTTCAAAAAATCGCGAACGATTATATTTCGTAGCCAACAGTGACAACAGCGAATAACTCCTATACGTGAATACAATTATCTATGTATACATAATATTTATATGTTTCTCATTGTATTTTTATAATCAAAAGAAATTTAATTTTATATGTAAAAAAAATATTTTTTGCGCGAATTTGGAGAACAATTATTTTTTCATACATTTTTCATACTTACGCGATATTTTGATTTTTGGTACCGATTTATCAAATTATATGAAAGTGAGGTTTTAATAAATTAGAAAAATGGAAAATAAATGATGAAAATTGGATCCGCCAATGATGTGACGATTTTACGAAAATTAGCTAAATATACAGTTTTTTCTATTTTTTTCTCAGCTTTCTTAAGTATGAACCTTGAAACAATACAGCATTATAAATGAGATAGAAAACAAACTATGTGCCATCATTTAAAAAAAAAAAATATGAAGCATGTGATCTTACTGCACATTTCACTTAAAGTAGTCGAAATGTGCAAAATTATTTTTAAGTTGAACCTCACACAGGAAAAACTCGATGAGAATTTTATTGTAAGTCACTCGAGATAAACTCGAGGTAAATTGACATCACAAGCAAAGTCTATGGGAATAAGATTTTCATACAAATTAAAAGTGATGCATACAAATTCTTCATCTAGTTAGAAAATAACAAAAGAGAATCTCCTGCACATATTTGACAGTTTTTGGAAGACCAAAACTTGGTCGGAGAAAACATCATATTTCCTGGGCTTTGTAGCAACGTCTGTCATCAAACATTATCTCCCGCAAAGCACGGCAATCTTGAAGAAGAATCAAGGACATGATTTATATTTTTTTAGTAAGTCAGCTGTGTGCAGTGGTACCCCGTGATCCAATTCAAAATTTTTAAAATTGCCAATTTTTTTTTCGGTCGTAAGTGCGGATCGTCATATGTCGGGGACTACCTGTATACCGGTAATATACAATGTTTTTATTGACATAGAGCGCACTGAAAACGACGTTCCAGCAACTTTTTTCTTGAACCAGTAAATGTTAAAAAAAATATATTTGATTCATTTTATAATTTTTGGCATATGGTATATTACTGTATTTGGGTGCATAAGCAAAATATATTATTCAGAATCAGATGTTCGATAATCATATTTGGGTATTTTCAATATACAGTGTCATTGATTTTATTTTTTTAGAGAGATCAAATGCTGGAAGCCCAAGACATGTTCAGGAATGCCAACAGAGTTACGAGACCAGAAAAAGCTCTCATCTTGGGATTCATGGCTGGCTCCAGAGGTATACAAGAATTATTAAGTTTCCTGCCTATATTACCCTATCGTCACTATGTGTAGCATGAATAACTGAGCTTCAGCTTCCTGGATATTTTGGCCTTGGGTGAAGAACAATAGTGTGACTAGAGGTTAGCGGGAGTGAGCCCTTAGGGTTGAGGGGTCTCGAGAGTATCTCCAAATATATATCATATATTAAATAAAAATAAGGACAAAGTGATAAAAATACCCAATATAATCAATTCATCTTTACTGAAAACATGATAGTAATTGTTCCTGTGTATAACAAAAGTTATTGTAAACCGCCATGCACTTTACGAGTGTAATGACACTCGAATTTTGTTTACATCCTAAAATGAAAAACGTGCCGCATGATTGCAGCATTTGTAAATTTAAAAGTGAAAAATATAGATATTAAAATCTCAACATTAATGACTTTCATTTTTGTAAAAAAAATAGGGGTCCCACTGTAACTTTTGTATACTGGTCAAATAGTCTAGTTACGCTGGTACCAAATGTGCAACGAAACGAATCACATTGTTTTCTGATACTAAATAAATTTAGTACTATGATTTTTGAAATAAAATTTACATAGTTTTATACCTACATTTTAGTTACAGTTACATCCAGTAATTATACAAAATGATTCATACGCTATTGTGTATATTTAAGATCAGCTAACATCAAAACCTATATCTCTGTATATTTATTTTTTCAGAAAATCCATGCCCCAATCTCGGCAACATAGTCACAATAAAATTGTCAGAAAATCAAGAAAATGTCGTTCAAAAGGACAACTCTCAGGTGACTATGATGTGCGAAACTCATTTCCAGATGAATTACAACAACGGCCAGTGGATGAGAATAAAAAAATACCGGCCGTTGGAATCGGTTACCCCGCAGACCGGCGTTCCCCAGCAGGTCAGCTAAAAATGTTAAAACATTTCGACGTGTGTTACATTTGTGCGAGGTGCCTCGATATTATCGATGACACGCTGAGTTTAAAATGTTGCAGCATCATTTTTGACGACATAGTTTGCTTTTCCTCAAACAAAAAAAAAGAAAAAGTGTTGCAATATCTTCTTTTTGACTGAAACCATTATGAAAGATTGATATGTGTATTGTTATATTTTTTTGTAGGAGCAGCGTATAGTTTCATGCTTAGAAATTTTATTTGAAATATTGCAGATGCCTCAATTGTCATAAAAATTGATTGCTTATTGTGAATAGATTATTTGGTGAAATCTCGTTTCAGTATTTTTAATAACTGGAAAACTAAGATGGAAAATTATTCTTCCTACAGATAATTTAACAATGTTTGTAGTAAACTTTCAAAAAGATAACCCTTTTTTATGTTAAATCATAAAATATCCACTACTGCTTGGATTATTGTGATGATAATGAATCCATCATACATACACATAATGAGAAATTTGTTCGTAAGATTATTGAATGTCTACCAATATAATTTTTGATCTTAGTAAATTCAAATATTACTTCTAATACATGGTTTTTCAACCGGGGACCATGCGGTCCCCCTGGGAGAAACAGCGTGTTCCAAGGGAGCCACAGAGAAAAAATGTTTTTTGGGGAGTCACAGCACAGCTTTGAGAAAATCCTGGAAGAGTTTTAAAAAAAAACATTTTATCTCTTTTCATATTGGGAAATCTGTAAAGTTTGTATCCATGTCCGCTCACCAATGCGGAGCATATGGCCTCCTAATGGAGGTATCTCAACAGAGCTTTTTCTACAAGAACAGTTTGTTAGTCAGTCGCTCAACCTCTCATCTTCAAAGAGAATAATAGGGATAGAAGGATAAGGCTAGGACAGGACTAGTGGTTAACTAATCGCTCTCGATACACCCAGTTATGAAAGAATCCGAAAAGGTGTAAGGGAATTTTTCGGACGTCACAAACACCCATGCCTACGAACATAAATCGATTGAAAAAATGCTGTTCGTCTCGAACTTGTAAGATACGGCACGGAAACCCACAACGCTAACTGCTGCGCTATAAGACCCGACAATCTGTAAATTCCTGAGTAAAATCTGCCAGTGAGCAAAAATTATTGTGGAATCTTCTCAATTTGTCTCGAAATGCTCGTATAACTAAATAACACTCAATGCTTATATAAAAAATGGGGGCCACGGTAAAATATGGGATTCAAAATGGACCACGGGCCCAAAAAGAAACTACGTTTTGTTCATTGCTAATTATTAGTAATCGCCATAGTTCTTTTGTACTAGTAATAAATTATTTTTTTTTCAATAATTCCTCATTTAATATATTTTTCTTAATATTTTGTTGTTTTTGCTGTTTATATTTTACTGATTTTTAATGATCGAATGAGCTGCATTTAAATATTATTTGATTAGTTCATCAATTTCTCACTAAATTTATGATTATTTGTTTACATACTAAATGGGTCTGAAAAATAAAATGAACTTTTAAAAGGGGCCTGTTTAGCCATCAAAACCTTTCTAAATGTTATTAATCTAAGTCAGTGTCTGCCAAACTGTGTGCCGCAAGAAGTCTCAGGTGTGCCGCTGTGGAAGAAACCTTAAAATTCTAAATTAAATTAACAATTAGTAAATTGTTTTGTAGAATTTCGGAAGCAAAACGGTAGCAAATCAAAGATTTCAAATTGCTCGGTGAGGTAAAAAAAAAAAAGGATTTTCGGAAATAATCTGCAGCATCTTGGTGTGCCGTAGAGTAAAAAAGTTTGGCAGACACTGATCTAAGTGTACGAATAAGTGAGTTCATACATCATTCAATAGTCAACCATTAATCTTTTTTTGTGATATGTAATATTTGTCAAAGTTGTGTTCATTACATATTTGTAATAGTTTGAATATTTATATAAGTTTTTCACTATCTACAAATTTATTTCTGTGTTGTAAATATTTAAGCTTGAATTTGTAACGATGCATAATGTACTTTTGGAATAATATTTTTTAAATCACACAAATTACAATTACGCAAATTATAGAAGGGTTTTTACATTGATTCTAAATGTTCAGGGAGTTCTCTTGACAATTTTGCTATTTTTCACTCAGTAAGTACTCATCACCATATAGCAGATTTTCATACAGCTAAATGTTATCAAGGTATCAGAACTGTGAAGCTCGTCTTGAAAGTAACTTTAGTCGGTGTTGTCTAGTGGCATAGTGTCTCGAGTCAGGATATGCCTGTATACGATCACTGTGCGTGCATACAAATGCATTATATTTTGCAAATTATACTTATTTTTTTTTATATAATCGCAAAATAATGTAAATAAAAAGTTATTTGTGTGTGAATCAAAGTTTACTGATATAGATATTTACAGTTGACAGTGCAAATTTAAAACATGAAATCTTTTTAAGCCTTATCACTGTTTTTGTTTAAATATTTATTACGTTTATAGTTATTATAACAGTGTACTCCGTTTGCCCCTGGATAGTCTTATTAAATTAGTGGAAATTTTAAATGAGGTTAATATGTGAATTTTCATATTCCGCACTATGAACTCGGTATGTAAATACTTATTTGGACATTAAAATAATTTATCACTACCATTTAAAATGTTGTGAGAATGATACGGATAACATACAAAAATTATTAGTTGACTTTCTTATAAATTATTATGTTTTCCATCAACAAAAATAAAGAAATTAATGTTGATTGCCAAAATTAGATATGGCAGTTCAACCTTTGAAATTCGAATGCCGCCGTAGAGGCAGGCGGCATTGATTTTTCTCTTATAACGCCGCAGAGTGCATGAGGGTGCCACTTCTTAATTCTTCTGGTCTTGAGTGCAAAAGGATACATTGCATTAAATCCTCAATATAACAGTCTAATGTAGGTGAGATGATATCTGTTATTTAATAAAGTTTCACTGAGAAAATAAATGACAATACAACTGTAAAGTTTCATTTAAACTTTTAAAGTCTGCAAATTTTTAAATATTCGACTTCCTAAAACTATGAAAATATATGTGATAAAGCTACATTTCGCTATTTGATGAATATTCAATAAATGTAATTTAATCGTCGAGATGGGATTTTATCGCTGACCACATTGTTTTGAGTAAATTGTTTCTTCTTCTTTGCTACTTCCACTCTCATCCTCATCTTCCACAGGCACAACGTTGTTTGCGAACTGTGACTTTGATATTTAAACATGTAAGACTTTTTTGGTTGAATCGGATTCATTTTCAAGGTATTTATTACTGTTAAATTATTTTCTAGAAAATTACCCCCAAAAGAAAACTAATTGCATTGTTTGTTTTATTGGTTAAAATGATGGGGTAATTTTGCTTATTTTTTCTTATTGAATCACGGTGGACATGAATAAAGAGAGGCTACAGTTTGTATTGTTAGAAGTGAGAGAGGTAGTCCTTGCTTAAAAATTATATTATGTCCATCGAGTATTTGAACAAGTATATGGTAGTATCAACGGATGTATTAAAAATAACTTGTTACAGTCAGTGCTAAGTACAGTCATGGTACCTTTATTTTAATTGTGAGAATTAGAAAAAGATTCATTGTTTACATTACATGATCTCTCAGCTATCATATGTTTAATTTGTTTATATTTCATACTTTCAACTGTAAGATAAAAATCTATAATGTGAAATATTTATATTTTTAAACCCACATTTTAAAACCCTTTTTCAAGTAGTTGCATAAGAGATGGTTATGTAATTTCAAAAACTAGAATTCAATGAATTAAAATTGCAAGGTACTGTAAATGTTTTTATCGTTTGTACCGTGAGTGTAAATTGTAAATATTGCTGAAAAAATTATGCTCTTGTGAGAGAACTGTTGAAAGAAATGTGTATAATGTATGGTTTTTAGCTATTAGTTACAATGAAATATTTGGCATTTACTTGATTGAACGTCAAAAGAATCTTTATGAATTGTAAAAATCGACTCTAAATATCGTGAGAAGACCAATGAGGTACCGCACTATTTTATTTATGTAAGTACAGTAAGTCCTCGACGTACGCGATTTAAAAAAAATTGCATTTCTTACTTTGCTGATCTTTATTTCTTTACGGTGTTTATTTACATAAATTAGTATATGGGAGTAAGAGAGAAAAAACAACACCAGAACGCATGTGACCATGTGATTAAAGTGACCGGTGAAGCTGCCAGTGCAGACTTAGAGGGGGCTACGAATTTTATCAAGAGTTTAGCAAATATCATAAAAGATGACGGTTATCTGCCACAACAAATTTTTAACGTAGACGAAACGGGATTATATTGAAAAAAAAATGCCAGATCGTTCATATATATCCCAACTAGAAAAATATATGCCGTGTTTTAAAATGTCTAAAGATAGACTTACACTTTTACTTTGTGTAAATTCAACGGGGGATTGTAAAATCAAGCCACTCTTAATTTACCACAGCGAAAACCTATGGGCATTGAAAAATATCATAATGCCTTCATAATGCGGACAGTATTCCAAGATGATTCCGCTTTTTGTCATCGTGCAAAATCTATCACTTAATGATTTTTTCAAACAATTTATTTTACAAATAAATGTGGTATTTATATTTCTATCTGTTATTTGGGCTACGAATTACCAAGAAATCTTTGGCATAAAGAGCTTTTTATGGCCAGGTAACAACCCTGATCTCAACATTATTGAGAATTTCTTAACGATAATGGGAAACGAAATTGCAGATCTTAAACCCAAAACAATACATGAATTGAAAAAAGCTATTTTAAGTGTTTAGAATAACTAAAAAAAGTATAATTCCGTGCCATGGCGAATAAGCATCCCAATGAAAGCTAAGGGTGGGAAATTTTATATTTATTGGAATAAAAATCATTAAAAAAAACATGGTTTTTTTTTCAATGCATTTTAAGATTCCATGGATGCTCAAATATATGAATAATTAACAACTGATAAAAAAAATAATCGCATATTTAAATTAAAAAATATTCAATGAATACAAAAATTTGTTAATTCTACTACCTGGGCTATCATTAGTTCATTGTTAGCTGTTAAAAATTGTGTCACTGGTAAAACTATTTATATTTGAGATGTGGATACCAGTGGCGGTTCTAGGTACTGGGCTAGGTGGGCTAACCCCGACCTGCATTTTTCACCCAAAACTTTAGATGGCTGAATAAAAATGAACAGCAATTCGGCCGCTGAACAAAATAAATACATTTATAAGCGTAACTAACCTTTCCCAAATGAATATAATATCTTTGTTTAAATTTTCCTCTGTCAATATAAGACAATGCCATGTCTACCTACAATAATATTCTCGATTGTGTTTTGTATTACAATTTTAAACTGAGCCGGCATAAAAAAAACAATAACCCTATAAATAATTCATAGAGAACAGGCAACGTGACGTCATTCTGGCAACACCTATGTATTAACGGCTCAGGGGCTAGAGCTTTCAAGCCCGCAATCACAGGCAATATCCTGCAATATTTCTTTACACTGGGGCGCATTCAAGGACGATTAGATTTTTTTTGTATTTGTATGTACGGAAACGTCATCAAACGCACACGACTGTGTTTCAAATTAACAAGCATCTGTCATTTGTTGGGGGCTAAATTGAATCTGCCCATGACACCCATACTCATACATTGAAACACAAATACCAATATCGTTGTATTGTATGAAAGTGACAGGTATTGAATCTCAGTTACAGCTCTGTATTGCTTTTTGTACTTGTTATTTCACTTTGAAAGACACGAATTTAAGGTTAGTATTATTATTCTATTATTTCTTAGTTACATTAGCATTGATTTTATTATATAATAATTTATGCATTGGAGTAGTGTCGTAGTATTTGTTAATTTGCTTGTAGATTAATGTATAAGGTAAAGTGGAAACATGCACAATTTCGTAAATAGTATACAATGCTATGCTTTTCTCTAGCCCACCCAAGATTTTAGGTCAGGAACCGCCACTGGTGGATACATGCTTAGACATATTTGTAATGATATTTATAAAGATATAATTCATTTGTGTTCTTTAAAGACATTTTAAAATACAAAACTGAATTTTCGTACGGTACGCGAAACATTCTTGCGCAGACTGTAGTTCTATTATGTTTTCAACTATCATTTGAAACTGACACATATCATATAAAAGTTGAGGACTTACTGTATCTGCAAATCAAAAAAAAAATGGTTCTTTCGAACAATCGCATACAATAAAATTTATGTGATATAGCTAACAATAATTTTCTTTATTTAGGGAGTCATATCACTGAAGCTTCTGTTTTCTTCCGACATCAGATCTACTGATAAAAACAATAAATCAAGGGCTATCCATAATTGTTATCACACTAAAAAGGAAGGAGATCTAAAAAAGTTTGGGAGATGTGAAGGAAGAGGGTTTTTAGGATATGTGGCATAAAACATTTCATACATCTGTTTTAAGAACTTTTATTTGTTGCTCATTTTCTTCAAGTATCGTTTCGATAATTTAAAAAAATATTTCCAAAATAAATTTTGATATTGACTCTGATTCATATCCAGTGAAAAACATAATGAGACGCAGATGAACAAATAAACATATCACTTTTAAGGTGTTTACTGTCAATACTTGGTGGAAAGGCATTATAATAAAAATAATAATAGATTTTTAGTACTTTTTCCACATAAAATTTATTAGATCAGGACCGGTTTCGCTCATCGCGAGCATTATCAACTGATGATAATGCTCGCGATGAGCGAAACCGGTCCTGATCTAATAAATTTTATGTGGAAAAAGTACTAAAAATCTTTTATTATTTTTAAAATAAACATATGTTTATCAAAACGAAAAATCAATTTTTACATATGTTTATTTATGTTATGAATGTGTCATATGTATGTTAGATGTTAAGAATGTGTCAAATTCCAAATTACTACAATCTTTCAAAACTACATATGAAAAATTAAAGAATATTTTTTATTATTAGTCAACCATTCTTTTGGATTGAAAAAATACGATAAAAAGTATAAATAACTAAAACTTCAATCTCATCTTCCAAAGAAATCTATTTATTTGATTGAAATCGGTGAACTTATCCTATTATAAATGGCTCGTATTTGAACGGTCAGAATTTTAATTCAGTATCGGTCAGAATTTTTAATACATTAATCAGAATTTATATTAAATGGTCAGAATTACAGAGGGCAGAATAAATAATTTATGGTCAGAATCTAAATGGCATTGGTCATATTTATTTTGACAAGTGGTCTGAATTTTTTTGATGGCGAGCTATGCTACTAGCACCATGGCCATTGAATAAATCACTAGTATTGCGAAGGATGAATTGGCAATTCCCATCAGAGACAATATTATACTAGTTCACATCTTTTGGCAATGGTTAATGGATCTTCTTTACAACGGGGAAAAGGATTATTATCGCTGTAATACTGTAATAAGAAGAGGGCAGCAATGAAATACTGAACTATATTATTGTATTTAAAACAGAAGAAGAACATTCACATGAACATTAGCAAATGACACGATGAAAGTAAATGTTAAGCCTAAGAGGGTGATGGAAATTTCGACGCGGAATCGGTTTATATATTTTTTTAAAATTTCGAATTCCTGCTGTGAATTTCGTGAATAAATACAATGTGCTCAAATATGCAGTAATTATTCGAAATTAAAATTTTTTTAATTTAAAATAATTACTGCACATTTGACATTTTTTTTTAAATATTAATTATCTGGACCGATTTCGTGGCGAAATCGGTCCAGATAATATTTAAAAAAATGTCCAATAAGTCTTGCAAATTTGGGCACATTGTATTTGTTCCTGAAATAAACAGCAGGAATTCGAAATTTAAAAAAAAAAAATTCATGTCGAATGTGTAGTAATCAAAGGATTAATAATTCCTTTATTTTTTTTATTCTGATCAAAATGTTTATGAAAATCTGACTAACCTAAAGATGATTTAAATTCTGACCATTTATTTTGTTGCCATTATAAATGTACATTCAAACAAAGCATTTTTTTAACACGGCATGCGGGCTTCATAAATGTGGCATCATCATGAAGATATGAAGATGGGGGAGGGTATTTCAAAAAATGGCTAAAAAGTGTGATGCCATTTATGTATAGCCCTTTATGGAAAATTAAATGAATATTACTCCAGCTCATTAGTGTTGGTATAAACTTGGTTAATTTAGGTATTACTTATACTAACTGGAAAAAAAAAATCTTTAAAGTTACCTTTTGTTAACTATTTTCATTGGACAGACTGAAGAATTTTCGAGAAAACTAAATAGATAAATGTAATTATAGGTTTTTTTTTTTTAAATATAGTTAGCCACCTTTGTTGAAAAAGTTGCCGAAACAACAATATTAAGGCTAAGCATATGCTGAGATGCAGCGCAGTGCAACTAAAGCAGCACATTTTTTGCGTGCAACGCATACATTATTATTTATATGCATTCAGTTGTACAGAGCTCAAAAAGTGTTTTTTTGTGCAGTGGTAGGTTTTATATACATTTACTGAGAACTTTGTGTTCTATTTGAATTACTCGTTAAAAAATGAACCTTGAATGTCATTTTGTAAAGAAATATACATTTTTAATTTATGACATTACTTCTTCACCTGACAATTCTGTGTTTCCCTGCGCTGCATCTCAGCACATGCTTTTCCTGATAATGCCTCAATTAACTGAAATGATACAAACATTGTCAAGTAAGTTAGGTTCTAGGAGGTGTAAATTCATTTAAATTGACAATTATATTCACTTCACTCTATCAACATATCACACTGAATGTAAAACCATTGTAAGTTCAAATGACATTGTTTGAAGATACTAGGGTTTAATTGTGTAAGCCTAAGTATAGAACTAATACTCGGATTTCAGAATATGTCGTAGGTACTTAAAAATAAAAAACTAAAGTATATGCAAATAATATTGTTCTACACTAACAAGAAAAATGAATCGTTTTATTGTAAAACCATTTGGTTCCGTCTTTTTAGTGAAAAATATTGAATTCATATTTACTTAATTTTTACATTATTACACGATCATTAGTTTTGCAGTTGTTTCACATATAAAATTTAAAAAAAAATGCATTTACTATGGTTTTACATTTAAAGTGTGATTATCTAATATCACAGAAGCTTCTGTTGTGTGCATAGCTATTTATGATTTACAAACTTATCGCTGGTGTTTTCACAAAAGAACATGTGCCAGACATTAGTAACACTTTTAAATAGTATAAGTAATATATTATGCCTTATAATATAAATCTAGATTTTACTAAATATATTGTTCGATATATAATTAATAAAAGTATGTCAATATGAGATATTCACTCAAAGAAGGAGCATAATGTGTATCCTTTTTCTTCACACCCCTGCATAGTGAAAAAACTTATCCTTGCATCTTGAAATTTAACTTTGATTATAATTTTATCACATTATTTGTGTTTGATGTAAGTTTCCGTTCCTGTAACAAATTGAAACATTCTTGAAAAAGAGTTCCAAGAAAGAAATTCTTGGAAAAAAGTTTTCAATTGTTACTTTATTATTTCAAAAGTCTGTTTTAAATATGGTACCTTGTTTAACTGATAAGAATTTTTAATTTAGATAAAAGCCTTCTCCATATTATACCCCATACTTGGAAGAAAAATATTTATTCATAGTAAAGAATGAATGACGATGGTGGTTATTTTCCAAACTCAAATCTATTTTGCACGCTTTTTTTTTAAACTAAATTGTGCTATCATGTAAGAAACATTATAAACATCCGATTTAATTATATTTGAAAAAATGTAAAACTGATGTGTAATAACTAGATTGCAAATTGTAATTATAAAATCCTATCATGAATTATTAAATATTTTTTTCATTCAAACCTATATTCAGTTTTTTTACTGTTACATTCATGTAGACATTGTCAAAAGAATTGAATTGTTTATTTATATATAATATCAATATCCATGTTAACTTTCTATGGTACGGATTCTCCAGCTTTTCCGACTCAGACTTATTTTGGCTTTGCAGCAGCACGGCAATGTGTCGAATAGTTTGAAGTTTTAAATTATTTGAAATCAACTCGAAGTGAAATGACAACACAAACGTCCAAGATCTCAATTTTTCCAAAATTGGAAAATTCAAAATTTGCTTCATTGAACAATGACGTATCCTACATTCTATTCAATCCCAATACTTACACTTACTTAGTTAGTACTTACAACCATCATATTTGAAAAGATATTTACTGTGAGCTCAATTATCAAGTTATCTATGGTTTAAAATGATGTTCGGCAGTGGGGGGGTAATTATCAAATGATTCAAATAATAAAAAACGAAACGCTGCATTCTTATTTCAAAACAAGTTGTATTAAATTTAGGTTTACATTTTACACAATAATTTCAGTGGAGTAATTTTTTATATTCATAGTCTAAAAATAAAGAGATATAAAAACACACTGCATGTAATGTAGAAGTTTTTGGAGATATGTGACTTTCACCATCATTTGGGATAAATGTGCCATTTACCTTTTATATCTGTCACAATTGCAAGGTTAGTAAATTAAAAACAAGTCATTACTTCTGAGCAAACAATTCTGTTATACCAAACAGAATCTTTAGGATAGATATAATGTAATACACAACATTGACACTAGTCAATCGCGACTTCAATTCATATGTGAAATTAAAAGATAATGAATTGAGAATTTGAGAGCCAATAAGTTATTGCCCTAAATGTTTTTGCTTTCTTAAAATTGAACATATTACTATTTGATTAAATAATAACTAGATTAATTTTGAAATAGTTTCAGTCTCTAAATTAGTGGAATAATAATTGCGTCTTTAAAAAAATAACTTATTTCTTGTGCATCTAGAAATCGACTGCCAAAAGATATATTTTAAGACTTGATTGTGCACTAATTATATTTTTATCTATACTAAAGTGGAGGCGGTCTGACAGTCTTCAGAAGTGAAAAAAAAAACAAATACAAAAATATGTGTAGATAAAATAGTCATGATGAAGTATTCTGTAGCAGTCCATTACAACAAGACTGTGTTGATATATTACCATATAACAATGTACCATATTAATATCCACAATATAGTAATATTAACGATTTCATCTTGCATAAGATATATTCAGTATACGTGTACATTTTCCCATTTTTAGATGATGTTCATGCAACAATAAATTTGACTCACACATCCATGGATTTGAAGTTTGAAAATAAACTGCTGTCAGTATGAGACTGTTGTCATTAAGTCAATATATTAAATTTGATAAACCTCCAAAAAAACAAATCAGAACAGTTTAACACAGACGTTAAAACTGTTCTCGTTTTTCTTTGAGTTACTTCATTGTTACATACATCATCTGCCTCTATCATGATGGTGTAAAGCATGTGGTAAAGCATCCTTTACTACATAACATAAACTTTCTCGACTCGTTTCATACAGAAGACTTCCTTAGTCTTTGGACAAATAATGGCACCCTGTTCTCGCATCATTTCTTTCAACGCCTGAAAAAAAAATTCTTCAATAAGTTAAAAACACTTAGCATTCTAAAAACTGTATCATTTAATAAATTCACATTAAAAAAGGGCTTTTTCCCTTCTTAAAATAAAGATAAGTTTTAATGTATAATCTAAGAGTGCAGGAAATGCTGATAACTTTGTTTTTCCACTTGTATAACTACATCTTATATTCTCATTTATTACAATATTGAAACCTCTGGCCGGCTGTGTGGTCGAGTGTCAACTTCGTTGACTTAGAACACGGGTTTGAATACCAGTAAGGACAGTTTTTAAAGACTGATCTCGATTTAGGGATTTTTGTCAATGGATGAATGTGCCTATCCTGTAACGAACATAGCGAGATCAATTAACTAGCCACGGTACGCACGGCCGTTGGGAAGCCCCCGCGCGCTCATTCCGGGTATACGCGCACTTCGAGACAGTCATTAAATTATTATTTGATCGGTCTGCGCAGCCTTTGAAATTTCCGCGCAGCTAACCTTTACAGTGAATCAAAATAGGTCATACTAAAATATGGAATCATGGTAACTGAAATATTTCCCAAATTAAAGAACTTAATGAGAAATGTCACCTTCTCTCCGTAAACCTGTCCATTGGGCAGCATCATTGGATGATTATTCTCATTGAGAGGTTCACCAGAGATGCGACAAACAAGTCGAGACTGGCTGCAGTGGGCATGAGGTAGACACGAAGCTAAAGAATTCAACGGCTCGCAGCATACGGGGCATGAAGGCACACGGCTCAATGCTGAGTAACACTGAGTGTTTTCACTAAGAGTTAAGGAGTACAAGTTTGTTGTTTTGGTGGTTAATGATAACCATGTTATGTGGAGGAATGGAAACATTAAAAATATAGAAATAGTGACATTTTACACACAGTAGCATGAATCATTTCTGTCTTCAATAATCTTGGTCTTAAACACAGTATAGGCGGATAGCGTCAAAATACGTTTATCGCGTACTGTCGGTAGAATGCAGGACACATAATATCACGGATTTGTTTGTCGGCGTTAAATAAAATGCTGTTACTAATTACCGCTAGTCCAACTGCTTTGCTAGATTATTAGGGTGGACGTTTAACCCTCTTGGCCCCAGAGCGCCGATCTATCGGCGCACCTAGGATGTGCTAAAAGCCCCACAGCGCCGATTTGTCGACGCGCACTTCGATGTCTTATATAAAAGACAAATGACATTGTATTATCGTAAAACAAAAAACACCCATAAGAGTGACCCTTTTTCAATTGAATAAACCCAATTAAAAAAAAATCTATAATAACTAAATCCTCAAAATATTAATTCAAAGTTTTCAATTTTTGCGTGTTGGCGTGCATTTTTTACAGAAGAGATAATCAGTCGGCTCGACTTTTTAAGTCAGAGATTTGTACATTTACTAAAGTAATGAAATATATGAATATACGGACCTTTGTACATGATTTGTAAATAATAGAGTACCTATCTTTTTTTTCATTTGCAATATTTGAGAATTGCAAATTTTATTACGATCATAAAACAAAAATTTCTTTGTCGGTTAAATAAAAGCAATTGACTTAGCCTGACATTACAATTTATTCTCATATCTATTCATAAAATTTGAAAGATGTTTGAAAGCATCGTAAAACAAAATATCTTTTGTCACATCTTTGGGTCCACTGAAGGCCATTAAAAAAAGTGCACCATTTATTGCATTCTTGTTTGAGTGCGCACCGAAACAAAAGCTACCCCTGTAATGCCCATAAAATAAAAATTATCCATCTTCAATTTACTATTAGCATAATAGAATTAATTGGAAATGAATGGAAATTTCATCCGAAAATATTCTTTGATCACTTTTAGGGTGTTCACTGTCAATACTTGTTGGAAAGGCATTATATTAATAAAAACACACTAAAGTATTGTGTTTTTATTAAAATATTCTTTAGTTAAGAAGTTGTTTTGATTTTAAGAATGTAATATATTATTCCGCTTATCACTAAAAAACTTCCGCCACAGGCTAGAATCTATTGTTTGGACTGTCCGATTACACTATGTTAAGAAGGGAAAAATGATCTTCTTTTGTGAAATTCAACCATTTAACTTCCTTTTCAAGAATTCAAACATAAGCCTCCACAGTAACTTATGTCACACAAATAATTTTAAATCACTCAAATCAAACGAAGTAAGATGAAATGTAATATTTTTTTATTAATGAATCTACCTAGTTGTTTGAATATTCATTATAAGTTATTTTCGGATAAAATTTTGTTCCTGAACTCGTAATTTGATAGCACTGAACAGTAAATATGAAAAATATTTTCGAAAACTGTTGAAAAACAGATTGCATAAATTGTAAAGGATATGGAGTCTTTAGAGCAGACAGTCCAGCCTGCAGGGCGACGCTGAACACAGTTTGTGATGGCAACTGAAGAAGACGATAATTTTCCTGGCGGAATTGTTGCACTAACTGATTCCATCGCTTCTCTTCGAATAAGTCACGGTAAGGCTGCACCTCTAAAAAAATGAAAGAGACGATTATATATTATAGTAGGAAGAATATCTTTTTCAAAATAAACTGAATGTTTTAACATGGTTTACAAAAATCACGACTGAGGAAAGGAACAATTTTTTTTTTTTTAAATAATCTGGTTTAAATACAATAAATCTGGGCTTTTCAAGTCGGGTTTGGGTAACATGAGTGGCATTTAGACTTCAGTCTGGACTCGGACCGGGTAATTTCATAAAATTTCAGCCCATACAGATTTCTAGTTCACTGTAATTCTTTTTAAAATGTTTCATTAAAATTCCTGACTTTAGGAGATAGAAATCTCTCTAGCACTACATTAACAGTTTCCACGCAAAAAAATACAATAAATGTAAAAAAAAAGGCATATCTACTTAGTTACCCGTATCAGGGGGGAAAGCTAACATTCCCATGCACTGCTGAATTTCCGGAAGTTGCCCCTCTTCGTAGCTGGAAAAATATTTCTTGGAATGCTTCACAGCATCTAGACGTCTGTCCTGACGTACCAACTCTATGTACTCCTAAAATTGTATCAATATATAATATATGCTTTAGACTAGCAATTCTAAACCTTTTTACACTGGCAGATCACGAAAAATATAAATATTTTTTAGACCATTAACACGGAATAAAAAATATATTTACATCTACGTACGGTTCACGGGTTTTGAAAAAAAATATGAAACATCAGGTGAGCAACCTATATTTCAATTTAACCACAAGCATGAGAATTGAAATTCACCACACGGTGATGATGTTTAGAAATAATAAAGACTTAATTAATTAAAGTTTTTCTTGTTAACATTGGTTAATATAATATTTACGATTTACAAACTTTAAGTCACCTGAATACGAAGTTTAAACTCCATGTTCGACTTCAGTTTCCTCAGTTTGGATTTATTGTCAGCACACCACTGTAGACAGCGAGATGTGTCACGTCGAGCCAAGTCTTCCTCAACTTCACGGGCCACCATGAATATATCTGGAAGCATTATAAATGCCTTTATAATACCAAAAGAATAACACTTTACAAGGGGCAAAAAAACCTGTTCAAAGTGAAGTACTAATGAAATCAAATATTTGGTATAAATTTGAGATAATCATATTTATAAATATTTATAAGATTCCATTGCATTTAACATCCAAGATTCTCTAAAATCATAGGAGTAATCAATGTAACAGTAGGCAACCCACATCTATGTCTTCAATAAAGATACGTCTCTCCTACACCTCGTGAGTTTTTCTGACTTACCGACATTAGTGAGATCTCTCAGATTAGTCTTGTCAGCTAAATCGTTGGCAGCCTGATAATATCCTTGACGTAGGAAATACTCAATCAGCATTCGATCCAAGCGAGTCTTGCGCCAGGAATTCAGGGTTGCCTGAAAAGATGACAAAATTTATTAAGGAAGAAATGATTATAAATATACTGAAACACTATAATGCAATTACTGCATAAATTATTTCCTAACTAAAATAGTCACTGCAAATTAAGCCTATCATGATTCAAGATAATTACAAACATTTAACATTGATAAATTGTTGGATATTCTAAATTGATTATATTAATAAAAACACAATATTCTTTTGTACTTTATTCCACTTTATTTTAAAGGTCAGGACCGGTTTCGCTCATTGCGAGCATTGGAAACTGATAAGAAAAATATATAAACAGTGCTATTTATACAAAAATAAATTGAAATAAAAAGGTGTAAACAACAATCGACATTGAAAATAATTAATAACAATAATATTATAAGCCTGTTTATTTTCACTCAAACACGTACACATTCTCTTTCTCTCTATATACGCATCAGGAATCATGCATCGCGCACATTAACATTATTGTGCGTTAAAAACAGATAAAGTAAGAAAAAAAAAAAAAAATATGACATCACAAAAACTGCCGTACTAACAGGAGGTGTGTCAGGATCCACGACAGCGTCAGCATGCTCTTTGAGATGCTCAAGTCTCCGCTTACAAACACATCCGGCTCTAACTTCTTCTGTGATCGCTTCAGATGCTTTACGCTTCATACTTTGAAGTCTTTCCACCTGTAAGCAATATAAAAATAACTTTTTTTTCATTACCATTTATTACAGTTACTTTAAAATCAGTTTCTTGATTATGCCTGTTAAAAGAAGTCATTAATTCTTATTAACAAATATAAAATGACAAAGCTATTTCAACCATCAATGATCATTAGGTAATGAATCAAGACACACCTGGTTCACTTAACAGTATTGTATTTATTTATTTTTTATGAAAAAATAAATTAATGAAGCATGAATTTTTACCAATCACCATAATGTTAGCATACTGATAATATTTTAATTAAGCATAATTGCAAGCTTCAGAATTCTTTTTTTTGTTGCTTAATGAAAAAATGCTAAATGAAAAAACTGTGAACATTCAAGTTATAGTTTTCACATTGTATCATATTATAATTAATATATTTCCACAGGATTAGCTGTTGGTAATATCAAAGTGAACAGAATAATTATTAAAAAATAAAGTATACATACTTCGTAAAACCACAAGCATTAGCTTCATTCAGCACACACTTTAATATTCTAACCCCAATTATCTATGAATATGACATGAAAAAAACAATGTTACAGAGCTACTAAACAGTCAGGCAAGATTCAATATTACCATAGAGTAAACAAATGAAGTTTCTTAATTCAAACTAAATAAAAGGTATTTTACTATTTTTTAATAAGGTTGTGCCTTCAGTATAGTTCTATCTTGTCCCAAGTAATGGTTTGTTTGTCAAGATAATAATGAAATCACATTTTATAAGCAATTATTTCTTGCAAAAATTCATTCAACATTTGGTTGAAATTGTCAAAAAAGTCAATGCTAGGTATTCTTATTATTACAAAACTTCGGCTTAATTCTAACATAGCATAGTCAGTTTAGCAAGCGTTCAGGAGACAGTTAAAACTGAATATTTCAACATACAGAAACAAATTCTCATACATTATTTTTTTGCAGTAGAATATTTTACTATTCTTAATTATACTTTTAAAAACTAATGTAGAAGACTTATGTGATACTAGAATAGAAAAATATAAAAAAAGATGCATTATATAGTGTTTTTTTGCCTTCGACTTGCAAATTTGAATATTAAACAAATGAAATAGATGCGTTCGTTGATATGATTCTTAACCTAAATCGCCAAAATATGAAATTCTAAAACAAGTGACTTTAGTGATGTTAGTATTAAGATGACGAAAAATATTGTTATAAAAAACTACTTGTTAGAGAATAAAGTAAATCACTTTCACCAACTACTGGATCACAAAAATTCAAATAGAAAAAAAATTATATTTGAGCTATCCATGGACCTTTTGATCACCAAAATAACCTCTTAGTACTAGGCTACGGACAATGTTAATTATAGTACTTTGTGAACTCTTCCATTCATATACAACAGTAAAACAGTATCGCTGGCCTGCCACATTTCAAAAGATCGATTAAGGTTAAATGTGTGCAATTTAAGGATAATCCTTACAATTAATCAACTATGTCAATTTTTACATACCATTCCTCCGAGTAGTCTTTTAATTTCTTCAGCTGGAACATTTTCTTTGCTGAGACCGTTCTCAATTTCATTTACAACAATTTGAACTTGGCGTACCTCACTGTCCAGGGTTTTTTGAGCTTGTCTGTACTTTTTGTTGAATATTTCATATGGCACCTAAAAATACATTTGTCCTTGCTGTTTAATTTTTTTTCAACTTCTTAATTTAAAAATATAATAAGAATGTCTCGTGAGGAATCACTCGGCAAGAAGTTTTTTCAACAGCCTCAAAAAGAAAGCTATGCAAAGTTGCTTATACTGCCGATTCGACCATAAAGATAGCACATAATCATATTTACATTTTATAAAATTATTACTTTGGGGAGACACCATGTGCAAATGGGTGCTAATAAGCTATCATAACATGTGATTGAAACATGCAACCAATTATAACACAATTTTTTCATAAAATAATAATTTTTTAAACACTAGCTGTCGAAGCCTTGAAACTAATTTACATTTTTTTTGACATTAAAAACAATTTTTAATTCATGCACTCTTATTAAGACATTCCAGCATAGATTATTTCTAAAGCAATACGAATGAATGACAACAATTTTTAACAATTCCAAAATTTCACAGACCTGTCATTGTCTGTCACACTTGATATGTTGGTGTTAAAAAAATAATAAAAAGTACGAAAGTAGATTTTACTCGAAACTTTTTGCAACTCAGTCACTCAATGTCTCTTTTCATGGAGTATATAAAAAAAAGGTGGGGTTTAGTAAGAATTTACATTGAGCTTTACCCAGTTTTTGGAATCATATAGAAGGGTGGAAAGAAATTAAGCCATGGCAGACATTCGTGACTTCTATTCAGACACAAATCGATTGGAAGTGTCTGGTCAGGGATTTGAGCCCTTGACCATGCATCCAAGTAGGATGAACGCCAAGCAATGTGTAACATTCATCTATAGGACTGTAATTGTAAAGAAATGTTTATACACTAATGACAAACATTTCCTTTGTTAAGTGCAGGTTTATGCAAAACAAACAAAAATTTATTAATACTTTTTAAATACGTATTAAAATCAGTAAAAATTGTTTGAAACTACTACACAAGGAGGAGAAACATGTGCCACGATTTGTTTCACAACCTGTAGAATAACAATGATCAAATTTAATTTTTAATGATACATAGGGAAAAATTGAGCAAATAAGACAATATCAACAGCCTCTAGGCCAGTGATGGCGAACCTTTATGAGGAGTGGGTCAAATTTTGATCATTATTTTTTAAAATACCAGCCCGTGGGTCACTAAGTCTGTGGCGTCGCTTGTAAAGTGGGAGGAGAGGAAGTGAACATGGGTCAGTGTCTGACCCGCGGGTCATAGGTTCACCATCACTGCTCTAGGCCCTGGTGTATGAGCTGTCATCATGAGTGATATATAATATATATATATAACTCGGATTTTGACTCTTGAAAGATATTTGGTGAAATTTCAATATCAATTTTAAATCACTCAAATTTTGTACATTTTCATGCATTTTGTCACTAACGACCCGGCTTTCGCCTTTTAGCGACTTCAGACATTCAAATTCACAGATAAACTTGAAATAACACTAAGTAAAGCCAATTTTGAACAGGGGCGTATATTCAGGGTGGTAGGTGTGCGCTGCAAGCCCTAGAACCCAAGAACATGAAACTATATACAGTCAATCCTGTTTTTATGCAGTTTTCTAGAAATGCAAATTTTCAAAAAATGTACTATATTTTACAATATGTAAAAATATGTTAAATATTACATCGAGAGCATGTATCATTGTATTTTGGATAGAATAGAGAATAAATCATAAACACAACCGACATTCGGAAAAAAAATACGATTTTGGACTGTTTAAAATTTAAATCATATTGCATCTGCCATCGCCGAATTAAGTCTACCTACTTGGGTGTGTTACAGTCGATGAAACCATTGAAACATCGGCGATATCAGCTGAAATGATTACCTTAGCACAGTGTCTGCCAAACTTTTCTCCTTTACGGCACAGTGATGAATGGAACTAGTACCAAGGCACACCAAGATGCCGCAGATTATCTCCGAAACTCTTTTTTTTAGCTCACCGAGGAATTTGAAATCCTCGGTTTTTTACCAAATAGGCATTATTTAAAATTGACATTTTTAAGGCTTCTTCCACCGCGGCAGATCTGGGACCTCTTGCGGCACACAGTTTGGCAGACACATGCCTTAGCACATGAACTCAGTGGAGAAGGGTTTGATACCTTTATCGGAAATTATATCGACGAATTACTTACGGATAAATGCTATAAGTGACGATGATGTCATGAATTTAACTTAAACTATTGACAAAAAAACCAGAAATTGATACGCATACTATTTCTTCTAAAAAAGAGTGATTTAGAACCATATGCAAAACGCACTAAGTATTAGATAATTTTACTGTTTAAAAATGTTTGTAAAGTAAAACAATAACTAACAAATTTTATTTTTTAATAAAAAATATTTTTAAGCCGTGTTTTTCCTCTAATTTTCTATACATTTTTATGCGATTAGGGTATATTTTAACTCGTTGTTTCAAAGTTATGCAGATTTTAAAATTCATGGAACGCATCCCCACTTTTTGTATGGAAGTCTTTTTTTGTGCAATTTTTTTTATGCGATATTTCGTGGAACGCATCTACCGCATAAAAAGAGGATTGACTGTAATTAAACTTCATGTGTAGATATTATTGTATGTTTGACACAATTGATTTATGGAAAATTTACTAGCCTTGTATACAAATGTATTGCTGTATTGTTGTAAAACGAATTAAAAAAAACTACTTATTATATAACAGAAATTCGGCTTTAATGGACATCCGTTCCCTCCCATTCAGGCGTTATATTGAGGTTTTATTGAACTATCTTGTAAAAATAAAACTTATTTTTTCATACTATTGGTAAAGCTAGCAATGAGCGAAACCAGTCTTGATCTTTATTAAAAATCTGGAAATAGTACAAAAAAAGCTTTTTATTTTTCAATATATAATGCCTTTTCACCAAGAATTCACAGTTAAGTAACACCTCAAAAGTGTAATATAATCACTGCTCTATCAAATCACCAGTTTTAATCACATTAAAATCAAAATGAAAATGCTTTTTCCATTAATGGATAAAATTGCACCCACAACCTGTAATACGGAATATTTGGGACGGTTTTTTTTGCAACAATAATACGAATCAAATAAATATATATTCAATAAATTGTTTTATGGTTATCTACCCAATACCAATGGCGACGCACTAAGGACAATAAGTTACTAATGCTTTTCTGATTTTATTTTTTTAATATTTTACGACTGGGCTCTGTATAAAGATTGGCCAAATTCTAATAGTAAATAGAATGAAAATTTATTTCCTAAATCATCGCAGATATTGTATGAATACTAATGTACGTCATATTTCATGTCGGATACCTTTAATGTAGGATGTTCCAGCGATTTTATGTCGTTCATTGTTGCATATGTGATAATAATGCAATGTACAATTACAATATGAAAGCCTCTGTGTATCGAGGTAATTTTAAGAGCTCTCCTTTAGGAGTAAAGGCAGCTTTCGCGAAGTGTCACAATTCAATACTCTATAAAATGATACAGCTGATAGTTATTTACTTCTCTTCCATTCGTCGATTAGATGTTGGCCATTATCTAAATCGCCAGTGATATAAAAAAATCTGCGTCACTCAGAAATTTTATTCTATAATGATAATATGTATTATGTGTGTATTAGAAAGCATAGTTTGACAATATTAAAGACATGCGCCAAAACAAAAAAAATAATGCTGTCAAAATATTATTTACGCCAAAAATTAATTGTAAAACTGCTTTCTTTAAAACTGGTAGGTAATGATATTTATTCAGTCAATCCAGTAGACCGGAACTGTTCTTGAAATTACGGAATTGTTGGATATGGATAAGATTAGAAAGGTTAGAAAGATATTATATTATGAAATTTAAAAAAAACAACGTATTTTTTTTACTGATTCCAAAATTTTCTGTCTATCTGATTCTTGAATTTGCCGTCCCCAATATTTCCTTTAATTTTGTTTTTCAATCACTTCTACTATTTTTTATCTACGAACTATGAGTTTGTACTACAGCTGGCAATTTTTTTTATGTATAAATATAATTTCTCGAAAAAAATGTATTTATTTTTAAAATGCCGCCCTTGTAATGCAAAACCTCAATATGTAATGCATTGTTCAATAGTAGCTGGTATACAAATATTTCCTGAATTAATCAACGTTAAGTGCATTTATTTTATTTACCCATGCCATTCGACATGTGACCAGTAAAAGTCGTTTGTAACAGCCACAAAATAAATCGTTGTAGTGTTAATTATTAGCAAGCTTTACATTGGGGCGCAATCGTCTACGATTAGGTGGTGTGTTGACACGGTGGGGTTATTGGCACCCGCTTCTACTAGCACTTTTGTGAGGAAAACTGGCAGGATTTTTAAAAGAAGCTGTAGCTAAATTAATTGTGTTTGAATTTTGTTATCAGGTAACCCGTAATATCAATTATTTATTGTTAATGGCCTTAAATGGAAACATTGTTTTTCGATACCGATGTGATTTTTGTTTTTTTCTTTCTTGCTCTTGGGGACACGAACCGTACACATCGTGTGTGGGGACTATATATTATCTCTGATTACTTCCCGGTCTCTGGAAAGTAGTTCCAGAGACCTTTAGTTGTAAATTCACTTACAGTTCTTTTTCTTTTGTGGTTTTGTTTTTTTTTTTTGAGATGAAAGAAATAATATTTTTCCATTTCGACGAAAATTAAATTCCATTTTGTTCTCTGCGCAGAGCTTAACGTCATTTTTTTAAATTTTATATTGATAAAATCGTGTGAGGAAGCTATGTTTATAATAGTTATTGTGTATTGTAATAATTCAACATTTTGTTTGTTAAATATTCTATGTAAAAAAAATCTGTGATTGCAAATTCTTAAATAAATGTTTTCGTGTTAGTAGAGCGATCTTTGATTTAATATATACCTACCTGTGGACGAGTTTAGGCCAGCGGTATTTGTCGTAATGACTTTCATTGTGGGGATTTATTCTTGGAGTTTGACATTGTGAACAATAGTAGAATTTTTAAACAATAAATGAAACTCGCTCCAAAATAAATTACGAGAAATGTTAGTGTATTCCTTATGTATAACCTAATCGTGGAAGACTGCGTCCCATTGTAAAGCTTGTTATTATGTTTCACAAATTATTAACACCTTTTATATTATTATATAAATTGTAATTATAAATAATAAATTGTAATTGTAATAAATTGTAATTATATAAATTACAATTATAAATTGTATTATTGTTGATCACAAAAAATACCGGAGTATGGTCAAGAGATACAAAAACCAATGAAATTTTAAATGACGGTAAAAACTGCAACCAAATCCGAAAATTGGGAAAAAACGCAGAATATAAGAAATAATTTGCCATAACGATATTTTTGTCGTTTTTTCAATAAACTGAAGTCCGTGTGCACACAAACATATGTGCGTTTCGCCAAGTATCATAAAACAGAACCGTTTCCAAATATGTTGTTCCGGATTCAAGTATACCTAAATGTTACTTGTCAAACTCATCCTGTACTTGCACTTCTAAAGATCTTTGATCAGTGGCGGTTCCTGACCTGAAATCTTGGGTGGGCTAGAGAAAAGCATAGCATTGTATACTATTTACGAAATTTTGCATGCTTCCACTTCATCTTATACATTAATCTACAAGCAAATTAACAAATGCTACGACACTACTGCAAAGCATAAATTACTATATAATACAATCAATGCTAATGTAAGTAAGAAATAATAATACGTGACCTTAAATTTGTCTCTTTCAAAGTGAAATAACAAGTAAAAAAAGCAATACAGAACTGTCACTGAGATTCGATACCTGTCACTTTCATAAAATACAAAGATATTGGTATGTTTGTATGGGCCATGGACTAATTCCAATTTAGCCCCCGATGAATGACAGAAGCCAGTAAATTTGAAATACAGTCCTGTGTGTTTGATGACGTTTCCGTACATATAAATACAAACAAAATCGAATCGTGCTAGATTGCGTTCCAGTGTAAAGAAATATTGTCTATGGTTTTGGGCTGGAAAGCGGTAGCCCCTGACCAATAGCATGTACATAGGTGTTGCCAGACTGACGTCACGTTGAAGGTTCTCTATGACTTATTTATAGGGTTATTGTTTTTTTTATGCCGGCTCAGCTTAAAATTGTAATAAAAAACAATCGAAAATATTATTGTAGGTAGACATGCCATTGTCTTATATTGATAGAGGAAAATTTAAACAAAGATATTATATTCATTTGGGGAAGGTTAGTGACGCTTATAAATGTATTTATTTTGTTCAGCGGCCGAATTGCTGTTCATTTTTATTCAGCCATCTAAAGTTTTGGGTGAAAAATGCAGGTCGGGCTTAGCCCACCTAGCCCAGTACCTAGAACCGCCACTGTCTTTGATATATCGACTGTGGAAAGGAAAAAGGACGTAACCCACAGTTTTTTCAAAACAGGTTTTTTCGATAATCACAATGTATCAAACTTGATACACGTTCTATCAAAAGGGTGCAAGCTGCAAATGCCGAATTAGTATATAAATTTAGCTTTTAAGTTTGAAAAAGACGACCCTGTAAAAAAATAAAACCAAGAAAAAAGACTGAAATAAAGGTTTTCCTAGACAACTTCTTTAACAGAATATAAATATTTTTTTTTATATAAAAACTAGCTCTGAATTTTTATATAAAACTAGCCGGCGCCCGGCCAGCGTTGCAATGCCACTCGAAGAAAGAAAGTGTTTGTGTTTTAATTGTGTTTAATGAAGTGCATGTTTCTTTTTCTGTCTTTTTGACGTTTGCTGCCGATTGTCTATGGTACAACACACGCGCCAACTACTGTAATTTAATTTCACTATAACCTTCGCCCAAGTGCAAGCATACGTTGTCAAAATGAAGCGTATGGCAGACATACAAACATTGACTTTCCCGGAAGTGCAAGCAAAAAGCTTGTAAAAGTTTTATTGCAATCGAATGAGTGGTGTAGCAACGCAAAAAGTACGTACAAACAAAAATTCATTATACTCTGATCATGATTGTGTGACTTTTATTTCATACGTTCAGACTTTTTTCGTATTCAAAATTATTGTTCTATGATTACCGTTTCTAAAAAGATGTGTCAATAATTTTGCATTCGAGATTATATAAGAGAAAAACCGTAACATAACCTTTCATAAATGTGGAACTAATACAAATTAAATATAGAATGCTTTTCCATCAAGTATTGACAGTGGACACAGGAATTATGTACGTAGCAGTTTATTTATAAGTTACAAAATTTCAACAATAACCATAAAATAATGACTTACTAACGTATGTAATTTACTTCACAATGTACTTTTGCTGTCAAATATCACGAAATATTTTTTTGAGGTTCTATATATAAATAGTATAGTATTAATTAAAGTGAGAAGAGTAGTTTCTAATTTCAAATAAAACTAATCTAAGAACAGCGCATAAATAACAAACAAACAATCACACTTAATGCACGAAACACATTTGAATGTAATGTTAAAATGTAGACCATATACGATTTGACAGATCTGAAATCGAAATAAGCGAACATCGAATTTGAATTGTCAAACAAAACAAAATAGCCGCCGTTCAAACGAAATTAAAATTCGAACGCCGTCCATTTTTGATTTTGTTATACTGCAGTGTAAAAAACATTGAAATCTACGAATATTTTATTTTTTCGAGACTAAGTTAATTTTAATATGCCTATATTCTCCCTGGAAGTGCCAGCTTAAAGGTTGTCAAAGTTTTACCGCAATCGGACATGTGGCGTTCAATCCCATAGACACCAAAGTTTTTGCAAACATACAAAAATTCATTTATATATATATATATATATATATATATATATATATATATATATATGATAAGATATACGAACTCCACAAAGCTAATTCATATAAATTGAATATCGTGAAATTGTATGAAACATGTATTTGCGTGAACGTCAAAAATCAAACAACGATTTTAAAATGTTTATATGGGCGCGCTTCGGTTATCACACGCATTTGTGTGAGCGCCGAAATTGGAACTCTTTTTTAGACGTATTTTTGTGAACGTCGGGAAGTGGTTAATTAATATTAGATTATGTCAATTAAACACCAGTTTAGAAGTCTCCATGCACTTCAAGGTTGTGTATGATTCATAATTTGCATATGTCCCAAAATCATCAAAACATGTTTTTAGCGCCTCCTGTAGAATTTGATGTGTGGGTTACGTTCTTTTTCCTTTCCACAGTCGATATTATACTAATAAAAGTTAACTGCTTTTCATAACATCACATCATTAAAAGCCTCGACGGGCGCAGTTGTCTAGGATTAGATGGCGTCCGTCCGAGTGAGCCAGAAATCATGTCAATGTAAATGCAATAAAATACGACACGACCGCGTCCGATAAATTACGCATACCATGATGTACAAGTCGAACCTCTTTACACTATAATTGTTATCGTGTTAATAAAATGCGCGGCTGTCATCTTATAAGTGTGTTTATTTTGAAAAAATATGCTGGAACTCAATTCTAGTCAAGCTTTTTTTTATCCTTTCTATCCTTTTTCAATGTGGAGGAAATGTTTTCCTAGTGGAGGTGTCTAAATATAAGTTTTTAGAAGTCAGATTATGTAAGGATTGGAAGAGTGGGAAGATTTTTTAGACATCACAAATACCAACGCCTTCGAACGGAAATCAATAGATCGAATGAAAACTCCAAAATTATGTTTGCTTTGAACTATTGCATTTATTTTTTGATTTGCAATATAAAGGTTCACGCTGTGATTGTGTGGGTCTAATTTTAGTTCTGACATTTTTTTTTACTTTTATTATTTTCTTGCGAAATGATTAAAAAAATATTTTTCTAAATGTCTTTCAGCTTAAAAAAGCAAAAGTTTTCAAAGTAAAATAAAAAAATTTAAATTCGGTTTTTTATTTGAAACATAAAAAAATAAGAAACTAGGTGCCGGAATGCCGTTCCATTACGTTAAATGAAAAAAAAGCACTGCTTATTCATATTAGAAATTCAGCAAGAAGCCAGTGGAAGCAGTGGTGTGGTGGAGCCAGGTCGGCGACCTGGCACCTGAAAATGAGCCAGGACTCTGTTACTCTGAAACTTGTGTTTTTTTTTAACTTCAGACGGATATAAAAAACATCAAAAAAATAGGGAAGAAATCAATGACCGACCTGGTACCTATTTATTTACCACTACACCTCTGAGTGGAAGATAAGATATCATTCTAAATTTATCCTAAAATACTGTCATAACAAAACTACGATATCAGAATTAACTAGAACAAATGTCCTTAAATTCAGTAATTGAAGATGGACAAGTGATATCTGTATACGCTTTATCCCTTTCTTTCTTTTGCTTTACAGCTATACATGCGAAGACAAGTTAAATTTCTCCTTTGACAGTTCATTTTGACGTTTGAATTTTCAGGTTCAGAGACAATAATAAGTGACGCATTTGATAAAAAAAGAAGATAAAGGTAATACTTTCGATGGTTTCGGCGGTAACTTTGTGGAAGTTCATTTTAATAGAAAATTTAAATTAACTTTGATTATTCCACGTATTGTGTAACTAACTGTGACACGTGTTTCGCCTCTTTCAGAGGCATCTTCAGACTTACTATCGCAAAGTTTGCTTAAGTAATGAAGCAAGATTGATTCTAACATTTTAAAATTATAAAATTACAAAATGGATTGGGTTTTTTTGGATTGGGACAAAATAGAACCCGCGTTTTATACAGTAAATAATTTAGGTAAAATGTTATTGAACAGTAAAGATCGCGTAGATTCATCGTCACAGAGTGGTATCTATCGACTCTCTTGTGGAGACTGTCAAGCGTCTTATGTTGGACAGACAGGTAGAAACTTTAATATTAGAATTAAAGAACATATAAGATGTCTAAAAAGTAACAATTTCTCTGAGTTTGCCAATCATTTAATAGAAAATAATCATAATTTTAATCAGATTTGTAATTTAGAAATACTCCACCGAGTAAATAAAAAGGGTTTAAAGATGAATAGCTTAGAATTTTTAGAAATTAATAAAACTCTTAACAAAAAAGAAATATTATTAAATAATATTCTTAATAGCACAGGCGGTTCCCCGTTACTCAAATTGTTTCCAATTAATAGAGTAATCACAAACCTAGATGATTGACTGTAGCGCATTAGTTTTAATAGTTTGTAATGTTTAACGTCATTAGTAGTATGATTAAATTTGTTTGCATTTTATAATCCCCTCTTTGCTTCCATTAAAAAGGAAAAATCCCATTCTGATTGTTTACAACTCATTAGTAAAATTAGTATCATTATCTGTTTGCTTTATTTCGATTCTACACCCCCCTCCTTGCTCCTCTTAAAAGGAAAAAAAACCCAATCCATTTTGTAATTTTATAATTTTAATATGTTAGAATCAATCTTGCTTCATTACTTAAGCAAACTTTGCGATAGTAAGTCTGAAGATGCCTCTGAAAGAGGCGAAACACGTGTCACAGTTAGTTACACAATACGTGGAATAATCAAAGTTAATTTAAATTCTCTATTAAGATAAAGGTAACTCCGGAGGGTGGGAGGTAAAAAGTGTCCATGAAGACGTTCCACGCGCCGCGACTATTCCCACGGGATTAGACTTTATACCAGTATTTATTCCCACGCTTCAAATGATGGCATACTTTCGAAAAGGATACATCTTCTAATTAATTAATCAAGACTTTAAGTGATAATATTTTAGGACGCATGATCGCCCGAGCGGCCTTTATCCCAGTATATACCGCGTCCTCGTATCGTCCGCGCCGGCATTTTAATGCCAAGCTTGCTTTTAAATAAAAGTTTTAATGTACTTTAACCCAGTGTACAGGTCTTTAATCAGTTATACACGTGGTGATTTTTAAATTTGTGTCACCGAATGCTAAAACTTAAATACTTTATATTTGTTAGTTAAATATTAAAAAAATATTTTAAACTGAAATAAACGCGGGATTTTCCCCGTTTTGCATCACAAGCTGTGACACGTTAGTAATATTATGACTATATTATGTGCTAAAAAAATAAAATACTCATTTGTACTTATTCCAGTTTTATTTTATATGATCAGGAGTGGTTTAGCTCATGACGAGCATTATCAATTGTTTAATTAAATCAGTTAATAATGATCGTCATAAGCAAAACCGGAAAATAGTGGAATTAGTACAAATGGATGCATTTTTTGAATATAATGCGTTTCCACCGATTATTGAGAGTGAAGCTCTTAAAAGTTATTTTAATGCAAGTTCATATTGAAGCTGAACAATATAGAATTATTTTTGATAAATTCAACGGTAACTTTGTGTAAATTCATTTTTAATATAAGATTAAATAATTTTGATAACTTTAATATTTCTCTAGTTAGTCCAAATGTGATAACAAAGTTATAAAATTAAATTTTATATTAAAATGCAAAATTAGTTCTTCTTTTCCTATATTTTTCCAAATTACGATTATAACTGCTTCCGGATTTAAAGAGATGTATATAAACGATGACTTTATAATAAATATCCAAAATACATTTTTGAAATATATGCCCATCGATGTACTATGTTTGTTATGAATTACGATTTATATAATAATACTAAATAGGAATAAATATGTCGACCAATTATTAATAGACAATATTGGCATACAGGAGGATACCAAAACCATAAACTTAATTTACTCTATTCTCTTTCGCGTCATTTCTTCAACGTCCACCATTTTGAATGCCGCTAGCCGTAAATGAGCGTTGTCGTCTTTCGTTAAAGCGGGAATTCAGTAGTAAAATCTTTCGGAAAAACAGTGTTTATAATCTCTACGCATTTAAACTAATTCATTTACCAAGTTGTGATGTAATTTGAGTGGTTAAATTGTGTATTTCACGTGAGTAATCGTGAATTGTGAGAGAGTGATTCTAGAACCCGAAAAGAGCGCGTGGCTAGGCTCTGTTCTTTGTTTTGTCACATTAGTACTTTTGGTAAGTTTCAAAACAATAAAATATAGTTCTGAAGTGCTTTTATTGTGCGTAAATCGTCACAGATCGATTACTATGTTCTTACAATCATCGCCTTAGGTCACCGATAACACTTTGCGTCTCAAACTTCCATAATTTTTGTGTACGGTATTCGTACACAGAGAAATGCTTCAGCATCATTCAACTTTCGATCGCAGCATTATGACTCAAAAGTTTTTACGCCGTCTCTAAGAATGGTGAACGTTGATTTCATTTAATTGTGTTTTAATATAACTGTAGTGTTTGTCTGAATTCACTTGGATTATATCAGTTGGCGGCATTCCGCTTTTAATTATTGTACGGTGTGATCATTACATGCAATGGCCAAGCGGGTGTGTGACGGACGTACTGACGCATGTACTTGCCTATAAAAAAAAACTTTTATACAGTTAATTACTTTTGCAACGTTTTTGTAGTATTTTTTTTTACTATGTTTATATCACAATGCTATGAAAGAATATCATCGATCATGTATTTATTTATACATGCAAAACGAACTTACTAGTAAAGCTGACAATATAAATAATATTGATGTTGAACGGGCTTGTTTTCTCGCCGATGTTTGAAAATTGTAAAAAATGTTTTGTAAATAATAAGTTTAATTTTCATCTCACTTTTATTTTCTTTTGTGACCCACTTATTCATCTCCTTGGAGAATGATGCGTATTAACATATCATTTGAACATAGAAATAGTTTATACCTTGCGTATGCCACGGATTATTTAATATTGTACGTGTGTACACTGTATGTATTCTTCGACTAGTTTTTATTACAATTTTCCTGAAATGACGCCAATAATTGGTGATGTTTGGCATCTGTATACTTGATAGTAACATGATTGTCGTGAATTTATTTACATTGATATGAATTTTAAATCTGGCTGTGATATAATCGTTGACCCCTATTCTATATTTCTTTATCAACTCTCAAACAATTGTCTTCAATAACTACTAATTTAAATACCGCTGGTTTCACGAAATTATATTTCAATTACCATTTCTACGTTTTTGTTATTTACCGTTTTGTCTAAAATCTTCAGTCCAGTTAATTTATTTTTAAAATTTACTTCAGGGAAACGAAATACTAAGCACACTGTTTAAAGATTATGTGGATAAAAGATATTGATGGCTACACCTAAAATATTAATAAATCTGCTCATTATACCACTCCGATACATTCTTTGATAAAATGATCTGGTTTGTTATCAGTGAAGTTCTCAACTTGTTATTTTTTTTATAAAATATTTAGGTTATGTATTGACTGAACTATGTACTCGACGCACTGCATTCTTTTACTATTCATTGAGTGTTAAAAACAACGTGCCAATATAGTAAAACAACGAATCCGATATCAGTATCAGTATCAGATAAACCTTGGAGCTAAGATGTAAACCACCCTATTATCAGTTGTAATTTGACTATTTGGTAATCTTTTTTTATAATGACTCAACGTCGCGTAACTGAATTTTTATTTTTACATTGGTTGGTCCATTATATCTTGTCTTATGATTTATTTGTCTGCATGGTTATTTACGTGTATTTCTGAACTACGAAGTAATATTTTTTTTATTGTATGTAATAAATGGAAATAGCCTGTTGTTTATTTTAGTGGCTAAGCTGAATAGCATACATATTTTACTTTTTCTGTATAATTTGTCACGATAGAGTGCCCCTACAAACGACGGTCAATGCAGCTGAGGTGGCGAGCCGGGTTAACTAATATAAAATTTGGCATTCGGTAAATAAACACGTTTGATCTTACTGTGAACGTTCGCGAATAATAATTCTATTTTAATGTTTTATTTTGTGGGTCACGGCTGGCTCTGAATTATTTTATTCATTCAAATTGGTGAGAACTGTAAAGATCGATTTTATCGTGTTACAATTCGTCGGAGATGAGCTACGCATCTGTTAATTTATTTATATTAGAAATATTCAGCGTCATTGAATTTCAAGTAAATTTGTGTCTTTAGATTTAACCGGTTTATTGAACGTAGTGAATTGAAGAATTCACTTTTGTAATATTTATTTGTTGTAGATAATTATGGACAAATATGTTCAGTTTTTGTTCACATCTGCATTATATCGTTATGCCGTAAGCTTATTGAACGTTCGCAAAGTATATAAATATATATATACATATTGCTATAGATAACATAATATGTCCATTGCAATAATATTTATCATGTAAAAAAGATTTTAAACTTCGATGTTCTCAAAACATGCAAGGTGGACAAATTTAATACAATATATTTGCAACTAAACCATAGAAATGTTCGCATTAATTACTAGGTATATCAAAATTGAACACATTATTTTTCTACAAAAAAGCGTTTTTAACGGTAATTTTACATCCACGTTCATAAATAAGTAAAATTTATTATTTCTTACCGCTATCGTAAACATTAAAAATCTATCTCGATTTAGCTCGTCAAATCGATATTATTTACCTATATATTTAATATGTACATTTTTCGCTTTATCATCGTTCATATATTTTACAGCAGCTGCATTTTGTGAAAGTTGTGTCGGCGTTTTTGAGCTAATCGGATCACACTTCATATCGCAACCAATTTACCTGCTGTTAATTTAGTTTATTATTTTTTTAATGCTATTAATTATTTCGACGGGAGAAAGTGCAATGAATTTAGTCATAAATTTAAAATCAAATTATAACACTAATTTGTACAGCCTGCTGTAAGTGTTCAACACGCGTAATAAAATAAGGACATAAAGTATTATTTATACCAAAAGCTTTGTTTCGAGCAAACGGTCAAATGCATTGGTAGTTATTCTTTATAAAATCACATATGTTCCCGTATAAATGTAAAACTAATACATTTGAAGTGAAATAAACATTATATAAATCGAAATCTTATTGTAATGTTATGTATGACACGTGAAATATTATTTTACGATGTTTGAAAAACATTACTTAACCGCATGTGGTCGAGACTCAAATAATGTATCGATTTTCTCAAAACTAGTATTTCCGACTGGAACATTTTTTGCCAGAACGACTATGATATGATGCTATATTATAAATATAATTTAATGTTGAATAAGTAGCAGCACATACATATTTTGAACGCATCTTATTCACCTATGTTTGTATGAGGAAGAAGCCGATTATGCTTCTATCATTAATGTAAAAAAAACCGCTGTGTTTGTCTAATGATTATATTGCGTGCTCTTCCACTGACAAAAATATCTATAAAATATACTGTCGCGTTATAATCGCCGAGACGGGCATTAGAAAATTGGGTGTTTGTTAACGCAAAAAAATAATTATTACCTACTGCTTACTAGTATTATCAACAGCTGCTATCTGTTATGTTGAATAACGATCATGGTAATTGAAGATTTTTTTGTTTTATTTTAATTGTTTTTACCAAGCATTTGATTTTTATGATATACTTATTATTGTACCGTTTATCTGTAAAGTATTTAAAATAACCTTAAGATTTTTTTTTTAGTTATTGATTAAATTGCATATTAGGAAATATGGTTTTTTACCGGACAAAAATTTGAAATATGTATACATACAAATTTAACCGTATACTGAGTGAGCTTTGAGAACAGATGCTCGCGTCGGATAATGGGGGTGAGGTGGTTTGATTTTGTAAGGAATTCAGAGATAAGGGAGCGTACAAGACAGCGTCCCGTCACGTCAGTGGTTATAGAGAGACGTTGGAACTGGCTGGGTCACGTGCTGCGGATGCCTCCGGAAAGCCTCAATCCTGCCTGCCTCTTCTTTCGGCCGGTGGGATTCCGGCGTCCCGGGCGTCCGTCGGGTACTATCCATAGGATGTACTCGGCGGAACTGAGGAATGCTGGCATGTCATGGGAGGAAGCAAAGCTATTGGCGGGAGACAGGGAGACATGGAGGTGCCGCGTGGCGGCCATATGATCCACATAGGGAGCGAACATGGCCAAAGAAGTAGAAGAAGATATAAGTATACATAAAAATACTATCCATGAAGTAGCTAAATGTAGACATGAAAAAAGGATGCCAAGCTAATTTTTATACAGGGATGGGGTGTTTATCTAATCTTAATACTTTTTTATTGATAAATTATTACAAACTTCGGTAGTATATCGCTTATTATAATAATTTTATAAAAAATCTATCTTATTAATATGAAACCAACTTTGTACCCATGGATTATTTCAAAAGTAATTTGAGGAGAGAGGAATTATTGTAGGAATTATTTGATTCTGTCTCTTTTTGTATTTATTACGTACATAGTCGGTCTGTAGTGATGGATTCGATTTTTTGAGCGACCAATCAGAACCGCCTGACTGTCCGGCCTCACTTTCTTTTACTGCTGCGACGTGTAATGCGAACGATTCGTCACCAAATAAAAAAATGATCACATGCAAATACACATTTACATATTGTAAAAAATAAATATTTATTTCAAAACGTTCCGTTTGTTTCATTGGATTCCGAGTCGAGTTATTGTTTTTGACTGGTATAACTTTTGACACATTAAATGTGTTAATGCTATCAAAACGTAGTTTTCGTTAAGTAAGACAATTTAAATACTGAGAATTTGTTGAATTCAAAAATTTTCGCCAAAGCACGATTTTATGAATATTTATTTGATTTTCGATTGTAAACCCTCAGTGGGAGTGTCAATTTTAAATATAATTTTGATCTCACCAATACACTGTTGTTTCTCTAGTGTGGTTTGAGCGAACACTATACAATAAATATTATGTACTATCGAAATTGCAAATGCTTTACAAATTCACAGCTCGGAAAATATTCTGTTTATATTATATTGACACGTTAGGGTTATTGGCACCCGCTTCCACTAGCACTTGTGCGGAAATTTGGCAGGATTTTAAAAAATGGGTGTAGCTAAATTAATTGTGTTTGAATTTCAGGTAACCCGCAATATCAATTGTTTATTGTTAATGGCCTTAAATGGCAACATTGTTTTTCGATACCGATGTAATTTTTGTTTTTTTCTTTCTTGCTCTTTGGGAAACGAACCGTACAGGACGTGTGTCTGGGGTACTTCCCGGCCTCTGGACGTGGCTCCAGATACCTTGAGTTGTAAATTCACATGCAGTTCTTTGTCTTTTGTGGTTTTGTTTTTTCCCGAGATGAAAGAAATAATATTTTTCCATTTCGACGAAAATTAAATTCCATTTTGTTCTCTGCGCAGAGCTTAGCGTCAAGTTTTTTTACATTTATAAAATCGTGTGAGCAAGCTAGGTATAATAGTTTTGTATAATAGTTATTGTGTATTCTAATAATTCAACATTTTGTTTGATAAATATTGCATGTAATAAATTCGGTGATTGCAAAGTTCTTAAGTAAACGTTTTCGTGATAGAGCGATGTTTGATTTAATATCTACCTACCTGTGGACTCCGAGTTTAGGCCAGCGGTATTTGTCGTAATGACTTTTATCACATCGTGAACAATAGTAGAAATTTCTAACAATAAATAAAACTCGTTCAAAAATAAATTACGAGTAATGTCAATATCATCTGTTTGACTAATACGTACACGAGTAAATGAGCAACTGTGTGAGAGTCGTTTTTATCTTTTGTTGGTAGGCATTTTAAAGAGCTTTATTAATTTGCTGTCCGGAACACGCGATATAAAACTTTCTAGATCTTTTTTTTTTACTTTTTCCTCTTGATTTTTATTTATGTTTATTATATTAACTAGTGCCCACTGTTCTTTTGTCAGTGTTTTATGCCGAATATTTATGTACTCGTTCACCTTTAAATATAGTCTTTCTTTAATATATTATAGTAGTTTGAAATTGCAGTTTTTCGTAACGATTCAACACGACAATGATATTTTTTCATTTTTACAATTATTAAGTCTAATATTTATTTTAGTGTAATGATTATTTATTTGAAAGATTACAAACGTTATATTTTGTACATTCGGGCTATATAGTTCCATTCCACGAAGAAAGTTCATCTGCCAGGGCCGAAGTGAGACCAAGCGCTTGGCGAATATTGAATGAACTTTGTTCTAAAATGTTATCTTTTGAGAGAAACAATGTCACTTGGAACTAACCGCTTGTAGTGTTTAGGCGTTACCTACTAGGGCATCCCGGACCCTTTTTGTAATCCCGGGACTTCGAGATTGACAATTTTTTCAATCCTGGGATTCCGGAACATTCACCGTAAAATCGTGTAGAAATTTGGGATTAAGAAATTTTTGGAATCCTGGGACTACGAATTTTCTAAAATGAAAAGACAAGAGAAATTTTTTATTTAGTTATTCCAAGATTCGCGGAAGTTTCTAAAATTTACTCAATTCCGAATCCTGAGATTAGTACTATTACAATCACGGGATTTCGGGATTGGAGGCCATTAACCTACCGAGTACAGCATTATTTTAATAAGTTAAAGAGATATCTGATGGCACAGAGACTGGTGGCTACGAAGGCGATGCTACATTTGTCTGCTTATAGCCCTGCTTAGAAAACATTATTCAGGATACGAAGAAGCTGCCTTCATTATGCAAGCTGACGTGATAATTTATTCCCATATCTGATGGTTGACGGATAATACAACTATTAGTGATAAACGGTGGAAGAGGAACACCTGAAACATTAAATTAGACATGCCAGCCGGTTAAATCTTCAATAATTTCTCACTAAACTTATATGAATATCCAAATTTTTCAATATCAACAGCTTAACGACCGCACGTTTTGTTATAAAATTTCACCTGGTGGCCAGGCAATTTTGCGAAAAATTGTAATTTTACTAAATTCACTATAATTTGTAAACAATTACCAAATTTAATTTTCTTAGCTTCCAGATACTTCGCCTATACACGCATATATGAGTCAGCCGGCTAGCAACCTTCGTTTTTCAAAGACTCAAATACGCGTCCGCGGTCGTTAAGCTGTTAAATATGAGTAATACCTTGGTGGGCGATAAATAATATATACAACTAAATTTGATATCTTTGATACTAAACTTGTGTTACAAATCGTGACACGTGTTTCGCATTTTAAGCAGCATCGCAAAGTTTACAAATAATCTAAGTTACAAAATATGATTGTTTTGTTACGTTAAGGAATTAGGAACGTAGATATTTAAAGAAAATACTTTTTTTTTAAAATTATTAGCTGGATAAACTTAACATGTCAAAAGTAAACCGCTGACTCGCTGGAATTGCATCAAGCGATCGTTACCACTCTCCGCGCGACTCGGTCTTCGCTCTCCGGTTGTAAAAATGGCATTAACGTCTCGCCCCTGCAAGAACATGCAGTATTTGCACGAAGGCATGGTTGAATGTCCCAACATTGCTAATGTTTTGCCTCCGTTTCGCCCGTACATTTTATCTGTTTTACCGATGTTGTGAAAAACGCTAGAAAGTAATGTCTGAATCGTGTGAGGGTTTTTTTTAATGCCCCGTCGCTTGGTGTCGCTTTGCGATCCGCCAGTGGACTGGGATGTTTGGCAGACACAAAAAACTCAGTTAGCATCGCGTTGGTAATTGATCGATTCTAATTTTGCCAATTTACTCGCACTCAATGGATAAAGCTTTGTATGATCGTTTTCGTAAAACACCTAGTGTGTCCGATCGATTATCCCGTACTAAAATGATTCGCGTACATAAATAATATTCCATGATCTGTGTCTATTGCTCTTAGCTTCTTATAATAGTTTGAGGCTATTAACGCGCTGTTAAAAAATGCTTGTTTGGATCACGGATCTGTTAGTTTCTTATTTAAAAAAAAATGTAATACGTATTGTATGTTTAAAAAATCTTTTTGTACTAGCTCCACATTATCAACCGATGTTGATAATGCTCGCGATGCCCAAACCGGTCCTGACCTATATATAGTAAATAATATGGATTTGGTACAAATGGTGTTTTTTTCACCAATAATTGAAGGCGAGAACACATACAAAGTGAATTAATAGGTTATTATTAATCCGTATTATATTATATAATTATGTTTTCATTTAATTCGCTATAATACGGATTTATCATAAACGTTATAAATTCCACTACTAAACTTTTTTTTTCCAGAGCTTTTACTGTTTTTACTCAACAGCAATTACATGTTATATCTACACACTATTTATCAAAAAGCGTTTTTCACAAAACATTTTTCATCACTGAAAGAACTTTGGAATACCTTTGGTATTTGTCGGCGTCATACCTAAAACATCTTTGCATATTGTGAATTATTTTCTCGCTGTGCGCATGAGGACCGCCTTTCAACGTAAATTAAAGAGCGGGCGACCTTGTCGGAGATAGCTTGCTACTGGTTTTTTTGACGGCTCTGGGTGTACATCTATTCTTGAGGTGAATACTCGATTTTTTTCATTTAAGTGATCATTTTTCATTATCGTGACGTTGCACATCCCCTCTAATTCCTTCTCCGACGTCTTGAATCTTCGTCACTTTTCGAACACTTTCAAGTAAATTGTGTTTTTATTTTGAACTGAATAAAATTTATTTTATTTGTGCCATTTTATATCTTCACTTTTATTTTGGGTATACAACACACATTGATTGATACCAAATTCACCGAATGATGAGTATATCGGAAGCCCTGCAGTACCAAAAGCGTCGCTGTGCTGTCGCGTTTGTGTTGATCCGATACACACATACAGAGGAATGATCGGAGGACAGTCGACGGCGATTCGTATGCCTTTCGCGTTGTGGTAGCGTCTCGCCGCTTCGTCGACCGGTTTCACCTGTTCTGCCATTATTAGCATGCCACACACGTGCAAGCTTAAGAGCCGCAAGAAAGTTTCATCAAGAACACGCTGGTTTTTGTTTGGAATAGGCGAACGTTACCTGCCGCTTCCAAATTATTATAATTTAAGAGATGATTAAAAGTAAAACATTCAATTCTTTTGATGTATAAATGTGCCGAATGAAAGTACATTTCCTGTTTACTCTACGCGTTGCGTGTTGGTGACTAGACACCTAGACAGTGTAGTGTGTAGGAGATCAGTACGGCACGGCGAATAATTCCGTTAGTGTGTATGTATTCTGTAAAGACTATCTATCTCTGCGAGACTGATTTCCTGCTGGGTACTGAACATTAGTAATGCTTCACTAGTCGTCAGCAAAGATATTTTAGCTGGCTGTCGAATATCGACATTAATAAATAATTATTATTTATTAAGATTATAACCGGGATGGCAGAATTGTTAACTTTGTACTTCGTAGGTAGGTACATGCATCTTATTAATTTTGATTCATCAAAAATTCTAATTCATGTCACAGCTGTGGCAGCCTTTTGAGTTTCCTATATTTATGTATATATTTTTGTATATATTTTAATTATCCCGGGAAAATAAGATCAAACAACTTTTATAAATCCATAGCTTAATTAAGTTGAAAATAACTGTAGCTTTTCTAATAAACATCAAACGTTTATATATATAGATATTATATGCCATAGTATATATACATACTATATTTGTTAATTCGCTGTTAAGCAACCAACGCCACTGTGTCTACTGTCTACCTATCTTTTATAAACATCCACCCTAAACACCTCACCCACAATCTCCCAATTCGGATTAATTATTTCTGAAGTATATGTGTGTGTCATGTAAACTTTAATGCCAGTGTGTTCGTATCTAAGAGGGGTGCGCCACTATCGAAAATGTAAATGTGAACTCTTAATTAAGTTGTGCCTTTGCCTAGTGCTTCTGTTACCATTAAACTGCGTGAAACAAGAAAACTGGCAACTGAAATAATCTTAAATGCTAACATTAGCATGGTTTTCGTGAGGCATTTTTCAATTGATTTTTCGGTACAAAGCAACTATCATATTAAAATACACATATTGGAGTTGTACTTATTTGTTGTAACGGAAAAGGTTTTGAAGAACTGTTCAATTTTATTCTGATGAATACGCACCATCGTTTGATTAACTTACTATGTATAGTCGCCATATAGAACGTGTGTCGATGTCGGCATGTAAGTTAACTCTGCGTCGCCTTTGACCTTTTGCCCGCGGAGACTTCGTTAGCAGTCGACTGCCAAAATTAACGAAACTTGGTAGATATCTACATACATATTCATATGTGGACATTTAAAAAAAAAACACCACAGCTTGGCTGGGTCAAGAACACATTCGGCGAGCTAATTAACCAGTGACGCGTGACGTCCGCTTTATCATACGCCATACAGCTTTACTACAGAGCACTTAGTGATAACCACGTTAAGAAATGTGGCATTTCAAAAAGCAGCTAGATAGTCAGCTATATATTTGCTTTTCTCATTTGATATATTTTTGTTAAAGTAAAACCCCACTTTCGCTTACAATGGAAATAAATAAGCCAGTTGCTTTTTATGCTACGGTTTATTTTTAGTTAAACGCGGCGCTAAATTTGTTGTACCATTCATTTATTTTTACACAATTTATAACAGCTGGAAGGTCGCCAATCTGACAGAATGTTGAGTGGGAATTCAACATTTTAAATAATGATTCTCTTGCCAGCTGAGCATGTGTTTTTTCCACCCATCATTGTTTTATAACTATACATATATATCGTGCATTACTATTTAGATTTGCAACTTTCGTTGTGGTTTTAAATATATATCTGGGCGTTTGTATATTTATTTAGCCACACAAATATTCTCAAATCTTCATCAACGAGTTTCACATATCAGCCGCCGCAGGTTCCTCAGATTTTTTGTATTGCATATTTCTTGTTGTATTAGATAAATTCACATTTTTGTTACGTGAGTAAATCGCAGAGGTTTGCAACACAGTACACAATTGTCAAGTCAAGCTATTGTCAGTTCAAGACGCCCAGCGTAAATTACGTGAAAGTATGTCAAAACAATAAACTAAAATTAAATCAATCACTTGGAATTATAATACGACCAACTCGCTGGCACATGGGATGTAATTTTTATGTAATAGTTTTTTTTTGATATTTAGTTTGATAGATGTCGATAATCATGGATTTTAAGTCGTTTGGTGATCAACACAAATTATATTTATTAATACAAACATATACAAATGCATATACCAATATTTAAGACTTTTGGCCATTTCACTTGTAACCTTGCATTACTTCATAATAAGTCATATGAAAATTATTATAACTGTCGAGGAAAGCATAACGTAAGTAATATAAAATTCAACGGGCGAAACACGTATCATCCCTAATTAATCTTTTAGCGGCTCAAGAAAGATATCAATTAAGGTTTTAAATCGTATTCGAATAAGATACGCATGGTGTTTCCTCTGAATAAAAAAAAATGAAGAACGTTTCAAAACCATCGTAACGATAACTATATCGAGTGTTTTTACTTTTATTTGAATCTTGTAACAAATAGTTGATAAAAAATCAGTAGATTTAAAGAAAAGATTCATCCGTAGTAATCTCAACAAAATCTACCCGTAAAAAGGAAAGACCGGCCAGTTCAGGTTTTGCATTTGAGGGCAGGACAAATCTACCTGTAATTTTCGAAAGAATTAAAAATTGTTTTCTTGTTGATCTAAAAAAACCATAAGTGATTCTTTGGAAAAAAAACTATTTTCTTATCTATATCCTATCAATTGAACTTCGTAAATGTAATTATAGGTAAGGATTATCAGTATGGACATAATGTGCTAAACACATTTTTTCTCATGCTGCGACATGAGATTTATTTTTTGTATAATTGTCTGTAATTTATTTGAATGAGTAAGTAAAAAGAATATATATATATAATTTAATTCTGGAGATCTATTTGTCCTAATGTTTAAATGGGGAAATTACACCAAATAACCATTTACCACAACCGAAAATGATTCTGCGGGCTGCTATCGGTAGCTCGCGAACAATAGTTTGCTATGTTGGCGTGTAGTAAAATATTTCATTAAAAATGATAAATTATTTACTCTGTAAACAAACGCTCAGAACGGAACACAGATAAGCAACAATATTTTTTATGTTATTTTGATTTCTATCTCAAGTATTTATAAATATTAAGAATACATAGATTGTAAACTAGGGCAAACTTTCTGGCTGAAAGGCCAAATTGAAAATGAGTATTCTAGTACATATGAATAATTTTCATCGTTGATAGTTGGTAACTAATTAGAACATTATTAACGTATAGAATTTTTAGCAGTCGTTCAAAAAAAAAACCATACGCAATTAATTAAATTTGGTTTCAGTTTCCAGTCGTATCAAATATTTTGTTTTTCCCTCGTCATGTGAAAAACTGTATCGGAAAGTTAGTTCTGTGTTTGCGGAAAGTTAAGCGCTTTGGAAAAGTCGAACTACACGTGAAACTCATATAGTAACTTATTTTCTGTGCAAAAGCCATCTATGTGCCGACGAATATTCCTCGTCTATTTATACTAAGTGTTACACTTCTGATTTTGTATTTACATTGTGTAGGTATGTACAAAATATTGTTGTGTTACACTATTTGAGAATTGTATTGGGTCTTATTTACTTGTCTCAGTTATACCAAACGCCTCAATGATCTTACAATTTGAATGAAATTTAAAAAAATATATTTATATAATATTAACCGTTAATCATTAAAATTTAAATCTTTTTTGTATAGTTGTCAATTCGAAAACAGCCACTTGTCCAAAATAAGGTACGAGAAAAATAATAATAATTGTAAATAGTCCATGTAACATAATAATTATTATTAACAGTGCCCAAGTGGGCTGTTATGTTTCACGTTCGACGAATGTGAGCACATCGCGTAACAAAATAACAGCCTCCTCGGCAACTTTTCATTTGATCGAAAGTTTTTCGCTATTCCAATCTAACTTTTCTTTTTTAGTTCGCTCCAAGGTTGTCGGGCTGCGCATCCAAGAAACTTTTTTTTATAGGAGACCGAAGTTATGTCAATTATATATATATAGTATACCTGTTTTATATATGTAGAGTGTAACTACAGCAAAACCTCGATATAACGGACAAATACGGATTCGGGCTGTCTGTTAAAGCCGGTTATATAAAAGTGGGCTTTCCGAAGGTTTTTTTTAAGTAAATTAAACGGCACAATATAAGACACAAGGTCAATGAAAGTCTTTGAATGGATTTGAAAATATGTGATTTTATACAATAAGGAAGGATAAGCGATAAAGTATATGTGAAAACTAAGTCATAGAAAAGTTTTCTGCTATCACATCGACAACATTTTGTTTCCGAAAATTAACATTATTTCCATGTACTTGTGTATAAAGTTAAAAAAAACATTGAAACTCAAACAAAAACGGTCAGATATTTTGTTCGTTAAATCCAAACTCATTACATTGAGGCTCTAAGGCAGTGGTGCACAAGCTTTTTGAGAGAAGGGCCAATTTATCCATTTAAAATTTTTCGCGGGCCGCAAAGGGTAAAAGTGAAAAAAAATATTGATATATTACACTAGATGAGATATAAATTTTATATTTTATTTTTAATTTAATAATTGGATAATTTTATCGGCAACTTCGATCCTTTTCCGCTCCACATTACGTGCAGATTTGCACGATGGAACTTACAGAGATTTCTGACACTGCATACTGGCAGCAAGCATTTTGATGTCGGGTTCAATGTTTGTGGTTGCTATCCTTAGTACAGCACTGAGATTATCATTGTTCAAGCGGTTTCTGTGTTGAGACTTATTTAGTTTTAATACGGAAAATGCTTGCTCGCAAATGTAGGTGCTTCCAAAAAGACTTGCACAAAGCGCAGCCTTTTTACGTAGGGTAGGAAACTGCTCTTCGGGGAGATATTTATAAAAACTTTGCAGATCCCCTTCCTGATATTTCGATCTCAATTGATCGTTGTTCTGCAAATCGATCAACTCTAGTTGCAATGATGAATCGGCCTCATTGATGGATACTGAGAAGGGGTTGGCAAATGTCTTAAACAAGTATCGGTCACGATTAAAATCACAAAATCTCCTTTGAAAAGATTCTTGAATTCGGATTATGTGGCTAGCATACTTCTGGCTGGAATCAATGCCATGTAAAGAAAACATTTCTTTGCATTGCGGAAAGTGACACAATTTATTTTCATTCATCTGTAAATGAAACAATTTAAGTTTTTCTTGGAAGGCTGATATATTGTTTGCCATGTCTGAAATATAATGATTTTTTCCCTGCAATCGAAGATTCAGATCATTAAGATGTGTTGTAATATCTGTCAGAAATGCTAAGTCACACAGCCATTGAGGATCTTCCAAGACATCGATCGACTTTCCTTTATTGACAAGGAACATTTTGATTTCATTTAAAAGTAACATAAATCTAGTCAAAACCTTGCCTCTGCTTAGCCAACGAACTTCGCAGTAGTACAACAAGTCCTTATATTCAGCATCGATTTCATCAAGAAAGGTTTTGAACTGTCGGTGATTAAGTCCGTTAGATTTAATGTAGTTAACTGTGTGCACTACAGTGGCCATTATATTTTCAAATCCCAAATCTTTTCCAACCAGATTTTGTTGGTGTATAATGCAGTGATATTTAATTAGTGAGTTTTCGTGGCCAAGCTCACGCAAATGTTTTTCGAGAAGGGACACCATCCCATTATTTGCCCCAATCATTGCCGGTGCTCCATCTGTAGTTATTCCGCAAAGTTTGGATAAATCCAATTTCATTTTAGTCGTGCTTTGAAGGATGCCTTGCAGCAGATCAGAACCTCTGGTCTGTCCATTCATGGAATGCAGAGAGACGAGTTCTTCGTAAATTTCAAATTCTGACGTCACACCTCGAGCAAATATGCTCATTTGAGCGGTAGAAGTAATGTCAGTGGACTCATCTGCAGCCAGTGAAAAATATACGAATTTTTTGGATATTTCTAAAAATTTCGACGCAATGTTGTCTCCAATATCTATGATACGACGTTGCACAGTCATTCGAGTAAGATGCACTGACTCAAAATTCTTCACGCAATTCGCACAGCAAAGTTTTTGAGATGCGGTTATTAAACACTTCTTCACAAAGTCTCCATCAGTAAAAGGTCTCGATGTCTTTGCTATTAACTTTGAAATATTAAAACTCACTTCAGTTACTGCTTTTGATGTATCGGCTGATTTGATAAAAAAAGTTTGCTGAGCCGATAAGGATTTTAGTAAAGATTCAATTTTTTGTTTACGAAGTTCTCCCTTAAACTTTTCGTCAAATTCTTTATGTTTCATTTGATAGTGGCGATTTAGATTATATTCCTTCGGTACTCCAATAATTTGTTCACATATCAAACATATAATTTTTTTTTTATATTCAATAAAACAGTACTTGTCCGTCCATTGTTCTTGGAAAATTCTATTTTCTTCTTCGATTCTTCTTCGTTTTTTAGTGTTTTCTGCCATTATAAATAAATGGGGAGAAAATTAGTTCAGACACAATTAATTTGTTAGAAAAAAATAAAAGTTCATAAAGAACTTTATACGCGCACTATTCCACACGCACACAAAAAATGTTTCACAATCAAACTGTATTTTTCTGTCAAGATAATCGATAAATCAGTATACGATTTTTATAAATATTTATACATATTAATATTATATATTTTCATTATTTGCGGAGATTTTTTAATATCGATACACAAACGTCATGCACTGACAAAAATCCTGAAGAACTAACAATACAATCCGTGTGTTGAAAACAATAATCTAAAAATAGACTGCACCTGCATCGCAAACGATATGACTCATTTAAAAAAAATGAATTTCGGTCACAAAATTATATCCATGTAAATACAATCATATTAAATAATAAAAAATAACGTTGATTTTTTTATATATCGTTGCTACTGCATAATTTGTTCACATGTCGAATACTATTTTTTATCATATTTAATGAAAAATTTGTTGATGAAGTATTTGTTATTTTGGGCCGCAAAAATATCCATTTCGGGCCGCATGCGGCCCGCGGGCCGCATTTGTGCATCACTGCTCTAAGGTAACGTGTTGAAAGTATTGAACAATATTAGCCGAAAATTAGTTGTTAGGCAAAATCAGATATTGCCGTGTTCATGGCCAAATGAGCAAATATTTTAGTGCAAGTATAATCTAAGATATTTTTATTAATGCGATTATAAACATAATGAAAATATATATTTCACACTTTAAGTTGTCCATGTAGCTATAGAATATAGTAATTTTTCATTTGGGCTACTTTCAGTATCATTTTGATTTATTGAATTATGATTTGTGAAAATACGCGCATAAATTCTTTTTCCCATTTCTCAGAAGCGAGACAGATATCTAAGTTAATAGCTGATAAACCGTTTCTCTGGTTTTTCAAAAGACAAAGTTGAAGTTCGGCGCCTCGTTGAATGGAATAGCAGCGCAGGACCAGGCCCCCCTCACCCTCGTCCTGGCGGACCGCGGCGTGGCGTGGGCGCGCTGAATCAATAGGCGGCCGACTTTTTCGTTTTCTCTCGTCTTTCTTCTTTTCGCTTTGTTACGTCCACCCGCCACCCTCTGTCACTGCGTTCTCTGTGCGACCCTCTTCGCCCACTGATCTTATTCTTCTTTTGTCCACACGGCATGCAACAATGTTTTATCCCTAGAACAAACATCTCGACAGAGTTGTCGTTTGCCGCAATTGACTTTCGCTGTAGATTTATTATGGAAACATCGGAATATCTTTTTAATTTAACGTTATTTATTAACTGAGGTAATATCGATATAATTACATAATACATGTTTTAATTCTAAAATGACCGATCTCAAGATTTGTTTATTTTTTGGATAACATTTTTTATTGCTGTCAATGTAAAATGACTATTAAACATAAAACTTTTGTACTTATTCCACATTTTTAAAATTTTCAGGACTAGTTTTAATCGATCATTTCAACTGATAAAAATCGGTTAAAAATATTATTTAAGATTTGCCACGTGTTTTTGTTAAGCACAGATATACCTACATAGCGGATTATCATTTCAAGCCTTGATTTATGTACACAGATTTTGAAAAGGCACGGGTGATTTTTTTTTACATTATACCATTGAATTAAAGGATTTACTGACAGACACACCTTTATTAAATCATGTTCTAATTATTAAATGCATTTTAACTTATTGAGTACCACTGGCGAATATTTTTTTACTGTAATGAATTCTCCACATAAAATGTTTAACAATAACTATTTTTGTCATTTTTATAAATACGTAATTGGAAGTGTAAAATTTTAACCATGTATGAAATATCTATATATATATAACAAATCCCTGTTTGTAAAAAAACTATTGTTAAGTTACGCGTCATATAACTGTCAGGATTGCGTATGGCTCGTTTCGCCCTCGCGATTCCGAGTCATATCGGTTTCCCTGTTTTTACTAAAGTATTTTAATTAATATATAATAGCGGATCTCTAGAATAGTGTTTTTATTCAGACACAGAAAGAGCTTTTTAATTCTAAATACATTTAACATCATACGCCTAAAAATAGGCAGCGAAAAGACCCAATGTTAAAATGTAAAGCGGTAGTCAAAATATTAAAATAAAATGGATACGTCTTCCATTATGTCACGCATACATTATTATTTGAATGATTGCGGACCTTGTATTGAGTAATACTGAAATATTACTATGTTGCTAAGCAAGTGCTTATGAATCATTTTTGAAACCAAACAAAGTCATATCAGCACAAAACAAACAAAACACACGCACCATAAAATTATAATATTCGTCATAGGTATGCATATTCATGATAATTTACTTGTCAGCGAGAACAAATATTGCTTATTGCTATAACCTATCTGCAGCGTTGGTATTTTTTTTTGCAACTCTTGCAAACTTTATTTTGTTTTTTCTGTCATCAGCAAACTACGACATACTTCTGTCAATACGTATGGAAACTAGTTCTCCAATAATAGTCGGGTTTATGATCATCACTTAATGTTCTATTAATATTACAAAATCATTCTTTTAAGGTGTTTACTGTCAATACTTGGTGGAAAGACATTATAATAAAAATAATAAAAGATTTTTAGTACTTTTCCACACATAAAATTCATTAGATCAGGACCGGTTTCGCTCATCGCGAGCATTATCAACTGATAAAAATATATAAACAGTGATATTTATACAAATTTAAATTGATCCTGATCTAATAAATTTTATGTGGAAAGAGTACTAAAAATCTTTTATTATTTTTATTACAAAATCATTCTTTTGTTTAAGAAAAGTATGTTTTTGGCATTCGTATTATATTTACATTGTCTGAAATAGTATTTATTTTAACGTAGATTGTATAATACGTTCGTTGTTAGAAAATCACTTACAGTTATGATATAAATAAATATGTTAAAATACATTAATATATAAATAAATTCCAACGTAAATTAATCTATATGTTGTATTTTCTGATTGATATTTTGTAAACGGAAATGAGTTGTCTTTAACTAGTCTCCGGCCTGATGGTGTTCTCAATCTAGTTACTAGTAAACGACTTCCAGTCGAGTGCAAATGACAACCTTCGGACAGGTGATTCGGTCATTGTGCATTTATTCTCGTACGCTTTTATTTTCCCCGCTCGTTTTATTGCATTCTCGGCCGTTGTTTTTCCTAACAACGCTGACAGATCTCACGAACTAAAATGGAATCTTGTTAATCCCGTGCATATTTGTTTAAACTATCTAACTATGAAAATATATTTACTTTAATGTAAATCATATAGCGAGGAATAATCGTATTTCCAATGCACACATGGGAAGTACTTGAAAACGAAAAAAAAATAGCTCTTAATTATTTTAATGCTGAAAATCCGTTTCAACTAAGTGTATTATGTCCTTATTCAATAATTAGAAATGCTACCTAATGCATCCTTTTCGAGAGCTGCGGTATCCTTCTCGCTTACCGAATGAATAGGACATCTTCATTTTAGTTTTCGATGTTTAAATACAAAAAATGCTTTACATAACAATGTTTGATTGATGGCAAATTGATACTTAATGGCAAATCTTAAACATTAATAAATACTGTCGTGGAGACTTATGGTCTTTGAAATTATCAGTTTCTATTGTGTGGAGTCAACCCAAAGGTTTTAACTATACATTCTATGGCCACCAACTTTCTAATACTCGGTTCTACCACGAACGTCTAGCGCCAATCTTATCTTTGTTTTGGTACGCATACTAGTAAGTCATATATTTTGTCCTATTTCGCATTGCATTCCATTGCGCTGGCGAATGTATACAGATCTACTTTTAGCATACTTTTTTGAATGTGTGTGTATGCATATCGACTATGATGTATGTGTGTGTTTGCAAATCATCTGCGTTTGCTATGCTAATTTTATTCACTTATCTATGAATAGAATTTTATTTTGAAATAAAAAGCAATCACATATTTTTATGAATCCATGGTAATCTTATTATACGCAAGTACACACGTGGATTTATATTGCGGCCTAGCAACAATGTACCACTAGAATCTTGTAATAATTACCAGGCGTGTCACTTTAGCCTGGTTGTGCCATTCCGTGTGAAGCATGTAGCTTTGAGAAATTATCATCGAAGTACATACATACATACAAAACACCAATGTATTTAATAAAATTATGTCAAGGAGTAATGTATCAAACGAAAATGAGCGCTTATTTGACAAAACGCAAAAAGAAACGTTGAGAAAGCGTCATCGAAGTGCATAAATAACGCAAATGTCATTGATAAAAAAGTTGTAATGTAAAAATGTATCTTATGAAGTTCAGAATAGAAAACGTATTTTAAAAATTGTGACTTGTTTCGCGTAATTTTTAATAAGATGACCAGCGTTATGTAAATTATCATTTTATTAATAGCAATAACTACCTCTGTACCTAAGTGATGGAAAACCGGTTACTCAAATACATTATCATTCTATATCCATTTGCGAGATGTTGTGAAATTATTATATTATTATTCAAATAATTTGTTGAGCGTATCTTTTCGCGATTCAAATATTTTGATAAGAGCTGAGTCATTTTTTTTTTACACGAACCGTATTTAGAATTTTTTTTAATAAGTTGTATTTTGATTAATTATGTAGGTAACGCTGCCTTTGGCTATTAAATATTTGTATTATATGTCTAGGGTTTTGAAAATAAACAACAGTAAATAATACTTGAACAGATGATACTTTAAGTTTTTTTTGTTTATGAATCATTCTAGTAATATTTCACTGTTCTTAATCATATTTTCTTCGTAATTAATATTATTGTAATATCAGAGGTGGAAATTGTAGTGCGATTTGATTACCAAAGCCGTGTGTGGCTACGCCATACTGGTTCTAACCGGTATGGCAAATACTAATGCTTTTGCCGCCTGAAATACGATAAGCGTAAGCTGTCTATATTTATATATTTTTATACATAGGCATTAGAGGTCTGCACGGGCCCGGGCCTGGCCCACGAGCCTTTACCCGGTCCGGCCCGCGGGCCGGTTTCTGGCGGGTAAGCGCAATTGAGATTCGGGCTCGGGCCGGGCCCGGGTAAATAATTTATTTATTCAGACTACGTTTGTGTCTTAAAACAGCCATCATGATTTTAATTATAACCAGTTCTATAGTGAATCGTCAATATGTAAAAAACGGGTTTTTTCGGGCTGAGGAGTATAAATCTGGGATTCGGGCCGGGTTCGGGTAACAAGTCCGGGCCGGGCCTGAGTTTTCGGGCTCGGACCGGGTAAATTTCGGCCCGTGCAGACCTCTAATAGGCATACATCATATTGTATCTATAATATGTGTATGGAACGTGTCTCGGCTTTCCTCTTACTTTGTGTTTCTGCAGAGGTAGTCAGCCTTTTTAATTAATAACTAATTACGATACATGGGAAATTATTTTACCTGTGACATTATATTCCGGCGATAATTGGCAATACAAATGTATGCTGCAATAATTATTGCATATTTTTGCTGCGAGGCTCAGATTTGAATGCGAGTGGTTAATCTCTAATATGTATAATCTGAATATAATAAAAAAAATCACGCGTTACGGCATAGTTGGTTGACTAATTATTTTATATTTATTTTAATTTTCAATTGAAAAATAAATGAAAACAAACTTTCTAACCAACGAATCCATCGAATGAACCTACTGTTTTCTCATATCTAAACATAAAATATGGAACCAGAAAGACACGAATGTACTCTTTTGATCGAGTTCCTATCGATAATTTGACTGCAATAATTATTTTAATCAAAAAATATTTTCCTCAATATTATATTTATCATGAATGCACATTTAATGTTATGACGTTTCGTCAGATTCCGGATGTTAACTTGGCACCGTACCTACAATTTTATATGCTCACGTTCACGCATTGCTGGTTTACAACCGCGGTTTTTATTATGTCCACGTTGTTGGCATTTATAATTTCGCAGAAGAACAAAATTATTACGTAAATCGGAGTGTTCAATAATAATTTATGCGCACCTCTTTGTCCGCGGCCGGTATCGAGATTGATTTGCTGCCCACGGCAACTCGCTTCTAAAATAAACTTCAGTTTTTTATGGATCACACTCGCACTCAATACGGATTCTAAACGGTATTTTCAAGGATGCAACTAATCTTTTTTTAGTTCAATTATATATTCGTATCGTATTATTTGCACTATTCAATGTATTTTGTCCTCCAAGTGAGACACTTAAATGTTATTCATTTAGCTTTATTTTTGTCTTGGTACATATTATCTCAATGCTGAAAGGTCCATTTAAAAGCTGAATGTTGGATGGAATAACACTATTTCGAACATTGTTGTATATTTTTGTTGATGGCATATTTTGCCTTGCTAACTAATTGGAACAGAAATTAAGTTAGCCGCACACACGTGTTATGTATGAGGGATGATTTTAACGAAGACAAAGTGAGTGACGTAAAAGTGAATCCTCCTTATCTATAATGATTTCAAGTTTTTTCTTTTGTCGTTTTAAACATTTTTTTGTAGATTATTGTTTTTCTTGTTGGTAAATATTGTCGGTACAGGGGAAAGTCTTAAGAAATTTCTCAATAATGAATACTAACTGAGAATGATTTTTTTTACAGGATTTTGCTTCATTTAATTGAGACAGTGTTTAAATCAATTTGAGAATAGTTTCACCTAAAGTATGATGAGGTAAATAATTATTATGTAACATTTTTACTTCACAATTAGTGCATAGATAAATTGAACATTTTTTTAAACATTAAAATAATGCTTAGTGTAATAAAACACGAGTTCGTTGTTATGGAGACTTAGTAGAAAACGATGTCTATATATTTTATCCACGTCTTCTCCCAATGTAGAGCATATGGCCTCCTAATGGAGGGTATCTCAACATAAGTTTTTCTAAGATATCCGCTTGTTTATCAGTTGCTCAGAGATATGCCTAGAACAGGACTACAGTTAATTAATCGCTGTCGTCACGCCCCGTTATTTTAAGGTGGAAAGTGTGGGAGTGAATTTGTAGACATCGCAAACATCCATGCCTTCAAACAGAAATCGATTGAAAAATTGCTGTTCGTACTGGGACTTAAACCGGTGAGATCCGTCACGGAAGCCTACGACGTTGCTCACTGCACCTCGGGCCCGACAAAGTAAATTATTTAACCGTACACAATTGATCAAAATAATAGTATACATTTTGAAGGAAGTGGCATTCGCTGGATTCATATGATTGTCGTTAAAGTATGTAATTTTCTTCTATGGAATGCAATCATTTTTACTAGCTTCAAAAACGTGAACGAAATGCAATAAATACAATATGTTTATCCAACATGAAACCGTTCGTTGACGTTTTATAGGTAGGACAGGCATTTACATGACTTGCTAAATAATTGATAAGTGTACGGGGGTGATTCATACCAGTTGTATCATTTCTTTAAATACCACACGTTTTTATCTTTGATAACAGCAATTCTCGGTCAAAATTCTTATCAGTATTCAAAATAAAATCATACAAATCTTGAATTACGGTGCAAATTTGGTGCCCGATAGCTAACAGTAATATGACTAAGTATGACCAAAATATACAAAGCCAGTTGCGGCTCTTCATACAAATGAGAAAGTGCTCGTGTCTCCGGCCGCGGAGTAGGTACAGCGTGACCGCAGCCGTTTCCCGCCTCATCGCTTTCTGCATCCGTCTCGGCTTCGGTGGAACAAAAGAAAATTTAACACGATATGTAACGATCTGTGACCGAAGATGTGCGATAAGTCTTTTTTTATAGATTATGTTTTTGGGTCATTTTGCTTACTGCGAGTAGCAACCGTAGCTGGAAAATTTTCGACGTAGATACATACGGCCCTCAGTGCTGTGCGCAACGGTATATTCATGCAATGGATTTTTTTTATTGCGCTGGTTTTATTGCGTTGATTTTATATTTGTTTTTTTTTTTAAATTTAAAATGCCTTATAAAATAACCTGTAACCAGCCAGTGTTTGGTTAAATAAACTGCGCTCCGTTTTGATCGAGAAACTAATGAATTAAGTGTGGACCGAACTTTGTTTGTACGATACTTCTCATAAACACTACTCTCAAAATATATTAGGAGATTTATTATGCGTCATTATTTGTCATTCATATAATATGCCACATGCGTGACGCAGCTGTCACAGCATGCGTTGGTCGCACGTGTCTGCTTCGCCTGCCTGTATTTACCAATTTTGTGCAGCCCTGCGTCCTGGTTTAAGTATTTTCGTTTGAAATAACAGCTTGATAAAAAGTACATTTATAGTACTCGTCTCTTCTATATATCTTTGCGATGTTTGCGGTTTTGATCTTAATAGCGCAGAAGCCTTTTTTGAATTTCCCAACTAAGAAAGGTAACGCACATTATCGGGATGCATACATACATGCCTAATTCATCAGTTTGCACTTAATGCACATGATAAAGCGACCGAACGTTATTTGTAATTCGCAACGGATAATGCAACGGTCGCTGTTATATTAATTTTTATCATTTCTATGCTTTTAGTTAATATTTACAAAATACTCTAATGTTAGTTAAAAATAACCACCATAATTATATATTTCTCAGCCTGAAATAAACTATATGCAAAGATGCCTTTGAATAAGAAGCGATGAAACAATTGAATTGAGTTATCAAGAATACTCTTTTTTTCAGTAAAATGCTATACAAAACACAAGAAAACCGACACAGAAGAAGAATCGGCCGCCCTAATAACAAACGCCGCAAAGTTATTCAAAAGAAATTATAACAATTTCGGGCAAGAAAAGTAATCCGAAAAGTTGTTCGACGCGGCAAAGTTTAGTTTGCTTCGACTTAACCGACGATGACGGGCTCGGAGGGAAGGTGGGTGCGCTGGGAAATACGCGCATACACCAGAGGATGGGGAGGGTGGTGGCTTGCGAGGCGCCTTTAACTTTTCTCTTCGAGACTTCTTGTTGTTTGGTGCGAGACTAAGTCGCAGAATGATAGGTTTCGTCAAATGATAACAAGTTGGAATAGGCGAATCGCCTAATATTTGTACTATATAATGTCATTGCACTGTCTACAACTATAATCTAGCCAGACATAATAATATAACAGTTGATAAACTATCTAACGAATATTTATTTTACGTATCTTTGGTTCATTTGTCTACTACTGCCGGATACCTTCTGCCTTTTTTGCATCATGTAAATATGATATATGAATTTTTTTTTTGGTATACGTATATACAATTTTGCTGCACACTCGAGTCGTAACGGACGCTTGAAAATGGTCATTTGTGCATGTCGTATGAAGTCGATTCACTTAATGCGTTGTTGCAAGAAAATGCATTTTAAAACAATGGCAACGGATTGAGGGAGGCGGAGAAAATCGCGAATGGAAACAACGACTTGGTTCGTTTAACTGTCAACCGAGGGGGTGATATAAGTGAGAAGGAGGGGGGACAAGTTTCGAAGTAAGTTTCAGAATTATGAATATTTATTACGCTGCGAGGGTGGAATGGAAGTCGTGAGACGGAGACTTCGTTTTCATTAGACCGGCATGCGAAGACGATGGCGTATCAAAAGTATAACCAGTTGGACGGAGGAAAAGTGGATGCATTTTTATGATCTTTTCTTTGCGTCCAATGTATCAAAATAGCATTCTACGATGATAATATCGACCCATAATCGGTAAAAAAAACTTGAGCGACACAATTCGGTAAATTGCGTTTTAAGCCGATAATTGTTCAATATCGCCTAAGACATCATTGAACTAAAATTTAGAGCGTTATCTCATTCGCCTGATTTTTTTTAGAGTCTACATTTTAGTGTTTTTGAGTTGTTATCGTTTGTTCCACGTGGACTCCGGTTGAGAAACGCTGATCTAGAGAGCTGAATGTAGTCAGACAATTTTATTATAATCATATCATATAATCATTATTATAATCAGGATAGGCATTGACCATATATTTCTATTTACTAACCGCACTTAAGTAATTGATTTTTCGAACTTAACTTAAAAAACCCTTATGTAAAATTAATATATTTTTGGTTACGATTTTCTGCCGACGATTACGGGCCGATATGTCATGATATTGATTTTATTTTATATAATGTATTTACTTGAAACGTGCATAGTTCGTATTTCTACAAGCCAATATACTTCGATTAATCATGAAAGAACATGTCAACATCGAGATTCACTTATATTCTAGTAATTAACTTATTGTAAGACATATCACTAACAAACGCTTGTTGTCACTTAAGCATCATTACTTTAGTTAGTTCGAGTTATGTGACAATTATAATACACCACTACCAACTACCGTTCCTAGCATTTATGGATAATGCACGTTGAAAATATTTATTCCCATTGTCGTGATAATAGCCGATAATATTTTCTCAATTATTCCTTAATTTACGAATGCAAAGGAAAAATTCACAAGTGAGTGATAAGGTCGAGTAAAAAGGTCGGTTTATGTAGCTTAGCAGTAAGTGCTCCGAGCAGTAAGGAAGGTCATCATTATATTCTCATTTAGGCATGTCATCGTAATCTTGGATTGTTTACGATAACACGTCTCGAGTTGATCTCGAGCGATTTGAAATTATTTGACGATGATTTAGAACAATTGACTTACCATAGTTTAAAAAAATAATTAAGGCGTTGCTTGGAGCTTAGTTCACCTCCTCGATACTAAATACCTAATGGCAACATATCAACTTATATATTTCGGATAGTGCAGTCACTTTGTACCAATACAACCATTATGAGGCTTACATGGAATAGTGACCACCACGGTATTTTAGAGCGAAAACAGCGTTGTGATATCGATTGACCCACCCCCGGGATAAGTCACCCGATGGTGCTTTGATGTCGTGTTGTCTCTTTCTCTTCGACTGTATAACCCTTTCATCGTAAAGACCGATGACCTCTAATTCATTCCCTTATTGGGAAATGGGGGTGTTTTTTAAAAGCATTTTTAACCTTAGCTTTTGTTATATGGCCACAGGATACTGTTTATTCTTTCCTGTTGCCGCGTTGCTAAACGTACAAAGGACTGCCAAACCATAAGTGCAACATGAAGAATTTTACAATGTTTCAAATTTTATTTTAAATTCGCTTTATTGCGATATCAATATATTTTATGGTTTATTAGAAGTGTATTGTCTACATATTTATAGCGTAAGTTAAGTTTCTGTACACGCTGGAAAACGTAACCCAAATTTTCTCGTTCGCATTTTCACGGACGACCCCGTAGTCAAGCGAGCGTGACATGTAATGCATACAACAATACAACTTAATAGGCGAGAGTAATCATTGCCTAAATTAAAAGTATCATGATCCTACGAATTCTAATGTTTATTGTTATACACAGGGGTGTGGAGTCCTGAAAAAAAGATGACTCCATCTCCAAAGAATTTTTTCAATCATTTCCGTTTAACTTATATATCATTAGATTATTATAGTTACTAGTCTAGTTATAGTACATAGTCATCAATTCACCAATCAATGTGATGAATAGACTAATGATTTTTTTAAATGCGTCGGAGTCATGATTTTTCCGACTCCGATAAAGTCACCCGACTCCACAGTCCTAGATTAAACTCTATTTTTCATCCGTGGATGATGTTAGACTTCACATTAATTCATAGACCCTTCAGTGAATTGATTGATGTATTGACATGCCACGTATATTTAGTTTTATAACGGTTTGTCGAATATTTTCGATAGCTTTTTCGACAAAACGGCTCCGTCATAACTGCGATTAAACGTTTTGTTTGTTGGTTAACATATACTTGTCTATCTATATATACTTGAACGAGTTATCACGATAGTAAAATAAAAATAAAACATGATATTATCTTAAGTTAGTCAAGGTAATTTGCTACCTCTTCTATGTAAGTAAGCGAACAAACATCCATTAAATCATTGTTCTGCGGTGCTATTCCCTCGTGAATAACACTTATTTTGAACGGTCTGAAATACTCCACACGATCACATGTAAGTGGTGTAAGTGGTGGCATCAAGCTATTCACCAAAAAATGGTGAATAGCTTGATGCCGTATCAAATTAAAAATATTTGTCAATCCTCCGAGAAGCAAATTCACTCCTATTTTTTTCATTAGTCAATTTTTAAAACATTGCATTTAAAGAGGGGATTGTGTGAAATAAAGTTCTATTTTTGGTGGGTTATAACAGCATAACTTATGGTAAACCTTAGAAGATTCTGTCGTATGCTACAAATCATTATCGAGGCGTGAATCGTTCCTAACTTTAAGTAAATGTGTGAATTAAACACGTTCTTTTGTTGTTTATTTCCTAATGATCCTCATTGGCTAATCCTTGTTAATACTACTCCCGAATACTGACGTTTACATTGTTAATCTCTGAAGTACCATGCCATCTCCACCTACTAGAAGTGCCCTTCTTCATTTACTTCCGTTTGCTAACGTGTTCACACTGTTCACTATTATTAACTTTAAACTTTGTACAGCAGTGGCGCACTACGGATTTTATTCGTTAACACAACTTTTAGTGTGATCTTTGATATATTTTATTATTTGTTTACCCTTTGTGTGTATCTATTTGTATGATGTGACGAATTATTTCTTATAAAACGATTTTAAAAGATCGAGATGAATCGACAGACTTCGGGGGGTGCCATGCCATAAAGTTTTTCGATTGCACTTGTGAATAATATAAGAATAGTGAGTGATCCGCGACCGTGTATTACGATTCTCTTAATCACGGAACCTATCTCCGTGTTATATAATGGTTGAATGTACTGTCGAATTTATGTCGAGTAATATATTACAATTCATAAGTCTCGGAGTTGAGTGCTTTCGCTAGTTGGATGGAATTAGAGGAGCGATCGCCAACCGGTGTTCCACAAGCGAGCATTGGTGACCCGCTGAGTAATTTGAATATACTTACAAATATTGTACGGATATTGTTACAATACCCGTGCTCATTTACATGTTCAATTGTAATCTAATTATTTATTCATGTTCTAAAATAGAGGTGCCCAACTGAAATCATTTCGTGGGCCAAATAAAATAATGCATGTCTGTGATGGGGCGGGCCACACATACATATTTTAAGACTTAATAATAATATATTTTTTAATTAATGATAGAAAGACACCATTGTTAAAATCCTTTTACCATTTATTTTTATTATATGCTATTTCTTAATGTCGACCGGTAATTTGGACGTCGCACATCACATTACATTAGTTAAATTTTCATCAGTCGACCTGTTTTGACACTTCGATTTTCAACTTTGATAAAATGACTCGCATCGCTAATTGCCTTAATTTCATAAATTCTGCAAGGATATATCTTTGATAAAATTCTTGCATTATATTTTGTATTTTACTAATATAAAAATGCAAAATGTATAGAAATTTGAAAACCTCGAAGGGTCACACGAAACCTTCAATAGGGCCAAGCTTTTTGGGCTTGCCTGTTCTAAACTTTAGAATCTAATGTTTGAAAGATAAAATGTGATTTCAATCACGACGTTATTTCGATAACGAATCGACCTAATAATGCATGTACCGCTTTGTGTCTTAAACGCACCAAGTGAACATACATTAAATCAAATCACGTATATTGTCTTAATTATAACTATTTAATTACCATTTTCATTATATTCTCATTCTTCGCTAGAAATTACTCATGAATCATGGATCCATGACTAAACTTCGGTGTTTTTTGCGTTGTTAAGTACATAATTATCCAAGACGTTTTTTTGTCAGTATTGTGTAATTTTGTTGGCTTTATTGATTATATCGTTTATATATTATATGCACAAGAAGAGTAATCCGTTTTCATTTAACCCAGGTGGAATTTGAGATTTTCATTTAACGGAAATTTAAATATTCATTGTTGACAATATATGTGTAATTAATTGGCTATTTAACACGTAGGCACTTGTGACTTATTACTGTCGAATTTCGATACAAGGCGAGTCACAGTATCTGACAAAAGTTATGCCGACAATAGCTAATGACCAAACTTCCCGAAGCGCATTTCCCCTCAGCATTTCCTCAGTTTTCAGTAAAAACTAGTAATATCGTCGTATTAAAAATAATTATCATATACGAGAATGGTCTTGCATGAAAAGTATGCCAGCCAATTAAAAGTTAGTGAACTGCTAATAATTTTACAAAAAAAGTTTTCGAATACATTCAATGGCGAAGTTCTACTTTTGATTATATACGTCACGTCTAATATTCGAATAACGTTTTAATATATAATTGAGTTTTTTCTGGCTCCGCAAAATTTGGACAAAAACATTTTTTGACGAAAAAATGTTTGAAAAGTTTAAATTACCCATTAATTATTATTACTTGATGGATGGAATCTTGAACAAATCCACCCCATCTCTTCTTTACCCATAGTCTGCCGTATTCGTTTCAAGTTTGTTACATTAATATGAAATCGGCGCAAGTTTGGCCGGCAAAGCGGAGCGACCCCTCTACTAAGTTTAGCAGTGTCACACAGCTTCGAAAGTTTGCGCCGCGCCGTTCGAACTTTCCCAGGGGCTGTTTGGGGGGTGATGGGGGGCTCGGGGGTAAGTGGCGGGTGGACGGAAGTGAGATAGATAATATTATGAACGGGGTGCGAGTTGAGTCGAATACGCTAATCCTGCGCGATACGGAACTTTGAGTTGCGTATTTGTGGTAACTATATGCATAGCAATAAGTATCAGGCATGCTACTTAGTGTTCAGAGCTTAGAAGATTATCGTTACTGTGTTCATTCAGTTTTGAAGTTAAGTAGGTTTAGTATTTTTTCAGCTTAATTATTTTATAGATTCATCTTTCACCAGCAGTTATGAATCTTTGTTTATCTATATATGATTTTCTAAAATAATAATTGCATGCATATCGCATTACTAATAACATTATAGTAATGTTGTGTCGAGTGATGCACTCTAGAATGAAACACGTATTGTAAGAAAGCTTTCCTATTCTATATCGTCCAACCAATGCAAACGGACCAAAAGTGTTAAAAAGCTGTTAATGAAAAAATCCACACACTCCCAATTTATTATACGGTGAATATGATGGAAATAACAGTTTTTATATAATTTACTTGACACATTTGATAATTCAAAATATTTATACATAGTTATAAATTTAAATGCGATTACCTACTTACTATAAATTATCAGTTATAGTTATTTTGTATTAGGCAGGTTATATATCAAGTGGTTTTTTGATACCTCCACAACCGCGAAGTAACTGTTGGATCGCATGGAATACGCACTTCGAATCTAGAGCAGGTAAACGACTAGACGGTAAAAAAGTTTGTTCAGACGCTCAAACAAAAAGCGTGTATACTCACTCACAAAGCCTCCAAGAGTCGAAAGTTTAGCAAAAGCGCGCGGCGGCTCTGCAGCCCCGAACTAAATAAACTAAATTCAAGTAAAGTGAACTAAAGTGAGTGAGGGAGTAGTAGTTTGCCGAGTAAAGTAAGTTGCCGGGTGGGAAAAGTTTTTCTTTCTAGCACGGGAGTAAAGATTTTTTTAACGGAGAGAGACCTTCACAATCGGCGACCTTCGTTTTCGACATATCCATCGCGATGTTATTGAGAATATATTGTCTGTTCGATTTTACATATCTTACGTTTACCAGTTATGTTATCCAAACTCTTTTTCTTTAATCGAAGTGTTTTATGTCGAAAGTAAAAGTGAAATGTAGCGTTGAATGATAGATAGTTGAAATGTCGCTAAACTGTTAAAAAATCGATAAGGATTCTCAGGCGATTGTACCGTTGATTTTTACATACTAAATAAACATTTATTTATTAAGTATCTTTATCTTGCGTTTTATATCTAGTGTTTTATATCTAGTGTGTAATTTTTGTTGCTGAATTGGCAACAGCATTTTTAATCGTTTTTCCCAAGAAATAATTGCGAAAGACAAGTATTAATTAACGATTATATTTTGCGAAAACTGGAGGTTTACGTCTTGAATTACTTATAATCGATGGCGCGCAATGCGCTGGTAAAGATCATTTTTCTTATAAAATGTAAAGTTCGATGATTTAGATTCTTTCAGCGTTGAACTAATTCTGTCTGCTTTTAATTAAGAATGCTTAAAAAGTTAAGGGCGCGCGGTGGCTGTGGTCGGGACGATACTTTTCAAACTTCTTTTACTGAAAGCCTCCCCTATCGCCCCCGCCACAACGCGCCGTGAAAGAAGAAAAACTGTTAAAAAGTTGGACGTTCGCAGCGTATTTGAATTATATCGCTTTGAGATTTCGACCGCCTTCAGTGATACTTAACTATTATACGACTAGTTAATTAACTGGATGTGTTCATTTATTTTTTTAACCGTCCAATCGTTATTACATTTTTTTCTGTTTATCCGCAATCTATTAAGATTTTCGAATTTGATACGTGTACATATTCTCATCTCGCGTATCATTTCGGCGCTCCTAATTCTGTCCGGGAAATCTACTTCCTTATTACGTATTCTGACTTAGTATTTAGTTACACAAGAATTTTATAATACAGTTGTAACTAGTTCTGTAGATGACTACTTAGTTTCCAAATAAATATTGTATAAAATATAGTACAATAATCATTGTTTCGATTATTGTATAAACGTTACTGGACTAAAATAGTTATTTTTAATTTATTATAATGGAGTTCTAAATTATAGAAATTAATCAATGCCTATTTTATTCCTGTAGTAAGAAAAGCGGACATTTGGTTTATAATTTGTATATTTTAGCCATACAGTGAATGCATTTGCACTAATATGTTGGATGCTGTAGTGTAGTCGGGCCAGTTCGGCGACCTGGCATTATATCAAGCTCATTACTAGCTGTTCCAAATGTTAAAAACGGTAAAAACACTTATATTTAAGATGTGGTTACATGCTTGACAAATTTGTAATGATATTTATAAAGATATACTTCATCTGTACTCTTAAACGACATATTAAGATACAAAACTGAATTTTCGCAAGGTGCGCGAAACATTCTTGCGCAGACTTTAACAATCAAAAAGAAACTAGGAAACATTTACAATTTTCAAAATACAAGCATTCAAAATTTCAAATGACCATATCTTTTTTGCTGCAGATGTCCACATAGAACCTTGTAACACTCGGCTCGCGATGTATCTTCGATCAACATCAAATTTAAATCGTTTCAATTTTGTACATTTCCATACGTTTTTTCATTAACGACTCGGGTCGTTAATGATGTATTAGATTTGGCTTGTTTTTTGGCGTGCTGTGATCAAATTGCATGGCCTACTAAGAATTGTAAATAAATACGTATTCAGAGTATTGGAATCAGTTACTAACTTTCGTATCCAACCGTCCTTACATTTGCTACTGGGTGTTTGTTGTTTTGCTATTATTACCTTGTTCTGACTCGATTGTTTTTCACTTATAAAACACGTTTTTGATATGATTATTTATTTGAAATAAGAAATATCTGTCTTAATTATTATCCAAATAATTGACATCCACTGACATTCGGCGCGGTGCGGCTCACCATACCAGAGTTTGTCGCGGAGTTTGGAATGATAATATAAGAGGGGTACTTCGCTATCTGCTGTGCCACCCCCTTCCCTTTCTGACCAGTTTAATTTCCACCCGCCACCCTAAAGATTTAGTCCGATTCATTCGCCCCCGATAATAGTTATTTGGGTGTCCCTTACCACCGGACTGCAATGAAGCTTACTCGTCTCTTATCTTATACCTTACGAATACGAGATCAACTGTATACCTACATAGTGTCGTGAAATGTATAAAGGTTTTAACTAACGTACCAGATGGACTTCTCATCGATGATAAATCGGTTTTCACTCACTATATAAAATTTCGGTACTCGTTTATTACGCAGCACACAGGTACGATATTAAATATTGAGCAATTGCGTATGAGTTTATTATTATTATATTTTCATTATTTTGGACGTATCTCACTCTTGGTCCTTCATGAATCGCCAAACACACTACTATTATACTACCACACATGAGCGAACTCTTTCTTGAAAGGTTCTGTAAGATTTCACCACATATTAAATTGTATATTTTAATTATAATATGTTAATAATTATAAAATATGTATGTACATTCATTTGAAATTCGTAATCTGATAATGAGATATGATAATATGATTTTTTCTCTCGCTTGTGAGAAGATGTTTATGGAATTGTTAAATGAAAATTATTATATTTAAATATTTTTTCAGAATATATAAAAAATAATCTTTTGAGAATAATTTAAATCGGATTTTTAGTATTCTTTAAGTTACAGCCTTGTTGAAAATATCTTTTATGCCATCAGCATTTTTTAAATCATAAACTAATCAGCTTTGTGTTTTCATTATCAACATGCTTAGAAACAATGTCTCTGGTATTTTTACAATGTTCTAGATTCACGTCTGTATAATGTTAAAAAAATAGATTATATTCCAGCAATGTTATAAATCAGATAACCGCATTAATATACTGGATGTTTCATATTTAGTGAGGAATTCGACTTGGTCGCCAAATTATTTCATGTCACAGATTGTGTATACAAATAAATTTAATTTTACCGATACTAATATTTTTATAAAACAACTTTGCCTTTTGTTTTTAAAAATCATTCATCTGCGATTTATTTATCGAGGCTCCGACGACAGGACGTTTATACCTTAGATACAACATAACGATGAAAAATTCGACTTTCGAATAAAGTTTCTGCCGCAGGGGTGCGAAAAGTTTGCCGAAACTTCACGACGTAAAAAATCTCATGAAAAATGGGGGTGGCCTTTTTTACGAACGGAACTTTTTCCAACTTTGTGTTTATATTTTTCCTGAAGGCTGACTGTGTTGTGTATCGCGAAAACTGTGCGACTAGCTCGAGTTTTTTTTAAATGATTTATTAACCTAAAATACTTGTTTTTTTCTTAAAAAAAATTATTGATATATTGAGTAAACATAAAATATTTATAACTATGTTATAGTTAGAAATGCTTACAATGTTACTATTCCTTGTTGCAACTCATCCCCATTATTCTGATTTGAATTATTTGTATAAGATTTTGAAACTGTAATAACCATGTTTCTATTTAAGAAGAAATGCGTTAAATAGTTTAAATTCATTGTTTAAAAAATTTCATCGATAACTTTTGTCACATAATTACTCAACATATTTTTATCGCAAAAAAATAGTCGACTACATAATATTTTCTCATTTTATCGTAAGATTAAATTTAAGCTTTGGAAATGCCGATTCATCCAATAAAATGTTGATGGCTCTTTTTCGATGTCAAATATTTATCTAGATTTTCACGGAGATTTTAGGTTCAGGCACCATCCGACTATTTTAAGTCTTGGTTTGTTTAATATGTTGCTGATTATTATTGGCTCAATTCCCCTTCAACTGAGGCACGCCACTGTTCTCTGTACTAAACTTCATTCTAGGAGAAGAGAATTGAAGGGAAGTTTAGCGAATTTCTGAAACTTTCGATAACTTTCTCCTCTGGCCGGCTTTTAAAAGTTTTAATTGTGAAACGGCGGGTGATGGACTACAGCGGCGTAGCCGTAGGAGGGTCCGAATTAATTTCATAACATTGTTTAACGAAGGGAATGGCATATCCAATTTAGCGAAAATCTATGACAAAACAAACCCAAAGTTTTCTGCTTACAGTTTATGAAATAATTTTATGGCGCATGGTCAAAAATGAGTATTTTAACACACTATAAGCGAGCTCTGCTAATAACTAACTGGTATGAAACGCGGGCGAAAATCAGCGGCAGATGAAAAAAATTTTTTTTTGCAATAATTGCTCTATCTTCCAAACCAGTGGTTATTTTCTAATGAAATTTTGAATCCATACTTACCACACGTAGCTGCTTACTTCTGCATTTGTTTTTCAACGAATACTTTAAGGTGTAATCACCGGAATATTCAGATAAATTATCAGCGAATATTTCGTCATCACTTTCGTTATTGTCTGAAGCCATTTTTTAAGGTTTAAAAAATGTGTTAATAAAACACAAACGAATTATAAAGATGTATTTCAAAACTAAATTTAAATCGGAGTGGTTTCAAATTCGATACACAGATGTTATAGGTTTTTCTACACGCACGTGTGAAACTGGCTATCCATAATACAAATGCATTTTAATAGTAGTATTATTATTTTTTTGTTAATGTATGTGTAAGCTGTAAATGTCCTCAAGAGATTGGTATATAATAACCATATAAAATAGTCGAGTAGATATACGTAATCCGGCTTTAAAGCGGATCCGGCGCAAAATGTAGAACTACCTCTCAATGTGTGTTAACACATAATCAGTGACTTCATTAGGTTATTAAAATTGTGCTACATTTAACATTATGTAGTTTTCTTTTTAAAGATATTTTATTTTTATTTATTCCACTCTCCTTTTAAAAAAATTCAATAAAAAATTGATTTGTAAAATTGAATCATCCATGCATCTGAGTGTTTTTTATTGAGTACATTTATAAAATATCATCTAGTTAAAAAGTGTGCGAGATAGTACTCCTGACAATATGTAAATTTTTTTCATGGCATTTCCCTTAACACTTTGTACTCATTTTTTAATTTCATATGATTAGTACCAGTTTCATCGAGCATCATGATCTTTTTCAATGAAAAATAACATTATGTACCCATTGATAAGCCATAAATAGTTTTTATTACATATCCTGTTCAATCGTATTTTTTCACCCATTGAAAAGTGCTCATTCGCAAAGAAAAACCTGTTTATATTATAAAAAAATGTAGGAGAAGTACTAAGATAACGTTGTGAAAACAACACAGAGAGAGATTGGGTGACAACCATTTCTTCTAACTGTATCTTTTGCTTGATATATAAAGTTTATTGACCGATTAACAATCAACACGATTTAATTTTGCACTGAATAACTGCCCAACTTAAAATTCATGTTTTGTATGCAATGCGGTTAGAGGGAAGTATAAAAATAATTGATAACAAGTTCTAGGAATCTATAAAGACATTTCGAAAATTATTTTAATAGTAATTTTATATGGTTTACCATAAAAAATCCTTGAACATAAAATTGTTACCTTTTTTATCCAAAATTTATTCATATACATAATTATTATATATGTATATTCTTACATGTCTATTTGTATTGCCACTTTTCTTTCTCTGTTTTTAAAGTTTGTTTTTCAGGCGGTATCATTTAGAAAGTTTTATGAGAAACATTAATTGCATCTGTACTTTTTCACAATTGCAAATACTGAATTACAATAAATTAGGAACACCTGCTGTCGTAGCAGTGAACCTCTTGTACAATAAAATTGAGAAAAACTGTAAATTTCAGTTTCAAGTATTGAATAGGCATTTTACTTATACGAACATTTCTTTTGTTACAGATCTCACTCCATGCCATCGCCGGAAACCGAGAGGCTCGCGCGCCTCATCTCGCTCCGCTGAAATGAAGACGCTACGCAGCCTTCTTCCCTGATACACTAGTCACTCGATAAACATCATCAAAACCCGGTGTGCTAGTGTTCTACGAGTGACCAAATAGACGAATGATTCTGTTCGCGTCTGTAGGCATACACCGGCTATCTGGATTATTATAAATACCAAGTGTTAAACGACTGTTGCAATTCGATCATTCATAATACCAAATGTTTTTTCTGGTTTCTCTTATGACAATTCATTGTGTATTGTGTTAAGTAAATAAACCAATCTATCATAAAAAAGTGAAGTTGTCGACAGTGTCGAGTGTGCTGGTGCAATTTTCTGTTTGTTTGTTTTTTTTTTTTAATGAGGGCCGGCCTGACCAGGTCCCTGTGTGTTAGTGAAAAGTGGCAATTGTGGCAGCGGTGGCAAGAAATAAGAGTGCGTGAGGTGGCCCCCCTCCTCCGCCACTAGATGGACAAACGCAAGATGTTGCCAAAAAGACCGCGTATGGACAATCTGCGTGGGCCCATTGCCAATGGACCCATGCAGGCTAGGTAAATCATTAATATCATTATTAAGACTAATCTTAATTGATACTTGATTACATTAGGTTGTCGCCGTTGGTTTTGGAAGCATTAGTTACAATTAATTATGAAAATTTCGTCAGTAGTGCATTTGCTTGACGAACCGTTGCTCCTTTATTGTTAAATCTTGTTACTTGTCATTGATCGTATAATAACCCTTATGTTGTCAAACTTGTTTTAATTTTTTAATACAGAAGTTATCAGTTGAGTTTAACCATTTCGCGCCCATCTGTGGGTGTTCTGATACTGGTTAAGTGCTCACAGAGTCAAACTTTTATCTATGATACTAACGACAATTACTAAGTAAACATCATGAATCTATACTGTTGTTTCTCATATGATGTTTGGTCTGCTACAGTAGATATATGGTTTGGCTAATTGATAAGATATATGTTTATTGTTACATCATTACACCAGACACAACAACACACATTTGTCAAATTTCTATTATTTGTTAAATCTTTGGGTTTATGTCAGAAATTGATTACTTACAAGAAACATGTCGCGTAGGAAGCAAAATTTTAAAGTGAATTTTAAATTTCCTTTTGTATGTTTGAATCTCCTTCTGAATACATAGATAATTAAGTTTTATCGACTTTTATAATCCTGTTGTTCTGTTTTCAATATTGATACACAAAATATATATTTTTTGTGACTATTGCTTCAATGTATTGTCAAAAAAAATATGATTAAATTGTGTAAACCGATTTATGCTTTCTTTCAAAATGAATTGTTGTTTTATAATATCGAATATTAATATTTTTCTTCCATAATGAAGAATGTGTCATTTTGATTAATCTCACAAAAACACAATTCAATATCTTGTAAACAGGGTTTGTCAATATATAAGATACATAATCAGTATATAAGAATTTATCAACAAATTAAGTATTATCAGTAAAATATCTTGTGTCATCTAATTTGAAAGAGTTTAATATTGAGAATGTACTCGCAATACTTATACTAATGATAAAATAATAAACTGAGTCACTAATTGTTCTTGAGTGAGGGGAGAATTAAGCTCCTTAATTCCATCCAAATAGTGTTTTGTTCTCCAATAACAACAAAATTAAACTCGAGTATCTTGGGAATCTTAGAAAATCTAAATTTACAATTGAGCATGTAATATGAATGAAGGAATTAAAATCTTTCTTTGCTAACTCTGTTATCGTCCATTTTGACTTCTGTAGAACTACCACTGTAACTCATTGACCCCTGCTGGACTGATGAATTCATCAGTCGCCCGCTGTGGTCTAGTTGGTTAGAGCTTGCTCTACCGATCAGGTGGGTCTGGGTTCGATTCCCGGTAAGGTCAATGTCAAATTGGATTTTTACAATTTTAATTTGAGATCTAAGACATGGGTGTGTGTGAAGTTAATTCTCCTTGAGTTAATCTCATGTGACTTACAACAATTCTCATCGAGTATATCTCGTATGATCTTTAAATTTCAAAATATTTGACGCATTGGCGTAAGCTGTAATGTCAAATATTTTTTCAGTACTGCTATAAAAAAAAAAAAAATTCATATACCAAAAAGCTTTGTCAATCTATATTACAGTTTTTAACTCCTTTTATAATTACTTTTTGATTCAACTGACAAATTTAAAAGATACAGAGGCTATTTGTATGAAATTAAGTAATACTAATAATTTAATTTTGAATAAATAGCCCTGTATTCCTTTATATTTCATCAGTTGTCAATGCTCGAGATAAGCGATACTGGTCCTGATCTAAAAAAAATCTGAAATTAGTATAAAAGAGTTGATTTTTTTAATGTAACAAATAATAATGCACTGGGGCCGCACACTCCTAATCTTGTTTTAATTATTCAATTATATGGCCGGCAATAGTTTCTATCCCTTTAACTCCTGTTTTGCATAAAAATTGAGAAATATGGTATTTATTCGAAGATTATTTCAACAATCGGATATGAATCATTGGAACATTTATTTTTAAATGAAAATATTCAGTTATATTATAAGTTGTTCCATATGAAATTGCTGAATTTAGTATGTCAGAAATCAATTACGATCAAGACAGGTTGTTTACAATCATTTGCTCTTTTTGAGTAGAGTAGAACATAAGTAATTCCCCTTCTTTTGTCTTGAATATTGGACTATTTTTGTCATTGTTTATTTCTTTACATCCTTAAGCAGAAGAATTACGCCTAATTTTTGATTGTATGGGTTCAAGTCGGGGCACAGTGCAGCTGTAGCAGGTAGAAACATTAACAGTGTTTGGGGAAGGTTTGACTTGTCTGAAAAATTTAAATTGAAAAATTTCGTTCCTGAAATTTTAATCTTGAAAATGAATCGCAAGGAGATCTAAAACTGTTATAAACGAAGTTGTATGGTAAGAGTAAATACACCTATGACGATTCTAGTGTAACTACATCTTGCTGTATAAATCGAAAAGAGAACAGAAATTTAGGGGCCTAAAGGTGTGTTCTTCGCTATAAATTCATAGTGAAAAACTATGCACTATAATAAAAATAATAAAACATTTTTAGTACTTTTTCCACATAAAATTTATTAGATCAGGACCGGTTTCGCTCATCGCGAGCATTATCAACTGATCTGATGAAACCGGTCCTGATCTAATAAATTTTATGTGGAAAAAGTACTAAAAATGTTTTATTATTTTTATTATAATGCCATTCCACCAAGTATTGACAGTGAACACCTTAAAAGTGACTATGCACTATGTCGTTACATATTGACTGTGGAAAGAAAAAAGGACGTAACACACACAACGAATTTTACAGGAGGCACAAATATTTTTTTTTGATGATTTTGAGTCGAAGGCAAATTATGAAATATACACAACCTTGAAGTGCATGGAGACTGATAAACTGGTTTTTAATTGACTATCTGATACTGATTTAATATTTTTTTTCAAAATTAACCTTTTTTTAAGTATTTTTTTTCTGATCGCAATTTTCTCAGGCCCTTTTTTTTCAAACTTAAAAGTTAATTTTAGATACTAATTAGGCATTTTCAGCATACGCCGTTTTGATAGAACGTGTATCAATTTATATAAATTGTGAAAACTGTGTTACATACTTTTTTCCTTTCCACGGTCGATATGAAAAGTGGATCCCACTTGACAGAATCGATTACCAATGAAAAATTGCCAGAGAAGCAGCCAATACTAATTACCAACTATGGTTCAATCTTGCTCCACAATAGCTTCCAACCACACATATCTCAAATCATCACCATGAGCAAGTTAAATTCTTTGAATTATTATTTTTTTGCATCCTTTTATTCAATCGACTTTCATCAATAGATTTTCATTGTTTCCATATCCTGGAACTGTTCTTAAGAAATGTATCATTTTAATGAGAAGTGGACCTTCCACAAGTTTAGAGACTAAGAATTGTATAAAAATGGGTTATTTAGTGTGCATAATCGTCGCAAAAGAGCTCTTGAATAGGATGGTTCATATTTCAATTAAATGTAGATGATTATTATAGAATATATCGCGTTTTTAGTTTTAATTACTAGTAACATACTAATTCGGCAATTTCATATGCAAAAACCTAATTTTTTCAACCATTAATGGTTTGTTGAGTTTTTATAGCACTAATACTTTGACCTCATTAATTATTTCTGAATAAATGCCACCTGGTTTATGTTCTTAATGATGTATTGTATTTTCCAGACCTTTGGTGGCCCTGTTAGATGGCCGAGACTGTTCAATTGAGATGCCAATTTTGAAGGATGTAGCAACAGTCGCCTTTTGCGATGCCCAGTCTACATCAGAAATCCACGAGAAAGTGCTCAACGAAGCGGTGGGTGCACTAATGTGGCACACAATTATACTCACAAAAGAAGACCTGGAGAAGTTCAAAACGTTACGGATCATCGTTCGTATTGGATCCGGCGTTGATAATGTTGACGTCAAAGCCGCGGGAGAATTGGGTTGGTTTTATAATTCATAAAATTATATAATTTTTAGATGACAACCAAAAAATTAAGCATTAACATGTTTTCTGTTAACCATACATGCAAAAATATTTTACTGTCTGACCATATCAATGTTGGTAATTTCCATATCTTTCCAACCTTTGTTCAGTATTCTAGCAAAATATTTTGTATATTTTCACATATACAAAGTAATGCTTATGGAGTTCGGGTTCCAACAAGAGTCAGTCGAGTCTACCTCCCCCACCTCCTTTTTTCTTCATTAGTTTTATTTTGGGGATATCCATTCCCGACCGAGACACGCTGTTACCATTGCCATAGTTATATAATTGTATTAAGTCATGGGTTAAAGATCTGGCTGGGTGTGAGTGTCTTGATAAAAGGTATTATCTTCCAGCTCAGTGTTTCTAAAGTCTCGAAAGATAACTGATAAAAATCCACCATATGAACTTACTGAAACTTCGGAAACACCATGGATAGAATCAAGACGAGTGACGTGAGGCACGGGGCTATATAGTCTATATTAGGAGAAGGTGTCAAAAACATGAAAGACATGGAAGTGCTGCGTGTTGGTCAAATGCTCCATTTAATGAACGAATATAGTTGAAGAAAAACTGAATGAATAAATAAATTTATGATTCCACGGTTTTAAAGCTCAATTAGGGGTCCTTTGCTTCACAATAGTAGCCGGCAAAAAAGCAGTCTATAAAAAACCAGCTATACATCATAATAGCAAAATGTTGTGATGTAAACTTATTATTCACTGTCAGTTTATGTGTATCTGAGTTTTTGAAAGCCTTAACCATTTTTCATTCTGCGGTTGTAAAAGGGTGTAGAATGCCCTAAAAGGGATTCCCAGGACAAACATGAATTTTTCGAATATTGATGCTTGTTTTTTGTTTGCGAATTAGATATATTCAGTTGAAATCGAGATTCACTGAATTATTTGCCCACTTTATCATATTTATTAAAGAGATACATTATTTTAGTTGGTTAATATTTGAAATTGTTGTATGATAATACATATCCATAGAACATGCCCCATTAACACTTCCCCTACAGTGCTAAAAAATACTTCCGATACGTCCTGGATTTTTACCGTCCATCAAAGGGCGTAAGTGTTAATGTTTTGAAACATGTTTTGTTCACTTGGTTCTTCTAATAAATTATTTTTTTTTTTAGATAATACACAAAGATATGGAATCCATTTGAAAATATTTAATAGTTCTAAGTTAAATAAATATTGATTCAATAAAGAATCCTGATCGAGGTGTAGCTGTTGGTCCCGGTCTGAAGCTGTGTGATTTTGAATATGCCGATGATGCTGTCATATTCGATTAATTCATTGAGGGCATTCAGGAGACTATTGATGGGTTAGGAACTAACTCAGGTCGCATTGGTCTAAAAATTAATACTAGTAAGACCAATGTGATGTGTAACCAAACCAGTCATGACTCTGATAGGACCCTTCAGCGCAGGACAGATCATCGAGACAGCTTCAGATACCTCGGCGTACATATCCCCGAAGACGGTAGTACAAAAAATGAGCTCGCCATTCGTTTAGGAATGGCTGGAGCCACATTCAACTCAATGCAAACTGTCTGGGACACACAGCTGTACTCAATTAAAACCAAATGCCACTTGTTCAACGCTTGCATTCTGCCAGTAATGCTTTACGGTTGCGAATCATGGCACCTGACGAAGACTCAGGAAAACCGTATACTGAGCTTCGAGAACAGATGCTTGCGTCGGATAATGGGGGTGAGGTGGTTTGATTTTGTGAGGAATTCAGAGATAAGGGAGTGTACAAGACAGCGTCTCGTCAGTGGTTATGGAGAGACGTTGGAACTGGCTGGGTCACGTGCTGCCGATGCCTCCGGAAAGCCTCAATCCTGCCTGCCTCTTCTTTCGACCGGTGGGATTCCGGCGTCCTGGAAGTTCGTCGGGTACTATCCATAGGATGTACTCGGCGGGACTGAGGGATGCTGGCATGTCATGGGAGGAAGCAAAGCTATTGGCGGGAGACAGGGAAACATGGAGGTGCCGCGTGGCGGCCATATGCTCTACATAGGGAGCGAACATGGCCAAAGAAAGTTGCAGCAGGAGTTTTACAGACCATGAAGAATATTTTGATGGATGCTGGGACAAAATAGTGACTGCTCGATGAAGCCTGAAAGAATATCTTGCACCCAAATTTGTACCTATTTACCGATTACTAAAATTATTTTATTAATAATTTCAGGAATAGCTGTATGTAATGTCCCTGGATATGGAGTAGAAGAAGTAGCCGATACAACACTATGCCTCATCCTCAATTTGTACAGGAGGACATACTGGTTGGCCAACATGGTGCGGGATGGGAAAAAGTTCACAGGTATTGACTCTCACTTCTGTATTGGCCGGCAGATTTTCAAGCCAAGTTGTTAAACAAACAGGACAGTAAAGGTATCAGAGAACCATAAATATGCAATATATATGAGTCGTCTGGTATCAAATGCAGAACTGTTCCATACATGATATATGGAACAACTCTGCTTTTGATACCAAGACGACTCATATATTGATTTTTATGGTGAAAAATGTACTAAGTTGATGCCTGAAAAACCACGGTCTGCCGACTCCTGCTATAGACTACGTTTTGGCATTTTAATGTAGTTTATCATTTTTAATGTAGTTGATGTGCTAAATGCAATGTAGTGTAATTAGGCATCTGTTATATCGGGTTCTATTAATTTGATTGAGCTATGAATGAAACAAAGCGCCCCACCCAACATAATGTAAACCAGTTTATTACGTATTAACCTTTTCCTAACTATGCTAAAAAATCCCTTAAGCGCTCCGATGATATGTATTTACTACAACATATGAAAAAGTGATTTAAAAATCGGAAAAATTCGAGTATTAATGAATATTGATTTTATTAATGATATTTCAAGTATAAATTTATCATTTTTTGTAATATTATTGCTGAAAAGTGCCTAAAAACATGAAAAAAAGCATCGCAAATAGCCGGCAGAACCACTGCATCGAACGACTTATATGCTACTGAAGTATTGGTCGGCCGTTATTACAAAAATTACACGCGTGCCAAATTTTGACCAGTGGTTTCAAATATTTTTTGTTGAATAAAAAGACAATGCGTGTGAATACCACAAATATATATTTTCATAACAAAAATGCATGTAAAATATAAAAAGAAATTGAATTTATGAAAATAAAAAGAAAAATATGTAAAAAATAATGCAACTGACATTACACATACAAAATAGCCTAAATATAAGTCCAGTGTGCGGTCACTTTCTCACAATCTGAACACGTAATCATTTTTTTTTGTGTCGTACATACAGGTTTTTTGCAAATATTGCACTCCATCGTGCTTTTTTTTAGTTGGATATGGGCAAAATCTACAAGATTTTACCGGCGCTCAAGATTCTAAAGATGTTACGCTCTCGTGCGAATTATTTATAATATCAACTATTACAGCTGTTTCGGGCAATATTGTCTGATAATGTGACATTACCATGTCAATTGCGTCTTTTTGTAGTTTGTGAAATTTAAACGCGCTATTTTTCCTTCTTGTAATATTATTCTAAGCTGAGCTAAATTCTAAGCTGAGCTCTCTTATACAAAAAAAATCGGCGACTTCTATTTTTTTTTTTTCACTCAGGATGCTTCAAAATCTATAATATGTAAGAATTTAGTGCTGCTATATCTAAAATCTCCATAAATATGCGAAAATGCCATCTTCTTGTCGACCTTAAATATTTCCAAACTCGTATTTTCATAATCTTATCCCACTGTTACTTTAGAGTAACGATATAAAAAATAATCACCAATCGCTTGAGAGCCACTGTATACGGGTCATTCCAGACAGTCTCTAACTGGTGACGTAAACAATACGAGAGAGAAAATAGTCCCTTTCGCACCAGGCGAGGTCAAACAGGTACGCATACACGCGCACACAGACGAAGTGTGCTGGATAACGCTTATGTATTGGTGTGTTTATCCCCGATTTGTCGAGAAAATATTTTTTTCCTTCTCTCCAGAGGAATAATTATACAAAATATTTTTTTTAAGTAATTCGTAACTATATTACGGAGGAATACATAAATTCTGAACCCCGTATCTATTATATTTCATTTCGAAAATCACGTTATTTGAGTCGAATTGTAGTAAATACATATCAGCGGTAAGCAAAGGTTAATGATAATTTTATTTTAATTTTTTTAAGAATTATGCTAGAAATATTCCTTACAACTAATATTATATTTAAAGTAGAGTACAGCAAAACCTCCATATAATGGAAACAATTTCCGGTCGATAAAGAATATTGTTTAAATGCCAGAGCCACCGCTGTAGAAAATATTTTGTTTATGTTGGGAGCTTATTAGTTGCAGTAGTATCAACGTTTGTCGGCTAATGATTTGACTGCGCTATGTATGCCACATAAAATGACAATTATTTAAAAGGGGTACAACCTGAAGATGCCGAAAGGCGAAACCCGGGTCGTTAGCGACAAGTACTCATGGAAAAGTACAAAATTCAAACAATTCAAATTTGATTCATTTCATTCATTGATAATTTCAATGAGGAATTTATTTTAGATAACTAAAAAAACAAATGTTTGATACATCAAGAAATGTATAATAAAAATATAATATTTCTGTACATTGATAGTTAATTTTAATCGTTAGCATAAGTACGCTTTTAATAGTAGGTGTTTGATAACAAGCGTATGACAATAATGATGACTTCTCATGTTCTCTTGTTTGACTAGGTCCTGAGCAAGTGCGTGAAGCGGCTCAAGGCTGCGCACGTATTAGAGGAGATACCCTAGGCGTTGTGGGTCTCGGTAGGATTGGATCAGCAGTTGCTCTCAGAGCAAAGGCGTTCGGTTTTAATGTGATCTTTTATGATCCTTACTTACCTGACGGTATTGAAAAGTCCCTAGGTCTAACTAGGGTCTACACGTTGCAGGTTAGTTTATCAGTGTCGTTGTAAAGAATTCAGCCCTACAACTGTGTTGTCATTTTTTTTTATGTTACACTTAATTCTCTTTTTGCATGATTCGGAAAAGGTTGTCTCGAAAAAAGGCATGATTTTTTTAAAATGTGCTTGAGGAATGTTATTTATAATAAATATTCTGCCAAAAAGCTAAAACCTTTAAATTATGCCAATGTGTCGCAATGAACAAAAAAAAAATTGTTAAAATAATTTTTATGTTTAAATTAAAAGGATGCTATCTATCATTTTATTATGCACAGTAAAAAAGGTGTTCTTTGGTACTTATTCCCCATGCAAAATGAGAATTGGGTGTATTTAGTTTATAATTCTTTGACTCTTATAAATATTTTTTATGAAATATACACTAAAATGTTTTTTTTTCATCATACAAACAAATGTGTAAGGTGTATATACCTATCCCTCGATTTACACGGTAGATAGGTTTCTGAGAAAAACGTGTAAATCGAAATTGTATATTTTTTAAATCTAAAACTGTGTAAATCGAAAAGTACACAAAAACGCATAAGTTGGGTGTTTTCTAAAATACATAAAAAACAAAATTATTAAAAAGTATAAACATACGTATTCTTTTATTAATTAAATACAGGTAAAGCTTATAGAGTAACAAAAAAATGAAATCCAAAAGATTCATTAAAAAAATATTGCAACGGTTGGTGGAGTTTTTATCATTCATCACTATCACAAATCACTGTGACTTGACTTGATGACTTACTGTGAAAGTATGCTTCTTTTCAGATGAAGAAGAGGATGGTATCTTCTATTTATTTTTTTCATAAATCCACAATGCTTTATTTGTAATAGCATTGGTATCAATTGGCATCCGTTTTTGAGTTTGGTCCTCTATCCAAATCATTGATGCCTTCTCCATGTTTTCCATTGCAATATCTCTGATATATGAAGTTGAGCTCGTACTCGTAGTGCCAGCTGCTACACCCTTTCTAATTGAGTTTTCTTTTTTTCTAATGTTTCTAATTGTAGCTCCATTCATGCTATATAATCTAGCAAAATCTATTACTCTTTCTCCGTTTTGTAAAAGATCCAATATTTTAATTTTTTTTTGCTAACGAAATAACTTTTCTTTTTACTTGTTTCGACATAATAAGGCTACAAATATTATTCAAGATATAAAACACGTAATTCAAAATTATGTACTCGTTTTTTACTTACGAATATGAAGAATTAAAATTTTGAAGTTAACTTTTTTAAACCGTGTAAAAGCGAAAACGTGAAAATCGAGGGATAGGTGTACTTTTATTACTTGGTGGTAAAGTATCTTATAAATTGATTTTTCAATCGATTTATTAATTTCTGTTCAAAGGCATGGATGTATGCGATGTCTTGAATTCCCCTCTCACCTATCCTATCCTATGAACGGGGCGTATCGAGAGCGATTGGCTTACCACTAATCCTGTCCTAGCCCTATCCTTCTATCCCTACTCTCTTTAGAAAAAAAGAGGTTGAGCAACTAAGTAACAAGCAGTTCTCGTAGAAACACTTCTGTTGAGATAAACTCCATTAGGAGTCCATATGCTCCACATTGGGAGTGGACACGGTTAAAAAAAAAAAAAGTATCTTATTTAAAAAAATAAAACTTTTTTTTTATACACTTTTTTATCACAATCTGTATGTACCTAAATCTTATAAAATCACAATGAGGAATCATACCGATTATGTAGTGCATAATGTTAACATGGATGTACGTGATTATAATTGTACACAAATTCACAACTGAATTGATTCATTTCCCTCGTAATTAATAATTGCACTATTATGTATTAAATTGTAAACCCAAATAATGATGCTCTTATATTAAAATTACAGCAAAATTAAAAAATATTTGAATTCAACAATACGTTATCAAAAATCGTTTACTCAAGTATGGCTTTTTTTCAGTTATTTCACCAATGTAAGAGTAGTATAATAAATAATATTCCCAACATAATTCCATTAATCCCTTGTCAAATACAAAGTTCCAACATCAACAGTACCATATGTTTTTAAATTTAAATAAATGTGTCAATGAAAAGAAAATGAAGCGAGGCAATTGTATATAAGTTGCTAAATCTATCATTTGAGATTCAGCAACTTATTTCCCAACTGACTAAATTGTTATGATTGTGTGAGGTGTCAAACATGAATATTTATATAAATAGCTTACTCTTAAGTTGCGCTCGTTTACATTGAAAGCCCTAACATCTTACATACTTGTATAGTTGCAATTTAACCTTTTGACCGCGGCTCAGATCCAAATCGGTTCAGATTGGGCTGCTATAGCAGTCAACCGCGGTCAAAGGGTTAAAATTCCTTAATGCCAACGATTTTGCTATGCATATGCTAAAATTGCCAAGCGTTTTTTTATAGAAAAAATCGTCTTTTACAATTTTTCAAAAAAAGTATTGAACCATTTTTTAGGAACTTAAAAAGAATACTTTTATTCTCTATGATCTATGGAAATAATACTCGTAGATATTATCTGCATTTTACAAACATGATGCAACAATAAAAAATATTAACGTTGATTAAAGAAAATTTCAAACAAATAAAACTAAGTTCTCCTTAAAAAAAACAGTTTAAAACATTCATTTTGAAACACTTTTTATGTCATTATGTAGTAAAATCTATTAGTAGTCATTGAATGAAAAAAAAATCGATGTATTTTATTATTTTACAAAGCACCAAATTGTTTCGCATGTTTGCATGCAAGTGAAAAAAGTGAGTTTATTTATAATGTCACATTACATTGCGAAAAGATTGATATGGGCTGATGGGATAGATTGATATGCCGGGCTGAAAAATCGGCCGGGAGCATCTTACGCATCTGTTGAATAACTCACATAATGCAAACAAAAATTTAATAGGTATAAATTAGGTATCTGAAGCGCCGGGCCGAAAGATCGGCCTGGCGCATTTTTCGCTTAGATAGGGAGGGCTGATTTTTCGGCCCTCCAGCATTAAAAGGATTAATAATAATAATCGATGGTATTCGTTTCCTTTCAGGACCTTCTTTTCCAAAGTGATTGTGTTTCTTTGCACTGCAGTTTGAATGAGCATAATCATCACCTTATAAATGAATTCACGATTAAACAAATGCGACCAGGTTAGTTTTATTGGTTTATTCAATATAAATGTCTTAATTGATTTATTCAAAATGGAAATTGTAATAGTTATGCTTTTAGTTCAGTTGAGTTATATGTTTTTGTATGTTGTAGGCGCATTCTTGGTGAACACAGCCCGCGGAGGATTAGTAGACGATGACGCATTAGCGGTGGCTTTGAAACAGGGTCGCATTCGTGCAGCTGCCCTTGATGTTCACGAAAATGAACCCTTCAATGTTTTTCAAGTGAGTTCAAGGATTGAAAAAGATTTTGAAATAATTAATAGTTTAGACACTGATAATAATGAGGGCTTATTACCAATTACGATTTAAATTAGTTCTGTACACTCGTAAAACAGTGTTTATATTTCTAAATGTTTCTGAACAAATTTATGAAAAACAACCAAGAACAATGTTTTTATTAACCGTTTCAAACAAGATTTATCCTCAATCCTGAAATTTACGTAATAGTTAAGCAGTGGTAATATTAAAATAGGCTTACATTAACAACAATTTATAGAATACACCATTGTTCAAATATTCATTTATATGCTGAATATCATTTTATGGTTATCTATTCCTATCTGGGTGAAAATATTGACAAATTGACATAAAACATGTTTGCAAATAGCACGCACCATGGCTTATATTCATTATTCACCCTACAAATACTTAAATACAGTGGAACCCCGATCGACCGTTCTCGCATTGTTCGTTTTCCTGCATGGATCGTTTATTTTTCTTAGTTCTGGCCAAACACCCATAAGAACAATGTAAAATAATCCCGCATTAATCGTCCCTCGATTTACTGTTTTCCTCGACCTATCGCTTAAACATTTTGGTCCCGTCACAAATATTATCTTGTTTGAACCTTTTCGTTGAATATTTCTCGTAAATAGTCTTGCCTCGCATCTCGTTTCGCGTTTTTTTTCAGTGGAACCCCGATCTTCGTTCTCGCTATCTTCATTTTTTGCATGGATTGCATATTTTTTACTCAACCAATAATAATAGTAATAATAATATTTGATAATTACATGTTAATCATTCCCTGATATACTGATTTCCTCGATCTATCATCTAAATCACGGGTTCCCAACCTGGGGGTCGTGACCCTCAAGGGGGTCGCCAAGGGTTTTCTGGGGGGTCGCCAACTTACCCTAGCTGAGCCCTAGGTGAGCTAAAAAAAAGAGTTTCGGGGACAATCCGGGGAAAAAGTATAGCAAATCGAGGATTTCAAATTCTTCGGGAGGTCGCCTAGTCACGGCTTTTATAAAAAGGAGTCGCCAGCCGAAAAAGGTTGGGAACCTATGATCTAAATATTACCGTCCTTTCCCAATTACTATCCCGATTGACTGTTTTTGTTGATTATTTCCTATTTCGCTCATAAATAGTCACATACATCGCACCTGAATGCGCGAATTTTTCTAACTCAAAAGTCAAAACTAAAAATGCTTAAACGAAGTAAACTAGAACTCTAACTGAGAAACTGAGAACAATTTGAGACATTGAAAAAATCTAGGAGTAAAACGACTCGACATTTATGTATATAGCAAAAAAAGTTAACTAGAAAGCGAGTTTGAAGGGTGTCTGTCAAAGTTTAAATACCAAACTACAAATAGGCTACTTAGTATGTGTTAATCAATTATAACAGTTATATAACACTACTACAGCAGTGCTACATATAATTGTCATGATTCACTCCCGTTTGCCTGATGTGTAGCAGATACACAGCTCAGGAGCTTGTGATTTTTTTGCATAGTAAGGGAAGGGTTAATAAAAAAATTGAAAAAAGAAGTTATTTGAAAATTAAACATTTTTTAGTATTATTTGAGATTTCCCGCATTATTCGTTGATTTTTACGGTCCCATGGAAAACGTAGAATCGAGGTTTCACTGTATATCGAAACATCAAACACTTCTCTAGTGTTTTTCTTATGTGAATATTTCAACATCTCGAGATTTTGTACAAAACAATAAAATTAATGAATTATGTATCCCGACTTGTCAATATATCCAATCCATGAGTGGATGTATGCTGAGGCCGTGTGGGGCCCAACTCATGACATATGGGATGGGCAAAAAACAGTTAGAACATATATGATGTCTAAAAAGTAACAATTTTGTTAAAGTAAACTAAGAGTTTGCCCATAGCCTAATAGAAAACGAGTATAATTTTAATCAGAATAATTACGTAGAAATATTCCATCGAGTAAAGAAAAAAGATTTAAAAATTAACAGTTTGGAATTTTTAGAAATAAATAAAAGTATTAACAATAAAGAATTATTATTAAATAATATCTTAAATAGGACAGGTTGTTCGCCACTGCTAAATTTATTTCCAATGGTTTAACCCTTTCTTAATTGATGCAACTCATTAGTTAATCATTTTGTAAGGGAAATGTCATTTGTAGTATCATTATTGTTTGTTTTCCTAGTATGTCAGAATAGTAAAATTAAAATCATTCGTACTGAAACAAGCATTGTGAAAGTAAGATTGTCTGAGAATGCTTCTCAAAGAGGCGAAACACATGTCATAGTTTGTAGCACAAGTCCTGCCTGAGCCCGAGTCTTACTCGGGCGTTTTTATTTTCGACTTGCCAGGAATGTCTAACACGAGTCCCGTTCGGGCAGATAATATTTCAACTTTTCACTCAGTTTTTTTTATAAGTTTTGACTGAAATGACATAATATAATGCTTTATTTATTGGTAACGTAATACAATATTATATATTATTTCCGTAAAATTTACAATATTGTAAACTTACACATTGGTTCTGATAAAATATAAAAAAATAATACTAAAATGTTAAAAGAAAATTTGTTTTTTTAATTTTCATACAATTTCAATCATTGTAAAATAAGTGCTCATTTATTCTGAAAAAAATTAAAAAAAAAAACGTATTTTTTTTTTATTATAATGAAATGTTTAAAAAATATTTAAAAAATTGACAATTTTTAGACACCAAAAGTAAACTGGTAGTGGTTAAAATTCAAATTAGGTATAATAGCTATAAGTTTCTTTTCTTTGTTAAATATCTATAGAATCTTATTTCCTTCATGTCTCAATTAGTAGCTTGGACCTAACAGCACTTTCCTTTCAGGGACCTTTAAAAGAGGCGCCGAATGTCTTATGTACGCCACATGCTGCATTTTACTCGGATGCTTCCGCCACGGAGTTACGAGAGATGGCTGCCAGTGAAATTCGACGTGCCATTGTGGGTCGTATTCCTGATTGTTTACGTAACTGTGTCAACAAAGACTATTTCTTAGGTGGAGGCGGGGGCGCTGGCGGTCCCGTTCTTGGATATCCAGAAGGTAAACATCAATATTAAAATTTTTTGTCACTATTTTTGCAAATAAAATTACAAATAATTTATCCACATGGCTGGATGGAAAATATTTTTCAATTTTACTCGTGGTAAATACTTTGTAAGTATAGTACAATTCGGCCAGAGAGACGGTCAAAAGACCGGCAACCAGTGGCGGCCTAGTGCACCTGTCAGTGGAGAAATATCTAGTGCACTTATCAGAAATTTATCTTCCGCTTCTTGGATTATTAAAACACAGACAACGAGAACATTGTCCGATATTGGCGATACCAACATACTGTTTCTCTACAATATCGGATGGCATTTAGTCTGACTTGAGTAATATTTTTATTATTTACGTCCTTTCTAAAGCTGAGGAGCAACGCTCACTTGAGACTGAAGTCATCGATATTGAACAAAATATTTGTAATAGCTTAACGCTTTCGCTAAATATTTCAAGTAACTATTTTTTTTTAATCGTGAAATGCTTAAGTGTGCAGTATGGGCAACGCTCCATCTGCTGTGCATTGTGCAGTATATGACAGTTTATTTTAGATAGGCACAGGGAGCAAAGCTTTGCGCAGTAGAAATATTTCACAGCAACATGCGAGTCACATTATTTTTATTTACTGATTTTGGAGCAGGAGAAGCGCATGTGCTCCTTTCATAGAAACTATGGCAGGCGCATTTACAGTATTGGTAATATTTTTTTTATGAGCAACACGTAATTTAAAATGAGTGAATGATATAAATATTATGTTTGGATATCGATGATTTGTAGAATATGTACATGGGTCGCAATTAGGCTCCAATTCCGGGATCCCGTCCGATTTTGCGATCCCGGGATTGAAAAATTTTTAGTAAATCGCAGCGCTTGTCATTGCTAGTCGCAGTGCACTCTTTGCTACTACACAAGAGCTGCCCCTGCTGGCAACGTTACTTGGCACTTACTAAGTGACCTTTTTTGTGTCACTGTTTTGACTTTATATACGTGAAATGTCAATGAAAACAACATAGATCTAGGCCCAAAAAAATAATAGTAAAAGATATCTAAACAAACCTATGATAGCTACAATATGTATAGGTATGTACATATTTGTAGAATATTGTGAAATGAGACACTTTTCTTAGTGTTATATCATAATTAATTGTACAGACACATTCAGCACTTCATAGAGAGATTCTATTCATTCTGTCAGTCTAGTTAAATTATGTTATCTAATGTTCATGTGATGTGAAAACTCAATGAGAATGTGAGTATAAAACAACTGAAGTGTTTGATTTGTCAGGAATAAATGGCGGCTACTACGGGGGAGGCGGCGGCGGAGGAGGAGGTCTACCCGTTCAGCAGGCACATAGCACAACTCCCCATGAAGCAGGTAGCGCTGCAGGAGGTGGTGGCGGTGGTAGTGGTGCCAGTGGACCTCCTGTAGTTGGAGGAGGCGGCGGCGGAGGAGGCGGTGGTGCAGGCGCTGGTGGCGGAGGCGGAGTGGCGGGCGGTGGAGGTGGAGGAGGAGGAGGCGGGGGTGTCCCTCCACATGTACCTCCACCTCCGCAACCCCCACAGGTACAGCAGCCTCCACAGCAACACTCCACCGTAAGTTTGACTCGATTAAAAAGCTTATTATAACAAAATTTAAATATAGCATATTGTGCCTTGAAGTGTATTGAACTCGTAAGCGTTCGGAGACTAATTTGAATTAACAATTTTATCAAAGTATGCAAATGACACAGGAAGTGTGAAATGGAATAAATCAGGAATATTAATGTAATTATTTAATTGATGATGAAAACAGTTAAAATAAGATAAGTTATTTAAAAAGAAAATTTTTATCTACTAATTTTGGTGGTAAATTATATCTATCAATGACTTGATCGCAGAAAGTGGTTTGTGAACTACACAAACAAATTGTGCTCATCATGAGCGTTATAGATTACTTTTTTCCATGCCTCAGTGCTTACTTATACTATCTTGACACATATTTAAAAATTGTTTTTTAAAACATGAAAATCATACTGCGTACAATAAAATATTTTCGACAATCTCTTTAAATTTTCCGTTTCTAAGCTCAAGAAATGCGACCCCAATACCAACATTTTCTTAAATATCTATTTTAATATGGGTGATGCAATGTTTATAATTAAGGTATTCTTATATCATAGTTTTTTGGACCTTTTGTAGTTTATATAAATACGCGATAACGCTTATCAGGTGATTAGCGCCCGCGATAACGATTGTTCGTAAGATAACTTAGAACGCTGAGAACACTCGTCAGTCGTCAATTCATATGTGTGCTGGGATGACGTCTTTTTTACGCGCAACTTAAAATATGATTATTTATTAAAAAACAGATTTTTATAAAAAATGTATGAGGAATGATGCAAAGAGATATTTTTAAGCCCTTGGACTATTTTTTTTTTTGAAATTCATAAGAATAAGGCCAATAATGAGGAAACCACTGGGTTCAAAAAAGACCCCCATCGGCTGACAAGTATTTTTCTAGTCTCCGAGCCGCAAGAGTTAACAACGAAAGGGATGGTAAAAACTTCATAGAAATTGCAGTCTTTTAATTTCTGCACAAAAAAGGTCTTCATATGTGAATAAATTAAAAGTTGATATGTTATTTTTAAATCTGTTCTAGCCGCTCAATGCGTCGGACCCATCAAATCATCATCCCCCAAAACCGGAGAGTTCCGACGTGCACTGAGACGCTTTGCCCGCCTGGCCGCCCGATTCCACACATTTTGCCACTAAGCCACCGTACTCTCCATACAACTCCCTCATGTATTATTAAAACATTGTGAATCAGCAGGCCACTGTTTTGGGCCGCCTCGTGAGCTGTTGTGCTCTATTTGCAGTTAAAAACCATCGACTCGAAGATTGTCATTTTTCTTCGTACATTTTATGAACCTATATCCCAGGATTCTGAACTCACTTTTAACGGAATACCAGACATATGAAAGACAGAAACACCATTGGAAATATGAAAACTGCTTATCCTTACTTTGTAAATGTTACATAAAATAGGGCGTATATTTAAAATATTTCCAAAACAATAATAGTGACATTTATTTTTCTTAAATGTGTAAAAATCACTGAGTGACATTTGTGAAGTCTTTATTATCTCATTTTCAATAATTTGGTTGACGCAAAGGAGGTACCTTATTTAACATTACACTGTTTGATTTGATCCACTACTTTCTAAAAGGCTTAGTTGATGGTTCAATCCCTTATTTGTTTCATTGCACAAAAATTGTTGGATTAAATTTTTTATACTATGTAACATTTATGAGACGAGGCTCAAGTTGCAGAGAGTCACGACTGTAAGTTCCGCACTTGTCATTTGGAGGTTTTCTTTATATTTACCCATAATACAGAAAGGTTTCATCGACGTGCTAAGGTTTTTGACATTTGGAGTCACCATATATTTGCTTCTCTTCATACAGCTGTCTATAATTATGACCTTTCTGGACTACGGGATTTATATTTAAAAGATAATTATCAATTTCTATATAATTGCAAATCTATTATAGTATAGTGAAAACAAAGCTGTTTTATTTCCAATGTATGGTATCTTCTTTGAATTAAATCAAATTGCTTCTAATCAGAGATCCCAGTATGATTTATTTAATGATTTGGCCTCAAATCTTTCGAGTAAAGTGGACTGTATCTTTTTAGTTTCGATGGAGTCTGAAAAGAACTTAAACAATTGTTTATGCTTTGTGAAGGTTTCATTTGTGGACAATTTGAAAAACTGTGGCTATTGAACATTCTATTTTCTTTTCGTATACATCCATCTGTGAAGAAGAAATGGCATATTACGATAACCGAAAATGTTAAATATAAGATATTTGAAAAATGAGTACATTTAGACTTTAAGCAAAACAATTGATTTAAAGAATAGGCATAATTAATAGTAATTATAATTTAGGTTTAAGAAAGAGAATAAAAAAAATATATGAAAACAGTATGTTATTATTGCTATGCACTGTGAGAATGTCGTTTCCTTTGATGTAAGAATTTTGCTGACCACTTTCAAGAGATACCTACACGATTGAATGTCATTTTTGTATTCGGCGTAGGCACTGATTTTTTGGATGCAGCAAAGTATTGGAGAAATTGTTCAATACGCCTCGTTAAACTTCAGAAATACATTTTTAGATAGTGATACGAAATTGTGTATATTATCTACGGTTGTTCTGACAAGCTTCAAAAATCACATTAGCAAAATTGTAATGAAGATGTTAGAATAACTAATTTTTCATTCCCTAATGAGCGAAACCTCACTTTTTGATTCAATACCTCTGTTTTTTTTCAGCGAGGCAAACTGGATTGATTTAGTCGATATGTTAATGCTCCACAATTTATGATGATATAATAGTGATTTCAATGTTGTCAGTGATAAAAAGTGAACTCAATAAACAGTGAAAAATTGACAATTACGGACATATTATTGACGGTAATATTTTTTATTGTGGCTCGAGATGGACCCCATTTTAAGTTCTGACAGCATTTCAAGCTTGTATTTTCATATTATGTGAATAGAAATTTTGATGTTTTTCCTCTTACATTATAAGGATGATTATTTATAAATTAATGTGCTAATTGAATTTTTATGAATGTGGTTTCGTTTGTTTATTGTGTGCGCTCCGATCACATGTGGTTGTATACAATATTATTCTGGATTACAGTATATTAGATTTTATTGGCATTGGAATCGAGTATGTGCGACGCTCTTCACAGCGGTCTCTGAACTTTTAAGGATTTATCTCCGAAATCGTTTTCACAATTATGTTCAAATCTTTTAAAGCACCCCTCTACTTTCAAAATTCTATATATTAAGTAGCTCTGGATATTTATTTTGTAAAAATAAATATGATGTTTTAACAAACCGGCTGCTGGTGGACTGTAATTATTTAAAGAACCATTATTGCTGGCGACATTCAGTACAATTAACCTTGCGAAATGTGCTTAACAAGATTTCGGTGAACCTTGAAAACGATATACTTAACGTATACGCAACAGGTAGACTATATTTCATCATATGATTTAGGGGAAGGGATCTCTCGATGCAAAATGAACACAACTAGATTCATATCAGCTGTATAATGTATATTAGACAGACAACAATGTGTTTCATTCAATTTGTTTTGTACTTTTGATAATGTTTAATATTAATTAAGGTAAGCATTTATTTTTTAATTTAGCACATGGAAAGCCATCCGCAAACATCCCGAAAGGGACTTTTATGTGTTGTAATAGAAGTTACCTCGGGATACCTTTTTCTTCCGTCAGTTAGACAGAAGATTTAACATAGTACAGTGCGGGCTAGCGTGAACGCTTCCTCAGCGAGAAACTGTATGTATCGCCTTTTTAACTTCTGTGACGGAAGAAAAAGATTTCACCGAGCTATTTCTGAATTGTGTTTTTTTTATGCCTTGTAAAGCTCTGAACTTTTTTACTTTTGTACTTGCAAACTGTTCAAATTCAATGATGCGTGTCTCTTTACCTTTCTTGAATTATTTGAAGTTTCACAAATCTTGATAAAAATTACATAATATTCAGTAAATAGAAAATACCCATTTCAAAAACAAAGTTTAATTCTGAATATCTCAAAAACGGCAGGACAGGCTTCAAAGAATCGATTATAGTTTGTTTTATAGTATGTGTATACAATTTCACAAAAAAAATGCATTGATTTCGAAGAGTGTTAGCATAATTTTTTGTAGTCTTGGTATTTAGGAATAGGGCATTTTTTAATAATTAATTAAGTCGATAGAGTGTGGAAAAGCCAACGGTGATTTAATTTTTTAACTAGGTTGTATTTGTTGAAAAAATGTGATTAATAAAATTTTCCACTTTGAGCACTCGCGTTCGGATTTCAATTATTTTTATAAATTGGAAACATTCTGTCGCATTCTATTTCATCATTTTGTCACCTGTGTTTTTTTGTTTTTTAACCGACCAATTCAATGGTAGAAAAAAATATTTTACCATTGACTAAGTAATAAAAATTACAAAATTAAAGTTCACATTCATTTCATGACATCTAAGGATATGTTTTATATTCTTAGATTTCGTGTATATTATACATTGCAATCGGAGGAGTTATTTTTACGGATGATATCTTAGCCAATTTTATCTACCATTGAAAACAGTGTGACAATTAATCAAATCGAGCAAAAGCTGTCTTGGTTGTAAATTTTTGAAAAGCAATGTATGCAAGTGCTCCCCAATCGATATATTTTTTTTAACAATGCCTTATGTGCGGCAGTCGAAAGAAATTATATTTATATAATATAGAAAATAATATGTATATATTTCGTTCTATCGATTCAAATTTAACCACACTCGCTGATTCTTACCGTGGAGTATTTATTACATGACTGTGTTTTTAAACTTTTTCTCATGTAAAATTATTATTTTTTCAAATGGCACAAGTTGCTGCCTTCCGCTTTCTCAGTCTTTACCCGCATTTATAATTAGTATTGAAATATGATAATGAAAACCCATTTTTAAGATTTGTCGAAACAAAATCAGTGCAATGACGATGTCTACGTACCTCAAATTTATTTACCACATTTAATTGTTTTAGCATTTCTTTATTTAATAATTTTGGTAATTAAATTATAAATTCAAATCCCTGAGTGAATCGAGTTGTGGGGCTACACTGATCACAAATAATATTTGCGTGGTATGTCTGTTTTTGTTTTCATTTTGTTTCTGTATGCTGAAAAGAACAGGTCTTTCAGTATACTACAAGACCTCTATATATATGTTTAAGAAGGAGGAACTTGCCCTATCTCTACCTATGTCCACTTTGAACTGTACATCGTGTCATCCATTGGTCTTAATTATTTAAAATGAGGATTTTAAAAATATACACAAAATTTTATTTTACAACTGCAACTTTTTTTATACTTTTCGTATTGTGAATAATTAGTTTTAAGTGGATGCATTTTTATTATAAACTGTTCATTTTGCCGAATCGTTTTTTTTGTTTTGTTCACGAATGAAGTTTTCCAAATGAGGCAATGTTTGAAAGTGTATTCTGGCAAGATAGGCGGTAAAGTTGAATTAGTGTTTTATTATTAATTGATAATTATAAAAAAAAATCTAAATGAAAAACTGAAGCGAGAGCAAGTTTTTTTTTTGTTGGCATTAGCGATTAATATTGACTACATAGTGTGTAAGTAAAACTTGAAGAGAACAACAAATAGTGAAAAAATAAAAGATTAAATCGACAGATGATTGTATAGTCTAGTATTTGATCTTCCACACGATACATTTGAAATAAAAGATTGAGCAAAAAATATAATCAATGTGTTTTTTTTTAAAAATTTATTCTATATCTACCAGTCCAAATATAGTGAAATACACCAATTATCTATTAGAAGTTAAATATACCGTTGATCACCAATATGTGTTAATCCTCTCTGTATGTGGCGAATTTGAAACCTCCTCCTCGCATTTTTTTGTTAGTCTGGTAAACTTCGGTCTGGAATATTGGTTGTGTTCCTGGTTTTAGTTTTGTCACTGTAGGAAACTCTACGCTGCCATTATCTCTTAACTTTTTCCATGAAAAGAATTTTCCTTTATACCTGTTCAATTCCACTGTCACCTTTTCCAGATCCAGCTTGCAGTCCTTTATCTGTGTATCTTTTATGCTCACCTCTGTTGAACATGCATAAGGCTATTAAATAAAGTATTTATAATAATTCACTACGTACACGTGTTTATCTTAAATTAATGTTTATTTCTATAGAGAAGAAGACTGCTGGATTTCAATGAATCCAAAAAACTCAAATTGAAACCATTGTTGATTTATCAATCAGAAACTCCTTGCGCCATGACAGGTTATTCTAAACACAAATTTATCAGTTTTTTTGGTGAAGTAACCGTAGAGGTTTGATGACATGAATCTTGTGTGCCGAGTTAAATCTTGTTTCAGCCCAGCAATAATTAAAATTAAACTATCAAGCTCTTATGGTGTTGGGACAGCGTGGGGGCCAGTCAATGTGGCGTTGGATCAATGCACCTATTGTATATATGCAGGGGCGGTTATGTTTCTTGAAATAATATTGAAACAACATTTATATCATTCACTCATTTTAAATTCTTCATGTTTTTTATTGTCTATAATAAATATTTTAAAACATTTTATTTTATTTTAGACAATAAATACATGAAGAATTTAAAATGAGTGAATGGTATAAATGTTATGTTTGAATATTATTTCATGAAATATTACCGCCCCTGCATATACAAGGGGTACATTCTTCGGCCGCCACTGTTGGACAGTGTGACAGGGACAACTTGAGACTACTAATTTCCCAGTTGAAGTAGTATTCTTACAGTCCATAGATTACAGAGCATTCAAGGCCTATTATTTGGGAAATACAATCCGCCAACTCATTGAATAAACAGATAGAGGTGATAAGAGATGACATGTGGGCATGTAAATAATTGAAAATAAAGAAACTCTCAGAAACACACAAGAAGTAGGGAATGAAGTGTTAGAAACACTTGCTCAGAGAAAATTGTTGTTCAGTTAATGACAAACTTCTTTATCTCACTATCTATTTTGACTAACTTGTCACCTGTGTGACCGAACTCCCGCAAAGCATTGAAAGATGAGTCCTGAAGTCTGATTTACTTATGTATCAGCTCTGGATATAAAAAGAATTTACGAAAAATAAAACAATCATGATCACAGATTTTTTTATAAAAAAATTAATCAAGACCACGTCTATTTCTGCTAATTTTGGAATCAAACTGACAGTTCTTATGATGATAAAAGCGTTTTCGAACCAGTTATGAAGACAATGATTAGAATGCTATAGAAGTCAGAAAGAAAATGAGAATGAATAAATTTTAGTTTTGTTCTAAGTATTAACCACTTACCGGTCCAATTGATTTATACAAATGTTCCAAAAAAGATCACATATTTTTTATTATGCTCGAATATCAAACACAAGTGTTATATTTATTAAACATGCATATTTAGTGAAAGAATTCATTGTTTTTTTTAATGGAATTTTCCCGAGTTATATCGTGTGTCCGTTTTGATGACATTCAATGCCTGAGTATAATCGGGCGTGACCAGGAAGAGGTTAAGAGGATCTTTTTAACGCAGATTTCTGGAACTCGTCTTATAATATCAATGTCTTTATTACCCTTTATTTGCCATGTGTTTTGGGCATTAGGAGTACATAGTCCCGCTGTGGTCTAGTTGGTTAGAGCTTGCTCTACCGACCAGTTAGGTCTGGGTTCGATTGCCGGTAAGGTCAATGTCAAATTTAGATTTTTCTTAATTTAAAATTTTAGACCTAAGGTGTTAGTGATGTCAATTTACCTCGAGTTTGTCTCGAGTGACTTACAATAAATTCTCATCGAGTTTTTCTCGTATGATCTTTCAACTTTAAAATATTTGGCGCATTGGTATTAGCTGTGATGCCAAATGTTTTTTTAAAAATTAAAAAAATAGTTCACCGCCGAAGTAGTTATTTGCAAAATTAATTTTGAAATTGGTCAGTCGCAAAAATAACTCAATTGAAGTCGTTACTTATTTAATCTTATATCTATAGTCTGTATATTGTCAATGTAAATCAATGAAATCCTGTCGGGGCACTCCCCATATTTGCTGGTCCTGTTAAGGTCCGCTGGGCAGCGAACGCCGAAAATCTGTATAAATAAATTCACTTTTTGCTGTTCTTCGTGTTTCAGTGCCGTAAGGATATAATAATACATACTTTGTTGGTTAATATAACATTAACCCTCCAAGGACGAGCGTCACCATATGGTCACACAAAACACCGTTGTCTATTGATCCCACTATTCATACTTTTTCTACCTGAATATCGTTGCTTTTGCTCATATTTGGTTAAGAAGGGTACGGACTACAGTAAGTCATCAGCCGTAGGAACAGGAACGGTCTCCAAAAGCACATGTGATTTTTTGAATTTCCGTTTTTTTAAATTTACTTTTTGAAACTGTTAGATATTTTTTTATAAAAACATAAAATTATTTACAGTTATTTTGCTAGTATATTTGTTTTGAAATTATGTTGATCTAAAGAGGTCAAATTGTAAATATTTTTAAAAAAATCACGTTTAGCTATATTTCAACCCCGAATGTTTGCAAGCCCATACGGTCACTTTTGTCCTTACTACTGTCCGTACTCAATATTACACGGTAATAAAAGGATGAGCATGACCATATAGTCATGCGGGGTTTCTATACAACGACTTTGCGTTTTTTTTTTTTTTAATTTTGGATAGGAATAAAAGTTATCCGTGACTTCAATATGGCTTAGAAAATATTTTTTTTATCGGAAAAAAGCTCTCGTCTCTGGAGGGTTAATTTGTCCTAACAGTTTTTTATAATGCATAATTCAGATTCAAAAATACTCACCAGTGCTTAAACATTTTAATTTTTCAGTCTTTTGACCAAGATCATTTTTTATTTTCCTCAATTCTTCCTGAAATAATAAATTTAAAAAGATTATTCAACTACTGATCGAGTCAGTGGTAGATTACGCACTTGGGATGCCCCAGGCACGATAAAATTTTGGAGGCCCTGTTATTCGGATGACATAAAAGCGTTGCAAAAGTCCACGTAATATAATAAGAAATATTAAAAACTGAACTAAAAATATGTGGGCTTTATATAAAAAAAGCTTTTTTTGAGGCCCCCTGGAGATCCCAAGCGTGCGCCTTCTGCGCTTATAAGGTAATCCGCTAGTGGATTAAGTTAGTACTTAATTGGGTAATTTCATACCTGTGGATTTGGAGTCAGTTGAAACACATGTTTGTCTTTGGATGTACTGTGAAGTTTTTCAGACTCCTTCAATTTTTGAGATTTATTTAGTAACTCCCTGGAAACATGATTTATATGATATAATCTAAGATGCATCAATAAGAAACATTTAGAATCTAAATGATCTAAATTTTAGATCATTATGTTACATACCTTTTTTTAAACCTTGTAAAATCATTGATTAAGCGAACTACTCACTTCTGTAGTATGCGTATTTTATCCAGTAATTCCAATGTTGTCGGATCAGTGCCTTCTAACTTTCGCCAACGATGGACATTCATCGGAGTCTCTAATGCCTCTTCAAGTGCACGAACTCTCAATCTTTCTCGGTTCAGCTCTCGCTCTAAATTCAGTACCTGAATGAACAATAATCTGTATTCATTTGTCATGATAAGCAGGTACAAAATATCAAGATGGTTTTCTCAAAGTCGTCATAAATATCTGGTCAAGCAATAAAATGTTAGTAAGAGAACAAAATTAATTCTATGAACATTGTCCCTTGTATTTTTTGTGTGAGAAAATTCCTCGATTACTTTTTGATTTTGCTTAGTCGTAAATATAACACAAAAAATTCTTTCAGGGGATGTCCAGAGATGCGAAATTAAAAGGAAAGAATTAGTCTGTCGGGCTATTTGAGTTTGCTGATTACAAGAATGACATTACATTCAATAAATATGGAGAGTGAGAATATCTCAACTCATGGAAGCTTTTGTTTGTACATTGTTATTTTGCCCATGCACACTTGGTTTTCCTGGGATATAAAAATCGCTTAGTGCTATTGTTACAGGATATACATAGTTAAACGGGCTTCTGTGTTGATGTTGAGTACTCTGTGAAGATAGAGATTCGGATTATTAATTGATTTAACATTTCTTTTGTTGTTATCACAATAATAACCCAAACTATAAAGAAAAGGATAAGGGAACAAATCGTTCTTATCAACAGGTTTATAATAGTATGTCTCTAAACAAGTAAACGTAATTGAGTAATTTAAGCCAATGCACAAAAAAAAATTAAACAGCACCTCCAAGCGTAAGTCAGTCATATTTTCCAATGCCTTTGCAAACAGATTTTTTTCTCTCCTCAGTCGATTTATTTCTAATTTCAGTAGTCTGATTTCATCAAGCCGCTGTTCATACTGCTTTTCACCTGAATGTTAAATTTTAGAGAAAATTACTAATTTCGACAAAAATCTATTCCTAAAACACTTTCTAATACTTTTGTTCATACCTCTTGTGAGAGTTGTCTCAAGCATGTTAATTTTTCCATTTTGTATTGCTAACTCATCGTTCTTTTTAACCAATTGAGATCCAATCAAATCCTTCTCCATAGCATATGCATTCGTCATTATGTAGAGTAAAGTAAAACAGATTTTCTTATTTAACAGTCTAAATTAATCATTCTTATAGATATATACACTACAAATAATTTTTGTTTGGTTACCAGGATAAAAATGACTTTGTTTGTTACCATGGAAACTTGAAGCATTTCATTTTTTCAGTAATCTTTTGTGATAGTGAAGGTGACTTTAATACAGTTTATACACCATGTTCTGTGCATGAAAACTAAACTGTCAACATATATTAAAGTCTCCCACAAGAGCGTCTAGTTACAAAAAAGCGATATGTACTCATTTCAATATTTGCAGCAAATGTTTTTATGTTTCAAGAAAAAATATTTGTTTTAAGGTACGATTCTTTTTTCTATTATATTCTATCTTAAAATTAAAACAAAACAATGGCGTTTATTAAATAAATATAAGCAAAATAAAATTGTACATACCAGAAACTTTCTTTGATCCTTCAACCAGATTTGAAATATTCCAGTCCGTGAATTTAGAGGCGGCCTTTGACTTTAACACATAATTGATTTCTGAAAATGTGTGCGAATATTGAATGTTCGAACGTAGAAAAACATATTTTAAAATATTCATTTATCAATAAACATAATTTGACAAGGTGTGCTTAAGTGCTGTCATGTGTTTTCTTCATAAAATTTTGAACATGAATACCCTTTTTCTTTTCACAGTAAAGAGTTCTATGACATTCTGTGTCTTTCTCAATCGTCCTACGCATTCGAGATGTACATTCTCCATTGCGATCACATTCTTCCATGATAGTAAAAAAATGGTTGTATTCATATTTTTGATTGTCAAAGTCTTGACTATTTTATTAGATCCTTCCTCACTTTCATTTAACTCTTATTGCTCAATTAATATTCATTTGACAGAGGTACTGAGTGACATTAAATCAACTCTGTAACATCTTCGTTGTTGACATCCATGTTCAGTTTATTCATATCCGATAGTTTTTCAAAATTTATAAAATTACTAATAATTTGTGGGCATTTTTGTTTCCAGGAACCTTTCATTGTTGACTCTTTTATTTCAGCCCACGCGTTAGATTGACCGTTTTCATTGAATATTTTTCATAAATAGTTTTACCTCACATTTCATTTCGCGTTTTTTTCAGTGGAACCCCAATCTCGCTATCTTCGTTTTTTGCATGGATCGTTTATTTTTTACTCGACCAAGACCCCGTCATATTTAATAATTCCCCGATATACTGATTTCGTCGATCTATCATCTAAATATTATCGTCCCATCCCAATTATTATCCCGATGGACCGTTTTTGTAGAATATTTTTTTTTTCGCTCGAATAGTTTTACATCGCATTTAGTTACATAAATAAATATGTTTTTTGAAAATTAAACATTTTTTTGGTATTTTTTGAAGATTTCCCGCATTATTCGTTCATTTATTATGGTCCCTTGAAAAACGTAGAATCGAGGTTCCATTGTAGTAGCAGCACCACCAAAGGTATTTCAATTTTGAATAAAAAAAGTTGTAATTAAGAAAGTATATTTATTCACTTAAAAGAACGCTTTCTGCACAGATATTTAAAATCTTTATAGATATACTAACAGTTGTAAAATATTTTGTCTTACACTATCCATCACAAATACAAGCCAAGTCAATTCATACACACAAAATGAAAATATTTTCTCTTACATTGATGCAAAATAAGTGAACTAGTGTAATCTATACTGAGATAATGCATTGTGCAGAGACTTCACTTCTTTTATACATTATTAACTTCTCTGAAATATGAACGAGGAAGTTTTGATGGTTGCATTTCAACACGATTTAGTTTGTTCTAAAAATTTATTAAAAGTTGGCTCAGAATTTTATATCTGGTCGTCCAGGACAGGGATATTTGATGTATGATCAGGCTGAATGAAAAGAATTAATATTTGAGAATTTGGTAGGATTCATTCTATTAGTTTAAAAATATTAGCCACTTTTAAAATTATAGAAATTAAGGTTTTTTGTCAAATAATAATTATAATATAAAAAAATGCGTACTTTGCTAAGGATCATTCCTTTTTACACAATGTAAAAAACTGATTATAGACAGGTTTCAGTTCTAAAAATGAGAATGATCTTTAATGTTTTTTAATCGATAACACTCGTTCAAAATAAACACTCATCAGGGCTATAATGAATGCCGTCTTCAGATGCAATAACTATACATACTAATATATGTATTTTATAAAATAAATTTAATGTTTGTCAACTTATACTATTTCAAATTACATCTTCTAGAAAATAATAAATTTTCTTTAAGAGTTTTACATTATGGAGTGATTAAGACTAATCATAAATCATCGGGAAGTCAAAATAATATGCAGGGACATATTTTTCTATGCATGATAACTTTCACTCTTCGACTTTATTCTTTTTTTTCTTTTTCTTCTTAGGTTCGCCATTGGTTTCATCCAAATTGACCCCATTTCCCGTAACACCATTGGTTAATGATTCATCAGCCACATCTCCATTTTCAGAAAGTTTTCTTTTCTTATTCTGGAAACAGGGTAAAATATATTTGTAATACATTTTAGTAGAAAATGATTATACGTAGACATGGTTTCATTACAAATGGATATTATTTTAAATGAACTTAAGTTTCCTAAAATAAGAAAGCATGCTTTTGATATTTTTACAGATACCTTAATAGTTTTTTGCACTTCTTTCAGTGGCAGCTTTTCTTAACTACATAATATAGGTATAATCCAATTCTTATTGAAAAAAAAAAATTAAATGCTTACCTTCTTTTTCTTCTTCTTGCCACCTTCTTCGGTTTCTGATTGGTTGGCGGCAATAATGGCTGCTTCTTCCATTGCTTCCTTCATTACTTCGACATTCTTTTTCGGAATATCTCCACACTCATAAAACTTCAAACGGTCTTCAACTTGCTGTTTCAGCTTTTCTCCAAAAACAGATGTTTGAATTTCTAAAAGGAAAAATAATGTTTCAAGCAACTTTATATAATAAAATATTTTATAACATTCTATGAAAAAGCATCATTCAGACATTAATTGACTAGTTTCAATATTTAATTTACTGTGACATTTATTCTACATTTATTTTATTACGTATAGCACTGACCTGCAAAACAATCTATTCTCGAAGCTATAGAACACTTGTTAGCTAAATATCTAGAAATGCGTCCTTTGTTCTTCAGACCAGCTCTTCCAATAAAAGTTGAGTGATATAACAAGCCATATTTGGGAGTATTGCCTCTTGTCTTTAAAGCTCTGAACAAAGCCTTTTCAGCACCTGATAAAGAAAAAGGGATGATTAATAAGTAACCTACAGAAAAAGGAAATTGATGATACAATTTAAATATATCATTAAGCATATCAGATCAATGACTTATTTTATTTACCAAGTATCTGCACGGTAGAGGCTGGGAACTTAGCTAAGTTGGTGAGACTGCCAGCTCTCGATATGAGACGAGCTCCTACTTGATCGCCAATCAGACAGGCAAGGTTTGGAGCCACACCAGTCATTTTTTTATGGAGGTATTCGGCTATTTGTTTTCTGCAATCGAAAATGAAACAATTGAGTGATGGAATGGAATATCAATATGAATAAAATAAAAATGAATGTCAGTATATATAAAAATGTAAATATGTCAGTTTGTGTCTACCTATATTCGCTGAGTTTGACAAGACGACCGGCAAACATTTCAATGTTGATCAAGTCAACCGGTGAAATATCCATTCCCATTGACATTTTGGAGGCGTCAATGATTGCTTGCGCTTTGTCGCCATCCATTAAAATATCAGTGAGCGAGTCCAAAGAGGCATCTGATAAATCTTTGCGGTTCTTGATATGTTCAGCCACTTTTGCGTAAAGGTAATTATCGGGAACAATTTTCACCAACTCTGGGAAGTGGTAAGAGTACCATTCTCTGGAAAAAAATAATGAGTTTTTTTTAAATGCTTCGATGCAAAATAGGAAAAAGTTTTTTGTGATCATCCTGTGTATAGATTGTACCCGTGTACATATATTGTTGGTTTCAGTTACGGAGGTCCAGGTTCGAACCTAGTATGGACAGTTTTATAGATTGATTTCTGTCCTAAAAACGGGCATAGTGAGTAAAAAGCTAACCACTAGTCCTTTCCTCCTTGAAAAAGAGGTTGGGCAACTGAGTAACAAGCAATTCTTGTGGAAACACTTCTGTTGAGATACACTCCATCAGGAGTCCATATCCTTCATATTAGGAGTGGAGCTTATATTTACTCAACATATAAAAGAATATTAAAATACTATTTTATACTTTTTCCACGTTATCACTGTCCAATTACTTCTTGATGTGACGAGATATATTTGGTGGTTGTGTTGTATGTATTCATATAGTGATATCACCAGAACGTTGATAACTATTACATCAGTCTGTACAGCATATCAATAATTTATTAACACTTCTTAGGCGGGCCACGACCAAAGTCGTTTTTAGCGTATTGTCGGTAGAATGCGGATCACGGCATAATACGTTTTTTTTATATCGTCGCTTGTTTGCGGGACACATAATATCACGGGTTTGTTTGTCGGCGTTAAATAAAATGCCGCAACTAATTAACATTAGTCCTAATCCTTTGCTAGATTATAAGGGTGGATGTTTGAGCTAAGAAACAAAAAATCAACTGTGTTATAGATTTATTTTGCGATCTCCATCGCTAGTTTAGATCGAGTCGTTTAACGAGTTAAACACTGCTTTTTAGACGTATTTTTATAGTTTGTTTACGCAATTGTTATTGTATTTATATAAAAGCATACACCATGATAAATATAAATGATACATGCACATATTAGTATATGATTATCAACCAATACACATGTTGCGTAGATTGGTTCATAAGTTTAATTCTTCAAAATAACTGCGGCAACTGCAAGTGACCCTTTTTTGACAAGAAGCAATAAAACTAATAAGTTATTATGCATTGAATGTTCGTATTTATTATTTACAAAAAGGGTGACACATGTGTCTCGAATATTTACGCTGTAATTTTTACGGCATTAGATTTTACACTTCCAGTGGTAGTAAAGTTGTAGGAATGTTATATATTATAATTATTTATATAATTATAAAATATTGATAAATATGCTATTTTGTTATATAGAATGTTTTGAATATTTATAACATGCGGAGTGCTATCTACTAAATTGAAAACAGGTTTTATATTCAGCTTTGAAACATAGTTAAATTATGATGATATCGAAATGTTCTAATTTTATTTTTAATGATTAGATGTCACGTATGATTTGTTTTTAAATTTCAATCGAAAATATCGTTTGGTTTAGAAGTTGTGTTGATTTTAAGAATGTAATATATTTGTGCGCTAATCACTAAAAAACGCCCGCTACAGGCTTGAGTCTATTTTTTGAAGCGCCCGACTAAGAAGTGTTAATAAAGGCGAAATATATTTTTGTGGTGTCGACTAATTTGTAATCTGGCAGATATGCGGTTTCGATAATTAAATGGTTTTCAGATATTAACAATACACATCTTATGAAGTCGCTAGCAGGAAAAAATATAATCATAAAAAATGTTTGTTTTTGGATTGAGCTTACCTTATCCGCATAGAAAATGTATTTATATCCTTGTCTAGTTGATCTAGCAGAGCAATAGATTGGATGATCATGTTATCAGCTCGGTGGACGTTGAACTTGACTTTGCAGCGGGAGTAGGAATGGCCCAAACCCAATTGAGCAACAGCTGCCGTCTTCGAAGTGAATCCTTTTACAAGCTGAGGGAAGTGGTGACGAATACCTAAAAAAAAGAATAAATTTAGTTATATGCCATACTTTTTTTTTTTTTTTTTAACCATGTCCGCTCCCAATGTGGAGCATATGGACTCCTAATGGAGTTTATCTCAACAGAAGTGTTTCTACGAGAACTGCTTGTTACTCAGTTGCTCAACCTCTCTTTTTCCAAAGAGAGTAGGGATAGAAGGATAGGGGCTAGGACAGGATTAGTGGTAAGCTAATCACTCTCGATACGCCCCGTTCGTAGGATAGGATGGGTGAGAGGGGGGATTTCAAGACATCACACACACCCATGCCTTTGAACAGAAATTCATAAATCGATTGAAAAATCAATTTATAAAAACTGTCCGTACCGGGATTTGAACCCGGGCCCTCCGTAGCCGAAGCCAACAACGTTGACCACTCGACCACACAGGCGGCAAAATGCCATACTTAGTGTTGTTAATCTATTATTAACAGATAAACATTGAATACAAACAAATGAGTAATCATATATCACCTCTAACAATCTCTGGTACTGCACCGACATGAGAACAGCTGATTCCAATCGCTTCACTGATGGCTGCCCCCAATTTTGGATCCAAGACTCCCAAAGAAGCCTTAGACCGTTTGCTCTGCTTGGGTAGTGCTCCATCTAAAAATAGTTGTAGGTCCTCGGGCACAACACCTGCCAGAATAAAAACAAATGTATTGTGAAGAAATTTAATACAAATCTAACTGCAGTTTTACTGTGGAGCGAAAATGATTTCAACAAAGAGCTTTGAATTAATAACATTTGATAAAATAAAAAAATATCACTATTTTAAAGCAACTATATATAAATTGGCAGTGAAAAAATACACAATTATTGAACATGAATGACAGCTTGTATCACGCTATAATAATCACGCTTATAACCTTCAGAAACACTGTTGATGTTTTCCAATGCAGCGACTGCAGTTTTGAATGGTTGGAAAGCAGATAGCTTCACCAAAGAGTTAAATCTGTCGAGACTTTGAACAGAAGCCTCGAGCTGAGGCAGCAGTGTTGCTACCTCTTCAAATTCTTCCACTTTGAAGAGGGCATACCCTGCTGCATGCTCGTACAGCACGAATACTTTCGACTGAAACAAAAAAAAAATATACACTCAAATGAATGCCTGTTGTATAAATGTATTAAATAGGAATAACTCTGTCAACAATTAAAGCAGTTGTGGTTTAATGTTTTCATAACTTTTGATGACAATAAAAACATGAAGAATTTAAAATGAGTGAATGGTTTAAATGTTATGTTTGAACATTATTTCATGAAATATAACCGCTCTTGCATATACAAGGGGTGCATTGATCCAATGCCACATTGACCAGCCGCCACTGATTGAAAGGAAGACATATCATCGTTAATTTTTTACAAACACGTATCTCAATTTTTATCAGTTTTGAGTTTTTTTAGGTAATGCATTCAGAATTTCAATTCACATTCTATTAACCGTATCCCAAAAAATGTTTTTTCATGGTATTTAACCTAATACAAAAACATTGGCAATTTTTGTTTGGAAAATAATATAGTAATGTTTGACATAAAGGAGGGTGGCACGGATGGAATCGTCTATGCTTCCTTCCTTATTAACTTCCCCCAGTCGTGTTTTAAAGCAATATATTCCATAAGAGGAATTTACGGGAAGATTTCATGTAGTAAACAGAACTAGCAAGTCTCTAAGGTTGTGCGATTCCCCATTTGCTTGTTCATCGTGTGCAAGAGGGGTGGGCATCCTTTTTAACAATTTTTTAGCTGTATAGTTTACATGTCAGTCAACACAGAGAAAAATACCCAAAATTTTGACATTATATAATTTATTCGGTTTCAGAATTTAGCCTTGATATACATACATAAAATACATTTTAACAAATGCACTAAACATATTATAATGTAAGCATCAACAATGTATCAATGCAGATAACTTATGTCAATATAGTGTATTCTCACTTTTGAATGTAATAATCGATCCCTCGAGATATTCTACAATATATCAATTGATAATATTGAAAATGAAGAATCTTTCGAGACATGTGTTTCCGAGTGAAAACATATATGATAACGTTGTGTTATTGGCTGTCGATAAGTAAAATAAATAAAGTTTACTATAATTGCCTTCATTTACGTAAATTTATAACGACCAAACAATCGGGTTGAAGGAGATTTTTGCATTGCAGTAAAGATTTCATAAAAATATTAACCTAAAACATGGATTCATTCGGTAGATTACTTAATTCAGCATAGAAGTGCAAACTAGGCATAGGCTATGCGAAATCAACAGATATAATTATGAAAGTTGTTAAATTACCATTTCCAATTATGCTTTCAAGACACCATCAAAGTTTATAATCAGTTGAGAATATTTCCACACGTGTTAAAATTAAACAAGAGAATAAACGTAAAACGCGTGTGTCACGAAGTCAGTTTGACCAACACACGAAAATCAATCACAGAAAATATAAAATGTTGCAACTGCTAAGCCGATAAGATTAATAACACTTATGTTGGCCTTACTTATATTCAATTAATTGCCAAGTAAAATAATAATAAAATGTTGTAATAGACCTACCTATTAATAGCTAGAAAGCAAAATATAATATAATATAATTATAAATGTAGACATAAAGATTATTTCGGAAAATTAATTGCATTCAGAATTTAATTTCATTACATATATTACAAATAAGATATCTTCCTTGAAATCATTAGTGTCTTTTCATTTTATATGGGGAACTGTGGAGCCTAGCTCCAATCTCCCTTTCATCTTTGGTTTTTTTTTTAATGTTGTGGACCCAGTTTTATTATTCTATTTTTTTTTTAGAATTGTTTTGTTTTGGGTTTATCTATTGTGCTTTTTTTATACAGAGTGATAGGGGGATGGAGGAGAGGGAAAAGGAAGGTAGCATATATGCGGGGAGGGGGAGTGAAGGGTAAGAGGAGGTTATAATTTACAGTAATATAATATAAAAAAGAAAGTTTCTTTTCTTTTTCTGTCTTCTTTTCGGCCGCGCGATTGCGGCAACCAGGCATGTCAGTGGTGGGATCGGAGGGGAGCTAGGGTGGTTTTAGGAGGAGGACTTTCCTTGGCCGCGCTATGTCAGTGTGCGGGTACTCAACGTAATCGTTGAGTAGGACTTTTATTGTGTCGTTTGGATGATACGTCTTGTCGCTGTAGAATTTCTTCGACAGCTTCATGACGTGATCGAGAATTGGGGCTGTGTTAGTGTCTCTATGTAACGTGGTGCCTCGCACGAACCAGGAAGCACCTGTCATCGTGCGAAGCGCCTTGTTTTGTATTGTCTGTAGTGTCTTCTTCCTTGAAATTGGTGTAGTATCTGTTTTATATTGTGGTGGTGTGGCATATATAACGTGACCGTTTATTTTTCCCCCTAAAACAGGATACCTATAATATTTTCCTAAATGTCCAATATCTCAAAGGTTTTGACTGAAAATGATTTAACTGTAATGATTGTAGGATTTTGTGGTGATAACAAAAATTGCAATTTAGGCAGACAGCAAAAGAAAGGAGCCAATAATGTGTTCAACAAACATAGCTGTTGGTGAAACTTTAATAGTGGATTTAAAATACATATAGTCCACATCGCAATTAAAACTACTGCAGATTGTCTGCCGATAGACTTTGAATGCATCAAATAGAAAATATAATTCAAATTTTGGTGGATTTTTGGGTAGAAACTTCCACCAAAAATCAATATGGAATATCACAAATTATTAGGTTACAGAGTAGGTAGTAGTAGTTACAGGTAAGACCAAGTAGCTTGCACTGATTTTCGCAGTTGAAAGAATTCTTAAACTGTAAAAACCCTTGAAAAAATAGTTCCTGAGCATAGATAAATGTCCAATATGCTGAAATCTCTTTTTGATAACAATAGCTCTAAATTTTGGCTATATCTGCAATTGAACCTGAAAAAAAATCAACCTATGACCTAGAAAAAACTACTATTATATCTTGTAAATTGTATTGAGTAAACGTGTGTGGCGCATAAAAAGGATAAGTACATAGCTGTTTTAGGCATGCATGACGTTATGTTATTTATTCAAAACATATTAGTTATATCACACGAAATCCTAAAGACATAACTCCTCATGAAATGATTCTTCAACAGACGCGGTCAACAACTTGCCTTTTTGTATAAATGTAAGACTTCCAACCGCATCATTATTGTCTAGAAAAAAGTTCTAGTTTAACTGATATTTTTAACAGCAAAGATTCTCGTTATTTGTTTTCTTTTCCACGGCAAAACGTCGACACAACTGTAAGAGAAATTATTAAATTAAAACCTAAATGGAGCCCATGAAAGCAATGTTATGCATTTGGAATAATTTGGACATGTCTGCAAATAGAATATTTAAATTTCTATACATACATATAAATAATAAATAAATAATTGGACGTAGTAAACTGCAATAAAAAAAAACTAATTGTTATGATTTAAACGTTAAATTAATAAAAAATCGATTTTTTATTTGGATTTTTAATAAAAAAAACTTTTTAATTTATTCAAATAATATGATGTATGTATTCTTTCACAACAAAAACATGCCATATCATTTATAATGAATCATTTAAATTATAAATATTTATTTATGCATGTGCTTAATTTTTTGAATTGGGCTCTACCTCTAAATTAGGTCTTCTTTAAAAGGTATTCCGAATCATGCAACGCATGAGAGACTTCTTAGTTTTTAACCCTTTGAATATTGAGTATTTTTTTTAAACTCAGTTTTTTTTTGCATATTTTGATTATTTTTACTTTTCCTACTCACAAAAATATAAAAAACATTTTGTTTGTTATAGGTCAATCAAGGAGGAATATTATTTATTATTTTGTTCACATCCGTGGTCGAGTGGTCGACGTCGTTACCATCGGTAACGGTGCTCACGGGTTCGAATCTCAATACGGAATGTTGTTACTAATTGATTTTTAAATCGGCTTTTGATTTTTTTTTGTCTATGATGTTAAAATAAATCTCTCCCAGGCCTCCTTCCCTTCCTATTCTAAAACAGGGCGTAGTGAGAGCGATTAGTTAACCACTAGTTCTGTCCTATCATAGCTCTATCCTTCTATTCCTACTTGCTTCTAAAAAGAGAGGTTGAGCAACTGATTAGCACACAGTTCTCGAAGAAAGCTTATGCTAAGATAAATATGTGCTTCACACGGGGAGCGGACGTGGCTTAAAAAAATAAATTACTAAATAAATATTTGGAATTCAAAATTTAGCTAAAAAATAAAAATCATCCTTATAAATGATCTAAACCAGCGGTGGGAAACGTGCGGCATTAAGACCGCATGCGGCCTCTAGACTACTCTGATGGGGCCTTTTGACACGTGTTTTAAAGATAAATCTGGATATTTTTCTAATAAATACAAAATTTTATAATGCAATATATTAACTTTGATCAAAAAAATTGTCAAAAGGTGTCAAAGTTTTCTTAACTGCGGCCTTATGTTGAATCAGATAAATAAATGTGGCCTTTGGAAATGAAAAGGTTCCCCACCTCTGCTCTAAGCTAAGCAAACGACAGAAATTTATTTGAGATAAAAGTTTACATATATTTTATAGATGATTATTTGATTGCTTTTCTTAAAATAAATAAATCAGTATTTGCTGCAATTTTATGTAGCTTTACGATCCTTAATGGGAATAATATTGATTTCTAAACTTTTCATAATGCGTACTAATTGGTCAAAAAGTTACGTATATCACAATTGGAAAAGAAAATTAATTCTTTGCAATACTTATATCACAATATTACTTAAATATAAATTATTCATTTATTTCTAGCGTCATAACTCATAATTAATCTGCTCTGGTTCTTTCATTCTTCATAAATAATTTCAAAGCACTTCAAGGTCCATTTCCGAGGAAACTTTTCCTATCAAAAAGTCTTTTCAATGAAACTTATTACGAACTTAGTCACGATGCAATCTCAACAAAATCGGAAATTAACAGTAATGGAGTAGCTAACAGCTCTGCATTCTAATACTAATTAAATTTATGGTTATATACCTAAATAATATACATATGTGAAAACATATTTCAAGAGTTATAAACGTTTCAAACTATAATAACGTATACTGATAATAAATAATTATTAAGATCGATCGAAACATCATGTTGACATTTAAATTAAATAATAACGTGTTGTTAGAAGCTTCTATAAGTTGAGATATATTATCTCAACAGTCATTATGTCAAATTTAAGCACTGCAAGACTTATGTAATTTTACCCATATACTTTCATGATCAACATCGCGCTATATAATGCGATATTGATCATTTAACATATAATATCAGCCGACCAGTGAGTCAAAGAAGTTTGAATTTAGAATATTATTACTTTTGACACTTGACACTTGCAAGAAAATAATTTTATATGAAGCTCTCTGAATTTACCTGAAACAGTCCATCTCTCCTGTCAAAAACTTTTTGGCATAATAAACATTCTTTTAGCTCTACGACTGACTCTGACGAAACTATTGAAAGAATGGCGCAAAAATACAATGTTTATAGAAAATCAAGATTTTTCGGATTGATTTCAATTTTACTACTTTAGGCACATGTTAAGCTTTCTTGAGAAAAGCATGCTAATATTGAAAATAGTATTAATAGGTTAGAACTAAATAAATTAATTACATTGTTAGCTCAATTTTTTTTGATCAGAATATACTAGACCAGTGGTTACTAAACGACGTCCCGCGAATTGGATACGGGTACCGATTTTCATATATAAGAATTATTAATTTATAATATGATTCCAACAAGAATATTTTTCGGCTGACCCTCCATAATAATTTTTTTTTATAAACATACATTAAAACAATAAGGCTTCAAATACATTTAAAAAATAAAACGAATATATTTTTATAATAAAATGCACATTTTTAAACAAAGATCAGGACTGTTTTTGCCTTACGCCCAAATATTTTTATTTAATATTATATATTATAACAAATATTCGGACAAAATGTATACTTTTAAAAATTAAAAACGATGAAACCGGAACGGTAATTAATCACGAGAGAATGTTTTTCTTCGCTACATGTCCGACTTTGTACACATGCATAAACATGCTTTCTACGTTATTACATAAACGTCTTTTGTCTAATGTATTGTAGAATATAATAACGCCATGTCGCCTGCGAAAATTGCCACCCTGGGTGGCCACTTACCTCGCAAACCTCTAAAAGTGGCCGTATAATTTAATATCACAAAGATCTTTGTAAGTAAGTCGATTTAACTACTGTGTTAAAATGAATCTATACTAGGATTATTATAATATTCGCAAATTTTATAGAAGTCAATATTTTTAAAACGTCATTGAGTAAAAAAATAAAACCACTGGAAACTAAGAACATGCTTGGATATTAGCAAACCGAATCTCTATCAATCTCTAAGGGCCAGTCGTATTATATCATAAACGATTTCGATGATTAGTGAATTAGCCTGCCTGCGTGGTCGAGTGGTCAACGTCGTTGGTTTCGGTTACGGAAGCCACGGGTTCGAATACCAGTGCGGACAGTTTTATAAATTGTCTTATTCATCGATTTATAAATTTCTGTTCGAATGCATGGATGTTATGTGACGTCTTGAATTCCCCTCTCCCACCTATCCAAAAAATATTTGGTATTACAGCTAATGCTAATGAAGATAAAGAATAAAGATGAAAGATCATACGAGAAAAACTCGATGAAAATTTATCAACTCGAGGTAAATTGATATCACAAACACCCACGTCTTAAGTCTCGAATTTAAATTCAAAAATCATACTTTGACATTGACCTTACCGGGAATCGAACCCAGGCCCACCTGGTTGGTAGAGAAAGCTCTAACTAACAAAACCACAGCGGGCGAAATATGTTTCTATATATACGATATTATTGTTATAAATTAAATAATAACTATCGTATATCATATTATTAAAAGAAAAAGCTGAAACTCTACGGCCTGTTAAGAACAATCTTCAAACTGTCAGTGTTATCAGTATTACATCCCGAGCCATGTACTTTTATTTTTGCCAAAATGACGGACACATTTTAGCTCACATAAAAGTTTTGAAAACGAATCAACTGGAAACAAGATTACGAAGAACTTTCTTTACGGATACACTTAATTTATTATACAATATGACGCATAATATACCATAATGTATAAAGGCGAACTATTTAAGTAAGGTTTATCATATCATAAATAGAAAAGTAAAAAGTTGTCGTTTTTTAAACGAACATATTTTTTTTTATTACCAAGTTGTTGGTTTTTTTTTACAAAAATTAATTTCTTCTATTTTAAATGACATTCTTATTTTTAGTTTAAAATACCTTTTTTGGAAAACTTTTCTAGTTTATAGTTAAAACAATTAGAAATAACCAATTTCAGAGTACTTTCTGCTTGGCATGTTTTGTCTATAAAAAAATGTTCTACAGAACGCAACATATGGTTATCTAATGGAGGCAGATCAGGTAAATAAGTTGATTGTATTAAAGCTGTCCAACCAAAGTTTTTTACTTTTTATTCTTGCAACAACGAGTAGACGATTAACCTATGTACACATATGTCCTTACGGTCGGTCATCGTGAGCGACACCAAAATTCCTTAATTTCTTATATGTACAACTTTGTTCATTTAGGTACTTCGAGTTAAAGACCATGTTGTGTTGATTATATTATTATAGAAATTTGTTTATGGTTAACATAATGTTTTTTTTTTTTTTTCAATTTTGGCTTTTAGGCCAGCTTCATTCACTGTAGCAGATCGTCCATTACAAGGCTCGTATTCTAAGCTAAAATTTTCGTATTTAAATTTTCTAAGCCATCATTTAAATCTTCATGTATTTAATACGTCTCCATGAATGTCGCAAATGTTTCTTGTGGTGATAACTGCAATAGTATGTAGATGCGTAAATGCGCTTCCAAAAGACAAGTTTCGGTCGACATTGTTAGTTCAAACGATTTTTTTTATCACAGCAGACTGAGTAGTCTCATAATGCGATTACAAAATATGACATCTCTCAACTAGTTGAATGATTGAAAACAACTAATTTTAAAACATTTGTTTTATGATGTTGACCAGTAGTGTAAAAAAATACATGACTTAGAAAGTATCTCAACAGAATTGTTAAAAAACATGGTCCTAGATCAAACGTACAGCCTCTCTGTTTAGAGAGGTACATGGTATAATGATCAGGGTTAAGAAAATCTTAGAAGTAAGCTGGTCGCTCTCTTTACACCCAGTGTATCTATGCTCAGGTGAGATACAAGTGGTTGGGTATAATAATAAAATAAGTACAACAAGTGTTTTGCAGAGAATACCTAATGCAACAAGTAATAGTTATTATTCACGCTATAATGACCTCATTTAAAAAAAATAGTTAAAACACCAAACAAAACAATTAAAACCTGTGTAACAATGATGCAGGAAATATAAACCTACCATAATAGACGAGGTTGTATTTTCTGCGAGGGGCGTGTTCAAACATGTTTTCGGGTACTTCTCGTGTTTGCTTTAAATGTAGATACAGTAACTGTGGTTTAAGCAGCATTGAAAACACACGAACGTCCACCCTTAATTCAAAGTTTCATCATCGTAGTATTATATAATTCTCAATGTGCCGGATGCGGGTTTTGCGGAATGATGCATTATTTCGTATAGATACAGTGCGAGGTACAGAATATTAAAAAAAGAAAAAGTCAGCGAAAGCCGTTATATCATTTTGTACGTTTGAAAAAAAATGTGCATTTTTTTAAATATAAAAGTCTTTCCTAAAATGTATAAATTCAGGTTTTACTGTTTGTTTTGTAAACAGATCCTTACGTTCAATGGCGTCATGTAAATAAACGTCTGCAATTGATCTGATATCACGCAATACTAATGTTAAACTTTAAAGGGTATTTCAAGATGTTTGATTGTTAGTCTTGTATGTGTGTTTTTCATCTTTTTGCAAGGATGTGGAGATGACCCTTTATTCTTTCCAGCTTGAGGAATGCTGATGTTTGTTAGAATCTGATTTGCAAGAAAGTATAGTATGGTGATGATAAGATGATAATATGATGATGGTGATGATTGTGTAAATCTTGATGGCGGTTTGTTGTCAGTCAATCGCTTATCCTTTGCAATGCAATTATGAGGCTTTCAGTAAGACACGGTTATTAAAAAGAAGTGTGTAGAGAGTAGACGGTAATTTAAAAAATAATTAAAACTAAATAGAAGAAAAAAAATACTACATAATATGTTGTACGCTACGGCGCTTCACGTTTGTAAAAAGAGTGCGTAGCCGTAGTGGGTGGTGGTTGGTACAACGTTGAGTATCATAGGGAATCTTAATACATATGTTTAGAAATATTTATTGAAAAGAAAAAACAAATCATGTAGAGTTATTTGTATCGCGTCATAAATTGTTTCACCGTGAATTAAATTTACCTTTTCTCAAAATATCATACCTTTACGATTGATGAATATAATGTATTCTACATTATAATATTTGTTTAAGAATCTACATTTGACGTAGCACATGGTTAACATATTATACGAACAGAAACCGCATTATGAGTTTAGTATAAATACACATATAATATCACAAAATATTACAAACATATATGTACTATAATAACGGAAAAATATATAATATTATACTACATGGTAGAGGAAGTGAATTTATGAACATTTAAAATCTTTCCGTCAATATTACGTAGGTATTTCCATAAAATCGATATATAAATATTTAAAGCACGGAGAACTTAGAATTATATTTTTTTGTTTTTGTTTGTAAGTATCTTCGCATATATCCTTAGAAAATAACTCGAATTCGTAATAACGCAAATAGTTCGACTTAATGTGAGTAGTAGCGTGAAATATGTAAAAAAAACATAGCTATAAAATATCCATCTATTAACCGCTTGAATACCGCGCAAATAAATCATTAATATGTCCCAGAGATACTGCGTGTTTTTGAGAAAAATAATTTTGCCTAATATACACTCGAATTCGATATTTTAAAAACCTATATTGACTCAATATAGATAACACTACATATATTCATCAACATATTGCTTATATTCTATTAGAATATCAAGTATTTGATTTTTTAAATGTCTTGGACATCCGTGTTCGCCTGCATATGTTCCGGACACCGGTGTCTGCTTGGTATTCAAATGGTTAAATGAATAATATCAATATTTTCGATGGATTCGGCGGTAACACTGGGGAAGTTTATTTTTAATATAACATTGTCCCTTTTATAACTTGTTCTATTGTGTCATTCGTAAACCTTGCAATGGTCTGTATTATTAATTATTCATCTCAAGAAAGCAAAACACGTGTCACATTTTGTATCGCAACAAGTGGAAAAACAAAGTTATCAAATTTAATTTGATGTATATCTAAGTCAGTGTCTGCCAAACTGTGTGCCGCGAGAAGTCTCAGGTGTGCCGCGGTGAAAGAAGCATTAAAAAATCTAATTTTAAATGATGCTTATTCATTTAAATTGTCTTAAATTTTAAATAAATTCAACATCTACGAATTCAAACAAGTATTTGTCACGTTCATACATAGTGGTCAACGCGACACATTTTTCATATGTTTAGTACATTTCTCATTTTATTAGTACATTTCCTTTTTTAAAGCATTTTTATTTAGTGTGCCGCGGTACTATTACCATTCACCAGTGTGCCGCGAAGTAAAAAAGTTTGGCAGACACTGATCTAAGTGATAGCTAGTTGGAAATGTCACCCTAGTGGCAGAAAACAGTAAGTAACAAATTGATAGATCTGAGTAGGGATGGCAACACCGAAATTACCGAAAGCAGGATTCCGGTATCTGTGGTGTTTTTTTTAAATATCGTTATACTGAATATGATTCACACGCTAGGAATTGCGATCCAAATAAGCCGCATTTTTTGCCTCAATTAAAAATAAATGTTATTTTGGTGTCCATACCCATGTCTGCGAAACCTGTTATAGTATAAAATAATTGATAAAAAAATGATGTATTCATCCGGTATTGCAATCGATAGTTCTGAGTAAACAGCCAATGAAAAAAATAGGAAAAAGCATCTAGCCTGGATGTGTTTCGTTGTTGCTTATATTATATATTTGATATATCAATTATTATTTTTTTGACTTATTTGTTTTTGTATACTCGACTCCCTTTTTACACGGTTTCGAAATAGCACGGTGACACATACCTTGCATGTACTTACGACTCAGTACAGTGCACAGAAAGGTTTATTACTGTAAATCCTCTGGATATTTAAAGTGATGAAAGCGATGTCGCACCAAATGTACGAAAACGGGGTCGTCTATTGTCTGATAGTGATATTAAATGATCTTTGTTACGATTTTATTAAAGTATTTTTAAAAATTAAATTTACTTATAATAAACGATAAAGAATTTTATTTTTTCAATTTCCTAAATTGATTTTTATACAAGGAAACTTATCCACTATTATGTTTTACAAGCATTCAAATATTCAATAAATAAAATACTCATTTGTACTAATTTCACTTTTATTTAATATTACCAGGACCGGTTACGCTCATGACGAGCATTATCAAATGGTTTTTACACAATATTCCCCGTATAAAAAGTGAGTCCAGTGTAATTAAAATTAATGTAAGCAACTGTGAACAAACATATTCAGGAAAAAAATTAAAAAAAGGAAACGAAATATTTCACAAAATTATAATTCAAGCGACATGCATGGCTGTATAATTTAAAACCGAGAATAAAATAAATATAATTAAGGTTATACACATTCGTGCTATAAGTGTTAAATAAGGTTTTTCAGGATGGGAAAAAAGCACCACATGAAGTTTTCGTAACAACGTTGTAGCATGTTTGCATTTGCGGATGAGAAGTATTGGGGAAAAAGGCGCGATCGACTGGTCGATTACTCTGTTTGCAGGTCCTCATTGTGCGCCCTTTCAGCAGAGAGCAATAAATTACTAAGGTAGGCAGTAAAATCCTTAATGTATATATTTTAAACTTATTCTGTACTTCTAATTACTTGTGCAGAATTTTATAGAACCACATCGATACAAACGTATACATAGTTAAAATAATCTTAAGATTAATTGTAATTTAATGATAATCATTTGCTATAAATTCAAGAGGTGTTAACAGAGTAACTCAAGTTCAACTCGATGATTAAACACAAAATCACAAAGTCAACAAAATATATATTATAGACTGTCAGGGCTGGTAAATTCTGATTGCCAAGCGGAGCAAAGACACAAAGGTCAACCTAATTAATTATGACAAGTTCCAAGAACAACTGATTATGTCAATTGACGAATTACTGTCCACGTCATTGCAGTTATGAATTTTACTGAAATTCACCGTAAAAGTTGTTAGAATTCTATTTTTATGACAAAATATAGAAAACCGACAACGACACAGTTTTTACAGAATTCCTGAAAGGGTTCAAGTGATTATATTCATACTTTCGATGGTTTCGGCGGTAACTTTGTGGAAGTTCATTTTAATAGAAAATTTAAATTAACTTTGATTATTCCACGTATTGTGTAACTAACTGTGACACGTGTTTCGCCTCTTTCAGAGGCATCTTCAGACTTACTATCGCAAAGTTAAAACCTTAAATTTTCTTGACATAACAATAAAGAAAAATAATAGCAACAGATTAGAATTTGCCATTTACAGAAAGCCTACTTATACAGATGTCGTCATTCACCATCAATCAATTCACCCGTGGTCGCAAAAACTCTCATCATTCCATGCAATGATTAATAGATTAGTCAACATCCCTCTCACTAAAGTCAACTTTGAATTAGAGTTAAACATTATTAAACAGATAGCTGTAAATAATGGTTACAACACAGACGTAGTAGTTAACTTACTTAAACGTAAGCAAGTTAAACAACTCATAGTAAATAATATTTTTTCAGGAGAGAAGAAAGCAAACGATAATATTAAAAACTGGCGTAGAATTATTTATTTAGGAGACATCTCGTCAAAGATAGTTAAATTTTTGCCAGACAATATAGAACCCGCGTTTTATACAGTAAATAATTTAGGTAAAATTTTATTGAACAGTAAAGATCGCGTAGATTCATCGTCACAGAGTGGTATCTATCGACTCTCTTGTGGAGACTGTCAAGCGTCTTATGTTGGACAGACAGGTAGAAACTTTAATATTAGAATTAAAGAACATATAAGATGTCTAAAAAGTAACAATTTCTCTGAGTTTGCCAATCATTTAATAGAAAATAATCATAATTTTAATCAGATTTGTAATTTAGAAATACTCCACCGAGTAAATAAAAAGGGTTTAAAGATGAATAGCTTAGAATTTTTAGAAATTAATAAAACTCTTAACAAAAAAGAAATATTATTAAATAATATTCTTAATAGCACAGGCGGTTCCCCGTTACTAAAATTGTTTCCAATTAATAGAGTAATCACAAACCTAGATGATTGATTGTAGCTCATTAGTTTTAATAGTTTGTAATGTTTAACGTCATTAGTAGTATGATTAAATTTGTTTGCATTTTATAATCCCCTCTTTGCTTCCATTAAAAAGGAAAAATCCCATTCTGATTGTTTACAACTCATTAGTAAAAATAGTATCATTATCTGTTTGCTTTATTTCGATTCTACACCCCCCTCCTTGCTCCTCTTAAAAGGAAAAAAAACCCAATCCATTTTGTAATTTTATAATTTTAAAATGTTAGAATCAATCTTGCTTCATTACTTAAGCAAACTTTGCGATAGTAAGTCTGAAGATGCCTCTGAAAGAGGCGAAACACGTGTCACAGTTAGTTACACAATACGTGGAATAATCAAAGTTAATTTAAATTTTCTATTGATTATATTCATTATTAAAAATTGTGAAATTATTTCAATTTTTGAATTCAAGACAATTCACACATTAAAAGTGATCGAAATATAGTGTTTTCTTGACAGCGATATACGCAATTTTGAAATGATGCATTTGTATATTTTCATTACTCATTTTTAATACAAAATACATTTTATTTGTGATACTGGTAAGCATGGCATTCTAAAAGGTATTGTGTCATTTATTAGTTACTTGTGCTTCTGAAAATTCTTTACGGTACAACTTCTTAAGTGAGAAAAAAATTCTTATCACCCAAATTTTTTACTCTGTAATATCACTTTATTTACCGTATATAAAAGTATTTAAATTTTTATTAAAAATAAAAGAACAGTTTATTTATATAAGGAGCGAACAACATTTTTGTTGATTCGTGTGATTTTTCTTTTAAAAGCAATAAGGAAACAACCTATATGACACTAAAATGTAATAAAATAAATGGTTGAAGTGCCACAGCCACGATATTAGAAACATGCGAAGTAAAGAAGGGAATATGTTTTACGTGGATTCATAATTAAATTACGTTTCTTTTGGGCTAGTTTAACCACTGAAAATTAAGACTGTAATAGTTTTGAAACGTTGAATGATTACCCACCCATCGCGAAAGATGTCTTCCCAAAACAAAATTAATTATATTTTGACTAACACACACTTATTATTGATATATATATATATATATATATATATATTAAATCCATGTCCGCTCCCAATGTGGAGCATATGTCCTCCTAATGGAGGTATCTCAACAGAAGTTTTTCTACGAGAACTGTTTGTTACTCAGTTGCTCAACGTCTCTTTTTTCAAAGAGAGTAGTAGGGATAGAAGAATGAGGCTAGGACGGGACTAGTGGTTAACTAATCGCCCTCACTAAGCCCAATTATTAAGGATAGGAAAGGGTGGGAGGGAATTTTTAGACAACACGAACACCCATGCCTTCGAACATAAATCGATAAATCGATCGAAAAAATGCTATTCGTACTGCGACTCAAACCCGTGAGATCCGGCACGGAAGCCAACAACGCTAACCGCTGCGCCATAGGACCCGACAAATTAATAATCATTAATTTGGTGAATTTTCGTTGAAATAACGTAAAAAAATAGGTAGTAAAAGTACTAAGGCACAGGTTCCCAACCTGGGGGTCGCGACCCTCAAGGGGGTCGCCAAGGGTTTTCTGGGGGGTCGCCAACTTTACCCGGTGAGCTAAAAAAAAGGAGTTTCGGGGACAATCCGGGGAAAAAGTATAGCAAATCGAGGATTTCAAATTCCTCGGGGGGTCGCCTAGTCACGGCTTTTATAAAAAGGGGTCGCCACCCGAAAAAGGTTGGGAACCTATGTACTAAGGTATATAAAACTATAAATAATATAATATTATATAAAAAATGTAATCAAATGATTATTGCAATTTGAAATGCTTCATAATAATAATCTGGTTTTCAAAAAAAAATACTTTTAATTTATACTTTTTTTCTTAATATCAAATAATTCGTTGCTAAATATTAAAGTAATTGCTTTACAGCTAGTCCCTGGATCACATATAGAAAAGAGTTGTTTTTTTAAATTATTATAAAAGATAATGAATTTAATTATGATAGCTCTCGCACAATGCCTTTGACAATTTAAGCAACTGTCTCAAATATAATAATTTCGTTATGTAATTTCAGATTAGTCTTTCATCGAAAACTTAATCCAAAAATGGTCCGGCAATGAACGGCAAACATTAAAAATCCCAACTTAATCGACACTTTTATCAGTATTCGAAAAGAAAACAAACACGAACTTCATATATTCATTTTTGTTTTCCCAAGGCATAAATGGTTGCTGATCTCTAGCTACTAGCAGTTCTTGCATCAAGAGATACTCAACCATTATCAAATTACTTAGGTAATGAATGAACCTTTTTGGCAGTTTTAATGTGGGCAGGCATATTATATTTCAATTTAAAATTTCTCAACATTGTGTTTTTAGCATGAAATCCCGCGCCACTAGTGGTGAGCTATATGTACACAATATTCCGCGGGCTTACTTACAATGGAAAAGCACTTAGTCAGTTTTGTGTTTTGAATTCACGATGAGCTAATATTACTTAGCGAACACTTTCATCATTTGTCAAAACACCTTATGTCATTCCAGCATTATTGCACGAGTTATGAACTGTTTTTAGTTCTTTAAAGATAAAAGTATACAAAAATAAGCCACTCTTCACATGCTCTCGAATATGATGAACTCATAACTAGTATCTTGGACTTAAGTGCTTTTACAGTTTAAATAAAAGTCTTACGACTTTTTTGACACATTTTTTATCAGTCTTGTAGCTAAGCGGTATTTCAAATGACTAAAGGTAGTTAATTTTTAGTGTGTCGTAATATAAAAATAAATCAGCCAATTTCAAACTGTTGTAACAGTAAAGCTAGAAAGTTAGGCAAATTAATAAGAACAATAATTATTGACAATAATTATGTAATTGAATCAATATTAGACGTCATGACTAGGGCATCCAATCCCGGGATCCCGTTCAATTTTCTGATCCCGAAATCCCGGGATTGGTACGGCTGCGATCCCGGGATTTCGGGATTGAGAAATTTAGAGCAAATCCCGAAAATTGACACGAAATTGGCAAGTCGAGAATTTCATATTCCTCGGTAAGCTAAAAAACGAGGTTTTGTGATAATTTGGGGAAAAGTCCCCAGATCCCGAGCAGAAAAGATCCCGGGAATGAAAATTAATCAATCCCGAAATCCCGAGATTGGAAAAAGGCTTCGGGATTGGATTCCTAGAGATTTTTGTGAATTTAAATATGTTTGCCTTGGTTTATCTACCTGTATGTCTGTATTGTACCCGATGCAGATACTGAGAACTTTTGTCTCTGTGTGTGAGCGTATGTTGACAGGTGGCACTGCCTATTGGTGTGTAATAAGATATGTGATAAGTGCAGTGTTTTTTCAACACGTAACGCTGTGGGACGGCGTTCCAGCACCTTTTTTCTTGGCACCATTTATTATGTTCCCAAGTTCTGGTACCTTTTATTAAAAAAAGCACTCGATAAATGTCATAAAAATCCATCATTAAAACTAGTACTAATTAAATTAATTAATTACTAAATGTTCTATTACTTTTATAAATAATTGTTAATCATCTTTAAGGTGCTCACTGTCATAACTTTGTGAAAAAGGATTATCTTCAAAAGCTCCTTTGTAAGTCTTTAAGTCTCTCAGTTGTCTTCCAGTTGCAAATTCTTTTCATGAGCAAAGATGGTAACGATCATATTAAATATGGACAATGTGGAATTAGTAAAATATTGTTTTTTAAATATTTGTAAACATTTAAATCATGAGAAAATTTTAACTACGTTGAAATAATTTGAAAAAAAAACAATAATAATGAATTCAGCTTGCGCTTCGTGGACGCATGGATACAATGAACGGAAGAGACTGAGATAATTTGGTGGATATTTAATTTGATAATAATTCGTAAAAAATAATTGGCGACCTGTAAGGTGCAATAAAATAAAATTACGCAATACTATATCGACTTTAGAAAAGAAAAAGGACGTAGCCCACAGTTTTTTAAAAACAGTTTCTTTCGATTATCACAATGTATACATACAACTTAATACACGTTCCATCAAAAGGATATAAGCTGAAAGTGCCGAATTAGTATCTAAATTTGTCTTTCGTGTTTGAAAAAAGTAGGGCATGTAGAAATTGCAATCGGGGAAAAAGACTACAAATAAAGTTTTTTTAAAAGAAAATATTCAATTAATATCAGATAAAGTCAATCAAAAACCAGCTTAACAGTCTTCATGCATGTCATGGTTCTGTATATTTCATAATTTACCTTTGACCCAAAATCATCAAAAAACGTTTTTCGTGTCTCCTGTAAAATTTGTTATGTGTGGGTAACGTCCTTTTTCCTTTCCACAGTCGATATGTATAATATTTTAATACGCGTTGTTTTGATAATTTGTGTTTTTGTAATTTTTCAAATAAGGATGAATTGTATTTTTAAAGATTAGTAAATATTGTATTATGCTCGTTATACACACGTGGGCGTATGTGATCTAACGAGCATATAACCAATACTGTTTTTAAGAATTCATTTTAAATTAACATCAATTGTGTAATGTCTTTATGAGCCCCATATGTATCGACTAAGTAGTATCGACTAAGTGGTATTTAGTTATTAATCCGTATTATATTAAAAATATAAAAAATTACATGAGGATAAATTTGATGAGATTTTATTAAGCTACTCGAGATTAACTCGAAGAGAAATATTTTCACAAACACTCGTCTACAAGATCTTAAATTACAACTAAAATCTAAATCTAATATTAATTAATCTTGCCGAAACTAACGCTGAGACTGATTTGATCCGAAAGAGGCCGACCATATTATTGGCAGTTAACATCGATAAAAGGAAGTCACCTTTAAGTAATAATTAATTGGAACATTCTTCGTTATAGAAGACATATGCTATTTCGAAAATGCCCTGTTTTGGTATATTTGTTAAATCGCAATTTTCACTTTTCAGGTGTTCGCTGTCAATATTTTGTTTTTTGAAAATGAAAAAAAAAATATTTGGGACTACAGCTAATGCGCCAAATACAGCTCGATGAAAATTTTATTGTAAGACACTCGAGATAAACTCGAAGTAAATTGACATCACAAACAACCACGTCTTAGGTCTAAAATTCAAATTGAAAAATCTTAATTTGACATTGGCCTTACCGGGATTCGAACCCAGACCCTCCTGGTCGGTAGTGCAAGCTCTAACCAACTAAACAACAGCGGACGACAATTCTTTGTGGCAAGGAATTATATAAAAAATAGCACATCTATTTTTTCTTTTATATTTTTTTATTAAAGTACCGGATTGTTTGCGGTTATCATGTAAAGGTAGTTCATGAATGCTGTGAAATTAGTGTAAATAAGTGTTTTATCAAAAAAGAAGTATTCAGTAATAATCGTTTTATTTGTTATTCGTTATGAAGTGAAAAGATGGTGAAAACCAACAATTGTTATGTTTTTAATATACAATTGTGTGCATATTTGCACGAAGGGAAACTTCAAATAATCTAATTCGAATCGTTTAAAGCATTCAAGTATATGCATGAAGATACCGAAAAGCGAAACCCTGGTTGTTAGTATCAAAACGTATTAAATAGTGCAACATATTAAGGAAAAAAATATTTTATTGTCATTTATTTAAAATTTTATTATAACGCTAAAAAAGTTGTGATGCCTTTAAGTGTTTATACGATATTTTTGAAAATACGATCTTTTCATTTTCAAACCGTGTTCTTTGTTATTTTCGTCGGTAATTTGAAATTTTAAAGGTGAAAAGATAATATGTTTTTGTTTTATATAGATTATAAAAAAGTATCGAATTAAAATATACATGCTTACATTTAATGAAACAGCACTCACTCAATGTTTATCACTTGTAGGACTTTTCTCGCGCGGAGATTTTCCCAAGCGCGAGAGAGATGGCAAAATGTTGAAGCGGTGAGAAATAATTTCAGGATATTTTGCTTTGCCAGTCGCTCTCAGTCTCCCAGGAAGTGACGGCGTTTTATGGTAGCTTGATCTCGCGGATGGACGAATTTGAGTCGACTGTTCTTTATTTAAAAGTAATCCGTTAAAGAGTTGACAAGTGATTTTTGTTTATGAAACCACAAATAAAAATAGTAAAAAGTCGTTTCTCTTAAATTAAAATCAGTTTATATGTACACAATTAACAGAATAAAATAGTTAATGTCTATTTAAAAAAAATAAATTATATTAGATCTTCAATCAAATATTCTGGAATAAATTACCATATAAAGAAAAGATTTTATAAGACAAAATAAACCACTTCACACAGACTTCAATATCTATTTTGTATTATACACAATCAAACTTTGCTGTATTATTATTAAATTAAATTTATTTAGACTATAATTTAATATACTATTCGAATTGTAGAAAATATAAATTTATTTTTTTTAAAAATCTAGAGAATTAATTATACGGAAAAACGCATCATATAGATATAAACAGTCACACACAGTTTTGACAATAATACAATTCCAAAAACAAAAAAAAATCTTTATAAATATAAAATACTTATTTGATCTTAAGTATTGATATTTCAATTTTAAATCGAGTTCAGTGTTACTAGTGTGAAAATAAATTATATATTTGTTGTATGGTGTAAGAAGAGTTTTTGAATATGATGGCAGATACGCAGTTTTAAGAGCTTTGCAAAACCGAAAACTTTGGAATTTGTCTACTCAAGTGAAAAGGGTAAGCGAAGATATTTAATAAGAATTGTTTTTTGTTTACTTTGAGTAAAAAAGGAAATTAAATACAGCCCAAACATTTATTTCCGATTAGGTGAACTAACTACGGTATCAAATTTTATAGTAAAATGCTATTATTTATATCAAATTATTTAATATATAACATAATCATATTATAAAGACTTCATCAGTTTTCGTAAAAGTTGACATAAATTTCGTTATTTTTTTTTTTACTTTGAATTGCCTATATTTGTTAAGGTAGATTTTATCTTACCACTGGAATGTCGGTACAACGATAAAAAAAAATACTAGATGTTTAATAACTTTTAAGGTGTTCACTGTTAATACTTGGTGGAATGGCATTATAATAAAAATAATAAAACATTTTTAGTACTTTTTCCAGATAAAATTTATTGGATCGGGACCGGTTTCGCTCATGGTGAGCATTGCCAACTGATAAGAAATACAATTAAACAGTAATATTTTGTATAAATATCACTGTTTAATTGTATTTCTTATCAGTTGACAATGCTCACCATGAGCGAAACCGGTCCTGATCCCAATAAATTTTATGTGGAAAAAGTACTAAAAATGTTTTATTATTTTTAGTTTGATAACTTGTTTAATATACATTTCCGATTACAGATATTTCAATAATTGTAGTTTATTTTCAATATAATTAATCATGAAATACTTACGCGCTTGTGTTCATATTGAAATTTTAAGACACAGGTGACAAAGAATCATTAATTAAGTGGTGTTTCATTATCAAAGTTGTCGTGATCAACCTATCTATGTAATTGAGTTGATGATGAATATTAATGCTGGGATTTCGGATTTGCAGAGTAAGTTAAAAAGTTATTGGTTACAAAAAATGTCTATCAAAAAAAGGTTTAACTCGATACAGTTAAGTTTGAAGGTGATAAAGAACCTGTTAATTTTATCATACCGACTGTAGAAAAACAAAAGGACGTAACAAACATAGAACAAATTTTACAGGAGGGACAAAATACAGTTAATTTTGGGCCAAAGTCAAAATATTAAATATACACTACCTTGAAGTGGACGACTGTTTTACTAACTAGTGTTTTATTTACGCAATCTAACATTAATGCAAAAAGTTGTTTAAGGAAAACCTTTGTGTAAGTCCTTTTCAGTGTGGCCGCAATTTTCCGCTTTTTTCAATTTTAAAAGCTAAATTTAAATACTAATTCGGCATTTTCAGATAAGATCCATTGGTAGAACGTGTATTAGGTTGTATACATTGTGAGTATCGACAAAAACTGTAACTACGTCATTTTGCCTTTGTGAAGTCGATATATTTACAAAGAATATTTCTCAGAAAGAAAATATTGCTTTGTGCATAACGTCGACTTGATTTGGAACAAACGTATCCAAAATTCAGAAAATACATATGTATATAAGAAATGACAAACATAAAAATTGAGAGCATTTTGAATTGAGTATTCGATCAATAACGCGTAAAAATAAAAGCGATTAATAAAATCGACTTTATTTTCTTTTTGTACTAATTTTTGCTCAACGAGAGATACGTATTTTGGCAAGCCACTGCAAGTCATGCAAAAAAAAAATGACGACCAAATGTTGACAAACGACTAATATTCCGTTGGTCGTTGATGCTAATTAAAGAAAAAAAATCAAACAATTATTTCTGCACCGCGTATAAAAATATATCTTTATCATATTGTCAATCAATTAACTATCATCTGAATACGGTAAACTATTATATTTATCAGCAAAAAAACAGTAAGATTTAGCAAAATAAATTATTATTAAAATTGGATAAATCATTTCTACATCCATCATTTTTTAATTAGTCAAATCATCTAAGAGATCAGATAATTATTTGCAATATTTACATCCGGTTTGTAAAATATTGATTGCGTCACACATTTTTAAATATATGAGCGTGGTCAAATGCTGTCCGTGACATTGAAAAACGTTATTACTTTTAAGACACTGTGTTCTTCGAATTATCGGCATCAAATAGAAACATTGTGTTGTTTGGCAGAGAAGTTACTTGATTTAAAAATCTATTTTAAGTTTGCGTGAAGCAAAAATAGATTTTTTCCTGCTGTTGTCTAACTTACCTATACATGCAAAGTTTCAGGAGTTTGATTGATCTGATTTATGTAGTTAATATTCACCTTTACAATTGCGATATAAAATGGTTAGTATAATTTGTAGATTATAGATGGATATGTTATTATTGCGATAGCGTTTTTGTTGCGTTAATTATTATGTGATCGCCCTGAGATGAATGCTGAACAACGTCCAGAGTCGTATTTTTATACGACTTGCTCTCGTCAAAATAACAAAACATTTAAAGTGAATAGTTTCAAAAATATATTTAAAAACTTTTTGTGTCCACTTGGTTAAATTCACCCGTCACGGCAGATAAACAAAATGTTATTGCAGCTAAGTGGTAAGAGGTCATCTTAGCGATCAGAAGCTTCCGAATTTTCGAAAAGGTCAGTGCATAATGTTAAGTTTTTAAATTTACTTACTTATACCTTGGACATGTCTGATTATGACGTGTCTTCATAAATTATATATATCGAGGATCTTATTAAATTCTCCCCACGCTTATATCAAGCGATTTGTGATTAAACTGCTGCATATTGAAATTACTTTATGAACTTATAACTTAAATTTAAAAATTACGAAGAGTATGAAATTATTTATTTAATGTGTTTCTGATAATTATAATTACGATGGATTTGAAAGTTATTAAAAATTTCATTTTTTATAGAAATAGCTCGTTGAAATAGGTAATGCTACGGCTTAAAATGAGAATTCAAACCACGTACCTGCAAGTGTTCTGCATTGTAGTCATTGTTTTGTTCATCAAATAAAATATATTCAAATACAATTGAAAATCTATAATAAGTTAATTAAAGTTTCTAATAAACTATCTGAATTCAAATATTTGATGAATGAATTACTTTTTTGATTATTATAGTAGAATAACTACGTTTTAATTTATTATTATATATGAGGACTACTTGTAGTGTAATGATTAGTGGTAACTGACGTCTCAATACGATACCAGGTTTCATGCTATTCGATAAAAGACCGCTAGCATTTTCTGTAGGTATCATTTTCTCAATGGTTTTGACTTAACATCAAATGAAATTGTGTTCAAAGCCAGAAGATTACCGCAATCTAAAGTCGATTGACTTCATACAGTAATACGATAGTGAAAAGAAACATACTAAAAATAGAACCGTTTGTTAAAATTTGTGAAGTGCTTTCCTCACAGTGTCATATTATTGGCGTATAAAAACCCATTTTCCCGTCATTTTTGCATATATCCTCCAGGTTTATATAGTTGGCTTAAATTTATAAACGTTTAACCATTCTGTATTAGAGACAGAAAACTTTGGCATTGTTTTGCCCGTCACAGGCTACCAAAATAATTAATTACACGATATATTTCATGAATTTGTATACGCAAATTATGGGAACATACAAAATCATAATATATATTAAACAACGCTTCCCCTATTATGATGTTAGCGAACACAATGTGACGTAAAGTTTCGGAAATCACAAAAGCATTTCGCGGATAAAGTAACACGTGTTAGAATTTAGGGGAAACTCCGTCCAAAAAGGACCTATTATCTTTATGGAGTGTAAGTCCTTTGCAAAAGTATTTGTCAGATTTGTGAAGCGGTAACTGTAAAAATTCAACATCTAGTGATTGTTTTTTTACGTTTGCCCACGCACCTTTTTAACGATCACGGATAACGGAGGAAAATAAAACAAGAATTTTTTTTATTCAATTGAATAATTTTGACACGAAAATCATTAAAACCGTAAAAATATTTGTAATATGTACGGGGTTGCTTTTTTCAATTTGGACGCATAGAACTGATAAAAAATGTATAATGAAACAGAGAGAGCAAATCATAAAGCAAACATTTATTTATATTCTACAAGTATATTAGACGATATAATCAATACTTAAGGAGACCGAGTAAGCTGGAGTGGAGTAACTGTGGACCATTTGCACGATTAGCAACTATGAAAAGAAAGATTACGTAAGATAAGAGATCTAGAAGATTAAGAGTTATCCGATGCTAATCCATCGTTCACCCAATTTTCTATTTTTTTTTTTTAAACCATGTCCGCTCCCAATGTGGATCATATGGACTCCTAATGGAGTTTATCTCAACAGAAGTGTTTCTACGAGAACTGCTTGTTACTCAGTTGCTCAACCTCTCTTTTTTCAAAGAGAGTAGGGATAGAAGAATAGGGCTAGGACAGGACTAGTGGTAAGCTAATCGCTCTCGGTACGCCCCGTTCATAGGATAGGATGGGTGAAAGGGGGGAATTCAAGACATCACATACATCCATGCCTTTGAACAGAAATTCATAAATCGATTGAAAAATCAATTTATAAAAACTGTCCGTACCGGGATTTGAACCCGGGCCCTCCGTAGCCAAAGCCAGCAACGTTAACCACTCGACCACACAGGGGACATTTCTATTTATATATGTACATATATATAACGGAACTTAATTTCAATTTATGTTATCCAAAACTAGTTATGTGAATTGAATATTGTGCCGAGTCCAAACATAGGAGTTATGGAAATGAAAACTTTCACAATAATTCTTTCGGAAATAATGATTGAACATTATTTTTAAGTAATTTTGAACCACTCATGAACCGAAGTGGATTTTTTGATTATTTTTTACGAGACGTTATGTTACTCTCGGCGTTTTTAACAAAACGGCGCTTCGGTCAAATTAGAACCCTACATATAATGTCAGACGTAGTAAAAATAATATATTTAATGCGGACTTGTTGTAAGTCAGTTGCTAAACCAAATACCTAAAGGTAATTTAAAAACAGTTTCAGTAGTAGGGATAAATGAAGAAATAAATATTATTAATCCATTTTCGCTCCTACTACGAAATTTTTTAACAGAAGGCGGTGTATAACGAGAATTGGCTGTATATTAATCGCTCACACTTCTTGTATCTTAAGCTACATATTCAAGATCAAAAGTGTGTAAATCAAGTGTCGATACACACATTTTTAACACCGGAATTTTTGACGTTATCCATGATTTATATTCTATATTTTAATGCTGACATTCTAGGCCAACGATACTTAGTTATAATTAATAGTCCACATTGTTACGGTGCCCCTGGATTGAAAGTATCTGCCAAATACTTTTTGTAATTTTTGGCCATTGCCAATTTTAAAGTGTTAATGCTGAAAATAAACCGAAGATAAAGAAAATTCATCAGTTTTTTGAATTTCGTAGATTGAGTAACAGATAAAATTGATATTTAATTTACTGCCGATAAAATATTTTTTAATATAGTGTCTTGTAATAAAAAAATGTAGAAGTTCATTTAGCTTTGATTACATTGTTATTTCACTGATTGCGACACACGTTTCACCTGTTTGAAAAACATCTTTAAACTTAATGTCGTAAAGTAATTTAGCAATAAAAACTCACTATTAGCCCACTGTGTTTTATAATACTTGGTTAGAGCTTGCTCTACATCTGCTAAGTCTGGGTTCGATAACCGGTAAGGTTTTTTTCATTTTAAATTTGAGACCTAAGTCCCGGGTATTAGTGATGTTGATTCTCCTCGAGTTAAATTTGAGTTGTCGGCTCCTATAGCGCAGCGGTCAGCGTCATGGGCTTCCGTGCCCATCTTCAACTTCCGAGGCCTAGCAACAACAGTATTTTTTCAAACGATTTCTGTAGGAAGGCATGGGTGTTTGTGATGTCTAAAAAATCCCTTCCACCATTTCCGATCCTTTAATAATTGGGTGTAGCGAGAGCGATTAGCTAACCACTAGTCCTGTCTTAGCCTTATCCTTCTATCCCTACTGCTCACTTTGAAAAAGAGAGGTTGAGCGATTGAGTAACAGTTATCATAGAAAAACTTCTGTCGAGATACATCCATTAGGAGGCAATATGCTTCACATTGAGAGCGGACATGGATCAAAAAATACTTTATTTATTAATAAATAATATTGAGAGAGGAAAACGTGTCATAATTTTCTCACAATCAGTGGAATAAAAAAATAGTTTAATTTAATTTTATGTACTCTAAAAAAACTATGAAAAAAATGTACTAACATTGAAATCACTTTTTCTTTGGCGTAGAAAAACTAGCTCAACTACATATAATGGAAAGCTATCACCACAGATTCTTAATGTGGATTCCCGTTTTTTTTCAAGATATCTTTGTTGTAAGTAAGCCAAGTTCATTCATATGTGTTGCGAAACCAACATTAGGACCGATATAAATCAGTCGTTTATATCGGTAGCTGTTTACATATATTACAACAACAACATTTCATATCATTAACATTCTCATTCTAGCAAAATGTTTCTTCTTTTAAAATACGTCGTCTTATAAAACACACAAAAATTGTTCAGCGTAACAAAAAAAAAACACAAGTAGTAAAAAGATTTGACAAAACTCAATGCCTACGTTCGGCCGTATATAACGCTACGTCAACAGTAAGAGAATCGACAAAAAACATGTTTTAAGCTATGAATGCCATTATAGGTAATATATCTACTAGGGTATCCAATCCCGAAGCCTTTTTCCAATCCCGGATTTCGGGATTGATTTATTTTGAATCCCGGGATTGAGATTTTCTCACCGAGGAATTTGAAATCCTCAATTTGCTATACTTTTTCCCGGAATCTCACGGAAACTCGTTTTTTTTTTTTTTTAGCTCACCGAAGAATTTGAAATCTCCGATTTGGTATACTTTTTCCCAGAATCTCACGAAAACTCGTTTTTTTTTTTACCGAGGAATTTGAAATCTTCAATTTGCCTATTTCGTGTAAATTTCGAGAATTTGCTCAAAATTTCTCAATCCCGATATCCCGGGATCGCGGCCATCTCAATCCCGGAATTTCGGGATCAGAAAATTGAACGGGATCCAGGGATTGGATGCCCTAATATCTACCAATAATCGTCAAAAAAGTGTAACCGACAAATTATAGATTCAACACGAGAAGGTTTTTTTTTAAATTAAGTTCGAAAAAGAAATTCCTTAATTGTCGTTAGGAAATAGTAATATATGTTCAATGTCTATCCTAATATTGTAAAAAAAAACCTGACTACTTTCAGTTTTCTAGATCAGCTCGTCTTAACGGGTTTCCACGTGGAATAAACGATAAAAAGTCAAAACATTAAAATGCACAGTTCCTAAAAAATAAGGCGGATGCCTAATTTTTTGCCACTGACGACTTTGGCGATATTGAACAATTATTGACCTAAAAAGTAATTTATCGAATTGTGTCGCTTAAGTTCTTTTGCCGATTGTCGGTCGATGTATAGACTTGTAATCGGTAAAAGCGTAAGAGACACTTTATAAATTTTCACGGAAAAAGGTTTTACATATTGATATTTTAACATTACATTGTTGAATTTTATTTAATTGGCTACAGAATACTCAAATTATTATCGTATTTCCGACCCTTTCCGAGTATGCTTTTGCATGAACGAACACAATATGTACTATTCGAAAACGATCCTATTAAGTTAACTTTAACGGTGTACAGAAAACCTGCATTTTAATTAAATAATCAAACATTCTTTAAAATAAAACGTTGTATCCGATGTATATACAGTATAAGTAATAGTTTTACATTTTTTGATTAAATTGAAATCCCAAAGAAATTCCAGTCCATGATGTTCGTAAAGTCAATGTTTGTCGATAGTATTGGATCTGTTTCAGTTCTTTTATTAGTATTATTGGGAAAAGTATTTTTTTTTTGATATCGGTGTAGTAGAAAAGTCTATTTCTGGAATAAAATTCCAGAACCTTATTAGTCAGGTATGCTACACCATGATTTATTTTCCCATCTACTAATGTTTAATACAGAAACTACGTAAAGCTTGAAGACCCTCAGTTCGCTTGTTTGTATAATTATTGTTAAAGCATTTCCAATTGAATTAATTTACAAAATATGTGTCATAATAATTTGCCTTTATCTGGTTAAATCCATTCAATTCAATCAGTTTTGTCAAATCGTCTATCGAATCGTTAAAATTATGATGGTTGCAAGTTGCAGTAATCGTAACGAAGGTGATGGGAGTGGGGAGGAGGGGTTGAGCCAATATTGTTACAATGATGTCATTGAATAAGAGTGATGATGTAGTCATACGATGTCTTAAAAGGTCGAGGTTGTATGACGACGAATCATTGAAGCATTTTTGTAATGGAGCAAATCAGAGGGTCTATGGAGTGTCGAAGGATCCAAATTTCGATAGATAGATAGGATCATCAAAAATGTAGTCACACAGTAAACTGGTTTTCCCGTGCAGTGACCTGATTCCTGAAAACGGGCGTTGATACCGCATGCGAGAAATAATTATTTCCTGTGACTTTTTACAAATAAATTTTGTTAAATAAAAAGTATACTATAAGATGAAACCGAACGCAATTGACAATAAACCGTGTTAGATGTTTGATAAAAAAATCACAGACAGCCCATTATTGAAATCTGAAATTGAACATGAATGCGAGTATTTTTGTATTTATAGTGATGAAAAACTTGTTGTAACAGGATATAGCAATATTCTTTAATGCTACATACACCAATATCCAAATTCAAGAACTAAACTTCTAAGTTACATAGGCAGTGATGACGATCAAACAAGATACATTGATTTTCTAATCGTTTAATCGAAGTTAATTTTTAATTAGTACTTTAAAAATTTAGCCAGTCGTTAATCAGATTTCATTCGATAAATATTGCAAAAGTTTCACGCGAAAGTTTCTTCAAAATAAATCAACGATTGAGGATTCTTATTAAGTCATCCAATGTTCAAGAAAGTTTTCGCACCTTTTATAATAAATTAAGGTGAAGTGGCGTGCTTTATTTTTAGGTTACGGAGTTTTGTTCTCTTTGTGTTTCATTTTCCGAACAATTTAGCGAACATAAAAGTTGTACTTACGACGAACCATTATAATATAATAAACGGAAAACTTTGTTATATTCTGGCAATTTGTTCTCGACTTATTTAGGATAATTTTCTAAATTCACATATCGGTTAACTGTTTATAAACTTCCGACACTGAATTAATAACACATACTGACAAATATCTCGTGTTAGCGTAGAGAAATAGATACATTGGATGTGGTATACGATCAGTGGCGTGCAGTTATCAGCGAAACACATATGGCCATATGATATATTATATCTATGGCCATAATATTATGATATATTATATCTTATAAAAAGCTCGCTTATGAAAATAATTATTTACTTTTGTTAAAATGTAATTGAAATTTGTTGAATAATGTATGATTTGAGGGGTATACGAAAAATTTATCGCCGAATTAAAAAATAATCCCATTCACGATTTTTAGTCTACATATGATTGCTAGCATGTTATCGGCAAGTAATACATATAATTTATAAAAAAAATATTAGTTATATTACCTAACCTCTTATTATATTATATACATAATATGTGTAATTTAATATTTATTTGTTAAAATAATGTTTTATTTTTGTGGTAGGTACATGTAACTATTGTTTATTTTTTTATTTTCAACATACCGAAGTTCAAATCTCCTCAATGATACAATCGAGTTACATTTTTTTGGCAACTTAGTTAGCAAGAGTAATTGAAATATAGTTTTAATTGGAATATGTAACTATTAAAATACATATTCATCAATTACGCGGCGGTAAGCTGTCTGGAATTAATCGATGGTGGTGAATTGTAGGCTGATTGTTTTCCTAGACTCGTTTTTATTGTAATCCTCTCGCTTTGGGGAGAGTAAGAACGAATACCAGAGTTGGTGGGATGTTTTCCCGTAAGGCCGTCATACTTATAAATTCTTTCCCTCTTTATCAAATGGCGAATGGAGGTAACGAAGGGACTTAGCCCCAACTATTAGACTAGCCAGTTCATTTCAGCACACGGTAATTTCGCCACCAAGCACTTCAAGATTGACTTGATAGACACAAGGATATGCACATATGGCGTGATGCAAAATGCTGATCACATCCTCTGGGATTGTCATGTCGTAAATAATGAACGAGAGAAATTAATCAAGTCTGTCAAACCAGCTGTCGAGCCCGCAGCCCACGCCAACTTGATAGCTACGGAGGCAAACTACGTAAAATTCAGTAAATTTGCGGCATCATACGGATAAAGAGTAAATTTACAATCATAGTATCTCCGGACATTTTTGAAATTTGTTAAATTTTGATAAATTGTTTCCGAGACAATCCTAGCACAAAACTGAACAATGCAAAACGTTTGTTACACCACGGGAAACGTCTGTTGGACACAAATGTCTGGACGTGGCGGATGGTGGAGGAAGTTGTATAGTAAGTACGAAGGATGGAACTACTAATGAAAACTAGCTCTTTTTCAATTATCCGTGTTCACGATCGGATAAAGGGTGAAAAGATTAAAGGGAAGGAGTGAAATAAAAATAAATATTTGATAATCTCCGTGTTTCAAAAAAAAAAAACAGTATTTTATAATCATATAATGATGCTGATATATTACATTACCGCGTCGAAAATCCGACAAATAATATAATAAATTTAATTTGTAAATCTGCTCTTCACCGATGAATGCGGTACGCCGATAAGCTTTATCTTTTCACACATTTGCAGCATACCGTGTATAATTGATCACTAATACACACTAGATGGGCTAAAGAAGAATGCCTGTAAGAGATCGGTTACCAAAAAATGTCTGCCATTTGTCAAAAATGTCAGAATCATGTGTCGTTTGCGGTACAGTTTTCAGTTTATTTGGAGCCAATCTTCGACAACCTTAATATAACCAAACAATAGACAATCTAAATAGTTAATTTGTTGTGTCATAACTCTTTGCGTATATTTATTATAATACACGTGCAATATGATTTTTTCTTTTAAAATTAAAACTATTTTCAGAATTATTTTGGTATAAAGTGCCGAAAATTGTTTTAGTTTTCTTTGTGGTGGAATAATAATATTGTTTTTTTCAATATAATACCTATACGCTATGAGTATTAAGCGATGGTGCTGGCTACGATAGTGTGACGTACGCACGAGGCAATATTTCAAAGTAAATGTATTATAAAAATATGTTAATTATGAATTAATATATGTTTTTGTGTAAATTTTATCAAACTACCATATACTGTATATTTTTCACAATAAATCAATTTAAAATCTGAGCAGTATTTTCGTTGGTACACGAAGACATCCGCACTGATAAAGTTACCATTAATTAATTCAATCATTTAAAAAAAACTTTTTATTACATCCTGTTCCGCTTGGTTGATCGGCAGAAGGTGGAATCTCCGAGAAAACATTTTCACATTCATATAAAAAAATCTTCTGATATGTGATTTACTCTATAACCACTATTCTCATAATGTCATTAAAAAGGACATAATGAGAGCGCTTACCTAAATTAATATCTAAAATTCAGTTAAAAAAATAATTGGCTAAAAATTAAATAAGTTTAATATAAGTTTAATATAAGTGAATTATTTACTCTTTGAATCCAGTATTACATTTATTATATAATATAATATAAAAATGTAAAATAATTGAAAGGTTGTGTAACGCAATGCCCTTGCACTCCTTTATCAATATTATATGTCTATACATCATAATTAGTATTTAGTTGATTTAAAACAGTATAATTATAACAAAAAATATTTCGAATGTTGCAGTAGAACAAAATTGATCTCACGCACTATGTTGACAGTATTTGAAAGAACAAAATATTTTGAATACTTAAAAAAATATAAAAATTAAAAAAATAGTCAATTCGGCAACGTCGAGCTCAGTTCAACATAGAAGTTGTGTGTATTTTTTGCTAACACGGTGGTCAAGCATACACTACACATAATAATAGTATGTACATACATATTCAGAAACTATTAGGAATAAACTTCCCTAAGAAACTTTTAGTGCAATAATAGAACAAAAGGCTACGCAACGAATGTTTAGAGTGCGAAACACTCCGTGAAACGTTCTAGTGGAAACTGTAATTTTGTTTTAGTCTATATTGTACTGTTAATAACGCAAATATTATTGTAATTCAAACAAAAGTTCTTGAAATCTAAAGGTGAACTGTACTCAGTGGCGTAGCAAGAGATCTTGCCGCCCAAAGCGGTCCTTGATGTTTCCACTCCCCCTAATATTATATAAAAAAAATAGTAGTGAATTTAGGGTATTTTAAAATATGAATTAATGTGAACTCAAAGGTAAAACCGCAAGAGGCGTAATTTGTGTTTATTTACTTCACTTTAAATTATTAAAAAACATTTTTTTTCAGGTTATTTTTATTATAATTTATGTGATGTTAAACTATCAAGCCGCATAAAGGTTTACGTTAAAATGTAAAAAAAGCTATTGTTTAATATTATGTTTTATAACGTTTGAGCTATTATTAATTAAAAAAGATTTTTATTTTATGACAAGTAGAAATTTATATAAAATATAAACGAATATTTTACCTACAAAAACGCATATTTTGTCAGCTAGACACAAAGTTGAGATAAGACGAAAGAAGGCATGGTGAAAAGAATAATTCTGCAATGATTCTGTATACAAAAACGATGTTTTACGATGATAAGAACACAATTAATCATAATTTATTTTTTATTATTATTTAATAAATTAGTAGTCAATATAGATACAGAACATTCATTTGCATATCAGTCAAGTCTTGGATAACTTCTCTTAAGAAACTTCCGCCAATTATTTGAAAGAAGTGAACTCAGCGGATGGTGGTGAGCACAACGTACAACCATGGGAAGATAGAAATTTGGTATATGGATGCGATGGACAAAATTGGCAGGAGACATAGTTAAAAACTCTAATAACATAAAATTATTTTACTATATTCATTAAAATAATTCTTAATGTAAAATTTCCTACGGGTTGCTGCAAATAATAAATTTAGAAATAATGTTGTTTCATACAGACAATAGGTTGATAAAACCGATGGCAATTTTTTTACTCTACTTCGTTTGATATTTCTTCGTATAGAATCTTCATGTTAGTATCAAGACCTGACTCATATTACAGATGGATTCTTTTTATTGCAAGGTTATTGGACCGAATACCCATCTACCTATGTCGTCAATTCGACATATATTTTATGAAGACTTACATGGACAAATTGATAGGCTGACCTTCTGCTAACCTCTATGTGAAAATGAAGCTCATTATCGTCTTGTCTTGTCGTATGTGAAGGTATCCGCAGACCAAAATTTTCTATGATACATAAAGTATTAATGAGACTGACCCGTATTTGTTTTTGTAAGAAATAGTATTTTTTTAAATTTGTAATTGAAGATAATTTTCAAATATATAAGCACTACATTGAAAATATATTGCACATTTATATTTATAATATAATTACGTTTCAACTTTATATTTTCTGTTTCTTAATAATATACATAAAAACACAATATTCCTTTGTACTTCATTTCACTTTATTCAATAGGTCAGGACCACTTATAATTTATAACTTATAATTTATAATTATTTGATGATTTTTTAATTGTATGTTATAGGTGTTAAGCATTTTAATTTGTGTAATTATAGAGTCACGTATAGTGTAATTTGTAAATTCTTTTCATTGTTAATTATTGCTTACATCTTTTATTTCAAATTAATTTTGTATATATAGCACTGTTTATATATTTTTATTATCAGTTGACAATGCTCGCAATGAGCGAAACCGGTCCTGACCTATTAAATAAAGTGGAATGAAGTACAAAGGAATATTGTGTTTTTATCAATATAATGCCTTTCCACCAAGTATTGACAGTGAACATCCTAAAAGTGAATAATAATAGAAATATGAACTTTCGTTATTTTTATAACGTAATTACCGATGAGAATTAACAGAAAAGGTTTAAAATGTACTAGTTTTAAGTGAATCGATGCTGAAAATTTAAGTGAAGACCATTTTGATATTTTTTAAATATTGTAAATATATAAACGTTCCAATATTGAATGCATAAAAACCTTATTCTCATTTGATAAAGATGTGTATTTTGCCGTTCTGTAGGACTTTAAAAATGAGACAGTTTGTAAAAAGTAATTTATAAAACGACATTGTAAAACACATTTTTTTCAAAAAATGAACGTTAGCGGCTCTTTTCACTAAATCAATGGGAATGAATTTATTTTTTTATTTTTCAATGAATTTTTTTTGATAGACAACCATAATAATATAAATAATGTGGATTCTCAGTCTATCGTTCGCGTAATCATTTTTTTAACGGGTTGCGTATACTATGTCAAAAAGTATCATGCACAACAAATCGACAAGATTACTCCGTCTAAATATTAATCAGCTGGTTTGATAATTTGTCCTGATTTCTCAGAATATTAATAAATAAATCGTGTTCGTTTTCGCATAAAATGAATAGTGAGAAATTAATTAACCCGAACATATAATGCTAGAGATAAAAGAAAAAGGTTCAGTTAAATGTGAATCGTAAACGTGAAATTTTTCTGACGTACGGCGCAGGTTCAACCTTTTGTCATTTTCACGTATTGAAATTCACGGATAAACTTGAACTTATGCTTAATAAATAGTTGTCGTGTATATATTATACAAGAATAAAATTTAAAATGAATACGTTGGAAAGTTGTTGATGGCACTCTTTAATAGCGTTCAATTAATTAATAAAATAATGGCCCAAACAAGTAACATTTCTGTAGTTGTTTGAAATTATATGTGATTAAAGACACCAGATGCGTGTTCAAGTGTAAACATTGTTGACTTAGAACACTGAGGTCACGAGTTCGAATCCCAGCAGTTTTTATAGATCGATCTTTCAATCAATTTATGAATATCTGTATGAAGGCATGGATGTATATAATGTCTTGAATTCCCTCTCACTCATTCTATCTTAAAACCAGCGTAGCGTGAGCGATTAGCTAGTCACTAGTCCTGTTCTCGTCTGTTCCTTCTATCTCTACTCTCTTTACAAAAGATGTTGAGAAACTGATTAACTAGCAGTTATCGTAGAAAAATATCAGTTGAGATAAACTGCATTAGGACTCCACATGCTTCACATTTTCAGCAGACGTAAGTAAAAGAAAATATTATCAATGTCGATAATGTAAAATCTATTTTCCATAATAGTTATCTTGTGTTTCGCAAAAAACAACTTGAATGAATTGCTGGTCTAAAAATAATATTTCACCCATACCTACTACAATATTCATATATTTTTCATTGATTTTTGAACCACTGTCAATTTAACTGTTTCAACTATTGTATAACTTTGATTTTTTTTACAAACCCTTACCAGGGACTAAAATCTCCAGTCCCGAGATCCCGTCCAATTATGTGATCCAGAAATTCTAGGATTCCGGGATTGAGAATAAGAATTCTAAATCGGAAAACAACAAACTTTGGAATCCCGAATATCTCCACGACTAAATGAGGAATGGAAAATGTGTGAATCCAAAAATCCCGGGATTACAAAAAGGGTCCGGGGTTGGATGCCCTACCTGTTACGCAATGCGTAAGAAATTGATTTCTGACGAGCATCGAATAAGTTGAGAATTTTATGGATGTAGTAAATTGTAGACAAAACACTGAAATCGCTTTTGAATTAAGGAATTACAAATCAGTTGCACCGGTTGTTTCATCTTACGGCAGCCGAGGGAATGAATTTCGGGAGCCTATAAAGCGAGAGTCGTCGACGCTGGCGTTACTTTTACGAGCACATGTGTCATGTCGGCGGGTCGTCAAGAAGACGGAATGTAAGTAGAAACCTGTGTAATTTGCTTTTGACTCTGTACAGTGGTAAAAAATATCATTCATCATAGAAAAATAAACTGTACTCAAGATTTTGCTAGGTTAAGACTCAGTAGGTTTTACGAGTTAAGCGACATTATTATTCGGCCAACGATGATGACAGTCTGCGTAACCATGGCTTCCGAATTGTTTTAGCGGTCATCATACAAGTGATTGCAATACATTACGAATATATCATCATTGAATACCGGTATCGAAAATATAAATACCACCATAATGGAGTTTATCTCAACATAAGTGTTTCAACGAGACTGTTCAACTGTTTGTTAATCAGTTGCTCAGCCTTTATTTGCTCAGCCTAAAAGCAGGGTGTAGCTATATTAATTAACTAACCGCTAGTCTTGTCCTAGCCCTATTATTCTATTTCTACTAAAAAAATTGGCGAATTTTGATCGTAGTACCAGTCGAGTAAATCAAAATCGGTATTTCGATATTTCATGTAAAATAAAGTATCATAATTATAAACGAGTATCATGGATGATTTTCATACATAACATAATAATAATAGATACAATTTAAACATCATTTAAAGGCTCATCAATTCTGAAACCTGACGAAATTGAAGCAACTTAAAATATTTCAATTCATCGCGAACAATTAAAAAAAAATAATTGTTTGTCGTATACATTTTTTTTAAATATCGTTGTAAACACGCATTTTATTACTAATAAATAATATCATAACTTAGACATTAAATATCAGATGTGACGATTGCCATTTTAAAAATTCATATCAAAATATTTCAATCATACGAGCAGCGTCGTTATAATATTATATATTATATTTTATTTAAGCTTATCATAGTTTGCACACGAAGTCTCAAAAGCATGTAAAAAAGTCCCGAATGCTGAAGCAATGTATTTTATTTTTTAGACATTCAACTTTGTTTTAATTAGTTTAAAAATAGGAAGCCAATCAATTCCAAAAAAAAATATCAAAAGGTTTTTGTTACACGTTTTAAAAGTATTTCATTTTCCGCCATTGAAAAGCATGTTTAAGTATACTAATAAGGGACAGACGACTGAACATACAAATGAAAACCTATTCCGAAAAATACCTTTGATGTACATCGAGCGGAAAAACGACAAAATGAAAACACTTTGGTAATAGTGACGTAATGTTCCAAGACATGAAAATAAAACATATCGTTGAATTATTTGAATATATTAAATATCGTAAAATTAAAACACTCTTAGACCATCCTTATTCTTTTCATATGCCTTTTAACGATAAGGTTTCGCATGAATCAGCTTATTTTTTTTAAAAATATAGACCGGTATATAGTATAATTGGGTATCAAATAAAATCACTATTAAAGTTACCTACATATTTCAACATCAAAACAGTTTCCGTGATCTTCTTTCTATACACAGTATGTTTGTAAATGTTTAGCATTGTGTCAATAAAAAAAACTCTAAGCTTTGCAAACTGTAATAAATTCCTTTTGCGGTGTTCTCTGTCAATTCCTAGTAGAAAACAATAATTAAAAAATAACACACTTTTTGTACTAATTCTACTTATTATGAGTACCGGTTTTGCTTATATCGAATTTTATCAACTGATAAAAATAAAGTTTAACACAGGGTCATGTATACAGCATTAAACAAGACCAGTCGTGGGGAACCTACAGCCTTTTGGCTACCCTGGTGCGGCCTTCTGGCCAATTCTGAAATTCTGTACAATTTGGATTTGAAGACCTAAAAAAAAGGCCCCACGCTGCTAATTTGGGCAAATCCTTAGATTCTTGGGATTTTTGATGTCAAAATCCTTGAAAGATCTAAAAAGAAAGGTCCCATGCTGATAATTTTGGGGAATCTGCGAATTTCTAGGCTTTAGAAATTGGTATGAAACTTTTTCCAGCCAAAGATTCCCATGCCAATGTTTACTGGGGCCTTATGTCGAATCAGAAAAATGAATGCGGCCTTTAGAGAATAAAAGGTTCCCCACCCCTGAATAAGACTAACAAAAAATCGGTAAAACAAATAAGAAAAAAGTATAAAAATAATGATACAGTGCTAAAAATGAATGGAAATATTAAAACATTTAAGAACTATTACAAAAAAATACTTATGATTAAAACTGAATTCTTTAATGTAATAGATTGACCTCAATCCTTCAATATATGTATTTTTTTTAATATTTGAAATTACAGCTTACGCCAATGCGTCAAATATTTTTAAGTTGAAAGATTATACGAGTTATACTCGATGAAAATTTTTGTAAGTCACATGAGATTAACCCAAGGAGAATTAACTTCACAAACACCCATGTCTTAGATCTCAAATTAAAATTGAAAAAATCCAATTTGACATTGACCTTACCGGGAATCGAACCCAGACCCACCTGATCGGTAGAGCAAGCTCTTACCAACTAGACCACAGCGGGCGACATGAAGATGAAGAATAGGTGTCTCGTTTTACAGCAATATATTTAAAAAAAAAATCTTATTTGACGCACACTTAATTATACATAAATGGCCAGGAAACTGTATAATGGGCCACACCACAGCCAAAATGTTTACATATGGTGAGATTTTTTTTTTTTTTTTAGTAAATCTTTTTCATTCATCTCTGCATCGAACTATGTAATGATAGTAATTTAAACTGATAATATTATCATTTATCACTGGTGGGAAGAGGTTTTAAGCAATTATTTTTGTTTCTGCTATAAAAAATCCAATATGGCGATTTAGTTGAGATGAATAAATATAATGTGAAAATAGCTGATCGCTTTTAGAGCACTACCTTTTGACAAATTTAACCAATTTTTTTTACAAAATACTTTCTTACAAAACATAGTAATGATTATTCATTTTATTTATGAAATACTGACAATTAGGAAATAAAAAATACAACATAAATTTAGATGTGTTGTTCTCTTGTACAGTAGAAGGGTTGTTGAATACTATTGTAAGGAACACCATAAGCAACTAAAAAAGAATGACACGTCACCATCATCGAAACAGAAGCTCTCCCTCACAAATGGGTTAAAAAATCTATCTCGAATAGTTCTGTATTGGACAACGTTTTGTTATGAGTTCTGTCTTTATTGACACTTGCACGTGTATTGGCTGGTTTATATAACAAAATGGCGAACTTTATGCTACATGCTAAATGGATTATTTAAAGTTCGCATATAAAAGTATTTTTATAAAAATGGAAATGTTATTCTCGTTGTGACATTTTCCATGAAAGCGATGACGTCAAGCTTGGTATTTTTATCCGTGTTCTTATCCGGCTCCTTACAATAGATCCTGCGTCCGCCATGTGTATGTTATATCCTTAAATACGTTCATTTCAGGGCAAGGACGGCGCTACGTGACCGACATATTTTAAACAGTAAAAGAAAATAAAGAGTCAATGTATCTGCCTCCAGCTATCCTATTGTGTTTATTTTTTCAATTCGATAGATGACGCAAATGGATCCCGTTGATTTGGCAAATAACATAACCAATGCGATAATGTTAGTGCCATTGAATGAAAGGTATTGTTTGAAAATAAAAAAATGTTTAGCCATGACAGGGCAATGAGAAAAAATTGCCATAAAGTATATTCAGTAGATATGGGAAATGAATCATTTTATATACTTTGTGTTGGTTGGTCTCACTGATTCATTAATAATGTTTTGTTGATTTGAGTCGAATCAGTCTGCCTGTACTTGGAAAGTAATACAATTTATGTGCAGAGACGTACAGTTGTATTCAGGAACTGATAAAGAATGACTGAAAACCAATACAACCAGTTGATGTTTCTAATTATTGATGACAACATGCCAACGTTCTATGGTCGCCTTCCACAACGCTATCGAAAAAGAAAATCCATATCTCACATTCATGACCAAGAAACAGAGCTAAAGGATTGATTGAACCATGCACAAGTGTACTTGAAAAAAAATCTTCTGCAATGCTAATTACATCTTAATTATTTTTCTGTAAGAATTAATTTAAGAATTTTAATTCAAAAGTTCTAGATTAATATCCAGCCGGACATAAAAAAACAAATAATCATGTTCTCTGGAGAGAATAATATTTATAACATCCATTAAGAGTAAAAAGTGATGAAGCTTCAATATAAATGTAATCTATTAACGAAAAAAAAAAAAAAATTTACAAAACATTTACAAATACTCGTGTAATTCATAAAACCTAGCTCTCCGGTATTTTGAAAACGTCTTAGTTGATTAAGATATTAATTATTTATAAACATTTGATGTACAGAAAGTGGGATTACGGAATCAGTGGCATTCTTAAATGCTAACTTTTTTGTTTTTGTTTAATCAATTCGTTATTTTTAACGCTTTATTTTAAGTCGAAACGGTGTATATAATTAAGGTACGGACATAAATTAAAACAACTATCTCGTATTTTATTCTTTTTTGTTTAATCAATGTTTTTCTAAATATAATAAATGCTTGTAGTGTTAATATTTTGTTACTTTATGTTGACAGAATGTTTTATATGACGCTATAGCACTTCAGAATATTTTGAGATAAAAAACAAAGTTGCCGCTGCTCGTAGTATCGATTTGTAATTAGCGCCAATTAAACACTTTATCTCGATACTATTATCTCTCTCAGTACCCAAGCACATCCCTTGCAACGTTGTACGATATTCCCTTTCAAAAGTCTACCCATAGAAAGATTTACTTGGCTTTTGTTTAGTCTGACAATAAAATTACTACTTTGTTTATAATCTCATATATTCAAAGAGAATACTGCACACACATTAAATGTGTATATGGTCGGCTTGACTTGACTTAAGTTAACTGGAGTTGAAATATATTTTTTGAATTAAGTAATACTTTAAATCAATCTAGTAATTCAATCTTAACGGCGAAAAAATAAAAAATACGCAAGTTAATTCGACGATTTTCATTCGATAGGAACACGTCGTCTTCAAAATAAAAACGTATTTTTATCATAAATGTATCTTTCTTTAATATAAAATTAAATTTGATAACTTTGACACTCTACTTGTTGTTTTACGAATTGCGACACGTGTTTCGCCTTCTTAAGACGCATTATCAGACAGAACATCGCAAGGCTTACGAATATACTAAAAATTGATTATAATTCTTAAGTTATAAATTATAAAATAAAAGTTGTTTTCTTTACCTTTTCTACTGGACGCATGAAGGGAAAAGGATATATATGTATATTGATAGTACTAATTGAAAATCAAATATCTATATTGGGCACGGTAAATCTCAACGGAATTGAATTCAACAATTCTGAGCCATCTATCTTATTCAAAATTGTATTTACTGATGTTTTATTTTTATTAATGACTTTATTAATTTCCAAAATCTTCAAGCTATTCTTTCTTACCCAACCTATTCAACTTATTTTCAACATTAATGTGAAAAAAGTTTTTTTTATTTATATACGAGCCAAAACATTGTAGAGAAAAGATGAGGAATGCATGTATAAATTATTTCACAGTTTATGTCTTGTGTGAAACAAGTAAATGCCGGACATTGAAATAAAGCAAGATAAATCATTCCAACGTTTATTACTATTCAATTTGAAAATAAATCTACAATTTTTTTTTTGGTGTTAATTGCAATGTTTGTCCACCGCTATTCGCTATTACAAGAGTCGATCAACAAGGAACAAATTAAAAAAATAAAATGAAATAATCACATAATTTTGTTTGTTTTTTCTTGAAAAGAAATATAAATTTTATCCGAATAATGCTACCGCCAATGTTAAATAATGGTGTGTTCATTTTTATCTTGATTTAGAGATGGATAGACCAGGAATGATAATGGTTACATATATTTTTTATTCTAATAATTTATAGTAGAATCGTTAAAGAGTTATCGCTATATTAAACAAGCTTTGAAAACAGAATATAATATAAAGGTTTTCGTTTAAAAATATGAGACTAGATAAAATTGCTTCATTGCAAATTTTCGGCTGGCGCATAAAACCTAAATATAGAAAATTGGTCTTAGATACGTAGTCTTTTGCAACGCAAAAAAGGATAACGACATATCAACGATTGCTATTGACAGATGCAAATAACGAAGGATATGAATCTACGATAACTAAAGTGGAAATATGAGATTTTTGTCTGCGTTGGTTGTTGAGCGTGTAATACAAATGCATAATAGATGGGCAAAAAGGTTACGTAAAAAAGTAATAACAAATTTTTACTCAAACATTTGGGTCAAATAAACTAACCCAATTATCACAATGTGTTGCCATAGCTTTTTAGGGATAGTAAAAAAAGCATATGATAATTTTCGATAATATGAGAGTTTAAATACTATTTTTTTAACTGCAGACTTTATGCATGAAATATTGAGGGCTAAATTAAAGTTTATTTATTTAATTTGTCGATTGTCGTAACCGGGTGTCTTCAATATAGGTTTTCCCGAATACTTGGTTGCGTTGTCAACATTATATTATATTACCTAAATGGAAATATTTATTAATGTGTTTGTATCACTGACGATCTGCTAACTACCCTTCAATACTTTTTCTTAACCGTATTTGTATAAAAACTGACTGACAGAAACCACATTCAAAATTTGGTTTTGGTTTATTTTAAATATTGCAATAACGGAACTTCGGTATTGAAAAAACACCATTAATACCGGGATCCTGGTTTCAGTAATACCGATATTGCGATCTCTTGCTACGTTCAGTGATCGTAAAGTTAGAAGGTTTTAATCTGGGGCATGTATACACCAGAGGTGTGACACTTTAAGCGATTTTCTAATTGACTTTATAAGGTTTAAAACAATATTAATATTGCTGAGAATATTGCTATAGATTATTTGACTTTAGGAAATAGTTTAAAACTTAATAAATGTGTATGCACTCTACCAGTCTTGAGTCTACTAACTCGAATATAACGTGACATGCTTTTTTGGATTAGGGAAACAATGTAAATACAACATAAAAGATTTTGTTTAGGTCACATTGAAGTTAATGTAAAATCTTCTTCGAATAGCTTCATTGATCTGAGTGAATTTTGATCCTTTCTCTTTAAAATGGTCAACAGTTTCTTTTTTCGTATTTTACTTGCTTTGCTATCATTGTGATATGTCTACAGGTAAACGAACAATCTCAGAAACGAAAAGAAAACATCTGTGTGCTGTTACTTTACTCAAAAGCGGCAGACAGAAATACGACTTATGACGGGGGTATTTTTATACCGCGTACTATGTTTTCACTATAACATAAATGTTTTTTTAAATATCTTAGATTAAAAAAACATCTCGTTACATTCAAGCTAACGCATTCTACATATTTTTTTTCGGTCCGTGGTACATAGGTCACCGTTGTTGTTTTTCGTGACGGATATCGTGGGTTCAAAAACTAGAACGAATTTATCGATTTTTCGTTCGAAAGCACGGATATTCGTGATTTAAAAATATTGCCTCCCGCCTTTTAATATGAAAATAACGGGGCGTACTGAGAGAAACTAGCTAACCACTAGTCCTCTTCTAGCCGTTTATTTTCTATCCCTACTCTCTTCAAAGAAAGAGAGCTAGAGCAATTGAGCAAACTTTCCTAGTTGAAGAACTTCTATTTATATACATCTATTAGAAGGCCGTATGTTCCACATTAGGAACGGAGATAGATTATAAATATAAATCTCATTTGATAATAAGAAAATCTACAAAATTGATGTAAATATTATGAATAGAATATAATAATTAATTTTCACGAAGAAACCAATTAAATAAGAGATTTAATAGATGTCTCAAACGGATAAAAAAAATGAACTGTATTTTAAAATTTCAATTGACTGTTAGTTTTGACTTTGATGAATCCAGCAAAGAAGACGAGAGGTTAACTGTAGTTTTCATTATTGAATTAAAATTAGCTATTGCTAAATTATACTACACCTAAAAAGATTTTCATTTTTAACATTTTTTATAGCGATACACAGCGTATATTTTTTCCAAATAATTAAATTTAAACATCAGAACTCTAAATTATTTTTTTTTCACCATCAAGCTTGGACTACATATTTTTTTAAGCCTGTCAATCTCTAGAGAGATATCTATAATCATCGGGCTTTATTAATTAAACTTGACGGATTGCGTTAGAGTATTGTATAACAAATTAACCGCCAAAAAACAATTTTGAAACTGACATATTACAGATGTTCAAAAACCAACATAAATGAAAATAAACAAATACTACACAGTGAAACAGTTAAGTTAGACTTTTGTTTTGTATTTTACACGTTATCAGCGGTTTTTTGGTATGTTAAGTTTTTTTTTAAATTTTCCATTAGCATTTTCCTCGTTTGTTGTAAACATTATCAATAACATCTTGAATAAGTAATAAAAGAATAAAAATTGTGGACTATCACTTAATTTTACTATAAAAAATGTAGATATAATTTGCTTTAATAAGGTATTATTTAAATATTTCACCATTGATAATTCATCAAAAGAATATTACCCCACCTAATTTCTTAAATGAATGCTATCATTTTACTCATTTGAAGCTCGAAAATCGCTTTTATAGCATTTTTCTCTTTTTCTGCGGGGCCAAATTAATAATTCTGACATTCTCAACTTACATGCTCCCAATTTTAACCTACGGGTCTAAAACCACAACCAAAAATCATATTATTTTTAAAACGTGTTCTTTGCGTAGGTCATATGAGTCGCCAGTTTCAAGAGCTGCTCGGTTGGTCAATGCATTTCATAGAAAAGTGGATATTTTTAGCAAAAAACTACTAAACTCTAGCAAAAGCTTCTGTTAAACATATTTGCTATGTATATTTTCATATTGATTATATTTGTCAAGTGCATGGTGCCAGCTGTAATGTCATCTACATATTATACTAATTTAGAATTTTTAGCAGGGTTTGAAAAACGAAACTTGTAACATACTTATAATCTATAATGTTTTATTATTTTTACAATATAAAATAATATTATAATTATGCCTGTAAAGTTTTTGCCAATAATTTATTACGAACTTTTAAAACCTTCTAATACTTTTCTGTTTATATCTAGGAAACTTTTGTGAGTTATAACTTACGCGATATTAGTAAATTTTTTTGAAATCCATTTTTTACTATTACACTAATTGCTTTCGTGCTATTGGATTTCCAACGAGTGTTGGTTATGTTTTAATGAAAACGATTCATATTTTTAACAATACCAGCCAGCTCCATTAAAATAATAAATTCTATTTGAAGAAATGCTTTTTCGAAAATCAATTTTTCTTTTGTAGTTAAAATAATTTTTGTTTTCAGGGTGGCCTCAAAACCTCTCAAGAAATCATTTTTTACAGCATGGGTGTCGGAACCATATAGACGACACATCGTACAAAATATGGCGCTTATCAAATATACCCATGTTATATAGTGCTATATGTACTATGATTATCCCGTCAACCCGCTTAGTAAAGGGTTTTCGGGAGTCCCAAATCCTTACATATCCTCAGACTTGAAAGCTGCATTATGTAGATTTGCCATACTTTGAAATACTGTCTATGAGCCTTGAATATATTAACCACATTGAGCCATAGTTAAAATTAATTGTCTATTATATTTTAGATAAGGCTGATGATTTTTGTGTGGCCAATTTTATTTATAAATTACCTATTTTGCTTTTTGTAATAATTCCACAGTTTTATCAAATGACAAGAAAAATTGTCGTGATTACCAAAACTGATTCTGACGATGTGGTAAAGCTGTGGAATTAGTGGAAAAAATATTATTTTTATCACAAAAATAGTTTCTGTCGGACTGTCGTAAATTTTAACATTTCTTAAAACAAAGTCAATCACTTATTTTTAAAGAATTCATATCAAAAAAAATATTGAAATATACAATAATCGAGAAACAATAAAGAAATTTATCGTTAGTTCTAGTATGATGATGGTGACGCACGCAATAACATTCAGCTTAGTTAAAAAAGTACTTTCATACAAATTAGGTACAAAATTATATGCATATTATGCAACAAACGCTTTTGATAATTAAAACTTTTGCAAAAAGCTAAAGACGTCACACTATTTTCAATTCATTTGATAGTAATTTCAGGGAAATTATTTTTGTAATATAATTACAATCTACTACTTTGTTATTCCATTTTTTGTGTTGTCAAAAAGTGTATAAAGAATGTTATTGTTTCATATATGAATTTTATTATAAATATATTATATAATAACTCTTTCGTAAGGTAGCAGTTAACTAGTCTGCGCTAACCATAGATATATATTTTACTTATAGGTTGCGAGCCTGCGTTGTTTCAGTGAGTATACATAATAACATAGAATAAAGAAAGAAAAGAAAAATGACTTTAAATTTGTTGAATACAAAACAACGCAGTATAATTAGTATACGATATTATTTTCAGAAAGTAATAGTATTAACAATAATGAACTGTCCGGAAAGTGTCAAAAAGAATCCAGAGTGAGTGAAATATTAAAAAATGTCGACCGTGTGCAAGAGTGTAAGGACCCATTATTTAATGTAACGATTTTATAAAAATAAATAGGAAAGATTTTCAATTCTTATTTTTCTCATATACTGAGTGAATCGGTCAAAATATGAAACTACTACTAGTGCACTTTGTTAATGAAATTCCAAAGTTTGCCAGTCGTTTTCTTGATTCAAGTCTTGGTCAAATATTATATACATACTTTTATTAAGATAAGCGGTTTGATGAACCTGCTTTAAAGCTGTTTATGCTTTTCAGTACATGGCTGTTGAAACGACTGGAGGTTTTGTGATTACTAAAGTTCATGTCAAGAAAAGATATCAATTTAAGAATACGAAAATATTCACAACATAATCAATCAAAAGAATCAAAGTCATTGTAATTTATTAATTATATACAATCATCGCACTTATAATTCGATTTAAATACAAGAATTATTACAATAATAACAATTGTAATTGCATCATCAAGCGCAGTATTGTGCCCGTGCCAATTTATAGAATATAGATCACTAATGGCGTTGACAAGAAGTGCTTATCACACAGTACCTTAACCTGTCCTTTTGGAAAAGCGTAGAGATAGTAGAACAGTGTAGACAAAAACAATTGGTTAGCTAATCGCTATCACAAACAAGAAACCTTACATCCATTGAAAAAATCAATTTATAAAACTGTCTGTACTGACAGTCGAGCCCATGAGCAAGCATCTAATTACATTAACCATGGATCCGGCAAAATGACAAATGTATAATAAGTAAAACTTTGATAATTAATTTATCTTCTAGTTTAAGTATTTATAGCTAGTTTCTACATAAACAAGAACTTGTAAATTTGGATTTTCATTCGGGACTAAAGATTTGTTTGTTAAACCTGGGGACAATATCGCTTGAATCAGGTCGCATGGAATCCTTAGAGTTACTCCACGTTCGGTGCAAAATTGTTTCATTTGAAAGCTTGTTAAGTTCCACCAATGTATGCCTTTGATTGAATCTAGATAAGATCCCTGAATGACAGCATTGCTTGAAACGATGAGAAGGATATCCGGGCAAATCTTTGAAGGATGTTTAGGGCGAGCGCCGTTTGGTAAGACAAAATCGTAGAACTGGAATTTCAATGTGAGTTTGCAAAGAAAATCACTTCGCCTCAATTTGGTTAATCAAATAAAATAACATATTATAATATAGATCACTTGTATAGTTTTAGCTTTCACAAATTTAGCAAGTTTACATGGTTCTAGGTAAATTCCTCGAATACAAGTTTCTCGAATGCAATTTCACGAATCGCAATTCCTCGAATGACAAGTTCCTCGAATAACCAATTTCTCGAATGAAAAATACTCGAGATATAAATTCTTCGAAAGCTTTTATAAAAAAAGATATTTATGATAAAGTATTAACATATTTATAATAATTCATACTTTTAAAAGAATTTTTTAACGCCAGTCGAGAAAGAAAAAACATAAATCAACAAAAAAGTCAGTATAAAAAAATACTGTTTACTTGAGATGCCAGTGGTTGAGTGGTCAACGTCGTTGGATTTGGATACGGGTTCGAATCCCAGTAAAACGGTTTTTATAAATTGTTTTTTTAATTGATGATTTCTTTCTGTTCGAAAGCAGGGATGAATTTAAAAACTTATTTTCAAGGTTTATTTTTCAATGTCTCTAATTATTAAAGACACTGAAAAATAAAACTTGAAAATAGATTTTTTACATTAAAGGCAAATTATTGTGTAATAATATAACACAAAACTTAATTAAAACAATTTTTTTTTAGATAACCAAATTCGAGCAATTGCATGCCGAGAAACTTGTATTTCGAGGTATTTGTAATTCGAGGAATTCTGTATTCGAGGAATTTGTCACTTACCCAGTTTACATTAATCCTGTCACGGCCGTGAAATAAATGTATGAAACAAATTAAGGTTATAAACAAAATAAATTATTCCAAATGTAGATATTACACAGTGTTTTTTGTCGACACAAACTGTTTTCATGTATATTTATTTTTCAGCGGCTTTATGCATTACCTATACCTGAAACGTGACAAAAATATATCTTCAAAACACCTCGTTGACAGCTTGAATATAAATTCAAATTTCCTATCTCTCCAATCACGTACAAATCTACCTGTGTTGTCACTTTTGACGTCAAAGCGCGATAAATTTAGAGTGTTGTCCTTATCGGTGAACGTTTATTGTCTTTTCAAGAGGACACAATGAGCAATAATCTAAGAACATATTATCAATCTATTTGTTTGATTACGAAAATTATGTACCAATTAAATATTAATTCAACGTTTAAAATTTGTCAATGGCGCTTACTAAAGTATTGGTCTCGCCAACATAGATGACTTTATTAGAAATAACATTATTAATTAATTTTATAAATATAAGATAGATTCTTTGTTATAAAAAAATCACAGAGTAATAATATGTGTATCAGCAATAAGACCGTTCTAAGAAGTTGTTGTATTTTGACTAACTGAATTTCTTAATCCCTTACTCAATGATATAACCACAGCCCGCTAAGGATTAACAGATCGTTAAGAAGGGCATATACCAAAACACAGCAGCCATAAACGACTTGAATGATTACCAAAAGTTTTTCGAAAACGAGTGCTGAAGAATTATTCGTTTGCAGTGTAAGCACACAACAGCGTTTCTAAAATACGGTTCCGAGAAGTAAAGCATCATTATAAGAATTGAATGTGAAAAGTCCTGATATATATATATTAGAGAAAGATAAGATTCTAATAATATTCGTGACAATGGTATGAAAAGACATTGTATAAGGCGAGGCATTTTTTTGATGTGTGCATTAAATGTGCCAACACAATGGACGCAAAAGTGTCTAAATCTATGATGCGAGTGTAAAATGTAGTCTCCATGACACCTTGGTAGATAACTCGTACCGGTGTAGGAGCACTGGTAAGTTAGTATTTAAAGCATTACATTAAATAGTTACATGTTACATAAAATTGATTTTGAAACTAATAATGTTAAAGTTGATAATATAATGTCTATCTTTTTTTGATTATTTTGACAATTTTAATTCAAAAATAGCTATCAAATATATTGCATCGTTGTTGAAAAAAAAAATATTGTTTTAAACTTTGTGTGTATAATCAAGCAAATGAAAAAATAGTCAATACATACTATTTTTATAATTAACATCGTTTGTCTTTCGTTTTTATAAAATGATGTGAACTTGTTATTGATAATTATTACTTTTCACGCGTTAATCAAGTCAATGATAGTAATAAAAACAAAATACATATTTATGGCAACTAATTAAATGAGAAAAAAGCACGAACAGACGTAGAGTATTCGAGCATCGATCGCAGGGTGGATTTTCAAAAAGATACCGATATATAAAGATACAGCTATCAACCGCATGTTGTTCTCCCATTCATCTGTTTTACGAAGTAAGCTATAAAATTATGATTATATTTAAAAAAAACTTTTTATCGGTCGCCTATCCGCGGGGAGCCGTAAACTTTACATACGTGTGCTACGACGAAACGCCTACGACGATACTGCTACGCCACTAGTCTACTTCGGTAAAGTGTAATAAGCATGAAACATATTTCTTAAAGAACTATCTATAATACATTTTTTTTAAATATTTATTGATAAATTAAAATAAAGTCTACCAGAAAAATATTTTAATTAAAACATTCAAAAAATAATAATTGCTATTTTTGATTAAAAAATAATGATAATTATTTTTATTGGATTTGTCTGTTTGTAAATCGAAATATTTATTTATCGTCAGTATTTTCTATAAATACACTGCTGAATAGGACTAAATATCCTAGATACATAATGATTTATGTTCTACGCGGACATCCCGAGGGTATGTGTCGAGAAAACAAGGTCTAAATAACGCTTTATAATAATAATAAAGTTTCTAGGCGTCCAAGAAAACGTTTCTTTGCATTAGATTCGGTGAAAACTTTTATATTTGCCAACTGCGTTCTCAGTATCTTTTTTCAATAAAATGAAATTTTACTCCCTGAGAGTTTCAAATATTTTACCTGATCTGTAGTCGTTAAGTAACGAAACTTCAAACTAAAAAAAATGTTCCAAAGTATTCAAAAGTTCAATTTTATACCGTAATTTATAGTATTAACCGTAATAAATTAGATTAGTTGTATTATTCTTTTAAGATAACAATCCAGTTTGTTAAGTATTATACAGGTAACACATTATATATAATAAAAGTATAGAACACATTTTTGTAATGATAACATTAAATATTGTATCACGTTTTTTATATAAATTAACTTTTATTCTGTTATAAAAAAATGCGTTTACTGTAAAACTCTTTACAGTGTCAGTATGAATTTTTCATGAAACAGGAAACGTCCAATCTTTTTTTATAATGACGACGATAAGACGTGACCTTGTTTTTTTTTATTTAAGAAATATCGTATTGAATTACCCGTCTACAAAACGGAAAGTTTATTAAAAGTCTTCGATATTTTGCAACTTTTACGTCTTCTTAAACATTCATGTAAATGCAAAATAAACTAACTTTCGATAATAACTGTATAGATTATTATTTGCATTTTTAATGCGTAAAATCTTAGTAGTGTTACTAACTATAAAAACAATGTGTGCATAAAAATATTTATCAATATTTCTAAATAAAAATCTTACTTTTACCTAAATACGTTTTGGTATTATAGGTATACAGTTCCTGCAAATGAGTGATTAACGATCTCATCTCTATTCAGTTACAAGATTTTATTGAGTTTTCAATGTCAAAAGGCAATGGATGCCCATGATATTCGAATTTCTTCCCAGTCTTACTAACCACTTCTTTCCATCCTAAAAACTTTCCGATCCGTATTATTCTTCTTTTCGTACCCTATCGGACGAGAGTATGAGCGATTAAATATATTTTTTCTCCACTTTGAGAGCCGAAATATTAATTTATAGTTATTTAAGAAAAAATGGTTTATTTCTCATTAAACGAGCTGTCTAATGAGACATTTCATTGATAAATTAACATATACAAATTAGTTGTAAATTGTAAAGTTTGATATTAGGACATAAAAAAACTGTATAAGAATATATCGAGAATAGATGCTTGCTTCAGATAATTGAGGCAAGATTCTTTTCTGCAATGAACACGTAGATTAAGGAAAATACATGGCAGTGCCTTGTTTGTCAGTGGTCATAAGGGGACGTTGAAACTCACTGGGCTATGTAGCATCCGTAGAACTTCAATCCTGTTTGCCTATCTTCGGACCAGTGGGATTCCAACGTCGTGAAAGACCGTCGGGGACGTATATTATAGGAAGTACTCAGTGTAACTGGTTGATGCTGGCACGCCATTAGAGGAGACAAAGCAGTTGGTTGGAGACGAGGAATCATGGTGGCTATATACTCCACATTTGAAACGAATAATATGAAGGTTTATTGAGAGGATTCATTTTAATTTCACAATCTTCTTATATTGGTGACGAGTTCTATCGACAGCTGACAGTCAAATAATTTTAGTATTTACGTTAAATCTTTGGCCAGGCGTATTACATACAATTTACAATACTGACGTCTTGGAAATTGAGCTACTTACGGAGGTTTCGTAGCCGAGTGAATATATTTTTTCATTCGCCGCTACTGCAATATTTTTTCCCTCTCGTACTGATGTTGAGTAATTTACATTTTTTATTGCGAAACATGAGATCGAAGAATGTAGCTTTTATGCGTTGAATGGTTTCTATAAAATGTCATGGCTTATTGGCATCAATACGCTTCTTATTAGTGACGCGATCGTCGCAGAAAATTGTAATTGTATACACATCGAAAGCATCGAGTCTAAAGTAAGTTATACATTGTAACAAATAGTTAAAATATAATACTTTCGATGGTGTCGGTGATAATTTTGTGGAAGTTCATTTTAATAGAAAATTTAAATTAACTTTGATTATTCCACGTATTGTGTTACTAACTGTGACACGTTACTTAAGCAAACTTTGCGATAGTAAGTCTGAAGATGCCTCTGAAAGAAGCGAAACACGTGTCACAGTCAGTAACACAATACGTGGAAAATTCAAAGCTAATTTTTAATTTTCTAGTTAAAATATATATCAAAGTGTGTATTGCTTTGTTCCAAGTTAAAGACATAATTAAATAATTTATAATAGTACGAGTTTGGAAAGAAGTTTATAGCTTTTTTTATAACATTCTAATGAAATTGTTTTATCCAAATCTGTTTTTAATAAAATACAAGACAAATTCTGTTTTTACACCTTTTTACAATTTTTCGAAAATATTAAAAACAATAACTTTATTATAAATTAAATCTGTTCTATCGATAAAATCGAGCTTTCGACTACTTACTTTGAATCAATAAAGATAATAAATTACCCCGTTTATTAAAAATGCAATCTCAACTCTTTTTATAAAAAATAATTCGCTATTTTTATTTAGTGTCTAAAATATAGTCAACAAAATTTTACAAAATAATCAAAATAATATACCGTAAATTAATCGCTCACAATATCTTTCATCTGAACATCTAATAAAGTTCATCTCAAAAGAAAGTTTTCCATGAAAACTGCTTGCTAGTCAGTTGCTCAATATCTCGTTTTTGTGAGTATTGATGTAAAGAATAAGCTACAACAATGCAACAGGTTAACTAATCGCGCTTACTATGATTTTTAGACATAACATACATCCATGCCTTGGGACAGAAAGTCTTAAATTAATTGAATAATCAATTAATGTAACTTCCCGGATTGGGATTTGAACACCCCGTGAGCCCCGTTACCGAAGCCAAAGTCGTTGACAGTTCGCCCACTGAACTGGCATATGTAAATTATATTTGTAACGAAATAATACAGTATCATGAAAAACTTTCACATTATTGTTAAGCACGAATTAAAAAGTTTTTATGTGCATACAAGTTAACAAAGCTATATGAGAGCTTCCTAATCAACATTCTAATCGGATGAAAGGAGTTTTCGAGAGATTTCCCAAAGGCGTTGTAACTTACAACTTATAATATTTCCACTCACTGGTTTAGAGTACTTATTTCGTATGTTAGGTTAACTTCACAGGAAGTCGTTAAAAGCTGTATAAAATTATTTCTTGTATCCGTCGGCTTAATATTAATTACAAAACAATATCAGACAAAATTCCGTGCAAAAATATGTATAATTATATAGAATTGCTTCTGGTTTGTTTTAAAATGAATCTGAGTAAATTTATATGTCTGCCCTTTGACTACGAGCTAACTTTCTAAAAATAAAAATTAAAGGAGGGAGAGAAGAGTTTTCGTTATAAATTACAGAATGATAGGCGGAAATCATTCTTGAGAGATAATAACTCCAATTTCACTTCGGGCTCAAAATGAAGGGATCAAATGAGAAGTTATGAATATTGATTCTCTTTTCTGGCAGTCATTTTCTCATCAAGTTATTACGAAATTATATTGCGAAGGAGAATTATTTAAATAATTTACTAAAAATATTTATGATTCGGATAATATTTTGGACATGAGATGTGAATTTTAGTAGTTTGGGTTGGTAGTGGAATCCCTTCGTCCTAAATTTGTTTAAATACAACAACTATACAATATTAATAATTACCTATTTTATCCAAGCTACATGGCACTGTAGCAGCGAAGTTAAACATGTACTATATACATTACATACGCAAAGATGATTCCGCCGTCCATGATTCTTATGTATGTCTACCAAAAATCGATCGAAAAATACTGCTCGTACAGGGGATCGAACCCGTGATATCCGGCACTGAAGCCAACAACGCTTACCGCTGCGCCATATGAGCCGACCTTAATTTATTCTTTTTATTTAAACTTTTTTACCGGTTAAAAATATTCAAATTTCTCGTGTTTATTTTCACAAAATTTCAAATTAAGTCGACCACTTGTAATTTGGTAACGCGGTTATTGGGCCAAATGGACGATTTATTTAATCGAAGAAAATATCCGACATAAATATACATATATCAAAAATTGATATTATTTAGAATTTTATAAAGAAATGGTTTTTTTTGATAATAAAAACGTAGCTCTAAAGCTACCAGAATACTGAAAGCTTGTAAATGGTTTCATGTAAGGTCAAATAAATTATCTTTAAAATTTTAAAAAAATAGTACGTTAGACATTTTTTCCTGGGCCATAAGTAAAGAGTCCACAAAAACGACCTTTCTTAGTAACAACTTACTTAAATGCGGCATGCTTAACATTAAAAGGTTCTCTAGCCTGCCCAAGGCAGTTTATTCTTCAATATTTCAAATTGTAAAATTTGGTATTAATACATTAATTGAGAACATAAAATTGAGAGGAAGAGCATCTTGTTCAGTCGTAGTATTGCCACCGTTACTGTGTTTTTTGTTGTGTATTGTAACAAATATTCTCGAATAGTCTATCCAAGCTATTCGCTGTTAATTATATCGAAATATATTATAAGTTATTGTATTGTTATTGATTATAACAGCACAGTAACGGACGATTTGATTTAGTTCCCACAATATGTGCAATATCAGTGACAAGAAAAAAAAACAAATAATGTCTTAGGACAAAATCTTTACGGCGTATTTTCTTTTATATTTCCAAGTTACCGCAACAGATGTCTCAAAGTTATTTTATTTTCACATAAACGGGCTGAGAAATCGCTACTGAAATTGTGTCGCAAAGGCCGAAAAGTTTTTGATGAAACAAGGGATATGTCAATATAAAGAAGTACATACCTTATTCTTAACCGTAATTAAGCTGCAGGGTGGTTAGAAAGTAAATCAAATAATAATACAAAAAACAATGTAAACTTTAACAGTCAACTATAATTTTAACCCTGTTTGTGGTTCGATATTTTATATTAATTAAAAAATGCGAAAAATTCTGTAATGTTTTATATTATATCAATTTATATCGAGTATTTATTTTTTATATGGTATTTATGTTTTATAATTATTAGAGAATAATTATCTGGATAGGACAAGATGGATTTGTTTCCGGTCTAAAACATGGTCACAATAGTGAACATATGTACCACTTTAATTTTTAACAATTTTTATTTCGTATGGCGTATTTTTATTAGTTGGCTCACTTCACCTCACGAGGGTCGTGAGGTGAAGTGAGCCAACTAGTAAAATGGTAAAACGTTTTTTCTTGGACTTGTAAGTACTATCAAGTCTTTACTTGGTGCTTTGGTGGATTTTATTTTATTGCAATGTTTTAACTTAGATTAATTTAAGACGTGCAGAATATTACAACGCATCTAACTTTTTTTTCTAAAATACCACTTGGCTCAATCCACCTCAAATAGATCCATATAATCACGCAACAGTTGCTTAATGCCAATAAAATCCAATATCTAAGCAATACGTATGTGAGCGCTAAAGCTGCTTTTGCGTTATTCAAAGTCACCAGTTCTGAGTTCTGCAATGACTTTCTCCTACATGAAGGTGCTGCCAAAAGAGATATAAAGCCCAAAGATTGGATCTTAATTAATGATTGTTATCGTTAGTAAAATATACATGGAAAAAAAAGAAGATTTATCGCCTCAAATTTGTTTAGTACTTGGATGTAGTAGACGTTAAACGGGTTCTTTTCACCGATGGCATCACGGTTAGGGTATCCAATCCCGAAGCCTTTTTTCAATCCCGGGATTTCGGAATTGATTTATTTTGAATCCCGGGATTCCGGGATCCCGGGATTGAGATTTTCTCACCGAGGAATTTGAAATCCTCAATTTGCTATACTTTTTCCCGGAATCTCACGGAAACTCGTTTTTTTTTTTTAGCTCACCGAGGAATTTGAAATCTTCAATTTGCCAATTTCGTGTAAATTTGTTCAAAATTTTTCAATCCCAAAATCCCGGGATCGCGGCCATCTCAATCCCGGAATTTCGGGATCAGAAAATTGAACGGGATCCCGGGATTGGATGCCCTAATCACGGTGTCCTGGACAAACGTCGGGTACAATTCACAGCGTGTATTCATAACATAGGTCAAAGCAAATCAACAGGCAAAGTGATACGGGAATTCGGAGGTGACGTTTAGTAGTCATATGCTCCACGCAAGGATTGGATGTGGTCGAAGAATAAAGTAAGCATGAAATCCTACTTAAAATGAATAAGTACAAATTCAAGGTTGAGTGGATAAACCAGGGATGGGGCACCTTTTAATTACTTAAGGTCACATTCATTTATCTGATTCAACATAAGGTCGCAGTAAAGAAAACGTTGACACCCCCCCTTTTTGGTTTCGACTGTTGAACATATAAAGGGTTGATTACGCTCTTTTTTCAAACGCTTGCGTATAATATTTTGATCAGTGTGAATATTTTGATCACGTCAAAAGGCCGCATCAGAGTAGCCAAGAGGCCGCAGGTTCCCCTCCACTGGGCTAAACTCTCACTGTATCGGAAAAGAATGCTATATTCATCCTCAGCTTACAATTGATCTGCAGCAACTTTTCAATTAAAAAATAAGGATTCTTCTTATTTCCCTTATTTTAGTCATGTCAGACTATCTTCTAAGAACAACCAAGCATTTCACATGTAATAAACCGCTTTGCTTGTTTCTATTTACGTAACTTAATATGACATCAAAAGGGAAAACGCAAAAATAAAACTAAAATCATAAAAGTCTTTGAGAGACATGAATATTTAAAATTAAGTCGCATTAAAAAGTCACATGATATTTTTTTCATGAAATCCTAGTAGGCACTTTAAAACAAAAGGAAAAGTTTCTCCAAGTTGTTTAGGACGACAGCCACGTCGACAATTTATTAAGCAGCGGTTTTCAGGCTTTGACTGTTCTTTGATCAGTTGCTTTGTTTGCGGCTTTTCACGGAATCGCTCTTGATTGTTTCCATACAAGCCGTAATTCATCATTTGATCTTAAGAAATTGTGTTTATTTACTCTCAATGCTATGGTCATGTGTAACAAAAAATAAAGAAGATATCTAATTAAAAATGTCCAGTACATACTTCACAAATTTTATTTTAAGAAAAATAAAGAAAAGATAATTTAAAATATCAAGTACATAATTCACAAATTTTATTTTTAAAAATCCTGACCTCACACTAAGACCTCTTACTGCTGACCCACCTCCCCCATTTAAACCATGTTGTCTCCTAATGTGGTGAAAATTTAGGCCTAATGAAGCTGTCTCAACAATATATTTTTTAATAGAACAGTTGGTTTTTTAGCTACTCATGCGCACTTTTCGAAAATAGTAGTTAGCTAATTGCTCTTGTCCATTTTGTTATGTATATACTAAGAAATGTAAATACAATACATAATTTTAATATAGGCTGAGCCAGGAGGAACTTAAGACATCACAGACGTACATGCAGTTTAACAGAAATCCATAAATCAATTGAAAAATAAGAGTCTATAAAACTGTCCGCATTGAGGTTCGAACCCGTGGGCTATACAGACAATTATTTTAAGTAAAACGAAACCGTTTCAGTTTTTTTAAATATGATTTGCGGAGTGATTGTTAGAAAAGTAAATTGTTTTGACACATAGATTTTTCATATATCATTCATTACTATATTACAATAAATTATTTGATAATATGAAAAAGTATAACTAATAACTATATCATTGATTTAAAACAAAAAAACATTTGTGGCCGTATAAAGTACAACAAAATATACGCAGAAGTAAGTATTTTAAAAATAAAGTGATACATGAGTAAAAATATTACAGTTATAAAGAAATACCCCTATATGAGCAGAAATCCCATTAATGAACATTTATTAACTATCGGTAGGTCTTAATGAACTGTTGGGCAATCGCTGATGTAATAAATCGGATTAACTCAGTACTGTATCTATTGGATTATTTTCCATTATTGTTTGGTAAATAAGATAACCTTTTATAAAATAAGAAATATTATTCTATACAATTCCATTAACCTACTTATCACTCAATTAGTATTGAAATAAATCAATTTCAGTGCGTACTATATGAGTTTTCAATTAAGTATTGTTGACGACTCTGATGATAAGATTAAAGCCTAGCAAAGGCTGAAATATTCGAATAAATCGTCAAAATTACGATACTAACCCGCCGGAAGATTGAGTGAAAAAAAGGCATATCACGTTCTTGAATTTCTGACGAAAGAAATAAATGTATCATATTAGTCATTAGTAAATGAAAACATCATTATCATAATTGAGAATCATCGTAGTAATTGTGTCTATAAAATAAATCCTGTTAATACGTTCGTATTTTTTTTTATTGTTGTCGATATAACCAATAATATTTTGAATGATAATAATTTAAAACCAGAGGGTCCATGGCGCAGCGGTGAACATCGTTGACTTCCGTGACGGATCTCACGGGTTCGAACAGCATTTATTCAATCGATTTACCGACCTCTGTTTGAAGGCATGGATGTTTGCACCCTTGCAGTTCTAAAATAACAAGGCGTAGCGAAGGTGATTAGTAAACAATTAGCCGTATCCTTCTATTCCTACTCTTTCGAAAAACAGTTCTCGTAGAAAAAAAATCTATTAAGATAACTGCATTAAGAAACCAAAAAAGAAATAAACAAGTAACTTTTATTTTCATTATATATATACATAGGCTTTAAAATCATAGCTATACTTTATTCGGTCCAGTAGCCTACTGGGCAACGTCGTTGAATATGCGTTATTTTCTGGTTCGGTTGCAAACCCCTATACAAACAGTTTTATAACGTGTGCTCAGAGGTATGCATGTAATGTTTGCATCCCGTCCCACACATAATAAACAGGGCGTAAGTAATGAGAGCTATTATGTAGCTTCTAGTCCTTTCCTAGCCCATCCCTTTACTCTTTCCGTATCCGAAAACGAGGTTTATGTTGAGATACTCAATTAGGAGTTCATATCCTTCGCGTTGGTAACGGTTCTAAAGAAAGAATTCATATAGTATGCCCAACAATATGTATTGAATACGTCAGGAATGCTTTATTTTAAGATTACGACATCCATTTACACTCAACTTTATTAACGTGATAATACGTTCCACAACAAAACCGTTTAAATTTATTTTATTTTTAAAATTTTAAAAATCGTGTTATTTGAAAAAAGAACAACACTGTGGTCTAGTAATAATGAAGACCCAATAAGTGAATTATTTACGCAAAATATTATTTAAAATAACAACAAAAATAATATTCATGGCAACTTGATTCTAAGCGGGGACTTTATGAGGACTGGAAAATCACCATTATTGGTAGTAATGTCTGACAAGTCTAATGTGTTAAGATCTAATGAAGCTTTTTGTTTGTTTTTATTGACTTGTGTTGTTGAAATTCGTGTTATTAGGAAATCCGTTATCCGCTTCTGTGTTTTTGTGCCTGGGACCTGTGCTAGAACAAATAATGCGTTTAAAAATATGATATTTATTCATTCTAGTGTACCGTGCTATTTCAGACAGTATTTAGGAACGAAAAGATAAACCTTTTGAATATTTCAACGATGAAAATAATAAAATCAATTTAAATGAAGTTGGGGTTGTCTACATTAAATTGGTTAATACTGTTGCTATTTTTATTACAGAGATATTTCTTTTTTTTTTATTTTGGCTAGAGTGACAGCAAAATAAAAAGTAACTTCCAAGATAAAATTTAGAATAAAAACGAAATAAAGATGTACACAAAAAGGTTTCGTTTCAAATAAAACCTTCGAATCATGCAATTTGAGCGAAATGTTCCACCAAAAACGGCATAAGACCGGTTTACATTGGGCATATAACTAAAGTAAGCAAACAGTAAAGTTAGATGTCAAATTGTATAGATGTATTTGATCGAATTTTTTCGGTATGTTTAAATAAATCTATGACACGTACCATATTGATGAGAGATACATGTAACATAAATTTATTTTTGGTTTATCGCTATCGATACCAGGAGATTTAATGTTATTATGTATGAACTATTGGTGCAAGGTGGAAAAACAACCATCATATCTACGAAAAAATATTATGGTACCACAAAATTATTATTTTTACACGTAAGGTTATACATAAATTAGCCTTTTTTGAAATTCTTTTGTACAATGATTACGAAGAAAATAAAATCTTTTTGAACATTTTATATTAAATGTAATAAAACAATACAAAAATATATCTTAATTATATTATGACTACGTATTGTGCAAATACATTGGTATCGTTTTTTTTTATATAAAAGCCTTATGAAATTAAAAAAAAAAGATTAACTGTTGCCCATTAAATAAACTCTATTTTAAAATAAGCATTTAAATATAATAGATAACATATCTATATTGGGTTAAAATACATTAAATAATCGTTATTTCATTTTTAATATATAATATATCATATCGGGTCCTATGGCGCAGCGGTTAACGTTGTGGGCTTCCGTGCCGGACTTACGAACAGCATTTTTTAATAGACTTATCAATTTCTGTGTAACTTTTAATAACTGGGTGTAGCGAGAGCGATTAGTCAACCACTTGTCCTGTCCTAGCATTATCCTACTATCCCTACTACTTTCTTAGAATAAGAGACGTTGAGCGACTGAGTAACAAACAGTTCTCGTAGAAAAACTTCTATTGAGATACCTTCATTGGGTGGCCACATTCTTTACATTGGTGCGGACATGGATAAAAAATATATATAAATTTAAAAAGTTATTTTAAAAATAAAAACACTATGTTCGACTTCTAACTCGGATGATTTATAGTATAAATAATGACAAAATTATAGCCACAACAATTTTGAACGTTTATTTTTATAAAAATAAAATTGTTAGTATAGACACTATGGACGGAAGTTTTTAATTATTCTGAATGTCCAAAAAAGGGTTAAAAATTCTCCCAGGACCTACCGAAAACGTGCTATAGGCGGCAACGTGACTTATCTTAAATTTTCGTACTTTACTGGAAAGATACAAAACTACTGCTGACATCTATCTATAAATATATTTTAAGCTTTTGCGTAATATTTTTGCCGAGAGAACTTTAGATAGGGATTTTTAAAGTAGACTTTACTGATTGGTTGATAATTTAGTCAAGAAGCTGTTGGTATTTTCGTCTCAATTTTTCCTGAGATTTATTTAAAAACTAAGCCATATTTTTTATTTTAAGAAATAATAAAGCAATCTTTTCGCAATAAACTGGATGCTTGTAACCAGAGACTCGAGTTGGGTAGTTTGAAAAAGAAAATGTGGCATCCGGTAAAGGTCTCTTGATTGAGGAAGGCACGGATAAGCGACGCATCTCAGCACATCGCAGCGTGACGGGGTGAATACACCATTCGGAAAATATTATTTTCACTTTCGTACCACCTCTCGTTCTAAGCGCAGTGCGGTGCTTGGTGAAAGGCGGCGCTTCATTGTGATAATATGTAGATAAAGACATAGATCTATTTTTTCAAAAATTGTAGTTTGACGGCATTTTTTGTTATCTGATACTCTTTTATCTTAATATAATATTTTTTTTTATTGTGGTGGACATAAATATATATTTTGTAACGCAAATAATAATTTAATTCTAACACATTTTGAATTATCCTAGATCTACATTTCAATATGTTTCGTAAGAACATTATGTGGCATTTTATGAACTATTTAGAAAATTCTCAGAATTTATTTAATGAATATTGCATACGATTGACGAATTATAAATTTAAAACTTTTACAATGAAGAAAAAAAACATAAATCAATTTAGTATTAAAAGCAGTAGAAAACAAAATAGACAAGGAAGTCAACTGAGTAAGCTCCGACGAACACTACTTTAATCTACGTTAATGCTCACATAGCATTGCTAAAAACCAGGGCTGTAGAGTCGCGTGAAAAAAAGGCGACCCCGACTCAGAGGATTTTTTTTAATAATTTCATTTTAACTTATATATATGTATACCATCAGATCATCTTTAGTCAGCCATGCATGAAATGTAAACACTTTTGACTATTTTGTTTAAATACTCATCATAAAATATATTTTTCAAAAATAAATCGAGTCGCTCATTTTTCACGACTCCGACTCCGGCTCTACAGCCCTGCTAAAAACAAATAATTTTACAACCGTTGTGGATAATAGAGTCGAAAGCTCTGCTTAACCATCGGACGTTTCCGAGACAAGTTATGGTGGATTTTTCAACTCGAGTTGATATTTAGTGACACGAGTGCTATATTTTATTTTGATATATTTAAAATGATTAAAAGTTTGATAAAAAAAAATATGGGCATATTTTATTTCGTTCAATGTTGTTATAGTGGCGGCATAAATATATTTTTGTAATATAGTTACATATTTTTTGAAATATTTTGTTTCGAATAAAAACCACGCTAATGCAAAATCTAAAATAATATGAAGTTGTCGTTTTACTACAATAATTCCGTATTCCGACTACGATTCAGCAAAGGGATCATTTTAAGGTGGATTTAAATAACAAAGTATCTCTTCTGAGCAACGATGAATATTTAGTACACCACGCCGCTGAATTTTTCGGTATGCTCAGATTTCACGGCAGAGGACTCTGCCCCTGGGAAAACTTTTGGCGGGAAAGACATTCGCAATGTCAAGGCTTTTATCGATTCACTCTACGCGAGGATTCTGTTGACAAACAATAAAAACATTTTTATTCTTTAAGCCTCTCTTGAGCCAGCTGTAGCATTTAATTTTGTAATATTCAGACATGGCTCAAGCTTTTCCTTCATCAATTCTATCTGTTCTACTTGATTTGTCGTAACTAAGCAACGTGATATAAAAACAGGTAAGTGTTTATAGTCGGCTATTGAAGTGTGATGGCGTTTGGCAGTGTTGTTTTATGATTTCCCTTTAAAATATGTACCACAATACGTATGAAATAAGCAAAACATATCTACGTATTAAACACTTCTTCTACTTAAACTATGGAAAAGTACCATAGACAATAATTACAGAATGAAAAAAATATATTGATTGTTTGCTATCGAAATCTTAAAATATTTTCGCGTTCTCTCTCACGCGCAATATTAAGCATTGTTATTACCTGTAGATGAAGATTTTACATTATGTTATGTCGCCATTTTTAATAGGAGTCAGTACAAAATAACTCCGTTGAATTTGTTTAGGCAAAATACCATATTTGCACATATATAAATTATACTAAAACCATCATTATCATCGTTTAAGCCCATCGCTGCAGAATTCTAACTTCTTTCGTCCGATCTTGTGCTGCTAAGACTTTTTTTTTCAGATACGTCGTAATGTCATCGTTTATCAAGGTTTTTCCGCCTTTAATCACAGCTATAATATAAATACTGGCTTTACTGCGCAAAGCTCAATATAAGTGTTTAAATAAGTAAGATATTAAAAATGTCAGGATAAGAGTTGCTATCATATATTATATTTCTTCCCTTTAATTGCAAAAAAATACACGCAAGAAAAAACTTTACGACATCATTTTAAAATTACTGATTAAAAAAACTTGATAGTTTGATCTTTCATCTGTTTATTTTCAACTAGATAAAGAAAAGGTTTAAGCTGAAAAGTATTGTAAATAATAATAACATCATTATTTAAATACAAACAAAATATTGTGTACCTATTTATTTTTTAATACATTTTTTTATTTAACATCTTTGTTTGATATTCTCTGATGCTACGATATAAAGGTCTGGTCCAAGTTTACATATATTGTTTGTGTGTTCTAGATTTTACATTTAATCAACTTGAAAAGTAAATATTTGTATATATTATTTATTTCCCTGTGAATATAATATAAAAAAAATGGTTTCAATTCGTGTAACACGACACGCTTGGATTCGCTTTATCAATTCAAGAGACCACCATAAGATTGCATTACTTCAAAAAATAGTATACATAATTTCTTGCGGTTTGTGTGACTAGAGACTTAGTGTTGAATGTGTAATAAAGTCGAAGATTCTCAAATATTGTCCTATTAATTCAGGTTATACATGCATTCATAGTAATTAAGATTAACCTACACGTCTTTATGAATGAAATGTTTATTTTGCATTGTATTAAGTTGTGAAACTCACCGTAAATACAAACAAACAAGTTGATACAAAGAAATAAGAATTTGAGTACATATCCAAAGAATTGTAACAAAAGATGAGTACTTTTTAAATACAATAAAGAGATCACGTAGACAGTAGACACATTGTATTTATTCGACAGTAAAATTCAATTGAATTACTAAATACTGCATGGAAGTAGGTAATTGGGGTATCGCATGTCACAATATTTTATCTAAAAGCAATTTCACTATTTTGTCTCTTACTCGAACAATAAGTACGATGAATTCAAATGATTGTGAAGCACTGGAAGTCACCATTTTTCGTATTAGAAATCATTTTTTTTTACATTTAAGACAACCTTTTAGATATACCGTTAGCCGTGCAAAGGAAACGGGACAAAGAAAATTACATGCGGGTTGTTTATCGGGCGAACAATAATTCATCTCATCGTTTAATTTACCGTGAGGAAAAGTTATCGTAAAAGAATTACGAAGAAAAGATTATTGGTTTACGACGGTTATAAAGACATTAATTAAAAAAGCAGACTACAAAGTAACTGACAATTGCAGTGACAATGCTTCGTTATTAATATAAAACTTATTTTCGATTCATAATTTCCTCGAAAATTCGACAATCCGCATCTGTACATATTGATATAATGATATAAATCGAGTTTTAAAGAAAAATTCAACACTTGTTTCTAGTTTGTCATGATTTGGGACTGCAACACCAGAAGAATATATCAACACCGTTATTCCGATATATCATGTCAACATTTAGAGTTAAAATACCTGTATATCTAATATCAATATCGGTATTACAAAAAAGCACAAAATATGGCTAAATGAATTCGTTATACCGAGCGAGTGAATTGAAATCGGTATTTAAATATTTCATATAAAATATCTTCATTAACAAATACATCACAATCATAAACATATGATTTTCATTTATATCACATATATTTTCATTAAATAATAATACATCATCGAAGGACTCATAAATTCTGGAGCCTGTCAATATAAACACAACTCGTGGTAGATTTAAATTCATCTCGAGTAAATTCTATTAAAACGTGTGAAAAAATGTTTTTGTTGGTTTATGAAACCAAAATACAGGTAATTTTGCATTTTCAAAGCCGATATATTAAAATAGTATTAAATAAACACTACAAATACTGAGATTTCATATTCATGGTATCTAATCGCCCGTTGTGGTTTAGCTGGTTAGAGCTTGCTCTACCAACCAGGTGAGTCTTGATTCGATTTCCGGTAAGGTCAATGTCAAATTTAGATTTTTTAATTTCAATTTAAGACCTAAGACGTGGGTTTTTGTGATGTCAATTTATCTCGAGTGACTTACAATAAATTTTCATCGAGTTTTTGTCGTATGATCTTTCAACTTAAAAGTATATGGCGTATTGGCATTAGCTGTAATGTCAAATATTTTTTCTTTTAAAATTAATCTTTAATTAAAAGTAACACCAAAAATATAGTAATTTTATTAATCTACGAAAATATGCAAGTACGATATTAAGAGGCAGAATTTATAATAAGATGTTTTGTAGAGTTTTTCTTATAAAAAAATAGTCGGATAGTTTGTCGCATTTTCTGCACGACACTATTACAAAAAAAGATATAAAATATTTAAAGTATGTGTGGAGTGAGACCAGTAAAGCCGTATAAATTCTGCTTATCTAGAAACCGAATATATTTCCCGCCAACCAATTTAAAGTGAGTATGAAAATTTTTCGCTGAAATTGGAAATCCGTTCTATTGAATGGGATGTGCATTTTCTAAGAATTTTATCACGTTATGCAAAACGACTATTTTACACCTATAACGTATATGCTCATAATGTAGAGTGAACTATGTTCGAACCATGCAGTAAATGGATTTCCCCACGAAAGTTGTTCTGTAAAAACCACGAGTATCTACAATATTTAGATTATTCACAAGAAAGAACAAAGCTTTTACTTGCTTCTTCATGGTACTTCTTTTTAAGTAGACACTTTAAGGATTTTCTATATTTTTTTTGAAACATTTATCAGTTTTATGTATCCTTCATACCGGAAGAAATAGGTCTCTTCAGCAGGTGGACCTACATAATATATATTTTTTAAGTTTTCTCAGCGTAAAGCAAAGCCATCAGACTGACAGCATTAAATATAATGATACAAGGTTTTTTCTGTGTTTATTTATGAATTAAATTACTATATTTTTTTCCATGTCCGCTTCGCAAGAGCATCTGGACTTTTAGTAAAGTTTATCGCAACATATTTTTTTTACGAGAACTGCTTGTTACTAGATTGGTCAACCATTCTTTTTTTCCAAAGAAATATAAGGATACTGCTAAAACAGGACTAATGGTAAGCCAGTCACTCTCGTAACGCCTCGTTTTTATGTATTAAAGACGAGTTTGTCGGAGCTTACTCAGTTGCCTTCCTTGCCATTTTTTTTTCTACTTTTTTAAAATTTTAAATTGTACGTACATCCATATCTTCGAACAGAAATTCATAAATCGATTGAAAAATCAAATTATAAAAATGTCCGTACTGGGATTCGAACTCATTACCTATGTAACCGAGGTCCGTTAGACACTCGACCACGCAGCCAGCAACATTACTATATACATACATACTATTTTGTGAGTCGGCTTCGGTCCCGGTGCTGACATTTCACGGTGCATACATCCCAGTACGGACAGCTTCTATAAATTATTTTTTAATCAGCATATGGATTTTTTGTTTGACCGCATGAATGTCTGTGATGTCTTAAACTCCTACCCATCCGATCTTTAAAAAACGGGGTGTAGCTAGAGACTATCTTACCACTAGTTCTGACCTATCATTATCCTTCTATCCTTTACTCTCTTCAAAAAAGAGAGTTTAAGCAATTGAGTAACAAGCAGTTCTTGTAAAAAACTTCTGTTGTGACTAATGCTTCTTAGGACTGTTGGTTTGTTTTGTTGCAACTGAGGTGAATACTTTTTCCACAAATTGTGTGTTTTATTATTTTTTAAATATTATCGTTTTTAAGTTATCATCTAAAAAGACCAATCCTCCGTTAGTAGCGAGATTGGCAAACTATAACCAATATAAATACATTGTTAATTTAATTCCTAAGTGTAATATCAGACTCTGTTTTCTAATGGTTGGCAACATCTTTTGGAATGTTATAAGTCACGTAAGTAGCTATGAGGCACTACAATATAATGTCAAGACAATAAAAAAATGTCGGACAACATTCTTTCCATGAAATATTTAATTCGACAATACTTCAAAAAAATATTCATGCACGCAATCTTAATATCAGAGTGATATTTTATATTACATTTTCATGCATTGTGTCTCTATTTTACCCTCGCTACAAAACTTTCATTCGAATAGTAATATTTATTTTATATGTAAATAACAATCATTAATTAAGGTTAATTAAACAACCTTGTTTTAATGCCCTGGTCTGAATGGTGATATACTCGTTCCTCTTTTTATTCTTTAATGCGATGTAATTTAAAAATTTAGAGTTTTTCGAGAAGGTCTCTAACTTTGCAGTAATTTTGAAAATGATTTCATTAAAAATGAGCCTTTTAAGCGTGCACGCAAGAATTATATTTCTGGCTATAACAAACTTCATAAGCAATAATTCATCCAATATAGACAGTCATCATAATTTTACTGCTAATTATATTGATAGAAAAAAAACAACACATTTATGGTTAGTCGTGAAGAACCATTATCATAAATATGTAGATAGTAACTGTAAATAATATAATATAACTAAATGTAAAATATAAACGAATACTAACTCATCTAATGATAAAAGTGATATTAAATTAAATACCAAACCATACAGACTATAGCGGCTATAATTTTAATCAAAAAATGTCCCGTCAAAAAGGTCATTTTTAAATCATATAAATAAGGATTTTTTATATCGATTTTTGAAAAATATATCATGCCATTCTGATATTAATTATCTGACTGCTTAGCTGATTCTGGATGAACGGCCATGGATTAGAAAAAAAGCACTTTATGTAATATAGATAATAAAAATATTTTAAGATCTATACAAATAATAGTCAAATCAAAATCATATTTCTTGCAGACTGATGTTCAATTTAAACTTTTTCAATCAAAAAGAATACTTTGTGCATTATTGAAAACATAAATGTGGCAGACGAAAAGCTGTTTAATACTTTACGAATTTTATCATATTCCCCGACTTAAAAACAAACTTTATCGGATGGCGTGAATGGATACCAGTTGTCTTTTTTTCAAATTGAAAAATGTCGTGTCTTATTTCTACTCCTACATACACTATCTAAAACATTGACAATATTTATCGCACGGAGGGCTTGTTCAATTAACATATTTGTACCCAAGATACACAGTATCATGTCAAACAAATTGAATTACGTATCGTACTGTCTTGTACAATAATTCCAGTTACCACATTGAGCCCTAGACCCGTGTTTTCGCGTGACAAGTTAACTATGCGTTGACTCCCAGTCACGTGAAATTTTACCCCTTCAAATCGAGCCACAACTGTAAAATTAATCTCTCTTTTATCTACACGTATAATAAAACAAAAAAATCATGCTAGTAGATTCTCAAATCATTCCAAAACAGTTGTTCAATTAGTTCTTTTGACAAAAGCAACTTACTGATTTCATTGAATAAAAATATATTTCATTTCAAACCATTTTCCGCGGCACCTCACCCATTTAAATACAATATTTTGGCACTTTCACCGGATCCACACTGTACTGGGAATTTTCATGACTAACCAGGCAGGATGTAAAAATCATTTTGACCCTTATACCAGAAACAGAAAATAAACATAGAGAACTTGCACGGTATATGCAATGCACAAAAAAGTGATAAGATTTTGTGCATATGCAAAAATTATCATATATGTTTAAATAAATAAGAATTATGACACTATTATAATGTATCAGTGTATTTTTTAGGTGATTTGAACAATCACTATAAGTTTCATTTGATTTGGCTAATTGTTTTCATAGTAAGATCACTTTAAGACAATCCGTAAGAAAAATGATATTTCTAAAATATAAACCTGGCATCCCATACTCTCCCGTTTCTCTCGATTTGAGCCGGGATTTGAAGAGTTTTAAGAGAGAATTACGCACCACCCTTGATATTTAAATTAAATCAATATCTGGATACTAAAATTTTATGTTACTAATAGTAAATAGTGCCGGCTATTGCTTCGTTACTAGTATTGAAATAATATCTCGCAATTTACGTGACAGATGTTTACGGCAAATTGCAAGATAATGACGAGAACCCCTGAACATTTTATCACATTTTTGCGGTGATTTATTTGTAGTAGCATTAAAAAATATATGCAACGCGTAATTTTCCACGGGACTGTGAATTATCAAATGTAAACATTATTAAGTGGTATGCTTAATATAAAATTATTTAGCTGATTTTTTTAAACTTCTGCCAGCTTATAACATAAATATAATATACATATTAAAATAAGACCATTATCATACCAAAGATTTGCACAATGTTAATATACATATGCTTAAAAAATATCACAATAATCATTAATGTATTGATATTAGATACAATTCCAGAATGTTGATTTAAGAAATAAAGGTATTAATTTGCTGCAATATCCAACATCAAAAAAGCGGGAATATACTTCCATCATTTCAAATACAATACAATTTATTTCGTAATGAAAACGGACAATTGTTTAGAAAGTAGGGTAGGGATTTGTTTCTTAAATGTAAAAGAATGTTTGGTGTTTTCAGAGTGTAAAATTGGAGTTGCAATATCTCTAATATATAAATGTGTATATGCTACATTATGTATATAGAAGCATGGACGTTTTTGGGTCACGGTTATGCAGTGGCAGTCCGTTTCTGACCCAATTCCGCAATGGAAATGGTAGAAAAGTGGCTGCAGTTGCTCAAATCATGAAGTTAAGTTCGTCTCAAAGCTTAAAAAGGATTAACTCAAGGCTCGGATTAATATTTCAAACTTGAAGGGTTCACATTATATGGCTTTTCTCAGATCTGGATTCTCTAAGATATGACTTCTCATTTTATCGTAGATTATAAGGTTTTCTATTTTAATAGTTATGCAAAATTTAGTGCATTTAGTAAAAGTCATATGGACGTTAGTCCGCGGGAAGCGAAACTTACAGCAACAGAAGTTACTCAGTTCCCTCTCTCTTTTTTTGAAGATAGTATGGATATAAACATAGAGCTGGGATACAATTTGTAATTAGCTAATCGTTTTTGCTACGTCCGATAGGAGAAAAAATTACCTTTTACAAATCCATGTTTTCGAATTAAATTGATCGATTGAAAAATGAAGCTTCCCTTACTGAGAAGAGAACCCTTGAGCACCATGACCGAAGCTAACGACATTGACCACTTGATCCATCGATTTAAATATATATTATAATATTTCTATTTTAAAACAATCTTAAGCCATCGACGTGTCGAAAATATATATTATTTATAGAAAAAACAAAATCTCGTTAATGCGTTGACAACTAAGGAAATCATACGTTATTTCATTATACTTTCTGGGATTGCACCATATTAAATTGTTTTAAAGCTAAGTAAGATATCGACTGTGAAAAGGAAAAAAAAAACGTAACCCACACATACTAAATTTTACAGGAGACACGAAAAACTTTTTTAGATGATCTTCGGCCAAAGGCATTTTATGAAATATACATACTTGGAGACTGATAAACTGGCCTTTAATTGATTTTTATGTGATATTTATTGAATATTTTTTTTCCAAAAAAAACTTTTTTTAAGTATTTTTTCCTGTTAGCAATTTTGACAGACCCTATTTTTTCAAATTTAAAAGCAAAATTTAGAAACTAATTAGGAATTTTCAGCTTACATCCTTTTAATAGAACGTGAATCAATTTGTATAGATTGTGATTATTGAAAAAAAACTGTTTTGGAAAAACTGAAGGTTACGTCCTTTTTCCTTTCCGCAGTCGATATGTATCAACTTTACATAACTAATGTGGCAAGATTATTAGTTCAACAACGTTTAATAATAATTAAATCCATAATAAATATTAAATTAAATTATTTCAACTCCCTGATGACCGTAATAGAAATGAACGTTATTAATTCGATCATAAAGATATTATAAATCTATTGCAGATTCTACAAATAGTTTACTATTGCCTGTTTAAAATCGTCTGTCACTAACGTTTCCGCAGTTGTTTATTTTATGCTCATCCTTATCGAATGGTTCACGGAAGTTGAATACTATTAATACAGTTTATACACTTTGAATAATTGATATAATTCCAATACATTTTTTGAGCGAACGAAAATAATTGTGAATTATCAAGGGATATTCAATTTCATTAAATGATGATTAGCTAAAAATATTTGTTTACTAAAAGATATCTTTTGGTGAAAGCTTTATTACGTCCTCCATAAAAGTAGTCATAAATTATACTACCGTCATGCCTAAATAGCTTTCGATATCCAGAATTCAATAGTCAATGGGGTGAATATAGGCAGTCGTTGAGGGAAAGTTTCAGAGGCAAGTATTATGTCATTATGGTAGCTTTTAAACTGTTTATTGGTTTTCCTATAATGGCAAACTTGTTATCTGTACAATAGTTAATTTATTTTTCTCACAAGGTTTATTTTTATTAGCAAATACCACACTTGAAAGCATTCTTTATAAAAACACCTCTTCGTGAAACTAATTCTCCGATAGTTACGTCGATTCCAAGAGTTGTTTTATAGAGCGTTCAAAACAATTTTTCGTATTTATTTAACATTTAACTCACTTAAAGTAAAAATATAACACCCGATAATTACCAAAGAATTATAAATTGAAATGAATCGATTTGAACGGAGAGATAACTTAACGACCTAAAACCATTTTAGGGATTTCGACAAGTTCCAAAGATTAATAATTAAAATTTGGATAGTTTTCAAATTTTTAATACATAGTATAATTTAAATAATTAAAACTGTGACTTTTCTGGCAATGTAACATGAACCAAAAAGGTTTTTTTCTATTTTCGACAAATATTCTTTGCAAATATATAAATTGAAGGAAATAAGAATATTTTTCATCCCTTGTGTATAATTTGAGAATCAATATGATTCTTGAGACTAGCGTAACTACCCGAGATCAATGAAATACATACATATACCGACTATTCTTTACTAACAACCACCTGTTATGAATGTCTATTTGATTGATTAAAACCTCTTACATATTATTAGAAATAGGTATTGAAAACCCACTTGTTTTATCAACTTTATCTCATGCTGAATAGAAATGTGATATTAAACAAAAGAACTTTAAAATGTTCAATATTGCTGAATAAAACGATATTTCGTCGAATGAGAATCGTTGTAGACATTTTCATAAGTCTATTTGTTGTCTATGTTGAAAGGTAAAATGTTTTATACCTTTATACCTTGTATAATGTTTCTATTCATTCCAAGTAAGGGTACGTGCTGTTCTGTAGATTGATTTAATGTATATATTTTTTTCTTTTTAGTAAAATCCAGTTTGGCAATCTACAAAATTCTACCTACCCTCATATGCAATGAATAAAAACATACTATTATACAATATAATAGTAAAGGATTCAATAGCCAAAAGGTTCTTATTGTTTGGTCTTCAGTGCACTTGGCTTGGTGGGTAAGGCTAACATGTCGCTCTCTGAGGTTTATTTGGTTAAAGCTTCACCCTTACGACTGAGCGGGGAAGTCCCAGAAAGATCAATATAAAAGTTTGATTTTCTCAATTCAAACTTGAAGCTTATAAACATAGATATTTGTGATGTTTACTCTTCGAGTTGATACTGGGTGAAATATTCTCATTAAGCTTACCGCGTATGATTTTTAAATTTCAAATGCCAAGCATTTTACTGTCTTATTTTGGAGTGTCTGTGATTCTTTCACATCTTTCTCATATTAATTCCTGTAATCAAACAAAGAGATACCTAGTTCTGAACTACCAATTCATTAGTTACATCATTACCCTTTCTGAAGTTACAAGTGTTTGAACGAAAGAACCTGCGAAATATTGTCGGTGCTGTCTGGGAAGATGGCACCTGGAGACGTCGGCACAACCATGAGCTTAATAATAACTACTTCGGTAAGCCAGACGCCTACGTTGGGCCGGACATATACCACGTATTGATGAAATTACACTTGTAACATGTCTCATATTTGCTATTCCTGAGAAAACGGTGGAAGACCGTGATTTCTCTGGATAGATGGGGTGTCACGGGATCTGAGAGTGCTGGACGTCCACGACTGGTGTAAGAGGGCGGATTATAGAGTGGAATGGAGGAGATTGATTAAGGTGCACAAAGTTCACCCGTACTGTAGTGCCAAGAATAAGAAAAAGAATACCCTAACTGACAAGGAGGATGAGTTATTGATCCACAACCAGTTAAACAACTTATACTGAGATGCTCCTTTAGAAACGCTCCAAATTGAGAGTGAACGTGCTTAAAAATATAAACATGCCTCAATGGTTCTATCCAGTGATTTATACAGATCCCCTGGGATCCGTGTGACCACTGAAGGGATCCGTAGCAAATTAAAATTAATTTAGGAGGGGAGGTGGACAACGTCGAGGGTCCACGAAAGGCTTAATATAAAGTGAAAGTAGACTGTGGATTTAGTGCAGTTATGAGCCTCATCACGAATGAATGAAAAAAACCGTCTAGAAATTGGTGTTTGTGGAGACGTTCGAATATTATTCACAAACATAATGCCGCACATAAATAATTTCATATCATTCCATTAGGTTCACCCATGTCATTAAAACAAAAAGTAGCGTATTTTGTATTTAAAACTATAATTCAAATACCTTTTACATTAAATATGACAGAAAATATTTTATTTTTACGCCACCATTTACCATTCAAGACATCAAAGATAAATTTATATGTTTTATATAAAGCAGTTATGTGTGTAGAATTATTTCACTTGGGGGTTCATAAGCAGGTTTTTGCTAAAAGTAAGGGTCCATGAACATAGTATGTTTTGAAACCATTTTTATATACAAATCCAACAAATGAACAATGTTTTTATATCGATTGAGATTAAGATAAGGACGTTCAGTGATAAAATGTTCGTAAAATTAAAATAACATACTAACAGATGATCAACAAGTAAGAACGACTATAACCTGTTGATCAAAATAGCTTCAGTGCAAATACAAATTCTTTGAGCTCTTCTAATGTATTCTCATCGTTTTAATGTGGATTTTACTTGAGTTGATACTTATCAAATTTTGTATTCAATATTGAAGTAATAATAATCACCATAATTAGTTATAAACTAACTAAATAGGATTTTAATTATGTTTGTATTATTATCACAAGTCACCTCTTGTGAATATGATTTTGATTGTCCGGAAAATTATCTCACGCCATAAATTCTCCCGTTGGTAAATTTATCATTTGGTTCTGTTCTAGAGAAGAGGCTCTCAACAGACTTGGTACATTATTATGTATTATTCAATGATAAATTATATGACGTAAGTACGTGCTGCCGGCTGCGCCATTGAAATTGATTAAGAAGTAGTTTATTTGAAAAATCACCAAGAATTTCACAGCATATTAAATAATGTCAATCATGATCACATTGTTGCTTCTGTATATTTTTGTTGTCTTTATGTTATTTATTTTTCAGCGAGTGGATTTTGCTATGAATCTTTGATTCTAATAATACGAGCACGGCTTAAAATCTTTGCTTGGAAATATGTGTAATATATTATTAAATATATTGTCTTCCTACCAAAAAATCATTATGGTACTAAAACTTGCAATATTATAACAATAATATCGATTGTAAGCGATATAAAATAACGTTTTCAATTACTGGTAACATTAATAAAACATATGTTACCAGCTAGTTAACACAAAGATACTAAAACAGTAATGAGTATTTCTTTCAATTGAGTTTCATATTGTAAGTAATTACGTTTTTACGGCCTCCTGTAATGTTGTTTTTTTATCGAGTTTTTCTGTCTTGTCTAGACTGGCGATATGAACAAAACATCATTTTTTACAAACTATGTGCTTGGAAAAGAAAATAAAATTATTTACATCAATAATAGATTTCGGAGTTTGGTTTGGATATGAGTTCCATACATATTCGGGGGCTTATAATCACAGGGGTATATCTACAAAAACATAATTTTAAGTTCACCAACGTTTGACAGTTTATTTACATTTGAGCTTCTAAAATTATAATTTTAATTGTAGACTTACCCAACCGGATCTTGTAAACGATTATGTCTATTAAATACAGTCTGTATCACTAATAAATATGATAATGGCATTGCCAAATCGAGCTTAACTCAAAACACGCATATTTTGTAGTAATCAGACACCACTTGGAATGTAGCACTATTTGATATATTATATTATATTATATCCATCTAACACTAAACATCTAACTAAAAAAAAATGGCGTTACTGCCAATATTTTAATGTTTAAATATCATACAAAACTCGATGAAAATATATTTTGTAAGTCACTCAAGATCTACTCGGGGGGAATATTAGAAGGGCGCTTTTTATCCATGTTCGCTCCCAACGTGGAGCATATGGCCTTTTTGATTTTTTTTCCAATGTCTTGAACTGTTTTCAGTTTCCCAGAGTAAGAGTTCTAGTTTTCTTCATTTAGGTGTTTCAGTTTTGACTTTTAAGTTGCGATGTAAGACTATTTATGAGTGCAAAAAAATATTCTATAAAACGGTCAATCAATAGCGAGAACGATAGTTCGGGGTTCCACTGAAAAAAAACGCGAAACGAAATGCAAGGCGGAACTATTTATGAGAAATATTCAACGAAAACGGTCAATCTGGATAATATTTGTGACGGGACAAGAATATTTAGACGATAGATCGAGGAAAACGGTAAAGCGGGGAACGATTAATGCAGGATTATTTTACATTGTTCTTATGGGTGATTGGCCGGGACTATGAAAAGTAAACGATCCATGCGGGAAAACGAACAATGCGAGAACGGTAGATCGGGGTTCCACTGTAGTAAGAATAGAAAAATAATGCTAGGACAGGAGTAGTGGTTAACCAATCGCTCTCGCTACGTCCAGCTATTAAAGGATCGGAAGGGCGGGACGTATTTTTTAGACATCACAAACACCCATGCCTTGAAACAGAAATCAATAAATCTATAGAAAAAGGAACTTGAACCCATGAGACCCCATAGGACTCGACAAAAGGGCACGTAATCAAATTTATATTTCCTCAACCAGAATATCAAAAAAGAAATGAAGGTCAACTTCACTGAAAATACCAGAAAAAAGCATGTGACATAAAATCTTCACATTATTTTTCTTGAAATCCGTCTTAAAATTTTAAAATACACGACTGGGATATAAAAGTGCTAATAGTTGATTCGAGTATTTTCAGCTGATGCTCAAGTACCGTCAACTTTAAATTATTTCCCGGGATTTCTGTCATAATAAAACTTTTTTATTCCAATGAATGCCCTCAGTACAAATGACTTGTAAGGGTGTAAAAAGAAAGAAGCCTTTTTTAATTTCTTTTTTTCTCGAGCTGTCTTTAAAAAGTACTTCGCTTTTCCTTCCCCGTGATCTTCTCATTATATTTTCACGGCCTTCAAACGCAAGAAAAGCATTTTTTCATTCCTAAATGTGGAGAAATTTCTGAAGGCGATAAAAAACAATTCTTTTTCTGTATATTGTTGCAAATTCATTTTCATTTCAGTAGAGATATTTGATTGCTCGTGTAAAGCAGAGATAAAAATCAGAATATATGAAACGTGAAATTTTAGTGATGAAAATTCAACCAAATTTTTTATATATATATATTTATATATATTTACATATTACAAAGATAAGTTTAAATAATTTAAAAAAAGCACAGACGAAAAACAATTCAGAAATAATATTTTTTATAATATTAGTATAAATAGTCGTAGTTTAAATGAAATTAAAAAAAAACCTAGCCTAACCAAAATGGCTATAAAATATTCTGATCGTATAATATTTTTATTCTGACCGTTCATACCGTTCATATCATAATTTTATTCTGGCCAAAAATTGATTAAAATTCTGAGTATTTAATTTGTTCCCATTATTAAGTTGGAATGAACACCTCAAAAAGACTATTACCATTTTAACAATGAAGAGCTTAAAGCGTGGATAATTTGTTATAAGTACCTTCTAAATAAAACAAAGAATAATTGTATTCAAATAAATATTATTTTTAACCAGTGGCGTAACTGAGATTTGCAGTTTTGGGAGTATAAAAGCAAAACGTATTTTTGTAGTCAACTAACTAATCGGATAAATAAAATGGATTAAAAATGATATTACAATTCTTAAGCGTAATAAAAATCAATAATTAGTGTATAATATTTTAATTATGACAGTTGGATGACCGCAATTAAATTTATTCCCAAGAGGGTTTTTCTCTCCGAAGACATGTATTTAATACTGTAATTAGTACTTCTATTGTTTGTATCTTCTCGTTTCCCACGCACAGTGAACGAAAACCACTATGTTTATTGTCTCATTAAAATAAGTAGAGAATTAAAGTTAATGTCTAGTTTATAATAATATTATATGAAGATTGAGATAGTCTGTCGATGCATATCAAATGCATGAAGAACGTTTCACACTCAGTGCAATAACAGACATTTTAATTATTAATAAAAAACAAACTTAAATTTACTTATGAATTCATGATGTAGATGGTTTCTATGATTTTATAATTACCAAACCCTAAAAACCTTAACACGAGATCTTTTTTATCCTTAAATTTCATTACTTACTTCCAGTGGTGTAGTGTAGTGAACGCGCGTGGGGTCGGCGATCCCACAGTTTTTATAGACGATTTTTGCGAAAAAATATGTTATTTCAGTAAATATAATAAGAAAAAAAACCTATTGGAAGAACGTTTTGTTGGAAATTTGTTGTTATGGAAATCAGATTAATGCGGTTAGAGAGCATTTAAATATTATAATTAATCAGTGCTTTCAGATTTTTTTAGTTAGCACTATATAACTGCTTACCTTCATCGAAAAAGTAAGGTTAAATGACGAAATATCACCAATTTCTTGTAAAAAGGAATGTTTGTTGAGATAATCAGTTGGTATTCCAACACTTGTGGATATGAATGATTATGGTTAACGCTGAAAAAAAAACCCAGCAAACAAGCAGCTGATTTTCACCAAAGAAATAATATTTTATATTGCAAGCCTACGCAAAATTTGATAAAGTGTATTTTCGCGTAGATTGCTTATACGTTATTTATAATATTATTAAATGCCTATATCATGAAATACAGATATTCTAAAAATATTTGTGCGATTAAGTGAAAACATCTGCGCACCGTTAAAATTGACGTTGAATAAAATGCAGTATGAAAATAGCTCAATACACTATCGTGAAAGCTAAAAACACACATGAAGAATACATTAATAGCAAATGTAAAGCTGAAGCCTTGATACGACTTTTATTGTCGAATTAGTTACCGACACTTGCGAGAATATAATAAATTACATTATCAAGAGAATTTTGCCAATTTCTCGGGTGATTTTACTATTTTTCCTCAGGTGACAGAATTTGGATATAAATTTATGATTTTTCAAAGAACTTTATTAAATAAAAAAATACTGTGTAATTGAAATGTGTAAAAATGTTTAATTTTTTACATAACAATTTATTTGCTTCCATCAAACATTTCAAGATAGAAATATTAAGAGAGAAACTCTCAAATTGAGCTTCTTAAAATTTAAAGAAGGGACAAAAAATTTAAATAATTTTGAATTTACTTTTCGAATTAAGTGTGACGTTTCTTTTGAGGTAATAAAAATAGGATTTCACGTATAATATATACTGTTGATGAAGAAGTATTCTTAATTAAGCAAAATCAACTAACATGTTTCCAGTATTAAACTGTGAATATAACACATACACTGCATGCATATGTATGTATTATGATGTGAAAATAAAACTATTTTATTTTATGTAAATATATACATACATATGTATTCATGTATTTTTCAAAGTAAAAAATTACAATGACCAAAAAATTAAAAATACGTAAAAAGTACACAAAAATACCAATGTGTCCAAAATCTCGTTTAATTGAAAATGAATGTGAATTTTATATTGAGTCAAACTTTTACTAACTTCGTTAAAAATATGTCACCAAATATAATTGTTTTGGGCCGCACATAAGAGCTCATTGGGCCGCAGGTTGAGTATGGCTGGTTTAGAATAATATTAATGTTAATTTGAAGATATTATATACTTTATTATAAGAGTTTAATATCATAGGTAATCACTTTTTTAGTTCACTAAGCTTCTCCTCAACAGAAATATAATCATAGCAGTGCAGTGGTCAACTTCTTTCGTCATGCAATCGGCGAATTCGAAAAGTTAATTGTCAGTTTGAAAATTTTTGTACACAAAATGTAAATGAATTTTCTGAAAACATAAACAATTATCTTTGAAATAAATAATAAGAAGTTTTGAAAAAAAAGTACCCTTTTGTAATAATTACACTTTTACTTTACACGATCTGATTGATGTATTCGATACGATTTGAATATAATGCCTTTCCATCAAGTATTGACAGTGAACATCTTAAAAATGAATAAAAAGTCCCATACCATAAAGCATAAAGGGTTCAATAATTACATGTTTATCGGTATATATATATTCTTATAGCATGACATATTATATAGTTTTCTGTATATGGTTGTGAAATTTGATAAAAAAATGTATTTTTATTTCGTTAAAATATGAGACTTTCATTACGTCACATTTTGTAAACCATAGTTCAACAGGATTCAAAAGGTCACAATGATAGGTACTGAACAACATATTGGATATTTTTATATCGAAGATTTAGCCATTTTTTTGTTATTTTAGCATAAGAATTGCGAATACAGCCGTGATCGATCAAAAATTGCTCTGCGCTTGGCCAGCCCCAATCTTCAACAAACTTATTCACGAATTGTTTTTTTATTCAAATGTGGTTGTATTTGATATAAGTTTTATAATATGCTACACTACTATCCAAAAAAATAAAAATCATTTATTAAAGTTTTAAGTAAATTAGTTAACGTGAAAATAATTTTAATACATATTAAACTGCTCGTACTATTATTCAATTTAGTTTGCCGATTTCAATGGATCAGTGGTGATATTCATTTGGTATCATACTTTGGTGCGCAATTTTTTAATGTGTTTGGGTAGGTTCTTATGCATATTATGTTTGTGCAATTCTTATATTGTTTAACCCGTTCAATATGTTTTTATGTTAAGAGCGGTGGTGAATAAAGGAGTTAAAAGTTTATATATATACAATATACGCTCATTAAAATAAAAAAAGTAGAAATAAAATACCAAACTAAAAATAATTTAAGTTTAAATCTTTACTCGCGATTTTAAATCGAAAAAAAAACAAAAGAAAATTGGCTGCATCGCTGTTGTAAATTGCTTTTCTCTCTAGCAAAGCTTCAAAATTTAGTAGGTGTGAGAAAAAGTTGAATAACATGAAAATATTTTCTGCACGAATGGTATCCTACGAAATATTATTTCCCTAGACACTAGGCCTGACATTCTTTTTTGCACAAATTTGAACGCCGATTCCAAATATTTTCCTTCTTAAACAAGGTGATCAAAAATTAAATAGGATACCTGAGATATTTATATTCAATTCTAATAAAATATATTACAAAAACGTATTGAACATATCGCCTGTTAGAAATCTTTTGAAAAAGATGTATCGCGTGCCATTTTCTTTGAATTTATTCAGTGGTATTGAGTGTTTTTTCTTGTTTTGAAACAACTTGTGTAGAAATAATTGTTTGCAATTTTCTGTCATAACTGTATCATATAATTATTTTATGCGCCCAGTACATAGATTAATGACAAATCCACCAAGTATTGACAGTCAACACCCTAAAAGTTATAAATGACAAAACAATCGGTTGTATCCATATCGGTTTATGAAATGAATAGTTATCAAATAAATGTCATAATTCACAGACTAGATCTCTAAATTATAAATAAAGTTACGTTTCGAGTAAATGATTTTTTTTGAGCACAAAAAATGTATCTGGTTTAAAACTGATATGATATCATTTCATTCGTAAAATTCTAAAAAATATATTACTATGCATACATACCCATATATAAGGTGATTTAAAGTAATTTACTTTTCATCTCATTGCTCTGTTGACACATTTGAAAGCTACAATTTACATGAATTAATTAAATTAAATTTAGGTTTTGTTGTCTCGTTATAAAACTAAAATTAGTTAGTTATGATGAATGCGGAAATAACATAATTTAAATTTTAATGTAATATAAACTATAGTATGTACATAACAAAACGATCGAATACTTACAAATTAATTGAGCGATGAAATTTTAGAAATTACAACCACGTTTCTGGATAGTACTTTCAACATATCAGAAGATTTTAATTTTGTCAACGTAATGTCATTTTGCAACCCAATCAACTGTTATTCGACCAACTTTTCTGACGACCAACTATTTTTTTTCATTCACAGTAGTAAATTAAAAATATGGAAATAATTCAAAATCTTCAAAATTAAAAATCATTATTGCCATCGATGACGAATTTTGCTTCGCTATCGTCCAGCTTGGGAACCTTTGACGTAAAGAGAAATTAATGAAAAAATAGAAATTCGGTTCACGAAACCATGTTTAAAACGAGGGTCGAAAATTCTTTAAAAAGTACGTAAAAATTATATTTTACGTGGATCGGACTTTTTTGTATTTTACTGCGTTTGGATTAAAGTAAATTTTATCTTCATAATAAACATATCCAACCTAAGCGGGCCTCTCCTGTTTGTGAGTGACTTTCACGACCCTCTCAAATGTGGGTACGCGGAAGTATTCGTGAGTGATGAGGTTGCAAAAAATGTCACTAGCAGGTCCATATTTTGGATTAGGCATACTCAACTGGAGGTCCTATCTCCTTGGCAACATCTTGCAGTGCGACAATAAAATATTTGATGACCAATTAATATACATTTAAAAGATTATTCAATGAAATATAGTTTTTAATACAAATGATTTTCACAATGCTCATTTTTTTGTTTAAAAGAATGTTCAGATAAACATTATAGACCGCTTTTCAATGAAAATAAATCAATTTTATTATTTATAATTTATTATAACTGGTTACTTCACATTAAAATGCTCAGTAACAATTAAAAATAAGTATATAAGACAAAACAATTTTTCTTATATTCGCTGGGAATTTACAGCACAACACAAAAATATATCACTTTTAAGGTGTTCACTGTCAATACTTGGTGGAATGGCATTATAATAAAAATAATAAAACATTTTTAGTACTTTTTCCACATAAAATTTATTAGATCAGGACCGGTTTCGCTCATCGCGAGCATTATCAACTGATAAGAAAAATATATAAACAGTGATATTTATACAAATTTAAATTGAAATAAAAAGGTGTAAGCAACTATTAACAATTTAAAGGATTAGCAAATTACATTATAATTACACAAAATTAAAATGCTTAACACCCATAACAATTAAAAAATCACATGTTATGGGTGTTAAGCATTTTAATTTTGTGTAATTATAATGTAATTTGCTAATCCTTTAAATTGTTAATAGTTGCTTACACCTTTTTATTTCAATTTAAATTTGTATAAATATCACTGTTTATATATTTTTCTTATCAGTTGATAATGCTCGCGATGAGCGAAACCGGTCCTGATCTAATAAATTTTATGTGGAAAAAGTACTAAAAATGTTTTATTATTTTTATTACAAAAATATATATAAAAAATAACATTGATAAGATCTCATGAATCAGAAATGGTGTATAGGTAGATACTCGTGTAAATATATTATTTATTTCATTTCAACCCTTGAAAGGTGAATTGAGCCAAGTAGTCAACTAGTTAAAAAATCTATTGAACTTTTAAGTACAATCACGTCTTTATTTGGTGTTTTGGTGGATTTTATATTTTTATTTTAGTGAGTAACACTGTTAAAGTTTGTATGTACTGAGTTCTTTTCATTTTCATGACACTTTTAAACTTGTGGAATATTATAACGAATTCAACTATGTTTTTTTAACTAAAATACCACTTGTCTTACTTCACCTCGGGGCTCATTTAGTAAACCATCAAACATAAACGCTTTTTGTGTATATACCTTTAAATAGATTTTATTTGTGTAATTCGAGCTATGACCATTTCGACTTCCGAACAAAGTAGTGGAACAGAACATTGTCGTTAGGTCTAAATATGCTGTATTATCTTTCAATATAATCGGTAGTTTACGGCCACAAATATAATACTTACTAACAAACTCATCTGGAATGGCATATTTCAGGACTGACCGCAAAAGTTGACTTCATAGAAGGGCATCTATTGTTGTATTTCATTGAGTAAATATATATGTATGTAGACGGAACTGGAATGTACCTTTACAGGTCTGCGGTATTCCAAGATTCCCGAGAAGTCTCAGGAAATTAACTGGAACCGATTTAATTGAATGGAATTAATACACATTGAATGCTTGCGGGTATTAATTAAATGACCTATCTTGAAATAGAAGATGCCAAGCTATGTAAATCCAATTTTGCTCAGCTATGCTAGTATAATTACAATTCTAAGTAGAGATACTCAGCACATTAAACATTATCAAATGAGATTTAAAAAAGGCTGTGAATAGTAAAGGTTTTTAGTTTAAAATTATCCGCCAAAAACTCCAAAGAATTCCGGTGTCAAATATAGTATTTTTTTCAAGTATACATCATTAAGCAACGTTTTATTTTGAAATACAAGACAACTAAAGAATGCCAAGATTAATATATAAGTATTTAATCATGCACGATGTCCGGATGAAGTGTACAAATTTTGATTTTGAGTCATCCCTTTTTAACATACATTTCATTTCAAAATTATAAATCGAAATTGGCACCGCTTTCATTAAATTTTTTGAACACCGCTAAACTAATGAAAATGCAATAAGCAATGGGATTTAAGCCATCAATAATCATTTCTTTCTGAATTTGTGCGCATTATCGTTCAATGAATGTCTTGGTTTTGGGTACAAAGTAGGGGTAGCTAACATAATCTTTATGCTATCCACATACAAACGACTAGATGCGAGATGTCTGGTAAATACAGAGGGTTTTCTACTGAAACGGTTCGTTTACTCCATCTGTTTGTCAGATTATCATCAAGATATGGTCTCAAATCACGATCAAGGGTTGCATCTTGCAATACCGGTGTTTCCGAATCCGGGATGTCGATAATTCAGCTTATATTCAATTTAAAAATTCCGGTATCGTAAATGAATTGCATTGTATATGAATTATGAGATGTCCTTTCTTAGTCATTTGTGGTTAACGGCACGAGTCGCTATTGTCCAGACTCGTGTATTGGTACACATGACATACTTTTTAGTACACACGCACATTGTTTTCTATACCTTTCATTTTGTCAAGCTTATGCCATTGATATAGTGACACCATTACCGAATGAGCAATTATAGCTTTTAATCCATGCTTTTAAAAAATATTTTTTATAATTACACATTTTTTGTTGTGCCGGTATTGCTATATTCTTCCGATATTGCAATCCCTATTCAAAACGTGGGAGTGCCAAAGTTATAAGAAATAAAACAGCTCAACCAATGGCAACGGTTGAACATTCGATGGACACTAGATTTTCCATTTGATTTTGTGTAAACGTATTTCGTTACATCATACATATATAAAATATGTACAATAAGAAATAATAGTAAGATAAAAAAAATATTTTGTCGTGCTGATTTAGGTATTGTGTCGATTAAGAGCAGTATGTTTTTACCAGAGCTGTGGAATTGATTTTTTCAATAATTTTCTCTTAACTTACATATCTGTACATCATCAGATCATTCTAGGCACTAGAATAATTTTAGTACATTTCACCAATCAATATAATGAGTAGACTAAGAATTTTCAATATAAATGAATTATTTTTCTCCGATTTTTCCGACATCAACTCCACTTCCGGGTAAAGCACCAGACTGCCATTCTGGCTCCACAGCTCTGGTTTATTCACAGAAACCAGGGCTGTGGAGTCTTGCTAAAAAGATGACTTCAACTCCACTTCCGGGTAAAGCACCAGACTGCCATTCTGGCTCCACAGCTCTGGTTTATTCACAGAAACCAGGGCTGTGGAGTCTTGTAAAAAAGACGACTTCAACTCCACTTCCGGGTAAAGCACCAGACTGCCATTCTGGCTCCACAGCTCTGGTTTATTCACAGAAACCAGGGCTGTAGAGTCTTGTAAAAAAGACGACTTCAACTAGGGAGAAATTTTTCAATAATTCAATTTCAACTTATATACATACATATATGTATTCCATCATATCATCTTTAGTCAGCCAAGCATGCGATCTCCAACACTATGAAATATTGTGGTTTGAATACACGTCATTAAATATACTTTTTAAATTTTTTTCGAGCAGCCGCTCATTTTTCACGACTTCGACTCCAACTCCACAGACCTGACAGAAATAGATTGTTATTTCAATAGAAAATATATCAATAGTACCTTTTAAAATATCCAAATACTCACTTTAAACATTTAATTTTTTCTTTTAAAATCAGTTTTATCATAAAATTTTATTTCAAAAGAATTAATTTATTATGAGTACATTCACGTGCTGAAATTAAGCAGCGTAACGTTACGGTGGCGCAGATTTAATTCCGTGATGTGTGTGACAACGTTGCTTAAAGTAAAAATCCATGTTACAATTTTCAATACGAAACAGCCGTTACAAGAATATTTTTGCTTTCGCTCGTGGCTTTAGAAACAGTGGCAGTGTAAATCCTATAGGTAAGTAAAACTATTAATTTATTTATAATACTTTCAGCAATTCTCATTATTATTTGGCAGTGAATTGTTGATATTTAGTAATGAAATGCAGTCTGGGGATGCTTTCATATCAAATATCATTCCCAGTGAAATTAATCAGATATGTAAATTGAAATTCGATGGCGAGATTGACTTACTACGAATTGAAAAGACGGACGAATCATTAATCAAACAAAAATAATGTTATTCAATAATGGACTTCATATTTAAATCAAATTATCTATAGTTACGATCGTGATAACCTTTGTTATTCTATTATAAGAAGGAATATTGAATGATATTCATATTAAATCAGTCACTGTATGAGATATAAAATATATTATAGGCTCTTTTTTTATCATAGTAACAAGAATTACTTAAAGAAGTCTGGCTTGAAGCCAGTTAGTATCCCCATTCGTCAAAGATGATAAGGAAAGAAAGTTGGATGAAAAAATAACTAATTATTAGATAACCGAATTATTTATGTTTTATAATTTAAGATTTCGACTGAAGGTGCTTGGTGGAATTTCAATATTAAATTTGAATCGTTCAAACTATGTACATCAGGTCAGTTCAAGTTCATCCGTGCACTTGAATGCCTGAAGATGCCGAAAGGCGAAACCCGGGTCGTTAGTGACAAAATTTGTGAGAATGTACATAGTTTGAACGATTCAAATTTTATGTTTTATACATTGCATTAACTTAGGATCGGATAGAATAAGCGTGTAGGGATAAGAATATTGTTACAGATAGAAAATCCGTAAATGAAACAATAAATCAATGGACCCATTCCAGGATTTGAGCACTTGACCTGTATAAACTGTACAACAACTGTGTCTGCCACTTGCCTACGAGACTTGTAATAATTATTATAAGTTCATTAGAAGGTTGTAAGCTTCTTTGGGAAAGTAAATTAAAAACAATACTCAATTTCATTTTAAAATTAACGATATTTTTTAAATATATTTTTGTGAAATCACTTTTTAAATTAATAAATTAAAATTAAAGATAAATACTTCACAAAGAGTTCATAATTAACGTTGCGAACGGGCATTGTTCGAAAAAAATAAAATAGTTTTCTAATTTTCGATAAGAATGAATACACTGTGATTAATAATGAAAAAAAAAAATAATTAACAAATTTTCTAAATGCTGTAAATTGTTAGATTACAAAAATTTTCTTTTTAAACTGAAAATGAAGCGAGCATAACTTTTTTTTGATTAAGTAAGTTGAATTCACATTTTTGATAAGAGCTTGATAATTTTACATCAAATTTTGTTCCTTGAAACTTTAAGGGTTTGTTTATAAGTTTGAATTTAAAATATCTTCAAAACATAAATTGGCATTTTTTAAGATATAACGTATTAATTGAATTAGACATTTTATAGGTTTTATCTTTATCTAAGTCTTAAATTAAGAATAATAATATTCACAATGCACTAAAAAATAACATAAGAAATCATTTGTTTTTTATACTATTGAGGCAAGCCGCTATTTCACATTATTAATATCAATGAATGCCTTAATGGATGTATTATTAATCATTGAAACTTTTATGTCAGATGTGTAAAAGTAAAGTGGATATTTTAAGAACGTTTAATGGTGTGTAACCTGCTATTTTTTAAAATCCTTTTCATCATTTTTTTTTTACTATTTATTATTATTTGAAAACGCTTAAAAGAAAAGTCACTTGTTGAAGAATCTTGTGTCCATTCTGTATAAGAGTATCATAAAATCTGAATTTTATGTTAATTAGATACGATATCCGAGTCAAGTAGTTCCAAGCTTGAGCCGATTTCACGGCAATTAGGAAGTATTCACTCAGCAAATGTTTATTTATGTTTTCCCCAATGTTGACGGGGAACTCCTAATCTCCCATTCTGTGGGGACCAACTTGCGATTTTAGGATTGGTGGGAAAAACATCAAAGTCAATATATTACAGATTTTTTTTATTGTCAACCCAAGTCTTTAAACAAAGGGTATTATCTGAATATAATATTAATATAATTAAAATTAATGGTATTGGACGACTGGCGTCTTGGCCTGTCTGTAAAAAGCCCTCACAACGATCGGGAGTTGTGAGTTTTATCTTTGGGAAAAAAAAGTTTATTGTATTATTTGGAACCGTAGGCATGTTTTTTTATTCATACTTTGCCGCTAGTGTAATACTAGCAAAATTGTTAAAAGTCCCAGTTTGTCTTTGGTAATCAATAATTAACAAAATACTGAAACATTGTTTTTTCATATCATATTTATCATATATTTTTTATTTCACGTTTCTTATGGCAGAATAGTATATTTATATAAGACTGAATAACAATCATAAAAATATTATTCTAGTGCTACAATTTTGCTAGATTAATTCTACTTGTATTGTTATTGTCATGTGCTTTCCAATTGTTTCGCCACGCGGAAAGTGTGCTTAAGTAATATCCAAAGAAGAATGGAGACAGTATAAGAAAGTACGATAAGGAAGAGCCCGTAAGTTTAGCACCATTTGTATTTACTTAAGCTGCTTTTAATTTTTAAAAAAAACCGAGATGTATAAATATTCATTTTAATACTCTTAGCATTTGATGCTTAGAATTTATTAATTGAAAAAAATCCAAATTGCACGAAATATACTATTCAATATCGTGAGAGTATGACCAAAAGCATCTTAAAGCAGATTTATTTAATGACTCAAAAAAAAGCACCATATCGCCTATATTTTTTATTCCCACTTAAAAGTAAGCTGGTAAAATAGCTTTCAAATCAGAAAGCGGAGCCGAACCAGATTTTTTTATAATATGCACGTGCTAAAAGTTTGTATTCATTCAGGATTTGGTAGTGTCAAAGGGGAAGAAGCAATAATGCTAGTAGCGATCATTATTTATTGTTTTTTTTACAATACCAAAACCTGTATAAAAACAACGCTTTATTCTTTGGCCCAACAGAATAAATAATGTGGGTACATCTTGACGACTCCTCTGCGAACGTCTGTCAACATTTTTAGAGAGATCTAGTGGTGCACTTGAAGAAATCAGCGTTTGTGAAGCTCACATCTACTTATTTCGAGCATAGTGATAATATATATCTACAGATGAATATAAAACAGATAAAGTCCTCAAAAATCTGAAGAAATTGAGCAGCCCATAGGACCGTTTATGTCGAAAATACCGTCCAATAAAATCGTTCCGGTTTCTAAACGTGATCTTAAATCTTTTATTTCTGCATGCCTTTTGGAATTTTACTCTGTAAAATTAGCAAGACATCGTTTTTCAGGTATTAAAAAACAGAGATCTCGATACTTAACATCGATTTAAAAAAAAAACTTTAGATGTCTAGTACGCACAAATGTTGTTAATATCTTAAGGTGAAGATTTAGGTTGGAAGGTCTTGTTGTAAAGTGAATTGATTCTAAAGTTCTTCACAAAGTACACGAAGGCTCGTCAGCTTTCGTCCAATTTTGCGTAATCTGGTTTCGATTGATGGTCATTATGAGGAACGCCAAGTTCAAACGACCGAAGTGAGCTCGATACAAACATGCCTTGAGGAGGGCTGTAATGTAACGTCAACCTAACCAAATAGTATTAATTTGAGCTAATTTGTTTTTCTACATGATATTTTTTTTTGATTAAATACTGTTAATAATATCACTGGCTTCCGCTGAAAATGATACATGCAGTTTTCTGCCTTTTCTTTTCATTTGCTATCCTATTATTGCACTTTCAGTTGTATTATATGATTTTATGTTTAAACACTATTAAAACATTTAAAGTGTAATGTAGTATTTTGAGAAAAATTGTATTGTACCTTCTTGGCAAGAATAGAAGGGCAAATATAGTCAAAACACAACAAGCGCTAGAAAGCATTCGAAGAAGAAGAAAAGAGAAAATACTTTATTATATTAATCTCAGAGAAAAGGTCGGCTATGCGATTATGGTAGCCAGCATTACCATTAAAATGTTCAATCGTTTGTTATTATTATATCAAGGCAGGGTACTGAAATGGCAAAGTATAAAAAATAAAATAAACAGAACGAATGAAAGAAAATCTACAACTACGGTTCCATGAAAAAAAGATCATTCTTAAATTATTTTAAGTGTTTGCTTTGTAAATATCATTTAAACGTAAATAATTGTTTGCTTTTACTCACAACCGTGTAGTTATTTGAGGTCGTTAGACTGATGAAACAAAACAAAAAACTACGGTGAAACCGGAAATATGTTTCAGGAATGAATGTTTTCACGCCAATATATGAGTTAAGGCAGTTGTCAAAATTATTTACCAGTCTAGTTTTTATAATTCTTACATAAAATCGTGGAGAAATTCGGGATTCGGGATTGAGAGATTGTAGGACTATTTTTTTTTGTCATTGCCTGATTTCAAAAAGTCAGGAATTTGAGGAATTCCCAAAATGAAAAAATGTGGGAGCTAATTTTTCGCAGATTTTTAAAAAAATTGCCTCTTTTTAAAAATTATCGAGAATTTTACACTTCTTATCCTCAATTCCAAAATCCAGGGATTAGTACTATCACAATCTCGGGATTTCCGGATCACAAAATTAAAGATTGGAGGCCCTATTCGATATCACCATTCTGCATTTCAGCTTGCTTATTACATTTGTTAATCGCTGACATTTTTTTCTGCAATTAATAATGATGTCTTCTTTTATACACTCCTTTAAATATTATGTAACTCTAGTAAACTTTGATATATTGTACATAAATAAAATTAATGTAATGTAACAACATTTTTGTGTAAATGTTTATTTACTAGCATCTAGGAAAACTTCACAAATACAACAACATTCGACAGTTTTTTTTTACCAAATAAACATTTTTTAAAAATTAACTTTAATTTAAAATCATTTACTTAAAAAAATACTGGTAAAATCTGAATAAACATCGAACAGAGCATACTTGTTATTGAAATCGTAAGAACGGATGATAATATTTTGAATATAAATGTAATGATTGAATTTTAGCTCATAAATTGTGATTAAAATAATAAACTTTTGATTCGTTTCCCTTTGAAAAATCACTCCAGTCTGGAACGGAATACGATTTCACCTAAAATCGCTTTGCGAGAGTATGGTTTTATCAAAAGTTATTACCATGGTTACGCTTTCTTGGCGCGTAAGAGCTCGATTGCACTTTTGGGTCGGCATCAACATAAAACACCATATCTTCAATCTCCAATTATTTGAAACGTACCCTTTAGTGTTTGCTCTTACAAAACCCAAATAAACCACAAGAAAGTTTCTCTTAATTGTATATCTTGGATATTAAAATAAATTTGCGTCCGTTAATACCTACTCTGAAAGAAAATTGCGTTGGAAATATTTCAGATAAAAACAAAGACATGTTATTGTAATCGGGGATATCAATCCCGCAAATTTTTTTGATCTTTGGATTTTTCCAAGGATACTTAATGTTGCACACACCACAACCTACTGCGGATTCACATTTTTCTCACAGTTTGTTTCAGTTTTATTCATACACTTGGTTGCATGCACTGTTGTATGCAAAAAATAAAAAAAGTATGAAAAAAAATATGTTATTTTGAGATCCATTCACTCTCCATATGACGCCATTGATTTTTAGAATGCCTGAAATAACATACATGATTAGGAAAATAAACATAAGCAAAATGATTTTTTACAAAAAAATACTATAACATACGGTGAAGCAGTAGGACAAAAAAAAAATCAAATGTGATTTCTGGATTGTATTTTCTTTTGAATCAGCGATGGAAAACGTTCACAATTTTGTGCAGCATATTTAGTTATACTTATGATAGTTTTCTCGCATGATATCTTAAAATACCTACATTAAGATGACGTTTCTCAAAACTGACAATCTAATGTTTTTTTACAAATTTATTTCAATCTAAAATAGTAACAGACCAAAACTATAATAAGGTAATACTGTTTCAATTCCGACAAGCCTTATGAAAGAAAGCTGTTCCGGCATCACGAAAACAATCTTTTTATTTATTATAGAGTTCTACTGAGTAAATTCTGTTTCAACTATAGTCAAAATATGTATTTTTTAAAAACTGAAATAAATATTTGGGATAAAAGCACATTTCTTAAATTTTAATAATTGTTTTACTCCTTAATTCATAGCTTTTTTCAGGAGTGTGATATTTTTCTTTTTGAAATAAACCAAAAAGGCAAAACACAGTATTAACGTAAAGAGCATTTTTACAAGGTCTGGCTGTGAATCAATTACTCAACCTTTCGTATCAGAGAGTGTAAAATAATTATGTGTCGAATAAAAGTTTTTCAAGGATTAAGGAAGGCGCTTTCAAGAATTATTGGAAAAAGTAAACTCAGTCGATGAAGTATTTTTTTTGATATAAACTTGTACTTGTACAGTTTGTAATACAAAACTTTTTAAAAATGGCCACACGCAATATAAAAAAATCTATATATAAATATATGAATTCATTAAAAGATGTCATGATATGTGATAAATCATTATTTTAGACCTACATATACGTAAGAAGAGGAGGACATTTTTCGTGTTTTATACTATTTACGTCAGTAAAGTTATGAGCACTTTTCCCATTCTATTATAAAATTATAAAAAAATAATTGTAAAAGAAATAATTAAAAATACGAACTATAAAGACACAGCATAGGGTAATTTAATGTATTAGATGTGATGTGAGGCGGGAAAATTCCCAGATTTTTGCTGGTTTACACCGGGAAAATTGACTGGGAATAAACTCCTTGGTAAAATTGATTTTTTTATTTAAATATAAACTGACAATTGTATGTTATTTTGGCATTTGTAAAACTTATTAAAAAAAACGACACGTATTACTTATTGTATCCAAAATTTAGAGGTTGATATGAATGTTATGAAAAGCTGTTATTGTAAAACATATTTTTAGTCTATGACAGTGGTGGGGAACCTGCGGATTTTTGGCTATTCTGATGCGGTCTTTTGGCTTGTGCCAATATTTTAGTTTTAAGTAAATCTGGATATTCTTTTAATAAATATAAAATTTTATAATGCAATATATTCACGTTGATAAAAAAAATGTCAAAGAGTTTAAACGTTTTCTTAACTGCGGCCTTATGTTGAATCAGATGAATGAATGTGACTTTTAGAATGAAAAGGTTCCCCACCTCTGGTATATGAGTATGACCATTGACATCTAGGTGTACTAAATATATTTATTTGTAAATGGTCCTATTTGTATGACACCCATGTATGACATATTTATGTGGTCACATGGACTTGTTGAAAAACGACGACAATTATCATTTAAGCAAATTGTTACTAATATTCTGCATTTCTCTTAATTTTCATTGTTTTCCCAAAATTCCGGGCGTATTCCTGGTTTTTTCCGCCAGTTGAAAATTGCCAGGTTTTTTCATCTTTAAATACAATACATAATAGTCGTACAAAAAAACACTCCGTTTCACACATTACAAGTATTATAATATCTACTTGAAACATGTTAAGAAATCAAATATGATATAATATATAATTAAACATCGATTAAAAGATACAATTTTATTATATTCGAAACTGAACATTTAGTAAATTATTAAAACTACAACAAATGTTATAATGATGTTATTATAAGACTTAATATATTAAAACCATTTCTTCAAATGATTATTAAAACAGTTTCACAACTTACTTCCACCAATTTCAGAATGAATTAGTGTCAGTTCTCCCTGGCGAGTAAATTTGAAATTAGAAAATAGCTTGGAATAAACAATAATTAAATAAACATAGAGCAATTTAATATCTAGTTTGAGAGTAATTATTTTATTCGGTTCAAATAAAATATTTCGAAAATGGAATGTAAAGTACTTCGCTTAACGCAGAGAGTTGTCTTCTCATATAATTATTATATACCTACACAATAAATTTATTTACTCTACGATATTCATGGTAGAATGAATAAAATAAATAGAAATTTTTATCGCTACTTATGTACATGGTTTCATTTTATTTTTTTACTCAAAAAAGAGCATGCAATGAAATGGAGTGCCTACTTCTAAATTAGTTCAATGGAATGGCTTTGAGTTCTTCTGAAACGACCTCGCGTATTAACATTTCACAAGTGGCTTAGCCATTTAATCAAAGTTTAACAATGAAACTAATACTTTCATCTAGGCATAAACACCTTACAAATAAACTTTCTGCGCAAAAACACTTTTGGACTATTTTTGAAATTATGGATTCGAATAAATGTTTCAATGACTAGAAAGTTGTAGATATATTGTAACGGCTTTCGTGTGATAAAGTTATTTGAGTTTATGCGACCATATAATTTTATTATCGGAGATTTATTATGGATATGAATATTTTTTACAAATGAAAATAATTTTTGAAAATATAAAAATCTACGATTTAAGATTTTTAAATCCAAAATAATAAATTAAAAAAACAAACAAATTTAGTTTCGTAAGATGCAAATCAGTGGGTTTAAAAAAAATGTGAACATTTACCGGGTGAGTTCGACAATATCTAAATAAATAAAAACACATCGTATGTAACCACTCACTTCCACATGGAATATGTCGATATTCGAACCAATTCTGTTGAAAATATTACAGCGGTTCGTAGTGGCATCACCATAAAGTTCCATACTATAAAGTCTCACGTAGCGAAAAGTATCAGGTTTCTTCTCGAATGCTCATACAATAAATATGAAGCCATGACAAAATCTAAATGGCGCAATTCTACAGCAAGAAATCGTTAAACATATTTTGTTTCTATAAAAGTAAAACGAAGGTGTGAAAATTAGTGTTTTATTTAAGCCCACATTGATTTGGTACGTAGCTCTTTTAATTGGTCAAAGAATCACAAGGCTTAAAAGAATTAAGGTCATCATTAGCCAAAGCCTTTCATCTCCTTTGAAGTAGTAGTCAAAAGCGAGTTGACGGATGGTATTTCCTTTATTAAATTCATTGTAAGATGTTGAAGAATATTTCATTAATCTTAAGTAATCCTCTTCAAACTACGATGTTACCGTTACGAATTACATACATATATAACGTTACACATTTTTGTTTAAATCAGACTCATGTTCTATAGCGTAAAACTTGATCGGTTATAGCGAGAGTTGTCTATATCATATAAAAATACTTTAACTCTTTAATTTTCACGAGACAGTAATATATTAAAATGAAGTTATGCTCTAGGAGTGGTCTTAAAGATATTCCACGTGTGAGACCTCTTATTCCGCAGAAGCACATCTTTGGGATTTGCTTAAATAATATAATGAAAACCGTTTCATATTATATTTCTCAACCTGGCCCACGGAGAATTGTAAAAAGTCATAAATTAATTTGTAAAGTAATAGAGGGCTGGTGCTTGGACCCTGCAATAAAACAATTTGTATATGCCTCCCTGTTGGTGCCCGAGAGTGGAAACTGAACTGGAAGGATTTTTATTTTCCTTTGAATATTTATTAATTTTATATAAACAATAAAAACTATTGTCGGGGTGTTTGAGGTCTGCTTCAGACATTTTTTTAAAACTTATAAGCATATAAATAAAGCCCGTTGCAAAAGTGTTAATGAAACGAAAGAAACGTCATCATTCAATTAATTTTTCTTCATATTTAATTATATAATTTTCAGTCCGATGAAACTAAAACAATAATCAAAAGGCTATTAGCAAAAATTAATGTTAATTTTGCATAATTAGCTGCAAGCGATTTTTTTTGACCATGTCCGTTGTAAATTTTGGCAAATGGATCCAAAATAAAATAACATACCAGAGATTTTTCATCAGTATTATAAATTTATATTACATTTACTTAAAGATTATTTGTGATTCCGACAATTTTGTGGTCACAGTTTTATTTATATATATATATGGATTCAACGTCAAAAAAATGTTACTTTTCTTGAATAAAGATTTCATTTTATTATAAACGCTATATTGGTATACGCTTCGCATATGTTTTTATGTACATGAAATTTTGACAGTTATTCGTGATATTTGAATTGTAAAAAAATCTTTACGCATACACAAATACAATGTTTCATCGATAACGCACATTGGAATGAATAAGTTTTATTAAAATTTACATTGTGTGTGTAACGTAAAAAAAGGACGTTTAAATATGTCACGTGAAGAAGACGTTTATTTGATAAATAAAAAACGAAACAAAACCCTTAGTTAGCTCCAAGCTTGCGGAAAATTACAAAATGATCTTATTCAATTTTGCCAATGTCAATAATATATTACAGCGACTGCGTATTTACCCTTAATAGGCCATTTTCACTCGGCAAGTAGATTGAACCAAAGGAATAGGTTGGTAAAGTCTATATTTACAATTTTAATACGAAATACATAATAAATTCTAAGAAAACAATTTAAACATACATACGCACCCCACAGTCATGAACTTAGCCTCTGTGTGCAAAACCTAAATTTCGCCATGCAGTAATTTCTAACAGTTTTCAGACTAGCGACATTAATAGGTAATATAATCAAATAGATATTTTTATTTTCCGATAAGATGACTACACCAGATTACACCGTCCGTTTCGATACATTTTTTAGAACGGTTAATCAACTTTTATATACCGGAAAAAAAATAATCTGGTATTTTCCCCATAAAATTTACTTTTTGTTTGTGATGGAAACTTTTGATTTCACGACGTATGAAAAGATATTGAAATGCTTAAATATTATGAGCATTTAATACGATATATATATTCAATACAAAGACTAATTTCACAAAAATTTCTTGTCTAAAGTATCTTTGTTTTGTATTATATATTTATGGAATTCAGGGTTGTGGAGCCGGATAAAAAATATCATTCTAGTAGATTTCGCCAATGATGAAAAGACTTTCCCGACTCCGACTTCGACTCCATATAGCCTATAGACTTAACTCTATACGAATCAATAATGTTATTTCATTTTACTCTGGGAATGGGAACGCTCTTCTGTAAAATGGAGTGCGGCAAAAAATGTATGGTGTTAACGTCATAATTATGTTTTACTAAAATCGTGATATGAAAATTATTTATAAAAGCGACTTTACGCGGTTTTCCTTATTCTCGTTAAAAACAACTTACATTGAGACGCTCCACTAGGAGTGTATAACCAAAATAGGAAAAGGAGCATTGTTTATAAATAATTAATACAATACTTCCTAATGACAAAAATTTTGGGAAAGAAAGTATGCAAAGTCCTTCATGACGTCTACAACCAAAATAGCCCTTATCTAATTTCATCAGTTAAGAATAAGAATTATATTACTTAGCATAACGGCACTTATATTTAAAAAAAATATTTTTTTTATCACTTGTAAATTATAACTTACATATATATAATCAGCTCCCTAAATACATCGCATTTGATTCAGGTTGTTTTTATTATTATAAAAAACGCTTTTCGGAATTATTTATAATATTAAATCATGTTTTTGATAAGAAAATTTATAAATAAGAATAATAAAACTATTGTATAGTATAACTCCAAATTTCTTTGTAAAACTTTTATAAATTGAAGTAAAATTGATGCTAGGAAATATTATCGAATATTTTTATAATACGAATATCAAAAACGAGTGAATATATTTTAATATTGAATTTCCGATTGGAATACCTAACAGTAGTGTATTTTTTTTTCAAAAAATGTATTGTACTCGGCAAAAGACGCCGAGCACTGATAGTAAAAAAACTATAAAAAAATAAATGAGTCAGTCTAAGTAAGTCTTAATAATGATGTGCAGCTTCTGAATTATATAGCATAGTGGTCTGACGTGGACCACAAATAGAATTTATTTATTTATACCTTATACGTACAAAACTAATAATATCGTGAAAATAGAAGGTTTGAAAGTATCTTACCTTCAGTATAAATTATAGTAATTGTTGAATTATACATATTTCTTACATAGTGAAAAATGATATGAATAAACCATTTTGTTAAATTATATATCGCATTCGGTCTCCCAGTGTAAAAAAGCATAGTAAAGTGAGTAAATAAAAACAAAGCAAACACCCAAATTTCAGTCTTCATTTTAAAATCACAATACAATTATTTGTGTTGGATTTTTTTTTATTTTCGCATGTCTTCAGTCATGAAATACATATACATCACTTTAAAAAAATGATTTAAAACTTATAGTTTTTTACACCAAATGAAACGTTAAAAAGTAAACTTACACGTCAAACATAGTACAAATTACATAATTTTTAATTATTTAAAGAATAATAATATAGACAAGTCACTCATGACAGCCGTGAAATACGTGAGATGAAAAATCATCACATACAACCAATCAAATGAAATTTTAAATAAAAAAATAACCAGATTTAAATTTTAGTCATGTTGGAATTAATTGATATTTAAGATCGCTGATAAGGGTTTTTAAATTTACATGTTACCAATGGCGACTGTATATTCTTAACTTGCACACGTTGAGCTAGTTGAAATTGGAGTATTTTTGGAAAATATTTGTCACGAGAACGTGTTAAGTTGAATGTATCAACAAATTTACAAAATATAATTTTCTTTTTATTAAAAAAATATACAACATTAACTGTCTATAGTGAAAAAATAAAGGGTTTACTTTTTAAACCTATATTCTACTACCGACATGGAAATCAAAAACTACTCGACTATCTTTGAATAGGTGAGAGGGGAGAGAACAAAGAACTATGTTTTCGATTATTGAAAAATATTGATTCGGGCATTAGATTGAAATCGGTGAAAAATATATACCCATTACTTTCCTTCAGCTGATCTTGTTAGCTGGTGATATTCAGCTGAATAACGTAATATGAATTTTCTCTATGTCAAAAAAATCGACAATGACAGCTAGAAAATTTGTAAAAACTGTCAGACAACCATAAATAGTGGTGTATGATACTCCGGGGTACACATTGTTACTTAATATTCCGCTTCGATACACATTGAGCCCGAGGGCTTATCTTAGTTTAGCGGAAAACATTTGACTAATGCGCGCGCATATGATAACTTCGGATGCTAGAATATGTCTGCCGAAACAAAATATATATGCGCATGTTTCTACTGTACTGTAAATAATATTCCACGCTAATCACATATGAACTGCTGTATTATAATATATATTCAACTATTTATGCCTTAATTAATTGACTTGTATAATATTGTTATGTATGCACAGTATACGTTAATTATATTGCGAAAACAACAATTCAAACAAGTGCTAGAGGGTGACAAGTTGTTTACAAGAATGTCTTCTCCCTCATCCGTACTTTTTGCCAATTGTGTTGTAAAATCTGTTTAAATACCGTTATAAGTACCTCACTAATTTTGCTCAATTTAGCTAATCCAATAGACTGTTAGAAATGAGACAAAGATACGAAATTGAGAATTTATTCGTTCCGCTCAGAATAAATAATAAGGGACGTGATATAGCAACGTAGTAAAAATAAATTTCGCATATATAAAAATAAAGTTATTTTTTTCGATGTATTTGATGGTTTCTTTGTTGTTTTTAGTTTAAATTTTAAAATAATGTTATGCCACCGGTTTTATACCAGTCAAACAATGGAATAACAAGGTTTTCAATGTTGATTTTATATATTATATAATCTTTGTACAAAGGGTTGCAAGTAGCAAGCACACTAATTTAAAGATATGATATTTTAAGCAAACGCACAGTAAAATACACTATAACTAAAAATATACCTACATAATAATATGAAAAATACACTTTTTTTCATTTTCATCTATTTTTTATACTACATTATACTGGCCAGTTAAATTCATGTTTTAGTATACCATAATTACCAAATTATTTGAAGAAAATCAACAAATATTTTAAAATACAATATTAATATTTTTTTTGATAATATAAATTGGTATCATTGAAATAAATAATAATATTTAGACACAATCGAAGCATTGACTTGTTTTGCGTATAATTTGAGGTTGTTTTTTTTCAAAGATATACGAGTTTACAATCAACCGATATGTATTTATTGATATAAAGTTAACTATTCTAACATTAAATCGTCAATGTCTGTTTTAAACGGCTATGTCAGATAGCATAGTAAATATTTGTTTAAGCTCATAGCATTCCAGTTTACAGTTATACTTTCTTTGTAATCAAACATGACATGGAATATGACCCTTATTTAAAATTAAAACAAAATCATTCAATGTTTATATGTCATAAAAGAATAATTTGATAACGGAACATCATACGTTGAAATAGACAATAAGTAAAATAGACAGAAAATTCATTGATAATAATTTTGAGTGACATGAAGGTATGTGAACATAGATTTGAAAATGGAAATAAATGCACTTGCATAACAAAGATAATTATAATCGGTATACAGGCATGATGAAAATTATATTTATATAAAATGTTTTTAATCTTCCACTGTAAGACATGATGTACCTATGTATGTCTAATTGTATTATATTGTACAAGTAGTTTACGAAGTTGCGGCTTTTAAAAAGTTGGCTTAATTAATTTGATGAAATCCCACGAGAAAAGTTTTCTATTTTAATAGGAGTGAATAGCTACTGAGTGAGCCGTAAAACATTGCTGAACACAATTAAACATTTTGGAGGTAAATTTAATCATGATAAGTATTCGACAGTTATTGCTTAGTGACTGATGAGATAGTCTTTTACGTTAGTGTGTTTTTTGTGTGAAATAGTGTTAGTTACGAAAAAATCTAGTATATTTTAGTCACAAGATGGGACACTCCAAAAAGTATCAACTTCTAAATTTTATTATTAAAGTAACGATTTATCGTAAGCGGGTTGCATGCTGAAAAAAATCATGTTATTTCAGAATTTTTTAAGACTGATTTAATTTTAAAGTAGGAATAAAATTGTATTTAAACGAAAAGAGTTATTGGTGTTCCAGTTATGGCATATAATTTTATACAGACAAAAATAGTTTTATAAAACAATTTATTTTAATTATAAAACAATTTGTTTCATTGTGTGTATCGATAAATACCTGTGATATATAAAATAACATAAAGCAATATAGTTGAAAAAGTATAACAATAAAATGGACCTTTGAGAAAAATATAATTTATATTATATAATATGACAAGAATTAGGCTATATCAATTGATAAAGTGTAAAAATTCTCATGAAAGCTATTTTCAATTTAAAGAATTGTATTATTTCCTTTATTAAACGTGTTTTGCGTGCGGTATAACAGAACGTCGATGACTATTTTTGAATTGGGCTCAAAATTGATTTCTGTAAACCCTGGTTAAGGTAGATACATATGGTTTTATTATTTACAAATTAAAAGGATTTTAACGTTGATCCCGCCGTTCAAATGTCGGAAAATATTTCGAATCGTTAACGTTAATCGAAGGCACCGAAGAAATTGATGAAACCAAAGGGTAGGCAAGTGTTAATTTAATGATTAATTTTTTTATTTAATGAATTCTGTTTTACGAAAACATGATACTAAATACGAGACCTGAATATTTCAATAAGAGAGAAAAATCAGGAAAAACTAAAAAGCGCCGAGAAAGTATCATGCGACACTGTTTCATGACATCTTTATATAAAAAAATGATATTTATTTTATAAATAGTATTTATGTGTCTACATATACTGTCTTTACAAAAAATCTTTAAAACTTGAACGGTTATTTGACATATATAAAAATATTTGTTCCCAGATATGCTGTCGTCAAACTTATACTTTTATGGGTTTTGGTCTATTATGTTTAACTATCAACATAAATATATTTTTAAAAATCCACATGGGAATATATTTTAGATTCATATTTTTAAATTTTGACAGAACATTAGGCCAGGTTAAAATCCAGATACAGATGGTATAAAACACTTACTAAAACAATACAAAAAACACAAAATTTTGCGTATCTGATGTTAAGAGTATGCGATATTTACTTATCCAATATTTTAGGACATAATTTAACCTTTCCTAAATCACGTTATATCTAAGAATGCGTTTTATAAATTCATTTCAAACTGCTCATCTTTTACGGCTTAAATAATTTATGCACGTTGCACAGTGGTCAATGGCAACTGTTCGCGCACATTAATCACTTCAGAAGTGCGGAGCCATTTGCTCTACAAGGCTTGACTTTCTCATAAGCTAAACTGTTTCCGCAATTAGCCGCAGCCATGTTTGCACATAAACGTGTTTGGTTCAATGTAATTGCAGCTATTCTGCCATCGGAAAATCTATCCGGCTTATTAGATTTTAAAACAAATAATACTATAATTAGTCTAAAGTTCATCATATTCCATAACAGACTCTTCAACAAGTAAAACTACACGTAGGCCTTCAGTGTTTCAAATTATTATACGCACATTTAATAATGTTGTTATATGTATCAAATTCGTGTACAACTGATTCAAAGATTACGGGACGCAGCATATTAAATCCACACATTGATTTTAACAGCAAATAACGACTGGGAAGAAAAGCCATTTTGTAAAAGTATTTTTTCCACAATTTTAGATTATATACCAAATCAGATTCAGTCAGTAAGGAAGCAAAATGAACCATTGAGAATTACGTTTCATTTGTATAAAAAAAACTTATTTTTTCAAGAAATTCAGAGATGGGCTAAAATTATACCTGTCAAATGTCAACACGTTAATTTTTTTTGTGATATCTTAAATCTTTAATATAGTTTTAAGACATCTACGCTCTTAGAGTGGAATACAGTGTTTTAACGATGGACTTTTTACATAAAACTGTCGCAGAGACGTAGTTACGAGAGTTAAGTGAAATATATTTTGTCATTTTATGAGTTTTTTAATATGTTGACTTGGTTTTTATTTTCATTACACATGCCTAAAAAAATCAATAGTTCTCTGACTATAATAAACAATTTAATTCATCCGTTGCTAAAAAGTGAATTTTAAATTAATTTCTTCAAAATTCAAGTTCAAAAGCGAAAAGTTGTATTCATTAATTCTCCAATGGTTTATAAATTTATTTTCGAATGCATGGACGTTTTTAATGTATATATTATACCTCCACAGCGAACAATACGTATAGAGAGTGACTTGCTAATAACTAGCCTTTTACTAAATATTGTATATCCATCTATTCTTTACTTCTCCAAAAAGAGGCTGAACAACTATCTTATAACATATTCTCACCAAAATCACCTTCTTTCAGAGCTATATGCAAAAAAAGTAATTTCTTGTATGAGTAAATATTATGTTTGAATTGTCATTTAATATAAATAATTGACAAAAGATACTCTACATGTCATACTTTCTTTTCGTAAAACATAAATTCTGCTGAGACACATCATTAGAAGTTTTACTGCACCAGATTGTATTAAAAAAAAAACATTAACTACGATATTTAAGAAAGTATTAAGTGAGTTTTTTTTACATTTAATTCATAAAGTTTTTGACTACTGTCGACCACGATAATAATAAGAATGAAAGCGTTTGGTTTAAAAGCCTGATAAAATGGTTTTGATTCAGTAATACATAGACGAAGAAAGATGTTTTCTCCCTTTTTAAAATGGCCAAAGTTATAGTTTTTAAAAAACTAAAAACTTTAGATATTTCCAATGAAAAGTTTCATTTTAAGCCCAACTTTAATAAATGACGTGTGAATTTCAATTGGTCTCAAAATGAATACGCCAGTAGCCGGCTGTGTTTTTTTTGCGTTTTACTAAAATGTATGTTTTTAAACGAGGGAAAATGTTTGTAATCGAATCGTAATTCGATATAAAGCACACGTCGAATTAACACCTTTTATTTGGTTTTAAAGCATACGCAACTACTAAAAAAATGTGTACAGCTCGCTAATGAGTGCATGCGTTAGTGGACAAGTGATACGTATTTTGATGTATACTTAGCTTACGTAATTTTTAAATTTTTCCCCGATCACATCGTAAACTGCCTTAGAAATTTTACAGCGATATGATTGACTATCCTAACCCGGAGATAAAAGCATTACTGGACGATTACATAGACTATCCTCATACGTAAAACGCAAGACCACGACAGACCCTTTTGCTCAAACCTCCATATACCCCCCTTACGATGACGTCAAACCCCGGACAGGTGAAAAGCACACCAACCACAACTAATAATAACGATCACTTTTAGGGTGTTCACTGTCAATACTTGGTAGAAAGCCATTATATTAATAAAAACACAATATTTCTTCCACTTTATACAATAGGTCAGGACCGGTTTCACTCATTGCGAACATTGCGATCATACAAGGCACAGAAGAAAGGAAAACAAATGGAAAGAAGAGGAAAAAACGACTAAAAAACAGCATCAAAGTACACCAAAAGGAAAACAAATAGAACAAGAGCTTTTTATTATATACAATATGAAAGACACCAGTCCATTCAGTTTAAAAATACAAATTACCTCATAATACACAAAGTTTACAAATTCGACCAGAATGACTTTTTCTTATTTTTTGGAACTGCCAAAGTTGTTTAAGCGGGCTTGGAAACTAAGCACTTCATTAATATTTCCGCGAACAACCGTTCCATCCGGGTGTTGTCATGTCTTGTATATAAATTAGAAATAAGCATTGGAAGAAAACTCTTAGACACAATTTTATTTCTACAACCTGTGTATTGCATAATACAATATATCAAACTTTAGAGTATGATAAATATGTATATGAAATTTCATACAAAACACGTCACGTTCGTCCTACGCTAATGCCTAGAGCTGTCACTGTCATAGTCCAAATGTCTTGATTTTCAGTTCAAGACTGTTTTCCGTTTTCCCCATTTCACCGTACCTTCTACACACTCGAAGAAAATCGCATAAATTTTCGCACTTACTACTTCTATCAAAGCGAGCAATAAACATAGACGCTGAGTGTTTCTTGCGTAGATTTATCAACAAAAATGGAGCGGTGTAAAAACGAAACGACACATATGGTGAACGGATTCTTTCGCACAAGACTTTCTCCGTCAGGAGTTCTCCTCACAGAATATTCGGTAAACGAATTCTCCGTAAAAGTTAACTCTGTGTACAGATTCTTCCCCGGACAAGATTTTTCCGTAGACAGAAAACTCCGAATATTCTGAACATTCAAAAAAATACCTTATGCCCAAAAGTGTCAAGTTTATTTTTTTACCATATCCGATCCCAATGTGGAGCATATGGACTCCTAATGGAGTTTATCTTAACAGAAGTGTTTCTACGAGAACTGCTTGTTTCTCAGTTTCTCAACCTATAGAAGGATAAAATAAAATTATAGGGCTAGGACAAGACTAGTGGTTAGCTAATCGCTCTCGATACGCCCCGCTCATATGATAAGTGGGTGGGAGGGGGGTATTCAAAACATCACATATATCCATGCCTTCGGACAGAAATTCATAAATCGATTGAAAAATTAATTTATAAACTGTTCGTACTGGGATTCGAACCAGTGACGTCCGTAACCAAAGCCAACGACGTCGACCACTCGACCACATAGATGCCAAATATTAATTTAGGTTGAAAACAAGCAAGTTTTAAATAATACACTAATGTTTGAAAAACGTACGCTTAAATTTATTGATATATATAGTCTTGATGTCGAATATCGAATATTAAAAATACAAAAATGTGTGGAATATTCTGTGTCCAGAGTTTTTTGTGTACGGAAAAATCTTGCTCGAATGAATTGGTGTATGAAGTTTTTTCGTATAGAGAATTCGTCTACGGATTATTCTGTACGAATAATTCATGGTCGGAATAATCTCGTTTAGTTGAACCACGGAACTAATTAAATTTACGAGCTAATTAAATAACATACATATCGACTGTGGAAAGGAAAAAGGACGTAACCTTTAATTTTCTAAAACAGCTTTTTTTCGATAATCACAATGTATACAACTTGACACACGTTCTATCAAAAGGATGCAAGCTGAAAATGCCGAATTAGTATCTAAATTTAGCTTTTAAGTTTGAAAAAGATGACCTTATAAAAAATTAAAGAAAAAACACTGAAATAACGGTTTTTCCGAGACAATTTTTTAAATTAATATTAGATTATGTCAATTAAACACCAGTTTAGAAGTATCCGTGCACTTCGAGGTTGTATATAATTCATAATTTGCATATGTCACAAAATCATCAAAACACGTTTTTAGCGCCTCCTGTAAAATTTGATATGTGTGGGTTACGTCCTTTTTCCTTTCCACAGTCGATATATTATTTATTTAGCTATTTTTTAAACTTTCAATTTCATTGACGAATTGTCTTGGTTTAATTACCCATAACATTAATAACAATAATATAACTAAAGCCAATAATGGCTTCTGATTTTATAAATTGAAAGAAACCTCCATTCAACATTTCAGGTCGGATGAAGTAAAATCATTCAGTAAATAAATAAATATACTAAAAAAATGGAACTCTTTTTTGTACTTATTGGACATTAATTATTAATAAGCGTAACCGGTCCTAATATTTCTAAAATACTGTGAAATTGCAATAAAAAAGTGTGAACATATTAAAAGTGTTTTCGATGGATTCGGCGGTAACTTTGTGGAAGTTCATTTTAATATGAAATAACTTAAATTATTCCACATTACTACAATACGTGGAATAACACATTAAAAGTGATAAATAAATAAACCTAAAATAGCGTCGATTGTTTTGCATTAATTATTATTTTTTAAATTTTTATTGAATTGGAATTGTTCAAATTATGTTCATTCATACAAGTTTTTTCACTAATGGCCCGGATTTCGCTTTTCGGTATCTTCAGGCGTTCAAGTGTGAGGATGAACTAGAATGCACATAATTTGAAAGATTCAAATTTAGTATTGAAATTCCATTAAGCACCTTCAGTCGAAATCTTAAATTATAACAAATTGTATTTTTCAAATCACTAGAATGCTGTTTTACATTTCTTAACATATAAACTGTTAGAAATTCATTTATAACAAAACAAAATATATCGTAGATTTAAAAACCATACCAAAACATATACAAATTATTGCGTTAATATAGTAATAGAAACTATCTTTGCGGTTATTTTACATCACGGTGAATTTCCTCGTGATGAATTGTCTACGAGATAAACTGTCAAATATCTTCACACGGATTCTCATCAGCGTAATATGTTACGCGTGAGTACCCAACGCAAGTTTTTATATAAATGTTCAGCTTTCGTGGAACCTTGTAAATACGTGCTCAAGACAGAAGGCTTGAATTTTTCACACTCGAAAAAGCACCTACTGAATTTTCCACTTACGCTTTTCACTTTGCGGATTATTTAGAGCCCGAGATTTTCCCGCTGTTTATTCTTGGATATTCGTTTGATTATTGACTTTATCAGTTTTCAATTAACTAGCGCTCTATCAACGGAGAACACTGAGAAACCTATTCAATTGTGCCTATATACAATATTATCTACACTCATATCACATATCATCTTTATACTTATTTCATATTAGTCACCTTTGTTAGTACAAAGGAAAATATGCATCATCATCGCCACATCGACTGCTTAGTCAGTGAACGGTTATCTATCTATGGTTAGATTTTAGATCAAAACCTGCGAGTTGTCAGCGGACATAATAAATTATAACAAAATAGTTGGATAATTAAATATGATAAATAGTTAACTGGGAACAGTTTTGCCAGTGGATTTTTTCTGTCAACCTATTTTTGTGTTGTAAAATATGCTATAATTTTTTTTTTAACCATGTTCGCTCCCAATGTGGAGCATATGGACTCCTAATGGAGTTTATCTCAACAGAAGTGTTTCTACGAGAACTGCTTGTTACTCAGTTGCTCAACCTTTCTTTTTCCTTTTTCCTTCATTCTGAAGAATGAAACAATTAATCACAATAAAAATATGCTTAATAGATTAAAAATAAATTACGTATTTTTCATTTAAATTTTAGAAGGTTGATATCGACTGCAAACTGTTAAAAACTGTGAAAAAACCATAAAATAAAAAATAAAAAACAAATATCAAACGAAATTTATAAAATTTAAAAACATATTATGTAATCTTATTTGCAAGTTAAAAAGCAACCAAGTGTGTTTTCCGCATGATGGAATTTTTTGTTTTGATTTCTGAAATTTGTCCAAGAGAAAGAAGTAAGTCAGTTTGCAAATTAAGCTTTCAATATCGATCTTCTAAAATACAAAAGGAAAATACTAAACTTATTATAAATATATTATATTTTATGTGCGCTGAAAACTTGGAGGATTTTTTTCTGTAAAATAGGTCTAAAAATCTCAATACGATTATTATCCTGGTCAAGCGTCATACTGCGCGGCGTTAAAGTTCTGCGCGCTTAGATTTCAGCACCAAAAAAATATATCCTCCGATAGTAAATTTCAAAATAAACAATGCTTTGAATAGTCATAAACAGAAGCAAAAAAAATGGCGAATACTTAGTAATTGTTTCCTAAACATTTACTAAGCAAATGAATCATACTTTATAATAACAAAAATTTTAGCAATTTAAACCACATCACATTATACAAATATACTCAGTGACCTTTTTCTTTTTGATTTATTACTCTTTTGAAACACACAATGTTTATTATACGAAACCTATCGGAATTTGACAATAACTCAATTTTTACGGCTATTAAATCAAACATCAACGTGTTCCATTATGTTTACTCAACCATTATTTATCTGCATATTGTAGAAATTAATATAAATCAACTTTGTATCTGATCTTTTCGTTTATTCGCTTGTGTTTGACATAAATTCCAGATTCCACAAAAAGATAATGAAAATTAGCGAAGAATGAAATTAATTCGATTACAATTTCGGCGAATCCTCATTATTCGAACTGAACCGTCGCTTATTTCAGAATCGCACCGTTTTGATTTAAAACTTTTTACCAACAAAGGTAATACAATATTGGATTATTAATTCGTTTTCAATGAGTGAAGAGGAAGACAATAAAACATATAATAGAATTCAGATGTCTGCATTAGGGCATACACTCTCAGACCCTTTTTGCGATCCCGGGATTTCGGAATTCACAAATATTCAAACCCGGATTCCCAGGGATGATCGCTGCCCATGTATATTTTTTTTAATATATTCTTATTGATTACGAAAAATATCTGGCACTACAGCTAACGGCCAAGTCGACAGGCTTTTTTTATTTTTAAGTCACAGTAGCTTGAGATCAAAAACTCTAAAATTGAAAAAACCTTATGTTTCCCTAGACTTCAACCCAGCCCTACTTGACCGCTAGTGTAAATCTCTTTCTACTCGACCACATAAGCCGAAAAAGTAATGTTTATTTTAAATTCAAATTGCGTCCATTATTGGCTGCAATTTGATATATAATTTTAATCATTGAAATGTTTTTTAAAATTTATTTAGAATCAGACAACCGTTAGAAAAATATGAATGATTGTTAACCTAAGTATACGAATCAGAATAGTTTTTTTTTGATATATAAAAGCTTTTTTAGTGATTGTTTTAATTATTCAACAATAAAAAATCGTCCGTTTAGTGATCAAATTGTACAAAAAAAACAATATAATTGTACACTCCTGTTTATTACTGTAACAAAATATGTGATGGAGAAAAACCTCGATTATTTTTTTCATTGTGTAGATTTTATTCAATAATATTTCTATAAACAAACTAAGGTACACTGTCGAGAATTATTTTGTATTAAATATCGCAGTAGTCGGGAAGTATTTAGATTTTGAATATGATTCTTTTATCAAACTTATGGTGTTTACTGACAAGACTTGGTGGAAAGGCATTATATTGTACTACTTTGTACTTATCAGTTGATAATGCCCACCATGAGCGAAACCGATCCTGATCTTGGTAAATAAAAGTGGAAATAAGTAAAAAGGAGTATTGTGTTTTTAATAATAATAGTTTGATTCTTTTACTTGTAATAGTGAATCCCGAAATTCAGAGATTACAAAATCGATCGGGATCCTGGTATTGTAAGCCCTACTCTGTATATAGATAGAGGATATATTTTATTAGTTCTGTCTGCCAAATTTAATTTGATGTTCGGGGTCATTCGTAATTGATTTCACACATTTTGAGTAAGTTTGATCCATCTACCTCCCACACTGAATTACAACTTTTATCTCCGGATTGAGGAAAAGGAAAAGTTTTTTGAAAACATGTGTTTTAGTTCATTATAGTATTTATCACATCATTCAGATATATTTGACTTGCTTTGTGGTGCTTAAATTTACAAAGAAGGTCACTATAGTTATTATATTATTTTTATTGAATGAATAACTGAAATTTATAACTCCGTTATTCCATAGGTTGTTTAACTACGTGTTTTTAACATTTTGAGACTGATGTCTCAACTGATTTATCCATTTTTATTTTGTATCAAAAATCAATATCCAGATAAATTCCGCAGAGTCCTTCGAACGAAACTTTATCTAGTTAACACGATATGTAGCATATATGAGAAAGTCTAAACGTGTTCATTGTGCGCATTGTGACAGTTCTGGATGCCTCTTAAAAATATATTAGAACTGGATTTATATCATAGGAACTTTGAACCTAATATAACATTTCCAAACAACTTCGGTATTCCAAGCTTCAATATAAAAGCATGAGTTTGGTTTAGTTTTAAAATGAACAGAATGGTCTTTTCAGAATCGTGGAAAATCATATAGATTGTATAATACTACAAAAGATGTTGGTTGTTAAACTGCTACTGTTTATATTTATTGATTCGGTAGAATGAAATCGTTATATATAATACAAGTAAAATCATGTTATATTATCCAGCGATTCAGAGAGAATATTTTTAAAATTATTTTAATAATACATGATGTCAACATAATATTATGTAACAGCTTTTAAGTTTCGAACGTTTATATGTCGGCAGTTATTTGGTGAAAACTAAGAAAGAAGTAAACGAAACATAAAACAATCAAATCTCGTAATGCGGAAAAATGACGAAAGAAAGAAAAAAGCTGAATTCTTATCGTTATAACATGTCAAAAGAAAATGGGAAATAAATTGTCACTATTCTTTTCCAGAAACTCACAAAGTTATATTCAAATAAAATAATATTTAAATATACTGACAGACAGCGCAAAATTTTATCACATCAAGGAGGAAATTATTTCTAATGAGACAATCATCGAAAGCGGTTTTGCTTCAAACATTAAAGCAAGTTAAAGCGATGTGTATCTTGTTAACGCTATCTAAAATACAATCTTAAATTAATCAGGCTGATAAAGGATGTAATTTACATCACAACGGTGATGCTTTGCTTATATCATATCACTGATGTTAGAAAACAAATCTTCCCTTGTTAAGGGTATATTATATACATAATCTAACAATTAAACATAATATATAAGTCGTTTGTTTCTAAAATAATTAAAAGTAAAAAAATCTCATTTGTCATTCAGGGCATGTTTATTTTAACGCTCAACAATTCATTGTCTCAATAAATATATATCAATTGTATTAATACAGCGACAAATTATTGCAGATATTATGACTCGATAAGATTTAAATAGAAAATTTATTTTTTAAATTTTGTTATTCCAGCTGTGGTGTTAAAAAAAATTGTTACGTGTTTCGCCTCTTGACAGAATGTCACAAAGTTTAACAAATAATGTATTATCTTTCTCAAGCTATAAATCGGGGTTATATAAATTACAAAAAAAGGAAGGATTTACCTTTAAGCAGACCTCGAACTTTGGTTTCTCGAATAACTCACGGTTAAAAAGTGTTTTTGCAAACTGAATATAATTGATTTTAAACGTTTATTTATGCCTACGATGTGAATTTTGGTTACGCTATAAGGAAATAAATGCTAACAAAAAAAATGTAGGAAATAACGAAAACATTTTATTAAGATTAAGATTACATATTGAATGTGGAAAAGAAAAAGGACGTAACCAAAAAACAAATTTTACAGGAGACACGAAAAACGTTTTTTGATGATTTTGGGTCAAATGAAATATACACAATCTTGAAGTGCAAGGAGACTGATAAACAGGTTTTAAATTGACTCTATCTAATATAAGTTTAATTAATTTAAAAAAAAAACCCTTTCTTGTATTACTTTTTCACAATCGTAATTTTCTCAGGTCCTTATTTTTTCAAACCTAAAAGCTAAATTAAGATACATACTCGGCATTTTCGGCTTACATCCTGTTGATAGAACATCAAGTTGTATACGTTGTGATTATCGAATAAAAGTCGTTTTGTGAAAAGTGTGGGTTACGTTCCTTTTTCCTTTCCACAGTCGATATGTATGTATGGAGTTTACCGTACATATTATTGTTTTATCGCAAATTATAAGCACGTCGTTAAAGAAATAGTGCAAACCAGGTTATTTATATAGTTAAAAAACAAATATTTACCTTTCGTAAGTTTTTAAAAAATATTTTGCTATGTCTCTTTACTGTCTTCTTATATTTGCAGCTTTCAGCGACTACGCTAGCTTAAAAAAACGAAAATGAAAAGAAAACGTAAATTTATCGCAACAGTTGTCAGCTTTGTCAGCTGGAAAGCAAATAAGTTAGAATACGCGTTTAAATAAGCACCTTTTGACATGAAATCAATTTTATTTCAGTTTATAGCAATTTCGATTGAGAGTGTTGCCATATTTTGCAATATTTGTCTGCCTCATTAGAAGTCAATATAATATTACACATACAACAATGCAAAAAAATATAATATTGACTGGAGATAAATTATTTTTTTCAAGTTTTCCACATATATTTAAGCCCCTTGAGACTAAATAGTTTCACAAAATACGCCAATATCAACTAAATGAGAAAAACCATTTTGAATAACCATATATGTTTTCTCAAATGTTTATATTAAGGTGAAATAATACTAAGACGATAATGTAACTAATAATAAATAATCGCTTAAATTCAAACTAATTTGCTTTGAATAATCCCATCTTTGTTATCGTTCCAAGAAACAGTAAAGTCGAGTTATTAAATGTAATTTTATATTTTTAATATAAATAAGAATATTAGATAGGGTGTTAGGATATATTGTGTTTCTCTTTTAAGCTAGTTTATATATATATTCTAATGAAGACACAAGCTGAAATAGCTATCAACTATACATAAAATGATATTTGTAATACTTCGTTATTTTTTCACCTTATTACAATCGAGTTCTATAAAATAAATTCCAATTCAGCCAATCAAATGTTTATTTTAATAAATATAAAATGATGATACAGAAAATGTCAGAAATTTAATTCGAAACCTTTTTAATTGTTATTACTAAAATATGTTATTTTAATTTCTTTGTTTCGTGTACTTTCTTCATAACACGGTTATTTGCCAAATGTATATATCATTTTACCGTCAGCCGTAGTGCTGTGATGTCATTTTTTTGATAATAAATACGGATATTTACAATGGATTCGGCGGTAATTTTGTGAAATTTTAATATCAAATTAAACTTGATAACTTTGTTTTTTTATTATTAAAGTAAACATACAATATTAGAATTATTATATATTTAAGTTCCTAATTAAATTTGAAAAAATCATATTCATACACACTCGTATCCCAAAACGAAAAACAGGTTTACTTATAAGATAAATAATAAGTATAAACTTTCTTTATCCACAATTTTTGTTTGAAAGAGTTTTCAATAGCTCTGTTAAACTTTCCCAACGCTACTTGAAATTGAGATTTGAAAAGTTCAAATATTATTTTCAATACGACTGATTGTACCAGAAAAAGTTGACTAAATTTTACTGGATTTGTTTGCAAATATCAGTCCTGTATCGAAATTGTAATGTTGAAAGCTTTTATACTACTCGGTTATGCTCTTCATTTTAAACAGATATAATTAATTACAATTTTTAAAATGTACGCTACTAGTTTTTCTTTATATTATATATTGATTCTTTATGAACTATTTTAATAATAGAAAACATTTTTTATACTGAACTATCTTTTACTAGTAATCAATTTTGTTGAAACCGTATAATAAACATATCATGTTGTTTTACCGATTCATGTTATAGCAGTACCCCGTATAATAAGTTCTAAGTACCGTATTTTATTGATTACATATTTTTATCTTGTATTTTTCAAATAATATTATAAAGAAATAGTTATTAAGGGTTCCCTTCTAAAATTTATGAAATACGACAAATATATATTTTTAAAAATAGCTTATCTTTGTTTTTTGTTGTTACTTCTTATTAGTGGTGAAATCCTACAATAAGTAACGCATTGTTTATGGTTACGGAAAAGCCTCTTCCAACGATGAAAAATGTGTGATAGGTTTGGCTTGTCACGTTTAGGGTGTGTATATACTACAAAGTGTTCTGAAAACTTCAATCTATAATATTGTAAAATTAAAAAAAAAACACACATAACTTCAAATGATAAAAACTTCCTGTTATTATGAAATTCAATATTAGTTTATATAAAAAGACAAAAATGCTTGCGACTGTAAATTATTATTAATATCTCTCTAACGTAAATAACCTAAGAAGATCATATTTAATAAACAGTAAATTTGTCTAATTCTTTTTTTATATATTTGTTTGTTTATTCGTAAGACCATTATTGCTGTGTCTGTTTACCCTAAAAATACATTTAATATCATATAATTATTATTCTTTATAATACATATCATTTATTTTTATATTATTATGTTATTTGATGCCCCAAGAAATCGAAAACGTATTGACAATTGCATCCTGACATAATATTATGATAAATAATGTTATTTCCCCTGTAAATATGTCTCAAAAGAAAAATAGTTGGATACAGTCCTTTTTTACGCGATTTCCATTTTACGTGACTTTTTTCGACGGCACTGTTTCTTTTTTTAACGTGATTTAATCGATTTTACGCGATTTTTCCTTCATATTTTTTTTTTACCGAAGAAATTTGGATTGATTACTCCGTTCTTGTTAAAATACATTTATTGAATTCGTAAAATAGCACGTTTCCGCCATAAATTTTATTCAAACACAGAGAGCTGAATATGTATTAAATCTATAAAATAAATTCAGTGCTACTATAACACAGAGATAAAAATAAAATACAATATGTATTTAATTATTTTAACCTGTCCAATAAGTATTTAATTATTTTTTTAACAGATTCGCAGGTGTAAAAACGTTTAAGAGCACTGGTATATATTATATAATTGTGTAGTCTGTTCATTTCTGAAGTGTAGTGCTTAAGCAGTGAAGATTGGATTGTATAGGTTTCAATAAACATATGTACGTGAGGCAGTCAATAATCTTGTCGATTTTACTCCTGTTTTTCTTTTTTAAATTCCCACGAGTTATTTTGTTACATTTATGTACACCCATCACTCTCTTTTGAAATTCGTGAAGTAATTAATGTTAAGCGAACTAGTAGCTACTGTATGCTATATGTATATATTAATTATTAAAAATACTTCAAGGATCTTTAACACAATTACCAAGAAATAATTGTATTTCGGAAAAATTCTAGAGTTTAATGTTTTGAAGGATTTATTACCTAAATTATACAAAAAACACAAAAATTTTACTTCTATATTGGGGGTATACAGGTTTTTTGAGACTAAAGGTAAAATCATGCTAATTTTGCTTAATTGGGTAAATGTTAAATATCGCAAACAACATTTCGAGTTATTTTATGAAAACTTCCTTAATTCCTGTCCAAGAGTATTAAACATAAGCATGTTATAAACTAAGAACAAACATATTTATTAAATTTTATTTAATAATTTTTTTAATTAACCGATTGTGTTATTAATTGTGACACATGTATGAGAAAAATCGTTTAAACAGTCAAAACACGTGTAAAAATTAGTAGCACAATCAGTGGAATAATAATAAAAAAATATATATTAAAAATAAATTTATACAAAGTTCTCCTCTAGAATCCATCTAAAATGTTAAACATTTTTTTTTCAGCATTTAAAAAAAATCTCTTGACTAGAATATGAAGTTATTAAAATTGTTTACATTTGATACGATGTAGTAATCCGGTATTTAAAAAAACGTTTAAATCAAGCAAAAAAAATACGGAAAATCGGGATTGCAATACTCATAATAAGTCAACCGAAATCGGTATTTCTATATTTCATAAGAATTACCGTCATTAAAAAATATATCACAGCCATAAACAGGTGATTTTCATAAATATCTTACTTTTTCTTAAAATAATATTATCATAAAAGTCAAGCAATATGAATACAATTATTATACAGCTGATTTAAAATATTTTAATTCATTGCGAGAAAATTTATTGAATGATGTGATGGTTCATCCGAAATTTGATTTTGGTATTTCGGTGTTAATGCTGGTATTTTGGAATCTTCAAAAAGAGTTTTAAAATATTGAAAAAAACATCTTGAATACCGAGATCTCGTACTGCAATTTCTAATGTTGACCATAAACTTCAAATAGAGCGTCTTGTTACAGTGTTACTTAACCGCTCTTTTAGAAAGAGTAAGAAAGTAGGGAATGAGTACTATAGAAATAGATTAGTAGCTAGTTAATGGCTCTCGCTACATCTTGTTTTAAGGATTGGATTGGTGGGATTATGAAAAAGAATCTAGACATCCATAATTATAAATACAAACCCATGAATCGATCGAAAAAAAATATTTATGCCTTTATTCAAGACTAGGCCCATGTTCACCGCAACAGAATTATAATAATACTGAAGAACAAAAATACACTCACTTATATTTCTACTTAAAATAAAAGTATCTGTAAAATTAAAGTAAATCTGCGTAGTTATATTATTTACATATTCCTGATTTCATCCTTCAATTATGGACAAAACGGCTATTTTTTTTAAGATTAATAAAAAAATATCTCAAAGGTTTTTTTTGGAAGCAAAAATTAGTACCTAACTATCTACTTAGTTGATTTATTTCCAGTTATTCTTAGCTATGCCCATAATAATTTATATACCTGGAGATAAGAAAACTCCGTGATGTTTTTACAGGTGAAAATTATTTCCTTATATATACAATACAGCATAAAGTATTTGGCAACAGATGAAAAAGATCCCTCTAGGGAGAGGACGTAAAAAATCTGCGTTTCATTATCTTTGTTTGGAGAGTATAATTTTCTGAAGGTGGGTGTGAGTTAATATTTCAGAATAATTAATTTACTCTTCAAATCTTTATCAGTGTTTGCTGTAGAAAAGAAAGTTCATTCAAATATCATTCAAATTTTAAATTGAAAAATTAATTATTTTAGATAGTCCTGATTATTTACATACTTATTTTTGTATTCTTTCGGTTTTGATTCTAAGTGTTTATATTATAAAATATGTTTAGTTTATATATTTCATTAAATGAACTGTTAATGTAAAGTAAGCGCAATGAAGTAAATAATTAAAGTTAAAATTAATTATTCCCAATCAATTGCCATGAAAATAAACTTCGTAAATTCATGGCAATGTATAATTTTTTTTTGATTAAGAAGGATTGACGAAATGGAGGGAAGACCTAGTCGTTTGCTAATTGGTCTCTCTCTTAATAAGTTACGTTTTTCAAGAACGGAAGAAGGCACTCCCTTCTGTATGGGTTGCATGAAAACATTTTTTGAATAAAAAGTCATGAATCAATTAAAAAATAGATTGTTGAGTGTTTTCATTTTAGTATTGGAATATTAGTCAGAAATCATTCTACTACTCAATTGTGATACCGAATAATGAAAAACCGACGTCAACATATATTATCAGTTAATTAAATTGGTCATCTACACTAATTTTAATTAATATTGTTTAAACAATCTTTAAAAAAACAAGTTTTAAAAATCTGCAATCAAACAAGTTTTAAAAAGCTGCATTGATGAATTGATTGATTGTCAAATTTTGAAGATTTTAATTTAAGACTGAATGTGCTCGGTGGAATTTCAATATTAAACTGGAATCGTTCAAATTGAAGATTTTAGTTTAAATTCATCACAATACTTATTTCAACATCTAAAGCAGGTATGAGAATTAATAATGAAAGCTAAATTTTTTGCAAATTTAAAGTACTATTTCATAAGTTATATGTTTTTATTGTAAAATGTATAAATTCAATAAGTATCTACGTTTGGTATTTGTAAAAAAATTACATCGTCACGAAATAGTTCTACAATTCTGGTGACAATCACTAATGGTAATGATTTCTATTTGCACAAAAAGCCAAAATAATATAATAGATATATTACAATAAAGACGAAAGAAAAAATATATATTTCCGCGCAAATTGGGATAATAATGGGCAATAAAAAAGTTTTGCAGCTTTCGGTTGCTTTTAGCGAAGAAATAAAGCCGCTAAAATATATAGGTGGGCATCTATGTAAAGATACCATATAAAGGAACAAAAACGTAATCGTAGGTAAGAAAATAAAAATAAATTGTTTGAAAAAATCACAAATAACGTTGCAAATGAAAAGAAAACAGACGCGAATAATTCAAATCAAAAGGAAACCTAGGTTTTAACCAGGGCTTTGGATTCGTTAAAAAACCGACTCCGATTCAGACTCTTAACAAAAACATGACTCTGACTTCAAATTCGGTTTGAAAAAAAGGAAAATTATTTTTATTCTTCCCTTGAAATTGTCTACAATTTTTTCAACCATTTTAGTACATACAGTCATTATTTCACTAATCAATACGATAAAAAGGCCAATTTAAAAAAAAAAATGAATAAATAATACTGTACATACGATCATTATCTCGATAAAGAATTGAGAAACTCTTCCCTAATATTTTGTATTGTTATATATTAATATTTTGTATTTATTAGATTAAATGTTTTTAATGGTTTCGGATCTCTAATATTTTTCCAGCAATTTCTAAAAACAAAAAAATAAAAAAGGAGTCACAGTCGATCGCTTTTTTCCAACTCCGATAACGATTCCACAGCCCTGATTTTAGCATTGACGTAAAACCTTACATTTGAATATTCCCTGTTCTTAAAGTAATTTCACAATTCATTATTAATTTACAAACCTCCAAAGATCTAGTATTCATTACTAGAAAAGGTTTACGTTTTCTTAGAAATGTCATTTTTTTAATACAAAATATTATTTGCCCTCTAGAACCATCGAGGAGGTTAAATATTTTTATTTTTCTTATATAATACTTGTAGTTTCAGAATATTATAACCGAGAATTGAAAGGCATAAAATGTATACAGTTGTATTTTAAAAATAATATCAAATGAAATATGTCATGGAACAATTTCAACACTTTCAACATTTATTTATTTACATGTAAATTACAAACTATTATTTTTTTACTTTTTCAATGTAAAATGATGACAAAATTCATTAACAATAACAAATAATGTTTGACAAGGTTGTATGGAATTATTTTGTAAAAATTCATGTCCGCTCCTAATGGAGGTATCTCAACTGAAGATTATCTACGAGAACTGTTGGTTTTTCAATCACCCAACCTCTCTTATTTAAAAGGAATCGTAGGCACATGAGGATAATGCTAGGACATGACTAGTGGTTAACTAATCGCTCCCCCTATGCCCAATTATTGAAGGATCAGAAAGGTGAGAGGGAATTTTTAGTCATCACAAACATCCATGTCTTCGAACAGAAATCGATAAATCGATCGAAAAATTGCTGTTCGTACTGGGACTCGAAACCAGTATTAGAAAAGAAAATATTGACCAATAATACAATCATGAAATATTTATAGTTTTCACGATGGCACAAAATAGATATGGACAACATTTGTCAATCTTTGTATGTATAACTAAATATATTTTTTGGTCGTCTCTATTATCTAATTTTTTTTTTAATACATGCTTATTGAATGTGTTGATCGGTGTATCAAAAATAATATCTAGACACTCAAACCTGTTATTCTATACATACATAACCACCCTGGAGCCAGACATATCCTCACTAATCGACGTAACTTATAGCATGAAACAGTGCAATTATCAATTGTTATGAATGATTTTTCTTTCTCGTATATTCAATTATCACTATAAAATATTCCCAACCGAAATCACGAGTAGTGTTTCATCAATAATTTCATAAAAAATAAGATTGTACTTTTGTGAATGCTACCGAAACTATGTATATTTAAACTGGAATATTCTATAGTTAATTCAATACTGTGCATTTCAAAATATTAATCCTGGACTTTCATTTTATATTCTTCTACTTTGATCATCCATAAGTGTGCCTATTACTATTTTAACGATTCTTGTCCTTTCTACCTTTTTTATCCCAATTTTACCGTCGATTACGTTTTATTTCACTTTATTATATATTTTCTTACTATTCCAATACTCGTTTCTATTGAAATTTTCCTCGCTTACAATTTGCTGCCACTTGGTTCAAAATATCTTTTATTTCAGTTTGAAATTCTGTTAGTAATTTGAAGAGAACCTTTCGTACTGTGATTGTAAAGTGACGTAAGGAAAAAGCGATGTTTACGATAGTGATTTCAATATAATCGTGAATTTTCAACAAGTGTCAGAGTGGTTCTTGGAACAATGCCTTAAAATTGATGGTTACTAAAATATCATTTCCAAAAAGTATGATTTACCAATATAAGTTAAACAGCGAGTAGCTCAATCTTCCAATCAGGTTTTTATTCAAAGAGCCCTTATATTATATTTCAGCCGATAACTTATTTTGTTATCATTACTTTTGACTTTGAGATTTTTTTATAAGAAAACTCGTTTTGAGACGGCAACGAAAAATGTACATAACGAAATGATTTTGTAAAATTTTGGTCCAAGACAAATAAAAGTTGTAATTTGATTTGAAAACAATCTTTTACAGTAAGTGAGTTATTGAATACCAATATTTGAAAGGTCAATAGCTTAACTTTATATTTCTCACGCCTCTTTCTACGGTGCTAATTTCCGTTTTTACCGCTGTCGCATTTTTTATTTAGACATCTTGCGATTTTGTCTCCCTTTTCTAAGGAGTGGCAAAAAGACAGTTAGTGAAATTCTTAAAAAATGCAATGTTGCACTGATAAATTAATCATTATAGAACAAAGCTTGGTAAATTTGTCATGTTCAAGAAGTTTATTACATAAAGAATGAGAATGATAGCTTGCTTTTAAAATTGTCTTTTATCAGATTTTTTCCACAAAAGCTGCTGACAAAATCACACGTTATAAAAAATATCTTTACACTACTGAAATTTGCCTAAATATTCTTTAAACTGAATCGTCCTCAAGCATCCGTACGTATAACGTTTTTACTGTAACATTTGAGACTTTTTATGACACTAAGTTCATCAAGTTGTACGTCTATATCAAATGAATCAAACTTGATAGAATTAAGTTAACAAGAATGCAAAGTGGAGTATTTTTTTTTGCTTTACAATTTTGCATTTGAGTTCAAAATTTTGCTAGGTGGACGATTGATAAGTGTTTCTACGAACACTCTTGATAGGAGCAGGCGAATGAAGTTTTTCAAATTGAAAATACAATAGCATACGTTTTCATTGTGGAGAATATGGTCTACTTATTGAAGATTCATTCAAATATGACGAAACTTAGTTACTATTTTCAGAGTTAGTAAAGAGGCTCATTTTTAACGACAGGATAAGCTGGAAAGTACAACGGGAAGGTGGTAATAAACTAATGTATAAAAATATCGCTACAAAACTTAGTATAATGAAAACGCAAGGGCGTTTATTATTCATCTGCGGGGTCGTTTCTACGTGCGTTATTAATTACTCAGTGATTAGTTTAAATATAAAAAGGTAGAATAACGAATACAAAACTAAAATTTTGACTGTTTGCTTGTACACTTAATACGCGATGTATGTATTCTAGTAACCTATAATGTATCGTGTGAATTGTGTTGTTATTGCTTAACTAATTTTATTAGTTTGCTTTAGAAATAATTGTTTGTTTTAGTATGATTTATTACTGTTTAAGTTAGCTTATCAATATTTGACGTTATCGTATAATTATCAAATGTTTATGACAGAGGCTGGTAATGATTTTCATGCTTTTGAGGGCTTGCTATCGAATCATTTTTCTCCCGGGATAAGTTAAGATTCCGTATTTAGATTGTGATATAATTAAATGCTAGAAATCAGTCATAACACATTGCACACTTTTTCTCTAACTATTTCTATATGAGAGGTTGATAATACTCGTGTACGACAGATTTAAAAAACGTAAAATTACGGAAATATTTTAGTCATATCATATCATTATGAAATATAATATTTTGATAAGTCGTTTTGATAATCGAGGGAAAATAGCAAAAACAATATCTGAATTAAAAAATGCATTTATAATTCAGTGGTAAAGTCAGCGATATAACATATCTTTCTTCATATTGATCCCAGGTGAATTGGTTAGAGTTTTCATTGAGTTCATCCAACAAAATTTTTGAATGTAGTACCATTTTTTTATATTATATTTTACTAGCTACCTTTGGGAATCTCCTGGAGGAAGATATAGGATTCTGTCTTTTCTATCAAACGCGAAACAAAATAATAAAAACAATCATTATAATACTATAATACTCCAAAGAATTCGAAACCAAAGTTGTGCTTCGCAGCAATTTTTTCCACAACAAAATTATTTTACTCCCCGGAAACCATATTTTTTTCTGGCCCAAAGCTCTCAATAGGCTTTTAGAATTGAATTGAGATATAAAAAAGCAACAGAGTTTTATTTTATTCCAATGATACGTCTCATTTTTTTCACAGTGAAAAAAATATTCGGCAGAAACTTTTATTAAATATAAACCATCAATCAATAGGACTTGAACGTAATGACTTTTTTTTACCAATTTGTCCTGTCAATGAAATTCAGTTATATCTTCCAACCATAATCAATAAAGATTTAACATTCGTTTAATTATTTGTTTTCAATGAGAGTTATATGAATTTTCAAGAGATTACTTTAACACTTCTCGTTTAATGAGAATCAGTTGTATGACAGTCGATCGCTTACCCTTTTCAGAGAGGGCAATAATACAAACCGTAAGTAGAGTAGCATACAGTATAGAAACAGCAATACCTTTCAATACTAAATAATTTATTTGGCAATTCAATAGTTCCAAATCTTAATTCAGACATTTTTTATTACAATAAGTAGATATTTTTTATTTAAATCAAAGTAAATGTTATTATAAGAATTAATATCTATGATGAATATGAATATTGATTTTCAATAAGCAGAGAATGTTTTATTTCTACAAAAGGAGCCATATTGTTTAATAATAATTATAAAAATCATTTCCTTTACTTTTTGATATGATTGTTTATCCTCCAAAGTTGGAGAAATAGTATCGTTGACTATACATATTATTTAATAAAGCTAGATTCCTTATACTTTAGTAATATTTTAATAATCGTTATTTTCATAATTGAACTGTCGAAGAAGCTGCAGTATTAAAAAATCATACAGCACAAGGATTTTTCGTGCAATTAATATTTATATATAATTGCCTTTCAAACATACATAAATTTCAAAGCACAACATATTTTAAAATTAATTTATATAGTCTAAACAATTAACTTATTTTTATATGTACCAATTTAAGCACGAAATAAACCGTTTTCACTAAAATATTATTATTGTAAGGTTAATCTAAGTTTGAATAAACACTTATGGAGTTTATATAAGTCTATCGTTCAGCTATGAGTAGGGTTAAGTACCTTCATCATATGGGCAAATATATATTTTGTTAACAAACTGAATAATAGTCATGCCGAGAATTTTGACAGCTTGTGAGTCGAATTACTATTATTTCTTGATTAATCATATGTAGCTCAGGTCTTGGCCTAACTCAAAATATTTCCATTTCAGGTGATCCGATTGCTTTGGCATTCTCTAATTAGTATGAAGCAGCCTAATTATCATGTTTCGCCACCCACGTCCTCGTTAGTTTCATTAGTTTTTTTTCTCTCACGAAATTGTCTTAAACAGTTAATAATTAAAACAAACAAGTTTGTCTATTTTTTAAAATTATTATTATTTTAAGTACCATTAAAAAATGATAAATCCTCCTCCTCATATTTGAATCAATATATCATGCCAATAACGGATTCATCGTAGAACCAACAGCAGGCTTGCGCTAGGAAGACGCTAAATTATTCTAACTAGTATAACCCTTGAATCATCGTTCATTTGTACGAGGAAGTCAACCAGAAAAATTAACGCTTCAGTAAATGTAGTTCTTTGAGCCATGGTTTGGTGAATCAACACACGCATTACCCGACGAGTAATTATTCAGATAGTTAGTGTTTGCATTGCTGGTACCATTATGGATGATTTTCCTTGCTAAAAATTTAAGCAAGCTGCTGTCAGCAGAGCAGATTTAGTTAGTCTAGTTTAGACGTCAGTCTTTCTAGGCTTTCTTGGCTACATTAAAAGATGTAGGTATAATAGTGAAACAAAGATCATAACAGATAGTATAGTTTTATCGTGTGATAAAAAATAGATCATTTCGATTGGAAATCTATATGTTCACCAACAAAATAATGGAATACTTATTTGTCTATTGTTTCAAAAGATGCTGTCATACAAAGTATAGTACCTAATAATAATATTTTAAAGATTTAATGTAAGTCCTAGATCAATTCAATAGTACCATTACAACCACTCTTTCGGAATAGGAAAAAATGTACTCTTTCAAAAAAATAAACCGGAATTCAGGTGCAGTCCCGCAACAAGAGCTTCAGCTGCCATAAATATAATTTTTAAAAATGCATGTTTGCAATGAAAATGTTTTATCAGAAGGAATTTTCAATTGTTATTAATTGTGTCGTTAATATATTTTGTTATGAATAGATCATATTAATTAAGACACTCACATAACATTGATAGCAGTTAAAATAACGTGCTTTGAAAGCTCCAAGATTAAAAAGCCTATGTTACCAGTATATTGTGATCAGTATATTGGAAGTAATTCAATTAACCGTGTCAAATACACAACTCTGTTCTTGTCATATTTACAATAAACATATTAATCGGCTTTTATCTCATTGTGAAATATTCATAACCATTCACAAAATTAATTTTATGCTAAGAGACAATTTCACCGCATTATAAAATTGTTTATCTGAATAGGATACCATACATTAAGAGTAAAAAAGATTAAAAGCAAGAGTGGGAAAAGAAGCAAAAGTTGTTATTATTTAAGTTAAATTATTTCAGGGCGCTGATGGTAATTAAATGAACCATTTTATTATTTGAAATTGTTTGAAAATACGTGTGACGAACGGAACCGATCCTAGTCTTTGGTGAATTTCGTAAAATTGTAGAATTGCTGCAAAAAATGTGTTTTATTTTACAAATACAATACTATAAAAGTTATTATAAATGTGTTTTCTCAATTTATTTTTAGAAGTCAAGTTCCGTATTAGTATAATATATTGTTTGATAAATGAGAAAAAAAAGATAATTTGTTAATGAAAATTATTATTAGCGGATGAGGAAAAAGTATCAGTTTCTACGTCGCTTGAATTAAGAAAAAGTTTAAATTTATTAAGGTATTCCTTATACCTACTGCCTATTTCACTTTATTGAACACGGTCTTTTAAATTCAGATGTTCATGTGTCAAAAAAGTGTATTTGCAAATTTACTAACAAACCTTGTCCGCTTACAATGTGGAGCGTGCAGCCACATTATCTAACCGATTTTTTCTACGAGAACTACGGTTCCTCGATTTCTATTTTTTTTTAATTAAGTAAAAATAGCGCTAAGATACGTTCTTTTATTTAGAATCGGATAAGGTGTATCAAATTTTAAACAGCACTTACATTCATTCCTTCAAAAACAAACCCATATGGTGATTGAGTCTTGAACCTGTTAGTACCGCAAAAGTTACCACTCGGCTAAGGTACAGCTTTAATTGAGATAAACTAATTTATTAAGTCCGTGCTTGAAAAATCCACTGGTTACGCTTTACGTACTAGACGGTGGTATCTCGTTACAGAGAAATAATTTAGTAAGATGTTTCTTAATGAAAATAATATTTTTATATATAATTTTTTTGTAAAAGAAACTAATTTTATATTTCATTAATTTGTATTAATTTTTCCGAATCATTTTGATTTGCCATCATCCCGAATAGGGCGCTTCTACAGTCTCTATATAATAATATAATATAACACGTATAAACGAGGCGGGTCTGATCAGGGACAGTCATATCTTTTATTCATGAAGAGACAAAGCGGATACTTTGTGATCATCAATTGGAGTGCTATTACCACTTTTTTTCTCTTTCAATGGCACTTTATGGCACTTTTTATGAATTGTAATGAAGCTTTGGGCCAAAACTCGTGAGAAAGATCCAAAACTTTATTCGTGAAGGTTTCAATAGGACGTGCGTAATGTGACTTCTATGGAATCAAATAAGTAAAAGTAATATTTTTGATGGCTCAAAAAGTAGCTCACGAGATAATTTAATATATACATTGTTTCATATTAATCTTCAGTGAAGTAAAATACTGGTGTATTCTATTTCTATTTAGGTTATTCAAAAACAATCCAATACATTATTATTATCGCTTAGTGTTTATCCCAGTGTGAATGGCATTATTTCAATCGATTTTTGTTTAAGGACATGGATGTTTGTTATGTATATAAATTTCACCTCACCATCCCAATCCTCAAACAATGGGGCTTAGCGAGAGTGATTAGCCAACCGCCGGTCCTGCCTTATGAGTATCCTTTATTTATATCACTCACTCTCTTCGAAAAGAGGAGAGGTTGAGCTTCCGAGTGACAAGCAGTTTTCGTATAACAAAATTTCTGTTAAGATACTTCCATTAAGAGGGAATATGTTTCAAATTGGGAGAGGGCATAGAATAGTAATAATTAGTGTTTTCATCGGCACCGCTCGTCAAATACTTTATTTTATTTTTCAGATAGACAATTTGTTTTTTGTTTGACTGATGCTACAATATATTTAAGATTCGTAAGCTTTGCAGTCATCCTCCGCTCATCTCTTTATCTAATCGGTCACACAATGTATCTCTGCATCCCTTTTGTAAATGTAAACACATCTTCTCTGGGGGCGACCCAGGGGTCGAGTGCTTACTGGGCCTCCTTCATACACTTGTGAGTTTATCGCATCTGGCAAGATGTCATTTCTGCTTGAGTATTCTTTCATTCAGTATGTTGGGTTTAAGCTGCTGCAGTACAAATATAGCCTACATTCTCTTTGACAGATTAAATTCTTTAACGGTTAATTTTATTGTTCAAATACTTGGGTAAACTTTTCTCTGTTTACATCAGATTCTAACTTTTGATTTCACGATTACGTTGTATTTCCGTAATTCGTTTATGTTCACAATGAGTTTAAAATGTGTTCTACGAATATAGTATACGTAATTCATTGATGTTTTCGGAAATAGAAGGAATAATCTGTAATCGACTACCATACATATTTTTTGGATATTATCAATAAAATATCAACTGTGGAAAGGAAAAAGGACGTAACCCACACATAACAAATTTTACAGGAGAAACAAACAACGTTTTTTTATGATTTTGGGCTAAAGACAAATTAAATTATAACTATACACAACCTTGAAGTGCACGGTGACTAATAAAATGGTTAAAATAAATATTAGTTTAATCAATTATTAAAAAAAACCTTTTTTTAAGTCCTTTTTCCTGGTCGCAATTTTCACATGCCTTTCTTTTTTACAAATTTAAAAGCTAAATTAAGATACTAACTCGGCAATTTAAGCGTATATCCTTTTGATAGAACGTGTATAAAATTTTAGACAATGCGATATCAAAAAAATCTGTCCTGTAACGCCCTTTTTCCTTTTCACAGTCGAAATATTATAACGAAGAAAAACACTTTTTTCGGTTTTATTTTATGGTAGAAATATTTATAGACTTCTTATTTTTAAATTAAAAAAACACTTTACACGGTGAATAATTCAAATCCATCAGGATCTTTTTTATAAGATAAAACCGCATTTTAAATAAAATATAAGAGATTTATATTGCTAAGTATAAAAGGAGAATATTGAGAACGTACGGTTCATGTGAAAATATATTTTTTTTCTAAATCATTTAAGCTAATAAATAATGTAGTTATCGAAGCTCGTAAAAGTACGTGCGGAAACTACAAGAATTCCGCAATCCAAAACTATTCTTATGATGACGAGAAGCACAAGTTAAAAAAAACTTATAAAGTCAATTGAAAAGTAATTTTTAGTTAAAAACGATAATTTATGATATTTCTAAAATCTCATTCCTCAATCAAAATCGTCATTCATTTTCAATCAAGAGCCAATGAAAGCAGTACGAAGTGAGAAAATAATTTAATTGATCACCACTCTAACGAAACGACATTCAAATAATATTAATATCTTCCCAGATTTCAACTTCAAAGCGCTCGATGACAAGTGAGGTTGGGTGGTACTTTTAGTTTGGCCTAATTCGGTTTAGTGTATTTTCATGCAATGACATAAACTTCAATAGTTGTCTATGCACACGTCGTGTAGGAAAATTAATAAATACTTCACTATGTTGTCTCAATATTTGAAATTTATAATTGTTTTGATAGCAATGGCAATTTTGGCTCGGCTAAAATTATGTGACAAATAAACATGAATACAAAATTTTGGTCAAGATTCGTTATTGAAAATGTTGGATACGATTTTTAAGAATGTCGAGTTGTTCTCAAATGGCTAGCATTTAATGTTTGAATATTTCTAGCGCATCTATATTATTTCGACGCGTTAAGTTTATTATAATTTAAAATCTGCAAAATTCATTTATAGATAAAAATAAATATATGTTTTTCCTTTATCGGAAAACTGTAAATAATTGATTTTAATAGTTATGAAAATTATTGTAGAATTATTATAGAAAGCAAGAATATATTTTTTTATTTGGTTATGTTGATACTTTTTCTAATTATTCTTACTGGGTATTTACTATTTTCTTATTATGGTATCTTTTTGATGAACTTATAAAACAGATTTCAAATTTAACTAATAAACTCTTCCTTTGGTACCGATTTGCAAGTATCTCCATTGCAGAATTATAAAACATGGCCACTTTGTTTTTTAAATGGTGGTTTATTGCTATATTTTCTTCGGATAATATATTCTTTTTCAAAATATTCACATACGACCTGTGCATAAACACCATTCATATGAAAATTTGTTATATCAACATGATGTCTAGACGGTTTAATTTGTTGTTTATCTGTATCCGGGTTTTTCTTAAGATGCAAATTATGTGGAAGAAAAGGGTAGAAGACGTGTTACATGGCACTCTTTTTCTTTTTTCGGTATGTTATTTTCGTAAGCTATGTATATTTTAATACTTGGTATTACATTCAATTGCCGAAGTGCTTGATTAGAAATTCATATCGATCAATTTGATTAAGTCATAACCAAGATTTAAATTTATATTTAATTCATCCAAAATATTGACCATTTCGAAACTCTACATAAATTGACTTTTAAAAAAAAATATTCAATATTTTTTAGTACTTTACAAATTAAAATATTCTGAAACTGGTCACTTGAGGCAAATCTAACTTTTTTTTAGTTTTGGTAAGAGTTAAATAAATAGGCTTTACTGCTAATAATTGCAAGAAAAATCACATGAGATTAAACCGTCAATTCAATTCAATCAGCCAACATCAACTCGAAATGAAAAACATCACCATCATCTATTTCCACACTTCGATTGCTTAATTGAAAAAATCTTATTTCATAAAGACTTGAACCCGGAACTATTTAAACGCTAGGCGAAAGCTGTTACCGATAGTACAGAAGACAACATGTAATCAATAAATATTACGTTTTAAATTTAACTCTTATACGTTATTAACATACCAATAGATTGAAAAAAAACCTTAAATTACCAGATAGCACAAAACTACATAACAGAGTTTCATAGTTTCATTTGGAAAAATGCCTAAAGTGAGACGGAATAAATTAAGATATTCATAAAAAATAGCTGTCTTTCGATCAGCCATTTTCTATTTTCATTTCACACTATTCCATCTATACCGTTTATTATTTTGTATTGTATTATGTAACGTTCTAACGTGTGTTTTTCCAAAAATATACCAAAACTAGCAAATTCTTTCTCGGGGATAAAATAAGCTTTGCGTTTTTCTGATAGAATTTTGTTATATCAAACTCACGAAAGGTAGCATACCTTAATCCAATTTTCCCCAAAAAGGTTATGATGTCATAGCCCTTTATTGATTGATTAAATGGGTAGGATACTGTTGTTTTGCTTTGTAATAAATAATGGACTCCGTAAATATTGTACGCCACGAAATTTCAAAGGGATTATTTGAGCTTAAAAAGTACTAAATCGTAGCGTTTAATTTTACGATATTCACGATTAAAATAAAGTCTTTGACGTCGCGTTGCAAATTACGTAAATTTTTGTCTTTATTGGTTTTGGCATTAAATTGCAGTGCTAAATATCTTTGATGCCCCAGTTAAAAAAAACCGTTAATCGCGACTGTGGAAGTCGTCATTGAAATTAAATTGGAAAATTCTCCGAAAATGTTTACTCAGCGGAATATTTCACAAAGAACCTCCGTATGAAAATTATTTTTGTGAAACTGTACGATTTCGTAAGTATTATTCTAATATTTCTGATTTATATTATCAAAGCCTCGTAACTTTTAATATCAAACAAAAAATACTTAATTTAAATGAGTAAACAGTAAAATTACCTGTATTCATTTTTCCCGACATTTACGCAACAACATGTCACGTTTAATATTTCCGTGACACGTTTGTATATACCAAATATGTAGTTGTTCCGTTTTTCGTACTGCTTGTTTGTTAAATATTAGCAATTATGTTTTCTGCTAATTCAAATACAATATATATATATATTTATATCAGATCTGGGCTACGTTTTTGAGGGCCACATTAATACTTTCAAATGATCAATGGGACATCAAGTAAAAAAACGTCTTGTTCACTTTTAAGGTGTTCACTGTCAATACTTGGTGGAATGGCATTATAATAAAAATAATGAAACATTTTTAGTACTTTTCCACTTAAAATTTATTGGATCAGGACCGGAGCAATGCAAACTATTACAACAAAAATCAATTTAGTATCAATTATCATTAACAAAGTAAAAACCAACAATAAGTGTATATAATATATAAATCTTAATGTCTGTCAACCGTAATTGGATGAGGAAATCATACTTAATTGATTTTTGTTGTAATAGTTTGCATTGCCAAGCGGTCTTCAACTTTTTATTTATAGTTTATTTTTCTTGTATTTTGCATCAATTCATTTGCTTAGTTGTAGTACCAATTGTTTGTCATACCTTGTTTTTCTTACTTAACTTTTGTATAAATATCACTGTTTCATTGTATTTCTTATCAGTTGATAATGCTCACCGGTCCTGATCCAATAAATTTTATGTGGAAAAAGTACTAAAAATGTTTTATTGTTTTTATTAAAACGTCTTGTGTTTATCAGGTCAGTATTAAAATCGGGTCTTATGGCGCAGCGGTTAGCGTTGTGGGCTTTTGTGCTGGATCTCACGGGTTCGAGTCCCACTATGAACAGCATTTTTTCGATCGATTTGTGTCAATTTGTGTTCGAAGACATGGGTGTTTGTGATGTCGAAAAATTTCCACTCACCCTTCCGATCCTTCAATAACTGGGCGTAGGGAGACCGATTAGTTAACCAATAGGCCTAGCCTTATTCTTATATTCCTACTTACTTTTTTTAAAAAAGAGAGGTTGAGCGATTGACTAACAAACAGTTCTCGTAGAAAAAAATCTCTTGAGATACCTCCATTAAAAGGTCATATGCTCCAAATTGGGAGCGGAGATGAATTTAAAAAAAACTTATTCACATTTTTATAATCATGGTTATCGACCAAATAAATTTAAGGGAAATACTATTTTTATACGTATGTATGTTTAAATGACCAAATATTGACTTTACACTGACCATTCGCCTAATAAAATATTGAGCAAGTAAATATAAGTCGTAAAAAAACTACCTTTTTATCACCATGGAAAAGAAAATAAACATAAATTGGACAGCTTAAATACCAATCAATTAATTAAATACGCCAAATACATATCGTATAATATGTAGTAAGAGCGATGAGTCAAAGGCGAAAAAGTTTCAAGGGTTAAATTAAATTCGCTATCATTAACTTCCTCCTGGTTAACTTTGTTAATGGCATTAAAAACTTTCTTGGCCATTAACGCAATTTAGTTCTTTGTCAAAAAGCGCTGAAATCCCTGAACACGATAATTACAGATTCGTTTCTCATTTGAAACTTTGTAACATGGATATTTCATTGAAATTTAATTGAAAAAGCAAAACTCTTTTTAGTATTAATTGATCGATTGATTCTATAATACTTAATGGCCATGCAAAATAATATAAGAATTCATATTATGCATTATTTCATATTATATTTTTTTGTTGTTGTTTTAAGATACTATATTTTTTTGTTTCTATGATATATATAGTATATTATTTATCGTTAAGAAAGTATCAATTGATAAATGAAATGTTTTCAGTGGCAAATCAGTAACCCGATTTCAAATATTAGAATAAATAACCATAATTAATTCCCCTTGAATCATTTTTTTAACCTATATTTTAAATTAAATTACACACAAATCGGTTAAAGCCATAAGAGTATAAGTGAAATATTTTGTATTATTTCGAATTGTTCAATTGATACACAGACAAATCGCGAGCCGAGTGCTACAAGGTTATATGTGGACAGCTGCAGGAAAAAAGATATGGGCATTTGAAATTTTGAAAATTTTAAATGTTTCCAAATTTCTTTTTGATTGTATATATCAATGATGGCACTGGCATAATATAACTAATAATAAAATATTGTTGAAAATAGTCGCGTAAAACGGACATCCCTGCTTCTTGCCATTATCACGTATCACGTATTGCGTGTGAAGTCTACGTTAAAAGCCGGCATTACAAATAGGCGCGTCCCTTCGGATGCGATTAGGTGGTGTGTATACTTTAAAACGAGAAAAAAGTGTTTGGATCAGGTGTGTTATGTGTTTTTTACCGTTTTACAACATAAACACCACCTGATCGTACGTGAAAGCGCCTGGGTGCATATCCGGCTAATAATTATATTTTGATTATATATTATTTCATGTCAATACAAAAACCTTTTTTACTAAGAGTAAACTCAAAAATCAATTTAAATAATTCGAAGCTCGTATATCCGTATTGATATCAACGATTAGACTGCCATTGATTTCAGGTAAAATTTCTTAGAAATTTAATTAATTCTTCCACATCTCTAAATTTAATAACAGCTCTCTGTTTATATTTCAATTTTCATAGCTGTTCTAGATGTTTTTTTTTAGAAATTAATTACATTTATAAATAGATTTTTACGGAATATTGTTTTAAATATCATTCGACATTAATTTATATAAATTCGAAACCGTAAAATTCATCTTCTAACGATTTAAATTGAAACATCATAATTAAATTATAGCCTCATGGTGTAGGTGTAGGTAAATTAGAAAATTCGTATTTAACTATTCTTGTACACGTTGCTTATATGCTTTAATATTATATATAAGTGTGTAATTTTAATGAGCTATAACTTATGAAATAGAACCATAATATAATAACATTTTAATAAATAAACAATAAGCTTTCGTTGCTTAAATTTATTATTACGTTAACTCTAATTTTTCGTTTTCCGTTCAACAGGTATACTTATTAAAATTAACAAGAAACTTATTAGTGTAACATTAAAATGTTTTTCGAAAGTTAAGTTTAAATTTGGATAATTGCTAAGAATAGAAAGGGGTGCGATAATAAAATTTGTGTATTTATAATACATATTAAAATAGATTAGTTTAAAATTTAATAATGTTTTCAAGAAACATTTAATAACAAGTTTCCCGACTCCAAAAAAACGTCGAAGACTCATTTGAAGTATGCTTGATGTTATCTTTCGTGTTTAATTTGATTCAGTGATATGAAACCATTTGTGTTAATAAAATAACGTTTTTAAAAATAAAATTACACATATATTGTTTTTTTTTCTTTTATCAGGTAATAATTTTAGCATATTTATGCAGCTTTATCGAAAATCAATCATTTATCCGCCACTCCATCATTCATTTCGGTGAATTCAAATGATAGAAGGATTTGAATTTTCTTGCACTCAAACAATTAAAAAAACTGGTTAGCTCCACATTAAAAGCGAACTTGGCTATCTACTGTCCGTTATAGGAGTCGGATAAGGAAGACATTGGTAGATCGAGAATAAGTAAGAATGTGATATGTAGCTTAAAAGTAAAGGGAGCTATAAGGCTAATATAAAATATTTGTATTATTAATTTAAATATAAAATATTTGTGCAAGTTTTTCTCATGCGGTAATTAAGTGTTATGACCACATTACTATCTTACCAAGAATTCGAATAGTAATTTGATTTATCATTGATCTATTGTTGTTATGGTTTTACGGGTGTTGTGGAAAAGCTTGATAAAACCCACGTAAGTCTATTTTGAAGATAATCAACAACTGTACAACTCAGGAAAAATTCAAGTGAATGAACTTCTAAGTTTATTGTAGAAATTTATATTACTACATTGTTTTCAAATTGAGCAGAAATCTTTAAATAAGCTTGAAGATTCCGAGATTGAAGTGACACTTTTTTCCAGCTTTTATTGGACATTTATAGCTAATTTAATGTTGAAATAGTAACTGACTAATAGAGAATTGTTAAAAAACAATAAACTAATTTTAATATCAATGTTTTTGATTTTGTTAACGTTTAATAAAATTTTCAAGTACGTTTTGGTGAAGATGCAATTTTTAATAACAAAAATATAGGAAGTCACTGATTAAGCAGGCGACTGGCTACGTGTTCATTTTTTGAAAATAATTATCATTGGAATATAATAATAAAGAATGCTTAGTGTTTTTAAAATCCATTAATTAATCAATGAATGTTTTTAAAATCCAACTAAGCTGGTTTTTATCAATTACACAAATGATTGTAAATAAGTCACTTAACAATATATGTGTCGCTGTAGTCCATTGCACTTACCCTTAACTCAAATTATGTAATATGGTTCAAAATAATCGTCTTTGTTTGAAAACGTAGTTAATTCAAAATATCACATGTTGTGGGTAATCCAGTTTTTCCAACACTTGTAATATATCAAATTGACTTTCAATATACGAAATTCTCAAATTAAGTATATTAACCCTCCAGAGACGAGAGCTTTTTTCCGATAAAAAAAATATTTTCTAAGCCATATTGAAGTCACGGATAACTTTTATTCCTATCCAAAATTAAAAAAAAAAAAAACGCAAAGTCGTTGTATAGAAACTCCGCATGACTATATGGTCATGCTCATCCTTTTATTACCGTGTAATATTGAGTACGGACAGTAGTAAGGACAAAAGTGACCGTATGGGCTTGCAAACATTCGGGGTTGAAATATAGCTAAACGTGATTTTTTTTAAAATATTTACAATTTGACCTCTTTAGATCAACATAATTTCAAAACAAATATATTAGCAAAATAACTGTAAATAATTTTATGTTTTTATAAAAAAATATCTAACAGTTTCAAAAAGTAAATTAAAAAAAACGGAAATTCAAAAAATCACATGTGCTTTTAGAGACCGTTCCTGTTCCCACGGCTGATGACTAACTGTAGTCCGTACCCTTCTTAACCAAATATGAGCGAAAGCAACGATATTCAGGTAGAAAAAGTATGAATAGTGGGATCAATAGACAACGGTGTTTTGTGTGACCATATGGTGACGCTCGTCCTTGGAGGGTTAAATTAATATTAAGTCGGTCTTCTCTTTTAAATGTATTTCCCTTAACTCTCCATGTTGTGTCAAAGCTAAATCGCCTCACCCTTTCTTTTTAGTAAGTTTACTAATTAATTACTTTACGTTACGTATAAACTTCAGCAGTAAATTAAACATAAAGAAACGAGACATATGTTAAACTTTGTGCGGAACTTAGTTTTTTTTTTAAATAAACTAAACATTATACTCATAAATCATAAATTTGAATTGTATATTTTTACCTATGCTGTCAGTTTGACGCAACTGGTTTTCGTGATACACGCAAAGTGGCACGTACTCAATGAACCATTCACTATAACGTTCATTTAGACGCAACCCTGTCAGCTGTTTCATTAACAAGGCAATTAGGTGATTATTATAAGTAACCACTACTTACTAGGGTTTGGATCAAGCAACGCAAAGTTTGTATAGACTTTTTTTTATATATAAACCGTATCATACATGAAAAAGACACATAGTGACTTAATCAAAGATGTAAAACATGCTTTGTGGAAATTCATTTTTATTAAAAAGTAAAATAGATAACCATGTTATTCTTCTGGTTGTGTAACCTATGCGTGATACAGTATGTGGCTTAAAAAAATATCCTACCAATGTGAAATATATGAACTTGTAATTGAGTACTAATCGAGATCTGCACTTATATTCTCAAATTTATTTAGATTATAAACACTAAAGGGTGTCTGTAATACTCACCATTAGGTTTATTAGTAATTTTATGTGTTGATAGCTATTTCGGCTTGCGCCATCGTCAGAACTATGTTTAAACTAATATTTTGCTCAGCTATATATACTGGCTCTGAAGAGATACACAATGCATCAAGTTATTCACTCTAACATCCTGTAAGTCGATCTTGTAATTATAATTAGGATGTTAGAGTGAATAACTTGATGCATTGTGTATCTCTTCAGAGCCAGTATATATATCTGAGCAAAATATTAGTTTAAACATTAAAAATTATTAAAGAAAATTATTAAAAACTGTAGAACTAAAATACTTTGTTATTTTTAATCTGTTATAAATGGAGTTCTACCAAGTAAATACCAAATCAATTAATTAGGTTTATTGTTTGTTTTTTTACCTATATGTAATTTTATATAATCATCACATTAAAAAACCCTAACTAAGCAAAACTTATCCAGAAAGCGTTAGCTTGGTTATCTCTATCCTCTTTGAGGTAGAAATTTGAGCGACGTAAAACCCGCGAGGCTATTTTCAAATTGATTGTGACCTAGAAGTCTAGACCAGTGGTTTTATGTTACTACGCCGCCCAATACTTTATTACATATAGTAAAAATATTTTTAACTGTTTGCACTTCCCTTTACAAAATTTCACGTCTCCCAGTTTGGAAATCGCTGGTCTATTCTAATGAAGTGTCTAATAATCAACATGATGTTTGTATTTTTTTACGGTTGTTATTACTTAAATGTAATCTTCACAGTTGTAATAGACCAATCAAAAGAATGCGTTAGAATATATTATTCGCATGTAGCGATTTGTTAAAAAAAATATTAAATGCATACACCAAATTAAGTTGTATACAATTTAAAAATTGGTTTGTCGTATTTGTATAAATGAATGTGTCAAAAATTTGAAAAGACAGTGTTACACAAGAAATCAAATATTTATTTTATGTGAGTTAGTAGAAAATACTGACGAACGCTTATTTTATTTTATGAAAGTATTTAAACATACATAAATGTAAATATACCATTGTATTGAATAATTCAAACAGATTTACGAAGAGGTAGGCATATTGCAAACGGCACAACTCGTCCGAATGAATATGTCTTAGGAGTAATTCCCTTCTAAGCATACTTTATGTTATTTCTTTGCAAGTGACATGGGGTTAATGGCTTTGCCGCCGCTTTACCTCTTTTTTCTGGCGTTTCTTTTTGTTTTTTTTGCCCCCGACAGAGGCCTGAAGGAATTTTCGCCAAGCACTTTGCTCTCAATGATTCCCTTGGAAGTATAAAAAATCTCTCTCGCTGCGGCAGTAATTTCAAAATTTTTGTCCAACAGCGACTGTTTTTAATGGCATGATATAAAAATAACATTTACATTCGGACAATTTACTAAACAAAGCAGAAATTAGAATTACTCTTTTTTTTACATTTTATTTTTAAATTTGTTATACTAATTAAGCTATATTTTATATTTAATACGATTACAGATATTAACAAACGGTTAGCTTTCCATTAGGTACAAATAAAACTGTGAAATCATTTGAATGTGTTTTTTTTTTCAAATTCATGACGGAAATACATTACACGTGTTATAATACCTATTCCGCAATTTCATATAATCGTCAGATAAAAAAAACATCAATTAAACATTACTTATCCTGGTGATTGTATACAAATTTAAAATAAGTTGTGTAAAGATTATTTTATTTTATATAACACATATTTTTTGATTATTTTAATTTTTTTAAATTATAAAAAATATTTGGCATTATACAATTACGCCAAATATTTTAAAGTTGAACGACCATACGAGAAAATGCGACTAGATAAGAATGTTTTGTAAGCCACTCGAGATCAACTCAAGGTAAATTGACATCACAAACACCCACGTTTTAGGTTTCAAATTTAAATTTCGCATCGACCTTACCGAGAATCGAATCCAGGCCTGACTGATCAGAAGATCAAGCTCTAACCAATTAGACCACAGCGGATTTATCATCGTATTCACCCATTTATCATGCCTTTATTTCCACCATTCCACTAGATACTACACTGTTCAAATTCACTTTAATACTGTTTGAACCTCAGCTATTTTGGGGTCAAAAAATACTAAAATCAATAAAAATAGGTGTGCATAAAATTTTATACGCTTAATTGCAACACTTGGTGATTTTTCGTATTCAAAATTTGATTCCAAACAATGCAAACAATGAATCCAATGATTCAGAAAATTGTATGAAAATTTTCCCCGTGTGTTTTTTTAAGAAATAAAAATTGGCGGCCTCAGTCATGTGGTTTTGACTCTTAAGTCGTTCGTTTGGTGACAGATTTAAGACATTTGGCAAGGAATATATTTTGCAGAGATATAAATTACTTAGGGTCAATATTGACCTTCTATTGATCTTTGGTATCTAGTCTTACACACGACGTGTTCGTCTATAGCTCATGTGCATCGGTTTGAAGTATGTACATACATATATAACGTTATATTTAAATAGCTAATAAAAATCATATACAATATATTCCTTTGCAAATAATAAAATACCCTTTGGCTTTAATCGATTTCCACCCCTTTTTCCAACCCAGAGCTAAGCGTATTTAAAATAAAATTTCTTTGGTACAACAAAATTTCAATTCAGCATAAAACCGATCATTTATTTTTGAATGGAGTTTTACTTTATTACTAACCGCTTTCTGAAAATTGATTCCTACGATCTCGTCAAAGTAATTTTCAAAAAAGAATAAGATTAAACGATGAAAGCAATATTCACATTTTTTTATTGCTATGTATTAATATATTTTTATAACCAGAAATTGTTCAGTATAACGTTTTTAGTGAGACTTGGTAGATCGTTAAAATATCAACCACTATTTTCAAAGAGCATAAAATATCATATTCTATAAGAACGGGAAAAAATGATTATTGGTGGGCAATCTCTCTTTTTGTGCCATTTTCAGAATTGGGTTGGTTATGAAACGATTTTATATCACATTGATACAACTTTATAAATAATATAATGAAATTATAGGTCGCGAGTTGAAATCAATAATTAATCCATTCATATTAAAAAATATTATGAAGTGTGTCAATATCTCATTTCATATAGGGGTATTTTGTACAGCTATATGATATCGATAATCATAATTATGTCTGTATAAAAAATCTCAAAAAAAAATGAAAGACGATAATTTGTCAAAGCAACTTATCGTGTCTGAAAGCTAGATGTATTTAATTATTTATTGATTAAAACTATATTTAAATCTTGAAAAAAGTAAAAAATCAAAGTTATATCGATGGTGTTAGATTTTTAAACAAAAATAATTTCCATCAGCTGGTTAAAAAACGATTGAGAACGCAATACGATAAAATCAGCGTTTTTCCACCAATTACAAATTACTATTACACTAAACGCAGTATTGATGTTTGTGCACATGGCAGAGTGCTCAACGTCGTTGGCTTCCATGCCGGACCTTACGGGTTCGAATCCCAGGGGAGCCGGTAAATTGCTCGAATAACAAGATCCTCGAATAATCAATTCCTTTAACTTCAAATGCTCGAATTACAAATTGCTCGAATTGAAATAAGTATTTATTTTAACCGTGTTCACTCCAAATGCGGTTCATATGACCTCTTAATGGATTTTATCTCAACAGAAGTGTTTCTACGAGAACTGCTTGTTAATTAGTTACTCAAACTGTTTCTATATTTTTCCAGAACACACAGAAGACTAGGGCTAAGACAGAACAAACGGTTAGCTTATCACTATCGCTACGCTCAATTTTTAGTAAGAATGGGTAAGAGGGTTTCAAGAAATTACATATATGTGTGTCTTTAAACAGAAATCCATAAATAGTTTGAAAAATAATTGATTAAAAAGTGTACGTATTAAGATTCAAGCCCGTGACCTCCGAAAACAAAACCAACGACCTTTTCCACTCGACCACTGGCAACTTAAATTAAAAATGTTTTTTTATTATGACTTTTTTTTAAACTTTAATAAAACTTTTTTCGAGCAATTTGTAATTCGAGCATTTGACGTTCGAGGAATATGTTATTCGAGGAACTTGTTATTCGAGCAATTTCCATTCGAGCAATTTACCGGGAACCGAATCCCAGCAAGAACAGCATTTTTTCAATCGATTTCAGTTCGAAAACATGGATGTTTGTGATGTCTAAAAATTCCCTCCCACCCTTCCAATTCTACAATAACGGGGCGTAGAGTAAGAGCGATTAACTTACCATTACTCCTGTCTTCTTAACCCTATTCTTTCTATTCCTACTCTCTTCGAAAAAAATAAAGGTTGAGCAACAAGCAGTTCTCGTAGAAAAACTCTGTTGCGATACCTCCATTAGGAAGTCAAATGCGTCACATCTAAAGCGGACATGGATAAAAAATACACTAAACAAATTATTAAGACATATTATCATAAAACTGACCCTATGTTATAATTGATTCTGTCGAAATCAACTTAAATAAATGATTAAAATTTGACAAATAAAAAAAGATATACTTCTCACAATTTCACAGTGATAAAAAACGGCAGTGTTGCCGTTCTGAAAAATAAAGATACTCTCGATTAATGACAAGAATGTCACGAAGAATGTCGACTTAGACAAATTTACATTCTTGTATCTCATTTAATAATAAATAAAGTAATGAATGCTGAATAAACGGGTGTTAGGTTTTCACAGAGTAAAAAATACAATATTTATTCCTTTTAAATCATCCATAAATTATTATTGTATCTGATTTTAGTAAGCGCTTGTAAGAAACATCACGGCTCCACACAAATGGGAGCGTAGCACGTACATCATTTGTTAGGAATAATGTGGAACAGACGCAGTTCGCATCGTATCTTAACACTTAGGTATTTCAATTCAGTTTGAAATAGTCAACCTTTTTGAATTTAAAAATATAAAAATCTTTTTTTATTAATGAACAAACTATTGATTATATTGGGTTGTTAGACAAACTATGTTAGAAGATAAATATTTGTAAGCACACAATTAAATAAAACGTTGCTCAAATATCGTTTAAATTATAAATAACAATTAATGATATTGGGAAACTGTGTGGTAGCTAACTGATTCAAAAAACCAATAGATATTAGCATAGTGAACACTAGGGCTTCTAATACCGGGATATTTTGATAGGTCAGTCATAGTGTGTACAAAACTCAGCGTATTGCATTTTTACGGCGCTTTTGATTTCAATAATTCAAATCGAAACATGAACTTCTAAATAAAATATAATTATGCAAAATTACCTTAATGACATAGAAACAAAAAGAGTTTCAGGTTTAAGATCTAATTGAGAAACTCATTGAAATCTTACGCTTCCTTTGTTAGCACCGTAAAATCATAGATTTTCATACAAAAAAAGTACCGAATATGCTAAGAGAGCATTTTCATTGTACAGTTTTAAGTAATATTGTATCAATTTGTAAAAATTTCAATTCAAGTAACCGGATCAAAATTTGTTTAGCAAAATAAGCAAGCATTGTCAGATAATTCAAAGTAGATTATTTACTATGCGACAGTTGTCTTGTATTGTCTACAAGTAGACGTCAATAAATGTAAGAGCTGTCACACTCCTTACAATGGGCGATAGAATACATTTTGATTATCTTTTATAGTGTAATGGTTCATAATATTCGTTTTTGACTGCATTAAGTACGTAAATTATTGAAATATTTCAGCGATCGATTATTCGATGTTTTCGCAATTATTTTCTAAAAAGTTTTTTACTCTTTCGTAAATTACACAGCTTTTTGTTTTTACTAATTTGTAGACTAAATTAAAAAATAATAATTCATAAACGCCTTAAATACCCTAACATTGGCAGATATAATACTATAAGGTAAGTATATCTGTAGAAAAAAAATGTAGTTTTGTGTTTTATATATTATATATTATGTAATAATATATAATGTGTTACGCCATAACTGTGCAAAATATGTTGAATTTCCATTAAGGTGTGCAAACGACAGCATAAAAACGTTTAATGGAAATAATACAAGAAATGAAAAAGAAAATTGAAGCAGTTTGGGGTTTTTAGCGTTTAAAAAGACTTTTGTGGCGTAAAGCATCAGTTCTCAGCGATTCCGTTGATTGAAAAATCAGAGTAGTTCACAAAGAACTTTTTATTTTATGCTTTTTTATTCGATATAATTTTGTTTACAAATAAATTATGGATTTTATAAATGAATGAAAACTAATACTGTTTATTTATCTTTGTTTATATATCTATGTCCGTTCCTAGTGTAGAGCATATGGCTTCCCAATGAAGATATCTTAACAGAAGTTTTTCTACGAGAACTTTTTGTTACTCAGTCGCTAAACCTCTCTTTTTCAAAAAGGGAAAGAAGGATAAGGCTAGGACAGGACTAGTGTTTTACTAATCGCTTTCGCTACGCCCAGTTATAAGAAGTTCGGAAAGGTTTTTTTGAAAGAGGGATTTTTTTACTACTTTTATTTAAATAATGCTTATAAATGTATACGATTTAGCAGTATTATTGCACCCTTCGATACCCCATAAATATATGCCTACGGTTCATTACTTCTATGAATTTTCTTGTTACCTAATTCCCGTATTGTGTTACCATACTGTGGGGAGCATTAATTTTAATTCTTATTTGATTGGTTTATAATAAAGTGGAAGATTACAATTATTGACCAATCGTGTTGGCTGTCAATTATTGCAGAAAAACAATAAACGATAAAAATATAACACAAATTAAACTTTTCTGTTAGAGAAGTATCTTCACTGAATGAAACCGGTTTTGATCATAATATATTGAGTTTCATTTATTTTACCAAAGGCTTTACACTATTTCTACTATATTTGTATTTGTATTGTAACACAATTTTATTCTGCTTCCACTAAACTACTTAATTATTCAAATTCTTATTCAATAATAATTTGGGCGGTCTCTCAAATCCAGCAAAAACGAATGGTGCGTTGGCACGAGAGATTTTAATTAAAAAATAAGTGAATAATGTATGTTTTTGAAACCATTTTGGTTTCATTCTTCGGTCTTCCCAATCTTATAATCATAAAATTGTTCGGTTGATCATCTAATTAAACATTATGCTGCCCGTATAAAAATATCAGGTAGCTAAAACTTTTGGCAATAATGGCGCGCAGGTATTTCGGCAACGTCGACCTTTCCTGATAACAGCTCGCAACAACGGATGTTCGGGATGGAGGGAAATTCCCAGATAATTTTCCCGCTTATATTCCGCACAAAATAATTATGGCGCTGACAAATCTTATGAAAGTTTAAAAGGCAAACCAACGTAAAATACCGTGTTTTATATTCATGATATAAATATAATCCACAATGAGAAATTTCAAATATCTTACAACAAATGTTTGTTTATTTTTGTTTTTATACCCTGATGTCCCCGAAGTAAGTTTACTGACTTTTATTAAATTATTAGATAGAAATTCTTATTATACGATGAGATAAATATGTACGGTAGATATTCGAGCCGAACTCACGAAATGCTTGTTATTTATACCACATGTATTCGTGGTATTATTTTATAATATATACACAGGTTGTTACAGTTAATGTGTGCATGTCATAGTATACATTGTTCATTTTATCTACTTACAGTATATGCGAGAGAATAAATAATGAACACCTCAACTAATTCCTTAGGGTACTCAACGCTGTACCCACCACCACCCGCTACGGCTCCACACTCTTCTTATAGGGTGTATTCCGTAGCGTAACAACGTTAGTCGTGTTCAAAATTTTGCCAGAAATGTCCCGAGAAGAAATTACTCAAGACTTAGTTGCGTGCACTATACAGTGTGCAGAAATTGAACTATTCAATGTTTAAGTAATTACACAAGCGTTGTAAAATTGTTCACGAGATTTTTTTTAAATCATCCGTGCACTCATAGTGTTGCCAGCCACTATCCACGGCTGTACGCGCGTAATCACGCAGTTTTTGTGTTTTTTCTGTTATTTGAAATTTCACATAACCTCAAAAACTTCAACACCTTGTTGTGATTCTGGATTTCTATCTGTTTAACATATCGAATGTGGAAAGTAAATAGGACGTAATCCACATTTTTTCTAAAAAAGCTTATTCTTTAAAATCACAATATATACACCTGAAAATGCTGAATTGGTAGCTAAATTTTTGTTTTTAAGTTTTAAAAAGAAGGGCATTTGAAAATGCGATCAGAAAAAAAGACTTAAAAATGGTTTATTTTGAAAAAAAAAAAAAATTATGTTAGATACAGTCAATTAAAAAACAGTTTATCAGTCTCCGTGGTTTTAAAGGTTGTGTATATTTCATAATTTGCCTTAGTTCCAAAATCATTGAAATACGTTTTTTGTGTCTCCTGTAAAATTCGTTATGTGTAGGTTACGTCCTTTTTCCTTTCCACAGTCGATATCTAACCTCAGCTGATAACTTACAATAATCAATAACTTATATCTTGCAATAACTTATAGCTCAATAACTTACCGTGGATTATGACAGCCGCTTGAGACGTACATGAGTGGGTTCTGATTAGGGTTGCCAACTTTTTCTGTGACGATTCCGGAACAAATAGCTCAAAACTGAACATCATCATTACCAGTCAGCCATTACCTGGTTTTTTGAGGATACTTTTAATGTATGAAAAAAAATAAATACAGTTTTTTAACTTATTTGAAATATTATAGAAATTAAATTATATATTTATATATAACATAATAATAAAAAATAGAAAAATTAAGTCGTATAACAATTTTTTTTACGTTTTTCCAATAATATTTTTTCTCACTCTTTGCTGCAATCACAAATTCTTTAAATATTAGTGGAGGAGGGGACGTACGTTGGAAAGACTTTGAATGCATTTACACGACGTCAATTTCAATAATAATAGAAAAAATGGAATAGTTTTCTTTAAATTTCCGAGAAAATTTAGCATTCATCCGGGATATAAGACAGAGATTTTAATTCCTGGACAATTCCGGCCAATCCTTGACAGTCGGCAACCCTAGTTCTGATTAGTTTCCGACATTAATTTCTTGACGTGTACATTTCCAAAGTCGAGATTATAACACGCTGCCACCCCCTTTTGACTAAGAAAATACACCATGTGTCATGAGTCATGACTGACTTGCCGAAGTCTTGAAATTTAATCCATGTACACTTGGCTGTCTGTATTTTGTATCAGAATGTTTTTGATTAGATTCTCGGCTAAAACAATGATGTACGTAATTGATAGTTTTGGGAATCAAAGCCACGCGTGGTACTGTACTATAGAATTTAATATAACACTATTTGGCGCTCTCTAGACATATTACAATACGATTGTTTTGTTAATTTGCCGTAAGGATGTAACTCATACAAAAAACGTGTTTTGATGATTTTGGGTTATATGCAAATTATGAATTATACACAACCTTGAAGTGCACGGAGACTTCTAAACTGGTGTTCAATCGACATAATCTAATATTACTTAAGTAAATTGTTTAGAAAAAACCTTTATTTCAGTCTTTTTTCTTGGTTTTATTTTTTTACAAGGACATCTTTTTCAAACTTAAAAGCTAAATTTAGATACTAAATCGGCATTTGCAGCTTGCATCCTTTTGATAGAACGTGTATCAAGTTTGATACATTGTGATTATTGAAAAATAGCTGTTTTTAAAAACTATGGGTTATGTTCTTTCTCCTTTCCACAGTCATTATGTTTCGATAACAAAATATCTATCCCTCGTTGAACACGATAGATTGGTACCGCACACCATGAATACCCATATTATCATTTCTATGTATAATGGAAGATTGGTGCAAGAAGTTTTATTTTATAGTATATAACGAAAATCAATAAAGTCACATATGGAATAAAAAAAAATCTTTTGGTTCGTTTTCTGACACGGTCATATTTTTTCAATACACTTTTTCGAAAAGAGTAAAAATGGAAGGAAGGGTCTACAAAGCAACTAGTAGTTATCTAGCCGCTTACCAATTACCAGTGCTTAGGTTGGGGTGGATGAGATTTAACGGAAACATTAATTAATTATATCCACGCATTTTAACATAACCAGATTATGAAATTGTTAGCACCGGGATTTGATCCAGTGGACACCGCAAACGAATAAAACGAACGCCCAAGAGCGTTGATGACTTGACGTTATGATCTGCGGTATTTGCAGGGCCGGCGCTACCATACAGGTGAAATAGGCAATCGCCTAGGGCGTAAATTGGTAGAGGGCGCATAAATTGACTAATCAAATTATTTTTTTATAGTCTAATAACAAATAATAGTCCGTTTTGTTATGCTTGTATCTGTTTTTTATAATTATGTATTGTATTCTATATATTTCGAAAAAGAAAGAATGCGCGATTGAGTAACAAACAGTTCTCGCAAAAAAACTTATGTTGAGATACCTCCATTAGAAGGCCATATGATCCACATTGAGAGCGGACATGAATATAAAAAAAATATTCCACAGTTTGTTAAAAACGGGGCGCGCCAATAACCGTTGCCTAGGGCGCCAAATAACCTCGCGCCGGTACTGGGTATTTGAATATATAATATTTACATTTATTTATGATTTCGCAGTACAAAAATACAAACGAAAATTCTTATATTTTTAGACCGTATTGTACCAAACATTAATAAATTAATCAATCAGGTCGATTCGGAACCTTAATTAAGCGATGCGAAGTTTCGTTGCTTTGGTCGGCCACATTTTTACCTATTAATTAAAATAGGCTTAGAATTAAATGAACTTTCGGTTAGATGATTTTCACTCCCCATAGAATTCTGTTTGGCTACAATATTTTATTTTTGGATTAAAATAAAATATTATATATTGTGATAGCAAATTTAAAATATATAAAAGTATTTTGTTATATTTTCAACAAAATCAAAAATTAAGTTCACTTATACCAGTGAAAACCATCAAATTCACAAGTGCAATTATTTTCAACCCAATATACCTAGAAGTTTGACGGTTATATCGGGTTTTTTACTACTACCAGGTTTTCTTTTTGTAATTTAAAAAAAAAATATTTGGCATTACAGCTTACGCCAATGCGTCAAATATTTTGAAGTTGAAAGATCATACGAGATATACTCGATGAGAATTTTTGAAAGTCACATAAGATTAACTCAAGGAGAATTGACTTCACAAACACCTATGTCTTAGATCTCAAATTAAAATCCAATTTGCCATTAACCTTACCGGGAATCGAACCCAGACCCACTTGATCGGTAGAGCAAGCTCTATCCAACTAGACCACATGTGCTTGGTGTTTCTTCCATGTCATTAAAGCACAGTTTTACATTTTAATTCTCAGTGATTTTTTTCATTTTTTTTTAAATATGTAACTCGATATTAACGGCGGCCTTACTTGTTATGTCGCCATTTAGTGTTTTGACTCTTGTATCAAATTTGTCCCTCGCGTTTAATAAAAGTATTCTTGAAAATTTGGTACCAGCTTCTTTATACACAGCTGACATATAATATTATTATACTAAATCAGTGGTTCATGGCTACTGAGGTGGTCCGTGTTGAATAGTTGAAGACACGTGGACAACATAAGGGGGTTCACAAAAGAATAAATACTTTAAAAAATCTTAACACCTTTTTTGTTATTACCAGTTTTTAATATTAGCAAATTATTGAATTATCCACAAATGAGGAGCTAAAACCAATGTTTGAACAAGGGTACCACAAATTCTGGTTACAAAAACAGATTCTAGTTTTGAATCTAACATTATGGGAAGATTTTGATTGGTTTCCCGTCTTTCTATTGAGAAAAACGTGGATTTATAGCAGTTATGAACCGTAATCGATAATCGTAAAAAAAAACCTCGGGTGAATATAAGTGCTCGTGGAGACTTACGAATGTTATTAATAATCATTGATTCAAATATAAATAATCTAATATCATCAGGTTCACCCATCTCAATGAAAATAATTATGTATTTTAAAACAAAATACATAAATACCATTAAAAAAAAACAACACCATTTACTATTCAATGCATTCAAATTAAATTTATTATTTCAATTGAGGATCCATGAGCATAATGAGTTTAGGGGCTACTTGTCCTAGATGGTGCTTATAGTTTTTCTAAGCTTAGAATGTTTTCACATTCACTATTAAACAAAGAACCAATCTTGTCATATGCTTTCCAAGAGTATTTTCATTACATTAATAACGAATTGCTTTATATGTTATATTCCTACACTTGTATTACTTGCATGACAATATATAAATTAATTTCATTCATTATAATGCCACGTGATACTGTGAAGGCAACCTTAATCATAAGAAATACTTGCATTCATTTTAATTCATTTACCCGCCATAATTGGGCAGCCATTTGGAAGTCGCCGGCCATTTAATTTTACCAGAAATGTTCGCATTGAAGTAGGACATGACTTGACTTAAAAGATGTGAGTTATAATTATCAAATTAATTATTACAATCTAGAATGTTGAGTTATAATTACGGAAATATATGAATACTAATTTCAAACGATAGTTTTATCCTGTTTTTTCTTTTAAAATAGTGGATTAAAATAAAAAGCTAAGCGCGTATATGATTAATATTACAAAATTATATAAAAGGATCATTTCTAACATAAGAATTAACTTGGGGTGGTCAAATTCTGAATATATCGCCGGTCTCTTTGCCCAAGTATTAACGACTTGCGGTTTTCATCGGTACCTTTATTGCGAGTGAATTCAAACGATTTTGTACCCAAAAACATGGATTTGTATTTTATTTTCATCCCTGCATAGTCTATGTGGTGTATAAGGAGCGAAAATCAGCGAGTTCAAATGTTTAACGTTTTATTGATTGATTATTTGCTTGGTAGAATTCCATTGTATAGAGATGAAATAATACCAAAGTTTAGTTCTATAAATATTATTTAATATATATGGTAGATAGGTATTTCGGCTTACGTCTTCATCATAACTATGTTTTATATTAACTTGCTTTATATGCTGGCCTAGAAGAAGTACACAATCCATCCTGTCATCTACTCTAACATTCTTATTTATATTCCTTAATATAGTATTGTATTTGAGTGAAGTGAGCCAATTGGTATTTTAGGAAAAAGTGAGTTCTGTGAATTATAATATTTTACATGTCTTAAATTATCGTAAAAAAGAAATAAATACACACTGCAATAGTGTTATCTCCCTAAAATAAAAATATAAAATCCATCAAAACATCAAGTAAAGATGTGATTGTATTTAAGATACAATAAAAGGTTTTAGCATTTTACTACTTGACTTTTAGAATTTACTTATAGACTCATTTCATAAACGAACGATAATAAATATAGGATAATTCAAAGAAAATTAGTTTATATTTAAATTACATAAGGTAATTTTTTGAAATATAGCATTATACCATTTTTTAAAATTGCAATATTTTTACGTATTTAAATATTACGTACGGCGTACATATATGTAGGTGCTGAATGGAACAAGCAAACTAATTTTATTCCGCATAAACATATCACAGATAAGATTTGTCATATTTTTAAAACGTGAGTTAAATGAAAAGTTCAAAGCAGAGCTTTAATTAAATAATTTGATCGTAGATTACAAAAAAATGCTTTTGTTATACAAGTATGTAATTTACAGATGAAACAACACAGACCTAAATAATAACGTTAAAAGATTATATGATTATTCAAACAATGAAATTATAAAAAAAATAAACGTTTTGAATTGTTGACATGAACCAATGAAAAATATTGAGATAAAATTATTTTAGCCTTTGTGAAGATTTGTATATTTCACAAAACAATTATAGATAAACACGAATTATGAAAAATTACAATGTTTTGTTTTGTTATACGTTATAAGTTGGCGATATACGGTAAGTATTTTTCTATAACTGTCTTACGTTCTATTGACAGTTTTAAAGCTTTAGTAAGATCACAATTTGCAATATGATTTTGCGTTTTGGGAGAAAAAATAAGGCATGTGTTTTTATCAATTATAAATTATAAGTGGGAGCATGTCTCTAAGTGAAGCTTGATAATAATATTAATTTATTCTCAATAATAGACGATAAAGTTATATATATGTTTTTAAAATCTTTTACAACCCAAACACTTGACATAATCTCGAGTTTACTAATTTAATTACAGGTATAATACTTAAATCTTTCAAAGATTATGTGGAACAAATTATAAATCTTTACATTTACAAAGATTTGTAACTTGTTAAAAGGAATAATGATGGTATCATTGCATGTTTATTTGGCCATTCTTATATTCATGGTACGATCTCCGTACACATGTTGCTGTCTCGTAAATGACAAACGATTGCATTTTTTAATATCTAAATTAAACGTGACATATTTTACATTGTATTATAATTTAAACTGGAAGGATGAGAGAAATATGATCATTAGGGTTCTAAAAACAGTTTTAAATCATCGGCCATTAATTAGAAGCTCCGTCGCATTTTTATCATGGTCATTTACTTTAAAAGAAAATGACAACTACACCAATTCATTTTCAATTATAAAAAAAACTTTTTCATCTAAATGAATTACTTTTTATTAACAACGATTCCAGAAAGCGTGTCGAGTTTTACCCGTGTTTAATTAAATTATATCATCTAGCGTTTCATCTATACTTTGAAAAAATCCGTGGTTAAAATTCTAAGAATGAGGTTTATTTTTTCATTTTTTAAAGGCAGTACTCATCTTGGTAACACGCCCAGGTGCTTGCTCGTAATAAACGCTTGGGAGCGGGTGTAATGGTTACAACAACACGTTTCTAAATGTGAGAAGTCGGTAGAAAATTACATCGGAATAAAAAAGCAGAGGTTACCTTACAATATTGGGAAATTCTGTATTAAGTCCAAGGGAAAAAGCACACACGAAAATCGGATAATGGCAATGTATAAAAAAGCTATTGATAATAAAACATATTATTAAAGTTTTTTCTTGGTATTTTTAATTCACATTGAAACATAAAACAAACTATTAACTGCACTTTGGCTCGATGATTAATTGCATGGACAATGGACAAAACATTATAAAAAATATATGTATACAATGAATTATTAAAAAACAAAATTTGTAACACAGGTGGAATAACAATGTTATCAATTTTAATTTTATGCTAAAAATGAACTTCCACAATGTTACCGCCGAATGCATCGAAAATAGAAAAAAATATACTTGTTGATATAGGTAGTATATATTTATATTCCTAAGGTACTATTCAATATTCTTTTTTACATACAATTCTTTTTACATAAATATTCTGAGCCATATATGAAATTATTGAAATCTCTGTAAAAAAAAACCTAGTTTCAATCGGTTTGATTAGTTTAATTCATTAATGATTCCGATTATGAGTCGATATGTACTTAAACTCTGATACTTAATTAAATGAACAATTCCGTACAACGCAAATTATTACCTATAAATTTTCATTAGAATTTAATATAGGTAGATAGAAATATCCCCAAAATATCTTTTGTAAATGTCTATATAAATCTAATATAAGTTTGTTTGTATAACTCTCTCTGCTTGCAGGAAGTAAACCTTATAATTTTTTGAAAATCTAGCCTATTGAAAGCTATCCTAACTTTACACAACGATATATTTCCACATTTTTTTATATTAATTATAATATAAACCTCTTATAGCAGGTATTTTCAGTAAATGCTATACTTCAGAAATTTTCATCGAGAAAAGTAATTAAATATGAGAATAGACTAATTTTTGTTTAAAATATTTTTTTAACCACTAATTTAATACTCGGTTATAATGATTATGATTTTTTAATAATAAATCGAGATATGTATTTGAAGCTGTAATTGAGTTTGAAATAATGTTTAATGAATGAGGTTATCTGATGTGTGTTCAAATGTATCGTAAGTTTAAAAGTGTTTCTTATAAAAGACGATACATTATTTTAAGTATTTTTTTGGAAAAGTTATCTTTGATGTAAAAATAGTGCACACCATTCATTTACCACATACTGCCAATATTTTACTATTGATTCCAGTAATCGGTAGTATACAAACTGACATTCTAACTAAATTACCAGATGGTTTCAAACCCTATACCTAGTTGGATCAAATCTGAAAATATGTTCGGTTCATGTTTCAAAATTTCACATTGCATTCAGGGAACGTGTGCACGTAATATAATATTTCACACTTCTTATGACGGAGTGATATTTTCACATTCCCTTCGACACAGGTGCGTTAAAATTTTCAACGCCACTATGTAAAAAATGTAATCATGAATATTTAGAAAGCAAACTAAACTATACTTTTTTTTCTCTATCGCTCTTTAACTCTATCCAACTGCCTAGGGCTTCCAACTCGGCTTAAACCAAAACCGGTGTATTGCTTGTTTTAAGAAAAACCGAAAACTGGTTTATTTTGCACCGGGTTTATTGAAAATTTCTTTTCTTCTTTAGTACAATGGATTTTTATACAACTATCCATATGTCAGGTCTGTGGAGCAGTGGTTAGTGTCGTTGACTTACGCGACGTATCTCACAGATTCAAATGTCAGTACAAACAGCATTTTTTAATTGGAAGGTATGCGTGTTTGTATCATAAATATTCCCTCCTTCCATTCCAATTCTAAAATAACAGGGCTTAGAAAAAGAGATTTTTACATATTAGTTCTTTTCTAGCCCTATTCTTATATCCATACTCTCGTCGATAAAAGAGAGGTTGAGCAACTGAGTTAACAACCAGTTCTTGAAAAAAAACCGTTAGGTTAACTTTATTTGAAGTCCATATGCTTCACATTAGGAGGGGACTAGGTTGAAAAAAAAGTTAATCTACTCTTTTATTTACCTTATTAGTTCATATGGGTCATCGAGAGATGAAGTGAGCTAACTAGTAAAATGGAAAAACGTTTTTCTTGGACTTGTACAATCATGTCTTTATTTGTTGTTATGGTGGATTGCATATTTTTATTTTACCGAGAAAACACTATTGCAATGTGTTTTAACTGAGGTTAATTCACTTTTACGATACTTTAAGATGTGTACAATATTACAACGCATCAACTTATTTTTTTTATAAAATGCCACTTAGCTCATTTCACCTCTAATAATTCACCACAAAATACCTTATATTATTATTTTTTTTTTTGAAATATTGGTTTGTGTGAGACTACAGTTGGTTTTTTGGAAATAATTTCGGTTTAAGCCGGTTTATTTATTTGAAAATAAAAACCGAAAACCGGTAAGTTGCTTTGGACGGTTAACTTGATGCCCTGCCACTGCCCTCTACCCTGTGCAAAGTAGCAATGTAACATTGTTTGTCAATGTCAAAGACTGTCGTCGGACATATCTGTGGTCATCGGGAAGCCCTCTCAAACTCCGATTTAATTACTTCGGCTAATATTGGAAAGGATAGATATTTTATTTGCCAGTGGTATGGCCACAGTAATATTGGTTTTTATTTCATGTTTTCTATATTAAAAACATTCACTTTAAGGTGATCCCTGTCAATTCTAAATCATTACATTGAGCCCCCGAGAAGAGAAGTGAGCCAAGTGAGAAAAGAATGAGTTAGATGCGTTATAATAGACTACATAAGATTGAGCTTAGTAAATACACACTGAAAAATCGTTTTCTCCCTAAAATAAAAATCTATACAATCCACAAAAAAAAACTAAGTAAAGAGGTGATTTTACTTAAAAGTCTGATAGAAAAGTTTGATTTTTGGCACACTTCACTTCTCAAGGGCTCTATTATCTTAGGCATCCACATTATTTATTATATACCAGTACCGGTTTCGCTGACCGGAATCACTATCAACTGATGAAATTTAAAACGATACGGGGTAATTTAAAGACAGTTATGTAAGACCTGTAAGGTGGCCTGCTGCGTGATCGAGTGTGCAGTATGTGATGTCTCAGATTCTCACCTTCCAATTCTACCCTAAAAAACAGGGCTTATCGCAAGCGATTAGCTAACCACTATTCCTGTCATAGCCCTATCTCTACTATCTTTGAAAAAGGAGAGTCATATAAACTGAGTAACATGCGGTTCTCGTAGAAACACTTCTGTTGCGATCAACTCCATTAGCAGTATATATGCTCCGCATTTTGAGTGGACATGATTATTGCAATAACAAGGTGTGACAAACGATTTTTAGTAAATGTAATATGAAATAATTTATCAAGTTTTTCAACGGAAGCCCAAATCAATTCTTACAAGCAAAATCATTTAATAAAATACCATTTATAAATATTTGCAGATAAATGAACTTTAAATATAGGTTTACAGAAGGGAATTTATTTTCTATATTCAAAAGGATTTAATTAATTAATTTTAAGAGATTAGAATGTTGATTTCTGAGTAATGTAAGAGTTCATAGCTACGGCATGCTTTGTGTCTAGGACATTTCCAAATCTCTTTCAACGTCCCAAGGAGCTTAAGTAGGCGATGAATACCCTGAGAATTAGGTTTAAAGTCTACAAGTCTGAAAAGTATTTATTCTCTTTTTATTGTTTTAATGATTTATAACGACGGATTGATTTATTTTCCATAGTGTATTGAATGACGTACGTATTCAATTGTTGTTCATCGATTCATACCCATACACAAAATTTATAGTAAAGACAAGATATTATAATAAGGTAGTCGGATCAATAGCGCAATGTAATCGTAGCTGGCATCAGTGACGGATCTTACTTGATCAAACCCCAGTGTGAAAAACATTTTTTCAATCGATTTATCTCTTTTCGAAGGCATGGATTTTCGCGAAATCAAAAGATTGCTTCCCACTTTTACAATTCTAAATTAACAAGGCGTAGCGAGAGTGATATGCTAACCACAGTCATGTTCTAATCATACCCTTTCTACCCATACTATCTTCGAAAAAAAAGATTGATCAGCTGAATAACAAACAAATCTTCTGTTGAGATACCTCCATTAGTAGTCCATATATGTACATCACATTGGAAGCAAGAGTAAACTATATTATAATACGTAGTCACGTTAAGTATCCTTATTTTCGCTTTTTAATTCAATAAAAATGCCGTTGATTAATGTCGACAAGAAATTTTAAATTTCCATATTATGAAACCAACAAAAAAAATATATATTAACATACAGTCTATTTTCTAGATTTAATGTTCTGACTGCCACTGCTCTTTTAAAAATATTTAATTAACAATTTGGTTTTCAAAATTTTCTAAAAGAGTTTAACACTGCTTTTAAATTGTCTTTTTTTATCAAGAACATACAGGAGTAATATTTTTAACCAATCACAATTGTTCTAGGGCATTTCTTGTTCTAGGGCTGTTATTATTTCAGAGCCAACACACGGTAGTTCAACACAACAATAGCAAGAAGAAACACAAAAAAGTCTTCTATATGTACTGGAACAGGGATACCCAACCCTGTGCCGCGGACCGATTTCTGTGCGCACACCAAAATTGGCCCGCAACATTTTTTTTAATAAAAAATAAAAAAAATCATTCATTTTTTAATTTAAAAAAAAATGTTAAGGTTTTAAAATTTTTGGGTATGTTTATTATATTCAAACTATATATCTCGACTCACCGATATGCAATCTATATGATTGTTTGCTCTCAGGAACATCATAATAAATTCCTAATTATGAGGCGCTCGCCAATGAAATGCAGTGCAAAACTAAAAATGACTGATATTAGTATTATGCTTTTTTATTTTGCATTCGTTTTTTTGTTAAAACATAAACAATTTTCATTATCCATGTCAAATTATAAATGTCCATATAAAAAATAGTTGATGCCCACCGCCCTGCCAATATTTTAGAATGTGCTATAGCGTCCAAAATGGTTGAGGATCACTGTAATAGAATAAGTATTGTTGGCTTCGAAATTAACGCTGTCCAATCAATCAAGACTTGACAACGCTGGTTAGTGCATTTTGATCATTTACATTGCGTGTACCGTATGAGTGATAATAATCAAGTGAGAGAAGTATCAGGCAAAAGGAAGTAACATATAAAGCTTCAACGTATAGTTTTTCAAAAAAGCCAGTACCCTTTCCATATGGCTGTAATGTCAATTATGAATACACAACGGTTGTCATGTTCCATAAAATCAATACTTGAATTCCGGTAAACAAACAAAAGGGTAACGAAGAAAAAAAACGTTAATTGTATTTTGTGGAAAATTTCCCAACAAATTTATTTAACAGAAATGTAATTTAGGGCAGGATGTATCAATCAATTATGAAAATTAATTGATTTGGCATTTACTTGGTAGAACTCCATTTATAACAGATTAAAATAACAAAGTATTTTAGCTCTACAGTTTTTAATAATTTTATTTGTTGATAGCTATTTCGGCTTGCGCCATCGTCAGAACTATGTTTAAACTAATGTTTTGCTCAGCTATATATACTGTATATAGCTATATATAGTATATATAGCTGAGCAAAACATTAGTTTAAACATAGTTCTGACGATGGCGCAAGCCGAAATAGCTATCAACAAATAAAATTATTAAAAACTGTAGAGCTAAAATACTTTGTTATTTTAATCTGTTAATTATGAAAATATAATGGCTCATTCAATAGAATATAGCAGGGGTGGCCAAGTTATTTGCTAAAGCAATCGACTTATAAGCCTTGAATAAAACCTCAAAAAAGACTAAATCTATGGAACAAGGCGGAAAAATTAACGTAAATGATTTTGTACAATAAAATACTTGGCTCATAGGGAGCATTTTCACCGGTCACCATTGAAACCGGCCCTGACCTTTTTAAATAAAGTCGAAATAAATTACAAAGAAATATTGTGTTTTTATTAATATAATGCCTTTCCACGAAGTATTGACAGTAAGCACCCTAAAAGTTTTGTTAACCCTATATTTCTCTGACAAATATTTTAATGAGACCTTTATAAGCTGTATATGCAAGTTAAGTACCAACATGGAAACACAATGCGTTTTCATTCAAACTATGGTGGTCGAAGATATTCAAAATTGATTGTTATAAATGTTGCAGTATTGCATATATTTTTTTATATGTCAAACGACACGTAGCACAGATTAAACTTGCATCTAAAAATAAACCAACAAGACATGTGACAAAGGAAACAAATTACATATTATATCTATTTCAGAAATTGGCCATCAGAACCGCCGTTAAAAGGATGTCTCGGCTATTGAATTTATAAGTATTAATGTAATTATAATTAGGACAGCTATTATGAATATTGTTAGCAATAATAATTACAGTGATACTTATAAAAACATAATATAATGCAAATGTTGAAATATGACACTGGAATCTTCTGTAGTTGGAAGGCCAAACTAGTATTAATTGATTAAAAACACAAAACAAGCGGTATATCTGATCATACAGTCTAGTTAATGCTAACGCGCCAAATATATTGAATGTTAAAAAATCATATGTGGTAAGCCTGATGAGAATATTTATAAGTCACTCGAGATCAATTCGCTGATAAGAGATTTTAAAAACAATCATGTCTTCTTAAAAATTTCGTGTTAACTTTACCGTGACATGAACTCAGAACGCAGCCTGACTGTAAGGATAAAACTCTGACCACGAAGACCATACTGTGGCTTTCGAAAATCATCGCGAGTGCTCAATAAACAGGTCAATAGATGATTATTTTGTCTGTGTTTTGTACAGTCGTATAAGGCTGTGAAGTACAAATATCGTATCCGTCACAGAGGTGGGCTGCCTAAACGTTAACAAGGGTCTCTTAATCTCAAAGATATTCATGTTGTTCCGGGAAAGGGCTGGATTTTTTTATTATTCTGACAAAATTATACGCCATTATTATTAACTTACATTATGTTACAATACGCAATTTACCGGTTTTTTTTTATTCCAATAGCTGAAAAATGTATTTATCTACACTAGAGTGAAGAGTTCTAAGATTGACACAGAAATAAGTTCAATTCTTTACCCTTCGATTGCATGTTTCAAACGTAAAACTGAAACTGTTGTATCATAGATACTATATATGTCAAAAACACTAAATTTATATCGCTGCGTTCTTAATTTAACAAGAGACTCGCCTGCCTCAGTAAAATTTAACAAGTCATCGAGCTGTGAATGAAATGTTAAATGTTTTTTACTAACTAAAAATCGTAAATTGTTAATGTAATGTAATTTAAAACAACTGCAAGTGTATTACATTGTTATATTCGGGTATTAATAAATTATGTGTTTTAGTTTATTGTCATAACCAATTATTTTTTTCAGCGAAATGCAGCATTTGGCACACCCATCAACTTCACGCTATTAGGGTGCAATGCTAATATGTATGAGCTAAATAATATTATTTTCTCGCACGTCGTAATAATTGTTCTTGACAATTTTATTTTTTCATGGTTAATATTACTCGTTTACGTTATTTTATTACGTACGTTATCTTAAATGCGTGTTTCATGGAGTAAAACAAATAATAGCTTTTTTTTTAAAATTGTTATGACTATTGGAGGAGTTCAGCTGGTAATGGTAGTGGGTCAACTTTTGGGAAAAAGGATAGATTTCAAAATGGACTAATTTTTGGTTGATGACTCTTTTTCCTCCTCGTTGTGGAGTCGTGAATAAAACTCTACTCCAACTCCGGCATTTACGCCTGACTTTAATTTCGATTTTAAAAAGATGCATAATTTTATATATGTAATGTTCTTTGCGTTATTTTTTAATATCTACCAAAAAGTCCTGCGTTGCTATTTCCGCGCACAGACATTTATTTTGGACGACGTGAAATACTCAAACCGTGACTGTGTTGAGTGTTTCAGGCCGTTTAATATAAGTGTCATGAACGCGGGAATAGCACCGCTGACTATAACAGTATTTTCGGTAAAAGAATCACTAAGCGAACAAAAAATGAATGGTTGGACATTCATTCCGTTGACCGTGAATTAATGTAGTTTAGCGAAATCTTTGGCTCTCAGCCACAATACTTGATTTATTATTAAGTGAAAACAATGGTTTCCCCACGGATTAAGCTACGATGTAAAAGTTTTCTGCTTTTAAATTAAAACAATTAAATTTTCGCTACGTGATATATATCTACGGCAATAGGTTACGAGTTACGACTGGTGAATAATGAATGTTATGAGTGATGGCCGATGTCTGATGAGTGATGACACGCTAGATGAGCGATGATGACTCAGTTAAATACGCCATGCCCTGGTATACTGGTGTAGTACTAATAAATCTCTCGTACTATTCGTTGGTGTAAAACAGCAGTGGTATTTTATTCAGATTTATTGTATCTCTGCAGGCATCTGTCGCATGTTGCCATTGCACACGGTAGCTAACTACGCCCGGGGTCCAATGGGTTCTGTGACGTACTATCATGTCGATTCTACCTACATTAACTCAACTATGTTTACGCAATATACAGTACGATCAAGGACGTTCCGTGGGCATAAGCAAGTAGGCAGTTGCCTAGGGGCGGCAAGTCTTAAGGAGCGGCAAATGATAACAGAATATTTTTTTTAAAATGGCTGAATATTTTTGATACAAGAATTTAATATGGAATAAATATGATCTTAATGTATTTGATGAAAAAATCGTTAACTTTATTGCAAAACCTTCCTAAAATATTACATTTACCGATGATGCACTACAGGCGGCAGTTTTGGCGTAAAATCAAGCGAAAATGACTTGGATCATAAAAGCACTATATGAACATATTTAAACCTTTTTTAGATTACGTAGATGAATAGAGGAGTCGAATTTCTATATCTGTATATGTATTCTTAGAATATTGATAAATTATTTAAAAAGTGACACTTATGGCTACATCAAAATAGTAAGGGCGCTAATTTAAACACTGCCTAGAGGCGGCACATAGCCTAGGGACGTCACTGAGTACGAATTCAACAGTTTGTTTAAAATGTTAGCACTGGTTACAGGGGTGCATTTAGAATTAGTGAAGCCGTAGACTATTTCACACGCGAGTCCCCCAAACCGTGCCAAAATGTTAGCCACCCAAACTAAATTTACGGTAAAAAAACTTTTGGTTGCTTCAAACAATACATTTCGTATCTTACTCACTTCACCTGGAAGTCTTATCTCAAATACCAAATCTCAAAGCCTGAATTGACAACCAAATCATGAAATTATTTAAATATAAACTTATGAATAAAAATCAGATGGAAAAAAATATACATCGCAGCTGGAGGCCCCCAAGATTTTGATGCTCTAGGCCAGGGATGGCGAACCTATGACACGCGTGCTCGAGGTGGCCCGTTTGAGAATTTGGATGGCAAGCAAACGATTTCCAAGTTCAAATTTTGTTTATTTTCAAGTTTCCAAAATTTAAATTTTGATTAAATAATCCGTGAATTTTCAAATGTTTCCAAGATAAACGACAATCGTTTAAAGAATCACTTTTTATTTTTTTTATTTTGTTAATTTATTTACTGCTTGGGCACGCCTCGATGGGCACAATCGAGAAAAAATATTTGAATATTGTTGGCACGCGGACCCAAAAACGTTCGCCGTCCCTGCTCTAGGCTTCAGTCTTTTTAGCATATAGGTAAACCAAGCTTTCAGTCTTAACTGAGAATTTAAAAAAGAATTCTTAACTTGTGTAATACCAGCATAATAATGTGGCATTCTTTTCAGATTACTCTGCTATATTATATTTATTAAAATATAAAGCATGTTGTGTTGAATACATAATGATTGTGAATGAAGATTTTATAGTTTTGACATACCGTTGTCATATTGTGTGGAGTTTAATTTTATATTTAATATACATTTCAACTGTAAATAGTTTATTTTTTAGAAATAAAAATGAACGGCTTAGTTTTTAAAATGAACTAAAACCAATTTGTTTCTAATCTTTAATTATTTCATAACTTTTTTATTTGAGAGCTTATAAATGTATTAATCTCCTCTGGTGCTTTATATTACATGAAAGCGTTGGAATGTATGTGATTCACCCATTGAAAAATCAATATACACTCACAAAAATTGTCAACGGTATATCAAACCCTATGATTGATGAATTTGGCCACGTTTGGTTTTTCTACCATCTTTAAACAATCAGAAGGATGACATTTTATCTTCTTCTCTGTCAATCTCTTTTATGAGATATATATATCGACTGTGGAAAGGAAAAAGGACTTAACCCACAGTTTCTTCAAAACAGGTTTTTTTCGATAATCACAATGTATCAAACTTGATACACGTTCTATCAAAAGGATGCAAGCAGCAAATGCCGAATTAGTATCTAAATTTAGCTTTTATGTTTGAAAAAATGACCTTGTAAAAAACTAAAACCAAGAAAAAAGACTGAAATAAAGGTTTTTCTTAGACAATTTCTTTAATTAATATTAGATTATGTCAATTAAACACCAGTTTAGAAGTCTCCGTGCACTTCGGGGTTGTGTATAATTCATAATTTGCATATGTCACAAAATCACCAAAACTCGTTTTTAGCGCCTCCTGTAAAATTTGATATGTGTGGGTTAAGTCCTTTTTCCTTTCCACAGTCGATATATATATGAAGTCAGATTTTTACGCGGATTTTCAACGAATATGATATTCCTGCTCAGAAGTCGATTGGTGATTTGATTGAAAGAATTTAGTCAATCGGCTGATTTTTAAATTAAATATATTCCTTATTCGGTAGTACTTTTCGCATAAAAATAAATATAATATATTTGATAAAATATTATATGAAACAAAAACATTACCTTTTAGAGGAGGTAGGATAAAAAGAAAAGATTAAGAGAGGACTACTTTTTTGGTAATCGCTATTTCTACGCCCTGTTTTTTTGGTCAGGTAGGATAGAAGTTTGTCGGATCCGTGACGCAGTGGTCAACGTTCTTGGCCTCCGTGACGGATCTCACGGGTTCAAGTCCCAGCAAGAACAGCCTTTTTTTCAATCGATATCTCACCCCTTTCCAATCCTAAAAAAATACAAGGCACAGCGATTGCAATTAGTTTACCCCTAGTTCTTTCATATTTCCTATCTTTCTATTCTATAGAAAAGAGAGGTTGAGCATCTAAGTAAAAATACTTTTATTAAGATACCTCTATTATAAAGCCATATGCTCCTCGTTGGGAGCGGAAATGGATAGCAAAAAAAGGTTTGAACGAGCTGAAAACATTACATAATATCAAACCATTTAAATACGAATTAATTCATAACTTTTAAGTAACGAAACACGTACAAACAAAAACGGTAAAATAAAAATGCTGCAATCGTTGGAAATTAAGAAATAATCATTATCAACTTTATGCTTGTTGATAATGATTATGATGAGCTAAACCGGTTCTAATTGTTTTATTAATCTGGTGTTAGTACAAAAAGTCTTTATTTTTTTAATATGTGACCTTTCCACCAAGAATTGATGGTAAACAGCACAAAAGTGATAAAAATCAATATTGAATCTACAATAACATATTCGTCCAGTAGAAAAGTATTCATTTACAGTTAAAAATTATACAAAAGTGCGTGCTTTGATACATTTCAATTAATCACAAACAACTGCCACAGCATTAGTAAACTCAACTCTCTTTTTACACGATCTTGGAATAACACGGTCCACCAAAAAGCAGAAATACTATTTTTTAACAAGAATTATTTATTTTAACACAATTCCCAGACACAAAAAACTCAGAAGCTTATAACAGATTTCCTAGTATTAAGAAATTCACAAGAAAGGAAATAATAAACAAAAGACTTCATTAGATACTAGCTCATTAGTCGTGTCACACATCTTTAGAGATGAAAGCAATAACATGACATAAGCAAGTCCATCATTTGTGGAATTTACTTATTGGGTTTACGTAAGACTTCATTATTAACATTTTTACGCGATTTTCGCGATGTTGCTTTTTTTTTAATAATACCATTAACCAATTTTCATCATTTCTATGAGCTATATAATTTTTTTACACGTTTTTTTTATCTAACGAATCTACCGTGTAACAATAGTTAAGGGTATTTGAGCGTTACAGAATAACAAAATTATTGATATTTATTCTACGATATTGTTTAAAAGAGAAATATTTTTTTTTAATTCTTATTTTATCTGGGGATATAATCATTATTCAAACCCTCCCTGAATTGAATAATTATTCTCGTACATATTATTAAAACTCATGTTAGATTGATCCCATGAGTTTTGTTTTGTTTGCATTTTTTAATATTGATGAAATAACTTTCATGTCGCTTATAAAGTTCTTCCTTCTAGTCATATTATTTTAATATTATATGTTAACTAGATATCTTTTCCGTTTCTAAGCTCAAGAAATGCGACCCCAATACCAACATTGTCTTAAATATCTATTTTAATATGGGTGATACAATGTTTATAATTAAGGTATTCTTATATCATAGTTTTTTGGACCTTTTGTAGTTTATATAAATACGCGATAACGATTGTTAATAAGATAGCTGAGAACGCTGAGAACATTCGTCAGTTGTAAATTCACATGTGTGCTAGGATGACGTCTTTTTTATGCGCAACTTAAAATATGATTATTTATTAAAAACCCACAGATTTTTATAAAAAAATGTATGAGGAATGATGCAAAGAGATATTTTAAAGCCTTTGCACTATTTTTTTTTTTAATTCATAAGAATAAGGCCAATAATGAGGAAACCACTGGGGTCACAAAAGATCCCCATCGGCTGACAAGTATTTTTCTAGTCTCCGAGCCGCAAGAGATATTCGTTATTTGTTTGATGTTATATTTAAGCTTAGTATTTTAGAGGTTTATAACTAAAAATAACCTTTCGTTGAACGCATTAAAATATATTAATACTAATAAAACGATTCCTCGTAGAATAGAATTCCAATTAAAATGCTTTAGGTATAAATATGTCAATAAATTTGTTATGGTACAATATGTCATACTGTGTGACTGCTAATAAGCAGATGAAAGGTCTTTTATCAGTATTTCCAAAAGTAGAAATTTCATAAAACAAACGTTTACACTGTGGTACACTTTTATATAAATTTCGTTGTATTTTTGAAAAAAATAATGAGGCGTGGTCTTGCAGCATTCTAAGTTTCATATATTGTATACATCAAGAGTTCCTAGGCAGTAGGGATTTCCCACCTGGGGGGAATTTAAGAGTTCCTGGGAATGAACCGTTGAATAGTTAGATTCTTGTTTTTTGTGAAGTCCTCTAAAAGCAGTGCTATTTTTCGGAAAATAAATGTGCCGGAACTCGCTCAATATATATTTTTTTGTTTTGTAAATATATTCCGACATATCGTGGTCGATATACGACAATTACAAGAACACTTGTTGGAAATCGAATTCGGGTAAGTTTATCAGGAGAGACAAAAAACTTACCACTGAATTAAAATATTTTGAAGTATAGCATATTAAAATGTCTATTATTATTATTAAATATTAAAAAAATGATTTGCTTCAAAATTTAACATTGATCTGCGACCATAATTGAATCCTTCCATAGGTATATTAAGTCACTGTGATTTGTCTCGGCAAGAATAAAAAAAACAAGGATCATAAACTCACAAAACCAAGCCTCGAGAGATTTAAAAGGGTACAGAATAAAGTTTGTTGATATTAGCTGGCTGATCGATTTTCCATGAAAAAGAAGCAGGTAGTGCTTTTTTGTATTTATTTCAGTATAAACATTAACTTATCTTCAATATTCGATTTATCTTGGAAAACTGGTCGAAAGTGTACGCTTAGGGCAAGTTTAAAGAAACTTTTTATTTACTTCCTGTACAAGCTATTTATTCATGACCAGATAAAAATAACATCTGCTTATCATAATTGAGCAACCATGGGAAAGAAGTGAACTAAACTTGGATTCGCACATATCAAACACTTTCTTTTATGTATCATAAAATTGACTACTTTCAACTATGATCACTTCATTCAAGTTTAGCCATGTTAATGGTGAGTGCGGGGCCTTACATTTTTGTGTATTCTAGTATCTTAAACCTTAAAGGATAAGCCTAAGAAGTTCCTCAAGACTTGGTTTCATGTTCTTCATATATTGACATGTAATTTTCAATCGATCAACGTTTCATAAATTGTACGCAGTTAACCGCGAAACTACTTTTGTAGTATTGTAGGAACGTTTATATTGAGAGGTGAAAAATATATGAATACTTTCGATGGTTTCGGCGGTAACTTTGTGGAAGTTCATTTTAATAGAAAATTTAAATTAACTTTGATTATTCCACGTATTGTGTTACTATCTGTGACACGTGTTTTGCCTCTTTCAGAGGCATCTTCAGACTTACCATCGCAAAGTTTGCTTAAGTAATGAAGCAAGATTGATTCTAACATTTTAAAATTATGGAGGTTTGGGTTTTCGTCCTTTTAAGAGGAGCAAGGAGGGGGGTGTAGAATCGAAATAAAACAAACAGATAATGATACTAATGATACTAATGAGTTGTTATCAATCAGATTGGGATTTTTCCTTTTTAAGGGAAGCAAAGAGGGAAAAATATATGATTTGGACAAAACAACTCGAGATTTGTTTCTGTGCAAAATTATGATGCCCTACATATTTGTTTGCAATATGAAAAGTTTTCGCGACGAAATATAATCAGCTCTATATGTATATATTACAGCCAAGTCTGACGAGTCTAACAGATCCAACTGGTGGTCTTTTCGACGTAACCAATTTTTCCGCTTTTTGTTCATACCAGAATTCACATAGAATGTGATCAGCATTCTTGTCACTTGCCGCATTTAAATTGATTGTAGAATTTATTACTTGTACACTTTTAATATTTATTCTCTTTTCCTATCAGGGCATCATCATCATGTACGGGCTTATATTGGAAAACATGGCCGAGTACATCCGCCAGGTGTACGGAGAAGAAAGGTGGGAAGACATACGCCGGCAAGCTGGTGTTGAGCAGCCCTCATTTTCTGTTCACCAAGTATATCCTGAGAATCTGATTCCACGACTTGCCAAAAAAGCACAACAGGTAAATATATTACGATTTTCGCGCACTTTTTGTAGAAAGAACGTATGTATGTATATTGTAAAACACAACTAATTCTTTTAAATATATAACTATTTTAAAGAATAAAAAAAATACTACAACTTTTTTTATTGTTAATTAATACAAGTTTTAGAAATTTATAATAAAATAGTATTTAATAAAAATAGTTAGAAGAGAATGTCAAAAATATAATATTATTTAGACAGGGGGCTTAAATATTTTGTGGTGAATTGTAAGATAGTGGTAGGGATCAAAAAATATTCTAGTATCTGACGTCACTTAAAGACGACCCAGAAAATTATGAAAATGTGGAAGCGCTTCAAAATACTTTTTATAAAACTTGAAATAGCTTAATTCGTTCTTATATTGATATATGTAACAGAGGCGTGTTGTTATATTTCTTTACTTCCTGCATTTGATCAGAAACTACTTATATTTAGTTTAAAGCATAATCTTGTAAAAAAAATACATTTATATCTTATTATAGGTCTTGGGTCTTAGTGAGCGCGAGTTTATGGACACAATGGGGGTTCAATTTGTGGGCTTCGTCAGCCAGTACGGGTACGACAGAGTACTGAGTGTTCTTGGCCGTCACATGAGAGACTTCCTCAACGGGTTGGACAACCTTCACGAATACCTTAAGTTCTCTTACCCGAGGATGAGGGCGCCGAGTTTTATTTGCGAGAACGAGTCCAGACAAGGACTCACACTTCACTACAGAAGCAAACGCCGTGGATTCGTGTATTACACGATGGGACAGATCAGAGAGGTTAAAATAACAATGTTTAATACTTGTTAGGAACTTCAAAGTAAACTTATTTTTTATTATATAATATGTGTAAGGTCTGAGAGATAAAAAAAAGCTTAACAGCTTAACGACCGCACGTTTTTTTTATAAATTTTCACTTGGCGAAATAAAATTTTGCGATAAATTCGCAAAAATTATAATTTTACTAAATTCACTATAATTTGTAAGCAAATTGAGATATCTTTACAAAATTTAATTTTCTTAGCTTCCAGATACTTCAGCTATACGCATATATGTGTCCGCCGGCCAGCAACCTTTGTTTTTCAATGACTCACATACGCGTCCACGGTCGTTAAGCTGTGTTCCTTCTCTAGTATTTATCTGTCGATTAGGTCGAAGTTTTGCCACCCTGCTGAAAAGCATGTGTGACCCCATTTAACTAGTATATATATATCTTTTCCGTATCATAATCTAGTCAGCAAGCTTCGTCTTGTTGTTATGATACCTGCGTGTTCCTGCTGCATATTCACTCAATGACAGCACACTGGAATCGTGAATTAGTTTATTTTCTAACTAAAATAACTCACGCGGAGAATGTAAGGGCCTAGCGGAGATAGTGAAAGTAATTCAAGAAGTTCAATAGAAAATTATGTTAACACCGCAAAACGTCTGGGAATAGCACAATCAACTGCCAATTCAATTGCTGCTAAAAATAAGAAGATCTGCAAGTAAGTCGTAATGATAATAAGATCAGATAGACCGATAAGCAGTCTAATTTTACGACGTTGAGCAAATTCGTATCAAGTTGTACTAGCAGGCGCGAGCTATCAACATAAAATGTTTGATTATTAAGTTTTCCTTTAAAAATATATTATTTAATATAGGTTTTGACACATTCTTCCATTCACCTTTTTTTAATGACTCGGAAACGATGAATCGAATTCCATTGTACTCACAAAATTTACTGTTGTATTCGGATTTCTAATAAAAAAACTTTGAGTCCAATTTTTTCTCCAAATAGGGGATGATTTGTATATGATAAGTTTCTTGTTTACTATCATCAGCTCATCATAATTTATTGTAAATAGTTGGCACTTTATATAATAAGAAAAACTGTGCCAGAAATAACAAAGACTTTCATAAATTAATAAAAACATATTTACAGGTTGCAAGGCATTTTTATCACAAAGAAATGCACATCGAACTCGTGCGAGAAGAACTGCTCTTCGATACAGTCCACGTCACCTTCCAGCTGACGTTCGATAACAGAGCTTTCACGCTGGCGTCCTTGGCGATGACCAGAGAAGAGAAACACCTTCCCATCAGTGCTTCCGTTCTTTTCGAGATATTTCCATTCTGCATTGTCTTTGGGTAATCAAAAATCATTTCTTGAAATTAATAAATAAAATGATAGACATTGTGTTTTTTTTAAATACTTACTTATGAAATGATAAATATATATTTTAAGGCAACAACAGTTAAGAAAACATGTTAACTGTAATAATTAGGAACAATATAATCACACGATCATTTTTTTATTTTTTACAAGCATAATTGCCGTCCATCGCGATATATTTTTAGAATGACTAATTACCTTTTTAATACCACTAAAAGTTTTTTATCCTTTAAATTGATGTTTCCTAACATGTTTGGAACAGAATTATTGTGCTTTTTTACGTTTATATAATGTACTTGTGTTTCAAATATATATTTGAATTACTACTTTATTCATTTTTATTACAAAATCTAAAATAGTATTTTAAGCCTTATAAATATCATCATATTATTATGTTTTATGTTTCGCTCCCTTGGGAACAGTTTTAAACTATACTTTGATGTGATTATGATAATTCATATAGGTAACGTAAGCCCAGTGGCGGATTTCCCTATAAGCGCAGGAAGTACGCGCTTGGGGCCTTAGAATCTTAGGGGCCTCAAAAAGCACATATTACATAAAGCCCATATATTTTAATTCAGTTTTCAATATTTCTTTCACGTAGAATTTTGTAACGATTTTATGTTATTGGAATAAAAGGGCCTCCGAATTTAACTGTACCTGAAGCCTCCCAAGCAAATGCTTGATCCACCACTGCATGATCTCAAACTATCTTCAGAAGGAAATATCTAAAATCAATGAAAAACATATCTATATTTAGCCTATAATTGTTCAAAGATAAAAAAAAAATCGTTTAAAAGAATGAACGTTAAATTGTGTTATATAAGTTATGTTAAGAAAAAAAAGACATTTAGTAATTTATTGTTATATATGTACAGCAGATAGTTAAACAAATTTTATTACAGTAGAACCGTAATGCAAAAAGATAATATTTTTAACAATTCTTCATTTAAACTTATGTCGTATTATAGATCTGACATGGTTGTGAGGAGTATAGGAAACTCCCTGATGGTCATTTTACCGGATTTGTTGGGAAAGAAAATAACCAATTGGTTCGATCTCGTGAGACCTTTGATAGCTTTCAAGTTTCAAACGGTGAGTGACAAAACAAATTGTTGATTGGTTTATTGTTGTACAATAAAATGAGTGTTGAATTCATTTTTTTTTCTTCGTAGATATTGAACCGGACAAACAACATCTTCGAGTTGGTAACAGTGGAAACTGTTTTAGCTGATAGACCCAATGACAGACATAAGAACCAGCTTGCTCTCAGCGATGAGATTAATGGGACAAATGAGAAGAATCTACGCTTAAAAGGTTATTTTAAATACATTTATTAATCCAGTTAAGAAAGTTACCGCGGAATCCATCGCAAATATTAACTAGCATCCAATACTTTCAAATTTCCCAGGGCGATTTGAAAAATTCTTCTTAAAACTGAAAACAATCAACTTTAAATTTTATATTATTATTATGTAATGGGACTAAATGATAATGACATCTAGTGATTTCAATAATTAGTTCATAATAATAACAAAAAAATGAATTTACTATAAATGGAATCAGCTTATGTAATAATGCAGCGGCATAGCTACTTCATAACAGAGTTTTGCAACACATGAGGGCCCAGAAAAAAGGGGGGCTAAATTTCTACATACTCAATATAACAAATTGCGTGAGGAGGTATGTGTGACGTTTGCATGAGGGTCCCAAAGCTATAGCTACGCCATTGAAATAATGGCACTGTTCCAGACTCTAGTTGTTTAGGTACTACTACTAATGATACCATTTTTGTAACAGTACTTTGAATAGATGAGTGACACACTAGGTTGAATTTTCTTCAAATTGCACAACAAAGGCAGTTCGCCCACTCAAATACCTCCCCCCCCCAGCCTTCACTGAGTCCTACAAAATAATTATGCTTATTTAAATACAAATTATACTAATTCAAAAAAGTATGTAAAAATATTGTAACAAAAAAAAATGGTTGGCATCTATGAATATATTACAGAAACTGAAATAGTGGTTCGTAAAGCAGTTCAAGGAAGAAAACTTCCCAGCCTTCGACTGAAAGGTAAATTAAAAATCTGCCAAAAGATGGCAGCTTAGTGTTGTATATGTCAGCAAAAAAGAATTTTATTCAGATATTGTTTATCTGTACATACATATTATAAGCTTTCAATGTTCTATTTAGCTGAAAATATTATAAATTATAATTATGTATAGCACAGATTTTTTTTAGATTTCTGCAGAAAGTTTATGTTAGTCAATATCCTGTAGTAAGAAATAGATTTTGATATGCAGGATCGGGACTATTCCATATTCACTTAAAAATAAATTTATTTTATTTTATGATTGAAGTTATATAATCAAATACTGAATTAAAGATATTCACATTCACGCTTACCTTAGTTACAAAGCACTTATTTGTTTATGTTAGACACAAATATTTAAAAAAATCTTTCTTGCAAATTCACCATTCCACTGTCGAACAATTACAATTTTATGATGTTTCTACAATATGATTTAGAATAATTACAATTTAATGCAACATCCCTAATCAATAACATAATATTACTGTAAGCCTGTTTATGTTGCATTTGAATTAATTGCTCAAGAACAATTCAACTTTTGACATTCATTTTTCCGTTTATTAAAATATTTTTGTTTTTGTTGTTAAATTGACATTTTATCTATACAAAATCACTTTTTTTAAAAAATATTTTCCATAAAATTCATACTGATATTATTTGTTTCATTTTAACATTTTTTTGCATTTTTAAATTACTTAATATTTCTTTTGTGAAAACTATAGTCACTAGTGCTCAAGCTGTTTAGTAAGAACAGATTTTTAGTCGACCCCTAATCTACTTTTTTGATAGAAGGTTAGGATTAAAGAATGCAATAACGGAAGCGATGAAAGTAAACTTAACGTCTTTTCGACGCTCTATTTTTAGGATACGATAAGTTGAACGAAAATATCACAGATATCCAATCCTTTGAGCAAAATGTATGTGTATTATGTGAATGTTCGAAAGACTATTCGGGACTTTGCACCCTTGAATTTACAACCAAGAAGCATTAAAGCCTATATATGTTTACCAGTCATTTTCTGCACTCTTAAATAAATTAGTGTCCAGAGATCCACTATCTTTTTAAAATCTTGACACAGAATTTCTAATTATTGTGGGCTGCAGTAAGTATGTTCCATAAGCTAACTGCCATGGTAAATCATCACATGTATGTGTTGTAGGTCAAATGATTTACATGGACAATTGGCGAATGATGATGTACCTTGGGACACCTGTAATGCCGGATCTTACCTCTCTCATCACAACAGGGCTATACATCAATGATCTCTCCATGCACGATTTTAGCAGGTAAAAATTCAATTGAATCTAATAAGTTAGATTTAGTTGAGAAAACATTGCTATCAAAATGCCAGATGACTAAAAGCGGCATGAAATGGATTAACAAAATATGAAATAGTATATTAGCAACAACACAAGTTATTTTTGACATTACTTTGTCAATTTGTTAACTGTTGCCTACACATTCAAGATGAATAATGCCATTTAACAAACTGTTTGAATATTATAACTAATTATCATTGCACAAACATACATAAACCAAAGATGACAGTTTAAGGATTTTTTGTGCAAAAATATTAATAATGAAAATTATGTTTTTACATTCCCTAGTAAAGATGTAGATGTTTTTAAACAATGTCTGCTCTTAGTGAATTTGAAAATGAGGCTTTTGTGAATTTATATTCATAATTGCCATTTAAGAAGTGTTTGTGATATTAATGAAATGAAAAATATTGTAGATATGCTTCTTGTGTTGTCACACAATAAAAGCACTGAATTATAAAAGTCTTTGTGCTACGCTACATTAAATGTCATATTTATTTAAAGAGATCTGATGCTAGCTGGCACACAACAGTCTGTCGAATTGAAGTTGGCTCTGGATCAAGAACAGCAGAAGAGTAAGAAACTTGAGGAGTCTATGAGAAAGCTGGACGAAGAAATGAGAAGAACAGATGAATTGCTATATCAGATGATACCCAAACAAGTTGCTGACAGGCTTAGAACAGGAGAAAATCCAATAGATACTTGTGAAGTATGTAATAGTGTATTTAATTTTAATATTAACTAATATAATAAATACCAGGTGATAATGATAATGACCAAAGAAGATAATGCCAGGTCAACATTCACTAAAGACGCATAATACCCCTCCCTCCCCACCTTAGGGAGTGTATGGGCTCTGTTATACATAGACAGATAAATCAATACTAATTATTATAGTATATCTTAATTGATGCATTCATATTAATTCTTGTAAAAATAATCAAAAATATTTTTAAGATTTTCCTAGATACTTTAAAAATAATTTGGCTGCAGTGATTGTTCAGTATACACTGGACTCTCTTTTTACACAGTGGACACGTTCCACGCAATGCCGTGTAAAAAAGTATACTAAAATAAAAAATCACATTGGATTGGTTGCATTGTATAAAAGTCAATTTAGGATATGAAATAGTAAAATTATTTACTATTTACAAAAAAATGCTTTTAGAAAATCATAACAAATATTATTCACTGTCACTAGATGACAATAGCAAACACGTTTACGCACATTTGATACAAATTTGCTTTCATCACTTGAGATATCCAGAGCCTGTGCAATATGTTTTTCCAAATTATCAAGTTTACAGAAATAAACCTCTTTGCGCAAAGTACTGAGTAGTTAGTATATGCAGGGGATGTAGCACCATGTTATTTCGAAAACCGTGTAAAAAAACAGTAAAACGAGAGTCCAGTGTACTTAATTGATCGGTATAATTTAAAATTTTAACTGAAGGTGCTTGATGGAAATTCAATGTTAATTTAGAATTATTTTCATTTTGTACACTTCTAAAATTCTTGGTCGAACACAACCTGGGTTTCGCCTCTCGGCATCTTCCGGTACGCGAATGCACTCGAACTTGGTATTGATCATTCTTCAATTTATCATTTTCCCACATTGATTGTTGAAAATCCTACTGAAATTTGTTTTATTTTTGCAGATGTTCGATGGAGTCTCAATACTATTTTCTGACGTAGTCACATTCACAGAGATTTGCAGTAGAATTACACCTATGGAGGTTGTATCAATGCTAAATGCTATGTATTCAATATTCGATACTTTGACCGAAAGAAATAAAGTCTACAAGGTATGTAAAACCAATTTTAACTACAATTTTTAATGTGTTCAACATTAAATTAACGATAAATAAATTATTTTAGGTTGAAACCATTGGGGACGCTTACATGGTTGTAAGTGGAGCGCCAGAAAAAGAAATAAACCATGCTGAAAAAGTGTGCGACATGGCATTAGACATGGTGGAAGCTATCACAGATCTTAAAGACCCTTCAACAGGTATTTCACATTATTTTATTTAAAATTTATCTATAAAGCTTTGGAGTGTACTACTTAATTAAAAAAGTAAACATAAAATATTTACCAAATGAAATGTAATTTATATTATTCATTATTTGTGTTACAGGATCTCATTTACAAATACGAGTTGGAGTTCATTCTGGTGCTGTAGTAGCTGGTATAGTTGGTCTAAAAATGCCAAGGTACTGTGATACATTGAGAAATTCTGAAAGTTTGATTGTTTGAAGTGACATCTATTAATGAGAAAAAACGTAACAAATATTTGTGTTATTCATAAATTCTAACTGAATGTGGAAAACATCTCAATTGGTTAAGTTTTTAATTTTGTATATGATTTTCAAAATAATTTTATTAAGTCTTCAAAATTCTAGCGAGTTAGATTTTTATCAACTGCGTGAATATATTAATTTTATATAGTTCAATTACTTTTTTTTTCGTCACTAGATGGCACAAGCACTTTATCCGGCATACCTCATTTATAGAGTTCACATTATTTAGATTGACAATAAATAATTCAAGTCATTCCTTTCTAGATATTGTTTGTTTGGTGACTCAGTAAACACAGCTTCCAGAATGGAGTCAACATCAGAAGCCATGAAAATCCATATATCACAATGCACCAGAGAGTTGCTTTCCAGTGTTTATCAAGTTGAAGAGAGGGGAGAAATAGTAGTGAAAGGCAAAGGTACTAGAGATCTACCAAATTAACTTGACTGCCCGCGAGGGCGCAACCATCGCATCAGTAATGTTGCCATACTCAACCAAAATTGTTTATTTATTTATAAACTTTCATATATAAAATATAAATAAAAACAAATGTTCATTTCAACATATTTTAATTGAAACATTGCTACGGATATAATTTAAGATTTCGACTGAAGGTGCTTGTTATTGGTTCTTTTTCGGATTTTTACCGTTAACAGAACTGAGAGACTTTTAGAATAACCTCCCGGGCACTCCCACGGATTGGTTTAGAAGTACTTGACATAGCTGATATCTCTTTATTTCACTCTATTTTAAATAATAAAATCACGACTTCACAATGTTGTCAAACGACTTGCTCCGTTTGACAGTTGCTAGGGAATGTGTTAGTCTAGGATAAAACTGTTCTAGATGCATGTCACCAACTTAACGACAGGGCGCTTTTCAAAATTCTTCGAATGATATTTTTTTTATAATTTTACGAAAGTTCATTTTAAATATTCTTATTTTTTATATTACAAAATGACATAAACTCTTATTATAACAAATAACGCAACATTGTCGAAATCGTCAATATTATATTTTTGAGATTTTCTTTCATTACAAAAAAAATATATCAATTTTTGTTTAGTGTTCTACACATACAAATAATTATATATAGGGATCAACAATAAAATATTGATTTGATAGTTTTATATAACATAATAATATACATGAAACTAATCCTCCTTTTTTTTACATATTTTCTGATTTTATGTACTTTCATTCGTCTTTTCACATTTCAGTATAAATTCTAGCGACGGTGTAGAGATGAGACATAAATTCCTAAAAGTTTTTTTTTATTTAATGGATATTGAAGATTTCAAACCTAGGGCGACGATTTTAGTTCAGAATTCTGCCATAGTCAAGTTAACTTGGGACATCTATAAGCCACTGAGTTCATAAACATTTTACTCAATTGAATTGAACATAATCACTTAATGAGAAGCTGATTTTCATTTCTCTAGCAAATGATTATGGATTTATACGCTTTAATATCAATATTTTTTTCATATTTTTATTGTTCATTATAGACATCAAAATATTATTTTTATATTGTTACCCTCAAAGAATACTGATGATCATCCATAAGATATACTGTACTGAGCTATGGGACACTGAGATGACTTGGGAAAAAGCAATGAGGCTCGGTGGCGGATAACCCTATAAGCGAATGAGACGCGCACTTGGGGCCTCCAAATCTTAGGGGCCTCAAAAATAGCTTATATTATAAAACTCATGAATTTTTTCAGATTTTAATTTATTTTTAATATTATCCATGGAATTTCCTAAAGATTTATGTTATCTGTAAAAACAGAGATTCCAGATTTTATTGCGCCTCATGTGCTTAATCCGCCACTGAAGAAACTGACAGAGGACAGAGTACGCTTGCAGGCACCGTATGATGATCTTATGAAACGGTTACTGAAGAAAAATAATAAGTTATTTTTTCAGGTAACATGAAGACATATTGGCTAACAAAGGGAATTCCAAGAACACCATTGGCTAAAATGATAGCAGCAAAAGAGGCCTGGGCAAATACTGAAACTACGCCATTGCTAGATCCTCAAAAAACTGAAAATTCAGCATCATCAGAAGATAGGAGAGTTTATTCACCAGTTACTTTTCAAGAAGTTGCAAGGCGAAGTGTTGCCAGTTCACCCATCAAATGTTCAACTCGCAGAGGTAACAAAATATTTAGATACAGTTCTTGGCCTATATAATGTGACTGTATATTTGAATTGGGCACACATTGAAAATTGAAATTAGTAGATCAATTTGGAAGTCTAATTTTTTGACCACTTTTGGAGCAGCTGGGGACGTATGTTGGCAAAAACACGGTGAATGTGAACTTCCATGCAGTATGTCATCTCTGGATTATCGGCGTTGACTAGCGATTTTACATATCCTCACAGAAAATAAACCAAAGGTGTTATATTACACGATGTTGGAGGTCAATTCTCAGGTTCATTATGCGAAATTATGCGCTCATCAAATGTTTCCTTCAATAAATTAATTGTAACTGTGCGACAGGTTGCACCATCTTGTTGAAACCACAACTCTTCCGAAATGATGCCATTCGATTGGGGAGCGAAAATGTCTGTTATCATGGATATATAGCGCTCTCTATTGAATGTAATGTTCGGACAGAAGAAAGAAGGCCAGAACCGGCATCACTTTTGAAGAAATATGGACCAATGATTCCACCAGCCCATAAAGCACACCAAACAGTGACTTTTTGTGGACGTAACGACGTTTCAATAATGGCTTGTAGATTTACTTCACTCCAAATGCTGCAATTCATTGCTGAAGAAAAATTTGTAGTTTTCACAATTTTTCACGATTTCACAAAACCACGATTTTCAAAATCAATAAAAAACCCAACTGAGCACAAATCAGCTGTCAGCTTTCAAATTGGCTGTCGCTGGAAAAAGTGTTGCTAGTTTGAAAAAAAACCTTGAAAAACACCCGTTACAATGAACTATGAATTTTATTATAAAAAGTAATAACATTATAAAATTAACATTTTTCAGTCAATCCAAAAACTGCTCAGTTTTTTAAAACTTCAGAATCTCTCATGAGGGAGTCGCTAGCACCCCCTAGCATGAAATCAACTGCATTTTCTGAAGATAGTTTTAAAACAAAAATCAACAGTTAAAATAACGCTATATTGAATGATATTTTTACAGAATCAAGATCAAATTCAATGGGCACAATGTATGCGTATTCACCAGCAGAACTATTCGGATCATTGGTATCAGAGACAGACGAATTCCTGGATCTCCATAGTCAAGCTACCCCCGAACGACAAATGTCCACGACCGGTGCTCATATTTTTAGATTATCTACTGCACCAGCAAGAAGTAATAATGTCCACCAGATGATTACATTTGATGAAAATGGACTTATGGAAAATGTAAGTAAAATGCGAATTGTAAGAACCGTGGCGTTGTTCAAAAATCAAATGATCACCCTAATAAATATCAATAAAATCTTCGACAACTAATTATTTATTTCATCAGTAGATTACCATTACAGTAAATTCAGCTTTGTTTTTCCACAGCTGGCCATTTTCTATAAATTTAATAGAAATGAAAAATGCCTACAGTTTATACAGGCAATTGCTTGTTTTATAAATAATAATAATATAAAAGGTGTATTCAGGAGGCTTAGTTGTTTTGTATTTTTTTTCATTTCAGGATCGACCTATATCACCATCTCATTCGGCACCAGCTATTATTATTAAAAAAGTAACTGATACAGAAATACTCAAAATACCATCCATGGAAATTACTGACATTGGTAAATATTATTTATTAAAACGTTCACTGCTCATTAAAATTGGCTAACATTGATTCTACAATAAAAAATTCTGATATCTTATGGTATCTTTGTACATCGATATACCACATCCAAAACTACTTTTTGTAGTAGTATTGCCGTGATGGGATGAGCTTGAATTTTTTGGTGAATGCAGCCCTATGGTTATTTTGTTTAACTAAAACTATTTTAAGATGTGTCTGTACCATCTATGGTGAGAGCTTCTCTCGAAAAACACTATGTCTGTACCATTGTATAGCTAAGCAGTCAATGTGTTAACGAAGACACCGAGGCAAAAAATACTGTTGACAACATTAACCCAATCTTTGCTATCATTTTGTTCATAAGATACGGTATGTTATCATCAATATGGCAAGTAAACTAAATCAGAAAAACTAATTTTGATTCAATTAATGTGGGGTATTTATGTGTTTTCCTAATTAAATCGAATAATTACACAACATTTACAGCTACTCCTTTACTTTTACAGACTCTGATTTTCCATCAGGAATGTGCCCAATAAGCGCTTTGGCAATGTTGGTTCATCCATCTTCATCCCAATCTGATTCAAATTTAGTTTCACACACAACATCGAAAGGTAACTCAAAATGCCCTTCACCGACATCTTGCAAAAATGGGTCCAAAGGGATGTCTGGAAAAAACAAAGCCACTAACAGACCTAGCAAGGACACCGAGAATCAATGCTGTGGCGGATTCGGTAACAACCATTCAAAACACAAAATGAGCAGCAATTCATGTAACATGTCATAATAATTATTATAAAAATTTAGCAAATTAGTTTATTTAATGGAATTGACTACAGTGCTATTTGATAAAATAGATAATTTGAATTTTAGTAGCTCTCACAAAGTAATAAAATCAAACTGTATCTTACGGGAGATGTTGAAAGAAGATAATAATTATTGATGTTCCTACAAATACTTATTTTCTCTTAAAAATATGTTTTTCTTTCTATAATTAGAGAGATCAGTAGTAGCACTGATTTAATGGTACAATATAATCTGTGGTTTGAACTTTTTGACAAACAAACACTGATCCTTACTGAAAGCAGAAACCCTTGATGTATTGATAGTGAATGATATTTATGAGGGCTATATTATTATATTTAAAATGAAATTTGGATTGAATCAAAAAGCTAAATATATGTGTCTATTTATTTTATGACACACAACTTAATATCTAAAAACACAATGAGAATTCTCAACTGTCACAGTTATTTAAATTAACAAATAGAGTGTTTATCATTGTTCAATTCAAAAAAATAGATGGTTATTTATGATAATAATTTCTATGGCTGGAAAATACAATATATTGATTCCTAAAATAATTAATTGGTTAAACCAGCTATTGAAACCAGAATGGTGAGATATTACAAAAAAAATTATAATATCTCATTTATGTCAGAAAGCTGAACACTGTAAAAATTTTTTTTATGATTGATTTAGTTTGAGTTGAAAATTATGAAAATTTACATTGTCATTTATAATAATAATATGTTGTGGTAGAACAGTTGTTTCATTTCAAAAAGTCAAATGATTACTTTTTTGAGAATAGTTTACATTTGAGATAAACGAAATTTAAAAATATTTTGTTTCAAAAAGACGAGATCTGAACTAAACCAAAGTTCCCCGACTAAATTATAAATAGAATGATACAAAACTAGTCAAAAATTAACAATGAATTTGCACTGTTTTTACACGTGAAATTCTGTTTTCTCTTTATTGAATAAGGTTTTAATTTTTACACCATATCCGTCACCAATGTGAAATATATGGGCTCCTAGCGAAATTTATCTTAGCAGATTTTTTCTCTACAAGAACTACTTATTAGAATAGAGCTAGGACGGGACTAATAGTTAGGTAATTGCTTTTGCTACGTCCTGTTTTTGGAGGGATCAGATGTCAGATGGGTAGGAGGGAATTTTTAGACACTACAAACAGAAATCCATTGATTGATTGATTGAAAAATGAAATTGTAGACAGTAGCAGATTAAGCGCTTGAGGTCCAGTTTTTCGGTTAGCATGAAAAAGCGTCGCAAAATTTCATGTAAAATAAGAAATGTTTAAATCTCTATGAAAACTATGAGTTGTTTATAATATAAGTTGTAGTTGAGTCCCTAAGATACGGATGCCACAAGAGCGCGCCTCATTCGCTTATGGGGTAATCCATCGCTGACTATACATACTGGAATTGGAGCCCATAAACATTGCAACCGAAGCCACCGTTGACCACTCGATCACGGATTGGTATGTTACGAATATAAAAATTGAATTAAAATGCTTTATATAGTCATAAGAAAAACATTATCTCATTGAGTAGACATACCAAATATTATAAATTTGTGACATAGCAGCGTGGCTTGAAGTGCATGGGAGCTCATGAGAAATCAGTTTAATACATTTAAATTATATTTTGATCCGCTGTAGTGAGTGTTAAAACTTGAATCGATGTTCTCACGTGGGGTGAAATAATGGAAACATTTTCTATGATTTTTCCAATGTGTGGTATATTGTGTTAACAAATGTCATGAGTAGGAAGGTAGCTACGATAGGTACTTGAATAACTAATAAATTTTTAAGGTTCTTATACACAACCTATTAACATTAAGTGAGTGTGATTGCTATTAAAATAATATGCACTTAGGTATGTTGCATTACATTTTCACAAAATGTCATGGTTAGTAGTTTATTTATTAAAATGACTCTCATAAATCACTTATTCTAGTCATGAACAGTGTAGTCATCAATAAGTTATAACTCATAGCTATAAATACAAATGTAATTTTTAAAAGCTTTAATTTAAAATACAGTGTGACACACTTACTCTATGATGTAATTATTAATATAATTGTTATATGCATTGATAAAGTATTTATTTATCTAATCAAATAAAATATAAGTATATTTTTGTAAAATTAGTTTTTTAACTGATTCGAGAAAAGAAATTCATACATTTTCCTATGTTTTTAATTATTTTGTGTAATGTATTTATATGAATAAGTAAAATTTCGGAAGATCATATTTTATTATATTATAAAATTTACATAATTTGTGTTAAATATTAGGAAAACTTATTGTGTGGTAGTTTATACTTAATGATACTGTTAACTATAAACAAATGCTTAATTTTTTGTTGTAAGAACTTTTATTTGGTTGTAAAGAGTTAGTTGACCTGTTGCAAGAAATTACTAATCTTTAAGATGTAGTAAAAAATACTAAGCTAAGAGTTTTACATGACAATATTATTTTATTAAAATATATTACTAACTCGTTATCATTTCAATGTGATTTAGTGAAGAATCAAAACATATAATTTCTTAATCTCTTCAACATTCCCTAAACAAAGCATAGATTTTTATTTACATTTTAGCTATACATGATAACATTTTTTCAATTTAATGCATGTTATTATGAATTATATTAACCTCTCTTTCTCAACTGTGAAATCCATTAACCCACTGAGCTAACCCACTAATTGTGTAAAAATATTTTTCATATTTTTTATAAAATTATTAAGGTACACAATAACTGATGTATTTTTATAATGACATTGAAGAAAATGAAAAGGTTTGACTGATAGTTACACTATAACTATAAACCCGTCAATTAGATATTGTTAAGCTCAATGGGTTAAGAAATTTAACAGCTGTATAATGTTTTTAATTAATCTGTTAGAAAATTTAACAAAAATACTAAACATTCAAATATTTTTCCAATAACAATATTCACTTGGAATTTTGCACTACAAATTGACATTTTCCAATGAAATAAAATAATAATTCATATAATGATATCATCAGTTTGAAAACTATTGGTAAAACTCATTAAATAAGTATTGATTTTTTCTACTACAAGAAAAAACATTTTTATTGATATTCTGAGATTGAAAAACTTTGCAAGCTTCTTAAGAGCATCGGTATATATTCAATTAATCTTATAAGCAATGAAACAGTTTGACTTTGAAGTCAACGGTATATTGACCATTGTTTATACAGTATTTTTCAAAAAAATATTTCAAAAGCCTGTGATTCTTTAAATTTTGAAATCTGTGTTATTCGTGATTTATTCATCTTTTATGGCATAATATTATGTCATAGGAATGTATATGTTGGCTACTGCTTGGAAAATCTATGTTGAAAATTATTTTCAATTTAAGAATAATAATTAATGTTTTATTATAATAATATTATATAAGAACTACAATTAGGTACACTTAAAAAATGTTGTATAAAATAATGTTTTGATCTCAATAACGTATGAGTAGGGACACAATTAGCTATATAAGTTAAAGAACTAGTTGAATAGTATTTACTAATTTAGTGAGTATCCATTCTCAAAGAAAATTATTTAAAATTTCATTTACGAAAATTCGTTGTGTGAGCGTATTCAAATGTCTAAAAAAAATTTGCTAATTAATGAGAATTATCAAATCTCTAGCTATTTACTTACTCTTACGTCTATTACCTAGGAAGAATTAAAAATAATAGTTATACGTTTAATAGACATAATCTTTGCGTCAGTTAAATGAATGACACAAATAAAATGTGATTATTTGGACAACTGAGCATCAGCTCGAATCCAAAAATGTCAAATAAATTGATGATTTTGTTCAGAGGAAGCAAAACAGTATCCGATTAGAGAGCAAAGCTCTAAACTAAAACATAACAGAATGTTATTACTTTTATTTGAATTGTCAATTGAATTCAACAGTCTACATCTTTATAAAGTGTTATATTATTCTGCAAACTATAAATATCATATTGAACGACGTTATTTAAAATATTAAGTTTGGTTTTTGGAAATTTTCAGTTGAAACATAATATTTTTGATCAGTATTAAAAAGGATATACATATTGCAACTGCTGCATTTGTCTGATCATTGTACAGCTCCCATTTAACAATGGAAGTGCTATGTGCTTTGCACTCTGGGCTGATAATATATGTATTGTACAAAGCCATGTTTAAGAATGTTTATGCCATTACAAGATATTTTAACTAATGAATTCAATTCAATTTCATCAGTTGACCAATAATTTTCCTTCTAATCTTTGATTGCCATGTGTGCAAAAATCTACTCAATATGGTTTGGAATCAATGTTCAAATATGTGTACTGAGAAATCATGTACTATGCTCTGAGATGAACATCAAATGAGCGGAACTGTTTCCGTTATCTTGAGATTGAATTTGTCTCCCACTGCGGCCACTCAGTATATAAATTGTACTTACACAGAATATTTCCTTTTCCTTCTTCTATTTTTATTAATCACAACTTAACATGTTTAAAGATCTGACCAGTGCAACTGTTTTATTGATCACTTCAATTTTATATTACAAATGCGTTATTACACAATATATTTCCGAGCATGAAAAGCTGCCCAAACTAAATGAGTATATCAACACGGTCTACTTAATATATTTTTTGGATGATAACAAATATTAAAGACTCTGTCGCATCTTATGGATTCATGAATAAATTTTTAAATTTGAGAGATTTCAGACAATATTTAAACGAGAGCTTTGTTGCACACAAAGCACACACTTTGTTACAAACATTACTAGAAAAATCGCAGTCTATCAGATACTATAATGTCTTTACTTGCGGCATTGAATTGATGAACGTTCATGACAGGGCGACCAAAAAATCATCAGCTGTATGTACATGGTGGAGCAGAGAGCTATAAAACATAATGTTGCATATAATACTGAATGAAAAAATCAAATGATGATATAATTTTTAAAAAATTATGCCATGCTAAATTTTGTTTTTCTGTGTTGGTGTTTATTAATACCATATTTTAGCTTAGAGGGAAAATTTTTAAATAATCTATTGTTTATTTGCTTGTCTTTATAAAGTAACTCTGAAAAGTCATCAAGTTACTCTGTGGAAATTGAAATCTTTTTTATTCCACTGAATGTCATAGTGGAATAACAAGGTTATTAATTATAAATTGATATTTAAACATATTATATATATATTGATAATATTAATCGCCTGTATAATAATGTCTATTATTTTAATGTTGATATCGTAGTTAGAATTCTGAAGATTTTTATATTACGGTGTTAAATATAATAATTGTTGATATAAACAAAAGATATTCTTCAAAGTTCAATTTATATTACACTAAGAAACTATAGGGCACAGTGGTGGTTATACAGATATTTTTAATAGACACCGAAAATAGGATTCACAAAATAGAACAGAAGCTTTATTGTTGAATGGGAAATTCATTACAAAAATTCAAGACAATATGAAATTTTATATTTTTAATTTACATCAATTTGTGTATGTTTGCTATCTTTTGGATATTTGGGCGACCCACCAAGATATTTTAAATGATTCATAAGAAAATACTGTTTACATGGGGGCACTAGGTTTAAGATATTTTTAAATATAGATGATGTCTTTCAATGTGTTTGCACAGGTTAGCATGGATTAGTATAAATTTGATGACCTCACCTGAAGGCGCCTGCTAATAATTAATAAGAAAATTTAAAGGCATTTTGAATGTCAATGAATTGTTAATAACTATAAAAATGTATGTAATTTCAATATATTTTTACACATGCAAATCTCTATATTATTGTATCATACGTGTTAGAACTAAAATAAATTACACTACTTACTGACTATTTTGCAAGATACCTCTGGTATATCGATGGTTTAGTTCCATAGTGTTACAACTAGAGATTGGTTATTTAGAGATATGGCTGACCAAAGTTTTGACGCATCTAAGCTGAGTTGTAAAAAAGTTATTATCATTATTAGTCTCATCTTTTTACTAATCATTTAGTCATTTATCTCAATAAAATTCAAAAATTTATTACAACGTTGACATAATCATAAAACAATATTACAAGTTGTATGTATATGGAACTGAGAGATTGTTAATATTTCTTAATTTCCATGTTACGCAAACATCTATTGTAATAAACGGTAATTGTTTCTAGTTGTACTTTTTTGGAGTTATAGAAGAGGGGTATTCGAATGTAATGAGTAATATAACTCACTTTTTTGACTTACCGTTCTGTGGAACTATGCCATTGATATGATCAATCTATATCCATCTTCTGCCTGCATTTCATAAACCAATGATCATTGCATTACATTGCCAAAGCACCAAATATTTTTGACATCCAAAATTTAAAATTTCACTTGAAGAGAAATAAACACAATATCACAGACAACAAAGCCTGCGATATCAATCAAAATTTAATAACTTACTAATGTCATATGAAACTGCACTTTTTACAATATATCTCTTTTATCATTATCATGCACTTTATTCAAATGAACCTGGATCTTCCGATACCTAAGTAGAATTTTCTACAGCAACGCTATTTTTGCTGCAACTAGATTATAAAGAAAATTGGTATTGTAAAAATGTAATGGTTGACTGGTATAAGTTGGCGGCTTAGCAAGTGCACTAGTGTAACCTTATCAACATTACTATGATAAATTCACTGGTCATGGCCGTCACGTGTTTAACGGCGCCATTAGAAAGAATTATCATTTCTTTTGAAACCTTTTCGTCTTCACTTAACTGACAAACTCTAAGCATAAACATTGAATTGTTTTTAAGGAATTCGATGTGTCATTTGCTTGTCGTAATTATCTTCACAGTTTTACCTAAAAAAATAACTTTCATAACACATATGTATTAACTTACACTTACTACTACTAGTCCGATATTTATTACTTTATTTCCGAATTTGGCTGGCGACCATGATATAATGGTTGTTATATTTGTGATGCAATTACTTCTGCAGGAATAGAATAAATGTATTTAATATATCGACTGTGGAAAGAAAAAATGATGTAACCCACACATATCAAATGATTTTGATGATTTTGTGAATATGCAAATTATGAATTATACACAACCTTGAAGTGCAGATACTTCTAAAACTGGTGTTAAATTGACATAATCTAATATTAATTAAAGAAATTGTCTCGGAAAAACCTTTATTTTAGTGTTTTTTCTTGGTTTTAATTTTTTACAAGGTCATCTTTTTCAAACTTAAAAGCTAAATTTAGATACTAATTCGGCATTTTCAGCTTCCATCCTTTTGATAGAATGTGTGTCAAGTTGTATACATTGTGATTATCGAAAAAAAAGCTGTTTTGGAAAATTGAGGATTACGTCCTTTTTCCTTTCCACAGTAGATATTATTTTTACAGTACAGATTGAATATATTTTTTTAACGTATTTGGCCGTTACTTTGTGTAACGTATGTTTCATTTCTTTGAAAGGTATCCCCATGCTAAATTTATCATAAAAATTTTCATATCAGATATCTTCTTTCTCATATTTGAACAAAACAGAAATTAAAGGGGGCGAGGATTGCAACAGTAAACAGATGAGGAGAGCTAAAAGACTCACCACTCGTATAAGTCATTTATAAATTCTTTTCATAACAGTTCACCCGACTGTATGAATTAGAAAATAGAACATTTTTGATGGATTCTTTCCTTACTTCAAAGAAATTCTTAATAAATAATAAAAATTGACAGCCCTTTTATTTCAAGAGGTAGAAATTTTAATATTAGGATAAGATATATGAGCTTAAATCAGATGTCTTCAAAGAAGTATTTTTTTACCTTTTGCAAATTATCTCATAGAAAGTAACTATAATTACTATCACAATAAATATGTGGCTTGATTTATTACAACACTGTGCCTGCATATGATACGCAATGACAGATGGAGAATGTGTTTGGGAGACGAGTATTGACAGATATATAATCTGCCAAAACTCCAATCGCCCACTGTGGTCTAGTTGGTTAGAGTTTTATCTACCGATCAGCCGGGTCTGAACCATGAACTAGATTGATAATATCTTAATATACATACATAGGCGGTAACTCATAAATCTTTTATTATTGGGATCCTCCTCCCCTCACAAGACATGTAGACCTATCTTTTGCTACATATTGTTCAAGGATTAGATTCAAAGAAGTGAAACACGTCTCACCCAATGACCTTATAAGTGAAATGCCAAAATTAGGTATTATTTTTTTTACATATAAAATTATTATATCTTCAGATCAGAGGAACATGTTTAGCGTCCAATGCATATTATTAAAAAATGATTATTCTTTAGCTCAGCATTTCCAAAGACAAGTATTTCACTTTACAAAGTATTGATAGAATATATTTTATGACTGTTTTATCTGTGTGAACATATTTTTATATAATAATAAATATTTCTTCAGAAAAATCATGTTTCATTTAATTTATAAAAGTTTTCCACCATTCAATAATTTTCATGAAATCCACATGAAACAAAAATACAAAAGATGAGGATAAAACATAATCTCCGATGATGAACAGATCCACCTCCTGATGACTTTCAGATGTGTATGGTGCAATCATGAAACATAACAACCATTTAACCACTAATGAAATTCCTGGACCAGCGAATTGAAATAAATGTATAAAATGACCACCAAAAATCACTCATAGATTTGCTATTATCAGTGAAGAAGTAAGGAGTTTTATGAATATCAAGACCCTGAAAAAACAGAATAGACATTGCAAGACTCAAGTCTGGGACTACATATCGATGTGAATCATTCTTTCCAAAATTAAATGTATTAAAAATGAGGTCACAGCAGGTTGTTTGATGAAAACACGACTAATTAATCGTGATGAGTCGACTAAATTACCAGTTGATACAAAACAGAATTCAAACAATATATAAAAACAAGCGTCAAAATTAATTATAGGAAATAAAATATTTTTTTATGTGAAAAGTGATAAGATGGGATGGGATACAATTGATAAAAACAAAAATGTGAGTTCTGTTATACTTCTTTTATTTTGCAGCAATTAAGGATTTGCTATGGTATTTTTTTTATTCAAAAATAAGATTTGGGAATATTTCAGTGCTGCGTTAATTTGTAGTGAACATGTGAATATATCTGAAAAAAAGACACAAATAAACTCGTTGAATCCATGTTTTTTTCATTGGTTGCATTGGATTGAATCATATTTGATTTGCAGTGATCTGTATAACGAATCATATTTGATAAAAAGAAATCGCTTCATCCTGATGATGTTAATGTTGAAAAAAGTAAAGACAAATATGCCAATATAATTTATTTTATTTCGACGAGTACAAAATTAATATTCTGTCAATAAGTATAATCTAATACATTATTATAATAAAACTATTTAATTATTATTATCTATGGAAGGTTCTGTAAATACTCTTAACTATAAATCGAGCCCCAATGCGGAAAAACATCGTTAACGCTGTTTTTCAGTAAATTGGTTCAAATTACGTGGCACATTACATGTAACCACTAAATATGACAGATATTTCAACAATAGACAACAGTGGACAGCTCAGTATGACCACGAAGGGTGCGCTGTTATCTGTACACACAACTTGTGCTCGTGGACTTTTGCATCACGTTGCCTCATATCGAATTGTTATTGTGTTTTTACGTTACATCATTGATTTTTATCATGAAAGTAGTATTTTCAAGATCTATGCCAAATTTAACAGCTTAACGATCGCAGGTTTTTTTTATAAAATTTCACCTGACAAAATAAAATTTTGTGAAAAATTCGCAAAAATTGTAATTTTACTAAATTCACTATAATTTGTAAACAAATTGAGATATCTTTACAAAATTTAATTTTCTTAGCTTCCAGATACTTCGCCTATACGCATATATGAGTCCGCCGGCCAGCAACGTTTGTTTTTCAAAGACTCAAATACGCGTCCGCAGTCGTTAAGCTGTTAATAATTGGTTTGTGGGAAAAACGTTAGGGCATACAAAAAAAAAATCATATTTGTTCAAAGATAACAGCACTAAATCAAATAAAAGTAATTTTATGAATGTTCAACTTTTAATGTCTTCAAAAAAGAGGGTCAATTCAGTGTGCTATTTTCTATGCAACATTATTCTTAATAATGAGATTACGTTTTATTAATTACGAGATTAGTATCAATAAAAAATTGTTTTTGTCGAATGGCTACGGAATGCAAAACAAAAATAGCAGTTGGTAAATTTTGCACTAGATTCTTTAACATTTTTCGGCAAAGGGGCTCAATAACTTAAAACAGTAAAGGTTAGCACCATTTAAATATCTCTTAATTTTACACAGCCATATCATAAAGTGACCACAAAAAATATATACATATATATTTTAATAATTGTTAAATAGTTCATTCATATGTTTTGAAATATGATTATTTTTTAAATGTAAGGGACAAGTGTAAATACATTTTTTTTTAAACCATGTCCGCTCCCAATGTAGAGCATATGGACTCCTAATGGAGTTTATCTCAACAGAAGTGTTTCTACGAGAACTGCTTGTTACTCAGTTGCTCAACCTCTCTTTTTCCAAAGAGAGTAGGGATAGAAGGATAGGGCTAGGACAGGATTAGTGGTAAGCTAATCGCTCTCGATATGTCCCGTTCATAGGATAGGTTGGGTGAGAGGGGGGAATTCAAGACATCACATACATCCATGCCTTTGAACAGAAATTCATAACTCAATTGAAAAATCAATTTATAAAACTGTCCGTACCGGGATTTGAACCCGGGCCCTCTGTAGCCGAAGCCAACAACGTTGACCACTCAACCACACAGGCGGCCAAAATTTATATTTAACCTTAATGTATTAAAACAGTAAGACAACACTTCTTAATAAATATGTCAGTCTCAAATTCATATGAATCGATTGCCAGTAATTAATTATAAGGCACAAAAATAAGATATCATTTTTGAAGTTACCATGAACGTTGCAAATTGCTATTGCATGAAATTAAATGGAGTGTTACCATTACATTCTAAACGTCATATCTTCATATCGTCAGGTCAATTAGCAGAAAATCGTAACCCATCACACTCTTTACATTTTATTTCTTTGTAACCAGCTTCATGCTGGTATTTAAAATTGATGTAATTCTGAAAATCACTGTACAATTCTTTAACTAGGAGCTGCGGAATGTGACCATATTCAAAATACTGTTTAATTAATTGAGGTATTTTGATTTCATGCGTTTCAGAATAATATAATAATGTACTGTGAACAAAGAGTATCAGATTTTCAAACAGTTGCGTTTCTTCCATAGTCAACGCTCGGGATTGCTGCAATAATTTGATGGTAGTCGACTTAAATACGTTGTTAACAATTTCGGCAAACAAATTGAACGTTGCCTCAGTAAAATCGCTGAATAGCTTGCACAAATCCTTAAATACCTCAGGCTCAGACATCGACAAACTGGGAAAAGAATGAACGATTTTGTCGATGGAAATCGGACAGGTGAAAAATTCTTCAACAATGCCTGATAAGTAACAAGGTTTCGATTGCGATCGCTGCATTTCATTTACAGTGTTGCTTTGATGTTCATTGATATTTTGGAAGACTTCGTTTTGGTTAGCAGAATTAGATGCAGCAAACGCATGAGGATCGGCTTGATTGGTTCCGTTGAAAAGAGGTATCCCATCATTACTCGGAGACATTTTAACGTTGCGCTTATGAAGTTCCTTTTTTATTATCAGAGCACCGCGACATAACTGATTTAAATCAATTCGTTTAATTCTTTGTATCACTTCAGAGTTGCCTTGGCTGCTTTGACCGGTAATGCGCTGAGTTTCTACTACAAGCTTATCGAACACTGTCCTGCAACATTAAAGTAGAAATTGATTCTTTAGATCAGATTACAAAATTAATAAATTGAAGAAGAGATTATTTCATTCACAACCGATTATTCAACCTTTAAACGCTTGCTCGCTGTGCGCAAAAAAAGTAGCACACTGCCCAAGCATTTTTTTAAGCCACACGCAACCGTTAAAAAAAAATATATCTCTAAAACTAGTCATCCTATTTGAGTAAAATAAAAAGCATTATCAAAATAAAAGATTGTTTATAATTTACAAAAGCTTTATTCGTATTTTTTTACATGGTACAAAATAAAATAAAAGAATTAAAACGATTAAAATATTATTATCGATTATATTATTATATCGCAGATTTTTATATTACTCGTATGATAAAAATATTTATCGAAACCGAAAATAAAATTATGGATCGGTATCTCAGACATTATTTATGTAAGCTAATATTCATATCTTGAATAATATTATCATAAATCAGTGTAATCCGATAGCGAAATGAACCATAATGTGGCATTGAACGACGCAAATCCGCGGTCCCGTACGGGACCATTGGGCGTTTAATGGTTAATTTGCCTTGACAAAGATAATGTCGGACACAACCAGGGCTGTAGTCGATAAAAAATAAAACAACTGTTAAACTCGAACCTTAAATTAAATCACGACCCTGACTTTAAAATGAAACACCATTCAGACTCTGACTGAATGTTTTTCTCCCATCAAATTTTACTCTAATCGTTATTTCACCAAGTTTCGAATATATTTGGCTTACTAATACTGTATGTACTTATGAATTACAACTTCCTTGCTGAACAGGTATGTGAATTCCTCATATTAATATTTTATGTCAAAACAGAATTCATTCCTGTTTTTTGTAATATCGCAAAGCAGTATTTATTTAATTAAAGAGATAATTGTTTTTTATGAATTCGGACCACTGTTATTTAAAAGTATTCAGAGGCACTACTTTTGACTCTAGCCGATTTGTACACACAAGAAGTCAAAGCTGACTTCGGTAAAAACAGTCCTATTACACAACTCAGACTTCACAGCCCTGGACACAAGACACTGGCAAGCTATAACTATGTATTACCAGCAGAACATAAAAATTTTAACACTGTATTATCACCATCCCCACTGTTTACTTTTGTTTTTTAAACTATGAATATAATAAAAAAAATTCTATGAACTGGCCTAATAATAATTTTGTCATTAGGTTTAAGAACAAATGAAGAAATGGGAAACATTTAAGATGTAAATCAACTACGGTTTGTTGGAGAATCAGTTTAGTGTTATATTTGTAGAATTCCCCTTTTCATAAAAATAAATTATGTCTAGTAAAAAATAGTATTTGGCTTAGCTCAGTCATTCATTTTAACACAATCCTTCAATCAACAACTTCGCCTCTGGGTGCTATTCCCACGTGCATAACACTTACTTTGGACAGTCTGAAATACTCAAAACGTGATTGTGTTGAGTATTTCAGACTGTTCAAAATAAATGTTATGCACGTGGGAATAAGCCAAATTACATATTAAATAAAGCAACATAAATACCTGGCTTTACCGCTTCCCAGTAAACTTCTAAAGTTATAAATTATGCCACTTTGATTTTCAGTGATGATGGTTGATGCCATCTTGTTATTAATCAAGGAATTGGTAAGAAAAAGAGCTGAAGATGCCATTTGAAATAATTCCAGGTTGTTCGGCAATATTCCGGTTTCTTTATACTGAAAAAGAATTAAATTATATTAGTCGAATGTCTCGTTGAGTTTTTTTGGGTGTTTCAATAAGCCACAGAAACATTGCAAATAAAGCAATTAATTTGAAAAAATTCCAACTAGAGACCACCTGAGACTTAGACAGGCATCACTTGAAATACATATACATTGGTGGTGATATACAGAGAGTAACGCAACACCGGAGACCTGAGTTTGTAAAACTTAATCAGCCTTTTATGAGCCTGCACTGTTTGATTGATATAACCAGTGTTTTTTTTAAAAAAAGGTGCTGGAACTTACTGGTTAATATTTTAACTAAAGTTTTTTATTATCTATTTCTGTTCCCAATGTGGAGCATATGGCATACTAATGGAGGTATCTCAACAGAATTTTTTTCTGAAAAATTAGTCTGAGCGTTTTAGCATAATACTCACCTTTATGATGGAAGATCCTACAGAGTTTATAAAACCTGCACCTCCAGTAACAACTGCTGCTATCACAGCCGTATCATGAGCAATTTTAATTCCCTATAAAAAAATATTTCTTTTTAGTCAAATTCACTTTTTTAACACTTCTTGGTCGTGCGGTCCGAGCAATAGACTCTAGCCTGTAGCGGGCATTTTTTAGTGATTAGCGCAATAATATATTACATTCTTAAAATCAACAGAACTTCTAAAACAAACAATATTTTCGACTGAAATTTTCAAAGAAATCATATGTGACATTTAATCATTAAAAATAAAGTTAAAACTTTTTGAATACATTATAATTTCACTACTTTTCTAAGCTGAATATAAAAACCTGTTATTAGTTTAGTAGATAAGCACTCCACTTGTTATGAATATGAAATATTCAAAATATTCTGTTAAAAATAGCATTAATCCACAAGATACAATTATATAAATAATTATAGTATAAAATCCACATTCCTACAAATTTACGATCACTGGAACTGTGAAATATGATGCCCTAAATATTCGAGAAACATGTGTCGCCTTTTTAAAAAAAATACCATGTGTGAACATTCCGGGCATAGTAAATTATAAGTTTTATTGCTCATTGTCAAAATAAGGGTCACTTGCCGCTGCAGTTATTTTGAAGAAACCATCAAATCTATGAGTCAATCTACCAACACGTTTATTGATTATTATTATTTCATGAACGAACTGTCTGATAAATTGTCGGCGTAATCTTCATAGTCACTTATTATTTTTTAAAAACATTATTGTTAGTAAAACGTCTCATAAAATGGTAATAATATATTCGAATAATAAAATACGAAACAATAACGCAAGCGGTATGAAAAAAAAGTCCAATTCGTTAAACGACTCAATCTAAATTAGCGATGGAGATCGCAAAATAAATCTATAACACAGTTGATTTTTTGTTTCTTAGCTCAAACTTCCACCCTTATAATCTAGCAAAGAAGTAGGACTAATGTTAATTAGTTGCGGCATTTTATTTAACGCCGACAAACAAACCCGTGATATTATGTGTCCCGCAAACAAGCGACGATATAAAAAAACGTATTATGCCGTGATCCGCATTCTACCGACAGTAGGCTAAAAACGGCTTTTGCCGTGTCCCGCCTATTAAGTGTTAAATGAACATCCGATTCCCTATCATCGATGGGAACATAAAACTGTACCTGAGAGCACTTGCCAAAGATTCACATTTTATAAAATCATTTCCATTACCAATGTGGAGCAGATGAATTGCTCGTTACTCAGTTGATCATCGTTTCTTTTTGCAAAGCTTTATGACAGGGTTAAGACAGAACTGTTGTTATGCTAATTGCTCTTGCTAAGTTCTATTTATCGGGTGAGCGAGGGAATATTTTAGAGATCACAGACATACATGCCTTCAAACAGAAATCTATAAATTAATTGAAAAATCAATGTATAAAACTGTCCTTACTGATGTTCAATCCGTTCATGATTAACCTATCCTGATGCCCCATTTTTTTTAAGGATTTAAAACCATTTCCCGTGTACATTCAGAGATCCAAGCTCATGGCCACGACAACCGACCAAACTTACACCCAAGGGTGTTGGTCACTCGGCTAAGGGAACGGCATGAACATCATAGTTTATATGAAATTTTGAACCCAGTGATTTTAGTGAATTAACACGTCCCAATACTGCCCACTTCTAGAAAATTCTGAGACATCTTTGTCATTAGCAGTCAAGTCATGGAAAATAGATATCCATTGATAAAATAAAAGAGAACCACTCAGCGTCTAACTTTTCCCTGACAAACTTTCATTGATATTCGAGCATTACTTACGTTTCCAATGACCATTCCCTCGCTGGCTACTTTGGTCAAAATTTGTGAACCAACTCCGGCCACTGCCCCTGCGGTTCCAGCACCAATATTCAACCAATACCCTCTCGATTCAGGATCTTTCAAGCTGATGTTCTGTAACATTAAATCCAATTATATTATATCTAGAACTATATTATAACTCTATCGACTATGACTTCATCTTAGTGTGGTTTTGAGTCACGAGTCCGGATATGATACCATTTTTTATGTGATGCGGATCCTCCACAAACACCAGATGTATGATGGTTGGCGTTGCTGTAAAGAAAGTAATTATCGCTTACATACTTTTTTCGCATAACATTTTGGGAAGATTCCTCCTCAATCCAATTTATCATTATTCGGCACCAGCTCTCTAGAAATTTCCACTTTTAATGCTAGACGAGTGTCTGTTTATGTATAAATTCCAGTTCTTATCAAATAACGGAAGTCGAAATTGATATTCCTTTCGTAGTTCATGTATGTTTTAACAAGCTGCAAGTCCGTGATTGCTATCCACATGACAATGAAAGCGTAACTGAATACTTAAGCCCTTCTGCGTGCTATTTGCTCTGCTCCGGATAATCTTTGTCACAATAAAATATTCTATGAAAGCATTTGGCGCGGACAACCTACATGGGGGTTGCGGATGGGATTCGCATGACGCCAAAAACAGACTTATACTATTGACATGAGCTCTTTTAAAAAGCGCGTAAGGTAAGTACTGCTCTACTCTCTGACCGCTAAGGAGAATTGCATTCTGGAGCACATGGTTGATAGTAAATTGCATGTCCCACATTTATGACACATTTCATTAAGGTATTTTATATTGATAGCTAACCTGGCCATGTTTACGACGATCAGCCAGAGAGACACTGGAAGAAGCCACAGCATATACACCAGTTGCAAGTGTTGCCGCATTCAGAGCGATGGCGACAGCCCCTGCTACCGGGGCGAACAATGAGAAACCAACCACACCTAGAACTCCTGCAGCTACGACGGTACCAGTAACATCACCGATGCGACGAACTTCAGCCATCTTTGAACATGCCGGTGAATAACTGGAATTAAGCGCCACCTCCACCAGCTTCTGAATGGGAAATAGATTATTTTAGAATAAATTTTGAAAAATATTTTGGGTAAATTTAAAAACAATGAGCTTTTTTGATAAACATAATGACATTGATTTTACAGTTTATATTATATGCAAAAAAGGTACTTCTTTTAAATGATATTTTTCAATTTGCCAAATTCCAAGGTCAGATTGAAGTTTCAGTTATGAATAATTTTTATCATATATTTTTATAAAAAAAAAACTGTCCTTAAATGTTAAATTTATAATTCATTTTTGGGTGAATATGTTTTAAAAACTTTAATTATAACATCGCATTATAATAAAACATATATATTTGATACGTGTGTGGTTATGATATTATACTTGTTTCTAACAAGCGGCGACTTTCTTGTCGGAGCTTTTTGGCGATAGAATAAAATGCGCAATATTGGGCATTCTGCGATTTATAATTTTAAATAAAAAAAACTCTTGAAAATTACTGGCTTTATAAAATCATTTGCTCAAAATGACACTAGATGTTTCTCAAATCCATATCTTTTATGTCATACATGTTTTGGAAAAATATATGTTTTCCAGATTTTAAAAATAAAAACTAACTTAATAATCTAATAACCTGATAAATGCTACTTCAAGGGCTATTCAATACACAAATTCACAATTGATGTGGGTTAAAAATGTGTATATTATCACAATTATTTTTTACTTAAATAAAGCCATATTCCATTCATACATACAAATGTCATTTAGTAGCACCAAGTAACATCACGTCGACTATTGCGGCGAAAAACTTCACAAACTAAGCTGAAAACTGATAAATTATACGAAATACGAATAATGGAGGCGAAGATTTCGTATTTCGTATAAATTATCAGTGTTCTTCTTTTTAACGTGTGGTTTTAACGCGATTATCAAGCCCTCAAAAAATATTTTAAATCGTGGCATTGTTTTCAGCTTAGTTTGCCACAATAGTCCATGTGTAAGTAAAGGATAATTTAAAAAGTATGGCGGTGTACAGTGAGAATATGTCATATTTTGGATAATTTATTTATCAGTGTTCTTCATATTAATGTGTGATTTTAACGCGATTTATCAATGCTTCAATAAATATTTTAAATCATGGCGTTGTTTTCAGTTAGTTTGTGAAATTTTTCGCCGCAGTAGTCGACGTGCTACTAAATGCCATATTTACCATCTCCATTGAGGAATAATTTATGGCTAATGAAGAAATACAGGGTGTGAAGAAAGCAGTTAATTATATCATAACTTATCCTCAGAACTGCATGTAATAATAAGAAAAAATACTAAGAGATTAGGTTGAAACATGAATTTTATTTCTGCCATGCAATTTGTATAGCCTTAGCAGAACGTAAAACCATTCCAGTGTTCCGTGGAAAATAGTTTGAAAAACCATCTGCAAACTTATACTTACCACCAGATTTTAATATACTGGAAACATCATCGAAAGTAATGTAAAACTGCAGTGAAAATAAATAGTATAAGTAGCGTAAAAATTGTTCAAACAACCGTGATACCGATAGATTGACCCCGTTGTATTAAAAAAATGAATATCCATTTTGTCGTTATCTCCATACAACAAAATATGATCCGTCCATGGGACTAATAATGTATTTTAGGTATAAGAGCTTGAACTTGGTTAACCGTCTTACTCACAACGAAGTATCGGTTAAACATTTTTTAAATCATATTTAATACATTATTTCATAATTGTAAATACCTCCTTAAAACTTCCACAATAGCGCCCGTTGGAGGGGGATATGATTATACCTTTTGACAGCACATTCTCCAGCAAGTACTCACTCCAATTTTTATATAGTCGACCAACATCATCAAGAAATATGGAACATCCTGTAAAGGTTAAAATTTCATAAAATTTTCTGATTGATTTTAGTAAAATTTATTAGTGAAAGAAGTCAAATGAACGAGCGAACAATTGCTGAAATACGATTCAGATATTCGCAATGTTAACCCCTTTCCCGAATCAAATTCATAAAACATTTCCGACAAGGATTTGTTCCACAAAATTTCACATGCGATTAATTAAAATTTCGGGACACAAAAATGAATGTTAAAAGTAATTACAATAAATATAGTGATCAAAAATAAAACATTGAACTTAGCAGGTTAAATCCAAATCAGTCGTCAATACAGAATAAATACAAAAAGCGGAATAAAAAAATACACTTATTAAATGATTTTGTGGATTTCAACCAAGGGATGCAAAATCAACCCTTATATCAATTTTAATCACATTGGAAAAGAAATATAACATGAAAAACTAACAATTTTACAATATAATTACACAAAAAATAAGATAATTATCAAATGATTAAATGGATTTGAACCAATGGATGAAAAAACGACAATTATACTAATTGAAATCTTGTTGGGAAAACAATCTTTAGGACACGAATAACATTATGTTACCATTACAAAAAAAATATTCTACGAGTGATATCAATAGAAATTCTAATTTTACGAAGTATGAAACAGCCAAAAACAATTTAAGAGTAAAAAAATTCCGCATAGCTTTTATAAAAATAACGTATAGAAATGTTAATTAATAAGCTTTTTCAAACATATTACAACAAGAATAGTTAATAAGCGATCGCACAAACTTGCATGTGACATCATAACTAGAAGCTAAAATACAAAGCAATATTTGGCTCTGACGTCTTTTTCACATGAAAAGGTGGGAGCGATATATCGCTCCCTTGTAATCAAAGAGTTAAGCTACAAAATTTTGTAGTTGAGACAGTAAATATTTTAATATAAATATTACAAATAATGAAAAACAGAATTACCTTCTTTCTCTGCATTAATGCATTTGCGTATTTTGAAAACCGGATATACTTCAATATGTTCGGACGGAATATATTCTGCATAAATCAAGTAATCAGGTAGTTTACCTACAGGAACTTTGCATACAAATAAAATTGACATGTAAATGTTTTTCCCGTTGGCAGAGTATCTAGCTAAAAACAAAAATTACATTTTTAATTTTAGTTAAATGAGTATTTAATCACACACTCATAATCAACCGGTCGAGCAGTTTCGCAGCAAAATGTTGGCTTCATATACAGAATAACAAGTGCTTTCTCCCCATGTAACTCGGTGGAACAGCGTTTCGGCACCTTTTTTATGACATTTTTAATGTTTCAAATCAATCTTTGCAAAAAAATATTTTTATTTTGCTGTGAAAACTTTGGATATCTTTCATGAAAACTGTTGGCCAATTGTCACTATCTTCTTAGGTCCAAGGTCTATTTCGAATGTTTTGTACAGGGCATCGGAACACTTCTAAATATATATCATAGTACAAAACAATACCAGGTCTACAGAGTTATTCTGTGACCTGAACCAGGTATCAAAATCTTGATTTAGTGCGCTTTTTGTATCATGATTGTGACGGATCTCACAGATTTGAGTCCCAATAAGAATACTATTTTCTTCAATCGATTTATGTTCAAATGCATGGGTGTTTGTGATATCTAAAAATAGCCTCCCACCCTTCCATCCTAAAATTGACGAAGAAAAGCGAGTGATTATTTAACCACCAGTCCTGTCCTAGCCCTATCCTTCTATCCTTACTCTCTTCATCAAAGAAGAGGTTGAGCAACTGACTAACAAGCAGTTCTTGTAAAATAAACTTATTTTTAAATGCCTCCATTTGCCATAAAACTTTAAATGCCATATTTGTCTTTGTAATAGAAAATACTTATATGTACACATTTTGACATTTATTTCTATTTAGGAAAATTTATTCATATCATTTAACAGTCAAAAGTCAAAGTACATATTATATTATTGACAGATCACCCTCTTCTGCCATCTTTTCCCTGCATTGATTTTTTCTAGATGCTGGCACAATTACACTATTATCTTTTTAATTCTTATGTTAGCACTCTCATGTGAGAACTCTATTATTTTTGGTTTTCGTAATATCGCGAATGTAGAAGTATTTCAGAATGAAAATTATCAGCTTTATCAGTATTTGCATTATCTAATGTCATGATCAATAATATTTTTTTTGTTAACCCTCCAGAGACGAGAGCTTTTTTCCGATAAAAAAATTATTTTCTAAGCCATATTGAAGTCACGGATAACTTTTATTCCTATCCAAAATTAAAAAAAAAAAAAACGCAAAGTCGTTGTATAGAAACTCCGCATGACTATATGGTCATGCTCATCCTTTTATTACCGTGTAATATTGAGTACGGACAGTAGTAAGGACAAAAGTGACCGTATGGGCTTGCAAACATTCGGGGTTGAAATATAGCTAAACGTGATTTTTTTTAAAATATTTACAATTTGACCTCTTTAGATCAACATAATTTCAAAACAAATATATTAGCAAAATAACTGTAAATAATTTTATGTTTTTATAAAAAAATATCTAACAGTTTCAAAAAGTAAATTAAAAAAAACGGAAATTCAAAAAATCACATGTGCTTTTAGAGACCGTTCCTGTTCCCACGGCTGATGACTAACTGTAGTCCGTACCCTTCTTAACCAAATATGAGCGAAAGCAACGATATTCAGGTAGAAAAAGTATGAATAGTGGGATCAATAGACAACGGTGTTTTGTGTGACCATATGGTGACGCTCGTCCTTGGAGGGTTAAGGACGATAAGACACGTGTTTTATGCAGCTCCCCGATTAAGGAAAAAATATCAAAAACAAATAAGGAACAACGAATACTAATTTTATTACAACTGTTGATGTTTTTAAATTTAAAAAAAAACACTCATTTTTCATATAATATTGAGTCACCGTGTTAGTTGAAACTGTGTTGCAAAAGAGTCCATCAGAGAGCTGATATTATATCAGCCATGTGGTATTTTTAAGTACCCTTATCCAGGCTGAAATCGGAAGTTAAAGTATTTGAAAATGTTAAAGAAATATTCAATTACATTTTCTATCAAAACTCATAAATGTTGTCACTACTTGAATTGGTCAGGTCCATGATCGAATGGTTAAGTTATAATAAAAATATTCAAAAAATAACCTTATTTCCCATAAAACATACCTTTACACTCAAAAGAGTTAGAGGACAAAATCAGCTTACTGTAGTTGCCGGAAGCTTTTGTATCTGAAGCACAGTATAAGTTTCGAGCATTCAAGAATAAATTCTTTCAGAGCCACGAATTGCTATGGAGTAGAAGTGACAAATTCATGCATTGAACAAATGGCACTTGGTATGAATGACCAAGTAGTGTTTTTTTTAATTTCACTAGTTTGCAGTTAACCAATGCTTATTCAATTTATTTTCTCCAGCCCAAAGAGGAAGAGCAAAATACCCTCTCATATACATTATATAAGGAAATCATAATTTGAATAATCTTAAATTACCAAATGAAAGGATCTTGTCGTAGATCGGTAAAATTTTATCATATTGTATTTTCGTGTATCCTGAATTATTTTCAATGTCGTCTATGTCGCTTTCTATTGTTGGCGGTCCATAAAAAGCATAAGCAATTTTAAATTTCAAATATTGATAGTCATTCATAGTATACCTGAAACAAAGAACAATTTTAGTTTAACAAATTGAAATATCATTCATTTAATGACATCAAGTTGGAAACTGAGGAATGAAAAAATCATGTTTTATTTAAAAAAAAAAAATATTATACTATTTGGGTTTTCAAATAAAAACTAACCACAATTTATAACATTCACTGCTAGTTAAACGTTGATGTAGCCCTAAAGAATTCTGATATCTTGTGTGTTTAAATATGTGTGAAAAAATGCTTCAATAATTTTGTGAAAAATTTATAAGGTGTTCTGTGTGTGTGTGTGTGTGTGTGTGTGTGTGTGTGTCCATCTCCGGATACTCTCAGATATAATATGAAAAGTTAAAGTAGAATTTTGATACAAAAATTGGCAGGTACCAAATTTCTCATGGTGGAATGGATTCTGGTGGTTGCCTGGTTGAACAACAAAAAAAATACCTTCCCTGTAAAATGTTCTATAATCTGCAATTTTGTTATTCTCATATACGTAACATTCCACGGAAGTTTTGCTCCAAGTAAGCAATGTGAAGCAGTGTAGGTGTTACTGCGATTTCAAAATATATATTTTTTTTACTAAAAAATTTAATTGTAAATATTTATTTCTTACATGTCCCAGTCCCGGTTCCCCAAGCTTTCAAAGAATGATTGTTGGATTTCTCGTGGCGAGTATCTGAAACAAGAGTTTTAAATCATTGTATTTTGATGATTTAATATTTATAGACTTTCTTGCTAATTGTTATGCATGTGTACTTGATTGAATTTCAAGAACAACAAACATTTATTCTAATAATTTGATTTAAGTGAATCTTGAATGAATGAAAAATAATATAGTGAAACAAACACAGAATGGATACTAAAAATAATATTTTTAATATTTGATGGTTGGTATTTATTTTACTTTACCGTTATATATCAATCAAAATTAATGCTGTCAGTGTAATTAATAATGAATGGTTATTATTTATAAAGAATAGCCAGTATTTAAGACCAACGACTCAATGCTAGTTTTATGTTAACAGATAATCAATATAATAATATATGGACGTTATCAAGGTGTTTTAGAGCCAACTTGAAGGGTTGGGATGGGAACATTGTCAGATGTCAACACAACAACCTAAGCGTTTTAAGAATAAATGTCTGTTTTTATTTGTATGTGAACAAATTGTTCCTTGAAATTCCTCTTCCACACAGTGGTGTACCGATATATCAGTTACGTTGATATATCAGCAGACCACAATCATAGAATTGATCAAGATAAACACTGTATGCTTCTAGCTAAAGGAGTCAAGTCTGAAAAACTAGTTAAATATGCCAATATCATTACAATGTGCGTAAATGAGAAAAAGGGCACATTGTTTAAGTGATGCAAATTCAACATTATTACAATCGATCATAAGTGATAATGATCCTTACTACCACTTATTTGAGCGAATATTTCACTTGATTTTGTAGTTACTGTCTCTCACAACTTGTCGGGTCCATGGCACAGCAGTCAACTCCATTGGCTTCCGTGACGAATAAGGGTTTAAGTCCCAGTACAAACAGCATTCTTTTAAACTGATTTGTTGATTTCTGTTTGCATCCTTTCAATCCTAAAATAACAGCAGGCAGCGAAAACGATTATTTAACCACTAGTCCTGCCTTGACCACATCTTTCTATTTCTACTCTGTTTGAAAAGGGGAGGTTGAGCAACTGAGTAAAAAAATAGTTCTCGTAGAAAAAATGATGGTGTGATACTTTCAGTAGGAGGCCATATGCTTCACATTGAAGATACATTATTGTCAATTGAATTATTCTTTCATCAGTAAAAAATGATAGAAGAATTTTCATAGTACTGAATAGAAAAGAGCAGAATAAAAAATCTGTGATTACTTTTTTACAATCAATATCAAGTGATAATTATTCTTGAAACGATTTATTTAAGTAAATATTTTAAGATACTTAAAAATTCATTAACCCTTTCCATTCCAATGTCGAGTGTCACTCGACATGATCGGTTACATATTTTGATTTGATTATTTTTGTGTGAAGGAATTTTTTCTATATTTTTCTTGAATACCCATTCGAAATACGTGATTTGACGAGCAATTTAGGAATGTTAGAAAGTTGGGACGCTTTGCGAGAACTACCTGGCGTAAACAATAGAATGGAAATTTTTGGGGTGCAAGCGAAGAATGCAGCGACGGAACAAAGGCAGTTGTTCTCGCGCCGAGGTTACGTAAACATATGTTGTCCGGCTGTGATATTTTTCGATTTGCTCAGTTTGCTCAGTCAAACGGTTTGAAAGTTATTTGTCTTTTTGTAAATAGAAATTTAAAAAAAAAAGAATTTTTTCAAAGATTGTGGGGCTAGTGGATGGTTTTAGTTTTTTTAGGTTTGGTTGTTGACAAATTAGTAAGTTGACATCATGTGTAAGAAATCCTCATATTTTATTTTTTTTCAAAACTGTATTATTTATTTAGGTAATTATAGAGTATAGCTCGTCATGTATTATTACGGCGATAAACTTCACAAACTAAGCTAAAAACAACGCCACGATTTAAAGTTAATGGAAATCAGAGGCGATGTACTGAAAAATATTTCGTATTTCGCATAATTTATCAGTGTTCTTCTTAATAATGTGTGGTTTTAACGCGATTATCAAGCTCTCAAAAAATAATTTTAAATCGTGGTGTTTTTTTTAGCTTAGTTTGTGAAGTTTTTCGCTGTAATAATCCATGACGAGCTGTACTCTACTTTTACCTTTATTTATAACATCAATATCTTTTTAAGTGCAAATTCACTAAAAATTGCTTGGAGCTGGTGGAATTTTTTTGAAAAACCTTTGGAGTGGAAAGGGTTAAGATGACATAATTATCTTCTATCAGTAGAAAACGATTGTATCAATCATAATGAATTGATAGTATTTCAGATAACATTACAATAGATTATTATATTAAATCTGTTGTTTACGTATGTTTAACAAAACATTTACTAAATACTGTAAACAATGCAGTTGAGAAAATTTAATTACGAATAGGAAAATCCCCAATTTACATTAAATACGAATATAATAGCATGAAAAGGGGTAAATATGTTTTTTAGCAGAGGTTTTTGGCCTAAGCAGCAGTGTCGGAATCCCATGATAATCGGCAGACAATTCTAATCCTGCAATTACAGGAACGGAATTGTAAACAAAATAAACAATCCGTGACAAGTTATTCGACAACTTTACCAAAGAGAAATTGCTGTCAAGCATAATAAGCGAATATAATAAAAGTCATAATAAAATAACATCATTCAAAACTTACATTTGCGCTTGAGTCATCTTGTCAAATTCGTTCTAATGGCGTAAAAAAAGAAGAAAATATGTCAAAAACCACGATCGACGTGTGCATACGAATGAGGTAACTGGCGTAAATAATACAAACACTATAACAATAGTAAATAACTGCACTGAGGAGAAAACATCATCGACAGGAAGCTAGTTCATAGCTGTCAATACGCTAACAGTATGGCGACCGATGGCGACATCTGAGACAACATATTGTCTCTGAACCACTCTGAACTAACACCAACTGACAGATTTTGCTAAAACTTATAATTTTTTAGACCGGTGATTTTTTGTATATAGGGGAACTCGGGTGAGATCGAGTGTTGGCATGTTCTCGTCGGTTATACGGGTGTTTTAAAAATGCGACGCTGGCGTTATTGGCGTTAGCTCCCGTTCACACGAACGGTGGAAAAACCAGGGCTGTGGAGTCGGGTAAAAAAAATACATCTCTGACTCTGAAAAAAAATAATAATTAGACTCCGAATTGATTTTTTCAAATATTTACGTTTAATTACATATCTGTCTACCATCAGATCATTCTAGTTACTAGAATAGATTCTATTAGATTTCACCAATCAGTAGGATGAATAGATTAATAATTTTTCAAAATTAAATAATTATTTTTCTTCGATTTTTCCGACTCTGACTTCACCTTCTGAAAAAGACTCGACTCGATATAATGACAGCTTCAAAAAAATTTGAAAAATGTAGTAAATTGAGCAAAAATATTTTGTTAAAAGCAGGGCTGTGGAGTCGGAGCCGGAGTCGTTAAATATGAGCGGCTCAATTTTTTTTGGAAAAATACATTTAACGTATGTATTTAAAAAAATTGTCAAAAGTGTTAACTTTTTATGCATGACTGACTAAAAATGATCTGATTGTATACATGTATATGTTGCGCCGAATCCGTGAAATAGACATCGGGCTTGCTTATTTCACGCATTCGACGAAATCTCTGCCGACTGCGTGAATTCGCCAAGGAGTAATAACTATTGTCTATGGTCAGTGTATAAATTCTTTAACTGTCAACGTGAGAGTTGAACAAATAATTTTGACACAGAAGTCAAATTTAGTGCAGAATGATTAATTTGATCACGTTCACACTTGATAAAATGAATCAATGCTTATTTGATGACAGAATTATTGATGTTGTTCAATCTGCAACTCCGTAAAATATTTTTTTGCTTTTCTTGTAAACTTAAATGCTATGAAAATTACACAAAACTGAAAAAATTGGTGTGAATTTTACTGAGGACGAGGAAGTTTGGCGTGGAAAAGGGATTTAATTTTGATAAATATAGAAGGTAACACTTTAAAAGCCTGCACAGTTTATATTGCTAAAGAAATACCAGATAAAAATGCCAAATCATATCATTTTTCTCATAATACTTTGTGTAAAGGGTACAAATTTTCCGTAGTTAATTTAATATAAGGACAATATTTTAAACCTTTATTTAATAAATTCATTTCGTTTGAATCAAAATTAATAGACGAAGTGTTCACAACGCGTTTAGCAAAAGTAATTTTATCAACAACAGCAGATTCAACACATTTAGAATTTTCAACGTAAACTAACCGAGTTAATTTTTGTTTCTGATTCAAAAAAGTTTTATGTACAAGGAAGTAGTTGTAACTGTTGGTTTTTACTTTGTTAATGATACTTAATTCATACTTAATTGGTTTTTGTTGTAATAGTTTTCATTGCTAAGCGGTCTTCAACATTTTATTTAAAGTTTATTTTCCTTGTATTTTGCTTCAATTCTTTTGCTTGGTTGTAATACCAATTGTTTGTCATACCTTGTTTTTCTCATTAAACTTTTGTATAAATATCACTGTTTCATTGTATTTCTTATCAGTTGACAATGCTCATCATGAGCGAAACCGGTCCTGATCTAATAAATTTTATGTGGAAAAAGTACTTAAAATGCTTTTATATACTATGAAATGACATTTGGTTTAGTTGCAAAAAACACCGTCAGAGCGCTGTGATCATAGACAACCTACATAGTTTATATCCATCTACTTTGTTGAATGCATGAAATAAGCCGAATTCACGCAGTCGGCAGAATTCACGCATTCACGCATTCTGCAAAATTTCTGCCGACTGCGTGAAATAGGCAATTTCACCGATTCAATTAAATTATTTAAAAAAATCCTCGGAGTCGGAGTCATCTTTTTTTCACGCGACTCCACAGCTCTGGTTAAAAGATTAGGAGCTATGCAAATAATAGGTACTCAATCCAAAAAAATAAAAATATCTACAACTTCAAATTTTAGGATAGAAAATAAAATTAATTACATTGATTGATTGATTAATATTGATTTCTTACATAATTATATTGTGCCGTATGAAAATATTTATTTATCGCAATCTGTTACAGACTATTATTTACACCCTCGTTTGATCGGGATCATTTATTTGAATAGCAGGCTTTACCAGCGGTGGGCTGCCAATACATTAAAAAGGGGCTCGCTTAATCTCCAAGCAATTCTTAGTGTTCCGGGAAAGGAGTATTTTTTTTTTAACACTTCTATGAAATTATATGCAATAATTAAATGAGCAATCGATTTTTACTTAATACACTTACAAAATTTAACAATATGCAAAATACCTTAAACTTATCAATATAAATGGCTAAAAATATACCACTGTGTATACTGAACCTCTCGCAGATAATAAGTATGCTTTAAATTGCAGTTATGTCTCATTTGATCTGAGAATATTTTTTTTCTAAAATTAACAAGGGGCTCGCCGGCCTTCGTAAAATTTAACAAGGGAGTCGCGCGAGCTCCTCCGAGCCCCCTCCAGCCTACCCCTAGGCTTTACACAAAGACAAGGTAATGTGTGATTAAGTAACGTATGTTCTTTATGCCTAATAGGGCACTTTACATTGACTTGGTCCACGCTTTTGTTACGTCGTTTCTTATGCACATTAAGGCCAGTGGCGGATCCAGAAATTGTCCCAGGAGGGGGCCATTCAATTTGAAAATCAACATAATACATAAAAAATAGATGATTTCAAAATAATATACGTATATAAAAATAGTCGATACATAATTAAGTATGTATTCTATAAAAACATTGTAAACTGAACAATTAAAGAGCCATTAAAGTGTTAATCAATTAGAAAAATGGAAAATAAATTCTCCTTAGGGTGGGCCATGGCCCCCATGGCCTCCCCTTGGATCCGTCAATGATTAAGGCATAAGGAACATACGTCATCCAATCCTGGACGACAGCGCCCCAGTGTGCAGAACCCTATTGAGCATTAGAAGCACACACCACCTAATTGCTCATAACTGCGCTCCAGTGCAAGGCGTGAAACTTCCTAAAAATTACCTAAGTTGAACTTTTCTGCTGTTCAACACTGTTTCTCAAATCATTGTTTTATTCAGCTATATAATTACTTAGAAAGTTCTATAATTGATCACGGTCTCTTAATAAAAGTTTCACAACAGATTTTTTTATAAAAACTGCTCAGCTTCTATTTTTTTTGGAGAAAGTAGGGATAGAAAGAATAGAGCTAATACAAGATTTGTAGTTGGTTAATCACTCTTGCTACGCCCCGTTATTTTAGGATTAGAATAGTGAGAGGATTTTTCAATACCACAACATCCATACATTTGAGCAGAAATCGATAAATCGATTGGAAAAATGCTTTTAGTAATATGAATTGGACCTGTTAGGTCCGGCATGGAAGCTAATAACGTTGACGACTGTGCAATAGACCCGAGAGTTATTATTTGTGTTATTAGTAAATAATCCACAAGTTTTGAAAATATTATTTCTGCTGAATCTGATATTTTAGGTAACGTTAGAATATTAATATTATTGTATAATGTGGTATATAGTCAACGCCACCAGCGCATTTTTAAATCGCCTGTATGAATGGAGTAAAACAGTGCCAAAGCCACTTTTAAAGCACTAGAGTAAACAGAAGGTTATTAATTCTATAAATTAGTGCTTATAAATTATTGTTTATCGTTTCTATGCAAACATATTTTTTCTGTTTGTCTTTAAATATAGTTTTGCATTTTTTTAAAGCGAGAATAATTTATATTTTTATCATTACTTCTAGATTTATACTCATATGAATACTTGTAGTGTAATTTGACAACAATTTTCTACTACTCTTATTTTTTTCCATAGACAGTTTCGCGCGAAAACAGGCTCATGTTTATTTTCATATTCGTTTGTTTATCATGTAGAATTGAAATAAGTGGCGTTTGAAGGTTATGTTTATAATTTAAATACTGTTTAAACATTATACTTTTTCTTTGGATCAAATGGAAGGACCAGGAATTATAAAAAAACTGGATGAAGTGGTCGTTAATAGAATAGCAGCTGGCGAAGTTATTCAGCGTCCTGCAAATGCTTTAAAAGAATTGATAGAAAATAGGTTATGATTGATATACTTTTAGAATTCAAATGATTTATTGAAATTTAATTGCTAATAAGTCTTTGCGTTTGATTGTATTTATGTTTTCGTGCTGTTTTCTTACAGCTTGGATGCTAAATCAACAAACATACAGATTGTTGTCAAATCAGGAGGGCTGAAATATTTACAGGTTTGATGATAAATATACATTTATTAACTATGTTTCGAAAATGTTTTTGGAAACGCGATTTATGTATTTACTCCAAGGATTTAAATTTTAACCTTATTAGAAGTTATGGTAAAAGTAGAGTATAGCTCGTCATGGATTATTACAGCGAAAAACTTCACAAACTAAGCTAAAAAAAACACCACGATTTAAAATTATTTTTTGAGAGCTTGATAATCGCGTTAAAACCACACATTATTAAGAAGAACACTGATAAATTATGCGAAATACGAAATATTTTTCAGTACATCGCCTCTGATTTCCATTATGGCGGCGCCGCGCATTCTACTCTACAATTACCTAAATGGCAAGTAAGTCTGCACAGGCCGAAATTTTACAAAATTACACGGTCCGAGCCGGAGAAACTCAGGCCCGACCCGGCCCGGGCCCGAGTCTTATACCACACTTGTTATTGAATCCGATCCCAAAGCCCAGACTGATACTCCTCAGCTCGAAAAAAACCCGTTTTTTACAAATTTACAACAATTTACGATTCACTATAGAATACTGGTAATAATGAAAATCATCATGGCTGACTTGTGACATGAACATAGTCTGAAATATTTTTCTGAAGAAATAAAATCCTTACCCGGGCCCGGCTGAGCCTGAGTCTCAATTGCGCTTACCTGCCTGAACCCGGCCCGGGGGGCTGAGTCGGGTAAGGGCCCGGGCCTGTGAAGACCTCTACAAGTAAGTGACTTTTACATCTGCCGAGTGAGTGAACACAAAGTACAGTACTTGGCCTACTGACCTGACAAGTGAAATGAGCATTCATTTAAACAGTTGTTCAACGAGTGTTGTGAGAATAATTCATTGACCACTCCGATGATGCAGCGGCTGATTATTTTTTCTTAGAAAACAGAAGAGTCTTCATAATATTAATTTTCTTCTCCAGATTCACTTCTTTTGTATTTTTAACCCATCTTCCAGTCGCTCTTTTGTCGTAGAGATTATTCGATTGACAAAAAAAAAAAACAATTTACTATGACTTCATGTTGGAATGATATTGAATTGAACAAAACGCACGTAAAAATTAACTGAATTAAAAATGTAATTAGCACAATGTACTAAAAGTCCTAGTAACTGGCTTTGCTCTTTGACAACCCTATTATAAGATAATATGCTTACAATAATCCATTACTTGAATAATATTTGTCAGACTATTTACCTTCAAATATCAATTCATCAAAGTTGGTTTGCATTGAGCTTTAAAATTGATTTTCAATCATTTTTATCTTAATGATAATCCTTCATAAATTTATTTCTAGTTATTTAAAAAATGTATGTATTTCAGATTCAAGACAATGGCACTGGTATCAGAAGAGATAATTTAGAAATTGTTTGTGAACGTTTTACTACATCTAAACTACAAAAGTTTGAAGACTTGAATAGTATTCAAACATATGGCTTCAGAGGAGAGGCACTGGCAAGTATAAGTCATGTTGCTCATTTATCAATACAAACGAAGACTTCGTGTGAAAAATGTGCCTTTAAGTAAGTGAACATAAATATTGTAGATTATTTAACTTTCCAATCATAGTGTGTATTCACTATATGTATATCTATTTGCATAAGAGTGATTAACCAACCATAGATAGGCTGAATTTGTAAGGGTTTTGATAAAAAAAGAGGTATTAAAAAATCATAAATCTTCAGGTATATCAACAACAAAAAAATTATAAGAATATTTAAAAAAATTCATGTGTGTTCAATATAAAACTAAACCATAGTTAAACAAGTACCTTAAGTAGCTGTTCTTTTTAGTGTTCTTAATGTCATATTATTAAATAATAAAAACTGCTGGTGACTTTCAAGGGTTATGAACAGTTAATATTACTGTTCTGTTTCCTTAACCTCTAGAGGAGTATGGACGTCACATGTACGTTGGCGCCATTTTTCTGTAAATGAGTGTGGAAGTACTTTAAACTCAACACAGGAGTGTCTGTCTGTAAGCATATATATGCTCTAAGCAGTGGCGGGTTCTAGGTACTGGGCTAGGTGGGCTAAGCCCGACCTGCATTTTCACCCAAAACTTTAGATGGCTGAATAAAAATGAACAGCAATTCGGCCGCTGAACAAAATAAATACATTTATAAGCGTAACTAACCTTTCCCAAATGAATATAATATCTTTGTTTAAATTTTCCTCTGTCAATATAAGACAATGCCATGTCCACCTACAATAATATTCTCGATTGTGTTTCGTATTACAATTTTAAACTGAGCCTGCATAAAAAAACCAATAACCTTATAAATACTTCATAGAGAACAGGCAACGTGACGTCAGTCTGGCAACACCTACGTATTAACGACTCAGGGGCTAGAGCTTTCAAGCCCGCAATCACAGATAATATCCTGCAATATTTCTTTACACTGGGGCGCAATCAAGCACGATTAGATTTTTTTTGTATTCGTATAACGTATATATAAACGTCATCAAACGCACACGACTGTGTTTCAAATTAACAAGCTTGTCATTTGTTGGGGGCTGAATTGAATCTGCCCATGACCCATACTCATACATTCAAACACAAATACCAATATCGTTGTATTGTATGAAAGTGACAGGTATTGAATCTCAGTGACGGCTCTGTATTGCTTTTTGTACTTGTTATTTCACTTTGAAAGAGACGAATTTAAGGTTATTATTTTATTATTTCTTACTTACATTAGCATTGATTTTATTATATAATAATTTATGCATTGCAGTAGTGTCGTAGTATTTGTTAATTTGCTTGTAGATTAATGTATAAGGTGAAGTGGAAACATGCACAATTTCATAAATAGTATACAATGCTATGCTTTTCTCTAGCCCACCCAAGATTTTAGGTCAGGAACCGCCACTGGCATGAATGAATTACTTATATTCATTGAGAAAAAGTCACTAAATTGTCATTTTAAGAAAAGGCAGTAAATTAAAGTTTAAAGGACTGTATAGATCTATTCACACCTCTTAAGGTTAACACTTTGTAAGCCGGCGTTTTTTAGTGATTAGCGCAAAAAATTATTACATTCATAAAATCAACACAACTTCGAAACCAAACAATATTTTCGGCTGAAATTTTCAAAGAAATTATATGCAACATTTAATCATTAAATATAAAATGAAAACATTTTGAATACATCATAATTTCACTACTTTTCTAAACTGAATATAAAAACCTGTTATTAATTTAGTAGATAGCACTCCACTTGTTATCAATATGAAATATTCAAAATATTCTGTATAAAAAGTAACATTAATCCATACCATACAATTATATAAATAATCATAGTATAAAATCCTTATTATTACAAATTTACAATCACTGGAAGTGTGAAATCTGATGCCCTAAATATTTAAGAAACATGTGTCGCCTTTTTAAAAAAAATACTATGTGTGAATGAACATTCAGGGCATAATAAATTATGAGGTTTATTGCTTATTGTCAAAAAGGGTCACTTGCCGCGGCAATTATTTTGAAGAAACCATTAAATTATGAGTCAATATACCAACAAAACCGATAGTACGCAATAAAAGTATTTTTACGTTTCCCGCCTATAATGTGTTAACATAAAAAAGAAACAAAGATATTTGGCCAATGCCTAAATATTTTTTTACTACAAAAATCAAATTCTATATACATATTTATTAAAAATTAACAATTTCTACAAAATGGTGATAAGAGTGTTGATATTTCAAATATTCTAACAAATTTTAGAGGATTTCTTGTGAATTGTTTGTTCACTTCAACTGTGCACTTGTGGGTCACATAGTGCTACGTTTTTTTGTGACTGTAATACGGGAAAGAAGTACACTCAGAACTCCTTGCAATTTTAAAGTTACGCAGTTTTCATTGAATGGAATTAAAATAAACACTGTAAATATAATTTGAGAGGAATTCTAACTTTACAAGTAAATCATTTATACTTAATGAAACATATTCTGAACAACCTTTCAAAATTCAATGTGAGCTGAAGAATTTGTAATTCTGGATATTACAAATTACCTAAACTATAAGTTATCGAATCAAGAAAGTCATCACAAACTGTGCATTTCTAGAAAAAAATCAACACACCACAAAATCATTTTTTTTTAAGGGCCTCTTACGAAGATGGAATTCTAAAAGGAGTCATAAAACCTTGTGCAGGCAACCAAGGGACACAGATCACTGTTGAAGACCTATTTTATAATATTGTTACAAGAAAGAAAGCACTGAAGAGTCCCAGTGAAGAATACCAGAAAATATTTGAGGTTGTTGGGAGCTATGCTGTTCACAATGCCTCTGTCGGTTTTATATTGAAGAAGTTTGGAGAAAACACTGACCTACGAACTCCTTTTAAGTCGAACATTGTGGATAATATACGAATTGTAGGTGTTTAAATATTCATTACGGTTTTATTCTGTTGTTTGTTATGATTATAATTGAGCCTGAGAGGTGAAGTGAGCCAAGTAGTATTTTAGGAAAAAATGAGTAAGCAGCGTTTAATATTCTACATGTCTTAAAGCAGCGTTTCCCAAATAATGGGTCACAACCAATGCTCCCTTAGGTTAGCTGCGCGGAAATTTCAAATGCTGTGAGAACCGATCAAATATTAATTGAATAACTGTCTTTTATTGCGCGCCAACCCGGAATGAGTGCGCGGGGGCTTCCCAACTGCTGCACGGCCGCACGCATCTTAGAGGGAATGTTGATTATAACATATAAAGACTGTATGGACTGCAAATATATAAATATACTGTTTTATTTTACCTATAGGCCATAACAAATTTAGTGGGTCACGAAGGAGAAATATTAAAGTAACCGGGTCACGTGAAAGTATTGTAAAAGTGAAGTGAGCTGACTAAATGCACACTGCAATAATGTTTTCTCACTAAAATTAAAATATGCAATACACCAAAACACCTAGTAAAGACGTGATTGTACTGGAAAATACAACAGAAAAGTTTTACCAATTTTCTACTTGGCTCACTTCTCATCTCGAGGGCTCATATATCCTTTATCAAAGATCGACCAATACTGTATCACATTACATCATTTTTTTTTATCTCAAGTGGTATGAAGTTCAAAATGTCTGGCAGATTTGGTAAATTATTATTTACTTTAAATGATATTTAAAAAAATCCAACAACCAAGTCTTTGGCTAGCAGTGTTTCTGTTACATACCTTATAATAAATACCCTTTGCTAAGATTTGTATAGCTCTATTATTTTATTTTTTTTAGGTTTATGGAAATGAAATAGCACGGGAGCTAATGGAAATTTCCATGAAAGATGATGTGGTAAAAATAAATCTTCAAGGTTACATCACGAATGTTAATTATTCTACTAAAAAGGGTACAATGCTTCTTTTCATCAATCACCGGCTTGTGGAATCTACAGGTAATTCTTTTTCAACAAGCTTTTTTTTCAAGTTTAAATCTTTTTGCTTAGAATAATGCATAATTAAATACAAAATTTGTCGAATCACTCGATTTCTTGATTACAGTCAATCCTCTTTTTATGCGATTTCGAAGTTATACAGTTTTTTAGAAATGCAAATTAAAAAAATACTATATTATTGTACAAAAGCATCAAGAGCATGTATCGTTGTATTTTGAATAGAATAGAGAATGAATCATTAACACTAACCGACATTTGGAAAGAAAATATGATTTTGGACTGTTGAAATCATGTTGCATCTGCCATCGCTGAATTAAGTCTACGTATTTTAAATTCATGCTGGAAAGCAGTGTGGCCTGGATGTGTTACAGCCGATGAAACCACTGAATTTTTAAACTCATTGGATCTGCCTGGCTTGACACCGCACAATTTACAACTAAAGGATGGCTCGGTAGTCATCATGTTTCAAGTTATCAAGTTAACACAACACTTATTGATTCTGAGGCGGTATGAAGTTCGTTGGGTCAGCTAGTAATAAATAAATCTTAATGTTTGTCAACCTTAATTGGATGTGGAAATTCCAGTAGAGTTCAATCCAAAAAAATTGATTCCTGCGAAAAGAATAAAGGCAATATCAATTCTTACAAAATAAAAGCAAACTGAGAAAAATAAAATTCTAAAGAAATAAAACTGTACAAAAATGCTACTGTAGTCAATATCACTTTAATCAGAGTATAAAAAATATTTTTTCAGCTATCAAAAAAGCTGTGGATAATGTCTACTCTACATACTTGCCTAAAAATGGACACTCATTCATATACCTCAGTCTTGAGTTAGGTATAGTATGCTACAATAACTATCATTTATAATGTCAAGTTTTATTTGCCATAATTATGTTTTATTTCATATAATTTGCCATTTTGCTTTGTGTAAAAGTTTGTCACCGTTGCCCTGTGCACATGTTTTGGAATTAATGTTGGGAATTTCGAGAGCTGCCAAATATTGTTATATATGTATCATATGGACTGTTGCAATACTTTCCAGCATAAGGTTTATAAAAAAGATTTGGGCCAGAAGACATAGAGCCATAATTCATATCATAGAGGTCACGTTATTGTAATTTATTTACTCTTTATATTTGGACAAAATATGGGTTCACTGGTTTTGTTTTTAGATGTCTAAGTGGTGATTACATTGCTGCGCCTTATTTTTCATATTTATCAGATAGTGATATATGGCCGATTCTTACCAATAACTATTTAAAATATTTGTTATTTTCATAGATCCTGTGAATGTTGATGTGAATGTTCACCCTACAAAACATGAAGTACATTTTTTGTATGAAGAACAGATCATTGAAAAAATTAAGCTTATAGTGGAAGCAAAGTTGCTGTCTTGTAACAACTCTCGTGTTATGTACACCCAAGTAAGATTTTTCTAACAATACTTAACTGTGATTCCGAATTTATGATTATTTGTGACATAAATTAATTTCTTCCTAGTATTTTTATTGTATTGATAACTGTGAAGAATAATATTTCTCTAATCATTACTTTTTCATTTTTAATATTGTAAAAAATGAAGATCGACCATGTACTTAAATTAAGAGACCATCGCTATTGCTTTATTGTAATCGCAGAGAATTTTCCAAATTTCTGGAATTTCGGTTATCCACTAACTTTGCTGAGATGATTCAGGGTCGTATCCGGCCATGCGAGCCGAGGTTACCCGTATGTGAACTTAAGGGTTTATATTAATTTAACCATTGCAAAAAAAATGTAAAATTAAAAATAATACTGATCTTTTAATACACAACTAACATGATTAAAATCATTCAGTAAATAAAAATACTTCAGCAAGAAATATGAATGCAATATTTTGTTGAATTTTAATCTCTTGATTTTTTTTTTGATTTTTACCTTACTTTTCTTTTCTAGCTCAATGTGACAACTAAAATATATTATGCATATTTTTAACACCCTATGTTTTAAAAATATTGTGGCTATCAGGATTGTGTCGTGTGTTTTAAAATACTTAAAATTTTTAGACTAGATTACCAGGAGCTACTGTCCCTGATTTGGAAGATAAACCAAATAATGCAAACGCTACCAATGAAATATATGCCAAGTATATGGTGCGAACAGATTCAGCTGATCAAAAAATTGAGAAATTTTTTGGCATAGCGACGCATTCTAAAAATGAATCGCAATCCTTTACTGAAGTATTACAAATGGATACCGTGGCTGAAAAAAATACTGATAAATCCGATAATGAGAAGCCAGAAGACTTAAATAATGTAGATACTGCATCAAAAGTAAAATCTCCCAAGAAGTATAATGGTGGTATGGTCATGGCAAGCACACCAGCACACGTGACATATGTGAATCCTAAAGACTCCTTTAAAACAAGAGAATTTTCTATCAGGAGGAATGAAACCAAACTTACAAGTGTCGTTACATTAAGATTGGAGGTTGAGAAAAAATGTAACACTAACCTGCGTGAAATTCTGGCTAATTTGGTATTTATTGGAGTGATTGACGAGTCAAAAGCCTTAATTCAACATTCTACCAAAATGTATTTATGTAACTCTGTGAAATTAATGTGAGAATTGTTTTAAGCTATTTCGTAAATTAATACATGCTGTCATTGAGATTTGTATTTAGTTGGTTCCTAAAATTGAATTTATAGAAAGTAGAGCAACGCAAAAGTATTTTTTTTTTTTAATATTTATGTGACAATGAAAACAAGAAGATAATATCAATTATAGTCATTTGAGGACTATCAGGGGATAGTTGCATCTTTCAAATCACATGCTGAATGAAGGGTCAGTGAGATATAAGAGCATGCTGGCATTTGCTCTTTTATCCTTCTTTCTCATGACTAAGTGAGGTTGTGTGAAGGAGGAAAGAAGGAAAAAGATTTAAGAGACTAACTTGAAAAATAAGCATTTTTGTGTGAAATATTTTTTTTCTTTTGTGATTTAATATTTTATTCACCTGTATTTGATTTGAATTTTAGGGAAGAGCTCTTTTATGAAATATTACTGTATGATTTCCAAAATTTTGGTTTCATCAAATTTGGAACTCCTCTACCTTTGAAAGAATTAGTTTTATTAGCTTTAGAATTGCCTGCCTCGGAATGGTGTCCGGAAGATGGTATGTATTTGACTTGAATGTTCAGAAAATAATATTGATATTATTTAGGAAGAATTACTTTACATGCTTCTTAGTTTGAAATTTCATTACAATTAAGTAAAAATAACACAGGATCATATTTCTATTCAATTTCAATTTTGGTCAAATTGAAGCATCGACAGTGCACATCGCGACCCTCTTACCAGTCATATTGTAGAAAAACACCTTCAGTCATAGTTCAATTATCCTACAATACAAATAGTAGAAAAAAGCCAGTGATTAACACAAGTAGTAACAATTGTAGTTTACCTCACAGATTAAGAGTATTAAAACTATTACTAGCTGTAAGCCCGTTGCCCAGCAACGTGAGATTTTTGTTGCAAAGTATTTAATTTAATTTTATATTATTTTATGTTATTTTATTTTATTTTATTTTATTTAATTTAATTTAATTTTAATTTATTTTATTTTATTTTATTTTATTTTATTTTATTTTATTTTATTTTATTTTATTTTATTTTATTTTATTTTATTTTATTTTATTTTATTTTATTTTATTTTATTTTATTTTATTTAATTTTATTTAATTTAATTTAATTTTAATTTATTTTATTTTATTTTATTGTATTTTATTTTTATTTATTTTATTTTTATTAGAAATTTCGTAAATTATTTAATTTTTGGAATAATGTTCAAGTTTGCTAACAACCATTTTTCGTAGTAGCAGAAATTTCGTAAATTATTTAATTTTTGAAATAATGTTTAAGTTTGCTAACAACCATTTTTCGTAGTAGCCGAAATGTCTTAAATTATTTAATTTTTGAAATAATGTTCAAGTTTGCTAACAACCATTTTTCGTAGTAGCAGAAATTTCGTAAATTATTTAATTTTTGAAATAATGTTTAAGTTTGCTAACAACCATTTTTCGTAGGAGCAGAAATTTCGTAAATTATTAAATATTTGGAATAATGTTCAAGTTTGCTAACAACCATTTTTCGTAGGAGCAGAAATTTCGTAAATTATTTAATATTTGGAATAATGTTCAAGTTTGCTAACAACCATTTTTCGTAGGAGCAGAAATTTCGTAAATGATTTAATATTTGGAATAATGTTTAAGTTTGCTAACAACCATTTTTCGTAATAGCCGAAATATCGTAAATTATTGAATTTTCGGAATAAAGTTCAAGTTTGCTAACAACCATTTTTCGTAGGAGCAGAAATTTCGTAAATTATTTAATATTTGGAATAATGTCCAAGTTTGCTAACAATCATTTTTCGTAGTAGCAGAAATTTCGTAAATTATTTAATATTTGGAATAATGTTCAAGTTTGCTAACAACCATTTTTCGTAGGAGCAGAAATTTCGTAAATTATTTAATATTTGGAATAATGTTCAAGTTTGCTAACAACCATTTTTCGTAGGAGCAGAAATTTCGTAAATGATTTAATATTTGGAATAATGTTCAAGTTTGCTAACAACCATTTTTCGTAGGAGCAGAAATTTCGTAAATTATTTAATTTTTGAAATAATGTTCAAGTTTGCTAACAACCATTTTTCGTAGGAGCAGAAATTTCGTAAATTATTTAATATTTGGAATAATGTCCAAGTTTGCTAACAATCATTTTTCGTAGTAGCAGAAATTTCGTAAATTATTTAATATTTGGAATAATGTTCAAGTTTGCTAACAATCATTTTTCGTAGTAGCAGAAATATCGTAAATAATTATATTTTGGAATAATGTTTAAGTTTGCTAACAACCATTTTTCGTAGTAGCAGAAATTTCGTAAATTATTAAATCTTTGGAATAATGTTGAAGTTTGCTAACAACCATTTTTCGTGGTAGCAGAAATTTCGTAAATTATAAAATCTTGGAATAATGTTTAAGTTTGCTAACAACCATTTTTCGTAAATTATTAAATCTTTGGAATAATGTTCAAGTTTGCTAACAATCATTTTTCGTAGTACCATAAATCGACCTCGGCGCATATATCGACAGCCCTGCAAAGGTTTCAAGTGTGCAAACAAATATATTTCGTAGAAAAAGAAAAATATCTTGGAATCATTTTTTTTGAATTGGCCACACTAAGTATTTGACATATTCTATTTTTGAATTTTCAATACAAACAAACAATCAAAGTCAAGTTTGAAATAGTTCTTTTTTCGAATGCTTAATATATATAATCTAATTTTGTCGCACCTGAAAGTTTGCCCTTTACCTCAGCGGTAAGACGTTCCGTTCATATTGCAAAGTTCCACGTTTCGAATCCGACCCGCGGCAGAAATAAAATGTGAAATAAAGTTTAGCGTTTTTTCACATTTAAAACTATGTGCTTCTTCAGCGTAATGAAAAAATACTTCTAGTATGAATAAAAAAAATGTCGACAGTCGGGCTGGGGATGAGGAGGGGGAGGGGAAATCGGTGACAATCATATAGAAGATGGATGACACTGAACAAAATCTGTCCCAGGAAATTTGAATTTTGAATATAAAAAGACGTCCATTCCAATTGGCCGAAAAATGTGATGTTCAAAATATGTTCAAAATAAATCGCTATCATTGGGCGAAGTGGACATCAGTACGCACACATTTGTGAAAAGTAAAAAGTGAAAAGTAAAAAGTGAAAAGTAAAAAGTAAAAAGTGAAAAGTGAAAAGTAAAAAGTGAAAAGTGAAAACTTATTTTATCGGCTATTAATATATAGATGGAATAATGTTCAAGTTTGCTAACAATCATTTTTCGTAGTACCATAAATCGACCTCGGCGCATATATCGACAGCCCTGCAAAGGTTTCAAGTGTGCAAACAAATATATTTCGTAGAAAAAGAAAAATATCTTGGAATCATTTTTTTTGAATTGGCCACACTAAGTATTTGACATATTCTATTTTTGAATTTTCAATACAAACAAACAATCAAAGTCAAGTTTGAAATAGTTCTTTTTTCGAATGCTTAATATATATAATCTAATTTTGTCGCACCTGAAAGTTTGCCCTTTACCTCAGCGGTAAGACGTTCCGTTCATATTGCAAAGTTCCACGTTTCGAATCCGACCCGCGGCAGAAATAAAATGTGAAATAAAGTTTAGCGTTTTTTCACATTTAAAACTATGTGCTTCTTCAGCGTAATGAAAAAATACTTCTAGTATGAATAAAAAAAATGTCGACAGTCGGGCTGGGGATGAGGAGGGGGAGGGGAAATCGGTGACAATCATATAGAAGATGGATGACACTGAACAAAATCTGTCCCAGGAAATTTGAATTTTGAATATAAAAAGACGTCCATTCCAATTGGCCGAAAAATGTGATGTTCAAAATATGTTCAAAATAAATCGCTATCATTGGGCGAAGTGGACATCAGTACGCACACATTTGTGAAAAGTAAAAAGTGAAAAGTAAAAAGTGAAAAGTAAAAAGTAAAAAGTGAAAAGTGAAAAGTAAAAAGTGAAAAGTGAAAACTTATTTTATCGGCTATTAATATATAGATTATACATAGTGAGTTTTTTTTTTTTTTTTACCTGGTTGAAATATATGTGATGTTTCAAAGGCATGCAATAGTTCAGGTGGAACAACAATTATTGTAAGACTATCAATTCGAATATGAGTGTATTACTTGCAAACACGGTTTATTCCAAAATGGTTAATAAATTAAACTTGAATTTCATTTTGAAAAACAATGTACAGTAATACCCCGCTTAGCGCGACCCCGTTAAGCGCGGTTTCACTATAACGCGAATTTCAAATTTCGCGCTCAAATGCCTCGCATTACGCGAAAGAGTGCGTATAAACATATTTAGTCATTAACTTCTCTACGGTCGCGGGATCCCCGCTTTCTCTGAATATTTTCTTTGAAGAATTGGGAATTCCACGTCCTTCGACTTTTTTCTATGGGGATTTCCTCGTTCGTTTCGTGTGTTCATTTGTTCCGTAATGTTAGTTCGGTCGGCTGGCAGTTTTGTTTTAACATTTATTGGAGAGATGTATTGCATAAAGTGTTCTTAGAATTAAAGTGATTGATTAAAATGATTTGTATTTTTTTGTATTAAATTTTGACTATGTTTAATCATAAACCTCGATATACGCGAATTTCAGTTAACGCGATTTTTTTCGGAACGTATCCCTCGCGTAAAGCGGGGTATTACTGTATATTTTAAAAGTATTTTTAGTCTTACATTACTTTAGATCAGGGGTTCTTAACCTTATTGCGGTGACGGGCGCACTTGCGATTTAGGATAAGTGTGACGGGCGCAGGCCAGATTAAAAAAAAAACAAGATTTTCGTACATAAGTAGTATATATTTATGTATTAATTTTATTATTGTTCCCTTTACACGTGTTACATTCATTACATTATTACTAAATTATTTATTATAAATCGGAACATTGTGCATATATTTGCATTTACAAAAACCATAAAAATAACAAAGCACATTTAGTGCGATCCTTGACATAGCACTTAACTAACTAACTTTTCAATGTAAGGAGTGTGCACATATAACTATTAAACTCACTGACAGTGGAATTAAAGCTTATTCATGCAATAACATGGATATGGTTATATTTTTGCGATTTAAATAAATAATTTTATTAAAAAATATAAATATATGTTTTTTAAATTTTATTTGATACTTTGCCGGGGGCGCAAAAAACTGGGTGAAGAACCCCTGCTTTGGATGATATTTTGAATGTTTTCAAGCCATGTTTGAGACTGATTTCTCAAAATACTTGAAAAAAATATTTTTATCTACTAAATTACATTCATGGTTCATGTTTCAACAAATTTGGAATGAGCCAGGTTTGCAAGTAATACCCTCATATGTACGTTGCATCCCAACATATAATTAATTAATTAAATTATTTTTCTTCAAGTAAATTAATTACTCGATAATTATATACTTTGTAACATTTCAGGTGACAAGAATGACTTGGCAGAACAAGTTAAAGATATTTTTATAAACAAGAGAGCAATGCTGTTGGAATATTTTTCTATGGAAATTGACTCCGATGGAAATCTGCTATCGCTACCTATTTTACTGGGTAATTACAAATTGCCAATGATAAAGCAAAGGGTCGTATGTCAAGACACGGCAGTTGTTCAGGAACAAGAAAAATCTTGCAATATATCGTCGATGCATATCAAATATGGTCTATGTGACGAAAGTGCATTCCGAGATAATCGATACTTCTATCAATGGAGATTGGAAAATTTTTCCCACTGATAGAAGGGTTATTTTCCGTTTCGTTATTTTTTTAAACAGTTTTTATCGATTATCTCGGAATGCACTTTCGTCACCTAGACCATATTTGATATGCATCGACGATATGTACTATAAGAATACTTTTTCGAGATTGCAAATGATAGCTGTTGACACTACTTGTTGGCATGTGATTCTTTGATATATTTTCTTTAATTTTTCACTTACAACCTTTTGCAGTACAACAGTATTAGTGTAAATTAAGAAATGAAATAAAAAAATTACAAATATTAAGAAATCTGGATGACATATTGGTGGTTATGTCCTAACTTTGATACCATTGGCATTTCGACTAGTGAAGGGATTTCCTTCATATTGCTTCTAAAACATTATTTAATAATTAAAAACGATAATCCCATTATTAGATAACTTACATATGGAATCAAAAATAGCCGATCATTCTATATTGAATTGGTGTGCTCATATTTAAAAGAGAAGTTAAAAAATCAAATACCTACTTTTAAATCATTTATGTCAAATACTACTTTTTGAACATTCAATAGATCCGTTAGTGCTTCATTCACATAACCATAATAATAATCGCTTGGTGCAAAGCCTCACATAACCATATATCAATGCAAAATTTGTTGTATTATTTAAAAGGCATTGGCAGGTTTGTGATTTTCATGCTGTGAAGAATTTAGCAGAGTTTATGCATGGTTATCAATCAACACTTCAGGACTGGGTTGGGCTGGTGTGTTTTTTTTTTTCACACCAATGTTGTATTTAAAATATTATTTCAATAGTTATATTTGGACTTTTTACTGCCTTCATTTCATTAATGTGAATACATCTTATGACAATTAATTATTAATATATTCCTAAATCTCAATGTTATTCTGATTTAAGATGACTGAATTCAATTCTTTAAATATAATTTACGCTTGTTACAAATATGTTTGTGAATACAATTTACTTGGTTTTCAGATAATTACACTCCTTTTATGGGAGAGCTACCAATGTTTGTTTTGCGGTTAGCGACTGAAGTCGATTGGGATAATGAAAAAGAATGCTTCCAAACAGTTTCTCGACAGACCGCTATTTTCTATTCCCAACAGAATCTAAGCAAGGAAGAAAGCGTGGTTAAACTATTACACTGGACTCACGAACATGTGATTTATGCAGCCATAAGAAAATATTTCTTACCACCTAAAGAATTCACTGAAAATGGAGCCATACTTCAAATAGCTAATATGCCAGATCTTTATAAAGTTTTTGAAAGATGTTGATTTAGTGAATTTATCATGTAAATGCAATCTGCAAAGTCCGATATCAATCTTCATTGCATTTATCAACAAACAGTTAGCCACTATCACATTACAGAGTCATCGTCTGCATCTTGTATTAATTTTTGCATGATTGTATTGTTGTCTCGATACCTTGAGTACAACTGCTTATTTTTAATACCAATTTCGTATTGACTATGCTGTGTGCATGCAAGACAGCAAAAAGCAATAAACTTTTATCGTATATTTCATTTGTCTAGGTCAGGGCTAAGCAAACTTTCAGGTGAAAAAGCAAATTCGAACAACGATAATTCGAAATTTTCGTAATTTCTCTGTCCCAAAATTGACTTTTCAAAGTAAATTCTACCGATAATTCGAAATATCGCATATTTTGTAATTGGTAATGTTTTTTGTCAAAATGTACTTACAATTTCTAATAATTCAAAATTTTTGTTGAGGCTTTTGTCACACTAATGTGGTAAACAGATGGTAATTAGAAAGTAGGGACGGAAAACACAAAAAAAATCTCAAGGCTACGTCGAATACGAACTTGCACCTTATGCATTTTTTATTTGACAGTTATTCTAACATGCTTTATTTACCAAGGAATGTGTGCCCCTGATGTTTCTTCACAACAAACCCATTAGTGTATGGGAGACATCAATTGAAAGTGAAGTATGACATGAGAAAGAATCCGTTGTTGATTCGAGCACACATTAGTGCAAGAGAGACATCTATATATTAGGTATTTACTAAAACTTTGACACATTGACTTTGGTACATTGTTCGTAAGTGACATCATTCTATTTTATAGCACATGCGCGGACAAATTCATTGAAAATGTATAGTTTTTTTTATTCGTATGAGATAGAATAATTGTGTATATTTTTTTGTTCTTTTTTTCATTTGAATATGTTCTATTATCGTAATATTGCCGAAATACATAATTTTTATTTTGACCGAACGAAGAAATGACCGCGTTTCAAGCCGAAGGGCAATTGCCGCGTTTTTTTTTTTTTGTGATCGTGTAATTCGTAATTCGAATTCTATTGTTATGATTATTATGAAAACGTGACTATAATTTTGATTTTGACAGAACGAAAAAATGGCCAATGTTCCAAGAAGGCGTTTTTTTTTTTTTTGTGGTCGCGTAATTCAAATTTTTTTTGGAAATCCGGTCCCTTAAATTTCGAATTAACGGACTTTTACTGTATACATATATGGATTTTTAGGGTAAAAATATGTAATATGTTCTAGTTTGATGAGAAGATTTGCGAACGGCTATGCAAAGAGCCACTTGCAGTTTGCGAACCTCTGGTCTAGGTGATATTGCATGTTGTAGTGCAAGCCTAGCCTAAGAGACATGATGATGTATATTCATTCCAGTCTATGTTATTAATCGTTTAAGTGATTCTGTAAAGTTCATGAAAATATATATTTTTTTGGATTTGAGGGTAAGATATTGTATCTTTTTTGTACTCATATTGAATTTACCTTGTACCTCAAATTAAATACTGTGATAAAATTGTGTCATGTTCTTAAAATTATATGAGAAAGCGTTGTGTTCAGTGGCGGACTAAGCACTTGGGAGGCCCCAGGCGCAATACAATTTGGAGGCCGTTTTGCGGATTGCACAATGCGTTCCAATTTTCCAGGTTTCAGAAGTGATGTGCCTTTCAATGATGTATCATTATTTTAAGAAACCGTAAGCTGTTTATGTAAAAATATTTTTAACGACGGTATTTCATATGAAATTCCGAAATGTTCAAATACCGATTTTGACATATTCGTCCGGTATTGCAATCGTAATGCACATTACTAAAGATGGATAAGTATTGATAGTTTTATGTGTCTTAATTAAGTCACTCAATGGCAAGTTGGTGTTCAACACTAGGGCATCCAATCCCGGGATCCCGTTCAATTTTCTGATCCCGAAATTCCGGGATTGATACGGCTGTATCATATACCATAGGATTTCAAATTCCTCGGTGAGCTAAAAAAAAAACGAGGTTTGGAGATAATCCGGGGAAAAAGTATAGCGAATTGAGGATTTCAAATTCCTCGGTGAGCAAATCCCAATCCCGGGATTGAAAATTAATCAATCCTGAAATCCCGGGATTGGAAAAGGCTTCGGGATTGGATACCCTATTCAACACCACTACCAGTGTATATGCAGCCAACCTTTTTATGGCCGCTTTCCGCAACGTCACGGAAAAAAGGAGTCTACCCCTTACATTCATGACTTAAGTAGAGCTGCATGGGACTGTTTTTTTACCGTTTACTAGTGCTTGAATAAAAATAATAATACTAATTAAGCTCTCTAGCTCAGCCACTTAAATCTAGTTAATATTACGTATCCTGTGTATAATCTGTGAATTGAGAGCCCGTAGTTTTAGAAGAATCCACCGACTAGTGAGAAATCAAGCTTTTTTCGACCTAAAATAAATCACTATTTTAGGTTGAAATTTAGACCGCAGCAAACAATTGGTGGGTCGGGGCTTGTAGTAAAATAAGTCATACATTGTCATTTTGAGATAAAGCCAAAACAAAGTTCAAAAAACCTGATGCACACAATGCTCCCTTCCCTCTAAGACGAGGTTAGCTGCGTGGAAATTTCAAAGGCTGCGAGGGCTAATCAAATATTAATTGAATAGTTGTCATGGAGTGCTCGCCAACCCGGAAGGAATGCGCGGGGTCCTTTAAGCTGTTGCACGGCCGCAGCTTAGGGGGAACGTTGTGCACACCCTGTTATCTTAAAAGCATGTATATGTTAAAAATGCGCCTTCGCAATACTATAACATACGATACATATAAAATTCTATAATATATGACAGACCGTAAATAAATTCATCAATAACCAAAATAAAATAACGAAAAATTCAACAAAACCTTAAAAAGCTAATCAGTTATTGTTATTTGAATTTTATTTTTGAAAACTAATCGTTAAATTTGAAGTGCTTAATTTACCGATTCAAAATTAAATATCGTTTAAATTTTGTTTACTTACATAAGTTTTGTCTAAGGATCCCAACTATTCGTCATCATCAACTATTTGATTGATAATAATATCGAATAATAAAATGTAAATTGTTCGAATATATCAGAGTTTTCGAATAGTTTTTAAGTATAAAATAAATTCGATTTGAATAATTATTAATATAATAGCTTAAACATACATCAAAAAATATTGGTGGGTAACTTATAATTTTATCTTTAATATTAAATATTATTTCATTTTAAATTATATTTTACGAAAGATTATTTAAGGTTGTATCATAAAAATTTGTTTTGAATTTAACGAGAAAACATTATCCCTTATTTGTTAAGCCGACGTCACCATTTATTTTACAATATTTTCTGTCAACTATTTCGTCAAACTTAAATATTGTGATAAATTTGAATGCGCCGAGATGAGTGAAGCAAAAAAAAAAATACTAACTGGGGTATTCATCATTATATGTACTTGAAATCTGGAGTAATTGTGATGTGAATTTTAGTCAAATCGTCTTAAAAAATGTTTTTTATGTTTCAAATATTTCATTAAAAAATTTTACAAATACTATTCAAACAGTTAAAAAAGACCGAATATATTCGAATATTTGATTACGAGCCCTCAGCTTCACTGCCACAGAATTTTTCTTAAATGATTCGTTATTAATTTTAGACATACTGTTGGGCCTTATGAGTGGTTAGCGTTGTTGGCTTTCGTGCCGGATCTCACGGGTTCGAGTCCCAGTACTAACAGCATTTTTTCAATTGATTTATCAATTTTTTGTTCGAAGAATCCCTCCCACCCTTCCGATCCTTCAACAGCTGGGCATAGCGAGAGCGATTATTTAACCACTAGTCCTGTCCTGGGGTTATCCTTCTATCCCTACTACTCTATTTAATTAAAAATAGAGAGGTTGAGCAACTGAGCAATAAACAGCTTTCGTAGAAAAACTTCTGTTGAGATACCCCCATTAGGAGACCATATTCTCCACATTGGGAGCGGACATGGATTAAAAAATAAAAAGACTTCAATTAATCGTCCAAATATTTACAAATAAAAAAACAAACAGTATGATGTATAACAGATTTGTATTGATGTTTACTTGTACTGTTAATTACCTTTCATGTATTAAAAGACCTTTTTATAATATTATAAATTTATAAAAACATTTTTTTGTGAGTTATTTCATGTAAATCAGATATATATTCAATGGGTTATTGGTGATAATCTTATCATAAGGAAAGTCACCCAAAATTAACGTTACTTATTATTAACAAAAACTAAGCCACAAGTAATCTAAGAAATCTATTTTTTATGTCTTATTACTCATTACAATTATTTAACACACTACAAATCTATGCGGTTGGGTAAATTTCGCCTTTTTGCCAGCTTAGCATATACCATTTACAGACATTATATTAAACATTTGATATTTATTTAATCGATATTGATAACAGACGATACGATTGTTATTTTAAAAAAAACTTACTATCTCAGTTTTCTTATAAGAGTTTTCAGACTTCAAACACAATTAAACACTTAAGATATTTTTTAAACATAAAGACCACTAATATTTAATAAAGAACGGTTAACAATTATAAATAAAGATTATATGTACGAAGTACATATAATCTGTATTTATTTGGAAAATCAAATTCACTACACTAATGTTACAATTTAGATTTTTAGTATTTAGAATCTGTCGTTTTTACATTTCTACGTTTAAATGAAAGTCGAGAATTATAAAATATCACGGATCAATGCAGCCAGGTACGAACACCAAAAACTCTGGATTTATACTAAAGTATTATAAAAGATTTAAGGGAAGCCTAAATACCATAAATCCTTAAAATAACATTGATGAAGTTCACAGCTGCAAAAGTTTCGTTTGGAAATAAGATTCATTAAAAAAAATAAACTCATTCAACCGTTCAAGGAACTTGCGACGGAGAACACATCTCTATGTGCTTAGAATCGGATTAAATATTCAAATCTACATATTTACCTATTTCTTGACAAATTCTTCAAAACGGAGCCGGGGTCCGCCCCGTTGGAAAAAAAGGTTCTCACGCGGCGACCCGGATTTGACACGCGGTCTTTTAAAAGGGACTACCAAGCCTCACTTTTTGCAAAAAATATTATCTTAATTAAAAGTGTTTCGTGTGGAAACGACGTTTATGAGCAGGACCGGCTCGAGGATTTCAGCACCAGTGTGCTAAATCTAAATGAGTAGGTAGTATTAAAATCTTAGTGCGGCGAGTGTGGGCCACACTCCACTAGCCAGTTCTGTTTGAGGCCCCTAAGATTCAGGGGCCCCAAGCGCGCGCCTTGTGCGCTTATGGGTTAATCCGCCACTGGTTGTGTTACCATGTGTTTCAATAATCATCGAGTAGTCAGTTAGAAAAAATAATTACCTTTGTTGAAATTATGGAATTCTGTATTCTAAACATTTAAAAAAAAAAAAAACCTCTTTTAGACCAACTAAATATGTAGCAGTGTCTTCAGCGGAGAAAAAATATTGACCGAGAAGCGTCTACTTGCATATAAGGAGTGGTTTAGTGGGGCCAGGTCGGCGACCTGGCACCTGACAACGAACCAGGCTCTGCCACCTTTTTGACTTGTAACTTAATTTTCAAGTACAAACATATATTCAAAATACTGTTCATAAAATTATATCAATATTATTGGTAAATTTGTTTTTTTTTTGTATTTTTATCATCAAATGCATCGTACAAGAAGTGAGTACAGTTTTTTTTCGATGATTTAATTGTCAAGACTTGTGGTATTTTAACTTCTGACAGTTATAAAAAAAATAGGGAAGAAATCAATGACCGACCTGGTACCTATTTATTTACCACTGCATATAAGGTTTTTTAGTGATTCAATTTATTATTACGTGCACTCGTACAAATTCAACAACATTTGTCAAATGCTTGTTCTCACACATCAAAAATGTAAGCAAGGACGTGTTACAGGTAGTGGTTGGTATTCTTACTCACTTAAAATCACTTATCGAATCGCTTAATCAAATCTCGTGGTTCACGTTCAGATTGTTAAGTATTCGGCTGAGTTCACTTTCTTGGCCGTAGACTCGGTTGGTTTAAAGGAGACTTTATAATTTGATTTTACTCACTAAGTCCGTTACTATAACACATACAGAAACATTCACAATGGTGTTCCTAAAAATTAAGTCATGCTGCAAATCTTATACTCAGCTATGTTATTTTTTATTGAGTACAATGAAACAATCCAATGAAAAGTAAAAATTGTCTTTATTTGAAAAATTTATTACAAACTTAACTCTTACAATAGCTACACAAAAATAAAATATTCTTCAAAAAATTTGAGCGTCATTTGAATTAGAGTATTTTTTCATATTGATCAACACATCCACAAGATGTCTTGCAAAAATTTTACATTCGTTCGATTTGAACTTGCCTACCTTAAGTGTATAACTATATAAAACCTTATAGAAAGCTGACATTTTATCACAATCCTTCTTCGACATACCAGACTGTTTCTGGAGACATAACTGTATCAGACTTTTCAGTATAAATTGCAACCTCTGTTGGAATAATGACAGAAGCTTATATTCAGATTCCATAATTTCTGAATCTTCATCAGAATCATTCTGTTTCTTAATTTCTTTTCCATTTCTATCGGGATCTTTTTGAATTCTCTCATTGCTTTCTGCATTATTGAGATCTTTAGTGAATTCAGTTTTATTTAACGAATCTCCACTCGTAGAACCGCCATTCGGTTCACTCAAAATTGAATTCCCAGCTGAATTTGTATCTTTTTCTGAAACTAATTTAATTATCGGCTCACATTGCTGCAAGAGTTCTAAAGCGTTTTGAAGACATTTTAATTTTAATCCTGGACTATCTGTAATAATGAAAGAAAACCTTAAATAGAATTATGTTAGTCACACACATAATCAGAATGAAACGACAGTAGGATTTGACACACTTACTATTTGCTTGGTATTCCAAAAGAGCAACATGCTCCATCTGAACTGTTAAAAACATGTTAGTATCCTCCAATGGAAGAAGATGTTTGACAGCTTGTTCATAATTTATTTTACTCATTGCAACAGTTGACTTTTTTCTTGAAACATCCGATGAAGTTTCCCTGAAATTCGGGTAAAATTTATTATTAAATATTCACTAAAACCTCATGAATCTTATAAATTATACTGTTTTCAATTAGTCCAACAATTTTCCTTTTCAGAGAGAGAAAAGATAGAATGATCAGGTAAGGGGTGGAATACTCGTTATCTTATCATATCCAATACCTTTGGATAAAAAAAAATAAACAAAAACATGCAAACATTAATTAGGTGAGTTTAACTCATGACTACATGGATTTTTGTTATACATATCAATATTGTCTACCTGTATTGACTGTGGTATAATGAAGCTAATCTATGATGAAGAACTGCTGCTCTAAATTGGTATAGACAATGTCTTGGACCACCGGTCAATGGACAATTCCGGAGAGCTAAACACAGAGCATTAATTGCTTCCGATGCGGCCTGAAAATAAAGAATACAATTAATGTTAAAAGAGGGAAATAACGGAGAGCAGATATAAATTGTTGAGCCAGGTCGACAGTTCTAACGATTGTGAAATAGCTATTGACTGCGTCATTTGTTTGGGACTTAGCTATCTTTTACTTTATTAAATGCCAAGCAATACCTACAATATCACTTGATAATAGAAGGTAATGTTGACTTTATGTTAAATTTACTTTTAGAATTGGAAAGCAATATATCTATTTAGAATATTGACAGAAGTTTCAAATAAGTATTAAGTACAGCTAGTTGTTATTGCATCATAAATTCTTAAAAATTCACTCGAAGGAGAACAAACTCATGCCTTATGCATTAGGTTAACTCAGTGATTTCAAAATTACCAATACTTGGGGAAGCTTATACCAACTAGTGGGGTGGGGTCGGCGCTCTCACATGTTTTCTAGATGATTAGGAAATTTTGCAATAAATGCTTATTTTTACATAAATATAGTAAAATGCTTTTTTTAGCGTATTGGAAGAACGTTTTGTTGGAAACTTGTAGTGCAGAGATTAGGCAATTGCGGTTAGAGCATTAAAATATTTTAATTAATCAGCGCTCCCAGAATTTTTAATTTAGCACTTTTAGAATTTTAAATGTTGAATGTATTCAAAAATTCTTCTAATTATAATACAATAAAGTTTATAATTATTCTCACATCACAATTATCTGGAGGAAAATCTTGCAGGAGGCAGGCTTGGGTAAAAAGTGCACTACTCAATTCCCATTTCACGAGATCTCTCACACTATCGCACTTGAGACCGATCAATAAGCGAAGAGCTTTTCCATAAAGTTCGACAGCCAGGGAATATAGATGCCTTTGTTCCGGACTGTATAAAGAAAAACATATTCACAGTTAAAACAACTATACTTAATACCTTTGCAAAAGTTGAAAATATTATGCACCGTCGAAAAACATCTTAACATTAATAGCCGATAAGGTCTGTCTGTAAGGACGTCCGCAGTAAGGTACAGACCAATGATTTCGATTTATTCTGAACAGCACATTTTTGAAATGTTGTTCTATCCAATGGGAGCGGCTTATTTTAAACTGGGCGTGAATGTTCTGATATCGCCACGTTTGAAAATTTGATATTTCTTGGTGTAGAGCTAAAGTATTGTATCACCATACATCATAATATTCGAATAATCAAAGACTTTAATTCGACTATTGCAAACTATGATTATAGGGCTATCGAAATGAATCGTTTGATCGTGTGAGTCGATGTGAGACTAATATTTTTTGGAGCGGATTTGATCAATTGAATCATAATGATGAATCTTTTCACGTCTGACCTTGAAAATCTGTTAGAATTCTTTAATACATTAAGAATATTCAAATTATGATATGGATATATCATAGAATAATATTTTGCTTTTTTCATACACTTGGACAAAATGTGCAACTGATTTTTTATTGAAAAATTGGATTTGATCTTTTGATTTTTATTGGAAATAATTGTTAAATAATTTAAAATTCGAAAAATGGTTGTTAGCAAACTTGAACATTATTCCAATAATTCAATAATTTACGAAATTTCTGCTACTACGAAAAATGGTTGTTAGCAAACTTCAACATTATTCCAAAAATTAAATAATTTACGAAATTTCTGCTACTACGAAAAATGGTTGTTAGCAAACTTGGACATTATTCCAAAAATTCAATAATTTACGAAATTTCTGCTCCTACGAAAAATGGTTGTTAGCAAACTTGGACATTATTCCAAAAATTCAATAATTTACGAAATTTCTGCTCCTACGAAAAATGGTTGTTAGCAAACTTGAACATTATTCCAAAAATTCAATAATTTACGAAATTTCTGCTACTACGAAAAATGGTTGTTAACAAACTTAAACTTTATTCCAAAAATTGAATATTTTACGAAATTTATGCTACTACGAAAAATGGTTGTTAGCAAACTTAAACATTATTCCACATATTAAATAATTTACGAAATTTATGCTACTACGAAAAATGGTTGTTAGCAAACTTAAACATTATTCTAAAAATTGAATATTTTACGAAATTTCTGCTACTACGAAAAATGGTTGTTAGCAAACTTGGACATTATTCCAAATATTAAATAATTTACAAAATTTCTGCTCCAACGAAAAATGGTTGTTAGCAAACTTGAACATTATTCCAAAAATTCAATAATTTACGAAATTTCTGCTACTACGAAAAATGGTTGTTAGCAAACTTAAACTTTATTCCAAAAATTGAATATTTTACGAAATTTATGCTACTACGAAAAATGGTTGTTAGCAAACTTAAACATTATTCCACATATTAAATAATTTACGAAATTTATGCTACTACGAAAAATGGTTGTTAGCAAACTTAAACATTATTCTAAAAATTGAATATTTTACGAAATTTCTGCTACTACGAAAAATGGTTGTTAGCAAACTTGGACATTATTCCAAATATTAAATAATTTACGAAATTTCTGCTCCAACGAAAAATGGTTGTTAGCAAACTTGAACATTATTCCAAAAATTCAATAATTTACGAAATTTCTGCTACTACGAAAAATGGTTGTTAGCAAACTTCAACATTATTCCAAAAATTAAATAATTTACGAAATTTCTGCTACTACGAAAAATGGTTGTTAGCAAACTTGGACATTATTCCAAAAATTCAATAATTTACGAAATTTCTGCTACTACGAAAAATGGTTGTTAGCAAACTTAAATTTTATTCCAAAAATTCAATAATTTACGAAATTTCGGCTACTACGAAAATTGGTTGTTAGCAAACTTTAACTTTATTCCAAAAATTAAATATTTTACGAAATTTATGCTACTGCGAAAAATGGTTGTTAACAAACTTGAACATTATTCCAAATATTAAATCATTTACGAAATTTCGGCTACTACGAAAAATGGTTGTTATCAAACTTTTTTTTTCCAAAAATTCAATAATTCACGAAATTTCTGCTACTACGAAAAATAGTTGTCAGCAAACTTGAACATTATTCTAAAAATTAAGTAATTTACGAAGTTTCTGCTAATACGAAAAATTGTTGTTAGCAAACTTAAACATTATTCCAAATATTAAATAATTTACGAAATATCTGCTAACTATAAAAATAAAATATATTAAAATAAAATATAATTAAATTAAATTAAATTCAATAAAATAAAATAAAATAAAATAAAATAAAATAAAATGAAATGAAATAAAATACCATAAAATAAAATAACATAAAATTAAATTAAATTAAATACTATGCAACAAAAATCTCACGTTGCTGGGCAACGGGCTTACAGCTAGTTTTGCATTATAATTTATTTCACCCAATTGCTACTTTACGGGAACAATCCGTGTGGCTCCAAGCACTAAATATTTATTCCAAATAAATTTATGAGTAGTAGTGAAAAGTACGATATAAAAAATCATCAAGCAGTCAAGAACTAAGAGTGAAACGATTGCTTTAAAAGATAATTTATGACCATCAAAAAAAGGAAATATAGTCCGTAATTGAAAAGAGTATCACACGAACCCCAATTATCAATCAATATTGAAAAGGTTAAAGACGTCTACTGGCGTAATAATATTAACGATTACATATTACTTGATATTATAAACTTTTTTACCCCAAATATAATAAATATAACAATCAATTGAAAATACAAATTCGCTAAGCAAACTGCAAACCTGCATCTTCTGGGCTATATGAAAATTTTGATTACTTTGACATAAAACTGTATTAATGATTATCTTACCTATTATTAGACTTATTACAATGAGCCCTAAATCTCAAAAACCGGCCAGTATTACAGTGAAGTAATGCAAGATTTGGTGCGTCTTTGACATCTTCAAAGATCTTGGCCGATTCAGTCAAACATGCAATAGATTTCTTTGAATAAGTTTCGTAAAGTGGATCCTCCTGCTCTTCATTCTTATTATGATCCGTTTTATTCTTTTCAGCTTCATTACAGTATAATGTGTATTGTTCTGAAAATTCAAAATAGTTACTTTTAGTGATTTATCAATGGATCTTGCATGTAGAAATTAAATATATTATAAAATAATATTAAGTTTGTATTACCTTGAGCACTGTACATGTATTTGACACCCAGTTCATTTTTGACAGAAGCGATCCTTCTCATTAATTCTTCTCGTCGATCATTGGGAACCACTTTTAAAGCCTGATTATAGAATTCGCAGCTGGCAATCATCGATGTTTCCAAGTCGATTGGTGGAGTGATATCTAAAAATGAAAAACAGAAATTATAAGTTAAAATACTTATTATAAAAATACCATTTTAATATATATCGATGGCTTAGTGTCGTTGTGATGTAACTACCAAAATGTCGAAAATGAGTTAAGAATGCAGTTGGCTGTAAAATGTTACATTTTATATATGTAATGTCAAAATTTTTTGTCTCCCTGATTTGAAATGGTAATTCTACAAATTTTTGACATTATATAAAATGTTAAATTTTACAGCCAACTGCGTTCTTAACTCATTTTCGACATTTTGGTAGTTACAACATCTTGACACTAAGCCATCAATATGATATAAACGCAACTTACCTGAAACTGTCACAGAAGACAAACGCTTATTTTTTGCCCAATAGAGTTCTAAATCCTTTGAAACTTCATCCATAATCCATTTTTCTTCATCCGACCTCGCTTCAATCTGTTTTGAATATAAGGTTTCATATTTATCCCAATTTTTAGCAAATTGAAAAAAGTTATCACCAGCTCTTCCTAAAAGACAACTGTCATCGACAGCCCTCGAATTATGAAGAGTTTTACTCAAAACCACTTGGAATTTCTGAGCTAAAATGATGTATTTAAATGACATGCCGTATTGGCAGTCCATATAATGCTGTTCGGACAATGTAGCGTATGATAGACATGCTTTTTCATAAAGAAGGGTCTTTAAATGTATCTTCCAAGAGATATCATCACTTCTATTTGGTTCTTGCCACGTAGGTAGATTGCTTTCCTTGCGCAATACAACATTTGCTGTTTTCTTAATGAGATTTTCAATATCTCTTTTTAGAACTTTTTTATTTGATGAATCGATTTCGCTTTCAGATAAATGTTTCTTTTTGCCTTTCATCTCTTTTTTACGGCGTCTGCTAGATCTGTCTTGCTGTTTTTCAACAGATGTATTTTTCTCAATATTTTGGGTTTTTTCATCTTGATGTCGATAAGATAAAGGAATGGGGACATTTGGTTTGGCCATTTTAAATTGTTCTTCTTGAGCATTGAGTGGTTCATAGTTCATAGGTATTGGCTGAAATGGTCGAGCCATCTTAGGATTCTCTTCTTCTTTTAAAATTTCCTCTTGTTGATTATCAGTCTCCTTAAATGAAACAGATAATATGAAATGCAGTATTTCTTTAATTTAATTGAGAGAGTTTGACACAGAAGTGGAATATTAACTGACAAATTTTATGTTTCTGAAAATGTGTTTCAAGAGATTCAATGAATACTGCATCAAAACTCACGTATTGATTTTTATCATCAGCGGCATCTTCATTAGAATAATCGGGAAAGAGTTTCAACGCTTCTAATCCTTGTTTGACATGTTCAAGTGCAAACAGACATCTTTCTTCAACAGGTCCATGGACAGCAGGGGGCGTAGATTTTGGTGAGGGAAGCGGGGGGCGTGGTGCCATTAAACTATTGACTGCAACTCGTTCACTTATTTCCTGATTGTCCATATTTAAGTAATCTCCTGAATCTGTATCACCTGTCATCTGTTGACAGAAATTAATATATACAATCAAAATTGAACTTTCATTTGGGACCAGTAGGAGATATTTGCAAGAAAATATTAAAGCAAAATCATCATAAAAAGGTAATGGCAACTTTTGACAATTTTAAACAATTAATTTTATAATTGTGTTGACAGACTGGAATATATTATAAAATACTAGCTGTACGCCCGTTGACCTCAACGGGGGGATTTTTTCGCATTTTTAAGTTGTCAGAAAATGTACTGGCGTGAAAAATAAATTACAAACCTATTAATTGAATAAGCCAGAAATTCTAAAAGTAAAAGAAATATATCTCGGGGCGTATATCAACAGCCATTTTTCGTAGTAGCAAAAATCGACCTCGGGGCATATATCGAAAGCCCTGCGGTATTTAAATTGTAAATTATTTACTTTTTGGAATAATGTTTAAGTTTGCTAACAATCATTTTTCGTTGTAGCAGAAATATACCTTTATTATATATATATCAGAAATAGACCTCTATTATATAAAATATATACAATATACAAATATTTTATTCAACTAATTTTCAAGTTTGCTAACAATCATTTTTCGTAGTAGTAGAAATCGACCACGGGGCATATATCGACAGCCCTGCGGTATTTAAATTGTAAATTATTTAATTTTTGAATAATATTTAAGTTTGCTAACAATCATTTTTCGTAGTAGCAGAAATTTCGTAAATTATTGAATCTTTGGAATAATGTTCAAGTTTGCTAACAATCATTTTTCATAGTAGCATAAATCGACAGCCCTGCAGTTTTTAAATTGTAAATTATTGAATTTTTGGAATAATGTTTAAGTTTGCTAACAATTATTCTTCGTAGTAGAAGATTTTCAAATAAAACTTCTAAATATAGTTCTATAAAATATCCATACCGTCATTAGAATACTCCTAATGCATGTAAGAAATTAAAAAGATTTTCAACGCCGGATGCAAAATAAACCCATACCTTCCAATAATCGAATCAATGACACTGATCAAAATCTGTCAAATCAGCTCCAAAAAATCTTGAAATTGTAAATTATTTAATTTTTAGAATAATGTTTAAGTTTGCTAACAATCATTTTTCCTAGTAGAAGATTTTAAAATAAAAGTTGAAATACAGTTCTATAAAATATCCATACTGTTATTAGAATATTCCTAATGCATGTAAATTAAAAATATTTTCAAGGCCAGATGCAAAATATAACCATACCTCCAATAATCGAATCAATGACGTCACTGATCAAAATCTGTCAAATCAGCTCCAAAAAATCTTTTCCCAGCCCTATAATTATAGCTTAAAAAAATCGAATTAGTATATTCGATTATTGTAAAAACGTCGTAGCGATGCAAACTTTCAAATAAAGTTCTCTCAATATTATTACGATGCTTCAGTTCTAAGCCAGAAAATTTGAATTTAAAGACGTCCATTTCAATTGTTTTAAATTGGAACAATGAATTGTCAGGAATATTGAAAAAAAATTCTGGATCGGGACACCTTTCACCTAGCGGGATGAAATATAGTTTACATTTGATTCTCATATCTAGCAAATATACATTAAAAAAATCATAAAAATCGGTCAAGCCGTTTCGGAGAAGTTTGGAGACAAACACCGTGACACGAGATTTTTATATATATAGATAGATAGAAGATATATTTACCTGTGGTTCTTTTCCATCTTCTCTGATAAAGTGCCCTTGTAAATCTTCATTTCTATCCCTAGCAGCCTTTTCGCCGTATGATATTGTTGCAGAGTTTTCATCATCATCTACTTCACGACGACGACATGTTGCAGCATCACCGCATTCACACTCGACTGACGTTTCTGAAATGAAATAGTTTATAGAGCGTTTACCAAAAAACAAGTAACTAGAAAATGTAATTCTATTTTAGTGTTATTTATACCTCACATTTTAAACATTTTTATGTCAGTTCGGAAAAGACTCTGGCTGGTGAGGAAATTATCATTCAAAACGTTTGTGTAAAAAGATAGTTCACCACCAAGCAGGAAAGTCATTGTTATTTTCATTGCGATTATTTCACTAGCAAACTTTATTGCGCTCACCTTTAAAATTAGGATTCCCAGGATCTGTCTCAGCAGGCAAGTATAAATCAGCTAACATATAATGAGATGACGCCACAATCTGTGGATACCTTTCAATCGGTAAAAGCTTAATGCAGTTTTCTAGAAGCAGTCTTATATGTCCCGCTTGGCACGGAGGTTTCATATTCCTTGCCACTCTGTACAAAAGCATAGCTACAGGAACAGTGAATGGGTTTTGATCGGATGCATTTTCAGATGCAGTCCCACATAATGTACTCAAATCGTAAAGTTTAACAACGTCATCGTGAGTTCCTTTAAAGAGCCAATATGTATGTCCAGCTTTTGTAGCGTTGGATTTCAAGAACGACAGAATATTCTGTGCTACATTTCTAATAACTTTAGGAGAAAATTTAGAGTCTTCTAAATGCGGTAGATCTTCGGTTTTGATCGGTTCATATTTTTGCACAATGCCGTCTAAATGATAGCACATCACCACTTCCGGAACATTGCACATAAGATTATCGAGCCAGTAATCGATGCCTGTTAAAACGTTAATCGGTTGACTGGCATCTCTTAAACGTAGGCTTACACATGGTCTATCCTCACCGCCAAAAATGGGCAAATCGCTTCCGATAAGCATCTGAATGTCTTCAAATGTCCAAACGACATTTCTATTGTAAGTGTGATTAGAATGATTAGGATCTGGAATGTTCTCTTTCATATCAGGGTCGGGTAAATTAGGTCCGGCGGAGGGCAACGACGGTAACTCATTTTGAGTTTCCAAGTCAATATCCTGCGACGATTGGATAAGGCTATGATAAAGAAATTTTGAAACCAAGCTTTTCTGTTGCAAGGCATTTCGACTTCTATTTTGTACATGCATTATCTTATCCTTTCCTCGCAGAGATTTCAGTACATTGTCGTAGAAGAATCCCTTCATCCATGACCATTCAGTTTTCATCAGATAGCGGTAGATGTCAAAATCGTCTAATAAAAGTGTATTCTCCACTCGGTGCACGATCATGCTGATCTGAAATGTCATAGAAAAATAGTGATCATTAAATAGTTAAATAATTGTGTTTTACATTATTTTACTATCTTTGACTCATAAATATCTGAGTTAAAACGTATCTTTAACATAATTTTTCAGTCAGAGTTTTTAATTTAACAAACCTATGTAAGTCAACTCAGTTAACTTTTAATAAGAAAAAGTATACAACCAGTTGTCAATTGACTGAAAGTGTGAGTGCAAGATTACTGCACCACGTGCAGATATTATTAATGAAAATAAAACTGAAATGTGAACAAACAGTTGTTAGTTAGTACGAAAAAAAAAATTATATAAGCTTACAGTTCCATTTGGATGATATGGCAACTTTAGTAGAGTTTTAATGCATTCAGCTCCAGATACCACATCTACTTCTCCGACACAGTCTGGAAACATATGAGCCATCCGAAAACTGAAAGAACATTATAAGTAGGAATATAATATATTTGTGTACACAGGTGTAATGACGAACGAATCAGCTATTATATAGGTTTCCCAAACTATGTTCCGCGGAACACTGGTGTTCCGCAAGTGATTAAGAAAATCTGACTGATTTTATCAGTGATTCTGATATGAATGTCATTAAATTCTTTCTTGGTGAGTTTGTCAGAAGAATCACCCAATGTGCCAAAATAAGTTATTATTGTTTTACTTCTGTTTTATACAACCTATTTAAGCGAAGTAGGATTTCTTTTTTATGCTTCAATGAAGTTAAAGTGCAGGAACAGGCTCGACGCCACACCGTTTAAAAATAATAAGTGTTTATTTTTGTATTTATATACTATTATGAATTACCCAACCTCAAAAGTAAGCCAAGCGTTCCGTTAAAATTTCCGGATTCGTGAAGTGTTCTATTATAGAAAAACGTTTGGGAAACCCTGATATAGAGGTACATATAGAAGACGGTTCAATACCTATATACAACAGATGTGAGGTTTGACAGATGTTATTTATATGAAGATAATCTTGTTGGATTATATCAACATTTTTTTTTTAAGTGGAATGCATTGGAATACATTGTTAAACGAGAGTGCATAACTTATAACTCTATTAATTAAATCTAAAAAGGAGACCATAAAAGAGTAATTGCAATATATAATATATTTGTCTGTTATCTGCGGACAACACTGCGGTTGCACAAGATGGAGAGAGAGAAAGGGTGTGTGAGTGTGTGTAAGTGAACTCTTACAAGTGGCAATGCCACCTTGTATGTAATATTCAGTTTCAATACTTAGTATAAGTATTTTTATTGGTTTGAGATATTTAAATTTGTAGAACATGTAAAAACAATAATCCCATTTCAAAGTTTGGTCATTTTGAGAGGTAGTTGTATACTTGGGTACATTTTTTGAATAGGTTTTAAGTGAAATTAATTCTTTAACGATTTTTAGTCTAGCAAGACTACTGTCTGCAACAGATCAGTATTGGAATATTCAAAATCATCTTCAGTCAGAACAGTTTTATAGTTTACCTAGAGAAGCCTGCTGACTGACTCAGGGCATGTCTCAAGCCATATGAATCAGCAGCACTGCTCAGCCAGTTCGAAGGTGGCATTTTCAGATCTGTGTTACATTGCAGTTTTGCGAATTCTACGGGACATTGAACTGACGTGTACTTAACAACAGCCGTGGACTTGACGCCGGGCGACAGACTCCTGGTGTGAGCATCCTAAATTTAAATAATTTAAATCAAGATAGGTGCAACACAAGTGGAATAATAAAGTAATAAATTATACAACTAATAAGAACCAAGGCGTCAAATATTTTTCAATCATTTGAGATCCACATGAGAAGAAAAGACATCAAAATCACCCATGCCCAAAAGATCTTATATATTAGATTGAATAATAATGAATAAATCAAAATTTGAGACCTTCTGGGTAAGACACGGACATATCAATAGGGTAAAGCTCTTTTTGTAGTTTTAAAAACAAGTACAGCTCCTACTTGTAAAAGACTTTTATTCAGAAAGGTATAATAAGGTGAATGTGCTTTACAACATGGGTATCCGACCGGTAGGTCGCGATCGACCGGTCGATCACAAAGCAAAATTTGGTCGATCCCGAAAGCTTCCATGAATTTAGAAAAATCTATAATTTAAATATAAAATGTACAAAAGTACTAAAATTTAATTATTTTGTAAGTACATACCTATCTAATGATATGTATTTCGCATTTAAAATAAACATTTCTAAGTTTGAAGATGAGGAAAAACTCTAAATAAAACCTCTTATAACAATCATTTTAGAAGTATATCGCGAGAAAACTTAAAATTGAAAAGTCGATCCCAGGGCAAAAAAAGATTGGACACCCTTGCTTTACAACATGCGACACTTTTTCTAATGAAAATTAACCAAACTCCAGAAAAAAATGAAGCTTTAGCATATTTAATTTTGAACAGGTAAATACTAAAAAACCAAACCAAAAAGAAAAATTACGCAAATCACGAAATACTATTGAATTTTTGTCGCCACATTTAAAATAAAGGTTCCAATAAGATTAGTTTTACAAGTATTTGTTATGTGACTTTTTCATACTGATATTATATTTTTACTTTGTGTAAATTATTGGTTTCCTGATCAGTGCGTATGATAACTTGGCATTTTCCTACAAAACTGAATTGTTATTAGCGAAATTCATCAAATGTTTCTATAGAAAAAGAGTGGCATGTTGTAAAACATATTAACCCACATTATATATGCACCTATTTGATAGCTAATAATATTTAATTTTACTAGTCATATATATAATATTAAATACTACGAAGTCATAATTTTGACATATGCGATTAATAAAATGATAATTTACCATATATTTGTAAGCTTTGGTAGAATGAACTAAAGAAGACACAAAAAGACTTATTTATTTTACAGCACAAATATTACATCAGTAAAGTACTAAAAGTATGGTGACAGCTGCATGTAACAAGAAATATATTTATTGTTCAATAGAATTATGCTAGGAAAACAAAAAAGGGCATTGATTCGAAACCTGCTTCAGATGAAAATTGCAAGGATCTTTACCAGAGTAATGAGGTCCCTGCATGCCAATGTCATGGTATTTATTAAAACAATCATTATAAGGGCAATGATTGTAAATATAACCTAAGCTACACAAATTTTACATTAATAAAATATATACCTTGTCGTTATTTTCTTCTTTAGTAGCCATTGTTGTTGATGTTCATATTTTATAATATTACAGCATTTGTTATTATACCGACGGGAATAAAATATTAAATATCTTAGCGTAGTTTACTTTGAATTCGATCAAATTCTAGAATTCTTGAGAAGTTCAGTTTAGTGTTGTGTGGCCAGTAAATTAAATTCATAGATATTATTTACATAAAAATACTACATTTCTTTTAATTCATTTGTCTTTTTTATCTTTTGGAAATTTATATTTGTTTACCAATGGAAATAATATATTTTTAATATTTTTAATGCTCTTACTTTAAAACTCAACTATAAAGAATTAGTTGAAAGTTCCTCATGACTTAGTAAGTAACGGCACAATATTTATTATGAGTATGACATTAAAGTAATGAATGAGACTTTTATACATTTTTTCAAATAAGAACTTCTGTACATCTCAAAACACGTAAAAAGGCTGAAAATCTGCACAAGAAAATGTTCATAAGCAAGTGGAAACTCAATTATTGGTGAGCAAAAACATTCAAATGACAAATTAGTTATTTATTATTCTTCGTGCACTTCAAGGTTTACTTTTTTGTTTGATTTTGGATTTTTTAATGATACAAAAATAAACTCCAATAATATGTTTTCATAAATAACACAAAAAATTAAGACCCTGTCACCACCAAAAGTAGTGTTATTAAGTAACAAAATTCGATATTAATTTGATTTGCCAATTGACACGTAAAAATTAAAGAGAAAATATAGGTATGTATATGAAAATAATATTGAATAGTTTTGTCTACTAACAATTCAAGTTTCAACTATAAGTGATTTATTTTTTTGCCATATCATGTTTCGGTAAGTCAAAAGAATAGAAATGAAAAAGATGTGAAAAAAGATTTAATTTATGTTTATTTTATTATTTTATCAGTAAAGTTTTTTTGATGTGATAAAAATGCTTGATTTTAAATGTATGAATGAATTGACGTGATCAATTTGAAAAAGATTTACCTTTTATTTTACAAACATTACTTAGTGTTGTTAATTATTGTAATAATGAAACAGTATTTGTATTAAGCCCCTTCCCGGTCACGCCTGAGTATACTCGGGTATTGAATGTCGTCAAAACGGACACACGATATAACTCGGAAAAAATCCATTAAAAAAAACAATGAATTCTTTCACTAAGTATGCATGTTTAATAAATATAACACTTGTGTTTGATATTTGAGCATAATAAAAAATATGTGATCCTTTTTGGAACATTTGTATAAATCGGACCGGTAAGTGGTTAAAGATTTTAAAATAAGTAAAGATATATCTTATTATCTAGCCACAGATGTTTTAATTACACTTAACGCGATCGGTGCATTAAAGATATGACATGTGATTGAATAAAATTGTATGAATTGTATAAATTACCTTACTGTACTTACATCTATGAATATCATTGACCATGGACTAATTGTCATTGACCATGGACAATATTTATGCCAACCGAAATTTGAAAAGATTTAAGCTGTCAACCTGTTTATTTATATACATCTTTTTGTGAATTTTAGCAAACAAAATCACACTCGATAATCATTTGTTATATAAATATGGCCAATGATAAGGTATTGGAAAGACTATTGAGTATAACAAACAATAAACTGCAGCCGTCATGTTTTAATCCTTTGATTAATCAATCGACCGCCGATAATGTGGCCAATAGTTTGTGTACAATACTCAGTATTACATCTAACATCGAAGGCTCTATTTTAAAAGCAAATCTTCGAAAAAGTGCAATAGAACTTGCACTAGAACTTTGTAAAAATACGAACGTAAACAATGAAGTCAACCAAATGAAAGAATCACGATCAGACATTATTTCGAGGCATTGTATGGACACAGAAAATACTCCAGATTCGAAGCAGCTAAGACGCCAAAAACTTTATGAGGAATTAGATTTCACTGGAGTTCAAAATTTACGTTTCCTTTCTTACAATAGAACTGCAGTGAAACCGATGGACACAAACTTTGAATTGGCTGCGGCTATGATTAATTGTACCACCGAAAAAACTATTTTATATTTGAACTCATTAGTAAGCAAGTGCCTTAAAAATAATTCAGATTTTAATGAGCCTACATTTGAATTTTTAAAAAATATTTGGGAAAGTGAAAAACTAATTATATCTTCGCAAACATTTGACTTGTTATCAGAACATTTAATAAGCTTACTTGAAACAAATTTTTTAAATGTTGCTTTGAAATTATTAGAAGGAAATTGTGTATTTGAATCAACCATAGATAACCTTAAAGTGAATACAGCATTACATAGTCAATTTCCAAATTATAAGAATATAATAGAAAGAGCCGCTTATTCATCCCATCTTTTTCAAATAATTTTTTCGATTCTAAGTGATATTTTCCAAAGATCTCATCATGATGATACTATTCAATGTTTAATTACTTATATTCTGGACGAGATCAAATGTCACCGTGCCAGTGTTGTTGATTTATATCCTATGAAAATAAAAAATATTGTACATTTTCTTGAAAGTAATCCAGAAAATATTTCATCTTTACCTTTTTTATACAAACACATCTTAGATTTAATTGATGAATTGTTTATGTATGAAGATATTCACTTTGTACTTTTGATGTCTCATTATAATGTTTGGTTTAAGAAGTTTTTTGAACTAAAAATATTCCTTAATGTAGATGACTTATAATATTAAGTACACATTATATGAGCCCCTGAGAGGCCAAGTGATATTTTAGGAAACAATATGTTGTATACGTTATAATATTCTTCATGTCTTAAAGTATCGTAAAAGTTATGTAAGCTCAGTAAATACACGCTGCAATAGTTTTATCTCCCTAAAATACAATTATACAATCCACCAAAACACTAAGTAAATACGTAGTTGTTTTTAAAAGTCAAACAAAAATATTTTACAATTTTACTATTTGGCTCACCTTACCTCTCGAGTGCTCATATTATGTGTTAACTAGAGGTCTGCACAGGCCAAAATTTTATGAAATTACTTAATTTTTAATACTACACTTATTACCCGAATCCTACCCAAAGCTAAGATTTATATTTCTCGGGCTGAAAAAAACTTTTTTTTTTAATTCACTGTAATACATTTAATGATATATTACTAGACTGTCAATTCTTAATGCCATATGTTAAAATAAAAGATTTTAATGTTATTCACAAAAATGTGAAACAATTATTTATTCTATGAAATGTTTGTTATAAATTGTAGCCGCATAGCTGACTCACGATCCGAACACAGTCCAAAATATTTTTTTTAAAAGAAATATTTCTTTTACCTGGTCGAGCCCGAATCTTGATCAACCTTACCCACCTGAGCCCGACCCACGGATCTGGCCGGGTAAAGGCCTGTGAGTCAAGCCTGGTCCCGTGCAGACCTCTATTTTCTACTCGCCAAAAACATGCTCAGTGTGAAGCAGCCTAACTTTTACATTATGTGTGGTGTACACACGACTCATCGGTAAGGTCCTAGACATTATATATGACCCTTCGGATTCTAAAAGGCATTTCTAATAGGGTTGCTGGTATAAAGAGCAAAAGTGCATTATACTCCCAAATGATCATGTGTAATATATACTGTATTATCAATTTAATGAAATTTCAAAAAAAAAAATGCACCAAAATTCCTTTCAATGTATTCTGTACCAACGTTTTTTCTGTCTTTTCTTTTTCAAACAAAATATAATGGATTTTATAGTTAGAATGCATTATTTATAATTATGTTTATGGTACCTCTTAACCTATACCTGACGAAATAGTGTGATGGCATTATTTGTAATATATGTAGTAGTCCCCGATTATCGGGAAGTATTTGTTACAGTGGGGTTAGTAATATTTAGAATCCATAATCATGTTCGCTTACACAAAGTTAACAATTACAAAACTGATGAATTATTTATCTACTATCCATATTTTCCTCAAAGCAAACTAACCCTGGCTTTGAATATCAGAATTACTAGAGATTTTGCTATATTTATGAGTGTAAAAGACATAAATAGATCACTAAAAGTACTATGAACTCTCCAGCAGAGCAATTCAATTTGTGTAAGTGTGTTTGGTATCACAACCAATATGACAATCAGATGAAAATAAAACGTTTTATGAATGCCAATTGTATTGTATTATTTAATATCAATTTCTTAAAAGTATTTCAGTCTAATTTTGTCAATAAATTATTACATAAATTTACAGGATCTGTTTTAATTTCTTATATTCATGATGAAGGTTTCTTGCTGTAGCAGTTCAACACACCTGCAAAATAAATATAATTGATTATTCAGTTGTAAAAGTAATGCTATATTAGGATTGAAGGGATATAAAATAAATAACACAATTAACCACAGAAACATAAGAGACATTGCCTTGACCCTTTGCACTCCCTAATATTTTTAAATTTTGCTTACCCTTTAATTAATATTTTATTACTGTGTAAATGATACATAGAAATTTATTTTGAATGTCGTAGCTTGATCAAAATGATCTTATGCACAATACATACTAACAGTATTTGAAAGAAAAAAAAGGGTAAATAGTTTTAAATTCAAACTAAGCTCTATAATCTTCAGTCCAGCTCGAGATTAAAGGGTAATGTAAAGTGCGGAGGACTCGCTGTTCAGATTAATAATTAGATCTTAAGAGTGGGAAGGAGAACATTACGTAAAAATTTAAAGCTTCTCAAAGTTTGATTTTTATTTTGTGTTGAATGACATCAAATCTGTAAAAGATCTCAATAAAAAGACTGATTTTGTAAGGTAAACGTAACTATTTATTTGATAAGCACATACCCATTTTGAATTGGTGGGATTACAGCCAAAATGATGTTGCCACAGTTCAATTGCTGTATTTGCCACGGCCCCCTCAGCTTCTGGAATTATCTACAAAATGGCAGGGATGATAACATTAAATTAATAAATCCAACGAGAAATTACTAATGACAATATGCATGATGTTTAAATATATCGTATTATTTCAATATAAAGAAAGTATACTTTATTGAAAAAACTTACTTCAAGTATGCATTTTGAAATTTGTTCGGCATCTTTACATTTCATTAAATTTCTTTTCAAGCTTCTGAGAATAATAATCGCGACAAATATCAGTATCATTGATGATCCTCCGCAAATTTTATCCCAAATTCTAAAAATATTTACAAACAAAACCATATGTATGTCACAGATATATTGAAAGACTTTATTTAGAATAAAAATCTAATTTTCATTGATAGTTGCAAATATTATTACCAAAAACTTTTTTTGGGTTAAATATTGTAGACGAAAATGAAAATTTGAAAAGACTTGCAATTAATTATATATAAAATAAAACACTTTTTTGTATTGATTTCACATTATTCATTAACCCTCCAAGGACGAGCGTCACCATATGGTCACACAAAACATCGTTGCCTATTGATCCCACTATTCATACTTTTTCTACCTGAATATCGTTACTTTTGCTCATATTTGGTTAAGAAGGGTACGGACTACAGTAAGTCATCAGAGGACAGGAATGGCCTCCAAAAGCACATGTGATTTTTTGAATTTCCGTTTTTTTTAATTTACTTTTTGAAAATGTTAGTTATTTTTTTATAAAAACATCAAATTATTTACAGTTATTTCGCTAATATATTTGTATTCAAATAATGTTGATCTAAAGATGTCAAATTGTAAATATTTAAAAAAAAACACATTTAGCTATATTTCAACCCCGAATGTTTGCGATCCCATAAAAGTTATCCGTGACTTCTATATGGCTTAGAAAATATATTTTTTATCAGAAAAAAGCTCTCGTCTCTGGAGGGTTAAAGATCAGAATCGATTTCACTCTTCACTAGCATTATCAGCTAAAGAAAATATGCATTGATATAAGTATAACCAACAATTTAAAGGCTAAAGAATTTATAAATGAAAGGACACTAAATTATCTATATTACACAATTAAGTAAAAAATATACATTTTTTTTAGTATAATGTCTTTCCACCAAGAGTTGAAAGTGAACACCTTTAAAGTGAATAACTAATAAGTTAAAAAATAATGTAATTTGAATAATTGTTGATATTTGTTTTTTAACTACTTTTATACTCACTTAACAAGTACAGCCTCTGCTAAAATTCCAGCAAAAAGGCAACTAAACCATTTTTCCAGTGGTAATTTATCCATTGCATTTTTATCTACTATATGGCTGAAAAATTAAATAAACCTTAATTACAACAGTTTATAGTCGAGTAATATTATTTGGTTATATATTTCACACAAATTTATTGATCAATAACTTGCAGTGTTATAATCTTTGAGATAAAGCCACTGATATCTGCGGTTTTTATGTAACACAATGCAGGAAGTCTGAAAAACAGCTGCATAATGCCATATATATATATAATCAGTGGTGGCTCATCCATATGCACTGCGGAACTGCAGCACCCAAAAGGAAATTGAAAAAAAATAATATTATGTATGTTTGATACATGAAAATATCAATAGTATTTAAGTGTGTACACAAGCCGCCACTGTATATAATACATAAACAGTGGTACTTTTACTTAAAACTGTGAAGAATATGCTATTTTTAGGAATATTCTAATGTTATATGAAATAATGGAGAAAATTTGCAGTTGATCAAAGTGAAAGATCTGTTTTATGTTTTTATTTTACACATAGCAAGAAAATATCTGTGTATTCTTATACTTACTTATACAGATCAGGTTCTTCTTTTTCGAGATAATGTCTCATAGAGTCTATGAGACGAGGCATTTCTTTTCCTATTTGTTCAACAAAATGATAGAAGCCTTTAGCTACCCAATAAACATCAACATCATCATCATATAATTGAAGCAATGTATCTGATATTGGTACTATGCCATTCTCCATCTAAAATTGAGGAATGATATTGGCTAAAATCGATTCAATATGGTAGAGCTTCTTTTGCTGTGTACAATCAACTGTTTAACAAAATATGTAAACCTATCATCCAGATTCTTGTTATGAAATGACAATATTATATAAACGAGTAAAAACAAAAATGATAAATTAAATAAAACAACGAACCTGCAAATTAAAGTCATAATATAACCTTCCTGATTCAAGTAAAAACATTGCCAAAAATAACTGCGGTTTTGGCGTATTATTGTCCGCTATGCGCATTACTTTTAAGGCATGGAATAAGTCATTATATTGTGCCTGCCTCTGTAATGTCACAAATGTGTGGGAATCTGTATATACTGGTAATACCCCTAAAAAAAAATTGTATTCGGTAATAATTTCTAAGCAAATATTGGATTTATTAATATCGCTTCTTAAGGATTGGATGGGTAAGAAGGACTTTTAGACATTTATGTATTCAAACAGAAATCCATAAATCAATTTATAAAAGAGTTCGCACTGGCTTTGTAACAGAAGCCAAAAGAGTGTCAAATGATTGAACTAATTATAATTTTTACATTGCAGATGCTAATAGCATAACACTAGTATACAGACGGAAAGAGCATCTATGAATCTCAAACTATTAAAGACATCAATGGTGTGCGGTAACTTTTGACGAATGCTATGAATAAAAGGAAAATAATTTTAAGAAACAAATTACAAGAAAACCAATACCATTCACTCAACACTGACATCAGAACCTGTATGCGGGGTCGTATGAAAGCATTATCAAAGAAAAACTTTGCAAGGATGATAATCCCCGAGGGGCATCGCCAGACATTCATAATAAAATAATATGACACATAGACACCACAGAGTATGATTGGTTGTTAAGTCTGATCGTGTTGGAGTGTAAACCAGTCCGTCATTTGATTTCATAAACTATTTTAGATCATAGACTATCAAAAAAAACATTGAGACTTATTTAACCACTTGCCGGTTCAATTGATTTAAGGAAATATTCCAAAAAGGATCACATATTTTTTATCTTTTTTTCTTTGTGAAGAAATCAATACAAATCATTTTTATGGCTATTTATGAGTTGAAGTCGAGTACTTGCTTACCAATGCGCAAGACATTTTTATTGTTATTTATGATCGTGTGTTGATTATAAGCAGTGGTGGCTCATCCATAAGAACTGCCAACATACAAAATCCACAAAAACAAAAAATTGGACAGATTTCATACAAATCACAGAAGACTTGCATCAAATATGCTAATAATTTTTATTTACAGCGTATGTGACATATTATTGACGAGCAGTCACTGGTTATGAGCGAGGAATATTATGCTCGAGCGCCAAACACATGTGTTATATTTATAAAACATTCATATTTAGTGAAAGAATTCAATGTTTTTTATGAATGAAGTTTGTCCGAGTTATCTCGTGGTGTTCGTTTTTGACGAATTTCAATACCGAGTTTACTCGGGTAGAACCAGCAAGAAGTTAAAAGACTTCGTATGGGTTTTACTTCTTGTTATCCCAAGCATCCTGTTTTCCATAGTACGGAGCAATGTGCTATTTAAAAATTGGGCTATTTAGGGTAAATAAACATTTTGGAGACATTTCATTGAACGATCAAGTGAATTCCATACCATAGATACAAACATTGGTCACTGTAAATAATAGCAAAGGCATATGTAATAACTTTCGTGACTTGACTACTTGTTTCATGCATAAATGTAAATATTTTGTAAGTGCAAGATTTCAATGGAATAAATATGTCAGTTTGTACCAACCTAATTGAACTTTCCATAGTAAATTTCGATATGTTGCAGGAATGATGAATTTAAGCGAAAATTGTTTCAATTTGTTCTTGTCCCATGGTTTATCTTTTAATAGAATTTCTAAAGATTTTTTTTCTTCAACATTTCTACATCCGACTTTTTCATAATACGACGATCGAAAGTTTCTTTCATCCGTACCCATTTTCAGAAAAAAATTGGTTCTTTTAGAGACCCTTGGAAAAGTGTATTATTTTCATGAAGTAAAAAAATCCGTTCAGTAAATACAATTGCACAATACGATAATGTTACAATATTTAATGACAGATTTCTGATAAGTGTCAAATTCAAATTGACGTTTATGTGCTGCCAGAGTTGTGTCATGAAAAATACGTAGTAAATATTATCTATGGAATTACACAATATAATATATTTTTTTAAATGCCACATACAATAGCAACCAAAATAAAATAAGGTATTTAAAACAATGCTTCAAATTCTGCAAATGCTTTTCAAATAAATAAAAATAGCAGAACGATACTTGGTATTTATGACAGGTACATTTACATTTTAACCGATTTTGTAGTAGGTTACCTGCCGTGTTTTGCTCAATATTCCGCGTAAACTACATATGTTGATAATTATAAGGATTGGCTTAAATTATTAAAACAAAAGAGTGCATCTTATGATGGTACAGGTGGTCAAAAATTATATTAACTTTTTTGAAAAAAAAATCAAATACAGTGGAACCCTCAATTACACTACCCCGAATTACGCGCTGGCTTGAAATATTCGCCGCAAATCCCCCAATTACACTGTCACTGCTACGAGACGGTCTTCTGTGCGGCGCATACAGTCAAATGTTGGCTAGCGTCCGTGTATTCAACACGTGCTAGGCTATACACATATAGCCGGGCGGCTTCGGAGTCGCGGTATTTTGGCCGGAGTCGTGAAAAATGAGCGGCTCAAACTATTTTTGAAAAATATGTTTAATATTGTGTAGTCAAACAAAATAGTCAAAAGTGTCGACATTTCATGCTTGGCTGACTAAAGACGATCTAATGGTATACATGTACATATAAGTTAAAGTGAAATTATTGAAAAATTTCCTCGTAGTCGTTAATTATTGTAAAGCTGGAGTCGGAGTCGTCTTTTTTTTTTAACACGACTCTACAGCCCTGCTTAGTAACTAAATATTTCGTCCACATTTTTTTTTTTTTGCAAAACTAAGGGAAATTTTAGTTTTGCATTTTTTGCGGAAAAAACCAAATCCCTAATATTTTATAAGATTCACTCTCCCAATTACACTACCCCGACTTTAATGTAAATGGGGGTTTTACTGTAGTCAACATATATAAAATTAAAGATTTTTATAAATATTGAATTTTTACAGTTTGACTACCAGTGCATCACAGGAAATTATGTAGCCATATCTTACAACTTCGGTTGTGAACTTTCCTATTGTTTTAATGAGATTTTTATGAATATGTACTTAATGACTCCACATGAATATTTGACATGGTAATTAATCTATTCCAAATTCTCACATTATATTTAACATCAATGATATTATGTAATTGTATGATGTATTTGAAAGATACACAAATTTAATAATAACAATAACTTTAATATGTTATGAATTATAGGGAATTATGAAATGCTTGCATTTTTCACAGAAATCTCAAAATATTGCCCATTTTATGCTGATAATGGTGCAGGTGGATTGCTTGTCTTTGATGTGTTTTCATATTTTGAATTGTTATTTTATAAATCTCGTTGAATGAAAAATTTTGTTAATAAATCATAATTTTGCCAATAATATATTGTGAAATCAGTAATTAAATATCGCTGGCTTTCCACGTATATATGGATCCCTGTTTGTAAATTTCAACTCAACTTATTGAAAGCCGTCAGGTATATATTTTTAATAATTAATAATTTTTTTTTTTTTTTTAAACCATGTCCGCTCCCAATGTGGAGCATATGGACTCCTAATGGAGTTTATCTCAACAGAAGTGTTTCTACGAGAACTGCTTGTTACTCAGTTGCTCAACCTCTCTTTTTCCAAAGAGAGTAGGGATAGAAGGATTGGGCTAAGACAGGATTAGTGGTAAGCTAATCGCTGTCGATACGCCCCGTTCATAGGATAGGAAAGGTGAGAGGGGGGAATTCAAGACATCACATACATCCATGCCTTTGAACAGAAATTCATAAATCGATTGAAAAATCAATTTATAAAACTGTCCTTACCGGGATTTGAACCCGGGTCCTCTGTAGCCAAAGCCAACACCGTTGACCACTCGACCACACTGGCGATTATGGGTATCAATTAATTAAATCAAATCAAAGTAATTAAACAATCGTTTTCGGTATAAATATATTTATTTGATCAGAATTTTTTTTTTCAGGATTATTCATAAAGTAAATATGTAAAGAGTAAAAAAGTGAAGTCATTAATGAATAATATAATATAGAGTTGACACAGTTTAGTGAAATTATACATATTATTCCATGATAAAAAAAACCATTTGTTATATTTAATACATCAATAAATTTATCTTTACTACAAAAAAGTGAAGCGGTAAAATTGTGTAGGCCAATAAAAAGGAGAAAAAACATTTTCCCCTAGGGAACTAAAACTCCTCACAAGGCAATAACAATGTTGACTGTACATTGTTATATGTATGATATTAATTTTATTGCTTAATGTAAATTAAAAAATATAAACATATATCAAATTGTTTTCAAATATAAGACACTAGTATGAGAAGATATTCAAAGCTCCTTTCAGTACATTTTATATAGATCTATATTTTATAATACTGTCAGATGTCTGATTAATCAAGACAAATATCACAATAATTTATAATGATAAAAAGCAACATAAATCTTGTAAAAGATTTTTGGCTAAGACAAAAAAAGACCAACAATATTTCTTACATAAAGTGATGAGGGGGAATCATAGAAAGAGAATTTGATTTGAGATCAAATGTTTGGGTAGATCTTCTTCAGTATTTATATTTAAGATGTCATTAAAGATATTTTATCACAAACTATTTTAAGAGTGGTTTTGAAATTTATATGCCAAAGCACTGATCCCCCGACCTGAACTGCGGTATAATATTTCAATTGTTATAAAAAATAATATCTTGAGAGTAGTGGAAGCTCAATAAACTAAATATTTATTACTTTTAACATAGTAAACTGTCAATTCTTAGAGGTGGATAGTATTAATATCAAAAAATGTTTTCCCGCTTGATGTGCTAAAAAGAAAAGAAAAGTCAAATATTATTTAATAAGTAATAAAATTTTGATTATTATTGCTTCTGATTTTACAAATGTGTTACTATTATATTTTATAAAATTCCAATTGAACACTGATTGATATGGTTGGTCAAAATTTAATTAATTTCAGAAAAATAGTTCAAAAGTGTTAATTTTACTTTAATAATAGGACTGCCAAGGCACAAGGGGAAAACAACACATATGGTCAGCCGGCTTACAAAAGGTGTATATCTAATAATTACTTTAAAAAAAAATCTTTTCTGTTATCATTGGAATGAACTGTTTCAAAGGTGGGGAATGAAAGTTATATATTAGTCAGAATTGATGAGCATAATACTTGGTGAGTTAATCAAGGTTTATAATAAATTATGATAACATTGAACTCGATAAATATTCAATATTGATTGATGTCCCATTTTCCTAACAGCATTATAAAAAAAAATCTTATTCTGAGAAATTAATGAATCTTAAAACCATATCTTTAGGAATGTAAGTTTGATTACTGCCGACACAGTATACAGTGCTATCCTATAATACTGCCATAATATATATTTAAACATTAAGTATTTCATGTTATGTAATTAATTAAAGTCTGATTGCGTTTCTGATTAATACTTGGCTTTTATAGATAATAAAATTACACTATTAAGATCGAAAAACATATAAAAGTAATATTTGTATGTAACCATACCATATCTCATCATAATAATCGAGAGTACTCAGTCAAGACTACAGTAAAGATACTTTCAAAATCTATGGGTGATGCAGAAGGAGACCCATTTGATATTTTCCCATAGGTACCAATCCAAACAATTGTCGGTGATATATTTGTTTCAACTGGAATCTGAAATAACAAGAGTACAAATTTGATAAATATTATACACTATGTAACATACACATATGTAGTATGTTGTATTCTGTTTTGGTTCAAAAATATTTGAAAATGGTGTTTGTATTCCAAAGTGAGTTTTATATAAACCCAATTCTCTTTGCACAGTTTATTTTTACACGATAAAATAATGTAATGGAACATATTTTCAATTGATAATATTCACTCCATTTTTTGTTAATGGATTTTTTTTGCACCTGTTTTACATGAAAGATATTCCCTGTGTCAAAAGAGAATAAATTATTTATAGATTTCCTGAACACACATCATAATTATTATCAGTAAGAGGTTTAATTAACCATTTTCCCCATTCAAAGCCTTCAGCTGAGAAAATTTTAAGGATACAGTACTTAGCTAAGAGACACGCCTAAAAGGGATATAACGATTTAGTCTGCATCCCAAAAACCTACTACCCGCTCGGCAAGCTTCACATCGTTTCCGTAGGTAAAAATAGGCAGAAAAAAAGAGTATAAAGTTAAACAAGTACCCCTCATATTGAAATACGAGACGAGCTTCATTTTGTAAATCTGTAGTAACAAGCTCTAAACTGTCATATTCTCTTTGCTTTCCAAAATGAATGACATTTTGAACTAGTTTTCTAGCAATTCCTTTTCTTTGATATCTGAAAGTAAAAAAAAATCAAATGCATATATTTACCAGTTTAGTATATGTTTCAGAATAGTTTCTGTAAAATATTTTGCTAAGAATTCATTCTTATATTTAAAAGAGGGTCTATAAAATTAGAACATCCTTAAATGGAAAAAAGTTTTTTGTTGAAGGGATAAATCACTAGAAATCTGGAGGCTTTAGAAATGCGAATATCACGAAGATTCACTGGGTTTATCTTGTTATCATCAAAGATTTATAACGAAAAGTATAAAAAAAATATTTAATATCACATCCAGGAAGGCGAGGGCGTGAAATAAATAAGATTATCGGTTACAATTATGAAATAAAAATCTTGATTCCGCACAGGGTCTCTACTTTTGATTCGCAATTAACTTTAATTAACATATGTTATGGTTACAAGCAGTTAAGTTACACATGCAGAGATAGAATTCTAACTAAAAAACGAAACAAACACAATATGGTACTACAATGATAAAGCAACAAGTACTCCTGCACTAGCTGATGGGGACCAAAACAGACTAAAAGTGACATTATAAGCTAAGAGATGAAAACAGAGAGGCTAAATTTACAAAAATTAAAGCAAAGTTCAACCGTCAGATTAATTAGCCGGCACTATGCGGTGTTTCTATGTTAACCTTTTCAGTACCACGATGTTTAAAAACATTCACTCGCATACCTACCGCATATTTTTAATAATTTTTGAATACTTTTAAAAAATAGGACTGAATTTATGAATATTAAAAGTTTACATATAAAATGATATATACAGTTAATTATTTTTTAGTAACGTTAGTGGTCTTCAGAGGCATTAAAGTATTCACGCTGATCGTATGTAGCGGCCACCAGTGGCCTTACGGTACTGAAGCGGTTAAACACATGAACTACAAAATAAATAAATTTAATTCGAAAATATTATTTGCTTTATCATATCTATGCTTGTCAATTACGATAGTGACAGCAGACAAAAGTTTGTTCTAGACAGTGCAAAACAGAGGGGTGTCAGCAAAGAGAACTTATAGCGAACATTAAATGCAGAAAAGCTGCCTTCTTCGGACGCATTAACAGGTCAAACTAAATGTATATGAAAAACTAGAGGGCAGCAGAGTAGATTAATCTGAATTTAGTGCTCTACTTTTGATAGAAGACAGCGCTGAAAGAATTCTGACTACTTTACTAATATAAAATATTCATTTCTTGGTGATCATTTATTTAATGTCCAATTCAAAACTGGAAATGTGAAAAATTGAGCCAACCAGCGAGTAACAAGCCAACCATTAATTATTTGTAAATTATTCACACTAAATACAAGATAACCAAAAAAATAATGTATTTATAATAACATAAGATATTTATTGAATTTTTAAAAAGCCAATACTTTGAATCCACAGCGAGGCCATACAACCAAAGACTGTTATTTGGTCCATAGTAATCCCTCAAATTTATGACACCTACAATCTGAAAAGAAAAAAAATAATTTACACAGATGTTATATAAGTTTGTTAAAAAGTAAATCGAAAAATAATAGCTAACACCCAAAAAAGCATTTCTTAGTTTTTACAAAACCATGCCCACATACTCTCTCATTAAAATATGTCTTTTAGTAGAGATTTCAGTTTGAAGTAAGAGGAAAAAAAGATATATATGTTAAAAATATTGTTTTTTAATTGTGAGATATTTTTTTTCCCAAATTGAATTAATTCTCAGATTGTTTCAAGTGTTGGCTGTCCCGATTAATGATTTAAGAAATCTGGCAAGTAATATTATTATATTGTGATAGTAAAAAGGACTATTTTTTTTCACATCTATATAAAAAGTATTTCAGAAACTAAAACAAACTTTTTTACACATTGATTGTGTGTTGATTTCTTCTGACTTGTATTCATTTTCATTAAAGATTCCATATTTCATACTTGAAGGTTCAGTATTCATGAAGTATGGCTCACAAGCTTCGGCCACCCAACATTTCTTGTGTTGCAACTGCAAAAAAATATAAGTTAGTTGTATTAACTCAATTTTATAAAGAAACACAAATAACTAAAGATCTAATAATTTCCTTGTCTTGGATTACTATCAAGTTAAAACACACTGCTTTATATGGATTCAAATAAATGAGAAGATATCAAATCCGTGGTATTGGTCAATATTGTTGGCTTCGGTCGTGGTTCTCACGGGTTCAGATCCCAGTACAGGCAGTTCCATTTTACGACCCCTTCAAGCAATTCTGTTCGGAGGTATAAATGTTTGAGATGTCTAAAATTCCCCCCCCCCACTCATCCGAACTATGAAATAGGGAGTAGCAATAGTGCTAACCTCTAGTTATGTCTTCGTCCTATCTTTCTATCTCTTTTTCATTTGAAATAAAAGGGTTGAGCAACTAAGTAACAAGCAGTTCTTGTATAAAATTATGTTGAGATAAATTCCATTAAGAGTTAATATGCTCTACATTGGTAAGAAAAAATAATTTCCAACATTGTTATTACATCAGGCCACAGAGGGCTATACGAGTTCATGGATCCAGTGGTCGATGTTAAGGTATGATTTTAAGCGATAGCTTCGCTTTAATTCTCAATGGATATAACAAAAAGTATTACATTGTGCCTGTTGGTTATATTCAGTATTATAATTTAAAATGATTGTGATTCATACCTGTAAAACTTGTGAAGATTTTACGGAGTGTGTCAAATATGTGAGCACGAAAACAATCGCTGCGATGAATGGAATCGTTGCAAGACATAGTGAAACTGGGAATCCGAGGAAAATGAAGAAAACGGCAGCTACAAGTACCATTATTTGTAAAATTATCTAGGAAAGTAAGTTTTTTTTTATTTAAATTTTTAATAGACGAAATGCATGGAAGTCCAGTGAACGATAGGTCTCATTTTACTTACTTCTTTGAAGAGGAATGTGTAAAACGCCGACGATAAATGTGACATTACAGAGTTTCGCAAAAGTTCTTTGCACGCTAAATTGTCGGTTTCTCTCCGAAATTCACGAATTATGATAACATTCTTCATATTTGATGACTTTTTACTGAATGCAAATAACTTATTGTATATCCTTTCTATTAAATAACCTGAATAACGTTTCGTTTGTAAACAACACTAGTTTGACAATACTATATCATAGAGTAATTAGACGATATCTTTCATAGTATGGCCTTATAATCATAGACTAGTATACTTTATGCTTATGATATTGTACTCGATTTTCAAATAAATTCCGTAAATTTCTATATTATTACCTCTACCTTGAAATTTCGGGTGTGAGAAAATAGTTGGGTATGGTGGCTCAGCGGAAAAGATTTTATTATCATTATCCACAATACTTTGAGTCTGTGGGGCCCGTGAAAAATCGGAAAGTGGATAAATTTGATATTTTATATTTATAGGGATTATATTTTTGTGATTGCAAAAATATTAGTCTTCGGACAGTTAAGTATATTGTCTATGGAGCAGTCTTTAAATGCTATTGATGTGACTGTATATATTTATCTGTCTGACTGTCATAAACATGATATCCATTCCCCCGACTGAAAATTTCTGTTGCAATAAAAGAACTCGCTAGCTTTTATAGAAATACTACATGATATTGGAAACCAAATTGTTCGTAATTGTTTAATTAGTGCCATACAGAACTGATCGTGTGTGAAACAATGTCGAACAATCGTATACCTTCTGGTCCAAATACACCCGGGAGTCAACAGACAACCCCACAACAATGTTTGAAAGTTTTCGTTCAACGGGACTATTCAGAAGGAACATCTGTTAAATTCCAGACGAGATTTCCCACTGAATTAGAAGATAGAGTAAGTGTAGTCTACATTTTCTACTGACTGGCCAATTTTACAGCTACGTTGACCTTTCATATTAAGATAAGACTGTTAAGTATTCACCATGATCTCTACAACATATCTAATATTCCACGACTTAATTCATTCTTAACTATGTGCATAATGATCTTTACTAATGACAACTCATCTTTGGGCATACCAAAATCTTCAGCCCTGAGAAATGATTTTATCAAATCTTTATGTTTGGAATGGATACAATTTACTAAGATAAATTCATATATAAATTGAAAAAACATTCTATATTGTAATTTTACTGGCTACAACCATTTGTTCATCACATATAATATATTCTTGATCAAATGCAGCATTTAACTGAAACAATAATACAAACTTTAATGAGTTGGTTTCTTATAAATTGAAATTGTTAAAGAATGGGTAGGGTGACAATTTTGCTCTATTTTAATTTATTTGAATAACAATATAATAATGCAGCGTGGTTGCATGGTTTGTCTTTATTCATATTTAAGATTTATTTATATCACTGTTCTGCTAAATAATATTTGTCGACTCGATCAGTGCAACCATGTTTCATCACCTTCCCTATTTTTTGTTGAATATTTAATTATAATTTATTGATGAAGTACTTTTTTATGTATAATTTGTTAAATATTGACTTAGCAGCTCATTGTTTCAATAAATGGTGAAGCCCTTGAACCAAAAACTCAGGCCTGAAATACAGTGGAACTGTATCTCTTCTTGCTTTATTTTAAAAAAAATATTGAATGTGTGAATTTGAAATTATATTAATTTTTACTTTAATTTCCAGATTGATCCCACAGCTTTCGAATACACAATCAATCAATTGAATGCATATTTTGCTGAAGCAGAAAAAGCCGCCTGCAGTACTTATTGTGAAGGATGCCTTGCTTGCCTGACTGCATATCTAATTTACATTTGCACTGAGACACATTATGAAAAGGTACATACATATACTACAGAAACCAAACCTAGGTTAATAAGAGTTACTGTTAATTATTGGGGCAGCTGCATCAATTTTATGGCAATGTTTTTATAGTTTAAATATCTCATTACATAAATTCATATTAGTATCCAACTTGGGCAGGTCTTTTAATCAGCTCTTGAATATTTACTGTTATTCCTTGAAATGGTTACTGACATTGGTTTTGAGTTTGTCAACATAAAGCACAATATAACATGCCTACTCCCATCTCATAATACATTTATTACTGAGATATGGAATTTTATTATCATTAAAGCGGTTGTCTTCTTGACAGCTAACTAGCTTTTAAGGAATTGCTTCATTGCAATAAAAAAATATTGTTGATTTTATTTTTATCATTAAATAATAAGAAAGTGATTGTTGAGATAACAAGATAAGATTTAGAATAAACAGATTTAGAAGGCACAATCTTCTTCCCACCGGTTTGATTCCAGCGTTCTGGATAACCATTGATTTATATAGGATTTACTCGGCGGAACTGGAGAATGTTGGTACATTATGGGCGGTAGATAAGCAATTAGCGGGTGGCAGGACATCATTAAAAGGCGGCGTGGTGGCCATAAGCTCTATGTCGGGATTTGTGATCGATTAGACCAGTGGTGTGCTACATTTTTAAGCCAAGAGCCAATTTGCCAATGTTACAATGACCATGTAAATAGTATATGTACGTGGTCAAAGGAAATATTTTGTTTCTACCAACTAGAATAATTTATGAATTCACTGATTTCATTTAAATTCACACCAGCAGAATAAATAAAAAAAATGTTTTTAATTTTAAAAAATAATTAAATATTGTTATATTAACAGATTAAAAATAACAAAGTATTTTAGTTCTACAGTTTTTTAATAATTTTATTCGTTGATAGCTATTTCGGCTTGCGCCATCGTCAGAACTATGTTTAAACTAATATTTTGCTCAGCTATATATACTGGCTCTGAAGAGATACACAATGCATCAAGTTATTCACTCTAACATCCTAATTATAATTACAATATTACACTTATCAAATGTGATTCTAGTTTTTCAAAGAACGATTAACAATCTGGGTTTATTTCTTAAAACATTAATTAGGATAAAATTAAAATGATATCTAGTTTTTCATCTTTGTCATAAGGGTCAAAAATTAAATTTATTAGAACAACTTGAGATTAATAGGCATAAACAAAACATCTTAAATGAACAAACGATTATTAATCCATCACCGTTGTTAAAACCCCTATTGTAATTAATAATAAATATTAGTATAATTTATCCTAATTTACTTTGAAAAATCCCATATTGCTTATTGTTGTTCGAAACAATAAAGCCATAGTTAATAAATTTTATGTAATGTCATTAATAATAAATATCATTTTAATTTTATCCTAATTAATGTTTTAAGAAATAAACCCAGATTGTTAATCGTTCTTTGAAAAACTAGAATCACATTTGATAAGTGTAATATTGTAATTATAATTAGGATGTTAGAGTGAATAACTTGATGCATTGTGTATCTCTTCAGAGCCAGTATATATAGCTGAGCAAAATATTAGTTAAAACATAGTTCTGACGATGGCGCAAGCCGAAATAGCTATCAACGAATAAAATTATTAAAAACTGTAGAACTAAAATACTTTGTTATTTTTAATCTGTTATAAATGGAGTTCTACCAAGTAAATGCCAAATCAATTAATATATTGTTATATTGTTAAAAGTGTTAGAGTGCCACTGAGAAATGCTTTGAGTTATCCAAAGTACCCCCTGTGTATCACTGGATTAGGCAATTATTCAAGAAAATGCGCCTTGATAACATATTTAAAAAGTGGTTGTTTCTTTCTTTCAGTGTTTACGCAAAGTGACAAAATTTGTCGCCTCTCAGAATGAAAGAGTTTATATTCCGAGGGGACTATTACTGACAGATCCCTGTACGAGAGGTCTGCGTCTCATCGAGATTTCAATCTTGGACAGGCCTAGCAATGCCACGTGACTCCCGCTCTCCCATTCTACTGAAGAATTTTTCATGTGAATAGAATTATAAGATCAATCCATTACATAATATATAAATATAGATGTATACTCGGTATCAGTGTTAACTTATTTTTCATTAATATTGAAATTTATCGTGAACTATCTATGCTGGAGATATTTTTTGACACAAAGTGTTTTTATAACACATTCTACACTCAACATTACCACCATTAATGTGTAAAATGGCCGGTAATATTAAAATTTTATGTCATGCATCATTACATTTTTTTTCATTTAAAATTTTGTAACAAACATTGAAATAGAATATTAGATGGAATTATTATATAAATTGATAACTTTGTTACTTCACTTATGATTTTTGGGAAGCATCCTCAGATTATATGTAGTGAAATATCTTTGCTGTAGGTATTGAATCGGATATCTTAATTTTTTCTTGATCTATAATAGAGGTTAAGAGGAGAGCTCTTTCTCTCTACATTCAGTCTGAGTTTGCTTCTCAAAAAAAACTCTTGTTACACTTTATTATTCAACAAGTAGATTAAATAAAGAAAGTATCAATTCATGTTGAGGAAAGATTTCCAAATAGTAATTGTTGAATCCATTTGAAATATTATTCTCAATGCACTCCTGGATATCCAAATTAAAAACAGAAAAATACAGTTTTCATAATACACTTGAATCCAGATAAAACAACGGTCAAGGGACCGGCGACGTTACTTTGTATTAACCAGGCGTCACACTAAAAAGATTTATGTTCGTCGTAGTTTGTACGAAAACCATACTTGACTTTTTGCATCTGCATTGTCAAAAACTGTTGGTCGTTGAAAACGAAGTTATGTTAAACGGATTCTACCGTAATTCGTCAATTGAAAAATTGCTTTATCTTCAATGTTTTTTTGGTAAACAATATAAATTTCAACTACATGCAAGCATTGTGCAGAATATAGCATTTAAGTTTGATTGATTAAATATTTTTTTAACAAAAACAGGTTAAAGTTTTCAATAGTAAATAAATTTAATGTAACTACACTTAGATTTATTAGTGACTGGACACTAATAGAGCCCGATCACTAATGCACGACATCCTCACGGTGAACGTCATAATTTTTTCATTTGCTCGATACACTTTTTTTTGTGATCACGATTAATAACAGCAGTGAACATGGCCGCTATCACTACATAATTTAAAGGTCTTCCAACCCAAACACATATATAAAGTTAAATGAAAAAATATAACGTTTAGCGCGAAAGTGCTGTGCACTATTGACCCAGTTCTATAAGTGTCCAGATACTAATAAATCTGAGAATAAGACCGATGGTGATTGCAATGTATTTTTTATTTGAAATAATTCTGTCACTAAATTTTTCTCCTGCATAGTTTGCTTTAATCACTGTACAAATGATACTTGTTTTAATTATGCCGCTAAGTACCAAGATGTATACCATATGTCACTAGATCCAAATGATCGTGAAGTGTTTACTTTATATGAAAACCTTTTACATAGTCGAAATTCGTCATTAAGTGTTATTATGTTCAAACATTCTGGTATTTAGTGTGCTATCTAATTAATAGGTGATTTAAAATTAATTAGTCTTCCCAATTATGAAACAAATATTACAGAATTCATATATTTGAATATTTGAAAGTATGATTCTACAGCTTGGAAACTTTGGTGAGGGAACAACTATTTGTAGCATACTTTTTAAGTTGATTCTATCCTGTCATATTACATTGTAAGATAGAATGTCTCAGTTTATTTGTATATATAGATTTTAATTTTAATCTCGGCTTATTTTTATGTATTTATTTTTTTATACATAATAAAATGCATTTTGTTCACGTATATTCAGCCACTTATAAAATATTGTTTCTAATAAACCTTATTTCAGTTGACGAGTCTTACTCAATTTTTTTTTATACTTGTAGAGGAAGTGAGTCACAAATTTTTTCCATTTGTTTTGATTTAATGTGCAAGTTTAAGTTTGCGTGCGATTATTTTGTTGAAGCGTACATTGTGTCAAACATGTATCTTGATTTACTTTATTCATTTGAATTTACAACAGCGGCTTAACTATTGTTGTAAGGGGATTAGTCAGAGTATCGAGTGGAGCTCTAAGAGTGCAGCTGTTTCTGAAATTAATACCTGATGAAGAAGTCATAAAATTTTGGTGATAAGCTAGCCAGTTAATTTGCAGACAGGCCCCCACATAATTTTAATCTGGCTCTGCTTCACATATGTTGTAGATAATATATTATTTTTTACATTCTGTCAAATATGTATTTAATAGAGAGAGATGTAGCATAATTTTTTTTTCAGAAATATAAATATTTTGTGAGGAAATTGCTTTCATAACAGAATGAAAAATAAATAAAGCAATTAAAAAAGGAAGGTGAGTTCTTTGAATATAACAATAAATTTATGTTTATGGCCTATGAATTTATTAATATTCCAATATAAAATTACTGCACTCTCTTTAATTTGAAAATTTATATCCTACAAACCAAATTTCGAGTAGTAACTAATTATTTAATTGCATAGCTTAATTTGTCCTACTATTTCTGTTATTGAGATTCAAACATTTATATTATTTTTCTTGTTATTAATTAATTATAACGATATAATGTTATTGGATGATCAGAAACTTTATAAAAATATAAACATTAAATACAGTTGACGCAAATATTAATCATATTAACAAGATATTCATTTTTTTTCTTATCAGCATATTCCGGTGTATAGATTTCTATCTTGCCAATTTTAACATAACTTCAACATGTTGAACCTCGGTAACTCCATCAGCTTACATCCTGGACAATGCTTAGATTTAAGTATTCAATTGAAATCAATTGAAAACAAGACGCTGATATATTATTATACTATTTCAAATGCATAATTTATTTACAATTATATTTTAGTCACTATTGTTATACTCAATTCATAATATAAAATTTTTCAATTTGAGAAATTTTTCGAGTTAATAATAAGTTATTTAAATCGTACATTTTCTTTCATAATTAAAAAAATATGACTATGACATTAAAGCGATTAAATTGCACACAGCAAAGAGCAATTTCACATCACAAGGTAATTTTTTTTTTACAGTGGCTTTATTGTCAATGGAGAGATTTTATTTTCACGGAATTGTATTTTATTGATTGGCAAACAGATTGTGTATAGAGGAGATTAGCGCATTTTGACCCATGGTATACTTTGATTTTGATAATAATACATTTTAAAGGATTAAATTTTCATAAAATATATGTTTGTCATGGAAATGTTACATCAATCTAGTGCATGTAATTAATATATGTCATGGAATGAGGCTTATTGCATTTTTAACTAAATTCAAGTATAATGTACGATAAACTGATCCATAATTAACTGATATCATAGTACGTGTTCACTTTTTGACGAAACATAATTGACTGATGTCAGGTGTGGGTGATATAAAATAAAATCTATTATTAAACTCGTATCAGAAGTGGTCAATATTAAATGATAGCATAATAATTATTTAGGTATAACATAGGTAGTCAATATTCTTTATTTTACTAGTATTAAAATATAAATATATTGCAGAATTATATACCTAAATTATGAATAAAGTATTATATGAAACTGAACTACTGTGTCTATTATTTTTTTATTTATTTATGCGAAATCCTGCCGGTCATTTAGCGAAGTGGCCAATGCTCTTGGGTGTTTGTTCTACTCGGTTCGAGTGTCCACGGATTCCAATCCACTATGGACATTAATTTTTCAATCGATTTATGAATTTCTGTTCAAAGGCATGGATGTATTTGAAGTCTTGAATTCCCCCCTCTCACCCATCCTATCCTATGAACGGGGCGTATCGAGAGCGATAAGCTTACCACTAATCCTGTCCTAGCTCTATACTTCTATCCCTACTCTCCTTGGAAAAAGAGAGGTTGAGCAGCTGAGTAACGAGCAGTTCTCGTAGAAACACTTCTGTTGAGATAAACTCCATTAGGAGACCATATGCTCTACATTGGGAGCGGATATGGTTTAAAAAAAATGGACATTTTCTTAATTTAATTTATGGACAGTGGCGTAACTACCATATAACAGGCCTATGCAACACATCAAAACCCTTCTCAGGAAAACCTAAATTTAAATTTTGAAAAAAAAAATTATAATTGCAAAAAGATTTTTAAATGTTTCGGCTAGATGAGTAAATGGAGAGAGCCTGTACCTGCGGAATAAAAGTAACATTTCTAAAGCTAAAGATTCTCTGAAGACATGGTACACTTAAATTTGAATCATTCAAATTATGTACATCCACACAGATTTTGTCACTCACGACCCGGGTTTCGCCTTTCGGCATTTTCAGGTGTTCAAGTGCACGGATTACTTCGGTTTAATTCATTTATCAGTTTCTGAAAACAAGAGGTAATAAAAGCAATTATATAATTACCAATACAGCTTTTGTTGAGATCCATTGATATTCCTTATGGTTCAGATTGGGTGCGGAACATGGTTGAATAAAAGGTGAAGTTGATAAAAAATAATGCAGTTATCAAAAATTACATAAATTGTCTCGAGAAACATTCTCCATTCTCCATTCTCCATTCCATAGTACAATTTCGCTGATAAAATAAAAATAATATTGTCTTTTTGAATAGTAAATATTCAGCAGTATATTATAACTGTTAACATACATATTCGAAATCATCGAGTTAATTTTATTGAACTGTCTCCTTTGTAGTAATGTGTAACTTAAATTTTCAATAATGAATCATTTTCAAAATCACTAAGCGCCGACATTGTTTAAAAATACATAGATGCAAAACTTGTAGCTCTACAGACTGCAACTTAACCGTAGAATTTAAAAACGTCATTTTCGACATTAATATTTTGCATTAAAAAACTCCAAGAACTGTGCATTTTTGGTTTATGTATGGTTGTGCAATGACAATTAGTTATAATATTCCAACTCCTCAGTGGCGGATTAGGCGCATGGGAGGCCCCAAGCGCAATAAATTTTGAGGTCCTGTTTTTCGGATAACATAAAAACGTCAAAAAATTCCATGTAAAATGATAAAAATCTGAACAAAAAGCCATCGCAATGTATGGGTTATTTAATATAAGCCACTTTTAGGCCCCTAAGATTCGGAAGCCCCAAAGGCGCGCTTAATTTGCTTATAGGGTAATCCCCCACTGAATGCACTTATATGAAATCCATATAACGGTAGGTTATAATATAGCCTTCCCAATAATAATTGTTTTGTCTTTATCTTTGTAAAAATATATTTGACTAGTTAAATTTCTCAATAGTAATAATGTAGGTATTTTGAATTCACGCAAAATGTACAACTATAGATTTATCAAAGTAATCATTATTTCAATAAAAATGACATCAGCCAAGATGCGCTAAGAAGAATAATTGTACATGCAAATATGACGCTACTGTTTGAAGACATCAATACTCCACTCAAATATACTTGAGCAACCTGTACTTAATAAATTATTACGTGTGTACAGAGCCGGCTCGGGTATTTGCGGGCCTGTATTGGACGCGCCTCACAAAGCTAGAACTAAATAAGTGGATAGTACCAAAATCTCAGTGTGATGCCTGTGCGCCGCACACTTTGCACACGCCACGAGCCGAACCTGCGTGTGCATATTAAAACAGGTCACTAGAGTCGCACTCGGAGGCGTAAAAACTAGAGCTGTGGAGTCAATAGTCGGATTCGTGACTCGGACTGTTTAAAATGTTGCTTTTTTAAAAAATATCAGAGTCGTAATGTCGGACCATTTATAAATGTCAGAGCTAAAGTAAAGATTCTTCTTCTTTGGCCATGTTCGCTCCCTATGTGGAGCATATGGCCGCCACGCGGCACCTCCATGTTTCCCTGTCTCCCGCCAATAGCTTTGCTCCCTCCCATGACATGCCAGCTTCCCTCAGTTCCGCCGAGTACATCCTATGGATAGTACCCGACGGACGTCCAGGACGCCGGAATCCCACCGGTCGAAAGAAGAGGCAGGCAGGATTGAGGCTTTCCGGAGGCATCCGCAGCACGTGACCCAGCCAGTTCCAACGTCTCTGCATAACCACTGACGTGACGGGACGCTGTTTTGTATGCTCCCTTACCTCTGAATTCCTCACTAAATTGAAAAAAAAAGTAAAGATTATTGTTTTTTTTTCTATTTTCATTATTTTGAATGTAACAAACATTACAGTATTTTAGATTAATTTAATATAAGATATTTTCTAATGAAATCTTTCAATGCAATATTATCTAAGCTTATCTGATCTAATACGATTTTTATAAAGACGTGATTTATTGCATTGCATTAACGTTCTATTATCGTTGCATTGATAAAACTACGATTTAAATTGTACATTTTTAAATTAATATATATATTTTTTTTGTATTTCCAACAACTTCCATTAGCGGGTAAACTTTAAATCAAATCAAAAACTTAGCTTACAAATATTTTTTTTTGTTTTTAAGCAAAATAAACGAGGTCTACAAAACTATCGTTGTAATACTTGTCCATTTCCAATGTCGCGATATACTCTTATTTATTTTATTATTATAAAAGATATTTAATAACAAAAAATTCCGCGCGTATTACAGAGAGAAAAGAATTGAAATATATTTAATATTTGTTGAGGATTCACTCGATCTCTGACGAATTATTTTTAGATAGCCATTGACTATTTGATTGACAAAAATCAATTTATTAAAAATTTTCAGTTTTTTAATTTTCCTACAGAAATAGAACTAGGACGTATGATTTAGAGCGTTTCCACTCAGTCACGCTTATTGGTGGTAATAAATTAGTGCCTAAAATTGTTCAAATAGTTATTTACCCAAGTTACGCGCGTAACTAAAATTATCATGTATATCAGCATACAGGGCTGCATCAAGTACAGCTGTATACAACAATATAATATGCAAAAAATGGTTTCTATTTTAAAACACAAACTTCATGAAATATTTTTCCCATATTCGTCACGAAACAGTTTTTTTTATATACTATATAATATTTGAGCTATTAAGTTGTAAACCGTTATAATTAAGGATTACTGTTTTTTAGAGGCTTTACCCCACAAGCGAACGAAGCGCGCGCTTGGGGTCTCTAATCTTAGGGGCCTCAAAATAGCATATAGTCTATTAAACTCATAAAGTTGTGTATTAAGTTTAAGTAATTCGAAAAACAGGTCCTCCAAATTTGATTGAGCTAGGGCTTCTCAAGTACTAAATACGTCATTGCTGTTTTGATGAGCTCCTTAATCAACTTCATATTGAAAATATTGTAAACACTGTAATTACTTTTAATAGTACTGTTGTTAAGAACAAACGTTTGCCAGAGACAGACGTCATTAGTCATAGTCATTTGAATAGTAAATGCCAATTCTCATAATGATCATCTTAATTCTAAAGAGATAAGATTCAATAACTAAAAGCGGCCCGGCCCTTTGCTTGGTAGCCAGTGTGGGCCGGACTGCACACATTTGCAATATGGATGCCGCGTCCCTGCTTGCCCTTCCATTGTGAGTACCAGAGGTGTGTAAAAATCCACTGCTTTCAAACGTTGTGTCGTAAAACTTACTGCCTTTAATATTTAGTAACAAGTTATTGCTAAATGCACTGTGAAAATAATGTTTGTATGATATTTATCAACTAGGTAAAACTAGTGCGTATTATGTTAGAAAATGAAACACATTACGTAGTTAGTTTTATTTAAAGGATGGGCGAAAACTCGATGATTATTTACAACACATTCTTTTTTAAATTTCTGCTCGTTTTATTAGAATAATCCAGGGGTGGGGAACCTTTTATTCTCAAAAGGCCGCATTCATTTTTCTGACTCGACATAAGGCCGCAGTAAACATTGACTAGGGAATCTTTGGCCGGAAACAATTTTATGCCAATTTCTAAAGCCCAGTCTTCCAAGGATTTTGACATCGAAACTCCTATGAATTTACGGATTTGTCCAAATTAGCAGCGTGACACCTTTTCCAGGGATTTTCAAATCCAAAATCTCAGGAATTTACAAATTTACAATAATTTGCAGAATTACAGAATTTGTCGGAAGGCCGCACCAGAGTAGCCAAAAGGCCGCAGGTTCCCCACGCCTGGACTAATCCCTATAAAGTATTTATAAGGGCATAATACTGTCTCAAAGTAAACGATTGTATTTTTTAATAACGTAAATCAAAATACTAATTAATTAGCCACCTGTAAATGTGTGTAATGTAATGTCAACGACTGAAAGAAAACAAAATATTTTTATAAATGAATGTTTACAACGGCTAATACACTTGTACAAGGGAGTTTCAATGGAAGTATTTAAGCTTTCGATTTCTAATATTTTCGTTGTAACATCATGTTACTATGCAGTTGCCACTAAGCTACTTAAAATATGAAACCAGTTTGAGAAGCGATAGGTAAAGGGCTTCATACCTGCTTAAACCGCGAGATGAGAATAAGAATGAATCATGTAGGGTTACCACAAATCGGCAAATATATTGTTTGGTGAGTTCTGGTTCAATTAAAAAAATGTTTATTTGATATATATTTTTTTTAATTATGTGACAATAAATGCCATGTCAGTCATTTTTCATAAATACTTTCTGATTTGTGAAGAGAAACTATTAATTATAGTTTTAAATGCATTTCAGAGCACTGCACGTTTTAGCTATGCGTTAGTATCAGATAGTTGACAACTGGCTGTATGTCTTACAATCAAAGTGAATGCAAAGCGAAATGGTCTCCTTCGCTATAGTAATCAAGTAATAAAACGCACGCTGTGATCAGTTTGTTTGATATTTTGATTCGCTTTAAGCCGTGTTCCATTGGCGTTCGCTGTGACTGCCCACGCAAGACGTACCGTAACTAGCCGGATGTGACGTGTATAGCGTCTCGCACACCTACAAGTAACAAGAAGCGTCCTCTTTGGGGTATAAATGGTATAATGGTCGTTGCCATCCCGACGTTCCATGCACCGTCCGCCTCGGCGTAAAGTGTCATTTCAATTAATTTTAAATACATGAGCCCTATTATTCAGGTTAATAACATAAGCATTTGCTCACCAGTCGCGTAGAAAATTTGGAAATGTCAACCATATCGCTTTTGAAATAGTTATTAGTTTTTTTTCTTTGCTACTTTTTTTTTTGTTGGTAACCTTTGGTGCAAAGTTTTAATTCATCATTGTAATATCAAATGTTTACGACTAGAGTTTGTAAGACAACCATTCGAAAGTAAAACGTATTTTAATAAATAAATCTTCAGTCAATTTTGTTTTTATCTAGCGCTATCTGAGTAGAGATTGACAATTTACATTTAATGATTGAATTTTCTTATCTGTTTACGCATGCATTGTGTCGCTGCTCTAAGGTTTCTGTGTTATACATTCGTTGAAGTCCATATTTCAAGAGTAAAATAAGCGTATAGGGCATATTTCTAAAAATTGCCTGGTAGCTATTTTTTTGATACTGCCTGTCTTATCTGAAAAGCGTGAGAGAAGCATTTTTTCTTTATACAGTAAAACCCCCATTTACACTATATTCGGGACCGTGTAATTGGGGGTGTGAATGTCATACAAAATAAGGGATTTGATTTTTTTCCGCGGAAAACGCAAAACTAAGATTTCCCTTAGTTTTACAAAAAAAACTGTATGCGAAGCACAGACGACCGTCTCTTAGTAACGGCAATGGAATGCGAATATTTCAAGCCGCCGCGTAATTCGGGGTAGTGTAATTGGGGGTTCCACTGTATTTAAGAAGCGTTAATCCGTTAGCTCAATATATTATGATTGTCTGATATATATGTATAAACTATCTGTAGATATTGTGGAAACTCGCTTTTCATATAATACGTAGCATTACCATAGTGTTCAAATGGGTCTGGGTTCAAGTCCCGGCCAGGTCAATATTAAATTTTGAGATTTCTTCGCTTTAAATTTGAGATATGGGTGGTTGTGATGCAATTTCTACTAGTATAAATCTCGTGTGACTTGTGTGACTTTTGACGCATTGCCAATCAATAGTGTAGTGCCAAATATTAAAAAAAAACTTTAATCATGTAATACAATTGGCTAGGGTCAACCTCTCTGTGTGTCGCATATACAAGACCAGTTTTTGGTAACCCTGTTATACTCGCTCTTGACTGACCGAATCGACGTCATTATACGCGGGTGCCTTCGATTCTTTTGATGAAAACTTTCTCAGTGCAGTCTGCCTCGCTTTTTACAGCTAGTCACAACTCGTCGCATAATGTGCTCGAACGCCGCTCTCTTTATCTGAAACAATAACAATAACAAACAATATTTTAGCATATTTACCGCGAAGTGACTCCTTGTTTTCGCGCGTAAATCCTGGCGTGTAAAAATTCAAGACAGTATTTGTGCGTACTTTGGAAATAATACACAATTGTGCAATAAATAAAGATTCACTTAATAACACGTCATTTTATGTGAAGACGTTTTGGTGTTGAAAGTAAAAAAATAAATATTCTTTTTGAAGCGTAATCTTTTATAAAAAAAACATCGTTATTTTATGTGAAGTTTGAAGGTAACCATTTATCACTTTTCTAGATAAAATAATATTTCATTATTGAAACTGATAAGTAATAAAAAAATGTGTGTTTAATTATGTAATTTAATATATTCACTTTAGATTTTTTCATGATGTAATTTAATATTTTTCTTTGTGAGGTAAAGAGCTTTCATCTAAAATGTTCTTACTAATTTTATCCAATTTATAAGTAGATAGGTACATAGGTCTTCGCACATCTTGCCGTTTAGGGGTTATATAAAACCAGGGCTGTGGAGTCGGAGTCGGAGTCGTGAGAAACGAGCGGCTCGATTTTTTTTGAAAAATATATTTAATGATGTGTATTTAAACAAAATAGTCAAAAGTTTTAACATTTCATGCTTGGCTGACTAAAGATGATCTGATGGTATACATATTATATATAAGTTAAAATAAAATTATTGAAAAATTTCCTCGGAGTCGGAGTCGTCTTTTTCCTCCTCCTCTGCCTTGTATAAAAAATAAATTGCAAAAAGTGACTACGTAAATATTTTGGCGTAATTAAAACGTATTAAACGTAACAATTTGGAGTGAACTCAATTGAAAAACAATGATTATATTTACATATATATGTATTATTACTTTATACTTGTTTATAATATATATTCGCAAATATTTTAATTTAAAGATCGTTTTGTTATCGAATAATATAATAATATAGTACAACGTTCTGGTGCCATTATGTTAACAAAAGGCTCGCTTTATCTCACCCATAATGTATTATTAGACAATATACAAAAAATGTCTATGTCTCTTTTATTGTGAACCCGAAATAAACGTATTTTACGACCAATTTAAAGAGCAACTAAGTCTTATGTTTCATTATGCAATTAAACCATAAACAGAAATTGCAGTTAAGTAATGATTTGATCTGAAAATAATCATTTTTCTAATTATACAAGGGACTCTCGCGAGCTGCTCCGAGCCTCTTCCAGCCCACCTGCTGTATTATTATTTAAATATTAATTAATTAATAATTAAATTATATTACTACACATTTATAACAATTAGTATTCACCATATGAAACACCTCCCTACTAACGTCTAGTTTATTCATAAATACATACATAATTACAAATTGTATGTTAAAATAAATTTTATTAAACGAATAATAAAAGCATCTTGATTAAATAATAAATGATAATTGCACACTTGACCTTCATTTTATATTACGCAAGTAAGTATGTATTAGTTCTACGTCATAAACTAACGATATCATGAATGATTCAGCATTTTAAAATTTACTTAAATTAATACAACACCAAATAAAATAGAAATAGAAAAATAGAAAAAAAAACCATAAAAATAGACCTTTTTTGACACTACTACACCTAATTTGATCGGTTTTTTTACTGTTAACAATCTAACCCTCCAGTGTAGCCAGGGGTGTGCTGAAAGGGGTTCGCACGAGCCCCTTGTTAAATTTTACTATGGTAGGCGAGCCCCTTGTTTATTTAAGAGAAAACAATATTCTCAGATCAAATTTATATATAACTGAAATTTCTGACTAATTTATATCTACGACAGCTTAAGTATACAAAGAAGTACATTTTTGGCCATTTATGTTAAGAATTTTACGTAAATTACATATTTTCTCTTATGTATTGAGTAACAATCCTGTGTGTAGCACTGCATAAAAAATGCGTTCGGCCGTGCTATTTGATGCACTGGCGGATCCAGAAAACATGCCAAGGGATGGCTATTCAATTTGAAAGTTTAAATTCTAGATAATAAATTAATCGGAGCTTTTTACCGGAGTCGGGGTCGAAAAAAACTTTAAATTGTAATTAAGAATGCAGTATGATCGTCATTAATTCGAGCGTTTTTATATTTTATACAACAGTCACTAAAGGGGAGTGACGTGCTGACCAATATCATGCAAATTTTAAACATACATAATGATTTTATTTTTTTAAACTTTAATATACTGATAATAAAAATTGAAAGAACACTAATAAAAATTATTCATGAAACACAAATTTTCGCTAATTCTCTAGATTAGGATTTCCCAGACTTTACCTGCAATGGAACACTTTGCAAACCGTGAAATTTTAACGGAACACTAAGCTTATTTTTTAGTAAATGTTATTAAAACACTTTTTATTATTTTTAAATATATAACATAAAAATATTAGTAAATGAAGCTGCACAGAGCACGGGGTTGGGTATCCCAGCTCTAGCTAGAGTATAGGATTTGTTTAGGCCCTTCGGTATGTCTAAAAAGATCTGTAAAAGAAAAATAACCTGTTTTTTTGTGATTACACAACGCTGATGCTGGGATCTTAGTATTTTACTGATGTGAACAAAGTAAAATTATCCGAAAATTCTCCAAATACGTGGCATAAATAAAAAAAAAACTTGTTTGATATGCTGATCCACGTATTCGCTTACCAAAAACATCTGGGGTTTTCACTTTAGTTTCATGTAAATCAACTAAAAAGAGATTGCAGAGCACTTATAAACTAATTTCATCGAACGAAATACCTAGGTATCAATTTTATTTTGTTTTACTATAATGTATACTTTGTTGTACCTGTCCGTTGTTTTCGGTAAATTAATGTCTGCGCAGTAAATCAAATCACAATGTAACATAGCACACACGCCCACACTTCATCTGCGCATTTTTCGCTTCAAGCGCAGGGAAAGAATGTTGACAGGTGACAATGGCACCTGTAAGTAATATTATGTGCTACTGCATGATACAGCAATCATAAAATAATACACTTTTAAAAAACGTAACCGTAATATTATTGCCGGGTCAATGACACAGTGTTCAAAGGCATGGATGTTTGTAATGTCTTAAATTCCCCCTCACCATTCCAACCCTAAAATAACGGGGTGTAACCTGAGTAATTAGCAAACCACTTGACCTGTCCTAGCCCAATCTTTTCTACCCCTGCTGTCTTAAAACAAGAAACACACACAAAACACAAAACTTTTTGTCACAAAACTTTATTTTGAAATAGGCTCTTTAATTGTTTAGTTTACTATGTTTTATAGAATACATACTTACTGAATTATGTATTGACTACTTTTATATACACCCAATCTTTTTTTACGTGATACATTGGGGGAAAGTGGCGCGTAAAAAGGCTATGTGCCGCCCCTAGGCAGAGTTAAAAATAGCGCCCTTACTACTGCAATAGATAAAAGTATTTTTTGAATAATATTTTTGCGATTAAGTTAAGTATTTTTTACCCATAGGTAATAATATTATTACTAGTGAAAATATATTTTTCGGTATTTTTGTGAGCATTTGACGCTTCTTAGGAATTGCCACCCTTGGCAACCGCCTACTTACCTTTGCCCACGGGACTTCCCTGATGGAATCTCTTTTATTTATCGTAAATTTGTGTGTCAAGTAATAATTTATGCTCTAGAATAATTATCCCGAGTCATGTGTTCGAAACTATATTATTATTGAACACGATACTGTAATGAGACGTAAATAATAAACTAAATGGCAAACAAGTCAAGTAGAATTTTCTTATATCATTAGAGGCGTTTTGTCTCTATCTATTTCAGGCCACATGTTTAAAAGCGAAAGTTTGCATTGTGTAACACTGTGTCACATAAAGTTACAGCAAGTTGACGATCGCGCGATGCATTCAAATTGACCGTTTACTTTCCTCGGAACGTAATTTTCGCCATGCATTATTAAACCATTGGTCTCCAACCTCAATAAATAAATAATCTACTTTTGAAATATTAATTACCTAATAAGCTACGTACGCTATACAGCAAAGCGCCTTAAAACATTTTATTTCCTATTTGAGACAACTAGTTACGGTCTTAAAAAACGTATTTTAATATTCCAATGTATTGCTGTTTAAGAGTAAAACTTTTTTGTATTAATTTTGATTAGGATAGAACACAAATTCAAATTTAATTACATTTATACACAAATCTTAATTGCTATATATGTAAAACATATATTTATCAAGAGATATTGGGAGCCGCACTCAGGGCCGGCGCCATCATACAGGCAAAATAGGCAACCGCCTGGGGCGTAAACCATTGCGTAGATGGAGTATTAAAATTATTTCTTATATATTTTTTGAAATCCGCTGTAATATTGGAGTACTGATTCAAAATAACAGAATTTCATTTTTAACGTCGCTAAAAAAACCTCATAGTTTACATGCAATAAACGGTCAAAATATAACCTTATAATCCAAACTGTCTAAGGCAGTGGAAGGGAACCTGCGGCCTTTTGGCTACTCTGATGCGGCCTTTTGATTTGATCAAAATATTTACTTTGATCAAAAAAATTAACCAGGACTGTGGAGTCGCGTGAAAAAAAGACGACTCCGACTCCAGCTTAAAAATATTTGACGACTCCGACTCCAGCTTAAAAATAATTAACGACTCCGACTCCGAGGAGATTTTTCAATAATTTCATTTTAACTTATACACATATATATATGTCATCAGATACATCACACAGACATACATCAGATCATCTTTAGTCAGCTAAGCATGAAATGTAAACACTTTTGACTATTTTGTTTAAATACACATCATTAAAAATATTTTTCAAAAAAAAATCGAGCCGCTCATTTTTCACGACTCCGACTCCACAGCCCTGGTCATAACTAATATGAATCTTGTACCATTTTCGATTCTAAGCTCTCCAATTATAATAACTTTTGAAATAATTTTTAATTTTACTCTCAACCATCTGGTTATAAAAACACATTGTATATTTTTTCGAGATATGATTAGCTCTTATAATAATAATGCATACAATAATGGGAAAGCAAAAAATGTTGTTTTAAGATGAATATTGTGTGCATGTTTCCTCGTTTCTTAAACACAACTTCTTTCAATGCCATCTTTTTACATACCTTGCAACGTCTGACGAAAAAAGTAATAAATGAAGAACTCTCAAGTCATATGATTTAATGGATTGAAACAAATGTATTTTTTTTTCAATGTCATCAAACAAACAGACTTTTGGAAGAGAATAAGCGATTTAATTATGGGTTTATTTGAAAAAAAAATAGACGTTCTTATTATAAAGAGTAAAAATATATACATACATATACACCGCATCATACAGTAATTTTATTATCGCCAATGTATCGAAAATTTTCAATATGTAATGACTAGCGACAGTTGTTGACGCTCTGGTCGATGTGTGCTTGTTTATAAATAAAATTAAGCAGAATTATTAAAAACAGGACTTTTTCCCTATACACCGCGGGGAAACGACGTTTCGGCACCTTTTTTATTGGCATTTTTTAAATGTTCATTTTAATTTTTAGTTTCAAATCAATATTAGCAAATTTTTATTTTCTTTGAAAACTTTTTACTTTTTCGTGGAACCATTACTATCGCATAAAAAAAGGAAGAAAAGAAAAAGGTTATTAAATAATCATTAAGATTTTGACAGCCAAATTTTTGAATTCACCCTTTTCTACATTATTTTACTCTTCTACATTCAAATTATCAGGAACCAATTTTTTAAAAAGTTTTTATTTGTTTGTTTGTTTTATTAATATTTCGTAATATATTTCACTGATTCTTTATTTAATACAAGAAACATTTCTCAAACACAAATAATATTCCAATAAATGAATAGATTTGTATGAGGGAGTAAAGTTTCGGTTGAACAGTTGGCGTAACAGCTATTTGACCGAGATTTGAAGTTGGTCCACCCGTCGAAAAATGTTCACTCTAGCTGATAGACACATCCAAATGTTTCTGTAAAGAAGTTTTGTCAGTAAAAAATAATATTCTGATGAACATATGAAATTTTAAAGAAGTATGCGTTACAATTGACCATGACGATATGAAGATTTTCCTCGTTGAAATATTTATTCAACTAAACAGGTTATTATATCTCAAACAAGCGTTATTGATTTAAGAAAATACTTTAGATATAATTATTTATGTATTGTCCATCCACGAATTACTTTCATGCCTTCTTCGTAATTAATATTTTATTTGAATACTTAAAAAATAATAAAATGCAAAAAATATTAATATTTGAAAAGTATTTATCACAGAATATTTAATATTGTAAGTGATATTTCTAAATGGTTATTTTAAAACATGCTTTTGATCGAGTCTTTTTTTGATAAAATCACGTTAAAATTAAAGTAGGAAATCAATTGTTTTTTTAGCTCTTTTTATGTCCCGTGTTCAGCACTGGGCAAAGTTAAAAATTTCGTAGTATTGATTAAGAAATCAATTAATGAAAATTGGCATGTCAATTTCACTTTTTATTATAAGCATTTTCATATCGATTTTTTTTCAAATTATCGACCATGTATTTTAAAAAAATAGAAAATTACTAGCACAGAATGATATCATATAAAATATTTGTAGAGAAGGATGTTCATATTATATATAATGTTAATAATAAACGCTAAAAATTATCAGACATAATAAATGTAATAATTGATGTTGTAATTAGACCTTTTCCCTATTATTGAAGTTTCTCATTTCAATGCGTATCGTATGTATCTCTGATAAACGTTCATATCATACTTAATTAATTAGAAGCAAATCACCTTCATGTAATGTGTTTTTACGACTCTGTTATCCAAAGAGTATGGCAAGAGAGTGACACGTGTCATTCATACACACCGCATAGCAATTTAAATTTGGAATGAAAATATTAGCTGACTTAAATTGACTGAGATTTGGATCGGACCAAGTTTTTTGGAAACTTATAAGTTTTACTAAAATCCAACTGAATCCAGATGATATTATGTTACAGGTGCATTTTTAAAAGAAAATCTAACGTTCAAATATACCAAGATCGTAGTTTTATAGAGCAAAGGTTAAATAGTAACAATGAATATTTAATGATCATTAGAGATCAAAGTTTTAGTTATTTCAAGATTATTTTCAATATTTATACATCTCAGAAACATCGAACATAATTGCATACTATCGCAAACATCATTTGGTGTAAATCAGTAATGCACAACCTGCGGCCCAAATACGTTATCACCAAAAATGTACATTATATTTTATATGTGTAAACAAATTATGCAATAGCAAAAATATATAATCAAAGTCGTCACTGATAGAAAAAAATATTCTGTACTGCTTCAACGCATCCTTCAAAGCATCACAGAGATAAATTTAGATTTATTGAAACATTCCGGTATGACGACAGATGGAGCTCTGGCAATGATTTGATCAAATATTGATATAGTGTATCTCATGGCAAAAGTCATGCGTGAGCTTGGTCACGATTTTTTAAAAAAAATAATATCACTGCAGCAAAAACTAATGAGAAAAGATTTGTGGTTTGAAAATGTAATGGCCACTGCAGTGCATATAGTTAACTTCATTAATTCTAAAGAACTGAATCACCGAACCTACAGAATTTTTAAAATTCACTACCCCTGAGAGAAGATGAAGTGTTGGAAGACCACGACTTTGCTGGATGGGTGGGGTATCATAGGACCTGCGAGTACCCTGTGATCAGAGATTCATCTTGGCAGCTGGAGCTGATCGATTTGCAGAACGATCCCTTCTTTCCTATGCCCTTCTTTCAAAAAGCTTGTGCACCACTGCTTTAAATATTAAACCACTGTCATGTAAAGTGCCGATTTTTAAAATACAATACTTTACGAAGAAGATGTCGATATGTATAATACAAAATATTTCTTAGACTTTCTCTAAATGAAATAATATACTTGTTGTTTTGGAAAGACCGTATGGTCATTTTGGTTGTATTTTGTTTAGCTTTTGACTAAGAAATTTTGATAAAATATTTACAATTTGAATATTGTTGAACAGACAACAATAAGTCGTACCCCTACAATTGTCATAAGTGGGTTACGATGTATTCTTGTTGGTCAAAGAATATGTTGCCTTCAATTTATAAAATTCAATGTTTTTATAGCTAATTTTCATAAAAGTTTTAATTAAATAACAAATAATATAAGTGTATGTAGTGGAAGTGGTTTGTGTATAAAAGTTCAAGATGCCCAACTCCACACCGACACCTGGTGGATCAGGTGGGGAGATGAATAGAGAGAAGCTGAGGAAGATGTTCAGCTGGTCAAGCAGCTTAATAGAGTAAGTATCATAATATTAATTATTTCTACGTAATTTAATCAGACAGGTGCTCAACTTCTTCCGCATACTGCGTTTACTTTCATTTATTAAAGAGGTGTGCTCAACAGAGCATATTATTATATTATATAAAATTTTACTATAGTTTTACTATAGGCTTTGTCTTATCTTCTAATTGAATAATAATAAAAAAAGTTAGTAAAATATTGATGGAAAAATGTTTATCTTGAAAAAAACTATGAGCAATATTAACAAAAAAATATTGATAAATTTTCCTAATTATCAATTAATCCCATTGGTAAGATCTTTTATTACGTTAACAATATTTACAATACAAAATTGAAGGGTAAAAAAAACGAAAAACGTTAATACAAGTCCTTACACTATAGAAAATTAAAGTTTATATAGAATATGTCATCATCATCAATACCTTTTTATGACTTATGTTTTTATTGCATGTTCGTAAAACCAGCATAAAGATGGAAACCAGCGAATATAATTTTGCGTGAATTCAGTGAATTAAACAAAATTCTGTTAATCGTTGACGTTTGACAGATTCAATAAAGTTTTTTTAAGTATAATTAATCAATTTAATTCGTTATAGTTTTACAGTGATTGCATACAAAATAATTGTAAATATATTCTATACATCTTTCTATTTGACGTGGTTGCATTTTGATGAAATTTTGTTCAAAAAACCTCTTTCTAACGAAAATACCTCTTTGGATTAATCGAATAAATTATCGACTATAACAACAGTGAACATAGACACAATTATTACATATAAGTTATAACCAAAGGCTGTAATATTTTGTCCGGAGCAGGAACGCAGCACGCAAATTTAAAAAAATATTTTTCTTTAATTACTTTTACTCTTAATTTTATCAAATATTAAATAATATGACACTTTGCGAGACTCCAAAAACAAAATTATTCACAACGGCTTAATAGACAATCTTTCAGAAACGAATCAGTGCAGCCATTGGAAGATACGGACTTCTCAGTAGACGATAAATTTTAATAAAATAACTGGATAGACTAGAAAAACGTCAGAAAGTTGTTTAATTACATAATTTGAAGAATAACAAGAATTTTATGAAGATTGCAATACTATGGAGGGCATAGGAATGCTAAAAGTAAAATCTGTGTTTGAAGCTATTTATTTTTTATCCAGAAAGGATTCAAACAACATGCTATATCATCAAGTATGTCCACTACTCATGCGAGTGTTTGGAGACGACAAATGATGAAAGATTGTTTCCTCTCAGCCATAGTATATTAAAATGTAAATAACGGTATCTATAAATTGTAATTTTATAAAGATTTTTAAGATGTATGTGTTTTTTTTAAAGAAAAGTTAACGTTGTTCTTATTTTAAAACAATCATGAAGGTTGGAGCTAAGCAAGGAGCGGGAAAATAAAAAAAGGTTCACTCCATTGCCTCTGGTGATAACAATCGTAAAATTTAATTAAAACAATCATATTAGATACCCTCGCTTATTATTGTGTAGTTTCTAATAGATTTGAGAATACCTCGTTGCTTCGTTGGAATGTACATAATATGTGAACTTCGTACAGTGGCTGTGTTTGATAGTTGGAAACCTCAACGTAGATTTATCTATGTTTATATTATTTTCTTTACCTTTCTCTCGCTAGAAAATAAAGAAACTGTATGCGAATTTTGCTTAGGTGTAGATGTAACCACAAATTCAAAGTGCGCATTTATTTATAAACAAGATACTAACATACCTGCAAGTTTTGTAAATAGATTCTTTATTACACTTATTTATATTCCCATTAGAATATTCTAATACAACATATAATTAATAACAGATTCACAGTTGTTTAAAGTAATTCGTTAGTACATAGTTAAGAATTGTACACGTGATGTTTATTTAGCATATCGATATTTTAAATTACGCGATAATTGAAAGAAAATATCTTTCATTGTTCAATTTGTATTATTTAATTAAATATTATGGACATGAATTGAAATATAATAGTAACAAGTTATTTATAAACACAATATCCCTTTGTACTTTATTTCCAATTTATTTAAAAAGGTCAATACCGGTTTCGCTCATGGCGAGCATTGTCAACTGATAAGAAATATAATTTAGCATCATTCATTCTTTTTTATCATAAAAATCACATATGAATTCGAATGCAGCGTTTGAGATTACAGTTTTCAGCTGTTTTAATACTGCCTTCCATCCTCTTCAAGATTCCCCACCATTGGAATAGGGAGAACCTTTCCTAATCTAAGCAACACGCGAATTCTTAAATTTTGTTCACGTATAACGAGAGTTCTTAACGTTTTTGTGGTAATGGGCGCATTTGAGACAGGATATAGCGGCGGGCGTAAGCCAGTTTTCTAAAAAAATACAATTAAATATATAACGACGAACAACTAGTGTGACCTTTGACATTGCAATTCACTTACTAATTTCTTAAAGTTGGGAATCTATTATGATCATCTGAATCGTAAACGATGGTCATTTTTTTTAAGACATTCTTTTTAAGGGTGCGTGAAAATAGCTTCGCGGGCGCACATGCGCCCGTAGGCATAGGGTTAAGAATACTTGATGTATCTACAAATTCGATATTCGGCATACGGTATATTTCGAATGTACAATTTGCCGATGATAATATCTTAGAACCACGTACTAACAGATATCGCTGTTTTTTTTTTCAATTTTTCCTATTAATGCATTTACAGTTGACATTGAAGAATATTTTACGTACGTAAATATTTGAATATAATATGGTGGAGTGGTGAAGAAATATCAATAATTTAAGTACAAAATAATCACCAAATAATGTTGTTTGATTCTAAACATATTATTCATATTTAACAAGGTATATCGTACAATTTATATTGTCTTAAAAACATATAAATATTTCCGTTGTCTGTCAAGGTTTCGAAGACATCATTCACATTCTTAACTCTATATTTTATTGCGTCAATTATTTTTGCTTTTTTCTGGAAACTTTATTGTATTAATTGCCCATTTCACAGATTATGTCTATTTTTATTTGACATATATTATTAATGTCGGGTCCATGGTCGAATGGCAACGTTATTAGTTTAGATAACAGTGCTCACGAGCGCTGTTATCTAAATCCTAGCACGGACAGTTTTAAAAAATGATTTTTCAATCGATTTATTGATTTCTACTCGAATACATTTCTCTTTGTATGATGAACAAATTCTACCGTAAATTGATTCTTCCGTACACAGAAATCGCAAATATTATTTAAATTTTAATGTGTAATGTGTTAAGTCAAATTTTCGTATTTTTCAGAATCGAAGCAAGCAAATTTTTAAATTATAATGAATATGCAAATTTTAACACATGCTTTGAAAATGTTCGGAATATTGTGTCCGAAATTTTCTATATACGAAAAATTCTTTGTACGGAATAATCTTGTTTGTAAGCATCGGTGTACGGAGAATCAGTGTACTGAGAAATCGTATTCGGGAGAATTTCGGAACCGAATTTTAGATCACAAACATCCTTGCCTTCGAACATAAGTGATAATTCAGTTCAGTGATAATTCAACATATGAAATATGTACTAAAGGCACTGAAACTACTGACCGATCTATAGTTTTTTTTACTGATTTTTGTATAATTCAAGCGGAGGTACTTGTCCTTTCGTTGATGGAAATTTCTGTAGGTTGATTGATGTTTTTTTTTTCATTTAAGTGTCTGAATGATGGTTTTCCATGAATCGTAAAATAAAGATAAAGTATGTTGTGCTTTTAAAAACATCTGATTAATTCGTGGTCGGGGCTAATCCTGCAATCCCGTTCACCATGTCGACTATGTTCAGTATTTCCAGGATTAATAATCATCACCATCCGTAGGTTAAGTTTAAGGATAATATAATAAATCGATACAAAAAACCATGACATCACTTAACATATACTTACTCCACCCATGGACTCGCTGTCATGTTAAGTCTAAGTTTTCATTTTATAATTGACCTTTGTATTGATTGCTTAGCCTATTGACAGATTTTGCCACGCTCGTACATCACTTGGAATATAATTAAAAATGTAAGATGCTCACAATTGAAAAATACATGAAATTTATTAAATGCTATGTTCAAGTCACTTACATTATAATAAAAACGATAAATTTATTTATTGAATTCCAGTCATTAGCAGTTAATTCCGATCTATTAGGAACGGTTCTAATTCTCGATTTTGGTGCGCCCGCCAACTAATTTGAGCAAATCGTTAAATTCCGGCTTTTCGGATTTAAAATTCTTGAAAAAGCTAAAAACAAACGAGTCACGCTGATTATTTGGGCAGGAAATCTGTGGTGTCCGCCGCCCTTCCAATATTTTAGAATGCGCTCTAGGGTCCAAAAGGGTTGGTAACCTCTGCTCTAAATAAATACTACCCACCATTTTATTTTCGAATCTCACAATTGGTTTTAGAATACCATAACGGGATTTGACATATATATATATTGGATAACAGGACATAACAAATAATCGATCATATCTTTTTTTTTTGCTTTATCCGGTTACTATATTATTAGTACCACGCAAAATCTCCAGGATTATTTGTAATCCAACAATCGCTCTAGTTTTTTGCTACGCCATGCCAGAATTCTTCAGTTCCACATCATTAAGATAGAGATCTTGTAAGTTGTAATCTATGTAAGGTTTACCACGAGGAATGTCGCAGGAAGATCTAACCCATTTCATACGCACCGATTTCCTTAAATGTTAAAAGAATGTTACCTCCAATATTCGATGCATGCAGTGTTGTGATGTATTTTTTTCTTCAATACAATGCTGTTAAATTATATTCATTTTAAATTGATAAATACAGGTATATGAACATTGAATTATTTTTAATTAAATTATTCATATAGCCTACCATTATTTTCTTGTTGATGCTTTTATGTGTATTTGCATAAGTTGGAATAAAAGATTTCAATAATAATCGCGAGCATTGTCAACTGATAATTCTATTACAAAATAGTATTCTCTATATGTTTAACGAATATAAAAATATACAAAGGTGATGATCACAATAATCATACATAGCTTTCTGTAACTTTAGTTTCAAGTATTATCATGAAAAATATTTTTTTGTAGTAAAACCTGTTATTTATTGTGAATTGCGTGATTGAAAACTCTTAAGTTAAACCATTTTTTAGTACAGTAATAATAGTATCAGAGATTGTCAGCTAATAATCAGATTGAAATATGACATATAACACATTTATGTAGAAAAAAATGGAGTAGAATCACAAATAAATGATGAAAATATACGGAATAATATTTCCAAACATTACTGAGAAATAATAAACTAAATCAATTGCTAATTTTGTTTGATTTAATACAACATAGACATTTATTTTTTATAAAAAAAATATTTGACATTATAATTAAATTTTTACGTAAACCTGTTGTTATTCAGTCGCTTACCCTCTCTCCGCGCAGTGGGAAGAGATAGAAGGATATGGCTAGGAAAGGACTAGTCGCTCTTTGCTACACCCTGTTACTAGCATCGGATGGGCGGAAGGGAATGTTAACATTTCATAAATTCATGACATGAAGTGGGTTACAAGACCTGTTCCCGTATAATTGAAAAATGTCTCTTTTGTATATTTTATTAATAAATTTCAATAGAAATGATGCCCTAAGACAAGAGTTAGCTGAACGGAAAATTCAAAGGCTGCGCGGACCAATCTAACAAATGCGCGGCATAATTTTTCATATAGTGTTTTAATTAGCATAAGAAATAATATTATTATTTAATAATTTAAAAATATGTTTCTTACTAATAATTAATTGTATTAAATAAAAAATAATAACTTGAAAAACTCGTTTTGGTATATTATATACAGTAGAATCAAGCACAAATTAGGGAAACAAACAGAATCAAATGATCAGTCATTAATATTTTTTTTTACATCGTTCCTTATAACCAATCCTTATATTATATATTCCATCAAGATCTATTTATTGGTCTTACAAAAGAAATTTAATTTTAGTAGAATTATCTAACTGCTCATTTTTAAATTTATTTCGATCAACTATGGTTAAACGAATTAAATATATATTATTTGAATAGTTGTATTAGAGTGCGCGACAACCCGGAACGAGTGAGCAGCATTCAAACTGCTGCGCAGCCTCGCATGCGCGCAGCTTAGAGGGTACGTTGGTCGGTAGGTGTATTTTTCTTGAATGAAATGAAGGTTTTAAACTTAAACTAAAAAAATAAATGAACTCAACACTGAAAAAAATATAGCGTGCACAACGAACGCATGTAGAATATTATTGACAATTATAGATTCGATCTGTCATTGTGAAACCAACGTGACATTGACTCGCTCATATCTTCTCCAATTCAACTATAGCGAAGATAATATTACTCTTTGCCTTGCACTGGAGGCCTGACCCTGGCCTAGCAACGCACTTAATGATTGGGTTAAGACTTGTGACCTATACTAATTACTTATTTTTTTCAAAGAAAAGTACACAGTGCGAGCTGCAATGTATGGTAGTTTCAATGAACATGTTCCTGTGTTTGGCTGTGATCCAAATATGAAATTAATTAAATGCATGAACATATGTAAATATGTGCATCAGCGTAGCTGCAATATGGGTCTTCAAGTAAACTGTATATTAAAGCTTTGCCCATTCAATTCGATTTTGTATTAGTATATGTATATACCACGTCGCACTATTTTAGCGTTTTTTGACACCCCCTTACCCACCGTCGCATTTAGACACAACATCTTAGACACCCTTAAAAATGATGTCACATTTTTGAAAACCTCCCAATTATTAAGGGTTTTTCCGTAATGCGAGTTTTTGCCGAAATTAAGAAAATGATCAATTTTATTCTTAAAAAGATGATATTATGTTGGCTATATGACGCCACGCTCACTTTAACCCCTAGTGCGTGACGTAATATTAAATGAATAACCTCATATCCAGTGGTGGATTGAGCACATGAGAGGCTTCAAGCGCAATCGAATTTGTAGACTATGTTTTTCGGATAGCATCGTCAGAAAATTCCATGTAAAATAATACAAATAAATTAAAATCTGAACAAAAAATATACTGACTATAAAATATAAGCAATTTTTAAGGCCCCTGTGATTTGGAGGGCCTAAGCACGCACCTCATTCGCTTATAGGGTAAATTTAAAAAGGTGAACGCGTTTTTCAAATAGAATTGGAAGCGAATGTAACAGAAGTTCATATTTCATTTTTCTTGATCCTTAATATAATAAACCTATAATAATCTAATAACCTGGGGAATTTTCCGTGCCAAATTTATTGCATAAACATTTGACATTATTGATATTTTGAAATATGAGTTGGTTGTTGATGAATCATTCGTCATTTCAATTATCATTATCATTAAGGAATACACAAAAAAATGCAACTCGTATTGCAAAATGATCTCATCTTTGTTTAATGAACGCTTTTTTGACGATGATGTATTGGGTGAATAGATTTTGGTTAGTTTTAAACAGTACATTAAAAAACTGTACTCACTTCATGGCAAGCTTTTTTAAAGACTTTTTTTTATCAATGTCCGTTTACAATGTGAAGCATATGTCTTCCTAATAGAAGTATATCAACAGATTTTTTAATGGTAACTGCTTGTTATTCAGTTAATGAACCTCTCTTATCTTTCGAAGATAGTAAGGATATAAAGATATGGTTAGGACATGACTAAAAGGTAACTAATCTCTCTCGTTTTGCCCTGTTGATTTTAGGATTGGAATGTTGGGAGGATTTTTTAGATATCACAACAACTCATTCCTTCGAACAGAAGTTGAGAATACTGAGAGCGCTGCCTTACTCTGAGTTACTCTTACCACAATAAGCACATTAAATCAAGCATTAGACCCCTGGCTCTAGTCACAGAATAAGTCTATTAACCTGGTATTGTTTTGTGTCATGAAATTTATTTATGAGTGTTACGGTATCCAGTACATTATATTCAAAAGATACCTAAGATAAAGAAAGACCAACAGCCAAAGGCTTGAAGAAAAAAATCAAATGTTTTCAAAGTAAAATTTTCCTGATTTGATTCGACTGCCTGATTAATTAAGGAATGATAAGTCAAATAATAGAAATACTACCAAGGCAACAATTTGACATTTGTGTTATATCAAAATGTTCATTGTAATAAAATAGTTGTATTATCTCACAAGTGCGTGACTCGAAAAGATTGTGGTCACTGAACGCACGTTTATACAAAACGAAAGCGCACTGTCCAGTTTCGTCAGACAAGAACTTGCAGTCATTTAATACTATGTGACCCAGTCGAATATATATAAATTTTTAACTTAAAAAATAATTATTAATTATAATACAATTTTATATCTTTAAGCGCAGCACAATTTGTTATTCATTCAAATCGGTACAGAAAAAAACACCAGGAACGTAGAACGGATTCGTCCCGTAATATTTTATTAAAGTTATTATACTTATTTTTATTATTTATACATTTCAAGAATATTAAATGAATTTCATGTTTTTACGAAAATTCTGGCTCGTTCAACTCTTCAATCTTGTCCTTTTATTATTATGATAAATTGGCAGTGGCGGATTATCAAATAAGCTCACGAGGCGCGTGCTTTGGGGCCTCCGAATCTGAAACGCCTCAAGAATAACCTTAAGGCTAATTTAAAAAAAACATTCAGTTCTCGCAAATAGCAAAAACTAGTTTTACTAAACAAATAATTGATGCAATGTTTTTCAATTTATGATTTAATTTGAATGTTTTCGAAATTTTAGCTAATTATAAAATTTCTATGATTTAAAGCGATTATAAATATGAAAATATCGAATAAATTTCTTTCTGTTTTTCAAAAACAGGGTCTCCGAATTAAAAAGAGCCTCAGGCCACCCATGTTCTTAATCTTACTTAGAGAGCCGATGTTTGTTTTAAATTATGAATGCGGTCTTTCTGTCAACACTTTTACACATCGACTGTGGAAAGGGAAAAGGACGTAACACACACAAATCAGATTTTACAGGAGGCGCAAAAAACGTGTTTTGATGATTTGGGCTATATGCAAATTATGAATTATACGCAACCTTGAAGTACACGGAGACTTCTAAACTGCTCTTTAATTGAAATAATATAATATTAATTAAAGAAATTGGTTAGAAAAAACCTATATTTCAGTCTTTTTTCTTGGTTTTAATTTTTTACAAGGTCAAATTTTTCAAACTTAAAAGCTAAATTTAGATGCTAATTCGGCATTCGAAGCTTGCATCCTTTTTATAGAACGTGTATCAAGTTTGATGCATTGTGATTATCGAAAAAAGCTGTTTTGAAAAAACTGTGGGTTACGTCCTTTTTCCTTTCCACAGTCGACATGTATGCTTGTAACTAGGGTATCCAATCCCGGGATCCGAGATCCCGTCCAATTTTCTGATCCCAAAATCCTGGGATTTCAGGATTGAGAAATTTTGAGCAAATCCCGAAAATTGGCGAAAAAGTGTAGTGAATCGAGGATTTAAAATTTCTCAGAGAGCTAAAACTCACCAATACTTTCAAATTATACACGATTTCACGTTGAGTGCCCAATCCCGGGATGCCGGTATTGAAAATTAATGAATCCCGAAATCCCGGAATTGGATACCCTACTTGTAACTTATTATTTCACCTATTTTCACCTTCTCTGAATAATGAAATAGAGCTTCTGACGTACCCGTGGGTACAATCAATGACTGAATGCACCCTGTATAATTGGCATTTGCATGAAATTTTCAGCGTAAATAAAGCTTAAAAAATACTTTCCTTTTTATAAAACTACCAACGAAATTTTATTAAATAAGATCGATCGATTTATTTTGAAATTTTATTTGAATTTAATGGGTACAAATACATTTTTAAAGGTCAATAGAACATGTTCAATTATTATAAGAGCATAACAATGCACTGATTTTTCCGTTTGTAATCTGGTTGTAAATATATTACGATTCCGGGTGTCAAGGAGTCATTTCATATATTTAGGTATACACGAAGCTACCGATGCATGAGCACGATGCACTCTCACTGATAGTAAGTAGTGTTGCCTAATATTATTATATATTAACCGTCAGCAATGCAACAGAAGTGAACTTTCTTCCCACTCCGTACCAGGGTGGTCAGGCGTAAAAATATTTCCGGGAATGCCCGTTATAGAAACAGTTTTCCCGATACCCGATACAAAGTCAGTTATTTATTTAAAAAATGACAAAAATCTATTGCGGGAAAAAAATATTTTTCCAAACGATTGTAAGAAAAGACTGAAATAAAATATGAAAAATTTAACTTGAATTAAATGGAATAAAAACTATATTTTATGGAATCCAGTCCACTAACATTTAAGCAACGACTCAGATTATCAAAGTTTTATCTATAATAATGTCGAATTTCACCGACTAAACAAAGTAATGGATCGTGTATACTTGTTTTACTAATGTTTAAACCAGCGATACTCAAACTTTTTTCGTCTCGACCGCATCTTGGTTTTCACTACATTACGTGAACCACAGCATCTTCCGCATACTGTATATGGGCTCATTCGAGGTGAAGTGAGCCAACTGGTATTTTAGAAAAAAAATAGTTTAGATGCGTTGTAATATTCGTAAGTATCGTAAAAAGGAAGCAACGTCAGTTAATACACATTGCAATCAGTGGCGGATTTAGCACTTTGGAGGCCTCAGGCGCAATAAATTTTGGAGGCCCTGTTTTTCGAATAACACAAAAGTGCCACAAAACTCCTCGTAGAATAATAATAAATATTGAAAGCTGAAATTAAAATACAAGGTTTTATTTAATTTATGCTATTTTTGACGCCCCTAAGATCTGGAGGCCCCAAGTGCGCGCCTCTTGCGCTTATGGGGTAATCCACCACTGATTGCAATAGTATTATCTCCGTAAAATAAAAATATCAAATCCACCAAAACACAAAATAAAGACTTACTTGTACTTAAAAGTTCAAATATTTTTTTTACTATTTTACTAGTTGGCTTACTTTACCGCTCGAGGGCCCATATAATACAGTGTTATAGCATAAATGTAAGTACACAAAAATACAGATGCATCCAAAAAACTCATTCGGTAACGTATTTTTTTGCAAACAATACCAAATGTGAAACGTGAAAAAGTATCTAGTGTCTATGATTGTTTTGAGCATCACATAAAATTTTAATGGGCCGCAGGTTGAGTGCCACTAGTCTAAGCGATTTATCATTGGACAACGTAAGAAAACCACCTAATGTCAAACTCGGTAATAAAAATAAAGAAGACATACATAGTATTATTATCAAAAGTAACAAATTATATTATAATTTGGATTAGATAAATAGGTTCCAGCATGACTGTTTATTTCTGTTTATGTATGCCTGAATAATACAAATACCTTTTTCGAGCCGAAACCAAAAAAACCTGTACCATTCATTACGACAGAACCGTATTAGGATTAATTGTTAATGTTATAAGCCTTTGTCTGTGCGTATTCACAGTCAACAAAACCAATGTTTAATCGGAAAAAAGCGCTGTAGTTTAAAAGTTTTGTCGTATTTTTCAAAGTAATTTTTAGTTGATTAAAAAACTTGTAACTTCACGCAAGTACAAACATACGTTGTCAAAATTAACTGTATGGCAGACATACAAACATTGATTTTTATATATAAGACCTACTGTTATTTAGTTGTAGTATATCTATAACCTCCCCGGAAGTGCAAGAAAAAAGTATGTCAAAGTTTTATTGCAATCGTATGAGTGGTGTGGCAACGCACAAAGTACGATCAGACAAACATTAATTTTTACATATCAGATCATTTATCTTTCTTTTACAGTTTGACTCTGTTCGCTGTCATCAAATAAGATGTTTGCGCAACTTTTATAACTAGACTTAACTGCAGTTGTGCGTGGACTCGATATAAAAAAAAACTTGCTTCGGTTGCCACACCTCAGATGGGTATTTCTGGATTCTTTTACTTTCTGATAAAATGACATTCGATCAGCGAACGTACGAGGCATTTCCCCTTACAAATGTACCCGTTGAAAGAATTTGGAGGTCTCGCGTGATGGCAAATACTCTACATTTGTCGCCCCCTCAGGTCACATTGACTATTGAATCGTAGGTAAATAAAATTGTATTATAATTATTCACGATGTATTATTAATAGCAGGTCAATCTCTACTCATAGAATCTCTTCTATTAATAATGAAACATTTTTTTTCATTCTTGACACGCTTTTTTATCGCTGGAATTTTTCCGAATCTTTTCTGAAAAGACGTATAACATAACATAACATAACATGATAATAATAACAAAAAAACATATTAATTTCAAGCGGTAATTGCGTTTCATTATCCCAATTTTCAATGCCCATCTACTGTAAGCACCTAGATTACTATAATTATTAATTATTATTATTATGTTACTCTTAAACAATAATTTAGCTTATCATTATTAAGATGAAAGAGAGGTTTAAGAACAGCTTACAATTTACAAACCAGTCCACGTCAAAATTTCTTATTCGGAATATTCTATGAAAGGTTTATTTTATTTACAATACCGAAGGCGTATTCGTATATCGACTGTGGAAAGGAAAAAGGACGTAACCCACAGTTTTTTAAAAACAGGTTTTTTTTCGATAATCACAATGTATCAAACTTGATACACGTTCTATCAAAAGGATGCAAGCTGCAAATGCCAAATTAATATCTAAATTTAGCTCTTAATTTTGAAAAAGATGACCTTGTAAAAAATTAAAACCAAGAAAAAAGACTGAAATAAAAATTTTCCTAGACAATTTTCTTAATAAATATCAGATTATGTCAATTAAACACCACTTTAGAAGTCTCCGTGCACTTCAAGGTTGTGTATAATTCATAATTTGCATATGGCCCAAAATCATCAAAACATGTTTTTTGCGCCTCCTGTAAAATTTGATGTGTGGGTTACGTCCCTTTTCCTTTCCACAGTCGATATGCTGATATGATGACTATTTAGCAGAGCTGTGGAGTCGGAGTCATGAAAAACGAGCGTCTCGAAACATTGAAATAAAATTATATTTAATAATGTGTTTTCAGACCACAATAGTCCATAGTGTTGACATTGCATGCTTGGGTGACTAAAGATGATCTGATGAATTACAAATACATAAACTAAAATTAAATTATTGAAAAAAATCTTTGGAGTCGGAGTCGTTTTTTTCAATTTAAAGCTGGAGTCGGAGTCGTCTCTTTTACGTGACTCCACAGCCCTGCTATTTAGTATGGAAAAACTTCTTTTCATTAAATAAATACCTATTAGATAGCAAAAAGTTTTGGAATCATTTTCGCAGTAACTGTACAATTTTACATAAGCTATATAAAAGATTTTTAAGGATAAAGAAAACTATTTAGTGTTTAAATAATCCACATTTATAATGAATACATGCAAAAATTGACAAAAGAATAATTTGTTATAATTTAATTGTACGAGATAAATAAATAAAAAAAAGTTTATAGCGACAGATGCGACGATTTTTATAAGCTTTTATCGGAGACGTGAGTGTCTACGCTATTACTCTTTTTTGCATGTCCTCCGGTGTATCCGGTAGATGGCAATGTAATGTATATATAAAAGATTAACATTACTATAGGTATTATGTCAGGTTATTTGAAAATATTATAGTAAGTAAAATTTAATATTTTTACTTTTATTGTGTATACCTACCCTGTATCCTGTTACTGAATCAAAAACACTTGACGCAATATTTCAAAATAATAAACACAATGTCTTTGATTAGTGATGATTATTATTTTAATTTTAGTAAATGTTACTTACTGGTGTTGGTGGATAAGTATTTTATAATTATTTAAGTGAGAAAAACATAATATTTAAAAATGATTTAAATTTTTATCAGTTGATACAGCCCGTAATGAGAGACGTCGGTCCTTGTCTTTATGTAGAATTCGTATGCATAATTTAGGTATATTTTAATATTTTAAATTCTGTTAATTTTACTTTGCTTAATCATAAAATGATCTTTTGTCTACAAACTTGTAACAAATAAAATCATGTTCTTAAAATTAACTAACTGGTGTCCACTAATCTCATATATTTACATAAGTACAAGTAACACTGATAATAATTACTAATCAGATTACAAAAATAGAGTAGTTTTTAGTTTAAATTATTAACCGTACAAATTTCAAATTATATTTGATTTTTGACTGAATTGTGTTACCAAATACCTAAGTATTATCATAACAACTAGACTAGTACATAATTCGATATAATATGACTTGCGATTATTCTGAAGGTCAACTCCTCTTATAATTATTACTACTAGCTGTAAGCCCGTTGCCCAGCAACGTGAGATTTTTGTTGCAAAGTATTTAATTTAATTTAATTTTATATTATTTTATGTTATTTTATTTTATTTTATTTTATTTTATTTTATTTTATTTTATTTTATTTTATTTTATTTTATTTTATTTTATTTTATTTTATTTTATTTTATTTTATTTTATTTTATTTTATTTTATTTTATTTAATTTTATTTAATTTTATTTAATTTTATTTAATTTTATTTAATTTTATTTAATTTTATTTAATTTTATTTTAATTTATTTTATTTTATTGTATTTTATTTTTATTTATTTTATTTTTATTAGAAATTTCGTAAATTATTTAATTTTTGGAATAATGTTTAAGTTTGCTAACAACCATTTTTCGTAGTAGCCGAAATTTCGTTTATATTTAATTTTTGGAATAATGTTCAAGTTTGCTAACAACCATTTTTCGTAGGAGCAGAAATTTCGTAAATTATTTAATATTTAGAATAATGTTCAAGTTTGCTAACAACCATTTTTCGTAGGAGCAGAAATTTCGTAAATTATTAAATATTTGGAATAATGTTCAAGTTTGCTAACAACCATTTTTCGTAGGAGCAGAAATTTCGTAAATTATTTAATATTTGGAATAATGTTCAAGTTTGCTAACAACCATTTTTCGTAGGAGCAGAAATTTCGTAAATGATTTAATATTTGGAATAATGTTCAAGTTTGCTAACAACCATTTTTCGTAGGAGCAGAAATTTCGTAAATTATTTAATTTTTGAAATAATGTTCAAGTTTGCTAACAACCATTTTTCGTAGGAGCAGAAATTTCGTAAATTATTTAATATTTGGAATAATGTCCAAGTTTGCTAACAACCATTTTTCGTAGTAGCAGAAATTTCGTAAATTATTTAATTTTTGAAATAATGTTTAAGTTTGCTGACAACCATTTTTCGTAGTAGCCGAAATGTCTTAAATTATTTAATTTTTGAAATAATGTTCAAGTTTGCTAACAACCATTTTTCGTAGTAGCAGAAATTTCGTAAATTATTTAATTTTTGAAATAATGTTTAAGTTTGCTAACAACCATTTTTCGTAGGAGCAGAAATTTCGTAAATTATTTAATATTTGGAATAATGTTCAAGTTTGCTAACAACCATTTTTCGTAGGAGCAGAAATTTCGTAAATTATTTAATATTTGGAATAATGTTCAAGTTTGCTAACAACCATTTTTCGTAGGAGCAGAAATTTCGTAAATGATTTAATATTTGGAATAATGTTCAAGTTTGCTAACAACCATTTTTCGTAGGAGCAGAAATTTCGTAAATTATTTAATTTTTGAAATAATGTTCAAGTTTGCTAACAACCATTTTTCGTAGGAGCAGAAATTTCGTAAATTATTTAATATTTGGAATAATGTCCAAGTTTGCTAACAACCATTTTTCGTAGTAGCAGAAATTTCGTAAATTATTTAATTTTTGAAATAATGTTTAAGTTTGCTGACAACCATTTTTCGTAGTAGCCGAAATGTCTTAAATTATTTAATTTTTGAAATAATGTTCAAGTTTGCTAACAACCGTTTTTCGTAGTAGCAGAAATTTCGTAAATTATTTAATTTTTGAAATAATGTTTAAGTTTGCTAACAACCATTTTTCGTAGGAGCAGAAATTTCGTAAATTATTTAATATTTGGAATAATGTTCAAGTTTGCTAACAACCATTTTTCGTAGGAGCAGAAATTTCGTAAATTATTTAATATTTGGAATAATGTTCAAGTTTGCTAACAACCATTTTTCGTAGGAGCAGAAATTTCGTAAATGATTTAATATTTGGAATAATGTTCAAGTTTGCTAACAACCATTTTTCGTAGGAGCAGAAATTTCGTAAATTATTTAATTTTTGAAATAATGTTCAAGTTTGCTAACAACCATTTTTCGTAGGAGCAGAAATTTCGTAAATTATTTAATATTTGGAATAATGTCCAAGTTTGCTAACAATCATTTTTCGTAGTAGCAGAAATTTCGTAAATTATTTAATATTTGGAATAATGTTCAAGTTTGCTAACAATCATTTTTCGTAGTAGCAGAAATATCGTAAATTATTAATTTTGGAATAATGTTTAAGTTTGCTAACAACCATTTTTCGTAGTAGCAGAAATTTCGTAAATTATTAAATCTTTGGAATAATGTTGAAGTTTGCTAACAACCATTTTTCGTGGTAGCAGAAATTTCGTAAATTATTATATCTTGGAATAATGTTTAAGTTTGCTAACAACCATTTTTCGTAAATTATTAAATCTTTGGAATAATGTTCAAGTTTGCTAACAATCATTTTTCGTAGTACCATAAATCGACCTCGGCGCATATATCGACAGCCCTGCAAAGGTTTCAAGTGTGCAAACAAATATATTTCGTAGAAAAAGAAAAATATCTTGGAATCATTTTTTTTGAATTGGCCACACTAAGTATTTGACATATTCTATTTTTGAATTTTCAATACAAACAAACAATCAAAGTCAAGTTTGAAATAGTTCTTTTTTCGAATGCTTAATATATATAATCTAATTTTGTCGCACCTGAAAGTTTGCCCTTTACCTCAGCGGTAAGACGTTCCGTTCATATTGCAAAGTTCCACGTTTCGAATCCGACCCGCGGCAGAAATAAAATGTGAAATAAAGTTTAGCGTTTTTTCACATTTAAAACTATGTGCTTCTTCAGCGTAATGAAAAAATACTTCTAGTATGAATAAAAAAAATGTCGTCAGTCGGGCTGGGGATGAGGAGGGGGAGGGGAAATCGGTGACAATCATATAGAAGATGGATGACACTGAACAAAATCTGTCCCAGGAAATTTGAATTTTGAATATAAAAAGACGTCCATTCCAATTGGCAGAAAAATGTGATGTTCAAAATATGTTCAAAATAAATCGCTATCATTGGGCGAAGTGGACATCAGTACGCACACATTTGTGAAAAGTAAAAAGTGAAAAGTAAAAAGTGAAAAGTAAAAAGTGAAAAGTGAAAACTTATTTTATCGGCTATTAATATATAGATTGAAATGTTTGTGGTTCACCTTGCATATCATATATATTAAAAATCTGATAATATATTTTAAAATGATTTTGGTAGCATGGTGGAAGGAATGCTAGTAAACTTTTAACCATGCTCGCCTCCAACGTAAAGCACTTAAAATCTTAATGGAGAAAATTAATGCCTATACTGAAGCTCTTTTTACTATATTCAGATTTTGATTAAAACTATTTTTCACTCTTTTGATATCCTCCGATTTCTTCTCAAAATGTTTTCTTCCCCTGTCTTTGTATCGTAACATTTTTGACAAAAAAAATCAAAAGTATTACCAAATATATAAATTAATTAAAAACTTTCTATATTATATAACTATAAATATCAAAAAATATATAACAAACATATTCGTGGGCTATAATAAAAAAAATATATTTTTTACGACCGTTTTTTCACGGTAAATATTAAATGATTGTGTTGAACGAAAAAATAATTTGACTGGTTAAATCATAACGAATATGAATGAAATCACTCGCCGAACAGCTGTCTTGACTCGCGAGGGTTATAGTAAGAAGTCTGAACTTATAATTTATTATTACATGCACAAGGTAAGCGGGATTCGACGGAATCGAGTTTTAATTTAGTGTTTTTATTCAATAAATTAAATTCATTTGATCACCTCAGAATCAAATATTATTTATTAAAATAATTGAAAACTCATGTAATTATTCGCCTGTTAAATCAAGTAGAGCAGGGGTTACCAACCCCGCCGTCCGATTTTGGTGCGCCCGCCAACTAATTTGGGTACAAATTCCTGGGATTTTTATTTCAAAATTCTTGGAATTCTTGGTGTTTGATAAAATCTAGCTTAATACTATTCTAAGAACATCCCAGCTAAGATAAACATTCCATTTCTATTCCACTAAAATTTATCGGTAAAAAGTTTTCAAGATGCCAATGGCGTGCTAAAGCAGTTACCTCTTACAGATGTTAATAAATAATTGCGTCCTAGCCAAAACGTACTAATTTTTTTTTAAATATAGTCAGCACCAATAATGCGTAATAAGTCTCTCCCTTTTTAGAATTTAACAATGTCATTTGACTATTGCTATTTCAACATAAAATTAGCAACAATAAATGTCTAATAAAATCTAAAAAATAAAAGTGGTTTTGTTAATGTGTAATACAATTGAGATTAATCAATTTATTGTGAGAATATATGATGTCGCTGTTTAAGCACGTCACTAGTAGGTAGAGGTCTACACGGGCCTAATTTTACAAAATTACCCGACCCGAGCCCGAGAGACTCAGGCCCGACCCGGCCCGGGCCCGAGTCTAATACCACAATTATTACCCTAACACGACCCGAAGCCCGGATTTATACTAAAGAGACCGATAAAAACCCGTTTTTTACAAATGTACAACAATTTACGATTCTCTATAGAATTGGTAATAATTAAAATCATCATGGCTGACTTATGACACAAACATAGTCTGAAATATTTTTCTGAAGAATAAATTCCTTACCCGGGCCCGCGCAGACCTCTACTAGTAGGATATCCAATCCCGGAGCCTTTTTCTAATTCCGGGATTGGGATTAGTTCACCGGGGAATTTGAAATCCTCAATTTGCCAATTTCGTGTCAATTTTCGGGATTTGCTCAAAATTTCTCAATCCTGAAATCCCGGGATCGCGGCCGTGTCAATCCCGGGATTGAGAAATTTTGGATCAGAAAATTGTGACGAATGTACTAGTACCTAGTACAGCTAGGCTACAACATCTCTAGATTCATTCCTTTGTAAGATGATATTCACATCCAAGACCAAATCGATGAATTAACTCTTTCTATATGCTAATAGAAAGATCTTAAATGTGTCATGAAACAGTATTATTTGGTAATTGTATTTCACGATGCAAATTGCATGATGCCATTTGAATTTTTTTTTATTAGCCTTCTTAAGTCTTGTTAAGAACATATGACACTATGTCTTTCTCACATGGCTCAATGAGTGTCTTTCCAATTATTTTCAAGCATTCCTTATCAGATTTTTGAACACTATTTGAAGTGTCACTAACTGACAAGACTTGTCGCTAATGCGCACGGGGTGTGAAAAGATAATCCTTTTAACCCTCGGCGATATAATTTTGCAATAATTTGTATTGCTGTATCCAACTTATATTCTACACCTGTACTTGACGTCATAACGTATGTAAAGATAGACCTCGCTTTTTAATATGAAGTAGAAGATGTTTAAATTGAATGCAGCAGTCAGTTCAAGTTCATCCGTGCACTTGAACGCCTGAGGATGCCAAAAGGCGAAACCCGGGTCGTTAGTGACAAAATCCGTGAGAATGTACATAGTTTGAACGATTCAAAATTAATGCAGTATATAAAACCATTCCATTTTTTCGTGGACCACCTCTGGCTACGCGGAACATAGTTTGGGATACCCTGACATAGATAATTGTATTCAATTATTGGAGTTATTTGTTGTTGTCACTGTTGGTTACGAAATATAATCGTTCGCGATTTTTTAACGAACGTATTGAATGTTGCTTAAATCTGAATTTTTCTCGGACTTATTTGTTTAAATGCTTTTTTTCCTAGATTCTTGATTTGAGTCAATTATTATTCCATTGGATTTGTTTTGTTGACGCGACATTGAAACTGTTTTTTTTAAATACTTAAGTGTAAAATATTTTATTTTTAAATTCAGTTGTTTATTTGGTACCTGCCTAAAACATCACCATATAAATGGTTTTTTAATTAAAAAATAATATTTCCATATTCGGTTCGTATTTATTATCTTTTAATTAAAATATTTACACGTCTGGAGTGCATTTATTTGACACAGAAGCTCTCTAAAATTTATAACTGGAAAACTAGTCAACGAATATAATAAATGCATTGTATTTACATGACATGCTTTTGCGCAGGGTAAAACTCTTATGTAAAACTCTTATGTAAAAAAGCTTCTGTAAAGCTTCTATAAAAAAATCACGTAAATTCAAAATCGCATCGCAGAAAAGTATTGGGTGTAGATATATTATTTTTAAATCATCTATTTTTTAGTGTATTATTTGTGTATCATGTTAATTTTAAAATTGAATGCACCCCCCCTGGGACAATTTATGAATCCGCCACTGCGTCACATATACCATATTTGGTGTGAAGTGACTAGGGCATTCAATCTCAGGATCCCGTTCAATTTTCTGATCCCGAAATCCCGGGATCGCAACCGTGTCAATCCTGGAGATCCATTGAGAAATTTTGTGCGAATCCCGATAATTGACACGAAATTGGCAATTCAAGATTTCAAATTCCTCGGTGAGCTAAAAAGAGAAAATCTGTGGATCCCGGGATTGAAAATTCATCAATCCCGAAATCCCGGGATTGGAAAAAGGCTCCGGGACTGGATACCCTAGCAGCGAAGACATCATATTTTGTATGAAATTCGACATACGACCAAAGCTCAGGAACTTATCTCGGTCGTATGTCGAGGACTACCTGTAGTTTCAAAAGTATGAAGAAATGTTATTTTAAGCGTTGAAAATTGAAACCATTGGATTGATGTTTTTTTTCTCCGGTGTATGATATAATATATATTTTCATCTATCGTCATGTTGAACGGTAATGTTCTAAATTTATTTTTATCTTTAATAATCGAAGAGGTGCAAGAAATCCGACTAAAATTTCATTGTTCCGTGTACCCACTGTTTGATTAGCTAATCATTTCAATAATTAAAACCAATTATTCATTACCACATTTTGATAAAATGTGCTGAAGTGAAAGTCGGAAGAATGTAATGTAACATACGTTTGCGTGTAAATCTTCCGTTGTTTAATTACTCGGCTGTCAAAATACAAGGACTTCGCGAATTATTTACGAACACAATATTTCTTGTATATTAATTCTAATTTACGGATAATTTAAGTGTTTCTTATAAATATTAATAAGTGTAAAGTTTCAAAGTTATTAAAATAAATACCAGTGCTAAAATAGCCTGGAACGACAACTGGTTTCCTCTAACTTTTCCGACGTACTTATCGATCTAATGCAGACTTCATTCACCACATCATACACCCCGCACAATGTTTATCAAAACTGTCCGTCTACTGCCCTCATCAGTTATCTCATCAAGTTTTCTTTTAATTACAAACGAAGATACATTTAATAATATTGATTAAAATACTAATCAATTTTATGCAATTCGTGAATAATATGACTAAAATAAAAAAAAAACATATAGTTTATTTTCCCTTGTTAAAACAAGATAACGTTTTGCTAACTAATATTTAAAACAACTATTATCTGTCATATTAAAGCCATGAAATCAATAACAATTCATTGACAAATATTTTTGTTAGTGAGATAACCCCTGATAAACCTAACAAAACTAATATTTTTTTTGAAATTCATTTAAGAATTGAACTGTCTCTATTTTTTTTGTATGCATTATCTGTGCATCGTGATTTATACTGATTATAAGAGTAAGAGTAAGATTATGTACAAAGAAACATGATTTTACGTAGCAAAGTATTGTGAATCAAAGACTCTTTATTTTATTTGAAACCCATTACTTTTCCAGTGATCGATTCATTATAAGGCATCGATCAATCACAAATTACATCTATTAGCGTTTGTTCGGTAAGTCATTTAGAATTATGTCAACATAATGCTATTGTATACTAATTACATCAAAGAGTTATTTTCCATAGAATGTAGGTCCGCTGCAGTTTGCTATGTCAGTTTCTTTTATCCGATACACCTTTCTCCGGTTTCCATGTTGACTTCGACTCACTTCACGTTACACAATTATGTAACGTCAAATGAAATGATTCAAGTAGTGAGAGTAGTTCCTCTCGTCGATGACGCTGCGTCATAATATTATATTATTAATGTATGAAATCAAAGATGTAGAAGTGGGGCAGCTTATTTCAAGCTATTTATATTTATTAATCGATCACACTGGAGACAATAATAGAAACGCTGGATTTAAACTCTCACCTCTATTATCTATGATTAAAACGTCGATAACACACAGAAAATTATAGCGCGGGGTTAAGTTGTTTGGTGTTCCTAAAAAGCTTTCAAGAATCGATCATAGATGTTAATGATATATGTATATTATATACATACATCTAAGGTTTATTCTTGAAAGAATTTTCACAACAGGTCTTTTGAATAAACGTTAAAATACAAACTATCACCAAATTACCTTAGTATAGGCTACATTTGTGACCATTTGTAATTAAAGAAATTTTCATTAGTTAAAAACGATCACAAATTATAATTTATAAACACATATTCATGTTAATATATCGCACATATTCATATTTTAAAATAAAAATAGTAGAATATTTTAAATATCCCTTTAATGGCTGTCCATCAAGGATTAATAGTGAAAAGATCTTAAATGTATAACACTTATTGTCAGGCGTTTTTTTTTTATTATGTCCGTTCCCAATGTGGAGCATATAGTTTCCTAGTGGTCGTATTTCAACAAAAGTTTTTTACGAGAACTGATTGTTACTCAGTTTTAAAACCTTTCTTTTTTTCGAAAGAGTAAGTATATAAAAATAGGGCTAGGACAGGTCTATTGATTTACTAATTGCTCTCACTTCAAAAGTTTTCAAAGCAAATGAAAAGAAAATGCGGCTTTTGATCTGAACATTAAAAAAGGCAATAAAAAGGTGCCGTAACGCCGTTTTATCGCAACACATGGAAAAAAGCACTACACCTACTTATAAACAATCATAAAACTAAAACATTGGGTCAAAACTGTCACCGTGCACATTGTATTTATCATATTTTTTACTAGCTTTATTTATCTACTTCGCACGAGATAGATTTAGTATTTTTCTTTATTAATTATATATAGTCACCCTTAATTTCTATAAAACCACGAACATGGAACTTTTTACTGGAATGTATCAGTAGCTCACATACAAAATTTGTATTATTTCAATACATTAAGAGAGTGTACTACCCGGCTTCACCATGGTTGTATAGATCATTCAAACGCAGACACCGGTATTAAAAATATTTACATCCGTTGTGTTATGGTGTTTTGGTGCTAGCTAAGAAATTGAAAGATGAAACTATCATACTAGACCGTACATGATTCTCTTACAAAATATAGGCCATTAATTTATATTAATATTAATAAATTAATGTTTAGTATATAACAGTTGACCTAGAAATGGCAGCCAGAATGACTTGTGATATTTTACGTCGCTACTGTTAGCGATTTGGGAGGAGTTCTTGTGACAGAAATACATATGTATTTTCTGTTGTATAATATATGTAAATACTGAAAATTATTTTTACAATAGAGCATGTTGAAATGGTAATCATTATACATTGATCGATTGACAAGTAAAATTTATTGTAAAATTCTGGTAGGCGTTAAAACTCAGAAAAAATATTGTAAGAAATGTAAGGCCATCAGATGTTTGACCATGTCCTCTATAGTCTATAGACCTATAACGTTGCAAGAATATACCAGTTTTTAGAATCGTTTTTCTCTTCCTTTTTTGATTTATTTGAAATAATAAATACAGTGTGCCATGGCATTAAAATTAAAAAAAAGTATTCAGCATAATACGAATGTAATCTTCCTGACAGACATTTTACAAATTTTCTGACGAAATTTGATTTTACTAGTCAATGACTTATAATTTTCAGTTACTTCTAAAGACGCTTTTGATTGTGTTTTTGTTTGCAACTAATTATACAATAAACCTCTAATTGTCTGTCATAGTATTAGTAGTTTATTAAATTAAACAATATGTTTTATTTAATCCATTTCTGTTCTTAATGTGGAGCACATAGCTTCCGAGAACTGTTGCCCAACCTCACTTTAAAAAATAGGGATAGAATAATATAACTAAAACAGGATTAGTGGTTAACTAAGCGCTCTTAATACGCCTATTTTTAGTATAGGACGAGTGTTAAGGAATTCAAGAGCATCACACTCATCTATGCCTTTAAAGTTTAGACAGAAATCCGTAAATTTATTAAAAATCAATTTTTAAAAACTGTGATCTCCGTTACCGAAGCCGACGGCGTTGACCACCCGACCACGCAGCCGTTATATAATATATAAAAAATATATAATATACATATAACCATAAAGTGAGCTGGTTGTGGTTATTGTGTTAAAAACATGATATTATTATACAATATATTATAGATATATTTTTTAATCGTGTTGGTTGTCAGTTGTTCAACCTCTCTTTTTTGAAGGGGCGAAGGATATAAAGATATGGTTAATATATGGCTGGAGGTTATCTTATCGCTTTCGTTTTACCCCATGTTAAGGATTAAATGTGTGGCAGGAAATTTCAGGTATCACGTACATCACTGCCTTCGAACAGAAATCCATAACTCAATTAAAAAATCAAAACTGTCCACGCTGGGATTCGAGCCCAGCCGACGACGTTGATGACCAAATTACAATTTTTACAAAGTACACATTAAAAGTATTCATAATAAATAGTTGTTATTCATTACAATATACCAAATAGATTTTTTATCATATTTATACGTATCTCAACATTTCTAGAGAAAAATATTTTTCTAAAATTTGAATCGTTCAAATTATGTACATTAAACTTGAACTGACAGTTCAAGTTCATCCGTGCACTTGAACGCCTGAAGATGGCGAAAGGCGAAACCCGGGTCGTTAGTGACAAAATCTGTGTGAATGTACATAATTTGAACGATTCAAATTTAACATTGAAATTCCACCAAGCACTTTCAGTCGAAATCTTAAATATTTTTCTATTAAAAAATTGTAATAAATAGATTTCTTATAAAAATGTAGAATAACTATGGACTAGTTTAAATTGTAATAAATTATTTATTTAGGTTTCTGTCCTAGCCGCGCGTCAATTACTGGAAAAGTCACAATATTGTTCATTGATACTTTTATTTTAAAACGTTAAAATTAAAAACCCCTCGATTTTTTCGGAAAAAATATTTGCTTATATGGTTAAAACAGGTTCACAAGTAAGCTGGTCCAACCTTCATCGGTCGTCGGCTGCTTCGCAGACCTTGAGACATGTATACCGGCATACCTGAATAGTAAGAATTGAGGATGTATTTGAAGGTTGCTGGTTTATACATGAATTGTAAAGAATATAAAAATAATGAATTCCATGGTAAAAAAAGATATCGGCGGTATATCACGCACCATGATGCGACAACTGCAGCGAGATAATCCGGATCCGGGAGAAAAAACTTATATATTTTTTAAGTGAATTCCGATGAAAATACTTTCATTGAAATCAATCAAAAATAAAGTGTAAACAAGCTATAAATACTTCTTGACTATTTAGTAAATTAATAATGCACATAAAAAGCATTCCAAAGTTTTGAAATATTGGTCGATAGCTTGTTAAAAAGGTTTGTATGTTTTTAGATAAACTTGTCAGTCACCTGATTGATTGAGCCGCTGATGAATAAAGTGTTTTCTGGTTTTTCAATTTGACGGCTTTTTTGTTTTAAAAGAATATAAATATTAAAAACTGCGTACGTCAGAGTTTGGATAATATCAAAGCTTACTAGCATAATGAATTATTGATATACGAATTGTTTCGATTGTGAACTATTCTTGAAAGCTTTTCTGAAAATTTGTGTAATGTTTTTTCGAAATTTATCAAATATTTAATTATAGTATGACATAATTGTGATTTTTATTAACTTATAATTACTTCCAATATGGAGTGACTGAAATCGTAATTGAGAATTACATCAGAATGTTTGGAACGGGATGTGCCTCTCCTTTCAGTTAAGGTAAGAATAGAAATATGTTAAAAGAATATTTTATCGTTCGCATTATTTAAATCAATTTGAAGTAGAAAAAAAATGTTAGAACTTTTTAAATACAAAAAAGGTACGACGAATTCCGTATTTTTTACTTGATTGCGAATTCGCTGAGTGTATAAGTGTATTTATTTATGAACAAAGTTATTTAAAACAAACATGAACGACCTACCAAGATTTATAATATTATTAATTTACGAAATAAATTTACCGATTGTTAGACAAATTGTGAAGAAGAATTACGATTATCATACATTTATTAAATAATAGAAAGATATTTATAAAAACTTATAGAGACGATAAATAAAAATATGTCCTATGTCACCTCCTAATGTGGAGCATATGCCCCCCTAATGGAGTTATCATGACAGAAGCATTCTAAGAGAATTGCTTTTTACTCAGTTATTCAACATCTCTTTTTTAAGAGAGTAGAGATAGAACAATATTGCTGGGGAGCGGACTAGTGATTAAGCAATCGCTCTCATTACGCCCCATTTTTAGGGTATAATGGAAAGGGTGGGTAATTCAAAACATTACCATACATCCATGCCATCGAATAGAAATTCATAAATCGATTGAAAAAACTGGAATTCGAAACGTTGACCTCCGTAGCTGAAGCCTACACGTACATTACTCCACCATACAGGTGACGATATAAATCGTAAATCATATATTTTTTAATCTAATAGCTTCCATTGTTATCCACGTGTTTAAAATAATTCTTGTTTTATTTTTATTTTATGTCAAATTATGTTTTTTTTTACTGAATTGTTACTAAATTTGTGATTAGTCTAAAACACTTTCACCAAATCCAAGGCAAAATCCTTGTGTTGTTACTAGTAAGTTGCTCAACTCGGTTACACTCAAAACTATTGTATGCTAAATTAATATGAAGATAGCATCGCGCGAATTCAATTATGTCGTTGCAAATTGTTGTGTCAGAATGATGAATAACAAAGATGATTTATTCAATTTTAGAATGCGTAATAATTATGAAAATGTTATGAGAAATTGTAAATTCTTTGAGCCTTGCAGCTTTCACTTTTTCAGCACATCTCTAATAAAAGTATAGATAATGTGTTACATGCAGCAGGTGGGCTGCCAATATTTGCAGTGATCCGAAAAAAGGGTGATTTTTGTACAAAAATTGAACAAAATACGCATTTTACTGTAATAAAACTACTATAAATAGCTAGAAAAGTGTTTACCTAGATATATTAGATTACACGAGTGAAGAGTTCCAAGATTAACATAGAAATGGCTTATATTCTTTGCGCTCCTTTTATACTTAATAATATAATAAATATTGTCTGAAACACCAAATGTACATCACTGCGTTCTGAAATTTAATAATAATGTATAATTTAGAATCTCGACTAAAGGTTCTTCGTGGAATTTCAATTTAGAATTTGAATTGTAAATATTATATTATAAAATGTATATTTATCCATTTTTATAATGCATTGATCTGAGAAGATATTATTATTTCAAAAAATTTAAATTCTTTCCCTTTGATAATTCCTTAAAGGAATACAACCCTACCAAATTTCCTTTAGGAATGTTATCGTTTCACTCTCTTGAAGCTCGAAGATCTTTTTCAAGCTTAAAGCATTTTTCTCTTCTTCTTCGGGGCCGAGTTAATAATCTTGAAATTCTCATGACTATTAATTTACATGCTCCTAATTTATTCTTACGTGGGCGAAACTATGAGCAAAAACTGTTATTTCTAAAATCTTATACCTCGCTTAGGAGGTATGAGTCACCAGTTCCAAGGGCCGTTCGATTGATCAACGCATTGCCTAGAGAAGTGGACAATTTTAGTGATGGTATTTGTGAACTGTTTGATAAATTTTACTATTATATTTCTTTATTTTTTATGTTGAATTTGATGTACTGTGTATTTTTATTTTAAGTTTTGTCTTTTTATATTTTTCAAGTGCATGTCGAATTGGCGTCAGCTGTTATGTCATGTACTGTAATTTTATTTTTTAACAATAAACAAGATTGCTTTCTTTTCAACAAGAGGCTTGTCGGCCGAAATAAACAATGGGGTCGTATGGGCCCCTGCGATCTCCCTCCACCCCACCCTTGGTGACATGGTATAAAAGATAAATATTTTTAGATATTAAGTAGTATGTACTGAATAAGGAAATGGAATTTTCATTATGAACACATAAAAGTAAACACATAAAAGCCGGAAAAGTCACAATTTACAGTAAGCTATTCAATAAAGTATGTATTTTGTAGTGTAATGGTGAAAGGTTCAATTAATGGAAAACAGAAATGACTTATCACAGTTCGTAAAAGTTAACATAATTAGTGTTACAATATTAGAAATACGTTAAGAGTTTTTATAGTAAATTTGTTTTATAATCAAAAGACACACTCGTTATGTAAAAAAGTGAGTATTTTAAATGACATGTCAGAATTAACTTAACATAGTGTTTTCGTTATTAAAACTAGTATTATCCTCTCAATTGATTTCCGAATAAAAATATGCTATCGAAACAATATATGTCATACATTGTGGTTATATAAAAGTAATGAGTAGATGGATATTGACTAAATTTTACTACAATTATTTTTTATTTAAATTAAAATAATATGATTCTCGGTATGTGTCATTTTTTATTATTAATAAACGAGTTAAAAAATAAGTTTAAATTAAATTTTGGTCTTCGTATGAACTATCCTATTTATCTGGTTTTTAACAGTGGGCACTACTGCGGATGTTTATTGAATATAAAAAAGAAGCGTTAACTAATTTATTGTTTTTTACACTATTTTTCAATGAGTGTAATTTAAAATCATCGTCAGTATTTTGGAATACATTTAAAACATTAACATATTGAAATAAGATTGCTGTTTTAAATTATGAATGTTGACTTCCTACAGTATTTTTTTATTTTCAGGTAAGTGGAATATTCTACTATCAAGAAATCAGAGATAGTTAATTTAAATTTTTGTGAATAATCAGGAAGGTGAGTTTTTTTTAACAATACTTATTTCATTTCAAGTTTTATTTCAAGTAAATGTGTTAAATGTTTGTTGTAGTTTGTATGTATTACTAAGATATTAATTTAAAATATATTTTCGACAATCAGTTACATTACTAAATCAATATATAATATTTTCGAACAGAATCGATAAAAAAAGGTTTCTGTAAGAAATTTAATCACGTATACGCTTCATTTAATCTAAGTAATATTTCTAATAATAAGTGAGAAATTATATTGAATGGAATGAATCTCTATTATGAAGATGAATTAGATACTTCTTCCTATCAGATTTTTGTTTACAAGCAGGTAAGGTTGACTAATGTTATTGATAAGATTACGTTATAATTTTACACCAATGCCAACGCTTACAGTTTTTGAAATAAGCTCAAGATTTCTGTGACAAAAATACAGTCACCAAATAAATATATTATTATTTAATAATATTTTCACATATGATTATAATGTTCGATATAAAAATAAACGAAACTAAACATTATATAATAATGTTAAGTTTCGTTTTTTTTCTTATATGTATTTAAAGAAAAAAGAAATTGTCACATTTATGATTTTTTGTGATTTTTCAACATATAATTAAACGCTCATATTGAAATAGCTGTTGTTTAAATTTTAAAAACGTTTATCTCAAATTTGTGAATCATTGAAATCAGTAAAGTTGAATATTTTTTAAACAAAAATAAAGTTATTCAAATATACATAAAAATAGAATAATAAATAAGCATACATGTAAAAACGTATTTAATACAATAAAATGCTTTGATTTTCTTCCGCAATTAAATGAACAACTTCGCAGACGGCAAAATAATAATGATGAATATTATTTTAAAGTACGCACAATCATAAAATTAGTTATTTAGTTGTTTGTAAAATTAATTTGACAAAGTACTATGAACAGTCATTGTTTTATTGTTTCCGCATTACATTAACTCTTAAAAACCGCAAAATTAAAAAGCTTATTTTTATAAAAAAATAATTAAATTATTGTTGAGTTTTAATTACAAATTTTAATAAATATTCCAAGCATGCCTTTTTTTATCGTATTAATCATATTTATCGTATTAAAAGTTTCTGTTATTCACTAAGTGTTGATCCTAACATTCCTAAGGCTTATCGGGTATATCATACAACATATTTTAAGAATATTAAAATTGGTTGAGATTTATCAAAAACAATATCATGTATGTCGTCCTCTCAATAGATAACATAAATAATTACTTGCCAACTGTCAAATTTCGACGCAACAGGCAAATTCCGCGATGAAAGTTTATAATATAAAATCATTTTTTAAGCAAGTTTATGTAATCACTTTTAATGTGTTTACTAGCACTTTTTAGTAGAAACGCATTATATTAAAAATTTAAAACAGTTTTTTTTTTTACTAATTTTACTCATTATTTAAATATAAAGATCAGTTTCGCACATCGCAGCATACTCCGTTGATGATTCTCGCGATGAAGTAAAACTAGTATAAAATGGTTTTATTTTTCAATATAATTATTTAATATGGGCGATGTAGGTTATACACTAAAAACAGCGATGTCCAACGCGCGAACCGATAGAAGATTTTCTAGGGCCCAAAAAAGAAAACTTTAAGCTCAAGCTTTCTAATAAAAATTGATAACAGTAATATAATTCCATTCATTTACAATAATTGCTGAATTGTTTAATGGCTTTCTTGTGATAAAGTGGTGTAGATATAATATTGCTGGATGAAAAGGATTAACGAATACTTGAAATTGCCAACCAATAGAGCGAAGAATCTTTTATAAGCTTAGCACCTGATTGACATCCACTGACCTAGATTTTTTAAAATTGTATTTTTTCTTATTAAAGTATTATATATATATTTATTGTGTTTTAATATATGGATAACTAATTTATAAATTAATATTATATCTTGATACATCAATCATCAAGTAAAACGTAAATGATGGAGATACCAACCTTGTGTTGTGAAATAAATAATTCTATCACCTTATATTACAACAATTTCTATTTAGTGAACGCTATTTTCATAATTGCATTTAATTACGATGTCATTATATTCCACCTTTATCATAATTCACTGCACCACTGTAAACAAAGACATCAATTATGATTAACTCTAATTATTATAAAATGTAAAAATAATATGTAATATTGTGTTGTAAATGTAGAAAAATATATTATACGTTTATCAAATCTACAAAAATTGCAATTGGACAAAATCGATATTTCATCTTAAACATAATTATTAAAGAAAAAAGTTTGCGTTGCATAGACTGGTCACATTTTAAGCGCTGCATAATATTATGATTAATTAATTAAAAATGAGGAATTGAGAGAATCCAAAATTATTCTTACTTTGAAGAGCTTGGATGCCCTAATTCTGAATTAACGGAGAACTGTTAGTACGCTTAAAGTTTACTACGCCACTGGAGGGTGGAGGAAAGCATATTGCACTGGACTTTACCAACATTGATATTTTCTGCAACATAAATAATACAGATTAAAAAAAAACTATGTAAAGAAAATAAAAAAGTGTGTAATGTTTATTAACGTGTCAAATATATGTAAACAAAAACTGCTTTCTATAATACTTATCAATGACAAAGAAATTATCTATAGATAATTACGTTTGATCTACAACGAAATAGTACACATTAGTTCTTTGGGTATTTCATCAAATCAGCATCAATGATGAAATACTTCCTTTTTCTTTATATATAACTCAATTAAAATATTTAGTATGGCTATTCCATTCTTTTGATATTATATATACGTGTGGCTTTGATTTTAAGCCTTTTCTCCATAAGGTGGTCTTGGGTGACATGGTTAAAATTCTCATTCAGTGTATTTCAATTGGCTTAAAAGTATTTTGTGTATTCGATATGCTAGGTGAAATGCAATATAATTAAATAATTAAAGTAATTAAAGTAATTATTTTATTATAAGTGTATGCAAAAAGTCTTTTGAAAAGCAATAGATTTAATCAGAAGATAAGTAAGTGACAGGTGATTAAAATACCAGTATAGTTTTTTTTTCGCCATTAATGGATTGATTGTTATCATTATTTTAATAGAATATAAAATAATGTTATGTATGCATTTAAATTTACATATTTAAATTTATGAGTATCGTTATAATATCCTGATGATTGCAATTTATTTAATTTTAAATATTTTGCGTGTTAATTTTCGACTTCAGTTAGGTAATACATTTTACTGAAATTGTTTAAAAATGTTTTTGTCGTAATACTACAGAAATGTGAATGAGGAAAGTTTACAACATTTTACACAATTTTAAGCATTCCAAAATATCGGCGGGTAATATAGCTGAACATGCGTAGTCTGCTTTGTTACAAAATCAGATAAGTACAGTGAGATTTTATTTCCAGTAAAATATCGTAAATATAAAGACTGATCTTTTTTTTTGCGAAGTCTGTAGGCTTGACGCATATCATGCACGTTGTTCTTGATTATTTGTTGAACGAATCAACAAATAAAAAAGAGCTGTTCTTATTGATTCAACACGTTTTTATATTTCAAGTAGAGAAGTAAAGCATTTATTAAAATAAACGTTGATACTTAGTTCGAACTCAAGTGTCATTTTATTAAGCAAAGTTAGTTTAATAATGAACGCCTTTATTTGAATCTATTCTTCTAAAAAAATCTTCTATTATTATAACACATAACGATCCTCGTTTCTGAGGCTTATGTTGGGAAATTTGATGTTTTTAACAATGAAAGATGAACTAATGAAATATCGTCTAGCAACGTATGGAAAATATCCAATAATATCAATTTATAATGATGATTTTACACGGGTGATATATATGGTGATATATATGGATGATATTATATATATATATATTTGTAGAGATATTCTATATATAATTTTATGAAACGATCTTTCCCTGGGCACACTTAGGTGTTACGTATAAACGTGCTTGCCTTTAAAAGCATTCACCGTAAAACGTGATTTATTGCTTCACATTGTCATGTGACCATATTTTTAAAATAGCAGTCTTCTAGCACGCAATAAACGCATAGGAAAAAATGTACTTTTTATAAGATACACAAATGAAAAAAACTAATCAACTATCTAAATTTATTTGAAAAATTCACGGAAGCTTAATAAACCAGCACACGTAATCATAACATTTTTTTTGTACATATAACTGAAATTATAAGGTTTTTTTAAGTGGCATTTTTTAGATTTAATTAAAAAATTTGCAAACCGTTTTATGAAGGAACACTTTTTTGAATAAATAGTAAATATACTAACTGATGACTGATTATTTTTTAATATTTTCAACATATGCCGATAGCAATTATACACATATTCTTAAAAACTATAAAAACCAAGAGATATTTTTACTGTAATTATCCATGGGAAGTGTGATTAAATATATTATTTTAAAATGTAATATAAATCTATAAACAATAGAACCCAACCTATCGTTCAAGTATTCGTCGTTTTCCAGATTAAATCGTTGTCTGTTTCGTTGCTTTAAAAACTTTCCCGTGCGATCCGGTGTATGAAATTTTATAAAATTTCTGTTAGAAGTGATTTTTTTTTATATTTTTTACAAAACAAACGTCGAATCTTTGCCGTTATATGAAATGATTATTATTATACACAGCGAAAAATAAATGATTTTTTTTTTATTATTATTCAAAATAAATTACGTGATGCCATAATAAGTAACATAAAATTCTGAGGTTTTCTTACCAGCAATAATAATATACTGTTTTATGATTCATAATAGATACAATAAATGTTAGAACATTGCGGTACATATATAATACAACATTTGGTCACCTTATTGCGCTAAATAAAGTCACTTTCAGTCATTCCCAAACTGTTTCGCGATCTTATATAACAAAGCAAAAGTAATTTGCTCACGTCTGGCGAGTTAATCATTAAAAAGTAGGTCAAAATTATTTTAATTCAAATTTTATTTAAATATGGTATGCTCCAGATGAGCTTTAACAATTATAGCAATGGTTGTAATTTTTCAACACATTGTGTTTTATGATATAATACATATTTCGTCAAAAAATCCAACATCCATTATTTTGTTTATTAATCGTACTATCTGAAGCGGGACTTCAGGAAATACATAGCAAATATTGGTTGATTCGCTCCTGATAAAATTTAGTTGTTGATCCAGAACTAGAGTTGGATCGGAATCATAAAACATGTGCGTGTGTGTGAGAGACTGATATATAGTTCTCCATGTTGAGTCTTCTACTCAAGCACACTTTAGTACATAGCAACCAAATGTTGATAGACTGCTCTTGGGACATCGCTGGTAATGTTTTAGACGTAATTCTTCAAACTATCTTCCATCAAATTTTGAAGCGCTACATGTAGATAAGAATAAACTCCTAAATTAAAAATTGTGGGGTTTCTTAATCGATTAATTTCATTAACACTGTACTCCATTTTTACCTTGTTCCGAATTAACGCGGTGCCACATCCCTTGTATGTACTTACTGCTCAGCACTATGCGCAGATAGGTTTATTCATTTAAGCCTGAAAATTTGCAAAGAAATATTCCACAGGCTCTGGATAAACGGGATGGTCTATTGTCTGATAGTGATAGTGAACAAAAAAATCAATTTTTTAAAAGTATTTTTTATAATAAAATTAAGATACGATAAACAATAACAAATTTTATTTTTCATATTCTGAATTAATTTTTATGCGAGGAAACTTATCTACCATTTTTCTAGTAAGTCTAGTGTATTGTTTTTTCACCGCTTCTTCTACCATTTAAATTTCGATTTCTCATAGGGTGCATTCACATTGTAATTTTCAAGTACCAATAATATCTAGCTGATATTTATTGTAATATTCAACGATTCGTCAATAAATGCAATGTAAATATTAGACAAATTTATCTGAGGTCACTTTATAACCGTTACGTAACGGTTAATAAATATTTTCATATCCTGAATTATACTTTAATCTGTTATAATGGAGTTCTACCAAGTAAATGCCAAATCAATTTATAAATTGATCAACTTTGGTTAAAACGCAATTATTTGCGATAGTCGATCGATGTATTATATTAAGATAAACGAAATGCATTGATATTAACCCCTCTTTGAGTTTTAAGCACGTTTTAGTGTACAGCACCAAGTATTCAACATAAAGGGATATGCCTCTTTAAATCTGTATTGGTTGATAGCTCAGAGAATGAGATTTTGATGTCCCCTATTTCCTGTGAGTAAAAACGTCGATGCGGACAAAAAGTGTCTCGTCGTTGAATATACCAGCAGATTTCAGAATTCTGTCTTCTCATCTCCCTATTACATGATAAATTAAATCAAAAAAAATGCAGAATTGATGTCACCATGCATACATAATATCATGATAATCAATCAAGTTCTAATATGAATGATTGTTGATTATTAATTGATAGTAGATTACAAAAAAGAAAAACGAGGTGGGCGGAGATACGTGAACACTCATTTATAAAATAAAAGTATTGCAGTGATGTGCTGCTATGGGTTCGCACCGGCTCTATCGAGCCGGTTGCTAAAATAAATTTGGTTCAGAGAGCTGGTTCTTAAAATACGGATTTTTTTAAATTATCGTAATTTCAAGATCGAATGCAGAGGTGAAACGAGGATTTTTGATGAATGAATATTATTTGTTCATAAAAAAGGCAAAATTAAGAATTCGATATATGTGTGTATATCAGACTAAATGACTATTAATTTGATAGGTTTGCCACTGATTTCACGAGATTCCACACCATTCGTTAAATCATGTCTCAGAAGTTCTCAGAAGTCACCATCACATAGCAGATGATAAACGAAAAAGACCCGTCACGGCTAAATTTTCTAATGAAAATCAAAACACTATTTGGTATGAATTTATTTAATGTATAAATTATGTTATGTAAATAAATAATTTTGTAATGTATAATGTTTTTTTTTTAAAAAAGTGTATACAAATTGGAGGTGACTGTTTACCAAGGTGCGAGCTGGTTGACAGAATTTTAACAGCACGTGAAATCACTGAAATATTGGTAATATAATAATAATTTAATATTCCATATAAATGCAAAAGTTTTCAATGTGTTGAAAATACACACAATTTATCTTGTATAGCAGTAAATACGTATTAGAATTGCATCCGTAAAACAGAAAATAAATTTAATTTTAGTTCTAAACATTTTGTATTACAAATAATAGTTGAACTGAAATTTGAACAGTTATCAATTGTTGTAGAATAACAATGTATAATTATAGTATTTTTTTCAGGAACACACCGTGCTAAAATAAATTATGATCATTCAACGCTTCGAAACCATTTCAGGATGGTTTCTCAATGGTTGTCATCAAACAATGAAAAAATAATACGATTGTCTTATTGTTTGATGGAAACCCTCAGTTCCGAAACATCGGGTGATTAACACCGACCACAGCTCGGCTTTGTCATAAATAATGACTAAATATATTTTGTGTGTACATTGACATAGCCTTTTCCTGTAAAATTTAAGAATTGACATACACTTTTCTGTCGATTATGGGTCGATATGTCCACCTTCGGTGTGTAGTAGAGATTCTGTGTCGAGACGTCCCGGGACAAAAGTCTATATACTTGTCGGATTTTTTGCTGTATTGAGTCCCGGACTTTTTTGGAAAATGTCCCGGGAATTGTGACTGTGATTTATAATGTGCTAATAACATGTAAATTTTAATTTTGAAAACAACAATTCTTGTGTTGTTCATACCTGATTTTGTTTTATGTAAAAATGTTTTTTCACTATTATACAAAGGTACCAATGTCTCAATAGGACAAAAAAGGTCTAAAAGCCGGTTGAAGTTACGGTCATGAATTTACTCCTGACGGCGGCATAATGTTCATTAAATGTACCGTTATTATCCCTTCTTAGTAAAAATTAACAGTAAAGATTGCAAATATCCATTACATAAAAAAAAAAAAAAATTATTAAAATTGTATTAAAAAAACGCGATTTTTACTAGTGCGTACTTTCAAAAGGCGTCGAGTGTATGTAATACATAAATAAATACATACATGAAAATATTTAATTTAAAAAATATATAATTTTACTGAGGGGGAAATAAAAGTCTCGAGTCCCGGGACTTTGACTTTATCACGCCTCGAGTCCCGGGACTTTGAAAACCCCGAGACGTCAGAATCCCTGCACGTTTTATTTGAACCCATGCATTAATATTAATATTCATCAAATTATGTTATAATATATCAAAGTAACGTTTTTTTTAAATCCAACAAACTATAAAGCGCATCAAAGCTTTAAACCAGACCACTTATGTACATGTATTCAACTGACTAAGAGTATTCCATAAGAATGAGTTGGCACTTTTCGCCTCAGTTTTTTTTCTCGCTGTACGTAACAATTTAATACCCAAAGCCCACATAATAAAACGAGTTCTTTGTATTAATATATTTAAGTGTTTTAATTCTAAATTAACATCTTTATTTATAATCATCATTACCGCAAGCTGCTGTCCTCATTTCTTCATATAATTGTATGGCAGGTTGGTGGGCGAGTATTTTGAAATAATTTTATAATAAACTTCTATTTTGTTTCTGTTTTGAATTATGAGAAAGACAAAAATACGTAAAACGTAAGTAAAGGGTCATGTATCTAACTTCTGCAAATTGTTATTCCCGGATCCATGCAATTATTATAAACGGTCTGAAGTACTCAACACAATCACGTGTTCACTGCACAAAATAAGTGTATGCGGTAGGGATTCTAGAGTATTTTTAAATGTCCTAGGGAACGAGATATAAAATTGATATGCCTTGGGAACTTCTCCCATTTCGACACCGTCGTAAGGTGATAATTTTTGTGAAAAAAATATTTAATATTTTTTTATAACGAATATGTTTATGAATGGACACTGTCGGTAACTCAAAACTCATGCAAAATTATTATTTAAGGAAGAAAATAACAATATTATTTCGAGGGTTTCGAGGGATTCGGTTGATTTTGCCGATGAAACCATTTCGTTCGAAATATAGTACATTGGGTCAGTAATTTTATTGTTATTATTGCAAACTAGTATATGTCACCCGTACGTAAAGTAATTATCCTCGTTTGTCGCTTTCATCCACAAGTCCTCCAAAAGAACAGATGTCGTAAAAAACAATTTCTTTCGAGTTGCTTCATTAGAGTTTCATATGCTTCACACTAACCACTAGTCCTGTCCTAGATTTATCCTTTTTATCCATACTCTCTTCGAAAAAGAGACGTTGGGCAATGAGTAACAAGCGGTTATTATAAAAACTACCAAACTAAACTTAAGATAGATAATTAAGATGCTCTTTGATGCACATTAAGAACGGACGTAGATTTAAAAAAAAATCTCTTTGTTGGGAACGGGTATGCTTTAAAAAATACTGATTAGCTGATTAGTGATAGCATACTTCATTGGCGCAGACTTTTATTCAAATATGGTGATGCATATCTCACGAGTGATAATACAAAGTTCATTTCAACACATTTAATTTTACATAATGATGAGACATAGCCTGTAAAATTGTATTCAATAAATAATTTTCTTTATACTTGTAGATATCTTTGAAGGCATTCACTTTTAATTCTTTGAATACTATAAGAAATAACAATTGATTTTATGACACATAAAGAATTTTGCCAACTCACCCGACAGTGATACACATACCACAAACACGTGTAAAAGTCATATTGTTTGTAGTATGTTAGAATAATTGAAAGTAAATTAAATTTACCTAAGCTTTATTAATCACCGACCACTAGAAATAAAGTATTTTTAGATTTACTTTTTAACCATAAAAAGTTTTTCTTTTATCTATTATATAATAATCCGTCAAATAATGACAGGTTTGAAACATTTTTTTATTATTTTACATCTTGGAGCGTACAAGACAGCGCCCCGTCACGTCAGTGGTTATGGAGAGACGTTGGAAAGCTTCCGGAAAGCCTCAGTCATGCCTGCCTCTTCTTTCGACCGGTGGGGTTCCGGCGCCCTGGACGTCCGTCAGGTACTATCCATAGGATGTACTCGGCGGAACTGAGGGATGCTGGCATGTCATGGGAGAAAGCAAAGCAATTGACGGGAGACAGGGGAACATGTAGGTGCCACGTGGCGGCCATATATATATATATCCACATAGGGAGCGAATATGGTCAAAAAAGAAGAATATAAAACATTTGAGATCTTGACTATGTGCGTATGTTATATATTTTTGGCATCGTTTTGATTTGATTTGTAGGAATGATTGCTTGCTTATAAAGTTATATAAAAGATTAAAAATGTAAAACCCTTTGGTATTATTCAATTGCATTACTCATATCTTATATTGTACAATACTTTTTCATTTAATCTATTGTGAATTATTCAAACATGGTTTAAATACACATCTAGCAATCATGCAGCCAATTTTCCGTTCTTATTGCAAAACAAAAAAGAGACGTGTAATGACCACAAGAAATATGACGTCTTTGGAGGTCAAAGTCATTTGTAAGAATAATGCAAACCAGACGATCCCAAAATTTATATACATGATATTTACAATGTCTTAAAGTTTATTATTTTTCCATCCAACGATTGAGAATTTTCATTTAATATAATGTGAGTTGACTTAAGTTTACTGAGTTCAAAAAGATAATTCATAAGAATTAGTAATTATACATAACAGGCAACAGTATCACCTGTTCACACTCACGCTCATATACACATTTAAAAAAAATCGCATTAAGTGTAAAAACGTATTGATGTGATGTGTGTTACAGAGAAACAAACATATAAAATAAGAAATATCTATTGGAATACTTTATAAATTTACTAAAACACTTTACGTTAAATCGGCTGCGTAGTCGAGTGGTCAATATCGATGGCGTCGGTTACAGAGGTCACGGGCTTGGATTCCAGTACGGATTTTTTTATAAATTGATTTTCAATTAATTTATGTATGTCTATCTAAATGCATGGACGTAATATATGAATTTTCAATTCCCTCTCACCTCTAATATAAAAAAAAAACGAGCGTAGAGACAGCGATAAGCTAACCAATAATCCTGTCATAGTCCTATCTTCTATCCCTACTGTGTTTGAAAAAAGAGGTTGAGCATCTGAGTAACAAACAGTTCTCTTAATAAAAAACTTCTGCTGAAATACCTCTATTACGAAACCATATGTTCCACATTGGAAGCGGACATGGATTAAAAACAAGAAAAATAATACATTATTTGTTGATCAATTTATTGATCGTGATTTACCAATAGATCGCGATGTGTATTTTTATTGTTATACATACATTTTTTCTTTTCATAATAAATATGATTCCAACTTCAAGAAAAAATTTGCGACTGAATCCATATTTTTATATGTTACATATTGCTTCATTACGCCTTTGATTTTTCTAACTTAAACAAATTATAACTACTCCTATATATGAATAGATAACGAGCTCGTGTTGCTTAAAAAGGTTGAGCAGCCTATAAAGTAATCGGTCTGTAAAACTAAACATAGTACATCATTGTTTTTACAAATAGTTTTTACAATATTCTTAAATTTGTGTACAAGTCTTGAAAGAAAGCTTCTCGTAGTTTTTGCTATTACGAGAAAACCACCATTTTATTTTAAGGATTGTGAGTCACTAGATTTGTGAGTGCAAAGATTTAGCGATTGGCGTAAGATAAGATAAAGAAGATATTTGTATTGTTCGACAACTTAGTCTGATTACTCGAGTACCCAAGTACTCGATATTCTCAATGGCATCCTTATACATTGAAATGTAACTCGAGTCAACATTTTTGTCGTCGTCGGAAAAAAAGATTTATCTTGATGTGACAAAGCTTTAGCCCCATTAAGATCATTATAATAAGCTAATATAATACTCGTTATAATAATTATGAACAAACCATTGTATCAACACCGCACAACAATGATTTTATTATTGATGTTACTAGGAAGTATGTTATATTTCAGCGGTTAATAAACCTCGGTGACCTTTAATAAATCTGTCAATTTTGTTGTTTCACAGATCATAAAAGTGATAAATCTTGGTATATGTCATTAGTCAAAATATGCCGCTATAATTATTACTAAACGTGGAAGGAGAAATATACGAAAATACTCACAATTATTCTCAGTTTTAGATGTTATTGCATGACAGGTCAAAGGACTCAAGTAAAAAAGTAATATAAATATTTAATTATTTTGATAGTCAATAATAAGTTTCAGGTCAATGACACAGTGGTCAACGTCGTTGGCTTCCATGCCGGACTTCAGGGGCTCGAATCCCAGTACGAACAGAATGTTTTCAATTGATTTTTAGATATGCATCTGTTCGAAGGTATGGATGTTTCCCCAATAATTTCAATAATAAAATAAGGGAATGTAATGAGAGCGATTAGCAAACCGCTAGTCAGTAACAAGTGGTTCTCGTAGAAAAAAAACTTTGTTTGCGATATTTTCATTAGGAGGCCATATGCTTAACATTAGGAGCGGACATGGATTTAACAAAAAAAGTAACATTAAAGTAATGTTTTATTTAAAGGTTGAAAAATAATACATAAATCAATTTAATGATGTTAAAAAATAAAACACTTCTTGTACTAATCCATCAAATTAATTTTAGATCTGGACCGGTTTCACCTTGTTAGTAAATATTGTCTTAATAACCCGGTACCGCTTTATATTTCATCATTTGATAATGTCCGTGATTATCGAAACCAATCCTTGTCTAAATAAATGATGTGGTATAAGTGCAAATTTGGGAAAGAGGTTTTTATTTTTTTGAATATTTTAATGCCTTTCCACCAATAATTGACAAAATAAAATAAAATTCAGAGCTGTATTTTAAGACTTTTTATACTAAATTCTTTTATCCGTCATATTGAGCTCAAGAATATTTTCGAAAAAGCAACTGAAAAATCGAAATTATATACTGTATTCAGTTTATAAATACCTAAAATAATTGGTATAACAATTTTAAATAAGGTAAGGATATAATGATTTGTGTTGGAAAAATACTAGTACAGTAAAACCTCGGTATAACAGACTAACGCAAGTGAAGGGGTGTCCGTTAAAACCGAATTTCCGTTTTATAAAAGTAGGTTTTTCGAATGTGTATTTTTTATTAAGAAAACAAACGGCATACTACAAGGTCAGTGAAGTTTCCATTAATGGATTGAAAATACTGTGATTTTATACAATGATGAGGTATTTATAAAAAAATTGATTCAGAGCAAAATTTTCTGGTTTTAAATATAAATAATTATTAATTGCCGCCTGTGTGATCGAGTGGTCAACGTCGTTGGCTTCGGTTACGAAGGTCACGGGCTTAAATCCCAGTACGGACTGTTTTATAAATTCATTTTTCAATCGATTTATGAATTTCTGTTCAAGGGCATGGATGTATGTGATGTCTTGAATTCCCCCCTCCCACCCATCATATGGAGAACGACTAGCTAACCACTAGTCCTGTCCTATCCGTATCCTTATATTCCTACTCTCTTTGAAAAAAGCGAGGTTGAGCAACTGAGTAAGTAACAAGCAGTTCTCGTAGAAACACTTCTGTTAAGATAAACTCCATTAAGAGTCCATTTGTTCCACATTAGGAGCGGACATGGTAAAAAAATAAATATATTCATACGTAGGCATAATGTTTCAGATATAAATATTATAAAACAAACAAAATCTGGTTTTTTCTTCATCAAATGATAAGATATATTGTCCATTATATCAAAGTTCCACTCTTAATAGTTTCTCAATCACTACTACGCTCAGCATTTATGACGAGATAGTTTTGACGGAAAAGTATTAAAAATAACAAATTTTATTATACATACATCCATGTCGCATGAAAAATCAATGTGCAAACTCTTAAAATGGCAAACTGCTCAGTATGGAAATACTTTGATCGTAGTTTAACGAACTCTTTTATTTTCCCGTCATTGTCTTTGTGATGTTCCATCGTTTTTTAACAAATTGGCAGAACAAAGCCAGAAGAATTTCAGTTTTTTATGACGTCATTTATACGTCAAAATTTACAACCAAAATAAAATTTATTATTATTATATTATTTTTTATTCAGGTGTTAAATGAGTGTGATTAGTGAATCGAAAAAATATTTAGGAACAAAAAAAACTTGCACAATATAGTATCCGTGGTCTATAAAAAATAGAGTCAATTTTTTTGATGTTTTTCTGCATGTTTATTGGCAATAAAATAAGTGATCAAAAAAATATTCAATCTAAAAAAGTATAATTTTTACTAATTTATTTTATTCAGTTGTTCAGTTTAATATCGATGTAACCGATTATTTTACGGTCACATTAATGGGGTTCAGAAAATTAGCCGCCTCCAGTTCATCGCTAGCAGAGCTGATTTCTTGATAACAATAATAAAAAAAGAGATACTTTTACAAATAATTTCACCGTTTTTTATGGATCAAATGAATTATATGGGTTTTCTCTGTCAATATTTGTGTAAGATAAGAACATATATTATATAGATAACTAAAAAAATCAGGAAACAAACATTATCAATTTTTAAAGAGACTTTTTCTGACTTACGACACTATTTTAGCATATATCCGAATGGAAAAAATTAAAAACTATTTATAAAACATAATACTACATAATACCACAATTTTTATTTAAAATGTGTCTTATATTTATATAAAAGGATAATTTTTTGATCGGATATTGGTAGATGAGCGTAAATGACATTAAAATAGTTCTTACTTAGTAGTTATATAAATAAAATTAAAATAATCAGTTCTTGGTCAACTTTTCCTACAGAATTTTTAAAACTGAAAGCTGAAAAACGACTTATTGAAAACTAAGGCCAAACCGGGAACCACAAGCCGGTTAGTCTGGATATTATCGAAAACTCACATCGAATCGGCGAATTTATTTATGTTGCAGACAGTGTTTCGCAACTTTGGTTTTTGTAGTAAACAGGTATTCAAGGACGTATACGGTAAAATGCATCGATTTTATGAAGAAATACCGGTTATCTTTAAATAAGCTAGGGTAAAAGGACCCAATGTGAAGCGATTGTCAGCTAGTGGTTACGTGGGCTTAATGAAGCTCGGAAACACTATGATTTTAAGCCTTTAATACGCTAGTCAAATATGAAAAATTATACTTTTTGAATAATTCAATTTGGCCGTTTAGTCGTCGGAGGATTAAGATTAAGACCCTGAAGAACCTGGTAGCTTATCAAGACCGAAGGTTGGGAGTTAAAATATCAAAACCGTGAAAGCACCAAGTCCAAATTGCTAACGTCCAGTAAATCATAATTATATCAAATCCTCAAAATAATTTAATACATTTCAAACAATGGCGGTTTCAAATCGGTTTTTGAAAACCTAGTTTCAATGATAGTGATGCACTATATTTAATTATATTAAATATTCCATAGTACGATACGTGTTAAAAGTTAACGTTGGTTGTTATGAAATGTAATATTAAAATACTCGGATTTACGTAATTCTATCTAGTAAGTGGAATTTTAATATGGAAACGTATGAAAATACATATTTTATCACAAAACCGCATCCGTATAGAAAATTATTATGCGTTAAATTTTCTCGGTAATTCTTACTGGAAAAATAAGAAACGTATGTAAAAAAGAATTTTTCATTTATCACGTGTGAAATATTTTTTTACATTACATATTCTATAAATAATGGTTAATGTTTAAATAAAAAAATAATAAGTAAGCACTAGGTATTTGTGTGAGATTATAAGGTAATAAATAATATAACTAATTTTTACGTTAGAAAACATATCATTTTCGTATAAGATGTTGGTGATCATGAAAACGATGATTCTTCGAGAGTTTTACAGTGAAAAGGTGTTCTGAAGGGTTCCGTTCGAAGATTCTTTCTGGGAGGATTAATATGAAGTCTCCTAAACGGATGCCTCTTGACAACAGACGTGATAATCAATATCTACATCGTATGGAAGCGAAATCCTAATCAACAAAATCGTACGAGCGACAAGTATGATTAAGGTACTCGTGGAATTAATTATATTAACCATTCGTTAGAGCTCTTGGACTTCGGTCAAATGTGCAGGAATCTTTTTATGGATAAAGTGGAATTTCATATTAACAGATTATATGGGCGACATTCGTGTAGTTATGAATAGATATAACATAGAGCATAGGTTCCCAACCTTTTTCGGGTGGCGACCCCTTTTTATAAAAGCCGTGACTAGGCGACCCCCCGAGGAATTTGAAATCCTCGATTTGCTATACTTTTTCCCCGGATTGTCCCCGAAACTCATTTTTTTTAGCTCACCGGGTAAAGTTGGCGACCCCCCAGAAAACCCTTGGCGACCCCCTTGAGGGTCGCGACCCCCAGGTTGGGAACCCGTGACATAGAGTCTATGTAGACAACTGATTCGTTCTTGACGTCATCATTTTCCGAGAATGTGGAACTGGGATAACCGTAGACGTGGTATATCGCTTGTTCAATATTGATGTTATTGCAATCAGAATGTTTTTTTTTATTTAAAAATACCGTAAATTCAACTGTAAAATGCAATTTATATACAGTAGAACTGCGTTATTACGATCACGGAAATAGTGAGATCTCGGATGTAATGAGGAAACATTCGTTGACGTTTAGTTTATGGTTTTCTCCATACATTTATTCACTTATATAACGAGCAAAAATATCGTCAAAATTTTCCTTAAAACTGTTAATGTGTCACTCGTTTAAAAACAAAATTTTCTGACCGGGTAGTTAACTAAGCCGATGCCGCTGGGATCGGATTACGTTTAAAACACTAGTTAAGTGTCTAAGTACCTAATTGGTGTTTTTGCCGACAACAGCGAAAAAGTATTTACGCATATAGTTGAAATTGCATGTAAAAATCCAAGACATGTGAAGTCAGAAGGTACCTATCAGCGTCTTTTTGTGTTATGTGACCGCTTCAGATAATTCTGATGTCTTCATGCGATGGATATGATGAATGTCTTCATGTGATGGGTATGTTTGTAAGCATTTAAAAATACCTATTCTCTGATATAACGAGTAATACTTATAACGAGAAAATTCAGCCAGTTTCATATTCCTCGTAATAATTAATTTCGACTGTATTTAATTCAATACTTATACTGAGATTAACATAGTGAAATGGAACCTTAATTATTTTAAGTTTTGCTATTTTCAATCAAACACATTTTTTATTCGTACCTTTCAAGGCATCGTGCGGCAAATATATTATAAGTGAAACATATTAATAATTTATTTTCTATTGTCTAAAATATTGTATGAAAATTACCCGTAGCGTTTTTACTAAAACATCAAACATTAAATTATGAATACATTATCGTTTTTCTTTGACGTAAAGTCCAAAGATTTCAATCGTACGTTAATTTTGTGACACAAGTCAAAAGAGAAAATTTTATCTTTGGTTATATAAGGACTTTGGTAAAAATATATAAATATACAGTGAAACCCCGATTCCACGTTTTCCAAGGGACCGGAAAAAATCAACGAATAATGCGGGAAACCTATAATGCGGGAAATCTTCAAATAATACCAAAAAATGATTATTTTCAACCAACTCATATATTTATTTTACTTTTTTATTAAAGAATATATAAATGTATTCTTTAATTGTTTAATTAATAAATATTAAGTTGCCTATTCATAGTTGGGTACTTTTTGACATACACCCACCCTTCAAACACGCGTACTTTTCTAAGTTAACTTTTTTTTTGCTATATGATTTTTTCAACGCGTTGAATTGTTTTCAGTTTCTCAGCTAGAGTTCTAGTTTTCTTCATTTAGGTATTTTAGTTTTGACTTTTGAGTTGGAAAAATTCGCGCAACCAGATGCGATGTAAGACTATTTATGAGTGAAAAAAGAAATTATCAACAAAAATGGTCAATCGGGATCGTAATTAGGACAGGATGATAATATTTAGATGATAGATCAAAGAAATCGGTAAATCGGGGAATGATTAACGTGGAATTATTGAACATTGTTATTACGAAGTCTTAATCGAGTAAAAAATATACGATCCATGCAATAAACGAAGATAGCGAGAATGGAAGATCGGTGTTCCACTGAAAAAAAACGCAAAATTAAATACGAGGCAAGACTATATATGAGTATTCAACGATAACGGTCAATCGGGATAATATTTGTGACAGGACCAAAATATTTAAACGATAGGTCGAGGAAAACGGTAAATCGGGGAACGATTAATGCGGGATTATTTAACATTGTTCTTATGGGTGTTTGGTCTGGACTATGAAAAATAAACGATTAATGCGGGAAAACGAACAATGCGAGAACGGTAGATCGGGGTTCCACTGTATATATATTTCATAACTACAGAAAATTATTTTGATGCATGTAAAATCAAAACTAGAAATGATTTTCATTAATTATATCGACTGTGGAAAGGAAAAAGGACGTAACCCACAGTTTATTCAAAGCAGGTTTTTTTTCCATAATCACAATGTATCAATCTTGATACACGTTATATCAAAAGGATGCAACCTGCAAATGCCGAACTAGTATCTAAATTTAGCTTTTAAGTTTGAAAAAGATGGATCTTGAAAAAAATTTAAACCAAGAAAAAAGACTGAAATAAAAGTTTTTCCTAGACAACTTCTTTAACCTTTTCAGTACCGCGATGTTTTCAGCTAAAAAACATTCACTCATATACCTACCGCTTTTTTTTTAATAATTTTTGAATAGTTTTAAAAAATAGTATTGAATTTATGAATATCAAAAGTTTACTTATAAAATGATATAAATAGTTTAATATTTTCAAGTTACATTCGTGTTCTTCAGTGGATTTAAGGTATTCATGCCGTTTGTATGTGGCGGCCACCAGTGTCCTTACGGTACTGAAGCGGTTAATTAATATTAGATTATGTCAATTAAACACCAGTTTAGAAGTCTCCGTAAACTTCAATGCTGTGTATAATTCATAATTTGCATGTGTGTGGGTTACGTCCTTTTTCTTTTCCACAGTCGATATGTACATTCATGTTACACACACAGTAAAGTTGAAGAAAAATTTTGTACATATATTTATATAATTTATCGTAATATGTTTTGATCGACATTATTTAATATTAAATATATTATAAACACATCTGAGATATATAAAATACTGTCCATGTCTTTTATGTAGATTTTTAAACGTACAGATAAAATATTTATAAAAACAGAAACTTACAGTAACTTTTTCAAAACAAGACACTACAAGACCAAGTATTACAAGAAATTCAAGATCGCAGAATGGCTAAAACTCTGTTATTTAGATAAAGCATCGTTTTTTTTTTTAATTTACTGCCACAATGAGAAAATTGTATTAATTATACTGTGATTGATGACAACTTTGCAGAGATTGAAAAAATAAATATTTAAGACTAGATGAAATAATAATGAAATCGATAGACTTATCACTTACATAGCCGAATGAAAATAAAAATGAAAAAAAAGTTTGTTTTTTACCGAACTGCACTCGAATGTAAATTAAAATCTCCTGCAGGCTTAAGCACTATCACTCGGTTATGGCGATTGTTATTTTATGACCAATAGCAAAAATCAACATTTTATTAAGGGTTAATTTTATGCACAAACATGCTTTTTATAGAGTTGTTATACGATTGAATAAAATAATAAAAATTATCTCAGCACTAAGGTCTAAGCGTTAACATAATTATTTTATTTAAAAAAACTGTACACAATAACTACATCGATTATATTAAAAGAGATCAATACTCAGTCAAAGTAAACAGACCGAGACTGCATGTTGTTTGTGGCTATCCTTGAATCTTCACTCATCGACCTTTGATATACATGGTGTATTGATAAAAATATTTATTTATCAATACACCAGTTTACAAAATCAATTAATCTTCGATTTTGTTTGGCTACTTTTTCGGCGTGAAGACGTCAGTATATTAAATTTTTCAAGCACTCGACGTATACGATTTCCGATTGTGTTGATAAAGCAATGACATGACAAATGAACGAATGGGAGATTTTTTCATATTCATAACACTGCCACTCAGGCTAAGGACAAATAATTAAGTCCCACATAATATGGCTATACTTATCATCAGTCTAGTGAGCAAAGGTAACAAAACATTAAGTGGATTTATTTATCCGCTTACACTAAACATATGAAATTCAAATGGATCTTAAAGTAAGATGCTTAAATGAAAACTGCGATTATGTTTATTGTTCAACTCGCCTGTTTGTAAAGTTAAAGAATGAATAATGGAATAATGAAATTACCAGGAGTTGGCAAATCTCTCTACATACGACTTGATTTAAAATTCTGATCGAGGACATTGAAAATTGTTTTGAGATTCAAACTTTTGACCGCACGTACAAGTAGTAGGTCTAAATAACAAAGAAATTTGCACATTTCTCAGTATTTCCGATTCAGGAAACAAACTCTTAAGCCCAATCAAAACAAATAAATGAATACAAACAATACAATGTCATTTTTTAGATATTCTAAGTAAATGTTTACCTATACGCTTCTATTGGTGTAACTATCTATTTATATATCTTCACAAATCTGCGAGAACTGCTTGTTACTCAGTTGTTCAGCCTCTTGTTTTTCAAAAAGAGTATGGACATAGTAGATGTGATTAGGACAGGATTAATGATAAACTATTTGCTCTCGCTATGCCTCGATATTTTAGAATTAGCTTTCGTACAGAAATCAATAAATTTATTTAAAAAAAATAATGTTTATATTGGGATTCGAGCCGCACTGTCTTACAAACCTGACAAGCTTTACAAACTAAATTGAATTTTATCCGAACAATTTTTTTTATAGGTTTTAAAAACATTATTTTTATCAGAGTGAAGGGTTACAAACATTTCACTATACTACTTTTAATCCGCGGGGAAAATTCACACTGTACATAATAACGATCATATTTATCTATTTTTTGACATACGACCTCACATTTATTTATATTGCACACACTGTTATGAAAATTGTTTGCAATAATTAGATCAATTAAGTCAAATCATGTCATGTGTGCGTGAATATTTTATTAATTATCCGTGTTCTAATGCGATTCTGCCAAGGAAACATGACTTATATAAACACACCTAGCACAAAAACTGTTGCAATGATATTTATTAAAAAAAACTTATATTTTTGATTAAGTAGTGGTGATCATTTTAAAGGGAGTTTATTATTTATGAATATCACTAATGAAAAAAATACTGGTTTTGGCTAAACCAAAAGGCTAAGCATAACATTTTAAAGAAAAAATCGAGCTTCCGGCTCATCGTCTTTTTTTCTATCCAACTGTGAGTCGGCCGTAGAAATCATGAGGTATTTTGTTATCTTGTCAGTCTTAATATTATGAGTTCGTTTTATTTTTCCTTGCTTTTCTGATACACCATATACCGTCAGTTTATTTTCCAAGGGTCGTCTTTGCTGGTGACGTGGATTCAATAGAGAAGTACTTATACATATCAATCATACATAAAAATGAAAATTCACAAGACCGGGTTGAGACATTGTACGTATCTAAAAAAATACGAATATATTTGTGATACATTTTATAATTAAAAAAATCTTTTGTTGTATAAAAATATTTATTTTAATATTTAAGTAATTTTATATAAGTCTATGATTATATAAAATTAATCTTGATGACTGTTTAACTCCACTTGTTGTATTAAAAATTGAGACACGTGTTTCGCCTCTTTAAGAAGCATTCGTAAACCTCGCGACGCAGAGAGAGGTTAATTTATAAATATTGATACTACTAATTACATTAGTTTATTCGTAAACCTTGTTATATTCAGTCTGATGATGTTCTTTAAGTAGGAAAAACATGTGTCATTTTGTACCACAACAAGTGAAGTAACAAAGCTAAATAAATATTTTAAAAAAATGTTCTTAAAATTTAAAGCCGAATCTATCGAAAAAGTCTAGAATATTTTTATCAAATAAATAAATATGCTATAATATAATTGACGATTAATCGTAGCACTCGTAGCGTTTTCGTAGTGTAACTGAGCTACGACAACAAACGAATCAAAATCATGAAATATTGCCTATAAATAAGTTTGATAATTAATTAGTACGGGGGTTTGCATTTTCGAAATATATATTCACACGGCGTACAGAGGAATGGGATCAAAATAATTATTACACAAAACAATCCCAACGTCGACGATGTATAATTAAACTTAACACGCAGAGTGACTCAAGTATTCTAACTAGATTTGTTGCTACACTAAGGAAGGATACGAATATTTAGATCATAGATATGTATCATGGTATGTCAGACAATATTCGTATCGATTCATTTAGTCCTACTCGTTTTTAAAATCAACGTACAGATCCAATACAAAAAATATCATAATCTGAATCAGTCATGATCTGATTATATCTCAATATAAATCATAAACTTTGTTATTTTTTTTTATTTTTTATATATTTTTTTTATAATCTAAAAAAAAAATTTGACATTACAGCTTACGCCAATGCTTCAAATATTTTGAACTTAAAAGATCATACGAGATATACTCGATGAGAAATTTTGAAAATCACATGAGATTAACTCAAGGAAAATTAACTTCACAAACACCCATGTCTTAGATCTCAGATTAAAATTGAAAAAATCCAATTTGATACTGACCTTACCGGAATCGAAACCCAGACCCACCTGATCGGTAGAGCAAGCTCTAACAAACTAAACCACAGCGGGTGGCATATCGGATTACAGTTATCATTTATGTTTCCGTCCATCATTGACATACAAGTCAGTTTTCAAATTTTAAATATTTGAATATAGCCGAAACAAAAAACTTCTTTCAATATAAACAAAATAATGCACATATTTTGTTCTAGAAAAAATCTGTAATATAAATAATAACTACCTATTTTAGCCTTTAATGCAATTGTAAGTAAATTGTTAAAAAGAGAGAGTTGACATATGTATGATTCTCTATAGCTTTTTAGTATGTTTAAAAAAATTTAAAAGTGTGTTTAAACAGAAATTCTGCTTAAACACATTCTTATGATGAACAAATCGCCCCAGGTTTTTCACTTAAAATTAAATATTTTACAAATCAAATTGAATGTTTTTAAAATATACACTTCAACTCTTGTGCAACTAAATACTACCTAAATATACTAGAATTTTATTGGCTAAATGGAATTTCAATAAAAACTTGTGAAAGTAAGTTGTTTTTCATTATATTTCGCCAACTTATATGAAGTAAGTGACAATCGATACAGATCAATTTATTAGCGTAGAAAATATTACACCGGTATGTAAGAAGCAAACTAGATACTATAAATATCGGATTGATTGATGTGTTTCAGCGGCTTTGTACAATTAGGAGGTTTCAATATTTAATTTACATTTAAGCTTTTTGAATGTATGTAGTATTCTATTTATTATAATCTCAATAAATATTCACTGATATCGACTTAATGACACATTAGACAAATAATGATTATAAATTATATAAAGGAAAAAAATGCTTATTTTCCCTATTAAAAATATTATAAAAAGTCTTGTCAAATACGTTTAATTACTCTTTATATAGCCTTTTGTAAACAAGATAATCAGTTTGTAAATAAAGTGCAGGTACACCATTCGGAATACATAAAAAACTTAAGGAAAATTTTGAAATATTCTGATAAAGTGGACTTTAAGATATTTCTGAAAAAAGTCTATACTTTGATGTAAAGTAAACATTTAGTTAATTTCTGTTTGAGTAATACTGTTTTCTTGAATTCTCTCGCAAGCGGAATCTTTCAGAGTGACATGTCTGAGCAAATAATCAAGCCGGGAAAATAATTCTCTATTAGCCACGAAGTGAGTCATCTGGTTAGTTATTTTGTAACGTTATTTGTCGCAACACGTATACTTTGTTTTTATTTAAATTGCATGAGTATACAAAATATTCCGAAACAATAAAATATTTATCTTAAAGCTACAAAATGGTATAATGTTTTAAATTAAGATGCATCATGGTGTAATGACTATGGAGTTTTTTAATTTAGAAAAACCAATTGAACTAAGTATTAATTAATAACGATAATACGACACACACAAAAAAATATTGTTTTTTTGAATATTTATAAAACTATCAATACATTGTATTCATGTCGTGATAATTGGACGCTTACGTAAGTATATAACAAATAACTAAGAAAATGTGTCCGAAAATCGAGGTGTTGGCGGAAAAAAAAATCTATCTCTAGCTAGAATTAATGAATTGAAAGAATTGTTTGTTTCTCAGTTCTTTAGACCTCTTTCCAACAATTCGAGAAAGAGAAATTATATCGTATCAGATATGGTTTTAAAAGAAAAAAAATGTTGACTCTTATGCAAGTACAGATAAAAAAGTGATTAAAATTTCTGTTGAAATGTAGTTCGCAAACTAACTAAAAAAGTCATTTTAAGAAAATTCATATCAAAAGATAAAGTTTTACTTTGTTCTACAAACCAAATACCATAATTTTAAATATACTATAGTTTTACTTAACAGAAACTTAAAAATATATAATCATGAATATTACTGATTTTTTTATAATTCCTGTTAACTTGTTAATTTCATAACATCAACATCAATAACATGAAAAAATCTTTATGAATATTTACAATAGATTCGGCGCTAGCTTTGTAAAACTTCATTTTGAGATATACGATTGATAACTTCTTTATTTCACAGGTTGCGTACAAAATTATGATACGTGTTTCCCACTGTTTCGTCTCTTTGAGAAGCGTCTTGAGACAAACTATCGTAAAGTTATTAACGAATTAACTAAAACTTGATTCTATGTCTGTACAATGTTTAGAATTTGTCCGAAGGTACGTCTCAACAAAGCGAAACACGTATCATATTTGTTACACAACCTGTGGAATAGCTTAGAGAAATATTTTTTCATTTTATATTCACTTCATATTGTTCTACAAACAATTTTATGTAAGTACTGTGCAATTCCCCGCAGTCAATTACATGAATTCGCTTTATATAATATATATGTAAAAGTATCTAGTTTTTATACTGTCTATTAATTTGCACTAATTATATTATTATACACAACAAATATAATCGATATATTAATTAATACGTTATAGTTTTCCATTCGTATTCTGAAATCGCATACCTGTTTAGTACTATATTGTAATATTTCCAAGATGACCGTGATTTAAATTCCAGTAATTATGACGTATTCTACAATGCCATGAAACGTTCAAAAGGTTGAGGATAATGTATCTCCGTAAAAAAAAATACACACAATCGTGTGTATTGTACTAATACGTAGATATATAATAATTGTAAGAATATTACAAATTATCGCTGCATGAATTGTTCCTCGAATATCCGTTTTGACAATATTTAGATGTTCATGTTAAATATTTATTTTTTCCTCTTTGAGACTCAAAGCGCCGATTTATCATCGCATACTTTGGTGTATCACATAGAAGGAGTCACGTCACGGTGAAACAAAAAAGGTTGAAAAAATAACACATTGTTAATGAAGTAAAAACTGAGTCTGTGTTTCTTTCCCACTTCAAAACCGGTGTCAATAGAAAAGATTAGAGACTTAATAGTTTGAAAAGTGAATATAGGGATAATAAAATAGCTAACAATATTATACTGGAGCACAATATCATCACAACTAGGGAATCCAATCCCGGGATCCCGGGATCCTCTCCATTTTTCGATACATTTCAATCCCGGGATCAGAAGATATGATCCCGAAGATTTCGGGATTGATTTACTTACCAAACAGAAACGTGTTGGTTTTCAAGTCGAACGGATGTTCATGCACATAATAAACCAAGTCCATTTTAAATTCTTTGCGATAACAACTACCGCTAAAGAAAAAGTAATTTGAAACCAAGCATACTTTAGTAAATTATAGTTGAATGCATTTGAAGATAATAAAAACGGTATTTATTGTTAAGCTTCACATTTCAATATTTGTTCTTAAAAATATCTTAATTCGTATTTTTTATTTTCTATATCTTAATGAATGTTATCAGATATCAATGGCTATCTAGTTTATGTAATAAAACACATGTCAACTAAAGTTTATTTCGGTCAGTTTCTATATGACCAGTATGATAAATATCAGTGGCGTACGAAGAGAGGAGGAGAACAATAACTTTTATTTTTAAATTTATTTTCGTTATTTTTTTAAAAAATATATTTTATTCGACGCTCCCTCCATCTTACAAAAGTCATCAATAACCGCATTTCATTTAATATATTGTCTAAAAGATTTTTCAACTAATATTATTGCAAGAGTTTAAAATCTAATCTCACTTTGACTATTTCTATTGAATGTTCTTATTATTTTCAATGTAAAAATGATCTTTCTACGAAAGCACTTGTCGCCGGATATGGTTATTATAAAAATATGTTTTATCGGTTCTTTACACAATAAAACCGTATACTAAATGGAGAAACAATTGATGATCTTGTATTAACTTCGGGCATAGCATAAAATAATATTTAAATTACTTAGTATTTCATTTTTATGTTTGTATTTTTAGATACATTTACTTTATTTAAATTATTGAGAAAGTGTCCACGATAATTTAAGAACTCTTCAATTTTGCAGTCTGAAGTAGGTAGATACTTTTTTCAGCTATCGACATTAATTATTTTATGTTATATTGCGTATTTTTACATAATTTGTGCATATTAAGTTTGTTTAATGATTATGGCGCTTATAGTTATTAAAAAAATCCACGTATTCACCTGTCCACGTATTCACGTACATCGCGAATAACTGAGATTAAGAGAGATTTTTGGTAAGGTATTGGCAGTCCACAGCTGGTTATATCATGTAGAATATTTATTTTTCACCAATATTATCAATTTTTATTTCTTAAAAAAATGTATTGATCCTGGGACCAGTCCCGGGATCCCGGGATCGAAAAATTCTAATCCCGAAATCCCGGGATCAACATTTTGGCTCGGGATTGGATTCCCTAATCACAAGGTATCCCGTTCGGAAACATGTGAAGTTTTTCATATATTTTAAATCGAGGTCACTTAGGTCCTGCAGTATTGTAAAACTCTGATACAATTAATCTGCAGGTGAAAAAAAGATAACATGGTCCATGATTTCCTAGCTATTGATTTTTTTATATATATATTTGTCACCTGCTGTGGCTCAGTTGGTTAGAGCTTGCTCTACCGATCACGCAGGTCTGAGTTCGATTCCCGGTCAGATCACATTGACTTTGAGAATTATTCAATTCAAAGTTGTGATCGAAGACTGTGTGTTTGTGATGTCAATTCTCATAATTTGCTCTCCTCCCATTCTTCTGATCCTATAATAACTGGGTGTATCAATAGCGATGAGCCAATCACTAGTCCTGTTCTAGCGTTATCCTTCTTTCCCTACTATTCACTTTGAAAAAAAGTGAGGTTGAGTGACTGAGTAACAAACAGTTCTCATAGAAACAACTTCTGTTGAGATACCTCTATTAGGATGCCATATGCTCCACATTGGGAGCGGACATGGATTAAAAAAACTATTTTACAACAAAAAATATATAAATTATATATAGTAAACGGATAAAACAGAACATGAAAAAACAGAACTATGACAAAAGAGAACAAATTAAAATTTCAGAACAAGTTTCCGAACTCTATGGCATCCCACGTTTGACCATAGATACCATAACGTCTGACTGTATGGTTTGATTCTTGCTGTTCCCGTTGAGCGTTATTTTTATTTAATTAATACCGCGAAATTGAGTGAAAATGGCGAGAAGAAAAAATGTTTAAAAATATGCAATACAATGCCAATAATTTAACAGTGCAAACCCTGCATACGTCAGGTTAGAATGAAATATTCCAATCTATCTATCTAATGACACATAATGTGTTATACACTTGTCATATGTATTGTAAATTACATCGTGAAACTTATTTAACACTCACAATATTCCAATATGTCATTATGTTGAACGACTTTTGTATGTATAATATATATGTTGTTTTTTATTGGTCCAAAGTTTTTATTATTTTCGAGTAATTTAATACTATTTGCTTCATACTGAAGTAGATTTTTAATGAAATATTATGATTTATTATCATTTTAGATATCCTGACATGTTCGTCCATATTTTTTTTTATTGAATTATTACTATTTTATCCTAAGATATGGATACATTTGTCAGTTATTTTTGGCAGTCACGTTGTTTTTATTATGTGTTGCAAAAGATCAAAATAATTGTGTAAAATGGTTAATTTTTCTAAATAAATCGGTAGCCATGTAACGTTGAAAAATTATATATTCATTAACTAATTTACACATTTAAAATGTGTTTTAAAATTTAAAAAATATATTTTTTTTGTGTGTAATTTTTAAAATAATTGTAATATAAGACACGGCCTAATTTAATGAAAACGGCTCTTTACACGAAAACTTTAAACTGAGATAAAAATCATTTAATTACTATAGAGACAAGATATTATATTTTCGAAAACTTCAAACGGCTATGCTCGCAAATAATCAATTCATCATATTACTGCATTTTCATTAAAATTGGATATGGTGTAGAATTGTTTGATTAAAACAACATAACTTATGATATATCATGTTCTTTAACATGCGTTGTAAAAGTCTTTAAATAAAATTAATAAAATTATAAAAAAGTCTTCACACATTTATTAATTTTTTTATAACTTTAGGCTGATAAAACGTTTTTGTTTTTAATACAGTTTCAGAAGTTTGTAAGGTTGCTAGTGTTTTATTTCTACATATATATCATGAGCATTACTTATGAAACATTTAGTAGGTTTGATTTTAATTAATCACGCTGCCTGGTTAAGTAGTCGACGTGGTAGACTTCGGTTACGAAGGTAACGTGCTCTAATCCTACTACTTACAGTTTTTATATATTGATTTGTAGATTTCTATAAGAAGGCATGGATGTATGTGATTTCCTCCCTTCTTATCCTTAAAATTAACGTAGCAATAGTGATTAACTAGCCACAAGTCCTCTTCAAGTCATACTCTCCTTGACAAAGGAGAAGTTGAGCAACTGAGTAATAAGCAAACTGCATTGGAAGTCACGATCCCTCCACATTGGGAGCGGTCATGGTAAAAAAATATATACACAAACGATGTGAAATATATCTATTATTATGGTCATATTCGTTTCTCAATACTTTTACTGGTAAAGGTATATATTGGGTGGCTGGTTACCTTCACTTGAAACATAATATCAACGTTAATAAAAATAACTATAATATTATTTAAATTCTACGACGGCATACGCTATTTGCTACGACATTGCTGATAAGTACAGATCAAATCACGTTAATTTAATAACCTTATGTACTATCGTATTGGTAATAGTTTAATTCATCCAAACAATGATTTATCACAGTATGTGCATGACAATAAAAAAATTGATCATGTGCTCATGTCACATGTCATAATACCTAAATTAAAAACATTTATTATTATGGTCGTTTCTATTGCATATATATGTGATATAATTCGATAATTATTTATAATTGATGCTACACAACAAGCAAAACATTTCACTTTGCCTATATAATTAAAACAATCATTATTATGAATAATATTTTCTGAATGATTAAAAATTATATAGATTTTAATAACACGACACAAAGATCTAAGGTAAAAAGATCACGGTCTTCTATGGAGACATTGATACTTATAAAAACAATTTTAGCTGTAAGAAGATTCAAAGTTTGGATTTTTTTTACCTTATTCACATAATCATTATGTGTTTACGTTTCCTGGTTTATTAAAAAGTTTTTTATGTTAAACCTTAAGCCGAATAGTCAACGTCGTTGGCTTCAGCTACAGTGTTCACTGGTTCGAATCTCTGGATGGATTTGTACCCGAGAACATAAATTCTCTCACACCTATGCGATATTAACCCTTCCATTACTATGCAAAAAAGCACAAGCTCCTGAGCTGTGTAATCGTTACACATCAGGCAAAAGGAAGTGAATCATGACAATTATATGTAGTACTGCTGAAGTAGTGTAGTACGACTACACAGCTCAAGAGCTTGTGCTTTTTTTGCATAGTAAGGGAAGGGTTAAAAACACCACGTTGCAGGAGAGCTTAGCTAACCACAAATTCTATTCATATTTAAAAATAAATAGAGGTTAAGCGACTGTGTAAAAGTCAGTTAAAACTTTCTTTGAGATATCTGGTTTTGAGTTATTTTATATTGCAACATTTACTATGTTAGATATTTTTTAATATTTATGACGAATATATAGATATTTTTAAAAAATCAATTATACGACACAATTCAAAAAATGGCAAAACAAATTAATGAGAAAACTAGAATTGAATTACGTTTAGATTAAAAAAATAAATTTTGTTAAATTTTTTACTTTAATATTGTTTTGTTACACATTATCATTATGACACGTATTTCGCCTATTTAAAAATCATCAGACAGAATATGGCAAGACATACGAATAAATTAATACATTCGAAAAAGGCTTACAATATTCTGTTTGATGACACTAAGCGTGTATCATAACAAGTGGAGTAAATAACCGAGTTATCAAAATTAATTTCATATTAAATATGAACTTTCAAATCGAAGCCATCGAAATGTTATTAAATTGGTCAAAGTCTTCAATATAACTTTGTTTGATATTGCGTATACCGATGTGACGATATTACAAGTCATTTGCTGTGTGTAACTAGGCCACCAGCTAAACGTTTTTGGCTAAATCAAAAGTTGTGATCCGAATGCTTAATTGGTCGCGCTAATAAAACTAACGTGAGGAATATTTTATATCTCGATCACTATAAATAAATAGCTACGTTACCCGTTTGATCAAAAAGCAGATATAAAAGTATCATTCACTCAAAAGACAGCTATCAACGAATTGTATTTATTTATTGTCTGCGTACGTAAAGATATGATTTTCCATGTTTTAAATGAAAATTCTAAGAATACAACATCCATTTTTTTTGTTAATGGTTATTTAATTGCACATTCAAAAATAGTTAATATGTCATTTGACATGCATATTATAAATTATAATATCATGCATAATTGAACGTTAATTTAGAACATTTAAAATTTAACAGCACGCGAAAAATTCACTGTCGTTGTTTTTGAAGACATCTAAAATCTCGTAGGAATAAGAGAATGTATTGAACAATTTAGAAACTCTTTTTATAAACATATATATCTGGGCCTTATTGCTAGATGCTTATGTCAGATTGTGGCTATTTGGAATTAAGAATTCTTTATTTTTATGCAAGAAATCCCTATATCATTCGATTTTAAATGAATGAAATAGAAGGAAATCTAATTTGTAGATCTAAAATCATGTTGCAGCAAATTTTCAACCAATTTATTAGAGTTAAAAGTGTCCATGTTTACTTGGGCACTCAAAGTACGAAAAATCACCACTGTACAAAGCTTCGTATATTTATATAGATACCGGAAAAAATGCTTCAAATCATTAAGCCCAATATATATTATTATTTAAACGCTTGGTTCTAACTCCTGAATATGAGTTCAAAAGCATTGACAAATCAGCTACGAAACCTTACCAGTTTTTCTCGAACGTTATAGAATTCTCTTATGTCGTAGTTTTTCCTCTTTATCTCATCTTGGAGACACAGTAAAGACCATTAATTAGATGAAACCGTTTCTTATACCATTATACAACCTTATTTTATAAAAAAGATTGAGTGATTGACTTAAAAAACTTTAAAGACTTTCGTTAAAAAGAACTACCGAATAGAAAGATCTTACATTATTTGTCCTATAAGAAAACACGTATCGTCTTTTTAATGTCATATTAATTCAATATAATATGTATATAATATATACAAAATATTATGTTATAACACATATTGTGAGTTACATAATTTTAGTTGAATATTAATAATAAAAAAAACAGTGAGTTTTCATAAAATTTCTTCACCGTGCATAGTAGCATAGTATTTATAATTATGAAAACATTAATTGATTCTGCATGGCGAAATATTTTTTGCAAATCAAATCATAATGCGCAGATTAATAACATGCACACAAACCGGAACTGTTCATAAAAATATGAATGTTACACTCTCGCATCACAAATAAACTATCCGTCCATTGGTTAGCAAGATTATTGCAAATCTCTATGTACCAATCACGCAAAGGTGTGATTCCAACGAGGTGGTTATGCATCTAGTTCGGGCCTGTTCAAACCATCGATCGTGGCGTATTTTTTAATGGATTTTTTTTGTCCATATATTAAAATGAAGTGCCATTAAAAGGCGATCCCGATTATAAGGCAAAACATTTTCACTCTATTTTATCCACGATTGTAAAAATGTACATTATTAACAAAGTATTTAAAAAAAACGTTTTTTTAATACGACTAATGGCAATGCGTCAAATATTTTGAAGGTCACTCGAAATCAACTCGAGGAAAATTTACATAACAAACACTCATGCCATAGATCTCATATTTAATTTGGAGAATCTAAATTCAACGTTGACCTTATCGGAGCCAGGTCGGCGACCTGGTACCTGAAAATGAGCCCTGCCACTTTTTTTGACTTGTACGAGTACAAACATATAAATATGATTAGTGTAAGGGCTCAAACATTGTTGGAAAAAAAAACTTATTTTATTGATATAATTGTTAAAACTTGTGGTTTTTAACTTTGTACGGATATAAAAAAAAATAGGGAAGAAATCAATGACCGACCTGGTACCTATTTATTTACCACTACGCCACTGCTTATTGGTAATTGAACCACCTTGATTGGTAGAGCCAAGCTCTTACCGACCAGACCACATCGTCGATAAAGACCAAGTAAATGTTTATTATGAAAATATAAAAGTAGCTATTATCCAATTGATAAAAGTCGTATATGATAGTAACAACCTTAACCCCAGACTAACCCTCAGTGATATTATACTATTGTATTCAAAATCATCAACAATATTACCTATTAATGTTTATGTAACTTATGTAATATTTTTTTTTTTTTTTTTTTTTTTTTAACCATGTCCGCTCCCAATGTGGAGCATATGGACTCCTAATGGAGTTTATCTCAACAGAAGTGTTTCTACGAGAACTGCTTGTTACTCAGTTGCTCAACCTCTCTTTTTTCAAAGAGAGTAGGGATAGAAGGATAGGGCTAGGACAGGATTAGTGGTAAGCTAATCGCTGTCGATACGCCCCGTTCACAGGATAGGAAAGGTGAGAGGGGGGAATTCAAGACATCACATACATCCATGCCTTTGAACAGAAATTCATAAATCGACTGAAAAATCAATTTATAAAACTGTCCGTACCGGGATTTGAACCCGGGCCCTCTGTAGCCGAAGCCAACACCGTTGACCACTCGACCACATAGTCGCCTGTGTGGTCGAGTGGTCAACGGTGTTGGCTTCGGCTACAGAGGGCCCGGGTTCAAATCCCGGTACGGACAGTTTTATAAATTGATTTTTCAGTCGATTTATGAATTTCTGTTCAAAGGCATGGATGTATGTGATGTCTTGAATTCCCCCCTCTCACCTTTCCTATCCTGTGAACGGGGCGTATCGACAGCGATTAGCTTACCACTAATCCTGTCCTAGCCCTATCCTTCTATCCCTACTCTCTTTGAAAAAAGAGAGGTTGAGCAACTTATGTAATATATTCGCAGTTTAATATTTGTCAGAGTCCGTGGTCACATGGTCAACATCGTTGTTCTTCGGCTGTGAAGATCACGGGTTCAAATCCCAGTTTCATATACTGGTATCTAAGTCGATTTATGAATTTCTGTCCGAAGGTAAGATGTCGGTGGTATTTTAATTTCTTTCCACCCATCCAATCATTGAAAACGGTACGTAGTAAAATCGATTGGCCAACTGCTAGTCCTTTTTTGCATTATCTTTCTATTCACATTATCTTCGAAAAAAGAGAGTTTGAGAAATTGCTTCATTAGGAGTTCGAGTGCTTTACATTGAGTGCGGACATGATACACATATATATCTTTAAAAAAAACAAAATTTTCCTTTGATAATAATATCAGTTGATAATGATCGTCATGAGCGAAACCAGTCCTGATCTTTTTAAATATAAACGGAAATAGTACAAAAGAATATTGTGTTATATAAAATAACTTAGATTATTCGACGTATTGTGCTACAAACTGTGACACGTGTTTCACTTAAGCAAGCATTTGTGAAAGTCTGAGGATTCCTCTGAAATAAGCGAAACACAAGTCAAAGTTTGTAGCACAATACGTGGAATAATTTAAGTTATTTTATATATTATATTAAAATGAACTTCAACAAAGTTACCGCCGAATCCATCGAAATAATATTGTGTTTCTTTTTTTAAATATGCATAGTTCTTTTCCACCAAGTATTAACAGTGAACACCCTAAAAGTGACATATATATCTATTCATTGTTTTAATGCAGGGTGATCTCCTTACGCTTTGTCCAATACGGACAGACAAGAATGGATCACAAGATTTTTCATCAGCAAGAAAAAATATTAAAGTATACTAAAAGTAGTGCTTTCAAAATATTTGAAACACTTTGCTTTGATTGAAAATGACGTATCACTGAATTATATGGATAAGTTAATTATGAGCTATATTTTTTTCGCGTCAGAAAAAGGTTGGGCAACCCTGTCCTGGTATGTAACGCCATGACGTAGGCATAGGAACCTGCCGCGTCCCTCCCGCAAGCCTCTTCAGACCTCTCTGAAAATCGACTTCGAAGTGCGACCGGACACTCAACTTTCACTATTACCTGCTTTAGACTGACAATCGATACATCGGCAATAAAGGCGCAATAGCTCCGAACAAACATTGAATTTTTTCCCAACATGCATACATTATTTGTAAGCACATCGGCGTTGTTTCACAGAAGTCTGTTTACTTATTTGAACTTTGATATGTAAACTCAATGATTATTATATTGTATTCAATATTCACCACGGCAGCGGTCAAAATTTTCCGTGTAGATTAGTTTAGCTTGAAAACATCAATTTATGAAAAGAATAAAAAAACATTTTTAACAGAATATTAGGGAGCATCTTTAACTGATTAAATGTTCATCCGTGATGCGAAGCCGTTTCTAATCTTTTTATAGAATCGTGTGATTAAAAAAAAACAAGTGTTTGAAGATATGCCCTAGAAGGTTTTAATATAACTTGATTTTTTGTTTTGTACTTATGTTTTTAAGAAACGCACACTCACACTCTTTCTGTGTACGCATCAAGTGTATTGAGCGAATGGTGATCGGTGTCACTAGCACTAGGTAAAAACACAAAAATGATTTCAATATATCGTAAATAAAAATATCTAACCAATAACAATTCAATGTGTTCTTAGGTTACAGATTAATTCGATATCCCACTTTTCTTAAGCCAGGAAAAAACAAATTTCCTTATAGAACAATAATTCATCGCCCACTTCGGGCTAGATGGTTAGAGCTTTATCTACCAATCAGGTGGGTCTGGGTTTCATTTCCTGTAAGGTCAATGTCAAATTAAGATTTTTTTAAAATTTATATTTGATACCTAAGCTAAGACTAATCTCGAGTGGCATACAAAAAATTCTGATCGAGTTTTTCTCGTATTTGAACATTAAAATATTAGTGGGAATTGGCATTAGCTGTAATGCCAAATATTTTTATTTGAAAAATAAAAAACAAATTCTCGATGTAATTGTAGATATGATACAATCTTTCGGATTCAGCAACAGGCTTAACATATATCATGTATATTAAATTAAGAAAACTAATATTGTTTAAATAACTTAAAATTAACATAGAAACGTCATATATGTAGATGTAAAAAATTGAATAAACATACTCTTCTTGCGAAAACGTGTACTGAATTTACGTGGTATTGTATCTGTACATTGTGAATCATAAAATATCGGTAGGTGTATAACTGGTTATCGTTCAAAAGCAAATTAGATTGAGATAAATTATCGACTCAGTATTTGGCATTTTTAACAGTTACAATATTGTATATTTCATACTGTCTTAAGTGTAAAACTGGAAGGGTCAATTTATTTTAATTAGGTAGTCAACATACCATACAGCTGGGGAATATTTGAGAATAAATAAATATTTCAGTAGCTTTTGTTTAAGACGGTGTTTAAAATAGAACATTTTCGATATTACTAAATAATTCAGATAAAATAATTAATTCGAGTGTTCTATAAATTTATTTCGGAAACAAATTAAATGGTCGAAATTTTAATCAATTTTTGGTCAGAATAAAAATATTATACGGCCAGAATATTTTATAACAATTTTGGTTAGTAGGTTAGGTTATGTTAGGTTTTTTTTTTAATTTCATTTAAATTATAAGTAAATTCTGACCGATATATTATGACCATTTCATATAAATTCCTGACCAAAAAAATACGAGCCGTTTATTTCTACCATTTTTCATTTACCAAACCAAACGTTTTTATTTAATTTCTTTTAGCTATAGAAAATAAAATATAGTTACGCCTTTACTATTTTGTAATCTGTCTTTTTTCTAACACATTTTATTTATTGATTACAAAAATAGAAAAGGTAGAAAGTTTTATAAGCTAGACAAACAGTTTCAAAACGTTTTTAATGTACGAGAGTAGTAATTTTCTTCGATATAGTAAATAATTTGTTTAATGGAATATGTTGAAAAAACTGGTTTTTGTACACATAATCTCAAATTTATTTATATCCTTCTATCTGTTTTTATTGACACCTGTTATTAGCCGAACAAACTTTTTTATATTTAATTTACGTTTTATAAGAAACGGCATGGATTGTATTATTATGTACGTTTTACGGAAAGATTCGTTCATTGATTTTTCATTTATGAATTTGTGTTCATAGGCATGAAAGTCTTGTTTTTTACCGTCTATCCTGTACTAAAATAGAGCCGATTCGAGTGCTACCAACTTCCAATCTTGTCCTAACACTAACCTCTTAGTTGCCTCTATCCAAAAAGAGATGTGTGGCTAAATAACAAGTATCTGTCATAGAACAATTTCTTTTGAAACAAGCTTCATTAATACTCCATATGCTTCACATTGGAGGTGGATATCGTTACAAATTATATATATACTTACACGATAATTTAAGGAGAGGGCTTTATAAGAAGTGGGCCACGGTAAATAATACATACACCCGTGTCCTTCATCTGGATACATAAATTATTTCTAAGCTTAAGACCTCTTATTTGTAATCCGGAGCATTTTAAGCGTTATCACGTCTACTCAGTTATCGTTTAACTAAGAAAAATAATATTTAAATATTCAAAATAAAATCTCTCTTCAAAAATTAATATCTTAGGCATAATTTTTTTTAATCCATGTCCGCTCCCAATATGGAGCGTATGGCCTCCTAATGGAAGTATCTCAACAGAAGTTTTTTCTACGAGAACTGTTTGTTACTCAGTCGCTCAACCTCACTTTTTCAAAGTGAGTAGTAGGGAAAGAAGGATAAGGCTAGAACAGGACTAGTGGTTGGCTAATCGCTATTGCTACACCCGAGAGGAAATGATGTGAATTGACATCGCAAATACCCAGTCTTCGATCACAACTTTGAATTGAATAATTTTTAAATTTACTGTGCTCTGACCGGGAATCGAACCCAGACCTGCGTGATCGGCAGAGCAAGCTCTAACCAACTGGGCCACAGCAGGCGACAATCCATAATTGCTCGAAGAAAAATGTCTTGAAATTTTTTTGATTTACTTTACGACTTATGTAAATTTTTAAGTTTCTGCAGGGGTAGGCTGGAGGGGGCTCGAATGGACTTGCGCTAGCCCCTTGTTGAATTTTACTAGAGCCGGCGAGCCCCTTGTTAGCTTAAGAGAAAAACATATTCTTAGATCAAATTAGTATATATCTGCAATTTTTGACATAGATATTATCTACGACAGCTTCAGTGTACACAGTAGTACATTTTCGGCCTTTTAGATTGATAAATTTATGGTAAATTTTATATTGTTACACGTTATAACTGTATTAATTATTAACAACTGATTGCTTATTTAAGTATTGCATATCATTGTATAGGAGTGATAAAACCACTCCTCCAGAACATCGAGAATTGCTTTGAGATTAAGCGACTTCCTTGTTAACGTATTGGCAGTCCACCGTTGAGTTTCTGTGACAGTGATGTCTATTGATAAGAAAAATTGAGAGTCAAAAACGTCAATACTCGTTACTCAATAGATTGCAATTATTTAAAAGCTTTGATATAATTAATGTAGGATCTGTAAATATGTTTCATCTTAGATGAAAATTAATAAAATCACTGTCATACTATAGAATTTGATGGATATAAACATTGTTTTTTTTTTGTTTAATTCATCAATTCATCTTTTTGTGTAAACACGACTTCATCTGTGTATCACAAAAAAATATTTCTCAATCTCGATGCCATATGAATAATTGTATGCAGTGGTTACTAAGCGCGTCGCACCGCGATGTCTCGTGGATTGGTTGCGTTTTCAAAATCAGACCTCATCCATCGGGTCGCAAACATACGTAATACCGAGGCCTTGTGACGTCATTGCGCCATAATTCTTGTGAGTGCCTCAGCCAGCGGCTGGCAGTGTTAGCCAAGCCGTCGAGCGACAACCACCTGCCATAGTCGCGATTAGTGTGTTTTTTTTTTATCGAGTATTAAATTGTGTGGTAATAAAATAATAATTGTTTATCTATTTCATTTCCGTATGTGTCGTTGAGTGTTGCGCTCAAATATTATTATACATATAAGTGAATTATCATAGATTAAATATACATATATTCTCTAAACTATTGGTTTAAAGTGCTGTGAAAGAGTGACGAGAGTGGAATATCTGGCATCATATTATTGCAAAGCATCTTTGAGCAAAAGATGTATTCTTATTTACAGAGAGACTTTACTTTGTTGTATCATGACTTTAACACGTAACCCACATGATGAAATAATCTATAATATTTAAAAGTTAATATTATTGAATTAAATTTTCTGAAAAGTCATTTCATTTTGAATATTTATCATCCCTTAATACAATCTGTCATTTTTAAATTGTTTACTAGAATTGAATTTTAAGGACCTCAAAATTCTAGCATTATAAAACAGTATTTTTCTTAAACTACAATAAATGAATAGTCAAAAAACTGATCTTATATATGTTATTGTTTGTTTATGTTATATACGTGGATGTGGCATATAACAATAATGTTTCTTCGCGTGGAAATTTTATTGTGATTATTCACAATCTGACGTTTCGATTTGGATGCTTTTAGTTGGTAATTAATATTAAAATATTTGTTGGAATAGAATAGTATTCAATAATACTGCAGTAAATTAAATAAACTTTCATTTTAATATTGGTAGCTCTCCAAATTGTCAAATATTCGATTCATGAAATTCGCAAAACTTTCTACTATCAGATATCGACTGCTTAGCAATATTTTGTGTGGCAGATTTTATTACGAATTATATAACAAATAACATATAAGTTGTACGGTACCTGCACGGATGAATCACTGTTAATTTTAACTGGCTATTAAATTGGGTACAGTATTCAAATATTTTTCTCGGGAATTTACCAAATAGAACAAAAGAAAAATTGATTTCACTTTTTTTTCAATTTATATTAAAAGTGTTCCAAAGAGAAGTCTTTTAGTTGAGAACTAATTTAACGTTATTAATGAGAAAACTATGGCAATAATAGTCATTTAAATGCATTATTCCTGTAACTTTGTAGACAATTTTAATATAAAATAAAAACTATCCATTTAAACTAAAATCACATAAATGTCGTAAATGAATCAATTAGAATAATTTAGTTATATAAATACGGCTTGATAATCCTTTTTTTAGTATGATTTTAGCGATTTATGATAAAATGAGTGGTGTTTTTTGTATGTCAATTTAAACGTTTTTTGAAAAGAGAAATTGAGTGTCAGTATCCGTTCATTTAAATCTCAACAATTTGAATATATATTGCTTATTAGTTTTTTTTTTGAAATAATAAAACAAAAACAATTAAACAATCAGTTAAATGTTTGGTAACGTATAAGTTCATGCATTGTAGCGTAGAGTGAATCGTAACGTAAATAACAACTTTTCTATAAATTTATACCATTATTTGAGCCGGTTTTATGCAGCGGTTGAACATCTGCTATCAAAGAAAAAAAAAACTAAACATGTCTATTTTTACAAACTATTTATTGTATTTAATATACTTTTTGATCAGTTAGAAATAGTTTATAATAACATTTTTTCACTTGGAAATGGTTGCGTTAAAACATATCTCAATAATATATTTTGGCTATTCATATGTTGCTATATACAAATTAATAATAAAGGTATATCAAAATAAGTTAATTTAGATTGAAATTAAAAAATTATGTCGCTGATGATATTTAATATATTTATAAATTAAGTGATTTTAGATATATTTCAGGATAACAGTTTTATATACCAATACAGAAGTAAATCGCATTCGTGTACAATCATATACACGCTAAGGAAGCATAATCAAAGTAATGCAGTTATCAAAATAGTTTTACATTTACGGCACTTGAATCAAATAATATGATTAAATCAATTTGAAAATATTAAATGGAGTGATTCACAGTGAAACGTAATAACCGAGTAGATTAACACAATACCGGAAACGATGCTTCATATACATTTTCAATTAGAACACCTAACGGCAATATTGTTCGTTTATTATGTTATTCATTTGATAGAATTTTTATTTTACACTACCTTTTATTTCGAAATATATCAGATAAGTATAAATAATTTTATTTCACTACCGGCTAGTTGGCAATAGCGATTGCTTACCTGCGTAACGGATATTTTTTTAATTTGCAATGAAATCAGCGAAATCGGAGCACTTACATAATATAAACAGGACGTTCAGGAAGTAGATAATTCATTTAATTCATCTTGAGATATAAAAAGTTAATTTATTTAGATAAATACTCTTTTTGCTTATAAGTCGCCGAGTGGCAAACGCCTGTGGGACTGATTTCAGATTGGTTGTGCGTTCGCATTCACAAATGAATCTGTTTATGGTATTGTACATTGTATTTTGTATTCATTTCCCCCTGGTTACTACACTACAGGTGGGCAAAGCTTCCAATAAATATTTTAAACTATTTTCCCTTTTACAAAAAATGAACAAATGGTCGTTATTTTGCATTATATTACATTTTAAATCGATTCCATTTTTGCACACGTTAGTCCAACACGCCCCTTAACGATTGGGTTCAGAAACAACATAGCCTAGATCAGTGTTTCTTAACCTTTTCAAAGTCACTGTGCACTTTTGATCATGGGAAAAGAGGCGGTGCACCAGAATTAAGAGGTCGAAAAAAAATTGTGGACATATTTTTTTTTAGACTTTTTCGACTTATTATATACTTGTTGATATTTAAAAAACCTTTATTGCTTCCTTAATAAATAATTAAAATTAAAAAGTGCGTCATTTTTAGTAATCATAATTTTGAATCACGTTTTTGTATATACAAAAATCAGCATTTTTTGTTAAAACTCATAAAAATTCACGAATAAGTTTGCTTTTGTGTTTCCAAGGAAAAATGTTTTTTTTCCTCTTTAGTACTTAACAATACTAATTTTGCTTTTTCAAATTTTATGATTGTACATATAGTTGTGAGTGTGTGATAAATTTGTTTGATATAAAATAAACACAATACACTTCATTTTAAATGCTCTAAATATAGCTCTTAAAATTTGAAGTTTAAAACTAAATGTAAATTTTCGGGTCACCGAGTAATTTGAGTGAAAATTCGATGAAATAACACTCAAATATTTTGATATAACCCAGTTTCGATCCAAATAGTAAAGAGAAGTGTTTCTAGTTTCGATTTTTTCTCTCAATTAAATGCGGCGTTAATATATTGCAGTAAAGATGCATATTTTGCATAATTTATCCTCTTAAAGAAGTTTTCTTGGTTTTGTTAAAATAATAAGTCAGATCAAATGATCTTTTACGAAGAAACGTGTGCTCAGATATGCATACGCTAGGTAAATTGTTTCGTATAATGAGAACAGTCGTAATAATATTATGATTAAGTGAAAACGTTATGAATTCGATTGTGGTATAATGTTATGCATTTATGTAGTAACCTTACTTTTACTTTTCGTTAACTAAATAAATTTATGTGTGAAATCTCTATGTTATATCTATATTTACGTAATACGTTTAAAATCGCTATTTCCTTGTAATATTAACTGTATATAAAAACGAACATTTAAAACTAAAGCCGATATAAAATTTTATATATTGATTATTTAAAGAGTTTTATGAAAAATAGTCATTAAATTATGAATATTTGAGCGAAAATTAAGACACACGTAATTTAATACTTTACGGTATCTACATATATTATTCGCAAGCATATTGATCCAACGTTGCTATCGCGCTTAAATTTTGGTTCTGCAAAGTGTTGAAACATTTTTAAGTTACGTAAGTAGTTATAATAATGTAGCAAGCGAATGATATTATAATTTTTATTTTTAAGACATGATGTTAATTGAATTATTACGTAAAATTTTTATTATATATCTAATGTTTGATTTCGAGTATGAATGACTAACCGCAAAAAAGCATTAATCCATTTAATAGATTTTACAACAGTGGTTATGTAAATTTATCAATAAGTCAAATTTGATACGTATATGTTCTGTCTAATGTAAAGCACGTCGTTTCTTTAAAAAATCATCTTAATGCTTTTATATACTGCGAAAACAATATCCATATCATAGCTATTGATTCGTATCCCCGAAATATTTTATTAAACGTAAAATTATTAAAATCGGTTATATTAAAATGTATATCAGTCTCGATTGCCTCGTTAATAAATTTCTGTAATAAACATACTTAAATGAATAATTTTTAATCGAATTATTCTTCTTAGAAGAGCGGCATACGAAATAAAATAACCGATCGTATTCATTAACAGTAGATGGAAAATTTATAAATCCTTTTAAAAAATCGTGTACATTTTGCAACCACGGTCATCAAAAATTTCAACCGTGTCTGTCTTCGAATAACCCCTAGAGATTATCAGAGGTAATCTAAACTTTCTTTAAAAAGTAAAACATTTTGTTCAAATCTTTTTTGTTCGTTCCGTACCACTTGTTTAGATCACAATTAGTTCCGATCGAACTGTGACCAACTTTTACAAACTGAACGGTCAGATTGACCATAAACTACCAACAAAATAAAGAAAAAACTTCTAATCCAAGTGAGAAAGCCTTTAAAAGTATTGATAAAATTTATTTTAAATCTGTCTGTTCCTAATGAAAATTCGACATATTTTTAGTCAATGAATAAGCTTTTGTTTAACGGTAATAATATTTTCAAGTTAATAAAACATCTACGAAAATTTAATATTAACATAATTATATAGTTTGGTTATTCGCCAACCATTCTATTTTGTATTGGATGCTATTCAATAAATAACACAACATTAATAGAATAAATCTTAAAAAAACGTATAACGTTGTTGGTTAACTATTTTTAAAATATTGAAAATAAATGAAGTTATGACGTAGTAACCATAATGACACGGCTACTAAACAAAACATATCGTTTTCAACAAGACATGTACGTTTTATTAACCCAATTAAAGAATAATACTACGTATTGAATGCCTATCATTATATAAAAAAAACAAAAGTGAACTAACACTATTAGCATCTCTTTGTAAACAATACGAAATAAAACAGGGTCGACCAACACGTCGATCGTGGTGCTGTTTGTGGTCGATTAAGGGCGTAAATCTAATTGGCATCAATCATTCAACGAAAAATATTCTAGATCACCTATGTGAGACACGTCATGAACGATTTTATTAAAAACTTGCCGGAAATGCATTCTCCTTTTTAAAATTCATTTTTAATTACTACAACACATGTTGGTGACCCAAAAATGTGTACAGACTTTTTTTATATTACCCATTAATAACTTATGCACCAATTATGTCCATTTTTATGGTTATATCGTAAAATTCTCATATCTTGCTTTCGAGTGGAGCACTATTAATTTCAAACAGGTTACTAAGATACCAACGCAACATTTAGTTGCAAGATGCAAGCAACACTTAAAAAGTCTACATATCATTAACAGTCGATTTTTCTCAATTGAGACAGATTTCAACATTTTTTTTTGGTCTGAGTGTCAGTCACAATATAGGAAATTATAAAGCGAATATTCTATACAACAATAAATAGAAATTCGATTTTTATAATCACATATCAAGTGTAATCTGTCATTTGTTTTTGTAAGTTAACGCTTCTATAAAATCGGGTATTCAGTACAGATGAAAGGTTCCCAAAAGACCCTCGATTGGCTTCCCAAATAAAATAACGCTGTCAGACTGTCACCCATTATGCGATGGCTCATTAAATACAACTTGACATTAAATTGAAATGTTGTTGTTTATATTATGAAGCTATGTGTATCAAAATATGCATTGTGCTTTTAAATTTAGTGTCCCAATTCAGAGGAATGTTTTTAAAATCAAGCAAATTAAATAACTGTTAACACCTTTGTTTGGTTTCTGTCTCTTGAAATTTGTTCCAAAGTATCGAATTAGTATCTGCAGATAATAAATGTGCTATATTATAGATAGAATTTTTCAAATAATTGCTTACAGTCAGTAATTTTGTGGATTTATTTTTTTATAACATCAAAAACAAATTGTAAAGACTTGACTTGGTCTTTTCTTTGTTGTTTGTTGTATGTGTAGTCACCGATTTAGCAAGTTGCAGCTGCCATTTCACAACACCTGCCTTATTCACTTTCGTAAAGCAGTTTTCAATGAGAATATATAAAAAATGAATTGCATTGCATTGTTTCCCGTGTTAATTAACATATTTGCGAAGAACGATTTATTTATTCAGATTTTCTTAAGCATTGCAACTTGGAAACAACATTTTCTTACGAAAATAAATTAATAAACTACGCTAATTTGTAGAAAACTCATTAATGACAATAAACTTATCAGTATATATATATACATAGTAATTAATTAATTATTACAAAAACATGTTTCGGAATCGTTACTAAAAAAAGAGAATCAGTCGCGGTTGAGAATTTTTAATTGAATATAAATTAACTGAAAATGTTTAATGACTAAAAAACTGACTGACTTTTTTTGGTGAATGTATATACATTCAATATACATAACTTTCACTATTTTTTATAATTTATTTTCCCCAATTTTCAGTATATTCTTACTTATTGGTTAAAATTGGCATTTAATTGGTAGAAATTCATTGTAATAAAGTTAAAAAAATATTTTAGTTCTACATTCTTTTAATAGTTGATAGCTATTTCGGCGTATGCTTTCATCAGAAATATGTTTAAACTTTATTAAAAATACATATATATGTATAACTAAAATACTTTGCAATTTTTTCATCTTATAGTTTTCTTGGTTACTATTTAGACTACGTAAAAGGTTTAAACTTTTAAATCAAAATTCTTAAAAATAGTCCATAGTTATTAATCAATTATGTAGACTTATTCTATTATCAAACATTAATTCGATTGCTAGAGGATACTGTATTGTAATATTATTAGAGAATTTCAATTAATAAAAAAAAATGCATATATAATGGAGAATTGTCTTTATTGATAATTGAAAATACATTCAATGATAATTATCGAATTAAACTATTTTATCCAAGTTTAATTACGATTTGTAATTCAATAAAAATGACCTCTACCAGGTTGCAAGTGGCGATAATGCGTGAGTAATTTTGAAGGTTTTGCTAACAACCGTGCGTTGATGTCTCGCGCGAAGAACATAATTTTATATACAGAATGTATTAGGAATGCGATTCCAACATCCGTTTAGTGAAAATCTTGATAATGTTATCGGTATTAACTGTTCATGGTTCTTGTATATTTTAACGTTTTAGCGGCGTCTTTAAAAATATCTAATAATTGTTTACAAGTACTACAGATGAACTGATTTTTATAATGTAACATATTCAATTATTTTATATTTCGTAAGAAATAAGATGTTATTTCAACGTAATTATATATGTTGTAGTTCAATTGTTATTTAAACAGTTATGTTAACATATGAGGGGCTCAGTATCAAACACGACAGTTGCACTTTATATATCAAGAGAGCCGAATGTCTGATTGACTACTTTTTAACAAAATTTTAATCTTTAATAACAACGAAAAGCTCAGACACTAAATCTCAATTTATAAACGTTAAACGATTACATTCCATACAAAATACTGACAGTACAAGACGTAAAAGACGATTATGTCAATATGTTATTATCGCCAGAAGCGTATTTGGTATTCAATCGAGACATCTAAAAAGCAGCCATTTTTTTTTGTAAAATATCGTCGATATTTTTTTTTATCAAACAACTTAAACATATTTTAAATTAATTCATAATAAATTTATATAATACTGTGATACTATAAAAAATATATTGTAATCGTGCGGTATCAATATCGATAATGAGCTATGCAGTGAATTTTTATGCGTGGGTAACAACATTTTTACTTTCGTATGTGACTTAAATATGTATATCCAATTATGTATCCGTTACATAGTTAAATTATACTCAAATTACATAATACAGATGATTAACCGTCATACATTTCAAACAAATTAACTGACTCAAATTATCACCGGGCAGCAGTCTTGTACATTTACGTAACGCAACCAGATTTTAATACGTACTTGTAGTTTTAACGGAACTACCATAACTTCAAACCGGATATGAATGAAAAAACTATATGTCAGACATTATTTTAACCCATTTTGTAATAACACGTGTGTTTTTGATATGCAACATAATACTGTTACTTAACATTACAGTATTTCGATATCAAACTCGACTTTGAACATTGATTTATTTTTATCTAAAGAAATGACACTTTTAAAGTATTTTTTAAACTTTTGTACTTAGTAACGCTGTCGATGTAATAATATTGACTAATTTTAAACATAAAATAACAATTACCTGTCTTTTGTCTATTTTTTTTTCATGCTAAAAACAGAATAGTAAAAACCTGGAAAAAAATCTAATTTTATCAATTTATTAAGAGAATTCGATTTAATTTTGTTAATTTTTAAAATAATTGGTATAAGGACATTTAAATAAACATCTTTTGTTTATTTTAAAAGGACAGAATATGTGGCAAATTGAGTTGCTTTTATAACCTATGTTTACGATCTTACTTGAACTATCATTTAAAATTAAAAGGAAACATGTAGCATGCTTAATTTAATAACAAACATATCAATTGTATTTACAAGTTTCTACAAACAAGCCGCCATACGCAAGATATCACGAGTTCCAAAACTTAAAAATATTGTTTTTTTTTACATATTTAGACGGTTAATCGTTTTATTTAGACTATAACGACACACGTTTATATATGTGTTTTTTTTTAATGTGGTAATACATCACAAATACAACATCAATTATACAACCTACTTCAGGCAATAGAGTAAAGGTTATTACCATTTTATGAGCATTTTTTAAATATGACTGACTTCCTACTGACGTATTTACACTTAGGTATTTTTTAATTGACATGGTACTTGTTTATAACAACAACAAAAAAGTTGACTCTCTGATTGCACTTGATAAAATATTAATTCGTTTTTATAATTGAAATGATCGAAATTAAATCATTGAATTGAAATAACACCATAATAATTTACATACCAAGTGAATAAACATCATGTTATTGAACGTTTGGAGTGAGTTTTTTTTGGGAACCTCGTAAATTTAAATGGATCAGATATTTAAATTCCATTTATGATATTAATAACTACACGTAATTACACATAAATATTATTTATGACGCAGAAAATAGATCAGTGGTGTTCATATATGTTAAATTATTATAAATTTTATTTAAATTAACCCTGTACATTTAAAACAATATTTTAAATAAAAAAATCAACATGACTCATAAGTATTTTTTTTGTGCTACAGCTCTTAAGAATTTATTATGAACGTCGATAAATAATACTTTTGCTTTAAAAGGTCTACATCCTTGCAACCATGTCTTATTTGATCTAGATATTTTATTTTATCATATTAACAAATATATATATATTTAAAATATATACGTTAACAAAGTTATATTAAATAATGTATAAAATTTGATGATAGTTTGGATATATTATATATCTTATATTGTTTGTGAAAACAGAAAGTTTTCATTTTGCAAGAAGCAATTGTTTCTATAATAAATACATCATTGTATTTTATGATCATAACAAAGTGCATACATGAAATAAATACAATAATTGGGTATGTCTATCAGTGATTTACGCTTTTTGGCTGAATACATTTATTTTTATAGTACTCTTTATACGTAAATCGTAACTACAGCTATAATATTCCCGCGTATTTGCAAACTTATTGCCTTTTTGCGTAAGTGAGCACACAAACAGATTATATTACTTATGCCTAGGTATTATCTTGATTAGTAATCAGTGGGGGCTGGTGACAAACATTTTGGGTGTGCGAAATGACCCATTAATGAAAAAAATATTTTTTAAATTCTTAAATTTCGAAAACACTTTGATAACATTAACATTTAAGTCTAATATTGACGATCCTTACTGTTTCTCTACACTCAAAATCGTAAAATAATTGAGTGTCTTGAGCTATGGTAGTTCTCAAAAATAACTTTGCCTGGTTATTTATTTTCATTATTGTACTATTAACCGGACACTTTTGAAACAGATTTAATCTTGCCATATATTGTTCTGCGGCCTTAATGTCAACCTTTTTCGAAAAATATCGACGGTTTTCTTTAATATTTAAATTTGAATAGGCCGTATTAAAAAAAACAATGTAAATATTAGAGGTCGGTAATTGCTACAAAATATAATTAAATTTTTCGGATTGCGTATATGTGGACAGATCCCAAATATGTAGACCAGTTTAGATTAGTTTACGTATCGGTTCTTGGAAATGCGCGACATAGAACATATGACAAGAATCAAAGCTCCTCAAAGTCACAAAATTTCACATACAAGACCAACATATCACGATATAGCGTGACGTCATAATCGTCAAATCCATAAATCCCATGAATTGTTCGTTTCTTGTAAAAATAACAAAGTTGCTATGAGTAAGAATAGGCTGGAGTTTTGACGTATTATTGATATTTTTCTGTGCAGCATACGTTTTCTAAGGATGTTTGTGAATCTCGCTCCTTTAATATTTTGAATTGGAAATACGCGAGGAGTTGAAAATGAGTGACTTAATATATTTGAAAAATACTAAGTATTTGAATTTATACACGGGAATTCAGTGCACTTTTGCTCATTCTCATGAGCTGCCTCTGTTACTTATACGATCTCAATGAGTAAAAAGTGAAAACTCAACCTGGGCTTCTTAACAAAGGTCGTACGTATAAATGCATTTACTTTTTGCAAGACAAATGATAGCAAAGTTCATCATAGCAATGACGTCGCAAGCGGTTTTTGTAATTTTACAAAAATATAAATGTTTGAAATGAAAACATTTAATCATGGTCCATTTCATCCCGACATAAATTCAAATTAAGGATATTGACTCTTAGTTTTTGATTAATGGATTTTCATAAATACAAAAAAGTATTTGGGTGAAAATACATTAATATTCAATAAACTCATTTACGCATGAAATTTACAAATACTTATTGATTATAATCTTTAAATAAATACATGTTTATAAAATGAACCATATTGATTTGAACAAACAAAAAATATAAAGTGAATTTTTATTTCAAATATTATATTTAAATTAGTAAAACAATAGGGGTTTTTTTTGTATCATAAGTGATTTTTTATATTATTTCGCTGTGTATAAATTTCCATATAATAATTTTATTTTTTACCTACTTGTGATTCAGTTTTCGACTAAATGTGTTGTGAAAAAAAATATATGAAAATATTATTAGCAGCAGCTATATTGACTGAAGGTGCCAAGTTTTAGTTTTAATTGTGGACAATCGAGAATCAACTCTAAACTGTTTGGGACTAAACAGAAAAATGCTTATTACGTAAGTTAACCTGATTTTTATTATTGATTATGTGCATAAAATATTTATGAGATCAAATCTGGTTTCGTAAACTAAAAGTTTCTGATTTGAATTCTGTTGTGTACTATTTATTATTTCAACTTGTATGTATATTTAATTTACAATTAACTTATCGAAGTGAGACTATAGTATTACTTACTGAAATAAATTCAGACATTCCTTACTTTATTGAAATAAATTTTCTTAATTTCATTTATTGGATGTTAAAAAAATAATCAAAAAACAATGCGAAAGAGTGATCATTTTAACCCTTATATTCTTGTAAATTTGTATGCTTTTAGCTCTCAAAAATTTTATACTTCAGTAAATCTATCAGCATTAAGAAAATATAGGAAAACACCAGGCAAAGTTCATTAAAAACATATTACTTAACTTATGTACATCAACAGTTAGCATTAAAATACAGTATTTATTAATTCTACGTTCATGATTATTGATTATTAAAAATATATGTATTTTTATCTGACGCAACGTAGGTGTTCAAATTTGAAATCAGTGATAGAATTAACCACATTTCAAAGCATTAAGAATTATTTAAAAAGAAATGTTTTTGTACATATTTTTTTAATTTGTTAAATATAATTGAAACCATACAATAATGATCTTCAATGTCTTTTAATATCAGTTATATAATACGATGATCGTCTTGACATATGAAATAGTAGCGTACTTAATACAATTTAAAAAAAAAAACTATTGTTCTTTGTGACATTCTCAGTGTTAGTAGCTCTGATTGTATTATCATAAAAAATAGCCGATGGACAAAATTTGAATCAAATGCCGCCGTGTATAACAACTGTGTATAGCTTTGATCTCCAAACTATTCTTCCAATAGTTTCTGAATATTTAAAGTTTGTTATGTTTAATTATAAAAATGTTTAAAATGTCTCAATCAAAATATGGAGATGTAAAATTTATTTACAGTCAACCATTATTATAAATCGCAAAATAAACAGAGTCGTTTTATTAAAATTAAATTAACCCGAAAGTTTTAAAAGTAGCACGATGTGATTGATGAGAACATGTCTTTTGAAATTAAACTATTATAAATACTTTATTTTGTTTTACAGATATGAAAATAAAATTATTATACATCCACAAAGTAATTATTTATTAATAGTTGTCTTACTTATGTAATCATTGTACAAATTATGTAAATTAAAGTTGGTCTATCTTTGTTTTACGTAAGAGTTATGAACAAATAAAATCTTCATTATGCTATCGTTAAAAATACAGGAACTCAATAGTATAGAACAGGATGCAAATTTACATTGAACATTCATTTTCAATCGGCTCTTAAGTAAATTATCAGGTTTGTTGACGAACTGTTGAGGCTGATTGAGGCTCACGTTTCAGTGATAATGCTGCCAATAAAGAAACACTTAGCCAAACGACACGTACTCTGTTTAGTGATGCGATTTTTAATCGAAGTGTACAGACCATATTTATGTTACTTATAACCTACAGGAGTCACTTTGAGAGCGAAAAAATCGTATTAATTATTGACGATAATAATTCTTTTCAAAGAATGTTTTTACTGGAGAATCCATAGTGAATACGAATTTAAACTTTATTGTATTTAGTAGTGGGTTAAATGCCAATAGAATCTTTTTTATTTTGTTAAATGCATTCCATCCACTTACACCGTTAAGAGGTTCAACATTTTTTTTTATTTTTATAAGTTTATTTATTCATGATTGGTAATTTTTTTTTGTTCAAAATTGGATGGAAAGATCCAAAGCCCATTAGGTATGTAAACTTAAGACTGCTATAAAAAATATGATAACCCTCTTTTTTTACTGATGATAAAAAATACACTAGGGCAAAATTTATGTGAGCACAGCCAGGTAGTAACTCAAACAAAAAAAATGTGTCTTTTTTATAGCATTCATTTGATACCCACATATTTTGTATAATACCCGATATACCCGGTTTTTTTTTTAAATTTTAGTCAGTGTCTAGGCCAGGGATGGCGAACCTTTTTGAGTCCGCGTGCCAACAATCTTCAAATATTTTTTCTCGATTGTGTGGTGTGCCCAAACGGTAAAAAATAACAAAATAAAAAGTGATTTTTTAAACGATTGTCGTTTATCTTGGGAACATTTGAAAATTAATGATTCACGGATTATTTAATCAAAATTTTAATTTTTGAAACTTAAAAAAAATTTGAGCTTGGAAATCGTGTGGAGTGCCATCCAAATTCTCAAACGTGTCACCTCGGGCACACGTGCCATATATTCGTCATCCCTCGTCTAGGCGTATAATGTCAATTTTTTATATTGAATTGCAAAGGGGTTTTTTTGATTAATCATAACACTAATAAATGAAAACAATATTTACATTGTTGAAACTGTTCAAAAATATTGGTTTTAAATAATTGACTTATCAATAATCAATGCCTAGTCAGTAACACAAAAATTAAATTCGAATTCACTCACTACGCACCGAAAAAAGGTTAATTCTTATTTTATATAATAATTCATACACTGAAATTTCTCACTCAAATTTATTACGTTTGACTTAACCATAAGTTTTGTTGAGCGCAAAGAAAACTGTACTGCATTTTTTCGTGAACGGAGTATGTAGGGTACATCCCAAAGTCAAAGTTCAAGGGCGGTCAAAACACTTGTGCAGACACTTTCATTTGAATAAATAAAGTAATTTATATTTCTACATACTTTTAAACAAGATATTCTTAAATTATAAATAATAGCAAAAATGTAAGTTTGTATTGTTTTAAATTTGTCTTTCAATTTTTGAAAGTTATGCATCGTGTTAGTACACGGGTTTTCAACCTAGGGATCACCAAGGGTTTTCTGTGGGGTCGCCAACTTTTTTCGATTTTGAAATCGAGGATTTAAAATTCCCCGATGACCTAAAAAAAAAGGAATTCGGGGAAAAAGTATAGCAAATCGAGGATTTAAAACTCCTCGGGGGGGTCTTCTAGTCACATGGATTTTATAAAAAGGGGTCGCAACCCGAAAGACAATTAATCAATTCTGTGGGTGTTTGTGATGTCTAAGAATTTCCTCCCAACCTTCTGACCCTTTAATTACTGGGCGTAGCGATAGCGATTAGTTAACCACTATACCTGTCCTAGCCTTATTATTTTATCCCTAATGCTCTCTTTGGAAAAGAGAAGTAACAAACAGTTATTGTAGAATAAATCTGTTGAGAAAACTCCATTAGGCTGCCATATACTCAACATTAGGAGTGAATTGGACAAAAGTTTAAAAAACGTTTAATTCGCAGTGAATTCGTTGAAAAAAAACAGAAAGAAATGATGCTAACTCTTACCATCAAATCGTTATATTATGTTTAATCAACAGTTCATAATTTCAAAGTTTCTTTACTGTTATCATTAAGAAATATTGAACATTCTTTATCTTTATGGATTTTATTACAACGAAGCTAATATGTCCAGTGCAGCTATGGCATTGTTATGTTTCAATGCCCTCTTCGTAGGCTGATTATTTCAAAATCCACTTGTAGTCTTGTGCTATTGCAATAGATTTACGCTCAGAGAAACGATCAGGTCAATCTAGCCGACACGTGTTGTTTCTATAATATAATTATTTATGAATACAATATTCAAGAGACTAGTACTTGTCCACTGAGAAATGAAAATGATTCTTCCACTGATGCAATTGCACCGGTCTTTTCTTGCGCAAGAATAACTTAAGCCGAGCGAGTAAATACCAAATAACGCAATCGATCGGTATGTCAGATTTTATAACTTGACCGTGCTCTGTCGACTTAAGTATTCGAAAAAACACGACTATAGTTTAAAACTGCCGTCCGAATTCAATTCAAATATATAATATATTATTATAGATTTAAATATCTTCCCGTCCTACTCAGATTATAAACATTGGACCCTAATTATAACTAGAAAATAAGATAATGGATTCAATACATAAAGTAATAAACAATCATTTTTTTCTTGAAATAATAAAAATATTTGGTATAAAACACATTATTAGTTGGTCAGTTGACAATGCTCGCGATGAGCAAAACAGTTTTTTTTTTATATATTTTCATTTATAACTTATTTTTTTCATAATATTTTTATGTTTGTATATGTGAAAACTTTCATCTTATTTTTAAAAAAATAATTACAACACATTTTTGTAATTTTATTTTATTCAAGTGATTTCAAATAATAACAATATTAATGAAAATTTTGAACGGTTAAATAAAGTGAATAAATCATATGAATATGTCATAAAAATATGTGGTATTTGTGTGTCAAACACCCGACTCTCCAATTCCGTTCATGATTATACAATATGTATGTATATCAGCATAAAAAGTGTTATCTCTGATGTAGACAATTCCTAGTATTTTGCATTTTTGATTATGAATATTCCAGTAAGTACCAACCATTATAATATGTTAACCGATCTCGATTTGTTGACAACAAAAAAAAATTACGACTCTTTGAGGTAGTGATAATAATTACAAAGAACTCTAATGTAAACAATACAATTTACAATCAACGGATATTCTTTTAAAATCTTTAAATCATGCCAAAAAGGCATCTGACCACAATTCAAATGAGAACGAGAGTCTGAGATGCCCTTTAAATTAAAAAAATAAGTTTTACTTTTAATTTTAAAATTATTTATAAAAGTTGCGATCATATTTACATAAAATGTTTCAAGATATGGGCTCACTATTTAGTTTACATTATAATTAATTCAATACGTAATTTTACACTGATTTTTAAGTATTTTAATGTTATACATGTGTATTCAATATGTTTCTCTAAAGGTAAGTTATATGAATGAAAGCAATAAAATTGTTCTTTTAGAGTTTTCCAAAGCGAAATTAATAAAACAGTTTTTACCTGTTTTAAATATTTTACAACTCTCTACTATTTGACACATTTAATCAATAAGTTCGTGTAGGTTTAGTTTGCGAAATCAACTCAAGAGAATACCGTAAAAACGTGTTAAGATATTTTCAAGTTTCATAATACAATTTAACATCTTCGAAAGCGATATGATGATACGATAGCATTTCCAAATTTTTATATTATATATATATATATTTGTAATAAGAATATGTCAAGTCTTTACGCCTTTTTACGCTCGCTATAAATGCGACACAGCCTTGGCCTTAATCGTGAGGTGCATCCTAAGTTTAGGTCGATTGGGCCAATGCGCCAAGCTCGACTGCAATCCGTACACGCATCAGGTGAGAAAATATTGCAATGCTGGTCTTTGAATGGCAGAAATAGTTTAATTGTTGGTGCAATCGACCATCAACAGAACGCTTATCTTTAATACAAGCGTACAACATCCACGTTCCATTTCTGCGTAGAAGGTGATACGGCAATAAAATTACGATTTCTAAGCTAAGTAGTATTTTCAAAATTAATTAAGTTAAATTATATAGCTCAACTGAAAAATGGCTACTATTTGCCAATAGATATTCGTGTCACCAAACATAATAGATGTTGCGATAATTTAATAGGCACAGTTAGAATGATTTTATCATTCTTAAAAGCGGTAACTATTAGTGCCTATATATTTTTAAAAAATCCTAGAATCAATGGTGCAAAAGTTATTTATCTAGTCATAAAATAGGTTACAAAATTTATGCATTCTGTGCATAATGTACTTGTTATTAAGCGGTTTTTTTTTTTAATCTACAGTAGTGTTTGTGGCAAACATCTATTCCACAGAAATTTAAGGATACGTAAGAAAGATATAAAGTAAAAACTTCTTAGCTCCAAGATAACTTGTTCCTTACTGTTGTTATTTTCACTGATACCTACATGCAATACTTTTTTGTGATTTAAGATTAAAATCCCCAAATGTACAAAATTTTAAATGATTTTAAGTAATGTATAAACTATTATACCAAAGGCATGGCTGTTATCAATATTTTATATCATTATTTCCGTGGTTGTAACATATGTATAACAACAACAAGAATTCCTATCCTAATTTAATTATTTTATGCATATGCAATCTCACAGGGAGGCTGAGAAACTGATCATTACTGTTAAAAAAATGAAAAGAGCAGATTTTTTTTAAACACATTATTTGAATTAAAATAATCAAAGTTACCAGCCAAAAACTGAATGCTGCGTCATTTTATTTCAAACAAAAAAACATCATAAAAATTGTTTGTTCTTATGACAAAATTTAAAAATGGGTCGCATAAAAATACCATTCTGCTTATTGTTATTTTTGTGGCTAAGTGTTGCTCAAATAATAAAATAATCGTTTTTTTTTCATACGTACCAATGACAAACCGAAGCACGCAAAAAATATCTAGCAAACTACGATAATAATTATTATTTAAGATACAGTTTTATCTTTTTTGCCATTATACAATTATGTAATTTTACTTGAATCCGGGAAGTATAATATTATTATATCTGTAATGATATTCTTTAATTGAGAATTGAAGATAGGAAATAGTAGTTTTTGCTATATGCGTTTATTTTTATGCTGAATGCACTTGTCAAAAATACTTCGTTCTTTCAAACACATCATGTAATATAAACAGAGGTACAATGATGATATATTTACGTACTTGAAGTTCTTTATAAAACGTAATGAAAAGTAAAGATTTGTTAGTTATATTTCTTTTAATATAAATCGAACGAATGACATCTCATCAAGCAATAAGATTTGAATTGATAAATGGTATTATGTAAAGTTTTTTTTCATCAGCTTAAAATGATTTCGATGAGTAAAACGTTCCTGGTCATTTATTCATTAAATTTAAATGTAAAATAGGGTAATAAAGGTAAATGAAATTGTGTTTTATTTTTATCAAAACAACGTCTATCTACCAAGAATAATAAGTAATTATTTATTTTTTACCATGTTCGCTCTCAATGTAGAGCATATAGTGTCCAAATGATTTTTTCCTGCAGTGTTAGTGTTTCTACTAGAACTGTGAGTTACTCGGTTGCTCAACCTCTCTTATTTTCCTGAGAGAGTAGGAATAGAGGAATAAAGCTAAGACAAAACTAGTGGTTATCTAATAGCTTTTGCCACGCCCCGTTTTTGGAATAGATTAAATTTATTAATTAATTTAAAATTACTCTCGAGAAACAGGTCTTAAAGCATTGCGAGCAAAACTTATAACACCTGCTCATATTAATACTGAGTGAAATTATCCATATAAAATCCTTGTATTTTTTTTTTATTGCATTGCTGCTTCAATTCAGGACAAGTGTACCGAATTAATGATCAGTATGTATTCAGATACATTATTAAGGTCACTCGTCATGATATTAAGATTGCGTCTATTCGAGGGGGCATAGTTACGTTCGTAGCCGTAATAATCAATTGATATGGAATAAACATTCACATATGATACAGATGATGTGGATTGAATAATTTTAAAGCTTAATCAAGTCGATCCAATTTAGCGAAGCGTACCCTATTTTCAAGAGACATGTATTTCGTAAAATCTCTGACATGAATTTTTGACGTTTATGTGTTTAAAACCCGCGTTGTTTTTCAAAATATATTTTATTTTAACATTGCGAATACTTTTATAATAGAAATTCGTAAAAGTGTTGTAGCTCTATGTTTATTCTTTATGTTCTAATTTTAAATGATTTTCTCACTGACAGCCATCTGACAGTTGCACGCTCGTAGAACAAGAAAATTCTTAATATATAATCAGTAAATTAAATTAAAAAATAATAAATGAGCTGAAGTTTTGTAATCTAAGTTTCTATATCAGTGATAAACTCAAAAAAATTTAAAACTAAGCTTTAGTATTTTGCTTGTTTTCAAAGTATACAATATGTCGCTTTTAAAAAATTTAAGATATTTATAATGTGATGAAATTCATTTAAATTATCTTAATGAATAAATAAAAAATGAAATATGAACAGTATATTATTGTTTTATTATCCCGTAAATTAAATTTTCGTCAAGGACAGAAAATAGTTATAAATTTATTTTACAGAGTGGTAACGTCGTAGGACTTTAGCCATATTCGGCAACACGATTTATTTTGTATTTATTAACACTTCCATTTGTGGATTTTTAAAAGATTTGTATTCAAAGGCACGAATGTCCGTGATATTTTAATTATTTACTACATCGTTTCCTAAAGGCGAGTGCCTATAGAGAGTGCAATAACGAGTCTTCTCATATATGAAAAGAGAGGTTGTAACCGAATTTCAGCCAGTTCAGGTTTTACACTTTCGATCAAAATACTTCATTAGAAGGATAATTTTTTAATCATTATTTGTTCAAATGTGGGGCATATATATGGTCTCCTTATGGAAGTTTTTATACGCGGACTGTTTTTTACTCAATTGCTCAACCTTTCTTTCTTAGAAGAGGATAAAAAAATCGAGACTAGGACAGAACTAATACTATTGGTTTTCTCTAAACTCTATTGTTTCGTGTTCAGAAGAGTGGGAGGGAAATTTTAGTCATACCATGCCTTCGAACAGAAACCGATAAAGGAAAAAGTTATGTTTGTATTGGGACTTGAATTCTTGATATCCGTTACAAACTCCAACACAGTTGACCACTGTGCTACGGACCCAACTCAAATTGTAGTTAGAATAAAATATTACAATGTGAAAATTCTAAAAAAATGTATTGTTGAGATGTCGTGTTGTCATAATTATGTAAGAGCTAAAATTAAAAATATAAAACACTGTTGTTCTACCAAATTTCACATTATTAATTTAAGTTCAGGACCGATTTCACTCATTTATATTTTTAATTTAAAAAAAATATTTGAAATTACAGCCTACGCCAATGCGTCAAATATTTTGAAGTTGAAAGATCATACGAGATAATACTCGATGAGAATTTTTGAAAGTCACATGAGATTAACTCAAGGAGAATTGACTTCACAAACACCTATGTCTTAGATCTTAAATTAAAATTTAAAAATTCCAATTTGACATTGACCTTACCGGAAATCGAACCCAGACCCACCTGATCGGTAGAGCAAGCTCTAACCAACTAGACCACAGCGGGCGACTAAAAATCTGATAAACGGGTATAATTCAAAATGTTTTATTTTTTAATAGAATGTCTCTCTACCAAGAATTGACAGTGAACACTAGAGTTTCTTGGTTTTCAAAAACTGGTTTGAAAATATTTAGTATATATACACACATTAAGTTTTATAGATCAACAGAAAAAATGTTAACTGATCAGATAAGCATAACTTCAATTAATTCCAGCTCGAGGTTACTGAATCAACCACCAGTGTCACCTGCAATGCCTACAAATGAAAACTAATACCAGCACAAAAAAAAACAAAAACCAAAGAGCACGCACCCGCCTACGTTCAGGTAAATCCGGACGCTACGCGGGAAAAGCAGCACCAAAATACACCCGACAAAAGTAAAATTGGAGCACGGCTCCATCGCCCCCAGAATTGTATAGATATTGAATTGAATAAGCCCCAGTTAACACATTATAAGACTATGATACAATTCAACATTCAATGTAATTTCAGCGAAATTATTTACAAGTTGCACTTCGCAATGTTAATTATTCATTGTCGCCATGTAAAAATTGAATAAATCTGTCATGTTTGTTGATTACGAGCATAGCCTATATTTATTGAGCCACGGAGTCGTTAGGCGTGCACTTAACATGTGCGGAAATATGAACAGAGATTCCAGTATTGCGAAACTGAGCCAAACATGTGACCGAAACGACTTGTGCGTGACATGGAAGATAATATAACAGCATGGACATACAGGGAAATGATTGCGATCGTGATCGACCATAATCAATATAAAATCAAATATTATGCAAAAAAATACTGCCATACTTCCTTTGTTGACTGAAAATCTATTTTTTTAACATTGACGTGTAAGCTGAAACGTTATTTGTTTGTCAAATGCTCACACAGTATTTACTATTATTTTAAAAGATTATTTCGGCACGATTTCATCTTTTTTTATATAAGTCTTTGATTTTGTATTTTGACTATTCCTATTAATATTATTTACAATACAAAAAAAATAACAGTATAAATCGTAAAACGACGTATCAAACCGAAATTCTATAATACTATGTACCAACGCTAAAAACGCAGCGATTACGTCGGTGTAACTTGTCGATGGACCAAGTATGCAGACTGAAAACATTTCATTTGCGAAGAACCAGTTACTAAAAATGTTGATTATTCTTGACTCTAGAGCGAGAGTTCCCATCTCTATTCGCTTCATTCTCCCTTACGCCATTGTTCATAAAATAATTCCTTTCCTAACCGAAATAGTCTAACGCAAAATGTATATTCGGAATTATATACGTATACGTTGTGTTTAAACTCTTTTTTTATATGTAGGTATTTATGTACATAATTTTATAAATTTTTGGTAATGATTATTTACTTACCAGTTACTGAAATTAGTAAAGCATATTTCAATAAACAGAAACTTCAGTAGAATCACAGGATATTCAAAAATATACGCCCTTGTGAAAGTGAAATGATTTTATGAAAAGTAATTGATGGACATGTCATGTTGTATTTAAAATCATACCCTTAAAAAAAATACAGAAAAAAAACAGTAATCTAGCGGTTAAACGATTCTCTTTCTGGAACTCTGAAGTTCTCCCACAAGGAAGAATTCCCCCCTGATTGGGTTAGGTTAAGTTATAATACTTTCGTTAAAATTTCATTTATGCTTCTTCATTGTAATACATGTTCTAATTTCAAATACGTTTTATTTTTTAATTTTCAAATATTTATTTCATTTTAGTGTTGCATCTAAAATAAGTTTTTTTTAAATTGTGTTTAATCTACCTTAAACCAATTTATATTTTAATTAAAAATATGTTGCTATGGTTTTTACTGCCCAGGTCAGATACAGTTGGTTATTTATAAATATATAATTGCTTCTTAATTATGTTTCTTTTATTGTCTGATAATAATGTCTCATATTAGGTGTTACATAAATGAACACGTCATTGCAAATAACGTGCAAGTGCCCGTGAAATGTATAATTTACATTTAAAAACTTTCTAGTGATTAAACAAAAAATGCATTATCTGACATCTAAAGTGAAAAACGAGAAGCCGAAATTAAATTAGGCATTTTCCGAATATGTTACTGCTGTAATAAATTTACTTGTTTAGTGGGTTTTAATTCGGTCTCAATGTCGGTTTGTTGATTAATGAAAGTATAATAAATTAAAATAAAAACCATTTCGGGAAAACATTCAGCAAAACTCTTTTTATTTGTACATGCATTACCTAATGTAGAAATAACAAGATGGTTAAATTGTCTTCAAGAATGTTTATTTATAAGTCGTCACTGTGCTGGCAGAAGTTGGTAAGAAAAAAATTGATATTTCTGACTTCTGAGTCGATATTTTAGGTTACACAGACAATTATAAGCTCAAAATATAGATACATTTATGCCAATCTGACAAAAATAATGTTAGTTATAATAGAGCAGAGCCAATTGTCTTCCTTTAAATCTATATAATTAAATTAACTATAAGATAATGCTATTTTCGCCGAACTGAGTTTTTCCAAACAAATAATTGATTACTTTTAATATGTTCCCTATCAATACTTAGTGGAAAAGCAGTATGTTTAAAAAGTAAGACCCTCTTTTGTACTGTTGTGTTAATTTTGTTATTGACTTACTTTCACCAGTACGATGACGATATATTTATTTGTTTTTTTATCTGATTTTTGATATATGGTGATAAAAAATATGCAAATATAATAAAAAAGCAGTATGCATGTCAAACAGTGCAAAAAATAATAAAAAGATAAATAAACTTCAATAAATATTCAAAATTGAGATGTTTTCATTTCTCAGAAGTTAAATATTTTGACGATATTTGAAAAACACTGTTCCATTATATGTAACTGATAAAAAACAGTATACTAAATCGGTGAAACAAATACTAGTTTACCTTATTGAAAAAAACGGATGGAATTATATAAAATATTAACGATTTAAATTTAAGATCCTTGGATATATTTTTTTGCCGTTGAAACAAAGATACCATCAATTTACGGTGGCTAATTTTTTTTTATTCATTGACACTGAAAGTGTTATCACCAAAAAGTGAGAGTAGATGCAAGAATGATACCATCAAATAAATATTCATTTAGCGAGTACTGAATTAAAATATGGTGAATGTTTGTAGTATTTCTGGAAAACATACAATTGTTGAATCTTCTCTTACTTTAGTCATTGGTCTATCTCCGCGTGGAGAGTGTCAAACTCATCATTTAACATATAATTTAACATATAACGTATCGCAAATAAGTAAAAGATACATTATTTACTATCGTCGTAACTGAGTGCGAATCAAATGTGCCCAATCATCTAAAAGTGTTTGCGTTATTCGAAAAAAGTGGATATGAATAAAAAAAATTGTGTCCGTCTATCATATTTGAAAGCATTGTCAGTCAATTCAGTGTTTGATTAATAATAACTTTGTACTTCTACGAATATTGAAATAATAATGTTAGATTCTATTTGAAAAGTCTTTTGTACTATCGTGCCTTTGTATTGTACAATTATTGTGAAAATATTCTGCAGCGAGTTTTGTTATAATGACCCTTTATATAAATGTGAACAGTGTTTTTTTTGCGAAGGAAATAATTGTAATAATTTTATAATATATTGTCTTTGTTTTGATTAACACGTAAAATACAAAAAATACGATAAAATATCTGCAAAATACAATAAGATGTGCATTTTTCTTAATAACATCATAATGCTATTTGCAAACCTTGTGAAGATAAACGTATGTATTTTATCGAAGCAAAATCGTTTATATGGCAATGATATTTTAATAAACCAGTTACTTGGGTGTAAATAATCATAGAGATACAATTCAATACATTAATAATAGCATGAACGTGATAAATAAACAGTCGTTAAACCATGTTGGGAAATAAAAATAAAATTTAAAGTACTTGTTTTTATAAGAGTAAAGCCATACCTACATATATATATACATACTGTCGACTGCTTAATCTGCAAACTGGTTTACCGGTTATTTTTCAGGATAAAGAAAAAATATAACAATTGAACAATTTCAAAAATACACTTCATTACTTATTTACAAATTTTATTAACGATATGTATTGTAGAATTGTTGAATTCCTTTATTATTGTATTTTTTAATGCACTCAATTTTTTTCCTCAAATATAGGAAGTCTGTTTGCCATTAATGAGTCGATATTTATATCTTTTGAAATTAATTAACTCTTGTAATCGTTAAAATTTTAAGTGGTAAAATTGAATTAAAAAAAGTTTCGTTTCTTAATCATTTCTACAGTGAACTATAGTCACTCGGTTGACGAAATATACTATTAGAAGTTTAAAAAAAAATCAAGATGTACCGCATATCTTGCAGTTGCCAAGTACAATGCTATTGTGTGGAAGACAATTCAAATTTCATATTGTGTCGTAATTATCCGTACTACGATGTAGACTATTTTCCACCGCTTAGATTCGAAAACGTGTGTCCAAACAATATAACCCACCAAACTCTTCATCCACAAACTCGGCGAAGGTGTCGTCATGACAATCATCCGAGGCATCATAGGCGGAGACCTAGATGTCGAGAGCGTCGTCATTATTGCAGAGAGAGTGACTTTGACTTTGGAGATAATTATTCTTGTGAAATATGCAGATATGGACTTAGACCGATAAGGTAGATCAATAACTATTCTGCCCTTCCAGGGAAAAAGTTAGTAACTGACTCTGGAAAACTTTCGAGAAAGGTTACTTGGTGTATTCAAATGAGCATACATACACTTTAGAAACTACATTAATTTCGTAATAAACGAACAATACTTACGATAATTATGTACAGTGACGGTCTTTTTGCTAAGAAATATATTAAATTAACAGATAATCATTTTTTCTTCGAGAATTTCTAACAGTTTTTATTGTTTATTTTACTGTAAAATTGAATAGAACTACCAAAATAATCTATCACATGGCATTCGAAACTCAATTTTTCTCAAGTCAATCTCAAGTCATTGCCATCTTAATTTTATGATCACTTTTAAGATGTTTACTGTCAATACTTGGTGAAAGGCATTATATAAAAAAAAAACAATATTCCTTTGTACTTATTTCCACTTTTATTTATCAAGATCAGGATCGGTTTCGCTCATGGCGAGCATTGTCAACTGATGAGAAATAAAATTTAACAGTGCTATTTATACGAAAACAAATTTAAATGAAAAGGTGCAATAAATAATTGACATTGAAAAGCACATATTTAATCTTATATATACTTTATAACTCATAAATATTAATTTTATTTTGTTGATTTATGTGTGATTAATATTATAAAAGACTTATTTAAAAATAATAAAACATTCTTTTGTGCTTATTTAAATTATTGATTAGAATAGGGAACGGTTTCGTTCATCACTAATGTTTTTAACTGATAGATCATGAACATCGGTCCTGACCCAAAAAAATAATTTTACAGTAAGTACAAAGTGACACCTGCATACCTTAACATTATTAATTGTATTGATTGGCGTACAGCACGATACTGCGAGATAGAGAATGTGTGTGAAGAATAAGACATTTTTAACAGGTGGCATTATTAGTAAAATATCACTAGTATTATATAAACCAAAAAAACACGTAACGTTTTATATCGAGATTGGATGGAGTTATATTGTCGTTGTTGCTATGTCAAGGTGGTAAATTTTTGCTCCATGGTGATTTTTTTACTAGCTGAGTGGTTTTGAATGATCGCAAACAATAAAATCCTACGCATATGTTAATACCAAAAACAAATATACGAAGGGACCGAGTTCTGACACTCAGCTCAAGGAATACACTAGACTAGTGCTTCCCAACCTTTTTCATGCCACAGACCCCTGTATTTAAAAACAATAATCTGCGGTCCCCCGATTGTTTTTTATTTCACATGTTTATATTTTATCACAAAGAAAAACCTGCGGACCCAGGTTGGGAAGCACTGCAGTCATGACTACAAAATACCGTCTACTTTTCTGTATATTTTATGTTAACTTATTCTTTACAAATAAAAATTCTGCTATTCTGCAAAATATTTTTTCTTAAAAATCTTGGTTTAATATAATGTAAAACAGCAGTCTTTAAAATTGTTTCAATCTAAAAATCATGTACATATATTATGATTTTATACTTTGATTTAATTGCCATTTTTTATTATAATATTAATTATTTTATTACAATATTAATTCATTGCAATAATTTTATTCATGAACCTTGAATATTTTTTTAAATATTCCTGTCAGAAAAAACAAACTATTATTAAACTATGTTCGCACCCAATATGGAGCATATGGCCTCCTAACAGAGGTATTTTAACATTTTTTTTTACTAGAACTGTTTGATACTCAGTTGCTCAACTTCTCTTTTTTCAAAGAGATAATTATTTCTAAGGGTGGGAAGGAATTCAAGACAACACATACATCCATGCCTTCAGACATAAATCTATAGATCGATTGAAAAATTAATTTATAAAAACTGTCCGTACTGGGATTCGAACCCGTGACCTCCGTGTTCTAAGTCAACGATGTAGACACTTTGACCACGCAGCCGGCTAATTTAGATACTTATTGAAGTTTATCTCATCATAATTGTTTATCCGAGAACTGCTTGTTACTCAGTTGCTCAACCTCTTTTCTTTCAAAAGATTAGGATAGCTGGAAACAACATGACTGGACAAGTTACGCCCATTTTTATGATAGGATGCGTGTTATTAGACTCGAATAGAAAAAATATTCTTGTTTTTGACTCGCATTTGACTCACATTTTTAATTAATTATTATTTTTGCATTTAATAATTTAAAATAAAAATAAACGTCAAATAAATGTCTGAAATTGGATATTTACAGTAATTATTGCCTATAGTTGATTTAAAAAAGTAAATAAACAATTATTTAGATGCATTCAACGGTTTGAGTAGCATGCATCTTTAAATTTTATCACCATAAAAATATAATCAATTTAGATATACATAATAGCATTGAAGCATGATTTAAATTGTTTTACAAATTTTCCCCTGTTTTCGAAATCGCCAATGCATTTATTGATCGCTTTGAATTTAAAATATTGAAATTAACTCTTGCAAAATTTAATAACTTTACCGAGAATACACGTACACAAGTATATGTTTAATATATGGATAAGCCTAGAATTAATTGCAAATGACACTTTCTAATTATTTGTAAGGTTATTTCAACCACTTGTCTACTGAAGCTGATTAGTGGGGTATAATGTTTTTTTTTGTTTTATTATAATTTTTAATCAACCTTCCAGCAAAGATAAATTGTAAACAACATTATAATATCCTGATTAATCAGCTTTTTTTCTTTAGGAATAATTTGATCAGACCAAAGAAGGCACTGTCAACAGAGCTGTCTTGTGTTACAAAATGAAAAAAAAACAAAATCGTCTGGCCTTTAAACCATATACAAAAATTAATACATGGCTGTGCTTTGGTTTTAAAAGTACAAATATCTAATTCATATATGTAAATTTATATGTATCATTTTAAAATTAATATGTGAATCGTCTATTATTTCAGTTTCCATAGAAGTCTCGAGCACAGTTATCTAATCTTAATTTTGAGCATTTACTGCAAAAAGTATGCACGCGAGATGCATGAAAAGTTTTCACATTTATTTAATAATATCGAGTACCCACCATGAAATGCCACTCAAAGAAAGAGAATGTTTGTGTTTTAATTGTGTTCATTGAAATGCTTTTGGATACACAATATAGTATTGCATATAATTGCATAGGAGTGATAAAAAAACTCACTCTTTCCCCAGAACACCGATAATTGCTTTAGCATAAAGCGAGCCTCGTTGTTAACGTATTGGCAGTCCACCGCTAGCAGTACTAATTCAGAAACCTTTGCAGGCGTCTCTCCTAAATTTTATCAGATGAAATGGTATAGAAACGCATACAGGACAAACAAATATTCATTTATATATATATATATAAAGATAATATAACATTGATGATTTAAATATTTTAACTTATTCTTTAATTTTATCTTATTATCTTTCTGCTCGTTTTTTGTCACCCAAATAACATAGGCAAGAGCGAGTGAACATATTATTCTCTGCTAACACACTATATTGTGGGTCAATATTCGGCCCCTTAGGGTCAATAAAACGTATCTCATTTTTCTCTGCTTTCTAGGAGAGCCAAAAAAACAGGTTTCCCTAGTAGTGTTACTTATTTTTAAACATATGCAAATTATTCTAAATATATTTTATTATCTTAAAGGGTGATTGATGCTTTGATTTCCTGATTTATTTGTTAATTTTGTATTTTTTATATATCGAGTATTGCTAAAAATCAAGTTACGTTTTTTTTTACCTTAAAAAGCCTTATCACATTAAAAATAGCATACATATTTATTTATATTTGACCACGTCAAATTCAAATATAGTACATATTATAAACTATTTAATGAAAAATTACTTCAAAAAATTGTTTGTCATTAACACACTTTTATGACCAGTTAATTTTATTATAACATATGGATAACAATTGGCATCAAAAATTATTACAAGGCAGTAATCTTATTGTTTTATATAAACATTATCCACCAAAAAAAACTAATAAATTTGTTATTTTACTGTTAAGTGGAATACCATAGTCTTCATATTTAGTTCCCGGTTGTCCTCTGTAGTCTAGTTGGTTAGAGCTTGCTCGACCGACTAGGTGGGTCTGGGTTTGAGTCCCGGTAAGGTCAATGTCAAATTTAGATTTTTCAATTTAAATTTGAGACTTAAAACGTAGGTGTTTGTGATGTCAATTTACCTCGAATTTATCTCGAGTGACTTACAATAAATTTTCATCGAATTTTTCTCATATGAACTTTAAAATATTTGACTCATAGACATTAACTGTAATACCTTTTTTTTGTTATTTAAAATTTTTCTTTATTTCTTCAAAGTTACTGCCGAATCCTTGACTGTGTAACCGAGTAGGAAGAAAGCCAAAGGCATTTTTACACATTGCACGTATTAGTCGGTCCGGTCCGTCTGTCATAATAAATTATTTTATTCTTAATACATCACCAACTTGTTTACTTTTACTTAATCGTTCCGCGTCGCAACCTTACCAGAGCTATTACGCTATGGCCAGCCGCTGCTCACTTGCGCAAAATGGCGTGATACATAATTAAGCAATCCGAAACCAATGGCGATTGAAACGTTAATATATTCATTCGCGAAAATGATAAAACTTATGAGAAAGTATACATATTTATATAGTTACATATCACTATAAAAAAGCCAATATTGAAAACCACATCAGACCGTCAAAATTTCAGTTGTGACGACTTTGATTTGATTTGACGTTGTGATGATCTTGACGACTCCACAGCCCGGCTGTGGAGTCGTCAAGAAATAATACGACTCCAACTCCGATCATAGCTTAAAACATGACTTCATTTTTAAGCATGCAGTTGTGCCATTTTTGACCCTAGCGATTTGAAAACACATTGTTTTTAAATGGACTCAAAACTATTAGTTTTCTTCGAGTCAGACTTCAGTTAAAACAGTCTATCTCCACAGCCCTGGTAATAACAACTAACAACAATTATGTGGAGTAAATACAATTAGAAGTGGGATGCAATATTTGTAAAGCCATCAGTTTTTATTTTTGTTTTTCCCATACTTAATGCCTACAAAATAATAAAATTTTAGTATTTTTTGACATATTGTTGAGCATCCCTGTTTTAGGTAGTGCGTGTGGTTGTTTCTGATGTCTTTCTTACCCGAGTTGATGTACCTTAAAACTTACCCCTAAAATCCTTAAAAATACCCTTAAAAATCATCGTCTTTATCTTCTGAAAATTAAAAATTCCAAAATATCTGGCGTCTTATTATTATTCAATTATTTACCGAGTATCAAATACCGAATTTTTGATTCATTATTATTTTTCGTTTTTGAGTTTTAATTCGGAAGTTTAATTTTAACTCTCTCTGAAGAGAGAGCTAAAATCTATGAATTATGAGAGTTGATTGAATGTAGTTATCTAATTGTTCATTCTACTTCCCCTGTCTTGTATCAAATAGGCGGTGGGTGAGGTGGTATGAAAATACTACAGACATATTTGGTTACATGTTTAATCGAACAATCGATTTGTATTTGTAATTTAATTTGCAAAATATTTTTAAAAAAACTTAAATCTAAACAACTGTTTTCGAAATATGGCGATGATAAATTCACGTTTGTTCTTGGTGAGTAATTCAAAAAATTCAATTAAAATATTTTATATTTTTTTGTGGGCCAACGATAACTATGACAGCCTGTTAAAATGTTGATTTATTTTTTGGCGTTGAAAGGTTGGTGACCGTTGCTTTAATTGGTCGTTAAGATATCACAATGGAAGACAAGGTGTCTTGCATTATACTTGTAATTTACCGGTTTTATTTGCAATATCACTAGATAATAAATAGTAATAATTATTATACCTATAATGAGATATAACGTTAAAAAAGTACACAATATAGCAATAATTTGCAATTAGAAATAATTTTAGATTTAATTACTCAACAGTCAACTTAGTTTCCATATATTATGTAATGCATATTGTAGGACGTTTACTAACTATGAAGAATTTAAGACTTAATAAAATGGGATTAGAAAATAATGTCCTCTTTATGAAAATTAATTATATCAAATGATTGTTTGAAAGAAAGGGAAGTGACGATACTCAGAAATCCAATTATAGATTATATGATTATATGATGTTGTTTTCGAAAGTTTAGCCATATGATTTCACAATGTTAATTTGAACAGATATCCTAGATGACATTATATACCTAGAAAATGATGCATATCTAATAGACGTTTTAATATTGTATGCATATTTTTCTTTATATTATAAATCTTATTTTGATACACAATTTGGTAGCCTTTTTTCCGATAGAACTTTATAAAAATTCATTTTTGTATAACATTGAATTTGACAACTTTAGTATTCCACTGATTGTGTTACAGATTATGAAACGTGTTTCGCCTCTTTGGAAAGTATCTTCACACTTACTATTGTAGGATTGGTTGCTTATGAATAAAGTCAATATTAATAGTAAATCTTAACTTATATTATAAATTACAAAATGGATGTTTGTTATTTTCGTTTCTACTGTACGAAAGATACGATTCGCTGATCAATTAATAGATAATGGTCACAATTTTAATAATCATAAAAATATAGAAATAATTAATTAACTATATACTATATAGTTGATATTGAGCAGCTTATAGTTCTTGGAGATTAATAAAATCATTAACATAAATGAATCGTGATTAAAAAATATTTTAAATTGAATGGCTTACCACTGTTAAGTTTACTTCTTGTTGGATTAACACAACATTAGTAGTATAATTGTTTGTACCTTACGTCTTTTCTGCGTCCAGTAAAAAAAGAAAAAACTTCAACCTCCGCTGCATGATTTATAAGTTAATGTTTAATTTATTTAATAATAACGATACGATATTTGGTTTGAAGGTGTTTCTCAAAAAAGCAATATGCTTTTCAAAATTTTTAACACAATCTGTGGAATAACAAAGTTATCAAATTTAGATTTATAATTTGTTTAACGATTTCAAATTTTGTTAAATAAACGTATTGTTTTCTGTTTAAATTATGTCCCGAAACACATTTCAAAGTCAATTTTAATCTTAAGTGGAATAAAATATTATTTGTTGATATTATATAAAATGACGGATCAAACATTTACAGCAGCCCTGCCCTGTTCAGTAATCAACGAACAACTTTTGGCATCTCAACCACAATAAAAAAAAAACATAAAGCCAACGGATAAACTCATTACAATCATGAAACATATTTTTTGTCGTTTTCATGATTGTATTTTACACAGACACTTCCCAATGTGACACTTACATCTTCGGATGAGTTCATTCCTTCCAAGGGATGTGTTTCAATTAATGTGAGCAGTCGGAAACATGATACGCTTCTATTTCATTTACTTCACCTTCAGACCCATCCAACCAAAGGCATTTATGGCTGTGCATCGTACATGCTTGCCAATAGCCTCGTATAAAAATAGCTTGTAATAAAATATGCCTATTAAATTATCAATTAAACATAAATTAATCGTTCTCAATGTCAATTGTTGTAATGAAGAAATACTTCAAAATGTATTACACAAGATTAGGGCGTCCAATTAACCTCTTAAAGAAACTAATCGGTTTCCGGTTTTTTTCAAATAAATAAACCGTCTAACCGGCTTAAACAGGAAATATTTACAAAAAACCAATTGTAGTACCACACAAACCAATATTCCAAAACAAAAATATAGGGCATTTTGCTTACTTAAATATGAACTAATAAGGCCCATAAAATAGTAAATTAACTTTTTTTTTTTTTTTCAACTAAGTTCGCTTCTAATGTGAAGCATATGGACTTTAAATAAAATGTATCCAAACAAAGGTTGTTTTCGAGAAATGCTTGTAACACAGTTACTCTACCTCTAGATTTTCCATGAGAGTATGGATATACGAATAACGCTAGGAAAGAACTAAAATTTCACAAATCGCTTTCTGCAAGCGCCATTATTTTAGGATTGGAATAGAAGAAGAGAATATTTAAGTTATAAACACGCATGCCACCCAATGAAAAAATGATATTTTTACTATCTCTTGAATCTGTGAGATCCGAACAGAAGTCAACGACGTTGACCACTGCTCCACGGAACTGACATATGAATAGTTATATAAAAATCCATTTTAAAAATGGCGAAAATATCTTTTCAGTAAACCCCGGTAAATCGTTAAAAAACCGGTTTTTAGTTTTTCTTAAAACAGGCCGGTAAACCGGGCTGGAAACCCTACCTAAGATATAAGAAAATCAAATGAAATTATATATGCAAATTTATTTAGATAGGAAACATAATAAAAACCAATATTAAATCAAAGCGGCATGCAAATAATATTTAAAGTAAAGCTGGTAATAAGTTCCAGCAAATCCACTACTTGTGATAATATGTCGTCTAAATTAGCAACATAAATTCTTTGAAATGTATCGTACCTTTTATAAATGTTTGTTAGATGACTTTAATGTCTTTTTAATATTCAATCATTCATATGGCAATATTACCAATTTTCAACTACAAAACTTCGAATGAAGCCCTCAACGGTTTTGAAATGTCAGATGATTTCACCCAATCAAAACACAGTGGCTACACAAAATAATATTTATAAATAAATATTGAAAGCGTAATCAATTTTTTCTCGATCATTTTTCTGCCAATACATTTGATTATAATGTTTATATTATTATTTAACATGGTCAGTAAATAATATTACAGCTGAATTATTTTAAAACAATAACAATATAGCCGCTATTTTACCCGTTATCGATTTGTCAATCAGTTGTTATTAATTAAAAATTGAAGTGTAACTAACATGTGTTATAATAAATGCAACGTAGGTATAAATTTAATGTATTGGCATTGGACTAATTAATTCTGCTGATTATGAATTTATTAATCCATGATTGCAACTTTCCCTAGACAATGGCAAGATTGCAGATTTTCCGTTACTGTCGTTCAGTGTTTATTTACAAATAATTTGAGAAAAAAGTCAGGTTTTCATTACAAAAGCAAACTATTACTTTACTTTTAAGATGTTCACTGTCAATACTTGGTGGAAAGGCATTATATTAAAAAAATGGAATACTCATTTGTACTAATTCACACTTTTATTAAATAAAATCAGCACTGATTTCGCTCATGAGGGAAACTGGTATTTCATTATTTTTAATATAATGCCAATAAATTATTACTTATAGTATAAATTAATGCTTAAAATCATATTAAGAAAACTTGTTAACCAGTTCTCTGCCACGGACGTGTTAACACGCAATACAATTTCGTGCTCGTAGGGTCAGCCATACAAAATGTGCGTGTTTACACGCAGTACTTGCGACGTGGTTTAAAGGTCAACAAGAAACGTATTCAATAGTTAAAAAATATCATGCATATGGTGACATATGTTTTGTAATTTATAGTACATCGATTTAAAAAAAAAAGCTTTTTTTGTGTTTAAATTTGTCGCTAGCAGGGCTGGGCAAGGGCTATGCTAACGTGGCGGTGATTTCCGTTTTTGAAACGTTTTTGGATAAATGATGGCGGAAATGACCCATTGTGTATTTATATGGTAAGTGTTTGTGATTTACTATTAATATATGTCCAAAAAGTACATATTAAAAATAAAAAGTAAAATTTCTTTATATGTAAACGACCTTTAGTTAAATGTACGAAATGATTTTTTTTTCGATTTTGGAGTCAGCCGCGGTCGTCCTAAAAGCGATTCGCGAAACCGCAGAAGGGCCTTGACCAAGTTTATATGACAGCCGACAAACGGACATCGGACGAGTCTTGATCCGATGGTCAGACCCGATAAAGATTTCTGCGGTGCAAGAGTATCACCATATAAATTATTTCGTCAAATTTATTGTTGCGTGATGCGATAACAAAACCTACATACGTTTAATGAGCTTGCAGTTTCTTTATATTCGTTTGAAACAGTGATTAGACCATGCTAATTCGTAAGTTTTTTTAACAGTTGTAATGTAAAATAATAATTGTTTATTTCAAACTACTAATTATCGACCACATTATAAGATATAATAAAACACAACAATTTTTAACAACTTTTACTGAGAATCAAGACCGATTTCATTTAATTAGAAAAATAATTCACCCTTCGAAGCATTACACAATTCATTTTTGAACGCTCTTTTGAAGAAAAATTAAAATTGACGATGACACATGATTAAAATAACCCCATTATAAAATGTGTGAATTTAAGTATATTCATTTATTTTAATCTGCTCCAGAATCTCATCTGATCTGTCTTAATTTCATTTGATCAAAGATTACGAGATATCAAACAAAAATATTTTTACTAAAAACCAAAATTAATTGTATGTATTTTTATCAAATTACCATGAAAAAAATATGTTTTCAATTCTAAAAATAGTTGTGAATGTGTTACACAACATCCTTGATAAAATTATTTATAATGAATATTTTTCATAACAATTCAACAAAAAATAACAAATAGTTTCTCCGACGAATCAAACACCAAAAATTTACGTCAACAAAACGCACGCAGAAAAAAACGGCGACGAAAACAAACTATTTATTGGGGACACGAAAATTACAGCACTTGGCTTCCTTTTACACAAAAATGATTCAAAATCTCACACACCAAATAAATGTCATTTTGTCAATTGAATGAAAGAAAACAATTTGTATAAACATCTTATTTTACTGTACATATGAAAAAAAATGTTGTTTCTATTATATCTATTATTCATATAATTTTGTTGTCCAGTAGAGTAAACGTTCTTGGGCATTTCATCTATTTGGTTATGGGGTTTCGAGTTCGAATGCACGAAAAGACATCTTCATATATAAATATTGACGTTTCAATCGACTTTTGGATTCGCGTCTAATGTCATGGGCTTCCGTGATGTTTATGCAGTTTCTCACCCACATGATATCTGAACAAGGCTATAGGCTAAATATAAAACCATTCCTAACCTCATCCTTCAATAATTACCACACATTTGTCATCGAAAAAAAGGCCAATTGATTGAACCAATTTTGTAAAAAAAACTGTGTTCCATTAATTATTCATAATTTAAAATTTAGAAATAGGCATGGCATTTAAAAAATACGATAATGCGTTTTAAAATAATATTCGTAGCATATAATTAAATTATCACTTTAAATTACTCTGTCAAATTTACTTCCGTTCGGATTATGTTTTTCGAATAATTATTCAATTGGCACTGGCTGGTGTACTTGAAATTTAAAATAGGTTACAATAAAAAAATATCAAAGCCGATAATGGAATACTTAATACCAGTTTTTCTTACTTATAAATAATAATTAATTAACACGTGCAAACTAGTATAATATGTTGTAAGTCTACCAATTACCGTGCAATGGAAGTCATTCATTACGGAAGAGATATAGGCCACTAGCAGTAGCACTAAGGACAGATATCATATCAAAATAAACTCGCATTCAAAAGGCCAAGGTAGACCGATTGATCGCTCACACTTTAGCCATATTGATTATTTAGTAATACATAGAAATTTTACTTCTTTCTTAAACATATCTATGGCTTAGTTCAGGTGTGGGAAACCTGCGGCCTTTTGGCTACTCTGGTGCGGCTTTCTGGCCAATTCTGTAATTCTGTAAATTTATGGAAATTTGTAAATTCCTGACATATTCTGACCGTACATTCCTGTTTCCGGCCAAAAATTCTATAGTCAACGTTTACTGCGGCCTTATGTCGAATCAGAAAAATGAATGCGGCCTTTAGAGAAGAAAAGGTTCCACACCCGTGATTTTGTTCCATAAAACGATAAGTCAAAAATTTGATGTTTTGAGTTATATTACACATTATATTTTAATACCTGTCAGCTAGAAAAAAATACTAGTTTTCTTTCAGTAGGCAGATGTTTGCATTTGGAAATATAATCAACCTTCTCTTAGTGCCATATAAATACAACTCGAATTATAATTTGATGTTTTTGTCAACGATTCAATAAATTTGAATTAAATTGAATGAAATTATTAAATGATTCAATAAAATATGAGAAATATACGAATTATTACACCTCAATTTAGATGTGTTAAAACTTTTGTCAGCCATATCTCAAACCTACAAATTTATAGTTGTATCACTTGTGGAACTAAGCCATCGATAGTATGCACAACGTTATCTAATAATATGTATTGTTTTGTGAATATGCCTTAAGAAAAAATGCAATTAAAAATTGTTCTCATAAGAGATACTGTACTTGTTTCTGTATTACTTAATTAAATAATTTTGAATTGATTCAATTAACAAGTGAAATCCATCGAATTGCATGTTTTTGTCTATTAATATTCCACCTACCTATTTCTCAACAGTAGATATCGACTGTGAAAAGGAAAAAGGACGTAACCCACACATATACAATTTTACAGGAGGCGCTTAAAACGTGTTTTGATGATTTTGTGACATATGTAAATTATGAATTATACACAACCTTGAAGTGCACGGATACTTTTAAACTGGTGTTTAATTGACATAATCTAATATTAATTAAAGGAATTTTCTCGAAAAAACCTTTATTTCAGTGCTTTTTCTTGGTTTTAATTTTTTACAAGGTCATCTTTTTCAAACTTAAAAGCTAAATTTAGATACTTATTCGGCATTTTCAGCTTTCATTCTATTGATAGAATGTGTGTCAAGTTGTAAACATTGTGATTATCGAAAAAAAGCTGTTTTGGAAAATTGAGGGTTACGTCCTTTTTCCTTTCCACAGTCGATATGTATACTTATGAATAGAGATTACTAGTGCCGGCGCTATTGTAAGCAGATCGGAGACACGGCCAAGTGTTATTTTATTCCTAAGTTAATTTTATAAATAGGGCGGAAAAATAGAATCTAGATTATTAAAACATTACAGTATGTATTTGAATATTGGCTTCTGTCCGGATAATATTCGAATAACCTTAATTAATATAAAAAATACTCTGATATATTCGGATATCCAATGTTCGATTGAAATCCCATAATGTGAATAAATTAAAATTCGATGTCTATTCTAAATATGCGTACAGTTCTATAATATAATAATATGATGTTATTGAATGTTTTTTGAATATTTCAATGTTCTTAATAATTTATGACAAATTTCCTCATGGTCATTTTTTCATCGTACTCTTTGGACTTTCACGCGGAATGATGTTTGTTTTCAACATTATTTTGCCAGAAATGATTGTTATGGTAATTTATTTATATTATTCGATCAAAACGATCATGAATCAGCGACGCGTTTTTGTAATATATAAAAAAATATCGTTATATTACGATCATAAAACTTTTTACTCGCCAGATCTCGAGAGAATATTTTTTTGATAAAATTTATTCCGTGCTTTTGTAACTATGTTTCTTTGATACATCTGATCGATGTACCTACATTCTCAAATATAATAAAATATATTATACATATTATTAAAATCAGAAGTTTTCTATCCATCGCTTATTTTGTATTTTCAATTTAAAAATAATGAAACAAATATGATCTTAAATACAATATTAAAAATAATATGTAGTTATTTTAAATATGTTTGCAAACTGATAGTGAACTAAACGTTGTGTTTATTTTTCTCAGATTCATTAATAATATGATTATTTATATTAGGTCTTTTAGTTTTTACAATTTTAAAATTAGCAAACTCTCAGGATATTGCAATAACACAACAACTCAAAATTTAAGTATTTTTAGGTGCAAGAAAAAAGTTGTGCTGGAAAGATACCTTCATTCATTTATAAAAAAAAAATCTACAGTGGGATCAACTTAACCTTTCTCGACGGAGTATATATTTTAACAACGTTTGTTTTGTTATGATATGATAATACGTAAAATATTTGATGATGTGTTTTGAAGCCACAATAGTCCATAGTTTTGCCACTTCATGTTAGGCTGACAAAAGGTGAGCTGATGGTATACGTATAAGTTAAAATGAAATGATTGAAAATACATTTTGAGTCGGAGTCGTCTTTTTTTACCCGACTCCACAGTCCAGATTTAAAGCCATCAGAAAATGTTTAAATGGTGTAAATCACCGATGGAATAAGTATCAAATAATATTTAATAACTAATTTCTTGTGTGAAACATCTAATGGCAGAGCTTTCAAATATTTATTTTTTATTACGATGTATATTTTCATCAAATTCAAATAGAATTTAACGAAGAATTGTTAAGACAAAAAAATACCATTAAACTATATGAATATCAATCAACTCAATATGAGCAGATAATTTATGAATTGATTTTTCTTGCGGTAATATTTAACTGGCTTCGTACAATTTAAGCCACCTGGTATTTTCCCAGCAAATTGATAAGACATTGTATGTAGATTACCAAGAATAATAAATGTAAATTGAATCGCTTTAATCTATTTTAATATCGATTGATGAAAGTGAATAGTATTTTTATTACAAAACATATTAAATATTCAACGAGTCATTTTGTTTATTGTAAAAATCACTATGGTGATATAGATTATTTTGTATGCGTTAATCAAGCCGGTGGAATTGTGAAAAATACCGTGACTCCAACTCCGATTGAAAACATATAATTAAAAAGCAATTCTCTCATCAGTTTGCGTATTTTAATTTCATTAAAAAAGAGTCGTCGGTTTTTATACGACTCCAACTCAATATTATTTATGTCACATGTATTATAAAAAATATATGGAAGAACTTCTCACATAAAATTGCTCACTGGCATAAATTTACATTTAGAAGAATCGATATATTTCATATATTTGAATTAGATTTTTGAAACTATAAAATTGGCTTTCGGTTTTTTAAAACCATTCTAATTTATAAAATTTTACTTTATGTTTTTATTTAATTCATGAGACTTTTCTGGATAAACCACAATTATCATACAATTTGTCATATTTTGTAAATATAAACAAATGGCTTTTGAGTCAATTGCGGTTTTTTATAAAATAAAAAAATTACCGAATCTACTTTCGTCGGAAAGTCGTGAAATCAAACAGGGTTACAAAGAATATAAGTGTTTATATATTTATTTATCGAGCGTAAAAACCCACTGCCTTTTGCTCAAGATTAAAGTTGTATGTATAATGTATGACCTAGAGATTCGCATGACGAAATTCGGTTAGGAAATTTTATCTTGGCGTCTTATTGTGTGTACATAAATGACTGGTGAGTGGTGACTAAGTTACTTGCAGTTTTATCTTTCGGAGAATTTTTTAGTTTTTTATTATTAAAAAAAGATTTCAACTATGTTCAATCAATTAAGCAAATATGTAGCGTAAGTAAAGCTGTATCTAAAATTAGCTTAATGGCAATTCAAAATATATTTGCACCTTGGATCAACTGAATTATAAAAATCGCTTTTAATAAAATTCTATAGTCAAAACGTATGTGATTCAGGTTTGTAGTTATAAACGTTTTGTATAATTTTTCGGTTTTATAGCTATTATGTGAGTATCAATAATTAAAAGTGCTTCATACAAACTCCGTTGTAATTTTTCAAATAACATTCATTATCATAGAAATGGCGAAAAATGTATTTTAAGCAATACATAAACCACAACATATCCTTAAAGCAAGAAGACTCCTTAGGCCCTACCCTGCTCATCATTTTGACTTAGGTTGTTTTACAAGAACTGGTTGTTACTCAAAGTCACTCAAGACAGAAATTTAAAAAAGATAGAAGTAGTTAGGAAAATACTGGAAAGTAGGTAAATTTCTTAAATATTGTAAACATCACAAGAGTATATTCGAATGAAAAGTCAATCAATAAAATGTCTTACGCTTACGGCTGACTTACAAACAGAACAACAGTCAAAAATCTAGTTTCTGAAAATATTCTACTGTTTTTAATATATCTATAAGTGTAGACTTTAAGTTGTTATAAATAATAAATCGGCATTTTTGTGTTATTGTTTGTTGTCAAATAACTAATTCGAATTGATTATAAACTATTTTAGATTACAATTGAGATAATCTTCTATTACAGGTTTAATTACTGTACGAATATTTTTTTGAATGTAATTAAAAACATGTTTACCATATAATAACCATTCATATTAAGAACCAGCACATGTGGTAATTTAGGTTGCCAATATCTTTTCGTACAAACATACCTTATTTTATATTTGAATTAATGGTTAATCAGCTACTGTGAACTTTGTCGTCCACTTTACATTTTCCCCTAAAATTAAAATCAGGAACAGAAGAAATTAAGCAAACTATTATTTCATATTTATTTAATAAATTAACAACTACTTCGTCCGGAATAAGCATATTTTATCGTCCTCAATTCCTTATAAAGAAAAGAAGACGTGTTGAGCTGAAAATCGACAGTCATCTGGATTCACGTAGCATAACGAGTAGAAGCATATTTACTTTCATTTCATGATTACAAAGTGTATCCATAGATGTTTGTATGCAATAGACAGACACATCAATATAATACAAACTATCTGCTTAATATTCTCAAGATTATGATTTTACTACCTGGTTGAATGAAGTAGTTTTAACATATCAAAACTACTTTATAGGGTAGAGTATTATACTTATATATTAAATGGTAAATATTGGTTACCTCTTCTCGGTTCTCAAGGGTCCAAAAAAACATTTATATTTCTTTTAGTGAAACGTTCCATAATGAGTAATAGATCATTGCTGTTTTCAAGTCGACTGACTTGTTGAAATACTCTTCATTGATTGTAATACTTTACTGTTTGTGCAAGGCAAGCTAGAATGTTGATCATTAATACGCACCGGTGTTTACACAATGTATTTTAAAACAATTTAATTAATAAAAACACGTTCTTAAACTGCTTGCAATCCGATTATTAGTAATTGTGTATTCTTTTTAAATGAAGTGTTCAAGTAAGCTTCTAGAAAATTCGACCATTTTATCATGGCACAAGAGTGCTTCTCCAAACGAGGAAAACTTGTTTTAACTCGGCAACTAAAATGTTAATTCACCGATTGCCTCATGGTAAATCTCAGGAGTTCCAAGGATTCTCATATATATTTTTCGATGCTGATTTATATACGTAGTTTTATCAATCATTATTTTACTTTATAACTTCAAACAAAAAACGGCAAAAAAAAAAAGTTAATTGATATACATACATATAATTATACAAATTAATTATATATTTTGTAAGTGACTCTATACAAAATATTGTTTGTTAAACATAACCTAGCAAAGGTGGGTTGCTAATTCGTTAACAAGGGGCTCGCTTAATCTCAAAGCAATTCTCGGTGTTCTGGCGACAGGGTGATTTTTTTACCACTCCTATGCAATTATATGAAATATTTATATTATATTATATATATTTATATATATATATGTATATATATATATAGAGCTACAAAATCATATAATTATATATATTGCTACAAAAACAATGGATTGTTACTTAATACACTAATAATATGTAAGATTATTTAATTTACCGTAAACTTATCAATCAAAATGGCTAAAAATGTACCACTGTGTATACTGAAGATGTCGTTAATAATATATAAATCAGAAATTGCAGTTTACTAATTTGAACTGAAAGTATTGTTTTCTATTAAATTAACAAAGGGCTCGTCTCCGAGCCCCCTCCAGACCCCCCTTGTAGCCTAGCGTTTTAAGCATAATAGAAATGGTATAAATATTAATATTTTAAAAATTGTTTTTGTTTAATTTTTAAATTAAAATCATTAAATCAATGATGATACACTATACCTAATGCTTATTTTATAATTCACTCCTTTTAATTAAAAATCAAACAAACATAATATTTACTTACAATATAAATTACTATTATTTTGTTTATATCATTAATTGCATGATTATTACATTTTTAGATGTAGGATCTTTTTTCAACTGTAAAATGTTATTATTATGCAACTGTACTATTTTTAGACTTTGCAGTTGGTATAAAGAAAATATATCAAATAAATGTGTCAAACAAACAATAGAGTTGTATATATAGGCCAATAAAGTACATGTGATTATTATTTATTAGTAAAATCACTCAATTTTCCAAGAAACAACGTAATTCAGTGGCAATTGTTTAGAGAGAAAAAAAACATGCCATCAATATGAAACAGCGGAGCCATTGTCCACTCATTGCATATTGTTAGACATTTTTTTTTTATCTATTTTCACAATAGAATTTTAAATCAATAACTAGTCTGACCATTCGGCTGATAATGCGTGTTGTTTTATTGATATGTGTCATAGATGCAAGGATACAACCTTGACCAGAAAACTTTGTGGCTTTGAAAAAGTGATCATAACCTGTCAATTGGATACATCTATGTCTGGTCTGACACTCCAAAAAACTTTTGTGAAATACCATGACTGTAATCGCAGTGTTCATATCAGTGGCGGCAATGTAGCATTGGATCAATGCACCCCTTGTATATGCAGGCAATAAATACATGAAGAATTTAAAATGAGTGAATGGGATAAATGTTATGTTTGAATATTGTTTAATAAAATAGAACCACCCCTGCATTTACAAGGGGTCCATTGATCCAATGGCACATTGACCGGCTGCCACTGGTTTATATTAAACACATGTGTATATGTTTTTTTATGATGAAAGGTTTATCTACATATAAGCGCTTTAATAATAATATATTAAAGCATACGTATTTTTTCAACTTTTTATATTAATTTTAACAGTTCTATTGATTTTAATATTTTTTAACAAAAGATTTTTTGTTGATGACTTGTTATTTTTTTAATCCATGTCCACTCCTAACGTGGAGCATATGGCATCCTCATGAAGATATCTCAACAGAATTTTTTTTACGAGAACTGTTTGTTACTCAGTCGCTCAACTTTCCTTTTTTTCAAAGTGAGTAGTAGGGAAAGAAGGATAAGACTAGAATAGGACTAGTGGTTAGCTAATCGCTATTGCTACACCCAGTTATTAAAGGATCAGAAGGATGGGAGGAGAGGAAATGATGTGAATTGACATCACAAACACCCAGTCTTCGATCACAACTTTGCATTGAATAATTCTCAAATTCACCGGGAATCAAACCCAGACCTGCGTGATCGGTAGAGCAAGCTCTAACCAACTTTTATTAATTATACATTTTTTTTTAAATAAATAAAGTAACTATATTTGACAAAGTTTTAATTAGTCGATTTCGAAGCGCAGCTGTCAACGTCGTTGACTTCCATGTCAGATCTTCGTGCTCAAATCCCAGTACGAACAGTGTTTTTTCAATCGATTTCTGTTCCGAGACAAAGGTGTTTGTGATGTCTAAATATTCCCTCCTACCCGTCCAATTCCCTGATTAGTTAACCACTAGTCCTGTCCTAGCCCTATCATTTTATCCCTTCCACTCACTTCGACATTAAAGAAGTTGAACGATTGAGTAACAAACAGTTTTCGTAGAAAAAACGTCTTTTGGGATACCTCCATTAGAAGGTCATATCCTCCAAATCGGGAGCGGAGATAGATTTCAAAAAATGATTATGAATCCAATTGGCTTTTCACTTTTAGGGTGTCCACTGTCAATACTTGGTGGAAAATTATTATATTAATAAAAACACAATATTCTTTTGTACTTTATTCCACTTAATTTAATAGGTCAGAACCGGTTTCGCTCATTGCGAGCATTTTCAACTGATTGGCTTAAAAAAGTAAATATACTTAAATTATTCAAATGATAACATTCGTCGGCTTGATAATAAAACATTATACAATTTCAGAAGTTTCTTTTAACTCAAGTTTATTAACGGCTCGGTTAGTTTGGCCGTATGCGTTTTCCGGTTGACCATTGCGTATCCAACAAATAGCTTCCAAAAGCAACCTTCTATAATGAATACGCTCCAAGGTTTTTCTTGCGTCAGTGAACGAACTCTTTAAAAAGCAAAAACTTTAAATACTACAAAAGATAAGTACGTAATCATGGCCACTAATTGTTGATTTGAACTATGCTAATGTGTTGTGGGTAAATTGAATTAGTAAAAAAATAATAAAACAAAACAATGGACATTTTAAACTTTGTCAAGATAATTAAAGTTTATTTGAAGCTGTGACAAAGTATTGTAATAAGTCGAGGGCTGGCTAAATGAAACTCGCTGTTCATTTCAATACGTACTGCTAGAAATCAAAATTTTAAAATGAAATGTGTCAAAAAGAAGCATACTCTGAAATTGGGAGAAACATTACTTTTCAAATTATCGAAAAAGATATTTTAAAAAACATACGTTCATCAAGTAACTGTTACTTTATGTGCATGTGTGCTGTATTTAATACTATAATAGTTTTCATCGTGCTTATCAAAGATCCATACATTGAAGTTTGCCTTTCAAGCTCCTTAAACACTCAATCATACCTTATTTGATTGCATTGTAAGTTGTAACAAAATGACTTAGTTCCATAGTGCTAGAGATATGCCTGACCAAAGTTTTGATACATCTAAGCTGAGTTGTAAAAAAGTGATAATTATTATTTAATCTTTTTAGTGAATTATTAAGCCATTTATCTCAATTGATTAAAAATTTATTGTAATGTTGATATAACCATAAAACGATATATTGAGATGTGTTTATATTGAACTGAGAGATATTTTTTATTATTTATTTCTATATGGAATCATTTGCATATCAAGGGAAAATTAGTATTTTTTCGTGGAGCTATAAAAAATGGTTATTCGAATATGGGGAATGTAAATCAAAACATCGAATTTTTAACAAATCTTTTTATTAAACTAGGCCATCGATATGAAGCGATACAATTTCTATTGTGATTATTGTTAATAAACTATTTAATATGAAAGCAATTCAAAATAATATTATTAGTGGATTTAGGAATAAAAGCATACTTTTTATAACGTAACAGTTTTAAAAAGCAGGTTTTATTTACCGAAAGTTTTATATATATTTATAATTTTAAATCAATACATTTGATTTTATTTGAAAACTTCTCTTAAAATTCTGTAATCCCTTTCTCGTTTAGTTTCGAATAGTATTTGGAGGAACAAACTCATTCCCAATTATTCTATGTACATCAATTTATTGTTATGTGTCTGCATTTATTTTTTTGTTATTTTATGGACACATTTTTAATTTGTTATTTTCGATTTTTTTCAGTGAAGGGGGTGTGGTAAATGGTGGGGCGACGATAACGGACGACCCAAAAGAAATCAAAATGGACCCAAAAATTACCCAAGTCAACAATAATAAAACGCTCATAACACAACAGAGCTCCGTAAGTATATTTTTCTTACTACACTTGAAAATGCTTTAGTCGTTTTATTTGTGCATTGACGTTTGTTTTTCAAATTTCATATTTTTTCACATATTTTTATAATTTTTTGCCAACCTTGATGATTATACTAGAAGTTTCCTGCGATGTATACCAAACTTGATCACTCCATTTCATTCTTTAAAACATTACTGATAATTAATCATTCCTTCAATTCTTCTTTTCACAATACCTCTTAGAATTTGTCGCCGACAACACATTAAAAAGTAATCAACGATCTTCATGCTCTTGTATCGTAGTATTCCAGTTTCACATAAATCGAAAATATGCCATATTCCTGTAAGCCATATTATCTTCATTAACTACGTATTTGAAAAGAGATCATTAACAATGTTAATGCGTACAATGCGATGGATGAATGGTGTTAGGAAAACAAGTTGTTAAACTAAGTCGTACCAATATAATGTTTTATTTAAGAGCAATAGATTTTGTATTTTACCACTTCGTCTTCGTCACTATTTTAATCACTCGAATGGTGTCAATACTAGAAGAATACAATTGATTTTGTTGCTCATTCATATTTGTGTAAATATGGCCTTTTTATTAAAACAAATTATACTTTTATAGGTTTGGAGTAAAAGGCAACAAGCAGTATGTGTACGACACGCATTCAAAACTTATGGCTCGAAGAAAAACGCCGATCCCGTCCTGAGTAACCTAAACATGACAGTTGCCAAAGGATCAATGTGAGTGTATTATTATGATAAAAAATATTTTACTAGATGTGCCAAATTTAAAAGATTTCAATACAGTTATATATATGCGAAGGAATGTGTGGATGATTTAAAAAAAAAATCTTAGTAGAGCTTAGTCGAAAGGAACTGGACAAACAACTTCAACATCGGCTATCTTAAAAATGAATGAAACACAATATATTTTTTTTATTGCAGAAAAGTAATAAATTATTTTTTATAGCCTTAATTAAAAGATAACCTGCTTAGATAATTCGGAGAAAAATCGTTTCCGTTATATTTCAAAATGATTAAAATACTAATTTCTAGTACCAATATTTATTAAAAACGTTTTAATAAATATTCGATACATGCTTTTGATAAAAAAAAAAACGTCATAGTGGGCATAATGCGCTAAATACGTAACGATTTTTTTTCGACGCATCAATTCATCAATTAAAAAAATGCATACAAATAAAGAAGTGAATTTTTACTATATACAAGCATACGCATTTATAATTTCCTACTTGGTATGTCAATTGAATTAATTTAAAAATATGCCAAAGTATAGAAAAGTTTTAAAAAGTATTTTTTTTAACAAAATACGGAGAAATTTGTGTAAGGATTAATAAAAATTTGAAGAAATGAAATGCTAAGCTAAAAATAACAATTAAAGTATCTTCTAAAATTATCTCTCTTTATGCAGGGGATATAATTTTATTCAATACAAAATAATAATTGTTATTATGCAGTGTTTTTGTGCAATTTTGCGGTTTAAGCGATTGTTATTTGTAACATAAGAAAATTCCACTCTCAATATAAATATTTAAATGAAACAACATAACATAACATACGTTGAAATTATTCAATTGTTTCAAAAGTCCTCCACAAAGTTAGACTTAACCGATAATAGTAATTGTTATAAACAATTAGCTGAAAACCATTTGCTGATGGAAACATGCAATGTCAGTAAAATCCCCGTTTTGCGCATTTCAATGCAATTATTTATTTACACAATCTGCTAAATTGACCTGCGTGTCAAGGACTTTTTGGGAAATCATTATTAAAGGTTGAATTTTATTACTACGTTCAACTGACTCAGTGAAAAGCACACTATAATAATCATGAAACATTATCATAATCCAATTCTATACGAAGTCTTATTTTATGGTCACAGACAATAATATGAGTAGCTCAAATCTGGTAAAGAGCTTTCAAGACGTTTGCCGAGTCAGGTAAATTAAATAAAATAAGTGAAAAGTAGTCTATAGACTGAAGAATTCTGTATAAAATATATAATAACCATATAAAATGGTCCAATAAAAGATTTCTTGTTTGTAAACCCGATTCCTAAATTCAAACATTAAAAAGGCATATTAGAACTGCCTGAATGAATAAGCGTTTAATATAAACTCTTTCTGAGAAAGTGAGAAGTAATTTGACTGGAACACATTTTGATGACGTAGCTAAGAGGAGGCGGAAAACCCCGTGTGGCATTTCCGAATGGAAAATATAATATTACGTACGTAGTATGTAAACAAATAAAAACTGTTTTTTTTATACTGAATCGCTAAAAAATATGTTTCCTTCGCCATGCTTTTGTGCGTATTATTAATGCTTCGTTGGGTCCTATGGCGCAGCGGTTAGCGTTGTGGGCTTCCATGCCGGACCTCACGGGCTTGAATCCCAGTACGAACAGTATTTTTTTGATTGATTTATCGATTTCTATTTGAAGGCATGGGTGATTTTGATGTCGTAATTTCCCTCCCACCTTTTCCTTCCTTCAATAACTGGGTGTAGCAAAAAGGATTATCCCTACTATTCTCTTTGGAAAAAAGAGGTTGGGCGACAGACTAACAAACAGTTCTCGTAGAAAAGAATCTGTTGAGATATCTCCATTAGGAGGATATATGCACCACATCTGGAGCGGACACAGATAAAAATATGTGCTTTGTGCCTCGCTGAGAAACATCGCGTTTTTGTAGGTAAAAATATATATTTTTTTAAATTTATTTCAGTACCTACAATATAAATATACCATTAACCGCGGCTTAATCTTTTAGTTTATAATAAATTGTTCATGGTTAAAAAAACCCTCTATTCATCAATGTTATAAATTCAAAGCTATTTTTGGAGAGAAAATGGAGTGTGGTAAAATCAAGAACCGCCCCGGTAGCCAAAAACTCTTAATATGGGAATGGAAGCACTTTTTTAAACAATATAACATAAGGCCGCCAAATTCTTAATGCAGACAAAATCCTATTTAGAAATCATCTATAAAATACGTATAAAACGGACATAGTACAGATTAAGGCATCCAATTCAAGACCATTTTTGTGCTCCCGAGATTGATCGTTCACAATAATATCATGTCACAAATGTCACAATTACTTGATATCGTTATCAAACAAAGTGGGGAATTAAGAGATTCCAGATTTTTTGTCAACTCGAAGTGACGAATTGACAGATTCTACAATTATTCAGAAGTCGGAGAACTTTTGTTTAGCTTCATCTTTTGAAAAAGTTACGTCTGCTAGCGATTCCTACCATTGTCCAACACATATTGTTAATAATTTTTGCAACCGTTTTCCTGATTATTTGTGTTGAAATTAGACATTTTGAATCCCTTTTACTACTTTATTAATGATCCTCTGGCGTGTTTTTAGATTCTAAAAATATTAATACAGCGGTGGGCTGCCAATATCTTAACAAGGGGCTCGGTAAATCTTATCCATTTATTTGTATCCGTTTTCGCTCCCAATGTGGAGCATATGGCCTCCTAATGAAGGTATCTCAACAAAACTCTTTTTTTTCCAAAGAGAGTAGTAGGGATAGAATGATAAGGCTAAGGCAGTACTAGTGATTAACTCGAACCCATGAGGTCCGGCATGGAAGCCCACAACGCTGAATGAGAAAATGAAAGGTCTACTAAGTCTTGTTTCATGATAAAATTTAACCATCTACAGAAATCGCAGTTAAGTGCTGATTTTCTTATCTTAACAAGGGGATCGCCGGCCGCGCTGAAATTTAACAAGGGGATCGCGCGAGAAAAACAAATCATAGCGATAGCTAATAGTATTTTCATAATATTATTATTATATTCTACCCTTTCAGAATTGAAAATGTTGAACGACTAAACAACCAGATTTCCCTAAAGTAGACATTCTCTACAGTCTACATTAAGAGCAAACTCTATTGAGATTTATATTACTTTTTATCATATCAATTTTAAATCAAGTAATGCTTAGTGAAAATATATTTTTTTGAGTTCTGTAATTATTGAGGTTATATGATTTGATAGTACACACAGTATCATATTTGCAGCTATTGAGCCACTTTGATTCAAACTTTAAGCGATTATGTCCTTACAATAATATAATAATAATGGTCATTTTATTAAGTATAATAAATTGCGTTAATGGTGAGATTTATATCGGTAATAAAAAGTATAAGAATAGTATAGGCTACAAATTACAATCTAAGATGAATGTAATATAAAGAATTGAGGCGTCTCGTATCAAACATGGCTAAGTCAGTTCCACTTTATTTTTCAGGAGAGTCATTTTAACGAAGTTTTAATTCGAATTAACGTTTATAACTTCAAAAAAAACGGATACTAAACATTAATCGTTTAAATTCCATACAAAATATTGAATGACATTCATTCAGCTGATTCAAATCCTGCGATTTGATCTGATTGAGCTGGATTAAAACAAGATGTCTTTGGCTTGCCTACTTTTGATAGTAAAATCATTATTGAAGGAAAAATTTTATACATCTGTAGAACGATTTTGAAATCGAAACATATATTGAATTGAAGATATTAAAATATTATATGACCGTGTTTAATACTGCAAGCCTCAATTGTAAAAGTTGACTAAAGATACTCAATCCAGAATATTATTCTTGCGTCCTTAAAAAAATATTTCATACCGTGGTGTAAGTCGCATCACTGTAAAATATATTGATGTTTATTGGCTATATAAAGTACTATTATTACATTTATAGTTATTTGATTTAAAGATTGTATCAAAAATACATGTAATGTTCAATATTTCCTCTAAGACGAAGGGTTTGTTGCGACAAAAATTCAAAAGCTGCGCGGGCCAATCCAACAAATGTGCGGCATAATTCGATATATTTTATATAAAAATAGTGTTTTTTTGCTTTGATTTGCAATAAAATAAAATCAAGCACAAATTATTCTAATAAGCAGAAACAAAAAATAATCCACTTAGTATACACTAAATTTTGGACAATTTCTTGTTCTAATAAAATATACGAATTTAATTCTAGTATAATTATCTCAATGCTCAATTTCTAATGTATTTCGGTCAATTAGGGCTATTCGAATTGAAAAAATATATTATTTGAGTAGTTGTATTGGAGTGCGCGCCAATTCAGAATTGGTGCGCGGGGAACTTCAAACTGTCGCGCGGCTTATAGGTAACATTGGTAATGTTATAATAAGCCACAGAACAATATGACGCATTAAATATGAAAATTGTTTAGTAAAAACAATTTTATGTTCATCTAAGTTTATAGTGCCAGCGTTAAGCATAGACGTTGCAAACGACTGTCTACGCGTACATAACCGCTTAGTGGCAGTCCTGATTTCTTTGAGAACTACACACTTTTTCCAGATGATTTATCTTTTTGAAAAACAGGTTTTTTCAAAGTAATCAAAATATAAGTTTGCATCTAAACAAACTAAGTCAGAGAAATATCGTGAATGCAAAATAGTCGGTACGAATAATAATTCGTGCAATTTTCTCACTGTGGTGGTCTATTTGTGGTACGACGATGGGTGTTATAGTGTGTCGATCTTTTATTTCATATCTTCCTTTCAATTTATTTAAAAACAGTATTATAATGTCACGTTGCAGGCTCCCTTTTTCCAACTGATCAATTATTAGAAATGTTTAACAATGACAAAACACAATGGTCATCAGTTTTCCGGCCGACTCATTGGTTTTTACATTTTCATGCACACCATAAAAGCAATCGAAAGCCAGTTTATTAAAAATTATAAATATATTTGTGCTGTCAAAAATATGCAAAATAGTAAATGTTTCACTAAAATTCTAACCTATTTAAATTCAGCTCAAGTCTGGTATGAATTTGTAGCCCAATGTTGAGACTGTTTTCAATGATTTTGAAAATAAAATCATTTATGATTTACTATGGCAAAGGTCAAAATATGTCATTAAACAAACCTAGTTACTGTTAAGGTACTTGCTTTTGGTGTCCTCACTTTTGAAAATACTTTATAAAAGTGACTGTCAAACTGGCGAAGGATTTCGTAAGATTAATAACTTACAAATAATACAAATAGTATATGACATTGAAAGGGTAAAACACATCGCCTGACCTTTATTCAGTTTATTTAAGGTACAAATTAACATTACTTTAAGAGTAAATGTTAAAATAAAATACAATTGCAAGAATTTAAATAAAAATAGATATGTTGTTAATATGTTACTTGTATATATATTTTTTTAAATATTGATAAATCTATACTGTTTTACGAATAAGTAGGTGAATGCTAAAGCTTGTCAGTCTTCGAAAACAGTTTTTTTTCAATTTAGTTACCAGGTTTCAAGTATAATTAAGAACGTATGAGCTTAAACTCGAAATGAAACTGCCTTTGTAATAATTAAAACGAGATGAAATATATAGTTTAAGACGTCAATGAATTCGTTAAAAATATTATATTTTGGGTTATTTTAAAATTATTTTGACTCGAATACAGTTCTCGAGAACGAGGCAGATATATATATATATTTTTTTTCATTAAAAAAAAAATATTTGTCATTACAGCTATTGCCGATGCGCCAAATATTTTAAAGTTGAATGATCATACGAGATGGTAATTCTAGTATTGTAAGTCATTCGAATTAAATCGAGGTAAAGTGACATCACAAATACCCATGTCTTAGGTCTCAAATTTGAATTTAAAAATCTAAATTTGACATTGACCTTACCGGGTATCGAACTTAGCTGGTCGTTAAAGCAAGCTCTTACCAACTAGACTACAGCGGGAGACAAAAGTACTCCACCACTAAAATGGTAGACATAATACTTTTTTGGAAATTTAATTATCTTTTCGTAACATTGTCACGAAAGACGAAGTCAAAAAATCGCTACTTTCATTAAATTACAATATTTTTGAAATTTCGAAAACCGGTTTGAACCGACATTTGGAATATATAAAAGTTCGAAAACCGGTTTTTTTTCTTCAAATATTGGTTTTAGTATAAGCCCTGGTGCATGCATGCATACGTAGTAATACGGAAGTGGGTTAAAAAATAAAATAGTTTTGTTTATTTGTGATTATTAAAAAAAACTGGTCTTTTCAATAACGTTATAAAATTAACGAAAGCTAACTAGTCATTTCAAACTAATAGAGCTACATATATGCAACTGCCACCAAATCTGAAAATAAATACTTGTATATTTACATAATTATGAATAGGTATTTCCAACATATAAATTATATTTTCGTTACCAGTGGTCTAAAAATATCATGTCTACCTATATACTTACGTATGTATGCATTTGTAATAGAGTTCACACGTATTTGCTAGCAATAAAACATGTTGCTGAGATCCTTTCATGCTAATGACAAATGAGTCACAAGCTCCATCTTCAGAGAAGCCATAAACCTCCAGCTTTATTAACTATCGTGCCAATGGTTGAAAATCCTTGAACTCTTGTTTATTTAACGTGAAAAGAAACTGCGCAATCCAAATGTAATGTAACATTGTAAGTGCAAATGAAACATCAAATGTTTCAATGTAAATTACAAATTTAATATTAAAATTTCAGCATATGTGATGTGTCGCTTCGTTTCGTTAATCTTCTATCTGATAATAAATTCAATCGTTCAATACATTTATAGCAATAGAAACTTTTATTTTGCAACAACTATCATTAAATGTATGGTACAGTGTTCTTCAACCTTTTTACATCCGCGTAACTGTAAAAATTGGAAAAACATTTCGCGGACCGGCGTCAATTAGATACACATATTTCTATACAGTCATTTCTTCACTTAAAACCAGCGGCGGCCGGTCAATGTGGCATTGGTCGATTCACCCCTTGTATATGCAGGGGCGGTTATATTTCATGAAATAATATGTCATTTATTTATTGTCTAAAATAAATATTAAAAATTGTCTATAATAAAATAAATATATAGACAATAAATATATAAAGAATTTAAAATTAGTGAATGATATAAACGTTATGTTTGAATATTATTTCATGAAATATAATCGCCCCTGCATATAAAAGGGGTACATTGACCCAACGCCACATTGACCGGTCGCCACTGCTTAAAACCATTAAGATTTAATTAGTAAAACATATGTTTTCCTCTAGTTTCTGTCAAATACTTATTATGAAATATTTCATAAAAGAATATTTGGTTGCGGATGACCTATATAAATGTCAAAACAGAGGTATACATGAGTCAAAAAAAAATTGAAACCTGAAAGTTTTCGTGAACCGGCAATAAACTCTTGCGGACCCCGGGTTGAAAAACACTGCTATAATATATCTAACTCAACGTAAATAAAGCTTGATTTGTCTATGTTTTGCGTAAATGAAGATGTCATACACCCATCTTACAATATTTCTATGGTCTCTCATTGCGTCAATAGATAACGGAAATATGTAATGGCGTTTTTTTTTAATTTTAAAATGGATGAAGGTATTAAACTGTTGTTAAAACCTTCTTTCATGATAATCATCAGAGTGATATTTTTTTTAAATAAATGAATCTCTTGGAAATTGTAACCTTAATTTGCTTGAAGCTGTAATTTTGTAACATAACTTCTTTCTCTAATAGTGACGACTATCGTAAAAAAGCTTTCTACAAAATAAATAGAATCTTTTGTGAACGAGTTCATTGTCTTGCTTGTTGTAGCTTCTTGACTTTTGTCCTCTCATTGTGGTAGAGTGTATTTGTGTATCATTTCGAATGCCTTCCATTTCAGTCACGTTAGTTCATAACTTGTCGTAATTTAAAATTTTCCTAGAATAAAATGTGTTACTATACGAGACGAGATTTTAAGTGTTGCTGCCGGTTTATTTAATAGGAAAAACATTTTCACGTCATGCTTGGTCAATTTTATGAGACGTGATTATAATATTTTCCGTTATTACAACATTTAAATGCCTACACTCTAGTTCTCCAATGAATCGTACATTCGTACATAAAGAAATGCGATTACCACTGAGATTTCAAAGCCTAAATACTACGCAATGACCGTCATATAATTTCACAAACCTATCATCTTTCGTCAACAGCGATGAATATTTTTCATTCGTTAAAAATCATGACATATTTTTAAAACTGTTTCCGCTTACACTGTAAAAAATATGGAAAATATTATAATTGCCCTCCTGAGGGTAAGGCTAAAAAAATACAGCCTTGCTTTGTCCCGTTTTAAAGATCAAACATAAGAGAATTTAGATATTATGGAACTTCCAACGAAAGTCTACAAATTGGTTGAAAAATGTATGTCATGTGACAAATGGTGCCATGAAAAATTTCGTGTATTTTCGTTTCGTATTTTTCATATCGACTGTGGAAAAGAAAAAAGACGCAACCCACACAAAATAAATTTTACAGAAGACACAAAAAACGATTAGATTTTGATGATTTTGGGCCACTGGCGAATTATGAAATATACACAACCTTAAACTGCAATAAAACTGATAAACTGGTTTTGAATTTAAATTATCTAATGTTTATTTAATATATATAAAAAAAACCTTTTTTTAAGTTTTTTTTCCTGATTGTAATTTCCACAGGCCCTTTATTTTTTAAACTTGAAAGCAAAATTTAGATATTAATTTGGCATTTTCAGCTTGCATACTTTTGACAGAACGTGTATCAAGTTGTATCCATTGTGATTATCGAAAAAAAGCTGGTTTGAAAAAACTGTGGGTTACGTCTTTTTTCCTTTCCACAGTAGAATGTTGAAAATTTATTTAGTTTGATTTAGTCATTTGGTTATTGGTTTTATGTTATAGTATTTATCTCTATTATGGTAATATTTTCTTTGCCATTGGAATTAATTATTAAATCAATAAATCAACAACAAAAAAATTAGTCGTTCACTAAAATTGCGCTCGAAAAAAAAATCACATTTATATTACATAATGATACTATCCTGTTTTAAAATACATTAAAGTAATAATCAACTCTGGCGATTCTTCTTAAATCACATATCACTTATATTTATTTACACAACCCACGGGATAAAAACCATCAGATTTTTTCATAAATTAAATATTATAAATATTCATATATTAAAATAAATTAAATACATCTTTAAAATAATAATAAAATGGATTATTTCGTAAGCGCTTTAATTCGATCAAATTATCCGAAGTGGGTAATAAGAAATGTATAACAGATCGATATGGTCGCCTTTTGTATTATATGGTATATTTTTTTCGTAATAATTATATAGAAGCTGTTATGTTGCAGTCAGTTTACAATTAGCACACCACTCCACCTCACGGTGGTAATAAATGCCGCATGTGAACAAATATTAAACACTATATATTAATTACTTTTAAGAGAAAATGCGACATAACTTCATTTTACTATACTACCTTTCAGTTGTGAAATAAACGCATTAATATGCAAAATATTCGTATCTGCACTAATTAAAAATTGATTCATAGATTACTGATGTTGTATAATCTATGACTAAGCATCATCATATCCCCCCCCCCCCGTGGGTTTCCGCGGACATGCTACATCCGCAAACCTCAGCATTTCCGGAAAACTGCTGGTTTCTACAATGTATTAACTGATACTATATGCTGTTTCTCTTACAGACTAGAAAATAGAATAAAGAAAACAGAAATTTTTTGAAACAGTTAAACGTACAATTATCGAGTCCAATTCTGCAATTAAATCAAATACACTTTCTCTTGACTAATTAACCAGATAGGTGGTGGGGAACCTGCGGCCTCTTGTCTAATCTGATGTGGCCTTTTGACTTGTGCCTATTTTTTTGCGTTGCTTTTGCTTTTGCCGAATTTCGTTTTGACTAAATTACATTATGAATTAAAAATATTTAGTTTATGGGGGGGATGTTAACGTTTTCTATACTGCGGTTTTATGTTGAATCAGATAAATGAATGTGGTCTTTAGAAATAAAACGGTTCCCCACCCCTGAACTAGATCATACTAAATGATCCATTTAAGAATTATTATCTTTTATTTTCTGCCACTTTTATATATTTATCTTGTAAATGAGTTTAATAACTCTAAATGCTGTCCTTTTTAATTATAAAAATTTTAGGCAAAATTAAAAAAATATATTCATTTTGATTATGTTTATCAAAAAAATTGTATAGGTACAACAATATGTTGATTATGATTTTTTTTTATGAGAAGTCAAAGGAAAAATAGATGTAAAACCATCGGATCAGATTAATTTTGTTCTACATATATGTAGGATAGAAGTCTTAATGCTCTCAACAGACTGTTATATCATTAATTTATTATTTTTTAGTTATTGGTCACTATAAGAAAAAAAATGATTTTTCAATTGATTTATGAATTTCTGTTCAAAGGCATGGGTGTATGTGATGTCTTGAATCCCCCTCTCTCACCTATCCTATCCTATGAACGGGGCGTATCGAGAGCGATTAGCTTACCACTAATCCTGTCCTAACCCTATCCTTCTATCCCTACTCTCTTTAGAAAAAGAGAGGTTGAGCAACTGAGTAACAAGCAGTTCTCGTAGAAACACTTCTGTTGAGATAAACTCCATTAGGAGTCCATATGCTCCACATTGGGAGCGGACATGGTTAAAAAAAAAAAAAAGAAAAAGCACATACAAATTCGAATATTTTATTTATTATTTACACATTATTATAACAACATGATTCAGTAATATAAACAAGATTTCTTATGAAAATTAAATATTTATCCTTTCAAATATTGGTATAAGATTATTGATAAAAATGAACACATTATTGAATATTTCGTTTCATCCGAAAATATATTGTCTTTATACATATATTCCTCAATTACTTAGTTGCCACTTTAATATATATATACTGACGGTGTAAAAATTTATAGTACAACATTATTATCAATAAATGGACTTTAATTTGTGATATTTCTCAGAATCTATTTATGGCAAAGCCGGGTAATAAGCACTTTTATACGATAAACGTCACCAAAGATATTAAGTCAAATATAAAATTTATAAATCGAATTTCTCTTAGCAAAAACTCATCGAGATAGTTTGTAATATTCATCAAAATTTGCTTGTGAAATTGAATATTCAAATTGATGAGGAAATAAAAAAATAATATATTGATGCAATGCGTCAATTTTAATAATCCGAAAAAACTGTTTTCATCGATTTATTTTAAAAATTTCCGTGTAAGCCTATCAAATGCCAAAAACTCATTTTTTCGCAATAAATTCTGTTTTAACAAACATGAAATTTTATGGAATTAAAAATTATTAGTCTTATCATATTTATTGGTTAAATCTAATAGAATCTATTCTAGTAACTATAGTGATTTTATGGTAAAATTTTAAACGTAAATACTTAAAATGGTTTTAGAAATCCAGAATGGTTTTAGTAACTCGATGATTCAATTAATGCTGTTCATATGTCCACAAAGATTGGGGAAATGGTTAAAATTTTGTGGATTAAAAATGAATTATTGAATTGGGCGTGTGTGTATATTAATATGAATTGTTATTATGAGTCAATTGCGAGCAAATTGTAGTGCTGGAGCAATAATGTTGACAGCACTTATGTATATAGATTTTTCTAGATATTTATTTATCTTGAACTTTAGTCTGAATTCTTTCATCGCATAGATGGATCAACCGATTAACTCTAACAAGGTCGACTGTTTGACATTGACTCGTTTACCTGCACAAATAACAACATATTTATACCTAGTCACGTGATATTACACACATATTATAATCACTGTTAATTATTGTCAATTCCTGGTGAAAAGACATTGTATTTATAAAATAACACATAATTTGCTGTAGTAATTAAGCATCGTTTAATATTGATTAAGGATTGGTTAACAAATGGCAAACTATTTAACGAACAACCGATGCACTGAATTATATGTTTGCATCAGTTACTCATTTCCTAGGCTTTAAGCCACCCGTTAATTGTTAACAAATGACTCGCTTAATTCCAGAGATTTCACGGAGTTTCTGGAAAGGAGTAAATTTTTTCGTCTCTTAGATAAATAAAGCAGTTGAAGTATTAATATGAATAATTGAAAAATGTACTTATCTAATTTAGATTGAAAGAGTGAAGTCTTCCAATATTGACACCGATATATGTTCTACTCTTTTTGCTCTTATTTCATGTTTTAAACGTTATACTTAAATCGTCGTAGATAATATACGTATTTCAGAAATTGCAGTTAGGTGCTGATTTAATCTGAGAATATTGCATTTTTTATTTAACAAGGGGCTCGCCGGCATATGTCGAATTAAACAAATGGTTCGCCCACAGAGGGAACCCCTCCAGCTTATCATCGCCATAACTAAGAATTTATTCTGTATTACAATCATTACAACAAAATCTCTTTCAATGATGATAAAAATTTATGTTCATGCAAAATTGTATTCAACCAGAGAGGTAGATTTATTGAATAAATGTCATTCAACATTATTATTTCTATAAAATCAAGTATTTTTTTCCAATAACGTTATTTTATTTGCAACGTTTCAAAATATAATAAAAATTAAGTTGTTTGAAATTGAGTATCAAAAAAATAAAATATATAATATTTTTGCTTTAAATCTATTGCAACGTTTGGCAACATTGTACTGGAAACCTATTTGAATATTGAATGGCTGCAATAATTTCAGTCAACAATATTAAATTGAATATTATAATCACAATAAAATAAATACATTATTGATCTAGCTAGTCTTTATAATTCACTTGGCTACATCTGAGCTGCGTACGTATCACTGTTTCTTGACCATTTCCGATTCCAGTATGAAATATTATATATTGAAACAATTTTTAGTTACTCGATCCCTATTTAAAGGGAGAATAGGGGTATTAGAACATATTTTGAAAAGTTGACATGTCACTTTCTAAACAGATTCTCTGATTTTCTGGGTAAGAATATAGACAATCTGGGTAATCTGGACAATCTGGGTCAGAATTTAGACAAGAAATCGGCAATTCAAAACAAACTTAAAATAGAGAGACGCATTTTAAACTGATATCCATGCTCTCATAGAAGACGACACCAAGAGTAATAAAAATTATTACGCCTTTTAATTACACATTTCTGATTATGTACATATGTACATTTTGTGGAATTTTTAATTTATCGAACATAGATAAAAAATATATATATAAATCATATTTAATTAAACGCCAAAGTACAAGAAATGAGCATCGTGTATCGGAATTTGGATTCTGATTTTTTTATGTACAGTATAAGAGAATGTCCACTGACATTCATAAATCATGCATGCAAAATAATGTTACTTTTGGACTTCGGAGGTGAAAATTTTTATATGTATTCAAATTCAAAACATATTATTGCTGATACCGTATTTAGTAGGTATGTCAAGCAGCTGTGTTTAAATATTAAAATTATCTAGTTCAGGTATCGAGATAAAGCGGTCTGCGAGCCTAATGCAGGTCTCGAAAAAAAAACCGATAGCAACTTAAAATTCTCAATGAAGCAAAATTTAGACTAAAGGAAAATAAAAAAATTGAATTATTTGATAAATCAATTTAAATGAATAGTAAATTATTTAACAATGCAAAAAATATGGAATAATTATAATATGTGATCATATTTGATGCACTCATTAAAAGTTATATATTTCTAACAAAACTTGTATAACCTTTTTAACTGCAAAAGAAAAGTTTGTCACCGGAAGTGTTGTTTTTAATACAAATTATTTTTAAAATGTTGGGTCGATATTTTATTCTATAAAATCGGAAGTAAAAGTGTTGAGCAATACAGTCCATTTACAGCAAATATGTGCCAAAGATGCACGAGTATTTTTTTAGCATCCTGAAAAGGTTGAGGCCCCCGATCTAGTTGCATTATGCCCACTTGAATTTAAATACATATTACGAAAGTATTAATTTGTTTGGTTCTATCTGAATGGCGTCTGTACGTCATTAAATTAGGTCAACTATCGTTCGCCATTTTCAGTATTAAAGTATTCTTTATTGAAGTTGTTTAAACATACAATTCAAAATGACTGTTCATTTTTAAATGAAAATATGACTAACGGTGCAATATCACGTCATTATAAAATGAGTGCGTCTACTAACAGCAATATTTAAGTAATATAATATGCCGATGACCTATCGCACAAAAGTGTTGAGTGCAAGTTTGTCCAATTAGAGTACACACGGTCCTCTTTATTAATGTTTTCGCTTTTAAGCGATATTTTTAGACGGTATCTTATTCTGAAATCGTAAATTTGATACACATCGTAAATGGTGTATGCTTCAAAAATACTATGCGTGAAGATATTGGACGAGATCCTACTCGACCAAATGATAAAACACAAATTATTGGTATAAATTGATACACCTAATAACATGTCAGATAATAGTAGTGACAAGGAGGCGGAGGAACCAACATTAAAACATGGTGAACTTTTGCTATCATAAATGGACAGTGTATATATTTGGCGTTCTGTGCACGCCATCCGGGCATGATGGGTTAACTATTTTTCTAACCTGATGATGGCAGTAACTAATAGTTCTTGTAGTTGTGAGTATGTGACCGTATTAATGATCATGACAATGCGAGCACAAACAGATCTTAAAGCTATTTGCCACGAACAAATGGTTTTCATCTCTAGCACAGTCACATAACAATAAAATCATTTTTATGTCGATAGTGTATGAAAACACATTTTTTGTCATAATTATTATTTATGTCATACAGGGGAATTACTTGTTTTTTTTGCATCTGATAATGACAACTTTTTATATTGAGTTTCAAAGGTTGCCCGGTTTTACATTTAAAATCTTGTCAATGTCACACAAGAAAAAACTATGCGCTCTTCGATCAATTTAGTAGCAATATTTGATTTAGTAGTCCTACAAAAATGTGAAATTAAACATATGATTTATTAGAATTGTGCAGTACAAAAATTAACTTCAATATATTTTTTCATTTTTCTTCGTGTTAAAATTTTAATCCACTTTTTTACAGATAATAAAACTAATATTGTTAATAACGATAATCAACGAATATTTCAATTTATTTTTGGTCATAAGATATATATTTTATAGTCATTACATTTCTGCATAAAATCTTAAACAGCCTGTCAAAATAACAAACTCTTTGACCCCCCAAACTCTGCAAAAAGGTTTACTTCGACTTTAAGATCGACTATAGAAAGACAAAAGGACGTAAATCACAGTTTTTTTTCAAAACGGTTTTTTGATATAAACAATGTAAACAACTTAATACACGCCCTATCAAATATCAAAAAGAAATAAAGCTGCAAACGTCAAATTAGTTTCTTAATTTAGCTTTCAAAAACGAAGAGCCTGAGGATATTTCGACAAAGAAAGTCTTTTTGCCTTTCTACAGCCGATATTAATATATTAAAACCGGTGCAAACAAATATCAATAAAGCACAAATCATTTATATTATTTCATGACAAATCATTTATATTATCCACTACAACTCTCCCCCAAACATTTATTATATTCCACCCTCTACCCACTACTTATAGGTTGGGTTTATTATATGAAAGCCCCCATAAAATTGTATGATATGTATGTATGTAAAAGTCGTTATACAAAATGGAAATGTAGTTGTTTATAGAATTTCATTATACGCATGATACTAGTATCTATTTTAAATACGAGAATTTTTTTTTTATAAAATATTTCCCAGTCGGTTACAAAATTAATAATCAAGTTTCTTCATAAAAATATAATCATTTATCTTTCAATGCCGTTTGCACTTAGAATAATTATTATTTGCTTTCATAAAAAAGGATTTATTGGTTTAAAAAACGACCGAGGTTAATTCACTCTGAAGTGTACTTTGAAATTGGAACGTCGTTTTATTATACGACTTACATACTCACTTTTAATACATAAATTGATATTAATTGATTTGAACAATACAGAAAAGTGATAAATATTTTTTTTACCGTGTAAATCCATGTCATTAAACATTATTGCTGATTTGACATATTTCGTAGTTTTATACTTAATACCTACATCAATAACAGTTTTTTTTATTACAAGTCATTATTTTCTAAGTTATTTTTTTTCAAATTTTTTTTTTTTTCAAAAAAATTTAAAATTTTGAATAATGATCAGAACGGGTTTTACTATTCGCCAGTATTATCACAACTTATTACTCGTAACGTAAATGTGAAATTAGAACAAGAAACGTTTTATTTGTCAATATATGTACATAAAAAATGTACACGCCGATGCAAATGTTTTCATAAAATATTAGATAATTTGTTCTGCATTTATATTTTGTTCATATATAATTTAGAATGAAGTGTTTTTTTTTGTATTTTGTAGGCTAGGATTTATCAATAACATATTTTTAATTTTGATATCGTCTTCCGTTAAAATTAATATTATATCTTATTAGAACAATAAACATATAATATTCAAAAAAAGAAATTCTTATAAACAAATGTTACTTTAATATATAAATAGTATTTTTTTACTAGGTGCAAATCAAACGTAGCTATTTTTATTCCCTATACATAGTTTTAAAATATATTGAGTATATGCATTGTCAATGAACCAGATGTTATGAAATCACATGACATACTCATGTCTGTAAAACATCTATATTTTATAATAACCTTTAAGGGTCGTTGTGCTATCGTATTAGCCATGGCAAAGCTCTTACGGCTGCACTACAAAGGCAAATTAATTTTGTGAGGTGCACTTGTGTACAGACTACAGAAAGTAATCAAAATATTTGCACGATTAAAAAGCTCTTATAAGTGTACAACACCCAATCGCTTTCCATAATATGGAATGCTTCCATTCATTTTCAAAAAATGTATCATTAACAATAACATAAATTTTGAACTCCTTCGAATTTTAGACACCGTCGAAGATGACCGGGAATATTTAGCGGCTAAAGCAAATAGCAACCGTGGATAGAGCACACTCAGTATAGAAAATGACATTTGAAAGTTCGTTCAACTCTTGAGTTTTTTGTGAATATATCTCGAATTGATATTCAATGCAGATTTCAATGTTTGATCTTCATCGACTCATTGCATCGAAATTAATATATTTATTTTGATAAGTTGTTTCATAGATTTTTATTTCTGCCTTTGTTTCAGATATGGACTGCTTGGTGCTTCAGGATGTGGTAAAACGACACTCTTATCTTGTATAGTCGGAAGACGGAGGCTTGACTCTGGAGAAATATGGGTTCTTGGAGGAAAACCAGGAACAAAAGGTAAGAATTTAAAAGTTAACCATACACTTACTTTGGGTGGGTTTTGGATTTTTTCGGTATTTTTTGTAAACATATATTTCAAAAGAACATTTTATTTAGAAACAGTACACTACCTAACGAACCCAGTGCAAGAAAATATAGTGATTTTTGCATAACTAATTGAATTTCATTTATCTTTAGAAATTTATCATGACAGGTGCTTGAGTCATTGGACCGTTTAATATTAATGTGGTCATCGGTTAGCGTAGACATTTTCTATAATTCTATATACAAACTATCATAATTTGTTATTTTTCTTTATATCATGTTCTTACCTCGGGCTGTTTAATTCCAAAAGACTGTTTCTGTCATACTTGAATATGAATTGCAATTTGAAGATAGAACTTTTGATTATTTTCTAAGAAATATTTATCTTTATATCTATGCTTGATTTCGATTTAGAGGTTACGGGCTCTTAAACTTCTTTTTTCGGAGAGAGAGAGAAGATAGAAGGATAAGGATAAGACAGGACTAGTGGTGAGATAATTGTTCTAGTCAAGCCCCTAGAATCTGATGAATAGAAAAAAATATTGGAATATTGAGACATATACATAAATTGATCTAGAAATTCAATGTATGAAATGAAGCCATGAGATGTGAAGTGATCCAAGTGATCATTTAAGAAAAAGGTAGTTTCGTGCCTTATTATATTATACATGTCTTAAAGTGAATTCAGTAAATACAAACTGCAATAGTGTTCTCTCCCCAAAATAAAAATAAAACAATCCACCAAAACACCAAGTTAAGATTAAGATTGTACTTAAAAGTCCAATGGAAAAGATTAACCATTTTACTACTATGCTCACTTCACTTCTCGAGTGCTCAAATAGTCCGTATTGGGATTAAAGCTCGTGAACACAGCAATCAACAAAATAATCCAATGAAGTCGTACACTCGGCTATAGGCTCGTCGATACAAACAATATTTGAAATAAATGGTTTACTCCTTTGACAATGCAACAATGCAAATGAGTTGAGTTAAACAAAAAAAAAATTTAAAAATAAAGATAATGAGCTTCAAAGATTTGACATCTTTTTAGATACTTTATGTAAATGTTGTGAATTTGCATAGAGTCGGAGTCGGAGTCACAGAGTCGCGGTGTTTTGGCCGGAGTCAGAGTTGTGGATAACGAGCGACTATATATATATATATGTATATAAAATGATATGTATTCAAACCACAATAATCCTTAGTTTTGACATTGCATGCTTGACTGACTGAAGATGATCTGATGAAATATGTTTATAAGTGAAAATGAAATGATTGAAAAAATTCTTCGAAATCGTCTTTTTTTTCACGACTCCACAGCCCTACCTGTTAAAATATGTTGTATCCTTTCATCACTTGTTCATTAAGCATAACGGATACTTTGTACTTGGTCCCTTATTTAGCATCAAGTATGATTTTTAGGGTAAATGCATGCTTATCACAAACAAATAATGCAAATAAAACAAAAACTTAGTTTAGTTAGAATTTCAGTTTGATACCGATATCAAATCATTTTTTTTAAATAATTTAGACTAGTTCCAATTCACAACTCGACATACATAAAAACATCAGTTGGTTCCTTTTTATTTAACTCAACCCAAATATACAAATGGTTAAGAACAAAAGGAAAACTTATAAAGCAGTTATTATTGTTTGAATTCATTCACGTGAAATATGTTGCCATCTAGAAGCAATATGGTTGAACAATATGCAAAGGTTTTTTTAATATTTCTAGGTTCAGGCGTTCCCGGAAAACGAGTTGGCTATATGCCTCAAGAGATCGCGTTGTACGGAGAGTTTACCATCAAGGAAACTATGATGTATTTCGGGTGGATCTTCGGAATGGAGACCACAGAGATTGATGACCGCTTGCAGTTCCTACTCAACTTCCTCGACCTCCCCAGCCAAAACAGGATGGTGAAGAACCTCAGGTCAGTGTTTATATCCTACATCGGTACTTTATTAATGTAAAGTATATTTTGAAATGTTTTGTTACATATACAAAGTTTACCACTCACAAGTCAAGACGAATAGATGTCACAGTAAAGCACTGAACAGTTATAACTTAATCAGTGTTATCGCAGTAAATAAAATTGTGGTCACATTTGAAAGATCCATTCTAAAATGAAAACAATTTTGTCGAAAATGAGCAACCATTTTTTCTCAAAATAAATCTGTCGTATTATTAATTTTTTATTCGTGATATTTAAATACTTACCTAAAAACGAGCATACGTAAAAACGAGCATTTAAATACTTACCTAAACATTCTTTAAAACGTCTTCAGTTATTTTGAGTGTCAATGAGTTACCCGCCACTTCAATTAAATTCAATTGAGACGACAATCGTAATATCTAACAAGTTTGCCACCTCTGCTGCATGCCTATAACTTCCTTGATATCGTGTTCTGCAAATGCTTTTAACCGACGTAACCACAAAACCATGATTATAAACAGAAACCTACTAAAAGATTGTATCTATCTGTAGGTATCAACTTAATGATACCAATTAACCGTGGTTTAGTCATAAATAATATAATGATTGAAATGCCATTTTCAACTTCTTCTAGTATCTTAATTACAAATTACATACATCAATTATTATAAAAGTGTGACGTTCAGATACCTTCGTTCTAGAATCCAGAATCTTATTTGCAGTGCATATTTTTTCTTTGTGGGAAACAGAAAAAAAAAGTAGAGGATATTAAGGAATGTTTGAAATAATTTGAATTTCAAACTCAACCTCAAAGTTCAAATTGTGATTAATCAAAAGCAACAGGAAGAATTATTTTTATGTTACCTTTTTTGCGAAAATCTGTCCTTTTTAAAACCACATGCGCTTGATATATCTATATTATCTCAAAGTAAGATATTTAATATATATATATTTTTATAATATCAGAAATATTACTCATACAGAAAAAATCTCATCTTTTGGGCATTGCTAGTTGGGTGACAAGTCCTCATTCCTGACATTTTAAAAAATAATTACATAGCTATAAACATTAAAAAACTCAAACTCTAGTTATGAAACTTATTTGCGCTACAGTGTTAAATTAAATATTTAGTTCAAACAATTATAATTGTCCTGGCCGTGAGAAAATTTGAGAGGAATCAAATAATATCAATTTATCATCAAATTACAAAATCTATGCTGGCGTACAATGTGACAACGATGTGCGCCTGTGTACGCCGCACTCTTTGCACATGCTGCGAGCCGGCCCTGGTTGGCGATTTTTACGGCGTTAGCAGACATCTCGAGATAGAAAGACACTATTCAAGTATTAGATTTTTTTTTAATAAAAACATACCTCCATTTTTTTCTTTTCAGACATTCGAATAGCAAGTCTTATGCAATATTTTTATCACTTTTATCACAAACAAAAAAAAATATTTCTTGCAAACATTGCCAATCGGATCTAAAATATTACGCACATTACTTTCGCGAATGGATTTCACAGAAAAATAATATCGAACACTTCGTGGAGTAATAAATTAACTCAAAAAAGTGTATTAATTCATATAGGTTTTCTTTTAAATCCATATCCGCTCTCAATGTTAACCATACGGTTTGCTAATAGACAGAAGTTTTTCAACGAAAATCAAAGAGAAGCCTTGTTTTGGTGGTTAAAATGAAACTAGTAAACTTCTTTTTTAATTTAAGATTTCGACTAAAGGTGCTTGGTGGAATTTCAATATTTCGAAAGGCTAAGCCCGGGTCATAAGTAACAAAACTTGTGTGAATGTACATAAATTGAACGATACAAATTTAGAAGACTTCTTATTTATCATTAAAAAACGGTTTTTAAGGAGACTGAACAAGGGAATATTGGAAGGAAGGACTGGCCATTGCGAAATAGTGAGACAAAGTAATTTCAACAGATGACGAAAAAAAACATTAAAAATGTTCAATTCGGATAATCGAAAACCTGTATGATCGAGATTATACCGTATATAATAAAAAGTAAGACAGCAATATGAAATCGTTATAATTGAGGAGCAAACATTCAAAAAGTGTTTTGTCACAAATGTTGAAAAATGGCGTTTTATATCAATTATGATAGCCCATAATAAAACCTATGAATGGAAATCAAAATTAGTGCTCAAAAATGTTTTTTTTCATACTAAAATTAAATCATAAAGTTGACACATTCATACAAACCGTCACTTTTGCAACACTTAAAACATCATTTTCCAAGCTTTGTATTTGTGTGACAAAACACTTTTTGAATGTTTGCTCCTCAATTATAGATATTAATTGAGGGTATTACTTGCAAACCCGGCTTATTCCAAAGTTATTGAAACATGAACCATGAATGTAATTGTGTAGATAGAAATGAATTTTGAAAGTATTTTTAGAAATCAGTCTCAAACATGGTTTGACAACATCCAAAATATCATTCCAAAGTAATGTAAGACTAAAAATACATAAGTTTCATTCTTTAACCATTTTGGGATAAGCCGTGTTTGCAAGTAATACCCTCAATTGTATATAAAGATGTTTTATTACGAAATCACCGTTTAACATTCATTCAGGAAAAAATACCATTTATATACATGTCTGTTTTACGCGATACTTGCGTAACTGCTTTTGCTCCACATGTCCGAAATCAAGTCTGAGATTCCTTGGAAAGTTATCATTTTTGAGTTGGTGCGTTATTACGCGAGGCAGTCGAATAATAATGAGTGATCTTTGGTGAGTTTTCGCGCGAGTTTCGTAATCGCCTCCACAATAATTAAGCCAGTTTTAGCGAATAGAAAGTTTTTTGAGTCCAAGCACTGCGAGCTCGAGAGCCCCGGGCACTGGTTACGGACGAAAGCGAATTTTGAGGCCGCGACGCGTGGCCGTCGCATTCTTTGAGAGGAGTGTTACGCAACATCCAAAACGCCGACCGGAACGATGTGGGTGGTTACGCGAGATATAATATAATTATTACTGAAATTAAAGAAATATTTCGAAGAACTGAATTAATTAAATAACCAGTCGACATTTAAGATTATTACGCTGGCTACAGGAGATCTCATTATAAAATCGTGAACGCACATTTATTGCGTCGGTCATGATGTATGAAGATTTCACCTTACTCGGTTGCGTTGTAAAGGTTCAAATCGCCGAACAGATACTTGCATACATCTATATTTCGATCTGATTATGTTTTATTTTAACAAAAGAAACGGATAACAGAATTGTTTTTAATCCCCTATTCCAGCGGTCATCAAAAATTTTAAACCAACCCCTGATTTTTAATATCTAAATATTTTACGCAGGGCAGTCACAGTGTTTTGGCCGGAGCAGTGGCAGATTACCCCATAAGCACAAGAGGCGCGCGCTTGGGGCCTTAAAATCTTGTGGGCCTCAAAGATAACATGTAGTATACAAACCCTTATATATTAATTTCAGTTTAAAATATTTATTATTATTGTACGAATAGGCTTACAGCACTTTTATATTATTCGAAAAGCAGGGCCACCGAAAACTATTGCGTCCGGGGCCTTCAAAGTGCTTAATCCGCCACTGATTATGGGTAATTTCCATTACCGATATATTGGTATTGAAAAAACACCACGAATACCGAGATCCTGATTTCGATAATAACAGTAATATCTCTAGTGGGGCATCCTGCCGATGGTTTGCAAGATTTTTTTTGAAATGCGTTGTGCTATCTGAAAAAAGGGGCCTCCAAATTATATTGCGCCTGAGGCCTCCCACGTGCTTAATCCGCCACTGGGCCGGAGTCGCAGACGTGAAAAACAAGCGGCTCGAATCATTTAAAAAATATATATTTTATGATGTGTATTCAAACCACAATAGTCCACAATAGTCACAATAGTGTTGACACTGCATGCTTGGCTGACTAAAGATGATCTGATGAAATAAATATATACAATTAAAAATGAAATTATTGAAAATTGAGTCGGAGACGTCTGTTTTTACGCGAATCCACAGCCCTGATTTTACGTATTCAAAATATTCATTTTTGAGAATTCTAATAGAATTCCATCAAGAATATTTTTCGTCTGGCCTTTTTTGAAAACGGGACATCAAGAATTCTTAGCCACTTATTAATACATTCGAGATTTACTTATTTTTATATACATCGTTAGGTGAACATTTGTTCCTGATACAGGTGTAGATAAAAAACTGTTGGTTCTATGATATATAGTAGGGTTTCCCCAATTTTTATGTAAAAATATTAAATCACTTTTAATATAATAACTAATTACTTTAAAAACATGTGACATAAAAATATGAGCTAAAAAAGCTCTTACAGATTTAAATCTCCGCCTCTGCCTAGAGATATTTGACGTTTTAAACATCAGTAGAAATTTACCATCACTCGATTTTTAATATGAAAGATAAGATGTTTAAATGTGCTGCAGAGTATATTACCAATTTTTGCGGAACACCTATTTAGGTCCCACGGAACACAAATGTTCCGCGGAACATAGTTTGGGAAGCCCTGATATATAGTATAATTTAAATGAAATTAAACTTGCGTAGAGTTAGAGTACTCAATTTTTTCACAACGATTTTTCAAAAAACTCAGAAAAACGTTTATAATACGAGATATATTGTAATGCTTTTAATTTCTTTATCTTGTTAGTGTCTTGCGAGTATAAAGTTAAAAATCGCCACATATTTCTTGGAATCTTACAATAAATAAGGTTTATAATATTCCTGCGATAAAAGAAAACAGTGTTTAAAATTTAAAAAATTAGCATTACAGTTAATACCAATGTGCCAAATAGTTTCACATTGAACGGTTATACGAGATAAACTCACGATTAATTCACACCACAAACACGCATGTCTTATATGTCAAATTTAAATTGAAAAAATAAAAAAATCACATTGACCTTTCCGGGTTGAACCCTGTTCCGCCTAATCGCTAGAGCCAAGCAATTACCATTGGACCGTAGCAGACAAGTTATATAATATAAATGTGCATAATACTTAACTTTCCATTCAAGAAATAATGCATAATCGACGGTAGTCCTTTAGATCTGTATACAGAACTTCCCCTTTTGAAAAAGTAGTTTTAGCTATAGGAAGAAGAAAATAAGTCTATATATTCTAGACAAATCGCGACCCGAGTACTACAAGGTTCTATGTGAAAAATTTTAACGAAACAAAAATAGCAATGTATATCAATAATGTTACTTAGATGACTGCCGCATTGTTACTTCTGTTTCAAAAAAAAAATCACATAGAACCTTGTAGTACTCAGTTCGCAAAATATGTACATACAAGTAAGCAAACATTCTTTAAGCAAGCTAATTTACGTTTTTCTTTTTTTTACCATGTCCACTCTTAATGTGGAGCATATGTACTCTTAATGGAGTTTATCTCAACAGAAGTGTCTTCTACGAGAACTGCTTGTTACTCAGTTGCTCAACCTCTCTTTTTCAAAGAGAGTAGGAATAAGAGGATTGGGCTAGGACAGGACTAGTGATTAGCTAATCGCTATCGTTACGCCTCTTTCATAAGATAGGATGGTTGGGAGAGGAGAATTTAAGACATCACATACATCCATGCCTTTGAACAGAAATTCATAAATCGATTGAAAAATCAATTTATAAAACTGTCCGTACAGGTATTCGAACCCGTGACCTCCGTAACCAAAGCCAACGACGTTGACCACTCGACCACGCAGGCGACATTTAAAAGAGTTTTTAAAATAAAATTTGGATTTTTTATTGAGATGTAATAACTCATTGAAGAAAACAACAGTATCTCTTTTAGCACCCCGCTAGTGCTCTATAACACCACACAATAGACAGCTAGCAAAGCAATCGTTTTCAGTATTGTTGCTGGCTTGATTTTATCAATGAAGTACATGAATTTTCGTTAAAAAATCATTTCCAATTTTGTCATTAATATGTCATTGTCACAAATTCTTAAGCTTTTCAATCGCCCTTGAGGATTTTATGACCATAACATGGGGGCAAGATAGCTATAGATAGTATAAAAAAAATATATATTATCATTTAATATCTATAAGGCATATTATTTTTCTGTTTTTACTTTCGCCTTGCAAATTGGGAACAAGGCTACATGCGTTTGCTTCTTTAGCATATTTTTATTTGTGGTGTGATTACGAATCGGTTTTTTTTTTAAATTTTCCTTTTAAAGACATGTTTATAAAAGAAAAAATATTTTTTTATTCGTTTCAGCGGCTGTCAATTACATAAAATGTTTATTTAAAATAAACTAAATTTCCTTAATCGAAAGTCAATGTCATACCTGCATATATATGTAGTATGTGAATCGTTGTGGTATTTCAAAAAGAAATATCAATATTTTTATTTGTTGTGATTTTTCACTTTTTCACCTTGAAGCTATAATTTAATGCTGTAGACGTGGAGAAAGGAAGTATGATGATTGAAGTATTATTTAAAATTATAGGGTATCCATTTTAAGAGAAATCAAAAAAGAATATATATGTCGCCATATCGTAATGTTTGAATTGTTAGTGAAATTACATCAAGATTTTGACGTTTCTTACGATACACAGTACATATATTGAAAACTTATTCTCTATTTGTAAAGACAAGAATATAAATAATGCTCGATAGAAAAGTCTGAGACTGATTCTTACTGCAAATCTTTTCTCAGTCTAGGCAGAAGAGCAAACTGTAATTTACAACATTGCAAGTACCCGAAGAAGATAAAATGTCTATTATATTATATTTCAAATCAATCCCGATCTCCTGTTCAAGAAGTCATTTAGCGGTCGTGTGGAAGTGTTTGTTACCCAAGTGTCAAAATTTTTAAATACTAACCAAGAAACAAGAAATGATTTCATAATTCAACATCTTGAGTAAAATTTCTTTTCATGTTAGGTATCAATAATTTTATTGCCATTTACAATAAAATTATTGATACCTACAATTGATAAACAATTATGAGATTCTCTTTAATGTCAGGTTTATCTGAATTATCAGTCGTGTCATTTCTTGCATATTCTATTTAATATCAAAATATTTTTAATCTTAAATAAAGCACGCAAAAGGGAAATCTCTGGTGACTGGCAAATCCATTGTTCATGTGGTATTTTCGTTCTTACGAGTGTGTCAATTTGTAAAAAACATGGGCGCGTCTCCTACAAAATGTTATGTGCCTGTTTATTCGCTAATGACAGAGCTCGTAACTGTCAAGAATACACGTTTGAAGATGCTGCATTGACGTGCGAAATAATGAGGGAAAATATTTGCATCGTGAACTTTAAATATTTAGATTTAATGTTACAAATTACCATAAAAAGTAACGCATATATATAATATTACTACGATAATAACATCAAAAATGGTTCGAATTACAATACTTACAATTACATGTTCTATTACAATCATATGTATGTAAAACAATAATCACACGTTGTAGTAAATATTTCAAAGATTTATTTACACTCAAGAAATTGCTAAATAACGAAAACGTATAAATAAATATTTTTTAAATCATAAAATAAGCCAGTATGTAACATAAAGAGCAATGTAACGACAGTGAACATTTCAGATATACCAACCGTAAAAGCAAAACACAAACATAATGTTTAGTGTTAGAGATCTCCCTTAATAAGTGTCTTGATCAGTGGTTTCCAAACTTCAATCATGGACTAGCTAGATTATCATACATTTGAGAATACCCTTCGCTGGTCTCTTCTTTCAGAAACAATGTAATAATTTATTTGAGACAATGCAGACAAATAAAACATAATAGCAGAAAAGGACAGGGTTTGGTGAAGAATTTTCATAAGTCAATCATTATCGATATGCCACGATGCAATGATCGGATATAGTGGGCAAAAAAAATGATAACATCACATAGATTCATGCATTTTTATGTAAATCTATAAATCGATCGAAAATAAATATATTTAAATGTTAATTCAAGGATTTTCACCCTTTACCGCACAACCATTAGATAGGTCAGAACATCACTAGACAACGGCATCTAATACTATTATTTTTTACGATACGTTTTAACATATCGTTATCTTATTTATAATGCATACTTATTTCGTACGCCATTGGTGTGTTTGAGAAGAGATAATTGCACAACATTTGTATTTATTATTTATCTTGCGCCAACCACTTTCTTCTTCCGCAAATTCACAAAGCGCTTTCCGTTTACATATTAATAGAAATTTTCGCAAACGTGACAAGGTCATTTCCTAATATGGCTTGAAACCACTTGATAACAAATAGTCATATTACTCAATCACTGATTTCGGCACTAAGCTTGACAACTTGCACCCATTCTGTTACATTATATAATATCTTTGTGAACAAATTATATTAAATTTACGATTAATTGAGCAAAAAAAATGCATACTCAAAAGTTTAAAATATTTCGACAGTAACCGGTATAATGTATAGTGCCGGCGCGAGGTTATTTTGGGGCCTAGGCAACGGTTATTGGTGCGCCTCCTTTTTAATAGATCATCTAATTTTATTATTGAAAAAAATCAATTTGGGATCATTAGAAATATTTTTTTTATATATATTCACATCCGCATGTGGAGCGTATGGTCTCCTAATGGAGATATCTCATCATAAGTTTTTCTACGCGAATTTGTTACTCAGTCGAACAACCCCTCTTTTTCGAATCATATAAAATACGAAACATAATTAGAACGAACGCATACAAACATCAAAATATAATACTTCTAAAACGTACTATTATTTATTATTGTTGGAGTATTTAAAAATAATTTTAATACTCCGTCTATACGCCCCCTAAAGGTTTGCTCCCTAGGCGGTTGCCTATTTCGGCTGTATGGTGGCGCCGGCTCTGATAATGTATACTGTACTCAATTATTGCAAAATATTATATGCAATATAATCCATCTTGGGGCAGTATTTAGTTCAATTCGAAATACCTGGTAGTCAATTTGCAATAACGGCTACCTGTTTGCATCATAAAGTTGTTTTGGAAGTTGAATTTCGATTACGCATAATAGCAATATAATTTACCGAAAACCAGATCTCTCAATCACATCACTAATAATTAATGTGATTAAAACATTCATTTATTTTTTACATCGAAAAATTGAGTTAACCATTTTTTTCAGTTTATCCTGAATAATCTGTTCGTAATTTTACTTTTAATTAATGTGAAGTCAAGACATATCGTTTAATTAAATCTATTAAAAAAACAACGTGTTTATAACGATGTTTTTTATTGGATTAATAAATTTATTTGAACCATTTATGTTACCGTCAGTGTCAGTCAGTGGCGGTTCTAGGTACTGAGCTAGATAGGCTTAGCTCAACCTGCATTTTTCACCCCAGATGTGTAGAAAAAAAACTTTAGATGGCTGAATAAAAATGAACAGCAATTCGGCCGCTGAACAAAATAAATACATTTATAAGCGTAACTAACCTTTCCAAAATTAATACAATATCTTTGTTTTGATTTTCCTCTGTCAATATAAGACAATGCTATGTCTACCTAAAATAACACTCTCGATTGTGTTTTGTATTACAATTTTAAACCGAGCCGGGATAAAAAAAAGCAATAACCCTATACATACTTCATACAGATCAAGCAACGTGACGTCAGTCTGGCGACACCTACGTATTAATAATAATAACAAAGGCTCGGGCTAACTATAATATAGCACGAGTACTTTGTTTACACTGGGGTGCAATCAAGTACGATTAGATTTTTTTGTATTTTATTCACACTGGCCAACGGAAACGTCATCTCAACGTACACGACTGCGATTGAAAGTTTCAGGCTGCTGTCAGACGTCAGGGGCTACATTAGATTAGCCCATACATATAAACATAAATACCAATCTCGTTGTGTTGTATGACAGTTGATGACAGTTTTTCCGTACGACTTTTTGTACATGTTAGTTCACTTTGAAGGAGACGAATTAGAGATCCAGTTTTTACTATTTCTTACTTACATTAGCTTTGATTTTATTATAAAATAATTTATGCTTTGCAGTAGTGTCGTAGTATTTGTTAATTTGCTTGTAGATTAATGTATAAGATGAAGTTGAAACATACACAGTTTCGTAAATAGTATACAATGATAAACATTTCTCTAGCCCATCCAAGATTTTAGTTCACGATCCGCCACTGGTGTCAGTACAAAGTTATTTGGCACTCTCAGCAAGATTCACCATAAAATTAAGTAGAATTTCGGGATCGAGAAGTTTTTGCTCAGCGATTTTGAAATCCTGGGAATTCATGGATTTCCTAAAACGAAAAAATGTGAGAGCTTTGTTAATATTTTTCAGCTCTCGCTCAAATATTTTGTTGCTCTATAAAGAGCAGTACTTTTTGTGTAGTAAGTTTAAAGTTAAGTAAGTTTAAGAGCTACTACTTAAAGCTTACTGCGTAGATATTTAATATTATTTCAGTATAAAAAAAAAATCCACTTGTGCGCCCTTTTATGGTTTGCTCGATAGGCGGTTGCATATTTCGCCTGTATAGTGGCGCCGGCTCTAGTTATCATAATATTTTCAAATAATAATAACTATCGGATTGTGGTAACAGAATACTTGGCGTGACTTTGCGCCAAAATAATATTTTATTTCTGTATAGAAGTTCGTAAGGAAGAAATATTTTTAACAGTCATTTCAGTAATTAATTAATACGAAAAAAGGCTGCGACCAAATAATTTATAAAATAAAAATTATTTGGGCGCAGAAATAATCTTTCATTTATTTGACATAAAGTTGCAAAAATTTTGCATCAATATTAAAATTATATATTTTTTTTTGATTATTTATTTCTGAAAACTATTTATTCTTTATTTGTGTTTGATATAATGTAATAGTAAAACTAAAAAAAATCGATGGAGGAAATTCGGAATATTTTTGAACACGAGGAAAAGGGTATACCAGTGAAGTGTCGGTTTAAAAGCGAAGATTGACGCATTGTTCCAATAAAATTGGTAATTTTTTTGATGTGGTGTTGGGAGATATACGCCTCAAGATAATTTTTCATTCACTTAAAAGTTTATTTAGTCTCAAAGAAATTAAATAATTAATGTATAATTTTGTTATATAACCAACTATGTAATGTAAGTAAACAACATAAACAATGAATTCGCTATTGTGAGAATTTTAAATCTAATAGCATGTTATTTTTTTCCCAGTGGTGGTCAACAGCGTCGTGTGTCTTTTGCGGTGGCTCTCATGCACGACCCCGAGCTGCTCATTCTTGATGAACCGACCGTGGGAGTGGATCCTCTTCTACGTCAATCTATTTGGAATCATTTGGTGCAGATCACGAGGGATGGAAATAAGACTGTCATCATCACAACGCATTACATAGAAGAAGCTAGGCAGGCTCACGCCGTAAGTATTTTGTTTGATCGTAATTACTTACTGAGAAAATACCAAATTGGTCAAATAATATTATAAAATTACAAGAATAAGAATTACTGTTGGCAAAACCTTTATTTAATATTTTGTAATAATGAAATGAAAAACTGTCATGTTGCTGATATGTTATTTATTGACTTCAAAATTAATCAATAATTAAAAAAATAAAGGTTAGAGAAGGATTAGAAGCCATTGATTATAAGATCATATAATTTAGAAATACCGATTAATATATACTTTCAAATATTAAAGTAAAAAAAAGAATATAACATATTTGAATTATTCAAATTTGATACACTTCAATAAGATTTGTTACTTACGATCTGGGTTTCGTCTTTCGACGTATTCACGAATTCATGTTCGCTGATGAGCTCTAGCTGAAAAAAGATAAAAATCTGATATTGATGTTCCATCAAGCATATTCAGTTGATATCTTAAATTATAAGCATATAATAGGTTTATGAGGTTTGTTATGGGTAGGAAAGGTTAGTGTTTATACTAAAAAACAGGTATCTTAGTTTTGGTTCAATTAACCCTCCAAGGACGAGCGTGGCTATATGGTCACAGTAAACACCGTTGTCTATTGATCCCACTATTCATCCTTTTTCTACCTAAATATCGTTGCTTTCACTCGTATTTGGTTAAGAAGGGTACAGACTTCAGTTAGTCATCAGCCGCTGGGACAGAAACGGCCACCAAAAGCACATGCGATTTTTTGAATTTCCGTTTTTTTTAATGGTCTTTTTGAAACTGGTAGTTATTTTTTTTTATCAAAACATCAAATTATTTTACAGTTCTTTTCCTAATATATTTTTATTGAAATTATGTCAATCTAAAAATGTCAAATTATAAATATTTTTAAAAATTTCACGTTTAGCTATATTTCAACCCCGAATGTTTGCGTGCCCATACGGTCACTTTTGTCCCTACTACTGTCCGTACACAATATTACACGGTAATAAAATGATGAGCATGACGGCATAGTCATGCAGGGTTTCTATAAACGACTTTGCGTTTTTTTTTTTAAATTTTGTTAGGAATAAAAGTTATCCGCGACTTCAATATGGCTTAAAAAATATTTATTATACCGAAAAATAGCTCTCGTCTCTGGAGGGTTAAGCTTTATAGTTAAATATGCTCTTTCCTAGTTACTGCACTAAAAAAATCTCTATTATAATATAATACATGACTTGATGGCTTAATACATACAATATTTTACACACTCCAGATTGGTTTGATGAGAAGCGGAAGACTCTTGGCTGAAGAATCACCCCAAGCTCTACTCACCATGTACGGATGTCAATCTTTAGAGGAGGTTTTCCTCAAGCTCTCTAGACGACAAGGTTAGTTACGTGCATTTTCGATTGTACAATAAAAAAAGATTTCTTTAAAATAAATTGACATATTTATAAACATTTTTTCTTATGCTTACTGAAGATGTCGACAAAAATAGAGGTAAAAAGATTATATAATGCTATTTAAAATATAATAAAATTCTTGCTACTGATATTTTTCACAAGTGCAAGTTCTGCAAGTCTTGAAGTAAAAAAACTAGTTTTGATTACTTCTTTCAATCAATGCTGATTTACTATTTCACTTGTTTTCTTATGGTTAATATTTTGAAAAATTTCATAAATATTTAAAAGTAATAGGTAGATTTTAGAAACAAGTTTTTTTTAAGCCGTGCTTCTTTTCAGGTCAAGCAAACCAACCCGTTGAATTAAACATTAGCAATAATATTTCCCTTGCGTCGCTCAACTGGGGCAAGAAGGACGAACCCATTTATGTGATTGAAGACTCTGGAGTCGTTGGACTCAACTTCCACCAGAGTAAAGAAATCCTTATCCAAGATGCCGCCAACGGATCGGCTGGACATTTTGATGTGAGTAAATATTTTTTTAAGTTATTAACAACACTGAGAGCTGGTTTATGAACAATTATATTAGCAAAATTATATTTGAGGCTACAAGCTAAGTACAGCCATCAGCTAAAATTATAAAATTTATGTGATTCTATATAGTTTTCTGATAATTCAAGATCTTCATTTCTTTCAAAATCATGTTTCTAAATTGGTCATATTTAACCAATAAATTAAATATTACGTTTGTATAATTATATACAACTTCATTGTATGATTCAGAATGATTCAAAAATATTTTTACTATGAATTTGTAGACTTAAACACTGTAATACAGTACACCAAACAATCAAAGAACGATGCTGTAAAGCAATTATGTAAAATACGCAACTATATAACTAGTTTTAAATATTTCGGTAGTCTTTCAACACATTGAAATTACCATTGAAATATATAATTCCATTAAATCGTCAGTTATCATGTATTGTTTATATATTTAATGATATCTACATTTCATTAAAGAATGATCAAAGTACTTAGGCAGAAGTTCAATGTATTCATGTTTATACGATAGTCTCATAGATATAGTGCTAAAATAAGTTGTGCTAGCATGAATGGACCGATGTATTGTTGTGTATGATTTGCATGTTTATTTATTATAAAATAAATTATAACAGTGTTCCACAATGAAACATCAATGACTTCAGAAAATTGTTAATAGAAAATAACATTTCCCTTTCTACTCAACTAGCGAGGTAAAAAAATGACAATATATTTAGTTCCACAAAGATTACGTAATAGATATTTGGTAGCATGTCTACATATCTACAAAATAAATCCTATGTCAATAACATAGATTTGGACAGTGTTCAATCAATATCTTTTACACTGATGCCATCAGTAAGAAAATATTTACAAGCTGAAACCAGGAAAATGTTTTTCTTTAATCTTGTCAATAGCCTTGTAACCTTGGCTAAGAAATAAAGACCTTTTCAAGTTGTGTAGTTTTAAATGGTGTCTGATTTTTTCATTTCTATTATATTACAATAAAAAACACATTTTTATTGTGAGAAAAATGTAATTAATAAAAATATAATTAATAATTCTGAAATTATCTTTTGGTGATTAATTATACTGTGTTTTTTTAAGTTTTCATTTTCATTGTTCAATACTCAAACAATAATTTGAAAGCATAATGTTACGTTTTGATAAGATTTATAAATATGACTAATCTTTGTTGAGGATACCACACGAATGTTATGATAAGCTTGCTTTTTTTACTTGGCACATTATTAACGCATGGAAATTATTATTTCACCACTCACAGAAGCACGGCAAAATTGCGACCCCTGATTTAGGAATGGATTGTAAGGAATGCGATTTATCATTTTTATCAAATGTAAGTAAAATTCTTTTATTCTTATCGTTGATTAATCATATCTCCTTAATTTAATGTTATACATGTTCTATTATAATATATATTACATCCCAATCTTGTTCAAAGTTTATTTGTTTACTAACTGTTCTTTAAAATATTTTGATATTTTTCTAAATATTGTATTTTGTTTATTTTTAACATCTGTTTCTTTGCATTTCATATCGATACCCTAGTTCCAGAGTGCATTATATTTGAATTTGGCAGTATCGAGTTAAGAATAAAAGTATTTCAAAAGACGTACATTTATCACTTCTAAAGAGCAACCAAGACATTATTACACTTCATTAGATTCTATTAGACGTATTGGTTGCTTTTTGAAAATGGTGGATAACCGTATTTTGTTCTGAAATACTTTTCATACTTAACTGGATGGCTGCCACAGATAAGATATCTGCTCAAATTCTTCTTGCTCAATACACCAGAGACAAGTTACCTCGTCAATAACTGATGAAATTAATAATTGCAAATTATAGCCGGCGTGCTAGGTACAAACGTACTTTTTTCTACAGCAGCCAAAAGGTTTACTCACTACTGCCAAATTCAAACATAGTGCACTCTAAAACTAGGGTATTGGTTTGATTATGCATATCTTATAGGCATTTAATGTAAAAAAAAAATGCTATAGACAGTGTGCAGACCCATTTAATTGGGCTTTCTGTCATAGCCAGGTATTTAACAAGCTGTAAAAAAAGAAGATTAATGAATGAGAAAAAATGTTGATAATAAAAATGCTGTTTGATCTTCACAAGATAACTGGATACTATCGGATTGTATGTAAAGATCTTGGCAGTTCAGAGCTTCTTTAAAGGGAATAAGATACATTATTGTTACATAGTTCATTTTTCATTACTTTGTATTGTATTCAATATTAATGTATTTTGACATATTGCAGCTAACAACGAAAGGCAAAATGAAAGCTCTTTTACAAAAGAACTTCCTGAGAATGTGGCGAAACGTTGGAGTGATGTTGTTCATCTTCGCTTTGCCTGTAATGCAAGTTATTCTCTTTTGTCTTGCTGTCGGAAGAGATCCAACTGGACTGAAAATTGTGAGTTATTATGTTATAAAAATTCTTGAGTTAATAAATTATTTTAAGCTATTTGATATGCCAATACTACAAATCCAGAAATCAGTCATATAGTATTCAATGGGACTTCAATTTCAAACTAAGCGACATTAGTATTCAAACACAAGGCCATTGATCAATAATACTATATTTTTACCAAGCCGACAGTAAATAATATCAAGTTTTAAAAAAAATAGCAGATATTCAATAGCAAATAAAACATTAATCTTTATGTCTCTTTTATCTCCAATGTTATTTAACCTTTATCCGCCCAATGGTCCCGTATGGAACAGCGGATTTGCATCGTTCAATGCCCAACGGTCCCGTGCCGGACCGTTGATTATGGTTCATTTCGGATTACACTAATTTATGATAACATTATTCAAGATATGAATATTAGCTTACATAAATAATGTCTTTATTTTCAGTTTCGAAAAATATTTTTGTCATATGAGTAATATAAATATTTGCGATAAAATAATATAATTGATAATAATATTTTAATCGTTTTAATTCTTTTATTTTTATTTGTACAATGAATAAAAATACAAATAAAGCTTTTGTAAATTATAAAAAATCTTTTATTTTGATAATGCTTTTTATTTTACTCAAATAGGATGATTAGTTTTAGAGATATAATTTTTTTTAACGAATACGGGTGGCGCGATTATTTCGCGAAAAAATGCTCGGGCAGTGTGGTAATTCTTTTGCGCACAGCGCGTGGGCGTTTAAAGGTTAAATATTCCAAAAACAAAAACCTATTTGTCCCTCATTTAAGACTATAAGACTATAAGGGTTCTTTTATTGTAATATAATTAACATTACATTTTTGATACAGTGATATGATAATTTGGAATGTTACATTCTATAAATTGCGCTTCATGTAATTCTACATCCTTGCAAGTATCAATAATATAAATCGTGACATCTATTTTTCTAAAAATTAGCAACAGTATGCTTTTGATACTTTTTCTTACTAAAAAAATGTTATTTTTATTTAGATCAATAAATGAAACATAAAAATTAGTATTCAAAATCCAAACGAAAGAATTTCATTGAGTGAAATGTTTCAGGCTATTGTTAATCATGAAATTGCTGACTGGGGTATGGGAGGAGAATGTGACTACATGGATGGCTGTACTTTTAAAAATCTATCATGTCGCTATTTACAACACCTGAGTAATGAAACAATGACCAAAAAGTACTATGCAACTGTAGACCAGGCAATAAATGCGGTAAAAGAAGGGGATGCATGGGGAGCTCTTTACTTCACAGAAAATTTCACAGATGCTATGATTGCTAGAATTGCTTTGGGTGAGTAATATTATTGTTTTAATAATTTGTCATATTTATACCACATAAGAATTAATAACCACAAGTGTACAATTAGCACAAATAACAGTTTATTGTTATTACTATAAAAAGCCTAAAATATATTTATACTCATGTTAATCATGAATTATTTAATTTCTTGGATTTATTGTCCTTGACAATGGTTGGAGTTTGTAAATGTATTATGTTAGTTATGAGTAAAAATACTAAAGTTGTAGCATTATGTAAAAGTATCTGATTGTGTTCTTTGACTTTTCAAGGTCGTGAATCTGATGATGAAACGCTGGATCAATCTGAAATACGGGTGTGGCTTGACATGTCTAATCAACAGATTGGACTCATGTTGAATCGAGATCTGCAGTTCTCTTACCGAGACTTTACAAAGGTTTAATTCAAATTCATAATAAAAAAGTGTTTTAAGATTGGCTATTAAGTCTCAATTGATATTCATGTTATCTTGAGTAATTAACATTAAGATTCTAATGGAATATTTTGTTTTTAGGATTTGTTCACCTCCTGTAAAGAAAACCCGAAGCTCGGAGATATTCCCATTCAATTCAAAGACCCAATCTACGGAAAAAGCAATCCATCTTTTACAGATTTCGTTGCTCCTGGCGTCATTCTAACGTAAGTAATAATTCTAAAAACATCATCTAAGGGCGAATAAATAAATTTCAGTATTAAAAGATTCATAAATATATACTACTGTTAGTGGTGAAAAATTCTACATGCAGCAAAAATAATTTGAAGTGAAATATATGCTACTCAACTGTTCACCTATGGCACATTAATGTTTACCTAAGATTTGTATGGCCCAACACATAAGTTATGAAAAATTATGGTTTGTATTTGATAAATACACATGATAATAATAATTTAAGAAATATATATTGAATAATAGAGACAATAAAAATAATAAAACATTTTTAGTACTTTTTCCACATAAAATTTATTAGATCAGGACCGGTTTCGCTCATCGCGAGCATTATCAACTGATAAGAAAAATACATAAACAGTGATATTTATACAAATTTAAATTGAAATAAAAAGGTGTAAGCAACTATTAACAATTTAAAGGATTAGCAAATTACATTATAATTACACAAAATTAAAATGCTTAACACCCATAACAATTAAAAAATCATCATCAAAGAATAATAAATCTAAGTGGCAAACGATATCAATTATAAACACAATTAAAATTTGGGAAATTTTTACACAAAGTGAAACACTACATTACTAAAGTAAATATCCTAATGATGATTTGGTGTTTTTCCCGTTTTCAAGCAATGATGTACTTCAACAAAATCAGCAGTAATGAAGATTCTGAAAAAGACATTTTTAAAAACCATATCAATTCTTACAAAAGGAATAAATTTTGAAAAACATATAAATAATATAGAAGAGCAGTTAACATAGGCTAGAATTATGTTAATGAAACGGATATAACAAGGGTGATGATGCAAATACAAGCTGTTCATTTAATAAATTAGAGTCCGGCAAGAATTTATGTCTATTTATTTCTAAGATCTCTTGTTTATCAAGTTTTAAAGATTTATTGTTTACATGCAGGATTTTAAAGTTTTTAGAGATATCAAATGTATGCTTATTTAGGAACAAATGGTTACCAAATGAAGATAATTCATTCCCTTTACGTGAGCATCATACGTAGTTGCATCATCACCCTTGTTATATCCGTTTCATTAACATAATTCTAGCCTATGTTAACTGCTCTTCTATATTATTTATATGTTTTTCAAAATTTATTCCTTTTGTAAGAATTGATATGGTTTTTAAAAATGTCTTTTTCAGAATCTTCATTACTGCTGATTTTGTTGAAGTACATCATTGCTTGAAAACGGGAAAAACACCAAATCATCATTAGGATATTTACTTTAGTAATGTAGTGTTTCACTTTGTGTAAAAATTTCCCAAATTTTAATTGTGTTTATAATTGATATCGTTTGCCACTTAGATTTATTATTCTTTGATGATGATTTTTTAATTGTTATGGGTGTTAAGCATTTTAATTTTGTGTAATTATAATGTAATTTGCTAATCCTTTAAATTGTTAATAGTTGCTTACACCTTTTTATTTCAATTTAAATTTGTATAAATATCACTGTTTATGTATTTTTCTTATCAGTTGATAATGCTCGCGATGAGCGAAACCGGTCCTGATCTAATAAATTTTATGTGGAAAAAGTACTAAAAATGTTTTATTATTTTTATTATAATGCCATTCCACCAAGTATTGACAGTGAACACCTTAAAAGTGATAGAGACAATATTTTTTTCTCTGATCCAATCCGTTGCGATACACCTAGCATCACGTCACGGAACAATGGTGTGGTGGCCTAGCAGTTGCAGAGAACTGCCATAACAATTGAACAAATTTTCATAGTATAAAATTAAAGAATGCATTTCAATAAATTGAACCTTATAAAAAAAATCGTGCATACTTTTACATAGACGTTTTCATCATTGACAGTGATAATATGAGTCGTCTGGGATCAATAGCAGAACTGTTCTGCCTTTGATACCAGACAACTCATATAATGGTTTTTTTTAGTTTATAAAAATGTAAACAGCTTATTGAATTTAAAAGATTTTTCATAAAGTTGGAAAAAGCCAAATGGATGGTTTTCTAAAGGACAGTAAGTACAGTAAGACAGAGTTTTACAGGACAGGGTCTTGATCCAAGTCTATTTAAGTTGATATTACATACTGGTCAGTGCAATCTAAAAAAACTTATTCATTTTAATTTCTATATTTTCCATAAATGACTAACAATGAACAATTTGAAATAATCTGTGAATGTTTTTTTCATAATTAATTTCGTTTTTACAGAATTGTTTTCTTCCTTGCTGTCGCTTTGACATCATCTGCTCTTATCATCGAAAGGACAGAAGGTCTACTTGACAGATCATGGGTTGCTGGAGTATCGCCTGGAGAAATTTTAACGTCTCATGTAATCACCCAATTCGTAGTGATGTCTGGACAAACTGCTCTCGTATTGATCTTCATGATTCTCGTGTTTGATGTTGAATGCCAGGGTGACATATTCTGGGTCATTTGCTTGACTATCTTGCAAGGTAAATACTTATTTAGCACAATACTTAATAAACTGTAAATACTAGTAACAGTTTGTCCTTGTTTGTAAATCATACAATGTTATATTGATTTTTAATTAAATTTATGCTTTCAAAGAATTAGATATCTATATTTAATATATTATGGAATCACAGCTTTCACTTAAAAGTGGGACCAGTTTTACCCAGCTAATGAATATTTTATGCTGATAATTAGTATAACATGTACAATGTGTTCATTATTTTGTATGCCTTTTCACAGGGAATTGACAGTCAACAATATTAAATTTATCTTTTTTTCATACAGGTTTGTGTGGAATGTGTTTCGGTTTTGTCATATCAGCCATTTGCGAATTGGAGAGGAATGCAATCCAATTAGCTTTGGGTTCTTTCTATCCAACTCTTCTCCTCAGTGGTGTCATCTGGCCGATCGAGGGAATGCCTACTGGTCTGCGATACATCGCACAGTGTCTGCCACTGACTATGGCCACCACATCTCTCAGATCCATGCTAACAAGAGGCTGGGCAATCACGGAACCCGATGTCTATTATGGATTCTTAGCTACAATTGCGTGGATAGCGCTCTTTCTTGTTGTAACGCTCACAATTTTAAAAGTCAAGAGAGGATAAAATTATAGTGACAGCTAGTTAGGTTAAATTACTAAGCTCATTTGTAAAAAGTACACGTTCTTATTTTTAATTGAACTACGAGGCCCGCAGAATAAATGTGATAACAATTACTGTCTCAGCAGGTATATGCACTCAAGCGTCTTTTAATGGTAAAGATTCTAGTGAAATGTCAACACGCTGAATTTGGTTAGATACATGGAATTCAATTTTGCTTTTTTATATTTTAATAAAACTGTATGGGTATGGACAAAAATTATTTTACCCACCTAATATTTTTAGATCAAAATATCCTAATTAATCTTTTGGGACAGTTGGAATGATATGTAGAAGCTGATTGTTGATTTAAGTATAATTTTTTTAGTTTTCAAAAGACAAGACCAAAGCATTTTGGAGTTTTTTTTATAATGTATTGTTTAAAAATATTTATTTATTAGTTTTCACATCTTTACAGATTTATTTTCTTTATTATCCTTACCATCTAAAAGCGCATATACTTATTTTTGCATCAGTATTCTTTGAAAACTTTTATTCGTATTTTATAATGGAGATATGTACAGGCTTTTTTAAATAAAGACTCGCCATACTTGTGATTGTTATTAGCTCAAAAATTTTCAAGTCAATTTTTATCCTTACCTGACTTATGTCAGAAAAGCACACGTCAGTGACTCAAGAGGAATAGGCACCTTGATATAAGACTATTTTGTTGATAAATCATTGATTGTTTTGCGGGTATTCAGCAAACTGTTGAAATAATTATTTTAATACGTGAAGCACTACTGTGAGCATAGACACAAATCTGACAAATATAAATTTCAAGAAATGGTTATATCTAGAATCTCAATTTGATTCAAGTAGCATTATAGAGGAATTATGAAAGGCTAGGAAATGTCGGGTTACAATAAAGAAATTTTCATATTTATGTGATCACACTGTTTACGGCCATACATGTTGAATTAAATTTATAAGTTTGTTTTCTTTTAAGAAATCATTTAAATATTATTACATTATTAGAGAATAAATGTGTATTTGCATCTATGATGAAAATGTCATTGTATCTATAACCTTGTGAATTTACCAATATTGTAATTAATTAATCACAATTATTTGAATCTTACATAATTAATATTCTGTTGTAACTTACAATCCAATAATATATGATTCCGTGTAAAATGTTTCAATAGAGTATTGCCAGGTCATCAAACATTATAAACGTATATAATGTTTGAAAGTTGTAAAAATACGTTTGTATATATATTAATATTATTATTGTTATAAATAGTTGACTGGTTATTGTTTAAACAGTTATTTAGTATTGTGTGCGTCTGTCTATTTTTGCTTTTAGACCCATCTGTAGTATAAAATTTTAGAATAATACTGGACTTAAATTAATTTTATGCATCACATAATTGGTTGTAGAACGCTATGTTAGCAAACGACTATTCTGTATCTGTTCAATAAAATTTAATGATAAACCACTGATTAATTGTAATATTATATGAAAAAATTAAGTTTACCTGCTTATTTTTGATACTACATAATATTATATTTAAAACCATGACACAGATAAAAAAAAGGTTTATGTACAGATCTGAAAGCTATTTTCAATTGTGCTAGGGTGTTTAATTATTTATGTTATAAATTTTCATTTTCATCGTTTCGAACCATTTTCATTCTATTTGTTAGTGACATCTATAAAATGTGACCTTAAAAATTTGATAAGTGACAAATGGCTGCTATGATTTTAGTTATGAGAACGAAACATTCATGGATTTAGATCTAACAAATATCAAGACGATCACTTGTCAATTTAAGTGATCTACAATAAATTATATTTGTGAAAACAGCTTGAAGAACAACATAAGTCACAAATACATTTTGTAAAGAAGTTATTTGGTATAGGTGCCATTTTTGAATAAAATCATAACATGTAAAGTGAAACATAATCGTGATTTCAAAATTGTATTTGTTTTCATAAGAGTTTGCTCAAAATATTTAATATTACGTGACATTAGTTAGGTGTAGGATGTTAGTTATACATGTAATTAAGAATGGTAATTAGAAATAAGTGAATGTCATCATGAGAGGGTTGAAGTGTTAATTAAGTTGTTATGGCTGTCTAATGGGGGGTTTTTATATCTGTCAGCGTCAATGTATATAATTTAAAATTCTTTCATATTTTTTTTACACTGCAATAGTCTGCTGATACCTTACCATATGTTCATATAAAAGATCGTATAAATATTTTGGCAACTTACTTAAACAATTTAGGAGAATTATAGGAAATTAATTATCTATAAAAATATCCAAAGGCAAAAATATATTCAATGAACTATTTATAACATAGAATCATTAACATCTTTCAATGTTTTAAGAAAGTTTTTATTCAGTCTTGAAATAATAAGATATATGGCGGTAATTTCTGTGTGAACGTGAATTGCTTTTTTGCCTGTGATGTATAATTTTGCGTTTTGTTTTCTATTATTTGTATTGATTAAATGTTTACCTGTATCTCATATTGTCTTTGATTTTATTGGGAAATCTGATACTTACAATTGATTGTTAAATATTCGTTTGACAAATTTATTTTTATCAAGACTTAATTGGAAAAATAAAATAATAAGGGAACATATCATTAACAAAATATTTAATGTCAATATTTTACATATTAAGTATTCAAAGATTTTTGTGTGGAAAGATATGAATCCATACTAGGAACAATTATTAGTATGGGTTTTGAAAATACAGTCTGAATGATATTAGAATGCCGTAGAATGAATGTCATAAAACATGTTTGGATAAATGATATTAATAAACAAGAATAAAGGAGTAACAAGTTTTTTAATCATAATCCTGGTAAAGCAACATATACATTGTTTGCGCATCAGCACACAATAACTGCTCCAATTGAGTACACTCAGAATGTCTCCACAAAAATTGGGGCAGATGCATGATGCGAGAACGTAGTGAGTCACAGATTAACTTTTAGTATATCTACAGCAGTGATGCACTTTTTGAAGTTTGTGGGGGCCCTCAAATGTTTTTCTCAAAATTAAACATAATACAAATTTATCACGTAAAAAAATTATTTAATAAATGTAAGCCAGCTTTTTCTTTATGAAGGGAATTAATCGGTTCAAAGAAACAGGCTTACTGATGAAAATTTGGATTTGATTGTGCGGCTTAATACTACAAACATTAAGTCAAATTATCAAGAATTAGTTTAAATTAACAAATACCAAGATCACATTCACTTTTGAATTATATATAAATAACTATATATATCTAAATATTTCACAATAAAAACATTTTTAACCGTTCAGATGCCACAGCGTACAGGCACACAAACGCCACTAAGAGTTTATTTATGAATAACTATCAAATTATTTAATGAAATCTTATGCAGACATCTTTTGAATGTATGTACTGTGATTGTTATAAAATCAGTATGTTGAGTCGTTAAAGGGTTAATAAAGAAGTATTCATAATCCTCTAACACTGTCAAAATAGTGAAATAGAACCATCATTAATTTATCAAAATTCACTTTCATTGTTTTTAGTTTTTTTTTGGATGGCTGTTTTATGTATTCACGTATTCCCCATGTAAGAGGATCGAGCGTACCGTACCTTAAATTTTTCTTTGCTGCCCGAACCCATCATAATTTGTTTATATGCGGCCCGCTAGAAGATAAAGGTTGTGCATGTCTGATCTACAGTGACCATATGTGAATCAACATCAAATCTACAGTGAATCAATTCAGTATAATTGATGCACAAAAAACACATATAAACATAAAACTGTTTTTATATCAACACTCAATAGCGGGGTGACAGCGTTATTGTGCATGTACCATGTACTGGAGTGTGTGAAAAGGAAGAAATCAGTGGAGATTTTGGAGTAGTGGTGTTGTAAATTCCAGTAGGTAAATAATAATAAAAAAACTTTATTTTCTTCTCATGGATATGACTGTAAATATATTTGAAGAGTAGACATATTTATTGATTTTTGAAAACATTATAAATTATTACAAAGAAATTTCATGTAGGCACCCCTAACTTTCAGTTTATTTTTAAGAATACAGTAAAAATAAAAAAAAAACAGTAAAAAAGCAGATTAAATGATAAAATACTTTCGATCTAAATTGTGATTTACGAATATGTACCCTGATATATTATGACAAAATATTGTACCTACGTAACCTAAATTTATATGTTGATAACATAATGGCCGAGTCTTGGGTATACTGAGGCTATCATTGAAAATAACAATTATAGCAATTTTTATGTTGTTTATTTTATTTTTATTCCTGCTTTTGTACAAGCCGTCTGTCTACCTTGAAGACATTACTGGTATAAATTGTTTTAATACACACTAATTTCAGTTGATTGTATAATTATACAATAGGATATAAATCAATGGCAGCATCATTATTTTTTAGTGGTGGGGATGCAGAAATAAATGTAAAAATAGTTATGTATTGAAAAGATACATGTAACTATTGCTCTTCTATACTGTGTGAGGCAAGCGTATTCTTTTTATAATAATAAAAATTGAAGATTGCAGATAATAAAACAGAAAGAATAATTATATACTGAACGGCCTGCAGCCCCAGCCTTTATGAACGAGCTGACACATTTAATAAAAAACAGTAAGTGTTGAAATATACCAACAATAGAAGACAAATTCAACAAAACAAAATAGAATTGTATTTACACAATGATTATCGCCAAGAAATTCAGGATTTGAATAATACAATCCAAATAGAAAAGCATTGGAATATATGATGATCTTAAACCTCTTCATAGAGTGTATTCAAAATCAAAGCGTAAATTTACGCAGGTTTCCAAAATCACATCCTGTTCGTGAAGTTAAATTATTGTAGTCTTCAGTCATTTCGGTCAGTATAATTATGTTTGCAGAGTTAAAATATATAAATAATACTGAGAGATCAATTTATTTTTAATTTTAAAATATGCTACATGTTGTAAAAAAATCTTTCCATTTTATCTTTTAACATCATTCAAAATTATAAGAATACATATTCAAAAATTGTGATTTATGCAATGTGTGATTGATAATCTTGATCGGTTTTACACAAACATCACATTCAGAATTAAATAAAGTAAAAAAGCAATCACACAAATATGTCGTGATTTCTACACATATTATTGTACAAAAAGAACATAAATTTGATTTAATAACAAAATGTAATGTCACTATTCAATAAATACGCAAAATGCCCTTTTATTTCGGTATTTTTTGATGTTGTAGTAATATTTTACTAATTTTCTTCTTTTGCAAGATGCCTTTGCTTAGTTTCATTTTCTGAAATAAAAGTAAATAAATAATGTTAAATAGCTGCAATGGTGGAATGAGTGAAAATGGTTCAACTAAAAAATATTACACTAAACAATCAATACCTTTTTCTTTTGTGCGATCAGGCCCTTGAAATCAAGATTTCCTTTCTCTCTTTTGGTTTTGTATCCGTCACTTCTATTCTCAGAACCTATTGTATTTCCTTGATCTATGGGTTCATTATTAGAATAACTTTCTGTTTGATCAATATTTGGTTTGAACTTCTTGACAGGAGTAAAACTTTCTTCACCTAAATTCTGTTCGTTGTTACTTTCTCTTTTCCTATGCTTATTTGAATCTCCGCCACTTAAGTCTCGCTTTCTGATTTTATTGCCCTGTAATGGTAAGAGAGTGGCATATTAATGTTGGTTATGGAAATGGTAAACACAATTTGTGATTTGGTCCAGTGAATCAATTTTTAGTAATTTAAAAACAAGATGAATTCTAAGTATGTGTATTGTTTATTTAACTGTTGACTATTACGAAAAATATCTAAACTCCTTTTCTAAGCGTAGTAGATACCTTCCACAAAAACCGTGTAAAAGAGTGATTCAAAGAAAAATTGAAGCTTCATTGTCTTATAGCGGTTTAGTGGTTGTATTATTATCCCTTAAGCACTGAAATGTCAAAAATAGGATCGAGGAGCGATGGAGTACAAAGTGACCCCAGACAAATTTCCGTAATATTTGCATTGTATTTATTGAAGTATCATTGAAGATTACATTAAATATCAGCTAGATATTATTGGTATTTAGCGAATAGTTGAAATAAGAAAACAATTGCAATGTGAATGCACTCCATAAGAACTTGAAGGTTAAGCATTTTAATTAAATGAAGTAAGAGAATTTTAATTGAATTTTATACTACATTTCAACACTTTGAATTTGATACTATGAAACTAAATGGGATGAAAATTTATAAAGGAAAACTGCTATAAGCTGACAATTATTGGCTTATTGAAGGTATTTTTTTTTGACATGAAATTACGATTATACCAATATAGATTATTTATTATAACTAGATTGTATCTGGTATAAAACCAACCTGTGAGTCTCGCTTCTTTCCGTAAAATTGTTGTTCTCTTGGTGGAGGTTGATTAAACTTCTGATACCTCTTTCCAACAACTTTATTTTCTCTAAAATGAGGGTTTTCTTTCTTTTCCTGTTCATTACTGTTAGTAGTATATCTCTTAACTCTTACAGTTTTTCCATTAATCTGCAAGTCTTCTTCTCCCATTGTTAAAGCAATCTCAACTCCATCAGATTTTTCAAAGTTTACAAAACCAATACCTATAAATTATGAGTAAGCTATAAACATCAATTCCATAACTGTATCAAATTTACAGCATATATGCTGTTAATTTGATACAGTATAAATAACATAAATATAAAAACATAATATGTCACACATGCATCAACACACTTTTATAAAAAAAATCAGTAAAATTCTATACCTTTTCCAATCTGAGTCTTTTTGTCCCTCACAACTCTAATAGAAGATATCGCTCCACATTTCTCAAACACTTCTCTTATTGCTTCTTCCTCTACGCTGAATGGTAAATTACCTAAAAATAATGTTTTACGTTTATCTATAGCAGGTTTTCCTTTTTGACATCTGTCGACTCGGATGTGATTATTTTCAATAAGGGAATTGTTTTCAACTAGAGCCTGAAATTTTGAAAAGATGTAATTAATGTAGATTAATAATGTGATGAAACTAGATCTAGACTTAAAGTGGGATGCATAGGAATTTTATAATTATACCAAATACACCTGGAAGATTTCAGGCGCAATAAAATTTCCAAGACCTTTTTTGAATATCATAAAAGCATTGCAAAACACATGTAAAATAAAAATTAATATTGACATGTGAAGTTGTAACATGCGCATCTTAGGTAATCTGTCACTGCATGCGACAGCATGCCAAAGTAGGTCAATTTTCTCAAATCACAATTTAAAGTTTTACAAGAAGTAATAAGAGATTGTTCTTTTAAGTCTTTTAAGACGATTGCCTTAAAAACAAGAAGAAGATGATTCGAATTTAGGGACAATAGAAAATCGATTTTTTATTATATATGTTTATGAATAATGGTCACCTTTTCAACTGAAGCCGCTTTTGCATATTTAATGTAAGCTATTGCAGTTGCTCTTTCTGGATGAAACTTTTTTTCTATAAGGGCTACTTTGGGTCTAGTTTTAAAATCAACAATTGGAATGTTACGGATTCTGAAATGAAACGAAAGACATACATTGAGTAAAAATATTAATGTAATACACCTAATTCTTTTTTGGCACGCAAGATATGTTCCTTGCGAAAAAGCAATGCAAAAAAAGTACTTTTTTTTTCACGGTTTTAGTTACAGAAATTAGAGATACATTTAATGAAATGACATTAGACCGCTCAATTTCGAAACAGTATAAAAAAAAACCTGTGCAAAAAAAGAATTAGGTGTAATTGTATACACTTTGTAGTTCCCTTCTTGACGAAATAAAAACATTGTTAGTGAATTTAAAGAAACTCAAAGATTTACCACTCTAAAAATTTGATGTGATTCTGTCTACATTCCTATAAAATTCTTTTAATATCTTTTTGTAACATTGAAATATTTAAATTTGCAAACCACAAAAAGGAGGAAGGTTAAGATTGTAAGATAAAGGGATGGTATTGTAAATTGTTATTCAAAAATGGGACAAAATACCTAACTGACTGGATCAGCCCATATGGTGTGAATTTATTTCTTAACACTTTTTCATAATTTTTTTTTAGCAGGGCAACAGGGATATTGCCGATAAATAATGTCCTAGCTAATTCTTCATCATCAAATTTTTCATCGCGCTGCGTTTGCTGTTTTACCCTTCGCTTAGCGCTTTTTTGATATTCTGTCAAATTCTCATCATTCTCATCATCCGACTCTTGGATCGGTCCAATGTCCTCAGCAGTATCAACATTTTCTGGTTCTTCAACATTATCATCACCGTTCTCTACAAGCTCAGTTTCCTTTGACCTTTTCTTTTTTTTCTTTGTTACATTAGTGCCACCATCTTCGGGTATTGTGTTAGCACCAATTTTTTCTATTTCTTCAAAATTTTCTTTTCTATTCTCCATAAGTTCGGTTTCTCTTGTCTTTTTTTGTTTCTTTTTTTTCATTTTGGTCACTTCAGTGTCCCCGTTTTCTGGCATTGTTTCAACCAGTTCATTATTAAGTTTAGTTTTTTTGGATACTTTAGAATCATTTACTTTATCACATATAATTTCTGTATCTACTTTATTTTTCTGCTTCGTTGACTTTTTTTCTGACTTCGTTGTAGAGCTTTCATTACTGAAAGCGGATTCACTGTTCCCTTTTTTAGATTTTGTTTCTTTTATGTTACTTTCTTCTATTTTTCCTTCATAGTATTCTTTGACAACCATCTTCGCATTCGTTTTATCAAACTTCTTTTTCTTTGGTTGGTCAACTGTAAATTCATTATCACTTCCATCATACTCTTCTTGGGGACGGTCATTATCCGATCCAGAACTGTAATCAGGAATTTGTGACAGGAATTGAAAATTGTTAAATAATTTTGATTTTCGTTTTTTTGGTGGCACTGATTTCGGAGATTCCAAGTGACCTCTGTCAAAATCCTTTAATTTAGAAGGAGTTTTGGATGGTATTTCAGGTGTGAATGCGATTTTAGGTGTTCTTGGTTTGCTTTTAGAGTCATCTCGAGGAGTTATATTCACAACAGGTGGCTGTTTTACAGGAGTCAAAGGCTTTTTTAAAACCTTCGGCCTATTAGGTGTGTGGTTTCCAGAAATAAGATCTGCTATACTTCCTATTTCGTAATCCATTGTACCTAAAATGACAAAACACGTTTTTTCAATAGATGAATCGGAATTGTAAACAGTATTTTGAGATGTATTATTTACTAGTAAAATTTCCACGCGTTACAGCACGATCAATACTTAAAATAAACGCATGACTAATAACAAATATGTTTACGATTATATGGTACGTGTATTATTTACCTGTTTGCTATTTCAATATTTTGGTATGTCAAAATTAAAACCTTACCATGCGAATATTTTTTGTTTTCAATGTTTGCATGCTTTGGTTAAAGTCAAATTTTGCATACTTTCAGAGGTTATGTTTTCGGTAGATTATTGCCAGCAATAAAAAATAGTGACAGGTTGGTATAAAAAAACATATACCTTACAATTTTAAAAAGTGCCTCAATTATGTTGAAATATCTTGTACAGTTTTTGGTAATTTTCATAATTGACGCCTCTCCGACATAAATTACATTGAGATGAAGAAAACAAATATTTTATGATACTAAGCCCGCAAAGTACCCGTAAATTTTTCCGACTCGCATCACTAATTGCAAGTCCGCCACTTTTGTGTAATACGAGAAAACAAGTACGCTTTTTATGGGGAAAACAATGCTAACTTAATTTTTGCTTTGAACTATTATTTACATCTTCATGTGATCGCGATCAAATAACATAATATAATTATTATACTTTATACAACCCAAATAATACTTTTAATTCAGTTTTCCTCCAAATTTGATAGGGCCTAGAGCAGGGGTTGGAAACCTTTTCTTCTCTAAAGGCCGCATTCATTTTTCTGAATCGACATAAAGCCGCAGGAAACATTGACTAGAAATTCTTTGGCCGAAAAAAAATTCATGCCTATTTGTAAAGCCCAGAAATTTGCGGATTTACCAAAATTATCAGCGTGGGACCTTTTTTTAGGTCGTCCAAGAATTTTGACATCGAAAATCTCTGGAATTTACGAATTTATAAAAAAATACAGAATTACAGAATTGGCCAGAAGGCCGCACCAGGGAAGCCAAAAAGCCGCAGGTTCCCCGCGCTTGGCTTAGGGCTTCTTTAGTGTTTCATCCGTCATTGTCTAAAATGAAGCGTTTTTTGATAAAATGAGTAAATTTCATTATATGTATTAGAAATTAGAACATTATTGCCAATTTTCGGACAAAATAATTCTACTGAATCCAAATCTTGTCAAAGCGATGCAAAATAGTTTTACGAATAATTTATTAGTACAGTAGAACCCCCAATTGACCCAACCCCGACGGTCGTCTGTATATTCCACACGTGCCAGGCTATACACGTATAGCCAGGCGACTGTCTATGTGTTGGATTTTGGCGCGCTTTGCATTTTATCACTTAGTAACTAAATATTTTGTCGATATTTTTTTTTGGCAAAACAAAGGGAAACCTTAGTTTGGCATTTTTTGCGGAAAAAACCAAATCCCCAATTTCCTATGAGATTCACTCCCCCAATTACACTACCCTGAATTGCACTGTCCCGACATTAGTGTAAATAGGGGTTTTACTGTATAGCATAATTAAAAATATGAATACAGGAAATAACACAGTTAACTAAACCCAATATATAAAACTAAGGCCAATATATACTTTATTTTTACTACTTCATAGTATTGTTCTTACACGATTCCCAAACAAAAAGAGACAGAAACAAATTCTCTGATAACAAGAAATTTAATAACATAAGTCAATAATAACTAATTTAAGATTTCGACTGAAGGTGCTTGGTGGAATTTCAATATTAAATTTGAATCGTTCAATTTGCTAATCACTTAATTTCGGAAGGACACGTGTTCAATCAGGAACAAGGGATAAAAATGTTACACCCAAATACGGACAGTCATAAGCTCTTTTTCCAAGAAATTTTAGAAATCAACAGAGCACAGCTGCAAAGTCTTCCGATTTTAAATGAAATATTAAACTTTCCCGCATCTCCACTTCTATACCCTATATAATCATATAATCATAAAACCTTTGCCGACAAACAAATAATATAATTCTTGAAACTACTCAAATCTGTTGGCATTCCCATGAGCTCATCCTTTTCGCCAGCAATGGCTTTGGACTCAGTGATGCATTTATTTCTTATATAAACACGAAACTTTCATTTACTAAACGTCAGTTCAAGTTCATCCGTGCACTTGAATGCCTGAAGATGCCGAAAGGCGAAACCTGGGTCGTTAGTGACAAAATCTGTGAGAATGTACATAGTTTGAACGATTCAAATTCAATTATAACTAACTAAACGCTTCATAAGATCCTAAAAAAATCATAGCGAAGAATATCTTGATTAAAATACAATTTCTGAATCATATTTTGTGTAATTTACCTATTGGGTCTTTTTTTTTTTACAAGATTTTCTATACCGCCATGTCCTTTTTTCAAATAACAAGGTTTTTTAAACTTAGTGGAACTAATCTTTCATTTTTAAGGTTTTTGTTTTGAAGTTTTTGGGGACTGATAATATAGTTACTAGCAATGTAATATTCAAATCTTAAGTCTGCTGAATTTCCATAGTAAATGTATTCGGCAAAGCTTGTTTTAAGCTGGCTATATGATTTGAGTCTCCCAAGTCTTAAATGGGTAAGATTCTCTACAAATTTTCAACGATTCATGTTTGAAGTATTCTGTTCGGAAGAATCCGTTTAGAGTTTATGCTCCTCTGGGTCATTTGAGTCCATATCCAAGAAATAGGCTGTTAGTTTGTCCGCTCTCTTAACTCCAATTTCCTGATAACGCCAAACCACCATACTGTATTAGTCGAAACCATCTATTTTCAAAGCAAAGAATACAGTTTCCATAAGTAAATTAAAAGTTATTAGAAATAAGGGAAGTTAAATTGAAATTTTGAAAGAGTAAACATTGCAGTTTTTATGCAAATCACTCTTATTTACTGTATCAGCTGTTGATACCTGAAATGACGACAAAAGTGAAAATAGGTTATTTTTGCCTTTTCGTGTAACAAGCCAAATCTTAAAAGATATATGTAGATACAATACCTACACAGATAGGTACAAGCGTATTTGGAAACAACATAATTATCTCATTTCTTTTCAGATTAGGTGTTATTCCAATCAATAAAAAAACCACAAAACCAACATATCAAAACGCCTCCAATGTTATTTCAAAAGTGTCTTTAAATTCAGTAACAATATTATAATCAGGATTATCATATACTGGGCAATAATTCATACATAACGAATGATGTGTAAAATATTGATTTATTTCATAGGTGGAAAGAGCTGTTTACCAGTTCTAGAAATTACATAAATTCCTATCTTTTGAATAAGATCAGGTTTAATTTAAGATTTCGACTGAAGGTGCTTGGTGGAATTTCAATATTAAATTTGAATCGTTCAAACTATGTACATTCTCACAAATTTTGTCACTACAAGGACACGTGGAAGGACACGTGTTCAATCAGGAACAAGGGATAAAAATGTTACACCCAAATACGGACAGTCATAAGCTCTTTTTCCAAGAAATTTTAGAAATCAATAAAGCACAGTTGCAAAGTCTTCCGATTTTAAACGAAATAACAAATTTTCCCACATCTCCTCTTCTATACCCTATATAACCATAAAATCATATAACCATAAAATCATATAATCATAAAACCTTTGCCGACAAACAGATTATATAATTCTTGAAACTGCTTACTACACAAATCTGTTGGCATTCCCATGAGCTCATCCTTTTCGCCAGCAATGGCTTTGGACTCAGTGATGCATTTGTATCTTATATAAGCACGAAACTTTTATTTGCTAAGCGTCAGTTCAAGTTCATCCGTGCACTTGAATGCCTGAAGATGCCGAAAGGCGAAACCCGGGTCGTTAGTGACAAAATTTGTGAGAATGTACATAGTTTGAACGATTCAAATTTAAGATCAGGTTATTTTCAATCGGCGTAAACATGTTGAATTGCGTTATTCAAATCTTCAATTGAGTAACTAAATTTCTTAACTTTTACATGGTATGCCAATTATAGCCCACATTCATTATGCCAATTGCTGCATAAAAAATGGGTTGTTCAGCAATTGTTACATTAATACATAAACTAACACACGTCATGGGCAACGTTCCCTCTAAGCTTCGCGCGTGCATGGCCGCGCAGCAGTTTGGAAGCCTCCGCACACTCATTCCGGGTTGGCGCGCACACTGCAAGACAGTTGCTCAATTAATATTTGATCGGTCTGCGCAGCTAACCCTTCGGCTTAGAGGGAACGTTGGTCATGGGTAATGCTGGGCCAGTGACTACTACAATAATAGCACTGATTTTTTTTTTAACCACGAAAACTATTTTACAGACATAATATTCATTTTACATGTTATTGATTCGTAAATATATTAAAGTTTTTTTTTATTTTTCTCTTGTGCCGAATTGTCATAGTTCTGTTATATTTCTTTTTCCAGAAAGCCCACACTATATAGTGCTTACTGGAATAGCAAATAAAAATTATTTCCTCACTGCATGAAAAGGTTCTGAAGAAAAAATACAAAGGCTGTGTTAGTTGATCCTGGGATTATTATTATTAAGTTCAGAACATTAATTCATCAACGAACTTTTTAAACTAAGATGTATTCCAAGACTAACAATTCAGTTCAAGTTCATCCGTGCACTTGAATGCCTGAAGATGCCGAAAGGCGAAACCCGGGTCGTTAGTGACAAAATTTGTGAGAATGTACATAGTTTGAACGATTCAAATTTAACAATTTTGAGTTCCGTCTTCGCAAGTTTTTCTATTCTTGAAATGTTACAGCTTATCAGCAGCAGGAATAATTTTACTATTTGTTTGGGATTTTAAAAAAAATTATCATTTCTACAGTCACTACAATGAAAACCATCGGTTATTGAGAATTATGAATGGTCTACAATTTATCAGTATATTGTTTACTATAACGTATTTTAATGTGTGATTTGTTGTAGTATTTCAAATGATAACAATATTTAGTTCAATGTTACGGAATTCAATTCATAAACTTCAGAAGAATCCAAATTGAACTGCTAAGCCAGTACTTCCCAACCTAGGAACCGCAGAAATTTTCATTCTTTGTGATGAATTATGAAAAAAAAATATTCAGGGGTCCGTGGCATGAAAAAGGTTGGGAAGTATTGTGCTAAGCCATACAATATAGCTAGTGATACCTAATTCTTGAATACAAAAAAAACATATTGTAGGGGTCAAGGTCGGCGCTAGGATGTCAATGTGAATCATATAGAATTTCTAATCCAAATATCGAAGGAATTAGATACAAGCTACAAAATAAATGTAAAAATATTTTTTATCTGAAATCAACTAAGCAGTTTTGTCATATGTTTACCAGACGTACTGTAAATATTTTTATTTCTCACATATGAGTTAAATGAAGGGGGTGAGCGAGACACCCTCTCGTTCACATGTGTATGAATTTTATTCTATAGTTTGTATACACGAGGCTTACAAGATGATACCGCTACAAACAGGTGTTCTAACTTGCAATTTTTCATGTCGAGTGTGTAGGTTGTAGGATGAAATATACTTCTCTTTTAATCAATTTTACTCGAGTACCTCAAATAAAAGTCTTGTGAAGAAAATGACAGAGTATGTCTGCCCCAGGTTTGGTGTAACGGAGTACATTTGCAACACAGTATGCCATCTCCTGAGTCTCAGTTGTTACAGGTGTGGTGTAGAGTTGCAGAGAGGTGATGACTGTTGTCAGCATTTTAGTTAAATGTTAATATTTTTTATCTTGTTAACATTTTGTATAGTTGTATTTTAGTAATCTTGTCGCTGTTGTGTACTACTATATCTCAAACTATGATACTTGTATCATTTTCTTTGTTTAGATACATCTCTTTGTGATATCAAATAAAAACAAACCGAAATAAGCAACAGACTTGAATAAGTTTAATCGTCACAGGGACGAAATAACTTAATAAAAAGCTTATTTTTATATTTCACTTTTGATAAAATGCTGCAGTTACTACTGAATGGCTATTAAAAATACTTGTTATTTCAAGATGATTGAAATCACAGGTTGCATTCATAAGTGACTATCACATTGACTGCGGTACAGGTGGGTCAATTTGAATATGATTCAAATAATTAATAAAAGGCCAGCTTTTGCTTCGTATTTTGTTATGAAAACTATAATTGGATTATGTCATGTAATGAAGAATTTCATACAGTAATTGAAAAATTCCAATAACATTTCCTAGGATACCTTAAAAATATACACAATGTGAAAAACAAGAGGTTTATAAAATTCACTCAAAAAAATCCTTAAAACAGTTTTCTTTTCGAATATATATAATTTAATTTTCAGACGACTCACAGTTATGTACTGTATTATTCAATAAAACTTCAATAATCACATAAGAATTGGATGATTGATAGCTTTGCGTAGTTCGAAGAAACATGATCCGCTAAGGATTAAAGAAACGAATCAAGCATCATTTCACACACATGTGCAGCATGTAATCAAATGACTCATGTTACGATTAGATTTGTTCAAATGATCCGGAAGCATGGCTTGACATCGAAAACATGTGAACAAATATTGACTGTAATTATTAAACTATAGGTTCTGGCATTGAAAAGACTGCGTGGTTAGTAATAATAGATTATGCATTTAATATAAAGAAACTTTCAACAACAATCAAAAGCATAACACAATGTGAAACCGGTCTCTGCATACCAAACTAAAATAATGACTTTGAAGTTGTTTAATTAAATTTTATACAACTATAATACATTACAAAAATGTTCAGATTTCGAGACATGGAACAGATCATGGAGTGAATACAAAAAGAACTTGAAAAAATGACTATGACATAAGATATTTTAGGTTTATTTCTATTGTAAGAATTTCTAAGCATTCTCGAGGAACACGTGAAGCGTTGAGATATTTCTGCACTGGACAAATGCACTAGCGTTGGCGAACGTGCGTTCACTGAGTGAGAGTGAACAATATAATGGGCATGAAAACTTCACTGACGAGCGCTTAGAACAATCGAAGGATCGTCCATCACTCCCGATTAAACAAAAACAGAACACACCGCTTACTTGTATTATATCTTACAGGATTTATGTGTCAAAAAATAAGTGTCAAGGCTTAAAATTTTTGAGCTCTAATCTGACTTTTTGTCCGCCGCTTTGACGGGTTCTGCCGAGGGTTCGACCTTGGGGGCGACGACTTCCTGTTTGGACGCCTCGTCGAAGTATCCTAAAATATTCGGGACTTCATCGAAGTCTTCCGTCAATACCTTGGGTGCTCCTGCTCCGGCCGCGAGTCGCTTCAAGTGGTTCAGACCTTCTGGACCAAGCTGCGTTAAGATGCCGGGCAGCATCTCTGCGATTTGCTTATTTTCACCGTGTCCAGTAATGACGAATGTGTTAGCGGCGAGTGACGCCTTCGCCTTGGGGTTATTAAAATGAATCACAGTTCCGTCGTCTTTGATCATGTTGACTTCCTCGATGCCGGGGATGGGGTTGAGGCTCAGCTTCTTTAGGGAAGATTCCAATTTCTTATCATCTGTGGCGGCGGTCGCGTGCACTACCTTCTTCTTGCGCCTCGGGGTGCCCTTGCCGCCGATACGCACTTGCGACTGCAACTTTTTCAGTTTGTCCGTGTTCATTTTAATGTGTTATGTCTAAACCTGTCGACAGAAATATAAAAACACTATGAGTTCGACTAATTCAATCGGTTTAAATGACAGTAAACTTATATTTAGTCAAAGTGCAGTTTACGCACGTGCTCCCGCGGACCGGTTACTTCGAAGAGAAAATGGTGGCCGTTCTATCCGGCCGTCTACAATTTAGCCAACCTTAGGAAAACAAAATTGTGGCTGAGTAAGCAGTGGTCTGTTGTACCAAACGATTCAAGAAGATGAATATTAGCTTTACTATTCACTTAGAGATGTCGTAAAAACAAGAAGATAATTTTATATTTTTTTTACTATTCAAGTATAGATGCCAAAAACATATTTTTAAGCAATTTAAAAAAAAATCCTTTGCTAAGGAAGTACATATGTAACTATTATTCTTATCTCAACAGTGACGGTGTATTAATCAGACACTTCGAAGTGACAAAATTGATAGTCGGTGTTCTTGATAGTTGACATAATTTTGTGTATAAAGAATCTTATGTTTATGTAAATATTACATATTGTTATTTTGGCAGACATAGTTTTTTATGTTTGAGCGCTGCTTGCAGCGGTGTGCAATGATTTGCCGCTTTATTTCTTATCTATGATGTATATAAAATATCATAGAAATTATTTCCCAAATGAAAACATACTTACAAACATGTCTTTTATTCGACTTGAATCAACTAATTATAACGAGAAAAACTTATATGATAACTTTTGGAGACCGCCATACCTTGAACCAGTGAATATATACATACTCTGTTAAAGTCACTAGTCTTTGTAAGTACAGGCCATAATTCCAAAAAACAATATGTAAGTAAAAATAGAGTGATAAAAAAAATCTGTCAGAAGAGCCTTACGGTTTTTTGGTATAATTTTTTTATAAATTACATAGCCCACAAACTCAGTATAAATTATTAAAATTTTAAATATTAAAATAAATTATTAAAATTTGAAAGCATATTTTTAAATTTAACCTTACCAGGGCCATAGCAATTTATCGGTACAATTTTTAAAAGCATAATAATGTCTGGTGCCATAATTTGCTGCTGTAAAGCAGTACATATTGTTAAAATTCAAGCGCTGAACAAATGTAATTTGTTTTTTTTTGTTATCCCAGATAGTTCATATTGAGGTACAGCTAACTTCAGCTATTCTAAGCAAACAGGCGCAAAAGACACAGAATCTATGAGACAGATCCGAGGGACTGAGGGAGGACAACAAATATAGATGATTGTGGAAATTGGATAGTAGAAATTTAACAATATTTTTGAAACAAATCTAAGGCTTCGCTATGATGATTTGGTTAAATTTACAATAGCTTAATTAGGTAATCGAATAATTTCAGATTCTTAATACTTCAAGGCACGCCTCGCCTCTTTCAAATAAGGTAACACGGAAAACAAAGCCTTCCCTCTTGGGTCCGCAATCCCCATATATGTAAGTAGATTCAACGACGGTATAAGTGTAGGGTGGTCTGGGAGGAATCAATCAACAATACAATACAATGGCGTCGGCGATGATTTATTTCTAACATTTATATTTGAACTTATATTGTATTAAAAATGGCACTGTTAAAATATTGATTGTAAACTGTATATGAAAGATATTTATTGTGTATCGTCAAATTATTTTATCAACGTTTTTAGCAGACCCTATTATAGGCAATAATTAATAATATATATACAAGTAATCTAAACACCGACATTCGTAAGAAATTTTCCCTCTAAGCTAGGCTACTGCTTGCTGGCTCAAACTATAATAAAACTATTCAAATAATATTGTTTAAGTTTGGATAAGCCTCATTCACCGGAATAAAGTAGAAATTGAATATTTTGATAATGTAACTAGAATTTAATTCTTATATATTATCAAAACAAGAAGTACGTATTATATAATGTAAAGTGTCACGGTTGGGTTATTGGCACCCGGTTCCACTAGCAATTTTGTGAGAAGAACTGGCAGGATTTTTAAAAAAAGGTGTAGCTAAATTAATTGTGTTTGAATTTGTTATCAGGTAACCCGTAATATCAATTTTTTATTGTTAATGGCCTTAAATGGCAACATTGTTTTTCGATACCGATGTGATTTTGTTTTTTTCTTTCTTGCTCTTTGGGATACCATCCGCACCTGACGTATGTTGGGAGACTTCCCAGTCTCTGGAGGATACTTCCAGAGACCTTTAGGTGTAAATTCACTTGCAGTTCTTTTTCTTTTGTGGTTTTGTTTTTTTACGAGATGAAAGAAATAATATTTTTCCATTTCGATGAAAATTAATTTCCATTTTGTTCTCTGCGCAGAGTTAAACGTGAAGTTTTTTTTACATTTATAAAATCTCGTATGAGCAAGCTAGGTATAATAGTTTTGTATAATAGTTATTGTGTATTCTAATAATTCAAAATTTGGTTTGTTAAATATTATTCTATGTAATAGATTTTGTGATTGCAAATTTTCTTAAATAAACGTTTTCGTGATAGTAGGGCGATGTTTGATTTAATAACTACCTGTGGACTCCGAGTTTAGGCCATCGGTATTTGTCGTAATGACTTTTATTAGTGGGGATTTATTCTTGGGGTTTAACATCGCGAACAATAGTAGAAATTTCTAACAATAAATGAAACTCGCTCTAAAAATAAATTACGAGTAATGTTAAAAGATTAGTTGTAAGGAACGACGTGAAAAACTATAAATTTTTAAATAAATGTATAAAATATGATAACTTAATAAGCGTCCGAATACTTGTTTCATTCTGTTTATTTTATTAATTTGTGCTTGATTTTATTTTATATATAAAAATGTAACGAATTCTGTAATGTATTGTTTTATTCTAATAATACACTTCTTAGTATTAATAATTGAATGTAATATTTTTTATCATGCAAATCAAAATAAAAAAAAAACATTATTTTTTATATAAAATATGATAAATTATCCCGAGCATTTGTTGGATTGGCCTGCGCTGCTTTTGAATTTTCCCCGCAGCTCACCTCTTGTATTAGAGCATGGGTGTCCAACCGGTAGATCGCGATCGACCGGTCGATCCCTAAGCAAAATTTGGTCGGTACCGAAAGCTTCCGTGAATTTCGAAAAAATATATAATTTAAAAATAAAATATACAAAAATACTAAAATTGAATTATTTTGTAAGCACTTACCTATCTAATGATATGTATTTCGCATTTAAAATAAACATTTCTAAGTTTGAAGACGGGAAAAAACCCTACTAAATAAAATATAACTATACTAATTAAAAGTCGATCGCGAGAAAACTTAATATTGAAAAATGATTAAGTCGATCACAGGGCAAAAAAGGTTGAACGCCCTTGTATTAAAGGGAATATTGTTTGTGAGTATAAAAATACAAAATGGTTAATGAATGAATAAATCTACGAATAAGAGTCATATTATTTTGTATCCATTCTGGTATAATGTCAATTAAAATATTTTTATGAATAGCGTGAATATATGCAAACACTTTTTCAGCATTTCCTATTCGAATATTAAATTTAAACATCTCTAGATTTCAATGAATACAATTATGGAATTATGTATCTTTTTCTAACCAGGACCGCTCCCAATGTGGAGCACGGTTTTATGCCACGATTGTCCCTTTACAACAGTGATGCACAACCTTTACCTTCGAGCGGGCCGCATAAAACAAATTTTCGTGGGTTCGGGAAGCAAAGAAAAAAAAGATTTAAAGTACGCTCAGTCCTTTTTTACACGGAGCATATGTACGTTCCATGTAAAACAGTTTTACAAAAAAACCGTGTAAAAAATATTAAGTGAATTTAGATAAATGTTTGATAGGTTCCATTACATTATTTTGGCCGTGTAATTTCAAAAACGTGAAAATAAATAAGCCACACAAAAAAAAGTATCATGAGTAGGTACATACTCATTAAAAATCGTTTCATTGTGAAATATTTATATTTAATTCAAAAGTTAATGCGATCTTGGTCTTTGTTAATTTTTAACTATTTTCTTTTAATCCGACATAATATTTGAGGGCTTGTTTTTATAAACTGATTTATTCTCCTTCATTGAAGAAAAAGTTTGCTTACATTTAAGGGCTTACATTAAGGGCCGCGGTTTATGCATCACTGCTTTACAAGCTCAATAACTACATAATCGGAAAACTCGCAAATTTGTGTTTTTGGAAATATAAGAGATACACCATTGAATTTCTTAAAATACATAAACTTGTCTGATGGTATTACTTTATTCAGCATGGTTGAATACCTATGTAGTTTATTAAATCTTTAAATTGAAACTGGTGTTGTTGTGGGCTACCAATACGTTAACAAGAGGCTTGATTATTCACAGAGCTATTCTAGGGGCGAATTTTAAAATTATTTTTACACGAATATAAATTGAATGTGGCTTCATATAGGAACTAATTTTATGTAAAAATCCGAAACATACGGTAAATTCTTTAATATTAATAGCTGAAAGATGTGTTTGTCTACACAAGATTGCAACTTGCAAGAGCGAATAATTTTTTATTAGTCTTTTCGCACCAATTTCATGTTTCAAACGTTACAATTAAACTGTCGCTGATAATATATAAACCATAAATTGCTTTGGTCTGAGAATATTGTTTTTCCTCCCAGGCCTCACTCATATTTAACAAGGGTATCGCATGATCCTCTCTGAGCCTCCTATATTGGGCTACTGCTACTGTACTCGGTGAAAAAATGAAAAAAAAAACACTGGCGATGATGATGTAAAAAAATATCTATGCAATGCTTTTGGTGACACCTTTTTAAATATAAATAAATTCATATTCAGTGACCATCTTCATGCTGGAAGAAGGTTTAAGTCGAGTCCGCTCAATAAGATGAGTCTACCATAAAATTGATGTTCCCACGATGCCCAAATAGGTGTCCAAAATGGAGGAGCAAATAAACGGTGTTGGATATTCAGCAAATGTCTGCGGCGTTATTGCTTCAATAAAGGCTAAGATGGGTCCCAACACGTGGATATCAACTGAGTCTCACGTGAAAAACTGCTGACAATCAGGAGTCAGGAACAATCGATATGGATTAAATAATAATAAGTTTTACATTATTTAATCGATTGCGTTTTAGTAGTTAAAAATAATACAGTACTCTGTAAATCTTGGTAATGATGAAGGCGAGGCAAAAATTATCCCTAGTATTACTACAAGCTACAAGTAATACCTGTAAAGAGTAGCATATTTATGTTTATAAAGCAGGTTGAGCTCAATTTGTTAGCGAATGTATCAATTATTAACCCATATCAAAATGGATTTTTTTTTTAATATATGAGAACACTTTAAACTTAACTAAGGTATTTAATTAATAAGATAGTACTAGGTTTTACATACAATATAGTATTGATGATTAATATTTTTATTTAAGATTACCTGTTATTTTCTAGAGATTTTTTAATTATAATAAAAAGTTTCTTTCTAATTATTTTCTAATAATAAAACTCATGCCTCTGTGTCAAGAGACTTACTTTAATAAACTGTCAACAGATGTCATTGTCGTGATAAGAATAACGCAATTACTGATTTATATAAATTCTCTAGGTATATTGGATTTAGTTTACTACAAGTGTTCGACGTCTTCAGTGAAATTATCTATCTATTAAGACTTTCATTCACATTTAGATTTTCCAGTGCGTTAATCGGATATCTCCAAATAACCTATTTTGAGATAATGGGCAAAGTAATATTCAAATGGTCACAATTTTCCCAATATTATTGATTTGTGACGAAGTTTCGATAATAAAAAAAATTCAGAAATAAAAAATATTTCATAGAACATTTGGAAATTTTCTTTTACTGTTACAGACAAAATCAAGATTTTGTGTAACTCTTTTTTATTTTTTCACCATGTAACATTTTTTTGTGACACTATTTTATTTGACTATTGAACATGATAATATAACGTAAAGTTTTACACATAACTAAATATCTCACTTTTTTGTAGTTTTTTGACTAATGAACTTGACGATCGATATATCCATCAGCGGAGCTAGGGGTAGCTAGTATCCAGCCCAGCTGGAATACGTATATAAGTTAAAATGAAATTATTGAAAAATCGGAAATGAGTCGGAGTCGCTTTTTATTATAAAGCTGGAGTCGGAGTCGTCTTTTTTTACACGACTCCACAGCCCTGCTCACACCACTAATACTAATTGATAAGTGACCAGTGACAATGTTTTAATTGAATAAGAAATATCGTTGTTCCATTCAGGGACGTCCTGAGGGCATATGCGAGTAGGCAGTTGCCTAGGGGCGGTAAGTTATAGGGAACGGCAAAAGATCACAATTTTTTTAGCTATCTCACTAAATATTTTTGACATGTTTTCAAATAAATATGATGCCTCAATGTCTTTGATAAACAAAATACCAAACCAAGAATCGATACTCATATAATCTAAGTGCATTTTTTAATTAACATTATTTCTTACGGTCTATAGTGAAGGTAATTGTTATTTTTTCATAATTATTTAACAATAATATATGCTTTTGGATCATATTTATTCGCTAGGGTCTTTGTCAATAAGGAACACATATATTATGGATCATCTGAAATCAAAACGGAATAAGCAACAAAACATTTGTTTGTAAAGGATTCGAACTTCTATATTTGTTTATGTATTCCTAGAATAATGGGAAATAAGTGGAAAAAATGGGCGTTAATTTAGGGATCTGCCTAGGGGCGGCACATAGCCAAGGTACGTCACTGGTTCCATTTTATTTAAATAATCCATAACACTTATTAAACGATTGAGATGGCGCCACAATACACACATCTTATGCTATTCATTAGACATATCTGAAACATAGATACGATAATTTTTGTTGAGTGTTTCGTTATTTGTGTAAGATACTGTCAATGATTGGGGAAAAGGTTTGACATCTCTCGAATTGAGCATGATCAGACACGCGACGCCATGAATGAAACATGATAAGGCCTTTTATGATGCCATTCTCGACTTGTTGTGGAAATGAGATTCGGTTTTAGATTCGCATCACGTCAAGTATTTTCCCGCGAAAAGCCTAACGGGTACCAACTTGCTAGTGCAAATGGCGGCAAATAGCGACACCGGAATTGAGGCAATTTGCCGCCTTTATTTTGCTATTTGAATACAAATGTTTGCCCAACTTTGATGTTACCTGATTCTCATTTTTTTTAACCTACGATGGAAAAACAGACACGGCGGCGCCGATATTCGACCGAAGTGACAAATATCACGTTGTATGTACTCGAAATAACAATGTTTAACATTTTTTAATGTATCAGCGGTTTCTTAAAAATAAGTTTTTAATAAATTTGTTAAAAACATACACTGGGCTGGTAATCAAAAGTATTTAATCTTTCATTAAAGTTATTATTTCGTATACAATGTATTATCACATCTCCTAATGTTGATATTTAATGTATGATGAAAACAGCACAGAAAATAACAACATTTGATATAAAATCGAATATTAATTATGCAGTAAATCAATAATATTACTCAGATTGGCAGTTGGCTACAACGGTCTTAAGGAATTTTAATGTTTCTTGTTAATTACTTTCGCAAAAAATATTTAATAACTAAAAAAGTACGTATATGAAATTAATAGACATCTTCGATGATACGGCGTTTACTTGAAAGAATTTATTCGTAATTTGTCTAAAATTAAAAAAAAAAAATCAGTTTAATTATTCATGATCTCGCATTATGTCTTGGAAGATATCTAATAAATAAATTCATTGCAGAGTTTAATACATTACTGTACATATTTAAATAAATATCTTATAATTGGTTGTAGAACATCTCTCCTTCTCCTTCAAAGCGTAATTCTTTTTATAAAAAAAAATATAACATCCGAGCATGACATTCATTTGTTTAATGTTAAGAATTTTTGCTTCGTGCGTTAATTACTTATTTATCATTATTTACATTATTTAAACGCTGTCATAAATTCAGGGATGTATTGTAAAAAAATAATTGAAGTTGTATTAAGCGAAATTGTACAGTTTATTCTCATTCGGAATTATTGATTATAATTAAAAAAATCACTGCATCTTAAGCTGGCAAGTTATTTATTACACGTAGTAGCCTGCAGTCGGAATAATTCGATATGGCGCGACTTTTGTAAAACGATTTTTCCAACTCTCATAAATGGCAACATTAAATTTATTTTTGTCTATTAGTTATTATATTCGATTAAATGTTCTTTTTTCAATATTGTTTATAATTTGTAAATAGGTGCCTATATGCCTGTTAAATTGTCTGGGGACATGTTCACGCAATTAACGTTATAGATAAATTAAAAGTAACGGTTTTTAAAGAAATATTGAATTTTAAATATTTCAAAATTATGACTACGGAATGAAGTATTTACGAGATCGGGATCTGAGTATTTAAAGTGTTATTTCAATATCAAAACTAAGTATTGAAAGCTAGCCAAAATCAAATGTTTAATGCAGGCGTGGGGAACCTGAGGCCTTTTGGCTACTCTGGTGCGGCCTTCTGGCCAATTATATATTTCTGTAAATTTCTGTAAATTTCTGTAAATTCGTAAACTCCTGACATATTCTGACCATAAAGTTTTCCGATCAAAGATTCCCAGGTCAATATTTACTGCGGCCTTATGTCGAATCAGAAATATGAATGCGGCCTTTAGAGAATAAAAGGTTCCCCACCCCTGGTTTAATGTATAGAAACCATCACATTCAATAAATTTGTTCGAAATGAAATTAAATAATATTTGAAATCTGTTAAAAGTTGTATTGATATTGATATGTTCTCAAAATTGATGAGCCTTTCAATAACGTACCATTATTTTAAGAACATGAAGTTTTTTTCATGAAAATTAATTGTTTATGATTATGACATATATTTTTAATGACGGTAGTTTATATGAAATATCGAAATACCGAATTTGATTTAGTCGCCCAAATTTAGATCATAATTGATCGTACTTTTTTGTTTTATTTCAACTTTTATTGACAACGGTATAGATATATTGGTACGTTATTGAAATTTCTAGTACAAATTATCCAATTCACTCCTTATAATATGATAAAATACATTTAACTATCGTTTTTGAAAAAAAATGATTGTCATTCTGAAAGGATGCGTAACCCTTTGACATCGAAGCCGTAATTAAGATATTCAGAGGTCGTCAGGCGCGTGATCGTTTGCGAAGGGTTATCACTTTATCGCCAGCGGAACGGCGCGGCATTATCAACGATGGAGGTGTTCATGCACGTCATTAATCAGAATACACACCAATACAGAATTCATTCTGTTGTCGATGACCGTTGCCAAGTGGTAACGCACTATGCACCTCTTTTATACACAGAGAATACAGGATTCGAGTCCCCGAATGCAATTCATGGCGTTGTATAAATGGTTTTCCGTGACAATTTTATAGTCTAACAAACAAGCCTCTTCTATTTTTTAACCGTTCCCGCTCCTAGTGTGAAGCACATAACAAAACTTATGGCTGCATTGGTTTTTCTACGAGAACTGCTTGTTACTCAATCGTTCAACTTCTCATTTCGAAATAAATAGGGATATAAAGAAAGGACCACGATGGCAACTCATGGTTAGTTAACCACTATTAACGATATCTTTGATGAAAGAGCCCCTGATATTCGATCAGAGGCCCTTACGGTCACTAAAAAAACTCTTGGACGACTGACCTACACATTCTTTATTAAAAATCTAGCGAGAGAGTGAGGAATATTTCATTAGCAGTGCAAACCTTGAACAACAGAGTGTCAAAAATGTAGTACACACATTTTTTTGGAATTATTGAAGATAACTAAGTCGATAAATTTGTATGTTATCATATTTGAAATCGATATATTTTCTCTTATTTGCATAGTAAAATGATAGAGAGAAAACACCCTTATTACTGACGTTTTGCAGGGTTGGAACGAGTAGAATTTTAGTTGATATTAAAAAAAATACTAAACATATAGTCTATGCCTAAATTCTAGAAGGTATGCATTAAATCGTAATTCTAATTCAATACATACAGACACTCTAGAATTAAAGTAAAAAAATCTTCCCAGTGTTGGCCTTTTAGCAATACTGTGAATATGACGTTCTTGGTAGTATTTGTCAAATCAAAAAATCCTACAATATGGTTTATTATTAGAGAGTTTCTTTACTTCACCGTAAATTTAATTATTTTCTTAACAAATTTTCCATTTTAATATAACATTTAGTTTCATTGCGTTTATCTGAGAAACATGCGTGTGTTGTTTATTTACATTTATTATATGCGTTATATTTTTGTTTATAATAATTGTATTTTTCATTTAACAGTCGATTATATAAAAAAAAACCTCTCATTATACTTGACAAAGGTCCATTAAATACCAGAAAATAGTAGTTTTAATTGGTTTGATCAAGCTTTTTGACAGATATAATTTTAACTGCCTAATGATCTCGAGCACTTGTATTTTCCAATCTGTCATTCCCAAAGTCTATATAATTGAATATATTATATTATATTCAAGTAAAATAAAGCAATTTAAAAGTATAAAGTATCATATTGATGCCCTTCTTGGTCATACGAGTAAAATACTGTTAATAACTGTTAAACATGTTTACTTTTAACTAGGACATCCAATTAACTGTCTAACACAAATGATCGGTTTTTATCAAATAAATAAACCGGCTAACCGATTGAATTCGGAATTCTTTTCAACAAACCAATTTTAGTACCACACAAACCAATACCCAAAAAAAAAATAATATAGGGCATTTTGCTTACTTAAATATGAACTAATAAGGTGCGCGAAAGAGTAAATAAACTCCGCTACTAATGCTAAGCATATGGACTTCGCATGAATTTTATCCAAAGGTTTTTTTCCGAAACTTGCTGTTACTCGGTCGGTCAACTTCTATTTTTCAAAGAAAGTAGTAGGCATAGAAGAATAAGGCTAGAACAGGACTAGTGGTTAACAAATCGCTCTCGCTACACCCAGTTATTATAGGATCGGGAAGGGTGAGAGAATTTTTAGACATCACAAACACAGATGCCTTCGAACTAACCGCTGCGCCATAAGATTTACGAGTGCGCCAGAATTTTTTAAATTTCCACAAGCGTGAAATGACAAACACTTATGCACTTCTTCTCAAAAAAGATATGTATCCTCGACCTTTTGATTGCTAACTGAAGCACTTACTGCTTAGCCACAGAAATAAGCTGTATTTTTGATCAGAATAACATTTCAAGTTATAATTTTAGAAGAACTGGAATTATTATCGTGTTCGAACATAAATCAGAATACTAAACGAGTATTAGAGAAATATGAATGACGTGATACACGATGTGATAAAAAATATAAATAAAAAATAATGTTCATTGGTGAAATCAGAAGGTTAAGGATCATTTTTGTGACAATTAACTTACTGTTAATTAACTAATTACGCGCTTAAATGTTCAATGGCATTTATAGCCTTTTGCTATCTAAATTTGAATGAATACATTCATATCAGCCGTATTTAAATTATTCATTCTTGCAGAGTATTTTCAAATAAAGAATATCAACACGATAATTTATACAATGTTAGTATTTGTAAATTTAATGTTATGATATGAAAAGCTTATAGGTCGGCTGTAGTTTTAATTACAATCTGGTCAAAAACGGTCATAATATATCGGTCAGAATAAATAGTCATAATTTAAATGAAATTAAAAAAAAAAACCTAACCTAACCTAACCTACTAACCAAAATTGTTATTAAATATTCTGATCGTATAATATTTTAATTTTGACCGTTCATATTTTTATTCTGACCAAAAATTGATTTAAATTCTGACCATTTAATTTGTTTCCGTTTTTAAAATATGTAGGTGACGACAGGAAAATAATTGTCACCCGAAAAGATGTTTTAAATAGTATATATAATTGTATCTTGAAAGTCACCTTTAGGGTGTTCACTATCAAAGTTGGAGAGGCATTGTATTAAACACACAATATTATTTTGTACTTATTTCCTACTTTTATTTATCAAGATAAGGACCGGTTTCGCTCATGGCGAGCATTCTCAACTGATAAGAAGAAGAATTAGACAGATTGTTTTTGTATAAATATCACTGTTTAATTATTTTTCTTATCAGTTGACAATGCTCGCCATGAGCGAAACCGGTCCTGATCTTGATAAATAAAAGTGGAAGTAAATACAAAGGAATATGTGTTGTGTTTTTCTTAATAATTTTGAAAGTCGTCCATCAAATCGAGGGGTTAAAGACAAATAACAAAGATGTTCATTCTAAGCCCTATGTTATGTTCATAGTTTATAATTCATTGTGTATTTATTTATCTATTGTGCTTGAAAATTCTAAAAAGATTATTTTTTAATGGTAGATAATTTTTTAGCATTGTCTAATTAATTATTCTATTCATCATTAGCAAGCGAAACGATAAAAAAGCTAAGAGTAAAACTGTATTTTTACCCTATTATAATGGAGTTTTACCAAGTAAATTCCAAGTCAATAAATATTTTAAATTTGATTGCTCGACATGTAAGGAATTTTTGCTTTTATTATTTTGGTTAAATAATGAGTTAATTTTTGATTATTTTTCTACCAATCATGTATGATTAAATTACCAGTTTCAAGTGTCTTGCAATAATTGTTAACTTTGTTAGAAATCCTATAAACAATTTTCTTGTTTAATAATAATTTTGATGAATAAATCAAATAATTAATGCATATTTTTTATCTTTTATCAATGATGATAAATCGTTCCATTTAAAATTTGTTTAGTTTTAGTTTGTTGCATAAATTGTTAAGTTTGTTGAATGTTTCAATTTAATTACACACACTTGACTCTTTCAAAGATCATCGCAATATATTATTATAAATAATAACAAAATGACCTTACATTAGTTAATAATGTCAGAATGTACGCATCACATAATTAATGGATGTACATTGTCAACTATGCAATTTCATTTCAAAGTAATACAGTAATTTGCGTATAGATAATATCGACATAGTATGTTCTGGACTGGCAGATGTAGGTAAAAAAATTAGATACTCATTGAGATTCTTTGTATGCAATAGATAACTCGGTATGTTAGTTGTACCAGATTGGCAAAAACAGCTACAGTCAAACTCGGTTTTTTCAATCACGGAAATAGCGAGATCTCGGATATAATGAGAAAAAAGTCGTTGACATTTATGGTTTTCTACATACATTTATTAAGTTTTATATCGAGCTACTTCTTCGGCATACCGAGCAAAACTATCTCCAACTTTTTTCACGATCTCCATAGCTCATGATATATTATATTGGACGAGCTAGTCGAATTTTTTGATCAGAGTACTGATACCACCCAAGAGTCTTAATGGGTTGAGTGCTTTAAGGGGAAATATTAGGACAATAAGAGTGAAAACAATGAAACAAGCATCAATTTTTAATTTGAAAGAAAAATGTAATATGTGTGTAACGGGTGTGTAAATAAATTCTAATTGTTGTTTAAATTGTGACCGCTCCAGATACTTCATGTCTTCATGTGATGGGTATTTTTGTAAGCATTAAAAAATACATATTCTCTGATATAACGAGCAAATTCAGTCGGCCCCATCTTCCTATTAATGACCAAGTTCGAATGTATATATTTTAACGGTAACTACATATATTAATGCAGATTCAAAGGCATCCAAATCCTGTTTAAAAATACTTTATTGAATTTTTTTCAGATTGGTATAAATACATCTATATTTTTTTTATAATTGAAAGACTTCTAATAACGAAATTTTTAATTTCGTAAATTATAAATAGCACAAACGAAAACAAATATAGAGTTAATGTAAGTTTGACAGTTCACAATTCTGATTAGGGTATCCAATCCCTGACCCTTTTTGTGATCCCGGGATTTCAGGATTGACAATTTTTCAAACTCGGGATTGAATACTCACCATAAAATCGTGTATAAATAGGTATTCGGGATTGAGAAAACTCTTGGTCGGCGATTTTGAAAACGGGATTTCGGGTTTACAGAATTGGACGGGATTCCCGGATTGGATACCGGATGTAGGATTACTCCAAAATATGTATAAAATAATATATTTATAACTAAAATACTTCGTTATTTTTCTACATTATTAAAATTATATTTTGTTAAAATTTAATTTTATATTGAAGTAGACAATACTCTACATTGCATCTTGTATAAGCGGTGCTGTTTAAATATTGAATATTTCTAAAATGTTGTGCAGAATCATATTACATCCAATTCATCATGGCTGGATTACAAATATCTTATTAACCCATTGACAACAATACCTTGTTTGGTCCACTTTTCTTTCCTAAATATAGATGTCTCTGTTTTGTCGGTAATATTAATAAGCAGAAGAAAACAAGACACAACAATACATATAGTATAATATTTTTTCAGTTAATTATGTATATTTTTACAACAGAAATCTGCATTATTAAGTAGTAAATCAAGAAATTAATTAAATTAATTCACCATGTTCTCAGGTGTGCTGGAATCGGTTTAAAATAAACTATCTTTTTATTTCCTACACTATTTTAGTTGTAAATCCATGATTTAATTGTTGTGTCATTGTTGTTATTATATATTGTATAGTATGCTACTGCCATTTCAAGTATTTGTAAATTCTATAAGTTGTAGATTCATTTGTATGAGAAAAACAATCGCAAATTTTCAGCTTTAAGCTGAATTATAAAGTGGTTTTGGAACTTATAAAATCTTCTCGAGTCGATTTTAGGTGACTTAGCTAAAAAAAGAAGCAACTATCGAATGTGCTGGTTATTAAAGGTTGTAACAAAAACATATAAGTAATCTAAATTTAATAGAAAATGATTTACAACGCTAAAATAAAGGATCAAAATGAAATGACAAAATCTTCATATCAATATATTGATATATATATATATATATATTGAAGATTTCTGCCGATATTAAAAATGTTAAAAAGGGTAAAGTAAATAGTCTAAACAATAGAAAACTGAATAACCACTTAAAACAAACAAGTCAATTTAGTGTCAAATAAGTTAAATCGAGATTTAGGGTAACATATGAATAAATAGTACTATTTAAAAACAAGTATATTATTTGATTTATTAAAAAATCTAAATAGAAAAATCACGAATCAATCGCGGTTAGCACTAAGTCACAAATTTTCAAGGTGGTACATAGCACCTTTAATGTAAACAACACACCACTTAGATCTCTTCATATTAGTCACAGGAAGCTTGTTAACATTGGACATACAACATGTTTAGTTGAATATTTGGTTTCTAGCACTCAGTTAAAAAAAATAAAACACTCATTTATTTTCACTTAATACTACATAATGATATCGTTATAAAAATAAAAAGTGAACCCGAGAACGACAAGGTTCTAAGTGTAGAATTTTGGCAAAAAAAATACAATAAATACTATAAAAGGTACTTGGAAGACTAACTACCCCATTGTAACTTTTTTTTTGCAAAAAATCTACACTTAGATCTTCGTAGATCTCGGATCGCGAAATGTTAATGTGATACCGAATACATATATGTGTTATTGTTCTGAATGTGTTATTTGCATTGTTGTATAATTTTCCATTATGATATAGTGTAATTAGTAACAACTTATATAGTTTCTGTTGTCTCTCTGGAATTAATTAACTTGATCAAAATATGATTGTATTCACCATTTATGGCTGGTTATTAAAATATTGTGAGATTCGAAACATCCTCTCTGCGGGACACTAATGTGTTTAGCACGAATGAAATAAATACATTCCACTTAAAGAATTAATTGCTTAATATAAATGGCTTTCTAATTCAAACAAAGATACACGTGAACCGGTGTTAGTAAGGGATGACTTTTTGTAGCTCCGACAACGAAAGTGCCACGAGAACTGTTAAAAATATCTTAAATATAATAAAATGTTCGATAAAATATTTGTCTGTTTAAAAAAATGGAAGGCATCGTTATTTGATATCATTAAAAATAAAAATATCTTAAACATATTTTAACGGTGTCCATTTAATTTCAAAATAGGTTTTTAAGTTATTAATATGACTGATTTATCATTTAACTGTAAGAAGCCATTAAGCATACTTATATTTCATTTATCGTACCATAATTGAACACGATTTTTTTCGAAAATAAGCAAAGCTATCTTAATTTAAAATTAAATAGATTGATGTAGTTAAGTATATAACTAATTGATTGAAGGCGTTTTAGAATTAAAAGATTTAGTATTGGTATGATAATTATTATTTGAAAAACTAACACGAGCTATTCGGCATCTTCAGGCGTTCAAGTGCACCGAAACATGGGTTGTTAGTGATAAAACTTGTTTGAACACCTTTAGTCGAAATCTTAAAACAATATTCGGTTGCATTCATAAGTAATACGTATAATTGTATAAGAGTGATCAAAAATCCACTCCATCTCCCATCTCCGGGAATTAACCGAGTTCCTTGTAAGCATATTGGCAACCCACCTGGCTGGTTTGCAATGTATTCGATTCAAAAACTTTTCCAAACGCAACCTGCGTTGTGATTAAAATTGTCTTTTATGTGTTCGTATATAATGTAATAAGGCTTATTCATACGCAGTGTAGTTGTGGTTGGGTAAAAGGGGATTGGAGGGGCTCGCACGAGCCTCTTGTTAATTTAAGAGAAAACAATATTCTCAGATCAATTTAGTATATAACTGCAATTTATGACTTTTATATTGTCTAAGACAGCTTTACATTGATAATTTTACGATAAACTGCACAGTGTTACATATTATAAGAGCATTAAGTAGCAATCGATTGCTTATTTAAGTATTGCGTAAAATTGCATAGGGGTGATAAAAAAATTCACTCCTTCTCCAGAACACACGAGAATTGCTTTGAGATTAAGCTAGCCCCGTGTTAACGTATTGTGCAGCCCACCGCTGTAGTGAAGTATTTGAAAATACTTTTTGTTTTTTGAAACATTCGTTTCAAATACAAAAGTTGAGTGTTACTAGTAATTTAATAATTTAATTTATTGCTTAAATATAAAATATTATCCTTCTTTTATAAAAAAATAATCTATAAAATACATGCTATGGTTAAAGTCGCTCAAGTTTCACGGACTGTTATTCGAGGTATTGTTTACTCAACGAAATGGGGTTTAACGCGTTTTAAATCAGATAGACGCATTTTAGAGGCCTGCCTTTTATTGGGAACACAACACAACTGAACAGGGCAATAGAGATTTTATCTTCCCTCACTTTTGATAATATACAAGCTTTGATCGGCCCTTTATCCAGACATAATCAAGTTATTTAGTTTATTCTTGATTTTTTTTGTAGCGAAATTTATTTGAAAGATATAATAAGATCGATGGCCTCATTCAATAAAAAAAAACGTCGATTACGATAAAAGTTTCATGATTTGATGTATCAATCCAGAAATGACGCAACATGTTACCAAATATGTGTCACAAAAAACTAAAAAATGTCGTTTACGTCATCAAAAAATAAAAAATATCATGACCTATCCTAAATTTTTTATGACCTTTACCACTGTAAATATGTTTAAGCTATCAATTATAATTATTACACATTAATATAATAAAAACATAAATAAATTCTGGGAAAAATCAGATGTTGATTTTGACTATTGATTCTATTATTATAAACATGTTTATTTAATGAAGTTTAAAAATACTATTCTTTAAAAATAATTTAATATGTTAAATTCTGAATGGAAAATAGTATGATGTTAACATAAGACGGCCATGGTCACCATATCCGACAGGTAGCGCTTTAAAGCTTACATACTACTTGCACAGTCAAAGTATGTAGCGCGTTGAACGAGCTCATACATATTTTCATTCATTTATTCTTCAATATATGTGTTTTTTTATATGCGTGATATTGAATCCTATTCTAAAATGTAGAGAATAATTAATATGGTTAAAAAGTAAAAGTTTTTTGCTGAATATTCTATTAATTTGCAATTAGAAGAGAAAAAATAAAAGTCCGTGGTTTATTGCATCTGCATTAAAAGGGGGCTTCTATGAGTGCTTGTCCTAATCTACCTAACGGTTGCGAAACCGGGCCTGCTCGCCCACCAACCAGGGGTATCTAGTTGTGTAAGTTTCATGGGGTGGAAGTAATGATTTTATTATACGTTATATTTTTATTGGGCAGTGGCGTGTTGGCGCGCAGTTTGTCGAATGTAAGGGGGATGATTTGAGCAAGGGATGATATCTACGGGGAAACAGATACAATGGGCCGGTCGTTAAATTCGTATTAGTGTTTGGTAAGACTGGCTGGTACCCATTTATCAGCATGCCATTTAGTCAGTATTCAACTTTGATGATATAATTCTAAGAATTTCAATGGAACATAGCTTTTAATCATTAGGCAACGAAAGGAGCTGTAACCTTAAAAATTTATAACCGTGCTTTTAAAGAAAGTCACGCTAGTAATGTGGATTCATATTGAAGTACATAAATTTACCCAAATTAAGTAGTAATACTTCTCATGAAATCAGTCTCTTTCTTTTTTTTTGTGTAGGAACCAGTGTAAAAAATCACGACATTAATTAGTGAAATATTATTATTCTCCGGTTATATGTCTGTGTTAAATCTATAACTATAAGCCTGAATTTGAACAGATCAATGTATCTTTATGTATTATGCAGTGGCAGATTAAGCCCTTGGTAGGCCCTAGGCGTAGTACAATTGAGTGACCCTATTTTTCGGATATCATTAAACATCACAAAATTTCATAAATTTATATTCAGAATAATTATTGAAATCCGTCTGACTGATGAATTGACGCCGAGCATATACCACTGAGCGTTACCCCTCGGTCATGATGATCGACAGGACAGACACAGGGTTGATTCTGTGTTCTAAAAACCCTATACTTCGTAATAGTAAAACGCAGTGATATAGTGATCATGTCCTTGTATTAGGTTTTCATACAAATTTAATGTAGCAGGCGAATTGAATAAAATTCAAGGGTAGACTCATCCCCCTAATCACGTAATCACTGGTTGCAATATTATTATTGCCATAAAATGAAAACGTTTAGAATTCATACGATAAGATCAGTTGAAAATAGTTTAAATACAATTATTGATAATTATATGGGATGAAATAAAGACATTTTTTTTATCGAATTGTGTACGTAATTGATAGTGGGTAATTAAAAATAGAGAGATTGATAAATTATAGAGTTAAGTTAACGTTGAAATGCAAATTAATTATGTACAGGATTTTCAATGTGATTCCTGATCCTGTTGCTACACAAGCTTTTTTTGAATATTTCTGCCGTACAAATAATGATAATTTGATACCCACACATTTTACAAATCAAGATTTCAGCTCTGAGGCTCACCATGGCTGGTAATTACATACGTCTTTCTTTCCACAATCTTCTGGCAAAAGTTCTATGCGCTCCTCTGGGAATAACGTTTGAAAGTCAGCTAAGACTAAGCAAGTCAAGATAAATCTTCAAGATTAAGATAGGAGAGAAAACAATTTATAACTAAGCAGTGAGCTTCTTTAATAACTATTAATTAGTAATGGGGTTTATTTGTTATTTTAAATATTCAAAATTTTCAGCTTAGAGCCTTAGCGACAAGAAGTCTTTAGAAATAAAATACCTAGAAAGAACTTACATTCAAGATGCTTATATTGCCTTACATAATTCTGTAATATTGCCAGTAAACTTAATTTAACACAGAATTTAAATTGGCTTGTGGAAAAAGAACCGAAACAAATAATAAAAACTTGTAGAGACACACATAGATAAAGATAAAGGTCCATGAAATTAATATGTCTAGGTGTCTACTACCAAAGGTTATTCGATTTACGATACTTACTAACCAAACCAAAAGTATTAGTAACACCACTTTCGTCAGTTAGATAAGTGCTTCACAAACTTTTTCATGTAACGGCCCCTAAATCTGAAAAAAATAATACGCGGCCTCTCTGAATAAAAAAACATGTTCTGCGGCGGCCCCTGGAGAAAACCTGCGCCCCCTAGTTTGGAAAGCACTTGGTTAGTTAATACAATATTATAAGTAGCTGCCATGGTGCATGGTTTGTAAATATCTGTCTTTGAAAAGAGAAAGGCGTAAAGACTTATGAATTGAAAAATAATTACAATAGAGCAATACCTAAATAATTGCAGTAATTTTTCCGTTTCCCTTCGTCTTAAATACTATTCGGGAGTTAGTACAAAAAAATGTGTTTTATTTTATAAGTATTGTCTTTCTCTCATAAAGTGATTGTAAATACATACAAAGTAAGTAAATTTCACGCCAAAACATCACATTTTTTGTAAAGTTGACTATGGAAAAAATCTTGCTTTAGCTCACCTATAAGTACTGATTAGATTTAAAGCTCTGCACAACAATATGTAATTTATTATTTTGTTTTTAAAATTAGCTAAAAATCTTACATGAGAATAGGTTTGTTCTCACGCCAATTAGGTACACATCGTGACAAAAAAATCAACGGCTGTAGAATTTCTCGGTATTTTTTTTTTGTCGGAGGACTTAATCTAACTTCGAAATTGGCAAAGGTTTTACTGCTTTTTTTCGTTATTTAGAATCCATTCGAGAACAGGTGCCCCAAAGTCGAATGCGAGAAATCAATCGCGAAGTGCATTCGTGCAAAAAAGGTCTCGTCAATGTGCAGGGCAGAGCGCATCTGTTTCAAGTCACCGCAACGACCTACAGCAAAGATTCTTATTAAATGAAATCACTAATCCCACTCTTAGCATCAGTGGCGGAGCGAAAAGTAAGAATATATATATTGCTACAATATTTTCTTTTACGGATCATTACGACACGAAAACGCGTATGCAGAGACGAGCAAGGTCCTCATGAATACATACTATAGCATCTATGAACCCTCGAGTGGTAAAGTGAGCCAACTAGTACAATGGTAAAAAAAATCTTGGACTGTAAAGTACATTCACGTTTTAACTTGGCATTTTGGTGCATTGCATTTTTATATTTTCCTGAGATAACACTATTGGAATGTGTATTAACCCTCCAAGGACGAGCGTGACCATATGGTCACAGTAAGCACTGTTGTCTATTGATCCCACTATTCATCATTTTTCTACCTGAATATTGTTTCTTTCGCTCATATTTGGTTAAGAAGGGTACAGACTTCAGTGAGTCATCAGACAGAAACGGCCACCAAAAGCACATGCGATTTTTTTAATTTACGTTTTTTTTAATGAAATTTTTGAAACTGTTAGTTATTTTTTTATCAAAACATCGAATTATTTACAGTTATTTTTCTAATATATTTGTATTGAAATTATGTTGATCTAAAGAGGTCAAATTGTAAATGTTTTGAACAATTTAACGTTTAGCTATATTTCAACCCCGAATGTTTTCGTGCCCATACGGTCACTCTCGTCCTTACTACCGTCCGTACACAATATTACACGGTAATAAAATAATGAGCATGACTGCATGGTCATGCAGGGTTTCTATAAGCGACTTTGGGGTTTTTTTTTTTAAATTTGTTAGGAATAAAAGTTATCCGCGACTTCAATATGGTTTAAAAAATATTTTTTAATCGAAAAAAAGCTCTCGTCTCTGGAGGGTTAACTGAGGTTACTTCACTTTTACACTTCACAAGACGTGAAGAATATTACAACGGATTTAACTTTTTTTCTTTCTAAAATTCCACTTGGCTCACTTCACCTCTAATAGGCCTATACATATAGTAAATATTTCCATTCCCATGTGCAAAATATGAATTATCAAACGAGTATCTAAACATAAATCTTTGTAAATCAGTCGCTCAATATTTCCTTATGTGAATGTAAAGGAGAACGGGTACAAAAGGATTATTTGATATCTCTACAATCTTTTTTTTGGGCCTGAATGAGGATGAGTGAGAAAGGATGAATACGTTATACACATCCACTCAATAATATTTGCCATTCATAAAAAAAACTAGAATCTTCATATTTCCAACACATAAATATTAGAAAAACTAAATTAAACGAAAGAAAAATAGCTACGCTGGGCGCGTAAAAGGATTTTTTTGAACTCTATTTTGTAATTTAAAAGAAAATACTTCATAAATAAACAACCTTGTGATAATTAATCTGGAGATGGTTTTAGAAGATGGTTAACACGTTTTTAAAGTAAAGTGTCTATTAAAGCAGTGCTTCCCAACATTTTTCATGCCACGGACCCCTAAATCTGAAAATAATATCCTGCGGACCCCCGAATTTTTTTATTTCACATTTTCATATTTTATCACAAAGAATGTTGAAAGAATGAAAAATTTCGCGGACCCCCCTCCCGAAAAACCTGGGGAACCCTAGAGGTCCGCGGACCCTAGGTTTGGAAGCACTGGATTAAATAACTAGTTGAATATTGATATAATAACAAAACTATGGGAAAATTTAATGTGAAAGAAAAAATATCCATCACAAGGTATGTTATTAGTTTTTTCGCTTTATGTATCGAACCGCCACTGTAAAAATTTGCAAACCTCTTAAGATCGACAGCTTCCACTGTGAAGAGGCAATAAATCGTGGAGGAATTTTTCGTTGAATATTTATTGAGGATAATACCATGCTTTAAGAACTGTGAATGTAAGAACATGGTAAGAAAATAAGTAAAATGGTACCGTGATGTTAAAAAATAAAACAACTTGTTTACTTATTTCACATAATTTACTATACATCCGGACCAGTTTCGCTGATGAAATATAAACTGATGATCTATAATAAAAAATGTGGTGCCATTACAAAAGTGTATTATTTTATAATACATAGGTATTATAGAATACCTTTTAACTAAGAATTGACAGAGAACACCCTAAAAGTTAGTACCTATATGATGATGGCTGACACTTATGACTTGCCAAATGATAATTCATTTTTTTAGTTTGAATTGACAAATTTGTTATTCCACTGGCGAATTGAGAATTCATACCAAGTGTTGTGTATTTTATAAAAAAATCTTGCAAAAAATGTTATGAAATAGTAAAAAAAAACATCATAGTATGTATTTTAGCTCGACAAATATTATTTTATATATGGTTGATAGCTATTTCGGTTTGTGCCCTCATCAGAACTATGTTTAAACTTACCTTTAGTTAGCTTAACAAAAACGAGTTTTCTCCATGTTAACATACAATTTTCACACAGCAATAATTAAGTAGGTACACACATTGAAGCAGAGGTAGGCTGTATGAAGCTCGGAGGGGCAAGCGTGACTCAGCGGTGGGCTGGCAATACGTTAACAAGGGGCTCGCTTAATCTCAAAGCAATTTTCGGTGTTCTGGAGAAGAAGTGATTTTATTTCAATATTCCTACACAATACTTAAATAAGCAATCGATTGTTATTTAAAACACTTATAATACGTAAAAATATGCAATTTACCACAAACGTATAAAAAAAATATCAATCTAAATGGCTAAAAGTGTACTACTATGTATATTAAAGCTGTTTTGGATAATATGTAGGTCAGAAATTACGGTTATATACTTAGAATATAAAATAATCTGATAATATTGTTTTCTCTTAAATTAACTCGCTGGCATTGGTAAAAAATAACAAGGAGCTCGCGCGAGCCCTTCCGAGCCACTTCCAGCCCACCCCTAGCGTGACTCTCTTGTTAGACTTGACTGTCGAGCCCCTTATTAATTGAAGAGAAAACAATATTCTCAGATCAAAATGGTAGCATCACAGCATCAGTATACACAGTAGTACATTTTTAGCCATTTGCATTGATAAGTCTACAGTAAATTGCATATTGCTAAATATTATAAGTGTATTAAGTAATAATCGATTGCTCATTTAAATATTGCATATAGTTTTATACGATACAAAATTCACTCCGAGAATTGTTTTAAGATTTAGCGAACCCCTTGTAAACGTATTGGCAGACCACCGCTGCATTACAGCAATATTATATAAAAAAACGAGAGCTATAAATGCATTCTAGATCTAAATGTATGTCGATACATATACACAATTTCAAATGCGGTCCATAAATTTCTAAAGTTTAGATCAGTGGATATAATAATTATAATTCCTTTTGTGGTTTTTTACCCACTTAAAAGTATGCCGGCAAAGGCTTAAAATATTCATGTCATTAACGACAGGATGGGAGTGATTTAATTTTGACATTAATTTATATTTACAAGACCACAGACGTAATTTTGATTGTCCTCAAGTGTTGGAAAGAAATGTCTTATTACCGAAATAACACCACGCTTTGTAGGAAATTGGTCATTAACATTAAAAGTGCTGTGTTATTTTTCAATACGTGTTAAATGATTTTCAGGATATGAAATACCCCAAGAAAATAATTATATTGTATAGCTAGCTATTTACGGATTGTAAAAAGTGAATTTTTGTATGTTAGCACTAATAATTTGTATATTAATAAGTTGATTAGCATTTGAATTTCATAACAGATTTAAGGTAACGGAAAATCGTTTTTTCTTTATACTAAACACGTTTTGGTAAGCTGTATGTTTTGGTCCTGACTTCCAATGCTATAGGTATATTACAGGGTTTCACAAACTTATTGTGCAATGGAGCACTTGGCAAATCTGGTTAAATCAATAGTTAAAAATGTCAAACAATAAGAAAAAAAAAACATAATATGATATTCTCGGCGAGGAGAACTGAAAAGACACTTATTTCCAATGAAAATAAAAATGTATTTTCGCTTCTTGGGGTAAAATATTTCTTTCGGTTATTTAGTGTTAACAAGCGTTTTGCGGTTATAGCAGTCATATTAGTCTTGTTTAAAATATATCGATGACTTCAAAATTCGCGGAAGCATCAACGTGTTTATTCACATCGAGGTGTCCGACGATAATTTGGGGTTTGGACGTCAACCTAGCCGATGATTATTTTACTTCGTTTAATTCATGGATCGCATCAGTGGGTGGTCATTGAGGTATGAGAAGAGCCTTTATTACGTCATTGACCAATAATTCACATTGTTATTGATTGTTGGTACCTTATACCCATATGAATAGACATGTTAATCATTATATTGAATAGAAAACAAAAGACTCCTAAGTAGTGCAAGTCAGTTAGTTATATTATAAGTCAAGTAATATTTTAATATTCGCTAACAATTCTAATTTTATTTTAATATTTTAATACACACGTATGTTGTATTGTGCGTTTTAAACAAATACATTAAGACTAGGGATTGCAATACCGGTATTACAGTAACCGGTATTCGTAGTGTTTTTTCAATACCAAAACATCTGGTTTGAAAATCGATATTTCAGTAGAAAATGAATCTAAATCGAATTTGAATGTACGCAAAGAAGTCAACACATATGTATTTTATAGAAAACTGTAAGACTAATTGAAAATAATAAATCTGCAAAGAGGTGTATCAATATTGATTGGTACCAATAATAATGAGCCTTTCAAAGATAATTTATTATCGTTTGTCTTCTTTTCTTCTTCTTTTTGTATATTTTAAAAGTAGAATTGCGACGATGATAACTGACTATATAATAAAGTACACCGTTTATATCAAGTTAATAAAATTAACCGCTTTGAAACTGTGTGAAACTGAGACGAGCGTTGCAAACGTCAATACTACGTTTAGTCTACGCGAAAGACAGCATTATTAATTCAAGTCCGAAATGTATGACTCATTATTACGCGCAGAACACTGTTAAGTAGTTTCAATTAGGTTTTCGTATGTTTATGTATGATATTAACAGGATTTTTTCAATAATTCTCACAATTGACCGTATAATATGTCCGTTATAATTATAAAAAAAATTATCGTAATATAAACAATTCTAAGATTTTCACATGAAATAAAATACCATCCACATATTAAATGGGGAACGTGTCGATCCTGTGAATAGTTTAGCGACTAAATGGAAGTGTTTGAATTTCTAGAATATTATAATACCGTAAAATATCACGTTGGTGAAAAAATCGCATACTCCAGTTATTTAAAAGCAAAATTTAATCACTTATTTATTTAAATGTTCTGGGCGTGGTTTAAACATTCCATAAATGGCAAAGGTAGTTCAATGTAAAATAATTTATCTTCTTAAACTAGCGTGGCAGCAACTCTGTAAAATTCATTTTTAAAAATTAAGACGAATGAAATTTATTTTAGTTTTATCAGTTTTTTTATTTAGTAAACTTTTTAAAGCACACTTTATTAAAAAAAAATCATTTGTATTTACATCAATCTTTCTCAAATCATATATACTGTTATAAATGTTATTACATTATGAAAACATATAGGAACTATTGAACCAACAATTTATCAGTAATGTTGAACATAATATAGCTCAAATAAAATTTTAAACAGAATTTGCTAACCAAGAATTGGTATTAATTCAGTAATTGAATTTCCGTTTTCCGGTAGTGTAACTGGTAAAACTAGTAAAAGAGTTTTTATCTTAGCTGTTTTTCAAGATAAGTTAAGGTAGACATATATGAAAACAGAGCAACTATTTATTCTGTTTTATATAAATTGATAACGCGAATGAAAAATAAAAATTGAATTATATATTGTATTATTTAACTTATCATTGAATTGAAATTAACACTTGTCGTATAATGTAATGCGATAATTCCCTTGTACACACAGTACCAATGTTTCCGCTAAGGTGTGCGCATGTGTGCGCGCACACTTCCCAAAATTTTCCTTACTCATTTTCCCATCCTTCCCACAGGCCGCACACAGAAATATTCAGTAAATGACTGGATATTTGCTCGCATTTTTTATTTTGCTAAAGATTTACTGCACACAAAAGTTGATGGTCCGCACACACTAGAGGTCTGCACGGGCCCGGGCTTGGCCCTCGGGCTCTTACTCAGCCCGGCCCGTGGGCCGGGTTCGGGCGGGTAAGCGCAATTGAGTTTCGGGCTTGGGCTGGGCCCGGGTAAGGAATTTATTCTTCAGAAAAATATTTCAGACTATGTTTGTGTCTTAAGTCAGCCATGATGATTTTAATTATTACTAGTTTTATAGACTATAGAGAATCGTAAATTGTTGTAATTTATAATTTTTCGGGCTCGGGTCGGGTAATTTTGTAAAATTTTGGCTCGTGCACAATAGAAAGATTAGAGAAAACGTTGTACTTGTACAGTACCATCAAATTTAATAAGGTTAGTATAATGTCATGGTAATATGATTATTAAACAATAACGGTATCTGAACCACCCCACGCTACAAGCTTTTTTCTAGTGTCTATACTCTATGGGCTTAGTGAGTTATTTAGTGAGATTAAAATAAAATTAGTTCCAATTCCCGTCACAGCTGACTTATCTCTCTTTGAAAGGGGAGCTGGTCCTTAGTTTTAACTTAGGTATGTATTTAACAACATTTTACGCTCAATTAATAAGGAAATATGACGTGATGCCTAAGAAATATACAAAAAATAATCCCTTTTTAATGCCTTATGTCTAAATTATATCCCCTATTCATTTTGCTTAAGATCTTGCGTTAGGTTTTTGTCACGGCGTTTTTTTTGTCTCATCTTTTATGGGTTCATTAATTATTTAGGTTAGTATGCCGCCATATTTAAAGCATTTGTACGATAAACACATGTCAACGGTAAGGGAAAACTATAATACATACAAAAAATGTGGTCTATTTGGTAAGAACTTTGCCCTAGCAAAAGGCCGTTCTAAGTTCAATTACAAGTAAGGTCAATATCAAGTTTAGATATTAGAGATCTTAAGCATGGATGCTTTTTGATATCTTTTCTTATCGAGCTAATCTCGAGTGACCTACATATGGGCCCAGTAGAGGGGAAGTGAGCTAAGTGATATTAAAAAAAAAAAGTTAGATGCGTTGTAATATTCTACACGTTTCAAATTATCGTAAAAGTGAAGTAACCTCAGCTTAGTACACATTGCAGTAGTAAAATAAAAATATGCAATCCACCAAAACAAACACCATATAAAAACGGGTTTGTATATGAAAAAAGTTTTACCATTTTACTAGTTGGCTCACCGGGTACCTCTAGAAAGCCCATATGTATTGTTATATATAAATTCTTATCGAGTTTATTTCGTATGTAAAATATTTGTCGTATTAAATTAAATTAAGCAATTAGCTGTAATGCCTAATATTTTCAAAATCTAAAATTAATTATTATTAGAAACATAATTCATTTATAATATACATAGCAATTAAATAAATAATAATGAAAAAATGCCACATTCTTTATTATAAAAACGATTCTTTCCACATTAACAAAAAAATTGTTACCGAATATCAGATACCTAATGTTGATTTCATGGTTCATTACATTGTTTCAATTTCATATATGAATTTAATATGAGATCACTTTTAAATCTATTGTCCGATTGAGCATATCCTGGTTAGAGCCTTTATTCTGCCTTTATGGCCTGAGTATCGGATTTCATTGAAGGCAATTCAATTGAACGCTATTGTATCGATTCGAATAAAATCCTTCTTTGTTTGACTGAAACTATTGGTTAATAAAATGAAATGATTACACTTCAGCCCACTTAAAGTACTCAATGATAGTAATGTTTCTTGGTCAGTATTTAGAAATTGTAAACACGGTGTACTCTGGATAAGGGCTTGTCGGTTTTAAAAAACCTGTTTTAAAAACCGTTTAAATTCGTGACATTCGAAAACCGGTTTTTCATCTCTGTAACCGGCTGTACCGAATTTTTCATAAACGGGTCTATAAACAAAAGGACAGAAAATTTGGATCTTTTATTTGATGGCTTAAAAACCATATGCCCCACATCATTACCCGGCGAAAGGGTATTTTCGATATCAGGCAATTTTGTTACAAAACGATCAGTGGACGCTTTGTGTTTTCTTAAATCATATTTTCTGAAGAGTAATACCAAGTAATATCTTGTTGTACAATATTTTGTATATAATTAAACAACATAAAAAAAATCTCTCGCTATTTTAATTGAATTATCATTTTTTTTGTAAAATTTAAAAAAACCGGATGAAACCGGTTTTAGAACAATACTGACACTCGACAACCGGTTTTTTAAAATGTCGGTTTTTGTATAAGCCCTACTCTGGATAATTCGGGTGCAGATAAAATATTTTTATTATTATTTGATGATAATACAAGTTTTATTTCACTAAAACTTCAGATCTGTCTGTACCCTTCAAAAATTCAAAAAGTATGCTAAACAAAAAATTCTCACGAAAATTATACTTAGCAAGAAAATCTTACGTTAATTAAGAGATTCGAAAATGAGGATGCACATTACATATGGAATTGGTGTAAAAATTGGAATTTGTGAACCTAAGGCAGTTTTTCCCAACGTGTAGTGTACGCCCCACCGGGAGAGGGTGGGGGGGAATGCAATTTGAATATTTTGGGAGGAGAAATCCAAACAGTTACTATTTTAACAGTTTTTTTTCAAGATTTTAAGATTAAAAAGAAACTGCTTTTCCACATTTAATTACTGGAGCGATCGATGTTGGTAGACATAATTGATCTATACGAGCAGTATCAAGAAGAATTCTCGGAACTGAAAAATATTAACCTCTTAAAATGTATTATCCCAGCTTAGAAAAAAGAACCCTCTCATGATAATTGCGGATAACATAAAATTTTCACTAAAATCATTATGTCAAAAAATAGAGCAATTCAAAAAAGTCAACTTAAATAAAATTAAAAATAAATACTTTTGTGTACAATTTTTACAAAAAATTGAAAGTCCATTGGAATAATGCTTTATAGGGCAGTGCTTATTGATGGTTGTTCATAAGAAGTCCAAACTACCGCCTTTTTCCGAAAATAAGACATCCTCCGAAAATAAGCCCTAGCACGATTATCAGGATTTTTGGAATATAAGCCCTCCCCGAAAAATGAGTGCAAAAAGAAAAAGCTATTCCATCGAGTACAAAAAGGGAATCACGGAGGACTCCTGGAACGTTAATATTGTAGCCTTATGTAAAGAGAAGATGTTGGATCTCCGTATGGTTCGAAAATGGCGAGCAGACTACGATAACCCGTTTCAATTGGTGGGCCAGGGAAATGAGAAGAAACGCAAAGTTGAATCAGGTCGGCAATCGTTATTTTCTGAGCTGGAAGAAAAAATCTGGGAATGGTTTGTTGATAGTAGAGCAATGGCTTTGGTTGTGCAGAGGGCTGATATCCAAAAATTTGCCCTCGAAATGGCAATAGAATTTGATATATCCACAGAAGAATTTAGAGCGTCATCACACTGGCTGGATAACTTCCTTCAACGACATGAACTGTCCCTAAGAAGATTAAGAACAATGTTCAGACTGGAAGACAATGAAGTTGTTAAACGTGCACTTGCATTTAAGTTGTTGATGGCATCGACTTTTCTAAATACCAACTCTCCAACATGATTGATATGGATGAAACTACAGTATTTCTAGGCCAAGGATCTCAAACAACGGTTCGCCACAAAGGTTCCACGTCTGGATGGCAAGAAAGTCTCACCGTTAATCATCACTAAGGGCAAGAAAGACAAGATTGAATGCGTTTCAGGAATTTATGTCATTGAAAGTGAAAAAGCCTGGAGCACCCAAGCAGTTATAAGAAAGTGGGTTGATTTTATGCTGCCACTTCTCGTAGCTCTTTAGCTCGTATTTCGGACCAAAAAAGAAAGTAAGACAGTGTCTTAATTTCGGAAAAAGACGGTATTTATTTAGAGGGCCGTGGAGTTGGGTTAAAAAAACGATTTCAACTGCGATTTTAAATTAAAACACGATTCCGATTATGACTCCGACACTGATTTTGGTTTTAAAAAACTAGTTAAAATTATTTTCTTCCTCCCTTGAAATGGTTTTACAGTCATTTTCCTTTCTTCTAGCTAGAACTTATAGTTATTCCGCCAACCAATATAATGAATAATCTAATTTTCGAATATTGGCATAGTTTTATTATTTATACTTTTGAATTACAACTAGATGAATTCCTCATACTAATAATTCATCTCATTATCTCGATAAAGAAGTTAATCTTGATTTTTTCGTAATCTTACAAAATATTCATTGTATTCACAAATAATTAAAAAAGGAGTAGGAGTACTCTGACTCCCATAAAAACTATCTGACCACGTCCCCACAGCCCTGCTAACCACTTAAATTTTTAACAATTTTGTATTGGCAATTTATTTAGTTAACAATATATATTTTCATTTAATTATTAAAATCGGAAAAGTTGTACCTGTTAATAATTTGGTATTGATACTAATGTTTATTCATTTGAGTAATTTTATGTTCGTCATTATAGTGAAGTGGGTACTAAGTCGGAGTATTAGCATATTATTTATCAATAAAGAAAACGACGTTGTCATTATTTGGAACCGCACCTCTCCATATTTGTCTGATGCCATTGACTCACATTTAATCCTGACATTAAATTCCGAAAAAGGCCAGAGGAGGCGATGATTTTGTAAAACATAGTTATAAAGCGTGTATTTGAAATGTTTTCGAGTAAATGTTTTTAAAGGTGTTGGCTCGAAATTAATGAGTCAATAACTCGTCGCTCGACCGAAAGATATATGGGCCCCTTGGCGAGCTATGTTCGATTTACAAAATGTTCCCCGAATGCTTTGCTCGATTGAGCAGGGGTGAATCTAGACATTTTATTATTTTATTTACCACACTGCCCCATACCATACTCAGTTATGGTATTTGTATTAAGGTAAAACATTACCTGTTTTGAATACTATTAAAAGGAATAAAAAGTTCAAAATAACATTAAAACTGTCAGAATTGAATTTAAACATCTCACATTCAACTTGAGTTGTCTCATATTATAATTTATTTAAAGTAAATAGTCAAATGAACAGCCTTACAAATTTATGTTTACAAAAATGCAAATGGTAAGAATTATACACTGCAGGCAAAATTTCTCGTTAGAATTGAAACGAAAACTTAGCAAGCAATAAATAATTTTAATAAGACATTTGTTTTAGGTTTCAAATAGTTAATTAAAGCCGACTAGTTTAGTGGATATGGAGAATATAATATTGTCTATTCACTTTTCATTTAAATCGTTTGACGATATTTTGCTTCTTTGAATAATTATTAAATGTGTAAGATGTGTAATCGATAACTGCATTCGGTATGATAATTGGTCGTCCGATAAAAGATGTAAATTGGAAATCTAAAAACATTTTGCAATTTAAAAAATGTGTTTTTTTTTCGAAATAATCTTGTGTTCAGGATTGATACCTAGCTTAATTTTTCACTATCATAGTTGTGTACAATGCATGTTAAAATTTATATTATAATATAGTGATTAACTTCAAATGACCACAGCCAATGTAGTCAAATAAATATTGTCTGTGAGAGTATTGCAATTTCACAGAGTTCACGTGTTCGATTTATGGAGACTTACTAATACATTTTTCAATCATTATAATAATGTTCTTGTCTTCAAATGCATCTGATATATTTAATATTCTCCCACACCCATCAAATTCTAAAAACGGAGCGTAAGTGATTAGTTGACCACTCGATAAATACAGTAACAAGCAGTTTCCAAAAAAGGTTCTTTCGTAGTAATAAAAAGTTACAAAATACAACAAATGACACGTTCGTCAGTGCGAATTTTTAATCAGAATAAATATAATATATGATAAAATCAAAGTACTAAAATTAATTTAATAAATGAGGAAATATTTCATAGCTATTTTAAGAAGAAATCAATTAATGTTTTATCTTTATTTTTTAAATATGTGATACTGCAATATTAAATTGAAATGAATAATACTTAAAGGCTTTTGAAATATTACATAATATTTTTTTATAAAAACACGATATTTATAAAAAGAAATTGCGTGCTCATATAAATAAAACAGCGTAGACAAATAAATATTCAGTTGACGGTAATTTAAATTGAATAAAAAATCGTTATTACCAATAAAAAATATAAAAAAATGCGCCTAACATATCGCCTGTAGGAAGCCACCTCTGCGAAGATCCTATAGGGTTATTTCTTTTTAGTATCGAAATATTTTTTCTAACACTAGCAACACCAAGAAAGATCGTTCGTATTTCGAAAAAAAAACAAACGTCTTATTTGGGTAAAAATATTTTACGATTTCATCGAAGCGATTCGTTGCAGGCAATTTTGTTTTTATTTCGTAATGACGTTTGGATTCGATTTGAAACAAAACAATTTGTCACCGGTTGTAAAAGACTTCATTACACGTTAAAACGCTACAACATAAAACGAGAAGTATTAGTTTGAGCTTATGTATTTTGCAAATAGAAAAGTTAGTAGGTAAATATTCATTATACTACATATATCAATTTCATTTTGAAAGAATTATAAACATCTCCAAACGATCATATGTGACATTCATTATTCAACCATAGTTCTTTATGTCTTACGAAATATTCACAGTAACTCGTTACTTAGAATAATTAGAGACATACTAGCTGTAAGCCCGTTGCCCAGCAACGGGAGATTTTTGCTGCATTGTGTTTGATTTTATTTAGTTTAATTTAATTTAATTTAATTTAATTTAATTTAATTTAATTTAATTTAATTTTATTTTATTTTATTTTATTTTGTTCTATTTTATTTTATTTTATTTTATTTTATTTTATTTTATTTTATTTTATTTTTTATTATTTTATTTAAAAAAGTGGAGACTGGGAGGTCGAGGACACCTTACAGACGGACCTTATCGACTATTAATATATAGATGCTGCATTGTGTTTGATTTTATTTAGTTTAATTTAATTTAATTTAATTTAATTTAATTTAATTTAATTTAATTTAATTTAATTTTATTTTATTTTATTTTATTTTATTTTATTTTATTTTATTTTATTTTATTTTATTTTATTTTATTTTATTTTATTTTATTTTATTTTATTTTATTTTATTTTATTTTATTTTGTTCTATTTTATTTTATTTTATTTTATTTTATTTTATTTTATTTTATTTTTTATTATTTTATTTAAAAAAGTGGAGACTGGGAGGTCGAGGACACCTTACAGACGGACCTTATCGACTATTAATATATAGATTGCAAAACAGTTGTTTTTTAGTTTTATTATGGTCAGTGCTTTTTTTAAAAAATAAAACACACTTCTTGCTAAGATTTTTTTTCTAATCCGTGTCCGTTTTCAATGTCAAGAATATGGCTTCCTAATGGAGGTATCTCAACGGAAGTTTTTTTTACGAAGACTGCTTGTTACTCAGTTTCCCAACTTCTCTTTTTTCCTGAAGAGAGTACGGATAGAATGATAGGGTTAAGACAGGATTAGTGGTTAACTAACTGCTCTCACTTTGCTTCGTACTGTTATTCGAACCCGTAAGATCCGTCACGAAAGTCAACTATGTTGATCACTGCTCTATAGACCTGACTCTTGGGAAAAGATGTTTTAAATAAGAGAATTTGCAAAACAATATATGAAGCAGACTCCTGGTTGTGGTCTCAGAATTAGTCTATGGGTCTGGTATTTTTTGATTACATTCAAAAGGGACCTAAGATATGAACAAATATAACGGTTTCCATGAAAAAACAGTTTTTAGAACAAAATAAAAATAAAATTTTACGAATATTGATTTGAAGCACTTAAAATTGCAAGATCGACACTTAATTTTTATTTTTTCTGCGTCCATTTCCGCTGACTTGATCATAAGGCCATCACAAAATATGCCCTGAATTATCAGTCACAATATAATAAATATTCAGTAAATTGCAATCGTCAGTGCAACCGTAAAACTCAGTCGCCTGCTGTGGACCAGATGTTTAGAGCTTGCTCTACCGAACACGCAGGTCTGGGTTCGATTCCCGGTAAGATCACAGTGCATTTGAGAATTATTAAATTCAATGTTGTGATCGAAGACTGGGTTTTAGTAATATCAATTCACAACATTTTCCTCTCCTCCCGTCCTTCAGATCCATTAATAACTGGGTGTAGTAATAGCGATTAGTCAACCACTAGTCCTGTTCTGGCCTTATCCTTCTTTTTCTACTACTCACTTTGAAAAAAAGTGAGGTTGAGCGACTGAGTAACAAATAGTTCTCGTAGAAAAAACTTCTGTTGAGATATCTTCGTTGCGAGGCCATATGCTTCACATTGGGAGCAGACACGGATAAAAAAATGCAATATCTAATATGTAGTTCTTTTTAATTAGTTTTTCATTCGTGTTGCCACATTTTGTTCTAAAAATATACTACATACAATCAAAAAAAGCATTCATCGCAAGAACATAATAAATTAGATTATCACAACATATAATGAATAAAGCCATAAATTGATTTATAAACATATTCTGATTGATGATTTCATTGTAATTAGAGGATCACGACCGATAACCCAACAATATTATCTATTTATTAAGTTAATAGATAACTAGTTACATATTATCGCAAGAAATATAATTACTTGTCATTCGTGATGTAAATAAAGTAGCAATCAACAAATTGCGTTAAAATATGATGTTGTTTGAACAGGGGTAGCTAACTTTATTTTATTTCTACATTTTTTTATTAAGTTGATAATTTAATGGCTTTACGTCTTAGTTTTAAGGACGGCGTAAAACCAAAATAGCTATAAATTTTTTAAAAAATGCAGTGCTATTTTATTCATTTTTTAATGTGGTTCTACCAACCAAAAGTCCAATTCTATCAATAACAGCTAACCCTGCTTAACCACTTGAATACCAAGCGGATACCGGTGTCCGTAACATATGCAAGCGAACACGGATGTCCAAGACATTTAAAAAATGAAATACTTGGTATTCTAATAGAATATAAGCAATATTTTGATGAATATGTGTAGTTACATTTATACTGAGTCGATAAAGGTTTTTAAAATATCGAATTCGAGTGTATATTAGGCAAAATTATTTTTCTCAAAAACACGCAGTTTCTCTGGGACATATTAATGATTTATTTGCGCGGTATTCAAACGGTTAAGAATTTATCATTATGAGAACGCATCATGACGCAAAAATAAATCGTAGAAAAAGTTCCAAACATTGATAACTTTTTACGCAGACAATTTATCGCGTGAAATTTCTTCAGGTGACGAATCAAAAAAATATTTTGAACTCCTATTACTCTATCTATATTATTCACGTATTAAAAAAAGATATATGATACAAATAATACAATTGGGCCCAATAAAAGGTGAAGAGAGCCAAGTGGTATGTCAGAAAATAAATAAATTATATGCGTTGTAATATTCTACTCATCTTAAAGTATCGTAAAAGTTAAGTAAACTCAGGTTATACACATTGCAACTGTGCTATCTCCGTAAAAGAAAATAATGCAATCCACCACAACACTAAGTTAAGAAGTGATTGTATTTAGAAGTTCAAGAAAAATGTTTTACCATTTTACTATTTGGCTCACTTCACCTCTTGGGGGCTTTATTTTCTTGTTCAAATAGGTATGTTTGCCACGAAAACATTGAAACAATTATCAACTTTTAATTGGTATAAAAAAATGACAGGGTGCAAGAGATACATGGATTATGGCGACAACATACTGAACTTAATAGTATATGATATCTACGACGGTGACAAGAGCATGGACGATTGTTATTTTTTACTATGAACCGAAGAAGAGGAAGGTATGTTAGATTTAATAAATACATAGTGAATTCTAGATAATCAATCAGTGGTCCCGTGAATTGACTTAACCGAGTAAAGTGTCAAACATGTAATGTATGTTTTTTCTAAGGGTAAAAATGTAATCTTCAATTTTAACAAAAATGCGTTGCAAACTTATGAAACGGTTTTTATATTCTATACATAAGCTAAGTAAAGAGTAAAATACTCCAATAAATGTGCTACAAATAATTAATGTCCGAAGCAAAATTTATTATATTAAACGAATTAAACATGAATTAAACAAATAAATGATGAAATAGTTTACATGGTTTTTTTCCCTCGAAGTCTTCGTTTGGTAAATAAATTATTATTAAATAACAATTTTCACTAAATATATGACTCTCGATTAAGTAAGGATTAGGGCTGGCTTTCACTTACATTGGGCTTTTTATTTTAAACAAATATTAACACAATATGAAATTTTAGAAAATTTAACGTTACTCGGACAAAATTGAAAGTGAAGAACTAGAATATATGCGAAATATTGTAATAAGTTAAGCAAAAAAATAATAATATATTAAAATAAATACTATATGATAATATAATTTTAATACACCATCTTTACAACGATATGAAGGCATTCAATCCCGGACGCTTTTTATGATCCTGGGATTTCGAAATTCAAAATCTTTCAATTCCGGGATCCCGGGATCATTGACGATAACAATTAAGTTAAGATATTCCAGATTTTTTGTCAACTCTAGTTATCAATATATTTTTTAGCTCCATCCATTATTATCTCTAGATTGACTCTTTTAGACTCTATATTGAATCCAGAAACTCCAGGATTAGAACTAAGGCAATCCCGAGATTATGGGATAGTAAATTCCTGATCCCGGGGCTGGAGGCCCTTGTCAGTGTGGTGGAAGTTATGTAGAAGAATTGCATAATATCTAAATGGGGTATTTTGTATATATTGAATCGTTTTGGTTGAACGAATATTGTTAATTAACTAGCGACAGCTTAGTCTCTAATCCCTATTTTGTTTTGAATAATTCCTGCTGACATTGACACGTTAAATTGTCAACTTTCTTACTGTTAAACATGTATAATTTCATCATCTAAAGTAATTAACAGCGAGATAAAACGATGGCTAATGATTTTTATGGCCAGTAAAGTTTACAAAATATTGTCTTTATCACTTTAATATGTGTAATTACTATTCATAAACTTACACGCTTCTTATCTATCGAATGATACTAAGACTGTAATATTATTATAAACTTCGTAAAAAGTGTGCTATGGAGATGTTACGTTAAAATTAATGCGCAATTTATTCTTACTATGAATATTTTAGCTAATCGAATATATAATGTTTTTAAATATGAAACAGTTAATGTTAATAAAATAATAATATAAATTGTTTTAATAATAATTATTATGTTTACTTTACTAGTGATTAAAAACAGAGGGCACAACAAAATTCTCTTTTATCAACTTTTGTAAATAGCTCAATATACAAAGATTTTTGACGATTATATAAAAACCGTGTTTTAAATTCACTGTATTATTATAGAATATTGACAAAGGGGAATTATAAGATTACAAAATATATCGTAAACATCCATGCCGGATATCAACAAAGTTTTTTTTATAATTAAATTTATATTATTATTTTGAAATCTCCATCCGAATGGTCACCTTAAATCTCTTCGGTTGCGTTGACTAGCTAAGGGATTGATTGATCCCTAGTACAAAAAAATTGTATAAATTAATTTGTAATACATTTATGGATTTATGTTCAAATGCATGGTTGTACATTTCCACACTCTACACTTCTACTACATTTCTACATTTCCTCACACTATTCGATCCTCAAAACGGGGTTTAGTGAGTTGATTAGTCAACTGCTAGTCATGTCCAAGCGCCATCCTTATGATCTCAGTTTCTTTAAAGATTAAGAAGCTCAATAACAACCAGTTCACTAAATCAACATTTGAAATTGAATGTATGAAAATCTTAATTACATGCCAGACGACAGAGAAGTTACCGAGGGAGGATTTTTTGAAATCACAAACCTTAGAAAATGAATCGATAGAAAAAATGCTGTTCGTATTGGGAATCGAATCTGTCACGGAAGCCAAACTACGTTGATCACTATACCACGGACTCAGCTTTTTTTTCAATCGATTCATAGATTTCTGTTTGGAGGTTTGAATGTTTATGATGTCTAAATATTTCCTCCTTACCTTTCCAATCCTAAATATCTCGCCAGTCTTCTGACATATAATTTTTATTTTCATACATACACTTCCTTTATCATATTGGTTAATCCATTCGTTTATAAGCATTTTCATTTATTGTTCAATTCTCCTTGCGTGTTGTTGGTATTGCCGAAATGGAAAATGCATGTACGTAGCTTGATTTGTACTTTGATATTTATTGGTCCTGCACCAAGCGCTCAATTCTAAATGGCTGAAATTCGATACCCGATCGTTGAGTCAAATCGATTCAATCCGGATCATGTTGGGCTATTCAAAGGATATGTGATTTTTTAAAACATTAAATGCACTCCGATAACATTCAAATCCCACAGGAACAATTGCCAATGCTGTATGGAGTTATTTAAATGTTTTTTTTTATCGTTTGGGTATATATTGCTTATCATAAAAGATTCTTACAATAATATGTATTTGTTTTATATGAAATAATAATCTGTTAATGTCGTACCATTTTCTTAATGAGGAGCATATGATCTTTCGTAGGAATGTTTCAACTAAAATAGTTTATGAGATCTGCGGAAGAACTAAAGAGATCGTCTTGTTAACTGCTCTCAATCTAAAAACCGTTTATAATGATCGGAAAAAAATCACAAACACTTTTGCTTACTAACATAACGTCTAAAAATTAGCCACGTATCGTGAATCCAATCTCTGGCTGAGAAACTGAATAAGATGAAAATCCTAGCGTTTCCTTTCGACTATGGAACACAATTCGAAGGTATATTGTTTTTTTAAATTGATTACAAAATCAATATAACTTATTTGTCAGATATAAATGTAACGAAGAAACATTATTATGCACAGCTTATTCCTTTTTCTTTATTTCTTCAGTGATTGGTTCATATCGATATTTTAAAAAATCTAGTAAAAAGTACCCCATTATTAGTAAAGTGTTTTTTTTTTAATTTAATCAATCCATCATAAGCTTGATTAGCAAAAATCGTTCATTTGATGCAGGTTTTAAATTATCTCGATATCATAATTTAATTGATACTGTTCTTTACGTGAATGTAGCAATGATTTAGAATGCTTTTGGAAAACTGTCGTAAAAAGTACAAATAAACAACAAAAGGCGTATACAAGTATCTAGCTGTTAAGATATGATCATACTTGTATTATTCAAACGACTCCCAAGGCCCCGAAACTTCGGGGATGTTAAATCGAAAAACAATAACGCGGTGGTGATAAAAAATGGTGTCAGATTCTATCAACGCCTTCTCGCCAAATCACTCCCGATGGGCACATCATGGCGAAAGGTCCCAACAATAAAATAGACTTTCAAAGAAAGCTGTTTTACTCTTGCCAGCATCGCAGACAATATAAGCGTCATGGTAAACACACATACTCTGAGCAAACGCATAAAAATACTACCACCGCACGTTTGAAATAATTATTAAGACACGGCGTAATTCCATTAAGAGTTAATCTGCAAGCACCTGTTAGCAATTTTCATGCCCGTTCCCATTGTAAAGCTTATCGCCTTCTAATGGGGGGATCTCAACAAGAGTTTGTTTGTTAATCAGTTGCTCGACATCACTTTTTTAGAAGAGAGTAGGGATAGAAGGAGTGTGCTAGGAAAAAACTAGTGATTAGGTTTCGCTACGCCGTTATTTTATGATTTAAACGGTAAGACGGAATTCTTAGACATTAATCGATTGAAAATAGTGCTATCAGTACTAAGAGATGAACTCGTGAGCCGACGATGCTGACCACTACACCACGGATCCAAAATTTTGATGCCTTCTTTATAGAAGTCTGCACGGGCGGAAATTTTACAAAATTACCCGGTCCGAGTCCGAAAGACAGGCCCGACCCGACCCGGGCCCGAGTCTAATATCACACTTGTTACCCGAACCCGACCCGAGGCCCGGATTTATACTCCACAGCCCGAAAAAAACTATTTTTTTACAAATTTACTAAAATTTACGATTCTCTATAGAACTGGTAATAATTAAAATCATTATGGCTGACTTATGACACGAACATGGTCTGAAATATTTTTCTGAAGAATAAATTCCTTACCCGGGCCCGGACCGAGCCCGAGTCTCAATTGCGCTTACCCGCCCGAACCCTGGGTAAGAGCCCGAGAGCCACGCCCTGGCCCGTGCAGACCTCTACTACTTGAGTCTAACTGGAAAATTCATATTTTAGGTAAATAATACTGCGAAATTCGGTATAAGTTTTTTTTAAATATTTTAACTGTATGTACTTATATAACAATAAGTGTATTGCTTTCGTACATTAAATTAATACAAATGCGGATTTTAATAAATAAGTAAAGTGCTTTCAATATAAAAGTTTATACCATCTTGAAATGCACAACTAAATGCGATTTGATATTTTATTATCAAATGAATGTAAATTTAAAAATTGTATTAAGCATTTGCTTGGTATGCACAATTCTTGACAAAGATGTCACCTGCTTCGTTTCAATTTCAAAAAACGTGGTGCAGTCTGTAGTAAGTCAATAGCACACAATCCACAAAAAAACGGAATTTTCCGTGATTCGCTGACCTGTTTTAAGCATAAATATAATGTATTTTGTTTGTTTATTTCTGTATAAATATTTTAACTGTTTTATGGTCACCTTACAAACAGTGATACAAATAGAATAACATAGAGACAGAGATACAAACAAATTAAACTGCAGATACAGCGAAAAGAAAAAAAAACATCTTTTCGCTGTTTAGATTTTTCCATTGTCTGGAGATGGCAATATAATGATGTAATAGAACTGTAATAATTGTCTTATGAGACGATTTAAGAGGTCTATCAATTCAACATAAGCAAACGATCAATAATATTAAAACAGTAACGGCTGAACTAAAATGAAAAAAAAAATCTTACATTATCGTTTTTCGTTACTTACTTAACATGTGAGATTCTAGATTATTTGAGTTACTGTTTGGCATATAGCATTGCTATTTATTTATATATACTAAAAACAACAATAACAACTTCAATAGATAAAATATAAATAATCACGGATGCCACAAAATTTCTCATTCGATTAAATTTTTTTTGTGTATATTTGGAAGTTTATTAAGATTTAAACTCTAGCTTATTTTTGACCAAGTATATTTGACTAATTTTGTTCGTGGCAAGGTGGTGTTAAATTTCGTCCAAACTGTGTTGTTCGAAAATTGGCTTATAAGAAATAATTCATTTCTTCAAACTACACACTTTTGTGATAATCGCACAAACGTGCTTAATTCTTTTTTATTAGTCGAAATGATTGGTAAATTAGACATGTATATAACATTATTTTGTAACTTATTGTGTTGCAAAATGTTACACTTCTTTCGTTTCTTTGAGAAGTATCATCAGACATAATATCAGCAGGGTTTACGAATAAACTAAAAAATCTGAGTTTGGCCTTTTTTACTAGACGCAGAAAAAGGGTAAGATACAAACTATGCTAGTACTAATTACCAATTAGTTACTAACATTACGTACGGTAAATTTAAAGAAAATAAATTCAACAATATTGTGATCCTCTTATCTTAATTAAAATGATTCCCTTGTATGACATTATTAATTTAAAAAAAAACTTCACATTGTTCATTATTTACTAGATGGAGAATTTCAAAAATTTTACTTTTCTAAAAATTTTGATCATTTTCTATCGAATAATTTGCAAACTCTCTTCTCACAAAAGCTTTTTAGACATCTTCGTGTTTTTTAATTCTTACATAGAAGTTTCTACCTTTCATCTCTACATAATCAGCTTTACAGTCTTTACAGGTGAGTCGATAGATGCCGCTGTGAGGAAATGATTCTAACTTATCTTTATTATTTCAATTGGAATTGAAATTATAAGCATTCACATTAAAATAAATAGCTTTTCTTAGTTATGATGTTTAATAAGAATATCGACGCAACTGCATTAATTTTTGTGAACAGATAATAGATTGCGATATCAAATTTCAAGTCTTAATATAATTATGCATAAATATATAATTTTATTAAAATATAATAATTTGAAATGAAGCAAATTAAATTTATGAAATTATCGAATCAAATAATATTTAGCAAATGGCTCACGGACACGTTACAAATAAAATGTTAATGATTTAAGAGACGAACGAAGTGGTAATTTTAAAAAAAGAAGGTAATTTTTGGTAGAAATATATTTTCATTTATACGTTGTTATAATTGATAATAACAATAAAATTACAATGATACTTCTTTTCGGTATTAAAAAAGGTAAAAAGAATGCGCGCAACATTACACTATTATTAAAGTAAGGCGAAATGAAATTGTATCCCGCTCTGTGAGTCGGAAATAAAATGATAGGGGAGAAAAAGATATCTTTATTGGTTTGATTTTTCCCCTGTGAACGAAATCGTTTTGTTGAAACAAAGTTGCGGTCTTTTTAACAACCGTAAAACACGTTGAAACCAATGACTGCAAACATGTTGGAATCACAATATTTATTCAGCCTTATAAATAACAACAAATCAAAATCACATTTATTTGACATAATATGTAAATTGAGTATTAATAATCAACGTAAAATATTTCAAGAAAAAAACAATATGAGAATTTATTATTTTTAACATTGCCTTCTGCTTGGATAGAATTGAATGGTATTTTTATTCATGTTCGCTCCCAATGTGGATCATATGGCCTCTTAATAAAGATATCACAACATAAGTTTTTTAAGATATCTGCTTGTTACTTCTTAGAGATTAGAGAGAAAAGATAGAGCTAGAACAGAATTAGAAGTTAGTTATTTAAGGATTAGAAGGGTGAGAGTGACACCTATGAATTCGATAAATCGTTTGGAATTATGTTCGTACTGGGACTTGAACCCAGGAGATCCATCATAAAAACCAACGAGGTTGACCACAGCAGTACGGTCCTGGACTACATAGAAATATTACACTATTTAACTTGGTGTTCTTCCAAATCCTTTATTTCATCAATATTTTTGATATGGGTCTTACTAATTTCACCAAGAAAGTAAAAAAATCAGTTGGCTAACATGTTTTACGGTTTATGACGTCTATCTTTTTTTTATATCTTTATAACCATATCCGCTCCCAATGTGAAGCATTTGGCCTCCTGATCTTTGGTATCTCAACAGAAGATTTTCTACGAGAACTGTTTGTTAGTCAGTCACTCGGCCTCTCTTTTTCAAAGAGAGTTGTAGGGATAGAAAGATCAATTTAGCATAGGACTAGTGGTTAACTAATCGCTCTCGTTACGCCCAGTTATTAAAGGATCGGAAGGGTGGAGGGACTTTTTAGACATCACTAACACCCATGCCTTCGAACAGAAATCGATAAATCAATCGAAAAAATGCCGTTCATTCTGGGACGTGAGATCCGGCACGGGAGCCAGCAACGCTAACCGCTACGCCATAGGAACCGTCTATCGTTACTGTCCTAAAAAGAGCGAGCGAGTGAAAAGCCAAGAGTTTTTGTAGAAACTTCTGTTGAAATTTTCTTTTTCAGAAATCCATGTGATATTGTAAACGGTTTTGGTTAAAAGTCAATCTTTTATAGAGGGATAGCCTTAATCAAAATAAAAAATAAATTTACATATAATGTTATAGTAACAATATATCATATTATTGTAGTATTGATGAGATTAAGGCATATGCTGTAAGCTATTTTTTTTTACTTGTGTCAACAGTTTTGATATCAGTAATGTAAATTCAAACAAAAATAACCGTTTAAGAATCTGTGGCAAATCTTGCCGTATCCATGTCGATACAGTTCGGGTAAGATGTTTATAGAGCTTAAAATATGGCGGTGGAAACAAACCCGATTGAAAATAATTGTCAATCGAATTTCGTAGCCGTTTACATTGGATCGCTTCAAAAATTGGCTAGAGGGTTGAACGCACGATATCAAATAATATAATAATATAAAAACAAATTCATTGAAATTGATAAGGTCGAATAAGATTTTAAATATTTTTAGCGACATTATTTGTTAAGTCGTGTCTGTGGTCGAGTGGTCAACGTCGTTTGTTTCTGTTGCGAAACTCACGGATTCCAATCACAAATATTCTTCTATCCCTATTATTCCGTTTGAAAATGAAAGTTTAAGCAACTGTGTCACATGCAGAGGTGGGCTGCCAATATCTAAACAAAGGGCTCGGTAAATCTTATCCATTTTTTTTTAATTTATCCATGTCCGCTCCCAATGTCGAGCATATGGCCTCCTAATGAAGGTATCTCAACCAAAGTTTTTTTTCAAAGGATCGGAAGAGTGAGGGGGGGGGGGTGAATTTTTAAACATCACAAACACCCATACCTTCGAACAGAAAATCGATCGAAAAGATGCTGCTTCGTACTGGGACTCGAACCCGTGAGGTCCGGCACGAAAGCCCACAACGCTGAATCAAAAAATTAAGGGGCAACTACAGTCTTCTTTAATAAAAATAATAAAACATTTTTAGTACTTTTTTCACATAAAATTTATTAGATCAGGACCGGTTTCGCTCATGATGAGCATTGTCAACTGATAAGAAAAACAATAAAACAGTGATATTTATAAAAAAGTTAAGTGATAAAAACAAGGTATGACAAACAATTGGTATTACAACCTAGCAAAAGAATTGAAGTAAAATACAAGGAAAATAAACTATAAATAAAAAGTTGAAGACCACTTAGCAATGAAACTCAGTTGACAATGCTCATCATGAGCGAAACCGGTCCTGATCTAATAAATTTTATGTGGAAAAAGTACTAAAAATGTTTTATTATTTTTATTATAATGCCATTCCACCAAGTATTGACAGTGAACACCTTAAAAGTGAACAGTCTTCTTTCATAATAAAATTTAAGCAGCTACAGAAATTGCAGTTATATGCTGTATTTGATGTAAGACGAATGATTTTCTTATTTTAATAAGAGGCTCGCCGGCCGTGCTGAAATTTAACAAGGGGCTCGTGTGAGCTCCCCCGAGCCCCCTCCAGCCCACCCCTGGTCACTTGTAGTTCTCATCGTTAAACTTCTGATGAGTTGAGATAAACTTCATATCGAGTCCACATGCTCCACATTGGGAGAAGACATGGCTTATTAAAAACATTATGAAAATTAGTTTTACGTTTTCTCATGCGTGGCTAAAATTTTGAAAATACACTATGCCATAAACGTTATTTATACCACAATCATTCCTAAGCTTTGTCTTTGCAAAACCGTATATGTATATATATTTTTTATTGTATCGCTTTTAGATAGATTGGACAATAATATCAAATGGTTGTTTATTACAAATAAATATTCCACTTAATTTTATGAATTATCATCATCCAGCTCACCGTAATGAATTTCTTCCCTTATTGTATGAAATCCTATGATAACAATATTTTTACTTTTTCAATAGAAGATTCCGAACCGATTGTGGCTTGACTGTACTGAGTAAATACGTGAATTTAGATGCTTGAATATACCAAATGGCGACACCTGAGTCGTTACAGGTGAAACAAATATAAATATGTAAAAAAAATAAGGATTAAATTGATTTTTTTAATTCCTTCAAGCACTCTGCTGAATTAATTATGAATAAGCTATCAACTTAAAATCAAATATCTCGATATATGATTTCTCGGATCTATTGCTATTCTAAGGCAGCCGTATTTTGGCTGCGTTACTATTAGTTTGTTTAAAATATCACTGTGTAAATGTATTTCATAATGATTCGTGTCTCTGTTGGGTTCTAGAACAAAATAACTATTTAATCTTAGCCTGTAACATTTGATAAACCAGTTCGAAAAAGATATCCTCATAATAAATAGTGTTGTGTCATTATAATGATGCTATAATTATTATTCTCTACTAAAAAAAGTAATAAATTTCTATTCATTTGTAAAGCTGATTCTGCAATGTATGGAAGTCATGTTATTGCGTAATACGACGCGCAAATCTTATTTCTGTCAAAATTACACAAGCAATATATTCAAAGTTCGACTTACAAACTACAATTGCGAAAAGTATTGTGACAGGAATGAAGTTGTTATATATTACTTTTTCGTTTGAGAAGGATACAAACAGCACGCCTCTCCCCTATTTTGCTCGGCTCTGTGCGAAAACCCAGCCAATATTATATTTTCTTTCGCCTAACATAACGCTCTGTCAAGGAAATGGGATGCTATAAAAAGAGGAAAGTCAGGTTAGTAGGAAATACTATGTAATCTTATCATTCTTATTATTTAAATATTGGTTTTATCTAATTTTCAAAATAAAACTTAATTTTATATGTTTCTTTTATCATAAATATTCAACTAAACTTAGTTCTACCAACCTGAAAAAAATAAATTGATTATTTAAATGTAAACTAATGACCATCATGAAAATAGATTGTTAATTTTTTGTTTTGGGCTCAAGGTAAATAAATTAACTGATTCAAATGAATTTTTCAGACAATAAGAAACAACATTTAATGATATTTTTGAATACGAAAACTTTATTTTCAAAATGAATCAACGGTACTAAGTTGATTCATTTGCTCTTCGATTGTAATTCCTGACACACACAAATGATTTTTTCTACATTGATTGGTCAAATATTTTTCCGCTAGAAACAATAGAATGCTTCATTACTATTTTATCATTTTTTTTAAATATTTTGTTGCCTTTTAAAATAGTGGAATGAATATAGCTGACACATAAAAGTTTACTTTTAAAATACAAAAAATAATAATATTATAAATTATTAATAATTACATTTGAGGTTGTTGTATTGTTATTTCGATGTACACCAAAAAATACCATTTTAATTTTTATGATTTACGCAGAGGTAGTCGGTTTTTGTTAACTTTCCTCTTTGGGGAAGTCGTAACTTTTCTTCAGTATGTAAATATATTGGATATATGGGGAGAGAAGGTTGGTGTGGCACCGTTTTTCCAGCGACACAAGAAAAAAGACATTATATTTGAAGCCCCCAACATTTTTGCGAATAATAACGTAAAATGGGAAGATCGTTAGGTAGTTTCCGTGAAATATGCTTTTCTTCTCAGATGCCTGCCACTTTCTTTTGTTGTAAATCCTTTATCTTCGAAATGGCCGTAGTATCACAGAGGCGTAGAAAAAAGTAGTAAGTATAAAAACTTTTTAACTTCTGATTTTATAAGTAGGTTTATTACACTATACATATTGCATTCTGTTGTGATATTAAATTACTGATAACAAACAATGTCATAATAATTATGAAATTTTATATTCTTACATACCTTATTGTTACTAAACAATACAGTGAAGAGCACTATAACAAGTTGTTAAGTGTAGTTTTTTTTATTTATTCATTTTATTCCAATCCAATGCAATTTATGGTGCAGCAGTGTTTGCTTACATATATACTATGAATGGTTTTTAATAGATTTTTGTAATAATTGAATTCAATTACTACTGTTTATTTTTTTATCATAATTAGACGTGGTCATTATAATATGATTTCTTTTTCTTGTTTGGCTAATTCCGCTTCATATTCTGTTGTAGCCTCTTATTAAATTTTACTAAGGCCAGCGAGCCCCTTGTTAATTTAAGAGATTCTCAGACCAAATCAGTACATAAATGCAATCTTTGACTTATATATTATCTACGACAACTTCAGTATAAACAGTAGTGCATCCTAAGCTATTTACATTGATAAGTTTACAGTATTTTTAACATTGTTACATATTACATATGAGTGTTTTAAGTAACAATCGATTGCTTCTTTAAGTATTGTATATAATTGCGAATGAGTGATAAAAAAATTGACACTGAGAATAGCTTTTTGCGAGCTTCTTGTTAACGTATTGGCAGCCCACCGCTCGATTTTGGCATCATAATACTGTGTAATAAAAGATTTCTTGTCCCACTTGGATAACTACGATGGATGTCAGTGGTCGTAAAATGTGAATGCAAAATCAATCCGTACATAAAAATAGACAGATTTGATTCACTAAAAACACGGGAATAATCATTGATTAAATTTTATTTTATAATACAAACTATCATAATATATACAAGAAAATTGTAATAATAAAAACATTGACTCGTGATATTTAAGTCCTAAAAGTAATGTAAAACAACGCTGCTACGTCAATGAACTTATTTTTTATTCGTATTTTAGACGATTTTCCAGAAAATTTATCCTGAATATAAGAGGGTTTGGGGTGGCAATGCGTGATAAATCATAGAAAAAACAACATGAAGGATATAAGATTGTGATATGTAAAATACTTTTATAATGGTACACACTACATACCAATGGTTCAAAAGTTTTTGTCCTTTTTTAGTAGAAGCTATAAAAGTAAACATAAAATAATTACAATCACTTGTGATTTGCGATGTAAATAAATTATTTATTTAATTGTTATTTTACATATAATACGCTTGAATAAAGCATATTTAAAGATTTTCAATAATTGTTTATGTATAAATGAATTGACTTTCAATTTAAATTATCAAAAATATTATGTTGTATCTTATGGGAGACAATCAATCATTTTACGTAAATAAAACTGCAAAATTCTCACGAAATAAAAAAAATGTTAATATGGTATACTATTATTGGTGAAAATAATGTTGTATTTTGGGTTGCTATGCCACTAATCAACTATAACACTATCGTCTGCATTATTATGACGACATTGTAGATACTAAAAAGCAAATTTAGGACAGTTGTACTGAAATTCGGCTTATGTTATAAAAATATTGTCACTCGTGATATCCCTTTTGTGAGACAGTCTTCAGTCATCTGGAACTTCTGGCAGTGGTCTCCAAGTCTTTCTCCAAAAATAGCAGTTGAAAGTTTTTTTGTGGTAAGCAATGACAGTATTATCAGCTGTACAAACCCATGTACTGTAATATCTCAAGGTTTATGATGATATCATTGACCAAAAAAATATTCTTTCTTTTTATATGTATTTTTATAAAGACTGAAATCACACTTCGTTATATGATTGTATCGTTTGCCGATTTTATAAACCCATTACAAATTATATATATTAATTTATGCTGGAAAGCTGAGTATTTTTAGAGTTGATTATTATATGTATTGCAGTCGGGATGCAAGTTCCTCGATGAAACTTGAGAACTCTATATGGGACACGAAACTTTGTCATTAATCTAACCCAATAAAGCTTTGTTTTTCATGCTAACGTTAGTGCTCATATAATAGCTAGAGAGCATTAAAATGTAATATTCCCTGTGGCACTTAGTTCGCTAAGTTTGAGAAACTTTTCAGGGGCTTTAAGAAGATTACTATCCAATTAAAGTTTGTTTCTTTCGCATAATGTCCTAGATGGGAATATAGTTAATCCCCAGAATCCGCAAAGTGACGATAAACTTTTATTGATGTAAGATCAAAACCAGAGAATTTAAACAAGTGTTTTATATGAATTAATAAAATACAATAAATTAGTTTTGATCAAAAAACATTCACGGCTCAGGTTTCAAATCATATAACAAACAATCTCTGATTTTGATCAAACACTTTTATTTACTATAAATGCACAAAATATGTAGTATTATCAGGTAAAAGGGCTGTTTTTTTCTATTTAACTATGTTTTTGCACCTTACAAGTGTAAGAATTTTGATAAATGGTTGAATACACTTATTAAAAAGAATGTGTTAGGTTATTAGATAACAGTTTTTGGAGAGTAGATTATTTGACTAAATAAGACAATGGGTTGATAAAAAATACCAACAGTAATTTGTCATTTTTAGAAAACTTTAAATTTAAAATCTAATTTAATCAAAAAGTTATAATTATAAGTTATATTATTATTCTGCTTTACTTAAATTAAAATCCTGTAGTAAAAAACAACAAACTATTTACATATTTTTGATAAACTTGTTCCATAAAGCACAAAGAAAGTTAATTAACTTATATTGAATAAATACTAATAATTTATCAAGTAATAAAAGTGATGTTTGTATACTAGTACAATATTATATTACATATCAGTTTGTAAATATCTTTGATTTTGAGTGATATGTATGAATTTAATTGATTTCAGTAGTAAAAAATAGTTCACATTATTCATTTCACTTTATATAATCCTATTTTTCCACAGAGCTGCAGCAATTAAATATTATTGAAAAGAAATGGCTGAATCACAGAAAAAAGTATATACTATATAAATACATAGATATATTTGTGTAGCATTTTTATTTTAAATTGAAATATATTGAGTGAATTGGAAATTGACCATTTTATTTTCATTTATATTTTCGTCTACTGAATGTTGTCTATTGTTGATTTTACGATATATGTATGTAAATCGTTAATATTCTTCTAAAAACCACGAAACACCACATTTTTATTATAAGCACGAAAGTAAAGATATATATTTTATTAAGTAAGTCTGTTTCTAATGTGACTTATATAGACTCCGTATCAACGGAAGTGATTCTTCTGAGGATGGACAGGAAAAAAAGGCAAAACTAGTGGTTAGCTAATCACTTTAACAACGCCCCGTTTTCAAGATAGGATAAATAGGACGCAATTTTAAACATCACAGACATTTATGCCTTCAAAAAAAATATCAATTTTTGTAACTGCACGAATTCGATTTTGAGTCCGTGAGTTATGTAATTAGCCAATTGCTTTGAATATTCGACCACGGACGAACAATATCTACATATAAAAAAATAAAGTAGTTATACCATTATAGCATTTACTGAGCACCTATTTGAAGTGTTTTTGCTAAGCGAATTCCCATTTGGCTAGTTAATCATTGGGGGTTTTTTATGCTTTCGCCCCCTTAAATAAGCACCACTCCCTCTACTTTCAGTGTGTTTGCTGTTAGATACAATGTACTATTTATTGTTGAGAAGTATACTCTCTACGGATTAAAATATTTAATTTTTTATATGATAATTAAATCAGAATACTTAAAAAGTTTAATTAAATAACTTATTAATAACCACAAATGGACAAAAAAACAATTTTAACTGTGGGCTTACGATGAATGTGAACGTGAACAGTTTGGTTGGTAATCTGTTTTCAACATACGACTTTTTATAAAATATACGAATGCAAATGTAAATATTCTAGATATCAATTAACTCAAGATTTTAAATTAAGATTATTGAAAAATAAATTATATCACAGACACACATACCTTTGAATATATGTACCATGAACCAATATGTATTTAAGACATATTTTATTTACGGCAAAAAAATACAACTGAGTGATCAAAGATTTGACTTTAAAATACTGTTTTGAAAAAATATAATCTAATATATAAAAATGAATGTTTGTCTGTTCGTATTTTATGCGTTGCCACACCGCTCATCCGATTGAAATTAAAATTTTTGCTTGCACTTTCGGGAAGGTTATAGGCCTAGTAAAATTAACTAACAGTATGTCTTATATACAAAAATCAATGTTTGTATGTCTGCCATACAGTTCATTTTGACAACGTATGCTTGCACTTGCGCGTAGGTTATAGTAAAATTAACTTACAGTAGGTGGCACGTGTGTTGTACCATTGGCAGCAAACGTCAAATGTCAAACAGACAGATAAAGAAAACATGCACTTCAATAAACACAATTAAAGCACTTTCTTTCTTTGAGTGGCATTGCAACGCTTCCCGGGAACCGGCTAATACTAAATAGTTATTGAGTGGGACGAAATACTGCATGTATTTTCAAAAAAGCGATTGATATTCATATTAAGTAGGCTTCATTTATGTAAGCTTCGGTCGTGCCTTTACATTTCCTGTTTTATTTCTTTTTCTGTCTGTATAAATAAATGTATGGTAATTATTGTCAATCGACGCTGACAATTATTATTTCTGATTGGGCAAGCACGCTCAAATTATTGCGCGAGAATTTGCAAGTCATTATTATCTGTTCTCGCAAAGTCTATTTCCACAGCGTAATGGAGCACCAATTTCCCGCGCTTTTCCGCACGTATTAAAGCGGCCGAAGGGGGATTGGGTGGCAGTTTGGATGATTACACAGTCTCGGCCAATCAGAGCTCGCCGTTTAACTCAGAAATGGCTGCTAACCGAAATGCGGAACGTGTGCTTTGTTCGCAGCGGTACAGCACGATAACAATATGGATAATAAATAAATAAATATTGTTGCACAATATAAAAACTCATATATCCAAGACCTTTATTTGTATATTTTTTTAAGTTTACGAAAGATGATTTAAAGTGAAGGTTTATTGTACTCAAAAAGTTTAAAATTTACGTTTAGCCATTTATTATGGATTGATAATTATTAATAAACAAGGAAAAATAAATGCTGTCTAAAATAAACTATTTTTAAACATAAAAACTTTAAATGTATTAGAAATTTTATTGGCTTAATTAAAACGCTTGGAGGAAAATTGTTGTTTTATGAAAAAGTGTTGTTTTATGAAAATTTTATTTTTGGCTTACGCAAAACATTAAATTGCAGTTTATGTGACGGAAAGAGGCGAGAACCCTGACCAAAACATGTTTAAGCACGCCCCCTTAATAAAATTTGTATTTGAGAGGTATTTTTGAATAATTACGTGTTTAATGTGAATAATTTCTGTTTTAAAATTTTGTTCATTTCTATACGTGTTGTCACAAACGACCCGGATTATGCCTTTCGAAATATTAATTATTAAAGCATTCAAGTGCACGGATAAACTTGAACTGGCGGTCAGTTTATAGTTTTACTGTACATATTACACCTACTATGTGTAATTGCTTATTACATGAAATAGGCAAAAAAAATGTCCAATTCATGAAAAGTTCAAATTCGTTGCTTTGTTCACGAATTAGGCAAGTTTTAGTAAAATTATAGCTCACTTGTTAAGGCAAATAATTTGAATTTTTATTGCTTAGTGACTTGGATCTATAAGAATTGCAAAATTTTGGATCGGGAAAATAATTACGTATATGTTTAATATTTAAGAATTCGGGAGTGAGTGGCTTTACTCAGTGAGTGGCTTATTATAGATAGAATTAATATTATAGATTTTCCAAGTAAATTTCATTTTTTGGTGTATAAATAATATATAAACATAAAAAATATAAATAAAAAACTCTATTGTCTGCTGTTTTCAACTCGTTACGGTCATTGATTGTATGTGGTAATTGAAATTTGATATACTCTGTATGTCTTGATTGAAAATATAATGATGAGCCCTGAATACTATACGACAAATGTTTAATATATTATAAAACTAAAAAGTAGATCAATTTTTTAGATGTGAATATTCACGTTTTCTTGATTGCTGAGACATTGGATAGGAGCAGTTGTTGCGAGAAGCCAAAATTGTCACGTTCAATGCGGAAAAAATCTTAAAATATTAAATTTATTCATGTTATTTCAAAAAATATATATTTACAAACGCTGAATAATAATTCCGCGGCGCTCCCTTAATATAAAGCCTTTTATATAAAAGCTCTGTAATGTTGCGATGTTTTTACAGTGCCGCCGCTTCGCTGGGATGTAACAATATATACCCACCACTTTAGCAAGTTAATCGGGTAACCCATACCTCCCCACCCCACTGCCGCCTCGTTTGGATCGTTTGCCATTTAATCTACCCCCACCCCTCCTCACACTCATCTGGATGATAAAGGGATGTTTAGCCTGGTTCATGGCTGCGCAAATCGTTTCGGCGAAATTGCTTTGTGTAATTTGTCTCAGGATAATTTTCTGCAAATAGCTTTATTTCATGTTATAGACTTATAAAATAGTTATTTGCTTTTATAAAAACAATGTTACAAAGTACTTCAAAAATTTTTGAACATTAAAATTTGATCTACTTATAATAATTGAAGATTCTCTTATATTAGGTTGTCTCATAAGTCATTGTGTATTTTGAGCGTCACTTTAGAGATGTAAGGTTTTACAAATTTCTTAAATATATGTGAACTATTGCTGAATGTATAACATCTTATTTTTGAATACCTTTTGACACCGCTAATCTTGGATCTGCTTTGATGATAGCACTTATATTCTCAGCTTAAGTTACTTGAGTTCATACCACATAAAATTGTTGTCACTACCAAAAAAATACCAGAAAATATCTTAAATTTTAAAAATTAAAACTTAAAGCATGTAAGCGCGTGTATAAAAAATACGCAAAGGCTTATGATCCAAATTATTATAGTTTCCAATGCATATTTTACAGGGTATGATTAATCTGCCTTAATAAGAAAAGTAAATCTCGTATTTGAACATTTAACAAGTAAAGTAAGTTTCTTTTGATCTCTAAGCCAACCCCTATCACTATCAGCAAATATAGCGCAACCCACCCCCAAGGGTTCAGCGTTTCAGACACATTGCCAAAGATGTTAGAAGAAGCGTAGAAATTTGGTAATAAGTTCGTTTTACCAACTACCTTTGAGTGTAATACTTTTGAACATTATTTTTTATAGAAAATTTAAATTAACTTTGATTATTCCACGTATTGTGTTACTAACTGTGACACGTGTTTTGTCTCTTTCAGAGGCATCTTCAGACTGACTATCGCAAAGTTTGCTTAAGTAAAATAATCAAAGTTAATTTAAATTTTCTATTAAAAAGAACTTCCACAAAGTTACCGCCGAAACCACCGAAATTATTATTTTTTATAATTAAAAAGCTTCATTGTTTTTCCTTCGACCTGAGGTAAAATTCATTTTTCCATTGTATTGTTGATAAATATTACTGTAACTGTGTAGCAAGTAATAAAAAAACATCAATTCTTTTGTTACACTTAAGATTAATGAATTTAATATTGTAAATTAATTAATTGCTAAAATTGAACAAAATTTTGATGCGCTTATGAGAAAAATTCATATTGATTTTATTGACCATTTACTTATCAGTTTCTTGATGCTTGTTTTTTTTATTAAAAATATTACATCAGAAATACGAAAGGTAATAATAGACTTACTGGTGATTCTGTCATTTAAAAGTATTTTATCAATAGTGTAAACAAAATCATTTAATAATAAAGTGTGCTCTTTTTTAACACTTATTATTTGTATAAAACATTAAACTTTATATTATGGTTGACAGTAATGTTAAAAAATGTTTAATCATACCTATGCTTCGTACATTCGAGTTTATGTATCGATAAAATTATCTATTTATAAAATGTGACCAATTATTCTTGATCTATAAAAAAATAATAATGGATAATATTTATAAAATTCAATTACAGATTGCAATTACAGAAGTGATCGTTTGACGAAACCGTTCTTTATGGTGTCAAATAAATATTCAAAAAATAAAACACTCTTTTGTACTAATTCTAAATTTATTAAATATCAGCATGTCAAGCATTTTCAACTGATGCTCGTCACGAATATACTTAGTTTCCACCAATTATTAAAAGGGAACTCTTTTACTATGAGTGATCAAATATATATTTTATAAAAAATGTTATATAAATTATATTTTGTATAAGTTTAGTAAAATCGATAGTTTACAAATGCTTATTGTATTAAACACGTACTTGCTAAATTTTGCCGATATTCATTGAAATTTATCTTTCCTCTATGAGTTGTAATTTTCAGAACTGTACAAATTTAACAAACGCCCTAATAGGACAGAAATAAAGTCATAAAACACGCAAATAAAGGCTCTATTCATTTCCATTCCAGTGAATACTGTTTAATTAAGTTTCCGCTTAAGTCTTTATACGTTTTACTCATAAAATGATAGATATGTACTTATTGTTCTTGGTATCATGTACGCTAAGTTGAGATTTAAATTAGCAATCGATTCGGTGACAATTACTTCAAAACATTTAAAAAATACATTAAAAAAGTGTCAGACATACTTTTTAAATCATTTGAAGGCACGACGCGTCGTGCCTTCAAATGATTTATTTTTCATGTTTCATATTAAATATCTCCGTTAAGATGTCTGCATATTAGGTTAAATTTAAACGAGCTTATATATTTTTTGGTTCTGGTTTTCGTCCTCGCGCATGCCGTCGTTCTGGTTGTCGCCAATTCACCATTCAATATGATCCAATGCTGCGAAACTAACGATCTGTATCTTGTACAAATTTCAATTAACAAACTACGGCCTTGTGTTTTCTCTATGATTGCCAAATGCATATTTGACAAATTGAAACTTCATATAGCATTAACGATTGAACTGTTATTGTTTTAAATTAATTTTGAACATGAATTTTCACAAAGTAACCTTGAATCAATGGAACATAATTATATTTTACGCTGTTGCAATGCCCTCTTAAATATGTTAAATAAATTAAAGTAATCATCAACAACTTACTAATTACTACCAGGGTTATGGAGTTGGATAAAAAAATACGATTTCGATTCCAGCTTTAAATACATAAATAAACTGAGTTCAACTCCAAATTGTTTTTTTTTTAATAATTAACGGCTTATTTACATATCCGTATACCATCAGATTAGTTTAGTTACTAGAATAGTTCTAATAAATTTACCAATCAATATGATGAAAAGACTAATAATTGTTCGATACCTTAAAATTATTTTTCTACGATTTTTCTCTTTAACTCTAGCTTCACATCTCTTAGCGTAAAAATGTATGATTATGAATGCTTATTATAATACTTATATTATTATTATTAAATTACTAAACAGTTGTAATGCTTCACATTAAATATTACGGACACATCTATTGCATAGTACGTATCTGCTAAATTCTCGTAATTATAACGTACCACGTAAAGCGCTTTTCAAAATGGCGTTACGTTTACGTAGTCGCATATACCGCCACCCCGGTTTAATGGCCGACCCACCGGAAATACGTTTGTCTCGCTTCCGCCGGCACGTTAATTTCAGCGTCATTGTTTCCGCTTTTATGAGACCAATTTTAGGACAATCAGTGGAAAAGTTTTGGTACGAGTCTATGGTTTTTTTGGTGTTTAAAAAAATCATATTGTTCGGCCGAAGAGTTTTTAACAATATTGTGATCTGTCCCTAATATTTGATTTAATCAAACATACAAGTAAAAAATAATAATTGTATAAAGCAATATCTTGTGCGATATTCTACGTTGAATCATATGATTTTTTAATCCCAATAGTCTAAATATTATATAATCTATAACTATAACTAATCCAATTTAAAAGCACAATACAACATGAATTTGAAGCGAACATTTGCTTGTATACATATTATTATAACAAAATTTCGACAGATTTTGAGAGAGTGGTTTCTGAAATTTTACTTTAAATTACTTTTTGTCTCATTATTTGTTTTATCATGTTCACTTCCATTGTGGAGCAAATGAATCCCGTATTGAGTTTAACTTCGTTGAACAGAAGTGTTTCTACGACAACTGCGTGTTACTTCTCTTTTTTAAGGGGGTATTCTAGTGTAGTGGCACGAATTTTGAGTGTTTTTTCGAGCTTTGTAAAAAATAAACAAAGATTTTTTTTAGTGTCCATTTTTTAAACATTCGTTTATTTATATTTTAAATATATATAAAAAAATAAAATAAATAAAATAAATTCAAAACTCGAAAAGTTATCGGCTGGTCAAGGGAGGGGTTCAAAAAAAAGATGGTGTCCTCACGTACACGATTTCAACCTTTCTGGTAATTTGAAAAAAAATAATTTAACGGATTCTTAATAAATAAAAATGTTGGTAGAGACCCTACTTTGAAAAAGTTAACAATTTTTTTTCAGAAAATGGCAGCCGTTTGAAAAAAAATGGATATTTTACGTTTTTTTAACAGTTTCAAATTTTTTAAAAATAGTAAAAATTAAAATTTTGACTTAAATCTGCTACAGGCTCTAGAAAAATTTATATAAAAGGTTCACACAAAATTTCAAATAAATCGGTTTGGTAGAACATGGGTTATTATGTACGTCAGCTTGAAAAAAGTAGTTTCGAGAAAAACGCGTTTAAAGTTTTGAGATTCGATCTGTTCCGTTCGGACCAGCTTAGTTGCTGCGTCACCAAGATCACTGTAACTCAGTAAATAATTGAAATTTTGAAAAATACCTTTGAGGACATACTCTCAAATGTTTAAACTTTAGAAAAATATATAAAAAAAAGAATCGACTTTTTAAAATTTCTACACTAGAATACTGCCTTAATAGAGTATGTATAAAAGGGTAAGTCTAGTATAGGATAAGTGGTTGGCTAATCGCCTCACTTTACCATATTTTCAAGTAAGGCGTGAGAAAGTTAATTGTAGACATCAAAGACATCCATGTATTTAAAAAGAAAAATTATATAAATCGATTGAAACATCAGTTTATGAAATTGTCCATACTGAGACTCCATCTCGTGAAATACATAACAGAAGCCAATAACGTTGACTACTCAACCATGGACCAAGGACTCACTGATCTACTTTTACATATTGTTTTATTTGCTATGCAATTATTGATTTACCATTAATAAAAAGTTGTATTACGAATAATTTACATAGGGCATGTCGAATCGAAGTATCATTGATTTGAAATTAATATTGTATAGCCACGATAAAAATGAGACAAACATTTGACATTTTTCAATTTATTATTTTGATTGAAAACGGAAAAGGTTCAGAAATTTTAATTTGATTCTCCATAATATAATGTTTGTATTGTGTTTTTTCGCACATGATATTAATATTAATAACAATTCTATATCCCATGATATTTGTATTTGCGTAGTCCATTTAAAGCTTACTTATGTCGTAGACCGGACATTGGGAAAGCGGAAATTCCGTTTCCATTAGACGGATCGTTAGCAAATGAATCGTCTCCAAAGCGCAAAGTGGGGGTTAGGGATATGACTATTTCCATCTCTTACTATTGTATTTTCCAGTGAGGGTTGTCTGTGTCGCTTAACAAAGGAGGAGGGTGAATGGATTTAGACTTCTCTCAATTATATTTATCTCTGTGAATTATGGTGATATGATTCACATAATATGTGGATGTTGCAACCTCGATACATTTTTTATATTCCGCAAATTTATGAATATATTCTTAAGCTCTTTATTCTTAAACATTTTAAAATAATATCTATTGAAAAAAGAAATAAACTGCTTTGATACATAAAAATAATATTCGTCGGACCTCACTTACGTCCACGTGGAATATATTATAAAAATATACTTGAATGCGTCTGAAAACTTTTTAGTTTTATATTACATATTGAAGAAATAAGGAAAATTTTGTGTTCACTAATAAAAATATTGAACGACAAATATACGTAGAGATATTTTTTAATATTTTTTTACGTAATGTGTAAAATCAATTCTCAATAAGTTTGTTTGAGCATTTTAAAATTGGTTACACCGTAAATAATTCTTTACCAGGTTTATTTATAAACTCGTAGGAATCAATAAAACTAGTGGTCAAATAATCTCTATTTTTACCCGTCGCATTTGGAATCAAATACAGGGTATTTGAGAAAATATAAATATTTACATCCAAATTCAAAAACTGGGTAAAAAAACGTAGTCCCAAAGCTTAGCAAATTGAAAATTAAAAGGCATCGGCTTTTTGATTTCGGAATCGATTTATAAGATCATAATCATTATGTATACTTTTATTTTATTAAATACAGATAATATTATAACAATAGTTATTGATTGAATTGGCATTTACTTGTTACAAATCCATTGCAATTAGGTGAAAAAATAGAGAAGTGTTTCTCGATGGTTGCTATCTCGGCGTATGCCTTCATCAGAAATAGTATAATTGGTAAATAAATTTGATTACTTTTAGGGTGTACTCTGTCAAAACTTGGTAAGACAACATTGTATTAAAATAAAAATACTCATTTGTACTTATTGAAATATAATTTTATAAAATCAGGACCAGTTTTGCTTATGATGAAAATTATCAACTGATTGTCAGTTCAGATTATCGATTGATAATGATCGTCATTAGCGAAATCAGGCCTGATCTTATTAAAAAAGTGATGTTAGTAAAAATGAGTATTTTTTAAAAATATCAATTTGAGAATTTGTAAAAAATAAAACATTTATTTTCATCGACGCTAGTGTATATGAGAATACTAAGCGTCATATCATCGCTCCGATTTGTGCTCTATTTCTCTCCCTCGTGCATTTTCTTCCCCAAATATCCTGCATGCCTCCCCCATCCCTCCTCTCATGTTACAGCAACCAGGAGTTGTCTACCTCTCCTCGAAACCGCTCTATTGATCTGTTTTATGTAAACGTTTATGTATATGTTTATAAGAAAACCAAAAAGTAGATCAGTGATATTCATTTATTTATGCATTCAGTTCTACATTATGTAAAATAATTTTGTTCTCTCTGGGTAAAATAAACTATTTTTTTTATTTTATAGTGTATGGGGCAACTAGTGTATGTACACTATGTCTTAAGAAAGCGTTTTTTTTATTATTTAGATGCTTATTTGAATAACAGTAAACAATATTTGCACGATAGCACCAACCATGTACGTTGCAGAAATCTCAAATTACCGTTAAATTGATTTTATTTAAAATTAAAATAACCGTACATTCCTTTTGCACTATTTGGAAATCGTTTTTTTTAGATAAATTTAAGACATTTGAAACTTGGTTTCAAATATTAAAATTGATGTTTTTTTTTTGTTGTTCAATTAAAAACATTAATATTTTGATTTGAAAATACCATGGTTACAAACAAAACGACCTGAAATACTTACACTACGCGTTGAAATTATCGGGTTTATTTGAAAATATTTTTACTATGTGTTTTGTTTTGTTTCATTTTTTTTTTATAACGAATACTAACAAATAAAAATGTAGTTTTTTGTAAGAGTGCTTAAATATGCTAAGTTTACGAAGTTTTATTTTTTTAAGCCTTTTTTGCTTAGTTTTAAAAATCGGCTTAAGCCGAGATTTACGAAATATTGTAATCCGAAAACTGGTTTTTTGTGAACCTGTGAAGAAAATTCTGCCGAATAATAAAACGGTTTCAGACACAAAATTGGAAAGTTAAATATCTAATGTTTTAATTTAAATTTGCATATTATGGACATGAGGTGGGGTATAGGTGTCCTTTCTCCATTAGTGACTACAAAAATACTTTTTTATAGTTAATTGCACATTAATTGTATGGCCAAATATTGTATTCCTTTATTTCAATTAATGTTCCTTCTATAGTATTTTATTGCTAAAACTAATTATTATTCAGTTGACACTAAAACTTTAAGCCTTCTTCGTATGTTGAGTTCTATATTAAGCCAGTTCCTAATTATTTCGACCGTGATAAATTTTCAAAGGTGTGATCATTTCGATTTTAATATACGTCATCAGGACGAAAAGAATTTTCATTGGGTGAATTGACATTCTGAAACGATCCAAAAAATCATTTAGACACTTTACCACTTATGAATTATCGGGCAAGTTTGAATCCCCATCATTATGATTCGAGTCCCGTGCGTGATAAATTTAAAATAACGACTGTCGTAGGTGCAGGATGATGGGAAAAAAGCATCAGTCCTGGATTCCAGACTCATCTGCAGCATCTGATGAAGTCGGCAAACTTGGAGATGAGAAGAATTTGTTGACGCATTAAGGACCGGCACGAGTTATTTGTTTAATATTTATCAAACAATTTTTATTATTTTATTGATGAAAATTATATGCTATATATACTTCGTTTGCGGAGTTCAATGATTCGATTCCTATTAATTTCAGTTTCATAAATTGCAATTTAAATCGATTTATAGACTTGTGTTCTTGCATGGATGTCTGAATTCTTAGATTAAAATGAGACGTAGCGAGTGTGAACTACTATTCTTGTCGTAGTCCTGGCCTAGTGCATCATTTTATCTTTAAGCAGTTGACAATGCTCGTCATGAGCGAAATCGGTCCTGATTATATAAAATTAATGTGGAATTAGTACAAATCAGTGTTTTTTAAATATTTATCTTTTAGGTTTTTATGTTTTTTTCTTACCAAATAAGAGAGGTTGAGCAATTCATTAGCAGTTATCGTAAAACAGCTTTTATTAATAATAAAGGAAGCTCCACAAGAAGTCCACAATCTTCCTATTGGATGGAGGTGAGCACGGTAGCAAAAAATAAATATGCGATTTATCAATATCTGAAATAGCCGTTTTTAAGTGAATTCAGAAATTCATATAAAAACGTTTAGATAGTTTTTTTGCGTGAAATCAAGTTTCAACAATGAAGTAGATAAATATCCCAATCAATGTATGGAGACCCTTTTTTTGAAATCAATAAATATATTTATTTATACATGAGTCCTTTGCCAAGTGATCAAGACAAACGACCTTACCTCCGCTTACCTTCTGTTGAGATACTTCCATTAGGAGGCTATATGCTCCGCATGGGGAGCGGACATGGATTAAAAAAACACTATAAATCTAACTTAATCATTATTTTTATCCAGGATACTAATTTTAATTCTGATTTTTAAAATAATTTTGAAAATAATTAGGCAAGCTTTTTTCATATTATGCAGTGATTTTTTATGATTTACAGCTTAAGCAATAAAGACATTATTGCGTAACAACTTATTTTCTTAAGATAAAATGTAAATGCATGCTCTCCGTGGGTTATACCTACACCTTCATAGCCTAGAATAAAAGTCGATCGGTCAGCATGAGAAAGACATGAATATCTGTCGCCCGCTATCAAAGTGTTTGACGAAAAACGCGTTATATTTTCGCGATTTATTTTTCAAAATTTTTGTTTTGTCCGTAGACGGAAACACGTGTTTGCGAGCCACCGCGCATCCCATTCTACGCAACACTATTTTAAGTGTTTTATTTTCCCGCTCTATTGTTTCGACTGTCAAATTTAATGGCAGGCATTCGTTCAAGGTATAATATTTCGTCTTTTTGTCATCGCCTAACACTTTTGATGATTGTTTATTTTATTGAATTATTTTCAACTGACGTATGTTTCGTCTGAATAATAATGATTGTTTATAAAAACAAGATCCAATTAAAGCATAGCTAAATGAATGCCTCGATAAGCTTGCTAAAAACTCTTTGATACAATGCGAGATAAACTCACTGACTAGTACTAAACAGAGTATACATGATATTACGGATTAAGTTATGTCAGGTATGTAAGATAAAAAGAGGGCAAAAATGACAACAAAATATTGAAACTTTTGAGGTAATATAAAATTTCTGATGACATTAAAGCACAACTGCGTGATTGCGCGCTTACAGCAGTGGATAGTGCTGTACAGTTGGCAGCACAATGAGTGCATACTCGATTATTTTTATTTTTGTAAACTTATAAATATGTTTGTGTTGTTAATATTGATTATTCACATATTAAAGTGTCCATTTTTTCTCTCGTGTATACTAACACTGGCTAAAATGGACAATGTATACATTGTCTAGTTAATTCTACATTGACTAAGAGCATATTTTAACTGTGAAATAGATAAAATACACTCATAAAGATTATAGTCAGGTCTGTATAACAGCTCACGATTAGAAAATCCCATCTCACGCCTTTTTTGTAGTCCCGGGGGGACTTTCATTAGAACATTCACCATTAAATAGTGGACAAATTTAGAATTTTCAAAATTTTTGGTCGGCGATTTTCAAATGGGAATTTACAGAAATGTTACTGCTCAATTTCAAAAATCCAGGAATTAAAAAAATTCCCAAAATGAAAAAATTTAGTACCCTTTCTTAATTTTTTGTCTGCATTCCGATTTCAAAAACGCAGGAATTTTCGGATTTCCCAAAATGACAAAAAAACATTTTTTTTTTATGGTCTCACGAATTTATAAAATTATTGAGAATTTCACACTTCTTATCCTCAATCCGGAAAGCCCGGGATTAGTACTTACACAATCCCAGGATTTCGGGATCGTGAAATTAAACGGGATTCCGGGATTTGACACCCTACTCACGATCGTCACATATAAGCTGTAAACCGATTTGGTTATTTTTGCAGTGTGAGTATAATTTACTCTTTGCGCCTATGAACATGGATTTTTGTCGATCAGTGGACATTTTTGTAGTCGGTGACAAAGTGAAAGATGCTTGGTTTGTAGTGAATATAGTAAATGAATAAACTATCCATATGCGAAGTATGTTTGTTTTCTCTAAATATTCAGAGACTGTCATATGTTTTCGATTTTATTGTACATTCGCGGTTTTCGTGTTGATAAAACACAAACTGCGAATGCAGAGATTTCCGTGTATTGTTTTACAATCGTAGATCGTCGCATTGAATTCCACAATACTTGTAGCTCAATAATAAAGCAGAAATCACATCTGCTGTGCTGATCACTAAGAAAATTTCATACATCGAGGTGTCTCACAATTTGTCGCCAAATATAAATCTTAAAAGAGCCATTCAAAAAAACTTTGAAAATATTTAAAAAAAACTATAACAAACTGAAACAAAATCTTAAAATATTAAGGCAAACTTATGAATAATATACAGTACAAACAGTTTAAAACACAAACATTAATATAAATACAAATATAGTATAAGCGATTATTTGTAAAAAATAAAATTGACTGATAATATCATATGTTAGAAATATGGTTTCTAATATCTGTCATAATATTAGCTATTGACTAAGTAATAAAATACAAAGCCATAAATTTAACATTATTATTACGCAATTTGTATTTTTTTTCAAATATTCTTACAAGTAGCTAGTTTAACATTAAAAACATTCGTATTTGTAGAAGTAAATTTTCATCTGAGTTGAGATGAGAAGCTCCATTAGAAAATTGAATGCTTCAAACTGGAAACGGGCATGGTAAAAAAATAACACAAACCCATATATTGCTATACAGTGGAACCCCGATCTAACGTTCTCGCATTGTTCGTTTTCCCGCATGGATCGTTTATTTTTCATAGTCCCGGCCAAGCACCCATGAGAACAATGTGAAAGAATCCCGGATTAATTGTTCCCCGATTTACCGTTTTCCTCGATGTATCGTTTAAATATTTTGGTCCCGTCACGAATATTATCCCGATTGACCGTTTTAGTTGAATATTTTTCATAAATAGTTTTGCCTCGCATTTCTTTTCGCGTTTTTTTCAGTGGAACCCCGATCTACCGTTCTCGCTATCTTCGTTTTTTTGCATAGATCGTTTATTTTTTCCTCGACCAAGACAATATTTCATAATTCCCCGTTTATCATTCCCCGATTTACTGATTTCCTCGATCTATCATCTAAATATTATCGTCCCGTCCCAATTATTATCCCGATTAACCGTTTTTGTAGAATATTTTTTCTTCGCTAAAATAGTCTTACATAGCATTTAGTTACATAAATAAATAAGTTTTTTGAAAATTAAACATTTTTTTGGTATTATTTGAAGATTTCCCGCATTATTCGTTCATTTATTAAGGTCCCTTGAAAAACGTAGAATCGAGCTTCCACTATACATCAAATATGTGTACGAATTGTTTGCATAGATCTCAAGCAAGATACTTTTTGCCGTCAAGTTCCCATCTCGGAATGCGCATTAAAGTCGTAAATTGCACCTCTGCGCGCATGTCGCTTAAAAACTCTATCACGGGCGCAATCAACGCGACAGGTTACCTCATCGTACAATCGCTACACAACTCGGCAAAATGAACATAATTGAATATGAAACTATTGTTTTTTTTACTATCATTATTTATCCATATAAACAAATGCCTATGTATGGCATAATGCCTTCCACCAGTGCGCCATGTATTGTATGACTACAATAATTATAAATAAACCCAAGCAATGCATTTATATCTATAAAATAAACCATATGTATATTATTTAAATTATTGTTCATGTAAGTATTAATTGTATTTGTTATTCTTTCGTTTCATCTTAATGCCGTATGTTTTTTTTGTTTCATGAATAATATCGTCGGTATACTAACAGAAAGCGATTCGATTCGATTCGATAATCATGAAATTTAAACATCTCTATTAATGAACTAGGTATTTTTTATTACTTATCGTGACAATCACTTCATGAAATTTGATAATGATTAACAAATACGACCCAAATATTCAAAAGCGTCATTTATTAAGTGTTTTTTTGCCAAAAATAACTTTAAACGGAATTGACTTGATGTAAATATATTATAAAAAATAAAATTATAATATAGCCAGATTCACAAATCAATATATTGTTTTGACGTAAAATGGTAACACTTATATTTGATATCGATTTTATCTTGGCTCAATTAAAACTTGATTGCAGATTTTGCCAACTCAAATAAGAAAATTGACAGTACATATAATGTATTCGCAAAGATTTTATTTGTTTTTTAATTTAAAAATATTATTTTTCACCATATATATTTGTGTTTATTTGTTGAAAATAATATTGAATTAGCCTCTCTAGATTCAAGGAGTATAACAGTGGAACCCCCGATCTACTGTTTTCACTTTTCTTAGTTCCCCGCTTGGATCGCTTATTTTCCATGGTTTCATTTCAGACCTATAACAACATTGTTAATAATCTCGTACCCATTGTTTCCCAATTGACCGATTTCCTCGACCTTTCATCTAAATATTATGATCATGCCACAAATATAATACCGATTGACCGTTTTTGTTGATTATTTCCCATTTGGCTTATAAAATCGGTCTTCCTCGTTTAGCATTTTTTTTTCAAATCAAAAGTAAAATGCACCTCATGTAGTAAACTAGAAACTGAAAATAATTTAAGACAATGAAAAAATCCAAAAGAAAAACGGATTGACTTAGAAAAGTGCACGACCTTGAGGGGTTTTTGTTAAAATTTAAGTAACTGCATATAAGCAAAATTATTATTAAGACAATTTCAAAAAATATAATTCTATATTCTATACTAAAAATATTTTTTCTAAAAGCGAACATTTTTTGGTATTATTTGAAGTTTTTCTACACTTTTCGTTTTTTATGGTCCCCTGATATACTTAGGGTTTAACTGTATTCTAATAGTATTACAAACACTCAATCATTTTGATTTGTGATTTGAAATTTAATTCCAATCAATGCATGGTAAAGGATAACGAAATGCTATAAACATGAATAACAGATAAACTTTCACTTTGAGTGGGTAAATCAAAAAAAAATATATTACGGTTGAGTGGATACGATATTTACAATTAAGAATACATAACCATTATGGGTAACAATGAAATTATTGAATGTAAGGGAAGAGTACCGAATAAAAACAAGTCTCATTTAAAAATAAATAAAATATTCGCATATTGATAAACAATTTTGCGGTGTAAATAACAAAGCAATCGTATTAAGCAGATACATTTTTGGATTTACTAATGACGTTGTAATTTGAAAGGTGAATTCAACTTCCAACAAAGGAAATATTTCCGAATACGAAATTTAAAAAATGGGAGCACTTTTTCGGTACTACAGAACCATATCAAGGGAGGGCGAAAATAACTATCGTTTTGGTACAAAATAATTTTGGATTCAGTGGAAACGGCCGCATATGAGGATCTCAATTTCAAAACCTACCTAATGAACCATTTTGAAATTTTGATGCCAACTTATTCTCTATTTCAACATCTACACAACCAATTTTTTTTTTTGAGTTTTTGGAGTTAGGTAGGTTTTGAAACTATGGCGCTCATATAAATAGAATTCTTTCATAGCAAAAATATTCATAAAATCTATATGATGCCACAAAAAATGAGAGATTTTTTTAAAGATCTTATTGGTTTATGTTTTAACAACATATTTTTTGGCTATCATTATAAAACAAATAAAATACCAACAAAAATTGTTGCTGGTATGTTAAGTTTTATTAGTATCTCATTTAAAAATGAATATTTGATTTTATCTATCTGTTGTTCATTATCTATTTTATGAGTATCATATTACCAATATATTTACAGTGAACATAAAGATAATTATCATTGTGGTAATTATATGCTGTCATAAATCTAAAATTGTCAATATTAGTATTTTTAATAAGCAATAGATGAAAGCCTGACTGGTCAATCTTAGCACCATTAATGCTTTTTTACACATATTTCTACAGTGTATCGACTATCGACTGAATCATATTATTATTCTTTGAATTTCATTGCCTGTAGATCACGTTTTATTTGTACCTAGTCCATCCAATCCGGAGATTTTACGATTTACAATTTATCAATCTTAGCTATGATTCAATGCATAGTGAATCCACTATTCTATGTTTTTCAAGAAATCATAATAAACAATCGAAAAATGTGAGAAATCTTTAAATAATAACAAAATAAATGTTTTTTTTAAGAATATATATATACATACTAAGTTGCTTATTTGCAGTTTGGCAGGACTGTTTTTGGATGAGTGTTTTGCCTGGACTATGAAAAATAAGCGACCCATGCGGAAAAACGAATACGAGAACAGTCGATCGGGTTTCCACTGTAATTTCGTGTTTTCAATATAATATTTCTAAATTAATTTGTCCCCATTATTTTTGAAATTGAAATCTTTATTTTTATATTTTTTATTGGAAGTTTTTTACGAGTCTAACAGTTATTTACAAAACGCAAATATGCCTATAGATCCGTCAAATAGATAACAAATTTAGTAGTGGCGGAATAAATTCTCAAAGGTAGATATTATGTAAATATGAATAATATATGAGGAAATAATCAAATTCAGACATGATTGTATTAATTAATTTAATAAAATTATTTAAAAAATCAATAAAAACGATCTCCCGTCAAAAATAAATTTAACACATCTAAATTGATAATATCTGATAAAACTTCATGGACAACTTCTAAAAATCATCTTACAATAATAATCAAAAGAGTTTTACAGTCAATCAAATTTTATTGAATTTTAAGAGGAATTTTAATTATTTTATATTAAGAAAATCGGCAGTTAAATGACAGAAGCTTCAGTGGTGGCGTCAGCAGTACGACTCAAAGTAGAGTTAACTGATGAAAATTATTTTTTTCAAAAAATAATGCTAATAAAACAATAAAATAAAATTGTGTCAAAAAAGTTTGTTCCTGTGTATGATTGTTAAGAAACACGAGATGATGTCTCAATACGAATATGTATTATAAAAAATTCAATACATAAAACAACCGAGATTTAATAGGAAAATTAAAGCAGATGTAATAGGGAAATAATTTAAAACATTGTACAATGAGTTACGAAATACAAAGATCTCAGGATCGCATAATGTTCTTGATAACTCGGAATTGCATGCATTGCATTCATATAACACTTTATTTTAACAGCTTAACGACCGTTGACGCGTATTTGAGTCTTTGAAAAACAAAGGTTGCTGGCCGGCGGACACATATATGCGTATAGGCGAAGTATTTGGAAGCTAAGAAAATTGAATTTTGTAAAGATATCTCAATTTGCTTACAAATTATAATGAATTTAGTAAAATTATAATGATTGCAAAATTTTATTTCGCCGGGTGAAATTTTATAAAAAAAACGTGCGGTCGTTAAGCTGTTAGAATAGATAAATTGTCAACTCGAAAAAGTCAGTAATATTCAGACATCTTCGTGAAATGTCTTGTAATGCATGAATATTTTTGTAATGTTTATCGATTTTGACCAGTATTCATTTCTTATTTGAATTGATTTTCTAAGTATTAAATTACTTCCTCTACCTAAAGATATGTATATTATGTACCTATATCACTTTTTAAATTTAAATTCATTAAAAAATATACATTATATTGCAATGTTTTGTTGTTGTTATAATTAATAAAACATTTATCAAATAAGCAATATTCTCAAAATAACTTTCATTCAATGTTGACTACTGTTGAATTGTAAATAAAAAATAATCAACTGTTTCTGGCACCAATTAAAAGGATCAGTCATTAATTAAAAGGACAATATTTGTAGCACTTTGCGTCAATCTGACCAAAATCTGATAAAAAATGTGTTGCATTATAATTCGTATTCCGTTTCTGCGATTGTATTCCTTGTCTCCGGTTGTGTTTTTACACCTACCAGCCAACCAGTTTGTCTCTCAATTTAAATAAACACCCGCAAAAATTGCAATAAAACCTTACCGAGATACGCGACTAGCCTTATTCACGCACCGGGCATCAGAATGTGTGCGCCCATTCTAGATGCTCCCCGATCGTGAATCAGATAAACAATACGTCACATTCTAAGGCGATGCCGGCATTGTGGTGATATGTTTATGTGACTAGTTGGCGAGATTGACAATGAGACGATTGTCAATGCGGCCCTCACCATTTTCAACACCTACGCCTTTTAGATAGTTTTCTATCCACTACTCGATAAAGATCACTCCAACTAAGTGTCATAATATATTACAAGCTGCCTGATACTCCCTACCGTATCACGCGACATAATCTCGGACAGTAATTCAAATATATTTGCCAATTGTAGTCGAATTATAAATTATTACCTATGGGACCTAACTAGATATTACTGTTAGACGGATGGAAGACGTTTCTCATAAAGAAAACCGCGAAAAGTATTGTGTATAACATTTCGCCATATTCCAGTTACACATTCCAAATGTGATATCAGTAATGTTGTCATAGTAACACAAAATATATTAAAGTTGCTTAGCTACTTAAAATCGTATAGCTAATAAAACTGTCACAAATAATGCTAAAAATCATGCTAAAATCGTTAACTTTATTGGCAAATCATGCATCAATTTTATATGTCCCTTAACTCGAAAAAAAGAGTGGAATATTATTATTCGTATTTTAAATAAAATTAAACTTAAAAGCATTAACGAGAATATAATATAATTTATAATTTACCACGGGGTGCCCTTTACGATTTTACTGATTAGGCTAGGCCAAATGGTTGAAATACCGGATTGCAATTTATTTTTTCGACAATCACCTGGAGATTAATGACGAATCAAAAGTAAGTTAAGCTTTGAGCTGTTCGATAAATTCGCAATCTCAAAATTATGGATAGCGATTAGCGGGGAACTTTCAAGTTATTTTAAAAACCAATGCGTAGTAGGTCAAACACTTCTCGCAAACGAAATCACAAGACACTAAATATAAGTAACTGCTATTAAATCTCTTCCTCATATGTTGGTGATGGTGGGTAACCGAATTGTTTATCTATTAACCCTCCAGAGACGAGAGCTTTTTTCCGATAAAAAAAATATTTTCTAAGCCATATTGAAGTCACGGATAACTTTTATTCCTATCCAAAATTAAAAAAAAAAAAAACGCAAAGTCGTTGTATAGAAACCCCGCATGACTATATGGTCATGCTCATCCTTTTATTACCGTGTAATATTGAGTACGGACAGTAGTAAGGACAAAAGTGACCGTATGGGCTTGCAAACATTCGGGGTTGAAATATAGCTAAACGTGATTTTTTTAAAAATATTTACAATTTGACCTCTTTAGATCAACATAATTTCAAAACAAATATATTAGCAAAATAACTGTAAATAATTTTATGTTTTTATAAAAAAATATCTAACAGTTTCAAAAAGTAAATTAAAAAAAACGGAAATTCAAAAAATCACATGTGCTTTGGGAGACCGTTCCTGTTCCCACGGCTGATGACTTACTGTAGTCCGTACCCTTCTTAACCAAATATGAGCAAAAGCAACGATATTCAGGTAGAAAAAGTATGAATAGTGGGATCAATAGACAACGGTGTTTTGTGTGACCATATGGTGACGCTCGTCCTTGGAGGGTTAATTAAGTTATTTCATTTACAGTTTAAACAATCTTTATCGTGTAAAATTTTGTATTGGACTAGGCGTATTGTTCACCAGCTAATGAAGATATATTTGTAAAGGTCGGCTTAAAGTAAACAGAGAATAATGTATGATAATATAATTATTTATGTTGTTGCATGTACTTTCATTGTAGATAGAATTAGAATTAATTTGGTAACATTTTTTGAAAAGTTCATAAAAACAAAAGATTACGTAATAGGTATATTATATTTGATAGCAATTTTGGCATCAAGCTATTTTCAGAACTATAGCTAGTAAACCTGAAATCTTTCGATGGTTTCGGCGGTAACTTTGTGGAAGTTCATTTTAATAGAAAATTTAAATTAACTTTGATTATTCCACGTATTGTGTAACTAACTGTGACACGTGTTTCGCCTCTTTCAGAGGCATCTTCAGACTTACTATCGCAAAGTTTGCTTAAGTAATGAAGCAAGATTGATTCTAACATTTTAAAATTATAAAATTACAAAATGGATTGGGTTTTTTTGGGTTGTAAATAATGGTTACAACACAGACGTAGTAGTTAACTTACTTAAACGTAAGCAAGTTAAACAACTCATAGTAAATAATATTTTTTCAGGAGAGAAGAAAGCAAACGATAATATTAAAAACTGGCGTAGAATTATTTATCTAGGAGACATCTCGTCAAAGATAGTAAAATTTTTGCCAGACAATATAGAACCCGCGTTTTATACAGTAAATAATTTAGGAAAAATTTTATTGAACAGTAAAGATCGCGTAGATTCATCGTCACAGAGTGGTATCTATCGACTCTCTTGTGGAGACTGTCAAGCGTCTTATGTTGGACAGACAGGTAGAAACTTTAATATTAGAATTAAAGAACATATAAGATGTCTAAAAAGTAACAATTTTTCTGAGTTTGCCAATCATTTAATAGAAAATAATCATAATTTTAATCAGATTTGTAATTTAGAAATACTCCACCGAGTAAATAAAAAGGGTTTAAAGATGAATAGCTTAGAATTTTTAGAAATTAATAAAACTCTTAACAAAAAAGAAATATTATTAAATAATATTCTTAATAGCACAGGCGGTTCCCCGTTACTAAAATTGTTTCCAATTAATAGAGTAATCACAAACCTAGATGATTGACTGTAGCTCATTAGTTTTAATAGTTTGTAATGTTTAACGTCATTAGTAGTATGATTAAATTTGTTTGCACTGTTTCGATTTTATAATCCCCTCTTTGCTTCCATTAAAAAGGAAAAATCCCATTCTGATTGTTTACAACTCATTAGTAAAATTAGTATCATTATCTGTTTGCTTTATTTCGATTCTACACCCCCCTCCTTGCTCCTCTTAAAAGGAAAAAAAACCCAATCCATTTTGTAATTTTATAATTTTAAAATGTTAGAATCAATCTTGCTTCATTACTTAAGCAAACTTTGCGATAGTAAGTCTGAAGATGCCTCTGAAAGAGGCGAAACACGTGTCACAGTTAGTTACACAATACGTGGAATAATCAAAGTTAATTTAAATTTTCTATTAACCTGAAATCTATAAACAAACAAAAGTAGCGAGAGATTGGCAAAATATAAATGTTATCTAATTACATTTGAATTTGTTCTTTGACGGAGAATTCAAAATGTGCTCTGATTATGAACACTTTGGGAATCAAAATCTCAGTCGCGTTCAAACGCACAAACAAAACGAATAAGAATAGTTCGCGTACAATAAATTAGAGGTGCGCATTCACAGCGCGCATCTGGTGGTAAAAAAGCGCGCCAAAGCAAAAAGGCTTTGCCGAATTCAAATTTCCCGCCTATCGCTACAAATGATCGGCTTGTACTCGTGTCTGAGCGTGATGTGACGACTGGTCGAGATTTAGTGCCATCTGTGACGCGGTACCATCAGCAACCCTTTCATAGCTGGTGAATAAAATAGTAAAAAAGTAGTGTTTATTAAAATATCAATCTCCCACCAAAATTTAGATTATTTCGTACTCCAGCTCTGTACAACTAGTTCTGCCAAGCTTCTTCTAAGCTTTATTGGATTCTTCAGTGGCGGATTAAGCACATTAAATTCCCCATGCACAATTAAATTTTGAAGGCTCTGTTTTTCGGATAACATAAACACGTCAGAAAATTCCATGTAAAATATTAAAAATGTATAAAATCTGACCAAAATGTATACGGGTTATAAAATATAAGTCATTTTTGAGGCACCTAAGATTTGGATATCATTCGCTTATAGGATAATCCGCCATTGTCCGATTCCTGTATATTAAAATTTTAGCCAGCTTATTTTATTTTATTTGGTTTACATGCCATAGCCAGTGTAGTCTCCCAATCTTACATGAATGAACTGCATTAAAATCTTCGTACAGAGCGTAGTGCTCAGCCTGTCTTTCCAAAAGCTGTTGCTATCCTTCGCTGGTGTAAAGATAAGATGAAGGATACTACTTAGGAAGCTATGCAAAGGCAACTCTTTTTGGACAGTTAACATCAAGGTTTCCAAAGCATATATTTTTACTTACACGATCAGCCATTTCTTCGTCTTCACTATTTATAACCTAGCGAGAATCATGAGGATAACGTAAGGTCGTTCATTGGTTCGCAGTTAGAACCCGAGCCTCATCCAATGAAATTAATGTAACATATATCTTAACATTAATAGCCGATAAGGTCCGTCTGTAAGGACGTCCGCAGTAAGGTACAGACCAATGATTTCGATTTATTCTGAACAGCACATTTTTGAAATGTTGTTCTATCCAATGGGAGCGGCTTATTTTAAACCGGGCGTGAATGTTCTGATATCGCCACGTTTGAAAATTTGATATTTCTTGGTGTAGAGCTAAAGTATTGTATCACCATACATCATAATATTCGAATAATCAAAGACTTTAATTCGACTATTGCAAACTATGATTATAGGGCTATCGAAATGAATCGTCTGATCGTGTGAGTCGATGTGAGACTAATATTTTTTGGAGCGGATTTGATCAATTGAATCATAATGATGAATCTTTTCACGTCTGACCTTGAAAATCTGTTAGAATTCTTTAATACATTAAGAATATTCAAATTATGATATGGATATATCATAGAATAATATTTTGCTTTTTTCATACACTTGGACAAAATGTGCAACTGATTTTTTATTGAAAAATTGGATTTGATCTTTTGATTTTTATTGGAAATAATTGTTAAATAATTTAAAATCCGAAAAATGATTGTTAGCAAACTTGAACATTATTCCAATAATTCAATAATTTACGAAATTTCTGCTACTACGAAAAATGGTTGTTAGCAAACTTCAACATTATTCCAAAAATTAAATAATTTACGAAATTTCTGCTACTACGAAAAATGGTTGTTAGCAAACTTGGACATTATTCCAAAAATTCAATAATTTACGAAATTTCTGCTCCTACGAAAAATGGTTGTTAGCAAACTTGGACATTATTCCAAAAATTCAATAATTTACGAAATTTCTGCTCCTACGAAAAATGGTTGTTAGCAAACTTGAACATTATTCCAAAAATTCAATAATTTACGAAATTTCTGCTACTACTTAAAATGGTTGTTAGCAAACTTAAACTTTATTCCAAAAATTGAATATTTTACGAAATTTATGCTACTACGAAAAATGGTTGTTAGCAAACTTAAACATTATTCCACGTATTAAATAATTTACGAAATTTATGCTACTACGAAAAATGGTTGTGAGCAAACTTAAACATTATTCTAAAAATTGAATATTTTACGAAATTTCTGCTACTACGAAAAATGGTTGTTAGCAAACTTGGACATTATTCCAAATATTAAATAATTTACGAAATTTCTGCTCCAACGAAAAATGGTTGTTAGCAAACTTGAACATTATCCCAAATATTCAATAATTTACGAAATTTCTGCTACTACGAAAAATGGTTGTTAGCAAACTTCAACATTATTCCAAAAATTAAATAATTTACTAAATTTCTGCTACTACGAAAAATGGTTGTGAGCAAACTTGGACATTATTCCAAAAATTCAATAATTTACGAAATTTCTGCTCCTACGAAAAATGGTTGTTAGCAAACTTGGACATTATTCCGAAAATTCAATAATTTACGAAATTTCTGCTCCTACGAAAAATGGTTGTTAGCAAACTTGAACATTATTCCAAAAATTCAATAATTTACGAAATTTCTGCTACTACGAAAAATGATTGTTAGCAAACTTAAACATTATTCCAAAAATTGAATATTTTACGAAATTTATGCTACTACGAAAAATGGTTGTTAGCAAACTTCAACATTATTCCAAAAATTAAATAATTTACGAAATTTCTGCTACTACGAAAAATGGTTGTTAGCAAACTTGGACATTATTCCAAAAATTCAATAATTTACGAAATTTCTGCTCCTACGAAAAATGGTTGTTAGCAAACTTGGACATTATTCCAAAAATTCAATAATTTACGAAATTTCTGCTCCTACGAAAAATGGTTGTTAGCAAACTTGAACATTATTCCAAAAATTCAATAATTTACGAAATTTCTGCTACTACGAAAAATGGTTGTTAGCAAACTTAAACTTTATTCCAAAAATTGAATATTTTACGAAATTTATGCTACTACGAAAAATGGTTGTTAGCAAACTTAAACATTATTCCACATATTAAATAATTTACGAAATTTATGCTACTACGAAAAATGGTTGTGAGCAAACTTAAACATTATTCTAAAAATTGAATATTTTACGAAATTTCTGCTACTACGAAAAATGGTTGTTTGCAAACTTGGACATTATTCCAAATATTAAATAATTTACGAAATTTCTGCTCCAACGAAAAATGGTTGTTAGCAAACTTGAACATTATTCCAAATATTCAATAATTTACGAAATTTCTGCTACTACGAAAAATGGTTGTAAGCAAACTTTTTTTTTTCCAAAAATTCAATAATTCACGAAATTTCTGCTACTACGAAAAATAGTTGTCAGCAAACTTGAACATTATTCCAAAAATTCAATAATTTACGAAATTTCTGCTACTACGAAAAATGGTTGTAAGCAAACTTTTTTTTTTCCAAAAATTCAATAATTCACGAAATTTCTGCTACTACGAAAAATAGTTGTCAGCAAACTTGAACATTATTCTAAAAATTAAGTAATTTACGAAGTTTCTGCTAATACGAAAAATTGTTGTTAGCAAACTTAAACATTATTCCAAATATTAAATAATTTACGAAATATCTGCTACTACGAAAAATGGTTGTTAGCAAACTTAAACTTTATTCCAAAAATTGAATATTTTACGAAATTTATGCTACTACGAAAAATGGTTGTTAGCAAACTTAAACATTATTCCACATATTAAATAATTTACGAAATTTATGCTACTACGAAAAATGGTTGTTAGCAAACTTGAACATTATTCCAAATATTCAATAATTTACGAAGTTTCTGCTAATACGAAAAATTGTTGTTAGCAAACTTGAACATTATTCCAAAAATTCAATAATTTACGAAATTTCTGCTACTACGAAAAATGGTTGTTAGCAAACTTAAACTTTATTCCAAAAATTGAATATTTTACGAAATTTATGCTACTACGAAAAATGGTTGTTAGCAAACTTAAACATTATTCCACATATTAAATAATTTACGAAATTTATGCTACTACGAAAAATGGTTGTGAGCAAACTTAAACATTATTCTAAAAATTGAATATTTTACGAAATTTCTGCTACTACGAAAAATGGTTGTTAGCAAACTTGGACATTATTCCAAATATTAAATAATTTACGAAATTTCTGCTCCAACGAAAAATGGTTGTTAGCAAACTTGAACATTATTCCAAATATTCAATAATTTACGAAATTTCTGCTACTACGAAAAATGGTTGTAAGCAAACTTTTTTTTTTCCAAAAATTCAATAATTCACGAAATTTCTGCTACTACGAAAAATAGTTGTCAGCAAACTTGAACATTATTCCAAAAATTCAATAATTTACGAAATTTCTGCTACTACGAAAAATGGTTGTAAGCAAACATTTTTTTTTCCAAAAATTCAATAATTCACGAAATTTCTGCTACTACGAAAAATAGTTGTCAGCAAACTTGAACATTATTCTAAAAATTAAGTAATTTACGAAGTTTCTGCTAATACGAAAAATTGTTGTTAGCAAACTTAAACATTATTCCAAATATTAAATAATTTACGAAATATCTGCTAACTATAAAAATAAAATAAAATAAAATAAAATAAAATAAAATAAAATAAAATGAAATGAAATGAAATAAAATAAAATAAAATACCATAAAATAAAATAACATAAAATTAAATTAAATTAAATACTATGCAACAAAAATCTCACGTTGCTGGGCAACGGGCTTACAGCTAGTAATAATAAAATATACATCTTTGTCACTCTACTGGTTGTGTTACTAGTTATGTCACGTGTTTCGCCTCGTTGAAAACATGCTTAGAGTAACTCTATCGTAAAATTATTTGTTCATGAAGTAAAACAATGATTCTAATTCTTTACTTAAAATAGTAGAAAATTATAATATAGCGTGATGCAGAATGAGATTTATCAACCTTCTCAACTTGCCAAAATGTTGGTAAAGTATTATAATATTTATATTTTTAATCAATAAAAAACGTTCTCACTGTTCCCTTTTATATTATTATTACTTTGCTAGTAATTGTAGCGGTAAAAATATTTCTCTTAACTTTTACAAATAAAGAAAAAAAAAACCTATCAAAATCTCTATTGAAATTGTGTGTAGCAAAAATCAAACTGCAAATAATTGAACTGGAACCCATTTTAACTTATATTATGGCATATTACGAGAAAACTATCTAATTAAAACTTCTCTTCTCAAACCATCGAACAAATAATATTTGAATATTTCGTGTTGTAAATAAAAAATAATATTTTCCTCTTATTTGTTATACTTGTTTTACATTTTTATTTAAGGTTATTTTATACTAACCAAAGATTTTTGTTTTAGATACTATTTTTATATCAAAGCTTTTCTAGCAATAATTATAAAAAAATAAAAACATATGTTTATTTATAAAATGTAGCAAAAAACGTATTATGATCATTCGAAGTGTTAACGACCGACTAGTCGAGTTTTCGTATTTTTTCGAAAACCTTTTATGTAAATACAAACAAGCTATTTAGAATTGAAAATGTGTAGTGTTAGTGGGTAAAAAGTTTTCACAAATGGTTGTTTGATTCAATTTTACCTTAAGCGCATCTGCTGAACTTGCTTATTTCACATATATTCGTGGGCTGTCGATTTCATTACTATTTTTTACGGGCAAAGTAAACAAAAAAGCAAAATCACTAACTGATAAAATAAACTTTTTGTAGGTACATGTATATGGCGATATTTTGTTATATCTCTATGTAGAGATTTTTTTTGTTATATTATATTACAAGTTCTCGTGGTTTAAATTGACAACATTGTTATTGTAATAGATGTGACACGAAAATATAAATGACAAATTAATTGTAAAACTATTTTTGGTATTTCATATGCATATTTCAAAAATAATATTTAAAAAACTCAGAATTTCTGACTAGTGAAAATAAGCTGCAATGCCATTCACTGACAAAATGGCATCACTGTTTTGCGATGAATACTTTTCTACATTGAAAACAATTATTATTAATACAAATTGATTTTATTTTGCATTGTTTTCTTCCAAAAAAATTAAAACACATTTTTCTTCGTTCTGCAATTCAGGTAGCTTGGTTGAACCGTTTATTAGTAAAAATGAGTTCTGGCTTTTTGAAATTGTATTAATGTATGTATCGTCTATAAAATATTTTACAAGAATCAATGTCTGGTAATAAATAAACACCGTATATATTTACTGGATATATTTCTATAAAAAGTAATTTGAGAGAGCTCAAAAAATTAATTTTTTGTTATTTCATTTCTAAGAGGTTTTATTTATATTGATAATATGGCCAAAATAGTTTGATAGTAACATTTCATCACAAGGTGTACTTTTTTTGTGTGAAAAACGTGTTTCCATCGAGTGCAACAGACATCGATCATAATATTTTGACAGTTTTCGAAAGATGGCGGTGTCTTGCCAATCACCCAAAAATCTGGTTCCAATTTTAAATTCAAGTCGCAACAAATAGTCCGATGAATAAAAAGAACAAACCATCAAATGAAATGAAATAAAACAAAGTGGTACAGGAATCCGTCAGTCGGCGGAAGAAGAGAGCAAAACGAACGAAGCGCGCATTTTTACCATAAAGAGAAGCATTGTGTCGAAAAATTTATACAAGAAGCGGACGCGATTTGGTGCGGGATGTTTTTTTAGCCATTTTTCTGTCGGTTTTTTCTCCTCAAAGGGATGGATAGGTGACGTTGTCTGGTCACATGAGGCAAGGGAATGCGTCAGTGCATCACGATCAAAAAGACTACCTAACATTGGACATTCTATGATTCTTTACATTTTCAGGGTCACAGAGAAATTTAAGTGAAACAATATAATTGATCTTGCTAAAATTAACGCCGACCTTAAATAAAATATTCCGGTGACCTGGATTTAATAATTAAATTTATTTATGCAAACGAAAAAAAGATATTGACACTGGTAATTAAATTAAAATTTTGTTCATTTAATTAAATATAATATGATAAACTGATAATATTCAGTACTCAAAAATTGTTCACAGTCGAATGAATCTACCCTTTAAATTTATTTTCCATTGATTGGAGAAACTTGTCGTAAATATTAAGAATTTATATATATATTTTAAATCCGTGCCCGCTCCCAAAGTGAAGCGTATGGCATCCTAAGGTAAGTATCTCAACAGTATTTTTTCTACAAGAACTACATGTTACTCATTAGGAAAGATATGGCTACGACAGTACCGATGGTTGGCTAATCACTTCCGCTACACTTTGTTATTTTACGATTGGAATAAGGGGAGAGAATTCATAAAACATAAAGAAAGTATTTTTCCTCATCAATCCTCAAAATCTTATTGCCGAACCATAATACATATTAAAGGATTATAATATTTTATTATTGATAGTTATTTTGGCATCACGCCATCGTCAAGTAATTTGTATTGTGTGTTTGTCTGTGTATTATGATTAGGAATAACGCATTGTATTAAATTATGACAAGCAATACATAGAAAATCTAAAAGTATTGTTTTCACTTTTAAGGTGTTTACTGTCAATACTTGGTGGAATGGCATTATAATGAAAATAACAAAACATTTTTAGTACTTTTTCCAGATAAAATTTATTGGATAAGGACCGGTTTCGCTCATGGTGAGCAACTGACAATGCTCATCAGCAACATCAGTTGACAATGCTCACCATGAGCGAAACCGGTCCTTATCCAATAAATTTTATGTGGAAAAAGTACTAAAAATGTTTTATTATTTTTATGTTAGTATTGTTTTCAATTTAATGTCACATATCTTTTATTGGTAAAGTTACAAAAGAGTTGAAATTGTTTTTAATGTAGTTGTTATTCATAAAGCGTTTATCAAATTAAAAATAATACGTTTTCCTTATTCGTAACATTCGCTGGACCATAGTAAAAAAAAAAAAAAAATGTTTACCCGCATCTTGATAACAGATATGAATTTGGACCCCGTACGTCAGCTTGGGTGACTATAATGGTCGAATTTATGTCAAAATATTTCGTAAAATCTTTTTCGATTGTGATAAGCCATCATCGTTTCGCCATTGTTCTTCAAGAGGCTTCATAAAGTCTCATGAAGCCTTAAAAAGATTATAAAAGAGACAGTAAATATAAATGAATTTGCGATACAAAAGTGTGTTCGTCTCAAGCTCTCAAAAAAGGATTATGGAAAAATCACGTAAACTAACTAGATCTGAGAAGGGACTGCGATGTTTTTTTTACACGAAAATATCAAGAAATAATAGAATTATCAATTTAATTGATTAATTTATTAAAAACACTCACAAGCCTCGCAGAATAATGATAAAACCTTAACTTAACAAGCAGAAGTTTCCGATTTGATCAACAGTAACATCAAGTTTTCACCACGTAATGATTATTTAATCTTTCCATTTCACTTTGAAATGCAAACTCTAACATTTAGTATTTTTTTGATCGAAATGAAACTTGACACTCAATCAAGTTCTTATATTGTATGTACAATATTAGATTATTATTAGTATCGTGTTTTTTTTTCAGCGACGGAACATATTTATATTAAGCCCTGATTTAACTATTATAACGAATTATATTTCTAAAAAAAAACAACGATCTTAATTGTATATTTATCGTACTGCTTTTGTGGCAAAAAAACAAGCATTGACAAAATTAAGTGCATGAAAGATTTGTAAGAATAATTATATAAATTATATGTGTGCTTAACTAATAAACAATTAAAATGTGTTTTTACTGATTTTAGGTGCACAATTTATCAAAAGTTAGAAGGATAATTCTTAGAAAAACCCTCATTTATCTGTTATATTTGATCGATGCAATTAATTACAAGCCTTTTTATTCGTTTGAAAATGGAAAGATTTCGGATATTTTGTTTTACATAGTTCTTAAATGAACCGCATCAAATATCTTAAGTTGTTTTAACCCGTCATCAGCCGAGACCCAGGTATACTGTAATTAGTTAAATTAATTAAACCAAAATAATTAAATATACAATATTCGTATAAGGTTTGTATGAAATCATATTTTTTGTAAAATACATATTTATATCAGAAGTAGGTGTTTTTATTTGAAATCTGCCAACAATAAAATACTTATACCTTCATTTACAAACAAATATTTTTATGCATGAGGCAAGTGTTTTGTGGTCGGGAACCTTTTCAGAGTTTGAAATTACGTAAAATATCTAAAATTTAAAGAAATCCTTGTCCAATTGTACACAACGAAATGAAATTTGTAGAACTGAAAGGCGGGTGTTCAAGAAACTTGATTACGAAAGTTGAAAAATTCAGCATTTGATACGAAATGATTGATTTACCTAATACCCACTAAAAGGGTGTAAATCTTCTTATTGTCTTCTTAAAGTATTGTTAACACATTTAGGAATCTGTGAAAAACGCATCAAAATTATAATGAAAAGAGATTAGCAATATTAAGCACACCAATAGTTGAATATATCGTTTAACTGAAAAAAACACCGATAATAATAACATTAGTAATCAAAATCTTAATGATACAGAATTATATTTTTCTTATGATGTATATTTTTCGTTTCTTTTGATTTATAAATATTTTACTCTAAGTTTAATTTGCTATTAAAATATATTTGAATAAAATAAATCAATAAAAATACTTTTGAAAATGTATAAAAAACGTTCTGTTTCATTTGTTTATTATGAATTATAAATAAAATAAACATTACTTTATTAGTTCGTTCCAAGGGTTAAATACAAATGATATTATCTTTTGTAAGAATTTCAACATTCTCGGCGTGTGAAGATGCAAATGTCTTAATTACAAACCCTTAAATTCATTAAAAAAACAAATGGTAAACTAAATAACGGACCATATTGTTCACACAGCATAGAGACATATTGATCACTTTGTATTTTAAATCACCGTGATGAGAATTATGAAAACAAAATAATTGAACTTATTTTTCAAATTTGATTCATTATTGAATATTAAGGCAAAAAATTGTTGTTTCTGATTATTCTGATTAAGCGCCATTTTACGAATAGTATTTATCTTATAAATAAACGTTATTTCATAAAAAAAATTCACCTAAATCGAAGCTAAATGTGTAATAAATCCATAAAAAGACACATAAATAGAGACTTAATTGTAGCCAAACATTGAATAGTTGAGAAACTCTTTCAGAGACGAGAAGAGTGTGTAAACAGAGTCGAAGTTCCTAAGGTGTATATTTCTGAGTTTGGAATTGATTCGTCCACCCGTGTTCAGGGTATCATAAACACTTTTATTTGATGCAATAAAAGTTTAATATCATTAAAGAACGATTTTTGTTGTGGTTATTTTTCCTTTTAAATATTTTAACAAGGCATAAACATGGTTCGGTAATAAAAGATGCCTTTAATAGACTCGGCCAAAGTCATCTTTCTTCATAAATCTAACCAGTTAAGAACAATTTGGAACAGTGGTTTCAAAAACTGGTGTCATTAAAAAAGTTTTAATATGAAACAGATACATTAAATGTCATTATTGTTATCCAATTTATAAACATAAATCTCGCTTTTCAAATCTCATCAAGAAACAATACGGTATTTAATACGTTATTAAAGACATCCAATTCAATTGTAAAAGTTACATTGAATGTAAATTCATTTGAATTTGCTGACTAGTGGTATATTTATTTTTATTTGAACCAAGTTCACCATGAGTATTTAGAATATGGATTCCAAATAGAACACCACAGCAGAAGATGTTTTTGCTAAATCAAGATAAAACCATGCCATGGAAACACAATCTCAGAAAACGATATGTGAACGTGTTGAGGGACTCGAGCTCGTAGATACTTTAACAAAGGACGCCAACCACTCGGCTACAAGCTCAGGGTAGTGGTATTATATAGCAGATTGCTATAACTTCTAATTTGAATAATGTTAAGAATACCTTAATTCATTAAGGCTCTGCAATTATTATATGGAAGTAAATTACTTCGCTTTAAAAATACACTAACAAATGTTGGATAGTTGCTTACGAAACACTCACTGTTCCAAACAGTTGATTGAAGGACTATAGTTTGAAAACGTAAGCTAAGTTGAAAATTGATTTATTTTTACCACTAGTAGGCGGAGAAAAGCTATCTGGATTCAATGGTAAGTGATAAGGCTAGTATCTTGATAGAATATGACAAACAGTGTAGCGGTGAATATTTTATTATAAAATATTAACATCACTGTAGAAGAGAATATTTTTTTATAAACAATGATTTAAAAACATACCAATATGCCTATTTTTCATTTCTTGGCTAAGCGATGTGCTAGTGTCGCCTGCAAGTGAATTGATGAAAAATAAATATTGAAATTTAATAAACATACGTATGACACCATTTCGCTCTAAGAAAATTGGTTAGACGCTGCAAACTTTCATACAAAGTTTGTATGGTTGTTTGCAGGGCTAAACAAAATTACTTACTTTAATAAAAACACAATAATCCTTTGTACTTCATTCCACTTTATTTAATATGTCAGGACCGGTTTCGCTCATTGCTAGCATTGTCAACTGATAAGAAATATAATTTAACAATACTATTTATACAAAATTGAAAAGTTATACACAACAGTTGGCATTGAAAAGAAATTGCCAATTACATTAAAGTGATTCTAAAATAACACAAAATTAAAATGTTCAACACATCTAACATATAATTAAAAAGTCATCCCAGATTCATAAATTCAGAATGCGATTGAAAGTAATTACAAACATAATTAAAATTTGGGAAATTTTTGACAAAGTGATAAAATGCTACATTAATAAAGTGAATATGCTTAATGATATGAATATGCTTAATGATAGTTTTATGTTTTCCCCGCTTCCAAGTATTTGGTGTGTTCATCACTTAAACAAAATCGACAGCCAGGAAGATTCTGAAAAACAAATTTTTCAAAGACCATATCAATTCTAACAAAAGAAATCTATATTTATTATTTTTTTTTTTAATTTATATAAAAGAATAGTTAACAAGGGCTAATGCAATGGATAAAGTAACGGGGAACTAGCAAAAATTATTTAGTTCCCCGTTACTTTATCCATTGCATTAGCCCTTGTTAACTATTCTTTTAAATAAATTTAAAAAAAAAAAATATATAGATTTCTTTTGCTAGAATTGATATGGTCTTTGAAAAAATTGTTTTTCAGAATCTTCCTGGCTGTCGATTTTGTTTAAGTGATGAACACACCAACTTCTTGGAAGCGGGGAAAATATAAAACTATCATTAAGCATATTCATATCATTAAGCATATTCACTTTATTAATGTAGCATTTTATCACTTTGTCAAAAATTTCCCAAATTTTAATTATGTTTGTAATTACTTTCAATTGCCATTCTGAATTTATTAATCTGGGATGACTTTTTAATTATATGTTAGATGTGTTGAACATTTTAATTTTGTGTTATTTTAGAATCACTTTAATGTAATTGGCAATTTCTTTTCAATGCCAAGTGTTGTGTATAACTTTTCAATTTTGTATAAATAGCATTGTTAAATTATATTTCTTATCAGTTGACAATGCTCGCAATGAGCGAAACCGGTCCTGACATATTAAATAAAGTGGAATGAAGTACAAAGGATTATTGTGTTTTTATTAATATAATGCCTTTCCACCAAGTATTGACAGTGAACACCCTAAAAAAAATACTTACAGCGTAGCGTTTTGTAGCCCTAAGGCTACAGTTGCTGTCATATTTTTCATTCTTAGGGTGTTCACTGAAGATACTGAGATACTTAGATAGAAAGGCATTATATTAAAAATAAATATACTCAAAATAATACTGATTCTACTTTTATCAATCATGGCGAGCATTATCAGTCGATGGTACTCGTCATGAGCAAAACCGGTCTTGATCATATGAAATGAAAGTGGAATTAGTACAAATGAGTTATATACTTTGTTTTATTTATTTGTTACATTGAGGATCAGCGATTTATTTGATAGGTGGATCTCTTTTATTGGTCGTTTATTGGGTCAATAAAAACGCGTCTTAAGCAAATATGGCTAACAAGTGTTCTTGTTAACATTTTTGCTGTTTAAACAGATGGATATATATATATTTTGATTCCGGACAATTTTAATAATTACTGCTTGCCATTATTAAACTAATCATTATTAATTGATCTGTACTATGATTTAGTAGTATTTAAAAACAGTTATTCAGTAATAAATATAAACAAAATTACAGAACACTATATTTAATACTAAATAATGAACTATTCTGGCACGTCTTAAAATTTAACAATTTTAAGTTATAAAAACGTTCTATTACGTTGCATCTTTTGTTTATTCTATGTATTGATCGATATGAATTTGATTTTGATCGTCAACGTAATTCAATAAATCTGTGTCCCTGAAAAACATTAAGAAGTAATGTTAATAAAACTTTAAGAGTTTGCCACTGTTGAATTGATAGACTTCGCCATAATTTGCCCGAGAAAGTATTTTTTACCTACATGAATGGAACTGGGAATAATAAAGTAACATAAATAAGAAAGTCCTGAAAGAGCTTTCCAAGTTTCAACTCCTACAAATCTGCAACGTTTATCAGTTCGTATATACATAATATTGAATCGACAATACAATCCACGATAAGCTTTAATAAAATTTCTGAAGTACTCAACGTTGCGCACACTACTTGCTGTTACGGTTTCACACTCTTCTTTCAAGTTACTTTGACCGCGTAGTAACAACAGAGAACGAACTTACTTGTCAGCATTAAGAGTTAGTCAGCATTAGTCAAAAAGAGAATTTGTCATAAATAATGGGAGGGCTACTGTGACTTCAGGCAGTTTATAAGACACAATATTTTTTTCATTTTTTTTTGGTGTAATTTCCCCAGGTTACAACCAAGTTTGCGTGTACTACGCTGATGTGTCTTGCATAGTTGTGCAAGGACATGAGGATGGCCTTTTATCTTGTTCGTCTTGGAGAATGGAAGTGTTTTCAGTAGTTATGTCTTATGAGTGTGTATATATTAAGATGATAGAACCCATTAATGGTTGTTCGGTTTTTAGCTTGTTTTACTTACCTAAAGGGTATAATCGGGACCTTAAATCATATTTCTGCATTTCAAATTTGGTATGCTTCCTAGCCGGAACAGCAGGTAGAATTTTCAATAATCAACAAACTCAATCGGAAGCTCTTTCGAAGGTCGAGACGCATCTCAGCTTACCGTATCAGTTTTGCATTGTTTATAAAGGTGCATAACTACGTGAGATTTTTTTATATACAATTTTTTTTTTAATTATGGCATTTGTCCACTATTTAACATCAATACTTAACTGCACTAAATAATGTCTTTAAATAAACGTACGGAGAAAAACATCCTGCACGGGTCGTAAAACTTTTACAGCTTCATACGAAAAAATAAGACAAGTAAGGGACGGGCGTTAATTAGGAGTGGTCAACACTGTTTTATAAAATAACCTTGTGTTCTGAAAACTAATAAAACTTTTAAGGCGGCGTAAAATTATGCATAAATACTGAACGACTTAATAAATTACTCCTTAATGAAGTGAGTTGGAGCTGGTAAATTTGCTGATCACGACGGCCGCTATTCATTTAAACAAATTTATTATAAACAATGAACAGTCGGATATTTTATTGGTGATCAATTTTATTGAAGTTGTTAAACAGTACGAGCTACGTATGGCGAAAAACGCTGCTTATGGAGTCACATGCTTGTGTTGTATTGATACATTTTTTAATTAAATCTTTAAGTATTCATGAAACAATACAGCAGATAAGTGATGTTTTGTTAAAGATTACTATATCCTTGACGACTTAAACGTCCATCTAAGACGGCAGGGTTCCAGCAAAACATCTACCGTAGAAAGGCATAGGGACCGATAAGGACGTAGCTCACAGGTCCTCACTATGTATATAAATTAATTCATGTGTTTTAAAAAAAAATTTAAGCAGCAATTGACGAATCAGTATCTAAATTAAGCTTTTAAGTTTGAAAAAAGAAAGGCATGTAAAATTGCAACAAAGAAAAATATATTACAGAAAAGTTTTTACAGTTTATTAAATTAATATTATATTAAAAAATAAAACAACAGTTCTTCGTGCATTTCAAGACGTGTGTATTTAACATTTTAACTTTGACTCGAAATAATCAAAAAATGTTTTTTGTACCGCCTGTGAAATTTGTTGTGTGTGGGTTACATCTTTTCCTCTTTCTAAAGTTGATAGTGTAATTAGTGACGAAAGGGGCTATAATAGTTGTAGAAAGTGTGCATTAAAATCATTATAAAGTTATATTTTTATAAAATATGTAGTGAGAATATTACTTTCTAAGCAGTCACCTACTAAAGAAAAAGAGGATGGTTTTGCACAAAATTTTGTAACGAAATGAGAAAATAGGGCGATGTCTAACACCAAAATCGTTTAACTTTATCAATATATAATATGAACTTTTAAACGCTCACCAACTACCGGTTATTACCGTATTCGCATCGTTAGTACAAACAGGAAAGTTATATTTATGAATCTAAAATTGTGATAAATTAAAAAAAAAAAAACAATAAGTACTCTAGCTGATAAATATTGTTTCAAAGTACCTATACGATAATATATGGATACATAGGAAAAATTGTGACTTAATTCAATTCGCCAGTTGGGTCATTATTATTTTAATTATTAAATTACAAATTAAGATATTGGCTTTCATTTTTGTGTAATTATTTTTATCTTATGATCTAAGAAATAGTTTTATAATCCAATAGATTTACATGTTTTGTAATAAATATGTTGAAATATATGCACAGTAAAAAACAGGCGTGTTCTAATAGCACATACAAAATTAAATCTTAAGACGTTAGTAATAAAAAGACAGTAAACAGTAATTGAGGTCATGCCTAATGAAGTGGGAAGACACAGTAATTAAGAAGAACCGGGTATGTTAGCAGGTAAATATTCAATCTTGATAATAGTATACGAAATACAGTGATGGTAAATAGTTTTTACAAGAAACGTTAAAATAAAACATTTTCAGTAAATAGTCAGTGTTTTTAACTCAGGCAAAATTAATAGGTTTTATATATTTAAGTGGTCGATCACATCGTTGGATATAACGATTCCGAATTTGTCACATTTATTAATTTGTACGTTAATTTCTTTGCGTCAGTGTATCCGACTTCTTATGCATATGATTTTTTTGTCAGTTAGAAAGAAAAGGCATTGAATTCATTTACTTACATATTTTAAATCTGTTACGACTATATAAATTGCCTATTTTGTGTCATTTACTATATGATATGATAAAAAGACTATTATATATTCAAATGTTTCATATAATGTTGCATAAAAGTACATAAAATAAAACTTTAAATTCTGACTGATTTATTTATATATTTGTACAATAAAATATGAAATACCTATACATTATACTGAAGACGAGGCATATAGTGTGCGACTACTAAACTACTAAGACTTTCAATTAGTTCTCGTAAACTTCGACTTAGATGCTCCATAAAAAGTTTATATTCTCAGTATTTACACAATAATGGTATGAGTAGAATTTACTTGTACAATTAATTGTAGAGGTATACTTTTATAATTTTATACTAGAAAATTATATATCATTATTATATTTTATTCTCTCAATTGACTTCATTATTCGCATATTACATTGAATTGATCGGGTCCGAGGCTCAGAGGTAAACGCAGTTGGTTTCTGTGATGAATGTAACGGGCTCAAGTCCCACTATGAACAGCATTTTTTCAATCGATTTATCATTTCTGTCCGAAAGCATGGGTGTAATATCTTAAATTCCCTCCTTCTTTTTCAATCCTAAAATAACGGAGCGTAGCAAAAACGATTACTTAACCAGTAGTCTTATCTTAGCTCTACACTTTTGTCGCTACTCTTTTCGAAAAAAACAGGTTCAGGTTATAAAGGGTTCTCTGAGAAGAATGCCGAACGAGCAGAGCTGTTTGTTGTGGTCACGCTGACCAGATATCAATCATGGTCAATTTTAATTTTAAAATTTGCAACATCATATGGGGAATGGGATATTATTGATTATTCTTTTATTAAATTTAGCGCGGAGTTGATTAAATTCTTCTGCCGCGGCGGATACACAGAATACTTAATATAACTTGAACTAAATGGCTGAGCAAGTTACTTTATCTTTTTTTCTTTCTATCTCTATTTTTTCAATTACAACAGTGCAGTTGAAAGACAGGTCCCGTGCAGCTCCGTATTGGGCCAAGAATATGAGGAGTAAATTCGTTTATTTTCTTGATCGTATTGCGTTATGGAAGGCGACCGTGAAACAGCGGCTGTATACACATAACGGGTGGTAGTCGGATCGCCCACTGTGGTCTAGTTGGTTAGAGCTTGCTCTACTGACCAGGTGGGTCTGGTTAGATTCCCAGTAATGTCAATGTCAAATTTAAATTTTTCCACTTGAAATTTGAGATCCAAAACATGGGTGTTGTGGTGTAAATTTACCTCGATTTTATCTCGAGTGACTTACAATAAATTCTCATCGAGTTTTTCTCGTATGATCTTTCAACTTATAAAATATTTGGCGCACTGGCATTAGCTGTAATGCCAAATATTCTTTTTGCCAAGAATATAAAATATAATCAACAACCAACTTGAAGAAACAGTTCTCGTAGAAAATCTTTTATTGAGATGCCTCCACAAGGAAACCATGTGCCAATAAAATATGTTGAGTATTTAACTAGAAACATTAGTTAAAAGGTTTTCTAGAACAGATATTTTTTTATTCTGGAATGTATGTTACAAGACATTCAAACAGAGGGTTTTAAGTTTACACAGCTCAGATTTGGAACTTGACACGTTTTACATCGACCTGATATATCGAATTAATTGACAAGGATTTTAATCCGTAATTTTTGGGGCAATTATGGGTCCACTGTGGGAACAACAGTGTGAAAAAATCTTTTTCTCTGTCTGATGTTTAACTACTTAATTAAAAGTGATGAGCCGTTGTTGAGTCATTCATTTAACAGATTTTTTATATACATTCTTTAATCACTGAGATTTTAATATGAAAACAAATTTATAATTAATTGAGGAAAATGTACCGCAACCTCTTTGAAAAATAAATGTAGATGTCATTTTTCTCATTTCAATTCAGATAGTTTTTAATTTTAGTTGACAAGGCAATCGATGACAGATCTATTGGTATTTTATATGTTTTTCATGTAAAATCTTATAAGGAAATAATTTATAGAAATAACATGCATTTAAAAATAAAAATCGTCAATAACTAACATTCTTGGCTTTGAGCAGTGATGCGAAATCCGTGACCTACGGGCCGCATGCGGCCCTTTATGATTTTTTTGGGGTCCTCGAATGTTTTTTCTCAAAATACATATTTTTACCAAGTAAATCATTGAATTTATTAAATGTAAGCAAGCTTTTTCGTTATTGTAGGAGAATAAATCTTTGCATCAAACATTTGGATTTGATTGTGCGGCTTAATATTATAATCAAATTTTAAAGAATCAGCATAAAATTAAAAAGGAAAAAGATCACATTTATTTTTGAATAATATATAAATAAAACAACTTTTTTTTTGTACACACGTACATGTGTATCCTCTTTTTACCCAGATTATTTTTGCAAAATTTTTAAAAAAAAACTGTCAAATGTAATGGAACCTATCATTTAACCCTAAGTCACGGAAAACTTTTATTCCTATCCAAAATTAAAAAAAAACGCAAAGTCGTTGTATAGAAACCTCGCATGACTATATGGTCATGCTCATCCTTTTATTACCGTGTAATATTGAGTACGGACAGTAGTAAGGACAAAAGTGACCGTATGGGCTTGCAAACATTCGGGGTTGAAATATAGCTAAACGTGATTTTTTTAAAAATATTTACAATTTGACCTCTTTCGATCAACATAATTTCAAAACAAATATATTAGCAAAATAACTGTAAATAATTTTATGTTTTTATAAAAAAATATCTAACAGTTTCAAAAAGTAAATTAAAAAAAACGGAATTTCAAAAAATCACATGTGCTTTTGGAGACCGTTCCTGTTCCCACGGCTGATGACTAACTGTAGTCCGTACTCTTCTTAACCAAATATGAACAAAAGCAACGATATTCAGGTAGAAAAAGTATGAATAGTGGGATCAATAGACAACGGTGTTTTGTGTGACCATATGGTGACGCTCGTCCTTGGAGGGTTAAATATCTATATTCACTTATTTTTTTTACGCGGGTTTTTTTTTGCACGGCTATTTTACATGAAACGCATACCCTGTATAAAAAAGGATTTAGCGTACTTTAATTTTAATTTTTCTTTGCGGCCCTAACAAACGACAATTTGTTTTTATGCGGCCCACTAGAGAAAATAGGTTGTGCATTTCTGCTGTTGAGGTGTTGAATCAAAGCTATATAATATGTAAAGATGAAGTCGTATTTTGTTAAGGAGCAACTATAAGTGATATGAAAATTAATAATATTATAACTTTAATGCGATATTTGAATGTTTTAAACGTTTTTGCGTATAATATATACGTTTTATAACTAACAGCACTGAACAACATTTTTGGTATCTTTAGACGTAAGCGAACAAAAATAATCTCGAATGAAAACAAAAAGTGACACACAAATTGCTTGGGTATCAAATGAGAGAGATATTGTTATACCTACCAATAACATCACTATCACAAAAAGGCTTTATTGATTAGCTTTCTAATTATCTTTTTATCAACATATCCTTCTTTCCTCTCTCTTTTAGAAGAAAGAGATTAAGCTTAATTAAAATCAGTTCTGAGATGAATAATCCATATGCTCGAAATCGAAAGCGAACATGAAGACATTATTTTGTTTTCCCGCTCTTTTAAGAAACATTTTGGAATTGTAATGTATTAAAATATCAAAATATTCATAAATGTCAAGTACCATAACTGTTCTATAATATAATAAAATAATATTTAGTACTTAGATAAAGCTACATCAATAATTACTTCTTGACTGCTTCCGTACCACTTATCTGCCCACAGCTCTCCACCAATTATGGTATTCTTTGCTTGAAGTATACAGACCACCTTGAGGACATAAATATTTAACTCGATTTATCACTCAATTATGGCAACGATTTTATCTAACTTTTTTTCAGTATCTGCCCAAGGAGGTCTTACATGACAATAGAGGTCGCTCAATCGTCGCGATGACTCGGCAGGATTTTGAGGATATTGTCATAATGGAGACCAAAAGCCTTTTGTAACATGTCTATGAATATTTTTTACGACCAATTTGGGCTGGGTATACAATTATTTGACGACCGAATAGTTAGACAGGATAAAAAAAAAATCTCAGAGGAGCAATAATCTTATATTCCTTTTTTTTGTAACCATGTCCGCTCCCAATGAGGCTCACGTTAATTTCTAATAGAGTTTGTTTTAAAAGAAGTTGTTGTACAATAACTGTTTGTTACTTAGCTGTTCAACCACTGTTTTTCGGAGTGAGTTTCGCTAAAATTATGTTATACGCGTTTGAACATAAATCTTTAAATCAATTAACACATCGATTTCTGAAACTGTCCGTATTAGAATTCGAATCAGTGAATTACGAAACTGAAGTCAAAGATGGCTATTCGAGCCGGCTAAGTATTTTAAATTGTAAACAAATAATCGTCAAATCATAAAAAGATTAGTTTTGTGTGGGAAAGGAAAAAGCTTTTAATACACTGTCGGTTTGTTTTAGGAGAGTTTCAATAATATTTACATTATCCAGAAATTTAAAAAAATGCCAAGCTTCAACATAAAATTATCTTATTCGGCAACATCGATTCGACTCGTACCTTTCCTCCTTTATACATAAACGTAAAAGAACATTGTAGATATTTTGGCATTTTTAACCATAAGATAGTAATCGAATTATTAACATCCCAGCGGTTGGGAATAGTTAACCAGGTAATAAAGTGTTGCTTCATACAAAAAAAAATCAAACGACTAAAATTCTCTAGCGCCGCCGTCCATAAATCATCTGCTAATAAAATATATCTTTAGGTTTTCAACCTCCTGTTTCTAGGAACGGTACGTCACCTGTAAAACAGTGATTACCAAGTTTTTTTGTAAAGACTTATACTAACAATAATTGGTGGAAATTAAAAAAAGTGAAGTAGTACTAAAAAAAATATATTGTGAACTGGAAGTCGTAGTGTGTATGAAATACATGATATTAGGTTACGTGATTTTTCCGAACATAAATTCTCCGTAGACCAATTCTTTCAAAAAAGTTTCTTTTGTGTACAAAATCTTCCATACACAGAAAACTTCGGACACAAAATATTCCGTATTTAAATTTGGAATTTCTTATGTCAAGGTTGTCAAGTATTTTTTATAATGAAAACAAGCAAAAGCCTAAAGAATGGTTTACATGAAGAGTTTATCAACTATTACATTTTAGGGTATTACTCATTAATATTTCCATATTTATTCTCAAGATCAGGACCGGTTTCGCTCAGTTGATGCTCGATGCTCAATGCTCGACATGAGCGAAACCGGTCCTGATCTAAATAAATAAAATTGGAAATAAGTAGAAAGGAATATCGTGTTTTCTTAATATAATGTCTTTTCAGCAAGTATTGACAGTAAACACCCTAAAAGTGATTACTCATTATAATAAAAGAGTATATTTTTATATTTAAAATGTACGGAATATTCTGTGTCCGGAGATTCATATGTGCGGAGAATTCGTATTCGGAAGAATCCGTTCAATGTTATAATATATGTGAAGTCGCAGTTGCCAGAAGTCGGTTGACTCAGACATTTTTTGTATACTTTTCAGTTTGTGAACGAATAACCAATATAATTTTAAAGCTTGGAAGTAAATTAAAAATCTACCGACTGCAAATTCTCACTTTACTCTGATTCCTTTTCTGCAATATAACATATATTTTCCTATCCATAATATAGATTAATTATCATGTACATTATATTAATATTACATCAACGAATATGCTATTTTTAACGCATTGTAAACGAACTCGTATAATATATATTGATATATTTTTAAAAAAATATTTAGCTTTACTAGTGCCAATTCGCCAAATGTTTTAAAGTTGAAAGATCATACGAGAAAATCGAACCCAGACCCACCTGGTTGGTAGAGTAAGCTCTAACCAACTAGACCAGTGCTCCGCAACCGCTGTGCCACGACATACTAGTGTGCCGTGGGGCGATGCTAGGTGTGCCGCAGCGCAATACTTCATTGAAGAAAAGATCAAATAATTTGTTCAAACAACGATCCAATCAGAGTTACCTAGTTGTAGTACTTAGGTGGCAATATATATTACACAATTGAGAAAGATGTCTAATATTATTTTTGCATATACCCTTATGTATATATAAATATGCATATTTGAATTGGGTTGCGGAAATCTGGAAGAGAAAAGGTTGCGGAGCACTGAACTAGACCACAGTTGAAATAAAAACAGATACCTACTATTTGAAAAAAAATATTCGATCACTCCTGATTCATCAAATCCACAACCATGCCTCGGAATCGGAGTCAGAATTAATAAACTTAAATACATTATATTATTGACGTAAATTCGATTAAGGTTTACTAGCAGTTAAAGTATGGTAAAATTTAAATCTAAAAATATGTATACGGTATACGGTACCATTACAAATGGCTGACGTCTTTGAGCATCTAGATAACATTGTAAGCAGGTGTTGATCGATTATAGAGCAATCGCAAATGTGTGTGGCTCGTTAATTATTGCCATAGCAATTTGTTAGAAGACTCTCAACAGGAAGTGTCGCCTTTGCACAGCCGGAAGTTCGCTCGCAATCCTGACATTCTTTGATTGCGTCTGACGATATAAATGGTTGACCATTGCTTGATTTTTTTTATCATACAATGTTGTGATAAAAATGTAGCGCAATAGCGCAAGGTAAATACAATTGACTGACCTACAACTGTATTCAACTCGAGTAATGTTACCCCTATTTTATGATTGCGGAAGACGAAAAAAAATGCTCAATAATATCAGAAAACAGTATTTTAATGTTATTTTTTTATATTTGTGTCCGCTACCTTTGTGGAGCATATGGAATCTTAATGTATGTATCTCAAAAAAAGTGTTTTTTTCCTACGAGAACCGATTGTTACTCATTCGCTCAAGTTTTTTAGAAAGTGAGTAGTATGGATAGTAGGATAAGGTCTAGTACATGATAGTGGTTAACTTATCACTCTCGCTACGCTCAGTTATTAAAGGATCGGAAAGATGGGAGGAGGGAAAATTATGTAAATTGACATCACAAACACCCAGTCTTCGATCACAACTTTGAATTGGATAATTCTCAAATTCACTGACCTGTATGATCTGTAGAACAAGCTTAAACCGACAGGACCACAGCAGGCGACAATACCACAATATTATTTCAATACACTGTATATCTTTTTCCACAAGAGAGAAAGGCCGAAACATATATGAACTGTATCAAAATTTCTTTTTTACTTACTACTTTGCTATGTTTTAATTTATTGTAATTAAGTCTTACAAGTAAATAGTGACTGAATTAGTTTAAGCAAGTGGTGGAGAAGGTGTGCCCTCTTGCCTAGTTAGCCAATGTTACGTTATAAATTCTATGGTGATTCAAATAAGCATGCCTACGTTAAATATGCAAAATCGAATACTTTAATAAAATTCTTTAATTTAAAATTTAAAAAATATATATTTAAAACGTAACCTGATAATAAATAATGATACATGTACTTCTATCGCTTGACACACCCATCGATTAGGAAATTGTAAAGAAAAAGAGACATTTAAACAATTTTTAAAAGTTAATTTCACTCTCTATACAAAAATACTTTCTAGAAAAAAATCATCAACCTTCAAAATTAATTAAGTTTTCAATAAAATTATTTGATATTTATCAGAGACATAAAATTTATAATATGAATAATATAAAATTCCTTGGCTCGTAAAACAAAATATTTTTTTTTTTGCCAAGTCACTTAAAATAATGTGACGTGTCATAATAAATACGCACAAAATATTCGACATAAAAAGTGATCATTCACAAATATTTTAAGGCAAAAAACCTGTATTTTCGAGGAATTTCTTTTTCATAATTTGCTGTCGATAAATATTTTTAATTCATCTGATTTAAAAAGCGCCCAAAGTTGTGTTTTCATAAGTATCTATTATCTTATAATTAAATTGAATAAAGTGTGTTATTATATCGGTAGATGGACGGCTAGCATGCTAATTTTTATTATAAGTTTGACAATATGTACACGTTTAGCGTGGGCTCAAATCGGGGTCACCATTTTGATTTCCAGGAAGGTTGAAGAATTTTTTAGGTAATTGTTTCCTCAAAGGCTTTTGTTTGATAAGGACAGATCATTGGCGTAGAAAAAGTGAATGTATTTGAAAAAATCAGCTTTTGGCTTGTTTGTCCTTGTTTTACTTTGACCAGTTAAATTTTGTATATTCATGATCGTTATGATCGTGATCATTCGAAGAAATTGATAGTTGCCTATTAGTCCTAATCTAACCCTTATCCTAATTACTTACTCTCTTTGATTTTAGATTAAGAGATAGTTTTAAAAAAATCTGCTGAGATAAGACGTCATATATTTCAGTTTGATAACGACCATTGTTGAAAATTATCAATAATATACCGGATAACGAATACAATGTAATATTTTAAAATAATTATGTGGTAAATTTCTGGAAGTTCATTTAATATACAATTAGATTTGACAACTTTGTTACTGCACATGTTGTGCTACAAATTGTGAAACGTGCTCTTTAACAAGCATTATTAGAAAAAATATCACACGGTATAAACTAAAAATTGGTTATAAAATTAATGACAAGTTTCTTTCCCTTGTTTACTAATAACTTGTATTACGATCAGTTAATCTCAAAGTAAATATATTTTTTTTTATTTATAAACGAACTTTATTTATTTAATTTATTCAACTAAATTAAAAAAAAAACAGATAAAAAAGATTGTGCATGGGATGTACATATTTATTTATGTTGTCCAAAAAAAGATCTTACGCGATTGAATAGTTCACTCAAAACAAATTAGTTTTTTTTTAATTGTGTCCTAATGTTTCAAATTATAATTAGTCATGATAATTAAAATAAAAAATAATTCATTTAAACGTTAATTAAAAAAGCGATGCTAATTATATTTGATAATTAATTGATTCGTATCATTATTATATTATATCAGCTACGCATAATTCTCTCAGGTATAATTGTTATCACTAAATTGATATCTTAACTGACATCTTAATTATTTCATTCGACTTTTTTTTGTGGAAGTATAAATACTTACCTATGCGGAGTCACATCGTCTGGGAAATAAAATTAGTAAATGGTCCATTCTCTACCCGTATAAAGTCGTTATAGTTTGAAGCAAAAAAAAACAACAAAAGAAGTCAGACCCAATAAAAGATGGAATATAGGAGATATAAAACTGCTAACTCGATACAACCCCAATAAATCAAGTTCGTTTTGTTGAACTATTTAACAGCCCTCTATTATAACAATTTTTTTTATCATACGCAGGGTTGTATTTTGATTTTTCGGGGATGGAGAACAGCGGTAAATAAACAACGGTTATCAGTATCTTTGTCATATATGATAACAATACATATATTTAAATCAAGATGATCACTCTACAACAGTTATACCGTCAACAGTCAGAACCAAAAGTTCCGATGGTGACGGGATGGCGAAATAACTGTCAATAGAATACCAAATGAATTAAAAATGTTGCTTTTTGAAAACGAAGTTTTTCAAATTAATGGCAATGCATTTAATATAATTTAAATCAAGTACTTAGGCTGTGATGTCTAAAAATTCTCTACCTTCCTTCCGATCCTTCAATAACTGAGCGTAGCGAGGGTGATAAGTTAACCACTCATGTACTAGGCCTTATCCTTTTATCCATACTACTCTCTTTGAAAAAAAAGAAGTTGCGCGACTGAGTAACAAACAGTTTTTGAAGAAAAACTTCTATTGAGATACCTCCATTAGAAAGCCATATGCTCCACATTTGGTGCAGACGTGGATACAAAATTATGATATATATTATATACTACTTATATTTACCCCTGTAATTAAAAAATAAATAATAAGACAGCAAAGGCGCATGACGATATAGCTCATTTGAAGAATGCCACCGAAAAGTGCGACTGCCCGCTATATTGGCAGTCCTATCCAAATCCTGCAGGTTCATTAGAATAAAAATCGAAACTATTCAACATTCTTGCATTGTATTTATTACACCTAATGATCGGGTTTCACGAATTCACTTTTATTTTAGAGATGGATTTGTTCACTATTTTTATATTTTATTTTTATAAATAATTGAAATATATTTATTCGTCTTGATTTCAAAATGATATTAAATATAAAAATATAAAACACAGTTTAAAGATGATTTTAATACATACATAAATATCGCTTGCGGTTCTGGTAGACCATTAGTAGACAGGTTAAAATAATTGTTGTAAAAACGACATTTTTAAACTATTTAGATTATCATAATACCAAGAAAACGTTAGGCTCGCTCAGGTGACCGAATATGCTCTCTTTTTATATGGAATTTTATGACAGTAGACATATTAACGCAATTTTTTCATTTGACACTAACAAAGTTTCACAGTATTTTGTATTATTATGAAAACAAGAAAATTATATAAATTAAGTATTTCGACTGAGGGTGCTTGGTGGAATTTCAATATCAAATTTGAATTGTTTGAATTTTGTACTTTTCCATGAGTTTTGTCGCTAACGACCCGGGTTTCGCCTTTCAGCATCTTCAGGCATTCCAAGTGCACGGATGTACTTGAACTGACGCGTAGTAAACAGTTTTTATCGTTTATATGCAAAAATATAAGAAGATCACTAAGTTAAAAGGCTATTAAAATGTAAATTAGCGAAAATTGAATGTATACAATTTTCAATGAATTAAGTGGGTTTGTTATAATTATGGGGATTTTTTGAAAATATTAATGACCAGATAATAACATAGGAATGTTTAAAATAAATCTAGGGTATAAACGATACAAACTATTTACTACGCGTCAGTTCAAGTACATCCGTGCACTTGGAATGCCTGAAGATGCCGAAAGGCGAAACCCGGGTCGTTAGCGACAAAACTCATGGAAAAGTACAAAATTCAAACAATTCAAATTTGAAATTATATAAAGTCAAATAAAATGTATATTTTTTGATTAAGTAGATACATATAATATGAAGTACATGGATTTTTATTTGTAATAGAAGATATTCAATATATAGAAGAATGTGGATAGAAAAGGACTGGATGTAAGTTCTTTCTACGACCCATATTTATTACTGGAGTATATGGGAAGAAATGCAGTGCTGTAGTGGTATATAAATACGTACCAGGTCGGTCATTGATTTCTTCTTTAAGTCAAGTTTTAGCAATTAAATCAATAAAAAAACGCGTAAATAAAATTTCAACGCTTAGATCCTAGAAAGAGGGGTGGTATTTCTTCACGTTACATGTGTCAATTTATTTTTTATGTTTGTATTATCCGTCGGGTAGGTCAATTTTGACATAATGCTTTTCAATTTTATGAACAGTTGTGTAAAATTGTGTAAAATTTTATACCGTCCTTTATTAGATTTTGGTTATCTAGATTCTAGAGAGTCGTTAAAATATGATACTAAATACAATTATTCAAAAGAAGATCACTAATTTTTAAAGAAAAACGGGATTCGTCAATCGTCATGCTTAAGCTTCAATATGAGGAGGGAAATTATTAAAAATAATAAATTAATATGCGGTATTTCTTTATGAACAAAACAAGAACTATTCTAAGGGGCCGAAAAAATATTTTTGACAAAATGGGGGTCAATCCTAATAGTGTGTGTTTTGCTTAAGTTGTCATATATACTTTGGTTTGTGAAATAGGATCTGGTAAATTTATTTTTAATCTTTAATACGTGATGTCATTATATTGTTAAATTATGCCATTACAAATGCTTAGCACAGCTAACGTTTTATTCACGAGAAAAAAAAATAAACGGACCTCTCGACTGTTTTATATTAAAAACTATATTAACATACACGACGAGAATTAATTGAATTATTTTACTTCTACCGTTACTTTTTATATTAATCATGAATAAAAATGAATGAAATATTGATTCTCAAAAATTGTTATAATTAAGTGTTAAAATTTACTCGCCTTTGTGTAGCTGTGTTTTGGGGACAACGAATTGTAAAATTAACTAAAAGTATGACACTGGATTAGTACCTTTTAAATATACAAAAGTGATACATCATAGCGATAGGGATCTGTTTAAAAATACGGGACAAACAAACCACCTGTCATAATGGCTGGGTTTTTTTTTTCAACCACAGTTCTTGAATTAAAGATTCTCAAATGTTGGTGTGTAAAGTTATGGTAAATTTAGTATTATATTTTATGTGAAAACAGCAATGAAAAAAATAAATTATTTAATAATAATATTTTGTTGGTTTTTTGGAGATGTAATCAAATGTAGATTCTTCAGCACGGCAAAAGAATGTTTAATATCCTCTGTTAGTGGTTAAAGTTTTTTTTAAATTTAAAAATCGCAAATTGTTTTCTTTAATTTATATATTTACTATACACGACTAAATAAGCGCTTATAATATTATAATAATCCCTCCCTTCTTTTTATGTTTGTACGCAATATAATAAAAAAACGATTTTTCGTAAACGTAATATTATAATGAAATATGTTTTTAAATTCCCTTGGTCAAGGCTTCTTAGCCGGTTGATCGTAAGTCAAAAATGGTCGACAACAAATACGATTTTTTGACTCAAGATAAATCTGTTTTTTGTTTATGCATATCTAGAAAAAAACACGAAACAAGTTGAATTATTATCTTTTTTAAGATATTTAACGATAATTTGCACGTAAAAATTAATACTTATAGCTATGAGTAAGCAACAACAAAAAATCTTAAACGATTCTTATTCGAAGTCGATTGAAACATTTTGATGAAAAATAGCTTAAAAAGGGTACGTTCTACTTATGCCCTAGAACCTGGAATACTCAACGTTGTACCCACCACCTTGATACGACGAGAGTAAAACTGCGGCTTTCCACTCTTCAAATTGCGATCTTTCCAGCTTAACAATGCTAACTCGTGCTTAAAGAAAGGTCAGCCATGTCAATAGCAATAAAGTTTTTGCACATCTAAGCCAAGCTGTAAAAAGTGACAATTATTATTTGTCTCATTTTTTTTGATGAAACATTTAGTAATTTATTTCAACGCAATTCAAATGTATTGAAACTCGACAAAACCATAAAATGATATTTCGAGTTGTTGTAAAAAAGACAGATTTTTTTTTGTTTCTTTATTTTCATATGCAAACATCATCTGTTTGTCGAGAGAAAAATATTTATTTTTTTAAATTGTATTTTTCAAATGATCTATGATTTATGATCGATATATTTTAGTTATAGAATAATAAACATATTATTCTTTGTTTATTGATTTGGCATTTACTTGATAGAACTCCATTATAATAGGGTAAAAATGTCAGCGTATTTTAGTTTGTTACAGTTTTTTTATATTTATGCGTTGATAGCTATTTCGCCTTTCGCCATCGTCAGAACTATGCTTAAACTAACATTTTGCTCAGCTATATATACTGGCTCCGAAGAAATACACACTGCATCATGTTATTCACTCTAACAACCTAATTAAAATTACAATTACAATATTACACTTACTAAATGTGATTCTAGTGTTTCAAAGAACAATAAGAAATCTGGGGTTTTTTTTGAAAAAAAATAATTAGGATAAATTAAACTGATATTAATTACATTACATTAAATTAAATTTATTAACTATAGCTTTAGTGTTTCGAAAACCAATAGGCAATATGAGATTTTTCAAGGTAAATTAGGATAAATTGTACTGATATTTATTATTAATTACATTAACAAAACCCCTTATGTAATAAATAATTCTGACGATGGCGAAAGCCGAAATAGCTATCAACGCATAAATATAAATTATAGAACTAAAATACGTTGATATTTTTACCTTATTATTCTTTACCCCCGAATACTGCTTAATTTGATTTAAGTCATAGTAAAATATTATCTTTTTTCTATCATAATATACAAAATTATGAATATTAATATATTGGAACCGATATCGCTTAACAAATAAGAATAATAAACAATAGTTATTTAGTTTTCATTACAATGTCGTTACGCCTATGAATATTTGTTCAATATTTTGTTTTAAAATTATATTGTTAAAACTGATGTCTGGAATGACACATTGTGTGCTTTATAAAACTGTTATTTGGTTTTGATTTAAATTAACTGATCATATCAAAAGAATTCGAATTTATTGGCAATGCCTAATAATGAATGTAAATAATTTCTCGTTTTCAATTAAAATTACTGTCAAACAAAAATAGCAATTTTTCCATCTGATTGGAATCTGTTTCATCGTATCGCTGTATATACTAAAAATAGCACAAATAGGTACGTGAAAATGTGAGGAACATTCGAAAGAAACAAAGTTTTAACATTTATAAATAACTATTTTGAACATATTTAAAAAACTATGTATGTAAAAAATATACCGTTTTTATTTTTCAAAAAAGCCTGACTTTGGTTAGTTAGTAGATGTATATATTTTTTTTAAATAATATGACGTATGCGTTTTTTTTGTTCTTGAAAAATAATTTATTTATATGAAATACACAAACAAAGATAATGATTATATAATGAAAGCTTCCGGGGTGAGCTGCCAATACGCTAACGAGGTGTCGCTTGATCTGAAAGCTTTATGGGTTTCGGGAAAAGGCCTGCTTATTTTCATCACTCTTATACAATTATACGTAATCATAAAAAAATCCAGTCTTACTATATATACTTATTTAAAAAATATATAAACTTATATTTTGTAATAATACGCAATACCACTATTTTTTTTTTATATATTCATGTCCGTTTTCAATGTGAAGCATACGGCCACTTAACTAAGTTATCTCAACACAAGTTTTTTTTCTAATGGAATATATATGGTTCTTGTAAGAAGCCTTCTATTGGGATGCTTTATTGAAAGTCCATATTTGAAGCGAAAATACAAACAAAACTTCAAATATAAGTATTTTGGCGTCATTCGATCGAAAAAAGAACATTCTGAAAAATGTATTTTTTTATTATTCAAAACTGATGCTGCAAATATTTGTACCGGTATTTCAAAAACAAAATTGATAATTATCAACGCTATTTGAGATCGCAAAATCAGACGAATAAACCAACACCGATTTAAAAAAAATGCAATCAGCATAAACAAAAAAGCTGTTTTTTATGAATTCGTTATTTTTTCATATTGAAGTATGAAACATAAGGAAGGCTAATTAAATGCTAGAATCGGTCAATCTTGATCAACTATTCGCCTGCAGAAAAAGCCGTCATATATTTAACGCTTATTGTGGTAGTGCATTAATAATGTAAACATGTACATTTTTTGAAATCTGATAAGAACTGTATTTTATACATAAGTACTTAAATGCCGTAACTTTGTCATGAAATGACTACTGCCACCCACACGCCAGCTTGAAGAAGTACTTTTAAGGAATTTTGCTGATTTACAAGAACTCATCTTATTTTGATTTCTCTTGCTTTTATGTTGGATAATATTTTGGTCTAGTAGAAAATATGGAACGACCCTCTTTCAATTAAACAATTTAAAACGAGCACGAAAATAAATATTTGATTAAGCCCCTCCCTCATCCAGTTATCCGCTTTACATTTCAAATGTTATGTTATGTTTCCCTGTCAGCGTAAATTTCCATTCGTCACAAATTCGGATTAAAAACAAATAAAAACCCGTCACATTTGATACAAAAGCAGTTGCGTCCACGCGTAGGGTTAAAAAATATGCTAAGCTACGATTTTTCATAGATTTTATATGAAAAGAGTTGGTTTCAGATGAAATTGGCGCAGTGAAAGCAATAAGCTAACTAAAAACTAAATCATGATCACACCTAGGGCTTCCAACTCGGTTTAAACCGAAACCGGTTAACCGGCTTACTTTCTGTTTTCAGAAAAACCAAAAATCGGTTCATTAAAAACATCTTTTCACCTTAAGTATAATTGACATATATACAAATATTAATATGTTAGTTCCGTGGAGCAGTGGTCAACGTCGTTTGGATTTGTGACGGATCTTACACATTCAAGTGTCGAACAGCATTTTTTTTATTCGAAGGAACGGATGCTTTTAAAAATAAAATTCCTTTTTTTTGCAATCCTAAAATAACAGAGTGAAAAAACATTTTTTTTTTTGGAATATTAGTTTGTCTGATGTTACAATCGGTTTTTTTTAAAGTTATTCCGGCTTCAAAAAAAGCTTTAGAAAAAAGACAAACATTACCGAAAACTTAACATGATGTGTAAATATTTATAATCTCTCGGATTTAATTGCTTATATTATGATTAAAATAAAAAACGCAAATTAAAAGCAAAACTTAAATGTATCTTTTTCTATTTTAGGACTTACTTGGTCTGGCACTGCCGGATTGAAAAAGCTTCCAATGATAAAAAAAAAAAATGGTATCAATGTTGACACACCACTTCGACATATTGATGAAATCACGCGCGAGAAAAATATCATTGGATTTTTAATTATCAGATTTATTCAGATCCTTTGCATACTATTCTGCTGTAGTTCATCACCTATTAACATCAGTCTGAGAGAAATGTAAATAAAATTCAACAATCTTGTTACCCGAAGAAGTTTTGTATATTGTAGAACTTCTGTACAAGTTACGAATGTAAGTAGATGTTATTTTTTTTTATTTTTGTTTACATTAGTTTGGTTGTGGATTCAATTGGTATTTTCTTAGAAAGAACTCTATTGTAATAAAGTCAAAAACTTATAATGTCGATAGCTACATATTTTGGCTATACACCCTAATCAGAACTACGTTTAAGCTTAATTTAGCTTAGCTTTATATACTAACATAGCACAGATACACGATACATCTCATATATTGATGATGATGTTTTGTGATGAGAATATGTATTGTGTATTTAAAGAAAACCTAAATTAAATTAAAATATAGTTCTGACGAGGGCTTAGTTGAGTCGAAATAGCTATCAAGTTAATAAAAAAAAATGTGGAAATAAAATTTGTGTTATTTTAACATTACTTTGTATTAAATTTGTTTAATATTACATACGACTACAGTGAAAATATTTTAACCGTACAAAAAAGGTGCTAAAGTAGTAGTTTTGTTTTATATAAATATACATCGTGTTATAGATGGAGAGGTTAAGTATATACATAATTATTTATAATAAGGTCAAACTTTAATAATTTTTTGATTCGTATTAAAATAATTACTATGTTTAATGTGTTTTAAAAATAGTAAATTGCTTACCATATGTATAGCCTTTTGACACTTATACAAGTAGCACAAACCAATTTTAATTACTCGATATTGCTATTCAAATATGCTTCAAACTATATAGTTTCTATTTAACATTGTTAATAGTTTAACTTAAGGGTTTATAAATAAAAATCCATTTATGTCAAAAAGTTTTTTTCTGTAAGCAATGCAAACAATATTTTTTATAAAATACAATAAGTTATTTCTATAAAAAAAATAAAGAATCCTCACTAATTGGAACAATTCTACCAAGTGTCCATGAAATAAAAGTGTCATTAGTTGCCATCTTGCATTAATTTTGTTTCCAATGCATCTTTATTTAATTTAAAAATGATATGCTTAAAAGATAACAATATAGATATCACTAACTAATGGATAGTAAAAAAGTTTTTCTGATAACATATTAAATGTAATAGCATAGTGAGCTTTTTTAAAAAAGCAAACATGAAGAAAATGTACAGGTAATTTCGAAATTATTGAATAATTATTAATTGCTTGAAATGGACACGAAAGTAAAAATAATTTGCATGAATTTTTAATGCTGATTATTCGAATTGGATGATGATTGGAAGCTGGAAAATTTCTTTAGTGTGCTTATTGGAGAAGACGTCACAAACTTAATTGAACGTTCACTCAGCCACGAAAATTGGCCTAATTTGATAACATCCGTGGAGTCATAAAAACACAAGTGCAATGCAGCGTGTCCGGGAAAACAACTTTTAGTGCGGTTTGCGAAGCATATCCACGACTCTTTTATTGCTCATTCACGTTAAATTGCATTCGCAAATTGGAACCAACAACTTCGAGCCGACTGCGATATTATTACTATCGTAGATATCAAACTTATAATATATTTATGTAAAATTCTTACGTAGACATTGTTTGATAAAGTCGTGAGTCTGGAGTTAATAGGCGTTGATATTTACGTTCAGTTTGATAAGAAATGTGCTCGCAGGCTAGGAATTTAATCAAATCGTTGTTTTACAATATATGTTAAATTTTACATTTATTTTTTTGTAATAATTTATTTCGCTGCTAAGAAGTTGAATTGAAAATTCTTTCCATTTTGATAAATAGAACGATTAATATTTATTTTAAATAAAACGTATTGCTCTTTTTGCTTAGCTGTAAGTTATAATTCGATTGTTGTATTATACAGCAAAACTGTCACATGTCTAAGTATAGAAATTATCAGGAATTATACCACATACTATTTCTACATCTAAACATAGTTTTGTAAACATAGTACAAAATCTGAAGGGCAAAAACTTCTAGAACATTTTTTCTGTTTGAGGAATTTTGAATTGTGACGGTTTAGTTGCGGGTGTGCGATATTATCATACCAATAAGGAAAGCATACAGCCTTCATAAAAAAAAGTGAATTTATACGAAAATATAGTAAAGATCTAAAGTTTACTACCAAAATGCTTGTCTAAAAATGTCGAATAATGTATAGTCACAGATCTCAAAAACCTTAACAGAAATATTAATAATATACTAGCTGTAGGCCCGTTGCCCAGCAACGTGAGATTTTTGTTGCATAGTATTTAATTTAATTTAATTTTTATGTTATTTTATTTTATGGTATTTAATTTAATTTGATTTTATTTTATGTTATTTTATTTTATTTTATTTTATTTTATTTTATTTTATTTTATTTTATTTTATTTTATTTTATTTTATTTTATTTTATTTTATTTTATTTTATTTTATTTTATTTTATTTTATTTTAATTTATTTTATTTTATTTTATTTTATTTTAATTTATTTTATTTTTATAGTTAGCAGAAATTTCGTAAATTATTTAATATTTGGAATAATGTTTAAGTTTGCTAACAACAATTTTTCGTAGTAGCAGAAACTTCGGAAATTACTTAATTTTTAGAATAATGTTCAAGTTTGCTGACAACTATTTTTCGTAGTAGCAGAAATTTCGTAAATTATTGATTTTTTGGAATAAAGTTTAAGTTTGCTAACAACCATTTTTCGTAGTAGCAGAAATTTCGTAAATTATTGAATTTTTGGAATAATGTTCAAGTTTGCTAACAACCATTTTTCGTAGGAGCAGAAATTTCGTAAATTATTTAATATTTGGAATAATGTTCAAGTTTGCTAACAACCATTTTTCGTAGTAGCATAAATTTCGTAAAATATTCAATTTTTGGAATAAAGTTTAAGTTTGCTAACAACCATTTTTCGTAGTAGCCGAAATTTCGTAAATTATTTAATATTTGGAATAATGTTCAAGTTTGCTAACAACCATTTTTCGTAGGAGCAGAAATTTCGTAAATTATTGAATTTTTGGAATAAAGTTTAAGTTTGCTAACAACCATTTTTCATAGTAGCAGAAATTTCGTAAATTATTGAATTTTTGAAATAATGTTCAAGTTTGCTAACAACCATTTTTCGTAGGAGCAGAAATTTCGTAAATTATTGAATTTTTGGAATAATGTTCAAGTTTGCTAACAACCATTTTTCGTAGTAGCAGAAATTTCGTAAATTATTGAATTTTTGGAATAATGTTCAAGTTTGCTAACAACCATTTTTCGTAGGAGCAGAAATTTCGTAAATTATTGAATTTTTGGAATAATGTCCAAGTTTGCTAACAACCATTTTTCGTAGTAGCCGAAATTTCGTAAATTATTGAATTTTTGGAATAAAGTTTAAGTTTGCTAACAACCATTTTTCGTAGTAGCAGAAATTTCGTAAATTATTGAATTTTTGGAATAATGTTCAAGTTTGCTAACAACCATTTTTCGTAGGAGCAGAAATTTCGTAAATTATTGAATTTTTGGAATAATGTCCAAGTTTGCTAACAACCATTTTTCGTAGTAGCAGAAATTTCGTAAATTATTTAATTTTTGGAATAATGTTGAAGTTTGCTAACAACCATTTTTCGTAGTAGCAGAAATTTCGTAAAATATTTAATTTTTAGAATAATGTTCAAGTTTGCTAACAACCATTATTCGTAGGAGCAGAAATTTCGTAAATTATTTAATATTTGGAATAATGTTCAAGTTTGCTAACAACCATTTTTCGTAGTAGCATAAATTTCGTAAAATATTCAATTTTTGGAATAAAGTTTAAGTTTGCTAACAACCATTTTTCGTAGTAGCCGAAATTTCGTAAATTATTGAATTTTTGGAATAAAGTTTAAGTTTGCTAACAACCATTTTTCGTAGTAGCAGAAATTTCGTAAATTATTGAATTTTTGGAATAATGTTCAAGTTTGCTAACAACCATTTTTCGTAGGAGCAGAAATTTCGTAAATTATTTAATATTTGGAATAATGTTCAAGTTTGCTAACAACCATTTTTCGTAGGAGCAGAAATTTCGTAAATTATTGAATTTTTGGAATAAAGTTTAAGTTTGCTAACAACCATTTTTCGTAGTAGCAGAAATTTCGTAAATTATTGAATTTTTGGAATAATGTTCAAGTTTGCTAACAACCATTTTTCGTAGGAGCAGAAATTTCGTAAATTATTGAATTTTTGGAATAATGTTCAAGTTTGCTAACAACCATTTTTCGTAGTAGCAGAAATTTCGTAAATTATTGAATTTTTGGAATAATGTTCAAGTTTGCTAACAACCATTTTTCGTAGGAGCAGAAATTTCGTAAATTATTGAATTTTTGGAATAATGTCCAAGTTTGCTAACAACCATTTTTCGTAGTAGCCGAAATTTCGTAAATTATTGAATTTTTGGAATAAAGTTTAAGTTTGCTAACAACCATTTTTCGTAGTAGCAGAAATTTCGTAAATTATTGAATTTTTGGAATAATGTTCAAGTTTGCTAACAACCATTTTTCGTAGGAGCAGAAATTTCGTAAATAATTGAATTTTTGGAATAATGTCCAAGTTTGCTAACAACCATTTTTCGTAGTAGCAGAAATTTCGTAAATTATTTAATATTTGGAATAATGTCCAAGTTTGCTAACAACCATTTTTCGTAGGAGCAGAAATTTCGTAAATTATTTAATTTTGCGCATATATCGACAGCCCTGCAGTTTTTTAATTGTAAATTATTTAATATTTGGAATAATGTTCAAGTTTGCTAACAACCATTTTTCGTAGTAGCAGAAATTTCGTAAATTATTTAATTTTTGGAATAATGTTGAAGTTTGCTAACAACCATTTTTCGTAGTAGCAGAAATTTCGTAAATTATTAAATCTTTGGAATAATGTTCAAGTTTGCTAACAATCATTTTTCATAGTACCATAAATCGACCTCGGCGCATATATCGACAGCCCTGCAGTTTTTAAATTGCAAATTATTGAATTTTTGGAATAATGTTCAAGTTTGCTAACAACCATTTTTCGTTGGAGCAGAAATTTCGTAAATTATTTAATATTTGGAATAATGTCCAAGTTTGCTAACAACCATTTTTCGTAGGAGCAGAAATTTCGTAAATTATTTAATATTTGGAATAATGTTCAAGTTTGCTAACAACCATTTTTCGTAGTAGCAGAAATTTCGTAAAATATTTAATTTTTAGAATAATGTTTAAGTTTGCTAACAACCATTTTTCGTAGTAGCATAAATTTCGTAAATTATTTAATATTTGGAATAATGTTTATGTTTGCTAACAACCATTTTTCGTAGTAGCATAAATTTCGTAAAATATTCAATTTTTGGAATAAAGTTTAACAACCATTTTTCGTAGTAGCAGAAATTTCGTAAAATATTCAATTTTTGGAATAAAGTTTAAGTTTGCTAACAACCATTTTTCGTAGTAGCCGAAATTTCGTAAATTATTGAATTTTTGGAATAAAGTTTAAGTTTGCTAACAACCATTTTTCGTAGTAGCAGAAATTTCGTAAATTATTGAATTTTTGGAATAATGTTCAAGTTTGCTAACAACCATTTTTCGTAGGAGCAGAAATTTCGTAAATTATTTAATATTTGGAATAATGTCCAAGTTTGCTAACAACCATTTTTCGTAGGAGCAGAAATTTCGTAAATTATTTAATATTTGGAATAATGTTCAAGTTTGCTAACAACCATTTTTCGTAGTAGCAGAAATTTCGTAAAATATTTAATTTTTAGAATAATGTTTAAGTTTGCTAACAACCATTTTTCGTAGTAGCATAAATTTCGTAAATTATTTAATATTTGGAATAATGTTTATGTTTGCTAACAACCATTTTTCGTAGTAGCATAAATATCGTAAAATATTCAATTTTTGGAATAAAGTTTAACAACCATTTTTCGTAGTAGCAGAAATTTCGTAAATTATTGAATTTTTGGAATAATGTCCAAGTTTGCTAACAACCATTTTTCGTAGTAGCAGAAATTTCGTAAATTATTGAATTTTTGGAATAATGTTGAAGTTTGCTAACAACCATTTTTCGTAGTAGCAGAAATTTCGTAAATTATTGAATTTTTGGAATAATGTCCAAGTTTGCTAACAACCATTTTTCGTAGTAGCAGAAATTTCGTAAATTATTGAATTTTTGGAATAATGTTCAAGTTTGCTAACAACCATTTTTCGTAGTAGCAGAAATTTCGTAAATTATTGAATTTTTGGAATAATGTTCAAGTTTGCTAACAACCATTTTTCGTTGGAGCAGAAATTTCGTAAATTATTTAATATTTGGAATAATGTCCAAGTTTGCTAACAACCATTTTTCGTAGGAGCAGAAATTTCGTAAATTATTTAATTTTGCGCATATATCGACAGCCCTGCAGTTTTTTAATTGTAAATTATTTAATATTTGGAATAATGTTCAAGTTTGCTAACAACCATTTTTCGTAGTAGCAGAAATTTCGTAAATTATTTAATTTTTGGAATAATGTTGAAGTTTGCTAACAACCATTTTTCGTAGTAGCAGAAATTTCGTAAATTATTAAATCTTTGGAATAATGTTCAAGTTTGCTAACAATCATTTTTCATAGTACCATAAATCGACCTCGGCGCATATATCGACAGCCCTGCAGTTTTTAAATTGCAAATTATTGAATTTTTGGAATAATGTTCACGTTTGCTAACAATCATTTTTCGTAGTATATATATTTTATTCAAATAATTTTCAAATACGCTAACAAATAAATTTCGTAAAAGAAGAAAAAGACCCGATGACATCAGTAAGCACACATTTGTGAAAAGTGAAAAGTAAAAAGTGATTATTATAGATTTTATTTTATTTAAAAAAGTGGAGACTGGAAGGTCGAGGACGTCCTTACACTCAGACGGACATTATCGGCTATTAATATATAGATGAGACAATTTTAGACTGGGTTTGATTAATATTTTTTTTTGGTATCACAGCTAATACACAAAAAAATGAAATTGAAATATGTATGAAGATTTACATCACAAACACCCATGTCTAAGATCATTAATTTTATTTTAAAAAATCTAAAATTTTATAAGTCACTCGAGAATAGCTTGAATATAATTGAAAAATCACACTCAGGTCATAATTTTAATTAAAAAAAAAATGACAATAACTTTACCGGGAATCGAGGCCGACCCACCTGATTGGCAATATCAATATGTACCCACATATGTGTTATCAAAAGCTTAATTAGAAATGTAAATTAAATGAAATGTGAGAAGGTTTTAGATTGAATTATAATGCTCATAAGATTGCGTTAAAAATATTTCAATATTGCACTTGGTCACTTTGTGCTGTATGACAACAATCTGATTATTTCTTAAACGCCACTGACCAAAGCACGAAATCAATTGAAATCGCATGCTTGATGTGCTTACATTGTATTGAAAACACAATAATAAATATTTCAATGATAATAAAAGTATTCATATACATATACAATACATGTTTATATCTAGGTAATATAGCCATAACAAAATATATTGAAAACGATTTCATTTTAGCAAAATTTTAAATGAAGTATTATTTAATATAATATTTATGAATGCTTAAAATTGTATACTTCTTTAAAATAAATATCTCTGATTGTTGTAGTTATATTATTTTCCACACTCTATCGGGTGAATACAATTGTTTGTATTTTGAATCCATTGTTTCGTTGGAAGTAAAGCCATATTGTTTTCAAAGAATGTTAAAAATATTTTTTTGTGGTTATGATAACAATATCAATAAGCTTTGTGTCACGATATCAATTCAAATTATAAAAAATACAGTATTTTTTTCCCATATTCTATTATATTAACATAATAACTAAAATTGGCATGCGGATAAATGTAATATTGGGTACGCATCTATTTTTTTTTAATTGATAGGTATGTAAATTTTGCCAGAACTCAGAAAAAGTTTTTTTCACTCCACGTCCGTTACAATTGTGAAGCATGTGGATTTCATATGAAGGTATCTCAACTTTTCACGAGAACTGCTTGTTGGTCAATTTCTTAACCGTCCCTTTTTTAAGATAGTATGAATAGAAAGAAAGAGCTAGGATAGGACTAGGAGTTAACTAATCGCTCTCGTTTAGCTCTGTTCATTTTTGGATTGGAAGGGTGGGAGAGAATTAAGATATCACAAACACCCACGCCTTCAAACTTAACCTGAAACTGAACCTTTGCGTTTGTGGAATGAAGAATATGACCCATTTCGCATCCATTTAGTTATTGGAGATTTATTTCAGTTTTTAACAGATTGATTTTAATTTGCTTATTTATATTGAGCAGCTCGATTTGTTGCTGTTATTACTTTTTCGCAAAATAATGATTTAAACAAATATTTTCTTCTGCTTAAAAATGAAAAGTTTTCGAATCAAAATAAATATGTTTTTTACGAATATCGATTAAAAACATTAAAATGCCAAGAAAAATGGTGCCGCAACTCCGTTCCACCGCGTTACATGTCAATAATAATAAGTCATTAAGATTCTATTTATTGCACTATTTTTTTAACAAAAAATCTCACACTATGCGTGGATCTGCGAAGTTGTATTTATTACACAGAGACATTATTTAAAAAAGCTGAATTATTAGGTAATCTGTTATTAAATTGTCATTACTTTCATACTATGCGAGTTTATTATGTTTTGTTTGTTACTAAGTGACAGTAGGATAATACAAATATTTATAAATAAATTCTTAGCATTGAGGTGATTTAAACAGCATTGGTGTACCAATTTTCAGTTGAAACAATACAGCATCTTGAAGTTTTCGACTGTAATGATCTGAAGAATTAGTGGGAGGAGCTTTGGGTGGAACTGAGAGGTAACTTGGAGGAGGTAATCTCGACTGTGGTGGAGGGAAGTATTGTATAAGAATAAGAGAGTTTTCGAGAGGAAATAAGTGGAGGAGGTAGAGAGGGAGCCGAGGAAAGGCTCTCGTTAAAAACCAGTTAACTCAAATCGTGTAAGTGTGTAATATTTTTAGGTGTGGGAGAGCGACCGTATAGTACGTTCAATCAATTTGGAGGAGCCATGTGAACAAACGCTAAATATAATAGTATAAAATATTCTTATTTAAAAATCAATTGTTAATAGAAAGTAACCATCAATTTTTATTAATGTTATTAATAATTAATTGATTATATATCATGTGAATTGAATAACAACCAATCGATTCGTTATTCTTCTCCTATTCCCAATGCCCAGTGTTAAATACTAGACTTACTAGAGCATCCAATCCCGCGACGGAACATTCAAAATTAAATCGTTAACAAATTCGGGATTTGAGCAATTTTTGGTCATTGATTTTTGAATCATGGGAATTAACGGATTTTCTAAAACGAAAAAATGTGGGACTTTTTTTTAGCTTCCGATTTCAAAAAGCAAAGAATTTGAAAAATTTTGAAAATTGAAAAAATGTGCTTTCAAGCTGACAAATTTTGCCTATTTTACATGTTTTAAAAAGGCTTTTGAGAGTTTTACACTACTTAACCTCAATCCCTAAATCCCGGGATTGGAAACCCTAGTAAATACAGATAATGTGGAAAAATACGTATGTACATAGATATGAATTTCCATTGTAAAATACAATTTTATTTTTAGCAGAGGATTTTTGATTGATAACAGACTTTCGTCCGTTCCTGATCAAAGAATTCTTTAGTGAAGATTTTTATACATTAGTTTTTGAATCGAATCACGAATTTTTTCACCAAGCTATGAGATATACGTTATCAATTATTATTCAAAAATAAAATACTGACAGATCAATTACATTCGTTATATAACAATTGCTCCATTCACAACCCTACCCCTATCTTAAAAATCAGCTCGAGCAACAGCTTATCTACAGTCTTTGTTGAAATCTGTTCGGTTACGTCAGTTGTGTGGATATGTTCAATTCAATCACAGGAAATATATCGCACTCCTGGAAAAGCTTCACCAAAAACCAAATAATCCTATTTTAAACTGTCAAATCAAGAATGAACAGTTTACGATTATGTAAAACTGTCATAATGTCTCTAGCTAGTACTTTTTTCAGAAATATTAACTATTCTAATCTTCGAAATATGTGTATCTTTATTGCCATTATTAAAATCCATGATCATTATTATCCATATGGTTTGGATTAGTTAAGTTTTGAATTATTTTGAGACAAACAAATTGATAAAGTTGGAAACTTAAAACGAGATTTATTTAGAACAGTGGTTCCCATATTGGAGGTCGCGGAATTTCTCCAGGGGCCGACGCAGAACATGTTTTGTATTGAGGAGGGCAGCGGATTATTTTTTTCAGATTTAAGGGGCAGTGGAATGAAAAAGGTTGAGAAGCACTGATTTGGAACATGACATTTGAAATTGAAACCATGTTGTTTGATAGTAACAGAATATTGTTTTTTTAAATAAACATAAGAAAAGAACGACCAGCTAACTACTAGATCATTGCAAGTTTCATTCTAGTATTCTTAAACTATCCGTTTAGTAAAGCCTATAATAAAAAAAGATAAGCTAAATTACTGAAAAACTTATGTTGATATTCTCCATTAGGATTTCAAATACTCCATATTAGAAATGACACTTAGGACACAGTCTAATTAATAATAACACCTTCATACAAAAGATGGTTATTATTTTATACGGTTTTACAAATAGCATTGCAACGTAGTATACGAATTAAGGATAGCCCGTTGTGTATGTTTAACGTAGTTAGTGAGAGATTGAACCGGCAGGTGTGTTTATATTAGTGTTATATAAAAGGTACACGTTTTTCAATTTAATTGACTGGCCACCTTCTTCCACAAAGATATTATGGACAATCTTGAAATTTATATTTCAAGTATGTATTGTTATCTCGAATCGATTGTTTTTAGCGTATTTTACAAATACTTATACCTAATCCTCTTTTTTCTCAGATTATTTAAAAATAGTTTCGAAATAGTCACACTTTTGAGTGGCAGTAAAACCACAGCTTTTCACATTAATGCTATATAATTAAAAAGTGAAAAGTTCAGTAATCATCGATCAATACCAATCTCTTCTGACTGTAACGTTCTGGAAGGCATCATTTTTGAAGAAATAAATTTGCACAATTTACAGGCGTTCTTTTGGCGTATGTCTATTTATAGTGAAATGGAAAATCAAACTGAGAATGAATCAGCTGTCAGTTGTGTAATTGTCTTACACTGGAAAGAGCGTTGCTTTTTCGAAAATAAACCTCATACCTATGTTTTTTTCATATTTTTTTCTCAAAAGAAGTTTTTCTTCGAGAACTATTTGATACAAAATTGCTGAGCCTCTCTTTTTTATATTAAAATATGGCTGGAGTAGGATAAACTAATCACAGACATTCAGACTCACAAATCGGCTAAAATATCAATTCATGAAAATGTCCATACTGTCATTCGAGTACATGAGCACTGTAACTAAAGCCAATTACGTTGGGCATTTTAATAGTGACCAATGTTAATATGAAAAAACTTCACATGTAACCACTTGATTTGAGTGGCGTATAACGTCTTTATTTCTTCACGAAAGATTGATGAGCCGGATAATCAGAAGCTGCTGTTAATGATAATCGTGCTGTTTTTAATTAATATTATATGAGTATTAAAAGGTCATTTACTTCCCGCTACTAACTATGAATGCCACATTGACAATGACAGACAAAAATAAAATATTGTCAGCGTCAAATTTTTTCGATTGTATTTATTTACAAGAATTCACCGTAGGGTACCCCTGACGACCGCCGAGCGTTGTTTAACATCTAAATCAAATCTCGGGACCGTATTATGTTGCTTCGTTCACAATCAATCAAATATCAAATCTGTTTAAACACTACTAAAGAAAAAAATGCATTTCATGCCACGGATTGTCAACATTTTACTTTGGGTAAGGCTGTGGCATAAACTGCTATAAAATAGAAACCACGATTTATAAAATTAATCAATTTTCTCGCAGAAATCCATGCGATTTGGAATATTTATTCATCTACCGGGTACGTGACGAATCTTAAGGGTTCAAGTCCCAGAACAATATTTTTCAATCGATGAATCGATTTCCGTTCTCAAGCTCTTCCACCTTTTCAATTCTAAAATATCAGGACGCAGCAAGATCGATTCTTCTTCTTTCTTCTTTGGCCATGTTCGCTCCCTATGTGGAGCATATGGCCGCCACGCGGCACCTCCATGTTTCCCTGTCTCCCGCCAATAGCTTTGCTTCCTCCCATGACATGCCAGCATCCCTCAGTTCCGCCGAGTACATCCTATGGATAGTACCCGACGGACGTCCAGGACGCCGGAATCCCACCGGTCGAAAGAAGAGGCAGGCAGGATTGAGGCTTTCCGGAGGCATCCGCAGCACGTGACCCAGCCAGTTCCAACGTCTCTCCATAACCACTGACGTGACGGGACGCTGTCTTGTACGCTCCCTTATCTCTGAATTCCTCACAAAATCAAACCACCTCACCCCCATTATCCGACGCAAGCATCTGTTCTCGAAGCTCAGTATACGGTTTTTCTGAGTCTTCGTCAGGTGCCATGATTCGCAACCGTAAAGCATTACCGGCAGAATGCAAGCGTTGAACAAGTGGCATTTGGTTTTAATCGAGTACAGCTGTGTGTCCCAGACAGTCCGCATTGAGTTGAATGTGGCTCCAGCCATTCCTAAACGAATGGCGAGCTCGTTTTTTGTACTACCGTCTTCGGGGATATGTACGCCGAGGTATCTGAAGCTGTCAACCCTCTCGATGATCTGTCCCGCGCTGGTAAGGGTCCTATCAGAGTCATGACAGGTTTGGTTACACATCACATTGGTCTTACTAGTATTAATTTTTAGACCAATGCGACCTGAGTTAGTTCCCAACCCATCAATAGTCTCCTGGATGCCCTCAATGGATTTATCGAATATTACAGCATCATCGGCATATTCAAGGTCACACAGCTTCAGACCGGGACCAACAGCTACACCTCGATCAGGCGGAATTGACCTGCGAAGTATGAAGTCAAGGATAATAATAAACAGGATCGATTAGTTAGTCACTAATCCTGTCCCAGCCCTTTCCTTCTATCTATACTCTCTTCAAAAAAGAGAAGTTGGGCAACTAAGTAACAAACGGATGGTGTAGAAAATCTTCTATTTAGATTCCTGAATTAGGAAACCATGGGCTTTAAATTGGGAGCGGATATGGATTTAAAATACTAAGCTGGAGCATACAGTCACCATGAGGTGCTTCCGAGATTGTATATTCTTCCCTTTTGCCTTTGTTTCCGTTCAAATTATTACAGCAATCCGTAGTGCCAATGAGTAAATTCTATGAATGTTCATCAGTAACCTTTTGATGCGCCTGAATCCGCCCAGTTGGAAGGTAAGAAGACATACATGATTCAAGATCTCCTGGGACACTTTTTTAAAGCCAGATACGATAAATTATATTATTCCTAGCCTCGACATAATTTTCAATTCTTAATGAATCAAAACTTTTCAAAAATTTTTTTTTCATCTGACTATTTTTTAATGTTTTTTTTGTATATTTAAATCATTAAATATTTCTACAAAAACTGTATAGTCGAAAAAAAATCTAGAAGAAAGAAACATTTTATAAATATGAAAAATCGAGCCGTATCATTTTTACTTGTTTGCTAAAATAAGTAAAAACTATTCAAATTTCTATTTTGTGGTATGAAAACTGTACGTGACAACCAGAGCCCTGGATTCGATTAACACATCATTGGATTATTCTTAGACCTTAAATATTAGAATGTTAAACTTTTTTGAGATATATCCATTTTTTGTTTTATAAAGTTCAAACTTGCGATATTTCTACATTCTTGCATCAATCCTCTACTATATTAATGATACACCTGTCATTTTTTATTCATATCGCGCGTCTCATTAACGTGAGAAACTTACTGTCAAAGTTGATAATACCGTGGGAGAAGTTTTTGCAATAATCACACTCCAGCTGTAATCATGGATAAATAATACGAGATTAATTTATTATGTTTTTTTCAGTTATTGTATTGACAGTCTTAGAGAACGAAGTGAATGATTAATTATTAATCAATGATAACATTAAAATATATATTTATATAAAAACAAAACAAACATACTTTTTAAGAAATTATTAATCAATATGAATAGACGTTTCTGGTTAACTCATTTAATAACTATTTGGACATTTAAAATATTTCGAAAAACTATCTATTTAACTAAAAAAATTAAGTCATAAATAGGGATTGGAATCTCGGGATATGGTTTCTCGAAATCCCGAGGCGATTACCCAATATCTTAATTTAATAAAAATAAAGCCCCGATATCACCTACATAATAAATAAATGAACTGTGGTCTTACTTCTGACAAATTTTTCGCTGACGATTGTGTTAATTGTTAAATAATCAAAACTCTTGTAAACAAGCTTCCCTAGGTACAACTCTTTTGAATCTATATTTTGTGGTATCTCTTCTCCTCGAAATGATTTCAAGCAACTGTGGCTTAAAAATGAAAAAATCTATCGCTAATGCCAAAATGCTGTAATGTTTTTTTCGATAATCACAATGTATGCAACTTGAAACACGTTCTATCAAAAATATGTAAGATGAAAATGCCGAATTAGAATCTAAAGTTAGCTTTAAAGTTTGAAAAAAGAAGGGTTTATGAAAACTGCGACCAGAAAAAGACTTGAAAAGTGATTTTTTAAAAACAAATTTACTCAAGATTCTGTGTATTTAATAATTTTCCTTTAGTCCAAAAGTCATTAAAAATACCTATTTGTGTTTCCTGTAAAGTAAGTTTTGTGTAGGTGATGTCCCTCTACCTTTCCACAGTCAATATACAATACATTTGATAGTTATTGGGGCTGGCGTGATGCCGAAATAGCTGTCTATTTAATAGTGTGAAACAAATTCTAGTGGAACTGAAAGCATTGTCCAATTATACTAGTTGATATTAAAAAATCCGTTATTAGTTTAACTCACTCAGTCTTCAGATTTACGAATTAAATAATTGAAACATCTCTTAGGAATCATCTTATAGCCTACCTTATTAACGGCTGTAAATCCAACCATCATCATCCATGATCTGTACATCATTCCGTGGTTCCTCTGATATTTCAATCAAAGTGTTTATGCGTCGGGGGGGAGCCTCACGATTTTCACACAATTAAGTTGTGATGCGCGACGGGCCCCAAAATAAACAGATAAATAAAAAATGAATAAGAGGCAGATTTGGTCGGGGCCCCCTGCTGATCCAGAGATGGAACTCATACGCTGGTGTACGGATAAGTATCAGCTTATGGCACGTCTACAAAGTATTATGATATAGTCCAACAATTATAACTAGCATACAGCGTAAGAATAATAGTAGAGGTAGAGGCACGTATTTTGTGCATCTATTTTAGACAATTTTCGCATTTTTAATTTTAGCGTTTTAGGGCATACAAAATTTTAGGGTAAATTTAACATATATTTTTATTAAGAGTTTGATTTCAAATAACAAAAAAAAATCGTATGTACAATTAAAGACAACACAACAAATAAAAAATAATAGAAAAATTCAAAAATATTTTTTAATTAAAATACATGAATATAAAAAAAATACATGAATATATATATGATATCTTGAGGCTTAAAAAGATTATTTTTAAATATATTTAAATGATTAAAATATAATATTATATTTTTTGATAAAAAGTTCATATTCTTTTTTTAAATTAGGCACCTCACGAGTCCAACGTTCCCTCTAAGCTGCGCGCAGCAGTTGGGAATCCCCCGCGCACTCATTCCGGGTTGGCGCGCACTACAATACAGTTGCTCAATTAATATTTGATCGTTCCGCGCAGCTTTTGAAATTTCCGCGCAGCTAGCCCTTCGGCTTAGAGGGAACGTTGCTCGCGACCCGAGTACTACAAGGTTCTATGTGAAAATTTTTGACGAAACAATGTATACCAATAATGGTACATGGAAAACTGCCGCGTTGTAAATTATGCATCGTCAAAAAATCACATAGAACCTTGTAGTACTCGGGTCGCTATCTGCCTATTCATCTTTCAATATAGGGCTTAAAATACATGTGCCCCATACTAAATATTTAACCCGACTTTCCATACGTCAAAAGCCATAGACTATAGACAAAAAATATCCTTTTTTAATCCTATATTATTGTTATTTTAGCATCTTTTCGCACATTTTACGAATTTCGAATCTATTCTGAATTTTTTCATTTATGGAAAAATGTGACACAAAAACGTGTCTCTAGTTATTGGCCTTGGGGACTTGGGGCGGTTGCAATGTTTGTATTATAACATATTTACGACAAGCAAATAATATCTCTAAGCATATCGACTGTGGAAAGGAAAAAGGACGTAACCCACAGTTTTTTCAAAAAAGGTTTTTTTCGATAATCACAATCTATCAAACTTGATACACGTTATTTCAAAAGGATGCAAGCTGCTAATGCCGAATTAGTATCTAAATTTAGCTTTGAAGTTTTAAAAGATGACTTTGTAAAAAATTAAAATCAAGAAAAAAGACTGAAATAAAGATTTTTCCTATACAATTTCTCTGATTAATATTAGATTATGTCCATTAAACACCGGTTTAGAAGCCTTGGTGCACTTCAATGTTGTGTATAATTCATAATTTGCATATGGCCCAAAATCATCAAAACACGTTTTTGCGCCTCCTGTAAAATTTGATATGTGTGGGTTACATCCTTTTTCCTTTCCACAGTCGATATAAATTACTAAGAATTTAAACAACGTTAAAAAAATAATATTATTTCAAGCATTTAACAATCTGAAGAATAGCAATAATAATAAAAATATTTTTACACTGCCAAGCTTCTTATTAAAGTTATACAGCTATATCCAATATTGTTGTGTGCTTCCCAAACTTTTGATATATTCGAAATAGTTTTTATTTTTGTAATTTGATATACGTTCATTATGGAGAAGGGTATGTAAAGATATTATATTTATACGATAAACACGACATCAGTTAATCGTATATATTTTTTTTGTATGGTAAATTGTAAATTTAAAACGCACGTTAAAAATAAATTTGTTCATTTTGAAAAATCAAATGCACCTAAAATTAGTGAAACTTTAAACGCAATTAGTCAACAATGAATTGGGTTGCAACGATTGCTAACAAGAGTATAATTTATTGACACTCTGACGACTAGTCTTCATAATAATTAATATCTAATACTAAAAATTACTTCTCTATTATACAAGAACTGTGAAGCAGGAGTGAAAATAATTTGGCCCTATAAAAAAATCCTTAATGTCAAAAAAAAGGCACATTTTTTTTTTGTTTTTAATGATTGGTCTTAAAATCACAATTACCATTTTTCGATTTAAATGATATTTATTGTAGTGTTGTTTCGATTGTAAGACGCATTATTATGTTTAAATACCAATAAATGGTAGCCCAAAAAATGTCATAGAAAAACTTATGTTGAGTTATCTTCATTAGCAAGAGGCTATATGCTCCACATTGAAGGCGGACATTGATTAAAAATAAATTATCATGAAAACGTTTTAAATCAAAGGAGCTTATAAACATTATATTAAAACGATTAAATTATAGTAAATTTCTTAGTTAAGTGTCGAGACTTTACAATGTATTAACAAAAGCGATAAATTGTTTAACAAATGTATTTATTTTTCAATGAGCTCTGTTATGCCCGCGCTTCCCCTTTCACTAAATAAACCGAAACTAACCAATCAGTCTGGAATGTCTACACAACCTTTTTTGTAAGCCTCACTCTTTTTATCTTATTTGTATGTATCTCTCACTTTTGTAGCAGCATCTCTTTTTAATGATTGTGTCGTCTCCTTCTTTATTGCATTCTGTTCAAGCCAGTTAACAAATAATTATTTGTTTGAATTGATATGACAGTTTCTTTTATATGAAAACGAGCTTATCAATTATTTACATGCGTATGATTGTGTGTACATTTTTATATAAACTCATAGCAAATAGATTTATATTAACTAATGTCTTCAAATACTACGGATGACATTATATAAAATTTGAATTGTTTGAATTTTGTACTTTTCCATGAGTTTTGTCGCTAACGACCCGGGTTTCGCCTTTCGGCATCTTCAGGTATTCCAAGTGCACGGATGTACTTGAACTGACGCGTAGTAAACAGTTTTTTATCGTTTATAAACAAAATTATAAGTAGATCACTAAGTTATAAGGCTATTAGAATGTAAATTAGCGAAAATTGAATGTATACAATTTTCAATGGATTAAGTGGGTTTGTAATAATTATGGGGATTTTTCGAAAATATTAATGACCAGATAATAACATAGGAATGTTTAAAATAAATCTAGGGTTTTATCCGACCTATTATTAATGAGTTGATTTGTTTTTAAGCCTTTGAATTAATATTTAATGATAGCAAGTGCTTGAATTATTAATAAAATGACAATTATTTAAAGGGGGTACAACAAAGGGGAATTCGGTAGATAATATTGCTCGTTTAAAATTGGCAAGCTGTTAATCTGAGCTCGATTAATCTCTAAGATTTCTTGGTAAAATAATTTAAACTCGCCCCTGTTAGTATGTAATAAATCAATACCTGAGTCAAAATTAAACGTATGGTTTTCAAGAATTAAATGATTGGCAAATGTGGAAGTATCTTTTTTTAAGCGAAAAGCGGCTAAATGCTCAGCCACTCTTATATTTAAGGTTCTAGCAGTTTTTCCAATATAAAATTTGGGACAATCACTACACTGCAATCTATAAATCCCAGATTTGTTTTTATAATCTATAACATCTTTATTATTTATCAATAATTTACCTAAAGAGTTCTTGCAATAGAAAGCCGGTCTAACACTTTCTGAGAGCTGCTTCTTTATCTTTAAACTGGTGTGTCCTATGTAATTAATACTACGCCAAAACCTAATATCACCTGAGTCTTTCGTTATTAATCCCTTGTGTAAGATTTGTTGTGCTAGCTTAATACGTTTTTTATATAAAAGATTGTCTATAAGAGACATATCATAACCATTGTTAATGGCGATTTGTTTGATGATTTTTAAACCCTAGATTTATTTTAAACATTCCTATGTTATTATCTGGTCATTAATATTTTCGAAAAATCCCCATAATTATTACAAACCCACTTAATCCATTGAAAATTGTATACATTCAATTTTCGCTAATTTACATTCTAATAGCCTTATAACTTAGTGATCTACTTATAATTTTGTTTATAAACGATAAAAAACTGTTTACTACGCGTCAGTTCAAGTACATCCGTGCACTTGGAATACCTGAAGATGCCGAAAGGCGAAACCCGGGTCGTTAGCGACAAAACTCATGGAAAAGTACAAAATTCAAACAATTCAAATTTGATATTGAAATTCCATCAAGCACCCTCAGTCGAAATACTTAACTTAAGACATTATATAACATGGCGTATTCCGCCGACTTTCATCAGCGTCAAGTGTTTGATTACAAGGATTGTCTCGGGAGTAATTTTTGACGTCTAAAAACAAAGGTGGCATATTATCTTTTTACATAGGTGGCAATGGATTCTTTTTTGGCTTAATATATTAATTTTCTGTGTAAGTATATAATATAAATATATATAATATATCGTCCATGTAATGTAACTAAATGACAAAAAGATCATATTTTATTTTATCTGGGTTATAAGCAAATTAAGTTTTCCCGCATATACTATTTTTATAAACCTTTTTAGACAACTATGTATATTATATGAAATATTCAAAGCATTAAATAAAACACTGAATCAAACAATACAATATTATTAATGGACAATAGTATTGAAAACTAAAAAGGTAGTTTTTTAACCTTTTCTTTATATTTTCATTATAGTCGGGTCCTATAGCGCAACAGTTAGCGTTGTTGGCTACCGTGCAGGACGTTCCGTCACGGGTTCGAGTCCCAGTACGAATAGCATTTTTCCGAACGATTTATCGATTTTTGTTAGTAGCGAGAGCGATTCTTTAATCACTAGTCATGTCCAACGTTCCCTCTAAGCTGCGCGCGTGCGCGGCCGCGCAGCAGTTGAGAAGTCCCCGCGCACTCATTTCGGGTTGGCGCGCACTACAAGACAGTTGCTCAATTGATATTTGATCGGTCCGCGCAGCCTTTGAAATTTCCGCGCATCTAAACCTTCGGCTTAGAGGGAACGTTGGTCATGTCCTTCTATCCCTTCTACTCTCTTTGAAAAAGAGAGATTGAGCGACTGAGTAAGAAACAATTATCGTAGAAAAACTTTTTTTAAGATACGGCCATTAGGAGGCCATATGCTCCACATTAGAAGCGAACATGGACAAACAAAATATATTTATAATAAGCACTGAGGTAAGTAAAAATATTATTAGTTTGGTTAATATTGTTTCTATAATTATAATACATTACACCACTTGGTCACTTTCCGAAATGATGAAAGTTTTACAGAAGAACGCATTGCAATGAATAGATAATTTTTGTAAAAAATAATAGGTAGCCAGTCTTCGTATTTACCCGCCTCCCCGAATGGCGTAAAAGTCAATAAATGACGGATTTATGGATAAAGTTTTTTTACCTTCCTCTCTCATCGCAATGAGTCACATTAAACGTAGGTACGTAAAAACTGGTTTGTCACCTTTCCTTAACTCTTCCGTACCCTTGCAGCAACAGCAGCGGACCTCGGCTTTTAAACCTTTAAAATACCTGTGTTATAGGTCTCAAATAAATACGTTTTTTTTTCTATTTGTCAATAAAATAGTTTTACATATGAATATAAATTTTAAAAAATATATATTCAACGTCTTCTTTGTATAGTTATACATAATTTAAAAGTCTCGTCGATTTTATCATCGAAAAATATTGAATTATCGAGCATGAGATAGACATATATAAATATCAATATGTAAGAGTAACAAACACTTTAAGTTTTGCCGTGCGAAACAATCATATGAATTCCACGAGTAAGACAGAGAACGCAAAAAAAACAATATGCGATTGTGTTTGAACAATCTTAACGCTTGACGCTTATCAGCTCAGACGCGCGATCATATTCCAGACAATAGTGTTGCCGTAACCACATTCCAATACTTATATCCCGTTGCTAACTTCGCGATAATTACTTTGTTATATTCATTTATCGACTTGGAATTTACTTGGTAGAACTCCATTATAATATGGTAAAAACAGCAACGTTTTTAGTTCTACATTTTTTTTTTATATATTTATGAGTTATTTTGGCTTTCGCCATCGTCAGAACTCTGGTTAAACTTATTTTTTTCTCAGCTATATATTCTAATTCAAATTACAATGATAATATTACACTTATTAAATATGACTCTAGTGTTTCGAAGAGCGATAAGCAATCTCGAGTTTTATAAAATGATTTTTTTAATCGATTTATGACTTTCTGCTCAAAGGCATGGATGTATGTGATGTCTTGAATTCCCCCCTCTCACCCATCGTATCCTATGAACGGGGCGTATCGAGAGCGATTAGCTTACCACTAATTCTGTCTAAGCCCTATACTTCTATCCCTACTCTCTTTGGAAAAAGAGAGGTTGAGCAACTGAGTAACAAGCAGATCTCGTAGAAACACTTCAGATGAGATAAACTCCATTAGGAGTCCATATGCTCCACATTGGGAGCGGATATGGTTTTAAAAAATATTCTAATTCAAATTACAATTATAATATTACATACACTTATTAAATATGACTCTAGTGTTTAAGAGCGATAAGCAATCTGGGGTTTTTAAACGTTAATTGGGATAAATTTAACTGGTATTTATTATTAATCACATTAAATTTATTAACTATGGCGTTAGTGTTTCGAAACATATACATATTTTGAACGATTTTTTCACTCAATATTATGTGACCGTGTTTGTTGTGTACAAACTCACTAATAGTACCAATATATATTTTTTTTCTTTTTTCAATCGGTGTCATACATTCCGTTACGTAAATTAATTTACGCATAAACCGCCGAATTTTAGGTTTTTTGTATGTTTTTTGCATGTTTCCAAATACATATAATGTATCAAAAATGTTCATTATATTTTTTTATATAAAACATTGTTTTACTTAGATAACGTATTTACGCGTGTGATTGATTATTTCCTTATCCCTTCCACTAACCGCTCACCGCCCGACAACGATTATTAGTTGCGTGACGCTTTGTGCATGACTGTATCGTTTCAAACGTGATCGAGACACGTCCTGTCTACTAGCTGTTGCGTAGAATTTTGATTCTTGCTCCTTTCGACAATTATGCATGATTTGTATAAGTTTTTCAGGTTTTAGCCACAAGTTATGACACAAAATAAGTACTATACACTATGTAAAATCATATGGCGTTTTTTGAAAATGTCATTTTGCTTTAGAAATGCGTTTATATGACAAATTCTAGACGGTCACAGAGCGTTACTGCATGGTCTGCGAAGGGATTTTTTAGCACGGTAAGGGAAGGGTTAATAAAGTTTTGCATAATAGGATCCTTACCGAATATTGATTCCCAACTTAAAATTCAATATACATTTTTTAGGTTATGTGGCGTCACAGTTTGTAATTAATTCTATGTTTAAATTAATAATTTAGATTCCACAATTTTGACTTTAAAACGTATCTAAGAAAATCGAAGATATAAATTATCGTGAATATCTCTGACAGGGACAAAATTAAAATATTACCATCAATTACTAAAATCTCTTATCAAAGTCAATCAAAACTGGTAATGATACATATTAAATAAAATTACAGATTACTAGTCAAATTTCATTGATTATTATTTCACTCTGTGATAGAATCGATGTTATCGTTTTTTTTATCCTGCAGCTTTCTTTGAATCATTTTTGGATGGTATAAAGTGCCGATAGATTCGGTTGATTAATTAATCAATGTCGTTTCATTTTCTGTTTATTGAACACGTTGAATAATTCTTCCGATTTTTTAAAGAAACATTTAATTTTAAACAGAGTAACAGAAAAATCAGACTCTGAAACACCGTTGGTAGAGGTTGTTGTTGATAAATATGCTACTGAAATGACTACAAAAATGAAGCACCAGGTTCTTCCCACATCAGAACGCCAACGACCGATAAACAATATAAAATGTCTGGAGCAATATACATTGTTGTTGTTTTCGATTATTTTAAGACTTTTCAAAAACTGCTTTGCTTGTGGCCATTTTTTTGTTTCTTTGATAATCAAGCAAAAAATAGCAATTTATTTGAACTGTACAATTTTTTTATAATGTTTACGTCTTTTATAGTATAAATAAATATTTAATATGCTTGCAAAGAAAAAACACTTGTCGTTAGCTGTTTGTCCCTTGACTTCGCTAGACGTATTCTGTGACAGGCGAAACGAAACGGCGAACGTGACAGGACAAAATGTTTGATTTGCCGATTTTGTTCAATTCACACACAAAATACAATTGAAAGAACCTAACCTCAAATTTTGTATGGGTGCCTAGTACCACGTAGTACTCCTTTAGTGTTGTTCCAATATCTACGCCATAAGGATTGTAATAAAATTATTATTTTTTCAGTCAAAATCAGTAGAAATTGTTTGACCCACACAGGGCCCGTAGCAAGACTCTTTGGCGCCCAGGGCAAGAGGTAGATTTTGTGATTCTAGTTCTTCGGGGATCGTTTGAAGCTCTCTTCTCCATGCTTCTCCAGCGCCATGGAGTTCAGGGTGATCGCCCTGTTCGCCAGGTCTTAGCTACAACCCTGTACCCACACCTACATATGTGATATATTTCGGATCAAATTGTGATAAAACGATATTATATTTGATACAGCCAAGTTTTTTAAAAATTATTACGATCGTAAAGCATTACATTTCGTTGACTGACGAATATAGAATGAAGGAAAACGAAGTTATACATTAATAAATACAAAATTCTTCTGTTGTAGACTGTAGTTTTAGTCTTATAGTACATAATTTAAAAAGTTTTACTTGGATTTTGAACAAATTTTTACAGGAGCTTAAAAAATTAATCTTTATTTACATTGTTATTTGTCGGGCCCGCGTTGAGATAGTAAACGTCGCTTACTTATATAACTTATCTCACGGGTTCAAGTCCCAGTACCTAAAGCATTTTTTTTCAATCGATTTATGTTTGAAGACATGGGTATTTGTGATGTCTAAAAACACCCTCCCACCATTTCAATCGTATAATAAAAGCGTAGCTAGAGCTGTTAGCTACTACCGGTCCTGTCTTAGCCCAATAATTCTATCTCCACTCTCTTAAAAAAAGAGAAGTTGAGTTACATTATCTCTATTAGAAGATACCTATATTGGAAAAAATATGATCTACATTGGGAGCGGACAAGGATTCAAATAAATGAACTAAATAATATATACAAGTTCATCGTCTCCCTTTTTTATGTGGGATTACTGCTGCCAAGAATCAGTACATATACAATCGATCAGTTATCAACCACGTTTGGATGAAGGTCTCCTAAATGTCATTCCACAATTATTGATACGTTTTCCATAATCTGAAAAGAAATAAATGTGTAGATCCAAATATATTTTAAAACGTAGTATTACAATAGGGGACTACGAATGGACCCCAGGTTAGATTTTTAAAGCCCATGCGGTGGAGTTTGGCCTCGTTTGTTGAACAACCATCAGCGTTTATTTATTTACGTTAGGACTCGCGCTCATTTCATCTGGCGTTCGCGCAAGAAGCACAATAATAGCTCAAAAGTCTTTCCATTTTTTTTATTATACATTTTTTGTGTTGTATAGAAATTAATAACTAATAGCTGAATTTCTGGTGCTTCTGGTGATCATCGACAAAAAGTAATCAATCTGTCAATTTTGGTGAAAAGTTGTTATGTCTATTTTTTTTTACCATGTCCACTCGCAATATGGAATCCTAATGCATATGGACTCCTAATGGAGTTTATCTCAACAGAAGTATTTCTAAAAGAACTGGTTGTTACTCAGTTGCTCAACGTCTCTTTTTCCAAAGAGAGTAGGAATAGAAGGATAGGGCTAGACAGGACTAGTGGTTAGCTAATCGCTCTCGATACGGCCCGTTCATAGGATAGGATAGGTGGGAGAGGGGAATTCAAGACATCACATACATCCATGCCTTCGGACAGAAATTTATAAATCGATTGAAAAATCAATTTATAAAACTGTCCGTACTGGGGTTCGAACCCGTGACCTCCGTAGCCGACGCCAACGACGTTGACCACTCGACCACACTGGCGACTAATTACACTAGTTTATTAAATCATTACCAAAACTGTTTTTACTAATTGTATACAATTGTAAAATTGGTACAAAATAATAGAGTTTAATTTTGGCGTATAATAATAATCATACAAGTATTAAAATACAAATTAGATTCGTCACTTAATAGAATGAATTTAAGGAAATGCATTTCAGCAAATTTATTGCAGAGTTCATCGAAAATCTTTCGTAATTTAAAACGCAAATAAATATTTTATAAGAAGAGGAGCCAAAGCGCGGTCGGTTTAATGTTTTATACTTGTTACTTAAGGGTTTCATTATAATTCAATACATATTGGTTTTAGCTTTTGGTTTTAGTAAATAATAACAATTATGAATTTATTTAACAATAATAAGACTCGGTTATCATTTTGCAGATTCTGTAAAGGTAATCATATTACATAGAAAATAATCGATAACTTTTGTTTTAAGAATATGCTGTACAAAACATGGTTATAAATAATGACTTTTAAATACTTACACGAGAAGAAGCAACACGTCGCTTTTAACATTTTAAAAATGTTAAATGCCGCGATGACCTGATTTTGCATAAAAAACGGTAGTCACAGAAACTATATTGATAATTGTTTTAAAACTTTCAATGGCCTAATCTAGCTTTAAATTGGCTTAAACCTCTACTTGGATTTTTAACACACTGTTGACTAAAAGTGGACAAGCATTTTGTATCCATGAGAAATCTTTTTTAATCTGAAGCTCTTCAGCGCATTTAATTAATTAAAAATACTTGAATATGTATTCCCTTTCTTCTTTCTTTTATAACATATTTTACATGTTTTACAGCACGTCTGGAAAGGCATCTTTATCTTCTGTCACCTTGATCAGAGCTGATGACTTGATTTTAATATGCTCTTCTTATTATGCTCATAGATCCCTCTCAAAGCAAAAACCATGGACCCCCAAGTGAAATAATAAATTTAGTTTCACCTTGAATGGTGATTTTTTTATTCATGTCCGTTTCCAATGTGGAGCATATGGTCCGTAATTGGGGTATGTCAACAGAAGTTTTTTTTTGAGAACTGTTTCTTACTCAGTTGCTCAACCCCCTTTTGTCAAAGGGATAAGCAGGTAGCCCTTCTGAATTTCAAAGTGAGTTAATTTAATCACACCAGATATTATTAAAATAAAATTTCATTTAAAATACAAGATTATCAATAATAAATGTGTTTATATAAATATAAATAAAAATAAAATTATTTAATGCTCTGCATAACTTTCGTTCCGCCGCGTTGCATCTTTCTCAGGTCCCTTGTATGCAAAGGTGGTTATTAAGGTGCCAATCGAGTTCCGAGATATATTGAAACGGCCTCAAATGAGTGGGGCATAAAATAAACTGCACGCCCAGTGACTTGGTTCGCCTTGCGGGACCCGTGTTCCACGTCTATACCTTCCGATTCCTATCATCATCAGACATTTTAATTTTATTTACTGGTATGCTAAGTATTTTTATATATCTGTTACCCAATATTCATCTATCATTAAACTATAGATATTTCTTTATAATAGAGGTAATGAGAACGAAGTAAATAACATTACAAAAGTATTGAAATAGGTATTATAAATAAGTACGCATGTTTGTAAGCTTAAAAACGTAAACCATTTAATTATGTTTTTAATCAAGAAATTTACTCATGGCTTTATATTATTTAAGGTGGCGCAATATAAATTATTGAAATTGATTTATAATCAGCAAATACGTTTCTCATTCAATACATGAAAAAAACCCACAACGAATTAATCACGCAAAAAAACTGTTTTAAAATTCTCAATTCTAAACACAAATAGGCTACAATGCCCACAATTACAAAACATTTACGTCATGACAGTAATTTCCTGCGTGGCGAAGACTATTTCATCTCTAAATTATTACTAACCTTAATCAGAGATGCGTTAAACCTATGCACGCAGTTATGGTTTTTATTATTTCTCAATATTTTCATTTGAAATCAAATTTTAATTGCATTAATTGAACACTGACACGTCAACTAAGATAATAAGAAAACATCCCAGTCCTGATTATTTTAAATACTTATTTTATTTCAGCGTGAAACAAAAATATGTTTTAAGAATAGATTCGACTTTATGACGATATAACAAAAATTTAAGTATATGAGAGAAACTGACGAGAAATTCGCCGAAAAGTAATTAAGGTGATAAGTGGTTTCATGAATCGAAAATAGCAAAACGGAATATTTTGTCATTTATCGGCGTCTAACGAGGTTAATTTGGGTACCTGCCACCACTGAACTAAAACAAAATGTTAAAGATACAAGTCCGGCCATCGGGCAATAATTAATTAGACTTTTTAAATATTTTTAAATGAGCCGTAGCACCGAGGCGGCCATAAAATGGATTGTTTTATACATTCGACGCCATAAAAACGAATTTACCTTTATGGACACTGGAATTACATCGTCAAACAAGATATCTGCGATGCGTACAATAAAACATAACATCGTCTACACAATTTGTTTATTTAAAAAAAAAATGTTTTTTAACAGTCCTGTAACCGATTGGCCAACATTGGCCGTTCGTCCTAGATGGTTCCGGTGGGCATAACACTGTGGACATTTTTTAAAAATAATATTTTTTACGGTCAAATTATTAGGAATAGCATGGGTGTCAGTTATTTTTGCATAATACATATCCGATACAAAAAACAGGGTGAAAACGATTAGTAAATTTCCAATCTAAACGCACCGAGACTATTAAGTTAAAAAAATATGGTTGGGCTATACTAAAAGTGGGATTCACGTTTCCCCGCTATTTAAAAAAAAATCAGTCCCGATTATTTGTTTTTTTTTTAATAATTTTCTACACGTTTTTGATTTCCGCAATTTACGACTGAAATATTCAACATTAAAAATAAATTGAGGGTCTTAAAAGCCTTCTTACTAGCATTTATAATGTATTAACTCGGTTTATAGCATTTGCGTATTTGCCTACAATGTACGGTTTTTCTCAAATAACATTTTTTTCCTTAAAAACTGTAAGTTACAGATTAACTGTATACTGCAAAATATCGTTTCCCAGTCTCATATGTATTTATTTATTAGTTTTCTATAAAGAGGATGTTGCAAGATTTTTTGATTGACAATAATTGGTTTGAACTCTGATCTTGTTCGAATTAGTGCTTGTACCAAAGGAATACTGAGCCAATTAATATAATAGCGACGAGCGAGAATTTTATGGAGCAATAATGCTACGTATTATTGTAGAGATAACTGGAATTAATGCTGAGCTGTTGGAAAATAATATATTTACATTGGAAATAAAACACTTCAAATTTTCAAATCAAATTTTATTATAATATAAATAGATAAATATTTAAATAAATAGATAAATATTTTATTATAATATAAATAAAAAGGGATTCAATTTTTTGCCTCGACTTCATAAACTTTCAAAAGAGTATAAAAACTAAAATTTATGACATAAAAAGAGTTTGAGTTGAAATTTAGGTTTACATAACGCGAAATATCTTAAAATATTTATTTTCAGCGGTAAGTTTTTGTGAATAAAATGAGCATTAATGGTTTAAATTTACAATCTACATAAAAAAACCGTTCTCAAATAATAGCTCTGTTCTTCGAATTATAATCTAATTCGATGCTTTTAGATTCTAATTCGAAAACGGTTTGCATGCCGTCAGCAAACCGTCAGAAGTACGCAGAAGAACAGAGCCGATGTGAGCTCCTGAGAAATGGAGTGATCCAAGTGGTATTTTAGATGTCTTAAATCAGCGGTCACAAAACTACAGCCCTACGGCCGGATCCAGCGCTTAAAAAAATAAAATCTGTCCCCTGATTTTTAATATATAAATATTTTACGCATGTGAAATATTGTTTCTTTTAAATTCTAATATTATTCCAACAATATTTTTCTTCGTCCGGCTCCCTAGCGTTTTTGAAAAAATCATTCGGCCCGTTTCACAGAAAGCTTGGTGACCCCTGGCTTAAAGTATCATGAAGGTGATTGTACTTAAATAAAAAAAAATCTACCATTTTGCTACTTGGCTTACCTTACTTCTCAGGGGCTCATATGATAATACAATATCATTGGACAAAGGTGTAATACTTAAAACTCTTTAAAATAGCTGAAAATAACATTTAAATGTTATTTTAAGTGTAAATTTTATTTTAGTCATAATTTTTACCAAAAAAAACTTATATTACAATATAACGTAACGATCCTGATTTTATAATATAAATCCACCTTTATTTTTATATATATAAAAAAATATAATACTAACAAATCTAAAAATAAAATAAAGAAAAGTACATATTGAATAATATAATATATATAAAAGGTTTTTTTTGGAACACCTACTGGGTGAAAATTAATAATGTTTTTATACTCGCTTTTAATGCTTTAGTTTGTGGAATTACGAGCTTTACATTGCAGGCTGGCTGTTTTTTTTTTACCATGGTTCTTTAACCGGGGGCCACAGCATATTTCAAGTGGGCCACAGAGAAAAATAATTTTAGAGGAGCCACGGGCTTACTTTTTATCCCAGCCATCAATCCCCAAATAATTGTTTCTCGAGCCTCGAAAAATTGATGAAAAATAAAAAACGGGTATGGAGGCCACAGAAAATTATGAGACTCAAAAGAGCCATAGGCCCAAAAAGGTTTAGAAACCATGGTAGACCCTAGAACACTGTTTTAAAAATAAATAAAAAAGTAGTTGTTTCATACCTTGAAAATAATAAATATCTACTATCAAATCACCATATTTTGCAATCTATTTCTAACATTAATCCGGGTGTAAAGCTTTTTATAACACGTTTGTAGCTATTAAAGAATGTTAATTTATATAAAAGATTTATTTTTCTTAACGCTATAAACTCCGATTATGTTGTTACCCTGAGCACTGTATTTTATATTTCCAATTAAAATGCATGTGTTTATAGCTAGAAAACGAATTAAAATATTACTGCCATATCCTAGGATGCAAATTAATAACTTCATTAGGAAGTAAACAGTAAGCAAGTATTAACTATAAAATCCATCGGTGGGCTGCCAATGCGTTAACAATGGGTTCGCTTAATCTCAAAGCAATTTATCACTCATATGCAATTATATTCAATATTTAAATAAGCAAACGATTGTCACTTAATACACTCATAATATGCAACAATATGCAGTTTACCATAAACTAATCGATGTAAATGGCCAAAAATGTACTACTGTGTATACTGAAGCTGTCATACATAATATAGAAGTCAGAAATTGCAGTTTTGTACTAATTTGATCTGAGAATATTGTTTTCTCTTAATTTAACAAAGAGCTCGCCGGCCGTGGTAAAATCTAACAAGGGGCTCGCGCGAGCCCCTTCGAGCCCCCTGCAGCCCACCCCTGATAGTATCTATTAGAAACAGATCCTGATCATCGTTAATAGATACATGAAAAAAGAGTGCGACAAAGGTAAAATGTATGTGTTCAATTTTTTTACTTTTATACTGTATTTTGCCAGATTCTATTCTGTAAGTCGGCTAGCTTAGCTCAGTATAGATTTTATGTTGAGGTTCTAAATAACAATTTTACATACATTTTTGGACTATTTCCGCATCTACGCATCTTCGCTTCTTAATAAAGCATCCCTGGATTCGGTACATAGATGAGATGGCTACAAGCAACTTTTTTATCGACCATGGTTTCCCAACATTTTTTGACGTGTGTACCACTTGGTACTACCATATAAAAAAAAACAAATCACCAAGAATCCCTGATCTAGACAATAATCAATAATGAGTACAAAAAAATGCTTCTTCTTTTGCCACCATATGGCGCCTTCATGAATGCCCATTAATACCCAAATCGCCCATTAATGGCTTAGTTTTCTAGGGTCTTCATTATTTCCATCAATGCTTCAGGACGGAATCGAAAAGATGACTTGTACGTTGAACATATCTGGAGGGTAAGCAGGACGCGCCTCAACCAGAACCAATGTCTCATCATGACTATTGACGCAATGTGAAGATACCTAGTCCGATTTTTTTATCTTCAAATTTCTCTCAAAGACATACCCACCTCCTTTTCAATATAAAACGTAAACACATGTACCGGATTGAATTGAAAAGACTTATTATAAAGAAGAAATCAGGTGTAAGCGTTAAGCGAATGACTATAGTTAGCTTTGTGTTTCTTGCAGTGCGTATTGAATGAAATTTAGTTTGACATGCTAGGTTTCGAGAATTGTTAATGTTTGAAATTAAGTGAATTCTCTAGTCTTTAACTTGTAACCAAAAACGTCCCGTATTTCTTATGTCGATTCAATTTTATCAATAAAGTGTGATGTTTACACTACTTTACAAATATGTTCAGATTAACCCACACTTCCCCGATTTATATCACCCGTGTGTTCGACATGCACGTATACACAAGTTGGTGTGCGTGTAAAATACACACAAAATCATTAATTAAATACAATAAATAACTTTTGTTGGGGTTTACACCTTTAAGCGATCATTTATTAGTTACAAGCGGACCATTGTTTCACACGAAATGATTTAGTATCGTTGTCACTCTCTGGCGCATACTGCAATTATAAGGAAAGAGTGAAACATATAATCGAGCAAGTAAATCGAAAATGGAGTATGTTGGGGCTGGTGAATTCAATGGCAAGTCTAAGAAAAAGTTATTATTAAATTCATGATCAAATATATCACTTTTGAAAATGTCGATGTGTAATGTGTAGTGACTCAGTGATATTAAATGTATTATTATTTTTCTACAAACCGTTGTCATTTTTAGATTTCATTCGAAGTTTTCTAAATGCTATGATCAACAATCCCGTTGGATTGTGGTTTTAATACCCAAGTGTATGCTTCAATACGTTTAAATTATCACCGAAGAGTTGTGAATTTATATTTACCATACGGAGAATTCATACGATATTTAAAGTCATATTACTGTATTTACTCCTGAAAAAGGGTGTTTAAACTAATCACACCTTAAAGTATTAGATCTTGTAAAAAGTTTCATTTAAAAACAGACGTCTTTAGAGGAATATGCTCTTTGTCTGAATATGATTTATTAGTAAACAAAAAGTGAAAAAATGTTATTTGTTGCAGTAAATTATAGAATTTCGTTACCGTATGTGCATAGGCTGATTATAAGTAAAACATTGAAATTAAGTGAGCAAACAAGCATCAATTATACTAAAAATCCTTTTTTGCACAATTTGTCACAAATAGTTAAGTAACAAAATTGAAAAAAATGAGGTAAATACACAATGATATTAGATATCAATTCTTGACATCAAGGCGTTAGTTGTGCGATAACCATCGCAACGCGACCATTCATTGTTCCTCAAAATGGGACATCTTTCTACATAGACGAATATGTATTCATAGTTTTTGTTAATGAAAATAACAAAAATGCTCACGAAATGTTCCTAGTGTTTCATTGTGTCAATTTTGCTGTGTAAAGTAGTTAACATTAAGTTAATACTCATCAAATACTTCTAAATCTTATGTACTAGGCTGATTTTTAATTACCGTAAAGTTGAACTGCTAATTCATAAAGTTCCCCTCCTTCTTAAAATGAGTCATTTAGGATAATCCTTAATAAATGTTCCTTTGATCGGTATTGAGATAAATTTTGAGATAGATTTATAGATTGCAATGCTAATGTCTTGTTGTACAAAGTTTTATATCGGCAAAACAGAAAGGACAGTGAACATCCGAGTTTTAGAACATATGGCAGCCTTTAGATTGAAAAAAGACACGTCTACTTTTGCTAATCACTTAATTTCGGAAGGACACGTGTTCAATCAGGAACAAAGGATAAAAATGTTGCACCCAAATACGGACAGTCATAAGCTCTTTTTCCAAGAAATTTTAGAAATCAACAAAGCACAGCTGCAAAGGCTTCCGATTTTATATGAAATATCAAACTTTCCTACATCTCCACTTCTATACCCTATATAATCATAAAATCATAAAATCATATAATCATAAAACCTTTGCCGACAAACAAATTATATAATTCTTGAAACTACTCACTACTCAAATCTGTTGGCATTCCCATGAGCTCATCCTTTTTGCCAGCAATGGCTATGGACTCAGTGATGCATTTATATCTTATATAAACACGAAACTTTCATTTACTAAACGTCAGTTCAAGTTCATCCGTGCACTTGAATGCCTGAAGATGCCGAAAGGCGAAACCCGGGTCGTTAGTGACAAAATCTGTGAGAATGTACATATTTTGAACGATTCAAATTTAATAGATTTTCTCGCTTAAAATTTTGATAATCAAATCCCTTGAATAGCAATCTTTAAACGATTTATAAATCAAAAGTTTGAGTATTCAAACATTCCACTTCTCATTCATTGTAAAACATGACAATTATGTGCCTCTTTTCAAAGTTTTATCAACTTATGCATTAATATCAAGAACCTTGCATGAGAAATTGCTATTTATTTTAAAGCTGAAACAATATTATTTAATTTTATAAACGATTTATTAAATAATATTAGTATTAACCTTTTTTCGGTCAAATTTTCCCTGACATCCTCACCACGGCCGTAGCGAGGAGTGTGTATTTAAGAAATGGCTGTATGGGACGTCATTTAATTTACAGCCGATGAAGCTGACTTGTGAAATTGGTATACCAATCTTTTCAAACACAATATTCTTTACAGTGCCGGAGAGTGGAAAAATACATATTACTTATATTTATTATACTATTATAAATCAGAGAGAAGATCTCAATTAGAGTTAAAATATTTCTCTAATAGGAATACTAAAATCAACTTTTTACATTAGCTCATGGAGTTTGAAATTCCAGTTTGAATAAGAATCTAAATTTTTCAAAATTAAATCCTCAGCTTCGTAGTAAAAAATTCACCGAATTGAAAATACAATTTATATATTAATTTTTTTTTTGAGTATCTGAAATTTTACCAAAATTTTAATTGAAATTATTATCCTAGCAAATAAACAATCAATAATTTGACAATAAATAGGTTACATTAGAATTCATACACGGGCCTCATTAAAGGCTTCAAATGATAGTTACGCCACTGTATTTGGACGACTAGGCATGTTAAAACAACTCGTAATTAACGTTTGAGTGTATTAAATTTGTTGTTTCATAAATAGGATTTTTTATTTACGAATTGAGTTCCATCGTCAATTTTGTAAGTATGTATATATTATTCTACAAATATGGCATAATTACAATTGCTGTGAAAATTTATGCTCGTAAAGTGAAGTCGCAACGAAAATAAAACATTTAAATATTCTTTATTGTATAAGTGTCACAAGCTAAATTAAAAAAAGCTAATTGAAGTGTTTGATAATGAAATTTATTGTAATGACACTCTTTTGGAAGAGATTTATTTAAACATAGGAATGTATTCTAAAAAGAAATTGTTTTAGCACTACTATTGTAGAGACAATTGGTCTTTTTGGAGAGGATATGAGATCTGCCGGAAGAAACGTAAACAACACAGACATCCATACCTTTGGACACAAATCTATAAATATTAATAATATAACAACTTGAATATTTTGAATTCGTTTTATTTCGAAGAATATACATTAATATTTTTATTTCGGGATTCGTATCTTGACCCCGAAATCAAATTATCAATCGCATAAGAGCTTTTACTGCAGGTCCAAATAACCGGTAAACTGTTTCTTTTATATTATAAAAAAAACCACCTTGCTTAAAAAATATATTTAATATTAAAACAATGTTTTTAAATTTGATTAAAATTATTTTTATTTAAATTTTTAAAATATTTAATTAAATATTTAGTTTACAAACGGCAACATAGTGTCACAAGAATCTGTCTTCAAAAGCATTATTTTGAGATAAACGGATTCAAAGATTATAGAGAGAAAGAATTCGAAAAATAAAACAATAAAATTTATTACCATAATATTTGATAATAATAATATCGACTGTGGAAAGGGAAAAGGACGTAACCCACACATAGCAAATTTTACAGGAGGCAAAAAAAACGTGTTTTAATAATTTTGGGCCATATGCAAATTATGAAATATACACAACCAAGTGCTCGGAGACTTCTAAGCTGTTGTTTAATTGACATAATCTAATACAATTTAAATAAATTGTGTAGGAAAAACCTTTTTTTCAGTCTTTTTTCTTGGTTTCAATTCTCACAAGGTCATCTTTTTTCAAACTTAAAAGCTAAATTCTGATGCTAATTCGGTATTTGCAGCTTATATCCTTTTGATAGAACGTGTATCAAGTTTGATACATAGTGATTATCGAAAAAAACTGTTTTGAAAAAAATGTGGGTTACGTCCTTTTTCCTTTCCAGAGACGATATCATAACATTATTGTAAACACACATGTTTTATAATTATTTACGACAATAACTCAAGAGCATGTATTTTTAAAAAGTGTTTAAAAAGAAAAACACGTTATAAACATTTGCGTTTCTAACTTTATATATAAATTGTAGATAATACGTTCAACTATATCTTGTAAACGTAAACGGTTATTTGTGCACCATAGCACCTTTTGTCATAATAATTAATACAATAGGACAATCGGACGGACCTTATCGACTATTAATATATAGATGATTGTACTATTACTGAAACCGGGCTTAACTCAAAACATGCATGCAAAATATGGGTGAGTTAAATTAAATTAACTTTAGCAATGTCGGTGGGTTATAAAATTTTCACAACAATAGATTTTTCGGTCAAAGGAAGCGGCGAAGCGGAAGCCTATCCATCTTTCAAAAGACTTAAGTTACGTTAAGTATGTTTTGGTTAAAATTTAAGTGTTATTTGAAACGAATCTATACCCAATTGTGGTGTAAAAATATGTTTTCAAAATAAAGTTAACACATTTAATTCCAGTACATTAATAATATTATTTTGAAATTACATAATTTCAAAACATAAATAGCTTAAATTCACTACAGTATATGTTATATTATAAAATATCAATTCCGTCTTATTTGGTCCAGTTAGAAGTTTCTGATGCAGACTGTAGATATATTTTATTTTCGAACATCTCATTTTAGACATCACACATCGGGTCCTATGGCGCAGCGGTTAGCGTTGTTGGCTTCCGTGCCGGACCTCACGGGCTCGAATACCAGTACGAACAGCATTTTTTTGGTCGATTTCTTTTCGTAAGCATGGGTGTTTGTAATGTCTAAAAATTCCCTTCCGCCCTTTCGATCCTGCAATAACTGGGCGTAGCGAGAGCGATTAGTTAAACACTAGTATTGTCCTAGCCATTTCCTTCTCTCTTTGGAAAAAGAGGGTGAGTCATAAACAGTTCTTGTAGAAAAACTTCTGTTAAAATACCTCCATTAGAAGGCCGCATGCTCCACATTAGGAGCGGATTTTTCGTAATACCATTATTGATATTTACAATATCGGTAATACACAAATACCTCAATTGCAAAACCTACCTAAAGATCATTTTTGATTTTTTTCAAATTTTGATGACAACTTGTTCTCTATTTCAATATCGTACTCAAATCCAAAAGGCCCACAGCAGTTTTTTGCACTTTGCCAACAATTTTGGTTTTTGGAGTTAAGTAGGTTTTGAAACTAAAGCGCTCACATATGACATACCAACATAATATTATGCGTCTGTATTTATATCATTTCAAACAAAAATATTTGAATCCTCCTCTTAAAAATTGAGCTTTTTAATTTAACCAATCAATGTGTAAAACATTGAAATTGTGGATGAATCATAAATTTTAAAGGTTAAATTTATTATAAAGTTTATTTTATTTAGAATTGAGAAAATATTTTTTTATATTTACGTTTACTTTCTATACCCACTAGAGCTGTCTTTCAAAATTTTATCTTATTTAATTCACAAAATACTCTCTATTGTGGCGTGAATGTGGGACCTCCTAGTATTAGACATTCAGTTGAAGATTGTAACACTGAAAATCCTTTCGGGAATGCAAAAGCTATTTTTGAAGTCTGTACCTCTTCAAAGCTCTTTTTCGCAAAGCCGAAAAGCTTGCATTCAATATCATTTCCACTCGAAGGGACGTTTAGATTACACAAAAACACTTGAAAATACGTCCATTGGACACTGTGTTTATGTAAGGTACTTAACAAAAGCGTTGTGTAGAAAGTTAGACATACAATATTATTCTATTTATCTCACACAAATTCTATGCTAGATTTAAATAAGCTTATACGATATTTTTCATTTAAATTAGTCTTTCCTACATTGAGTAGTATTTAAAAAAATTAAGCTTAATTCTAAGAAAACAAACACACTATTAAAACACAAAATTTGTGCCAATCATATAAACTTAGTTTTTTATAGTTAGAAAAAAGGTTTTACCGACCTAACCAGTCTATACATGTAGAAATATATTAAACGAGTTCCAATATAAAACAACAGTTCTTTAAATATCAATAAAATTAATGATTAACGTAACTTAATCAAATAAATATAAACTATGTTTTGGATGAAGCAATAAAACTAAATTCAACTTAAATAATACAAACCAGGGTTTCCCAATATTTATACTATTTACAGCAATAAAAAAATAAAAGATCTTTAAATGATTCAAGATATTATAAATGTATTATGAAGTACATTAGGTACTAATTGAAAAATGGCTTTTTTGTCGCATAACTGTAAGAAAAATGAAGCCACGATTTATTGTTTCTGGTCGCCTTTAAAAAAACTACGAATGTAGGAAAACGATTAATCCGAGAATGATAGATCTGTAATCCATTATATATTTGAAAACCAATTTAGAAATCCGTAAAACTTATTAAAAATAATCAGAACATTAAATGTTTCGAGACGGGGTCGCATCAGGGGACCATTTTTTTTTCAATCAGTCACATCATAATTAAAGAAGTCTTTAGAAAAACTAACGAGAAATTTTCCACATAAGCTAACGTAAAACGTTTTAAATGAGAATAAATAATACTATAACGAAGATGATTATAGTATCTCCGTTATTTTGTTAGTAATTTATCTAAGTATAATATACATAACTGCAATACCATCCGTCGATAAAATGCGGTGCCAAGATAAGACGTAGAAGAATATCCGGAAAAATATTTGTTGCTGGAAGCCAGAGCCTACCTCAGCAGTCGCACACGTAGTGATGATATCATTTTATACGGCATAAAAAAATATTTTAGTAAGGTATTGAAGGTATGACAGACGTTGATAATATTGTGGATTATTGTAATCGTTATTTTGTGAGTATATTAAATGCTAACGTAATGCTTTTGATGCCTTCGAAGATTAAACAACAAGAAATAAAATAGCACATAACAACATAAAAATCAACTAACTGTGATAGTAATCTAATTTTGATTAAATATTATGATTAAAAATTTTAATCAAGATTTTTTAAATTTTATTTTTATTACTCCGTATAAATATTACCACACCGATTGAGAGACTCCTTAAGTGTGCACTCTCCTTAACGAGGTTTAATTATCGAAATGTTATTTTATAATTAAATGTGATTTTTATTACCAATAGACCCACGTAAATCTTTGAACTGTAGCTACATAAATTAGCTCCTAAGAGTAATTTAATATATATTATATAAATATTGTTTCGTTTTTTTATTTATTTTATTTATGTTGATTGGTTGCTTTTTGACTTGTTGATATGTGAAAAAATGAGCGATTGGATTCGAAATGGCATTTTAATAAGGATGAAAAATATTATACTTCAGCTGGTAAATAATGCTTATTTAAACAGGGAAGGCCAACTGTGTTTTTAGTTATTCGTATATTCACTTTTATAGTGTTCACGACCAATCCATGCTGGAAAGGCCTTATACTTAAAAATATAGCCCTTATAATTTTAATTATTATAAATAGCATTATATTAGTATATATTTGTAACAGTTTAACTGGTCTTAATCACATTAAATAGATGTGGAATTAATACAAAAGAAATAAAAAAAAATTGAAAATGCGTATATGGACGATATAACACAATAATAAACTGTGCCTTAATTTTGAGTTTTTTTTGCTTTTTTCGTGATTGTGCATTCTATGAGTCAGAAAAACAATTGCCGAAAAATGCATTTTACGCAAAACTTAATTTTGGTAAATAACTAATAAAGGCATAAAACTTTCCAAATATAACGATGTTAAAGCCATGTTCAATGAAACATATTGCTTAATCTATATATATAAAAGAAAGTGGGGTTTGTTACACCACGTATATCTCGAGAATTACAGCTCGGATCTTAATGATCTTTGTTTTATTAAATTCGTATCCGCCTAGAATAGCAGAATAAGCATTAAAACATCGGAAAAATATCACGGCAAAGAAATTATGAAGACAATTAATATTCTCATACAGTTTTCAAATGGCGAACACCTTGAAATAATGAAAATGTCGTTTGTATGCAGATTTCATCCGCTAGGTGGCAATTTTTCCAAAATTCATTTGTTTCTGCTTCTTTTGCATACGATTGACTTCTAAATAATTTTAAATTTAGAGTATGGATTAGAATAAAACAAATCGATGATATAAAATTAAAACGAAATAAAATTGGATAATATTGAAATAAGGTTATGTTTATAATTAGGTGTGATATTTTTTTTGACAACAATATTACGCTGTTTGCACGAACGTTGCTCTACTTTGAGATGCCACGTTATTACACTTGGAAAGCTACATCGAAGAAATTTTAACGTCGAAAGCAAGGCGATGCGGTTCCTGCTCATCCGAATGATTACTGATGCTCTTGGTCGCATTTACATAGTTCATCCGAAAAATGACGTATGCTTCTACTTGCATGTCAACAGCTCAATTTGCTTGAAAATGATACTCATTACAATCGCTGAAGAAATTGTTTCTGAATCTCCAAGTCAGATACGCACATTATTTTCTATCATTATTTTGACATGCTTCCCATCGAATCCCCGTGAACTGTGGAACAAGTACAAGGATGAGATGTCAGAATACATTTTGCATCGAATTCGTGTCAGTTTGGGGAATTCCGATCTCGAGGTGAATGAAGAGATACATAACCAGGCTTTGCTTTAGATCGAAGACATGTGTTACCTCATGTGCGGCAGTTTGGTAGTCAAGTTAGGAATGCCAACGCCAGATCGTGGAATGAACGACGCTTTCAATCGAGAATTGGAACGTGAACGTGAATATGATCGAGATGCATTGAACCAATCAGTTTGAACGAATGTACTACTGTTGAACCCTCAACAGAAGGAAATTAGCGATACGTTAATGAAGGTAATTGATGATGGAAATGGTGGCTTATTTTTCCTCGATGCGCCCGGTGGAGCTGGGAAGACATTCTCCATGTGATTGATTATGGCCACTGTTCATGCGAGATAAAAAAAATTGCTGTAGCAGTTTCTTCTTCTGGAATAGCAGCCACGTAGATAGATCAACCGCTGCCGATGAAATAAACGCTTGCCTCAAATAATTGACAAACATGCGAGTTGCATTGCTAAACGATCCATCTGCCGAAGATTTCTCCAAGCAATTGCTGACTATCTATTTATTCATTGTTCAAAATTAAAATTGCAGTACATGACATAACAGCTGACGCCAATTCGCCATGTACTTGAAAAATATAATAAGACAAAATATAAAATAAAACTACATAATATATCAGAATCAAAATCAACATAAAAAATCAAGAAATAAAATAGTGAAATTTTACAAACAGTTCACAAATACTATCACTAAAAATGTCCACTTCTCTAGGCAATGCGTTGATCAATCTAACGGCCATTGGAACTGGTGATTTAAACCTCTTAAGCGAGGTATAAGTTTTTAGAAATAAAAGTTTTTGCTCATAGTTACGCCCACGTAAGAATAAATTGGGAGCATGTAAATTAATAGTCATGAGAATTTGAGGATTATTAACTCGGCCCCGAAGGAGAAGAGAAAAATGATTTAAGCTTGAAAACGATCTTCGACTATCGTCGGTAACGACCGTGTTCCTGTTGACAAATCGAACAGATTGATTTCGTTTCCGCCGAATTTTAACAATTTCGTCTCAACGAAGGACGGCTTCATCAAAAAATGCAATATTGCGAAACACTCACCAATGACCAAAGTTTTGGTAGCAAGTAAAATCATCACCTGGGATGAATGGACAATGGCGCACAAATGCGCATTGGAAGCACTCAATCAAAGTGTGAAATATCTGTGCAATGACTCAAGATGTTTTATAGGCGCAATGATTCTACTATCTGGCGATTTCCACCAAACACTACCAGTCATTCCAAGATTTACCGCTTCCGATGAAATAAACGCTTACCTCAAATCACGACTCTGGCGCTATGTAAAGAATCTTCAGCTGACGACAAACATGCGAGTTGCATTGCTAAACGATCTATCTGCCGAAGCAATTGCTGACTATTGGTAACGGGGGTGTTCCTGTCGACGAATCGAACGGATTGATTTTGTTTCCGCCGAATTTTTGCAATTTCACTTCATTCAACAAAATGTTCCCGAACATCTAATCACAAAAATCCCAATTGGTTGAATGAACGAGCAATTCTTGCGGCAAAGAACAAAGATGTGGATCATTTAAACTTCACAATTCAAAATCAAATCGTTGGCCCACTGCATTCCTTTAAATCTATCGACCGTGTAACAAACGAAGACGAAGCAACCAACTATCCACCTTAATTTTTAAACTTATTGGATCTGCCTGGCTTGCCACCGCGCAATTTACAACTGAAGGTTGACTCGGTAGTCATCATGCTTCAAGTTATCAAATTAACAGAACATTTATTCACTTTTAAGGTGTTCACTGTCAATACTTGGTGGAATGGCAATAAAATAAAAATAATAAAACATTTTTAGTACTTTTTCCACATACAATTTATTTGATCAGGACCGGTTTCGCTCATCGCGAGCATTATTAACTGATGATAATGCTCAGATGATAATAACTCAGTTTATAATGCTCGCGATGAGCGAAACCGGTCCTGATAAAAATAAATTTTATTTAGTGGGAAAAGTACTAAAAATGTTTTATTATTCTTATTACAACATTTATTGATTCTGAGGCGGTACGAAGTTCGTTGGGTCAGCTAGTAAATCATATATATATAATTGTACATTAAGTTTATTAAAATGGTCTTGTAAGCTGTAGAAATTCGTATTGTATCTATGTATATCATCGAGTATTTTTTTTTCTTCAACATTCTACATAATGATATCGTCGATGTTAAAATCTAATCAAGATGTACATATATATGTAATATTGTATAATGCACATATAATAACAACATTACAGCTGCATTTTGTAATTTCCTGTATTTTGTTTTTTTTTAATAACTGTCAAACAATAATATCTTTAACTCGTAAAATTAATTTGCAATATTTTTACAAGAAAAAATTTCCATGTAAAATGTTATCAATTGTTGAAGGTAATATGGATATTTTTGACCTTTATCTGTAAAAATAATAATCAAACTTAATAAAAAACAAATATAACGATTTCTGTAATAGATGTTTCGGTAATGATATTATTGAATTGAATATTCCTGAATGTATGAAAATAGTAGTTAACCTACGGAATAAACTACATAATTTGAATTCATATACGTGAGATTTTATCAATGTAGAACGAAATGTTGAGACAGTTACAGTCAATGGATGAAAATATAATAAATATTTTTCTTTTCTAAAGCGACTAACAATAAATTAACACGTTTTGTATAAAAGCGTATTTTTAATATAATATTCAAATTGATCATTTGCTATTCCGCTGGCTGTGTTGGCGCTAAACCTATTAAATGGGAATTCATAATTTGTGAATGTTTTTGAAGTTGTTTACTTTAAAAAAATATAAATTTATTATCCAATTATGAATCATTTCTACTATATTCTGAAATTCATTACCTTCTCCGATGAGAGGGGTTGAGTGCCTTACTAAACATTTACCTTCAATATATTATAAATGCGTTATAATAAATTCATAAACGCTGACAATATGGTCCATATGTACTTCTAATAAAGCATTTTATCAGATTATTTGACGAAAGCTGTCTGCAAGTTATTCAACTTACCATTTTATTGCAGATCAAGATCTAAAATTTCGAGATGGATGGGAATATAATATGACTCGTAGTCAGAGTATCAATTAAGAGAAAATATCAAACAAGGAATCGGAAGTTTGGATTATTTCTCAATCATCAGCTATTAAATAACCTAATAAATTGTAGAGACCAATGAACTTATTGCTCGACTTTTTCTTACGATGTTTGTTTATTTTCCATCACCCTTTATGAAGCGAAAGGTTGAGCTATTTATCATATTTTAAAATCCATGTCCTAACAATAGTTTTTTCTAAAAAAAATAATAGTAAGGATATAAGGATAGGGCTAGGGCAGGACTAGTCGTTAACTAATTGATCTCACTGCGTTTCGTTATTTTTAGGATTGGATGGGATGGAGGGAACTTTAAGAAATCACAAAACACCCATGCTATCGATTGAATGAATTCTGTTCTTACTGGGACTCAAACCCGTGAGATCCACCATGATACCAACGACGGTCACTTTGCCACGGATCCGACTTACTAACTATTAGTTATCATTAAACAATGTATGTAGAAATGCTCTATAATGAGTTTATAGTCTGTTGAAAGTTAAGAGCAGTCATTGATAAGAAAAGCTTTTTTCTGATATTCACTGTAACGAACGAGACTAATTAATATTTATTTATGAAATTTTATACGCGCAAGTTTCCCGTTGAGTTGTTTGAATGAACTAAAATAAAAGATGGTAATTAGTGAATTAAAATGTTAAGCAAACATTTTTAACGGTTCAATTCCAAATTTGTTTTGGCCATTTATCACGTCACCTACGAGTATTAATAGGGAACATAAATTTTATTTTGAGAAGCTTTTTTTGGTGGTTTCGTTTCTTTTAATTTTAATTGGAGGAGTTCTATGTGATTTTTTTGGTTATTTATTATTTTTAATATGGCCAGTCATTGGATAATTCCAGTATTTTAATGGGGTAAATAAACAAATTGTATTATTATTATTGCTAGATTGTTGTTACCTTCATGTGTACCGGCAATTAATCAATTAATGTAAAACTTTTTGTCAATTTGCATTTTAAAAATATTTGTATCTAAAATAGTGTCTATAACGAAAATTCGTTGCTAAAATGAATGAATCCAATGAAGGCTACAATAAATGTAAAATAAATCATTACAACTCCCGAATGTAGTGTAAAAATACACACATTTTTTTATCGATTTTACCAAAATGTGGATTTTTCGCATTTTGTAACTGGACACCTTATGTGTTCTAGATCAGTGTTCCCCAACCTTTTTACACCTGCGGACCGGTAAAAAAAGGGAAAAAAATCGCGGACCACTAATGCCGAGCCGCATTATTGATGTCTACTTTTCACTAGATTTCATACGAATCATAAATATTACTAATATTGGTGTTTTAGTGCGTTTTTTTAAATTAGCAACCGTATTTAATTTACACTTTTACACACAATTTTTTGGTTATATAATTTATAGATTTTGAAAAAAGTACATAATTGGATAAAGGGTATAATTTGAAATGACTCTTTCTTGACACGTGTTTAAATTCATACCATATTATACGACACTCGAGATCGGTTGCCGGCTTCACCACACTTGTTGGATATTTCACTTCCCATTATTTTTAAGTTCCTTGGTGTCGCATCATCTTACCAATTATTATTATTTAACAACATACAAGTAAACGTGCAGACGAAAAACGATCCAATATTTAATATTTTTGCTTGGCGAATGTCTTGAAATTTGGCATACTGTTTGCGGCCCGACGGAAAGTCTCTGCGGCCCGGCACCGGGCCGCAGACCACCGGTTGGGGGACACTGTTCTAGATTATTTTAAAGACCTGTACGATCAACTTCTGATCATTTTAAACTGATACGAGGAGATTCTTAATGAGACATTGTTGTAAATTTTGTACGAAAGTAAGAATTGGAAGACAAGATAAAGAATGGACTTATCGCTTGTTCTCACTGTCATTGTCAGTAGCTTATATTGCTCAGAGAGATATTCCAGATATGTAAATATATCTTTGTGAACAGATAAAAGATTTACTAATTGATCAATTTGTAGTATCATGCAAATTGATTGAACGCACCTTAAGGGGGTAATCTAGTATAGAGGCACGTTTTTTTAACAGTTTCAAATTTTTTTAAAAATAGTAAAAATTAAAATTTTGACTTAAATCTGCTACGGGCTCTAAAAAAATGTATATAAAAAGTTTACACAAAAATTAAAAAAATCGATTTGGTAGAACTTGAGATATTATGAACGTCAGCTTGAAAAAAGTAGTTTCGAGAAAAACGCGTTTAAAGTTTTGAGTTTCGATCTGTTCCGGTGGGACCAGCTTAGTTGCTGCGTCACCAAAACTGATGTAACTCAGTAAATAATTCAATTTTTCAAAAATCCTTTTGAGGACATACTCTTAAATGTCTAAAAATTAGAAAAATATAAAAAAAAAGAATCGACTTTTTCAAATTTCTACACTAGAATACTGCCTTAAATTATTTTTTTCTTTGCGGCCCGAACCCATGACAGTTTGTTGTTTTGTGTGATAAATATAATATGCCATTCGTTAAATAAACTAATTGAGATTTTTTTTTCAAGAGTAATAATATTTTAAAACTAAATATTTTTTAAACGACAACCCTTATAAGTGAGATGCACTTATATTAAATTTGTAACGGTTGTTTTTCGGTTTAAAATGCATTATACAGAAAGGCATGAAATCCTTTTTTTCAATATCATTTTAACAAGGTGAGCTTTTAAGCTTGAAATCAGTAGGCGCTCACCAGGTCGTGAATAACGACCATAAAAGCTGTTCCACCCGCTTCTAAGAAGGTGCTTAACACCAATTATCAAAACTCAACATGCGAAAGTAAGCCTTAAGTTTTGTAATTGGTTTAAAATTTGGTCCTATGATGTTTTCAGATTGCATCTTCAAACCCTCGTCGAAATATTTCAAATGCCTGATATGATGTATTGTATGTTTGTTATTCAAATCAAAGACACTTGGTGAATTTTATTGTTATTTATGACGAAAAATATCTTCAACTTTGAGTTAAAGCTTCTAACTTTTTAAAAACTGACTTACCAAAAACAAAATAAAAGCGCGATTAACTCATTTTTAATCATGAATTTTAGTTCATTTTTTATTCAACGCACAATGTATTTTATTGATTAACAAAACAATATTTTATCAGTGTTCTTGTACTAATGTTTACCTTTTTTAGGCTATGCTACCATATAAATTATTAGTAAAAAGTCAGCCGCAGAAGCGCTACGGATGAAAGTTTAATTAAGGTACGAAAAGGACTAGCCTCTTTGCCAATATCAGATATATTTATTGAGAAGAAAGAAGAAAGACGACCATGGGTCCATGAACAATTTTTACGATTGTTTCTGCAAATAGATTTTAACATTTGACAGTGCAAAGCTCAAGAGATATCAAACAAATAATCATAATATGTATTTTCAAATCATAATATTTTTGTACAGAGCCACGGAATATAAAGCTAAAAACAAGTTTGTTTGCATATAGATGAGTAATTTTTTAAAAAATATTTGTAGTAAAATATTATCTCTATCTTGGATTGTCACTTTATTCTGGAGCGAAATAAACACCAACATTTAAAAAAAATAGTGAGTTGACGTGGAAAATTTTGCAATTAACCAGACATTCTATTTTAATTTTTATAAATAAACTATTTGGGCCCTTGTGAGGTGAAGTGAGCCAACTAATAAAATGGTAAAACTTTTTTCTTGAGCTTTTAAATACAATCACGTCTTTATTTGTGTGTTTTGGTGAATTGCATATTTTGATTTTACGGATATAACACTTTTTCAATGTGTTTTAATTAAGGTTACTTCACTTTTACGGTACCTTAAGACGCGAAGAATAAATATTGCAACGCTTTTTATTTTATTTTTAAAAAATAATACTTGGCTAACTTAACTTCTAATGGGCTCATTTAAAAAAAACAAATGCGTTAGAAAAATATTTTACTGGCAGTCTTTATTTAGTGGCAATGATAATTACTATTGAAAGATATTTTCCGAATCGAAATGCATATAAAAGTCTTCAACATATATATTTAAGACCTGCCAATCTATCTTTCAGTAAAACCCAAAGACCATACTTCTGAGAAGTGTTCCCGAAAAGTGATTTTCCAAGCCGTTGCGTCGTTCATTAAAACTGTCAAAGTTTTGACAAGTAAAGAAATATTTTGCGCCCATAAGCCAGTCATCTCAGCTTCATCGAGGCTTGTTAAAAGATTATTTCGCATTGAATTAACGTGCCTGATGATCTTGGACGCACTCTGGTAACTGTGTGTAATTGAAATAATATTATTCACTTACAGCATTAAAATACACAATGAATATATTTTTATACTGCATAACGATGCTTTTTTCGTTGTTTAATAATAACTATATTTTTTTTAACCGGCCAGTATTTTTTGAGGAAAAGTGGCAATTATTTTTACGATGTCTTCGTGTTCTCGTCCTGGTCGGTAAGTATTTTTCTTAAAAAATACTGGTTTATCACTTAATCTTTTTCTTCGCGAAGAGAAATAACAATATTCGTTTCATTGCCTACGTTTTACGATGAATGTAAAATCAAAACAAAATCATATTTAAAATGTAAATACTTCTTGACTTACTTACCATATTAAATGATAAAAAAAATCCAGTATTATTATTAGGTGAAATATTTTAGTTATTTTTTAAAGCAAGTAGTAGGGATTGAAGGATAACGCTCGGACAGGACTAGTGATTAACTAATGGCTACCGCTATGTCCAGTTATTGAAGGATCGGAATATATACTGGCCTAGAAAAGATACACGGTATATTTTGTCATCCACTCCAACCAGAGGTGGGCTGCCAATATCTTGACAAGGGGCTCGGTAAATCTTACCCATTTTTTTATTATTTATCAATGTCCGCTCCCAATGTCGAGCATATGGCCTCCTAATAAAGGTATCTCGACCAATTTTTTTTTCAAGGTTTCAAGGATCGGAATAGTGGGGGGGGGGAATTTTTAAGCATTACAAACACCCATACCTTCGAACAGAAAATCGATCGAAAAGATGCTGCTTCGTACTGGGACACGAACCCGTGAGGTCCAGCACGAAAGCCTACAACGCTGAATGAAAAAATTAAGGGGCAACTAAGTCTTGTTTCATAATAAAATTTAACCAGTTACAGAAATTGCAGTTATATGTTGATTGGATCTAAGACGAATGATTTTTTTATTTTAACAAGGGGCTCGCCGGCCAGCCCACCCCCGACTCTAACATCCAAATTTATATTACAAACTAATGGTACTATATTTTATAACTTGAATTTAATGTTTCTTATAACGATTACAAATATGAGATTATTCAAAGTAGTGAGTTAGTGGAAGTATAGTTCTGATGAAAGCAAGCGCCAAAATAGCTATCAACTATTATATAAAATAATATTTGTAGAACTGAAATAGTTTGTTATTTTTTCACCTAATTGCAATTCAATCAATAAACTCCAGTGTAATTCATACCTAATTAATAAATAAATGTTTTTTTTCCCTTTCATATTTAGTATGTGTACAAAATTCGGTTGCATTCAATTATATTTTAAAACTGGACCAGTGGCATCCAATTATCATTAATTTTACGATTGTCTTTTTATATTAAAAAATAAAAACTTTCCCATAATCTATATTAAAAGTCTGTTAAATATAAATTTATATATATATGTTAATGTTATATTATGCAATATTCCGGGTTCTATTACGCAGCGGTTAGCGTTGTGGGCTTCCATGCCAGAGCTCATGGGTTCGAGTCCCGGTACGAACAGCATTTTTTCGATCGGTTTATCGATTCCTGTTCGAAAGCATGTGTGTTTGTGATGTCACTCCCACCATTTCCAATCCTCTAACAACTGGGCGTAGAGAGAGCGATTAGTTTACCACTAGTCCTGTCCTAACCTTCTTCTTCTATCTTTACTACTCTCTTTGAACACAAGAGAGGTTGAGCGACTGAGTAATAAACAGTTCTCGTAGAAAAAAATCTGTTCGAGATACCTACATAAGAAGTCAATATGTTTCACATTGGGAACGGACATGAATAAAAAGTGTAATATTTATAAAGATGTCGTATTGTATATATAGGTTTAATAAAATATTTGAAAACAATACAGACTATGTACATTACTGTAATTTGCATCTACGCCACAAGATAATATCATTATAAAATACAATAAATATTATATTATATTATTACGTTAAAACTTAACAACATAATTTTGTTTACTAGAGTGGTTGCAGTTTGAATATTGCGCTGATGGGCCACTTGTTGTGATGAAGAAGTGCTTTTGAAAAGTTAAATGCGAAATTTCTCTGCGGATTTTGGGGCGTGTTTCGCGCATTTCAATGTTTAACCCTTACTTCACAGTTGATCATAAAAAAGACACCATGTTCTATTTTATACATTTTATGAATACTATACTAAGTCTGTAGCCAAATGTTTAACTCGTTGGCGTCTGCTGCGGAGTTTGCTGATTCGAATCCCAGTGCAAATGGTTTCACGAATTGTTTGTAACTTGATTGGTGGATTTTATTTATGTGTATTTTTTTTGAATGTCGGTATTTTTTAAGTTCCTTTCCACTCATTTGATCGTTAGAACGTATAGCAGCGACAACAATATGTTAAGCAGAACACTAATCCTGCCAGGTCATTTAATTTATAATTTATCCGAGAAAGAGATTTAAAGAGAGTGGCTCATAATCAAATCAAGATCTGTTGAGATAGGCTATATTATAAAAAATATAAACTCCATTTGAACGGCATATGATTTTTAAAAAAAAACAGTAAAAGTACTTCTCTGCAGTTGAACTTGTTTGCAAGAAGCATCGATCAATTTCCAAGTATGAATAAACTAACTCTATTTGGTTTATACTTTTAAAAAAAAAAGTATTTATGGTCTTGAATGATAAGGATATTATTTTAAAAGGTATATTTTTTGTGAAATATCAAACAAACCCAATCAGAATAAATTGAAAATAACAATTTTTGTTTTTGATAAATTTAAATAATCTTTTTTAGTTCCAATAATAATGTTATCTATTCGGCTAAAAATAAAAATCCCTTACTTAAACATTTGTTTAATGATTCGGTGGAGTATAAAATTATGAATAAAAAATTTGCTTGTTCGCTTACTAAAGATTATATATAATACTGATGACACGTTTGGGGGTTTTTTATACCCACTTCAAACTCGAAGAAATATACTAATAAGTTTATCGTCATTGGAGTGTTAAAGTATAGCCTCCGAGGGAAGACATTAATGTGTGGCAGTAAGGTTCATCGGTAAACATGCTTCACTCGATATATGATATATGAAATAATGAACGGTTATGCATTACGTTGTATTACAAAGCAATGCATACTTACTTGCTTACCTATATTGTAGTATGCATCAATGTTAAGCAGTTGAGTTGATGCAAAGAAATTTGTTGAAACGGTTGAACAATTATTCGGAAGACTTTTATTTTCATTAGGTATTCAATTTTCCACTGAAAAGAGTTTTGTAAAATTAAAAAAATAAAACAGAACAGTTTTTTGTATATAAAAAACAATCAATTTAAGTACTTTTGATAATAAATGATGAAAAGTTCTACGAAGGCTGTTCTTTTTACTTCTTCTCATTTTAACTAATTTGGTATCATATTTTCATTCACTATCATTACATTCTTATTGGTGATAATTAAAATCTCCTTTTTACGAAAATTAAAGATTCGGCAACGACGCTTATACTTTAAGTGGTGCTCCTTACTCTTGCATCAATCTTTTAAATAAAAGTTTTATATATTGAAGGTTGCTCATTGTTGTAAAACTCTCACTTGTAAAAACCTTTTTACCAACAATACAATTTTTCAAGATAAACATTTAAATGTAGGTCGTATGATTTTTTTTATTTTAAAAATTCGTTACGTGAAAAGTACTAAATAAACGTTTGGGAAAGTTGTAGAAATCGACTTTCTTTTGCTGCTTTTCAAATATTGTAGATTTTTTACATTCACTTTTTTATAATTACAAAAACGTTTTATGACAGCTGATTTCATCTTTTGTAACTGATATTACGCTCGAATATATTTACAGAAGTAAAGATAAATAAAGACATCTCACGTAAGAATATATATTTATTATATATAGGTAGGGATGGGCTGGAGAAGCGATCCTCTTGTTAATTTAAGAGAAAACAATATTCTCAGATCGAATCAGTATATATCTGCAATTTCTGATTTGTATATTATCTACGATAGCTTCAGTATACACAGTAGTACATTTTTAGCCATTTAACATTGATAAGTTTACGGTAAATTGCACATTGTTACATAAAATAAGTGTATTAAGTAACAATCGATTTTTCATTTAAATATTGCATATAATTGCATATGAGTGATAAAAAGTCACTCATATGCAATAGTGTTTTATTAATGAAATAAATACATGCAATCAACTAGAACACTAAGTAAACACGTAATTGTACTTAAAAGTCCATTATAAAAAAAATACCATTTTGCAACTTGGCTCACTTTACTTCATATTTATAACTAAATATCTATTTTAAAACAAAGACAAAATTATAAGATCATGCTCAGTTGAGCATTGAACCACTCCCTACAACCAGAATCATCACAATATGTTAATTAATGAGCTACTTTTTTACCCTGGCTTAAAAAAATGATTAAATTATATTCACATAAAAAAAAATACATGGTACATTGAAGAGTTAATTGCGCTGCTAGAATATTTTTAATTAGGAAGTAATTACTGTTTTTGTATAAAACTATCACAAATCTTCTATGAACAAAATGTGTCACTGGAAGGTATTAATTTTGGATCTCGCAACAGATGCTTAAGAAAATATTCCCTTTAACGTTATATTGAATGTAAGTTTTTATTGGTATGTGGGCAGCTAATGTACCCATACTTGTTCACAAGCAGTGATGGAAAATGAACATTAAGGTTTCACACCAAAATCTTGTTTCTTTAATGTCCGCCATTATTCAAGAATGAAATGTTTGGTATTTATTCTTATTAAACATTCTTGTCGTTTATTGTAAAAATGTTTTATTATTATTCATCCTCATAAAAGATACTCGCACATGAATGTACAAAGTAACACTTTATTTTATTATATATATGGGGGGCTCTGGAAACAAAGATCTCCATGTTTTATCGAGAATGAGTTAGATATGTTATTGTGGCAATTCCGCATATATGTAGATGTAAGTTTTTATTTAATAAAGCTTCAATTAAACATGTAAAGTTTTAAAGAATTTAAGTCGAGTTTATCGGATTATCATATAAACTGATGAGACACGCAATTGGGCCTCAAAAATAGCTTATATAATATAACCCATATACTTTTTGCTTAGATTTTTATATTATTTTACTTGGATTTTTTATGTTCTCCGAAAAACAGCCTCCAAATTTTATTGCGGCTGGGGCCTCTCATGTGCTTAATCTACCACTGTATACGTATTCTCACCACAAGGTTTCAAGAGATTATAGAATAATACAATCTATTTTTTTTTTCGTTGTTAATTATTGTCACTATTTGTTTCAGCATATTTTTTTTTATTTTCAATATAAAAACCTATCTATTAAATATGTTTGGGCCACTAGCTTTTCGTACGACGGACCTGTTACAAAATATTTTTTAAGTATTGAAGTGATATCTTCTTTACTTGCCCTGTTGGAGGTACAACTGAAGTACCATAACAAATAATTAAAATATAACCTCTTTCTCATTTATGAAAATGAGAGCCGCTGGCTCCCGCTGGGTTAGGCTACTTGTAACTATTTGTACGCAGAACTCTATCATCCTTTTACGGCTTTATCAGTATCATCAACGTTGTACTTGTGCAACAGGAAAAAGAAGATTATGTGTGTGTAAGAGCAGATCAATCGTGGATATCTCCATTCAATAAAAAAAAAGATTATTCGTAAAAAAACATTTTTTCGATAGCATCGGTGGATGTAACATTCGTAATGTTTGTTTTTTATTATTTTGAATTTAAATTAATAACATTCAGTTCACTGGTTGTGTAACAAAGAGTGACGCATGTTCATTCTTCAAATTCAGCCCAATGCAAACCATTATTTTATTATTGCCTAAGAAAAAATGCTTAGTCATTATTAATCCTTGATGGAAAAGCTATGTGACAAAATATTAAAAAAGCTATATTTAACCAATATCTTTGTAGTTTAAAATTATTATGTAAAAAAATACGATATTTTCACCTAATGATTTATCTTTTCTCTGTCGGTGGTATGGAATCCTAATGAATCATCCCAACAAAAGCTATTTTACGAAAACTGATGATTATTTAGTCACTCAAATTATGTTTTTGGATAGTGTACGTAAATAAGGATGCACCTAAGAAAGGTTCGTAGCTTGCTAATCGCTCTCTTTACGTTCTGTATTAAGGATCAGTCGAGTAGAACGAAATCTAACCGTCACACATAACCATCTCTTTTAACACGCAACTTTTGTCACACATATACGGGTATTTAGTGATTTAGCGATTTAGATTGAAGGGTTTACGGTACATTGCAAATTGTTACATATTATAAGTGAATAAAGAAAGTCACAATCGATTGCTTATTTTAGTATTGCATATAGTTGTATAAGAGTGATATAAAAATTAGTTAATTCCACAGAACTTCGAGAATTGCTTTGAGATTAAAGATAAAAGCCTTAAACGAGCCCCTTGTTAACGTATTGCCAGCCCACCGCTGCACACACATATTTGAACCGGAAGATACCGCCAAATAGGAATAATTCCCAAGATGTCTGATCACTCTGTTAAAATAATAGCAGAAGAAAATAATACCCGATTTAAATGCGCAATTGTGACCAATAACACGAAATTAGTCAAATAAAAAGTACCCTAAGGACTATGTAAAGTAAATTCAATATTTTCAGTTTTTTATTTGTGCGCTTTAATCCAGGATGTAGATGGAGATGAATGAAACAAATCAATATTGTTGATATTAAATTCTATCAACTTTAAAATGTCTTGGTAAAATACCACAAATTACCGCGATCATTCGTAAAATCATTATTTTTTTAAGTAGTTAATTGCTTTTGTCAAAATACATATATGTTATGACGCATAAATAACCTATCTTATTATCAAATATGATAACATCTGTTTAACGACAATTGGTATAAGTATTTTTTTATAGCGTAAAGATCACAAAAATATGATTACTTTATTTTATAATAAATACGCCTATTACAAATATTGTAAATTAAATATGTAATTAACGGATGCGTATAAATTAAAATGCATAACGTTTTAATTACATATAGTTTTATGTAAAGAGTTTATCGACTCTATGTTTAATTCATTGTAAATGCTGTATAATAAATAATGAGATTTCAGTTCTTAACTATTTCACGCCCACACCAACGTTTTATTTACTCTTGGTGAAGAATGATTAAATCATTATTTAATTCTCAACATAAATTTATTTAATATCTTTGTCACTCCACTTGTTGTGTTACAAATAGTGACACGTGTTTCGTCGTTTAAGAAGCGTCATTAGAGAGAAAATTGTAAGATTTACGTATAAACCTAGTAAACAAGTGGAGTGACGAAGTTACCGAATTTAATTTAATTATAAAAAAATACTTACATATAAGTACCGCCGAATCCATTTACAATACATTTTAACATACATAAATATAGTCCATGTCCGCTCTCAATTTTGGGAATATTGATTCCTAATTATCTAATTCCTAAGTATCTCAACGAAAGTTTTAAAGCAGTTTATAAATCTTTCTTTTAAGAAGAAAGGACGGATAGAAAAGATAAGGCTGGAACTGGACTATAAGTTGGTTAATCACTCTCGACACAACCTGTTATTTTAGGATCGGAATAGTGGGGGGAATATTTAGACATCACAATCATCCATGCCTTCAAACAGAAAACGATAAATCGATTGAAAAAATGCTGTTCGTACTGGGATTAGAACCCATGAAGTCCGGCATGGAAGCCAACAACGTTTTGTGCCATGGACTCGAAGAAGCCAATATTACCGATAGTTATTCGGCAGCCTTCATCGTCATTTGTCAGGATCTAATTTACCAAAATTTGAAACTAAATTATTTAAAATACTTCTAGTTAATGTTGTTACAAGAAAGTAAAAAAAATATAGCCCAAATCTAATTATGAGTACTATTTAAACATGGTTATATTATAAGTACATTTAGTATTTATTTTTTCAATAAATCGCTATAGAAATTGTAATAGAAATATAAGAATAATATTACTTATTGAAAGCGTTATCCTCTCAATATTTCTCGAAAAATGCTTTAATTAGACGCCCAAAACTGTTCAGAACCAATCATTCTAATATATCTTTAAATCAGAATAATATAATAAAATAATCTAATTTAAAAAGCTGTTTTCTGTTCTCAATGGGTTGTCGTGGAGTATGCGCGCGCAGGTATTATAGGATGGGTCAAATAAAACAACTTAAAAAGAAACAAAATAATAATAAATTTAACGAAAAGGGGCAATGGAAATTTGTTTAGTCTAAGATGCATGCATATTAAGACCATGCATCAACTGAGTTAAGTATTCTTGTTAACAGCCTGCTTGAGCTATAGATTCTATTTCTACAGGTGCACGATTAGGGATGTGAATATCTTTAAGAAAAAATAATAAATTGTCAAAACAAATTGATTTAGAATGGTCACAAAGACATTGAGTTGAATAAATAAATAATATGGTAAATATTAAAAGCAGATGTGTTATCTATCCACTCCAAAATTGATCCTTTTTTAAATTAATTGAAAATTAAACATTTATGTTTTTAAAAAGCTCTTGGGATTGAGGCTTTTATTGATGGTCAAAACAGGATCAGCTATAAGACTCCGGATTAGGCCCTCCGATCCCGGGTGGCTCAATGCGTTTGAAAGAAAATTACACATTTTGGTTAAAAAAAAACAAAAAATAGAAAGGTTGAGAAGCTAAATAACAAACAGTTCTCGTGAAAAAACTTCTGTTAAAATACCTCTAATAGTAAACCATATGTTCATCATTAAGAACAGACATATATTAGAAAAAAAAACTTCAGTAAAATGCTTGACAAGAAGTGAAAAAGAAAAAAGCACTATATGTAAGACTTGTATCATATTTACTTTTATTAACCGTGTTTGTGTATAATTATTATTAAAAATACTTAAAATATATTCAAATAATCAGATACTATTACTGTGATAAAGAAATACAATAGTATTTTAAATGTTTTTATTGGATTATCTTATAAAAATGTTCACATACTATTTATATTTAGTTTACTAAATCATATTTCAAGATACATATTTTATAAAAAAACATATATTATTTATACAATAAATGATTGCTGTAGATTGAAAACCTTTTGTAACATTATCCTTAGGTGTTTTGCTCTTTAACGCTTTGTTAAATTGATCTATGAACATCAGGGGTTAAGTTAAGCATCCACTAATGCTTAACTTAGCCTCGATAAAATTAATATTATTTTAAAAATCATTGTAACTTATTACTGATTGGGGTATTGCATATTTATTTTTATTTATTTATTGGGGTACTGCATATTTATTTTTGGTAAATGATAAAAATAGCTGCTTTCCGTTTTTAAACCTTCAAATCAGCATTTAAGAATTGATATTACGGAAAAATTATAGATATTCAAACGGTATGGTCCTTACTTTCTATCCTAACAGTAATGTTCTTTTCCGTAATTTGTTCCTGTTTTAGATTGACGATTTGTTTGCTTATTTGAGAAATTAAAATAATAAAAACGTTTTAAAAATCGCTTTTTTTCGATTGATTACCGTGATGAGTATTCTACATCCTTTTTAATAAAATTAAAAGCTGAGTATTAAGTTCTAGATGAAGATTTATTCTAACGGTTAATATTTATTTCAGAATTGTACCACTTTCGCCAACGTTGTCGATATAGATATGAAGGTATAAAAAAAATATTAGTTAAACATATTCTTTAATACAGCTGATATCAGTCAATAATAGCGAAGGCATCATTTTGGAATGGTTGAATAAACCGTGATCAAGTCGAGGAGAAAAAACTTGAATATCAATGCTCAATTTATGTAGAATTGAAATAAACCAAATTTAAAATAAACTTGTAACTCTTACCACTAGCACCAGGAGTGAGCTTGGAGTTGCTCGCGCAAGCTTTTTATGTTCTCAAATAAAATACAAATATTCTCAGATCAAATCAATACCACCTACCTGCAATGTATGACTAAAATATAATAAAGCTCAGCTTAAGTCAACATTTGAAACATGGAATTTTACCAAAGAGAATATTCGCTACCAATTTCTGTGTCAATCAATTTTTCTTTCTTGCAATATGAGATAGTTAAGCACATTTTTCTATCATTAATATTATTATTTTGGGATATATTGAGTATTGTTAATATGTGTATTAAGAAACATTCGATTTCCTTAATAATTGTTTGTATAAAAATTTAAAAAAAAATCCTCTTTTCAAGACCTTTTCCAAGAAAAATAGCTCTTTGATTTAGACTAGAAGCTGACTAGAATACATAAGTTGACCATCATATAATTAATTTCATATAATATTTTTATCACTAATTTAAGAAGACCTTCCATTATTAAGCTCTGAGATTTACCTTTATTTGGAGGTATATACGTACACCGTACGGGTTGCTTTCTTATTTCTCTTTTTGGACCGGTTTGATTATCTTTTGTTAGCTCTCGCAGCAAACAAATACTAATATAAACGCATTTAATTGCCCGATTTGTTTTATTGCGCTTAACGGCAAGTCTGACAGATGATAACCACCTCAATACTCAACCACACAAGAGCTGTTCTTCTGCAGCCGAACTAGTTTAAAAATTATAAATTGGATATCTACGTAATAAATGGGTAAAATATTGACTTGTCGTGCTTTACGTAACGTGATTCTATTTAATTTTGTTACTTTAAATGGTCAGCCAGGGGTCAATTAAATTTAAATATGACGTAAAGATTTTTAAATAGCTCCAAATTCACACATGATAATTTTTACATTTCGTCACGAAATTTTGTGACTCATTAAAAGGTCTTAAAAGGTTTTTTCTCTACATAAAAAAAATAATTACTGAAACTATCATGTGTGCAATCATTTTTTCACTTTTTTTTCACTATTTATTATTTCATATCTTGATTCGAATATGATGTCTATCCTTCCTATATCCAGTAGATTCTAATGATTAGAAAACGAAAACAAGCCCGAATTTTATTTCGTTATTTATATCGAATTTAAATAAATTTTTAGTTTATTAGTAAAACTTGCGATGCTCTGCCTGATGATGCTTCTTACAGAGTCGAAACACAACAGTTAGATTAAAAAGTTATAAATTGAATACACAATTTACAGTACGTAATTTAATATGTAATTAACAAATAAATGAAGCTATTACTTGCAAACCCGGCTCATTCCATAATTGGTGAAACGTGAACCATGAATTTAATTTAGTAAATACAAATACATTTTAAAAGAATTTTTAGAAGGCAATCTTAAAACTGGCTTGATAACATATGAAAATATCATTTCAAATCAATTTAAAACTAAAAATATCTTAAAAACGTACGTTATTTTACTAAATGAAATTCAAGTTTTATTTTTCAAACACTTTAGAATGAGATGGGTTTGCAAGTAATAGCCTCAAATATTTTCCACAGATTTTGACATAGCCCTTATAATTGACATTCAAAGTAAATTATTACAAATATCTCATATTAGATATGAAAATATTGGTCAGGTTATAATATCGTGTGTTAAATTTCTAGGTTTAGAAAAACCATCATATCCTGCCACTTCGTTATTAATAATATTATGGGAAAGAAACTCCACAAAGAAAATATATTGTTCACTTGTCGACGTATTTAGATTATCTATGTCAAGCATGAATTATTTGCTGGTGTAATATCAATTATTATTTGACACTATTGACGTCCTACGATCAGAGCTAGATGTCGAATAAAATTAATTATCAATTTAATGTGTCTGCTGAATATTAATTCTCACAAATAATTATTACCTATATCCAGTTTCATAATAATGATTGATGATATTACTATAGTTTGAAGTCTCAAGGAAAATATTAAATTGTATGTTGTAATGATAAAAAAATATACCATGGAGACAGCTCCAGGCCCAACGTCATACTGCATTGTAGCGTATATAATAATTCTACGGTACTGTTTATTTTACAACAAATTTAGAATGAATTTATACCAGTTAAACATAATATTATACAATTCCATATGAAATTATGGCACAAAGTGTATATTTAAAAACACCTACAAATATTTTAATTGCACTTTTTTATAGATGGTTATTTTTGTATTTTTCAGTCCTTTTTTTGCGCCGTCGTTCTCTAGTTAACCACAAGCAAAAAAAGTATGCACGACTTAGGCAGGAAGTCTCCGTAAAGAAATTATGTTAATATGCTCCAAATGGAGTCTATATTATTCGTATAGGGAGCGGAGACGGTTGACAATAATAACAGGTTTGATTATTCTAACATCAAAAACATTGGCGAAATTTTAGTTGTTGTAGTGTTGATAAAAAGTAAGTTATTTTTTTCTGTATTTCCAAAAGATTTCTGGATGATTCGGAATGCACGTCACTGAATGAAAAGGTTATACGCGTATCACTTATACACACGTTTTATAGCTTAATTAGATAACAACTTGTTAAAGGGATGTTGGGAATTAATTTACCTGATAAATCTGACACAAAAATAACCTTTTAACGAAACGACACGAAGGTATTTTATGTAACGTCAAGTCAACTGATAAAAATGTGTCGCATATAAGTGAACGCGCATACCGATTAATTTCGAAACCTTTATTATTATTATAGAAGCAGGTGCGTTAAATTTGTCGTAATTACTGGTATAGGTTTTAGAAATAAATATCTCGCTTAAGAAAATTAGATTTACCAATTAAATCATTTATGCTTCTAGCGAGGAATGATTTAAAATCTTTCGAGTAAAACATATTACAAATCGTCAAACCAGCAATAAAAAAAATGAAATAAAACAGAGAATACTGTATAATAAGAGTCCAGTTTCGGATTCATATAAAAGAAAAAAGTATACAGTAAAACCCCCATTTACACTAAAGTCGGGACAGTGTAATTCGGGGCTGTGTAATTGAGGGTGTGAATCTCATACAAAATTAAGGATTGGGGTTTTTGCGCAAAAAATGCAAAACTAAGATTTCCCTTAGTTTTGCAAAAAAAAATATTGACGAAATATTTAGTTACCAAGTGATAAAATGCAAAGCGCGCCAAAATCCCACACATAGACAGTCGTCCGATATACGCGTTTTGAATTCACAGACGCTAGCCAACATTTGACTATATGCGCGGCACATACGATCGTCTCGTAGTAACGACAATGGAATGCGACCGTGCAATTGGGGGATTTGCGGTGAATATTTCAAGCCAGCGCGTAATTCGAGGAAGTGTAATTGGGGGTTCCACTGTACTTGAAAAACAATATGTGTCTTGTGAAATTTATTATCTTTTTGCTTGACATTGCACATCGTTTTATTTGCTTCTTTCGTTCTCATTACTAACTAAAGAAATGACTTTGTTGAGTTACTCAAATATTCAAAATATTAAGAGTAACACAAAATAAGTAAAAATCGTTATCGTGCAAAGAATGAGTAATTTTTCATGAAAAATACGAACTATTTAACGCCTTACGAACCTAATTAATAGTCTGAAAAAAAATGTGAATTGTAAAACTTTAGTAGAAATCAGAAAAAAATGTGATTGGGGTATCAAAGGTTTTAAGATTGATTGCAAACAAACATTTTAGTAGTTTACACTCGTATACTTTCTCCCGTATGTCGGCAATATGTGTATCTAATAAAAAGTGTTACAGAACCTTCAAATATCAAAAAAGTACATAAGAAATTAATATCAATGCCATAAGATTGCTTTAGAATGGTGATACGGTTTCTTTGTTTTTTTTTTTCTATTTTACATTTATTCATATTCTTCTGTATGCAGTGGTGCAGTGGGGCCAGGTCGTCATCCTGGCACCTGAAAATTAGCCAGGACTCTGTTACTCTGAAACTTGTGTTTTTTTTAACTTCAGATGGATATAAAAAAAACACCAAAAAAAATAGGAAAGAATCAATGACCGACCTGGTACCTATTTATTTTCCACTACACCACTGCCTGTATGTCGGCGATACTTTTATTTGTTAAAGCACATATTTTTTTTATTATTTTAGTAGATCATAAGAAATGTGTGTCTAAAAAATTTTGTGTTTTGCTAAAATATTTGAAAGATACTGATGTTAAAGTTATGATAATTCGTTGTGTGCTTTCATTCATGAATGATTCATAATCGTCTCATTTGCACGAAGAGCTGAGCTCAGATTAAAAAGCTAATCAAACATTAATAAAATCAACACTAAAGTCGTGATCACCAGTCAGCCATTTAATTGTATCAAATAAATCGATTTAAAAAGCTTACAGACCACTTCGCCCGGTGAAATTATCCAATTAATTATATCGTCCATAGGAAGTTAACATAAAGGGATGTGGCGGTATGGAAAATTCGTAGCGGACACGTGGTCATATTAATGGACACATTCAAACTAACGCTTTTTTGTTTAAGTTAAAAGTTAACATTCAAACGGTGTAAATAAATTTTAAGTTTTGCATAGTCATTTCATCAATGATTGGTTTAATAATGTTACGTTGTATAACATTGTCCAGATATTTGTCTTGGCAATAGTAGTAGGCATAAATTATATTTATAGTCTCTGTTCCCTTTAATAATAAATTAAATCAGTTATAATATATTCCTGATCGCACCAACCGGTTTTTTATGAATATTTATATAAAATAATTTAAACTTTTATTTTATTAACACTCGAGAACCGAAACGTCAAACATAGAATAGAAAGGCGGTGGGGTATAAATTTAACGCATATAAATTCGCGTAGTGTTTGCATTGCTCTATCAATATGTATCATTGGAGATAACAATAAATATCAACTAGATATTAATTACTAGTATTTAGCAAATGGTTGAAATAAGAAAATTTTTGCAATGCAAATGCACCCCATAAGAACCCATAAATAAATAAGATTTTTGAATCATCATGGTCGAGTAATAAACTATTGCTTCAGTACCAATTTGATTCATGATCAAAGCATTGAATCATCCAATGATATCATTAAAAATTATATTTAAACTTTGATTATTCGTAGTGTTTTTCAGAAATAAAACATTGTAATTTAAAATCGTTTCTTTTTCATTTTTTAATTTAAGTCACTTTTAGGGTGGTGTCTGTTAATATATTAAAAAAACACAATATTCCTTTGTACTACTTACACATTCATTAAAAAATATCAGAAGCGGTTTCGCTCATGACAAGCATTATCAACTGATAATAAAATGATATTTTACAGTGTTATATATACAAAACAAAATGGAATAAAAAAAATCGTATTGAAAGGAATGAGCGAAACCGGTCCTGATCTTTTTAAATAAAATTGGAAATATTACAAAAAAATGTGTTTTTTGTCAATTAAGCTCAGGTATTTAAAATGTATCTAGATGTTTGAGAGTAAAGACGAAATACAAACAGTTCAAAAATAAAATATTACTTTTTAGCAAGTTAACCGTAAAGAAATTCTAAGCCGTTTTTTTTTATTTTCTCGGTTAAGTGTGTTCTGGTAGTTCGAAAGTGTTAATCTCATAAGATTATTATTTAGTAATAACGTCAAAAAGCTTACTCATAGAGCCGTTCCCATTCTCTGTATTCAAGCCATTCATATTGCGTGACGAGAAGATAGGTGTTGCTAGTCCACATAAAAGAGTTCATATTAATTTTGGAGCGAATTTATTAATTATAATGATCGATTGTTTATACATAAAACCTGAGATAATTACTTTAAAGGATCATGTATTTCGAAGTTAAATTTTAATTGATTCTACGGAGATTGAGATGTTTTGAAAACTAAATCTGAGAAAGTCATGATTTCTTTTTTGTATCGATTCAAAAGCATCTAAAACATTTTTAAAAATAACAAAGTTTGCGACTTAATAACTCAATTTACTTAAATTCAGTGTTTTTTTCTATATAACGCTCTGGAACGGCGTTCCGGCACCGTTTCCTCTGCATTTTAATGTTTCTAGACAATAATCAAAAAAAAATTAGGGATAAAGAAAGACGGTTGAAATTATTATTTTACGTAATATACAATAAATAAACAAAGGACAATCAATCTTTAAATGTGCTGAAAAGTGAAATAAATCTCCAAGAACTAAATGGAAACGAAATGGGTCATATTCTTCATTACAAAAAACGCAAAGGTTAAGTTCGAAGACGTGGGTTTTTGTGATATCTTAATTCTCTCCCACCTTTCCAATCCAAAAATGAAGGGGCAAAGCGAGAGTTAGTTAACCACTAGCCCTGTTCTAGCTTTATCTTTTATCCTTAATTTCTTAAAAAAAAGAAGGTTGAGCAACTGATTAACAGGCAGTTCTCGTAAAATAATGTTCTGTTGAGATACTTCTATAAAGAAGCCATACGCTTCATATTGGAAACGGACATGGATTGGAAAAAAACTTTTTATAAAAAGCTTGACAAGAAGTGAGTTCCGGCATCTTTTTTTTTAAAAAAAAGCACTGGCTAAATTTACTAACTTCGTATTATTTTAAATAATTATTTACTGTTGTCATTTAATAATCAAAGCCAGTTATATCAGAAAGACAACGAACATTTGCATTTATTTGATTCTCATTCTGTACTAAAAACCAGACGTAAAAATAGCGGTTCGCTTACTGAAAGCTTTTCGAAATGCCATGCGTGAAGATTGTAATACCGGTATTGTATTACTGAAACCGGGATCTCGGTTTTTTATGCCAAAATACCGGTTTTGAAAATGCACAAAAAACGCTTTTTGGGAATTGAAAGTTAGCCGATATCAAATTTTAAATATAACGACATATATTTAAATAAAATTGTTCGCGATAAGTTGAAATATTATACATTTGTGAGTTGTATTATTATCAGATTCATAAATTTATGAGGCTTTCAATAATGTATTAATATTTTAAGAAACTGTATGTTGTGAATGAAAATCCGTTTGTGACCATATTTTATTTGAAATATCGGAATGCATACCAATATTCATTTACTCGTCGAGAATTGCGATCTCAATTTGCCTTATTTTTTTTAAACCTTCCATCTGATATTGGTATTGATGTTTGCAATTAGGTATTGATATATTCATTCGGGATTGTTGTCCATTGCAATGATTTTATTCTTTATCTTCTTTGAATAGAAGAGTTAAGCAAAATACTAAAAGCATGGATGGTCTGGAAAAGTCTCCGAATTACGCGCCGGCTTGAAATATTCTCCGCAAATCCCCCAATTGAACGGACGAATTCAATTGTCGTTGCTACGAGACGGCCGTCTGTGCGGTGCATACAGTCAAATGTTGGCTAACCTATGTATATTCAACACGTGTCAGGTTATACACGCATAGCCGGACGACTGTCTGTGTGCTGGATTTTGCGCGCGCTTTGCATTTTATCACTTAGTAACTAAATATTTCGTCCATATTATTTTTTTTTGCAAAACTAACGGAAATCTTAGTTTTGCATTTTTCGGGGAAAAACAAAATCCCTAATTTTCTATGAGATTCACTCCCCAAATACACTACTCCAAATTACACGGTCGCGACTGACTTTAATGTAAATGGGGGTTTTACTGTATGTATTTGATTTAAGCCAATATTCTTGGATTAAGTTAGTTCTTTATTAAAATTGCTGATAAATGTATTAACTACGTCGGCTTAAATACAGAGTGATACAACATATTATTATTAGAGTGAAAAAAATTACCTCTTCTACACTTGGCAGTAAGTACACCGTTGACTAAAAGCCAGCATATTCTAGTGAAAAATAATTGTATGGAGATGCTTCATTAAATGTGAACATGCTAAATTCAATTAACTTAAAAAACATAATCACTGATTATTATAATATTGACGAAAAGTGTTAAGATTATAAATATTGTTAACTGAATTTATTATAAATAGTATTTGAACGGTTGGTTTGATTGTCTTGAAATGATAGCGAATAAGAGAACTCGATATCTTCGTGTGTATTATAAAAGACGTAGGCGTTTAAAACATTTTCTATCATCAATATTACATTAAACAAACATACCAAAATCACTAAATCATTACAAAGAGCCTCGCTACGCAAAAGAGTTGGCGATATATATAAATTGATACGTATCGAGAGAAAACGAGACAAATTACTTTTCGTTAGACAGCCGAGGGCACGAGGAGGGAGTGATTAGTCGAAGGCGATGTTTCTATTTATTTTAAAACTTCGATTAATCCAAGTCATGAGCCGCTTACAGCCAATCACTATTCAAACATCTTAATTATCACGTTCGGAGTTAAAAATCGTTTTCAATATGCGTGCACTCATATTAACTATGTAGATACGATGCTGATGTGATGTGTATACAATGCTCAAGTGGCATGGTCAGTGGTCTTAAATTTTGATAATTTAAAAAAGACTTACCAGGGTTTTTCAAACACTAATATTTAAAATGAAAACTATATTTATATATCTTCACAATATTCATAAGAGATCATGGTGAGTTTCAAGAATTATCTTTACTTCCCAAACGAAAAAATATTTTCTACGCATACACGGTATTAGAAAAATGTTTTTTATGCAAATATTTATTTTGTCTTTTTAATTGTCTAAATGTCATAGTACAGTTAGATATATATTATATATATATATATATATATCTAATGTAATTTTTTAGATATATAATTTTTTGACGACTGGAATCTTTTTCAAAAGTCATATTTTTAATTATTATTTAATAATTAACTTTCTGGCGTAGTTTTTCCAATATCAGCTGCCAAACATATTTTTTGTTACTTTTTAAAAATTGTATAGATACTTAGTTGTTTACCTCTGATCGTTTGCATTGGCCGTTTTGACTTATGGACTCTTTATTCTTTAACGAAGTGAAAAAAGTGATTAATTAATGTGAGTGTTGTACAAACTTTACTCCGTTTATTGACTGCTTAATTTATAAATAAATAATAAGCAGGATATGTGAACTTTCCATATTTTAAAAATTATATCAATTTTTATTCAAATTATCTCCACTTACTGTTGAATTATTTTCAATGAGTTTGAATCAGATTTCATTGATATTGAAGCATACAACCAAAGCACCGAAAGCCGACTGTAATAATGTTATTATGTTCAGAATATGATAGGTATGAAATCATCACGATTTCTTGGAGAAAAATTGATTGTCTGTTGCCAGCTGCCACCAATAATTACGGCACGATGCTATTTCCATATATTTTTTTTCTATTTTAATAATAAGATAAATGATTAACAGAAAATACAACTAATATTTTCTTATTTATATGTTTATGTAAGGGATGTGTATTAAATGCAAGTTGGTGAGATTTTCCAACATAAGCTGTTTTTAATTGAAATTTGAAAACAATACTATCTAACTTATCTAACTATTACTGATACTTATCTAAACTTACTCATGTTAACGTAAAATATGTAGAAATTTGAAGTAACTCGTCCTAGTGAAGTTGCTATTGGCAGATTGGTTGTACATTTTAAGAAAATAAATAAATCATGTTCACGATTCCTTTGATTATTAAGGTAATAAATAATATACTATATAGGCTAAAACAATAAAACATATATTCGGTATGCCGACGATTTAATGAGAGGAATAGATATGGATCCTAGAATCCACTGGTTTGTCAGGCAATTATGGTATTCAGAAGCAGTCCTTAAAAGCGAATATGACCGATGGTTTGATCACGAACCATGCTTTATACACGACAGCTAGACTTCATAAAAGTTTTAAAGTTAACCGATAACTGAAACCCGCACAAAGAATAAACAACGGAGTGACAATAAATTCGGTAGCTGATAAACCTGGAGATTAACGCCATAATTATTTATCAATCCAAATATAAAAAAAATAAGGTTTTGACCTCGGACTTGTCCCACGACATATTTCAATATCGGCAGTGGACATGACTTAAATGACATTCAAAAAATTCCATTACTGAGTGAAAAATCATCATATTTTTAAAATAATAAAACACAATGTGTACATGTATTTTTTTCATAGTAGAAGACTGTTTTCTCTTAAAGAGCTTTTAGTTGCAAGTGCTTTCTAACTTGCAAAATTCGTATGTTTTTTAAAAGCGCAATGAAACGTACTATTTTTTTCAAATCATTTTAGTTTTTTTCGTAAGCAATTTCATGTTGTATCTTTAGCTTATGTTATAATATATTTAGTTACGTAATATTGTATAAGTAAGAGATAATTTTAGACATGCATTAATATATGGTAATACCATTTTTAAAGTGGTCGATCTTCTAGTTTTTAAGCTTTTGAAGAAGTAAAATGCATCTAAATTTTAATTTGTTTTTTTCACACAACTGAAAAATAAATAGTTGAAATAAAATACAATTTATATTTACTGAACAACAAAAACGCCGATGTTTTTTTGCTATCCAACAATCTTCAATAACAATAAGTGTGCAAATAAAAGTGAAGTTTCGAAAAGAAGTGACGAAGGAGCTATTTTATGCATGCGTGCATTTAATGGTGTGTGCTTTTATTTTCGCTTCACAATATAATAATATTAAAAATAAAGGTGGTAGTGCTAAAATCGACAGGTCGCTAACAATGTTTGGAATATATTTTAAAAACATATATAACGCTTAATGTCCTCGGTAGGGCTGGCAAATTATGTAAAAAAATATAACAAATATATGTATATTTAGAAGATATTTTATAATTATAGTAAAGTGTTATAATATAAGTCGTATAAGTAGACAGGGGTGGGTTGGAGGAGTCTCAAATGTGCTTGCACGAACCCCTTGTTGAATTGCGAAACAGAAGTACGTTTCCAGCTACTAATAATAATTATTTAACGGTAGTTTCTCTTTGGTTATATAATGTAAGTATATTGAAATAATTATTGCGTATAATTGTATGTAAATAAAAATCCATGACATAATCAAATAGGTGCTGTATTATAATGACGGTAGATACAATTAAAACAGTTTTCTGTAAATGTCTGTATTGTCAGCTTTTATATATAAAAACTTATATGCACGCATTTTATTTGTATTTTTTTTGTAAAAAATTCTCATACTCAAAAAGCAAGTTTAATAACCAATGAAACAACTAAAATAACTGTGTCCTCTTATTAAATATATAGTCATGTAGTATTGTCAGATTTTATGGCGCAGCGGTTAGCGTTGTTGGCAGTACGAAAAGATTTTTTTTGATTTCTGTTCAGGCATGGGTGTTTGTGATATCTAAAAATTCTCTCCCACCATTCCAATCCTTTAATAACTGGGCGTAGCGAGAGCAATTAGTTAACATTTAGTTCTATCCTAGCCTTATAATTCTATACCTACTACTCTATTTGAAAGAATAGAGGTTGAGTGATTGAGTAACAAACATTTCTCGTAGAAAAAACTCTGTTGAGATACCTCCATTAAGAGGTGATACTCTCCACACTGGGAGGGAACATGGATAAAAAATATATAGAAACACATTCAACATATAAGGCTCACCATGACCATTATAATTTTATGTATTCATGTTTCAATAAAAGTTGTGTTACATTAAACAAAAAAAAACAAAAAACTGAAAACTGAAAAGATGATTTCTCGGAGAATCAAGCTATGAATTCATAGCCATCGGTTGCCTAATAAAAGTGATGATATATTGATATGTTCATATTAACCGTAGCAAAATAAATACAAAATTCATTGAAAATATATCTTGGCGCATCCTTGTCAAATGTTTTATTCCATCTTCCGCCCCACTGGTGAACGCCACGTTACGTCGGTCGGGTTATTATTTACGATCATCGGTTCGCAGAATCGATTCCCGCCGAGGCGCAAGGGTAACTTGGTTGTTAGCGAGGCTGCTTGCTGATGCGTGGACCACGAGCTTAAATTTCTCTAATTTGCCTTGAGAAATTTCATTTAGAAAACATCCCCAGAATCAATTATGGAGAATTGATGCGTGCTTTTGTCGAGAATGGATTGAAAATAATTACGAGGCAATCATTACCCAAATTACTGGATGTGCGTAAAGCATGGATACATATTATGCATTCCATTGAAAAAAATGTGTTTGAAATTAATAGACAATATTAAACGTCGCATTCACAACGATAAGCAGCAGGATGTCCGACGAAGCGAAGAAAAGATAAACAGAAGGAATGTAATGATATAAGAAGTTAATATTTTGGGAGATATCTTGATTATGATTGGTGATAATCGCCCGTCTCAAAACTAATGCTAAATCAATTTAAAGATATTTTAATCAAGCACATGTTATCAGATTGATTACAGCTATTGATAGTGAAACCACCAACGTCTTCGAAACGTCGGGTATTTCTACCGCTTATAAAATGGTGTAGTAAAATTGTAAAATCATAAAATTATAAAGCCCAATGAACAATTTTTTTTAATTGATAGATATAAGCAAACATTAATGAATTAACTTTATGTGATGTCGTTGATAGCACGAGCAGATCTCTACATACTGTGTTTTTGTGTGATAAGCTATACAGATTTCAACGCAGCGTTTAGCGTTTTTGGTTTCCGTGCCAGATCTCAAGGGTTCGAGTCCTAGAATGAACAGCGTTTTTTTCATTTGATTTATCGATTTCTGTTCAAAGGCAATGGGTGTTTGTGATGTCTAAAAATTTCTTCCCACAATTTCTTGAATAACCGAGCGTAGCGACAGCGATTAGTTAACCACTAGTCCTATCCTAGCCTTATTCTTCTATCCCCACTACTCTCTTCACAAAAAGAGAGGTTGAGCGACTAAGTAACAAACAGTTTTCGTAGAAAAAAAGTTCTGTTGAGATACCTAAATTAGTAGGTCATATGCTCCACATTGGGAGCGGATATGTATAAAAATATGTATGTAGATTTAGTAATTTTTGTAAGTTGTTTTATATAAAATAATCGGATACATTGTCGTTTGAACTTCCAGCATAACTGTCAAACACTTCCGTTTATCATAGAACCGCTACTATTTTTTTAGTTCGGCGACGTCAACGCAATTAAATAAGATACGCCAGTACGTTAGATAACGTTAAGTTCTCTATAAATGACTTGTACGGTCTTATCATCATTGTAAAATCATTATTTAATCTAAAAATATAATATGTGCGATTTGTGAGAACACTTTAGTTAATAGCAGCCAAATCAGATTTTTCATGCATTAATTTTAGAATGCTCAATTATTCTACTTTGTCAATTAACAATCGCGTGTAGGGTAAAGTGTGAAGTAGCAGCATGATTGTAGAGTGCGATACAAGATACAACAGAACTTAAAACAAAGTAAAACACTTACAGTTTTCCCCCATTTCTGTTTTGTTTGGTAAGGTAAGTCTGGTTACCTTTATAAACCTACATGCAGTGACTTAAAATTAATGTATTAAAGTTTAAAAACAGCAAAAACAAACAATAGCCACAGCAGGATGTTAATTTTCCAAAAATAACATTCGCTAAACTAGATAAGATAGACATTTCCCCTGTTCTGTTTTGGCACCGAACCCTTATTAATGTGTAAGTAATATATAAATGTGTCGTTTGAAATAATAATTTGTTTTGGTTACTTTGGTGTTAATTGACGTCGCTATGAATTTGCTTGCGATAAATTGCCGGCGCATTGAATTTTTCACACTAAAAATTCTGTTCGTAAAATTTTCTGGAAATTCGTAACAGTGGATAAAATATGCCTACGGTATTAGGGCATCCAATCCTGGGCCCATTCTGTGATCCCAGGATCTCGGAAATAACAATCTTTCAATGCCTGGATTCCAGGATTTATCATTTACCATTATTGCTTTTCATAAGCAACTGTGGGTTGAAATCATCAGCGAAAGAAGTGTCTAATTAACAAGATTCTAAAACTATTCTCAATTCGAATATCTTTTTTTTTAGCTTTGAAAATGTTACGTCTGCCAGTGGCTTAGTGTTCCAGCTTTGTTGAGATTTTTTAAGCTCTTGGCACTAAAACGATCCTGGGATTGGAAGCCTTATACGGTATTACAGATATTTAGCTTTAGCTGCCGTAGATAATTAATATAAATTACCTAGCACCCTGGCTATAATTTGCATCTATTAATTTAATTAATTATCGACGAGATAACTCGTCTCTGGCGTATTGATCACGAAAAATTTTACGAGATATCTCGACTGTAGCAGCCATTGAGTTAATTACATTTTTTTTTGTAAGGGTTGTCTTTTGTACCTTACATCTCTAAAATAAATTAAGACCAGCGTTATTTGATTAAAAAAAAAACAACCAGATTTACGAAATAAAAAAGATTTTACACGTATTTTTCTCCTTTGTATACACTACGCCATCTTTTTTTTCTTGTTTTCAGTGAGCTTACTTATGCTGGTTTTTCTATAATAAAGTGACTGGCTGTGTGAAAATTATGCTTAACCATTAAAGATAATATACGCTACCAGTACCGAGAAACAATCAAATAGTGTAGTTTAAGTGAAACTGCCTTCCGAACTGCAATAAAATGATATTGAATGCATAAATTATTACACATTTAACATGCATCACAGACGTTTACTATAAAATGGATGACGTATACAAAACAGAGCCGAAGCTAGGCTAGTGCCATGTTTAACATTAATTAATATGTAATCGAAACTTATTAAGTAGTTATCATGAATATGATTATATAGACTCCTGCTTAAAAATAATAAACGACTCCGACTCCGAAGAATTTTTTCAATAATTACATATGTATACCATCAGATCATCTTTAGTCAGCCAAGCATGCAATGTCAACACTGTACTATTTTGATTGAATACACATAATTAACGCGCCGCTCATTTTTCACGACTCCGACTGTGACTCCACAGCCCTGGTTAAAATACAAGTAAATAACGAATCTTAAAAATTAACGTAATGAAGTAGTTTTAGTTATTATTTTTACTATGTCTGCTCCCAATGTGGAGCATATGGACTCCTAATTAGAGTGGAGTTCGTCGGAGCTTACTCAACTGACTTCCTTGCTATTTTTTTTCTACTGCTTTTAATATTAAATTGTACTATTTTTTTTTCTTCATTGTAAAAGTTTTAAATTTATAATTTGTCAAGCTTGTTCAATGTTAATTAAATAAATAAATAAACTAATGAAATTTATTTCAACAAAAGTGTTTCTACGGGGTACTGCTAGTTATTCAGTTGTCAACCCCACTTTTTTCAAAAAAATAGTAGGAATAGAAGGATAAGACTAAGACAGAACTAGTGATTAGCTAATCTCTCTCGCTACGCCCCGATTTTAGGATTCGAACTTTTCGAACAGAAATTTACAAATCGATTGAAAAATCAATTTATAAAACTGTCCTTACTAGGATTCGAACCCGTGACCTCCATAACTGCAGGCAAACAACCTTAACAACTCAACCATGCAGGTATTATTATCAGGTATCAACAATACAATGTATGAGGCTTGTTTTGTTTTTGTATTTGAAAACATAGAAAAAATGAGTTGCTTAATTCATAATTAATGTGCGCGATTAATAAATATATTATTCCCAAAATCAAGAGCATAAACATTTGATTAAATAAACAGTACATATATGTATTTAAATAAGGAAGAAAATAATTATTTCAAAATTGTATATTGTGATCTTCAGTATGCAAAGTCCATGAGAAGAGTGTGGAATAATTTCATTTGGATTAAGTTAATTTTCTTCGATGAGTTTTGTAATTATACTTTAAAAGTATTAAGCATTTTAATTTTAGTCAATTCAGTGTCAATTAATCATATTTTGTATCTTAACAGCTTAACAACCACGGACGCGTATTTGAGTCTTTGAAAAACAAAGACTGCTGGCCAGCGGACTCATTTATGCGTATAGGATAAGTATCTGGAAGCTAAGAAAATTAGTTTTTGTAAAGATATCTCAATTTGTTTACAAATTATAGTGAATTTAGTAAAATTACAATTTTTGCGAATTTTTCGCAAAATTTTATTTCGCCAGGTGAAATTTTATAAAAAAAACGTGTGGTCGTTAAGCTGTTAATTTGTAAATTCCATTCAATACTAATGGTATATTACACCCAGTGGTGAAGTGGTAAATAAATAGGTACCAGGTCGGTCATTGATTTCTTCCTTATTTTTTTTTGTTTTTTTTATATCCGTCAGAAGTAAAAATACACAATTTTTAACAATTAAATCAATAAAAAAAACGATATTTAATATATTTATGTACTTGAAAATGAAGTTACAAGTCAAAAAAGTAGTAGGGCGCCTTCCTCATTTTCAGGTGCCAGGTCGCTGACCTGGCCCGACCTGGTCCCACTACACCACTGGTTACACCTTATTAATTTTATTGTTCAAATAACACTAACATTTTATTCTCTCATCAGTTACCGGTCCTGATATTACTAAATAAAAGTAGAATTAGTACAAATGAGTATTATATTTTACAACAAGTACTCATAAATTATAAAGAACACAAATTTGTACAAACTTATTGTATGGCACTGATTGAAAACAACATGTAAATATTTGGCGATTGGTTTAAATTTGACCTGTGAAAATCCTGCGTACTGGCCTGTCTCCAAAAGAATGCGTTGATGCTTCATATTATTTTTCGTTGCACTTCAGCGATGTTATTGATTTATATTTCGTTTTTAGATTTATATTGAGTGCGATTGTAAAAAGATTTTTCTCTTCGTGAGAAAATAATGGATGCCGATGGACGGTAGTACCTTCGGCGATATTTATGGTCTTCGATCGGTTCACCATTTGATGCGCGTTTGATGAGATACTCATAACATTTTTTTTAATATGCTCAGTGTCTAAATATCAACAATTATCATTTGGGTCAGTATCAATTATGGCGTAGCGGTTAGCGTTGTGGGTAGGGTATCCAATCCTGGAGCCTTTTTCCAATCCCGGGATTTCGGGATTGATTTATTTTGAATCCTCGATTTTCTCACCGAGGAATTTGAAATCTCCGATTTGGTATACTTTTTCCCAGAATCTCACAGAAACTCGTTTTTTTTTTTTAGCTCACCGAGGAATTTGAAATCTCCGATTTGGTATACTTTTTCCCGGAATCTCACGGAAACTCGTTTTTTTTTTTAGCTCACCGAGGAATTTGAAATCTCCAATTTGCCAATTTCGTGTAAATTTCGAGAATTTCTCAATCCCAAAATCCCGGGATCGCGGCCATCTCAATCCCGGCATTTCGGGATCAGAAAATTGAACGGGATCCCGGGATTGGATGCCCTAGTTGTGGGCTTCCCAGGTAAGTACAGAATTTTTCGATTGATTTATCGATTGCTATTCGATAGCATGAGTGTTTGTGATGTTTAAAAATTCCCTCTCACCCTTTCAGATCCTTTCGTAACTTGGCGTAGCTAAAACGTTTAGTTAACCAGTAATCCTATCTACCTATCCTACTATTCTCATTGAAAAAGAGAGGTTGAACGACTGAGTAACAAAAAATTCTTGTAGAAAAAGTTCTGTTGAGATACTTCCATTCCGAGGCCATATGCAACGCATTGGGAGCGAACATGGATTATATACAAATTCGAATAAAACTATCTCACCCCCAATATCTGACGTAATCATGTATTCTCCAATTCCACTAGCAGTTCTTTACAGTAGCGAATTGTGGAAGCTGACGAAGACTCAAAAAAAAAATCTACGGTCAAAACATTAATGCATTTTTGTAATAGTATTTGTCATCGCTAAAGAAAAAAAATGTATTTTTTAAAACATTGAAAGAATGAATATTATTCGGCTAAAAATTAAGATAGATTTTCTAATCGTTAGTTGTCAAGTCCCCTCCCCGGTGGCGGATATAATGAATCTTAGGAGCTTCAAAATAGTTTATAAATTAAAAAGGTTCATATATTTTGAATGTAGTTAAAAAAATAAACTTTTATTTGGCATGGAATTTTGCAACGCTTTTATGGTATTCGAAAAAACAGTGCCTCCAAATTTTAATGCAACTGGGGCCGTGTGCCTAATCCGTCAATGCTACTTCCAATAATGTCATAAACGCTGTTTTAACGAGAACTGATTTCAGTTACATCACCTGTATTTTAGGTGAGATAAGGTATATTACATGGATGTGATTAGTAAAGGGCTCATGGTGAGCTTATCGATCTATCTCTATCCCTCATTTTTCGGATTTGATACGAGTGGATGTAAATGAATGATGAAAGTTTTACATGAGATAATTAATTGTTTGGCTCTTTTATGACACGTACGAATTAGTTTATGAGGTGAGTACATATTTGAATATATTATGATACGTAATACGTGTGTTTTCAGACATTCTATGCGCGTTGTGTATTTAAAGAAATAATGAATATAATATAAACCCTTTTTCTTTTGTTTGGAAATTTTGAATGCTTTTACCACTACGCCACAGGCTATTTTCGGTGTAATAAAATCATATTATGTACACGGCGGTGGAGAAATATACAGTGAATGAAATAAACAAATACATATATTAAATTTTGTTTCATACATAAAAAATATAAAATTATAGTTTTACTAAGATTCATATCTTCGATAGATACGGCGGTGATTTCTTGTAAGTTCATTTTTAATATAAAATTAAATTTGATAACTTTGTTTTTCCACTTATTTTCTTACAAAATGTGATACATGTAATGCCTCTTTGAGTAGCATCATCACAGTCTATAAGACAAGAAGAAGAATAAAAAAAATATCAAATTTAGTTGTATACTAATTATTTTCTTTTGCGATTTAGGATAATATTGTAATTATTTGCATATTAATATTTTTATTTAGTTATTCCACTGATCCCACTAATTATTTGTAGCTGTAGGGCAATATTATCAATAGTTACTGTGATATTTTGCTTTTTAATGAAGGTATTCAAATTTGTACAAAAATATATTAGAGTAAGATTAAAAATCTTAGTGTAGTACTTGATTTTATCATATAGATTTAAGATACACCAATCGAAAACTATGTCTAATCTAATCTTAATTTCGACTGTTTTAATTTTATCTCATTTTGATTTAAGGTAGCAATCTATATGGGCTCATTAAAGGTGAAGTGAGCCAAATGGTATTTTATAAAAATATATGTTAGATGCGTTGTAATATTCTACATATCTTAAATTATCGTAACAATGAAGAAATCACAGTTAATACGCATTGAAATAGTGTTATCTCCGTAAAATAAAAATATGAAATCCACCAAAGCAATAAGTAAAGACGCGATAGTACTTAAAAGTCCATGAAAAATGTTTGATCATTTTACTAGTTGGCTCATTTCGCCTCTAATGGGCTCATATACCCGATGTTTTTTTAAGGAGTTCATGCTTGAAAATACTTTGAGTATTAAATAAATATTTAATAAAGTAGATACTGTTGGAACAGCCTGTGATAAAGGTACAGAAGTTAGTGCATCCGGTGTATGGGATAATGCAATTCGGAGAGAAATGCACGTCATAATAAATATTAATATTTTAAGAGTCTTGTTGCCGATGTTTCCGATGCACTTATCGCTTTCGGGTGAGAGAAGTATGTGAAGAAAAAAAGGTGAAATAAATTTACATTTATTGCACTTCGCGCACACCTTTTATATTCATTGTTAACATCGTTATTCAAACGTTAAAATAAAGTGAATGAAATTTATCAAGAATTTAAAATTCGACATTGAAATATTGAGAAGCGATGAACGCAAAACTTTTTATTCGGCGTGTTATTCTTTAACTATGATTAAGAATACTGCTTTTATAATAATTATACGTATATCATTTTTCGTAACTAAATCATACATTTAAATTTGATAATGTATAAGAAAATAGCTCGAAAACTCAATAACTCATAAACAATACATTATTGTTTATGTTAGATACATGGAAAAATGGACCACGTGTATAGTGCCGGTGCGAAATTATTTGGCGCCTTAGGCAACGGTTATTGGCGCGCCCCATTTTTGACATTCTCCCATTTTTTCGAAATAATGAAAAAAAAAAACAATTCAGGATTATTAGTATTTTTTTATATATAAATTCATGTTCGCTCCCAATGTGGAGCATATGGCCTACTAATGGAAGTATCTCAACGTCTCTTTTTTTAATCATATAGAATACGATGCATAATTAAAACGAACAATTTATACGAAAATCAAAATAAAATAAAATGTACTATTATTTATTATTTATTATAAACGTGTATGAAAATAATTTTCATATTCCATTTATACGCCTCCTGATAGTTTGCGCCCTGGGCGGTTGCCTATTTCGCTTGTATGGTGGCGCTGGCCCTGCGCATGTGACAGGAAAAATCTCAAAATCACAAGAAAAATATATAAGTACCAAATTAATATCTGGACAATATAACTATATCTGAATATAAACATGATACGTGTAACGAGACCTGGTTGTTAGACAGTAGCTTTACCTCTCATTGAAAAAAAAGATTGAATGATAAAGTCAGAAACAGGCGTGTGTTGCAAAGGGCTTGGAAGGGCTCGTACGAGCCTCTTGTTAAATTTGACTTAGACCGGCGAGCTTCTTGTTAAATAAAGATGAAATAATATTCACTGATCATATCAGTAACTAAATGTAATTTTTGACACACATATATGTATATTATCTACGACAGCTTAAGTACAATTTTTGAAACATGAAAATGGAGCAAAATTAAGATTACATAGTTTTGCTTCAATCTAAGAACGCTTTACTTTAGCAATATAATAAATTAGATATGTTTTTTTTAGCTATTAGGAAAACTTTCAAACTCAATTGTCTCTATATTATATTATGATTTACGCAGAAAAAATATTTTAGTTCTAATCTATAGGTATACGATATTCACAAATATTTATGGCTATTTATTATTAATATATATTATAAAGTGTATAATATTTACAATAATGTATTACAATTGCCAATTCTTTTTTGGGGTGTGATAAAGTCTGTAAGAATAAATAAAAATGAAAAATATGAATGAATTGGTATCAATAAATGTACGACACGATCCCAGAATAACCAAAATCTAAGCCAAGTAGTCAAAACATAGCTTTTCACTCGGCCACAGCGGTCAACAATTTTAAGCGGACTCAGTCAAAAATAATGTCTGAATACTGTACTGTTAAGATACAATCAAATAATTTTCATGTAGTAAATAGATACTTAAAAATGGTGGATTGGTTGAAATCATTTTCATAGGGTGTGATAAATGCACAGTGGTGGTACGGTGGGAAACCACGGGAGGTCTTTTACATCAATTTGAATTCAAAACGTCACTTGTATGAGTACATTACTATTATCAGGCTAACGCTCGTTAGACGATAGAATCGTAAATAAACCTTAATGCATTTGATTAGACAGATGTGTATTCAGAGAAAAAAATATTCAATTACTTTTACTGTGATAAATTCCTACATTGAAAAACTCACGTATAAAAGTTTTTTGGTTGATTAATGTTTTTATTAAATAACGAGTGAAGTGGATTATTGGAGAATTTTTTTATTTACTCTTTGTGTCGTTACTATTGCATCATTGTTTCTAGTGTTCTACAAACTCATCAGTTTTGAATAATTGAATTAGAATTCGAATCCTTGACCCAATCAAGGATTTGTATTCTGGAACGGAATATTTAATTCATTGACTTTTCATAAGATTTTAATCACAAACGTATGGTTGGTTCTCCATGATGTATTCGTTCCTCCCATCCGTTCTAAATACTATCCTGAATACAGGGGATAAAAAAAACCGGCAAAAGCTAAGCTTTTTCCCATCATTATTTCTTTATTCTAAGAAAGAGACTCATAACCAGTCCTCGATTATTTTTTTATCATTTAGATAGCTCATATTTATTAGTATTAATTTGATTTTAATTTAATTGGTTTGATTTTGTGAGGAATTCAGAGATAAGGTAGCGTACAAGACAGCGTCCCGTCACGTCAGTGGTTATGGAGAGACGTTGGAACTGGCTGGGTCACGTGCTGCGGATGCCTCCGGAAAGCCTCAATCCTGCCTGCCTCTTCTTTCGACCGGTGGGATTCCGGCGTCCTGGACGTCCGTCGGGTACTATCCATAGGATGTTGTCGGCGGAACTGAGGGATGCTGGCATGTCATGGGAGGAAGCAAAGCTATTGGCGGGAGACAGGGAAACATGGAGGTGCCGCGTGGCGGCCATATGCTCCACATACGGAGAAAACATGGCCAAAGAAGAAGAAGAAGATATTTATTAGTCCATATTCTCCATACTGGAAGCTAATATATTAAAAACATATCAACTGTGGAAAGGATAAAAGACGTAACCCGCACATAACAAATTTTACAGAAGACACAAAAAACGTTTTTGATAATTTTGGGCCAAAGGCAAATTACGCAATATACACAAACTTTTAGTGCATGGAGACTGATGAATTGGTTTTTAATTGACTTTATCTGGTTTTATTTAATCAGTGTTTTTTCTTGATCGCAATTTTCACATGCCCTTCTTTTTTTTTAAACTTAAAAGCTGAATTTAGATACTAATTCTGCATTTTCAACTTACGTTCTTTTGACATAATGTGTATTAAGTTGTGTAGATTGTGATTATCGAAAAAAAGCTGTTTTGAAAAAACTGTGGGTTACGTCCTTTTTCCTTTTCACAGTCGATACACTGGTGAATAAGCCGGAGTGATAAATTAAAGCAGTGTTCCCGAAAGTGTGGTACGCGTTCTCTATGCATGTTGCTTAGCGTTGCATAAGATTACTTTTTTTCGATTACAGACATAGATTTGTTGACGAGGGGTACTCGGTTTTACGAAAATTATGAAAGGGGTACACAGATGTTCAAAGTTTGGGAAACACTGAATTAAAGTAACATATTTTGTTGTGAGAAAATTATAAACATGCTTGTGATATCTTCACTTCATAAATGTACTCTGAGTTCGTCCCTGTAGCTATTTATTCACAACGTACTTATCGCATCATTTACATCATTTATATTTTAAATTTTATTCCGGTAATGAAATTGTCTGCATTTGTATTCGTTACGTGGATGCAGTTATGTCATGAGAATGAGTTGGTTCCATGTTATTGTCAATGCTCAGGGTGGAAATGAGAAGTAAAAAAGCCTCATAGCATTTTGCTTAATTGTTGGCTACAATTTTTTTAAATCCTTCTTATCGAATCATTAGTTTATATACATGTACATTGAAAAAATAAGATATTATTATTTTATTCGAGTGATTTCCGAAAAAGTCTCTACCCTGAAGTTTGAACTCGTTTTCGTCCACGCGGAATATGTTACAATCCGAACAAATACCATAATATATTTTTTAGGTTTTCCATGGTGGCATCAACTTGACTGGAAGGCTGTTTCTATATCTTGGAAGATTAAACGATGTCCACGATTCCTCATTTTTTTTTATCATAAACTTCGTATGAAAATCAGTCGTGGAAGAAAGAAATTCTTTGATTCATAATCATAATAAATTCATATTTATTTTTCTGTCAGTAGTTAATTTTATTTAATTAAAGGATATTTGAGATTGTGAAAATGAAATTGATTTTTACTAAGTTATGATTAATGAAAATATTTTCTCAATAATTCACCTGTTAAAATTATACTTATTATATTATTGTAGATGTATGAAGTCTTATAATAAAATAAATCTTAAATCAACAGACGAAATCATAGCTTGTATATAAGAATATTTTAAACAACACTATCTACAAAAGTGTAACTTGTAGGAGAGGCAAAAACGCTTTTGTTATTTTTTAACATTGCAAATTAAGTAAAAAAAATAATGTTCACATTTTATAATTCATTCGTTCTGTATGTTTGTTTATATTGATTTTAGCGATGCTATTTTTTTTAGATATTATCTAAAAAAAACAATAAATATATCAAATTTATATAGTTTAAGTTAAAGTTAAACTTCACTGGTGATTTAAGAAGAAATTAGAAAATATTGACACAATGTTGTTTAACTATTAAAAACATATCAACTGTTGAAAGGATAAAAGACGTAACCCGCACATAACAAATTTTACAGAAGACACAAAAAACGTTTTTTGATGATTTTGGGCCAAAGGCAAATTACGCAATATACACAAACTTTTAGTGCTGATGAACTGGTTTTTAATTGAATTTATCTGGTTTTATTTAATCAGTGTTTTTTCTTGATCGCAATTTTCACAAGCCCGAATAATGTAGCCGAGAATAAAAAATATATTAATCGGGAATATTTCGAGCTTAAATTTTCACTACAAACAGTAAGCGTATGCGTTAAAAAAAATAATAAATCAATATATTTTTCAAATATTGTCTCTTAAATCTTTCTTACGATAAATTTTCACAGAGTGATTCTAATTTATGTATTATTCCAACTCTTTTATTGATAATGACTGTAAATATTTGTAACCACTGATTCTTTGATAATAATACTATAATAACTTAATAAGCCTATCTTTGGGTTTGGATTCCGGGAATGCAGAGGTATTTAGGAGTTGTTTTTTTTTCACGCATATCTGTTTCTAGACGCGCTTTGGGGACTTTTTTTGGTACATCTGTTCCCAAGGGCCGTTCCTTCAATCTCATTTAAATGATACGTTTTTTTTGTTTGGAGCTCGACAAAGGCGTCGAATTGTGGACATCGATGTTATTTGTCTACTTACTATCGATAAAGCAAAATATTTAAAAAAAAATCTTTTATGTATTTTTTTTTCGCACAAAGAATAAATTATAAACAAAATAAATAAATAAATTTGAACGTACTTTTCAAAATAATCGATGATATTTACGTACAAATATTGAAAAAAAGCAAAGATACCTTACATAAAATCTTAGTATGCACATTGATTTTTGTAAATTGATTTTTATCAATTCTCAAGCAAAATACATTATATTGAATTTATTATGATAAAATACAATTTCTAAATATTAAACAAATAATTAAAGCGTTAAACGTTAAAGATATCTACAAATAATAATTATGTCTATATCAAAACAAATAAATTTAAAAAATATGTTTATTGTATCTCAAAGGACGCAGGTTAAACTGTTTAAGGTTGTCCGAAAAGGTGATAAAATCTCTCTCAATCCTTTTCTAATCGGAAACTTGTCAAAGATTTTAATATTAAGCAATACAATTCAAGAAGTAAATGTATGTATTAAAATTCGATTATCTACCACGCGATGTCACTGAAGTTGAAGACAAAAAACACGGACAACGATTCCCCTTCCCCCATTGTCTGGTTTCCATAGCAACAGGGGGTAAGTTGTTTAGATGTTTACACAGAAGAATGCAAAAATAACAGCCACCAAGTCTGTCAAAAGTCGATCGCTTTTTTTTTATCTGACGACTTCATCTGTCCACAATAATTAGGAAGAGAACATAGTTCCATGAAAAATAAACGAGATAATTGTTTGCAGGTAAAAATTGCCTTATCGAAAAGACACTGTTAGCTGTTTTTACACGCGCACGGCAATTATCTCATAAGTTACGTTGAATACTTTTGTATACCATAGAGCAGTGCTCCGCAACCTTTTCTTACCTGCGACACACCAAAATTCTCCCTAGAATTCCGCGGCACACCAAAAGCAAAAATATATAGCTATTAAATTGATACACAAATTTTACAATCAATTTTCGTTTTTTATTTGAAAAGTATACATACATAAAATTATAATATATTTACTTTGAAGCAATCTTAATAATTATTAAAAAAAAATAACTAATTAATGTGATACCTGCGCTTGTTTCAATGAACACAAAGGTTTAATATTCGGCTCGATATTAGACAGCACAACCCGATGTTCTTGGTCAAAATAATTTTTCATTATGTATTTGACCGTGGCACAAGTATATCTGGCTCGCGGCACACCGGTTGCGGAGCACTGCCATAGAGTTTGGGGAAAACAAAATTTATAGCAAGGTAAGCACGGCTATAATAATTTTAGTGGATGAAGCAATTACTATTTTATCTTTTTGTGATTTCAATGAATAGCCAGTTGGGTTGTCTATGGATTTAAATCTTTTAAATTTAAAGTGCTCCAAATATTTTTAAGTTGAAAGATCATTTGACATAAACTCTATAATGTTTTTTTAGTCACTCGAGAATAATTGACATCACAAACAAACATGCCATAGATTTAAAATTTAAATAAAAATAAATCATAATTTCACATTTCTCTTGCCGGGAATAAAGCCTAGACCCAGCTGATTGGTAGGCTTAAGATTTTACCAACTATATATACCACAGTGAGCGACAAGCCTGGCGGGAATAATAAAACTTCTCACTCAACTTCCATTTAATACAAATACGAGTTAAGCTTTCTGTGTTTTAGGAAGAGAAACAGATTAAATTATTGACAAATATGTAAATTGAAAATCATTTGCGTAAAAATTCACGTTCAAGAATAATAATTCACGTGCGACTACCTCACTTTAAGGGTAAGAGTCATACCCTTAATCTAATTAATATAAACATAATTTATTCCACGCTAAATATAATAGTCGCCTGTGTGGTCGAGTGGTCAACGGTGTTGGCTTCGGCTACGGAGGGCCCGGGCTCAAATCCCGGTGCGGACACTTTTATAAATTGATTTTTCAATCGATTTATGAATTTCTGTTCAAAGGCATGGGTGTATGTGATGTCTTGAATTCCCCCCTCTCACCCATTGTATCCTATGAACGGGGCGTATCGAGAGCGATTAGCTTACCACTATTCCTGTCCTAGCCCTATCCTTCTACCCCTACTCTCTTTGGAAAAAGAGAGGTTGAGAAACTGAGTAACAAGCAGTTCTCGTAGAAATACTTCTGTTGAGATAAACTCCATTAGGAGTCCATATGCTCCACATTGGGAGCGGACATGGTTTAAAAAATATATATAATACAAAAAAAATCTTAGCTTAAAACATTGTGTTTGCATTCGACAGAATCAATCTTATCGCTCTTTTTAAAATACGGATATATAATTTGAAATCATTATTACCACACTTTAAAATAAATCATTTAACAATATTAAAGATTTCACGGTGATTACTTGGCAGGTGATGGATGCCTCTTAACTATCCAGGTTTATTTTTCATCCTTTAAAGCGAACCCAAGTCATGGCGAACGAGACCGCTCACCTTCCATAATCAATTACAATTGAGAAGCTGTCGGTTCCTAATAATATTCCTTGTTACACGCAGAACAGAGGTTAACAACCAACATGTTTTACAATAGTTTAACTTTAATCAAAATTTATAAAGTATATAACATAATTCTGCTAAGTTATTTTACCTGGCAAGACCTGTTCTGATGATCCAGATAAAAGAACAAAGCACGGAAAATTTCATTAACGATGGCGACTAAAATTCAGTGGTTTTTAAAACCGGGTACGGTATTTGATAATTTTAGGTATTTTGTTTATCTTAAAAAACATCTAGATAATATTTAATAAAATTCACTTATTTTTTTTACAGCTAAGCGTGAAATTATTATTCTTTTCTAGGATGTAGTTGACAGAATAAAATAAAAATAGTATTTATTTTACCTTCTAATAATTGATGATAATAATTCACGACATATTTCTACAGTTTCTAAAATACTTCCATTTAATAATTATACTGACTATAAACAATGCATTTTACTAATGTTTAACTAAACTCAATTTAGTCTAACGATGTTCACGTGAAGCAAAACATGTACCTATATTATTAAAAGCAATATTATCATTACGAATATTATCTGCTATCAGTGGCGGATTAAGTACGTTGGACGCCCTAGGCGCAATAAATTTTGGAGGCCTTATTTTTTGAATAACATAAAAGTGTTGCAAAACTCTTCGTAGACCAATAATGAATATTGAAAACTGAAATTAAAATAAAAAGATTCATATAATTTATGTTATTTTTAGGCTCCTAAAATTTGAAGGCCCCATTCGCGCGCCTCTTGCGCTTATGGGCTAATCCGCCACTGTCTGCTATTAATGTAGCTACAAGATTTTGAGTTTACCAATAATGAATCTTATTATTGTTTCATACATTTAATACGTTCTCTAAGATAACAAACTTTGCATCACCAATCTATAATGTCTTTTCACAGTTGTTCCGTGAAATTATTAAAAATAAAAACAAATGTTGTTGATACCCGACATGCTTATGTTACAATAACATCACTTCACGCTGTATTTTTCGCTTCATTGGTAACGAATTAATATTAACAACATCTTTGTAAACAGTGTATTGAGTGGCAGTTTGGTTATTATATGCTCACTAGCAAAGCTTTTGTCACTTTTCTTAGTAAAATTTTGAAGAAAAAATATTGCCATACTTCGATTTAAGTAAAAAATAAAAATATATTTTAAGTAAAACTTTCAACAAAATAATAATATATATTACATTATTATAAAATATACGTCCTTAGCTTTGGACTAAGTTTTTTCTATTCAAAGTGGTAACTACTAGGGCATAAAATCCCGAACCTCTTTGTCATCTCGCGATTTCGGGATTAACATTTTTTTCAATTCCAAACCATAAAATCGTGGAGAAATTCGGAATTCGTGATTGAGAGTGAATTTATAGAATTCTCAACATTAACAAATGTGGGAGCTTTTATTTTTTAGCTCACTGGCAGATTTCAGAAATCTTGGCTGGTTGCCTGGTTTTAAACACTTTTTTCACTTCTAATCCCCAATCCCAAAATCCCGTAATTTCGGGATCACAAAACTGAAGCCCTAGTGATTACTATTAAAATTTCACTCGATTAGACAGGCACGCGTTTGAACCCAAGAACGGCAACAATCAGGTATTGACTTTTGATCTTGACTTGTGATGTTTTTTTTTATTCCCTTTCCTCTCCATGTCCGATTTGAACATTTACATATAAAGAGAAAAAACTAACGATTTGGTTATAACGCATTCTTCTTCCTATTTAACCATTCTTGCCTAACAAATCTTTGTGGAAAATTGTGATAAAAATATTAAGATTTATAAAAATAAAACAATTAATCAGAAATAATTCTACAATTTTATAAAAAGATCTAGGGTAGTTTCACTCATCATCAGAATTTTAAGTTGATATCAGTTGAAAGTTCTCACTACGTGCAAAAGCAGTCCTGATCATTTTATAATATTGGGGTGACATATTTTTTATAAAAAAACAAAATGTTTCATTGAAGAGTATTTAGATATTCTGCTATAAATCTATGAAGAAAAAAAAACAGACATGTTAGATAAAGGTATAGTCATATTCCAAATAAATGATTAAATCTTTAAGAGTAAAACATATGAACAATATAAAATTAAAAAAAGTTGATTTGCAATAAGCATTGGAACAATAATTTAACCTGGCAACACTAATAATATTTTAACTGAAAAGCTGCAAGATACTCGTGGAGCTTTTGTTCTCTTGGAGTATAATGTGAGCTTTCAGAAAGCTCTTGGGCATCGAGCAGTGTTTCTGGCTTTTGAACATTGTTATTTTTTGTTGTTCCAAGTAAACTGTTCGGTCGTTATTTGTCGGTCGATAACTTCCAATGGAGGATAATGCACGACGATAATTGGACAATGCATTTATTTTCGGTTTCGGAGTCAATAAATGTGATCGTGTCACAAAAGAACACTGGCAGGCCGACTCTCTTTGGTTTTGGTTGTGATACACGCATGCTAGAAACTGTCATAAATAAATACCACCTTAATAATTTCATTCTGTGTAATTCAACATTGAAGGTAAATTTTTAAAAGAAATAATTCCTTTAGATTTTATGTTTGCCGTTCTGAAATATCAAAGTATAAAAATTATTTATAAAATTTCTATTTGAATCAGCTTCTAAAATAATTCATCTAAAAAACTGACATATATATTATTTTGATTGAAAATAAAATGTTTGGGATCGCAGCTAATACCAATGCGCCAAATATTTTTTAAGATGAAAGATCATATGAGAAAAAATCCATGAGAATTTTTTGTAGGTCATTCGAGATCAACTCGAAGTATATTGAAATCACATGCACCCACGTCTTAGGACTCAAATTAAATTCAAAATCTAAATTTCGTTCCCGGAAATCAAACTCAAGCCAGAGACCCTAACCAACTAGACCACCGCGGGCGAAATCACTCTAAATACCCCAATTAGGTTTATTATGGTACATATATGAAATAATCATGTTAATATTTGTATTTGTCTATCGTGAAATATGGAAAAAATTTTGATCAAAATAAAGTTTGCCAAATCGAAAAATTATAAATTTTATAGAAAATAAGTTTGTTGCGCCATTTTTTCTGAATTATATTATCAATAGTAATGAAGTAAATGGTTATTAAATAAAAAAAACTTTTGGATTACACTGTATCTACATATGTAGAGTGCGTTACCCGTATTATGATAAATCTCATACTTGAAATGCGACAAAAATCAATTGTACCATGAAAGAAATCAATATACAGGACATAATAGAAGTCAGGGAAAGCATCATAAAGGGACATAATAAAGACATTATAAACGCCCCTTTGACATACCTAAGATGTGTGAAATATGCAAAAAAACACTCAAAGGAAATACAATGACCAAAATAAAATAAAAACTATATTTGAAACATATTGAGATTCAATTTTATGATTAGGACTGCTATTGTATTTTATGCTTCATTGGTTTATTTCAAATAATGTTTGTCATCCAAGCGTCGATAAATTGACTTTTCAAATTTAATATTATGTACATTATCGTAATGTTAAGTTTCTTAGAAAAACTTAAGCAGTAAAAATCGTAAATAAAATAATATGTAGCAGCCACTGTTTTGTATTTTTTTTTATTATATAAAAGCTTGATTTTAAATAAATAGGTATATCGAACTTATCTTATTGGTTCATTTGTAGATAACAAGTGATTAGACTGCCTATTAAACACAGTCACAATCTATAATTTCACAAATGTTTGTTCAAATAGAGAATGCATTTTTGATCTGTAGACCAAAGTGAAACAAAAATATTACGATTTGTAATTACAATTATTGTTCACAGACCACAGTATTATGTTGATGTGATGATTTAGATACGCAAACGTTAAAAATTAGATTTCTTCATTATATAATGAATTTTCAGTCATTCGGTTTTTTAGAAATAACTTTCTCCGTATTGCAGAATAAAACCATTTATTTTCAACCTAACTCTGTCGTAAGATTTTATTTATAACATAAAAAATGATTCTAATAGTGGAATCACAAATAAACGTATAAAGTGAAATTTGAAAAAAAATACGATATCTCACAAAGTTATCATTGAATCCATCGAAAACAAACAGAATAATCTTATATTTAATACTGCATTTAAATGAACGATGAAACTCTTTTGCTAATGATATCTACGAGTTATTGCTGTAAGTTTTTTTTTTACCATGTCCGCTCCCAATATGGAGCATATGGACTCCTAATGGAGTTTATCTCAATAGAAGTGTTTCTATGAGAACTGCTTGTTGCTCAACCTCTCTTTTTCCAAAGAGAGCAGGAATATAAGGAAAGGGCTAGGACAGAACTAGTAGTTAGCTAATCGCTCTCGATACGCCCCGTTTATAGGATAGGATGGCTGGGAGGGGGGAATTCAAGACAGCACATATATGAACTTTGCAGCCTTTGAACAGAAATTCATAAGCCGATTGAAAAATCAATTTATAAAACTGCCTGTACTGGGATTCAAACCCGTGCCCTCCGTAGCGGTAGCCAACGACGTTGACCACTCAAGCACACAGGCGGCGTTTTTTTTTTTTAATTTTTATTATTATCCCACGCAAATATCCTACGAAATCCGGAGATATTTACAATTCGATCTGTATTCAATTATTAAAACTCATGTGGTAGTAAAATTTGGTAATTTTTATTTTTAATACAAATTAAATTGAAGTCTACATTCTATACAACTTCAAAGTGGTAAGTTATTAGCAAAAATCGTTATACAAATAAGTTACTTTGTAATTGAACAATGGAGAACCTAAATGCGCAATAATAGAGAAATAATAGTTGCAAACCATCGCACCGTATAGGTTATAATAGCTTCGTATTATGTCACATAAAGAGATCATTTTCATCCTATTGAGCCTTAACAATGAAATCTTCGAAAAAATCTGTCAATACCTAAATTCAGTGTAACTGGCAAACTTACTTTAACCAGTGGTGTATCTTTTATGTATATATATTTATTGCTATATGTATACGAAAAAAAATAAACATAATTCATATCGATTTTGAGAATTCTAAAATAAACTTATAGCTATTACTTGGCAAGAATAGGTTATGAATTCCAAATTTTAAGCAAGTATTTTTGTATAAAAGAAAACGTCAAAGCATGCAAACTAATAGAAAAAATGTTGAAATTTGTGTAAGTAACTAAAAATAGATATTACAAATCGACTTATGGAAAAATTGCATTTAAAATAGCGTCTTTCCAGTTAATCAGTATATTCAATTAAAAATTCTCATTGCTTTACTAACTTTTCAGTACAATTTGCAACAAATATGTATTAAACTTTAACACAGTAAACATTTGTTTTCATGCAGTCAAGCGTTTCCCAACAATTTGTTTAAGTGGAATAAGTTCACGTTGGAAATTTACGCCTCATTTATTAAATTACGAATTAGTTATATATTTTAGAATTTTTAATCACGAGAGATATACTCGAAGCGTATTAAGCACAGAGAAGAACAAAAAAACTCAAGAGGAAAAGTTTTCAATAAAAATCACACCTAAAAGTAGAACTGAAATTAAAATAGATTCTTCGTTCTACTCTTGATGGTTACTGCTAAAAATTGTTAATGTGTTTCTGTAAAATACTGTAAATCTATCAGCCAAATTTATGACTGATATCTTGAACATTTTGTCAAGACCTTTGGCCATTGGTTGGTTGGTAGTGTTAATTTAGACTAGGGCTCGAATCGTGGAGTCGTGCAGAGCAGTTTGTTTCTGTTTGAGGAATTTCACATTAAAACCTTGAGTATCAGTGTGTTAAATTGAATGATGAAAAATGATAACAATAATGACTATGAGCCAAAATATTACCAATTACATGTCCATGCGTATTTCTATACGGCTTATTTGCATTTGTAATTTATTGACTTGGCATTTACTTGGTAGAACTCCATTATAATAGGGTAGAAATAGCAACATATTTAGTTATGCAGTTTTTATATTTTTATTAGTTGATAGCTATTTCAGCTTTCGCCATCGTCAGAACTATGTTTTATTTAAGATCCAATTTTAAACTAATATTTTATTTTTGAGTACTAAAAAGCTACACCACTCATCTTTTGTGTATTATAATGATTTTAGAGGTGTCAATTGACACTGCATCGATATATGGCCAATAACTCAACGTTGTGAAGCAGATGTTAGTAATGAAGTTATACTAATGGAAAAATAACAACCATTGCTTTGTATGAGTGTACACCTTTTGTCATATATTTGGAAATGATTTCTTTTTATATTCGATAACCTCAAAATTGTTGTAATCTTTCTGCAACAAAACCGACGCTAGAACATTGGAAAGGGACAATTCTTTACATATTTATTTTTGAACAACTGACAATTTTTCTTTTGGTGTGAGACTTGCAGTATACCATTGTGTTACGATAGGAGAAAGATGTTTAAGTGAGACACACGTTCATCAGCTGCTTCGTATTTAGGATTACTCTGTAGACGTAGACAATGCTTACGACGATTTGGAATCAAAGACTTCAACGCTGGAGTAAGCTAGAGAAACTGAAGATATTTTATAAACAAAATATTGATTGACTCTTGATTAAAACAATGTTCACTTCCAAAGATACAAGATAACATATGAGTATATGACATTTTTAATAAAGTATTTCAAGAAATGATTTACTTTTAAATTTCGTCTCTAAGCCCTTTTTTCGCAGATATTAAGGTAGAAGCATGCTGCTAGAAAAGGAGAGGATCGGCAGTTTTTTCTAGCAGCTAAACTCTCCCTACACCCTGTTCTTAAATTTAACTGAACGGGTCTTATCATAGAAAATTTAAATTAACTTTGATTATTCCACGTATTGTGATACTAACTGTGACACGTGTTTCGTCTCTTTCAGAGGCATCTTCAGACTTACTATCGCAAAGTTTGCTTAAGTAATGAAGCAAGATTGATTCTAACATTTTAAAATTATGAAATTACAAAATGGAGTTTTTGGGTTTTTTTTCCTTTTAAGAGGAGCAAGGAGGGGGGTGTAGAATCAAAATAAAGCAAAAAAATAATGATACTAATGAGTTGCAATCAATCAGATTGGGATTTTTCCTTTTTAAGGGAAGCAAAGAGGGTCTTTGGGTCTTATCATCGCTAACCGAATAATACGTAACTCGAAAAATGCTGATCACACGACTTCTGTACTGAAAATAAAAATTGTACATTATACTTTCATAATAATTATTTTACGAACATGATATATATTTATTATGATACAACGTGTATAGGGCATCCAATCCCGGGATCCGAGATCTCGTAATCCCGTTCAATTTTATGATCCCGAAATTCCGGGATTGAGATGGCCGCGATCCCGGGATTCCGGGATTGAGAAATTTTGAGCAAATTCTCGAAATTTACACGAAATTGGCAAATTGAAGATTTCAAATTCCTCGGTGAGCTAAAAAAAAAAAACCAGTTTCTGTGAGATTCTGGGAAAAAGTATACCAAATCAGAGATTTCAAATTCTTCGGTGAGCTAAAAAAAAAAAAACGAGTTTCCGTGAGATTCCGGGAAAAAGTAAGATTTCAAATTCCTCGGTGAGAAAATCTCAATCCCGGGATTCAAAATAAATCAATCCCGAAATCCCGGGATTGGAAAAAGGCTTCGGGATTGGATACCCTAAACGTGTATCCAGTATCCACAAATTGTATTATTTGTCGCTTATTTTATTGTTCAACAAGTATTGTGAAAATTTTCTGACAAAAATATTTTGCAAACATGAGTTATTTATAGCAAAGTATTATTCTATAATCTATAAGGTTACAAACAGCAGTAGGCTGCCAATATATTAACAAAGAGCTCGCTTGATCTAAAAGCTATTTGCGGTGTTTCATGAAAGGAGTAGTAACTTTTTTCATCACTCTTATACAATTATACGCAACTATTTATAAGGCTATCGAGTGTTAAAATATATACTAATATTTTTGTTAAAATACTCAATGTACTTTAGTATAATTAATATAAACAACTGAAGAATATATTTACTACATACATTACAAAGACGTGAGATGTGCAGATTTTGCTCCAATTCCAAGGCTAAACGTTTTAAATATATCTCAGAAACATCAAATTAACATCACTGTGTTTTTTAAAATTTAATTATACTGCACATTTATACCTTGTATAACACACACATTTAAGAAAATTATTTTTATTAATTCAACTAAAGGCTCGCAGGCCTAAGTTAAATTCAGCAAATGATCGCGCGAGCCCCTGCAAGCCTCCTCCAGCCCACCTCTGGTCACTAAAGTTGCGAAAAAGTAACGGAAAAAATTGCAACGGAATTAAGAATATGTTAAACTTATCTCTGTATACACAGTACATTAGAAAATAGTGGACAAAAGTACTAAACCAGTTTTCTTACAATAATTTCATGCACATTTTTCAATTGTTATGTTAGCCTTTGGTTTGTTTTTTGCGTTTGTCATATTATATCAACCTGCAATAAGCAGAAAATCGTAACCGACAATTTATAAATTTTACAAAAGGTTTTTTAAAAATAAGTTCAAAAAAGGAATTCCTTAATTGAGGTTAGTAAATAGTAATGTATGACCAACGCCTTTCCTGATTTCATAATAAAATTATCTGACTATTTTCAGTTCTCTAAATCAGCGTTTCTAGCAGGAACAAACGATAACAAGTCTAAAAAAGATCAGGCGAATGAGATATTTTTTGTCAATATTAAACAATTGTTGGCTTAAAACGCAATTAACCGAATTGTGTCGCTAAAGTTATTTTGCCAATTATCGGTCGATATAGACGTTAAAACGCTTTGTATACGATTGAAAATTTAATTTGTTTATAAATTATCATGTGTCACTTAACCATTTTTCGCGTTACAATAACGATATAGGTATCAAATTTTATTTATACATTTATTCTACCAACGATGTTCCAACGTTCATAAATTACTTAACTAGTACTAAATAAAATTAAGAATTTTGTCTATTGCATTCAGAGAGCATGACTGAAGATACGTTGCAATAAATATGCCTTTTAGTATTCCTAAAACGTTTCAATTTATTCCCGGAATCGTTTAGCAAGAAATAGCGTCATCACTTGGCGTGCAATCCTCATTTAAACTAATAAAATGTTAAAACAAATAGCTACTTATGTCCTACCAAGATTTACGTGCCATTCAAAAAGATATTCGCAATTATAATGGCTACACATAAAACGTATAATATATATGGTTTTCCAGAAATAGTTACAATAATTTTAAAGTTCATTGTTAATTATCAAAGATTTTTATATCTATTTTATGTCTCCGATATGAATGTACATAAAACAGTTTCTTCTAAATCACTTTTAAGATTTTTACTATAGGATCTCGGTAAAAAGGTACAATATTAAAAAAAACATATATTTTTTTGTAATAATTTTACAGTATTTATTAAAGTACGGACCGGTTTTGCTCATTGCGAGCATTATCAACTGACAGTGGCGGATTATCCCATAAGCACAAGAGGCTCGCGATTTGGGCCTTCAAATTTTAAGAGCCTCAAAAATAGCATAAATTGTATAAATATTTATTTTTATTTGAGTTTTCAATATTCATTATTATTCTACGAACACTTTTATGTTATTCGAAAAACAGAGCCTCCAAAATTTATTGCGCCTAGGTGCCTCCAAAGTGCTTAACCCGCCACTGTCAACTGATTGTTTTTCTAATGTAAGATCTGAGCACAGCACAATCTAAATCTTGCGGAGCATATGAAGCTCTTGCCAGTTATATCTCTAGTCTCAGTGAATGCATGACTTATTTTACTTTTCCATTGAAAGATATATTTTCACTACCATTAGGTTGAATATTCATTATTAGAGCCATTTTGAAAGAATATATGTTTGTCATCTCATTAAAATTAATGTTATTTTCTTCTCGAATACTGCCAGTTAACTATGATAATTGTAGATGAATATTGTATTTAATGCAAATTTTCGTCACTATGCGTTAATTCGTAGGCTTTATGGATATACTGAGGCAAGAGCTAATATTTGTCACACCGTTTTTTCTGACTCTGTTTTCAAGATAAGATAGAAAATGAGCAGAAGAATGAGAAACCGTCACCAACCCTGAATTCGAATCCTTAATGTGTGTACTAAAAAGATTAAGAACGTTTACTAAGACCAAAATCCGTATATTAGTGTCAAAATAAAGGTTATTGGCATAAAAATTTGAGTGACTTGCTTGGAACACAGGTATAGAATAAAATTTTGTTTGTTTCACAAATTAAAACACTCACATTCAGTCGTAAGTCTTACGTAGAGAATTTTTTTGGAGTTGGAAAATGATTTATCAAAAAAAGATCATTTAATATTTTACAAAAAGGTGCAAATTATTTTTAGTTAATATGAAGGTGTATTTTAAAGTTCCTGTATGAATTGCACACAACTTGTATTATAAAATTGTATGTTTGTTAGCTTTAAGTCATGTTATGTAATGCTTTTAGACTATAGTGACATCATTTAAGTGTACAACGTCGTATTGAATTTCATTACATTTAATGACCGTTTTAATGTTCGTTTAACAATCTATGTCTCAGAATTCACATTTAACGAGAAACGTAGAGTGGTCCTCAATGCGCTTAGACCAATTAAAATAAATATTTTATTTTACTAGATCATCTGAAATAAGGGGAAAAGAAAATTATTACTGCACAACTAAAATTATATCAAAAGATTTTTATAAAGTAACAAAAAATTGCTTTTAGTGGTATATTGTAGTCGGAATGTAAAGTTTAAGAGGCAGCGGTATCATTTAATTGACTATGCAGGGTGCATCTTTTGACATTTTATTACATACAATGGCAAATAAGATTAGTTTTACATCGTATTATTCTGCAGTCATAATCATAAAACTACACATAAAAATAACACTACAATTTTAAAGAAGCAATATAAATGCAATATTTATTTTTGTATTGAGAAACATTTACGTAAATCGGCAGACATTTCATGAATATGATTATTGTAGTCAAACTTTCATAAAGTAAAAATCTCACATTCATACCAACTTCCGGGGGTGGGCTGAATGGGGCTCGTGCAAGCCCTTTGTTAATTTAAGAGAAAAAAATATTCTCAGATCAAAATGGTATACAACTGCAATTTCTGTATTTTATATATTATCTACTACAGCTTCAGTATACACAGAAGTACGTTTACAGAAAATTGCATATGGTTACATGTTATAAATGTTGTAAGTAACAATCGATTGCTTATTAAAATAAAGCATATAATTTCATACGAGTGAAAAAAAATTCACTCCTTCCCCAGAACACCAAGAATTGCTTTGAGATTAAGCAAGGCCTTTATTAGCGTATTGGGAGCCCACCGCTGCCAACTTCCTACTACTTCGTCGAGTACATTCTGTCTATAATCATCAGCTGATTACCGAGTCAATATGTAATCCATGCTGTTGGAAAAATAAACATGTTGGATTTAGCACTTGTTTAAGATAGATCCATCTACAACGCTTTTTAAGTTTGGAAGCTGTAAATGGCTACTTTTTATAAGCTTTTTCTTAACTTGCTCTGTTAGTCGCCAAGACGTGACTACCCTGTCGGGATTTTCGAAATGTCAAAATTTAACGCAAACGCCAGTAGTTTTGAAATGATCTCGCGCCTTTACGAAAGCATTAATCGGTCTCAATACAATTTTTATTATAAGCTTTTTCTTAACATGCAAGTATTTTCGCTCGCTTTAAATTTACTTGATATTATATTGTACATTAAGCCTTAGATAAATATTTTCATTCGCCTTTAAATTATTTGATATTATATTGTACATAAAGTCTTAGATAAATATTTTCGCCGCGCGCTTTTACTTTTAGTCATATGAGACAATTATTCCGAAATTAATAACTCTAATCTACCGTCGACTACTAGCGATAGTAGAATGTGAGAGATGGTTTGTTTCCTAATTCTTTGGAGAGTCAACGACCCGACTTACTGTGCTGAAGAGTGTCATGTGGTCAGGATGTTGCTCAGACGAGGAAATAATTTTGAGGGAATAGATATCGGAATTATTTTTATCTTTTTAGTACACTTAAATAAAAGCTTATTTTTAAAAATATTTTTTTTATAATTTATTCTTTTCCGTTTTCTTGTTTCATTTTGTAAAAACGTAACTTTTTATTAAATAAAGTGATAAATATATTTTTTAATTCATTTGTCGCCGATATCCATTTATTTAGTTGATGGTTTTCTTTACTAACCATATAATTGATTGATTATAAGAATAAAGTAATGCTTAATTCATTTTATCTTAATTACAACTGATATTATTGCACCAAAAATGGTTTCAAAAAATATTAGGGGTGTAGTAGTAATGACTTAGGTCAGCGTTTCCCAAATGATGGATCGCGACCCGGTACCGGGTCGCAGAAAGCAAAATGCTGGGTCGCCAATTTCCTAAAATAAATCTTTATATTTACTATATAATTTCGTAATACCCCTCGTTAATAAATTATTGGTACATTTGATTTCTATATAGGTTTATCAGAGTAAATTATTTTGTGTCATAATAACATATAAAGATTGTATGGACATAAATATACTGTTTTGTTTTACTTATAGGCTATAATAAATCTAGTGGATCACGAAGGAGAAGTATTAAAAAAACCGGTTCGCGGGGGAAAAAGTTTGGGAAACGCTGTCTTAGGCTATTATATGCTTATGTGAGTAAAAATTAAAGACTACCCCTACATTCTCCAGCATGGTACAAAACATACAGTCCTACGACCCTGATGTTACTACAATGTTGGATAAAATGTAGTCTATCTCAAACCCCATTTCTCTCTGTTAAAAAGGAATATTTAATTTCTGGTTGATTACTACAGTTGACTTTGTCACGTATTTATTCAAAATAAAAAAATATTCATTTATACTTATTTCACTTTTATTTACTGTGTGTATATTAAAAGTTTTTCACCAAGAATTGACAGTGAAAATATTAAAAGTGATTCATGTAATTAGTTGACAGTTGACACCAATACAAGTGTAAGTCTTTTCTATGCGGAAACCCGATTAAAAGACACCCGACACATATTAACAAACATAAAAGAAATATTGAGAAAATGTAATTGATTTTTATAGTAACGTAAATTGGTTTCATTTAACGATTTTGCACTTTTTTTGTTTTCATTTATCCTACATTTTACAGGTGTTGTGTTTGACCAAAATTAATATTTATTTTATGGAATTTATTCGTTTAAAGTGGTAGACACTACAAAAGTTAACGACTCGCGAATAATATGATTTAAAAAGAAAATAAACTATTTGAAACACTGAAAGTTCAATTCAAAATCATACAAGCGAAATTTTTGTCAAAATATCATAATCTTGAGTAAGATTATTTTTTTGTCAGTGCTTAGTTCCGTAACATTGTTAAATTTTATTGTATAACTGTCTCCCATGGAATTAATACATATTTTTATGAACGCTGAAGTTAAGTTTTATCGTCGTTGTTGACAAACTCTATAAACTATGTAATAACTATTTTTTAAATATTCCAAAAAACCTATTGTTAAACATTTTGTATGCCTTTCAATAAATTATTGTAATTGCGTCTTATGGATGTATTATTATTATGTTGGTGGGCCGTAATAAAAGACTTTCGTTGAGTACAGAAGCACGTAGTTAATATATTTTTTAACAATGTTGTAAATGTGAATACCATTGATGTTACTCAAACGTTCATTGTTTACGAAATACTTGCGTACATGAAAAATTTCAACGCTTCTTAGTAACAATCGTATATTACAACAAACTAAAGATGCACGATTTTAAAATTTCCCTCAATTATCTTCTTCCATATTTTTGATGGATTTGACAGATGATTTTCGAAATTTAATCCATACAGTCTGTCCAGTGTAATCTGCTCTATTTAATTTAGAATTCAGCTGTTGACAAGTGATCGTTTATACAAGTGGCGATTTTCCTTCTCTTTGTTTGATCACAAATAAAAATTGTTAATCTTAACTTGATGTGGCGATTTGCAGAACTAATCCCTAACAAATGTGACAGTTAAAATTGGTTAACTACCTCCGAATGAGACATATATACTATATAGCAATATTATGAGTAAGAGTCATGTGTTCATACTTATCTCTTTTTTGTTTATTTAGTCTACTTACGCCGATCAAAATATTTTACCTACATACGTTAACTTTCCCTCAGAAATCTTTCCCATATAACATGGTGGAACGGCGTTCTGGCACCTTTTTTTCTCGACATTTTTAATTATTAAATCAATATTCGTGATTTTTTATGCCGAAAGACGTTTAATTTTTTTAATGATGATCTCCCTAAAAAGTAATAATAGTAAAAAGATAATTATCAGAGCTAAAATTAAGCTAACAAGATCGATTTCTGTTCGAAGACGTTGGTATTTGTGATGTATATCCCTCCCACTCTTCCAATCCTAAAACTAACAGGTAACGCGAGAATGATTATTTAACCGCTAGACCTGTACCAGCCCTATATTTTTATATTTACTTACTCTCTTTAAAAACTCTCTATTTGGGGGGAGAATTGACTAACAAGCAGTTTTCGTAAAAAAACTTTGTTGATATACCTCCATTAGGAAGCCAAATCCTTTACATTTAGAACGGGTATGAATTAGCAAAAAAAGAATTGAGAGCCAAAACCTTTTTTTTTTTAAATACCGTACATATACTATAAGTAAAGAGGTATAGTGTTCGGGTAATTGGCCGTATACCAATTGCTTTATGTTCCAGATTACAAGTGAATAAGGTAGCAGAGAAAAGGCTTTAAATAAAAAATAATCTAACCTCTATGATAGAAAAGTGTGCTTTTTTTATCAATATTGTGCATATTTATTTTGATATTAAGATCATACACTATTTTTTGATATGCGTGGAAGAACAAGTGAGACAAACTGTCTGTCTGAAAGCACGTCCTTGCATAGCCACGGACGTCAACTCATATATCACGCTCGCAAATACACGTGCATCGAGTCACTGATATCAATAATGTTCATGGTTAACTAATGTAATTTTATCATTTCAATGCTGGAGTAATTAAAAAAAAACGTATTATGTAAAAAATAATAAATACAATGTTTTTCTAAAGTAAACAATTTAAGTAAACAGCAGTACTCAGCTAATGAGTATTTAAATCTAATATGAAAGCTCAGCAAAATTGGTTGTATTACAAATAAAAATGGTAGAAAAGTTTTTTACAATGTCTTTACAATTCCTCGAGAGGTGAAGTGAGTCAGCTGGAAAAATTTGATACTTATAGACTTACGATACTTTAAGACGCGTAGAATACTACAACGCATCTAACTTTTTTTCTAAAATACGTCTTGGCTCATTTCACCTTCAATAGGCGCATTAAAACATCACTAGTAAAAAGATTGAATTAATGATAAGTAACTTATATTCATCAACAAAAGTGACGTACGCGTGTTCGATCTGATATTACGTAAAGTAAATTGATTTTTAAAAGTTGTTTCAATTTTTCTTTAATTATACAGCTAGCTTAATTCTGACCAACCTGACCGGATGAAAAATATCAATAAAACAATATATCAACAAAAGTTGAATACAGCATTTGAGTAATAAATCTTTTCGTTTGACAGTACCAAGAATAATTTTAATATGCTGACCGTTCAACAATTTAAAACCGTATCACGTCCAAAATTCAAATTAATACGTTGATAACATCGTTTAAATCGTCAATCTGATACCAAAATAGGATTGCGTTTGTATGTTTAAAATATTTATTTAAATCAATCAGATGTAGGTAATTGACCGTCCACGTGATTGTAAAATATTTCATAACATTATTAAATTTATTCGTCTGCCCTTTCTATAAATTATAAAATGTTTTCGGTGCATTCAATACATCATTTAAATTTGATGCGTTTTGCTTATTGTGTAAGTATATACGTGTAATATCATAGTCTTGCAAGATGATGGTTGCAGAAAAATACAGCACCCAGGATGTCAGAATACTGGGCGGCTAAATTAAATATATGTGTTACTACCACTTTTTGTTAGCTAAATGGATTATGCACATGTATAAATGGGTGAAAAAATTGGATAATAGTTTTATATTGGCAACGAAATTAAAGGCAAACCCGTGTGACACGTGTCTCATTCCATTGTTTTTAATTAGTAACTTTTTATACACTCACTTTTAGGGTGTTCACTGTCAAGCATTATATTAAGCAATCAGTTGATAATGCTCGCCATGAGCGAAATCGATATTGATCTTAATTAAACAAATGTACATCAAAAACAATTGGCAATATCTTTATATTAGAGTGTTGGCTTAGTGTTTGTAGGTTCATTCATGATGACGACTAGAAAGATGGTAAAAAATTAATACTGCTGGGCTGTCGATATATGTCCCGGGGTCTTCTTCTTCTTCTCCGAAATATATTTGTTTGCAAACTTGAAACATTTGAATTATAATTGTTTGCCATCACATAGCCTTTTTCAAATCAAATCCTCATATAACTACTCGCTCAAATAATAAAAAAGTTGGGGACTGAATAGCAAACAGTTCTCGTTATTTATATTATGACACATGTTTTTTTTTACGTAAAATAAATTGTAATCATTTTTTTTATATCTTCTAGCTTCCATTTACAAAATAATCACAATACATTGTTTACAAAAGTCCAGTTTACCACCCGTAAGGCAATTTTTTCTTACTTCTTCAAGTGTTGACCTCTGGACCATCCGACCAACTCTAACTATCAAGTCATCAAGCATCTTAAGCACCACAGAATAAACGAGATCACTCATTTTGACGTCGAAAATAAACACATAGCTCATTTAAATATGCCCCCCTCTAGCTTTGACGAGAAGTGTTCACAAGCTAATAATGCCATAAATCCATATTTACTGCTTTAATACTAAAACACAATAATTGGGGTGTAAAAATAATAATTGACTTTTTAACCGAAATCTTTATTTGAGTTTACTTACAATCAAAACATTAGTGAATCTCATTTAGCTTGCTAGTATTTTTTTACCATTTGAGTGACAACTAGCCAGTGACGTTCCTAGACTATTGCCGCCCCTAGGCAGAGTTTAATCTAGCGCCCTTACTATTTTTGAAATAAAAGTATAAAATGCTTACAGCCATATTTTTATGTGCCTTATTTCATTATTTCTCATTATTCTCAGAATACATACATTATAACAATATATAAATTCGAATCTTCTACTTATCTACGTAATCAAAAAAGTGTTTTTATGACCCAGATCATTTCCACTCGAATTTACGCCAAAACTGCTGACTATAGTGTCGTCATAGGTAAATGTTATAATTAAAGAAGGTTTTAGTGACAAAGTTAACTACTGCTCACCCATTGGTCATAATATTATTACTTTTGAAAACATATTTTTCGGTATTTTTTTTATTAAATGTGGGGAATCATATTTATTACATAAGAAAGTCACGTATCAAAAATATTTAGCATTTTTAAAAATGTATTCTGTGATTTTTTTCCGCTCCCTAAGTCTTGCCGCCCCTAGGCAACTGCCTACTCACCTATGCTCACGGGACGTCCCTGCAACTAGCATGGAAAAACTGACGATGATACTTTATAATATTAATAAGAAAATAATTGCACAATTCATTGTATTGTTATTTTAAAGAATCTTTTACCAAATAAGGTTGTCCAGATGGTGTAATACGGAATAAAAAGCAATACTGTAGGTACGAAGAAAATAAAAATTTCTCCTTAAAGTGCTTTGTTGAATTTTAAAATGAAATCTGAGACGTTCAAATTCAATATACACACGATAAATAAAAAAATAAAATAATGGATAATCCATCTTCATTTACATCGAAGACGTTCAGGTATGCTGGCGAAAAACTGCAAACGAGATAAAAGCTCGTCTTGTGCTATAGTGAAAAATTAAGTTGAAATAGCCATACCTATGTATATTAATATGTATATATTATAGTTCTTAAAAAAATAAAACACTCTTTTGTACGAATTCCAAATTTATTTAATATGATCAGGACTGGTTTCGCTAATCACGTTGAACAGTAGAAAATGTCTGTTATGAGCTAAACCGGTACTGATAATATTAAGCAAATGTAGAATGAGTACAAAAGAGTGTTTTTTTATTTTGAAAATACAACCAGTCCTCTTTTAAGTGCGATTTTTTTGGATGGCGCCATTCATATTTTACACACAAATTCAATACATGCGAACGATCATATTTCGCAACCGAAAGCAGCGAATAACTCTTATATTAGAATGTAAATATAAATATGCAAGTATACATTTCGACTGTGGAAAGGAAAAAGGACGTAACCCTCAGTTTTTCTAAACAGCTTTTTTTCGATAATCACAATGTATATAACTTGACACACGTTCTATCAAAAGGATGGAAGCTGAAAATGCCGAATTGGTATTTAAATTTCGCTTTTAAGTTAGAAAAAGATGACCATGTAAAAAGTTAAAATCAAGAAAAAGACTGAAATAAAGGTTTTACCTAGACAATTTCTTTAATAAATATTAGGTTATGTTAATAAAACACTAGTTTTGAAGTCTCCGGCACTTCAAGGTTGTGTATAGTTCAAAATTTGCATATGGCCCAAAATCATCAAAACATGTTTTTCGCGCCTCCTGTAAAATTTTATATGTGTGGGTTACGTCCTTTTTCCTTTCCACAGTCAATATGTGTATGTTTCTCACTGTTTCGATTAGCAATGCTTGTTTGATGAACAAATTTTAGTTTTTCATAAATTTTAATATTTTTTACGCGACGCTACGCGTCAATTTCTAGAAATAATATAATGCGTATGGGGTGTAATGCTTTACCGTTAAGAATTGACAGTGTACACTTAAAAAGGTATTCATACATTTTTTGTGGCCGAATAGTTATGTTTTACAGTAAAATGGCGATGTAACATATCTGAGCGTCCATGTTACTCAATCTGGGTGAGTTAAGACATCTACGCCAGCATTTGCGTCCTGTCCATCACGTTATTATATTCAAACTCAAACTTTTGACAAACGAGTTAATTTAACATGTTTAAATATGATGTTGTCACAAGTTGTGTGGTGCATGATCCGGAACAGACAAATAAGACACTGCGAACAATGAGTATTCGTCTAGGAACGTACGTATTAATATAAATGAAATTATTTAAAATTGAGTCATGCGTAATGGACTGCTTGATAAGTTATTAATAAGAGAGAATAGTTTTTTTTCTAAAATATGTAACAAAACATAACAACAAGCGTCATGCATATAATTGGACTTTCGGAATATGTTTTAAAATAATTTCTTATCACATGACGTATTTGCTTAGATTTTTTTACTTGATACATAATTTTATAAAATTATCAAAGCCAGTTTCGGTTATCGCGAACATTTTTAAGTGATCATCAGGATTTCTACAATAAATGTGTTTAATTATTAAAAAAAACAATGATATCTCCACCCTTCCAGTTATTCAATAACTAAGCGTAGCGAGAGCGATAAGTTAACTACTAGTCTCGTCATAGCCGTATCCTTCTATCCCTACTCATCTCGTCGGGAAAGAGAGGTTGAGCGACTGGGTGACAAATAGTTCCTGTAGAAAAAGTCTGTTGAGATACTAAATTGGGAGCGGACATGGATTTAAAAAAAATACAATGTCTTTCCACCGAATATTAACCCTTAAGAATAACAAACTTTTCTTTTGGCTTTTCCGTAAAACAGGAATTAATTTTACCCTTTATTCATATTGTTTCAATAGATGTCCTGTTTAGATGTGCAAAGTTATTTTAATCTTCATTCTAACAGAGCAAACTGGAGTTTTGGCGGCCATTGATTTTCGACCGTTTTTTAATACGATTTTCACGATAAAAAAGACATGGTTCATAAGTAGTTGAATTGTGTTTTTTTTTCATGATTTATGCTTCTAATGCCTAAGTGCTTTATAAGAGTACAGAGAGTTCTTGGATAAAAATATGTAAAAAAAATATCGAAAATTTTTTAAATTATTTTTCCTGCAATCCCACAATCACAATACTAAATTTTTTTTTTATTAAAAAGTAAAAAATCATGAATTTAATGGTTAAAACCTTTCGTGCGACTTTAATATTATACAATACGTATTTGACTATGATAACTGTTGATAAGTGTAGATCAGGAGTCACCAAACTTTTTGAGAAGCGGGCCGGATTGAACTTTTTAAAAACTAAAGGGGCCGGATGACAAATAAATTCTCATTGGAACTCAATCAGAATATTATTTCATTTTATGTGGTTACATAATAATTAGAATGTAAACAAATGTTTGCCGTTCTTAAAATTTCAATAATTGAGAATATTCGAAAAAAAATTGAGTAAACGAACATCTGGTCGTCTCGCCTCCAATTTCTATCCAACTTCCTTCACTTTAAGTCCCCTAGCAGATAGTTGTATGGTAATTGATGATTTGAAATAAATAGTTGTCGTGACTTCACAACTAAATCATGAAAAATTATATTTCTTATATGAATAATTTCTACGCAAAAACCCAGAACTTTTGGCGGGCTGGATGAAAATCGCTGGTGTAAATCAATGGAACATTTCAAATACCTTTGTTTTGCGATAGCTGATTGAAATTCAGTCTCTATCACGTTAAAAAAGTAGGATGAAATTAAGAAAGGAATAGTAGTGAGCTAAACGTTGTCTCAACTGAAAGTTTTTACTATCTGATAAAAAGGGAATGGGAATGTAAAAAAATCACAGGCATTTCTGATTTTTGTGTGACTTCACAATCGAGTTGACCCGATGTCGTATAGTGTAAACGGTTCATATTAAATACAGATATAAATATTTAAATATTTATGGATAAAAATAAAGCGCTAATGACCACTGAATTCCTACGATTATTTTTTTGCTATTCAATTAAAATAAATGTATTTTTTTGAGCAATTTGATGTGATTTATACTAGAAAGAAGCACATTAAATTAATATTCAATACATTCCTAATTTTTTTACGCCCCAAGATATTCCTTTACGTTTCTCCAAGCCGTGCAAATGAATGAATATTACATGTATTCAAAGAGTCCAATCGAAAGATACTGTCAACGTTTGATTTAATAAATTGCAGATGTCACTTTTCTGTGTTACAATAAGTGACGTATAAACATACTTCTAAATGGGTCCTCGAGAGGTGAAGTGAGCCAACTAGTAAAATGATAAAACTTTTACTTGGATTTTTAAGTTCTATCACGTCTCTATTTGGCGTTTTGGTGTATTGTATATTAGGGAGATAACATTATTGCAATGTGCATTAACTGAGGTTACTTCACTTTTGCGATACTTTAACATTTTCCTTACGGTGCTAAAAATACTTCCGATATGTTGCTGACCCTTAAAGAACCAAGTGAAAAACATGTTTTAACACTTACCGATTTTAGTGTTAAGAAGTGTAGAATATTACAAATCATCTAACTTTTTTTCTAAAATACCACTTCTTACTTCACCTCTAAAAGATTCACATGCTGAATATCTCAACATTGTTTTAATACAAAAAAAAAATCTCTTTATATATTGAAAAATAATAAGAAATACAAAATTGCCAGCAAATCATGAGAAAATATCGAATTCATTGATTTTAATATAACAGTTAAATAACTCCATTGATTGAATATATTGTGTAAATTTTTGATATAAAAATGCTTTTAATAAATATCACTATAAATAATCAAATATTTCAACCTACAATAGAAACCCACAGTCTAAGGAGCCAATTGAGTCCTTAATATGTATTCAGAATATATTCTATGCTTCCAATTGATGTTGTATAGAAAAACGTTTTGTAACATTTAACGTTTAAATAATGTCATTTAAAATTTTATATCCAAAAAAAACAAATATTTTCTCGTCGTGTCTCGTATGCGGGTTAAAAAAGGAAAAATAATACCAAGCTGCAGCGTTCGACCCAAAACCATTTATCAAACAGACTATTAAAAATATAAACATCAATAAGGTATAATAGAAGTTATATATGAATATTTAATAAAAAAAGGTTTAGCCCAACACTCTCTAACGAGGCATCTCACCTGTTGGTTTTGTTAAACACTATATCATAATAATATTATATCCTGTAGGGACATCAGCTGTGGTAAACTTTTATCAAATAAATATATTTAATATAACAAAAATAATTTAATATTACGTATACATAAAATATGGATTTTATGTGTACAATAATTAAAATCTTATATCAGTAAAATTCACACCATATAGGATCAATTAAAAAAAATAAACATTCCAAATTGTCAATATAAATATACAACTTCGCGGATGAACGATTCAAATTCGAAAATACAATTATTAGGCACTACAATGTTGATAAAATTGTTTAATTTGATTTAATATTAAGACGTTGACGTAAGTATTATTTTTTGTTTGTAACTTTTGATAATTTATACAATTAGTGAATAAGAAACATGTGTATAATGCGGTAAGCTTGGGTCTAAGGGGCTTAAATGATAGTTTTGTCTTTCTTTATAATACGACCGTGATATATTATATTTAATGCCATTTGTAAGAATGTTAGTGAATGTAAGTAAAAATAGTAAAATATATTCAAAGATGTAAGAGCTTTAAATTTTATGACATCATGTACTTGATAGTGAACAGTAAATTTAAAACTGTGTTAGTAACATTAGTAAGCTATGTGTATGTTCTTTTAATTTTTTCATTGTTTACAAACGATGAGTCAATATTATTTGAACATGCTAAATACAAGTCGACTGTCGTAGCCCAATTATCACAAATTTTACAGGAGACACGAAAAAACGTTTTTCGATGATGTTGGGCTAAAGAAAAATTATGAAATATACACAAGCTTGAAGTGCATGAGGGCTGATAAACATTAATTTAATATATTAAAGACTTTCACATTTAGTTACATACTTATTTGGCATTTTTAACTTACATACTTTTGACAGAAAAGAAGTTGTATACATTGTAATTTGTGATAATTGAAAAAAAGCCGTTAGCAAAAAACTTTGGGTTACGTTCTTTTTCTTTCCTACTGTCTAAATAAAAAAGTGTATACAAACAAAAACTATGCTTAATTTTTTATATGAGAATTTTTATTAGTGATATTACGGCTTCGACTTTATGATTCCAAGTCCACTATTTATCCGTCTATATATATTACATATGACAAAACAAATATTCTTTTTAACGAATGTTCCGCGCCACTGCAGCGAAGCCTCCATCAGTCGTTTACTTGTTGTTTTACTGCCGTCTCTATTATAACAATAACACACACCAACAATAAAAACACAATAAGGTGGATAATATTATTACCGAAAGATACGATCTCTCGGAGGCAGTCGAGAGGACGTGCTTCTCTGGACCCCGTAACAAGAAGGGATGCGAAGCATTAAGACTTTTTTCATCTTTAGAGTTATTTAGTCGGACGCCACTGATATGTGAACAGTGAATTCCAGGATCCCTCAAATTATAATACATATAATAAAAATAAAATATGCAAGCAAGTTAAATGTTTTATTTATTTAAGCAGTAATTGAGGGCTTTGTATCAAAACTCATATTGTTTGATATTTTTGAGATAAGTATTCAGAAAATTTCTAAATGCTATTACTACATATTACATCAAAAAATAGTTATTAAAATTTACTTTGGAAACTGTTCAGTGCTTGGCTAAAGATCACTATCGGTGTCTAAGCTCACATTTTTAAATGAATAATATGACATTTTTAGAAAAATCAGTCGACAATCGGTATTTTTTATAATGTAAAAGTATATTTCGCTATTTTTTATGGTTACAAAAAATTATGCTCCTCTGGTTTTTTGCGTTTTAATCAAAACTTGATTTTGGAGATTATGAGTTATACTTTCGATGGATTCGGTGGTAACTTTGTGGAAGTTCATTTTAATATAAAATAAAATAACTTAGATTATTTCACGTATTGTGTTACAAAATGTGACAGAGGCATCTTTCAGAGGCATCCTCAGACAACTACTTTTGCAAATGCTTGCTTAAGTACGAACGATTTTAATTTTACTATTCTGATATATTATAATAAAAATCAAATAAAAATCGGAGGCAAGGAGGGTATGATCGTTTGTTTGTTTTTATATCATCCCCTCCTTGTCTACCATTTTTATTTTGTATTGCTACCATTTCTAAACAGAAAATGCAATTTTAATCGAATTGCTATATCCACAATCCATGGCGTTCTTTACGGCTTAATATATCACGTCATAAGTTAACCCCAGTTTATTGAATCATGTACTTGTAAAAGTGTCAAAGTGTTTCGCCTTCGATAACTTTTCTTTCTCATTTAAAAAATGGAATTAATGAAAGAAAGAAGGTATTTTTAATATAACGGAATAACTGTAAAAAATGTTGAATGTCGTAAATATTGACCGTCAACATAATTTATTATAAAAACTTGTCGATGCTGATGGTGCATTATAAATATAAAGAAAAGTAATTATTTCAAATAACCTGCACTTACATACTATAAAAAAGCTTATTTAAATTCATAATTTATTACACTTAGCTTGCTCTTTGAAACACATTAGTAATGTTACAATTAATATTACTACAAGCAGTATTGTTTAATCTGTAGATAATTTTCAGTATCATATCCAAAGCAGTCATTTGGTGGTTGCAAAGAGAGGGCACTTCCCCCTGAACATTTTTCTCTTGGTGCTCTGGCTTGCATATGCAGATAAAGGAAAACAATTATCAAGCTATTAACATGACTAGTAAGCTGAAATGACGTGCATATTTTTTTCTATATTGGCATTGTTACAATAAAACAAAAACCAATCTATTTGTATATGCAACCATTTTAATGATTTGTTTTATTATTTTTTAATGGATTCAGCTGTAACTTTGTGGAAGTTCATTTATAATATTAAATAAATAAATTAACTTTGTTACTTCACTTGTTGTCTTATAAATTGTTACACGTGTTTTGCCTCTTAAAAAAAAATTATCAGACAGAACGCGACCCGAGTACTACTACAAGGTTCTATGTGAAAAAAAATGACGAAACAAAAATAACAATGTATGTATACCAATAATAGTACTTGGAAGACAGCATTGTTACTTCTGTTTTATCAAAAAAATTCACATAGAACCTTGTAGTACTCGGGTAGCGAGAATGTCGGAAAGCTTAAGAATAAATAAAAAACCGATTTTGATGTTTGAGTTATTAATATTTAGGAGATTTATTTTTATCCTACTGAACGCAAGGAAGGAGTAAAATACAAAAATTGAAACTAGTAATTTTAAATTTGCTACTCATATTAAGGATACTTATTCCCAATTGACTTATGTTCAATAATGGTGAACCGCCTATTTTATTTGAAGTGTTACATTTCTATTAATGACTATATCAATTTCCAATAACTCTAATCTAAGTTATCAAGTTTAATGACTAAAATGGGAAATCTTTTCGCGTTTATTTTTTTTCATTTTTAATGGTTTTCACCGTCAATCGAAACAAATTAATTGCAAGAATTTTCAATTCATTATAGTTACTTATTTTGTATTATTACCTCAATCTATTTTCTATTTATTTTATTAAAAACATAAAAAAGATACATACCTAATTGTAATGTTATGTCAGTGTTAGGTGTTAGTAATTATTATGTGTGTAACATTTTTTGACCAGGTAATCCAAGAAAAAATCTTAATCATGTAAATAATGATATTACCACTGCGCCACGTGGTAATTTTCTCATTTATATTATTCAATAGTGGTCATATTATATACACTTTTCTGAGTTAATTTGTTTATGGTAACATTATACGTGCGTGTTAACACTTTCTGCGCGGATTCGAAATGTTTTGTTTTAAATGAAAATATTGAATAGGTACTACTAAATCAAGAGAGTTACGTAATAAATAGTAATCGCTTAAAAGCATAATAAAAATATTATATCGGTATTTTTATCACTGCATCATTAATAAAATGCTACGTGAGGCAAATACAAATTTTAATGATGTCATTTCGAAAAATTTAAAACAAACTTTTTATATCAAAATAAAAAAATAGTTATGCAGGTCTCGGTCATGACATTAAAAATGTTACGTTTTTGGTTTACGAATTCTGCAAGCCTTTCAATACGCACAGCAAATATGTCGGCTATTTAGAATCTATGAGGACTTCAAGAATGATTGCTTTATGGAAAATTATTGTAAGCTACACGTTTAGATGAGGATATAACGGTAGAATTAAGGCATTATGTTGAATATCTGTGCACTGAGGTCTACAATTTGTGATCACAAAATCCAGATATTTTGATAGTACTAATCTCGGGATTTCGGGATTGTAGGATAATAAGTAAAAAAAATGTCCCGTAAATTTTGCGCTGGAGTCATTGACTGATATAAAAAGGTCCCATATTTTTCTCATAATGAGAAATCCGTAAATTGCCAGGATTTCGAAACCAGCATAAAACCCACATACTTAATAATTGTCAATCCCGAAATTTTTCCGGAATCTCAAAAAATTGTGACATGATTATATGATGAAAGATCAATCTCGGGATCCCGGCATACGAAATATTTTCTCAATTCTGACTTGCCGGGATCACAAATAGGGTCCGGGATGGACTCTCTACTGTGCACCGTTTCTAGAAATTATGAGTGCTATATATATGCAATTTCTGAAGATATCAGACATATCTTCATGTGTTCTTTTTATAATGAACTTCTAATTGATAATGATCGAAATAGCAGTTTTTTTTCATTTTTATAATATTCTATTTATTTGCAGGGGTGGGCTGAAAGAGAATTTTGCTAAGCTAAGAAAATAAAATATTCTCAGATCTATGTTTTAAAAGTTGTTTAATATGCAATATGATTATTTTTTAAAACAAATTAATGTACATTTGATGTTACAAGTTTCCAACACACATATATAATATTCTACAGGTGAAGTATAACGATTGAAACGTGAAATTGTATCTTAAAGAATATAGTAAATATTTCTGCGTGAATCTTTGAACCACTCATTCATTCGATCTAGAGTAGGAAATTATTTTTTTCAGCTATTGATAATAATTATTTAACGATAAATTGCGTATTGCTAAATAATAAAAGTATATAAAAATAATATTCGATTGCTTCTTAATAATTATTGATTTTAGAAATCCGTCCATTCCTCGGAAAACCGCGAAAAGCTTTTAGGTTAACCATGACCATTGTTGACAAATTTACAACCCACTGCTGTTTATTTAGCGATACCAATACGGTATTGAAATACTCGTCCAGTATTGCATTTTCTAATCTAAACAAGCCTACTAAAGTGCGAAATTACGTATATTTAGTATGGAATTAATTCGTTCTCTTATTATATTTTACATGTTTCAGATGTGTTAACTAAACGACCATAATATTACGATGTTTTTGTTAAGTTTCCACGTCCGATGTCTCTGTTAGTTTAATATATGTGTAATTTTTTTTGTGGTTTGACTTCTACCATATTCCTTTCTTCTTCTTACAGTTACTTCAGTAACCCACCTAACACTCTTTCTTACCTTCTCTTGCAGTATAAATTATTATTCAATGTCGCCATACCTTAGCCACGGGGAGGTGTGACAATAGGACCGGACTCGGAATTTGTTTTATTATTCGCTTATTTACCTGGTTATTATTACAATCAGCGACATCAAAACGCAAAAGCTAAAAAATACTAATTTTTTAAGTATTTATAATATAAATTATATATTAAGATATTACCTGTTGATAATACTTTGCTTTATGTCAAAAGAAGGGTGAATAAGTGAATACACAAAAAAAAACTAAAGTAAATTGATTTACGTATTTTTTTAATAACAAATGATACTTGCTCGTGTGTTGTTGAATACATTAAGTCATCACCAGATAATATACTAATGAATTTTCCACCTTTAATAGACGAGTAATATTTTACTAATCATATCTATTCTTTCATCCTAATATATCTAACTCCCATATTCATGACCAGAATTAGAGAGTGGTAAGAATGTCAACAAAACAGACATCCTTGACCTAAAATATAAACTAAAAAATCAATCAATAAAAGTATCCATTCAGAGAATCGTACACATAACCTGACAATTGAGTAGGACAGATACCAAAAAGGTTTACCATTCGGTAACGAGTCGGAAACCTTAAAAATCATCTATAGAGCGTGAAGTATGGAAGATTAGAGCTGTATTTGCACGTCTTCTTACCGTATTAACTAAAGAACGCTAAAAACCTTATCAGAATATTGAATTTGAAAACTTTTTATGCATGACAACTAATGGGAAAATGGAAATATTGAGTATTTGAATGGTACAATAACTTAACAGCATAAATGCGGACGAACATTCTGCATATGTCAACTCATTTTCAAAAGATCTTAACATACAATAGCTTTGCATTAAGCTATCGATATATCTGTATAATTATATATACGCTTCACTATTGTTATCATAGAGCAATATTCTTTAATTTTCATAGCCAAGCTTGTCAAGAAGCATGTTTAAAGAACATATGTATCTCATTACAATCACTCTAATACGTATGAGAAATAAAACGGAATTTGGTTTTACGATGACGTTCGACAGATCGACTATAATAACAGTGAAAATAGCCGCAATTATCACGTGTATTTTATACCAACCTAAAAAAACTAAGTACAAACATAATGTTGAGTTTAAAAAACCCTCTAAATTACTGTCTATATCCAAAAACATTTGAGAATAACCCCACTGGTGACTATGATTGTCTTGGGCCGCACAAGTAAGCGAAACGGATTGCAGGTTGATAATGGCTGATCTTAACGTAACGGTTTATTTAAATATATATTTTTGATTTATCTGCCTATTTTTTTGTAACGTATACACACCAGTGATTAATTGAGAATAAAGTGACTTCTCATGATTATTTATTACAAAATAAAGTTAAATAAGATTTAATTATTTCGAAAATCTACAACTTAAATCCTAGAAGTCGACATGGTTGAAAAAGTTATTTTACTCGAAGAGTAGATTTGATAACAGAAGATTTTTTCATAAAAAAAATCTGTGTACTCTAACTTATCATCCTTAACAGGCTTGACGCCTCTGTGTATTAAGGCCGTTGATCGTGCTAATATTCCCGCTCACTGAATTGATCCTACCGGAAAGAAATTTAATTAAGCGTTTCCGCATCCGTTGGACATATATCAATAAAACTACTGTTTTATGGATAATGATTGTTAATTTAATGAAGCAGTACTAAGCCTGAGGTGTTGGTACAGCTACTGCGGATACGAATGTCATGGAAGCAATAAAGCAATGGTAACGTATTAGAGATGAAACTAAGAAAACGTGTTTTTAACTTTAATTGACCGAAGTTTAAAATTTATACGGCACATATGTGTGTATTTATATTTTTAAATAAATAAGATATAAATATACATTTGAGGAGCAAACATTCAAAAAAGTGTTTTGTCACACAAATACAAAGCTTGGTAAATGATGATTTAAGTGTTGTAAAAGTGACGATTTGTATGAATGTGTCAACTTTATGATTTCATTTTAATATGAAAAAAAACCTTTTTGAACACTAACTTTGATTTCCATTCATAGGTTTTATTATGGGCTATCAGAATTGATATAAAACGCCATTTTTCAAAATTTGTGACAAAACACTTTTTGAATGTTTGCTCCTCATTTATGCATCCATAGTAATAAATTGATTTAAATAATTTCTGTATAGAATCCCAAGTACAAGCATTATAGTCAGGGGTGGGCTGTAGAGGGCTCGCACGAGCCCTTTGTTAATTAAGAGAAAAAAATATTCTCACATAAATTAGTATATAACTGCAATTTCTGAATATATCTATATATATTTAATATCTACGATGGATTTAATTTGCACAGTAGTACATTTTTAAACATTGCCATTGATAAGATTACAGTAAATTTCATATTGTTACATATTATAAGTGTATTAAGTAACAATATATTGCTTATTTAAGTTTTGCATACAATTGCATAGGAGTGATAAAAATATTCACTCCTTTCCCAGAACACCGATAATTGCTTTAAGATTAAGCGAGCCACTTTTTAGCGTATTGGCAGCCCACCACTGGGTATAATGTTAGAAATTTTAATATGATTTTAGTACAATTTTATTAAAATATTAGAGTGAATAATTAAAAAGCATTAAATTTACTAAAAAATATTTCATGATCAACAAGGCTAAAAAATTCAACTATACTACATATATATAAAAAATAATTGAATGATTTTTTCTTTTATGTGTTAAGCGTTATTAATTATTTCATAATGAAAACTTAAAAGGTGTTCACTGTCAATTCAAACGATGATCCGTTGATAATGCTAGTGATGAGTGAAACCGATACTGATCTTCATTTAAAAATGTAGAATTACTAAAAAATATATTTTTTATGTGTTTTATCGTCTATGATTATTATTAATCATTGAATGAATTTTTAATCCACAGTAAACTGCCAAAAATCTAAATAAAATATCCATAATCTTATTTCAAGCAAGTCGGAACATCCATCACACTAAAAATGTATAATGCTAAACGTTTAATATATTCGTTTAACATCTTAAATTTGTCTGTTTTTACATTTTTTTAAACTAATAATTGTTTAATAATTTGGCTACAATTATTGTTTTATTTTATGAACTACTTGTATGCAGAAAAAAGATGTGCCAATAAAAAAACTTAGTTATTTCACTAAATTAATACACAAGCCTATTTTTATTAACGTTGTCCAAGGTATTTATATAAAGTGTTAGTATTGTCACGGTAATTTACGATAGTTTGGCCAAATGAGCTACAACATTATCAAGTTTTGAATCGACATTCCGCGCCCCAGAGTGTGCGCGCCCCCCTGCAGCGCTCGTATCGCCCCATCGGTAAATAAAGACATTATTAAGGGGCAGCCAGAGTGGGATTGTTCTCACCTAGAAGATTCGGCGAAACCGAATATCATCCATCTGATCAGCGACTGGGCACCTTTTTGCAATCGGAATTCAGCATAACTGCTAATTCTTAACTATTATCTTATTATAACTAACTATATCTGTTATTAACATAAGAACAAAGAAAGCATGTAGAATTTTGTTTCATTAGCATCATGAAAACGGTTTTTTTTAAATATTAAACGATTAATAGTTCAGAATTTGGGAAAGAAAATAAATATATATCGCTTATGCTAGTTTTAGGGCCGTCGCCAAACTCTGAAGAAAGTGGCTCTATAGACTGACTTCTTTACCAAGAAGCTGACGCCACAGTGGAGGTTTCTGGAACTAAAACACATCTCCTGCATTTATTTTCCTCACTACAAAATTTTCAGATCCTATACGTCAGTATGTTGTCATCCCGATATTTTTTTAACATTGAAATGCTTTCGGATTTTTGACAAAAAGATTTGTATTTTAGAAATATTTAAAAATACACAGACTATAACTATATATAATTTTGTATTTTTGTAAATGCCGAAGATAGTATGTATGTTATTATATTGTTTTTACGCCTCCAAAACCTTGGTAAAAACGATGACTTTCAATCTAAGTGAAACAATTCAATTGCTTGGAAAATTAAATAGTTTTTTCCTATTTCCTCGTTGTCTGAATACTTGTTGCGTACCTCTGAATCACATCGTTGTCAAGATTGAGAGATTCTGTGAGACTTTTTGATTGAATTTTTCGATTGCTAACAAAGAGAACTTGACTGAACGAATAAAATAACCTTTTGTAATCTTGTCTTTATTATTATATTGAGGCTTACGAGTTAATTTGAAAGAACCTTTGAAATTTGTACCCTAAGTCTTATCGACTTGATTCATTGACAGGATCAGACAGTAAATATAATTATTTCAACTGAATTAACATTGAAATTGCAAATTGTTCAAATTCAACTCGTATTTTGATCGATTTTTCTATATTGACCGGGGGAGAGATTTATATAGTTATTCAAAATATGAAGTCATCTTATTTTCCTATATATCAGAGTCAAGAACCAAACTGTTTTCTTATTTGAAATTTCAATCCTGTTTACAACATTTAAAATTTATTTCTGAATACAATATGAAATATAATGAATTTAAAAAAGATATAAAAAGGGGTAGATTGAAGTATTACTAATTTTGGAAATATTTTAATAGAATAACTAGGTAACTTTGATTTGATAATTGTTAAGAAAATGAAATTCAAACTATTTTTGAAGAACATATGTACATCAAAGCTTTAATAATTACTAGCTGTAAGCCCGTTGTTCTCAACGGGTTTTTCTGTTGGATTTTTAAGTTGTCAGAAAATTTACTGGCGTGAAAAATAAATTACAAACCTATTTATTGAATAAGTCAGAAATTCTGATAGTAAAAGAAATATATCTCGGGGCATATATCGACAGCCCTGCCCTGCAATATTTAAATTGTATATAATATAATATTTAGAATAATTAAAATGTTTAAGTTTGCTAACAATCATTTTTCGTAGTAGCAGAAATTTCGTAGATTATTTTATTTTTGGAATAATGTTTAAGTTTAATAACAACCATTTTTCGTAGTAGTAGAAATAGACCTCGTAAATTATTTAATTTTTAGAATAATGTTTAAGTTTGCTAACAATCATTTTTCGTAGAAGCAGAAATTTCGTAAATTACTTAATTTTTGGAATAATGTTTAAGTTTGCCAACCATTTTTCGTAGTAGCAGAAATAGACCTCGTAAATTACTTAATTTTTGAAATAATGTTTAAGTTTGCTAACAATCATTTTTCGTAGTAGCAGAAATTTCGTAAATTATTTAATTCGGGGACATCATACAGACGGACGGACGGACGGACATAATCGACTATTAAAATAAAAAATGAAAACTTTTTAAATAATTAAATAGTGTTCAATTGAATTTCGCGTTATAGAAAAAAAATTGAGATCAAAAATATTTAAAAATCAAGTCACCTAGTTCTAGTATTACGACGGCGATATACTCTACAGTACATAAACAATATTTTAAAATTGAAACACAGCTTTTTATACTAATTCAAGTACGACCGGATTCGTGCATCGCGAGAATTTAAATAAAAAAACCAATAAGAATAAAATTGACATGCAGATTTTTTTAAAGCTCACAGAACTGTTCAAATCATTCATAAATTTGAAAAATAGTAGAAGCACTAGTCGCAATTTGGATTTAAAAAGATTGAGACAATTCTATTAAGCAATTTAAAATAAATTACTGTTCAAAATCCATTATTTTTTCATTCCCGCGGAAAGATTAACATAACTGTACTTGTGTTTATTCTATTAATTTATTAAAATAATTTAGAATTATTATTGAATTTCCATCAAGCACCTTCAGTCAAAATTTTAAATTCATTAAAGTAGTTTTAAATATGAATATTTGTCTGTTCTTGGAAAAATCTTTATCACAAAAACGATAAAGATTTTTTTTAAATATGGATTTTGTTGCTTAAATTAAACAGTTAACGACGAAATCATTTTATTTAATATGTTAGCTCGACGTGTAAATTTTCATATGTGACATGTAACAAAGGTGTTTCTTAAAGTGACACCTAAATATTTTTTATACTTTATTTATGGTGCATGTTTGCTGTGCCATTAACCAACGGATGACATTTGGGTACAAAATAATATGTTATTTAGAAAAAAAAACTATTCGCTCTTCGTTCCAGGAATTCGTCGATAGCGGTAACAGGATTCAATGGCATGTATGACTAACAGGTGGGTAAAAGTAATTTATTTAAAATTAATACTTTTATTATTAATTAATCATATTTATTTTTATTAAAAGTATGATGAATTTGATCAATTATTTACCAGTAAATAATAATGACAATGTTTTACTTTTTTATCTGTGTTAGTATATATTGTCGAAACCAAGATCAAATAATGCATAATAGTTTAATATTACCAAAATAGTTGGTTTCAAAATACAAAAATACCAATATTTCGGTATTAAAAATTAGTCAAAACTATTTTTTTATTTTATAGAAGCTATCACACATTTTAATTTTACAGACTAATAATATTGTCCGGTTCCAGATTTGACGACTCTTTTTAATGGTGGTTAATATTTTAAGAAATCGTAAGTTATTTATGAAAATCACCCGATTATGTACATTTATTTTGAATGACAGTATTAAATATGAAATATCTAAACAACGATTTAAATTTACTCGTCCGGTATTGAGATCTTAATCGGTTGTATTTTTGCATTGATAAAACTTTTTTTTATTACCGGTGTAAATATATATTTGTCAGATATTAAAATCTCTAATATGAACTTCAGTATATTCTTAATAAGTTATGTACTTCGAAGATTACACTTTCGTTTTTCTTGATAACTATATCAACATATTTATAGTTGTCAGGTCAATGGTCAAGAGGTTAACGTCGTTGTCCTTAAATTCCAGAAAAGACAGTTTCATTTTTTGAATCGGTATATTTCTTTTCGAAAGGATGGATGTTTATGATGTCCAAAATTTCCTCCCGCCCATCTGATCTCTCAAAAACTCTTTAAAGGATTAGCTTATCACAAGTCTTGTCCTAGCGCTATCCTATCTATCTCTATTTTCTTCTAAGCAACTAAGTAAAAAAGAGCTCCCGAAAAAAAACTGTAAAAATAAACTCCATCGGAAATCCTTAACTTCATTCACATAAGGAGCGGAAATGACTTGCAGATTAACAAAAAATCCATGTTTCAAATATATCCGATACCACTTAGACAATTATTAATCATCAAGATTTTTGTTATTAGATGTTTATAATGTCTTTTGTTTTAAATAAGTGTCGGTTGTCAATACATATTCTAATTATCGACATTATTCTCGTGCTATTAAAAAAATGTTTTACGTTCCTATTTTATTGTTTCCAAATAGTTTTGGTGCTGTGTCAAAATAGATTTAAATCTGTAAAATAATATTTGTAATGTATTCAAAAACAAATACTTTGAACAAACTAAAGTGGTTTATTTCTAGCACTTTGAGCCGAGTGTACATTATTTCAGCCGAGTTCGGTTGATTGTACTTATTCTTTAATGTATTTACTAACTTCATTAGCATTTACGTTATTGAGATATTATATAGTGTGCCGGTTGTAAATGTCGTTTTCTTTTTGAATACATTGAATTTAAGTTGCAAAGGATCGGTCGTTCACACTTGCCTTGTCGCGCGACATTTTCAAAATTCTTCACGCGTAATCTGATATGCGACGCCTTTCGATGTTTAATATTAAACAAGCGATTTGTGTTCGATTAATGGCCGAGATAAAAAATGTTTATTCGACAAATTAAATGTCACACTCACACTACGCCCATGGCCAGGGAAATGTTTTAATTTCGTGAAAGGCAAACGTTTATTACTAAAAAGAATATCGTTTTTTTTCATATATTTGTGCACATCTTTCAAAAGACGGAATAACTAAAGTAATATTACTTCGCTCAAAATTTGTATCGAAAGAAATATTTCCTCCTTTATTCGGAATCAATTTATCTAAGATTCATACTTACTTCCAAATCCGTGTAAATCAACGTGTGTAGATCTTTTGGCCAAACTGTGTTTGTTTTGGTTATAATTTGAGTAATTAATTTAAACGTAACATATTTTAACATTACTATATTACGTTACAGAGTTAAAGGTTAAACATCAATTTTATTCTTATCTAACAAGGAAAACTCGCTTTAAATTCAGTTTACATATCTATTTCCCTTCCATAATGTCATGGAAAGCGTTACACAAAAAATAGGCTTGAGATTGTTCTAAATATATTTTGAGAAGATGACTATTTGTTTTGTGAAAATAAAAAGAAAACTAAATACACTTATCTTAAATATTATAAAATAAAAGAGTTTTTTCATTTCATAAAAACTCACTAACAGCGAGCCCTGGTGCTATGCAATGAACTCACTTCATTGTTTATGATAACTCCGGGTTGTGTGTAATTATTTTTTAGCCAGTTATTAAATAAATATTATTTAGCTTTAGCGATCCACTTCATTGCTTTGAAGATTTTTCGTAGTAAAAAATAGGGGATTCTTACTTTGATTGAATCTGCGAGATTTGTCAAAAATACGTATAAACTTCTGGCACTTGTAATTTTTACACCCGAAAATAATAAAAAAATGAGTTTTATAAAGCTGTGACAACAGATTGCGTCCGTGACGACGTTTCAAACCAACTGCTTGATATGTTTTTTTTAAAACTTTAAATTTATAAAGCGATTAAATATTTTATTACTGTGATGGAAAAGTGTAGGCTAATGTTATAATTAGATCAGCTGCGTGGTCGAGGGTCAACGTTGTTGGCTTTGGTGGCGGAGGTCACAGGTTCAAATCCCAGTACGGACATTTTTATAAATCAATTTATACATTTCTGTTTTAAGGTATGGATCTATGTGGCTTCTTGAATTCTTTCCTTCCACCTATCTAACAACTGGATGTAGCGAGAGCAATTAGCTAACCGCTTGTCTTGTCCTAGCCCAATCCTACTCCTACTCTCTTTGAAAAAAATAAAAAAGGTTCAGCAGTTTAATAACGAGAAGTTTTTGTAGAAACACTTATGTTGAGTTAAACTCCATTTGGAGTCCATAAGCTCCACATTGGGAGCGGACATGGTGAAAAAATGTTATTATTTACAATATTTTTGAATTTTAAGTTACATAAAAAACGTAGTTAGCACACTAAGACATTTTTTCTGTTTCTTCTTTCAATACTATTGATATTTTAAAATGTATTTGTGTTGGGATTACATGAGGTATGCTTAATAATTTAAAACATGAATCGGCAACCAGTGGCCCGCGAGACGTCGTGGTGCAGCCTGAAAGATTCGTGCCGCAACGAATGTGTCTACACGTGTCATTACAGTGTAATTACATGTGACCCAAGTGCAGCACGCACTAATCCCCACGTAAAATATTTGGCACTTTTACAACAAAAGTTTGCCGACCCTTGATTTAAAAAGTAACTATAATTTAAGATTTCGACTGAAGGTGCTTGGTGGAATTTCAATATTAAATTTGAAAAAACTTGTGTGAATGTACAAAATTTAAACGATTCAAATTTAAACAGTAACTGTTTTAAATTTTTAGGTATCGCTACTGTATATTCAAAATAAAATTCGTGTGTCAGATGTTTAAAAAATAGTGTATCCCATTATAAAAATAGTGTTCACCGAAGAGTGGGTAGAATGTTATGAATAATAAATTGTTTAAAATGTAGATGTGTAGTCTTTTGGTCACACCTATTAAACGTATCAAATAACAAGAGAGAAAAAATGAAGACATTAAAATAGATTACAGATACGGGGTTATTTATTTATTGTCTCCATACCTGTATCATTAACTGACATTAGAAGTTTTTTTTATCTTTGAAATATTAGCCAGCAAATGGAAATCAATACATCAAGAAACAAAATAACGTTTCTAAAATCATGCTGGCATTTAAATCAATCGTTAAGCTTTCAAATTATATAAAGTTTATTTTAAATATAGCCATAAATAAAATGAGAGACAATGATTTGTATTGTAGCCAAGATTGAAAGAATCGTGCAAAACATTTTGTAAGACTGGTGCAAATATAATATATTACCCACTTTTGAGAGGTTTTAGATTAGAGCGTCAATGTGATATGTCGTCACACTTTGAGGAGGTCCAATACGATGGTTTAGTGATAAAGAACGGATAAGGGAGAACAATTTTCAATACCATATTAAATCACTTAATAAAAAAAGTGTTAACTAGGAATTTATTGAATCAAAAGAAAGTGAACATTGGATGGAGATTAAAAAAAGTGTCTTTTGATATCTCAAAATATAATACACATATATTCAGATGTATTCTCTATTTACTTTACTACACACATCTTTGGTGTAACTGTAACAGAAAATTGTACGTATTTCGATTTTGTGGTGATTTACTTTGGTCGTTAACATTTTGAAAAATATATTTTTTTTATTTTTTATACGTGTAATTGTACAAAACACTCGAAACGAATAATATTCATGAAATTATAATTAAAATAATTACCAGCCCAACGTTTATAAACATAAATTTAACCCAATTATCTTTATGCACATGGATGGTCAGACAAAACAAGTGTCTATGTCTATAGAAAAATGAGAGTTCCTTTTCATTATATTTTAATACTTAGTTACGATTTTGAGGAATAAAGTATTTATTTTTCTTTTGATGCAATATGCATAATGTAATTTCATTGTTCTTAATGTAAATTTGAACAATTAAATTTAAAAAAAAAAAATTCCGTTTTCTGACAAAAATAAAATTGGATGATAATTTTTTCAAACCTATACAAAACAATTAGTTTCGTATTTTTTTCCGTTTTTATATTGTGTTGCTTCAAGTCCACGCAACATGCGAATCAGTTGTATTATATAACGTATTAAATATTTTCTGAATAAATGTTTTATAGTTAATTTAAGAAAAGGCATTGTTGACTTGCATTTAGCTATTTAAGTAATCTATAAATTAACGTATATGAAAGCTTGGCAAGACTTTCAAATACAAACCAAAGATAATTAGTATCATTAAACACTTTATCAAATGTGATATACATTTATTTTTGCGTTCCAAAAAGTAAATTGCGCTGTATATCAAGAATATATATAGTATTCTTGAATAGTACGTTCACAGCGCGTTGTTATTGGCCTGTAACCATTTGACATTAAGACATTCGAAATATTGATGTGTCAATAAATAATTAACAGCTGTAACTATTATTGTTTGCAACGTCATAAATCATTACATAATGTATTGACATTTGTTTGACAGTGTAGTTGTAATAAACAATATGCAACATTGTTTTTTATATAATGGCGTGAATTAATAGTTTTGCAGAACTCACGCTTACCAAACTGTACTTTTGAAGTGTTCATTTATATATCATAATACTTGACAATGTAGTGAAAATTCTATTTATATATCTATCATTGTATACTCACGCCGGTTATTTTTAATCATAGAAAACGGTTTCAGGACAGTAATCGTAGAGCATGAAACCTCTACGCCGTAGCGTTGATACGAAATTATTAGTTTTTAGTGGTATAATTATTTACAGGAAATGTAGGACATTAGTAATTGTTATTTGCAACACAGAGTTATTTGATCAATTCGTATATGTATTGGACTCAGGGCCGGATCGAAGATTTCCGCACCTGTGTGTGAGGCACCTTTGGCGCTTCGAAAAACTATATCTAAATGAGTGAATAGTGCTAAAATCTAAGTAAGTCGCCTATGTAAGCCGCACGTGCGCTTGTGTGCTATTTTTTATGAACGAAAGTACCTTAATAATATTTTTTATGTATAGCGACATGATAAAATTAACGTAACATTAGTTATATGCTCTCCTTCATCCCGTTATTTTGAATACAAATGTTCGAATAACAATTAAAGAAATCTTTTTTTTATTGTTTTAGTTTATGACAAGACATATTATTAATTAAATACACATGATAGTTGTCAAATCGTGTCTTATATGTGTATTATGGTACTCAAATGAGATACTGCATCGAATGATACCTTTTGCTTACATTTGTCAGCTATTGATATTGATTAAATTACGATACATTGCGTGAAAATTATAAGTGTATAGTATATTTAATATAGTTACATTCGATAGCTTTATTAATTATTGCGTATAACTGCATATGAGTGATAAAAAAATTCACGCCTTCCCCGGAACATCACGAGTAACAATAAGATTTAGCGATCCCCTTGTTACCGTATAGGCAGCCCACCACTGAAGACATGATGATAGAAAAAAAATATTTAACAATAAATGAAATGACAAAAATTAAACTAAACACTTTTTATTATCAATTAAATAATATTTCTCAACAGAAAATCATATTAAAAAGTGTAACAAAGTGGATTTATCCATGTTTGATAGTATAAATCGGTAGTCAACACCCAAAGAACAATCGATTATGTCTGATCATATTAAACTGTTTTTCAATATGTTATAATTGATTTTAATCTCACTAACAATTTGCATTCAATTTTGTGCAACCGGCAATATTAATTTACGATTATTGTATGCGATTACCAATGCTCAAATAAAATAAATGGCGATGTCAGGACTTGCCAATCGATTAAGCCCAACTGCGTTAAAAATATTTCGTTATGCGAATACTTCTCTTTGGGCTATGTACAGCACAAAAAATAATGTCGATTAATTTTAAAGTCTTGCAAATTTAGAATTTTTTTTTCAATTATTGTAATATATTTTGTGAAAAAGAAAACAATTAATAATCTATCAGCTATACTTTATTTAATACAGATTGCGTCACTGTAAATAAAATAATAAGTTAATCAATATGCCAAAGGATCCGGCGGCCAATTTGTGGTAATATTGTTAATATATTAAAGAAAACCTGTTACTTTGTTGCGTTATATTGACTCTAATTTAGTTTTAAATGGTGAATTATGGCACATCTCTGCTACTTATAAAAAGCTTATTTTTATTCAATGTCGATATAATGTTTCTTTCTGACAAATAATACGTTTCATGGAAAATAAACAGCAATATTAAATTTTAATTTTACAAAACATGATTAATTACATTCGATCTAATTTATTTTTATTCAGTATATATAATATTAGTTACAATCAGCAAATAAAGATTTTGGCGAGGGCCTGGTAGAAGAAAAGTCGTTTTAAAAACACAGAAAAATGGTATGTCATTGATTCAGTGACTCCACCGCTTATGGCGACATCGCATAGATAAGGTTATTTATTGCTCATCATAAATCAAATAAGAAGAAGGAGAATCTTGAATGACAATTTAAAAATATTAAAAAAAAAAATGATTTAAACTGCTCTATAAACTCTCAGGTGGAATGTGCAATACATTGTATGTAGAACAAACAGAAAATAATATTTTAACTAGGTATAATGTTCACATTTATGATAAGACAAAAGATTAAAAATTTACAAGTAGTTTTATACCAGATTTGTAACCACTAGTCCTGCCCTAGCCTTATCCTTCTATCCCTACTGCTCTCTTTGAAAAAAAGGATAGGTTGAGCAACTGAGTAACAAACAGTACTTGTAGAAAGATTTCGTTAAGATACCTCCATTGGGAAACCATTTGCTTCACATTGTGAGTGGTCATGGGTTTAAAAATAAAAATACGGTTAGTGGTAAGCTAATCACTCTCACTACTTCTCAAATCATTCAATATTTTAATCAATAAAATTGTCCGAATTGGAATTCAAACCCGTGAATACCGTATCCCCGTATTAAGCATTTAATAATGGGAACAAATTGAATGGTCAGAATTTAAATCAATTTTGGTCAGAATAAAAATATTATACGGTCAGAATATTTTATAACCATTTTGGTTTAAAATATTTGGTTTTAAAAAAAGCTTAACCAGGTTAGGTTAAGCTTTTTTTAAATTTCATTTAAATTATGACTATTTACACTGACCGATATGTTATGACCATTAAATATAAATACTGACCAATGTAATATAAATTCTGACCGGAAAAATACGAGCCTTTAATAATTAATTTGAACATACTGTTGGTATGTGTAATATAATATGAAAAAAAGTGCAAAATATTGCGTTAATTCGTTTGATTGATCTACACAACCGATAATAAACCACTATTGTTTAATTGCATATCTCGATTGCGAATCAATGACTTCACATTAAACATTAACTTTAAATGCCATACATTGTCCTTGCGCAGGTAATAATTAGACACCTTTTTTATTTGCTCTTTTCAGTAGTCGCAAATCATAATTACGCCTTAAAACCTTGAATAACGTTAATATACGCTTACAATGTACATACACACGTTTATTTGTTTCGCCAACTTATCATAGAAAATATATTTATCTACCTACACATAACGTAATAGTTATTTTACTGAAGTAGTATTTGAATATTTTTTACATATTGAGCGACATGATTTGAATTATTTTAACCTTGACACTAATGAGTGGTCATATTTGGTACACAAAGAGTAGAAAAAAATGTCTATTTATTAAATTTACCGGTCTTTTGGCCGTATATTATTTTTGGTCGTGGTGTCCACGGAATTAAAACTCAGTAGGGACGCTTTGTTGATTCATTGATCGATTTATGTCCAAAGACATGGATGAATGTGATGTTTGCATTTCCTCTCACTAACGATTTGCTGCCAATATGTTAAATTGGGCATATTAATGTCAAAGCTCTTCGCAATGTTTCAGGAAAGGGTATTTTTTTATTGCAATAATTATTAAAACAGCCGAATGTTACTTTATATAATTACACTATATAATAATACGCTGCTTTAGCTGGAAATGTATTTTCCTAATTAAGAATGCATGAGTCAAAAATTACAAGATTAACGCAAAAAGTTACCATTTTTTTCGCTTCAATTACGTAATGTTTCAAACGTTGAACTGTTTTATACAATATTATATGACAGATTGTTAGAAACACTTAATGTGCGTCACTGTGTTTTTAAATTTAATTAAAAATTATATTTAAACATTGTATAACTCAAAGATCTGAGAGAATATTGTTTTTATTCTTAATTTAACAAGAGACTCGCGCGAGCCCCTCTGATTATACTTTTGCACCCACCCCTGCCTTTCACCATCCAATCCGTAAAATAATAAAAACATGACAATGATTAGATATCTAATAATCCTTTCCTGACCCCTTACTGTGTTAACATACTTATCCTGTTCAAAACTATGAGGTTAAGAATTGCATAACAACCGATTCCCATAAATAAAGTTCTGTTGAGATTGCTCTATAATCTGCCCGTATACTACGACAATTTAAATTTTCTACAAATTAATGGAATAAAAAAATATATGGGCATCTATTTTTGATTGCCATCATAGTTGTTTATAAACATATTTTGTAATTTTAGCATTTACAGTAGCTAAACATTAGTTTATTATTTACCTCAATACATTTTTTTAAATCACTTTTTTTGTACTGATTCCGAATTATTTATAATAAGAAAAGGCTATTGATTATTTGAGCGATTAGATAATATCCTAGAAAAGAGTACATCTTTAGTACTTGGTGTTTGATATAAATATTTTAAACATATATTGCTAGTATTTAATACTCGATATGATAATATGCTATCCTACGGGGATTATTAAGAAAAATGATGTAGATACTTAATAATATAGACAGCTTGGAGTGCAAAGCCAGTAATACCATTAAAGTGACATCTAAGATGCTTGAAATAATACATATAGCTTTGAATATTTCACATATATTCAATTAAAACGTTTTCTACGATTAAAAATCTTCTTAATTCATTATTATAAACACGTTTTCGTTATCATAGAAAAAATCTCGTAATCTTGTTTTCAATCTCACTTCCCGTTAAGAGTTCTCATGGATTTTTTGATATTTTCACACCTTTTTGAATAAAAAGGTATCTGCGGAAATTGACCGAAGAAGTTGTGATTTGTCACTACACCGGCAGCTCATTAGTGTATTTAGATTTAACTACACACCTTTACGATAAGCGTGTAAGTAAGTATGTCAGTCTTAGTTTACAAAGTAAGTGATCAATTATATAATAATTAGTAACTTCATTATTTTTATTGATAAATAAATCGTCACTGTTTCGGCAGAAGGTGAGTAAACAGCAAATGAAAAAAAAAAACACTTTTAGTATTATGCTTCTAGCATCGATAATTGATGTTACAAATATAGTTATATTATCAAAATATGCATTAATGCCAATCCGACATATATAACATTTAAAAACTAATAGACAAAGCTTTCTAAAAATAAATTCTGTTTTTGGCAAATTCTTATAATTAATGCATCAATTGAATTTTTCCAGACAAAGAACTTTTATCAAAAAATCTCTTTGTATACTACATTCATTTTTGGCAGTTTTTTTGTTTGCAGATTGATGACGTTATTTGCTTTAATTGACGCTTAAGAAACATTTGGAACATGTGGAAGTAGTAAAATATTTTTTTATAATTTACCACTGTAATTTTAGCGAAAATGTCTTTTCTTTGTAATTTGTATTAGTAACCAATTCGGCTAGAAAGGTAATGAAATAATATGGTCGTCACGTTTATCAGACTGTATTATTTTCTATAAATTCTTAGCACAATATTAAATTGAATTTAAAATTGTGCTAAGAATTAAATTTAATATATAATGATCTTCATTCAGATATGAACTGAGAACGAAAAAAGATTAAATCATTTTTAAATAAATAGAATTTGAATTTTATTTTCATTAAGTCATACAGCAAAAAAATATATAATAAATTTCATATTATTCGTTCAAACTATTTGTATCAGTTATTAAAAGGGTGGCTTTAGCCCTTAATTGGTTAACCATGGCAACAGTTATTGGTCGTTCGTTCTTTCAATTGCGGTCGACTAAATTGATTTTTCAATATATCTTTTAATTTGTGCTCAAATGCATGAACGTTTGCATTCTCTTTCGTCTTCCACGAATCTAATCATCAAAATGTAGAGCGTCAAGAAAGATTAAGTAAATAAGGTCAATTACTTATTTCTTCGCAAAAAAGGGAAGTGACTAAATTGTTATAACCAAAACTTCTGTAAAAATACCTCCATTAAAATTCCATATGTAGCGGAGTAAGCAAACGAAAAAATATCAATTTCCTAAACGAAATGTGTCCACGACAGCAAACAATGTATTATTAAAATTTAATAAAACTATATTGAAGCTCCGTCGGGATGTTGATTTATCTGACGTGGTATAATCTATATATTAATAGCCGATAATGTCCGTCTGAGTGTAAGGACGTCCTCGACCTTCCAGTCTCCACTTTTTTAAATAAAATAAAATCTATAATAATCACTTTTTACTTTTCACAAATGTGTGCGTACTGATGTCATCGGGTCTTTTTCTTCTTTTACGAAATTTATTTGTTAGCGTATTTGAAAATTATTTGAATAAAATATATATACTACGAAAAATGATTGTTAGCAAACGTGAACATTATTCCAAAAATTCAATAATTTGCAATTTAAAAACTGCAGGGCTGTCGATATATGCGCCGAGGTCGATTTATGGTACTATGAAAAATGATTGTTAGCAAACTTGAACATTATTCCAAAGATTTAATAATTTACGAAATTTCTGCTACTACGAAAAATGGTTGTTAGCAAACTTCAACATTATTCCAAAAATTAAATAATTTACGAAATTTCTGCTACTACGAAAAATGGTTGTTAGCAAACTTGAACATTATTCCAAATATTAAATAATTTACAATTAAAAAACTGCAGGGCTGTCGATATATGCGCAAAATTAAATAATTTACGAAATTTCTGCTCCTACGAAAAATGGTTGTTAGCAAACTTGGACATTATTCCAAATATTAAATAATTTACGAAATTTCTGCTCCAACGAAAAATGGTTGTTAGCAAACTTGAACATTATTCCAAAAATTCAATAATTTACGAAATTTCTGCTACTAGGAAAAATGGTTGTTAGCAAACTTCAACATTATTCCAAAAATTCAATAATTTACGAAATTTCTGCTACTACGAAAAATGGTTGTTAGCAAACTTGGACATTATTCCGAAAATTCAATAATTTACGAAATTTCTGCTACTACGAAAAATGGTTGTTAAACTTTATTCCAAAAATTGAATATTTTACGAAATTTATGCTACTACGAAAAATGGTTGTTAGCAAACTTAAACATTATTCCAAATATTGAATAATTTACGAAATTTATGCTACTACGAAAAATGGTTGTTAGCAAACTTAAACATTATTCTAAAAATTAAATATTTTACGAAATTTCTGCTACTACGAAAAATGGTTGTTAGCAAACTTAAACTTTATTCCAAAAATTCAATAATTTACGAAATTTCTGCTCCTACGAAAAATGGTTGTTAGCAAACTTAAACTTTATTCCAAAAATTCAATAATTTACGAAATTTCGGCTACTACGAAAAATGGTTGTTAGCAAACTTAAACTTTATACCAAAAATTGAATATTTTACGAAATTTATGCTACTACGAAAAATGGTTGTTAGCAAACTTAAACTTTATTCCAAAAATTGAATATTTTACGAAATTTAAGCTACTACGAAAAATGGTTGTTAGCAAACTTGAACATTATTCCAAATATTAAATAATTTTCGAAATTTCTGTTCCTACGAAAAATGGTTGTTAGCAAACTTAAACTTTATTCCAAAAATTGAATATTTTACGAAATTTATGCTACTACGAAAAATGGTTGTTAGCAAACTTAAAAATTATTCCAAAAATTAAATATTTTACGAAATTTATGCTACTACGAAAAATGGTTGTTAGCAAACTTTAAAAATTATTCCAAAAATTAAATATTTTACGAAATTTCTGCTCCTACGAAAAATGGTTGTTAGCAAACTTGAACATTATTCCAAAAATTCAATAATTTACGAAATTTCTGCTACTACGAAAAATGGTTGTTAGCAAACTTAAACATTATTCCAAATATTAAATAATTTACGAAATTTCTGCTAACTATAAAAATAAAATAAATTAAAATAAAATAAAATAAAATAAAATAAAATAAAATAAAATAAAATAAAATAAAATAAAATAAAATAAAATAAAATAAAATAAAATAAAATAAAATAAAATAAAATAAAATAAAATAAAATAAAATAAAATTAAATTAAATTAAATTTAATTAAATACCATAAAATAAAATAACATAAAATTAAATTAAATTAAATACTATGCAACAAAAATCTCACGTTGCTGAGCAACGGGCTTACAGCTAGTATAATTTAATACGTATTTTTTTGTATTCAAATATTTCGTGTCATATTTATATAGTTGTATTATTGAAATAAGAATATATCTCTCATAGAGGTAAGTAAGCAAGCTTCGTCGTTCGATGTGGCGCATACCATGTAACAATAATTTAAAAATTTGTTTGGATATGTAAGTTATTCCTTCCATTTGCGTTTCAATCTGAAAGTAGGCGTTTATTTACTCGGGCAGTTAATTTTAATAAAAGAAATACGATGAACATATTTTTTATAAGCTACGCATATTTTAACATAGTTCTAAAACATTACACAATGTTTATATTCATAATTATTATTCAGAAAAAGATATTGTTAATTATATAATTATTCATCTTAATTTAATACAACTTAGGCACGTATTGATTCTGATGAAAATGATTGAAACATACAAGCATTAAATTATAGCGTCGCATAAAGAACTAAAAGATTTTAATGAATTAAAGATTTATTTCGATAAAATGGAGTAATAGCCATTGAGGTACGTTCTGTAAACTTTTTAATGTACTGATTTGTTCTGTAATATGTAAGTCTTGCAATTGGATTCTGAAAGGGTGTAGATTGCTCCAAAAAGCCTCGCTATGGCCCTGGTGATATATGCAATGGGTGATGAAGGGTACAATTCTTCTACAAGGGTATTCTGACAAATATGTATTGTAAACATATATATCCCATAATGTTATTAATATGTTTGATTAATTTGACGGTTTTTGCATGGAAATTCATTTTTAATATATAATAAAAATTGATAAGTTTGTTATTTCATTAGTTTTCGGTTTTTAATTGTAATCGTAAAACATCGATTACGATTATTTGATCGAATTTTTTTATTTTACCGGGCGTGTAGAAAAGGACAATTCATTTAATAACAATACCATTTACATGTGTATTTATGAAAGCGGGTGAAGGAGGGATGTTAAAAATTATTACCAAAGAAAATAAATTTAATTGAGGGAGCCACTGGTTTTGTTCGTTGAGTATTATTCTTGCTACTTTGTGTTATTGAAATAAATAGGTTTGCTACTTAATATAACAATGAGGTGAATGTAAATAATTATAAGGACTTGTGTCGTTGTCAGTTGTATTTATATTTGACTGTTTCTGAAACATGAAACATCACTACACCTACATACGAATTATTTATAAATGCATAATAGTATCATCTCGCGGTCTGCATCGTAGGTGCCCCCCGTCGGGCATATTGTGATGGTGAGCTGACACCTTTATTTGTTTTTAAATTGCCCACAGACCCTGCCTTCCCCCCACCCCATTTTAACGTTACCTTCTCTTCATATATCCTCAGTTGGAAGATTCCTTCCTTGCCACGCAGTCTCACTATCGGGCTGTAACATCTCGCGAGTATCGCTCGCCTGGTATAGTATTGCCACATTTATTAATTCTTTATTGTATTATCGCCGCCTGTGTGGTCGAGTGGTCAACGTCGTTGGCTACCGCTACGGAGGTCACGGGTTCAAATCCCAGTACGGGCAGTTTTATAAATTGATTTTTCAATCGATTTATGAATTTCTGTTCAAAGGCATGTATGTATATGATGTCTTAAATTCCCCCCTCCCACCCATTCTATCCTATGGACGAGGCATATCGAGAGCGATTAGCTAACCACTAGTCCTGTTATAGCCTTTTCCCTCTATTTCTACTCTCTTTGGAAAAAGAGAGGTTGAGCAACTGAGTAACAAGCAGTTCTCGTAGAAATACTTCTGTTGAGATAAACTCCATTAGGAGTCCATATGCTCCACATTGGGAGCGGACATGGTTAAAAAAATAATAATTATCTGTTCATATCGACAATCTAAAAACAATATGTAAAAAAAAATCGTAAAAGTCATGTGTATGAATATAATAATTATTATATCAGTTACTACTTAAATTGAAGCTAATTTATGATGTTTATACTTAACTACTGCTATGTTGACGAAAAACAAAACAAAAACTTTTTTTCACAACGCATTTTATTTAATATAACGAGCTTTTGTATACATCGTAACGGGTTGACATTCACTTTTTTTTTCAAAAAATATGTCTTGTTGAATATTGTTTTTTTTTTACTTATTGGTTTTAATATTTTGACTAAACGTATTTAAACTTGAATTGCAAAGGTATTTTTATTTATGAAAAAAAAACATTTGCTTTTTTTATCCACAGTAATAGAATTTTAATTCACGTGAATGTCAACTAATTACGTCACTTTTAAAAAAAGGTATAACGTATTTAAATTAACTTTTTATGTATACTGTAAGCAGATAATTTAAAATTTAAATTTAGACAGTTAAAATTTCATTAATTGATTGCGAAACGATGTTAATAATTAATTTAAAATCGAAAATCGAAAAAAATACTTCATTGAAAGAGTGTGTCTACAAATATTTAGGTATTTTATAAGAAAGCGATTAGCGTGTAGTATGGCTCTGTTTAATAATGAAAAAATAATTATATATTTCCGATTTACAGTTATGTCCGTTTTGATTTGTTAGAACGTTGATACAACAAATTATGAAGACGTCACCCAAGAACGGATGGGAGCACGACTTTGAGCGCCTTTGTACCAGATGCAAGTTGTTGTCAACATTTGATTATTGAACTCTTTCTCCAAATATATTAATCCACAATGCGATCAATGCAAAAACAACAACACGAAAAAGTGATCATCGTAATTCATTTATTTGAACGGAAGTATGTTTGACATTTTATAAAAATAACAGAAAAATAAAATTAGCAAATAAATCTGATAGTTCATTATACCCACGTGTCTAGGAATTTTAAAGTCGTACATAAAACTATGAATAATTTTTTAATATGTATTTAACATATCTTAAATAACTGGTAACTATTTATATATACATATTACTGAATATTATTAAGCAAAGCATGAATGGTTTTTTGCTGTCGAAAGATTAAGAGTTGGATAAGAATTAACATAAATTTTATAATGTACCCTTTACTGATGAACGGAAAGTAGATCTTTCAAATTAATATAAATAATTCACGCACGATAATAACAGTTATGAAGGAGACTGTTTTATGATGTTTGATAATTATTATTGTGCAAAAAGGCACCAAATCACAACGAGAGATAAAAGACAAATAATTAAGAAAGAGATAAAAAAAAATACAATTGTATAGAGCTTAAGTACCTTAACATTGTATAATAAAGTTTATGTTGAGAATCTAGAATTCGGGTCACTTTTACTTACATTATGTATTTACAATATATTAGTTTTAACTGGATGACAGACGAGTCTCATTAGATAACATTCGCGCTTTCAATCACTCTCACATAATATAGAATAACTTTATATCTCTTGCATCGTGCGTAAGGGTAGTGTTGTGAAAGCGTAGAGTATATTGTAAGAAATTGGTTTCCATTAACCGTGTTAATTATAATATTATTTCCAGGTCTTTGATTGCATGTGTTTTAATATGGGTATTGCCACATAATTAATATAAACTATTTAAGTTTATATTTATATATATATCTATATTTAAATCCGTGTCCACTCCCAATGTGGAGTATGGTCTTCTTATAAAAGTATGCAAACATAAGTTTTTCTACGATACCTGATTCTTACTCAGTTGCTCAAACTCATTTTTTCGAAGAGAGTAGAACAGGGTCAAAACAGAAAAAGTGGTCAACTAACCGTTCTCGTTAATGTGAAGATTGGAAGGGTGTTTTTAGACATAAAGAACACTTTACAAATTTTGGTCGTACTGGGATTTGATCCCGTGAGAGATCTTCTGGAAATCCAACGAGATTGACTAAATACGCCTTTTTTTAAATTAGCCAAAAAAAAAATTAAAAGGTTGCACACAACATTCCCGTGGTATACCTTATGACCACTCATTGTGATGGACACCTTTGGGCATGATAATATTCAACGGAATTACAAGCCACTTTATTATATTGTTGCCGTGTGAGTTACTTTCGACCAATCTTTGGCTGTGTATCAAATCACCTCACCTTTGCATTGTCCAATTGATTCCAGCGAACGGGAACACCGTCCGAAAATACTTTCTTTATCTCAGCAAAGTTGCTTTTATTGTACAATAAAGTAATCATGTTTGGCAGTTAGCTCGAATCAATAATTTCTGCGAAAAGTGCTGAAATGCGCTATTGCAATTTGTTAACATAAGTAAAACACGGTTTAAAGTTTATTGATTGATACTTTCGATGGTTTCGGCGGTAACTTTGTGGAAGTTTATTTTAATAGAAAATTTAAATTAACTTTGATTATTCCACGTATTGTGTTACTAACTGTGACACGTGTTTCGCCTCTTTCAGAGATCTTTCTTAAAAAGGAAAAATCTCAATCTGATTGATTGCAACTCATTAGTATCATTATTTGTTTGCTTTATTTCGATTCTACACCCCCCTCCTTGCTCCTCTTAAAAGGAAAAGAAACCCAAAAACTCCATTTTGTAATTTCATAATTTCATAATTTTAAAATGTTAGAATCAATCTTGTTTCATTACTTAAGCAAACTTTGCGATAGTAAGTCTGAAGATGCCTCTGAAAGAGGCGAAACACGTGTCACAGCTAGTAACACAATACGTGGAATAATCAAAGTTAATTTAAATTTTCTATTTATTGATTGAATTTACTTGGTAGAACTCTATTGTTCGAACAAAAAAAAAGGTCTTTGAGTTTTTTTCCCTTTCAACAATCCCGGGATCACGACAAACTAATTGGTACGGGTACGGAGGCCACGGAAAAATATGAGACTTAACAGAGGCCACGAGCTCAAAAAAACGAGAAACTATGATCTATCTACATATATGATACATTTTGGAAGTAAAGTTTTAAAAAAATCTTTTCATTAACATTTGACAATGAACCACATTTAAGTGACTGTTAACAAGTTTTTACTATAATAGAAATGTCGATAATAAGGCAAGTTTACAATCACCAGAAAACTAGGATTGGCAAGCGTTGATTTAATCTAATTAAAATCATTATGTTCTACATTAATATCGGCTGTAGAAAGAAAAAATTACGTAACCCGCATATATCAAATTTTACAGGAGGCGCAAAAAACGTGTTTTGATGATTTTGGGCATATGCAAATTATGAAATATACACAACCATAAAGTGCACGGAGGCTTCTAAACTGATGTAAAATTGACATAATCTAATATTAATTAAAGAAATTGTCTAGGTAAAACCTTTATTTCAGTCTTTTTGCTTGGCTTTAATTTTTTACAAGCTCATCTTTTTCAAACATAAAAGCTAAATTCAGATACTAATTTGGCATTTGCAGCTTGCGTTATTTTGATAGAACGTGTATCGAGTATGATACATTATGATTATTGAAAAAAAACTGTGAGCTACGTCCTTTTTCCTTTCCACAGTCGATATGTAAACAATTATTTTGTGTAAAAACAAACATCTTGCTAAATATGGAATGTGCGTGGCAAGATTATAGTAACATATCAAAATATTCAACATAAGAACTTCATATGTAGAGTTAGAGGGCTTGAAATTGTGTTATAATAGATAAAGAAATTGTTTTATATTACTTTGACTGGAATGAAACACTAAGTGTCTATAAAAAAAGTCTCAAAGAAAATATAATAATACGTGTATAATACTCACGTAGGAAGTGAACTATGAAATATTAATAAACGTATTCAACCCAAAGTAAATAAAAAAGAACGTAATTGGATGAGTTTATTACTCGCTCTTTATATTCCTCGGCAATAAATAATATTATTAAATGTGTACAAATAAAAAAATCTTTTATTCGATCAACAAGAAACGCCCAAAGGTCAATATGGCGACCGAACCTTTTTTATAATAATAATATAAGTGGTAATAATAAATTCTGTGTAATATAATACAATAATAAAAGGCAGTAACTTTCATTGAATGAAACGGTATTTAGATTGGATCTGTAAGATATATTCCTTAAGCTCAGAGACAACCAAACGTAGATGAATTTCTGAGATACTTAAAATTGGATGAATTATGTATCAAAATATTTTTTTAATTTCAAAAATGGTGATTGACGGTGATGGTGAATTACATGGTAAGTAATCTTGATAGAAACAATTTGTGTTTCAATATTTTGAATTATTTCTTTGTAAACAATATTTTATTGTAAAATATCAATTGGACCCATTAGAGGTGAAGTGAGCCAAGTGGTATTTTAGAAAAAAATAAGTTTGATGCGTTGTCATATTCTACATTTCAACACGTCTTAAAGTATTGTAAAAGTAAAGAAACCTCAGTTATTACACATTGCAATAGTGTTCTCTCCGTAAAATAAAAATATACAATCCACCAAAACAAAAAATCAAAGACGTGATTGTACTTAAGAAAGTCTATGAAAAAAGTTTAACCGTTTTACTAATTGGCTCACTTAACCTCTAGGGGTTCAATTAATCTAAGCTATTCAATTGTTATTTTGTTGAAAGTTTGAGATTAACCTATAGATTAGAAGATGATTATTATAGTACAATATTTTTAAATATATTTTTTTTAAACCATGTCCGCTCCCAATGTGGAGCATATGGACTCCTAATGGAGTTTATCTCAACAGAAGTGTTTCTACGAGAACTGCTTGTTACTCAGATGATAAACCTCTCCTTTTCCAAAGAGAGTAGGGATAGAAGGATAAAGCTAGGACAGCATTAGTGGTAAGCTAATCGCTCTCGATACGCCCCGTTCATAGGATAGGATGGGTGAGACGGGGGAATTCAAGACATCACATAGATCTATGCCTTTGAACAGAAATTCATAAATCGATTGAAAAATCAATTCATAAAACATTCCGTACCGGGATTTGAACCCGGGCCCTCCGTAGCCGAAGCCAACAACGTTGACCACTCGACCACACAGGTGGCAATATATTTAGAGAACAAAAAAAAAAAAAAATACAAAAAAATACAAAGATAGGCTTAAGAAATGAAAAAGTATTTTTCGAATGCGTTCGTGCACTGGATAAAACCGGAAGATGCCGAAAGGCGAAACCCGGGTCGTTATCGACAAAATATCTTGTGGAAGTGTACAGAATAAAAATAATTCAAATGTGAAAAAGTATTGTTTAATATTTTTGGCGGATATTTTTTTGATTTTAATTTCAAATATTTTCTTGCTTATTTATAATGGGAGACACGTGTTCTGGTCAAATTTTTCAGATATAACAAATTTTCATGAAGATCGTTCAACACAGTTACTAGAAAAACAAGTATGATGAGAACTTTAATAGAATCTACAGGAATATGGACCATAAACCGCAGATATAAAATATTTTGCTTTTAAGCCATGTACGCTCCCAATGCGAAACAATATGAAGTTCTACCGGAGATTATCTGAACATTCGTTTTTATACGATAACCATTTGTTGCTACACAGTTACGCTACAGCCCTTTTTTAATACAGTTAAGATAGAAGGATATGGGGAGGGACAAAACAAGTGGTTAGCTAATCGCGTTTGTCACACCTGTTTTGGGAATCAGATGGATTGGACGGAGTTTCAGACATCAACTGACATCCATGCCTTAGAACAGAAAGCCACCGATCGATTTTAAAACGAAATTGCCAGTACTAGATTCAAGCCCGTTTGCACAGTGACACGTCGACAATTCGACCACGGACATGAGAATTGTTTTTTAACAACTAATAATGTTTCCAAAGATTGACTGTAAAAATTTATCACCCAAACAATGATCTGAATTTATAACATGTTTGGAAGCGTTGAATGGATCTTATATGTAAATATTATGTATACATGTGTTCATTTATTTATTCAGATACAGACGTTAATATCGTATCTTATTATCAGCCATTCAGTCGATATAAGCGCCTTGTCTCAGTGTACAATATCTCACTTTAGAAACGCATACAATATACGTGAGTAGGCATTATTATGCTTATGTGTGTATGCAGAGTTCGCATAAGTGCATGCGTCTTACAACATAAGTGACAGCGACTAAAACACAATGCGATCAAAAAGTAAAATCTGGATTTATACACTTCATTTGAATACTCCCACACTCTAATATACTTTATTACTCTATACATCATATTAATATGCTTTATATTTCCATCTCTATAGAATTATTATATGAATACATGTACAAATAATGTAACTAACTTTACTATTAATACTAGAGCTTTCTTTGATAACAAGCTTCTAACGTGCGATTTATATTAAAATATATATATCGGTTGTGGAAAGGAAAAAATACGTAACCCACAGTATTTCCAAAACAGCTTTATTTCGATAATCACAATATATCCAACTTGATACACGTTCTACCAAAAGAATGTAAACTGCAAATGCCAAATGAGTATCTAAATTTAGCTTTTATGATATAAAAGATGGTCTTATAAAAATTAAAACCAAGAAAAAGACTGAAAAAAAGTTTTACCGAGACAATTTCTTAAATTAATACAAAATTATGTCAATTTACACACCAGTTAACTCTCCGTGCACTTCAAGGTTGTGTTTATTTCATAATTTGCGTATGGCCGAAAATCATCAAAGCACGTTTTTTGTGCCTCCTGTAAAATTTTCAATGTGTAGGTTACGTCCTTTTTCATTTCCACAGTTGATATACATCTTTAAACGCAAATTAAAGTATTAGAATCAATAAAACTTATTTATTCCGTTAAATCAAAATCAACGCAAAAATTGTTAAATAAAACTAATTGTACAATTTTACTTGGCATCATAAGTGCAAATAGTATGACACTACGAGTTATTTTTCACTTGCCATATGTAAGGTAAGTCATATTAAGCAGGAATGAAGTTTGATTATTGTTATAATTATATGATATGTGTATATATATATAATTGTATGGCCAGTTTTATGTTGACAACCGAATTTAACCTAACCGCATTTTTATAGTTACGTCTTTTGACCAAATTTTAAACAAACACTTATCTTTCTACGTTTGTATTGACCAAACATAATATTTATTTTAACCATTCATATAATAAAATACTGACTATGAAGTCATTTTAACGTAGATTAAAAAATGCTTCTTACATTCATGAACCGGGAAAAGGATAATTATCTCAAAAAAATCATTTCAAATATCCTATATTTAGTACACATAACAACATAACAAACCAACCACTATGGATAAATTACTAATTGACCATTGAGAAGATCTGGGGTAAGTTTCTATGCCTTGAAATAAGCTTGTGAATTTGATAAAGAGTGCATTAGTACCTTAACAACATATTTTTAGATTTTCCGAGTTAATATCAGTGGCGAAGCCATAAATTGAGGGCTCTTATAGAAATGAGGTGGCTATTTATCTTGGTTTCTTGTCAGGTGAGAGTCAGTATTATATTTTATAGAAAACTTTTTTTGCCAGCAATGATTTAAAATATATCTATTACCGTTTGCATCTAGGTGACTCGAATATCAATAACATGGTGTATGTTTTTATTTAATTTATGCCTCAAATATAAAAATATGTAATGGGATAGCGCTAAATTAAATTATAAAATTTACAACACAAAAGACCATGATAATAAGAGTGAATAAATATGCATCAATTAAATCATATAATTGTACTTAAGCGGGTCTACGTTGTAAAATAAGCCATTAGAAACAATACAATTCCACGTTAAACTCACCACTATTTTACATATCATTTAAGGTTATATTCGTCAGACCGAGCTTTAAGTTGAAATAACGAAACCTGATCGTTTTGATTGCTGATAAATTGTATTGGATATTAAACATTAGTAATTTTGTTATAAAGTGTCGTAAGTAGCATTATATGATAGTGCTTAAAATTGGCTCTGTGTATTCATTAAATAAAACCGAGTTTTGCTTGACACGTATAAACGTTTGGCCGTTAATTGAAATGTTAAAAGCAATGTTTGTATAGTCGCCAGGTCACAGGGTCGGATCGAGGCGACGGATTTATGAACTCAATTATTAAGTTAAATTATACGATAAAACATTCTTTTTCGTGGTAAGCTTGAATGGTAATTTGTATTTGTTTTTTAAATATTAATAAATCAAAATGTCTCTATTGATGAACATTAAATTACCATATCTACCTAGTGATTATTGAGTGTTAACAGTATTTATAAAATAGGTTTATGTTATTTGAAGAAACTATTATACAGGGGGACAAACTTTGCTGCTTTTTTTATCGTCTAGTGATGTGGAATGATTAAGGAATTTGTAGATAAATAATTAATTGAAGTAACTAATTATAAATACTATTTCTATTGAATTATTTAAATACTGAAAAAGTGTAAAATATTTTTTGAATTAAAATACTATTTATGCTTTCATTAAATATTCCTAATTTTTTCATTTTTAAAATGGCAGCTGTTAATTGGAGCTTTTTTAAATTTAGAAAAAAAACAGTTTGTGTTTTTTTTATTTTACTTAGTGAATGATACAGTTTTGGAAATAAATTGTGGTGAGTTGAAAACATTTATGAAAAATACACACCAGGGCATTAAAAATGCCAACGGCGACCTATACATTTCATAAATTAAATTGTAAGTGAAAATGCAATATAAGACCTCAAATGAGACGTTTTAAAAATTGTATATACATATCGACTGTGGAAAGGAAAAAGGACGTAGCCACCAAATAGCAAATTTCACAGGAGGCACAAAAAACGTGTTTTGATGATTTTGGATCATATGCAAATTATTAATTGTACACAACCTTGAAGTGCAAGGAGACTTCTAATATGGTGTTAAATTGACATAATCTAATACTAATTAAATAAATTATCCAGGAAAAACCTTTTTTTCAGTCTATTTTCTTGGTTTCAATTTTCACAAGACCATCTTTTTTCAAACTTAAAAGCTAAATTTAGATACTAATTCGGCATTTGCAGTTTACATCGTTGTGGTAGAACGTGTATCAAATTAGATACATTGTGATCATCGAAAAAAATCTGTTTTGAAAAACTGTGGGTTATGTCCTTTTCCCTTTCCACAGTCGATATGTAAGAAATGTATCGTTATGTGATTTTTTTTAAAAAACCTTCAAACGAATTTTACATGCATAAATAAATGTCTCTGTTATTAAAACTGAAGCTTTTCGTATAATCTGAACGAATTGCTTAGAATAAAGACTGTTTAGAAAAGTGTAACCTATTGGTTCCAATCCACATTTGTTCCTTTAAGTTTTTCTGTTGCAGAAAGATCTTTCTCACTGTAAATCAGAGGTGGGATGGAGGGGCTCGCGCGAGCCCTTGTTAAATTTTACCATGGTCGGCGAGCCCCTTGTTAATTATAGCGAAATCAATATTCTCAGATTACTTTAGTATATTACTGCAATTTCCGACTAATATATTATCTACAGCAGCTTAGTATACACACTAGTCCTTTTTTAACCATTTGCATTGATAATCATACGGTAAATTGCATATTGTTACATATAATAAGTGCATTAAATTACAATCGATTGCTTGTTTAAGTATTGCATATAATTGCGTAGGAGTGATACAAAATTCATTCCTTCCCTAGAACACCGAAAATTGCTTTGAGATTAAGCGAGCCCTTTGTTAACGTATTGAAAGCCCACCGCTGATGTAAATTCCCCATCTGAGAATCTTTATCATCTGTATACTCATTATAGTTGTTATTTGATTTAAATATATTAATTGAAATGTAAATTAACTTGGTTTAAATAATAACAAATCTAATTGATTTCGAATAGCGGTGTTTTCTTAATAATCAATACAACGAAAGAAGAACATAGTAAGGACATACAGCCATAGGGGAAATGAAATAAAATGCATTTAATCGTAAACATCACATTATATAATTTTCGTACGACTATTTTTTATCAGTTTTCGTCAATTTAATGTCAAGTATTTTTAGTTTCTGTATACCACAAATGTGGAGTAAGCATCGCTTAAAAATGCTAAAAATAACAACAAATATTGAAGACATAGATATATGATTAAAAATACATAAAAAAAATGACGACTGAAGATTTTGAAATGAGGTTTTAAACTATATGCTAATTAATACATTTGACATGGTTTTTGGTATAAACATAAACAGTTATAAATTTTATCTTCACGACAGTTAAGTGTCAATCAACCTGTATAATAATTATTGCCTTATATTTGTGTTTGTTTTCAGCAACATGAACTTAAGGATAATATACTATAATCAATAGGAATAATTCAGCCAATGAATGTATTTCTAAACTAATGACATATTAATTAAATGTTTGGCAGCAAAAGGCAATATTTCACCACTTATTTTGACGAGGGACGTTCGAAGAGTCTTTATATTTTTAAAAAGCTTTACTTCAATACTATTATAAGTACTATTTTGTGTTTCATTTGTTGTAGATTTCGTAACATTCAATACAGTATTTACAACATTCACAGCTTCAACCACATAATATATTATCTTATTTGTTTTATGAAATAAATAAAATAAAACATTTATTGCATTGATATTTTATTCATAAGACAAACATTTATTATGTACAAAAAATTCCGCATGCCACTTTTTTTTATTCTTATATCGTCACCAATATTGTAAAAATACGTAACTATTTTTTTGATAAAAGTACTATTTTATTTTTTGTATTTTTGTATTTACACATATTATTATTTTCAACGCCAAACTCATTTATGAATTATTTCAATACAATACAATACAGAGCGATATTAAAAACTTGTTTAATTTTGCAGTAATATCGTTTTTGTCTCTCCTGTCAAATTAAAATAAATTCGAGATCTGTTCTTGCAGTATTGCGTAATTTTTAAGTGCTGTGTAGTATTATTGTTAAGCTTAAAATTTGACATTTTAATTTAAAAGATGTCAAAAACAAAGCTGGCATTATTATTCGAAGAATACACGTAAGATACAATAATACGTATTGATAAAAAAACTTCTTAAAACTAACCACTAGCTTCAGTGCAATATAACAATAATTTAAAGCTGTATACCTCCGGAGTCATTCCGTATCAATTATAAAATATCCATATACATTGCCTTAATACTATATTTTTGATCTTAATTGATAATAATTTATGTTGAAAACAAATATTTTGTAAATTTTAACTATTTAACGTATCCTCAGCCGTTCTTAGTATACTAAAGATTTGCATACGAATTTGTATAAAAAAAGACTAAACCTCGATATTATTTGTACATTTTCTGTCGTGTGTCTAATAAATAAATTCCGTTCCTCTTAATTTAAGCGGGCGTAATTAACATTTTTGTAAATTTTCACACAAAAGCTTTCAAAATTAAACTTTTTAATTTTTGTGTACCACGTGCACTATAAAATTGTTTACGATTTATCATTATTATCATATAACTATAGCGAATAAAGTTTATTTATTGCTGTTTGAAAATTTAAAATTTAGTATTGCAAAGGTTAAACATATAGTTTTTAATATCAATGTTTTATATATTAAGAGTACCTAGTAAATTCACCTAATGTTTATTTAAAATTAATAATATTTTATTTGCGCCTTATGAAGTTCTAATAAAGTTATTTGCTCAGCAATACAAACTGTCTGCTTAGCAGAAATAACACTTTGAGTACCTATTAAATTACAGGTAAAGCAATTCGGAGAATGTGAGCTCTTCAGTGTCTATTAAATTATAATTATATAGTAAAAATCACTATAAAATAAAATTCAAACTATTTCTTGTTGAAATACTTTTTAAATATTAATTAATTATTATACCAGACCCACACTTAATAATAAGAACGATATTATTTTAAAACCACCCAAAAAAAACAATATATATATATTTAAGAGGTCGAAAGAACTCGTTTCTTACTGTATACCGAATAAAATATTGAAGATATCTTAGTTGAATCAATATCAATTATATTTAAATATTATAGTTTTATTGATGAAAAATTTTGTTTTGAAATCGCACTTCTTTTTTTTTTATTAATACGATTTCAAATAACACTCTCTCTCTCTCTTTGTCTCCTTCTTTTTATCTGTTGAAAGTGTGTTAATTTTTTTTTACAGGTAACACTGCCACTTCGTAATATAATAATACTGTTTATATATTACTATAATTAAGTTCATCTTGTCCATTATAATTTGATATAAAAAAGCATTCAATTAATAGTTTTTTTTTATTATAATGTCATTATTTTATGATAGAAAAAATTACCAGAATATGAAGATGTAACACTGAATTTAAATACACAGTGATATTTAAGATTTCGATGGCTAATTAATACATAATTAATATTATATTTGTGTTCATGGTAACTGATTTTATTTTATTTTATTAATAGCGAACAGCTATCGAAGTTTTTTTTATCAAAAAATAAACAAAATTCAAATTTATCCGAAGACATAAAAAGCAGTTTTTAGTACTATTTTCTTCGCTTTAACAATGCCAACGAATTGATTTTTCGACTAATTTTATTACCACAAGCGCTTAAAAATTATTGTTACTAAAGATTGTTTGATAGTTTCGTTTATTTATTTACTTTTAACAACAATGTTTACCATTTTTAAATGTATTGTTGAATGAATTATTTATAACGGCAATTAATTATTGTGAAAATGATTCTGTCACAGTATAAATTTAAAATATTGTATTTTATTGTTGAAAAATGTTAAGTAAGAGCCTTATACCATAATCTCTTTGAATGTATATATTATATTTTATATAAAAATCACCAATGAGAATTGAAATCATTTGGTTGTTTAATTTTGACGACCGGTATTTGTTTTGATTGGTTTGATATCGAGTTATTCACAAATGAGATAGATACATATTTGTATGTTGTTTTATACAAATAATGTATATGTTTTACCAACCGCGCTTCGTCTTAATTTATACATATTTAAAAAAAATATATCCGTTTCGTATGTGAATAATATGAACTCGTAATAGAGAATTTAAATATCACATGTTTAATGGGAACTGGTGTTAAATAATATGCGTAACGTCTCTCTCAAGTAAGGTTAATGGTAAAGAGATTGGATAAGGAAAGGCATAAAAGTAAGCTTAAAGCTCTCACCACCGATCGCTTTCAGGAAAAGAAGGTTGGATGAGAAAAGTTGACTATATCAGAGAAATCCAGACCTTTTTATATAAAATATACAATGAAAATAATGTGAATATAATTCTTATTTAAAGATGTAAGTTTTTACAGCAAAACATATAAACTTTATGTTATTATAAGCTATGATATTTATATTTTTCACGGCTTACAAACAATCCTACAAATATTTAGTGTTAACTAGGGCTTGTCGGTTTTTAAAAATCGGTTTTTTGGCTAAATTTGTGACATTCGAAAACCGGTTTTTCAACTTCGTAACCGGTTGTACCAAATTTTCCATAAACGCGTCTATAAACAAAAGGACAGAACATTTGGATCTTTTATTTGATGGCCTAAAAACCGTATGCCCCACATAAACATTACCCAGCGAAAGGGTATTTTCAATATCAGAAAATTTTGTTACAAAACGATCTGTGGACGCTTTGTGTTTTCTTAAATCATATTTTCTGAAGAGTAACACCAAATAATTTTTTGTTGTGTATAGTTATGTATATAAATAAACAACATTAAAAAAATGAACTTTTTCTCGCTATTTTAATTGAATTATCAATTTTTTGTAAAACTTAGAAAGCCGGATGAAACCAATTTTCTGACAATATTGATATTCGAAAACAGGTTTTTTCAAAATTCGGTTTTTGTATAAGCCCTAGTGTTAACCATTAATGTATAAGATTTTTTAAAATAACTTGACATATTATTTAAATGTATCTTAACTTCAGTTTATTTTACTGCAAACTTAAACGCATCGTTAAAATTCTTGTTCAGTTCATCACCTTGGACTTGCTTTATATTATTTTTTGTCACTTTCGCACTTTTGTATATAAACGAAAAGCTCACTTATTTGCGTCCCTTTTTCACGTATGCTAATTTTTGCCTTACCTTGTTATCTTACAATCAATTTGTTCTAACAAACAGAACACTTGTGATATATAGTATACTTATAAATTATAATATTGCATATTTAAATATAAATAAATATCATAAGTGGCAAATATATATGGAGTCGAGATTTTTTTGTTACGCATTCATCATGATCAATATTTATGAAATCATGTAGCTTAAATTTATTGAAATTTAAGCCATAAGACACTCTTAATAAATTGTAAAAAAAAAAAATAGTTAAGTTAAAATAAAAGTATTCAACTAAATTTTAAAACTGTATGTACTGGGACTTGAACCAGTGACCTCCGTAACCGAAGCCAACGACGTTGACCACTCGACCACGCAGGCGGCAAATGGATAAAAAAAACAAGATTTTTTAAACTTAATGTTAAAAAATCCTTGTCTTCTTAAATTTAAATGTAAAATGTGAGAAAATCTTAATACGCCCGTATGTTATCAAACATGCGAATTGATGTATCTTAAAAATCTTAAAATAAATTAATAATACTTTAACGACTTAGAGCTGCATTCAAATGTTCTAGAAATTATTGTTTTGACGTATCTTATCATGTAGGGTTTTACACTGAATGTTAACGATTTGGTTATAACTTGTGACATAAAAATATTATTTAATCTCCATTAAGTTTTTTTGGTTTCATCATGATTTTCATGAATAACCTCAATTATGTTTGCAAATTCAATTATTTGTAAGATAGGTTATAATATTTAACATAATTTTGAATATTGAGGTAACCCATGCCTTGATGTTGATTACTTAATATTCTGTTTGTTATTTTTTCTAGGTGCATGGAAATAGTCCATACGGCAGGGATGACGAACCTATGGCACGCGTGCCCGAGGTGGCACGTTTGAGAATTTGGATGGCACGCTAACGATTTCCAAGTTCAAAAAAATTTATATGTTTGAAAAATTAATGTTTTGATTAAATAATCCATGAATTATTTATTTATTCAGTTCTACTAAGTTTGAAATGTTTTCCAAGATAAATGACAATCGCTTTAATTTTATTTTTTCTACTTCGTTAAAAATTTACTGCTTGTGCACGCCACACAATCGAGAAATAATATTTGAGGATTTTTGGCACGCGGACTCAAAAAGGTTCGCCATCCCTGCCCAACGGCATCACAAAAAATCACGTCGTACAGTTAACTGCTCATTTGTTGTAGCTAATAAGTCACTGGTCATATTGGAACTAGATTCGGAGATCACTGTCTGTAGGTAGACAGATTTCTGTAGGTTGATTCATAATATAATTTGTTCGTTTTTAAGAACTCATGAATTTTCAATAAAAATCTCTAACCACTGAAACTATTTATTATATCGGCACCATCTGAAATATTAAAACAATATATTAATTTTGGTTTTCAACCACGACAGTTTATGCCTAATCTTTGATCTAATGAGCGTGTTCTTAATGCGAAACAAAAACCCATAATTCAAAATATTTACCGCTAACATTTCATGGGTGAAATTCACACCCCTAAACTTGTTTCTCTAATCGAAAACAAGGGTAGTTTAACGAAATTTTAATAAGAAAATATTCAGGGACGTATTTTTAAGTAAAGTAACATAATAAGAAATTAAACCGTGAAAAATTATCTAAAAAAAGATTGAATGATTAATGATAGAAGTTTAATATTTTGCATAATTTTGATATAAACATCATTGATATCTTCGAGAGAAATGTTTTGTAAATGAGGAGCAAACATTCAAAAAGTGTTTTGTCACAAATTTTGAAAAATGGCGTTTTATATCAATTCTAATAGCCCATAATAAAACCTATGAATGGAAATCAAAATTAGTGTTCAAAAAGGTTTCTTTTCATATTAAAATGAAATCAGAAAGTTGACACATTCATACAAACCGTCACTTTTGCAACACTTAAATCATCATTTACCAAGCTTTGTATTTGTGTGACAAAACACTTTTTGAATGTTTGCTCCTCAAATTCTGTGTCTTTCTTATGGTATGAATAGCTCTGTTCTTCCGCGTACTTCTGACGGCTTGCAAACCGTCAGAAGTACGCAGAAGAACAGAGCTAGTGACTTTTACAACGATAAGTGATTTTTATATTATACATATTATTCCTATGCATGTAAGATATTTATTTTCCCATAAAAATATTGTCTAAAATAAAAAATAAATGAGTGCCTGAAACTTTGAAAAATTGGACGTGTTAATTTGTTTTATTTTTGTAATACGGGTTGATATTTGAAATACTGGTATAAATATCCCTAATCAACATAACAGTATGTCTTACATGACAAGGAAATTCAACGAGAGAAGAGGGTAGTTCGGCAAAATTGTGAAAATTATTATCCGTATTAAGTAAAAAACTACAAATTTATGATAATTCAGATCAGTACACCCCTGTTAATATATTTTACCTGCTTTGCGGATAGTTACAATCATTTTATAAAAGGCCATAAATAATTTCGAACCTTTTCAACAGGTGATGGATAATTTAATGAAGTATAATTTTATTAAACGTTTTTAAGGGGGTGAAAACAACTGTTATCAATATACCTACTATTAAACCAGCTCATCATCATTATCATCAAGAGTTATTAAGCAACATTTTTGTTTAAAAAAAACCATTAAAAATAATTTCTTATAATCACAAATTATAATCAGAAAAGATTAAGAATTCCAATCATTACTGAAAAGAAATTTGATGCTAATTTAGGAAACTTCAAAATGGAGTGTCGGGTTTAACGTTTGATAAGTATATTGGAAATCCATAATTATTTTTTTTCAGTCTTGTATTTAAATTTTTGTTTTGTTCAATAACGAATCCCAATACGCACATATTTTTTCAATATAATTATGGACTTCTGTTTGAAGGTATGTATGTTTTTGATGTCTCAAATTACTTTCCACCAGCTATCCGATCCTAAAAATGGGGCGTAGCGAGTGATTAGCTAATTATTGGTACTGCCCTAGCTCTATCGTTCTATCCCTACACTCTGAAAAAAGAGGTAGAGCAACTGACTAACAAGCAGTTCTCGTATTAAAAATATGTTATGATAAACTCTTTTATGGGTTTGTGTGTTCCATATAGGAAGTAGACATGGGTGAAAACAATAGAAAATACTATTTTCGGGTATGGGTTTGAGTCCTAGTACGGACACTTTCATAAATTGATTCCCACTCATCCGAATCTGAAAATGTGACATAGCAAGAGTGATTACCTAACAACTAGTTATTTTCAAGCAACATTCCTCTACCCTTTGCTCTCTTCCAATATTTATTCTTTTGAGTGACTGAAGAACAGTCAGTTCGATACAGGACTATATGCTTCAAATTAAGGGTGGCTATGGAAAAAAAAGAGTTTAAAGTAATTAAGTTTTGTAATAAATAAAATAATTAATTCTCGCAAACTATTTCACTTTTACAATAAAATATAATCTACTAGTATCTATATTAAAATGAATTGTATACCGGGGGAATGATTTCATCAATTTATCCATATAAATTAAATTTAAAATTGCGTGTAAAAACGTGGGCTAGGTTTTCATGTTTGAGTGTAGCTTATAATTATATTCACTACGCTTATACATACAAACAAATACGTCGAAGTGACTTCTTTTCAACATGATCACGGTTAAATAATGACGTTTCACTAATCATTACAAAATTAAGCTCCCATTGAAATATAATAGGCGGATACTTAAATTCTATTAAAAGAATCCCGCATGAGAAGTTAAACGTTTCTTGCCACTGTCGCTCAAAGCTAAGGATTAAAAGGGATTAAGTCCCACCGCACGACAAGACAAAGCGAAATACATGAATATCGTTTACTGAATTCAAATAAAGCGAATAATACAATTAAGACTCTTGCCTTTTGCGGAGAATTTGTAATATGCTCTTGAAAAACGCACCTTCTTTTTGTCAACACCAAAATGACCGGTTTGGTTTAACTGCAGATATTTATAATATAAAACAGACAGTATATGATGTGTCTGTTCGCCTGTTACAAGAACTCCTAAGCCGTGAACAATAGCGACGTGACATTTGCATATGTGATTCTGGATATTTTAAACTATATAACATTATAACTAATCGATTCACTATAGTTTGTTGATGTTACACGAGATAGGTCTATCTACGGTATTACTTTAAACTGTCAAAATAAGCTGGTACCAAAATCACACTTTAATGAGGACGCAAATATTTGTATTTCAAGTGTCTGCGTTTGGAAGTTTAATACCACCAAGGTAAAGTCGGGCAGTACAAAGTCTTATATATGTATATACAGACGCACTTTATTTACAAAAGCGTGGATTATTATAAAGAGTTACTTATTTGTGATTTAGAAGAAAATGAGTGTGGCATTTACACGTAATGAGTTTGAATATATCGTGAGCAAAACCGGGTAATAAACCAAGTGATTTCAGTAAAGCATCCAATCCCGGGATCAGGAGTCCCGAAATGCTGGGATACCAACTCAGTTTGCAATTCCGTAATTCCGGGATTGTTTTAATAAATTCCGGAATTTTAAGATACACAAATAGCATTTAAAAATTTCAAAGTAGAGTTAAAAAAGGTCTGACACTTTTGAATAACTGTGGAATCTCAAGTAGTTGTGGCATGATATAATGGCGAATTATTAATCTCGAGATCACGGGATTATAAAATTGTGAATACTGAAATCCTGGAATCACAAAAAAGGCCAGGATTGGATGTCTTAGAAGAGAGGTTAAAAACTTCAAAATACAAAAAAACGATGCGAATAAAAATTTTGCTCCGTTTCGTATTACAATACATATAGTGATTCAAAACAACGTGTTGGCTATTGTAGGGTTAAAAACATTATAGCATTGCAGGATTTGTCTTCAAAAAGGCGGTGTGTCGAAGCTCTAATTGGTTTTAAGATTAAGCTCGCAGATTGTGTACATTGTGAAACCAGAAAAGAAAGAAGTGGACGGTTTCGCAAGAATTTTTGATGCCGTTTGAGAAAGATTAGCGTCGCATTGTTTGTTATTGTAACTCGACAAATAATGTTCTTACCGAGAATCAAGTGGGGCTAAATCAAGCGAAATACTTTTCAAAATCATTTATTTCAGATTCTGCTGCAAGATAAAAGCAAGTTTTTTTTGTTATTGTTAAATTGATTTTTTGTTTTATTTATATTATTATTGGTTATAGATTCGAATTTTGACATCGAAACATTTAAATTATATTGAAATTGTATTTAAGTGCAAGCGTAATGTAAAAAACCTTCAATTATTCAATTTTTTTTTTCGTTTTTGTGATTGACTACATATTAGATAAACTTTAAATCCGAAGCGAATATGATTTTCAAAAAATCTAAATGAATCTTGAAGCTAAAGTTACTGTTTATATTTGTGGAATGGATATTTTACGACTGGCTTTGCAACCATTGAAGTTTTGTGATGTACGTATATGTCACAGTCATATTTGTATTGGAATATTTGTACACTCAATTTTTTATTTTAAACGATAGAACGTTTCACAAAAAACCGTGTATAAATTTATAAAATTCGACAACAAATTGGAGATTGGAGAGGAAAAATTAAAGAAGTACTAATTTTGTGAAATACATCAACAAGAGGTTTACTTAACCGTTTTAATACAATTGAGGAGCATACATTCAAAAAGTGTTTTGTCACAAATTTTGAAAAATGACGATTTATATCAATTCTGATAGCTCATAATAAAACCTATGAATGGAAATCAAAATTAGTGTTCAAAAAGGTTTTTTTTCATATTAAAATGAAATCATAATGTTGACACATTCATACAAACCGTCACTTTGGCAACACTTAAATCATCATTTTCCAAGCTTTGTATTTGTGTGACAAAACACTTTTTGAATGTTTGCTCCTCATTAATACAATATGTCCCAGAGATACTGCGAGTTTTTTGAGAACAATAATTTTGCCTCATATACACTCAAATTCGATATTTTGAAAACCTATATTGACTCAGTATAGATAGCACTACACATATTCATCAAAATATTGCTAATATTCTATTAGAATACCAAATATTTGATTTTTTAAATGTCTTGGACATCCTTGCTCGCTTGCGTATGTTCCGGACACCTGTGTCCGCTTGGTATTCAAATGGTTAATCTCAAAGCTATTTACTGTGATCTGGGGAAAGGATGATTTTTTTATTTCTCTCTGTACAATTCTACGTAATAATTATAAAAAACTTTTGAATGTAACTTTATTAGTTATAGTGTGTAAAAATAAGCAATGCACCCTGATATAATAAATAATATCAGTAGTTGAAAAATGTATATATCTACATAAGATTGCAAGACTGAAGAGTTCCAAAATTAACACAAAGCTAGGTTATATTTTCACTCCAATTCATTATTTAAAGCGTTATGTTTATGGCAGAAACACCAAATGTGCATTACTGCGATCTTAAATTTAATTATATTATAATGCATATTTGTACATATCACGCATAGATTTGAGAATATTTTTCTTCTTAAATTAAAATGGGGCTCGTCGGCCTAAGTCAAATTTAACAAAAGGCTCGCACGAACCCCCACGAGCCCTTTTCATCTCACTTCTAGAAATAATTATACCATCACCAATTTGCTACTTTTTAACACCATTCTACGTGGTTTAGTTGTAGAAAAATAATATATAGTAAAATTATACAAGGTACCTAATATTAACACACACATGATGTGTCTTGTTATGCCATCAAAAAATCCAGTGGACTGTTCATCATGTTAATTTCTTGATGATTGCCACATTCACATCGCTGGGGTATAATTTAATATCGGGTAAGGAAAAAAGTTAAAAAAATATCCTTTCTGCCTGCGGTGTTTGTAAACGTTTAGCTCACAAATGATGTGGCGCTTAGAATCCCTCAACGGACCTGTATCTGTCTACTAAGTAGGGTAACCAACAACGTAGGTATTTATTAGTGATCACAGTCAAAGCTTTTTTTGATTGAATTGAAATTTGTTGAATGTTATATAATCATGTAAGATATTATATATTTCGATCTGTATGCACATTTGTATTTGGTGGCAACCTTTCAATGCTATGAATATTTTCGTTTTTTTTAGAAATTGTCATGTTGATAGGCTATTTTTGCTTTCTTCTTTTGAGTTGAAGAACACATTTATTAGATGCAGATATACTGTGTACTAGAGCAGCGGTTGGCAAACTTAATGACCTTTCGGACCACTTAATTCATATTTTGTAATAAATAACTAAACGGGTGGTATTTTTTTTGGAAAAAATTTTATAGAATTTATTAAGAGATTGAGATGATTTCATGAATCTTGCATCGTCAATTCGTGTAAGTAAATATTTTTTTGTGGTTTGTTTTGGATTAAAAAAAAACTTTGCCGACCGCTGTTCTAGAGTACAGCTGGAGGTTATACAAATGATACTTCTCGTAGTTTTCCTAATACAAGCCCTTCAAAAGTGAAGTGAGCCATGTAGGAAAATGGTAAAACTTTTTATTAGACCTTTAAGAACAGTCATGTGTTCACTTTGTGTTTTTGTGAATTGCATATTTTTATTGTAATAACACCATTGATGTGTGTATTTACTAAGATTTCTTCCCTTATACGATACTTTAAGGCATGGGTGTCCAACCAGTCGATCCCAAAGCAAAATTTGGTCGACCCTGAAAGCTTCCGTGAATTTCGAAAAAATATGTAATTTAATGTAAAATATACAAAAATTGAATTATTTTGTAAGCACATACCTATCTAATGATAAGTATTTCGGATTTAAAATAAACATTTCTTAGTTTGAAGAAGAAAAACCTTACTAAACAAAATTTCTTGTAATAATCAAGTTAGAAGTCGATCGCGAGTAGAATTAAGACTGGCAAGCCGATCCCAAGGCAAAAAAGTTTGGACACCAATGCTCCCGCTAAGATGTGGGCGTGTGCGCACGCACACCTCCCAAAATGTGCCCGCACACATTTTTTCATCCCCGCACAAGGCCACACAAAAAATATTGTAAAACTAAGTTTGTTTCACCAAATTTTTATATTTGCGCACATTTTTTTATAATGCTGAAAATTTACTGCTCACAAAAGATGATGGTCCGCACACACAATATAAAAATTAGAGGGAACGTTGTTGGACACCCTTGCTTTAAGGCATGTAGAATATTATAATGCCCCTAACTATTTTTTTATAAACTACCATTTGGCTCACTTCACTTCTTAAGGGCTCGTATGAAGCATACTACAGTAATAATCTGACAGTGATATCCAAATTGCAACGGTTTCCAGTTCCAGACAATGATTAAAAAATAAAATATTGACAGTTGTAGGAAGTGATGTCTCACAATTCCAAAGAAAATAGTACTAGACAACTGTTTAAAAATAATTAATTATTATCACTTTTGTCAGACCGTATGCAAACGGATAATTTTTTGTCGACTCAATTATTATAATATGCAAACTAACAAAACGGCTGAAAGATAATTAAGAGACACAAGTGTTTTAATTATTATTTTTTTATTTATCATTCAAAAATATTATGGTCACGAAATATTGAGACGGGTTTGGTTAGTAATTTAAATTCTTTTACTGGAAGTGGGCTTCATTTAATTTTCGGGCTACACAGTAATGACTTATAAATAGCTGCGATATTTGGAAACGCCTCTTCCCCAGCTAAGAGAAAGGGGGTATACTTGATCATCGCGATACCTGACTCATTGCTAAACAACCTGTCAACATTATTCAAACGATGGCTCGCCAACGGAAGACATGGTTCTAAAAGTATTTTGTCATACAGATAATCTATTTTCTATAAACATAGATATAAAATTAATTATAACAACTGTTAGGCAAGGTAATTAAAACAAAAAATATATGGCAAGATTTAATTATGAAATAATTGATTTTAAATCTGGACCTTATTGCTAGAAGTGTCTGTCAGATTTTGGCCGTTTACAGTTAAGAATCAGAATACACTTTAAAATAAAATTTTAAAAATTTCTATATAATACAAAAGAACAGTTAACCTAGGCTAATGCAAATGATAAAGTAAAGGGTAACTTGCAAAAATAATTTGATCATTCAATGGTATATGTTATAGGAGTTAAGCATTTTAATTTTGTGTAATTTTAGAGTCATTTATAATGTAATTTGTAAATTCTTTTCATTGTTAATTGTTGCTTACACCTTTTATTTCAATTTAATTTTGTATAAATAGCACTGTTTATATATTTTTCTTATCGGTTGACAATGCTCGCAATGAGCGAAACCGTTCCTGACCTATTAAATAAAGTGAAATGAAGTACAAAGGAATATTGTGTTTTTTATTAATATAATGCCTTTCCAGCAAGTATTGATAGTGAACACCCTAAAAGAAAACATTATTTTTATACTAAAAATCTATGAAATTCGATGTAAAATTACTGAAATAGAAGGAAAGCTCATTTGTATGTCTAAATAATGTTGCAGTATACTTTGTACCAAGAAATGCCTATGTTCACATAGGTCACATAGATCATCAGACGTTGAGATTTATTAGTGTGAGAAGTGTATATGTTCATTTGGAGAGTTAAATACGAAAAATCACTACTGTAATCCACATAAGCAAACAAACAATTCCCTATACTGAATATTTGACATAGTCACTTCTAGTATTACGCCTCAGAAATATTATTGACTAAGAACTACAGCATGTAAGATTTTTTTATTAAATTGACACAAAGTTTATGAAAGCATATTAACGCATAAGATTCAAAACCAAAATCGTAAAAGTGGATAATCAATACAAAAAAGAATGAAGTCTGTATATCAAACCTCTATTTTAGCTTGACTGGTATATGTAGTACCTAGTTAAAAATGGATTTAAGTGGCTTAGATAAAATAGTTATGCGAAGCTTCTTTTAAAATAATATTATCGACGCCGTACTGACAGAAGTTGGTGAGTAGAAAATTTATGGATCTGAGTAAACAGCATATGGAAAAAATGAACTTGATAATGACTCTATCCTCAGTATTTTATATTAAATAGGTAACTATAATACTAAAACTTAGATGCATTTATATATATATTTATCACTTTTAAGGTGTTCACTGTCAATACTTGGTGGAATGGCATTATAATAAAAATAATAAAACATTTTTAGTAATTTTTCCACATAAAATTTATTAGATCAGGACCGTTTTCGCTCGTGATGAGCATTGTCAACTGATAAGAAATACAATGAAACAGTGATATTTATACAAAAGTCAAATGAGAAAAACAAGGTATGACAAACAATTGGTATTACAACCAAGCAAAAGAATTGAAGCAAAATACAAGGAAAATAAGCTGTAAATAAAAAGTTGAAGACCGCTTAGCAATGAAAACTATTACAACAAAAACCAACTAAATATGAATTAAGTATCATTAACAAAGTAAAAACCAACAATTAGTGTATATAATAAATAAATCTTAATGTCTGTCAACCAAAATTGTGTTTGGAAAACTCTACTGGATCTAATTGGTTTTTGTTTTCATTGCTAAGCGGTTTTCAACTTTTTATTTATAGCTTATTTTCTTTGTATTTTGTATAAATATCACTGTTTCATTGTATTTCTTATCAGTTGACAATGCTCATAATGAGCGAAACCGGTCCTGATCTAATAAATTTTATGTGGAAAAATTACTAAAAATGTTTTATTATTTTTATTATATATATTTATATTTGCTAATAAGTGGACACAATTTCTTGTATTTAAATCTCCATAAATTACTCATAAAAAACAATGTGTTTTTGCCAAACTGGTACAATAAACGGAGCGACTAATTTATTCTAAAAAATAATTGATTTCGGAAAATTTTTTTGTGTACTCATTTTGTCAGTTATGTTACTTATCAATTTCTGCTAGTATGTTGATAATACAGTGAAATAAATAATTTCAACGGCTTAGAAAATTTTGATACCGTAGCGCTGAACGGAAGCAAAAAGCCTTGCCACGTAGATTAGATAAAGTACCTACAGCTAATAAACCAATTTATTCAAAGATAAATAAGGAAAGAGTCGATTAGACATCTTATACCCTTGTAGAAACTACAGCAGTGGTATGCAAGTGTTGTTCCGCGAGTCAATAGGGCTTACCTTAAAAGCGTAATAAAATATATTATAAAGATTTTTTTATACCAATATATTACATGTAATTGGTGATAATTATTCGCTTTCTTTACGCCGTAGGCATCATTCATTTACGCGAAACGCATATAAACTTGCGTCATAAGGAAAAGAGAGTTAATACGTATCTTAATATCAAATATTCTGATTATAAAATTATAAACGTCGATTTCTATATAAACAATTTATAACGCCTATTTTGTGAAGTGAAAGCTATTTCTATTTATAATATTGCTAAGAATAAAACTTTATCATTGAGTGTCTTGTCATTTAATAAGAGGGTACGTCTAACGGCGGGCTTCTGATACGTTAAGCTCAGAGCTATACGCGTGTTTTGGGGAAGTGCGGAATTTATCACTCCTTAGAAATTATGTGCAATAATTATATCAGCAGTCAAAATAAATAAATAGTGTTATTTTGTTTAAGGATACTCAACATAAAGCAAAAAAATATATCTATAACTGAACAAATTACCTACCTATCTTAAATTGCAAGATTGCTTTGGATGTAGATACTATTCTTTTAACCCCTATTCCATGTTTCAAACGTACTTAAACCGTAGTAGACAACATATACGTCAAAAATAATAAGTTAGGCCCTGATTTGATCCGAAAATATTGTTTTTTTTCTTAATTTGCATAACAAACTCGTCTTCCTTAGCCAAATGTTGCCAAGGAAGACGAAAAAAGGCTTGCGCGTGCTACTTCGAGTCCACTCCAGAGTATGTAAGTTTGGTGTTGTGTAAATCTTGATTGTAATGACTAGCAAAGTTGCATTAGTCATGTAATGTCTTTGTATTTTTGTAAATATGGAAGTAGTATGTTTGAAAATGGTGCGCACCCCTGGGAAATAATATCCTTCTTCACGTTATTAAATTTCCTAAACGGTTATAGCTTTAATTGCTGAGCGTTCATCTGCCTACTAATTGCTTCGGATTCAGAAAACAAAGGGTGCATTGTTTTTGCGTTTTAATGTTCTCTATGAGAAAGAATTTGTGTTTTATAGTTCTTACAATTTTGACAGTTGTCAGAATGCATAGCTCTGACAAAAACGTATTATTGTAATCAACTGATGCGCCACATTCTTCCGGATTCTTTTAACTGACAAACGCCACTGACGGTGGGTTAACGGAATACTAATTAACTCTTTTAAAATTTTATTAATAGTCACAGGTAGATGGTATCACTATTTACAATAGCATATATTATTTTAATGCCCTCGCAATGAATCGAAAACACGTAGTAATAATTAATTGAAACATACAATCTAAACTTTTCATCTAAAATAATCAATTAAACTTACAGTAAATAAAAAGTAATAATAAATCGAGTTATAAGCTTAAAACATTAAATTTGATGTCAGTAAATATAAAAGATGTTAAGCCTAACAATCAAGATATCAATTAGTTGTAACATATTTAGTCAACAATTACTGTTAAATAAATATTTGAGCTTTTTAGGTAAGCAACGCGATGGAATTTGACTCATCGTTTTTTTCGATATATCGTTAATATTAAAGAATAATTAACATATGTTTACGATTACGATAGTTTCTACATTTTTCAAATTATTAATTATAAAACGATGTACAAAGATAAATAAAGCAATTTAAACATTAGGAATTTATATTTTCAAGGCGTTGTAAATACATAAATGAGTTATTTATTTTTGAAATAAAATTTCCCTATCCAGATATATCGTTTTGTTTTATTTACACATTAAAAACGATGGACGAAGAAAAAAAAAATGTTGTGATACAACACTTTTTGTACTAATTCCACCACCAATAACACCTTAAAGTGGTTGAAGATCAAACAGCATTACAATTAGTTTATTGTAGTAATATTGCAATCATGTCACATAGAGCTATTTTGTAATAAAATGAATGTCTATTTTTATATTAACTCATGTAGACTTTTCTTATTGCCTGTATAATAATGTTGATATAATACACCAAAACCCAACAAAACGCTAAACGTTATTTCGTTAAGAGGCGTTACCAGACATATTTCCGAACAGTTTAACGTTTAACGGATGGCTTATACATCCTAATGATCTATAACCCCACTAGAATCAAATTAAATTTTACAAAAAAAACTAACAACAATTTAGTGGGAACATCTTTGGATTCATCCTTCGTGAACCTACACCTATCCTACAAGAAAAAAAACTTAAATGCCTTTTTATGAAGTCAGCGTGAACTTCGTGCTATCTGCTAAACGGTGTGTATTCTTTTAAATATGTACTATAATACCATAATATTAGGAAGTATATTTTTTTTATGGATAATGCATCATATTTAAAAAAGTTTAAGCTTTAGAATAATATTTTTATTTTATAGGATACATACTTTTGATTATCAGCTATCACATAATTCAGTGAGAAAATATATTTTTTTTCTTATTATTTATTGAAGCTCATTTAGCTATAAAGCAGAGATGGCGAACCTTTTTGGGTCCGCGTGCCAAAAATCCTCAAATATTATTTCTCGATTGTGTGGTGTGTGCAAGCAGTAAAAAATATATCAAAATAAATTTAACTGTTTATATTGGAAAACATTTAAAAAATAATAAAAATTAATAAATTGATAGTTCACGGATTATTTAATCATTTTTTTTTAAACTTAAGCTGTTGACGTTGACTACTGCACCACGTACTCGACAAATACAAATATATTAAAAAATCTTTATTTAATAATTAATCAAACAATTAAAGAGCTGCGACCATAAAATTCGTTCAAAAATCGTAACTCAAAATATAAAACTTTATTACTTATAGTGTGATAATGCTTGCTATGAGCAAAACCAGTCCTGATCTTGGTAAATAAAAGTAGAAATAAGTACAATGGAATATTGTGTTTTTCTTAATAAAACATTATGAACTACAACGCTCGATAATTCAATTAAAACGTGTATGTTTTTTTTTTTTTTAATTATTGTGTATTTTGATCATTTTCGTAGGTCCCGGAACGAATTTTTTTATCAGACATTACATTTCTCTTAACTTCTTTAAGAAAAATAACATAAGTTTATGATTATCTTATCGTAGTATTTTTAGTGGTTAGTCATTATCAGCATCAGAATGCGCGTGGATATTTTTTTCGGTCCGTAGTAAATTTGAAAAGCTCCCCAGACAGGATCCTTTCCCTGGCCGTCACTTAAGGACAATTCGAATGCCCATCACATGGCGAGGCGTGCCCAAAATTAATTAATTCTCACATAACGTCATATCAAAATTTATGCGATTGGATTATTCAGCATGCGTGCTGTTTGGAAATGATTACCAGGCATACAATCTGGGGGGCAATGGGTTTTGGTTTTTCGTTATTGACTCTACGTGAGGAGTGGACTGATGAAGCGAAGACTACTCCGGTGGGGAATTTTAGTTCCGATGATGACCTGTGCGGACATTGTATTTAAATTAGTCAAATGCTTGTGCCCAAGGGCCTAATTTATTTGACGAACATGTACTTAAATATTTTACGTAAGTACCTACTTAAATATCTTCGACTTTTAGTTAAATATTTTTAATAAATAAACATATTTAATGAAAGGATATATCTCGAAAATTTCTAGTGGTACAGCATTGACCAGTCAGGCAGTTAAATATTATTATTTACACGGCGGATACGTTACACATAATAGCGTGTAAAAGTGTCTTAAAATAAAAAATAATGGTGAATAGTTGTCTTTATATACAAATCAAATCAGAATATCAAAAAATTAGGTTTATTATCGTTTTTTGTACCACAATTTTATTAAAAAAATACTACTCCTACCCTCTTTGAAAAAAAAGGTTGGCCACTGAGGAATAAGCAGTTCTCGGAGAAACACTTCTTTTAAGATAAACTTCATTTGGAGTCCATTTGCTCCGCATTGGGAGCGGACATGGTAAGAAATAAAAAAAAATATGGTAACGAGAAATTGTAAGATTGATAAAAGTATTTGAGACTTTTTCAACTGTCAGTACATATAGGCATTAACTATTGCATATATTTCTGTGTAAAAGTTAATCCGCAGTTGCTGAAAAAAACGATGTTTGTATTGTTTGTTAGCTTAGTAAAGAAAAAACTTTCTAACCGCATTATCTTAATTGTTCGGCTTTCCTTGGAAAGTGTTTGTAAGCTTACTAATTTTAAAACAGATTAAATATAGTTACCTAAATGTATATGTCAGTATTTATAAAAGTAAAAATATCTGAAGGGTGGATTACAAGCAATTGTTTAACAGCTAAATGCCTTTTCAGAGATTAAAACTTCTTAAGGTGAGCTTTTGTCTCTGAAAGTATCGCCCGCACACGATTAAAATTTTCACACGATGATATAATATTTTCGGACAAAGCTTTTTAATATTTTACTGTTTATTAACATCATGAGCGAATTTGAGTATATTTATATTACCTTTGTTTGTTGTCATCTCAAAATAAATTTAAATTAAACCGTCCATATTTTGTAGATTTCCATACGTCAACTTCAGGTACAAAATTTGAACGACTCATATTTGCTATTGAAATTCTATCAAACACCTTTTGTCAAAATCATTAACTATTACAGTTGAATTGCCTGTTATTACTACATATCTATTATTTCTAGCATCATTTAATTTACATCATTTAAATCATGGTATTATTACATTTGTTTTAATGCTCAAATGAACGTTTGCTTATTTTAATGTATGGCTTTTCAATGTGATATTTTATTGTATTCAATCCTGGAAACGAGACGTATATAGTGATTTGTTTAAAGAGCTTACCTCAACATCGTCATTTTACGAGTCCTTTTTATTGCTTGATTGCAACTTCTCTGTTTTTCGAAAAGAGTAAGAATCTAATCGCTATCATTACTCCATGACTTATGGAGAAGATAGGTGGAAAATAACTCCATGGTTTTATTGATCAATCAGTGAAGAATAAAAATATAAAAACATGACATTATTCGTAAGTATCTCATTTCGATTAAACCAAAATATGTTTTGAAATAAGTAAAAAAATTACATGAGTAATAAATTACTAAATAGCAATAGTCGTCTTTCAAATAACGATAATATAGAATATTGATAATTTATATTCACAAAACGTTTTCAACCAGTATGTACTATTTAGTTATTGTAAATATTTGAAGGTCGTATAGGTCATTTATGACAGATTGCATGTGAATTATCCTAATAATTATACTGTCATAATTTTTGATAGTCGATAAAAAATATTAAATTGTGAAAGTCTTCCTCGTATTCAAAAATGTTTATAATACGTTGTGATTGTGGTTTTTGACTAATTTTTAATTATCAACATAAATTTTCTCGGTCGCTTGCTGCATTTATTAGTAAAGTGAGTTTTCATAATATAATAAATTTATTTTAGAACATTCACTAATTAATTATATTCATAATGTATTTGGTCTCTTAATCAAAGTTGGCATATGTTTTAAGTAACAGTGGTGTCACGGGATTCTGTAAAACAACTTTTATTATTTACACAAAATCTTTTAACATTTGATAACTTGTTACTGTTCCATAGATAAAGAATAACTTATTTATGGTATGTACATAAGTATATCTAACTCTGTGTTGGTGAACATAGAGCCCATACAACCAAATATTAAAGATTTTTCTTCAGAAGTTTCTGTGCAGTTAGGTAAAAAAAAATGTTGTGAGGTAGCGGCGTGGTGGGACTAGGAATTCTGTGTCGAGACATCCCGGGACAAAAGTCCCGGGACTTTTGTGGTTTTTTGCTGTCTTAAGTCCCGGGACTTTATTGTATTATGTCCTGGGAATTAAGACTGTGATTTAAAATGTGCTAATCAATTGTACATTTTAATTTTGAAAAACAATTCTGGTTAAGAAACCCTCAAAAGGACTGATGTGTATTGAATAAAAGCAGGTATTATAGGGTAGATCCAAGAAAAACGAATGATTTTTATGATGGGTACAGACATGCAGATATAAAAAAAAACACTTAGGCACGTGTTCGCACAACTATTGTTATAGCATGAGATAACCGCACATAATTATAAAAAATAATGGAATGCACAGCTATTTCTGTTAAATAGTGCCATATATCATAGCGATTGTAAATGTTTTTATTAACAACGGTTCAGCTGGGGCTAATAAATTCGTTGAAAAAATCGAAAGGAATACACGAAGGATCAGTTTGTTTCCTGACTTTGAGCAAGATCGTACTTATTTTTTGTATCCGGTCTCTGACGTGTGGCTAACAGAATGTACATATCAACATTTCCAGTAAATTTCTCAAAGGCTGTTATTAATTTCACATATCTCGAATTAAATTAAAAGTGGTATCGTTTAATTATATATTATTATTGTAGCCCATAATGGAAATAAATCAATCTGAAGTATGAAAACATTACAAAAAAAACACTAAAAAAGCACCAGTTATCCAAAACAAATCACATGCAAATGGTCAAATACAACTGGACTATCGAGGCATCTTGAAATAGTTCATCACATTATTGAATTAATTTTATATTTTCATAATTAATAAATAAATGTGTTTAAAAATGTATTTTTTTTAAATTAACACATACTTTTGGCGCCACGAAAAATTTTACGGGCTTAAGCTGCGCAACAAAATAGTTTAATTAAAAGAAAACATTCAAACAAATTGGGAGAAAGATATCTCCATTATTAGATATCCATATTATTAGAAATTTGTTTAAAACAATTAATAATCGTATAAAAATATAGCTGTTGCAAAAAGAAATTACAAAATATTAAAATTAAATGTTCATACCTGATGTTGTTTTATTTACAAATGTTTTTCACTATTGCACAATGTTACCAATGTCTCAATAAGACAAAAAAAGGTATAAAAGCTGTATTGTGTTCTGTGAAGTAACGGTCATAATTTTACCTAACTCATTGATATTTTTTCAATACATGTACCGTTATCATCCCTTTTTAGTACGTACATAAAAATATTTAATTTTATTATATTTATAATTTTATTGAAGGGGAAATAAAAGTCCCAAGACCCGGGAAGTCCCGGGACTTCAGAATCAGTAGGTGGGACAAATAATCGTATGACTTATGAGCACATGACAATTGCAAAAATACAGATGCTCACAGTGACTAACACGCATACTGGTGACTAGTAACACAGATAATCATATATAGTAAGAGTCTGACAGTAGTAAAGATAGAAGGATAAGGCTAAGGCAAGACTAGTGGTTAAATAATCGAAAAACTAAAAATATTGTGTCCTATGGCGCAGCGGTTAGCGTTGTTGGCTTCCGTGCCGGATCTCACAGGTTTGAGTCTTACTCCAGTACGAATAGCATTTTTTGCGGTCGATTTATCGATTACTGGCATGGATGGATGCTTATGATGTCTAAAAGTTCCCTCAAGACCCTTTCAATCCTTCAATAACAAGGCATAGCGAGAGAGAGGTTGATTGACTGAGTAACAAGCAGTTATCGTAGAAAAACTTCTGTTGGTATACCTCCATTACGAGGAAATATGCTCCACACTGAAAGCGGGCATGGATACAAAAAAGATTGAATCTACCGATCAGACGAGTTTTAGTTTATGCCCTGGTAAATCAATGCTAAATTAAGATTTATTTCAATTTAAATATGAGATCTAAGGCTTATGTGTTTTATATCATTTCTCCTAGAGTTAGTTTTGAGTGACTTACAAAAGAATTTCGTATGATCTTTCAGTTTTAAAATATTTGACGTATTGGCATTTACTGTTGTTTCAAATGTTTTTTTTTAAATCCTTACTTCCACCTTAAAAATATGCTTAAATACAATAATTTTGACTTATTTTGGTCAATTGAACAACGAATGGGTACATAATTGGTTTTGCAATTTTTGTTATAATGCGTAAAATATTTTATTCGTTTAACTATTAGGCACTTTCATGAGTCAACGAGCGGCATACTGATGAAATACTTTACTATCAAAAGATTGTAATAATTATAGATTTGATTTCTTTCGTAGAAGAAAGTATTGGTTATTATCTATAAAAAAAAGTTTTCCTCAAACTTAGAGACTATTTTAGAAAATATTTCGACTACCACTGACATAAGTGATTAAGATACCCAATCTTTGTTCGTGCTATCAAAATTTCGTATCGCTGTAATACATTTTTAATTTAACGTCAAAGAACATGCAAAGCCATTACTTTTTTTCCTCTTCTTGTATACTGGAACTCAACATAACATTATCAGTTATTAACACTCTTCAATCGATTTCAAATAGTAGGCCTATTAATAATTAAACACAACATACTATTTAAATACCAGCAACATTGACAGTGGCGGCACATTATAATGGCGAAATATATTTAATTCGTACTGTATTTTCAATGCTAATACAATTACACGATAATAAGAGGGTCACCTTCAAATTATAACCAATAAAATAACTGAGTATCAAATTACACCGTAGTCAAGGTTTCTTTCCTGGCAACCGGGATTCCGGGGTAACGTGACAGGTTCCGGTTTACCGGAAATTCAACAAAAAAATCCCGATATATGAAAAAAATCGCTTTTTTGAACTTTGTGACGATATCTCGTGTCAAATTATTCTCCCGTGATGCGCTATAAGCTTCTTGCACCAGTATAAAAAGATGGCGAAATGAAAGTATTTTTATTTGCGTTTGATTGAATGGGATTCTTTAAAATATATATATATATTGTTTGACAATCTATCCCACCCACACCTGTTAAGAAAAAAGAATCTTTTATGTAACCCGTTCGTTCATTAAAAAAATTTGTACAATATAATAAACAAATGTTGACAAATATCTGCAACATTATTTTAATAACTAGTAAATATATTAATATTTTATTTAATTAATTGACTGCTTAATTTGTAGCTTTGATGCTGTGATTTTTATTCTGTTTCTACACGTCTAGGCTTTACGGGTCACAGGATCCCAGCGGCAGTATACTTATTTCCCGATATCCCAGGAACCATGAATTCCCGGGAAATAAGAAACCCTAACAGTGGCTCATGCAATCACAATACTAATGCAAATTTTGCATGTATTAATTTTCATGTTTAACTACTTGTACTTACATCAAAAATTACATTACAAATATAACTGGATGAGCTGAAAACCGTATAATTGTTAAATTGATTATTAAGTGGCCGAAAATTCGTCGGCTGGACGGAACTATGATGAATGACTTTCGTTTGCTTGTTCTGCCAACCTGGAGAATGGCCATTTTGGACATGGAATAGATGTAGAGAGTTGCTGGTGGTAGCTCACAATTTATACGAGTTGTCTGTCAATAATGGATAGACAATCATGTATATTTTTTAATGAATGAATGTATTTGAATTGAGTTACGGGTACAAAGTTGGACAACAAGTAAATATTTTTCTTTTAGCTGATAAAAAAAAAACTTCAAAATGATTTGTTTCTTAACGGTTATCCATTAGTTAGTTGATAAATATTTTGTAATCCCGCCATCTCCAGAACAAGTTTTGATATTTCATAAACAATTGCTTAAAGATGTCGACCGTGTGAATTAACTAGCTATTAACTAAATAATATTATTTTTATGGAATTAAAACCTTTGTTATTTTGATCTTATAACAATAAAAATAAATGACAATTCAATCAATATATTTTTATATTTAGCCTTTGTATATTATAATTAAGATGATGTTAAAACAATATAAAAAATGGTATAGATATGTGTGATAAAGCTACACAATATTTTTTTATCCCAGTTTTATCATCAAATTATACCTAAAGTGTTTTGTGTGAGATAATTAGATATTATAATAATATGTGTATCGAAAGCAAGGCTTGTCTTAATAATATGATTTGGAGCATAGTGTGCGACGCGCGTATATTTTTTTCTCATTCTATTCTGCTCATTATGATAATTTCATTACCTCGCATACAGATTGATCAAAAAGAATATTTTTTATCTGTTGCATTAATAAATAAGTAAGTTAATAAGAAAAAGAATAAGCAAGAAGCTGTGATATGGAAAAACACAGATTTTTGGTTAAAATCCAAATCATATTTTCTTATATTCAAAAATAATATAACACACTTGTGTTCTAATTGTATTCTTATCATGATCACTCACAATTGATACAAATATATGTTGATTCAGAGCCATGTATAAAAAACCAAGAAACATTATTAAAGAGAAAGTTTCGTGATGAGCGAAACCGTTTTTATAAAAAAATTATAAATAAATACAAAAGAGTTTTTATGATCTTTTTAATATAATGCCATTCCACCGTATTGACTGTGTACATTTAAAAAGTGATATGGCTAATATTTGCTTTGTTAAAACTTTTTTTGCAATACCGGTATTAATATATTTTCCCAGGATTCCGATCCCTAGTAGTGGGGGTAGTTAGAAAATTACTAGTCTATTATTAACCTATATTTATATCCTGACAGAAAAAGAGAGATTGAATGTCTTAAAAATATCCAGTACCAAAGTTTAAATAACTAATATTAACTTGATGCATTAAAAGAAAATAATATAAACTTCACATTTTAAGTAGGTGGACATAGTTTATACAAAAAAAAAATTGACAAAGAACACTTCGTTATCCAATCTACCATTTACTTGTATAATTTATTTGTATTTTTAAGTGATATTAAAGTAATCGAATCATTGAGCTTATTTCAATATATTTTTAAAAACGACCATTTAATTTTTCCTTAAAACTAAAATTATTAATTATTTGTATTATTTTTTCTCCTTCTTACTTGATTGCTTCCACATATTTGGGCTGAAAACTTTTTGGCTTAAATCAATTATATAATAAATGAAATCACTTGAAACTGCGTTTGTAAGCACACTGTATTTGGATGGGCCCTCACACCTGTCAATTATTATTAACACTGCCAGACGATTTGAAAAGTTCGTTTATCGATCATATCGTTGGGTGCCAAGGAATGTTGTTATAATTGTTTGTAACCGTTTGTGAAGGCCTGAATAGGTTTTTAAGAGTGAGTATTAAAAATCAGATTGATTTTTTGACAACTACCATCTACTTAATAAACTTCTAGCACTGGAATATTTGACGGCTTGCGGCCAGTGGCGCAACTAGCAGGTGCGCAGTGATAGGTAATTTGAGGACATGAGAAATTTCCAATAACAAATATTTTGATAACTTTAAAAGTTAACTGCGTTCGTTATTGCTGAATTTGTATCATACAGTCAGTATGTATTGTAAATATCTGGGTATCCATAGTTAATTATTAACGCCACTGCTATGCCACAACTATTTCAATTTATTTTAAATCGATAAAAAATGCAAAGACTTGATTATGGATATAATATTGCTCATTTAATATTTTGAATTGTATGTATAAAAATGTGGAAATATTATTTAGCAAATCTTTCCTGGACTAAAACAAATATTAGTCCATTAAAAAGATATACGTACGGCCGTCTAGTACTCATTGTTCAAATGTTCCATCGACTTTAAACCTGTCATTTTTCTAATTTTAGAATAATAGAAAAATCTTTTATATGAAGAGATTGTTTGTTTTTGGAAGCAATTGCTCGTCATATAAACTTACAGGTAATCCACGATTTGTCTCTTTTTTTCTCTTCTTGGCCCCGTTAAGCATTGGTTTCCCATGAAGACCAGTATTTAAAATTCATTATTTATCTCTTCTAGTATCGTGATTGTCGTACTTTATGAAAACATGTTATTTTCCTCTTTGATCGAGAAGTATAAATAGATTTATCAATCTTATATTCCAGGATACAATCCGGAATATACAGGTCTATCAATAATTAAAAAAAAAAAAAGCTAGACAGTTCCTCACTTGTGCAAATTATTTTATCATTTTTTTTTTCACCAAACGATGTTCAGTGTTTTTTTATTTAGGTAATTTAAATTTAAATATTTATGAATTTAAAAATTATCTTTAAATTATTAACTTTGCTATGTCACAATTATTAGTAAAACATTAAATGAAATAAAAATTTGTCGCCAAATCCATCGTTGATAAAATGCAAATATATTTTAAAAATCATTGGAATGAGAAAGCTTATATCGATTTATTTGATAGCTAAATTATTTGTTTTCATCTGGAAATATAAAAAAATATTGTATTTAAAAAATGATAACCAATTCAACTCTATAACAACGCTTGGCATAAATAAACTTTGAGTTAATTTACAGTCAAAGCAATGTAAACACAAATATCAACGTCTTTAGATTGAAAAAAGCGATTGTAGTCGATTTGTACGTTTGATTCTATCTTTTCTATGGATTGACAGGCCAATCGAATGAAAAACTGTATACAATAAATACCTATGAACTTTAGTTTAGTGACAACACTTGTCAATTTAAACAATCTTTCGTACCAGCAAAATGATTTTCAAACTTTACTTTGTGTGGCTATTTAAATTTAGTTTATTTTATTTATTAGTTATAACACCTTGTTATATATTGTAATTTGTATTTTATAATAAATTGAATAGTTTGCTAGCCACAACATAAATTTCTATCCGAATCAAACATTTTTTAAGTTCTGATCAATACATACAGTCGACAAGGTTTAAAATAAACATTAAAAAATGCTAAAAATCGAGGAGACACCTTCAGTAGGGCCTCCAATCCCGGAATCCCGTCCGATTTTGGAATTGAGGAAATTTTAGAAAGTTGCTTGTGAGCTAAAAAAAATGTGTCTCATTTTTTTTCGTTTTGAGAATTCCGTACATTCATGAGTTCTTTGAAATTGGAAATCTTGGAAGAGCTAAAAACACCTCTTTTCAATAAATTTTAAATCCCGAATTTCTATACGATTTTATAGTGAATGTGAAAAATTGTCATTCCTGAAATCCCGTGATTACAAAAAGGGTTCGGGTGTGGACAGTAACGAAAAACGATGCATTACCGAAAATAAATACGTAAGCATTCACGAGACACATTTGGTGAGAACGTTATTTAACTATGAAAACATTAAGTTGGATCTAATGTAAACCTCTGTTACGCTACGTTAGTTTTTTTATACTTACCTGTAATAAATGATTATGTTTTGAATTACATTAGAAAAGAGTTAAATGCTTCTAGTTTACATTTTTTTAAAGTTCGATATTATTAAAAGTGTTTTTGAATCACAAGCGATGAAAACAAATGCTGCAGAGCATCCAATTAATATCACGCGATGGTTCTAGATCAGATGCACTCAAAATTTACCTGGACTATAACATTTTCTATCAGTCAATAAAACAAAGTTTCGCTATAAAATAATTATGAAATAGGGTGTCAGAAATTAGATTTATAACAGTTTTCATACAAATAACTTATTTCATATTTAAGGTTACAAAACCTTTTGCTTTCGTCTTAAATCCACGATTGGCATGAATATAGTGATATTTCAAGATACATAATTCATTAGTTTTATTTAAAAATCTACAGTTGTTGAAATATTCACTTAATAAATTCTGGAAAATTGCTCGATATAGTCAAATATTTTTCGGGTAATAAATGAATACGAGCCACGGTTTATTTTACACCATGTATTTGAAAACGTGTGCTAGCTATGTCGAGTTGTCAATATACGGATATATCGTTTGAAAAAAAGTAATATGCCGTCACCCACTAATTACAATAGGTGTGTTACGATATATAGCTGTTTGTCAAATGATATATTTTAATTGTCATCCAGTAATTAATAGTTAATAAAAACTGACATGCAGTTAGTGTAATTGGTGGAATTTAAATACTAATTTTAAACTATCTCAGTAATATACGCAACTTCTTTTACACCGGTAAGAGAAACTTGCACTATTTCTGAATGGATATGAAGAATCTTTACAGAATAAAATTTACCATAAGAAGTTGTAATTGTAATTCTGTTGGGAGACTATAAAGGATTTGATTAGAAAAAGATTTGCAATTGGCTTATGTCTCTATTTATAACCCGTTATAAAAATCAAGGTAGGATATGTGAAAATATTACAAAAAATCATGTTATTAAATTTGAATACTCAAGCACTATACAGTATCTGCTCATTAAGATCTAGTTTTTCGAGAAGCATAAATTCTTTACTCGAGCCATTAAAAACATCATACGATTTTTTTACCAGATGACTATTTTTTCAGTTCAACAGTTCAGCCAATGTCACAGGAACACAAAATATGCTGATGTTACAGCAGTGTAAAATATAAATGATTTTCTAAAAATCAAATACTACCTATACATACTAAGGCAGTAAATTTTCATACATTTTAAAAACATAGCCACACTTTTTTTGTACTGATTCCATTTTTTTATTTAACATCAGGAACAGTTTTGCTCATTCGTTGATAATGCTCATGATGAGTGAAAACTATTCTGATATGTAATAAAAAATGTGTAATAGGTACAAAAAGTGCTTCTTTTTTCTGTAAATTTTCTTTAATTTAAGTATTGAATTTATAAGTAAGCAAACGATTACGACAATTAATTCTTAAAAAACAATAAAAAAAGCCATATAACATATAAATGTAAAATACCCCCTACGATTTAAATATACATATTTAACAATGTTAACTATTATTATAAAAAAATACTCAAAGTTTGAGATCCAATGGGTGAACAGAACAAAGCAGTTAACGATCACAATGATAATTATAAATGAAAAATTATGTTTAAAATCCTGGGCTTCGTAATGATAATTTATTACTCTACAATTATTATTATTACCATTGCTTTTGTTTCTACGGGTGATTATAGCAATGTTAATTATTTAAACCATTCATAGAGGAAGAAAAATTACTTAATGAAGCAAAAAAAGGCTGTTATTAAATGCATGTCCCAGGAAGGGTTACCGATACAACAATTTATAAGTCATTATATTGTTTTGCTATTGGTTTATTTTAAACGCTACAGTATTGTCTCGGTATAATTTATAATAAATTTTATTATAAAAGTATGATCAGACGCGTACTAAGGTTTTTTTTTTAAATTATAAAAACATGCCGCTATTTTTTCGGTGGAGTACCTATAATGTTTTTTTTATAAAATAAAAAGATGTCGTGTTAATGTTTTTATACATTTAATGTCATTATAAAAGGGTTCCCAACACGAATTTTATCATTATAAATGACAAATAAGTAAAATAATAAATCTCGAATATTTTCTAAATGCAAATATTATATGTCGCAATTTTAAAACTTTGCGCAACTAGGTAACTCTGATTTGATAATTTTTGAGAAATTTAATTATTTGATAAACTTATATATAAGCAATATTCATTGTTTTAAATAAAATCTATTTTGTACTATTAGTAACAATTAAATGATCTTTAGTTAAATTTTGTAGAATGGAATGTGAGGTCGAATTCAATAATTATTTTAAAAATATTGAAAATCCGGTTACTATGTTATTTAGACTGGAAGATCGTCGGGTATTATCTATAGGAACAATTCAGTGGAACTGAGGGATGCTAACATGGGAGCAAGCGAAGCAATTGGCAGGAAACGGGGAATCATATACTCTGCATAAGGAGCGAAAATGGTCAAAGAAAAACTGATATTAATGAGGTGGCTATAGTAGAGTGTCTTTTTTTATGGAATTACATTAAATTTGTGAAAGCTTTCGCAGGGGAAATTCATTCTTTTGTACGGGTAAGACAATTGATTGAAAAAAACAAGATAGTAATATGTGTCTTTTTTTTCATTTTAAGTCTCCTTTCTATTTTTATAGTTTTTAATTTTTTCTCTACGCCTATATCTTATCCAACAACGAATTTAAAAAGTCACATATCAAGCAAGATTGATAATAAGTTATCTATTTTATCACCTTCGTACTTCTTGGTGTTAAACTTCGTTTTACTCAACTAAAAATCCTTTAAGAATCGGAAGGTCTAATAAAAACTAGCACTTAAACTATGTTATAATTTATTTTATATAGTTTACACTGAAAACTTTACAAGGCGTGATGCCATAAATAATAATTATTGCATGGTTACAATTTTCCGAATGGTTTTTCAGTACGATCATTACTGTTTAATGCAAATTTTATTAGCTCGAATCCACTGCGAGTTGCAACGTTTTATTGATAATTACTTAATTTGCGTCTATGATAATGATTTCCAATTATAATTTGTATGTGATCATTATTCAAAATAAAATGCAGGATTGCATTTTTTAATGGTCGTCATTTATATTGAATGTATTATTAACTGCATAATTAAATACGCTGCGGTTTTGCATCATATTCTTAATCACATTTAGAATTATTTTTTAATCACATTTAATTAACAGATAAATACAAATCGATATATAAAAGGTATTGATACATACTATTTACCTCTAAGTGTAATCGTTCTCGGACAGTTACATGCATTTAACTGAACGAAAAAAACAGTACAATTTTTTTTAAAATCTTGAAAAACCATCGAAAATACTTAGTGTGCAACATTATTTTTTTACGATTTTTTGTATAAAATTTCAGCAATTTTCAGTTCATCTTTTTAGTCTGTTAAGCAACAGGTATTATTGTGATTTATCTTCGAGCGGATTTCGCAAAACAAAAACTGCTTTTTTCAAACCGAGGGCTAAGTATCACAGGGGTATATATATAAAACATAGTTTTAAGTTCACTTAGGTATAATAGATGATTTACTTTTGTGATTTTAACATTTTGATTTCATTTGTATATAAACCCAACTGTATCTTATGAGCGGTCATATTTAAGAGTTATAGTTTTTTGTTACGAATAAATATGATTATGGCATAGCTAAAACCGAGTTTATATAAGAATACACAAGTTTGTAAATGTACACATGATCTTCTAAGTCTTTTAAATGAACAATACATTTTTTTATGATACTTAAAATAAGCATAATTCTATGATAATTATTTTTGGTGATAAGATTATAAAAGTATCGAATGCTCTTAATTTATAAATTTAATGTACTAAGAGTAGAGTTTCAATTTTTTTTTCAATTTAAAATAAATTTCACAACATCACTCACAGACGTCGATAAATAATTATGAACTGATTTTTACAAATAATATTCGTAATTAGGGTAAAGTGGAATTGATTTTTGTGGAAGGAATCAATAATAAGTTTTCAATACATAAATACATGCTATTTTAACAATATTCAAAGAATTACAATTGATTATTCTAGAACGATAAATTAGCATCGACACACGTAAGTCGAATAAAATAATAAACATAGGTATAATTCGTTTCTTGTACGCAAAAGTGGACGCATAAAGAAATCAAAAGTTCGATCTTCAACCCGTTGGCAGTGGCAATTAAAGGATAGCCATCTTGATTTATATTATTTATTTACTGTTTCACTGATAACCTGTTTGGGCCGACAGGAATAACACTTCTCGCAAATTGTTTGTTTGTTGGCGTACCCCTACACCAGCACTGGGATATTTAGCCCTTCCTGCCACTATTTGATTTATAAATCGAGTATTTCTTAATTCTACATATCTATACGAAACGATGAAAGGCATAATTTTCAGGATCTTTCGGATGTGAATTTTTGGTTTAATGGCTAAAATTGGAATTCAAAATGAACGGCGTGCCGCAAGTAAAATATTGTTAATTATTATTATGAAAATATAATTTCAAAATAATAAAAAATGAAAGGATTCTCTAATTATCAACAAATAAACGGAGCTTACGGGCCGCACAAAAAATATGTCGGGCTACACTTTTGACTCCTCATAGGGGAAAAAAACTTATCATGTGATTGTTTCGCAATAATACAATGATATTTGAAATGATAAATATTGATACGTTTTATCTTGTTATTTATACGTTTGGTGTAAATTCTGAAAATCGACCTCGTAGAGAATATGGTATAACGGCTCGGTTATGAAGTCAATTAGTTAATAACTGTTCGTCATATATCAAAGCAATTGATAAATATATAAAGTTTTTTTTAAATGTATTAAAACAGAAAAAAAACCAAAATAAATCACAATATAACAAAACAATCAAGAATAAAAGCTTTCGTGAAGAATATTTTTGTTGGTTAATCAATTCACAGGTGTTTTTTTTTGCGAAAGACTCTGGTTTATAAAAAAAAACTTCTTCTGCATTATCTATTCATTGTTCAGTGTTGTTTTTATTTATAGTATCAATATTTTGAAAATCCTCTTCTTGCAGTACAATTTAAAAATAAACTGCATACACATATTATGGAGAAAGAAAAAAATTGTGTCAGGTATAAGTTAATAAATATTGCATATTAAAATTTCATTGAGATGATTTTAAATTTTTTTTTAAATAAACCCGCGTCTTGCACCCAAAAAAGCTCGTCAGTTAACCGCTGAGCGAAGCTCGGAGCACGAGTCGACGCTTGTTAAAGGTAATATTTAACTAAGAGGCAGCCTCAGGCGGACCTGCCTTGTTCGACATTTACCATACAACCTATATGGAAGACAGAGAAATACAAGTCATATATCGCAATTATTTTATCTCTACTGTGTTTTCATAAAAAGTTAAATATAAAATCATAAAGACGTAAGTGTATAATATCTTCGTCAAAGTTTTCTATAGAAAAAGTCTTTTTAAACCAATATATAGAATTGTATATTTATGATGTCTTTTTCATTAAAATTTTAATAATGCACTCATTTATACCGTATATCCTTTTCTTATTTTTACTTATTGTCATTATTCAATTAAATTTAAAAAATATTGGTTATTTTTTTGTCCAATATAAATATTTAGTTTCACTTCTTTTTGACAAACCGTGTAACAGCTTATTTATGTTATTATTAAGTTCAGTGAAATGTGGATAAATGAGAAATGCCTTTTAGTTTCAAAAAAGAGAATAATAAATTAAAAACTAATAAATTATTTTTCTTGTAAATACAATTTTAGTTTCTTTAACTCTATGTTAATATTTTTGTGAACTAATATTCTAGTAATTATATTATATTTTATGTTTAAATTTATTTATATTATAATTGTATTTTATTTATTATAATTATTAAATACAATATCTGTTTACAAACATTAGAGTGACTGTATTCAAACATGTATGCCAAACCATTATACGGTGTTATTAATTACATTTTCAGACAGGTTTGAGCTAAGACCTGGGGATCGCGACCGGTTCCAAAACGCGCCTTTGTCCATACAAAACTCGACGCACTTACAACCTTATGATCCGCACGCCTAACGAGTGTAGTTATTATATGTAATTATCAGTTCTCTTTAATCTAGGGTTAAGCAAACTTCTCTTTCAGCTCTTGCTTTTTGTGTTTCGTTTTGCTTTGTAATTTATGGATGGATTCCAAATTTTAGTAAGCACTTAGCACTGTTGGTATGTGAGATGGGTCTGGTTGAGCTAAACGGCCTGTCTGTACCTTCTGGTGATTACGCTTCTTTTAATTATGGTTATCAATTAATACAAAATACGAATATACACGCCACAACGTTAAAATTTTATAACTTAGCGTGAAAATAAAAACTTTAAAAAGTTCTTCATGCAGTAATATAACTAACGATGACAACATACATTCTGGGTAGTTTGTAGTTGTCAAAACTGCTCACTGATTTTACACATTTATAAATTCAGGATTCCGTCAACGGCACGATACTAAATTGCACTGAAAAGAATACCCAATTACACTATAGAAACGACAAATAATTGCCAAAGTTAAAATCGAATTTGTTAATTTAGATTTTACGAAGATAATAAAAAGGTGCCCAATGACAATATTTGCTATCTCTACATAATATTATATATGCAACTCAACTCAAAGATACGTTAAAAAATAGTAACGTATTTACCTCTACAGTTTTTTTTATAAATTCCTTTATTAGAACTATGTTTAAACCTAGTTCAACCCAGATTAAAATAAAGTAGTGATGAAAAGCCATCAACTATTTTTTTAATAAATGTAGAACTAAATACTTTGCTATTTTTTAACCGTATTATAATGGACTTTTACCAAGTTAATGATAATTCAGTCTATCAACTCAAAGTTTTTTTAAGTGGTAACAATCAGTGGTCAGTTCAAGTTCATCCGTGCACTTGAACGCCTGAAGATGCCGAAGGACGAAACCCGGGTCGTTAGTGATAAAATCTGTGTGAATGTACATAATTTTAACGAATAAAATTTAATATTGAGATTCACCAAACACCTTCAGTCGAAATCTTAAATTATGGTAACAAAAGCTTAATATCAATGGTTTTAGAATTTGTCGTTTCCTTATCTATCGTTTAATTAAATATTATTTTATGGTCGTGTTACAAATATTAAATTCTGCTCAGAATCATGTGCGACTTAGCTATTCTGTTTTTATAGTGTACCTTAATAAATAATTAACCGAGGATTTTGTATTTACTTTATAAAATAAAACATAATAAGATGTTGTAGAAACTTAAAACAGTTGTGATATATGATATTAATTATTAATAAAACAATAATTTCGTAAGTTTAAATTAAAATTTAAATAATACCCAGATGATCAAAGTAGAAAAAAAAACTTAAAACAAATTATTCAAAATATTGGGGGAAAAATCATTTCTTTACCCTACGGAGTATTCGAAATCATCTCATACTCTTCCATACATATTTATTAAGTTATGGCCTCAGTCGAATGGTAAGGTAAGGTAAGGTGTGTAGTCAAAAATTGGTACTAACTTACATTAATGGGTAGGTGTCATAGACACACACATACACACTATATCTACTGCCACAAAGAGCCAATTTATCTATTTTATTGGATGGGTGTTTATACGTACGCTAGTTAAGTTTCAAATGTCAGAGGTGTTCAATTATTTTAGTTTGGTGTGAAATCATTTACAATTATTATAATAAATAAATAGTGTAATTATTTGTCTCCTATATCATTATAATGAAGAAATTAATAGACCGTTAGTTTTGTGAATGACTTTTTAAAATTCATGACGGATGATGCCATTTATTATCGAAATATTTTTTAATTGTCGTATAGACATTGACTGTATTATTAAATTAGATATGTATATAATTTTTGCGACATATTATTAAGTCTGAATTTGTTAAAAAAACGTGTCATTTTTCTTGTTGAAAAGTTATATCTATATATAGGTATCAATGAAGCTTTCAGGACTAAGCTCAATATTAATAAGTGTTAAAAAATGTTTCTCAGTTGGTTCTTTAAGGGCCAGTAACGTAACGGAAGTATTTTTAGCACAGTAGGGAAAGTGTTAAAAGTCCAAAAAATAAGTTTTACCATTTTACTAGTTGGCTCACTTCAGTTTTAATTTATTGAGGGCCCATTTGCTAATCTTGCGATATTGATGATTATGATTTTCAAAAAAATTAAGCATGTCAAATTTTATATATAATAAAAAATATTTTTTCACAAAGTTACCGCCGATTCCATCTACATTATAAATGTTTATTTTTCTGGCCGCGTTTATTTGCGGTCTGCAGTTTGTCATGCCACACAATGCATACACGAGCGCTGTATACTATATTTAAATTGAAGTAATATGTATTTTTCGTTCATTATACGTCTCCACATCCGGAGAATATTGATTGATTGTACTTATATATAACAACAAATTAAATTTCTATATTTGGTTCTCCATTTGTCCACCGGCCCGCATAGAATAATTTAGATACATTTTTTTCAATGTAGTTTGGATGCTGTGATTAACATGTTATGTATGCTGTATAGTTATGTTAATTTTAGCTCTCCAAGGTGATAATGGTACCTAAGTATTTTTGTACGTCTAAGTAAATGTACTTTATTATTTTCCATATTACAGTGGCGTATCCAGACTGGCATTATATTTATGATCGGAGGACTTATGAGTATTTTTTTTAATTTAACGATAAATGAGTTAATTAAAAGGATTCAAAAGTAAGCAAAATGTCCTTCGAAAAATTATGAAAATTTTTATTTAACATTTATTATATTATCCCATACTAAAAAAAAATGTCGTATGCCAATTAATTAAGTGCAGTAAGTATACTTAAGGGCAGTGTTTCCCAAATTGTCGACATCTGTGTACCCCTTTTATAATTTTCGTAACACCGAGTACACCTCGTCAAAAAAAATATACTTTACTAAGAATCAAAGTATATTATTTTTCCTTTTTCATACATAAATACCAATAAGCGAAAAAAAATTGTCCATAATACAATAATAAAAAAAAAACAAAAAAGTTATATTATAGATAACTTATTAAAATCTTATATAATATACTTATGATAATTTATCATAATCAATGCGAAGGATGAAATTAAAAATGTTGAGATACGACAAATCATCATGATTTATGGTTCCCTGGTAGTTAATTTACATCTAAAATGCGGTTCCACATCCAAGAGTCTGTTCCTTTTTTTTGACTTAATGTCTACAAGTGATGAAAAAGCAACTTCACATAGTTGGAAAAGGCTAAATATATTTCCGCCTATGTGCCGCCTATGTGGTCGAGTGGTCAACGTTGTTGGCTACCGCTACAGAGGGCCCGGGTTCAAATCCCGGTACGGCCAGTTTTATAAATTGATTTTTCAATCGATTTATGATTTCTGTTCAAAGGCATGGATGTATGTGATGTCTTGAATTCCCCCCTCTCACCCATCCTATCCTATGAACGGGGCGTATCGAGAGCGATTAGCTTACCACTAATCCTGTCCTAGCCCTGTTCTTCTATCCCTACTCTCTTTGGAAAAAGAGAGGTTGAGCAACTGAGTAACAAGTAGTTCTCGTAGAAACACTTCTGTTGAGATAAACTCCATTAGGAGTCCATATGCTCCACATTGGGAGCGGACATGGTTTTAAAAAAAAAAAATATATATATATTTCAGGAATTTCTCTGTTAAAACAAGCAGCTTACCCCTATGGGTTAGCGTACCACACTTTGGGAAACACTGCTTAAGTGCATATTGTGAGCTCGAGATATTCTAAGAAGAGAGGTATTTTTTTTTTTTTTTACTTCTTTATATATAAAAATATTTCTGTAATAAACCTGACGGCGTTCAATTTTTTTTCAAACATGGAACACCAGTAATTGCGATACATTTCTAAGAATTTTCAGGATAACAATCTTCAAAATTAATTATTGAAATGAGTAAAAAATGATGATATAACTGTGTATCGGCAAATTTAATTTCTTACAGAAAAGTATTAGTATAAAGCGTATCCTGCTGATCCGGCGCTCTAGAACAGGGTTTCCCAAACATTTTCTGGAATGGAACACTTAGTAAGTTCGGAAAATATAACGGAACACTTAGCTGAATTTTTAAGATTCTTTTTAAACTGTGTTGCAGCGTATAAAATCATTCCATTTTTTTTTCGGAACACCTACTCTGGCTTCGCGGAACATAGTTTGAGAAACCCTGCTCTAGAACACATGCCGGATATAAGCACACATTTCTTTTGTTTGACAGCTTTTCCTCTCATGAAAAAATGTCATTTTGAACACATCGACCCGTCATCGACATAAAAACGGAAGCAACAATTTTCATTGACCAAATATTACTAACCGCATTTAAGTAATTATTTTTGCAAACTTATACGAGAGTAAGTTAACAAAACCTTCTGTTATGATTAAAACCTGACCGTTCCTGTAAAAAATATGAATTGTCGCTTACACTGTTCTGCCGATTACGGGTTATGTATTCGCTTTATTAAGCGAACTTATACGTCCACCTAGCATAGATATATTGTAGATAGCAGTTGCGAAAAGTGTTGAAGATAGGCTAAGAAAATGCATAAAATTCATCAATCAGAATATGTATAAAAAAATATTTCATTAAACAACTCACTTAAAGTGAATAAAAAAATACAAATATGATAATTATTATATTACATGGCGTCCTAGCTCCTAGCACGCTGCCAATAAATTCTTCTTCTCGACAAAAAAATGATTATAAATGTGTCACCATTCGATTCGATAGTGGCTCTCGCGAAAATTCTTTAAATTGGAATTTCTATTGAAAGCATAAAAAAAGCATTTAAAAATTTAAATTGGCACCATAATTAAGATAATTATCTTTTATCGATAGTATTTTGCATAATTTTGATGGTTACTAGGGGCGTGCCATGCCATCAAAATATGCACATATTATGACAAGGCGTCATAACATGTTTACGCATAAAAATGTAACTGTAAAAAATGTTACCCGATAAAATATATGATACTGGAAGACTATATATAGTAAATTCAGTATTAAGTTTGTTAACAAATTGACTTGTGGAATATGGTCGGTTTATTTTGCTTAAAACAATAAAACCAGACATGGTCATTACGTCTCCACAATACCATCAAAAGCAGCATTAAGATATTATAAACACTTTTATGTTGTTGGTCAAACAATTTTGAGAAAAGAGAAATAAATTATCTCTAAACTACCGACCATTAAAAAAACATTCCGAAGTGTTTTGTCGAACATTTTTAATGGTCAAAATTTCAAAATGTTTGAAAATATTATTTAAATTAACTAATTATTTGACACTTAACCAGGTTCAACATTCTTGGTAGGTTTTATTGATTCCGTTTATATAAAGCAGGGTTGTCGGAAGATCGACTCTTGACTCGAGCGGGACTGTCCCTAGTTCAACGGAAAAATAACGATTCCGCATTGCCTGAAATAAAAAACAATGATTAAAAATAATTACGAATTGTATGTTACATAAATGTAAAAAATGTTCTAAAGATAACCTGACGATTTTAACATATTATAAATAAACCAATTGTATTAAATTCAATTTGAATCGCTAAAATTTTGAACCCTCCTACGCGTTTCCGTCACTAACGATTCGGGTTTAGTCTTTCGGCATCTTCAGGTGTTCAAGAACACTGACACTTGATAAATAGTTGCATCGTGTATATATAAAAATAAAACCTATTATAAATGAGTTAAAAGCTTTTAATAGGGTTTGATTTTTGTGACGTTCAATTAATTGATACACTCGAAATGTTAAATTGTATTTCATTCATATTATTATTTTATGACATATTGTAGTTCATAAATATGATAACTCTTAAACTTTCTTTTATTTATTATATCATTTAAAGAAATCACAATTTAACAGCGGTGGGCTGCCAATAAGTTAACAATGTGCTTGCTTTATCCCAAAGCAATTTTTGATGCTGGGGAAGGAGTGAATTTTTTTATCACACCTATGCAATTACATGCAATACTAAAATAAGCAATCGATTGTTACTTAATACACTTATAATATGTAATATTATGCAATAAAGCGTAAACTTACCAATGTATGATAGATGGCTAAAAATGTATTACTGTATAATATACTGAAGCTGTCAGAGATAATTTAGGTCAGAAATTGCAGTTATATACTAATTTGATCTGAAAATATTGTTTTCTATTAAATTAACAAGGGGCTCGCCAGCATTAGTAAAATTTAGCAAGAGGCTCGCGCAAGCCCCTCCAAAATCTTTCTAGCCCACTCCTGGGCCCTTGCATTTTAGTTGAGTGACATAAAATAAGCCCACTATTTTCAGTTAGTGTTAGAAGAATGTAGTTACTCTTGCTCTTTCTTATTGTTTCTTAAAAATAATGCAGTCATGATCTACAGTTTTTGAGAATTTGGCAACCCTGATGCTTAATTACAATTTCAGGCTTTTCAAATATAGTCGGAACTACAATAAATATAATATATTATTAGCGATGCTCAAAACCATATAATATTATGACTCATAATAACTATTAAAACTCACTTCAATGATATAAATTAAATAATTTTATCGTTGTTGTAACACTTACTTGTGCACAGTTTTATAATATTACTTGATAATGATGCTGTTACTCTTTGATACACTGTATATTTTTATTATCATTTTATGGGAAAATGATTGGTTCCATATTCCCCACTGTAATAAATATTCACGGATAGTCTTTGTTAAATAATAGTGCTCAAAAAATTTTCAGCGTGATAAAAAAACATTTACATACATTGTTTTTTCATCGAATGTTGAATTATGCTGTTATCTTTTCATTCAAATCTTAAAAGCGGACTATAAAGAGGTATCTCTCATATAATCATTGTATTGACATTTTCTTCATTGAATTCGTCTAGTGTAGAATAAAATCCCAAAATGATATAGACCAGCGGAGGGGAACTTGCGGCCTTTTAGCTACTCTGATGCGGCCTTTTGACTTGATCAAAATATTCACTTTTATCAAAAAATTATACGCAAGCGTTTGGAGAAAGAGCGTAATCAAGCCATTATATGTTCGACATTCGAAAAGAAGGGGTGGTGTCAACGTTTTTTTTACTGCGACCTTATGTTGAATCAGATACATGAATGTTGCGTTCAGAAATCGAAAGGTTCCCCACCCCTGATAAATACAGTTTATTACTGTAGTAGTATTGTATAAGTACGTTGAGCCAAAGAGCCGTGCTTTCACGTGATGAGGTAAACTTTCAAATAGTTATAATTACATCATAATATTTTAGAAAAGACTACCAAAAGCAGTTGTAGTAGATACTCTACAGAACCCTTCTTAAATACGTCCCTGTATGTTTTATATTTGTGAAAACTTTATTAGAAACATATTGCATAAAAAAAATCAGTCAAATGTGACAGACATTTTGAATAATATCGTACAATAATTTCATTTATAATAATATGTGTTCATATCCTTTTCAAGTAATTGACATAAAAAAACGTTTTTTTATTAGTCTAGTGATTTGGTGTTTAAAATTAATCCGGCTATTAAATCTTAGTTGTTATTAAAATATACCTATCTTATAATAAAAACATCGTTGGACGTTTTAATATATGTAAAAAAAGCATAATTACAGTTCTTTTAATAATCATTGTTTTAATAGGACGAGTTTTTTAGTCTATATTTCAAATCTCTTTGACAGTTGGGGTGTAGACACTCTTGATTCATTTTTTACGCGTTATTAATGGGTTTTTGTGTTAAAAAACCATAATTCAAAATGTTTTTATCGCTTTTAATATCAGGAGATACACGAATAGATGAGTAAAAATTTATGATTTCCTTATCAATTAAACAAACTGACATCACTTTGTATTTGTACAAATATTGATATAAATATCTTTATAGATTTAATCGTAATAAATAGTTACCTATTAACTGTAGAACGTTGTCTGATTTAGCATAGTCAGTTATAGTATCTAGTCAGCGGTTGCCATCCTTCCGGCAATCAAAAACCACTAACATGTGTAAAATAATGCTCTTTAACTCTACATTTTTTCTTATGATGAATTGGCATTTAAACATTATTAAGAGTGATATTTGTCAAATCATGCTTGAAAAAAATGGTTTCTTGGCTCCAGTAATGTCACTACGATAACTTTGCGTACCATCGGTGGTACGTGGTTCAGCGGTTGATGACTGTTGATTTTGACTGGGCCGCGGTGGGTTGCAGATATATAAGCAAGATTAATCTGCGGATTATGAACCGTACATACATTTAAACCAATTACAAAAATTGCATTTGACATTTTCTAAAATTTAACAAGGTGCTCGCTGGCCTAAGCCAAATTTAGCAAAGATCTTGCGCAAGCTCCTCCGAGCTACATTGTCTATATGTATGTGAAAGAGTTAAGGCATTAACTTCATGGTCTAGAACAGTGCTTCCCAGATTGGTGGCCGTGGAATTTCTCTGAGGGGCCGCCGCAGAACATGTTTTGTATTGGGGAGGGCTGCGGACTTTTTTTTTCAGATTTAGGGGGCCGTGGAATGAAAATTTTTGGTAAGCACTGGTCTAGAATACTGATTTTGTCTCATCCTGTCGAAAAATGTAAATGGTGATCATTTATTTATGTGTGTTTTCAGTTTCTGTATGTCAGAATGTTTCCTCCGTATACTATTTTTTTCATATGTCATATAAAACATATAGATTTGGTGTGAAGCTATTAAATATATTTTTTAAATGAAATATTGATTATTTTAATAGCTGGGCGTATTTATTTCATCTTTAAGTTCTTCCAACTTTACTATATTAAATTAGGACCTGGGAGTAAAAAAATAATAACCAGGTTTTAAATATTGACAAGATTTTTATTATGAATAAATGAAACAGCTGGTTTTCGGCCAACTTAAGTCATATCCAAGCGTTTGCCAACAGACACACGATAAACTTTCATAGTATGAACATCACATAGTTTTTTTACACTGTTTACTTTAATATACACTATTCTTCATTGTATTATAGAAAGAAATATTTGATGACCAATAAATTTATAATGAACTTATTAAGACATCTCGGAAGTGCATTTTTGATTGAAAAAGCTTTATGTATTTATTGTAATCGAATTTTAAACAGCAATAATACCATAATACTTCTCCGTTTTGAATTGCTAACAAACTGTGAAGTCAATAATTGTTTCAAATGTAATTTATCAATGGTAACCCGTAAACTATTGAAGTAGTATCATTTTTTCCATTGGATTATATTGCATTTACGAGATTAAAGTAAATTCATCGATAAAATGAAAAATGAATAAAAAAAACTCAGTCAAATAAAATTGCGATATATGATCGAGAAACATTTAGATTTTGACAAAAAGTCTATCTGATTTTTGTGTGGCGTTCGTTTTCATAATCTTGTTTTCAAATACCTATCTTAAGATATTACACATTCATAATATTAATACATTTTTTCATACTACGTTTATAGAAATCGGTCACATTGATTGCCTATGATAGAACGCGATTTTTTATATTTACATTTTTATAAATAATATTTATATATACATTTTTTCCAAGATAGGTAAATGATCAATAGTATTAGCATGTCAAATTTACAAATGTAGTGCAGTAGATATGTGAATATTATATAAAAAGCATATGCTGTTTTTATATCGTTTAAATTGTTATATCTATCTTCCACTTTAGTCATGGAATGATGTTGGAAATGTCCTTCGCCAGTCTTTACTCTTCATCTAACATTCTAACGACATGCCAGCGTCCCTTAGTTTATTGAATACTTCCAAATGGAGATCATCGATGAAAATTCAGGAAAATATAATTTAAGGGTCGGAAGAAAATAAAATAGAATCACAAGAAGCAGAAGACTTTATGGTTCATAGCCTAATAGTGGTGGTTTATAGCCAACTATTGGTATAAGAATGGTCACGCTTTTATGTATAAAAAACAATAAATAAATCATTTTCTTGATTAACCAGTTTCCTTTCTTGTTGTGAAATGCGTGTCGGAAAATGGCTTTTTGGTATAATGTTGATCATTTTTTTTAAATCGATTAAAATGAGCATGGACACACTCTAGCGTAGGAAACACCCCTCGATTGTTTTTCGATTTATAATTCATTGAAAATAGTATCGATTGTGAAGATAAATTCTAAGCTTAGTTATTCAATATCATACTAACATTTTTTTAAAATTTGACCTGCCAATCAACTACAAATCATCATTTTTTTTTATTTAACTACATACTTTTAACATCAAAATGGGATGTCTTTAAGAATTAATTCAATTCTCACTGGGAACAGATACAACAATGCAGTTCGGTGCATAGATTTAAAATGATAAGTACATTCATATTTTTAATATATAATTAATTAAGTATAATACAATTCATGCCTATTAAATTATTTACAATTGTCTTAATATTATTTGGCACTGACTTAAACGTAAATACACAATTTCATGAGTCACAATTATTACTTAAAAATAATATTCACAGCATTTAAATATCGCTCTTCGGATAAGAGAATTATGCTACCGGCAATAAAATAGTGAGGATATTTTAATATAGGTTTTATTTATTATTAGTAAATCAATAAATTAACATACTGGATTTTTGTCGAATGAAAACAAGATACATTAAGTCTTAAAAACAGCGATAAAAACCGATCGAAGATCTTAAAACAATATGCCTAGGTGTGTGTTTTATATTTTGAACAATAGCGCCTAAGGGTAAAATGATATTATTGAAGTAGTTTGGTTAGGAATTTTTATTCCATCGTTTTATCTAATAGTCGTGGGTTTTTTAAAAATTATTAGCCTTCTAAATTGTTTAAAATCAGCGTATTTCAAACTCTACTTGCAATAAATAAAATGGTAATAAATCACTCAATGTTTAACTTTTATCCGTACTTTAAAATGGCAAGTGAAAAAAAAAGTTATTTTTCTATAAATACTTGAAATAAATCTCAATTTATTTCTTTACAAAAGGTCATTGTAAGAAGGTACGTGTAAGTATATAAATAATAAAAAATATTGATTCAGTTCTATGAAAAGAAATGGTTTTATTGTTTTGCGCCAACACAAAACATTCATATGAAATATGAACATGCTGACTTTTTTCAGAGGACATTTTTGAATAGTTACGATAAAATGGCAGGTGGATAAAATTTAATGACATACTCTTTAGACAATATTGTTATTATTTCAAAAAAAAAACTCTGAAATTTCTAGTGTAAAATAATACTTAAAAATTAATGAACACAAAATAAAGATTCTCTGGTTTAAAAAAAAAACAACTTCAAATTATAAATGATGATAAAATGTTGTGGGTAGATATTTTTTGTAAATTATTTGATATTCTTTTAGTTTTGAGTGAAAACTTTTACAGAAGACTTTTGTCGATAAAAATATACCCACGAAATTTCTGAAACACAATAACAAGAACGATTTTTTTAGTTGTAAATCTAGGCAATAAGCCTTTTTTGCTGTCCGGTTGGAAGATAGATGACAGATTCACAATTTCCAAATCGATTTTTGTCTTTACATATCACTATTACACATAAATAGGAAACTTGATACAAGTACGTTTGACTGGCGAGTCTCACTCAACGCATCTAGCACTTAGTTCTCATCCTTCGTTTTCACTGTCTGTCATTCCGTCGTCGTCCATTTCCATGTCGATGAGCTCCTCTTCGTCTTCGTCGTATCCTTGGCCATACCCTGAAGGCTGATCGTCGTCACCCGCTGAGGATTTTCCGCCTTGCCCGCCCTTGGACTGGCCGCCGGATTGTGATGATTTCGCTTCCTCTTCTTGCTGCATTCGTTTGTGTTTTGTTCTCCGATTTTGGAACCATACTTTCACCTGCCAAAATAAAAGAAAAGTTTTGCTTAGAAACATACGGAGATAGCCAATTTTTTTTTTTTCTTCATACAAAAATTATGCTTAATTTATATAAATATAATGCTTATCCACTAAAATAATAAATAACACAACTAAGACTGAGCAATGAGATGTCACACGGAGAGTGAACAGACAAGTGCTACTCAAACTGTAGCAGTACATTTATGGTAAAAATTTTGAGCATTGCATAGTGACACGTTTTATTTGCCGTCTCATACCTTAAGACAGCTATTTCCAACTTGGGAGGCGTGGACTATTGCAAAGGGAGGTGCGAACAGTCCAAAATATTTATTTACTCTTAAAAACGTGTTTTCATTATTATATGAAATAAATGATGGGGAGGCGCGTAGATATTTTTTTCTTCAAAGGGAGGCGCAGTAACATAAAGGTTGGAAGCCACTGCCTTAAAACATGGATCGAGTTAAAATGTGTGTGTACATGCTTCTTTACTTTATTTCTTTGACCGCAGACCAGCGATTCAGTAGTACTAGACTAGACGGCAACACATATTATAAACTGTTTGCTTATCTCGGTGAATTTATTTTCCATACATTTTAATATACGTTATCAATTCTTGGGAAGTTGCTCCTAATCCACTTCTGGTTAAAGAACAATGTACTGAACATATTTTTACGCTACGGATAAGGACCCGGTGGTAGGGGAGATGTAAATTAACCCTGTAAATGTATTAATACGAATCATTTAAAGAGTAGGTTTGCATTTTGTTGACAATTTAAATTGCATGCAAAACGTGAACATTACTTACTTCCGATTGAAATAATATAAAAAATAATCACACACCGAATAAACGTTAATATACAGTTCAAACTTTTGTCGAGCCGAAAACAGTTGAAATCTATTTTCCTGATATAAAATTATTAGTTCCATAATCATGACTGCAATGTAAATATAATACAAGTGATTAACTTGGATATGTCAATTACAACATACAAAATCTCACATATGTATTATAATGTTTAAGTTTTCGTTATTACTTTGTATTTGCGCAATGACAATAAAATAAATAAAGTTACAAACAAAAGAAATGCATCAGCCATAGAGCGACAATCAAAATGGCTGCCACAGAGGGAAAACTGCAGCTTGCCAAAAACCATTTGTCATGAGGGTAATGGCATGTGAAATATGCTATGAACATTTTTATTGTGCAGCAAAATATCCATTCATATGTTAACTGGTTATAAAGTCGCGTTTGACTGTCATCTTCACGCGCTATTGGCTGTGGGTATGTTCATATGTAAACGGTCGCAATGCGAAAATATTCCTTTGTGTCGTGAGTTTATGGCGAATAATCTGAAAGCTAGATTATTTATTCAGGAAATTGGATACGTTTCGAAAAATAGTTTTACTATATTCTTAGATAATACTATCTAAATATAAATCGAAGATTTCGTTCAATCGTATATATCATACGAACAAAAAGAAAATAAAAATCATAATAGGAAAGCTGGTGATATTTATTGTTTATCAATTATTTATAATTAAGTATTAGTTTTGCTTATTTAGTGTCAATTTTGAATTGATATAAACATATACTTAAACATATATAAAATATTTCATTAATAACGAATAATAAACACAAATAGCTAGAAAGAGCAGTACGAAACTAATAGTAACATAAGGCTAAATGACGCTAAAAATGTATTCGATAAAAAGTGTTTAGTTTTTGTAAATTTCACATGACACCGCTAGAGCATACATCTCCGGATACCTTTGTGATTCCGGGATCGATTATTAACCATGATTTCATGGATTCGTTTTTTTTAAATAACTGGCATTACAGCTTACGGTCAAGGTGACATAACTTTTTTCCTAAGCCACAGTTAGATAAATTTGAGTAGAAAAGATTTCACAAAACGCTCGTGTTTAAGAAGATCTCAAATTAAAATTTTAAAATATATATATACCGAGCTAAAAGAAATATTTGCTTATGAAAAAATGAGCCTACGACTGCAAAATATGAGGGGGAGTAAGACCACAATTCATGTATTTTATACGTAGATAATTAAAAAAAAATATATTTAAGCAATCTGAAATACACTGTCGCAATCTAATTTAGATTTTAGTTTAGTTTTTTACATGTTAAAGTGAATTCCGAGAACCCGACATCAGTATTAAGATGATGATGGGAGTACGGGATCGTCAAATTAGTCGGGATCCCGGATCTCGGGATTGGATGCCCTAGACATCACCAAATATTTGAATACGCTCTGTGCGATATATAAAAAATGTAATTCATTGTAAAAACATTTATGTATATTATCGAATATATATTAAAAATTAGGGAGAACCTCATCATTATTTTTATCGATGATCAGACTGTAGGTATGAATACAATTTAATAAGATATTCAAAAAAATCTTTACAAATAGTGAAGCATTGAAAATATTATTATTATAAAAATAATTCTCTAGATTTTGAATCTTTATAAATACTTTGGTATGTAAACTGTGATTTCTTATTGCAATTTTGATAAAAGTGCATGAATAATTTCGTGAAAATAACCGTAATCCCATGATACAGCAAATAACAACGAAATTGTAATTTATCAAAAATACGCAAAATGCTCAACTAATATCACAATTTATTTCCAAAACTGTACCACAACGCCGCACAATTACTTGCAATAACTCAAAGGGTAGTTAATCCTCCCCTAGCGAATAGGAATCATGCTTCTGATCACGGTTAACAACCACCTAACTCGAATCAAATAAACATCCCCCATCTGAATTAAGCCCCAATCGCAGGCTTTGTAGCAACCCCTCTGAATCTCTAACGGGCGTTTGTAGAAATGAAAACAAGCGTTCAATGATACCAATTTTATATTTTAGGGGTGGAAACTTCAATTCAGTGGTGAAAAATAGCATTCAGATGTTTCTTTTTTAGACACTATACTTAAAAATATATAATGTTCAATTTTAATATTTAAAAAAAAAGCATATGATTTATTATTTGAAATAGTTTTTATTACTAAGCAAAAACGTAATTTTCCAATCGTATTTAGAAATGCTATTCGATGAAAAATAAACTTAACAAAATATTTAACTAACTTAAGTGCCTATCATAAATATATTTAGTTGACGATCTTTGTTATCCTTTAAAATCTATGCTAAGTAACATACATTTTCAGAAATGCAACGAAAGTGTCATTTAAAACAGTCATAGCGTAAAACGAAATAATTTTAAAACACACAAAACACGAAAGGTTTTCGATACCTTCACATAATGCAAAAACAAACTCTGCGCACTTTACACGTACTAGCAGGGGAAGTATTTTAAAGGGGTAAATTTTCTCGCACAGTGCTTCTCTCTCACGCTAATGGATTGCAATAGCAGCGAAACGAGATGGACGCTTAAGGGTAGCGCATTAAACGGCTTACTGGTCCAATTTATTATTTGTTGCTTTAACTGATGCGTCGATTACTGGAAAGGGGTCGTTGATTTAAAGGGTTACTAAGTAAGTGTTGCTTTTATTAACCATTTTATATGTGATGTGGATTTGTGACGTCATCGATCAACTAGCAAGTAGTCAATAAACTGTCATACTGTCTCCAAGAATATAAGTATTTTAATAAATAAAAATAATTATTTATAGAGATATAAAACTAAGTTTGATGTAATGTTACTATGGGTTCTCAATTCGCGGAATCTTACGTTAACATTAATTGCAGAAACCGCTTTATAACTAATTATGGTAAAGCTAAAACAACACATAAACAAAACATGCTTTTTTATCAGATGCAAACGAAGAATATCAAGCATTTAAAAAGAAGATAGTTAGTTGAATGATCTTGTAGCATGATCCAAAAATAATTTATCTGATTTTTACCATTTTTCTCAACCAGCGATATGATAATGATGATAAGTAATGAAAATCGTCTACGTCAAAAATCAATAAACAAATTATGCAGCTACATTTTTTTAAAATCCGCCAAGATTGTTTTATAATTAAGGTACATTTATATTTATAATTGATGTCTACTGCGTTATGATATGACGAATTTAATATGTAGCAAAAGCTGCCCCTGTTGTTGAAGTGTGCAAGAGATGAATACAATGCGTATCAAGTAATGGGATGACGGAGTGACGGTGAAATTGGCCAATCCTGAAAGGGAGTAAAGGGGTGCTTATTTAGGGTGGAAAAGAAAACATCTAATAAAATGGTGCATTACGTATTTATATGTATAGACAGCGAGAATAAAAACGCTGTGAGGGCGTGTTTTTGTGTATAATAATTTGGGCAATGGCGGGAATTCTGGTTTGAAAAATATCCATTGCCAGTCTTATTTGATATGATTCGTTTATGAGCATTAATATGGCGCGTTTTAAAACATGAAAATAGGCCAAAGAATTTTCCATTGCATAAGTCTATCATGTTTGTAATCGTAATAATGTATAAAATGAATATTTAAAATTATGCATGAGTAAGTATTGATAAGAGTTGGTTATGTCTGTTATGCATTTAAAAATAGGAATTATTATGCGTAAAAAATATTTAAAAATAAACAACCTTTCGTTAAACAATACGTGTATATGTAAATTACAAAAAAAAGTGATAAACAAAACACAAAATTATTTATTACCTATATTGGGATGTGCTTATTAGTGTAAGTATGATTATGTTCATAAAAAAATATTAATAACACCTAAAACAAAGAAGATGGCCATATTTTTGGTTTTTTGTATAATTGATTTTTATACGGTTTTAACTAAAGTTTTCTTTTTGGAACTATACTCACAATTCCACCTCATACAGATATTATAAAAAAGTTGCAGTAGTCAACGTAAGCCCTTCTCTGGAAAAAAATATATGAAATGTAAATAACGAGACAAAAATTACCCCTCGAATTAATTTTTCAGAATTATGATCTGATGGTTGGGATTGCAGGGTTTATGATGCCATTGTTAGTATATCTGGTTGCATCTGGTACAGACTTCACGCTTCATTTCAACCAAAATGGAGGGTCGAAATGATTTCTTATCCCATGGGGGTGAAAATCCTCCAGAGGTTCGTAAATTTGCAAACTGTGGCAGAATATTATATATATTTTTTAATTTTGCTTAAACCTCACTATTTCTTTTATATAATTATATTTTGAACTAGTTTATATTAAATTTGAAACGTTCAAATTACGTCAATTCACACAGATTTTGTCACTAACGACCCGGGTTTTGCCTTTCGGCATCTTCAGGCGTTCAAGTGCACGGATGAACTTGAACTGACGCTTAGTAAATGAATGTTTCGTGTTTATAAAAGAAATAAATGTGTCATTGATTTTAAGGCTATTGCTGTGCATTTTAGTTTTTATTATTTCACAAATAAATGTTTAATTACGTATGAATAGATGAAATAATAAAGTATATCCTACATCGCTCATTTAAATATTGTGAAAATAATAGTACAGAATTTAAGCAAAAGCCTTTTGTTTAAAATCGTTTCTATGTACAATAAAATATACGAAATAATATTATAAATCTATTATCAAGTACAAATGCTTTAATGTTAATAAAGTAGTTTATAATTGTCTTTATAAATTTATTTTATTTTGTATGAAGTGTAGGTTTTGTTTAATTTCAAACAACTAATGGACGATTGATAATTCAATATTGCGAAACAGTTTGGGAACCGTCAGTGTAAGGTTATCCTTGCGGAAGCTGGTGCCAAAAGTAATGGATCGTAATATAAATTTAATGGATATTTTCTGTCGCTTATTGCACGCTCAATTGCTTTTCTAATTGCATCAATTGTACAATACCATTACCAATTTTCAAAATAATGTATACCCCATTAAATTACCTTAATTTATAGTTTCTTCGCATGGCAATATAACTTTAAGAGAAAGTTCATCAAGAATATGTTCATTTTTTATGTATATAAGTAATTAGTAAACTTTCATTGTGCAGTTAACTATTTTCATATTTTTTTCCTGTCTGAACAATAGCAAGTAAAATTGTGAGATATTTAATTTATTAACATTTTATACTGCACTTAAGCAGACGGTATCAGCTGAAATAACTAATATTTTTTTCCTATTGTTGAACACGTATTGCTAATATTTATGTATTGTATATTGAAGATGACGAAAAATTATGAATTAAATACGTGTAGTTCAAAAAGTAAAAGTTTTTTATGTTACATACTTTTTTAGATTGTACTTTTAGAGTTATGTTCAATACAAAAGAAGCTTGTCTTGTCAAAAGAAGATTGTTGCAGGTAAGTCACACATCTTTAATTTTTCATATATTTTTATCAAGATAAGATACATTTTATTTAGTCTATATATAAATAATCGGGAGTAGCCTAACAATTTTTTAGTATATGAAATATTGCCACTGGATCAAAGCAATCGATGGATAGTAGATATTTAGATATTTAGAGATATTTAGAGATTTTATTTAATCTATACAAATAATTGTGCATTAATAGAACGGTTTCTTGACGTGATAGAAATCTGTTCCAAGTATTAAGATATGCTCAGATCGCGTAGAACAATATAAAACTTCTTCGGAATTAATTGTGATGTTCTTGAAATGTATCATTTTAATCACGATAATTAACATTTAATTGGTCTATTTTATTGTCAGTTAGGGAAAATGGAAATCCGTTTCTTTACACGATACGGCACAACAGCATCGTAAATGTAATAACTTTAACGAATATTATTTGATTTAATTACCACACTGACAGGTAATAAATAAACTTCTTTTGTATCCAGATCATGTAAATTATTTATTGTACAGTTATGATTTCTTAAGTTGATTGATATCTTCATAAGAATTTAATAATAAACCATTTCCATTTCCGGTAAAAAATATTCCAAGTGAATTGTTTCTTTGATATGTAGGGTAAGTAGAATTTATTGCATAATTACGCTACACGGTTATTTATATATAATATATACCTAAGTAAATTACGTATATTGGTCATTTTTTGTACACCTTAAAGTGATTTTAACTTTTACATAAGTGTTTGTTACCATTTGCAGGGCCTTAGTCTAGCGAAAAGGACGTTGTGCTGGAGCAGTAAAAGGGCACCAAAATAGTGCCAGGGATTTTTAGATAAATGAAAATACCTATTTTTCGCTGGAAAATCTACCCTTGTCATAGACGAAGAAGAGTCTCGCTACGGCCCTGACCATTATGATGACGTGTTATTTCAATTTTTTTTTTTTGTTAATACCTTAAAATAAGAAATACAAAAAAAACTATGCATCGTAGATAATTCATTTACTAAATTACTGATTTCGTTAACTATTTAATTTAATTAACTATTTTTTTTAATTAAAACTAACTAATACAACATATAAATTAACAATAGCTATTGTATAAAATTGTGAGAATAGATGAAAATATTAGGTAAGGTTATTTTAAAAATAATAAATTATATTTTTAATAGGCATTTAATATTGGAAAAAAACGTAATTTTTCGTTACGTCAGACTATGAAACTTCTAAGCGTTAATTAAAAAATAACGACACCATAATGGCGTAAGTCCGTTGTAAGTAATGTAAATGAAAAACATTGTTATGAAAAGTATTTGTGAGAGGTGGGCGTATTGCGCTAATGATTCGTATGGCGATTATTACTAGACTTATCCTGCTATAATGGCACCAACAAATAGTGGCAGTATAATAAGTGCAACATATTTAAGCTTGTTAATAATTGATGGCATATTTTTTTGAAAAATATTTACATGTCCTTATTATCTCATTACACGTTTGATTGGCTTATGTGTCATTCCAGTTAACTTTTGAACTTTTAACTGAACGTGACAGTGAGCGAAGAGAGATAATAAAAAATATTCAACTAACTTTAAAACCTGACGGACCACTAAATACATCATATAAATCTCGCGGATCATCTTTAACATTTGTTGTAAATATAAATGGAAAAATGTTATCAAATAAAACATAAAATTAATGGTACTAAAATTGTAAAAACAGAAAAATCAAATTAAGATCTTCGAGTGAAGCTGCTTGATGGAAAATTTAATGTTAAATTTAAATTATTTTTATTCTGCTAACTTCCATAAATTTTGTCGATAACGACCCGGGTTTCGCCTTTCGGCATCTTCTGGTTTGATCAAGCGCATGAATGCACTTGATCTGACGTGCACTTCATAAAACCAGAAGATTCCGAAAGGCGAAACCCGGGTCATTATCAACAAAATTTATGGAAGTGTACAGAATAAAAATAATTCAAATTTAGAAAAATTAAACTAAAATTAATTAATTAATTAAATTAAAAATTTCTCTACTACGCATTGAAATTTTCTCGCGAACCACCACTTGCCCGACCGCTGGCTTAAACAATCTTTTTTGTATCATTTTAAAGTGAAAAGTTGTAACAGTGTAGATACGTTACATTCCCACGAAAGTTGTAGGGTTTATAATTAAAAAAATCTTTGGATAACTCGAGTACCGCGACTTATCAACGCCGCTATACAATGTATACAAAATGTATAGATTTACAGATAGAAAGAAGGTAGGCGTGTCTCGTTAACGATTCGAATAGCAAGTAATGCAAGCCTCTCTATTTATCCAAAACAAAATGTATTATTATTGTACGGAGCAATTGAGGCGAGACTAAGTATGTGAACTTAATAGCTCTATCTCGCTTGAATTGGCGTGGCTCTCATTTACACGAGTAATTCAAAATTTTACATACAATACAATAATCGAAATAGTGAAATAATATTTTGTTATTTCTACGAAAATAGATACATCAAGAACAACAGAATTAATTCTCTATTAAATGTAGTTTTACTCAAGGAGGTAATTTATATTTGAAAATATATTTAAATATACATTATTTTGATTTTCTAATCCTTCTGATGAAAATTATAATTCAATTCAAAACATATTTATGCGAAAATACCTTTTCATCTGTCACAACAATCAAAACACTTATCGATCTCGGCTTGAAATACATTCAGTTCGCCGTCTTGTAATTGGAGCCAAATATACATTGAATCATTTTAAATATCCAGGAACATCCATCAGATTAGAATAAATCAAGCTTTTATTTATTGTATTATAATTAAAAGTTTTATTTTATGAACTAGGTGCATTTTTAGACGCAGTTGATCACTTTTAATTCAATATATAATATCTAACACAAAAATCCAGTTAGTGGTCCACTGGATTAAAATTGTGAATTTAGGGGTCCGTGAGTCCAAAAAGTTTGCCAACCGCTTTTATAGAAGATTAGCCACTTGTATAAAATAAAAAAATACACTTCAAAGCGACTTAAAACAAATCTGAAAATATCACGTGTAGTAAACCTGAAAGTAAGTCAGCTCCACGGCGCAGTGGATAACAAATAGCTTTCGTGGCGGATCCCCGAGGGTCAAATCCCAGTACAAACAGCATTTTTAATCGATCTATCGATATCTGTTCGAAAACATGGGTGTTTTTGATGCCTACAATTTGCTCCCGCCTTTACAATCATAAAATAACAGGGTGTCGAGAGAGCGATTAGCTAACCACTTGTTCTATCCTTACCACCCTTACTTCCATACTTTATTGAGTGGAGGCCATACGCTTCACATGGGAAAGGAACATAGATTTTGGTGGACCCATAGTTATGTCCAACAAACAATTGCTGTTAAACTAAATTCAATTTATGAATTTATTGGTAACACATTATTTCTTTAAATAAATCTCAAAATATAGCCTGCAGTAAAATCATATTAATACACATTTAATATTTTTGACTGTTATCTTCGGTAGAAAAAATATTGAGTTTTGATAAAACTAATATGTATTGAAGGTATTCAATAGATTATTGGCATAATGCGACTAATTTTGTTCAGATAGTTAGTATTTTCTAGATGTAGTAGAAAATGCTTATTACCTGAGAGAAAACCATTTCCTTCTTTAATATAAAATACCATTTTTTTTTGCAAAAAAACCCTAATTGATTGATATTGGAAGTAATTTATTACGGAAGTTTTTGTTAGACAGTACCTATATGAAGGTATTTTTTATGAATTATATTACATTTACAATGGTTATTCAAAGCATTCCACTCCCATAGACTTTCATAAATAACGTTAACTGTTTAAACGATATCGTGGGTATCGATATTAATTGATTTTAACCCTTTCAAGACTAAGTACTTACTTTCATATTTATATGTACACATATATTTAATTTGTATATATTATATAATAATTTATAATAGACGACCCTTTTAGTATTTTGATATGTAAACTGGGTGTATACATTTAGGTTTGATTTTAAACGATTATACTTTTTATAGGTTCATTGAATTTGTTTACTATATATGTATGAATATTATATTATATATGTATGAATTGGGAAAGCGGATAAAAAAACATATTTCTATACGATTACTAGTTCAGTTTTTTTTTGATTGTATTTAAATACAATATAAGCTGACTATCTTTATATTTAAAATACACTCTCGAGACAATTTTACAATTGAATGGTCTATGATACTCGTGGACGTGTATGTGACAGCATGATTGACAGAAAGTTATTGGAGATAATTAAGGATCATTAGAGTGGTCAAGTCCTTCGGCAATTCGTAAACTTTTTTCTAAGAATATACTAGACAGATATAAGTTTTAAACGTTTAACTATTAATTTACAAGGCAAAATCAAATCACATCATTGTTTGGTATTAACAATGTAAGCTTTACTATTAAAATTTGGTATAAAATATAAATATATCAAAGTCGTTGGCTTTAGTTGCGGTGCTCATGGGCTCAAATCCCAATAAGGAAAGTTTTTATAAATTAATTTTTCCATTAGGTTATGTATTTCTGTCCGAAAGCAGGATGTCTGTGATGTTTTAAAAAAATCTTCCAGCACTTCTAATCTTAATAAAATTCGCTGTTAGAGCATTTAGCTAACTTCTATTCCTTTTTTAGCCCTATCCTTTTACACTTAATCTCTCCGAAAAAAAGAGGTTGAACAACTAAGTAACAAGCAGTTCTCACAGAAAAAAACTTCTATTGAGATCAACTCTATTATAACACTATATTTTTTTAAATTTTATAAAAGGTTTTCCGCTGTATTGTGTTTATTGTTACTTCTTAGATTTAAATTAATTAAAAATGATAATATAATTTGCAGTACGGTATAATATTTTTGATATTTGACTTAACTCAAGTCCTCGTAATGTAATGCACGTGTAAAAAACAAACGTTATGCTTAGCAAGAGAAACAAGGTTATCATAGACAATCAGTGTAAATTTGCTTAAATATTATCATTTACACGAAAAATAAAATGCTCAAGAGTATCGATATAAAAAATGTATGGCTGTTTTTTAAGTGCTGTCTCTTTTTTAGGTAAGATAATTTTTGACACCCTAAATGGATAATTTAACGAGTGTTTAATCTTCGATATTGATATGGTAAAAAAAAATAACTCGCGAAAATGCCAGAAGCTATACAATAGCACTATTTTTATTATTTCAACCAGCGGGTCTAAACGAGTGAAATATTATATTATTTCGATAACGAGATATACCTAAGTGGGTATTCTATATCGAAAAAAACTGAGGCGTGTTTTTTTTACTATTATAAAATATGTAATATTAGTATAGAATAAAATATACCGATGACCATATGTGATAAAGGCTAGTAATTTATAATAATTTTTCCGTAATTATTTTTAATACAACGTAATGACTGCTTGTTCGTTTAAACAACACACGAAGCTCCCGATATAATGTTATTTTAATAAAAGTCAGGTGTTCACAACAGGTGGAATGTGATCTATTTTAAACTGAAACTTAATATTGGTTGCATATTAAGTACATTGATTTTACTTTTAAGGGATCAACTGGGAATTCTTGGTGGAAAACCACTATAACAAAAAAATAACTGATTTTTAACAATTTTCACATTGTGTATTAGGAGCGGCGGTTTTGTTCTTAAACCAATGTCTCGGTGTCATTTTGTCTTCGTTTTTCTACAAAATTTAAATAATTTTGGAATATATTGTTGATGTATTTTAATTAAATACATATTATTGATGATTTAACGTGCTTTTTTTCGTACCCAAATATGTTTTATAGAAAGTCATTATTGATAGTGGATATCTACGCAATCCGTAAATAAGCACACATCCAACGATTATTTAATAAAAATAACATTTTCCTTGTATTTTCAAATATTTGTTTTGAATTAGGCAGTTAGGCATGTGAAATTTAAAAAAAAACTAACGAAAACAATATTACATTTTCAAGCTTTCAAGCTTTTATAATGTAAAAATAAAGGTTATTATTTTTTTATCCATGTCCGCTCCCAATGTGAAGCATATGTCTTCGTTATGGAGGTATCTCAACATAAGTTTTCTACGAGAACTGTTTGTTACTCAGTCGCTCAAGCTCTCTTTTTTAAGAGAGTAGTATAGATAGAATGATAAGGCTAGGGAATGACTAGTTGTTGTATAATTGCTCTCGCTACGCCCAGTTATTAAAGGATTGGAAGGGTGGAAAGGAATATTTTCAGACATCACAAACACCCATGCCTTCGAACAGAAATCGATAAATCCATCAAAAAAATACTGTTCGTGCTAGGACTTGAAGCCGTGAGATCCGGCACGGAAGCCCACAACGTTGCGACCTAGGACCCGACAAAATTATTACTAGTGACCAATAATTTTTTCGATGAATGTTGGTCATCGCTGTTTCATAGACCATATAAAGCGACTTGCCTAAGTGGCCGAGCAATTTTATTCAAAGGAAAATAACCCTTAAATACGTTCTGATTACGATATAATTATTATTTTAATATTCAAATCGCTTTTCGTATATAATTTACTTGTAATATACGTCGGTATGGTAATTTTTATGGTGTTTAGCCAGCCTGTTTATATTGCGCTTAGTCCATTAGGCTTTACTAGCAATAAAGTTTTATTTTGTATTGCTAAGAGAATCAAGTGAATATTCAGGTATCTTAAGTTTTAAACTCTTTTATCTAAAACTTGAAATTCGATTGCCAAATTAATTTTAAAGGGATTTTTGATTATTGATATAATTTTTTAAAATGCTGATTCTTTTATGAGTGTGCTATTTTTTTGCATAATAAGATAAACTAAACAAAGAAAATACATTACTTAATCAATTTGGTTAAATTTTTGTCATATATAAATACATCTACAGGCATATTTACTTACCACTACTTCTATTGTGTCTATTGTATATCGATTATTAGAGAATTTATATTATAAATAGCATATTATTAGTTTATTGTTTTTGCGGTGTGAAAACGTATAAAACAATATAAAACCCTGAAAACCTTGAAAACTGGCAAAAGTCAACCGAGTAAGTTAAAAATATTTACATTATTTAATATATTTGTAAATAATGAAAGAGTTTTGTTTGGAGGAAAAACATTTCCAACTTTTTGTTTCAGGTGTAAATAATTGCGGAATAAGGAATGTGCAGGCGTGGGCTGGAGGGGGCAAAAATCAATATTCTCAAATCAGTATGTAATTTCAATACACATTGATGATTTATTTGTCTTGTGAAATATAAAAACCCAAATTCAAGACTTATCAAAATAAAGAGCACCCCGGGACTTTTAACTCTACACCATTGTCGCTAACGTTATGGTGTCCATATAATTATACAATTTTGATAAAAAAAAAAAAACATATCCGAAAACGGCGAATAGATCAGATAGTAACCGAGCCGCTTGTTAAAATATTGGCAGCCCACCATTGGGAATGTGAACAATGTAATAATGTTTCAAATAATTACTTTGAGGTTCTTCTTCATGTCTTAAAGTAAATTTAAAATTGTGTAAATCAGCTGTGTATTTTTATTGCGTATTTATCTCATATAAAATAATCAAAAATAAGAGTTTCCTCCTCAACTCCTCGAATTCTTAACGATGTTTCTGAATAACTTGTATAAGTACTTAAGATACGTTGGTTTCGATTGTTATCCGAGCGTAAAGGGTAAATAAAGAACATAATCAAATACAAATGTGAGCAATTACCTTGTTTGACAGTTTAATTACACATAATTATAGGTCTTGATCAAACAAGAATTAAATTCACCTCTCCGGTGACTCGGGCATTAGTGAATTATTAATTAATTAGAACATATTCATACAAGTCTTTAAAAAAACCTGTTTTGGAGAGGAAAAGGAAATTTCTTACAAAATATTATTTAGCATTTTAGCGATCTTATCACCTTTCTATACGTTTTGCGTAAATATTTCATATGTTTTTTAATCTTGCTTCGATTGTTTTATTATGTGAAATATTGTCTAAGCGGAATATATTCTGCAAAATAAAGAATATTAATATATTTTTACATATTGATGCCAATAGGCTACAGCCAGCGATGGGCTGCCAATACGTTAACAAGGGGCTTGCCTAATATCAAATACTCACTCATATGCAATTATATGCAATACTCAAATAAGCAATCGATTGTTACTTAATACACTTATAATATGTAACAATATGCAATTTACCGAAAACTCACTAATTTAAATACTTAGTATACTGAAGCTGTCGTAGATAATATATAAGTCAGAAATTGCAGTTATGTACTAATTTTATCTGAGAATATTGTTTCTCTTAAATTAACAAGGGGCTCGCCGGCTTTAGTAAAAAAAAAATAACAAAGGGCTCGTGCGAGCCCTTCCGATCCCCCTACAGCCCATCCTTGGTTACAGCATTTTAATTCTCATCATCCTGATTTTTGACAAACTGCAAAGAAAAAGCCCGCTCGTCACAGTTTTGTTTTAGCTTTAATTAAAGAGATTCATATTTAATATTTTTGATTTATATGGTACAATATTCAATTTATTACGATGTTGCCATATTCTACAATTTGAGCATATCAATAAATCACGAATATTGCTGTGTGTACGAGTGTTTTTTTTTTAAATTGGTTCTATTAAATATTATATTAGGCAACATTTATAGACAATGCAGACAAATGCATATACCTAAACGCTGTAGATTTTTCGTATCTCGCTGTGTTAAAAGATAACTTGGATTGAATTTTACATTGCATAAAAAAAGATTTCGTAAGACATAATATCGATAGTAAATATTGGTTTAATTATTTAGTTAAACAATAATTACATTGAACACTTCTTACTCTTCAAAAGAAAAATAATTAAAACACTAATGTACTTTATTTGTTAGACGGCCATTGTTTGTTTTTAATATTATTCATTGATAAACAACAATCGAGAGAAAATTATGTCGTAAAAAAAAACAGATTTTTTTATAATAAAACCGTTATAATAATAAACTAGGAGTTGCGCATAGCCATAAAATCGGTGTTCATCATTCTTGAAAGATGTACGTTTTTTTTTATTTATTGCTGTTGTGGACGATTCTGAGATCGTTAATTCTCCCCTCTTTATGAGTTTATATTTACGTCTATGATAGGGGTGACTAATAATTTTAGTTTATTTTTTTTATAAATAAATTTGCAATATTAAAACTATTAAGTTTGATTATTCAAACAGACCTTTTACAATTGTGTTAAATTAAATGTAAACTCTCAATTCGTATACAAACACAAAAAACACGTTATATTTCGTGTTGTTTAAAAAAAGGTATGAAAAAATCGAATACGTTACTGGTGATAGATACCTACATATATTTTTTTTTTACTTTACTAAATATATATTTTGGGTAATTATATTTAAAAAATCAAAAACACATGTTCGCGAGAAATAATGTATTGCTTTAATAATTTAAAGCCAAGCTCTCTAGTCTTAGTATTAAAATGATAAAATAATATTTTTTCCGTATACATGATTTGTATATTCATAAAAGAGAAAAGACATGCAAAGATGAATTGATAAACAGGACGACGCTGGATGAAGCTGTGAATTAAATAACATATTTAAGCTAGTCAAAATGGAAATCAAACAGTAAAAAATGCTCAAGATGCCCGTTGAATTTTCGATAACCCTGATATTGATAAACTGTTTCATGTATCATACATTTATGTATGGAGTTATTCACGAACGCTTCGGAGCGTTTCACCCCATCGTAGTAAGCAGCGGGACTTCACAAGTAGGGCGGGGACAACAGGACACTAACTACTCGTGGAGGGGGGTGTTAACTGTTAACAACCCTGCTGACATTGTAGCACACCCCGAAAATTAAAAGCCGTCAACGAATATGATGCATGGCCTAAGCTAGTGGAATTCAAAACAGTGACTCCAAAACACTCAAAATCCACCGAATGTTGTTAACTAGACATAATTTGAAAACAGCACTACATAAAATAATATGCGAGACTTTTCAATCCAATACGCTTCCACTAGTCACAAAAATCATTATTTTATTCTAATGGGTAATGTCTTATGACAATTATGCCAAACATTTTTCCGAATAAAACAAGGAAAATATTTTACTATAATGTATACAAACAGTTTCTCATATTATGATAAAACAATGATTTTTGTATTTAAAATATTTAAATGTACTGAGTATTATTCTGTGTACGGATTATTCTATGTCTGCAAGGTTCTGTGTACGGAAGATTCGGTGTACGAAGTATTCTTGTTTGGAGAATTCGTGATAAGAAGATTCTTCTTCGGAAGAATCCGTTCTCCATATATTATGAATCACATGAATCCAAAACAAAATTATTGTCAAAACATTTGTTTAAGTAAGTAAATAAGTAGAGGATTCGATTTTTTATATCTGTATATTTATTCTTAGAAGTGTGGGAAAAAATGAAATTCTTGTGAATTTATGCGATTTATGTATAATGTAATTACAATATTTTTGTTTCGAAAAATAGTATGAAATAGCCTAGAAACATAATTGACCGATTTTTAATCTTGTAAGAAATTATATCACTTATTCCCCCTATCAATGGAATCTACACATCCAACGAACAAAGCAGTAAAACAAAAGCTTGAAAATATATCAACCAAAAATGAATTTATTGATATTTAAAAACTTACCTAATGTAAGTCGACTATACGTTAGTAAAATTTTATTTTCCTGTCTTGCAAAATGAGCAAAAGTGAAATACTAGTTTATTATTTGAAGACGGGTGTACTTGTCGAAATGAGTATTTTATTTAATTAATAATATTTTGCATAATCTAAGCGGGACTTTATCATAAACAATGTATTTTGATCAGATAAGTATAATATGTATTGTAGTTTTGTTTGAGAACCATGTCACAGTTGCAAAGGAAAACGCCAGTTGGTTTGGGTGACTATTGAATTAATTACAAAGTAATGCGATAGCTTCCCAAAGTGGCTTGAGTAAGTTCAGTTTAGTTAAGTTGTTACACCCTGCCGTAAATTGAACCACTTCTCGTAATAATAGTACGATGATAAATAGTTAAGGGTTTGTTTTTGTGGAAATAAGGTAAGTGAATCAACTCCATAGATGATCTTGTTTAACAGATTAAAAATATCAAAGTATTTTAGTTCTACAGTTTTTAATAATTTTATGCGTTGATAGCTATTTCGGCTTTCGCCATCGTCAGAACTATCTTATGGCGAAAGCCGAAATAGCTATCAACGCATAAAATTAATAAAAACTGTAGAACTAAAATACTTTGATATTTTTAATATGTTATAATGGATTTCTACCAAGTAAATGCCAAATCAATTGATGATCTTGTTTAACTTAACCTCTCTCTACATACTTCTTGTGAAATTTTATCATTAAATTTGAAACACCTTTTATAATTTTTTCTCACGTTGGAAATGATTTTTTTATATATTTTTAAATGATTATATACAAAAACAACAAAAAATAGTAAGCTAGTACTTTTTTATTATATTTTATTTTTCTGGATGGCTATATATTATTTGTTTTGATTTATATATCTGTCTGTAACAAAAGGCACAACATTACGCGTGCACGATGCGCAATCAGGATGTGTTTTTTTTATGTGAGGGAAAGACAGAAAGTGTTGAGCGATTGTTGATAGACAATGATAAGCATTTTTAAATTTTAAGCTGTAAAAAATCAGCACAGAAAAATAAAAATGATACGTAAACTATTTTTTAAATCCATGTCCGTTTTCAATGTTAAGCATATGGCCCCCTAATGGAGGTATCGGAACAGGAGTTTCTCTACGAGAACTCTTCGTTACTCAGTCTTTTTTCAAAGAGAGTAGTAGGTATAGAGAAGATTGAGCAGGGCAGGATTAGTGGTTGGCTAATCACTCTTGCTACATCTCGTAATTTTTGGATTGGAAACATCACAAACATCCATGTCTTCGAACAGAAATTGAAAAATCGATTGAAAAAAATGCTATTCGTACTGGAATTCGAGCCCGTAAGGTACGGCATGGAAGCCAACGATGTTGACCACTGTGCCGTGGATCAAACGTTATCTAAATCTATTAATAAATAATTATTTTGTTTGAAGTACATGGTAGATGATTAGAACAACTAAAATGTACATATTCTATAAATCTATTGAAAGTTAAATATGTTTTGAATCGATACTGCATGAAAAAAAGCAGATTCGTCTTTGATAATGTTTATTATTCTAGACAAAATGCTATTATACACTGTGTCTTATAAAATATAATTAATGGTTTCAATTATAAACATACATAAGATAATAAAAAACTGTGTAAAAAATCTAGATAGAAACTATCCTACCGTTACTTGGGGCCGCAAAAACACTATTTAGTTTTTAATAAGACATGGTTAACGACATGACAATTAATAATGATTTTACTTAATTACTGCAATTATCTCTAGCTTATCTATAACTCGTTATATATGCAGTAATGTCTACAGGCGCAGTGTATAGAACATTTTTTATTAGTTATTTTTTAAAAGTCATAGACAATTCCGTAGTTGAGTGGTTAACGTTCATGTGCGTCGTATTTCAGTGTTTACAGACATTAATCCCATTACGGATATATTCATTAATATATTTGTGTTCAAAAACATAGTTCGTTTATCCGATTCTGAAAACGGAGCGTAACATTAGCTTTTTTAGCATACTTAACTAAGGCTCGTATTTTTCTGGTCAGAATTTAAATAACATTGGTCAGAACTTGTATTAAATGGTCATAATGTATCGGTCAGAATAAATAGTCATAATTTAAATGAAATTAAAAAAAAACCTATCCTAACCTAACCAAAATTGTTATTAAATATTCTGACCGTATAATATTTTTATTCTGACCGTTCATATTTTTATTCTGGCCAAAAATTGATTTGAATTCTGACCATTTAATTTGTTTCCCTTAACTAGTGGCATCCTTCGATCATCACTCTCTCGTAAAAAGAGAGGTTGAACGACTGAAATACGACCATTCCCCGCAACAACAACTTCTGGTATGACGCTTTATTAAGAGAAGTTCATATGTTTCAAATTGGGTGCAGACATTAAAAAATATTTGATGTTCCATAAGAACCACAAGAACCACAAAAAATACCATATCTCAATGGTTTCACTAAAATGTACCTCCCATATGCAAGTAATCTCTCAGTTCAAAGTGTTGTTCGTAATTTATTACATATAAAATTTATAAATCCGTAGATTTTAAACAGGTTTGAACTATGTATAATAGATAAAAAATATTTTACCTGTGTTTCTGTCAAACTCAAGGATTGCGCTAGTTGTTTTCGCTCCGCCCCTACGACGTAGTGGTTCTTTTCAAAGGCATGTTCTAATTTGAGGAGTTGTGAAGGTGAAAAGGCTGTTCTGATTCTCTTGGGCTTTCTGAAAGGTTGCAGGAGGAATCCGGGAATGTCTGGTCCTGGAAAACGTCCAGAAATCAATGAGTTCAGTATTTGCTGAGGATCGGCTGAAAGGATAAACGAGATCATTCATCAAACATTAAATTAATTTTACCACCTTTGTTCTACTATACATTTTTCTATAATATGTCAGGAATAATATAAAAAATTCTCCACCTAAAATAAAACTTCTCACAAACTTTGCGTAGTTGTTTATAATAAATGTTTTGAATAAACTATATTGATCATTATATCCCACGTTTATTTTCATTTCTACGCAAATTAGTTGGTATACCCAAAGTCAATGCCTAAAATAAGTGTATGATGATAAAATTATTGAAATTAGGATCAATGTTAATGTATCTGATACAATTAAAAAATTAAGATGCTGCAACTTTATTAAATTCAATTTTACGTTTCATCATAACAAAGTTGATATAAAATAATTCTCACAACATTCAATGAAACCATTTTTCATTTAAATACTGTGGTTTGTTAATATATAATTACTTATTCGTTGTTATATTAATAAATAATTAAGTTTATTAAGAATATAATATAAATAATATTTTAAAAATGATTCGAAGCAAACTGTTTATTTACATATTGAATTTAATCAAGATACAATGTAAACGTTTCAAATTGTTTTCTGCGTGTAACTTCAGCCCATCGTAAAACGGATCACTGAAACGCGATTCAATTTTTAATGCCCTCTATCACTGTTGGAGAAAATTTATAACCCCTGTCAGATCTCGTTTAGATTTATAACAAACAAAATTGCAACAGGTTTGATTTTATTGATTCAATTTTGTTATGAATTATTGAGGTAATGATCGATGTATCGCATCGTCAATTTATAAGCGTATTATTAGCTAACAAAATAATGAAAAATGTTTTATTATATAAATATTAATTATACACTGTAAAAAAACATTCAAATAATAATACTTTCAAATTAAGTATGCTTTAAAATAAATAATAAGTATGTTCTAAAATACTCTTTTGTGATAAATCCACTTTTATTTGATATATCAGGGCTGGTTGAGCATTATCAACTGATCATCAGTTTATAATGGTTCTGAGCTTATTAAATAAAAATAGAATTAGTGCAAATAAGTATTTTATTTTTTGAAAATAATGCCTTTCCACCAAGTATTGACAGTAAAAATCCTAACAGTGATCATAATATCATGTTTTAAATCTTTGTGACACAATTCGTAAGCCTTAAAATATTGTCATTCAAAAGACATAATATTGAAAATATCATCTCAAATTAGATTTTTCAATAATGGTTTTTTTTATTTTTACATAGTGATTTAATCGGTTGAAACAACCAATATCTCCATACAATGTGCAAAAACAGGGTTTCCCAAATTATGTTCTGCGAAATACTCGTATTCCATAGAACATACGCGTAAACCCACATAACTTAAAAATCATTATTTTTCAACGTTTTCCAAAAACTAGTAATTATAATTCCTTGGTTTGTAATCGATTTTCCGTAACAGATAAACCAGCATGCTTATTCGGCGCAAGTGATTAGGAAAATCTGACTGATTTTATCAGTGGTTTTGATATAAACGTCATTAAATTCGTTATTGGTGAGTTTCCCAATGAAGAATTCCCCAATGTATCAAAACAAGTTATTTTTGTTTTTAATCCGTTTTATACAACCTATTTATGCATAGCAGGATTTCTTTTTTTATGCTGCAGTAAAGTCAAAGTGCAGGAACTGGTTCGACGTTCAAGAAAGTGTTTTATTAACATTTTTTTTTGTATTTATTTATGAATTACCTGACCTATGAAATTAGCAAAGTGTTCTGTTAAAATTTATGGATTTGCGAAGTGTTCCATTGCAGAAAAGTTTGACAAACCCTGTTTTACAAAATAGCTGTTACAGAGGTAATTATTAATGTAAAAAAGTCATCGTACTGCAATATTCATGAGTCAAATGGATGTTACTTAGAGAACTCCGTGGTTATTTAGAGATTATAATTAAAACATAAATATTTTTTCATTTAAGTTCAAAGTAATTATATTGATGGAACAAAACACTGCTCCAATCAAATTTGGCCAGCCCAAACCAGAAGCATTTCAACATCAATTTAAATTTTAAATGCTAAATAAACGTTTCCAAAATACGCTCAGTCCAAATTAAAATGAATCAAAAATTATACACATTAACCCATTACATCCCGGCATTTGTGCAAAAGACCAATTGTATGTTCGAAATAAATTCCGCTCTCATTTAAATGCCATTTGGTTCACATTAAATTAATTTACTCATTCTGTCAGTTCGCACAATACTAAAAATCCAGAGTCGGTTTGTTAGCCCGCTAATCGTCAAATTGCATGTGGGCAATTTAATATACTGATTCCTAATACCCCGGTTTCAGTACAGAGTGATTACAAATGAAATATTAATCAATAAACAAACGTATATATACCAACATATTCGACGTATGAAAATTATTTAATTTATCAATTTCAAATATAATCATCAAAACACCACATTAATATGGCTTGATAAAACATGTTTTTTAACAATATTTGTTATAGTTATTGAGTTTTTTAGATACAATATATTCGTTTTTGTTTTGCAAATCCTATTTTCATAAAATTACATTGTTGGGAAATTTTATATTTAGTGTAAGTATCCAATATATTAATTTTATTGAAATAAGCTTAGTTCATTTATTTAGAAGTAAATAATTACATATGTTTGCAATAGTATTCTTTTTTTGGATTCCAAATAAATGTAGCTTACAGTCCAGACTGAAAAGCGTGATCGCTTCAGAAGTGAGCAATCTACAGTGATCGCACACATCGTATTCATTTATGTGCGTATTATATAACACATACCTCCCGATATACTTTACCCATATAATTGATTGCATGCGAATAAATACATATAATATATACAAAATATTAATACGAAAACTGAAAAGAGTAATTTTAATGATGCTAGGGGTAGCTAAAACGATCCTAGGTATTGTCTCATCATAATTATGAATATAAGAAATAATTGCGTTATACTCATAATTTTTGCTTAACTTAAAGTAAAACTTTTGAGAGATTTCACTTATGAATTAGCGAATAGTTTTTAATATTAATAAAATCATTGTGTTAATTTTAAAACAGTCTGTAATCTGTATACAAATATACGCGTATAAAATTTAATTTTCACGTTGCAAAACATTAGATAATGCGCAAATTACACCAAAATTACTTCATTATCCGAGCACAGAGACCATTAACTAATACATATTTAATTGACTTGAGTACATATTTCAAAGAAACTCAGTCTGGTTGGTTGTCAGTGGGTTATGTTATGACATAAATATTATTTACTGCATAACATAACTCGTATAAAATTAAGAATGATTGATTTGTTAATTTTATATTCACAGCTTTGTAAAACTTGTAAATTAAGTGAAAAAATCTTTTCATTAATTTGAATTCTTATGAGCGTTTGGAAATTTTGAAAACAATGTGGGAAATATAAGAACTGGGTTGCCAATAATGCAAATATTCGCGGTGTTCTGGGGAAGTCTTGGATTTTTTTTATCACTCATATATTATTATATGCAATAATTATTTAGGAAATAAAATTAAGCTTTATAAATGTTACAATAAAGAAAATACTGTATTGTAACATCTATATATGTATGTCACAATACAGAAAAATAAATAATGTCAACAGCTAAAAATATACTATTATACAGTGGCAGATTACCCCACAAGCGTAAAAGCGCGCACTTTGGGCGTTCAATCTTAGGGGCTCCAAAATATAAATATATTATATAAAACCCATTTAAGTTCAGTTTTATCAATTCGAAAAATAGAGCTCCAAAATTTTATTGAGCCAGGGGCCTTCCAAGTGCTTGAGCCATACATAATTTATATTTCAGAAATTAGGGGTATGTACAATTTAACAAGAGGCTCGTTAGCCTTATAAAAATCTAACAAATGGTTAGTGCAATCCTCAGAATAAGAGAAATAATAAATTAAACTACGTTAAGACAACCCAGTGTACTTTTGCATTGCTCATTGAAATGCATTAATAAATCAACATGATTTTTTTAATACTGGTAATCGGTTGTATTGGCATTCATATTTTAGTGTAGTTTATCATTAGTGTAATGAAGCATCAAATGATATAACATAAATTACTGCAGTGTAAGCTACGAAAACTCACAATTAAAAATAAATTTAAATATCAACATGGTTATTAGCACAGTGCATTGTAAATATTTTACTACGAAGATACAAAAAAAATATAATAGTTTGCCAACTAAAACAAAAAAATAAATAATTCTGCATACTCAATTACTGTAGATAAAATGTATAATTTTGCAGACATATAAAATAATATCTGTATTTCAAACATAGTGTTTGACAAACTTTTAAATCTCACAAACCACTAGTTAACTCACTATGCTTAATCTCGTGAACCACTAACATGTTTTTTTTTTTAAAAAATATTTACAAATGTGCATAAAATAGTGATCGTAATTACACTTGCTTAATTTCCTCTCCTCCCATTCTTCTGATCCTTTAATTACTGGGTGTAGCAATAACAATTAGCCAACCACTAGTCCTGTTCTAGCCTTATCCTTCTGTCCCTACTACTCACCAAAAAGTGAAGTTGAGTGACTAAGTACTAAAGATTTCTCGTAGAAAAACTTCTGTTGAGATACCTCCATTAGAAGGCCATATGTTCCACATTGGGAGCGGACATGGATTAAGAAAAAAATACGTATAAAACAAATAAGTTCGATATTTCTTCCGCTGCATGTTACGGCAAAAAAGTGATTTGATGACTTTAAATGCAACGACTCCACGGACCACCATTTGGCAATCGCAAGTCAAACAGAGTCGGTTTTTTTCCCCTTATTTTTTTGAGAGAAAAGTTAAGAAATTAGCAATATGTAGGTCGCTATCAAATTAGCCGTGCGAAGCATATAAAAAAAGTTAAACAATTCTGTCTGGTTTTAGTAAAGTAATAATATATTATTCTAATGACCGTGTTGTGAGCTTAAAAAATATTATTGCAACACATTTCATGCCCGGAGATAGAAACAATTAATTTTACATTAAGCATCTCGGCAAATTAGGTCTGTACGTTGTTTTATCAGTCATGATGCATCTGACGTGTGGCTGGTTGGCAAACTTTTGCTGCATACACTTGTTTTAAAAACCCATGTTTTATGATCATGATACAGCCACTTTTAAAAATCATTTTCGCTTCCAAATAAACGTATAATTAACATGACAGGCACAGTTCACTGCCTAATTTATATGTTATGTGAATGGTAATAATAAATTGAGTCGTTAGATCATTTCCCCGTGTTAAGTATAACTTGACTTTGTTAAAAGATAGCTCCTTTCAAATACTGACTAGGCTGATAAAAGAATTTATATTTAATATAATATACACAATAAATATATTTAAATCTGATACAAACTCGACCAATTTCTCTTTTAAATTATTAACTGATATTTTTGCTACGTTATTGTATTATATGAATAAACAGACAAAATTCATAGATTAAACGGGAATTGGTAGAGAAATCTTCCCATTGTATAACTCTGTAAATTACTCGTTCTAGATAGTAGTCGACCAGTGGCCTAGGTAAAAATTTGGGGCCATAATGCAAACGTCAAGCAAGACCACCCCTCGCAATTTGTTATAGTATGTATATGGAAGTTTGGGCGCTCATGAATTGTATGACTCTGCTATAAGGTAGCTACTTCACTATTATCGATCAGTCATATTAAAAAGAAGAAAACGATAAAATAATATGGAGTTACATAAATTTATGTCAGAGTGGAAAGCTAAAGGTGGAGCTGAGAAGCCCGCGGTGGTCTAGTTGGTTAGAGCTTGCTCTACCGATCAGGTGGGTCTGGGTTCGATTCCCGGTAAGGTCAGTATCAAATTGGATTTTTTCAATTTTAATTTGAGATTTAAGACATGGGTGTTTGTGAAGTCAATTCTCCTTGAGTTAATCTCATGTGACTTTCAAAAAATTCTCATCGAGTATATCTCGTATGATCTTTCAACTTCAAAATATTTGACGCATTGGCGTAAGCTGTAATGTCAAATATTTTTTTTAAAAATTAAAAAATTAAAATAACTGTTATAAAAAAATGTTTATATTAAAACAGTTTTATATTACATCTTTAAGAGAAATTTAGAGTTTTAATCAATCAATAAAATAAAAATATGTATATGTTTGAATGAAATATCACGGAGACGTTTTATTATTATTGAAGAATTTTATAAAATTACTTGTTTTTTTTGTTTTAGTATACGTACATAATAATTACACTTTAAGAGTCACTGCTATAAGGTTTCATCTGTTGACCTATGTGTGTTTACCCAGAATCCAGATTTTATGTAATGGTATTACCAAATTACCCAGTTTTATAATTTCTTTATAATTGATGTACATACATACGTATCTTGTTTGATAATCAAGTGTATTAATACTTAAACAATGCAAGCATTATTTGTTTTGACTCGTATGTTTTTAGTAATTGTGAAGATATGTTTAAGCACACTGTCAATTAATTGACTTCAAGTAAAAATAGTTTAACAAGTTAATACGCCACAAGTCGATTTTTAGTATTTGGATATTTTTCAGAAATTATACTACATGGTTTATGAATTGAATAGTCAACTTATTACCTAATTTAATCAATTGATTAAGATATTTCTTCGTGTCTATGAATCAGCATTTAATTAACTTTCATTTGAGTGGTCGGGTTGTATTCCCTAACGTGCTTTTAATGCCTTTATCTTAAAAAGTTTCTTTCTTCACCGAGTTTTAAAAACAACACTGTTTCTAATTTTTCATATAACAATATAAGCTGAGAGTATTAGTAATGTTCTACTAAATTATGATAAGAAACAGTAGTTCAGTGATAGTGAACTGAATGGTAGAAATATTATAGAAAGCTGAAATACGTTTCAATCGTACATATCATTTATAATATTTATTACAACTAATGCTTCAAATGGAAAGTTTTCCAAGTCTGAAGTTTTTATATTTTTTTTATTGACAAATTACGAATCGCAACGAAAATGGGACGATTTTTAAGCGTTGGAGTGATACTTATTCTCCATGGATTGCGTGTCACTTCACCTTCGATGCACTTTGGTCAGATCCATTCAGTCATGATTAAGACATTCTTTTATGCATCTTATAAAATAATCAAAACAATAAAAAGCTTTTTAAATAATGATTTAAATTAAATGTGTATCTGAAGATTTTTTCATCCAAAATATAATAATAGTCGAGTGCTATGGCGCAACGGTTAGCGTTGTTGGCTTCCGTGCCGGACGTCACGGGTTCGAGTCCCAGTTTGAAACAGCATTTTTTCGATCGATTTATGTTCGAAGGCATGGGTGTTTGTGATGTCTGAAAATTCCCTCCCATCCTTTCCGATTCTTTAATAATTGGGTGTAGCGAGAGCGATTAGCTAACTACTATTACTGTCCCAGCATTATCCTTCTATCACTACTACTCTCTATGAATAAGAGTGGTTGAGCAACTGAGTAACAAACAGTTCTCGTAAAAAAATCTGTTGAGATACCTCCATAAAGAGCCCATATGATCCACATTGAGAGCGGACCTGGATTAAAAAATATATTTCAATTCATCATTGTATACAAACAGTGGCGGATTACCCTATAAGCGAATGACGCGTGCGCTTGGGGTCTCCGAATCTTAGGGACCTAAAAAATAACTTATATTTTTTAACCCATCTACTGTTTGTTCAGATTTTAATATATTTAAATGATTTTATATGGAATTTCCTGACATTTTTATGCTATCTGAAAAACAGGGACAATACATTTTATTACGCCTGAGGCCTCGCATGTGCTTAATCTGCCACTGTGGTAGAGAATCGACTTCTTTTTGGAGTGATGCGATAAGGATTTAATTTAATTTTCAATTTTAAATCATCAATTGGTTACCTTGGGTTGTGCACATCTGTGAAATTGTATGCCTACATTCAGGAACAAATTAAAATTATTAAACTTATAATGCGGTTTACTTTACATTAAGCAAACCCTACTTTGAGCCCCCGTATCATAAAATTAAAGAACCATTACGTTAAGAGTTTCAATGTTTTTTTTCCTTTTGAAATGTTCAGGCGAAGCGATTATCTTCCACTTAAGCGTTGAAATTATTGAGAACTTTTAAAGTTTTCTGCAGATACTGGAAACTTTTCAATAACAATATTTTTTAAGAGTCAGCTGTATAATCTGCACAACGGCAAAACTTTGAATATTGCTTACGTACAAAACAAAAAACATCTTTCATGGTAAATAAATATCTACAACTTATTCTATTTCACAGTTATTTATAATTAATAATCTTAATCTATTTTACAGAATTTTAAAATTTACCTATTCCAAAATTAGTATTTTTTTATATATATTATATATGAGGAGCTTGACATCAAAACTCATAATATCCATGTTTGATGTTTTTGAGATAAGTTTGTCAACAAATTCTAAATGCATTACTACATATATCAAAAACTAGTTTGGATTAAAATTCACTGTTAAAACCACTGCCAAAGATCACTTTCGGTGTCTAAACTTACATTTGTATATGAATACTATGATATGGCTAATTAAAAAGAATCAATCGGCGACCAATATTTTTCATGGCGTAACAGTATATTGTGCATCTTAGGAAAGAGCTACTTTTCATGGTAATTTATAACACTAATTGCTCCTGTGATTTTCTCAAAACTAGATTTTTGGAGATTAAGAGTTATGATACTAAGCCCCTCATATACCAATCCTCTGCAATGAGTGTTGCTAACTCCTTGTGTTGCAAATGATCAATACCAGTTAAGTATGCTTAAAGTGTTTGATGATTTATATTGATTTATAAGAAAGTATTCCATATTTTTAATTATATATATTATGTAATGTTACATAACATTTTTAAAAAGTACTAGCAAGTAATTCTTTCGACTATAAATAATTTAACTCAATTATCTACATTCTCTTATGGGAAATCTAAATTACTCATACAAAGTAGACTTATACATAACGTCATTATTCTAACATTAGACATGATACTGCAATAATTACATTGATTGCAAGATAAGAAACATTCATTAATTTTATGATGAAATGATAATTTCTATGAAAAATTTCTTCATAGTCTTAATTATGAATTGTCAACTGTGCAATGTTTGCAAACGTCCAAGTGATATCACGATATTAAGTTTAATTATTTTTTTAATACGTTTTGGCTACCTGATTAGTAAGGTAAAATGTCAGGTATTTGGGGAGATTTTTATTCAAAGTAAATAGAATAGTTTATTTATCTTATATGATTCGGTGAAATTCAATATCTTATATTGTATCTTGTACTTGTATTAAGTACTAACTGATAAATCTTGGATGCCCATTGAGATAATGTTATATATTGGAAAACAATACATTGTTTTAGCATAAAGTTCAATAATGCATTTACGAATTTGCCAATCGTCTCGACAATCCCTTCGTCAGTAATGTATTTGTAAATAATTTTATATTAATAACCTTCACGCATGATTACTATTATGTATATCAATTTTAAATTTGATCGATTAGTTTTTTCACATCAAAAAAACAAAACCGCGTGTAAACATTGCTAATAGATGGTTAAGTTTTTGTACTATATATATTATAGGTGTCTCCTCACAATTTTTAACTCACCAGGTAATAGTAGGCAAAACGAATCATATTTTAAAAGGTTTTACAATTAACTTAGTATGTAACTTTAATTTCCTATTAATCATATATATGACAATGGCTTAGTAAGTAAAAACTTCTATTTAACATAGTATTACACCCAGAAATGAAAATACTCGCATTGAATTGACAATTAACCGTATTGTTAGCTACTTTCCTACTATGTATAGATTTAATGATTCTATAAGCAATTTTTCATAATAGAAAGAGTTAGCCGAAGAAGTATATCGCAGATCGAAGCGGAAAAGCAGTGGGTGATTGTGGATAATGACTACCAAAGGTTGAGCGATAAACTATCGAATTATATTTAGTTTGCTTATAAATCTTTTACGGGTGTTTCTATTGTTTACCTGACTGATAGTTCATTACTTCTGTTTTTAACACCATTTGAACGACAGACAATTAAATATAAGTATAACACAAAATATATGCAATTTTACCACTCGCCTTTATGCATGATAAAACACCGGTGGGTATATTATCAAAATTTTATAACATTACAATTTTAAAGCTAAATAATTTTATTTATCATATTTAAGTTAGTATTTTAAAACACCCCTAAGACACAAATTTGAATTTGAATCGTTCAAATTATGTATATTCACATCAGTTTTGTCACTAACGACTAGGGTTTTGCCTTTCGGCATCTTCAAGCGTTCAAGTACACGGATGAACTTGTCTTGACTTGTCAGTTTAAGTTCATCTGTGCACATGAACGCATGAAGATGCCAAAAGGCAAAGCCCAGGTCGTTGGTGTCAAACATGTGTGAATTGGCATCATTTCAACGATTCAATTTTAACATTGAAATTCCATCAAGCACCTTCAGTCAAAATCTTAAATCGAATATTGGTAAATGTGGGCAATTGAATTTACAATAACATCGGTTATCGGAGAATATGTTTCTTCCAGAACTGTTAAACTCTAATAGTGATCGAAAGTCTATATTGTTGAATATTAAAAATTAAATTAACAATAATATCGATAATCGGAAAAAAATCAGTTTTAGAACTGTCAAATTCAAATATTGATGTAGAAATCTATTTTGTCTTGTTATCACAGTTTTATGTGACAATTTTAGTAGTATTCATTTTTCAATTAACCAAAGCTATGGCAAATTTATATTTAGCTTGAGAACGCTGTATTAATGAGTAGTCGTAAGCCTTTGGTGATCTGAGCTCTAAGCGAGTAGCAGGGTAAGTACATACTTAATAGACGCATTACTCGTTCATTTATCATGGGAGGTAATTGCGTAATTAGCTGGGTATCTTAGAACTGTGGCTACTTGCCTAAGTCCGTATGTATAATATGTAGGATGCATTTGCCATACTATTTCACTCACCTACCAACTGCTTAGGAAATATTTACAAGACAATCAACTATTATATTTTTTCAAAATTCTTAGAGTAATATAATACCATTGTGATGTATGTTATCAAAACACGGGTTGATTAAAATAAAGAATCAAGCCAAAAAAAATAGTTGTGAGATATTGGTGCTTATTCTAAATAGCGCCATAAACTTAAAAACAAACTCAACATTGTCTTCAACAAGTAATATATTAATAGAAAATTTAAATTAACTTTGATTATTCCACGTAGTGTGTTACTAACTGTCACACGTGTTTCGCCTCTTTCAGAGGCATCTTCAGACTTACTATCGCAAAGTTTGCTTAAGTAATGAAGCAAGATTGATTCTAACATTTTAAAATTATGAAATTACAAAATGGAGTTTTTGGGCTTTTTTTCCTTTTAAGAGGAGCAAAGAGGGGGGTGTAGAATCGAAATAAAGCAAACAAATAATGATACTAATGAGTTGCAATCAATCAGATTGGGATTTTTCCTTTTTAAGGGAAGCAAAGAGGGGATTATAAAATCGAAACAGAGTAAACAAATTTAATCATACTACTAATGACGTTAAACATTACAAACTATTAAACCAATGAGCTGCAATTACTTAAGCAAACTTTGCGATAGTAAGTCTGAAGATGCCTCTGAAAGAGGCAAAACACGTGTCACAGTTAGTAACACAATACGTAGAATAATCAAAGTTAATTTAAATTTTCTATTAAAATGAACTTCCACAAAGTTACCGCCGAAACCATCGAACGTAGTAAGTGATATATTATTTTAATTTTTTAAAAAAAATTACATTACAGCTTATGAGAAAGTGCCAAATATTTTAAAGTTGAAAAACCATACGAAGAAAACTCGATGAGAGTAATTGACATCACAAACGCCCACGTCTTAGTCTCAAATTTAAATTGAAAAAATCTAATTTAAAATTGACCATACGGGTAATGGAACTCAGAATCAACTAATCAGCAGAGCAAGCTCCAACCAATTAGACCATAGCGGGTGACAATAGCAACGTGAAGATTTTATTTTCAATAAAAAAATGTTTGATTTGTTTTATTATTGAATAAAAAAGCGCATCTTTTAAAAGAGTTCCATAAAAAAATATTTCGGTTTTTTTTAAATAATCAAAGCAAACTAGTTCATTTTTTTATAATTGTGTATTGTTTACGAATACATTGCTTTTTAATTCTAGAAAGGAAACAAGTATCTACTTTTACCACTATCTTAAATTCTTCTTGGAAGACTTTTGAGCTTTACAGAAGGTGAAAGATTCAAAACCAGTCCTAATAGAGAACAAGTATAAGTTATTCACTTATAACTCATACGACTCACGCTGACAATCCAGTTTGTCTTAAAATAATTAATTGCTTAGATTCAAAGCAAGATTCGCAGTCAATTATAGCTGTTGAACTTCTATAATATAACTATTCTTATACGTTTTATGACATCTTAGACAAGAAGTTCAAAGTCAGTTAAAAACATGTAATGAATGTATTGGGTATGTTTTATCAATAAACGGGGCGAAATTGCAGGTTTTTCAATTCCACTAGAAATGTACGAAATTTCAGCAGCGTAGCCATTTCATAGCAGAACCATGCAATGTTTGAATTTACAGAATAAAGGGGGCCTAATTTTCTACATATTCAATACAATAAATTGCGTTAGTTCACCAAATTTTAAGCTACGCCTCTGTATTTATAAACTCCCTACTCCCACCCATCCTATCGTGTGAACAGGGTGTATCGAGAGCGATTAGCTAACCGCTAGTCCTGTCCTAGCCCTTTCCTTTTATTCCTACTCTCTTTGGAAAAAGAGAGGTTGAGCAACTGAGTCACAAGCAGTTCTCGTAGTAACATTTCTGTTGAGATAAACTCCATTAGGAGTCCATATGATCCATATTGGGAGCGGACATGGTAAAAAAAATAAAATGAAATAATAAACATTTTTTATTCATGTCCGCTATCAATGTGGTAGAGGTAACTCAACAGAATTTTTCTACGAGAACTATTTTTTACCCAGTCGCTCAACCTCTCTTTTCCTAATAGAGCAGTAGGGATAGAATGATATGGCTAGGACAGGACTAGTGGTTAATTAATCGCTCTCACTATGCCCATTTATCGAAGGATCGAAAGTGATCGAAGCATTGAGAGTGGGAGGCAGTTTTTAGACATCACAATAGAAAAATATTTTATGTATTATTATAATTTTCTACCACAGTTTATATTTCATTAAAAAACTGTGTTATGCGTTTACTAATGACTATATTTCTTCCTGTTGTGTCGTTAAGTATATTATAATTTAAAAAAAATTACGGTTACCCTGTATGCATTATTTACCAGGGCTATTTTTCATCACAAGCTCATAACGATGACTCTTTTACATAGAATGGTTGGTAAGACGTCCAGCTAGTTTGTAAATTAGCAATCTGACATAATAAAATAATGCAGTAGTTAGCGATTCAAATTATATGAAATAATTTACAACGCGTATACTTTCTTATTCAATTTATCTACGTACATTTTTTAAAGCTTATTACGCTATATTATTTTGTGGCTTAACGTGGTTAGTAAAGTGTAGGAATCCGAAATATTGTTATAATTTACGAAGAATAAATATCTTTTATATTTTAAATCAATAAATATCAAGATTTTTATACTAGGATCTCTCAGCAGATAATTATATTAATAGATAAAAATCGTACTCTAATTAATTGTTATATGAGGCATATAAAAGCAGAAACAGGTCATTCATTACACACATGTATGTACATACAGATCTTAGAAAGATAAATCCAAAGAACAGTTCTTTTTGCCTAAAATTTTTGAAGTTTATCAGATCATAATGAATTATTTATTGTATTAAAAAATTTAAGTATTTGAAATAACTTTTATTATAAGTATATGTATTAATTTATACAACTCAGCAAAAGAACAAAGCTTAATAAGCTAAAAGTATAAATTGGCAATTAGGTACTCCGTTCAAATTGGCTTAAATTAGGCAAACTGGCAATGTATTTAGTTTTAAGAGAATTTTAAATAGTTTTGATGATGACGGTATGATAGAATATCTATAAACAATATTGAACTAAATACTAATGAAGTGTTAAAGCGTGTTACGCAAAATAAAAAATAAATACATTTCGACCGCCGCCAAGCGGGAGGATTTAGCCCTTTACCTTTAGGTTTTATATAGCCCTTACGTACCTGCGATAAAAATATTAAAATGTGTAGAAACAAAGTGAATTCAGAATCTAATCGTCAATCTGTAGAAAAAACAATCGTGCACCACCGTGGATTAAAAATACCTTCATGTTAGATTAATAACCGAGCGCCCGGGGCAAAATATTCAATAATTACATACATGTACATTCATTCGGAGCACCAATATTCCTAATTGGCTAAGTATTATAAAACAAACTAATGGCTTCCATAAAAGCAGTCAAGAATTTTCATGCCAGCATATCGACTTCCTGCCAGCTACGGTTATCTCATAATGCTTAATAAATAGTTAGTAAAGATTTACTGATAATTAGTAAAGCGATTGTACTTATGCTTGTGCAAGGCTTGTCTACCTTGTCTACCTATTTATGACAGTACTGTAGAAATATGCAGGTCAGTCACTAATAAAACCGATTAATGAAGCAACTGAAATATAACACTATGTAATCGGTAAACGATTTGTCACGTCTTTTTGCGGCAAGAAGATTAGATTTAATTGAATTAATTTAAACTAATGTAGTATTTTTATGGTATAAAATACATCATGAGTTTGATAGATAGATTTCATAATATTATACGCTACGTGTAAAATAACTGCAAGTGTCCAGCCAATCTGACATATATATTTACGCTACGCTGATCATAAGAAACCCTTTGCTTGCTGTAATCAAGGAAATAAATATAGCTTGTTACCTACATACATACGTTGATTTAATCAAGTTAGTATTACCAGTTTTAAAATCGTGAGTGTGAATTGTTGGGTTATTTGTTTTGTACATTATACATCCTATAATATTAAATTAGAAGTTGAATAGAATATCTTTTTATTGCTCTTAGTACCCAATAATATAACTCTTACTCTACATGTAACAGTCGATTTTCGATGGGTGATTAATATATAGAATCGTTTCGCTTTCGTATCAAATCAAATCATAAGATAATAATGTTTCTGCGTACGTAGCTAGTTTACCAGGGTGTCAAAATACTCGCCTACTATACATAAAATAACGTCAAATTTTCACCAGCTAATTAATCACCAAGGACGAATTCAATTTCAAGACTTAGATATAATGTTTTTCTCACATTTTTTATTAGTAAGAAAATGTAATTTACAAAACCTGCCGTGGTATTTAAGCGATAAGCTGTTGAATGATGCGTTATTTGATTATTTTTTTTGTTATCCAGATCATATCCACTGAGTTTTTTAAATTACTTGGTATAATCACCACGACTCCATAGACAGTGCAAACATTTGATATAATGATCTAGTAATTACGTAATAAATAAATTGTACAGAACACGCGATATCACATGTTCAAGTGACGCCATTTTGAGCGTGTATTTCTTATATTATTATAAACATAGAAAGAGTTGCTAGAAAGCTATTTTTTAAAACCTCTCTCGTAAGTGATTAAGTTATTATTTTCGAAAACTGTTTTTTTGTTGTTTTGTTTCAGTGTACAGTTTAGTCGAGAATGGTCGTTAGTCTAGTCCAATGTTTCCCAAACTTATTGTGCAATCGAACACATCGCAAATCTGGAAATGTTACCTGAACACAGCTTTCTTTAAGGTAGGGTAATTCATCATTTTAAAAATATATATGTTATTAAATCCCTTATTATTTATTTATTTATTAATCTGCCATTTGATATCTTTAAGATGTCGGCTATCTCACGCAGCTTCAATTTACGATCGGTCAAAACTATTTTGTGGACATTGTATATGTTTTCTGGAACAACTGCCGAATTTGGGCGAGTTTAGAAATCATGAAATGAGCGTTAAGAAATCAGCAAACCACTTCTGTACCATTTGTCTCGATTTTCCAGAGTCCAAATAACACTGGTCAAGCCATTGCTTTGCTTGAACGGTATTTTTTCCAATTAAAAAGCAATGCTTTATCAACACACGAAATTCAGATTTTTTTCCATTGTTTTGAAAATTATAAAAGTAGCGTCTCTAAAACCACTGTAACTTGTGAATTAAACGTCAATTGTTATGAAATTTTGACTCGTATTATTTGAAGGTGGGTACTTTCTAAAACTCATGGCCACTATTGACAAATATTGTGGCGTGATCTATTTTTGTCATCCTACGAACTTATTGAGTGATGTTGGTTGACGCCGGTCCGCGAGATATTTTTCCAATTTTTACCGGTCCGCAGATGTAAAAAGGTTGAAGAACACTGATGTACGTGCTATTATAGTCTTAATAATATTCTACGTATTTTTCCAACATAGTCATTTTGACAATTGTATAGATTAAGTTGATAAAAAATAAATTAGATACCATTCCGTAAGTAAACAAACATTTTTCTTAAATCGTGTGTTCTCCGAAAATGAAGCACGTGTACGGCTAATAGATTTTTTAATATCGTCACTTCTAGCAGAAGTTGGAAAAAATCAAAATTTACAGAAGATTCTTAGGTAACAATTATTTGTCTGGAATAACTCACTTGGTGTATTTATTTCACTAGTTTGCCAAAAACATTTTTTTTTTCATTAATCAATAATTATTTTTTATACAGATATTAAATCGACATACTTCCATGTGTATTTTGATATCATAATCTATATATATAAAAGAAAGTGGGGTTTGTTACACCACGTATATCTCGAGAATAACAGCTCGGATTTCAATGATCTTTGTTTTATTAAATTCGTATCCGCCTAGAATAGCAGAATAAGCATTAAAACATCGGAAAAATATCACGGAAAAGAAATCATGAAGAAAATTAATATTCTCATACAGTTTTCAAATGGCGAACACCTTGAAATAATGAAAATGTCGTTTGTATGCAGATTTCATCCGCTAGGTGGCAATTTTTCCAAAATTCATTTGTTTTTGCTTCTTTTTCATACAATTGACTTCTAAATAATTTTAAATTTAGAGTATGGATTAGAATAAAACAAATCGATGATATAATATGAAAACGAAATAAAATCGGATAATGTTGAAATAAGGTTATGTTTTTAATTAGCTATGATAATTTTTTTGACAAAAATATTACGCTGTTTGCACGAACGTTGCTCTACTTTGAGATGCCACGTTATTACACTTGGAAAGCTACATCGAAGAAATTTTAACGTCGAAAGCAAGGCGATGCGGTTCCTGCTCATCCGAATGACTACTGATGCTCTTGGACGCATGTACACAGTTCATCCGAAAAATGACGAATGCTTCTACTTGCATGTCAACAGCTCAATTTGCTTGAAAATGATACTCATTACAATCGCTGAAGAAATTGTTTCTGAATCTCCAAGTCAGATACGCACATTATTTTCTATCATTATTTTGACATGCTTCCCATCGAATCCCCGTGAATTGTGGAACAAGTACAAGGATGACATGTCCGAATACATTTTGCATCGAATTCGTGTCAGTTTGGGGAATCCCGATCTCGAGGTGAATGAAGAGATACATAACCAGGCTTTGCTTTAGATCAAAAAACATGTGTTACCTCATGTGCGTCAGTTTGGTAGTCAAGTTAGGAATGCCAACGCCAGATCGTGGAATGAACGACGCTTTCAATCGAGAATTGGAACGTGAACGTGAATATGATCGAGATGCATTAAACCAATCAGTTTGAACGAATGTACCACTGTTGAACCATTAACAGAAGGAAATTAGCGATACGTTAATGAAGGTAATTGATGATGGAAATGGTGGCTTATTTTTCCTCGATGCGCCCAGTGGAGCTGGGAAGACATTCTTCATGCCATTGATTATGGCCACTGTTCATGCGAGATAAAAAAAAATGCTGTAGCAGTTTCTTCTTCTGGAATAGCAGCCACGTAGATAGATTAACCGCTGCCGATGAAATAAACGCTTGCCTCAAATAATTGACAAACACGCGAGTTGCATTGCTAAACGATCCATCTGCCGAAGATTTCTCCAAGCAATTGCTGACTATCTATTTATTCATTGTTCAAAATTAAAATTACAGTACATGACATAACAGCTGACGCCAATTCGCCATGTACTTGAAAAATATAATAAGACAAAATATAAAATAAAACTACATAATATATCAGAATCAAAATCAACATAAAAAATCAAGAAATAAAATAGTGAAATTTTACAAACAGTTCACAAATACTATCACTAAAAATGTCCACTTCTCTAGGCAATGTGTTGATCAATCTAACGGCCCTTGGAACTGGTGATTTAAACCTCTTAAGCGAGGTATAAGTTTTTAGAAATAAAAGTTTTTGCTCATAGTTACGCCCACGTAAGAATAAATTGGGAGCATGTAAATTAATAGTCATGAGAATTTGAGGATTATTAACTCGGCCCCGAAGGAGAAGAGAAAAATGATTTAAGCTTGAAAACGATCTTCGACTATCGTCGGTAACGACCGTGTTCCTGTTGACAAATCGAACAGATTGATTTCGTTTCCGCCGAATTTTAACAATTTCGTCTCAACGAAGGACGGCTTCATCAAAAAAATGTTCCCAAACGTCTAATCACAAAAATCACAATTGGTTGATTGAATGAGTAATTCTTGCGGCGAAGAACAAAGATGTGGATCATTTAAACTTCACAATTCAAAATCAAATCGTTGGTCCACTACATTCCTTCAAATCTAGCGAACTTTCGCAAGGTGCGCGAAACATTCTTGCGCAGACTGTACATATAACATATTCTTTCAACCAAAAAATAATTATTTCTGCTTCTCTATGATAGTGTCATCAGAAATAGTTTGTAGTATCGACCAAACTATTTTTTTTTCGTTTATTAGAGATTCGCGCCGCAGCACACCCAGCATCGCCTCGCGGCACACCGCTTGCGGAGCACTGCTTTAAACGACTGAAAAACTGACATGCAATATTGCGAAACACTCACCAATGACAAAAGTTTTGGTAGCAAGTAAAATTATCACCTGGGATGAATGGACGATGGGGCAAAAATGCGCATTGGAAGCACTCAATCAAAGTATGAAATATCTGTGCAATGACTCAAGATGTTTTATAGGCGCAATGATTCTACTATCTGGCGATTTCCACCAAACACTACCAGTCATTCCAAGATTTACCGCTTCCGATGAAATAAAGGCTTACCTCAAATCACGACTCTGGCGCTATGTAAAGAATCTTCAGCTGACGACAAACATGCGAGTTGCATTGCTAAACGATCTATCTGCCGAAGCAATTGCTGACTATCGGTAACGGGGGTGTTCCTGTCGACGAATCGAACGGATTGATTTTGTTTCCGCTGAATTTTTGCAATTTCACTTCATTCAACAAAATGTTCCCGAACATCTAATCACAAAAATCACAATTGGTTGAATGAACGAGCAATTCTTGCGGCAAAGAACAAAGATGTGGATCATTTAAACTTCACAATTCAAAATCATTGGTCCACTGCATTCCTTTAAATCTATCGACCGTGTAACAAACGAAGACGAAGCAACCAACTATCCAACTTAATTTTTAAACTTATTGGATCTGCCTGGCTTGCCACCGCGCAATTTACAACTGAAGGTTGACTCGGTAGTCATCATGCTTCAAGTTATCAAGTTAACAGAAAATTTATTCACTTTTAAGGTGTTCACTGTCTATACTTGGTGGAATGTCAATATAATAAAAATAATAAAACATTTTTAGTACTTTTCCACATAAAATTTATTTGATCAGGACCGGTTTCGCTCATCGCGAGCATTATTTTCTGATGATAATGCTCAGATGATAATAACTCAGTTGATAATGCTCGCGATGAGCGAAACCGGTCCTGATCAAATAAATTTTATTCAGTGGGAAAAGTACTAAAAATGTTTTATTATTTTTATTACAACATTTATTGATTCTGAGGCGGTACGAAGTTCGTCGGGTCAGCTAGTTATATATAATAACATAAAATATTGAAGGTAGAGGCATTATGGCAAAAGCCCAAATTTTTATTTGCTGTTCACTCAGAACTATCATTTAGTCACTTACCATCTTCTGCTAGTATGTGAAAGACATACAGTATCTGATGAAAACTACTATAAATAATATATCATAAATTGACGAATCTTTATGCGGAAAGGAAGTCTAAAAGAAGACTTTTCAAATTGTTCTTCAATTATTGATTACGTTTATAAAGAAAAACAAATTAGCGTAGAATGAAAATGAGCTTAAATGATCAATCACTTTAACGCCTCTGGCATAATACCTGTTCCAATTAAACTTCAGTGGACGTCACTAACTTTTGAGCAGTAGCTCCTGAGACACTCCCGTTCGATGAAAATTGCTTTAAAAACGCTTTACGTTTGTTGCAGCAATGGATAATACCGTATACAATCGTGGGTAGGGGAGGGAAAAATATTCAAAGTACTCTTGTATTTTTACTGATAAATTTGATTAATTAAAAAAAATTAGACGTAGTACTAACAAAACATTTATGGAAGATTGTGTAGATAAATAACGTTTATAGTAATGATAAAGTGTTGTGACATCCTTGAGGAAAAAATCTGTTGTAGGTTTATATACATTTAGATCGATATGTCAAAACCCACAAAAACAATGTTGTGAGAATAGAGAGACAATGTCATTAATCAAGCTTAACTTTTATTTAATTTGTTAATATTATTTATAATAATGTTAGTGTCAGCCCTGAGCGTACAACATTTCTTTGTATCCACACGTTGATGTGTTGTATTTAGAAACTGACTTTTACAATTGAGTCAATTATAGCTATTGTAGTGTGAAGTCGATAAAGCTCCCCCAAAAGCACAATAGGTTCCGCCTCGCTCTAAAGCTGCCTAAGCAGGATTTAATTCGTCCTTTGTGAAAGCTACCCTTTCAAAAAAAAAACTCGCCCAGGAAGAAGCGCTTTTGACCCTGAAATTATCTGGATCCAGAGAGTTTTTAATCAATCATTAATAACTAAATTAAAAACCAGCCAAAAATTATTACGTATATTTTATTTTAGTCACTATAATGCTGCTCAGGGTTGGCGCTAGAAATTTGACATCTCCAATCAAGATTGTATTTTCCTACCCTAGTTATAAAATTCCCTTAAGCGCTAGACATTTGGCCGTTTCTTCAGATCAGCTGCTTGATTATTCTAACTATCAATAATTGCAGTAAAAACATTTTTAATATAAAAATATTGCTTAACACATAGAAAAAAAAACATTCAATCAGCGATCATATTAAAATGTTGTTCATAAGTAATACGAATAATTTATATAACATATTATTAAAAATAAACTAAATTTGCTAGATAAAAACCTAATTTACAAAAACAGATCAATTAAAAGTAATGTGTTACATTATTTTCTAATAGGATATCGATTGATATCACGACTGATATAATATAATCATAAAAGTAAAAAATAATTACGTTAATGCTTAAAAAAACCGGGTAGTCCAAGACCTTACATTCAATACTTCTGCATTATCAAATTGTATGTAGGTAGGTACATCAACATATCGAATTTAATACTTGGACATAATTTTGAGTGGCATATTTGATATAGCACATTGTATGTGTGTATTATATGAAATAGATATGATACTATTGTCAATAATAATATTTTTTAAGATTGCAAGCTGAAGGCGTGCAAAACAATACGTATCATAAAATATTATACGCTTTTTTTAAATAATACACATTCTGTCAAGGGTGCTTTTCAGTAGTGAATCTAGGATAATAATAATGTCACATATACCGTATATTAAGTTTCCGGTTTTTTAAGTTTGCGTCGGATATTTGAATTAAGGGTGGCTTGACTTTGATAATAGTTTTAACAATATTACACTAGCTGAGCTAGTTTCCATTTTGTATGCATTTGCTTCCGACTAGTAGTATACCGGCATCCAGGAAAACCGTCGGGTACTATAAGAAGGGTTGCCACACTTTTTCTTCTATGAGCGCTGTTCGTACTTGGACTCGAATCCGAGAGAACCGGCACGGAAGCCCACAACGCTAACCGCCGCGCCACAGGACCTGACATATTATAGTGTATAATACTCTTATAATCACGGCTATGAAGTCGGAATCGGAAAAATCTTACGACCCAGACCCATTTAAAATATATATATATAATGATTTGTATTCAAACCGCAATAGTCCATAGTGTTGCCACTGCATGCTAGGCTGACTAAAAATGATCTGATAGTATACATTTATGTAAGTTAAAATGAAATGATTGAAAAATTTCTTCGAAGTCGGAGTCTTTTCTTTACACGACTCCACAGCTCTGTTTATAACAATTACTATCAACTCTGAAAAATAATTTCATTAGTTTTCATCAACTAGTTTTAAAACGCATCTGCACAAATGTAATGAGTCACGAATAAAAACAGGAGAAGATTCATGTATACCTATATAACATGTTTAAAAACGGTTCATTATTTTGTATAGAAGTTGATAAACAATATTTTAATAGGGTGGGAAAAAAATGTATTGTAAAATGAAATGATTTGGAAAGGAGTCAAAAATTAAAATATATTATATTGCCAAAGTGATGATCCAGTAACAATTTCAAATGTATAATATTACCCGACGGAGCGATGTGATAGGTACGGGGTTTTATGAAACTTATAAGAACCTGGACACAAATTAAGGAGGGTTTTTAATACTCGACATAAAATGGCAATGAAAAAAGTGTTTATAAGAAAGAGTCAATTTAAAAATAAATAAAAAAAGTATGTCCATCACTGGCGTTTCACGTATAGACTGTAGTAACAGTAACCATTGGAGCTATTATTACATCCTAGTTAAATCAACCGTAAAAACTAAATACAAAACTCGTGTTGGGTATTAGAGACCCCCTTAATATTATTCTAGGTTGTAATTAATTTGAGAATAGCCCCGGTAGTGTAATATTAAATAATATATATATAATTAATCTCTCTAGAAATTGTGGAATCAATTTTGTGGATTTTTATTGACAATATATAGTACAAAATGATATAGATGATAAAGAGACAGCCTATATATCTCTAAAATTAATGTAAGAAACAACCAATATTGATCTAACCAATTCTATCTGTAATGTAATTGCTCTGATTAACTACTTTTTTTATTAAAAGCATTCATGAGCCAAGTGGAATTTTAGAAAATAATAGTTAGATGGGTTATAATATTCAACACTTCTTAAAGTATCTTATAAAATTGAAGTAAATTCAGTTAATACACTTGGCAATAGTGTTATATCTCTAAAATAAAAATAAGCAATCCACCAAAAGACCAAAAAAGTCATTTTTTTACCATTTTACTACTTTGCTCACTTCACCTCTCGAAAGTTAATATATTTTTTAAATAGTATACCAAAATGTTTTGTATTTTTTTTTAAATTAGCCATGTCAACACCGCTTAAATTAACATGCTATACGTTGTCTATTTAACTAAAGATTAGTGAAAAATCCATGTTACATAATATGAAATTCAGTTCAATAAAAAACCACATGCAGTATTCGCAGAGGGTTTGTTAATCGTTTCCCGCTAAAAGTGTTCAGACGATAGAATCTTTAATAAATCAGCTCGTAGCAATAAAATATATCATCTAAATGCGGGAAAGGGAAAGAAACCTTCACATATTTTGAATATGTGAATATAGGTAGGAAAAAGTATGCATGGTTGATGAAAAAAAGTCAACCTCACGCGGTAGATATTTGATTTAAAGTGGAAAAAAAATGCGAAATCGCCGAAAAAAGTTAATTAACGCGATAACATGTAAATTAAATATTTTTTGTTTATTAATTACTCACCAATAGATAAAATGACGACAATTTTAATAATTTTACTCTTATCTTAGGTTTATTTACAAAGTATGCGTGAATACTTAATGCGTCGTATTTTAATAGTTTGATATCACTGACTACGTATTCAATAATACAGATAGTATTAGTAACAATTTTTCTCAATATTTATAGTGTCAGAATATATTTTTTATTCAATCTCGAATATTGAAATGTGAGTCAAATACTGGACGTGTTTTATTCCCATAATTATTATATAACTTCCGCCAAAAAGGATATGTCGAACTTCTGGATGACTATCAGTTATCTTAGGACAGCTTGTGTGGAGATATGACATTACGATTGTATATGCTACACATTAGAAGCGGATATTTTTTTTTTACCATAAATAAATAAATAGTAAATTAGTAATTAAAAGTCGTAAAGAAATGTTTTAAATATCAAATGTGAATAAAAATATATTCTCTACTAATTGAAATTTCGCCACAAACTTTCATTGATGCGTAGATATATTTTGTATTTCAAAGCGAGTAAATTTTAATACTTTCGATGGTTTCGGCGGTACGAGTAAATTTTGTTTAATCGTCTTGCTTCATAGCGTTATTTTAACAGAACCATAAAATTTAATATCATGTATTTCGATAAATAATTACATTGAAGATAGAGTAAGTGTGACATAATTTGTATTAATTTATTATTAATAAACACAAGATAATGAAACTTATCTGGGAGCAAATAAGTCAATCAATGATTTGTCATCATGAAATATTACGACTTTTTAAATTATGGCCGAATGATGAAAGACTCATTTCAATTGCTACATGATACATAGACTCATTTGTCATACTGCGGGATAACCAGCGAGAAAAAATCAACCGAAAACTGTGAGGAAGACGCCTTTCTCCTCACAACAAAGCGCTAAGGATCAAGATGGTTGAAGAAGGCTAACATGCGAAAAATAGCACAATTTGTTGTACTACAATATGTTTAAAAATTAATAGTCAATATATCCAACGGTATGGTTATCATAAAATAATACAAGGGCTGTCTAGCTAATCAATATATTGTTTTATATAAAACAGATTAAACTTCCAATATTGTTTCATAAACTAGTATTTTTTCTCCTGTTTTTTTCCATATTTAGTTGTCAGGTTCATCCCGAATTATCGTCAGATGCAAGTAACCATGTTTACAATAAATAAATACATAAGCACCAGATATTTACACTACTAAATTTAAAGGCAGTGTTTGGCGACATATTCATAATTATTTTTTGGCACTTTCTGGTTATTATCAATTGGTTATGTTTTGAAAAAAATAGTAATTCCCTTAGGCTTCATTTCATACTGTATAGTTAAATTTATACCCAACAATAAAGTATTTGTTTATCTGGTATCTGATGTAAAACGTCTCAATGTGTACTAAGAAGGCCTTGAAAAAAAAAATGAAGTTATACTGAGTTTGTAGGATATTATTAAATTTCTACATAATTATAATAACTTAAATTACAAAGACTAGCATACAACTGTTTGAATTCTACGAAAGGTCTCTGTGCATAAACAACTTTTGGTGTTAAACATAATAATACTGTTAACGATAATTTCACTATCTGTGTCCTTTTATTATAGAGATAACTGACTACTCAAAAGGCTTAACTAATGCGTAAACTATTTTCTCAAACACACCGCTAAATATACCATTAAGAAAACAATAAACTCAAATGAATACGTTTATGCTGGTTAATCTTTCATTATCTAGATATGTTTTATTTTAAATATAATTATTTTGTACTACATTCAATTTATGGATTTACTAGATAGAGTTATTTAGTAAGTGAAGAAATGGTCAAATGTTTGTTTTTGTCAAACGACTTTTTATGTGAACGTTTTATTTCTCTATCTCGAATAAAATATATTTTTGCAAAGCCAAATACAAAGTATTATTGCCTTCAATCAAATACGTCAAATGATTACTGTTATCAATATGTTTCTTTTTATTTTTGTACGTAATTTTAAATTTATGACGAAAACATTATTTATTATTTTTTAATGTCAAATCGATAGGGATTTCACTCATTTATAATATGCAATGCTCATTTTAATAATTTTACATTTGTGTTATTATTGATATATCAATTGTGTGTTCACAACAATTTGATGCATACTATGAAAGCTCTCGTCGTGGAAGGCTATTGATGATAGGATAGCTAGCTGGGATGGCCTGAGTGGAAACAAGATACTGACAGGGGAAAGAAAATCTTGGAGGAACCGTGTGGTGGCATATGCTCCAGATAGGGTGCAGATATATTACAAAATCTTAACTCTAATATTATTAAAAATAAAAATTCCTTATAATCTGATAAAACTATGGCGTAAATATAGGACGTATTTACATGTCAGATACCCCATCCAACGGTTCTTTGAGATTAAATTACATTACAATGATGGTTATAAATTGATTTTGTTATATTTTTTCATTCGATGATTATAATTTTTTGACGAAACATTGATAAGTATATTCGAACGGCAGTGTGTAGAACAGATATTTTATAATATTATGTTTAAATAAATTATACCTTTTTTAATCATTTCCGCATCCCACATAATGCATATGGAATCCTAATTTTTTAGGTAATGCATATGCTCAATTACCACTTTCAGAGAACGATGAACTAAAGAGAGAACACGTTGTAAGCAAAACCATTTCAGAATCAAATTGAAATGCATGCATTCGGATAAATTTTCATAAATATATACAATAAATCAGTATAAGCATTTTTAGTTTTAAATCTAAAAAAATATATAAATAAACAATGAAATATATATTGATACAGCACTACACCAGTAATATCTGCAATACTTTACACCCTCTCTAAGAAAGTAATATCTACCATTCAAATATAAAATCATTGAAACACAAATGTGTTGTTCGATATCTTACATAATATACTCGATTCTTCTTAATCATTTATTTATAAATTACCTACAATCCTAAATACAATTAATTTACTGAAGAGCAAATACATAGTGTGAATAAATGTCGTTGGACAAAAATCTTTTTAATTTATATCGCCTAATATTGTTCAATATGAAAAACCAGCTCTTAAGTCTCAAAACAATAATTTATCTTTTATGTGATATTGCTAGTTATTTAATGAAATACATTGTTTCCTGTTTGCTTTGATACTATTATAATGCGTTTTGCGATTGGAAATATTTTGGGCCACTTTAATATTTATTTTGAAAGTTGAATATAAGTCGAATGGGCTTCAGTGGCGGTACACGTTAGATACGTCCTACAAAAAAACCGTTTAAAAAGTTATAGAATTCATAGGATAATTTAAGATTGATTCTCTCCATAAAAAAACAGTGTTATTTAAAAAATGAACAATTGTTTTTAGAGGGTCATTTTTTTTTTGAAACCGAGTAAAAAGTTTCTGTAGAAAATTTAGCCCCACCCCGCCTTTTTGGCTATGCATTGCATGATTCTGCTATGAGGTGGCTACGCCACTGATGGTATTAATTCGATATCTCAATGGAGAGATATTGTTTCGTTGGTACGTTTATAAGTACTGGGTAGATAGTTATTGTCAGCGATGGGCTGCCAATACGTTAACGGCTCGCTTAATATCAAAGCAACTCTCGGTGTTCTGGGGAAGGTGTGATTTTTTTAGTTATATGCAATATTTAAATAAGCAATCGATTGTTACTTAATACACTTATAATATGTAACAAAACACAATTTACCGTAAAATTATTAATTCAAATGCCTAAAAATGTATTATTGTGTATACTGAAGCTGTAATAGATAATATATAAGTCAGAAATTGTAGTTATATTCAAATTTGATCAAATAATATTGTTTTCTTTTTGATTAACAAGGGGCTCACCGGTCTAAGTAAAATTTAACAAAAGGCCCGCGCTAGCCCCCTCCGAGCTCTATCCAGCCCACTCGTTGTTATTGTATTTATTAAATAAATACTTTGAAAGATCCAGTATACTGATAAAAAAATGTCACCTTATAAACACATTATCGATTTGTGTTCATCAGATTATGACTGTAATAGAGTTTAGAATTTCTCGCCCTAATGAACGTACTCGTGAATAATTTAAACAAGGTACTACATCATTAAAACGGCGTTGTTGACCACACTGTTAAATGATTGGCAGGTTCGAGAATGTTGCAATTTCAGCTTATTTTCATATATTATTTTATATGTGTTTTCTACAGTTTACACGCTTCAATTTTGTCACATTAATTAATCAATCAATTAAATTAACAAAGTTTTGTAACGCTTAAAACAATCAGTGATTTGATTCAGTATGATCTGAGATAAACCAATAACTCTCGGGCATTATAGTGCGAGAAACGAAACACGAGCTCTGAAATATATTAAAGTGACTCGTATTTTTCCGATCAGAATTTATACTTCATCAGTGAGAACTTATATTAAATAGTCATAATTAAAAAAAAACTAACTTAACCTAACCAAAATGGTTAAATCTTCGATAGATTCAGCGGTAACTTGAGGAAGTTCATTTTCAAAATTTAATTTAATTTGATAACTTTACTTGTTGTGTTACAGAATATTACAAGTGTTTCACTTATTTGAGAAGCATAATCAGTAAACTTTATTCGTAAATGTTGCGATGGTTTGAGGTTGCTTTTCAATGAAGCGAAACACGTGTCATATTCTGTAACACAACGAGTGGAATAACAAAGTTAATTCGAGATTTGTTCTCCTTATAAATACTGAAAGCTATAAATATTGTTTGGCGTTCTGTCAAAAATATGATTTAAATCAACTCAATATCACATATGTTACTGTCCTTGATATATACCTAGCAGTTTGGCACGCACAGCAAGGAATAACAATGTAATCAATTGCAATTTTTAATTAAAAATGAATATAAATGATGTAACTGCTGATTTATTAAATTCATTAAAAAATGCTTAAATTATTGTGTAAAAGAATGCAGTTTTTAAGTTCGCTGTGTAAATGATCAATACATTAAAAAATATTTAACTGTTAAGTTTTGTGCGTTATGTGCTGGAAACGTTCAGCATTCGTGAGCTCACCTATAATATTACCTATACGCACAATGTCGTTCACAGTTAATCAACAAAAACTCGTTAATCCGGATTACGGGTAACTGAATTAATTCTACATGTCGAAATCGCCTTGTAAATAGTTGCCTTATTAGAGTGAGCTCTAAATAAATAAAATCTGAAGCATAAGCTTCATTAATTTATAAAAAAAGTATCTAGGCAATATGGAATTTCTTAATTAACCAAAACAACAATTGCTTAATTTCCAATAATGTTAACATTTTCATTTTAAAGATAGAAGCTTCACCAATACACACAATAATATAAAATATATTTTTAGTGAGACATTAATGGTTTTGACTAGATATTGAACAATTGTCATACTCAGTGGTATATTTTCATCTTACATCAGGGTTTTCAAAACTTTTTTTTTGCAATAGAACATTTAGAAAATTCAGAAATGCTAATTAACAACATTGCTTAGTTTAAAGTCGGGTAATAGTAATGTCGGTTCCAACGGTGGAGCGGTTAGCGCGGTTGGCTTCTGTGCCGGATCTTACGGGTTCGAGTCCCAGTACGAGCAGCATTTTTTCAATCGATTTCTGTTTGAAGGCATGGGTGTTTGTGATGTCTTAGAATTCCCTCCCACTCTTCCGATCCTTTAATAACTGGGCGTAGTGAGAGTGATTAGTTAACCACTAGTCCTATCCTAGCCTTATACTTCTATCCCTACTACTCTCATTGAAAAAGAGAGGTTGAGCAACTGAATACCAAATAGTTTTCATAGAAAAAGTTCTGCTGGGACACCTTCATTTGGAGGCCATATGCTACACATTAAGAGCGGATATGGATAAAAAAAATGTTACCAAAAAAACTTCTTATGTATTATGTTAGTATTTTTAAATCATATCACAAATAAAATTGAGTGAAAACCCTTAATGACTTTGATGATTTCGAGTACTTGAATTTTCTTTGATATCAGACAAACACTATTGGCAGTGGCATAGCAACTTCAAAGTCATGCAATGCACGAAGGCCCAGCGAAAGAAAGGGCCAAATTTCATAATACTCAATATAATAAATTGCGTGATGTGGTCTTGCATGACGTTTACAAATTTCTAGCTACCGACACCGATGTTACGCGGAACATAGTTTAGGAAACCCTGTCTTAATGGTACAAGTATTATTACAAGATGGGCCAAAATTAAAGGTTGTGTATACACAATTGTGCGGGGTCTTCCAAAAATATGATTATTTAATAATAAATCTTTCTTATATTACAAAGACTGGTGAGGTATTAGCTATTCTACTATAGAATGTTGTGATTACTTGGTTTTGTTTTCGAGCGTGGGCCGGTTACGTGAAACCCGTCTAGCGCCGGCCCTGTTTATACTGAATCTATTGTTATTTATTTGAAAAATATAATTTTAATTAGTAATTTTCACTAAAATAAACGTGGTTTTTCTACCTGAACGTGCTTCACAGATTCAACCTTGGCTAAAAAAGATCAATATATCTTTATCATGCATTTCCTATTTGCGAAAGAAAAGTGCAAAACTTTTTATGCTTTAGTTATATTCTCAAATGACTAATAATCTTGGATTCTCTTATTAGTATGCTTTATACATGGACAAGCCCTTCATCTTAATATTTAGGAAAAACGTAAGGTACGTAGGTATATTAAACACTTTTTGGTTAAAATAATTTAAATATACTGTGACTTACTTTTACAGCCTTAATTGTTGAGATAATAGTATAGAAAGGTTGAAATAATGTGCATTATGGACTCATTCAATGTGAGAAAAGATATATATATATTGAAAATCTCTTCACTATAACAGCATATGCATTGCCTAGTTCAGGCGTGGGGAACCTGCGGCCTTTTGGCTACTCTGGTGCGGCCTTCCGGCCAATCCTGTAATTCTATACATTTGTGTAAATTCTTGTTTCCGGCCAAAGATTTCCTAGTCAGTGTTTACTGCGGCCTTATGTCGAATCAGAAAAATGAAAGCGGCCTTTAGAGAAGAAAAGGTTCCCCACCCCGGGACTAGTTACTCAACTTCTAAGTTTTGAAAACAAACGTATGAAATCTTACCTCCGGGAAATCGATGCGGGAATATTCTCCCGTGTCTGCTCAGCAGCCACGGGTAAAGGGGGTAGGAATCTCTTGGGGGCTGGGGAGGCATCGGTCTGTGAACCAGAGCCGCTAGGGCAGCACCTTGGAGCTGCGCCAGAAGCCTCGGCTCCGATAAACATGGTGCCGCTGGCAAGGCGCTAGGTCTCAACGGTACTCTTCTTGATAGATCGTCGCCCGAGTGAGGGCTGGAATGCGTCGGGCTCCCGCCGCCCACTATACTTTCTATACTAAAACCAATCTTGGGCTTAGGCGGTGCTGCCATTATGGGGGTAGGCGCTAATGGCATCATCGTCATTGACGGCCCGAAGGCCGCGCCGTACAGAAGAATCTTAAGGCTTCAGATTTTACCAACTGCGGCGCGAATTTTGTTAAGTCTCTTTTCGCAAAGAATATAATAAAACAATTAACACGCTTGCCGTAAAACCATGAGAAAAAGTTTATGTTGTCGATTCAGAAATTGTAAAAAATTATATGTATTTATCTATATCTGAAAGATTGCGTTTTATAAAATACCAATACCACAATAATGAAGTCCAGTAAAATACACAATTATTTTACAACCGTTGTGCAATTATTTATTAACAACTGATAATGAGAAACACTTCACATAAGATTATCATAATGTATTCATTGAATATTCTGTCACTTTGTTTATTTTTGTTGTTTGATAAAATTCAGGTAAACCGTGTTATTATTTCTATCAAATTACCAATCTATTATACCTTATTTTTTCTGATTGTAAAAATATAGTGTTTTATAATTAGACTTGATGCAATGTATTTTTGTTAAAACCAGTTTTTTTCACATTAGAATCTCAAATCACAAAAAGGCACTTCACTTGTATATATTGAGTCACTCCAAAATAACAGTCATTATCCGTGAAATCAAAATCACATGTGCAACAATATATTATATATCTAGATTAGATATATCTTGTCAATATATTCAAATGATTATTGTTAACGATAGCCGATGCAACCGCACACGAAAATTGAATTCAATCATTGGCAAAAAGTAAAAAAAAAACACCGGTGATGCGATCGTTATTCAGAGCGCGTATCTGACGTTGCTACACCAGCATCTAAAGCTTACTGACACGGCATATCTTTCCGAGGCTGTCGGGGATAGAGCGACGGGGCGTGGCTTAGAGTCCATTGGTGTCGAGAACTGACACTTGAGTCGTCATGGCAACGCCGGGACGCCTCCTGATTGGCCGGCATGGGCGAGGCGTCGGCCGTAGAACGCCTATCGAGAGATTATCATTTCGTGTGGTTGTTTTGTTTGCACAGTGTTGCGCGAGCTTTTTTGTTGGTATTTATTTATGTAGTCGAAGTACTCAGGGAATGAAGAATGCAGAAATAATTCTTTCAAAATGTCGGCGTAATGAGCTTTCAGAAAATAAAACGGATTGTTATTTTCGGAAAAGCTGTATTTTTTTTGTCAATGAAAAAGTTCATCCTGGATGAATCATATTTTCTTATGCGTTCTTTACTGCGGAGATGCAAATGTCTGGAATATGGAATGACGGTACGGGTGCATAATGACCATCCTCAAATATTTTTATTCTTCATTTTGTTTTTTATTATATGTTTAAATCCATAAAACACATGAACAGGTAAGTAAAAAAATATTTATTCTGGGTATCAAGATAATATTCAAATATTTATTTATTGACAAAATGACAAATAAATACACATAAAAAATATATATTTCCTAGCAGTAATACTTACCAATAATTTTAAAAATAATATATAAATTTGTACCAATTTCCACTTTTATTTAATAAAATCAGGACTGGTTTCGCCTATGAAGAGTATTATCGATTGAAAACAAATGCTCGTCATGAGCAAAACCCGTCATGACATTATTAAATAAAAGTGGAAATTACTATAATTGTATATTTTATTTTTTTGAATATAATGCCTTTCCACAAATTATTGACAGCAAACACCCTAAAAGTAATTTTGTATATGAGCCCCTGAGAGGTAAAGTGAGTCAAGTGATATTAAAAAAAAAAAAAGATAAATACTTTATTTTCTACATTTCAGTATTGTAAAAGTGAATTAAGTAAATATACACAACAATAGTTTTTGTATCTAAATATCTTCCTAAATAAAATTATGCAAAGACGTGATTGTACTTAAAAGTACAATATAAAGGTTTTAATATTTTACCATTTGGCTCATTTCAATTCTCAAGTGTTCATATCATATAAATAATAAATAATATGGAAACTTTATTTATCGTAAGCCAATGTGTTCAAAAGCGTTAAATCGTTATAAAAAAATAATGTTACGTGGGTAACTACAGCCTTCATCTTTCCTAGTTCTTACATATCGACTGTGGAAAGGAAAAAGGTCGTAACCCACACATATCAAATTTTACAGGAGGCGCAAAAAACGTGTTTTGATAATTTTGGGCCATATGCAAATTATGAATTATACACAACCTTGAAGTGCACGGAGACTTCTAAGCAACGTTCCCTCTAATTTTTCTATTGTTTGTGCGAACCATCAACTTCTGTGAGTAATACACTTTCAGCAATATAAAAAATGTGCGCAAATATAAAAAAAATGTTGAAACAAACTTATTTTTACAATATTTCTATGCGCAGCCTTGTGCGAGGATGGAAAAATGTGTGCGGGCACATTTTAGGAGGTGTGCGCGCGCACACTTTAGCGGGAACATTGCTTCTAAGCTGGTGTTTAATTGACATAATCTAAAATTAATTAAAGAAATTGTCTGGGAAAAACTTATATTTCAGTCTTTTTTCTTGGTTTTAATTTTTTACAAGGTCATCTTTTTCAAATTTAAAAGCTAAATTTAGATATTAATTCAGCATTTACAGCTTGCATCCTTTTAATAGAACGTGTATCAAGTTTGATACATTGTCATTATCGAAAAAAAAACAGTGGGTTACGTCCTTTTTCCTTTCCAAAGTCGATATGTTTTACTGTGCAATTTAAATTGACTAGATCTTCTTACTTATAACTTTTATTATGTTTAATAAAAATGTTAATCGATTTATTATTTTAATCTTTAATGACTGAATTATCAAAGTTTACCTGCAAACTAGTTTTACTAATTATACGAGAAATATTATTCTTTCGATATATATTTTTTTAAATTAATTAATAAAACCACTTATATATTAAGTATTAAAAATATGATAACGATGCTTTAAATATCTGAAATATTTAAAGCATCGTTATCTTTTTTTTGAGTCGGATACAATTGATATCTACCAATAAAATATATTATATTATAAACGATGTGTCAGTATGAACCTAAAAATGTTTTGAACAGTTTCTCGCATTTGTCAAAATTTTTTATACTTGATTGTAGATCAATTTTAAATTCAAAGAAATAACCTATTTAATTGATATTTGAAATTTTTGAAAATGTAGCAGATACTGTACAACTCAAAATAAAAAGGCATAATCACACAAACCATATTCCCATAACCGCAAATAAAAAACGACTTTAATCTGGAACTTACATTATTATTATATCTAAATATTTTTTCTCATTACGATTCTTAGCTCATTATTGAAGAATTAGTGTGAGGACAGTGGCGTAACCTTAACTCATTCTCAATTAGTGACTTGCAACTTAATTTGAACGTTATTTTCATTGATTTAATTGTTAAAACTTGTGTGTTTTTTTTTAACTTCGGACGGATATTTAAAAAAATAGGGAAAAAACCAATGACCGACCTGGTACTTATTAATTTACCACTACACCACTGTCCCAGGCGCAATTTAGTTTAGAATAAATGTTTTTTTTTCAATAATATAAAAGAGTAGCAAAATTTTGTACAAAGTAAATACTGAAATGAAAACTGAATAAAAAATATATTATTTATAAGTTATTATTGAGGCTTCTAATAATTCGAGTAATCCGTCACTGCTTTCAACGTGTTGATCTGTATTTTAATTAATTTGTAGTATTTATCTTTTTGTGAATTTAAGACAGTTTCTTAATTTGAAAAAAAATTCAATTAATAAAGTATCTACAAACCTTTTGGTGGTCCGTTGAAGGGTGCAATCCAACCTAAACTTGATAATCGATCGATTTTTTTTATGTTTTTATAATTTAGTAAGTATGATCTAGTGTACTATGGTGCCATATATGTGAGTGCAATTATTTTGCGCAATGCTCTTTATCGTATACCTTATACCAGGGGTCACCAAACTTTTTGAGAAGCGGGCCGGATTGAACTTTCTATAAACTAAGGGGGCCGGACGACAAATAAGAAATGAAAATGAAAATAAATGTGGTTACATAATAATTATAATGTAAACAAATGTTTGCCCTTCTTAGAAATTAATAAATTAGAATATTCGAGAAATTTTCAAGTAAACGAACATCTGGTCGTCTCGCCTCCAATTTCTATCCAACTTCCTTCACTTTGAGTCCCCTACCAGATAGTTGCATAACAATTGATGATTTGAAATAAATAGTTGTGAATTAACAACTAAATCATGAAAAATTATATTTCTTATATGAATAATTTGTATGCAAAAATCCAGAACTTATCGCGGGTCAGATGAAAATCTTCAGCGGGCCGTAGTCCGGTGACCGCTGCCTTATGCAAAACGAAAATTCAGATACCGGTTGTGGAAAATTGTACCGTCGATTCTGAAGGATTTTTTGAACAATTAATACAGTACCCGTGATTTTCACCGTTATTATAATACTCTTAATCTTTGTAAATATTCTTTTCCGTGATTATTTTTCATACTTTTTTTGTACAAAATTATATTTTAAAAAAAGCACAGGTATCCAAACTGTGCTTATAACTTAAATATCAGTTACACAACAGTTATTTACCAAATATTTAAATATCTCTTACACATACAAATTATACCGAGCTTTTTTTTTTACTTTTCATTTTTTTGTTTGCTTAATAAAATGGTATTTTATAATAAAATTGTATATTCATTTTACAATCATTATTTTCAAAAAAATAAATACAAAAAATGATACTATTGATAGGCTGTATATTTTCAAAAATAGTTATTAAACTAGTTTTAAAAAGCTACAATTTGCTTGAAGATTTCAACACCTATAAATAAATACCTAAAAATAAAATAAACTAACAAACAGTTAAAAATATTCTTCTTTATCAATTTTTGTTTTGTGTACATTTGAATGACTCATAATAAAATATGTAAAATTAGCCAAAACACAATTTATTTAAATTGTAAGATACCTATATTGTTTGTTTAACCTATCCAAAAGTCTATCCTGAAGTTTCGGAATAAAGGCGGATAAAGTAACTAGGTAATTTATTTCAAAATAAAATTGTATTAAAAATTCGCGCTGACAGTTTGAATTTGAATTTGAATCAGAATTTGACACACTATAACAGTGATGAAGAACCTTTTCATAATGGACTTTCTAACAATGACTATTTAAATTAATAAGGCCACGTTGAAGAATCTTTAAATGTGCACTATTTTGTAAAAGTCTAAATACTGTGCACAAACTAAGATTTAAATTGTACACATTTGAAGAATCTTTCATTTTTGAAGGTTAAATTTTTTTAAATAGACGCAAATATTTTACGTCATAAGAATACACCAATACCAAACCGAAATAAAAATAGACCATGTGATTTATTAATTTTTATTAACGACTATCAGACGGGAAAATGAATTTATTTTCTAGTCTCTAGGATTTGCTAAATTTTAAAATTAAAATAGAAATAAGAAGTAGCGAAAAATGTGATTGAGTTGTCTATGTTTTACAATTATTTACATCAAGGGTTTCCAAGCTTTTTGATTTGTCTAATATGATAAAATCTTATATGATTAAAAAATCTTACACGATTCTTGTTAGGATTCATTATACATTTAGATCAGGGATCACCAAACTTTGATATTTTTTTTACAAACGTTGAGGGCCGGACGAAAAATATTTGTGATAGAATCTTATTAGAATCAATATTTCGTACACGTAAAATATTTAAATATTAAAAAACAAGGTTCAGATTGAATGATTGTAGAGCCGGATCCATCCAGCTTGGTGACCGCTGATTTAGATTATAAGTACATGTAATTCTCAACTGCAAAAAGTTTGGGTATCTTCGTTCGTTCATTTTCATTAGCTCTGTTCTTCTGCGTAGTTCTGACGGTTTGCTGACGGCTTGCAAACCGTTTTCGAGTTAGAATCCAAAAGCATCGAACTAGATTATAATTCGAAAACAGTTTGCAAACCGTCAGCAAACCACCAGAAGTACGCAGAAGAACAGAGCTATTTTGTTTGCCCAAATTTCTGTAACTTTCTGCTGTTTGTTTAAAAAATTTGATGTTAACAAAAACAAAAGATAAAATATGTTTTGTACTAATTCCAATTTTAACAAAATCCGAACCGGTTTCATCATTATTAAGTGATGATAGAATCCAAAAGCATCGAACTAGATTATAATTCGAAAACAGTTTGCAAACCGTCAGCAAACCACCAGAAGTACGCAGAAGAACAGAGCTATTTTGTTTGCCCAAATTTCTGTAACTTTCTGCTGTTTGTTTAAAAAATTTGATGTTAACAAAAACAAAAGATAAAATATGTTTTGTACTAATTCCAATTTTAACAAAATCCGAACCGGTTTCATCATTATTAAGTGATGATGATACTTGTGATGAACGAAACTGATTGTTTTATTTAAAAGTGCTTTGCCACCAAAGATACATAGTAAATACTTTAGACGTAAAAAATAGTTATATCTCGATGCATAATTTAATTTAAAAAAACACTTTATAAAAACAAAAATACACCCTGACAACTAAGATATTTGTTTCGAATCAAATTCAACGCTCGTGGATTATTTCGTTGAATACCTACCTAATAATTCGAAATTCGAATTCCCGTTCCGGCAACACCGAACTCTGCCGTCAGTCAACACTTACCATTATTCAGGGGATAAATAATTGAAACGATAAACTAGCAACATCGAGAGAGAAAGAGATGCGACTGTGTGTTAGTGCAGATAGGGTGTGTATGTGTATTTTGTTTGGCCACGCCCAGCAATTTAGTGCATGATCCTCTTTCAAAGCGGTACTCCAACTTTGCAGAATGATAAACCTCTTACAAAAAATCGAAATCATAAACAAGACTGACGGTATTTATATCAGTCATATCTTGAATATAAATTAAAAAGAATATAGTTAGAGATCTACAGTCTGACAAGCGTTAGTTATAGTTATTTGTGTTGACTATTAGCGTTAAAGGCAGCAGTGGACTGCCAATACGTTAACAAGAGGCTCACTTAATCACAAAGCAATTCTCGGTGTTCTTGGAACGACTGAATTTTTTTATCACTCCTATGCAATACTTAAATATGCAATCGATTTTACTTAATACACTTGTAATACGTACTAATATGTAAATGGCTAAAAATGTTCTTGTGTGTATACTAAAACTAACATACATCGTAAATAACATATAATTCCGAAATTGCAGTTATGTACTAATTTTATGTGAGAATATTTTTTTCTCTTAAATTAACAAGGGGCTCGCTCAAGCTTCTACAAGCCCCCTCTATCCCAAACTCTATTTAAAGGGAAATACTTTTATTTAAAAAAAAAAGGCAGTCGTATTATTTCACAAAACTATGTATGCCTTTCCCAATACGTATATGTAAGAATCTGAATAAAAGCTGTTTCTATTGAGAGTTGGTTTTTAGCCGTTATAAAATTATGTATAATATAATGTATCGGTTGCTTGGGTCTTATGTTCAAGGTCTGGGCTTTTGTCTCGGCGTTTTTAATATATATTTTTTGAAATTTTGAACATGAGTGTTTGTAATTGGGTAAAAATAGCAACGTATTTGGTTCTACAGTTTTTATAATATTAGTTAATAACCATTTCGGATTTCGCCATCGTCAGAACTATGCTCAGCTATATATATATATATATATATATAGGCTACGAAGAGATACACAATTACACACAGTTTCCGAGTAACGTCATGATACGAGTTAGTTTTTGATTACCCCACTACCAGACGTTGTGTGTATGCAGCCGCTGTTTCACGGCCGCCTTCCATAACGCAACACTATCAAGAAAAGAAACGAATTTACTCCTTATACTATTGTCCCGATACGGAGCTGCACGAGACCTATCTTTTAACCACGCTCTGAATGAATGTTGTTCTTAAAAAAATAATGATAAACAGAAAGGTAAACAACGTCATGATAATTGATAGTGTATTTTTTTTAGTATAAAATAGTAATTTCCTTTCCAGCTACAGGTATTGGGCATGTTAAATATTGAGAGGCGCTGCCCCAAGATGCTTTAACGCCATTGAGTTCACGTTTTACGATCATTCATTAAAATAATAGTGAATAAGTATTATTACGCCCCTGTCGTGTTGTGCGCCAACAAATTGTTATTTCAGCCTCATCTGCCCACTTCATATAAACTTTAATGCTAAATAAATATTGTGATTTGTAATGTGACGTGCGGACGACGACTGAGGACTAAATTACTTCGAATTAGTTTGGCACAGCGAGACAAGGATATCGTCGCCCGAGAGTGCAAAGCTCGTTACTCCGTAAAGTTAAATTATACCGGAGACGCAGTAAATTAATTACTGCATAATTTTCACAACTATTTGTGTATCTGAATGATACTATTAAGTAATAATAATATTTCCGTATAACGTTTTAATATTTATGAAATATTATATTTTTACTGAACATATAACAATAAAAAGGCCTCAAAGTGGAAATTAGTTTTTACTCATTTCGGATGCGCATAATTATATCGACTGTGGAAAGGAAAAAGGACGTAACCCACACATATCAAATTTTACAGGATGCGCAAAAAACGTGTTTTGATGATTTTGGACAATTGCAAATTATGAATTATACACCACCTTGAAGTGCACGGAGACTTCTAAACTGGTGTTCAATTGACATAATATAATATTAATTAAAGAAATTGTCCAGGAAAAACCTTCATTTCAGTCTTTTTTCTTGGTTTTACCTTTTTACAAGGTCATCTTTTTTCATACTTAAAAGCTAAATTTAGATTTATATTCGGCATTTGCAGCTTACATTCTTTTTATAAGACCCCTTCCTATACCACTGTGGTGCAGTACAGGTTACCAGGAGTGTTTCAGAAGTTATAACCGGAAATTTGTTTGCTATGGGTAGGTGTGAAATAATGCCTAAGAGTAACAGAAATATTTGCATATTTTAATATCTACTCACTTTTTGTATGACATCAAAAGTTAAAAAAAGTAATGCAATATCCTTTTACATAATTTTAATATACTGTATGCCACTGCATCTAAGTAACCTATAATTTATCCACGACTTTTTAGAAACATATGAGAATATAATAAATTATTATTTATCTTCACATATTACAAAAATAAAATATTAAAAATTATAGCAATAATTAACAATGTGCTAAATACTTGAAAACTGTATATTACTTTTTTTGTATTTAATAGGTATGGAAGAATTTCACACTTAAGCAGATATAGCACCCATGACCTGGATTATAAATTTAATTGTCGACGAATTGCAACATATAATGTTCTTTTCACGTACACTCTATAGTCCAAAATCTGTAATTTAAACTAAACCTGATTTTTCTATGTATTACTTGTATTGAGTTTCCTTCATCTAGAACAGTGGTTCCCAAACTTTTTATGCTCATGGACCCCTTTCAATGCAAAAACCGGACCATGGACCCCCAAGTGAAATAATAAATTTAGTTATAATGCCTTGAAGGGTGATTTTTTTATTCATGTCCGTTTCCAATGTAGAGCATATGGTCCGGTATTGGGGTATATCAACAAAAGTTTTTCCTCGAGAACTCAGTTGCTCAAGCCCTTTTTGTCAAAAAGAGTTAGGATAGAAGAATAATGCTAGGACATGACTGGTGATTAACAAATATTAACTCTTATGGCGACCTATTGACCTCACGCTTATTTGATCATTTTTTTGCAAATATTTTTTTTTTTATTTTTGCTGTCAAAATCATTGTATTTTGTTAAATAAGTTATACGATATAAAAAGCAAACGGTTACTTAAAACTTAAAAAGCCAACCATGTGATAAACTAACAGCAAACAAGTGAGGGGGGGTTTATACTAAAAATTATAAACACTGCGCATGCGCGAGAAAAGAAATTGTTGATCTCCTTACTTACGTCAATTACAAGACTACAAGACTTGGCCGTATAATAATAATAATTAAATTCTTCTCAAATGCATTGAATTATAAAATTGTGTGCCATGGTTCAAATCACAAAGACGACTGTTTTCGGGATTAAATAATTGAAAAATAGTCGAAAGACGACAAAAAAGAATTCGTCGTAAGATGTTACAATAAACATTTAACACTAATATTTGACTAATAAGTATTGTTATAAATTTATAACGAAACAAAAAACAATATTACTAATTAATTTTTCTGTATTAATTTATATATTATTATTATAATTTTAGCATTATTTTATTACAAGTCACAACCCTGTTAGTGGTATTTTCCAAACATTCCACGCAATTTCTTATGTAAACTGCCGATAATTTTCCCTCCCTGGCACTCTGCAAATACTGAGAGACTAACAAACGAACAAAACATCGCTTAGCGTGACGTAATGCAAACGAAATGATGTGATTTTTAAACTAGATCATTTCCTCGAATAAGAGGGTGTGAATAATTCCATATCATCATAAAAACTTAAGATTTATAAATACAAATATACCATATGAATTTTTGTTCATATCCTAATTGTTTTATCGATACTTGAAAGCTTTATCCTTACATTACATATTAATGTGTATTGTGTTTTATGCATATATATGTATATTTTTTTTACCGTGCTCACTCCCAATGTTGAGTACATAGGCTTCTAATAAAACGGGAACTACCTGTTACTCATTCAATTGGAACAAAACTAGTATTAAGTTAATCACTTTCGCTACGTTACATTCTTAGGAAACGATAGGTAGTCAGTGGCGGTTCTAGGTACTGGGCTAGGTGGGCTAAGCCCGACCTGCATTTTTCACCCAAAACTTTAGATGGCTGAATAAAAATGAACAGCAATTCGGCCGCTGAACAAAATAAATACATTTATAAGCGTCACTAACCTTCCCCAAATGAATATAATATCTTTGTTTAAATTTTCCTCTATCAATATAAGACAATGGCATGTCTACCTACAATAATATTCTCGATTGTTTTTTATTACAATTTTAAGCTGAGCCGGCATAAAAAAACAATAACCCTATAAATAATTCATAGAGAACATTCAACGTGACGTCAGTCTGGCAACACCTATGTACATGCTATTGGTCAGGGGCTGTGGCATTCTAGCCCAAAACCATAGACAATATTTCTTTAGACTGGAACGCAATCTAGCACGATTCGATTTTGTTTGTATTTGTATGTACGGAAACGTCATCAAACACACAGGACTGTATTTCAAATTTACTGGCTTCTGTCATTCATCAGGGGCTAAATTGAAATTAGTCCATGGTCCATACAAACATACCAATATCTTTGTATTCTATGAAAGTGACAGGTATGAATCTCAGTGACAGTTCTGTATTGCTTTTTTTACTTGTTATTTCACTTTGAAAGAGACAAATTTAAGGTCACGTATTATTATTTCTTACTTACATTAGCATTGATTGTATTATATAGTAATTTATGCTTTGCAGTAGTGTCGTAGTATTTGTTAATTTGCTTGTAGATTAATGTATAAGATGAAGTGGAAGCATGTAAAATTTCGTAAATAGTATACAATGCTATGCTTTTCTCTAGCCCACCCAAGATTTCAGGTCAGGAACCGCCACTGTAGGTAGTGGTAAGAAATTTTAGTTTCCTTCGAACAGATATTCATTGATAGATTTAAAAATGAATTTTCCTGTCATGGGATTTGAATCAATGAGTTCCGCAAACGAGTCCATCGTCGGTGACCACTCGACCGCGTACTATACTGCGCATTATACTGCTATCGCTTAGTCCGATTAAGGTTTAGGGTATTGGCAATTATAATTGTAGCACAAAAAGTAAATCAAACAGGTGCTGACTAGGATGATAAGCTTCTTAATGACTTACATAATATGGTAAGTAATATAAAAGGTAACCAATGTTTAAATAAAAAAATCACATGCGCACAATTTAGTTTGACATTAGAAAAACTATGCACATATTTTTTTATGTTTGAAATATCTGCAAAAAACACCATTTCAATTTTCTACCGCATGGATCAATTTTTGTTTTTTTGATTTTTTTCACTTTTTGTTTGTTTGATTGAAATTAAAATAATAACAGGGAGATTGCTGAGACAACACTGTTTGAGAGAACATGGGTAGATTTCATCTACCGGTAGGTAGTAGCAGTAACAGCTATTAATGATAATATCATTGAAGTGAAAGATTTTTTAAACATTTGAAAATATCCGAACCAATAGATGAAACCCATGCCTAATAAGTGACAATCATCCTAATATGACAAATCTTTAAAGTTCTTTGAATTGACTATTTTTTTTAAATAATTACGTCACACTAAAACATTGTATAATTATTCACCATTGTAACGAAAGAACGGGATGCATTTATGGAGAAATTCATTAGTGCGACAGGGCGAAGCCGCTATCAAGGTGGCGATTTGAAGCAAATTTGCGCAGTGCCTACGGCAGTAAACGAACCCGCGCCTCATCATACTTCGAACCAGTCATTCTCAAACGCTTTTCCTTAAGATGAAATAATAAAAATGTGTTGTTTTATTGAATGCAACAGTTCGTTTTTAAGTAATAGAAAAAAGTTCACATTTTGTAATCTATAATAAATTATTTATTACAAATTTAATTTTTATATGACAAAAATGTGAGTTAGTTAATTTGATATATACCCTATATAATGTTAGGGTAATATGGAAATGTGAAGTCGACTAGGCATAGTAGGAACCCGTGCACTGGTGTAGGAGCTGAATACATTATTAAATTATATTTCATTTTGGTATTATTGAACATAGTAATTTGCATGCTTAATAATATAAGGGCGTATCAAGATTTTCCCAGTAATGAGATATCGCAGTTTTATTAAGATTTACAACTTAAGAGACAAGAATTGTTGAAAATAAAGTAAAATTTTCCCCCATTTTTACATTATTTTTATAATTTTTTGTCTCCAAAGATGTAATATGTATATTTGCGATGAACTGCGATATTTCATAACTGCAAATTCTTGATACGCCAGTATATTATTAAGCACGCGAATTGATACTTCACCTAATAACAAATGGTATTTGCTTGAAGCGTTTGCTTAGTGACTTTTATATCAATCGAAAAATAGTGGGGTAAAAAGAAACAATACATATATTATCAAATATAATAATGTTTGAAAGAAGCAGAGGTATTATATTACTATTACAGAGAAAATTGGTAGACACTGAAAAAAAAACGATGATCTATTTATATTAAAAATTTAAGATCCTTTTCATACAATCGTTGAGGTCACTTAAAGGGTTATGTCGTACAAGTAAAAGTGTTTTAGACTACCTACTCACATATGGTTAATGATAATAATTATGTTTTCATCATGTTAGACAATTTGCGAAATGATTCGAATATTCTTTTCACCCGGATGAGTGCTGATGTTTATGGATATATTTTGATGGTGGTGGCACTAATCACTGGTTCACTAATTTCGACTTTACATAATATACATAATTTATTTTTTTCACTTCTTTTCTATAATTTATCCTCGAGAGGAGAATCAAATTATCAGTGTAATACATGTCTAAAACGAGATTCGATATCGTTAGTTTCCTCTACTTTTTAACTATGCACATTATTGTGGATTCTGTTAATATCTAACTTTTAGAATAGCTGGGATGTTTCACCTCGAAGCAAAATCGACTCCATTATGAGAAGCTTCAACAGAAAGTAGCTGGACGAGGCGTTTCCACTATGCAAACACGTTTCATGCCTTAAACAAAGGAAAATTTCTGTTAGGATAAAAGTTCTTAGGTGGGTGATAAAAAGAGATGGGTTTTGTGATGATTTAACGATGAATAATTTTATTTATGTTTACCCAGTATTACTGTGATAGCACAGGGCAATATTTAAATATGCACGCAAATATACATTCTGCACCGTTTGAATTTAAATAAATAATATTAATGAACTTGTTCAGTTATCCAGATAACTCTTTATTACTCCGTATAACGTACTTAAATATATATTTATTCGCTTTTAAATTTTTACTGTCGACTAAATATTTTTTTTACAACTAGAAAAAAGGGAGAGAAAATATTTCTTAAAATCTTTCGAATATAATATAAATATAAAATTAAAAACACTTCTATTCCACTGGTTGTATAACTAAATGTGAAGCATATATCAGACACGTATCGTTACAAAGAACGAAATTTCATAGAGTTACTACTGAATTTACTGAATTTATCGAAAAGAATAAAAATATTGTTAAATAATACTTAAGATTTTCTGTGACTATTTTCCAAATAATAACTCACTTAATTCCATGTCTTTCTCTAGCGCTGCCCAGTCGAAGATTCGAATCCACAAATGAGTAATTTCTTACAATATTATATCAATCAATTTACGCGTTCGTTTAAAATGGATCAATATCTGTGATGCTTTTGACCACGATGAAATTGATAAATTAAAATCTCAAGTTTATGTCATGATTGAAATGCTCTAAATTGATAGTGGTTACTATAAATATGCAAACATATAAGTTTGTTGAGAGAAAAGGTTCAAATACTGGTAAATTTTTATCATTTTTTCTTTATGCAAATCAAGTCTTATTGTAGTACATATCTAAGAATTATTTTCGTGAAAATTTAGAATAAGTGCTGTATCTGAATAGAATTTTAATAAAAAGACTTTTTTTAATAATCTTTTAAACTTTTATTTTCTGGTCAACAAAAGTTACTAAATTTTGAGACTTTAATTGTTTTTGTTCTATATATGTGTCGATACTTGATTCAGTCGTTGTTTTTACGCAGTATTTTACTTATCAATTGGATTATAAAAGTATTATAACGAGTTATGGCATATTATGTACTACTAGCTGTAAGCCCGTTGCCCAGCAACGTGAGATTTTTGTTGCATTGTGTTTAATTTTATTTAGTTTAATTCAATTTAATTTTAATTTATTTTATTTTATTTTAATTTATTTTATTTTATTTTATTTTATTTTATTTTATTTAAAAAAGTGGAGACTGGAAGGTGTGAAATCTGGTCGGACGGACGGACATTATCGACTATTAATATATAGATAGTACAAATTCATAATCTTTTTTTTACTCAGACTGCATAACGTCGGTTTGTTGCGAAAATTCAATAAGTGACATGTTGTTCAAAACTGAATTAGATGTCACATTTCACAATCTACCTTTACCACCCAGTAAGTAAGTCATTATATCGAAAAACACATTTTTTGAAGCTAAATTGAATACCCTAATAGCCACTTAATGCGTTCGTCCCAAGATGTCAGTAAGTGCGGTGAAAACTTATCTGGAATCGAGTGAATAAGTAAGGGGCTTAGTAGCATAACTCATAATCTCAATTTTTTTTTTGTAATAATTACAAAAAAACACAGAAACAAAAATTTTCGTAACTTTAAAAAATGTTTTGAATTACCATGAATATTTATCGCAGGTGATAAGTTGCACTTTCCTAACATGAAAAATATACAATTACACCATTAAAAAAGAAATCCTGATTGATTCATTCTAATCATGTCATATTTTTCATTAAAAAAAGTGAGCTTAGACACCGGTAGTGATCTTTAGTCGAAGTTTTAACAGTGTTCAAAATTAATTTTAATATCCAACTATTTATATATATATATAGCATTTAAAACTTTTTGGCATACTTATCCCAAAAACATCAATCACGTAGATTATGAGTTTCGATACTTAGCCCCACAAGTATCTGTGAAACGTTTTTTAAAACTTTCAGATTATACAAAGCAAAAGAATTTGTTATTATTTAAGTTTGGATATAACTGATAAAATGTAGTTGAAACTAGGGTATCCAATCCCGGATCCTTTTTCCAATCCCGGGATTTCAGGATTGATCCCCTATTTTTCGGGATCCCGGGATTCTGATTTTCTTACCGAGAAATTTGAAATCCTCAATTCGTTACCTCAGATTCTCACAGAATCTCGTTTTTTATTTTTTTTAGCTCACCGAGGAATTTGAAATCTCCGATTTGGTATACTTTTTCCCAGAATCTCACCGAAACTCGTTTTTTTTTTTTTTTTAGCTCACCGAGGAATTTGAAATCTCCGATTTGGTATACTTTTCCCCAGAATCTCACCGAAACTCGTTTATTTTTTTTAGCTCACCGAGGAATTTGAAATCTCCAATTTGGTATACTTTTCCCCAGAAACTCGCAAAACCTTGTTTTTTTTTAGCTCACCGATTTACCAATTTCGTGTAAATTATCGGGTTTTCCTCAAAATTTCTCAATCCCGAAATCCCGGGATCGCGGCCATCTCAACCCTGGAATTTCGGGATCAGAAAATTGAACGGGATCCCGGTATTGGATGCCCTAGTTGAAAAGTGTAAGTCGATTGTCTCAGACTCAATATTTTTTCACTTAATGACTTCTGGCAGTAAGCTTTATGATAAAAAGTGTTTTATCGATCATTTTAATCTTGTAATAAGTCTTAACGTCTCTTTATGTTATGCATGAGATTGTATCTGAAGTACGAAAATAACTACTTCAAACTATGCGATATAATGAAGAAAAATATCCATCCCAAATAATGACGTAATTTATAAAAAGTGTCTGTATTACTTTGCTGAAAGTTTGGAGAAGTCGTGTATCTAATTGGGCAATATTTAAATTGATGCTTGTCCGTCACTGTTAGTTAATTTAATACCTACTGTCGATTTGAAGTGGTTTCTCACAATTGAAATGATCTTTCTCTTCAACGCGGATGACTGTAAACACCTTCATACCAACCGTGCTATGAATTTGTTTATTTCACCATGTCAGTTATAAGCAATCGTTTTATTTAATAAAATAAATGCACATAAAAAAATCTTAATTTCTGAGACTGAACGTAGGGTCGTTGTTAAATCCTTTAGCGCCTAGGGCAAAGGGTAAATTTTGTACATTAATTCCGTTATTTGGTATTTTTCTAAAATTATTGGAATAATTTTTGCGCCCCTTATTCGCCTTATTCGCCACTACTTAGCTACAGCACTGTTTTAATGTCTGCTTGAGTTCATACGCATCTCTAAATCTATAAGCATTTTGAAAGGAGAAACAAAATTTCAACTCCCTTTAAAAAAAATGGAAGTTGAACGATCTTCCAAATTTTATAAATTATTATTTAAATAGTATTTTCTTTTTCTTATTTTACGGAATATAATATTTGAAAAGTATTTAAATATTTAAGAAATATAAAACATATTTTTCTCGTGATATGTCCGAAATATTATAAAATTGTAAATAATAATACAAATGTATTATTATAAAATAGTCTTAAAGATATAATGATTTATTGTTTTATTTTCTAATCCTTGTCCGTTTCCAATGTGGTCGCCGAATGGAGATATGTCAGCAGAAGTTTTTCTACGAAGACTGTTTGTAAGGCAGTTACTTGACAACATTTTTTTTCGCAAAGAGTAGTAGATTTAAAAGGATAGAGAATTTTTTAGAATTGAAAGCGTGCGAAGAAATTTCCAGACATCACAATCACCTATGCCGTGGAAAGAAAATCAATTGATCGATTGGAAAAACAGTGTTCGTACTGGGACTCGAACCCGTAAGATGGGAGCCAACGACTTTTACCGCTGCACCACGGAAGCGACAATTTAATATATTAATCGTATGGTATATGTATTTATATCCTATGTGGTCGAGTGGTCAACGTTGTTGGCTTCGGCTACAGAGGACCCGGGTTCAAATCCCGGTACGGACAGTTTTATAATTTGATTTTTTAATCGATTTATGATTTCTGTTCAAAGGCATGGATGTATGTGATGTCTTGAATTCCCCCCTCTCACCCATCCTATCTTATGAACGGAGCGTATAAAGAGCGATTAGCTTATCACTAATCCTGTCCTAGCCCTGTCCTTCTATCCCTACTCTCTTTGGAAAAAGAGAGGTTAAGCAACTGAGTAACAAGCAGTTCTCGTAGAAACACTTTTGTTGAGATAAACTCCATTTGGAGTCCATATGCTCCACATTGGGAGCGGGCATGGTGTAAAAATATATATATATATATCGGCTTGAATTTTTTATTTTGCAGCAAAAGAAGTCGGTATGCTTTAACTATTAGTTGTACTTTTATTTAAAAACATTAAAAACTGTATTTTTTAAAATTAATAATTCTTTAACTTTTTTTTTAAATTACAAATCCAACCACATCCTCAAATCGAAAATAAAACTAAGAAAGTTCGATTTTATTAAAATAGCGGTTTTGTAGCATAAATGATTTTGATCAATTTTAATATTTTGACGAAACATTATTGGTGTTGTCAATCGCTGCGTAACGTCAATATCCGATCACTAGCCTGCCATAATCACAGGTTAGAAGCTTCTTACTTCTATAATGTCAGATCTGTGTGCTAAGGATAACTACATTGTAGATATGAGCTTTTGCGTTTGTTATCTAAATACGGTTTGTATTTATTGTGCACTCGGTCTATTAAAAAGATACACAGACGCGGATTTGTCATTGAATTTAATACATTTTTATACATTAAATGAAAAATGTATGTAAAACTTATTGTCTTTATGGATTTTTTTTCAAACTACAGTTCAAACGTGTTACAGCGTGACAGCCAACAAATAACCCATATCATATAATTCATGCACTAAATATTTCGATTTTTTGACATTAATAGAAAACTATACTCAACTCGATCCGTTCATATATTTCTTGATTTTGAGAATTTTCAGGATAAGCTTATTCTCTCGTTCGTTTGTGTCCCCAAAGCTTATCAAGTAGGAACGATTGTTTCTGAAGTATGTCGTGTGCAGTCGTTAAAATTGATGATAATTGACACATTTTTTTGACTTCTAATTTATATATTATTTTACTTTTCTTATTGTATATATAATATTCAAAAAGTATTTTAACTGGATGGCTGCCACAGACGAGATATCTTGTCAAATTGATCGTGCTGAACACGCCAGAGACGAGTTATCTCGTCAGTAAATAATTAAATTAATAAATGCAAATTATAGCCGGCGTGCTATCTATTAGCTAGCAACCAAAAGGTTAGTATTTTTGAACGCCATCGTCTCACCCGTGAATCGCATGTGTATTGAATACTTCGACGTTGGCGGCTAAAGGGTTAAGAAATTTATAATATAATTTTTCACGAAGTATTTCGGATATATCTGGAATACTAAAAATTTGTATTCATTTATTTTAAAAATAGTGTTAAAGAAAAAATAATTTATTATCAAGATTTTCAGAGGACAATTAAAGTTAAAAACAGTTACGACGACACGTCCTCGGGCAATTTTGTTTTCGGCACATCGATAACGTCACATAGCACTGTGATCTTTACATCAAATAATTCAGGTGTAACAAAAACTTTAAAAACAAGGTAGAGGCTAGGTGACCATGACGTCGACCGCGTAGCCTTTTCAGTTCGCCCGCTTGATGCTTTGAAAAAAGGGTTGAGTTTTTCTTTTATTGTTTATCCATTTTGCTTCCCTTTCATACACATTATATTGTACTTTGAATCACTTTACTTTTTATGACAACATAATGTCTCATTTATTCTCAGCTGTATCTTCGTAAACGTTAAATATACTTCCATTATAACTGTTTAAATAATAATAATACGACAAATAAATTTCCAGTGTATATAAATATTGAATTAATAGATATTGAAAACGATCTTATTTCTACGCCGTAGCGCGTAGAAATAACAGCGTAGCATGTCAATTATGAAATAAGCAACTATCTAATTATAATGCATCTAATATACAAGGCTTTATTATTAAGTTTTATGGCTTTTGGAATTTAAAGCAAAGGACGTGCTTAGATTAAACAATGTTTGGGTAATGGTTGTATTTTATTATGACCATAAAATTTTACTAGGCAAAAATAATATGCGCTGTTTTCTATAAGTATGATAATAGGTGTCTCGATAAATGGGTACTAAAAGTTTTAAAAAAAAGTTTAATATCATAATGAAATACATTATGTAACACTGTACCACGGTTCTCGCTAATAAAACAGAGCAATTGCCCTCAAAAAACAAACACCCAGGCTTACCTTAAGTATATACGAAATTTCAACGCATTAACAAATAACAAGTCCAGTAAAAAACAAAGAAAGCCACGTAGCAGCCGAGTCTTGAACCAAAAGAGAGAGAATTGGCGAGAAACGCGTTATTAGGAGCGTGGTTATTTAAATAAACAACCCACGACCGAACGAAGCGGCCGACGCCATGTTTTTACCTCGTTTTTTCTTTCCCGCCGTAATTTATCGATAATTATGCCCCTGGGGGCAGAATTTGTAAGTAAACTGCAAATTAACAGCCAATCGAAGTACGGACAAATCACTATCATTAGTTTTAACGTTCGATTCGTGATGTTTGAATATTAGTACCATCTCGCTCCGCGGCGCTGTAAGCCTCTATCTCTTACGCATGCGTATTCCCCATTAGTGAGTCTTTTAGTTTTTTTTTTACGTCAGAGAATCGTGAATTTATTTCCTAGGTCTTTAACCAACAGAAAAAAATACACTATCAAGGATTTCAACTTGAGTTAATATTTGATCATGAAACTTAAGCTAAATTAGCACCTGTCTTAATAGACCGCCTTCTATACGAACAGACAAAATTTTGCACGGGTACTTATCAATCATAATGATTTGATTCGTACGGTATGTGACCAGCGTACTGAAAATAAAACATATTTTCACGAAGGCGTTTCGCTCAGCATTATAAATCGAGTCCCAAGTATTATTCATTACGCTTTTTTAATTATGAGTGAAAAAAATGACTAGCGAACATGCTTTATTGAAATACTTACTGGACATGGTGGTTTTGCTACTACGCTTTAGGTTCCAGTTTGGCCAGATAAAAAAAATGCCAAATCAGGTGTAGGAAACATTTACATGCTGTATGACTGCAATTTATCTGTATTCTAATAACATAGCAATTATAATAAAATAATCAATTTTTATTAAATTATTTTTTGAATTAATAAAAACTATGTTAAAATCTAAATTCACTAAAAAAACAGCAGGTTTCCCACCAAGGGACACATGCTAGTCTGTAATTACGGAAATATATAACTCATTTCTGATAACACTATTTGGTGATGTCCAGATATCGACTACGATGGCTTAGGACCCACGGTTGGGTCGATGGGCTACGCCGTAGTTATAGATTAAGTGGTGAGTTACATTGCATTAAAAAACTTTGAAGTATTGGTCGAGACACAGTTCGTTTTATAGCGGGAGCGGGCCTCTGTACATATCTTCTTCGAAAAAATATTCGGTCTTATTCGTTTAGGAATATTTTATATTTTAATTTTAAATCAATATTTCATCTAATTGTAAACACAAGTGTGTATTTTAACGCAGCTAGACGATTTCCCCCCAAAATGGTTGGATACATTTATTGTGGAGTTATCACAGTCAAGTCTAACCTTTTTTTTTTTGAAAAAAAATGTAGAACTACTCAAGTAAAATCCATACAGTAAAATGATCAATGAGCACATAAAATCACACTCATGTTGATATTTTAAATAAGTCAGAAAATGAATACGCCAAACACTCTTTTTCGGATAACTTAAAAACGTTTCAAAATAACATTTAAAATAAAAATTTGTCAAGAAAACTGAATTTAAAAAAATGGGTTATTTATCATATGAACTATTTTGAGGCCCCTGAGATTCGGAGGCCCCAAGCACGCGCCTCATTCGCTTATAAGGTAATCCACCACCACTGAGTATCATGTATGTGAAAAATTGTAGTTTTACAATAGTCTCTTGAAAAAATATATAATTTTAAAAGTATGCACTAAATTTATGGCATAATACTTTTTTAACGGGAACCGAGCTAATTATTAAAAACTTCATTAAGCCCTATGTTATCAATACTTTAGTAGCTTTACACTCAAGTCACATAAACCGTTTAAAATTATGCTTAAAATAGTGAAATTTAATTCTTTATTTCACAGAAAGAATCAATTACCTGCTTTGGAGGTACTTATTATGAAAAATGTAGACCATTTTTACCGTCGATGTTAATGTGCACTCAGCTGCCTTGTTAACTGATTGATTTTAATAAGTGTAATTTTAAAGACGTCCATGAGTACTGGAGCATTAAAGTGATGATTGGAGAAATAAATTTGCTGTGCAGCCAGAAATATTGTAAACATATCGTCATACAGGATTGAAAAACTCGTAACTCCGTATCGTCTTAGCTAAGTTAAAACAAAATGGTCGTGTTTGAACTATTCATGTCAAAGTTTTATTTTCATATCAAACTTTTCTGAAATTCATTTTTAATGTAAAATTTTAATGAAGAACTTTGTTGTTCTACTGGCTGTATAATTTATGTTCCAAGTATTATCAGACACAAAAGCTCTGTTCTTCTGCGTACTTCAGACGGTTTGCTGACGGTTTGCAAACCGTCAGAAGTACGCAGAAGAACAGAGCTAATTACTAGTACTAGCTGTAAGCCCGTTGCCCAGCAACGTGAGATTTTTGTTGCATAGTATTTAATTTAATTTAATTTTATGTTATTTTATTTTATTTTATTTTATTTTATTTTATTTTATTTTATTTTATTTTATTTTATTTTATTTTATTTTATTTTATTTTATTTTATTTTATTTTATTTTATTTTATTTTATTTTATTTTAATATATTTTATTTTTATAGTAAGCAGATATTTCGTAAATTATTGAATTTTTGGAATAATGTTGAAGTTTGTTAACAACCATTTTTCGTTGGAGCAGAAATTTCGTAAATTATTTAATATTTGGAATAATGTCCAAGTTTGCTAACAACCATTTTTCGTAGTAGCAGAAATTTCGTAAAATATTTAATTTTTAGAATAATGTTTAAGTTTGCTAACAACCATTCTTCGTAGGAGCAGAAATTTCGTAAATTATTTAATATTTGAAATAATGTCCAAGTTTGCTAACAACCATTTTTCGTAGGAGCAGAAATTTCGTAAATTATTTAATTCCAGGGGAAATCGAGGACATCTTACAAACACCCACTCAGACAAACATACGGACATTATCGGCTATTAATATATAGATTGTTGAAAATAGTAATGTATTTTATTTATACAAATTTACGATTTCGACTGAAGGTGCTTGGTGGAATTTAAATATAAGGTTTGAATCATTTAAATTATATACATTCACAAAAGTTTTGTCACTAACGCCCCGGGTTTTGTCTTTCGGCATCTTCAGGTGTTCAAGTGCACGGATGATTATATGATAATATTTAAAAAATATACTCAAATTCGCTATATAAGTTTATTCTAAATAATATGACTACAGAATGGAGTACCCACTCGTAAACTATTCAATGATTGAATTTGATTAGATTAAAAAGAACTGGAATAATTGCAAGTAAAATACCACACATTTTCATCGCATATTTGACAAATGAAGAAATACCAATTTTAAATCGATAATAGCAAATTTAATTTTATGTATAAACGCAACGATTACTACCTACATTGTATTGTAGCTCTATTTAAAAAAATGTGTTTTTACCGGAAACAACATTTTTAACTTTATCGTTACAACAAGTTGATAAGTATAGCTTTATTTTAATCGAAAAGTCAAGGGAAACAAATAATTAACGGTATGAATAAAATTCACATGAAAATCAATTATGGCTAAAGCTTATTAATGTAATTTATTTGACCAACGTATGTATTTAAATTGCTTATTAAATACACATCGGTAAATATAATTTACCTTTATTTATAACGAGAAATATTAATTTGTAGTTGTAAGCGTTGACAGGCAAGTTAAAAAATACTTCACAAGATTTTTGGTTATTGCTTTTCATCCCCAAATGCCATTTACCTAAAAAATATTTCAACTTATAAATTTTTAATCTCACTCTTCATAACATAATTAAATATAGCTGTTTGCTATTGCGATATTTTACACTTAATAACAATAACGTTGGTTTTGTGGTGATATATTTTGGCTCGTATTTTTCCGGTCTGAATTTTAATACAGTTTCGGTCATAATTTTTATCACATTGGTCAGAATTTATATTAAATGGTCATAATATATCGGTCAGAATTCACAGAGGGCAGAATAAATAATTAATGGTCAGAATTTATACAAAAAAGTCATAATTTAAATGAAATTGAAAAGTAGCCTAACCTAATTAAAATGGTTTTAAAAATCTGACCGTATAATATTTTTATTCTGACCGTTCATATTTTCATTCTGACCAAAAATTCAATCCTATTCAGACCATAAGTTTATTTGAATTCTGACCAAAAATTGATTTAAACTCTGACAATACCTTGTCGCCTCTTGTGGCCCAGCTGGTTAGAGCTTGCTCTACCGATCACGCAGGTCTGGGTTCGATTCCCAGTAAGATCACAGTGAATTTTGGAATTATTCAATTCAAAGTTGTGATCGAAGACTGGATGTTTGTGATGTGTAGCAATAGCGATTAGTCAACCACTAGTTCTGTTCCAGCCTTATCCTTCTTTCCTTACTACTCACTTTGAAAAAAAGTGAGGTTGAGCGACTGAGTAACAAACAGTTCTCGTAGAAAAAACTTCTGTTGATATACCTCCATTAGGAGGCCATATTTTCCACATTGGGAGCGGACATGGATTAAAAAAATATATATATATATATATTTATTTTCAATTGAACATTTCTCAAATAAATGAGTTCATATTATTGAGAGTTCACGAATATATCAAAAGATAAAGTAAATAGAAAAATACAGTATTTTAACAATAAATATGTAATTCATATTATTTTTCTCTGCAGAAAACGTTGTTTATAGTTTTTCCAAGCGTTTAATTTTTTCAAATAAAGCACTGCTTATTTTTTAAATGCAATAATATAAACATTCCATTATCAGATAATATTATAAATTTGGTATTCGATTTTTTACGATATTCCTGTCATAAAAATTAAAATTATGTAACGTACATAATCCTTCAATGCTGTTGTTTTGAATACTACTTTTATAGATTTTTATCATACATAACTTAATAAAACAGTTGACAACTGTTACGAATGGCGCCAGTGTCACGAAAATATACTTTTTATGAAGAGATAAGAATAATTGAATTGTTTTTAATGTTTAAAAAAATGTGTTTTGAATTAAGACATGAAAGTTATTGGATGCTCATTATACGCCTATTACGTAACTGAAGCAAATCGAATTACACGGTTTATATATGCGACATTATAACAATGTCACAGTTAATAAAAAATAATTAATTGCTTTTTTCACATACCTACTACCATTTGAAAAAGTGATTATTTTTTTTTTATTTCACCGATACACCGTGGAATAAAAATTTTCATCTTTACTTAATATCTTCCTTATTCTCTTAATACGTGTATCAATAATATAATAATTTTTATATATTTTTTTATTCATGTCCACTCCCAATAAATAGTATGTGGCCTCCTTATGGAGGTATCTTAACATAAGTTTTTCTACGACAACTGCTTGTTACACACAGTAGAGTAGCTAGAATTTCGGAGCTCTTATAAAAACGTCACGCAAAGCCCTCTCCCCCTACGCAATTTGTTTATTAAGTAGACTCATTGTTTTACACGGCAGACACGTTCCTAAAAATAGTGTAAAAAATGATTCTATTCATGGAATAATTTAAGATTTGTTCCCTGCGATGAAAGTGATTTTTTGCCAGCGAAAAACAGCAGTAAACAAGCACGTTTATTGTCAAGTATCGACTGAACTACATCTATGTTTTTCTATGTTGAATTTAATTTAAATCAAAAACTATGTAAATTTTTTTTTTTTTTATACAATATTTTATATAAAATAAATAAATTGGATTTATTTTCGAGTTCAAGAATTTCGTACTTGGAGTTGATTTGAAGTAATATTAGAATCAGTTGTATGGGCATCTTATCTGTATTGCACAGTGTCGTTAGAACATTCACCCTGTGCAAAAAGATGATCAAGTGTACATTGTTTCTTTGTCAGAGCTCGTGGTCTTCTCCGGAATATCCGGAATATCCGGATTCAGGTAATATGTCATTAAACATTTATTTTCATTATTAATATATGTCATATGTATATTTAAAATATAGTGCTTCTCTTTCCCGTTTTGTTAGAATACTTTTAACGAATTTAATATAGTAACATTTATTATGTACCATAGATCTTACTCTTTTTGCTGCATTATTGAACTCGGCTGTGAGTATATTTACCGTACATGTTATAAATCAATAGGTATCAACTATAAGGTCTATAACACAAGCGTCGGTGATTGTATAAATATTTCAATGTGTTTTTTTGGATAGCTCCAAGATATTTGATGTGTTTTATCGGTGGTAACGATAAAAGCACACATCCGTAGCTCTAAGCGCACCACTAATATATAATTAATTTCTATAATGTATCGACGTATCGTTGCATCGCTCATATTAAAATAATATCGTGTATACTTACTCACATAATGGCTGGTCTAAAATTATTATTGTGGTCTAGTATAGTAAAGCGACCCACCAGGATATTTACAATATCACTTTCGAATTCGAGAAAATTGGGAAAAATAATATGTTTAAGTTGTTAAATTAGAAAAAAATCGTTTAAATCATAAAAAACATGTTTGTATGTTTTCCCATCAAAATGAATTGCTGGACATGTAAGAAAAATATTATCTCAACAGAAATCAGTTTTTTTTTCATAAAAAAAGAAGATTTTTTAACTGAACACAGTTAATTTATTTTTAAATTTATTTGTGAATAAAAGAATTGTAAAAAAAAAAGTGTTTAATTAATTAATATAATGCAGTTCCACCGGGAACTGATTGTGAACACTACCTTCAAAGTGCAAATGATATCACTCATCATAAAACAATACATCGTATTCCACACGACACAAATTTTACAGGATACGAAAAATATTAGGGCTTTCAATCCCGTGATCAGAGATCCCGACCAACAAAAATAAGCTCAACATTTAGGGATAGAACAGCAAGTCACTGACAGGCGTAATTTTTTGAAAGGAGAGAGTTAAAAAAAAATATCTGAGTTCAAAATAATTTTGGAATCTATCAATTCGACACTTTATCAAATAATGGACCTAAAAAAAGGTTTTCGAGCTGAAAATAGTTCCGAAATCTGTTAATCACACACTTTTTTACCATGATCTCAAGCAACTGCGGTTTATGAAAAAGAAAATGAAAAAGAAAATAACTTAGATTAAATTTGATATTAAAATGAACTTCCACAAAGTTACCGCCGAATCCATCGAAAGTATTAAGAAATATATCGTTATAGCCGCTACCTGTAACGCCATTTATTATTGAAAACACGAAATTATGGTAAATGATAAATCCCGGAATCCAGAAATCCCGGGATCACAAAAAGGGTGCGGGATTGGATGCTCTAGAAAAACCCTCTTATTGCATAAATTCAGTATCGTTTCGTTTTTCATTATTGAAGAAAATGTCTTTCACTATCCACTTGACATAATTTTATTAAAATAATCACATTTTTCTGTTTATGAAAGGCGATTAGTCGTATGGCTTCAGGTTACTTTTGTGGTGCAAGATCTTGAGTGTTTTTTCATTGTGAATCTGAATATATTGAAAAATATTTTTTGTCAGAGTTGTGGGATGCAAATTATTGTTTTTTCGTGATATTATATGTGTATCAGAAATCCATTCCTTAATAACTTTCAATAAATATTACTATCATGGGTAAGTGGCGTCATTAACTCCTGGGATTAATACTTCTCATTTTGTACCCAAGTACGTTTCGTCATGTTAGTGGACAGGTAACCCGCTGTAGCCCGTTAGACGGCTAATAACGATGATCCCATTGCGATATGGCCGGTAATCATAGCTTTTTATTGATAAATTACTCAAAATGTAGCGTAGGTGCCTGGAGCTAGAGGGTCATGCGAGGAAACGCATTTATAGAATGTTTTATGTAAACTTTAACCCTTTTAGTGACGTGCATGTATCAATTATTGCTATTAGAAAGTAATTTTATTTGCCAATAAAGTCAATTTAATACTCACAATATTACATTGTATTTATGTTCGTAATGTTATCATTTTAATGATATTTCTTTTCAATATAATCACAAATATCGGCCCTATTACAAAACAGCACATTTTTCTAAATTATTAAGCCAAAATACGTATTGAATGATAAACTGTTCATATACATTATAATTAAATATTTTCCTTGTTTTTATTAGAAAAAATATTTGGCATAATTGTCATAAGACCTTAGACATTATAATAAAACAATTATTTTTGTATTTAAAACGTTTAAATGTACTTAGTTATTTCGAAGTATTATATATCCGAAAGGATCTGTGTTCGGAAGATTCGGTGTACGAAGTATTCTTATTCGAAGAATTCGTGTTTCGAAGATTTTTGTTTGGAAAAATCTGTTCACTTTGACAATGACCACCTTAAAAGTTATATTTAAGTCCCAATCACTAGTTGTAGAACTAAAAATCATTCAAGTTACAATTCTCTTTAAAAACAAATATGTCATGAGCATGGAAAATTTGTAAATTTTAAGTAATATAAAATAATATAAAAATTATATGAATAAAAGGTTATTTATTTGTAAATTGGGCATGAAGCCCAGTGGACGATGCTCTTGGACGTCCATCTTATTCTGATGTTGTGTCCACGGCTTCGAATCATCGAATTGACATTTTTATGAGTTGATTATTAAACCAAGCCTATATTTCATGGCGAGAAGACATGGTTGTATACATATATATTGTTAACTTGAGGTATCTGGTTACAAAGATGGCAGTCTCCACATGCTGTCGAAAATGAGTTAGATATGTCATCGTGTAGACCTGGTAATTCTTCAAAAATAATAAACGCCTAACATGTATCCTTCTGAACAAATAAAATTGAGTTTGTAACAAAAGAGGCAGTATAGATAGTCCCGTATAACAAACACGGCAGTTATTTAATTTACTTCACAAAACAATGCAAATTATATTAAAATAGCAAGATAATTATAGAAGGAACAATTAACATTACTTATTTCCGAGGTTTTATCAATAAAAAAGCAGTTTAATTGATTTGACAACATTTTATGAAAACATCCACCTTTTTTTCGCAAGCCCTCCTTTGTTCTTCTATCTGTGATTGAGCACACAAAAATTTAGCAAAACTCGTAAGGTTTACATTATTACTTTAAAAAAATAACATATTCAGCTATTTTATTTACGTTAAAATGAGGTTATTTGATATAAATAAATAAATTAACTACAGTATTATTTATGTTAAGAAAATTTAGGTACTGAAAGAGTTAATATAGACGTGGGTGTGTGTATGTGAATAAATCAAAATATTTCAAGTTCGGGTAGATTATTTATCGCCTTATTCTCTAAAGTGGTTTCTTATTATTTGAATAAGCTATGTTAACACGTGTGAAATTACTGGAAAACGTACGTTAAAAACAAATGCTGCCTCTATTAAACTCATTGCGCTAGAAAATATCTCATCCAACATACATAAATTCAAGGATATTGTTATTAACCACTCGTCTACAGTTAACCGTAATTAACTTTCGACGTGATGCCATAAAGCATTTAAATTGTTTAATTACTTAATGAAGAAGTATTATACTAAAAAATATGATAAAAAAGCGTGTATAATTAATGTAAAAACGAAGTGTATTTATCAGCCATTACGGCCGACATATTTTGCATTTTTTGAAATATAAATTTCACAAATAATTACAGCATAATAATATGTTATAAAAATAATTGATTGTAAAATAACTAAAACAAAATACACGGTGGGTGGAAGATCTCTTAAAGTAACTTTACAAGCGGCGGGTTGCCAATACACTAACAAAATACTAGCTTAATCTTAAAGCTATTCTCAGTTGTTTTGGAAATATGACGGTTTTTTTCATCAGTCTCATACAATTATTCTAAATATTTTGTAAAATATTATAAAAACGACCAGATATTTCTGAATAAAGAAAATCACATTTTTCTTATATTAACGTATATGGTTTTGATTATAAGGTCATATTTTAATTCTTAATTGTAAGGAAACTACGAGGTTTTTATCAACGTTAAATTTAAAATTCTCTTCATTTGAATCACTCCAATATTATAGCGATATCTCATTTTTTTTCAAAACTGGATTTGAGCGTTTTTGATTTCAAGCTCATAATATTATGTAGTAGTACCGTCAAATAATAAATATTAATAGCTGAAAAATTTATTTAACTATTTCAAATTCAGTGACGTTCTTAGGCTATGTACCGCCTCTAGGCAGAGCCCTAAAATATCGCACATTTTTTTCAATTATTTCCCATTATTCTAGGAATACATATACAAACATAGAAGTTCGAATTCTTTATTCACATACGTACTCAAACAAATGTTTTGTCACTTATTCCGTTTTGCTTTCAGATGATTCATAATGTATGTGTACCTCATTGATAAAGATCCTATAATTATAGTTATACATATAAAACAATAGCAAACAACGCGGATATCGGTTGAACCTATGAAATATTTGGCCAAGAAATAAAGTATTTTATTTGATGATGACATTGATGACTTAATAATATTTCAAACCAACGGATAAAAAAAAATATTTTTAAATTTGCCTTTTTGGTAAAATTTATTTTTATTTGATTGATAGGACGTGCAAATATTGATATATTCAACTATCAAAGTATTCGTACAAGATAATTTAATATACCGTAAATACATATTTTTTTGTATTAGGAATTTTCCTTGCATTACGATAAAAATCAATTCCGCGCCGGCCGCTTATTACCTTCACAATTCGTGTTGTAAAAAATGTATTTGTTGACATTTAAATTTTTTATTTAAATTTGAAATGCATGATTTAAAATATTCATTAAAAATATATAAATGTTATCATTCCAGTGGATATTCTAACAATGAAAAAGAAAAGATTTGTCTCATCACAAAAACTGAAAAAAAAAGATTTGCATACAAATATTTATATTGCGCAGAAAATCATTGACATTATAAAAGTAAATACTTTTATGGAAAAAAAATCTTTGCAGGACTTGAATAATAATATAAGTATGAACGATTTGCCCAGATAAAAAGTTTGACAACTGACAACCGGACATTACAAATGTCAAATAGAAACACACATTCTTTGTGATCAATAATATCTATCGTTTTTTATTAAATTGTATTGTTGAATAGTATTCATTTGTCATAATAGGAATGACTTTTGAAATAAAAGATTCCACAAAAAGTATATAATTAAAATACAGTATATTGAATATCTGCAACACCATGCATTTAAGGAATTTAATCTTTAAAAAATCAATTTATCAACTCTAACTATAATATTATAATACAGTAAATAATTGCAAAATGTCTTAGAAACATTATTAAAATTGGGCCCATTGGAGATGAAGTGAGCCAAGTGGTATTTTATAAAATTAAAAATTAGATGCGTTTTAATATTCTACACGTCTTAAAGTATCGTAAAAGTGGAGTAACCTAACACACATTGTTATAGTGTTTATCTCCGTGAAATAAAAATATCCAATCCACCAAAACACCAAATGAAGACGTGATTGTACAAATTAGAAGTCCAAGAAAAAAGTTTTACCATTTTACTAGTTGGCTCACTTCACCTCTCAAAAGCTCATTTATATTTCAATGATTCATTTTTAGAAATGTTTTTGTATGTATGAAAAATATTGGCTTTCTTAACATTAAAATAATGAACACGTGACATTAATTATTATCCACAATGATTATAATAAATTACTAATAACAAATATTTTTTTTCTTCACGTATGACAGAGAGATTACGTTGGTTTAGGGCAGCGGTCACCAAACTACGGCCCGCCGAAGATTTTCATTCGGCCCGCGATAAGTTCTGGATTTTTACATAGAAATTATTCATATAGAAATTCAAGAAATATGAATTTTCATTAAGTTGTGAATTCACGACAACTATTTATTTCAAATCATCAATTGTCATACAACTATCTGGTAGGGGACTCAAAGTGAAGGAAGTTGGATAGAAATTGGAGGCGAGACGACCAGATGTTCGTTTACTCAAATTATTGAAATTCTAAGAAGGGCAAACATTTGTTTACATTTTAATTATTATGAAACCACATAAAATGAAATAATATTATGATTGGGTTCCAATAAGAATTTATTTGTCGTCCGTTCCCCTTAGTTTTTAGGTAAGATCAATCCGGCCCGCTTCTCAAAAAGTTTGGTGAACCCTGGTTTAGGGCTTTGGTTATGAACGTCATTAATGCTAGTAAAACATATTCAAATGTGCTCGGCAACGGCTCGTAACTTAAAATTAGTTCAAAATTAAATAAAAGGTATTTCTGAAAAAATATATATAATTAGCTATTTTTACATTAATAATGTAGTGGCGCCAAATAAAACCTTATGATATCCAATTTAATTATTTAAAGAAATAAATAGCACTTTAAAATGTATTCTTGTTTTTGACATGAATATATTATTTTCACAGAAATTAATTTTCACTAGTATTTAATTGATGTACAATATAACAACAATTTATTTTTGAATAGACTGATATTTTAAAGCATTTTTTTATTTTCTTAAATTAAACAGGTGCAGCTACAGCAAAAACAATTACTAAAAAATAGCATGCCAGCTATTTATTATCAATCGAATAAGTGTATGATTTATTGAACTTTCCCCTTCCATATTCATAAAATAAGCACTCTGGTTTTAAAACTAATTCTAATAAAATTGAAGATTATTGTTGCACCGTTTTAAGACCTGTAATAAATGTGTTATCACTACATAAATTCATGCCCAGAGACTGCCTACTGATCACCGCGCCGCTTTTAAAAGTAAACTTTTTTACGATGTTAGAATGTACAATTATAGATAAAACTAATAACCAACACTGACTTAATAAAACGTTTAAAGCTCAAACAAAAAATCAGGGCTGCGGAGTCGCTTAAAAATCTACCATCTCCGATTGATCAATAAAAAAATATTAACCCACTATTTTTTGTCTTAATTCGGAATAACACAGTCTCTTTAAGTATACACTAATTGTCTTGCATAAGCATGGTAATAAATTTTAAAATAGAAATGATAAATATTTTTTATTAATACACGGAATATGTGGGTACAAATCCATATTAAGTATATAAATACATTTTTTTTTTAATAAAAACTAAAAATACGTTTATACATATTAAGGAATGAAATTCTTTTCCAAAAACTGCAACATATTTCTTATTTTTCTGTGTTCATGGAATATATTTTACACGGTAAAATTATTATTCCACATTATTCCCAGAAAGGAAGTCTTCGTGCAAAAAGAGAATCGGGTAAATATGAGCCCTCAAGAGGTGAAGTGGACCTACTAGTAAAATGGTAAAATATTTTTCTTTGACTTTTAAAAGTACAATCACGTCTTTACTTGGTGTTTTGATGGATTTTATATTCTTATTTTACGGAGATGACTCTATTGCAATGTGTTTTAACTGAGTTTACTTCACTTTTACTATACTTTAAGTTGTGTAAAATATTACAACGCATCTAACTTATTTTTTTCTAAAGCAACATTTGGATCACTTCATCTTTAATGGGCCTAATTATAATGTAGTAATTTTATCAACTAATAAGCGAATAGGTTTTTTTAAAAATTGCAATCATATATGCTTGTATAAGATAATATAATTGACTTCAAACTTTCTCTCCAACGATTCTATTGAATACAAATATGAAATTTTAGTGTAAAAGTATTTCACCAGGAGTAAATCCCGAAAGCATTATAAACTGAATGAGAAAAAAACAAAAATGTTCATCTCCGATCAAATGTGTTGATGTAGAAAACAATGCCTACTATTGAGCATTTTCATTTTAATTAATTACACATAAAAAAAATAGTGAATGATAATATTAAATTGAACTAACTGGAGTGCATACAATAATCAAGGTACATTTAAAATTAGAAAAATTATCGTCTTCAATCAAGATATATATTTCTCAATGGCACATCAATCAATAGGGTCCAAGTCGGAGTCTGTACAGGGAACGGAGGATTTGTGATCTTCCGAGATGTGTATTTCGTGTAATGGCTATTTTTTCGTTGTTTTCATTTTTTAAGCCTCGATTAATATTTTATTTTTCGGTAATTTATGTCAGAAACAGTTGAAAAACAGCTTAATTTATTTGGTGTAAAAAGTCTTTTAAGATCCAAGTCAATAAATGGTATGTTTTCTATGTATATCGCTCGCGTTAGCTTATTATATTTGTCCTATGTTTTGTGTTATAATATATCAGCTCTTTTTTTTCCAATAATTGATATATTCCATTGGAATCAGTGATTACGATTAGAAGTAAATTTATCTGACAAACAATTCAAATTGAAATCGAGAAATATACTTTTTTTAATCTTTCTAAAAATATCATCTAGGGGCAAAGTTTCCTGTGAGTTCAGTAATTTTACAGGATGTATTCAAAGAAGAAGCGGTATTACTAAAATAAATATCTCTTGAATATTAATATTCGAAGCAATTACTAAAATTTTGACCTAACGATAACGATAATTTCGTTAAAAGCTTTCGGGAGCTTTCTGTAAATGTTTGCGTTTAACGGGTTGAAATAAGTTCAAGCGATGACAGATAGACACGATCTTTGCGGAAGCTTTTAAAATATAGTACTTGCGTACCCACGTTAAGTGTGAATTGCAGAGTAAGTTTAATTAATTCAATGAACCGGGAAAGTTTTCCCGCCTATGTGAAAGTTCTGTATTTATTTTATATTATTAAGCTTTTAGAGCTAGGGAGAATGTTTTTTGAGCGGACAGTATCTTTTACAAACGCATTTTAATTAGTTACTACGTTTTCTCTATCGAGCATTCAAAGATAATAAATTAATTTTCTAAAGCTTAATTCATAAAAACTAAATTAATTTCAAACGAAAAAACAATAAAAGCCGACGAATATTTAATCGTACTTAACATTATTTGTGCAGAGGTTCTGATGTCGGTCGGCATGAAAGCCAACGAAGTTGATCACTGTACCATTTACTAGACTTAAATACATCTAAAATACTGTCACAATCATATAAACTCAATATATCTTATAATAAGACTCTTATTTTAAATTCAGTAGAATGTAACAGGTAATTCTCGTAAACATAATATTAATAATACCTGATTTTATAAATTAGTCGAATACTTTTCTAAATTTACAAACAATCAATAAAAATGTTATTTTAACTAGCAATTGTATTAATAAGTGACCTGCAATAGTGAGTATTAAAAATCACCGATATTATTCATGTATATATTAAGATTCTTTACTCAATATTATCAAGATAAGCAATATATACAACGATGTCTAGTCTAAAATAGATTATTCATAACTAAATAATCAATAATATAGTTAAAGCATATGTGGTATTCGTTTTTATGAGTGCTTTCAATTTTAAGAAGATACGATAAAAATGTGTGAAACACTTAGTTGCACGATTTTCAATTAGGTGTGAAAACATCTGCCGATCATTAAAATGAATCAGCGTTAAGTGAATGGTGTCATATGTTTTGCATTAGCCAATAATATGATATGTTGGAATTTAATACAATGATTTCCTCGCTTTGATACATTAAATTGCTAAAAGAAATGATTAATTTTATGAGAACTTTGGCGTGATAATGTTCCGGAGAGATATTGAAAAGATTTATAAAAGATTTCTTCTGCTGAATAAAATAGAAACTTTCGTAAAACGTTATTATGTACATTTAGCTGCAGTTTTACGCATGCAATTTTGATGTTTCCTTTTTTATGTAATCTCGCTTCTTTCTACCGTAATCTATTCGACAGACATTTTTAATAGGCCTGCGATTGTACGTCTCAAAGCCCAACGATTCAGTATTATATCGACAAAGATATTTAAGCAATTTCACTAGCCCCAGTGTCAAATTTGAATATTTCATCTTACATACCTAAATTTTGATCGTTTATAAGAAATGAATTACACGCAAAAAATATAAGCCGATTTACGACGACTCTGATACCACATAGCATACTATATCACGATTCACGACTACAGGACTGCAAATCTGATGCATTCTTGATAAATATTCCATCTTACCGTCGAAAAGGTTTTTGGTGTAGTTTTCATCAATCTATTCTCTCAACAATCAGAAAGAGAAACTAATGGATTCGCGTTCGGGCTGAAGTGACTAAATGCGCAGAATTTATGGCTTGATTTCAGAAGAATCAATGAACATAAGATGTGTCGTAATTGAGACCGATGTCCATTTAAAAGCCGCAATGATTTCCACACAAAATCTAAAGAAGTGATGAAACTAGAGGATGAATGAACTAAAGAGCTGCATTCATTTATTTAAAATCTTATGAGGTCACATCAATTAGATATTATTTTTTTAAAATTTATATCCGCACCAATGTGGAGCATATGGTCTCCTAATGGAGGTATCTCAACATAACTTTTTCTATGAAAATTGTTTGTTACTCAGTTGCTCAATCTCTCTTTTTCGAGGAAAGTAGTAGGGATAGAAGAACAAGGCTATGGCAGGACTAGTGGTTAACTTCTCGCTCTCACTACACCCAGTTATTGAAGGATCAGAAGAGTGGCTTCGAAAAATTGCTGTTCTTACAAGAACTCGAACCCGTGAGATCCTGCACGGAAGCCAACAACGCTAACCGCTGCGCCATAGGACCAGACAATTTATATTTAGTCAAAATATAATACTTCACAAAAATCATAAACGTCTGCAGTTTTCTCCACCTCGTATCATAGGCAATGTAAACAACCAACACTTCTAAATCAAATTCAACGAACAGTAATTGGCATGCATGAACTGAAATAAAAAAATCTTAATAAAAAAAAATGAGAACAAATACTGATGAATTTATAGCACCAACAAATAATAACATAGTGCACAACTTGGCATCATTAATATACCACCTACATTGCATGACGAAACTTGAGCAAAAAATAGTGATATCCACTCGGCAGTAGATTCGACATTTTACTGTTGCAAGAAAGTAACTATTATTTTTAATGCCTATCCAATTACATACTGATGTACGCCCAACGTTAATTTTAAATTTAAATAATAGCATAATCTTGTAACATCTATTACCCAATTAACTCTGCCTGACAAAGGTGATCTTATATTACCGCTGAAGTTTGCCCATAAATATCTATCATAGATAATTTAATTTAAGCGGCACTATTTGACTATCGCAGATTTAAGTGCGCTCTCTGAATTATTTTTTTAAGTGTTTTTTCCCCAATTTTAACATTTTTTTGGGTCGCGTGCAGCTCGCACGTGTTCGGGTGTGTGCACGTGTTAAGCTCAGACTCTGATTGTTTTAATGATGATAGACGCAGCAATCGTTATCCATATTTGAATGTATTGTATATTTGAAGCTTTAAGCTAACTATAATATTATATAATACGATAAGAAAGACTTCTACCATCCATCGATTACTTTTTACCAGGGCATTGGAGTCGCGTGAAAAAAAGACGACTCCGACTCCGAGGAAATATTTCAATAATTTCATTTTAACTTACAGTATACCATCAGATCATCTTTAGTCAGCCAAGCATGAAATGTTAACACTTTTGACTATTTTGTTTTAATACACATCATTAAATATACTTTTCAAAAAAAAATCGAGCCGCTCATTTTTCACGACTCCAACTCCACAGCCCTGCTTTTTACACATATTAAAAAAAACATACGTCTCGGATTATTGACTTTTATTTTTTAGGATAAAACCATTATTTTAATATTTTCAAGCCCATGTCCGTTCCCAATGTGGAAAATATGGCCTCCTATTGGAGGTTTTTTCTGCGAGAACTGTTTGTTACTCAGTTGCTCAACCTCTCTTTTTAAAAGAGAGTAAGGATCAGGGAATCCAATCCCGGGATCCGGAATTCCGTACAGTTTTCGATACATTTCAATTCCGGGATTAGAAGACATGATACCGAAACTTTCAGGATTGATTTTAAAACAGAAACGTGTTGGTTTTCAAGTCGGCAGTTCAAGCATATGTAATAAACGATGCCCAATTTTACTACTAAGACTTTATCTTTGCGACAAGAGTTTACGATAAGAGCGAGTCGCAGCCGAAAAAGTAACTTGATGCCAATTATTAAATTTCTTTAATGCATTATACGCACGTGTACTGTATTTGAATGCATTTGTTGACAATATGTATTGTTTGTTTTTATACAGCTTCATATTTCGATATTTTTTTAATTTATTTTTCGCTTTGTTCTCTACATCAATGAATGTTACCAGATATCAATGGTGTTTGTTTTGCGGAATTCATTGTTCATAAACATTCATTTTGTACCGTAAACCGAAACCTTTGATTAAATAGCGAAACAATCGATGCTTTGGTACTCTGGGAATATTTTAATATTTAAATGACGTATATTTACTTCAATAAAATTATTAAGAATGTATGTATATAAACATCAATTTTAGAAATCTTCATTCTTGCAGTCTGAAATAGGTAATTGCTTTTTTCAGATATCGAAATTAACCATTAAGAGTTCAAAAATATCATAAAGCTTACCAAAAGTCCTGCCTACCACTTCCTTCTACGACTTCTTTCTCCCCTTATAAGGCATATCACTATTTTTTTATTTTATTACTGGGAATTTCTCAAGAGTAACAATATAATAATAATAATATTTAGGATAGTATACAGAGAAAACACCACCAATATTTGGCACCATTCATACGTAATAGTTGTATAAAACATTATTTTCTATGTAATTAATTTATGATTAAACTAGTATTTGATTTACTTACAGACTTAACATTTAGACCATGTATCAAAATGATGATATTAAATGAATTTTCGGTCAAGTTTGCTTTACGAGGAAAATACTATACAACCAGGGATGGGCTGGTGGAGGCTCGGAGGGGCAATATTCTTTGATCAAATTAGTACATACATACATACATATACGCAATTTCTGACTTATACATTATCTACGACAGCCCCAGTATACACAGTAGTACGTTTCAAGCCATTTACATTAATAAGTTTACGGTCAATTCCATATTTTTACCTTTTATGAATTAATAAGTAACAACCAACTGCTGTTTTAAAGAATTGCATATAGTTGCATAAGAGTGATGAAGAAATTCACTCCTTCCCCATAACACTGAGAATTCTTATGATATTAAATGAGCCCTTTATTAACGTGCTGGCAGCCCACAGCTGCATAAAGCCTATCACTTTTTTTTTTTAAATTAATTACTGGAAACGATAGGAATTTTTCAAAAGGAACATTACAATTATGATAGAAAAGATAGTTTACGTCTACTGATGGCTTTTTAAATGAACATGATTTTCAACTGCCTTCAACTTAACTACAATGTCAGCAAATGATTTCTATATGTTTTCTTATTAGTGCAAATACTGTTACTATTTTTTTTGCTATACTATTTAATGCAATGTGTACGATAAAAGTGATGACCCCAACTCTACCGATCAACAACTGGTTACCTTATGATAGGAAATTTTATATCTGCATATTATACGATTGTCAGCCAGGAAAGCTGTGACGAGTTCGCTCAAAATTTAAATGATCACAACTCTATGCAATAAAAGAGTTAATTATTCACTGGAGACAGTGTTAGATTTTCATAGGTCCAGACTGTTTTATCTTCGTAATACAAAAACATTAATTTTAATAAGCGGTTTTAATTAGCACTCATTCTTTAGGGATGCCCGTTTCGGTTTTGCATATAAAACCAAAAACCTGTGCACAGTTGCAACGCCATTTTATTAAATATACGCAATTATTTTTGTGACTGACCGTCATTTGTTTTAATTGCTACTCATATTTTGGGAATTGCATGCAATTAGTTTAATCGAAATGCAAAAAAAATATTGCCAAGCTTCAGACACGTATCCCAAATGTCCATTTGAAAATGCACAAGGCTGTTGATGACAAGTATTAAAAACGCTTTCATATCGACTGTGGAAAGGTAAATGGACGTAACCCACAGCTTTTTTCGATAATCACAATGTATCAAATTTGATACACGTTCTATCAAAAGGATGTAAGCTGCAAATGTCGAATTAGCATCTAAATTTAGCTTTTAATTTTGAAAAAAGATGAGCTTGTGAAAATTTAAACCAAGAAAAAATACTGAAAAAAATGTTTTTCCTCAGACAATTTCTTTAATTAATATTAGATTAAGTCAACTAAACACCAGTTTAGAAGTCTCCGTGAAATTCAACGTTGCTTATATTTCATAATTTGCATATGGCCCAAAATCATCAATAAACGTTTTTTGGGCCTCCTGTAAAATCTGCTATGTGTGGGTTACGTCCTTTTTCCTTTCCACAGTGATATATATTGAATAAATTGGCATATTTCACACAAAATTAGATAGTTATTATCAATTTTAAACAAAAATATAACGTTCTTGAATGCTTACTGTTAATAGTTGCCAATGCGCAAAATAATGTATTTTTTAAATTATGTCAGCTCTCAATTTGATGTATTTTTCTCAACAGAATTGTTCTACGAGAACGGCGTGTTACTTTATTGATCACCCTTTCTTTTTTGAAGACAACATTGAAAGTATATAAGAATAAGGCCCTGACAGAACTAGTGGCCAGTTAATCGTAATCAACTAACCAATAATAATCCCCTATAATCTGAATTACAATTTTCCGTATACTGATTGAATTAACATTTTCATGGCATGGAATGAAACGTAGAGGTATTAATTAGTATTTAGTTTTGAATTTGTTTGAGCGTAGTTTCAATTTTTATTATTGTTTTCGTCGCTGTTCGCAAAATTCGATATTGTTTTAATTGCAGCCACCATTGAACAATGTTTGGCCATTTTAATTAAAATTTGAAGCAACTTATGTAATACAATTACTATGCCACGTATTTACAATTGTAATCGTTGAAGGTCCAGATGGAAAAATCATTCACAGTTTTTGGTTGTATCTATGTTTCGTCACACTTTATTGAATTTAATATTTACCAGCTTACCAGAGGACGAAATTTTAACTTACAAACCATACAATCAATTATTAAATGACTGATTTCCCTTCCTTCTGTTCTTAAAAGAGAGAGTGTGTATATTTTATGTAGACAGTAGTTGGGTTGTTAATGAAGCACCTTTGTTCACTTCGACGTGGCAATTGTCTCCGTTTTTAAACATTATCTCTACTGAAACGTGATTCTCTATTTTTAAGGCACTGTGAAATCTTGTTTCAAAACCATTGATCTTCGAGCAAGCAAAATAATATATATTATGGAATAAAATAGTAAAGAAATCGGCGTGGTAGTAAATATGAAGAAATCATTTAATATGAAACGACTGAAGCATATTGCTGAAAAGGATTTTACCAGTATTGCAAAAATAAAAATGTAGAGTAATTTAAAAATGTAACATAGTACAAGAATACTAGCACAAAATATGCGAGACATAAAAATATACTTCTATATGAGCAACCTTTTTATGTAAAAAATTCTACACGACCACCAAACAAATTCCCAAAAATGAATAATGCAACTACGTAAGTAAAAAAAATGAACTGAGTGACCGAAAATAAAGTGCAAAAGCGGAGAATTTTCGCCTTAAGGAGTAAGATAAATTAATTAGTTTATAAAAAACAATACAGTCAAGGATCATGTGATATTTAAATCACATTTAAATAAAATCTATCAATTTAATTGAATGTTTTTCGTACGCCTTTATTGTAATTGATTGTTATCAAAAATTAAATTACCAAAAACATCGATATTCTTGGAATACAGGCAATTATATATAATATTACATTTACAATCTAGTTATGTTAATAAGTTTATTTAATCGTTAGCTTTTCAATAGACATACATTTATTGGTAATTAATATGCTAATTTTATTTTATTAGGGTCAATTAATTGTCTGAAATGCTTTTTTTGTATTAGTGAAAAAAATTAAATCCGACAAATTATGTTAAAGACGCAATAATTATTACAGTTTTCCGATCTCTGACGTCGTTTCAATACCAACGACAAAATGTGTCCGTGATTTGCGGAGATTTATTCGTCTAATTATTTGTATAACGAGCAAACAGCGAACGGACTGCCAGTACCATCTCTCGGGGAATAGACAAACGAGGAAAAATAATTACCTTTCTCGGTGAACTGTATATCGTTATTTTTCATCACAAACGTTATTTACTGACATCCTTTTTACATTGTGTTGACAGTGGTTAGATCTAGTCCATCAATTCAACTTTCATTCTGATGTCCTATTAGAAAAAAAAAACCCAATTTTTAATGAACGACAATGAACGTCGAATGATAGCTATTATTGTTTACGGCAACCACGTCTCCAGTCTCACAATCTCCAGAAAGATTAACAATTATTTTTTTTCAATCACTACTAGCTTAGCTAAGCAATTTAAAAAAATTACATGGAAAATGATAAAAACAGTCCCCTATCAATTTTATATTTTAAGTCGTCTCGAAATTCACGCTTTTTACCTGGAATTGGGAATATAGAGATAAAATCAGTTCTGTGGAGTCGTAGTCGAAATTAATGGAGTCAAGTGTTTTTCCGGGTGCGCAGTCGGGGTTGAAAAATCAAAGAAAAATAATTTAAGGATATTGAAAAAATATTAGTCTATTCATTATAGTGATTGGAAAAATCCACTAGAATTATTCTAATATCTATAGTGAGGTGATTGTATTAATTGTATACTATACATATATTTAAGTTAAACGGAAATGATTGAAAAAATCAGTTCGAAGTTGGAAGTAAATAAAAATAATCACGCGTGCATACATAGTGTTGCCATCTATTCTTCGCTGCTGTGCGGGCGCAATGTGTTATATTGTCATTTCATATAACCTCAAAAATTTCAACGTTTAGTTGTAATTCTCGCCCACAACATATCTCACCTAATCTAAGCAGTAAAGTCATTTCTATTACGTTGAGTTTGAGTTTCGACTCTTACTAATTAATTCATACATTGACTTTTCAAAGTGAATGTAAGTTAGCCTTAACTATTATTGATAGTTACTAGGCAATATATTTCCTAGTAAACGTTATAACAATTTGGTGGCTTCTTATAAACTTCTAATCAGATCTTACAAGCGCTGTCAGCAATTTATTGAAGATATTTTTATACCAAATTATTTGCATCCAAATTAGAGATTCCAACTATTCGTCATTTTCAACTATCCGGATATCGAATAGTAAGACTGAAACTATCCGGATGTATCCGGATAGTTTCAGTAAGTATGAAAATAACAAAATATTACTACATATATAAATTTATGTACTAAAATAATACATTAAAAACAATTTCATTTGTAGTTGCATTTTAACAATTCATATTTTTAAAATAAGAGAGCATTAAATGTATCATATTTTAAATTTGATCTTAATTTAGTTTAAATTTTTCCTGCTGTTGAAAATACTAGTTCTGTTGCTGTTGATGTTGGTTTTATTGTTAGAAGTGTTTAAAATACCACGTCCAACTTTTTCGTCCTTTTTTAAATTGATCTAAGTATTTAAAATCTTTTTTCAGATTATTTGTATTGTCATTTTTATTGTCATCAGTTTCCGCGAGAGATAAAATAGAATTACACATTTCATGTTGATGATTTATCATAGGAGTCGTTGAAGATCCTTTGCATCCAATAGTTTTCCCACATTTATTACACACCACTGACTGCAAATTATTATCTTTTCTCATAAAATGAGTCCATACTCCCGAGCGTCTTGACATGGCTAAAATTTTAATATGTAGACAGTGGTCTCGATTGCTTGGTTTTCAGTGATGAATTGTAGAATTCGCATGCAAATGACGATATTTCACGATCAAAGTTTCACAATCAATTGATCCTGACTAAATTCTTTCCCACTTCTGTAATGCCTTAGATAGAGACAATATACATTTCAATACTATTCCATCATATTAAAATATTGAAAATTTGCAGCTGCATTAGATTACTGTACCGGCATTTCTTTAATGAATGAAATTTTGGCATTAAAGGTTTTCTTTTTGCCTCGAGTCCGAGCCGATTCGTCGAACTTTTAAGTATTAATATAACAAAATAAGATATTCGTAACACCGAGTTTGGGGAAGGTCATAAAAAACACTACTCTTAAGTAATGGTTTCTCCCAGGTAGTAAATACTCCAGTATTCATATCATCTTTCGTCGATTTTGTAAAATATTTTATTAAAAATTATAACGAATACTATCAGGATATTTCCCCAAATATCCGGATATCGAAAAGTTAAAAAGGGCCGGATATATCCGGATATCCGAGTTGGAAACCCTAATCCAAATACATAGTAAAATATTTTGGAGCAGTGTTAAGCAATCGTTGTTACTTTGGATTCTATTCTGTAAAGGGAAAACTCATTGCTCTGTTTAATCGTGTTATGTTTATACATGAAACCATTGTATTATATTTGAGGATAACTCAAATCACTTCAAAATAGTGGCGGATTAAGCACATGTGAGGCCCCAGGCGCAATAAAGTTTGGTTGCCCTCTTTATCGGATAACACGAAAACTTCACAAATTACATGTGAAATAATAAAAATATATAACAATATGAAGCAAAGTTATATAGGCTAAATAATATAAGTTTTTTTTTGAGACCTCAAGCGTGCGCCTCATTCGCTTATAATGTAATCCGTCACTGTTTGAATTTATCAAATGTGTCACTTGCAGACGCCTAACCGGCTTATTATCTAAACATATTACATCTCAAACATAAATTATCGGCATTTTGAAATTTTCGACATAATTGCTAAAAAAATAATTAAATAAGTCAACATCTCGTTTAAATATGACTAAAAATAATTGAATGTATAAATATAAAATATACATAAGAAAACCTTTTACAGCGTTATAGAAGGAGTTCATTTAAAAAAAGGCTTCATTTAGTTTCCGAACATTTGAAATTCTTTTCTTCCGACATAAATAGTTTATATCATAATAGTTTTTTTTAAATATTTCATCAGTAGCTCGGTTAGCAATATTTGCTCGTTATTCAAAAGATAGTGAAATTCAAAAAATTAAATATGTATGACTTGATAATTAATATAGAGACAACTTTAATTTGGGTTTGAATAAAATTGTTCTTATTACAACAAACGAAGCAATCGTTATAATTGAATCGGCGAAAGATTTTGTTAAGTGATCAACTATATTTATTTAATTATTCAATCTTCTATAATCTTAAAAAGTTGAAAATACAAACTTCTTTTCACTATTTAAATAACAAACAATCTTAAAAATAACTCACCGTATCTGCCAATCTTTACTTTCAGGGACTTAAGATGAGACCCTGCTTCTCTGTCATTTTCTTAAAATTATAGAATTAATAAGTGGTCAATTATATTGAAAAATATATTTTTTAAGATTAACGAGCAGGCCATGAGAACGACTGTCAAGTGCCAATAAACCAATGTCTTACAACCCAACTGTCATTGAATCCAACTTATCTGTTAAGAATCTGGATCAAATTCACTGGCGGGGGGGGGGAGGGGTTATACTAAAGTTATTTAATAATACGCAAGTGCGAAAATAAATCCCACCAAAACATCGTGATGTAAGTTAATTGGGATCGCGAAGATTGGGAAATATAACCGATAAATTGATAAAAGTATGCATTAGAAAAAGAAAACATTTAAATCAGTCGGGTGGCTATAATAAGTTGTGCTATAAAAATATGTTCAAAAATGACCAACATGCAGTGAATTTGTATATAATAATATAAATATTTATGTCGTGCTTAAATAAATACGACAAAAAACTATTTTTAACTTATTCTGGTTTTTTGTGCGCTATCTGCCTATAGACGGAACCCAAAATAATATTTTGTTGTGTAGTGACATCTGTACGTGAATAGCAAAAACATTATTCATAACTTTTTAGTGCTATCTGATTGAAGCAAACTGTTTTGCTGAATGAGCAAGCTGGCAATGGATTAAAATAATATCAACAAGAAAAGAAATAATAATCCATGTCCATTGTTAAAGCTTTAATGTAAAATACTCAACATTATTGATTTCAACAGAAGGATAACGTTGGTAATGAATATGTTCATATTCTGTATATTTTTACATTTTTAAAACTTTTGTTGGCAAGATTGTCTCATGAAATGTGATCCCACAACATTCAGCAGTCTGAAGATAGTAACGGATTTCGAATTAGCACAGGCTGGTGTAAATAATATGAAATTTTTGTCAGAATCAATAGAAGGTATTAAAATTTCTATTTATATCTAACTTTGACAGATATAAAAATGAATTCCCACCAAGATTTTCCAGCATCATATGTATAGTGATTGGGTTTTAATTGTGTTCGTAATTTTAACATCCTTTATTATAACCACATTACAACCTCGTGAGGACGACCTGTCAGTGTCAAATAGTCGCATGTGGTCGCATGCTTAAAAGTATCTTTTTAGAACATTCGAGAATTCCACATTTCAAGGCTATATAGCACAAAGGCTAAGAAAACAATACACAATATTTTTTTCCTTTTGTATTTTAAACAGTAGACAGTTAATATATCAACTACTATTGTGAGTTTTCATTTCATTTAAATAAACATCTTTATTTTATAATGTAGATATCCATTATGCATTTTAAAATTTTCTTAGCTTTGGAAATGTTAAGTAATATGCTTTACAGCTCGTTATTCTTTTTCTTCCTGAAAATTATTAAATGATTCTAATAAGTAGTTCTATAGGAAACTTAATTACAGACAGGGAAAATAATGAATTATCATTCATGTGAATAAGGGAAATAAAGAATAATCCATAGAAAATACTAATATAATATTCGTAATAACAGTCATAATTATATTATGTCAAATAGAACTTGTCCTTAAAAAATACAAGATGTTATGTGCGTCCCTTCTTTCTTTACAAAAAGCTATTTTATAGATATCATCCAGGACTCCAAGCTAGGCCTTCAACTCATCACAACTAACGCCTCCTCCTAATACCACTGTATATACTAGCTCTGTTCTTCTGCGTACTTCTGACGGTTTGCTGACGATTTGCAAACTGTTTTCGAATTAGAGTCTAAAAGCTTTCAATTCGATTATAATTCGAAAACAGTTTGCAAACCGTCATAAGTACGCAGAAGAACAGAGCTAATGATATGTCTCCTATTCAAATTTCCATGATTTCTGAGAATTCTACTGTTACTACAGATATTTCTTAATGAATTACAAGTAACATTATTGAAAATATATTAGTTTAACTACACTTGAAAGTTACGATTATTATTAAACATTTGCATATTCAACATTTTGTTATGCTTTCCTTAAAGTTATTGCAATCCTTGCATAGGGTGTAATACTTTTTTTCATGCTTGTATTTTCTGCTTTTCAAAATGTTGTCAAAGGACGAAATTGACATACTAATTTAATTGAAAAAAATATCTTCATCCTACCTTTATCATTAATCTTCAAAGAAAACAAAGATTTTTTTCATGCATTTTAATATTCCTTAGATGTTTACAGTTATCAATAATTTACAATTGATAAAAAAAAATAATCACAAATTGAAATTAAAAATTACTCAATGAATGCAACTAGGGTATCCAATCCCGGAGCCTTTTTCCAATCCCGGGATTTCGGGATTGATCCCTTTTTTTTCGGGATCCCGGGATTGGGGTTTCGGGATCCCGGGCTTGTGATTTTTTACCGAGAAATTTGAAATCCTCAATTCGTTATACTTTTTCCCAGAATATCGCAAAACTCGTTTTTTTTTTTTTTAGCTCACCGAGGAATTTGAAATCTTCAATTTGCCAATTTCGTGTAAATTTCGAGAATTTGCTCAAAATTTCTCAATCCCGAAATCCTGGGATCGCGGCCATCTCAATCCCGGAATTTCGGAATCAGAAAATTGAACGGGATCCCGGATCCCGGGATTGGATGCCCTAAATGCAACGATTTGATAATTCTACTTCCTGGGTTATTATCAGTTTATTATTAGCTGTTTAAAAATTTTATCAATGGTAAAACTGCCTGTGTGGTCGAGTGGTCAACGTTGTTGGCTACCGCGACGGAGGTCACGTGTTCAAATCCCAGTACGGGCAGTTTTATAAATAGATTTTTCAATCGATTTAAGAATTTCTGTTCAAAGGCATGGATGTATGTGATGTATTGAATTTTCTCCTACCACCCATCCTATCCTATGAACAGCGCGTATCGAGAGCGATTAGCTAACTACGAGTCCTGTCCTAGCCCTTTCCTTCTATTCCTACTCTCTTTGGAAAAAGAGAAGTTGAGCAACCGAGAAATAAGCAGTTCTCGTAGAAACACTTCTGTTGAGGTAAACTCCATTAGGAGTCCATATGCTCCACATTGAGAGCGGACATGGTGAAAAAAAAAATCATTTATAATTGAGATGTTGAGATGAGAAATACATGCTTAGACAAATTTGTAGTGATATTTATTGACATATAATTTATCTGAAGCTCTTAAAGGAAATTTTACAATACAAAACTGAATTTTACCAAGGTGCGTGAAACATTGTGTTCATGTTAATAAATATGTACTGAGAAATATAAAATTTATCTTAAAAGCTACCCACATCTCAGGCCTGCTACGCGCAAACCTGCCTATACAAATGCTTTTGAAAGCAAAAAGCTTTAATTTTAATGTTTTTTTTTATCAAAAATTTAATATAAATTGATAGTGATATTTTAAAACCTGGTGTGAGAAGGTTTTTAATGAAATTCGTTTGTTCATTAACTAGTTGACTTAACAAAATGCATACATCCCTAGACACTTAAACAGCTGAAAATCACAGGGCTTATCAAAAAGTTTCTACCAGATTCGTTCACTCAACATACTTTTGCTGTAATTTAGAGATAAAATTGAAACAGATGGAACTATTCAGAATCAACTGAAATATTCTAAAAAGTTAAATTTTTGAAGAAACAATGCAATGAAACCTGAAAAAAGTTGGTTGCAAGTCTCATTAAAAACTTTTCTAATTTGAAACCGCCGATATACACGTAAGGCACTGGTTCTGTTAACAGCTTAACGACCGCACGTTTTTTTTATAAAATTTCACCTGGCGAAATAAAATTTTGCGATAAATTCGCAAAAATTATAATTTTACTAAATTCACTATAATTTGTAAGCAAATTGAGATATCTTTACAAAATTTAATTTTCTTAGCTTCTGTCCATAATGGAACTCAAGCCTGTGAGATCCGGCACGGAAGCCAACAACGCTAACCGTTGCGCCATCAAACCTAACCCGAAAATGGAAATACCAACACGGAAACTACTTGATATTGTTTTGAATGAATCTCATGTGGTCAAATATCTGAAAATTAATAAAAAATATATTGTTTCAGGTGAAGCTATAAATAAAAAATTGAAGAATTTGCGTGACACTTACAAAACACATAAAAAATCTCTGCAATCCTCAAGCAGACAAGCGGCAAAAAAAAAAAATTGGGCTTGGCATCAACAGATGGAGTTTCTAGACGAATCCATCACTATGAGAACCACGGAAAGCACTACACTTACTGATAATTATGCATAATCGAGCACACAACCCAATATAGATCCGAGTAGTATGGCGACACAACCAAACACTGATCAAAGTTCAACACCAAGTACAGTAATACCCCGCTTTACGCGAGGGATACGTTCCGAAAAAAATCGCGTTAACTGAAATTTGCGTATATCGAGGTTTATGATTAAACATAGTCAAAATTTAATACAAATCATTTTAATCAATCACTTTAATTCTAAGAACACTTTATGCAATACATACTCTTATTTTTTACGGAAAAATACATCTTTTTTGGGTAGCGTTTTGTTTACGTTCTTGTAAAATACGTTCATAACACCCAACACTGTTTTTAATTGTTTGACACACGGTCAAGACACGGTCATCATTATTGTCTATACTCTGCAATATGTCCAAACCTGAATAAATTTTTGAAAGTGCATTTTGTATTTCCCCTGAAGATAAAACTTTCTCTTCTACCTGTTCTTCCTCATCGTAGATAGGATTATTCTGTACTAACATTAACTAACATTACGGAACAAATGAACACACGAAACGAACGAGGAAATCCCCATAGAACAAAGTCGAAGGACGGGGAATTCCCAATTCTTCAAAGAGAATATTCAGAGAAAGCGGGGATCCCGCGACCATAGAGAAGTTAATGACTAAATATGTTTATACGCACTCTTTCGTTTAATGCGAGGCATTTGAGCGCGAAATTTGAAATTCGCGTTATAGTGAAACCGCGCTTAACGGGGTCGCGCTAAGCGGGGTATTACTGTACACCGAGCACACAGCAGATACACAGCAATAGCAGAAGAAGGAGAAGAGTTTTGAATCCAATGGATAAAATTATTGATTATCTCAAAATGAAAAAATCCAAGCCACATGAACCAAGAAAACCAAAGTTAGATAATGTATGCAGCAGTTGTATGGACAGGCATGACGTGCGGCTGGGCACAACGCTCGCCTTTGCAAATATGGTATAATACCTCACAACAAATATACTTTAAATATATTGCTTTATGTTATAGATTTTGCGTGCGTATATTCAGGATGTGTGGTGCACACTTTGCACACCCTGAATATACATCTTTGTATGGTACGGTCCAATTTCGTTTTGTACCGTCATGTTTGCGACTGTTTGCTAGCGGCATAGGTGTAGCGATATACAACAGCACCCATTATGGGGACAAATTATTAAATGACTTATTAACCAACGTTCATGTAATTGATAGAATCTAGCTTAATAGGATTTTCAAAATCAGTATAAATAAAACAACAGAATATTACATGTGTTTCTTTAATATTTTATTTACATAATAATGTACAATGAAAATGAGCAGGCATGATAACAGAACACTCGCCATATTTATTTTGTTATACATCAAAATTTAGTTCTAATTAAATGCATGTTACTTATCACATTAAAAACGGTATTTGGAATGCATCATTATGTTTCTATGTTTAAAATATTGTTTATACATTTATTGACATTTTTAGTTTATATAGAGACATTTTTAGAACTGTAGGCGAATAATTTGGTATAAAATTTAAATTGATAACTTCACTATTCCATAATATTCTGTACAAGTAGATGTACCACATGTTTCGCATCTTTGAGAAACATCTGCAGACTATTTTATAATTTGGTTTCCAATATTTTTGGTACAATTTATTCTTAAAATTCATGCATGATTTTAATGACATTCATTCATAAAGTAGCAGTCCATATGTTTTCAGATCACATAATAAGTGTAATATATATATCTCACTTACATAACACAATGCTGCTTAGATATTTTTGATTTACTTGTGATTTTAATAATAATTTATGTATACAAGTTTTTCAGGGATTGTAACCAGCCTATCAACGTCGTAATTGGTTAAAGCGATCTATTTTTCTAGACTACTTTATAGTAGACTTAAATGGATTAACTGTCCACTCATTTAGATCTAGTTTTTTGAGACGCCGAAGGTACCTTGCACACATGTGCAGAAATCCTCGAGCCGGTACTGTATATATATATATAAATCGATACAAATTCAAAAAACCCTGAGAGCTTATATATTCATACAAATTATATTTTATTGTTCATATAATATTGGGTTTGTTTTACCATCTACTAAAACAATATTTACAGTGGCATTGTGCTGAAATTAACTTCTTTTTTAAATTTATTTACATGTTACTGCCTAATATAAACGTGGGGAACCTGCGGCCTTCTGGCCAATTCTGCAATCATGTAATTCGTGAATTCCGAAATATTCGTAAATATAAATTCGAATTGAGGATTTCAAATTCCTCGGTGAGCTAAAAAAAAAAACGAGGCTTGAAAATAATCTGGGGAAAAAGTAGGGTAAGGGATTAAAAATTAATCAATCCCGTCCTAGTCAATGTTTACTGCGGCATTATGTCAAATCAGAAAAATGAATGCAACCTTTAGAGAAGAAAAGGTTCCCCACCTCTGGTCTAATACATATTTTTTTACATTGTCGAGCATTTCAAGGGCTCATTATTTATAATAAAAATCAGGCCTTATATAAACTAAATCAATAAATAACTATTAATACCTTTGAGTACAACTAAGTCACTCTCTTCAAACATCCATCATAGAAGACAACTACTTTTTATTCAAAAGTAAATCATAAAATTAACTAGATGGCACTGTTTGCCTCAAAAAATATTTTTTAGATTTGTTAAATGATCCTGTAATATTTATAGGACCTACGAAATTGTGGAAAAATGTAAAGTAACTATCGAAACGAGATAAGTTTTGTAATAATTACAGGATAATGGTGCATATATTTTTCAATCACAATGTAATATCTTGAATGTAAACTATTCTGAATGATTATATCTCATCATTCTTTACAATATGAATACACTGTAAAATCCTGAAATATTTGATTGATGCATTGTCGTGAAATCTTATCTAACATAAATTAAAATCAACTGCTATTACGTAAAAATGATTTGTGTATAACAGTTAGATTGTATTTTAAAATAATTGGAAAACATCAGATTTCTTGAATTATTCATACTCGTTCATGTTACTCATACAGGTCAATACGAAAAATAGTTAACTACTTTAAAGTGGCTTAAAAATATGGGTGAAGATTTTCAATTTAATAAAACTCCACTTCAATGATACAGTTGATTAAAAATATTTCACTTAGTAAAATTTTATTTGCAAGTCCCTTCTCCAGAAGAACAATGATGCAATTGACGATAGATAGAATTGTATAGTTCTTTTTAGAAAACGCGATTTAGTTGTTCGCTTCTGAAGACTGTCTAGTTCAAACTGTTGTACTTTGAGCTTTTCCCCAGGTCATTTGTTTGTAGCTGGTTTTGTAAAAGTATTCATCGCTTCTTTTTACAAATCGTACCATTTTCAAATCTGTCAATTTAATCTTTTCTGGTAGTTACAACCGATTTCGATGGCTATCGACTTCAAATCAACAAATTCGGTGTAACTCAAAAATTTATAAATCAAATATGTATTTTTTCTTTTTAATTACTTAACAGAAAATGACTGCGGGAGAGTAAAATTTGATTTCCATTAGAGATTATGAAAATTTGCCAATGTTTTTTAATTTATAAATATTAATAAATGATAATTTTTTAAATATCGAAATTTTCGCAATGCTAAAACACATTATATTATAACATCTAATTACTTTTTTAACTGCTTGATCATAACAGTTAAAAAAATCTTATTTTATTCTCTATGACTAGAATAATGTACAAAATTTCGATGAACAGTTCATTGTTGCTGTTGTAAATTAATATCATTTTTTATACAAATATTAATTTATAATATATTTAATTTTATAGAATAGTTTACTAAATTAATTTCATATCATGATTTCTAGGAATGAAAATTCTACCAAACATAGTGTGAAATAGATTGGCAATGCAAGATTCATTCAACTTTCAAGATCGCTTATGAAAAAATATTTTTTATTTCAGATACTAATTGACTAGAAAGAAACGTATATTTAACAATTTTATTGTCTTATCCTAGTTTATCAATATAAAAGCATTTTGCATATCCAGTAATTGCATGGTTATTATTGAAATAACTTTATTAGTGTCTATAGCTACGAGCGTGTTTTCCCCATACTGTTGCGTTGAATAAATCACGTTACATATTTTGATTATTAACAATAGAAGACTTAGTTTAAAATATCTACTATATAAATATTCTTTTTGAATTAATGATATTTCTCCTAACATAATGAGTAGACAATGTTATAGTTTTAGATTATAAATAGCTGGGAAAAGAATGGATTTAGTTGCAGGAGTTCTGTGCCAGACAGTATTTAAAATCTAAAAAATCATGGAAACTTTCACTCATTTCAATGCTAGGTCCAGGCATTTAACGTAATGTAATGCGAATTGTAAGGACGGAGTCCTGTTGTTGTTTAAGATGTTAGTGTTTTTTGTTCATGCCTAAACTGCCAGGCAATGGATGACCACGATTTTAGCTACGTCCATACAACCAATTCGCGTTACATTACACGTGTTCGGATCCGGCATAATATATCTCACGAGTAAATGGCAGAATCAGCGATCTATAATATACAAAATTGCCACCATATCTACTTTTTAACGACACTTTTAAAGAGTTTCAAGATGGCCTCGTCATAGCATGTGGTATTGGTTTCAAACAATATGCTACTGCGCCCGCACCCCATATTTAAAATCTTTGCCTGATTTAAAATATCAGACAATATTTTAAGGTATAAAAAAATGTATTTATACAGAAAAATTTGAAAAGTAATTCATGGAATAATATTTTCTAAATTATACTTACTCATATGTCTGTATTTATAAGTGCCTCATTTTTCAATGTAATATCAATATTGATAGTGTTAGCAATGAAAGTGCCACATCTTTGCGCTAGTTCTTTTTCCATGACTAAATGGTCTCAATACTTCGATTATATAGCCATGTGTATCAGAACTATGCACACAGGTACAAATAAGTTACCAATTCTTAGTAAAAGCATGAAATGGCTGCTAATATTATTTTTTATAGTAGGCGTTTTAGCACCAAATTTCACTATGTCAGAAATTTTATGTAGGAAGCAATATAGAATCATTATTAAACTTTTCACACCATTCAAAGTTTTCATTTCTTACTTGACATTACTTAATTGACAACTTGGTTGAATAGAATCAATTATGTTAGTGGTAATGAATATGTGATACTTTAATTTACAAACAAACTTAAGCCACTAAATTTCACCTGTCCACAAAAACCTGATATTCAAGTAATTCTTTTATATAGATAGGTTTCTCAAATGAGGATCAGTTGAGGAAAGATTTATACAAAGAAGTTTCAAAGAAAGAAATTGGATACACATTACCCTTGTTGAGAATATAAACTATGCCAATGGTTTGATGAATAGGTATAACAGATATAATTTAAGACAAATTAATAGATGTATGCAACGATGGCAGCGCAATATTCATATAAGGTGGATATGAGGTAAAGTTTTTGTTAGAATTGCTGCAGTATTTTCTAAATCAGTAATTCAGTTGTCATTAATCTGATAGCTTAATAATATAGTACATATGCCCTATATTTACATGCATATTTGTATCCCCACGATGAATTAAACAGTGACACATGGATGCTGGCTACCAGCGATGAATGCCATATTGAACATAGACAATATTTTTACAATAAAATTTCATGTCCGATGATAAGTTGCCTTTTTTAAAGGTTTTTTTTTTAGATTTGGCAACACTTTTTCCAATGACAAATTTGTGGTAAGCGCTGCATGCCTTGTTGTGCTGTCTTGTTGAAATCAGGAATATGAAATCGAAGTCGTGGAGTCGGACTCTGACTCGAAAACTATCGCTAAGGTCAAATGCTACTAAGTCTAAAAATATAATTAAAGACATGTTTTAAGTTAAGGTTAGAGTCAGAGTTAGATTCGATTTATTTTTTAACTCCACAGCCTTGGTTGGAACCTTAGCTCTTTTACATTAATGTCATTTGATTGGGAAATGAAAATCTTGGTAATCATGGATCTATATTCTACAGTGCTTTCCGTTGACTGTATCCTTCTGGACGGCATAATTTTTGAAGAAAAAAATTTCCATAATTTGCAAGAATGGTTCTAGCATAAGTGTATTCATGATGAAATAGCAAACCAAACTGAGCACAAATCAGCTTTTGGCTGTCAAATTGGTTTTCGCTGGAAAAAGTGTTGCTAATTTGAAAAAAAACAGCCTGTATTATAAAGAAGAGGATTTACAATGTATATGTCCAATACAGCACTGGGTCAGTGAGCACACAAACATAGTGGAAAGACTACTGGAAGGAAAAGTTTTTTTTTTACTCTTCATAGTGATAAAAAAATATTTCCTGACGATCATTATAGGCCAAAAAGAAATTTATATGAATCAAAATATTTACATCCGAGAAATAATAGATGGCAGTATAAATACATATTTTGTCTTTTATCAATATCTAAACTAAAAAAACTTAAAATGTAGTACATTTTTAAGCATCGACGATATAATGATTTGACCGAATAAAATTGCTTAATTTATTTTTTACATCTTTCTTTCTGCCACTTCATACAACTAACTTTTCTACTGGTTATTAAACCCATTATGCGAATATTGCTTGAAAATAATCATACTAATTTATTTTTACAATTATATATAAGAATCACTTATGCTGCAAAGCAAAATCAGCTCTCCGGCTATCTCTTGAGCATCGCTTGACAGTCAATCGCCAAAAGGCGACCCTAAAATCTGGCGAATAAAACGCGTATATAAAAGGATTGATAGCAGAGTTAAACCAACCGAGCCATGTCAAAAATGACATAAGTACTGGATTTACATAATGTTTTGGAAGAAAAGGAGTCAAAATATAGTAAATAAAAAACGGTAGCCAGCATAATACGAAGCCTCCCACGACAATACTTAACGTTTGCGCTGTTTTTGTTTCTCTCCTGAGGGAAGACACTCTGTTGTTTTGATGCTCCAAACTGTGTTCATTGACGGAGTTTGGTTTGGATCTCATTGATATTCTTGACACTTTACTGGTTTTGTATGTGACAGTTGCGCTTCGTTTTAAAACTTCCTCCCCTTCTGTTTGTATTTGAAAGTTCGTGGCGCTTCGGTTTATCGTGTTAGCCTGCCTACAGTGGTGTGAGTGATGTTTTTTTTTCATGTTTTCACAACTGAAGCAGCACTGTCGCGTCGGCAGAAGTTCGTACGATTGTTGTGGCGGTTCTTTTGTTTTGGTTTGCGTATTATTGTGATTTGTTTGAGCATTATCCGGATTATTTGCGGGCGGCTGTTGCTGTGTGCTGTGATTTTGTGGCTGATTCGATGCTTGGTTAAGGGATTCTGACATATCCGACTCAGCGCGCAGACATGCCCATCGAGAAAATCGCTGAAATGAAAGAATACAAATGATTAAAATATAATACTGATTGTCTAGGTAGACCAGGAGTGGCTAAACCGTGGCGCATTGTATGATTATAAATGGCACGTTGCATCCCTGTGCATACTTATTTTTTTGAAGTAATGTAAGAAGGAAAAAAAGCTGCTTGAGTTGTATGGCTGAACTCATCAACCAAATGGTTTTGACACAGATGAGTCATAAGAGGGCCACGGGCACAATAAGGTTGAGAAACTATGGTCTAACGCAGTTGCTTCCCAAAAAAAACATACCCCGACCCCTTAAATCAGAAAAAATCCGCGGCCCCCCTCAATTCAAAACATGTTCTGCCGCGGCACTAACGGATCTTAAATGATTTTCCTGTTTGGGTTTTAGAATCTGAGCAAAATGCTCTTTTTTTCCTGTGGCGCATTTTCGGAGTGACATCAATCTAACCTCCGATATACTTCGATAGCAGGTAACCTGATGCTCTGTCATCGTAAGACTAAAAACGACGAGAAGATAATATATTTTAAACCATGTCCGCTCCCAATGTGGAGCATATGGACTCCTAATGGAGTTTATCTCAAGAGAAGTGTTTCTACGAGAACTGCTTGTTACTCAGTTGCTCAACCTCTCTTTTTCCAAAGAGATTATGGATAGAAGGATAGGGGCTAGGACAGGATTAGTTGTAAGCTAATCGCTCTCGATACGCTCCGTTCGTAGGATAGGATGGGTGAGAGGGGGGAATTCAAGACATCACATACACCCATGCCTTTGAACAGAAATTCATAAATCGATTGAAAAATCAATTTATAAAAACTGTCCGTACCGGGATTTGAACCCGGGCCCTCCGTAGCCGAAGCCAACAACGTTGACCATTCGACCACACAAGCGGCAATATAATATATATTCCTATAAAGTGAATGCACGTTTCCTTGTGTATTTTTTATTTCTCTTTTCATAGCCATGTATGTAGGGCTTCCAAACCGGTTTAAACCGAAACCGGTTAACCGGCTTATCGCATGTTTTGAAAAAAACCGAAAACCGGTTTATTTCACTCGGTTAACCGCGTTTTATCAAAAATACTCGTTTTCTTATTTTTCATTTTCTTTTACAAAAGAAAAATGTTTTAAAATGAAATTACTGCGTAGAAGCGGAAACAATTTGAAACAACAACAACAACTGAGTAACAAGCAGTTCTCGTCAACAAATAATTGTTTGAGTGGGAGTGGAGACGTAAAATAAGTTAATATTATTTTATTCTACTATATTTTTCTTTAAACATTGGATGTCCTGTCTAGTCGATATGCTTATAAAATAAATGCATTTATTTAAAGATCTTTCTCTTGATGAGTTTTATTATCAAGTTATATTTTTTTAATTGACATATTTTATCAGAAAATATTTTTCCACATTTGATATATATAAATGTATAATTCCTTCTGTGTTCCATCTATAAGATTAATATCGATTTTTCATTAAAACTGGAGCATTTAGGACAAATATTTTAAATTTTCCACAAAAAAATTTTTTTTGCACACCTACCTAATCAAAATACATTATATTTCGGTTTAAACCGGTTAACCGGTTTTATTGCCAGAAAAAAACCGAAAACCGGTTAGTTGGAAAGTCCGGTTAATTGGAAGCCCTACATGTATGTATACTTTATTGGTATCTAAGTCGACTGTTAATATATGTCATTGCCAAGCTAAAAGTATTCTAGAAGATTATTTTTGTAGACAACTAAATTAAGTGTCACTCCATATTTAATCTTCAACGTCTCTCCCCTGTAACAAAATATAATAATATTGAAAGATACGCGTGGGTTCCCACTGGGAAATAATTTAATAATACGTCAACAAAGAATCAAAATAGAATTAAGTGGGCGATGAAATAGGTTACTTAAACAATATACGCTTCTGTAAAAGACAAATAAATACATAAGTAGACTGATTGTAAAAAAATGACGTAAAATAACTGGTACGCAAATGCTGTAGCGCAGTCTAAATTGAGAATTGTGTCAAATTGTCGTTTCAAAAACATATTATGCGTAAAGTGAAATATTTCTTTGTAATTATTATTATTTTTCATTCAAACCCGCATGCTATGTACAGATATTTTCTAAGAAAGAAAATTAAATGAAACGTCTTCCGCTTTAGAGACAGAAACAGTGTAAGAACGTAATAATAATTTGAAACAAAAATATCTTGCTAATAGAAATGTTGAATACGCAAACAAAAATTTCCCGCGTTCTTTCCCTTTTTAAAAGTGAATTTTCATAATTATAGCAATTAAATTAAATTTATTTAAAAAGATTATTGAAGGAAACCTAGACACGGTGCAGAGCAGCAAAGAATCGGCAGGTACGGGCAGGCAAAGCAGACATGTGCGTCGAGCGTATGCTGCGATAGCTGCATCGCAAAAGTGACACAGAATGACCTGCAATAACTCTTTTTATCTCTTATTAGAGTAGTCTACATGAGTAGTGGCTTATAAACAAAGTTCAGTTTGCATTGATTCGTTGGTTTCCCGCTCATTTTCGTGGCAAAATTAAAAGAACGCGTCCAAACGTGCACGTGTCACGCAGCGCAAGCAGACGCATATATGCGTCGCGCACACCTGCGTTGCAGTGTACCTAGATCTGGACTTGTTCATGTATGTAATGCAAAATATGTGTTGCTTTGCGTTGCCATGCGCTGCGTCTCACCATACGACAAGGTTAATTATATGTTTTTGAGTGTTCATATTTTGACTGACGTTCGCCATTTTCTTTAAAAATGACAAATGCAATTTACCAAACAAGCTACCCGACCTTGCTATAATTGTTATCTACTGGAACGTTTTTTTAATTACAATGTTTATTACCATTTAAACAATAGAAGATGACGGTTGTATTCTTCGCGCAAAAAATATTATTTTATTATTAATAAGTTTGCGGTGTTTAAAATTCCCATTGTGATTAAAAACCCTTTCGTCGAGAAATGTAACTAAGCCTTTATGACTCATTGTAACCTGTGGAAAATGTCTGTGGTTTGGGGGTTTTTAATGACGAAGTTGATGTCTTTTGTGTCCTGAATCAGCGAAGTGCCTATTAAGAATTGTGAAATTTAAACGTTTTATATTTCGGCGAACGCTTCGATAAAAGGAGCAACGTATCACGGTATTATTCTGCGGTACAATATATCTACATTTTATATTATTTGCATTATAATCTGTGTTAGAATGACACCATCAGAATGTTAGAAAAACACATACGTATTTATTTTACATATTTAACATCATGATTGATATAGTAAATTCAATTTTTCAACACTGTAAAATAAGATAAAAGCAAAAATGTTATTTAAATTTACTACTAAAACAAAAATGAATGATAGCATTTTATTCGAAATGATGTGAATTCTCAAACTAAATTTATTTTAAGAAATTTAACTTAGTTATCATTTTAGACACTAGCACGTTAAGGTTAAGGATGATTTCACCGGCGATCTGATTGATAAGCAAGATAGAACGACTCATCGCTCGATGTAATAAAACAATTCCGGCATTGTTAATTAGACGATCCCGGGATTACGGAATTGAATAATTGATCTGGATCCCTGATCCCGGGGTTGGGGGCCTTAATTTCGACTGAAGGTATTTGATGGAATTTCGTTTTGGAACTATCATGTGTATATAAGAAAGAAAATTAATTGTCATCACCATCAATAACTTTTATCTTAGTGATAAGATTTCCCAGAATTATAATTATCTTCGAATTCATTGTAAGTGACCACTCTTACTAAATTGTTCTTTGATTCGATTGCGTATCATTCATTTATTTGTAAATATGAATCGTTCAAATTATCTACATTCACACAAGTTTTGTCACTAACGACCCGTAAGTTTATAGCAGATAATTTGTTGATCAAATTGAATATTTTGATCAAGTTATAAGACCACATCAGAGTAGCCAAGAGGCCGCAGGTTCCTCTCCACTGGACTATACTATTGATATGATCCAATACAAATAACAAGTTTATTCAATTTGCAACGTGATAAAGTATACATACGTAAAAAATAATTAAAATAGGCAACAAAGTGTTCTATGTTAGTAAACTTGGAAAAAATCTAATTCAAAATATATAAAATATAATTTTGAATCGTTAAAACTTTGAAATTTCACGGATGAACTTGAACTGACTTCAACTGTCAGTTCGTGTTCGTGCACTTGAACGCCTGAAGGTGCCGAAAGGCGAAACCCGGGTCGTTAGTGACAAAAATTGTGTGAATGTACATAATTTGAACGATTCAAATTTAATATTGAAATTCCACCAAGCACCTTCAGTCGAAATCTTAAATGTATTTGTAAGATCAATAGATATTTATATTTAAACAGTATCTTCTGTATTACTTGTTCTCCTTAAACTTCCTGGTTATCCAACCACAATCTCTTGATAAAATTTACCCTTAAGATAAACTTATCACTAAGCTTATGATAACAAACTAAAGCAGTCCTTTTTAAGCCTGCTCAGATAAGTGCCACAGAACAGCGTATGCTATTAAGTTCCTAAGATTATTTTTTATTTATAACTTCATCACAAAATTCTAAACGGAATGTAATGAAAGGAGTGTTACTATTTTTTTCATCATTTCTTCTAAAAAAATTTTGGACGGCAACATTATATCAGCGAATATGAGAATGAAAATTGATGATGCAAAATTTTCTGCGATCTAAGTGTCAGAAAAAGACCTTTAATCTTTTTGATCTCCCTTCAAGGCTAAGCTTTCAAATATACCTATGCTTTCCCAGGCCTAGGTATATTTGAAATACCAACCTAACAACCTAGTACCTATGTTTTCCGACGTTTTATGCCTACATGGACGCGCTGGCTGAAAACGGTGTTACCTATTTCGTGAGCAGAAGTTTCTGAATAATAAATTTACCTTTCTCTGAAAATGAAAATGATTTCGCATATTCTCAAGGTTTGGGATACATGTTGGTTATTTGTTTAAGTGAGTGCAAAACAGAATATTTTCTATAAGAATTTAGTATCACTTCATCAATGCAACAGTGGGGGCAATCTATACATATTAGTTTTTAGAAATTGACAGCTTCGTGTTTTGGATAATCTTATTTTTTATTTTATACATAATATAGTTTTAGAATAGTACTGTTAATATTTGATTAGTATTTTAGTATATATTTAGTAATGAACCAAGATAAAGAGACGATATTGTATCAATAAAATCAAAAACTATTGTTAAAGTTTTGTCTTACTCTTGCATGAATAGTTTATTCATATTTTTCTGAGTGACACTATAACGTGATATTGGTGTTCAGTGTATCATTCTATTGCATATTTTGCATTGCATAAATTAAAAAATCTAGGTTTTAGAATTAAAAGACATTCATTTATTTCAAACTGATTGGTCGTATTAATTGAAATATGCCAATGAAAGATATTTCATCAGCCTGTCAATCGGATTTCCGTGCCATAAAATTAGATCAAAAACAGATAAGACTGTCTCAGATTTAACAATTGTTAGTAGAACAATCATGATATTTTAAAGAAATGTTGTTATTCAAATATTGAAATAAAATTAAAAATACCGGTATTGTAGTCCCTAGTAGTGTCTTATCAACTCGTTCCATTACGCCAATATTGATGTCACACTGATAAATAATGGTATTTTTGTTACCTTTTTATGACGATATTCATCAGTATACAATAATGTACCCGATACGGCTATACGCTACAAATTACGTAGTAGTAATGACCCGATGACATGTGCTAGTATTATGTTTGTAAATTTTGGTTATTTTGTTTAAATATGACTATTTTAAGATGTGTTCCTACCCTATACGGTGAGAACGTCTATGTCCGTACCATTAACGGGGTTGCCTAGCAGGCAACATGTGAAGGCACATATCCACACCAGCCTTTTCCAAAATGAATGTGGATTAGACACATAATGTACCTACGAGGAAGATTAAAGTTGTACACTTCGTCCACTGGATCAAGAAGCAATTTTAATAGTGGAATTCAAGAAACCATATTTGCTGATTGATTTGCCAATTATCATATTCCATAAATTTAATTCAAACGTCAATGTTGTAAGTTTTTTTCATGTTTACCAACCTTAGGGCCTTTGATGGTTGATGCGGAAGACAGCTGCTGATGCCTTCTGGCTACAACGCAGGATATCCTGATGTAAACATACATCATCACCACCATGGGTATGAAGAAAGATCCCATGGCTGAAAAAACGACGTAACCAGGATTCTGGTTATACCGGCACTCCTCTCTTTCGATCTCGTACCTGCAAAATAAATTCATCACTTGAATGGTGTTAGGTATCCATACTGACAAAAAAACATATTATAAACAGTTAATTCTAATGATTTTTCAAAGTTTAATTTGATTTCAATCACTTTTAATACCAAATGAAACAACGGAGCTTGACATTACAAAGATACGGCACCCTTTGAGCTAAGGTTGGGAAGTATGGAATTTGATGACGATAATCTTTGTAACATTGCTGAGTATAATTAATAATTTTATTTGAAAATTCGTGATAAATTATAATTTACCTACATTTAGTGTACCTAAAACTATAATTATTATGATAAAGTCGTTCCAGTTTTTTGTTTGTTTTGATCATTCATTAGTATTTGGTCTGATTTCAGGTATTTGTTACAAGAAAATAACATCTTATACTTAAAAAGCATCAATGGATTGAAATGGAAATGTAGATGAAATGTGAAAATAGCGTTGAAATATTGGCAGGGGTGGGCTGGAGAGGGCTCGGAAGAACTTGCGCGAGCCCCTTGTTTATTTAAGAGAAAACAATTTTCTCTGATGAAAATAGTGTAAAACTGCGATATCTCATATACATTATCAAAGATATCTTCAGTTTACACAGTAGTACATTTTTAGACATTTTGATTTTTAGGTTTACGTTAAATTGTATATTGTTACAAATTATAAGTGTATTTAGTAACAACCGATTGCTTATTTAAATATTGCATATAATTGCATAGGAGTGATAAAAAAGTCAATCCTTCTCCAGAACACTGAGAATTGCTTTGTGATTAAGCGAGCCCCTTGTTAATGAATTGGCAGCCCACCACTTAATATTGGCATACGTCGTTAATTTTAGATACCTATATTAAATGCCGATTGTAAAATTGTAAATTATTTGACATTTATAGATAGTAATATAAAATTAAAATTGATATCTTTGAAAGATGATCTTTGAAGTGAAATTGAAATGACAAAACATTAATAAAATACTCACCATCCTAACATAGGCGGGCAGGTGATCGCCAAAGCAACAGCCCACACGGCCAATATCATAATGAGAGCGAGCCGCTTGGACCTCCTCCTTCGCGAGTACTTGAGCGGCTGCGTCACTGCCAAGTACCGGTCAACACTGATGGCGCACAGAGAGAGTATTGATGCTGTGCAGAGGAGGACATCCATCGAAATCCAAATATCGCACAGGACTGTACCTAGCCTCCAAGATCCTGGAACATTAAAATATATTTATTGTATTGTATTTCGCATATCTGGTTGATGTATTTTTTTTTATAATATTTTATATTAGCAACTAAGCAATGCAACAAATAGATCTTTGCATACTTCAAAGCTATCTTTATTTATTATATTTGAAATAGAAGAGAAAAGTTTTGTATTTAAGAAATGAATTGAATTTTATTGACTAAAGCACACCAAAATGAGACAAAAAAACAGCAAAGGCTAGGTCCTAGATCGGGGGTGGGGAACCTTTTAATTTCTAAAGGTCACATTAATTTATCAGATTCAACATAACGCCGCAGTAAATAAAACGTAAAAAACACCCCCCCCCTCTTTTTTTCAACTGTCAAACATATAGGGCAGGGGTTTTTAACCTTTTGCGGTGACGGGCGCACTTGAGATTTAAAAGAAAAGTGGCGGGCGCAGGCTGGATTTTTAAAAAACCAGATATACATACATAGTATTAAAAAGTAGTATATATTTATGTATTCATTTTATTATTGTTGCCTTAGCTGCTTTAAATAAACAATGGATATGCTTTTATTTTTGCGAATTCTACTTTGCCGGGCACACCAAAAAAGCACCGCGGGCACGGGGTTAAGAACCCCAGATATAGGGGATGATAATATATTTTTTCAGGTGATTTTAGGACGGGTTACTTTGTGTTAAAAGTCCCCAGTATTTTCCCGACTGTACTATTTCACTAAGGTACTAATTCAAAAATATATATTACGCTCATATATGCCAGGTGGCAATGCCACTTATTAGCAATCTTTCAATAATCTTTATAGAAGAGAGTGTGTTTGTGAACTAAATTAATTCTCATGAAAAAAACACTCAAAACTTAGAGAGAGAGAAAGAAAGTGTTGTGCGTGCTGCGTTGTATACAGATGGACATACAAATAGATAAATCAATGCAAATATTTTACTGTAGTAAATCAAATATTATTCTTCTATCAAAAACATTTTAATCTAAGAACTAGTTATTTTACAAAGCTTTTTTACCTTTTTGTTATTACTTTTTTACATGATAAACGTATTTCTTGTCATAGCGAAATCAGTCTTGATATATAAATTAATATAAAATGTATGATACAGATGTATTTTCGATGTTTCTTGGTGTCTATAAAATAGGGCATACGATGTTACAGATATGCGAAAAGGATTGCTACACACATTTTCCGCACGTTCCAAGTAATATATTTCTAGGTGCAATTTATGTATGGAATCCAACAGTTTTATGTTTTCTTTTTCTACCCACACGGGAATTCTTTCAAAGAAACACACAACTTTGCTGAAGTTTTCGGAGAATCTCCATACAACACTGCCTTTTGATGTGTATTCAAAACACAGTACACATAATAAACGACAGAAGTTTTGTTAAAATTTACTAACAAAAGGAATATTGTTAGTAAGTTTTTTGACACGCACAGAATGCGACAGTAGCTATTTTTCCACGTTAAATTGCTCACGATAAGCAAAACCACCACTGATCTTGTAATGCAATTTTGGTACAAAGATTTGTGCCACTTTGATTAATTGAATGCTATTCCACAAAAAATCGACAGTTAAAACTATAAAATTAAATTGAATGTTTGTACATAATCTTTTGTATTGAATTTGACAGAGCAAATCTGCTGTAATAGGAATTGCAGTACTGGGCGAATTTTTTTCTGGAAAGAAATGTATTTATATCCATGTTTATACTTGTCCATTCCCAATCTGGAACATATCCACTCCTAATGGAGGTATCTTATCATACGTTTTTATACGAGAACTATTTGTTTCGCAGTTGCTCAAGAGGGTAGTGATTCGAAGGATAATGTTTGACTAATCTCACTCACTACGCCTTGTTATTATAGAATTGTAAGGGTGGGCATTATAAACATCCATGCTTTCAAACAGGAATCGATAAATGATTCATTGAAAAAATGCTGTTCGTACTAGGAGTTGAACCCGTGAGGTCCGACACGTAAGCCAACAACGATGACCACTGCACCACGGTTTTTTATTCAATATCATTACATATTTATTTGAAATAACATGAAAAGTGAGCCAAGTAATTTATTGCGAATAATTTTAATAAAAAAATATACTAGAATAATTACATTTTAAGTTCGTTTTTTAAACAATTTCAATCAACCAAAATACCGTATTTTGTTATAAAAAGGCCTGTCTTTTATTTTAATATTAAGAGCAAGCCAATCAAGTGCTTTTATCATTCAATATTCAAGCCCTTGTCTATTTTTTGTGTCAAATTTATCCAAAGTTTGCTGTTCTCTATGATTTATTAGACGTTTTAAAAGCTTATTGAATCAAATTGATTGATTATTTGCAGATTGAATAGAATAAACCAAGGCTTTCACTAGGTGTGTTAATAAGAGTAAGATTTTTATTCACTCGCCATTGCGTACCAAAAGTAAATATAAATAATTTATATACATTTTAAAAACTAGATAAATATTGAGTGCTGTAATTTTTACAAAGATTGCTTTTATGTTTTCGGAAGATTTATAGATTTCAGAATTATCTACAAGATTGTAAAAACTAGTACTACTATATTTTTAATTGTAAAATGTTGCTGTAAAATGCAGAAGATAAAATAGAATGAAACCAACAAAAAATAACTAAATTATAACATCGTCGCAAATACTGCAAAAACACTTATCTTGAATTTGGGTAAATTTGTCAGGAGAGGCAAAAAACTATATATTACCGCAAAAATAAAAAAAGTGTCTTTTTACTTAAGCTTTGTATTGCAATAATAAGTTTATGCATTAAGCGTTGAAAATCAAGATTTTTGTAAATATAATACAAATGATTTGCCAGTGATATAAGACATCACAACAAATAAAAACAGGAATTTTACCAAAAAATGAGATACGTATTCTTACAATATTGGCGATGATGTTATGCTACATATATACATAATGAAAGTGACTGGAATAATTTTTGTGTGTAATCTGATTCAGTGTTTACAAAACGTTTAACACCCTCATACTCAAAAGTAGACTCATTATCATTATGTAAAAACGTTTTTCATTTGTATTTTGATCTTTTTTTAAAAGTCCGCCCCCAATCTGGAGTCAGTTCAAGGCTGTGGAGTCGTGAAAAAATAAGACGACTCCGAATCCGACAATAGCTTTATTTTTTAGGCTCGGTAGCATCCATTGACACCACATTGGTCCTAGCAATTTGAATACACATTTTTTTAGAAGGATTCAAAGTTATTAATTTTTTCAGAGCACGAATCCGGTTGAAACAGTCTGACTCCAGAGCCCTGAGTTATTTTAGAAAAAAAATATTTGTACCCATTAGTAGACCATATTCTAAAAATTGTTAGCGGTTATGTTAAAAAAAATAAACAATCTAAATCGTATCCATAGATTGTAATCAAAAGGGTCTTCTTTTAAATGGATTTCCGAGCGTTAAAATTAAAAATGTTTTCAGATGCTGGCAGTTAAATATAATCATAACGATGATTAAAAACTCGGCTTAAAATTGGTTGCGTCAAATAGTATTATAGTATAAAATAAAACAATCTAGTTTTCTTCAGCAGTGAATTTACAAATAAATCAATCTCTGGTAGTAAAAGTTTTAATGAAATTTATGTTATATTTATGAATTCAGTACACATAAAAACACATTCCGCTGTGTTATTCTTCATATTGTTACCCACCAGATAACGTGATAATAAAACTTGGTATATTGAAGGCATATTTTCAAGGCAGTCAATTTTGTTATGCAAATTTCCAACACTATTCCAATGGGAACATCAGAAATAATATTTCTATGTTGGAGTTTGAAAAAAAAGTCATTGAAACGTCAAAATATTTTCGACTTTCTGCAGAAAATTATGAAAAGCTGTCAGAGTGTCAGACAGATAATGTTATATTGTTATTCGTGGATGGTTTTCGATATGAGGATAGTTTATTATTTATTCTATAATCTAATGAGATTATGGGGTGTGCGATTATCATTACATAATTATATGACGTACTAATCTAGTCGTAATTAACGTCGTAATACAACACAATATTTCTGTACCACGGTTTTACTCGAAGCCTTCATATCATCAGCGTGTAACGATTAGATCGACTGTAAAAAAAAAATGTTATAGGAAAGCGTATATTTATTAACTAAACTTTTTGTCTAAACTTTTAATTAGTGTTTTTAGGCCGTCTTATAATTTTGAACAGACAAAACAGGGTTTTGAAACAAATAAGATTTTTCACTGCTGGATCTTTTGCTGGTACTTTATTTGTTTTAATAAATGGAAGATTTTGTTACGAAATTTACAAATATTTCTAAAGTATAGAGATTCTTAAACGACATTTGAATTCAATAAATAAATTCTACTTTATACACATTTTATTAAAAATATAGCAAGTCTTAAGTTGATGGTTGTTTTATTCAAATGTACATGGAAACGAAGCCGGCAAAAAGCGTTGATTTTGCGAGAATTTATTCTCGTTCGATAGACCCAGACGTGGTGAGAAATCAAAAAAATAAATACCCGAGAACATCCAAATCGATTTTTTCTAAGTAAATTCCAAGATTATATACTATGGTACTATTTTCAGTTTGGTACTATATTATGTGTATGCAAATACTAAAGCATAGCAATTATAAATTTATTGAGCAGGACATGGAGGCTGATAATGGGGGTAGTGAATACATGTACAAACCAATATCAGCCCCGTATTTTATTAGTTAAACCTTTCCGCTTCCCTCCGGATTATCGTACAGCCTCCTAACTCTAATCGTATGATCTGCACGTGCAGTAGAGCAAAATGTATACCTCCTCATTTATATTACTATGAAAATATTGTTCGTGCGTGCTATATTTGACGTAGGCGTTAACGAGACTTGAGAATAAGCCTGTATGATACGTTATAATCAAGTTTATCGTCTTGCTTGTTTTACCGCGTGGAACAAAAATAGTCGGCGTCAATTAATTTATTTGAAATATTTAATTTCGCAATGAACAAAATCGTTTGAGGTACACTAAGTATATACGGTGCATATGATATGTATTTTTAATAAAATAAGTGAGTTTGGGATTCATTTTATAACAATATTAGATATCGGTTCACGGAAAACTGTCATGCGAAATGAAAATAATGTCTTCAATGCGTTGGAATACAGTTCAAACGATATCTCATGTCTAAAAAATATCTCATATCGTGCATAATAATTGAAAAAACGGACGATTATTTTATCATTAAACATATAATTCAGAATTGTAAATTTGTATGATATAGTATATTAGTTCATGAACGAACAAGTTCTGAGAATTAATTGTATTCAGTTATACCAATCAAAACAACAAAAAAAAAACAATTATAATTTAAATCTTTGATCAAAAGATACAATATTTGTGAATTGCATAGGTTTCGTATTTTTTATATCTTTTTCAAAGTTGAGTTGCGGTCGCATTCAAGATTGTATAATACAGTGGCGGGTAAAAGAGTATTAACATATATGAGACATTTATTATGTTTAAGAAAATTACTGCAAATCGTCACATTAACACTTCTGTGCAAAAAAATGTTTTGTGCGGTATGTAATATTTTTTTTGACTACAACTGAGGGTGCCTAATAAAACTGCATTATTAAATTTGATTTCGCTTTCGAGCGGCTCAGGTTTCGCTTTTCGGCATCTTCAGGATTTTAAATGCACAGATGAACTCAAACAGACGAAAAATTTAACGGTTGAAATTGTTTACACTCAAATGTTTTTTACACAATCCAACAAAAATAACAAATACTATATATATGCCGCCTGTGTGGTCGAGTGGTCAACGTTGTTGGCTTCGGCTACGGAGGGCCCGGGTTCAAATCCCGGTACGGACAGTTTTATAAATTGATTTTTCAATCGATTTATGAATTTCTGTTCAAAGGCATGGGTGTATGTGATGTCTTGAATTCCCCCTTCTCACCCATCCTATCCTATGAACGGGGCGTATCAAGAGCGATTAGCTTACCACTAATCCTGCCCTAGTCCTATTCTTCTATCTCTACTCTCTTTGGTAAAAGAGAGGTTGAGCAACTGGGTAACAAGCAGTTCTCTTAGAAACACTTATGTTGAGATAAACTCCATAAGGAGTCCATATGCTCCACATTGGAAGCGGACATGGTTTAAAAAAAAAAAATTTTTTTTTCAAGAATTTTTTGTTTTAACACGATTGCTAGAAACAAAGATCACATAAGCGAATAACTGATTTCCTGATTTCCTGACAATAAATTCAATAAAACAAGACAGTAACAACAAGCAAAAGGTTTCATTAGATTCTGGTACATTATACGCGTCAGACATTTTTAGAAATGAAGCCGGTTTATATACCTACATAAAACTCCTCGTATATAATAGTCGAAAAAAATGGTATTATTTTTCTTAATTAAAATACAAATAATTATGAATAATATGTTGTGTAATTTACTTACTGAGTCTTCATTAATACTCTTGTTTACATGATTTCGTATACCACAATGTTGTTTCTTTTTCAAATAACACTTTTTTTTAAATTCAGGTTTTTCATAAATACTATCACTTTTTTACGCGGTTTATTGTGAAACGCATCTACGTGTGTACTTTTTAGCGAGTTCATACGCGCCTGATGACACAAGCTTGGGAAACCATAGATTACACGGCTTCGTCGTAAAATAATACTTAAACAAAAAAAATATATATATTAAAAATTACTTTAAAACTGTATTTTTTTTGTTCTAATATATTTTTAATGCTTGCTTTGTACTTAAACACATCGAACAAAGGAAACGTTTCAAAACTTCTAGTCATGGAATTTTTTTCAACGTATATTACTTTAGGTTGATAATAATGTTTCAAAGGCGGCAGAAGATTAAAGGTAATCTAATTATTCTTCATTAAATGTTGAAAATGTAACTTAACTTTTACACAATATAGGGAAAATGTAATAAATTTTAAGGTCACATACAAATTATCCACAAGGAGCTTTGTAAAATTCTCATATTTAATTTATTTCAAAAATTAAAGTTTTAAGTTATTTCCGAAAGATGGTGTACCTAATGAGAAAATCTCACGATACGTATCGGTCATTGTCAAGATTTATTTTAAGGTTTCCGCTTCTAATGTTAAGCATATGGCATCCTAATGGAGGTATCTCAACAGAAGTTTTTCTATAAAAACTGTTACTCAGTCGCTCAACCTCTCTTTTCGAAAGAGAGTAATAGTGGTAGAAGGATATTGCTGGAATAGGACAAGTGGTAAACTAATCGCTATCGCTACTCCCAGTTATCAATGGATCAGAAAGGTGGGAGGGAATTTTTAGACATCACAAACACAAATACCTTAGAACAGAAATCGATGTTGGAATTAAAATTACCTTTATTAGATAGACTCATTAGCTTAGTAGTATTTTTGCAAATGATATTTCACGAGAAGTTTATGTAAGTTGACAATAAACTGAGGTTGTCATTAATTTTGCGTTCCGTTTTCCGACACTGTTAGAACTATTACTGGTATTTAAAAATAACACACTCTTTTGTACTAATCCTACATTCATTTATTTTAATCAAGGCCGGTTTTGCTTATAACGAGCATTTTTAACTTATGATAAATGTCTAAAATGATAGATAATAAATTAGTAAAAAATTAAGCTTTTTTTTTTAAATAAAATACCTTATTACTAAGTATTGAGAGTGAAAACCTTAAAAGCCACTATTACTTTAGTCAGAAGATAATCACAAAACTTTTACGTTTTGCTTAAAAAAATCAATTTAAAAGTTTTTTTACTTTTATTACAAGGATATTTTTAACAATCCTTGCTTCTTACGTCGAGTTTATGGCTCAAGCAGTGGCGGATTACCCCATAAGCGCAAGAGGCGCGCGCTTGGGGCCTCTAAATCTTGGGGCCTCAAAGATAGCATATATTATATAAACCCTTATATTTTAATTTCAGTTTTAAATATTTATTATTATTATTCTACGAAGAAGTTTGCAGCACTTTTGTGTTATTCAAAAAACAGGGCCTCCAAAATTTATTGCGCCTGGAACCTCCTAAGTACTTAATCCGCCACTGGGCTCAAGTTGTCTCGATGTGAAAGAGTAAGTAAATAAAAACTATTATAAACTAAAAGAAACCCTATCAACGTGTAGTTTTTATTAATTTTAACAGACGGCAAGTTTAGAAACATTATATTTATGTATAATATGTATGCTTCTGTGAAAAATGAATATTTAGTTAATAAAAGTTTTTGTTTCGGGGCTCGAACCGATAACGCTGCAATCAAATGAAATCAGTATGAAAACCTTAAGGCGTTGAACACTCGGTTGCAAGGCTTAAAATGTTCGGTGATTTAAATTAAAAATAGCTTCCGCGTGGTTGGGGCAAATTTGAACTTCCGCTTTTGTTCGAGAAATTGATTATAGCTCAAAATTGATATGCTCTTTGAGTATGTTATACATATTAACAAGTTTCGTGATAGCTTCAAGGTAAATTTGCATTTTAGTACACGCAGAAAACCATCGGAATTCATTTCTGAAAATAATTTATCTAACTAAAACGACCCTCTCAGTTTTGTGGAATTTGCAAGATGATATCTTAGAATATAGGCCATTATGAAAGTTTTCCGTGAAGGAGAGTAAATTCTATGAGATCATTCTGGCAATTTTGAATGCTTTTTTTCTTCTCTTTATTGCCTTCCAAAGCTGTCGACAAGGCAAAGAACGATGACGGTTTTTTAGATATCTATTTTTTCAGTGGTAAGAAACCCAATTACGATTATTTAACTTAAAAACATAGCAAAAATATTTATTTATAAAAATATCATCAAAAACTTGTATACATAAACCTAGACCAGGCGTGGGGAACCTGCGGCCTTTTGGCTACTCTGGTGCGGACTTCTGGCCAATTCTGTTATTCTGTAAATTTATTAATTCGTAAATTCCTGACATATTCTGACCGTAAATTCCTGTTTCCGGACAAGGTTTCCCTTGTCAATGTTTACTGCGGCCTTATGTCGAATCAGACAAATGAATGCGGCCTTAGAAAAGAAAAGGTTCCCCACCCCTGACCTAGGCTGTTAAAAAAATATTAAATTAAAACATCGCCTATATATATAGTTACAATCAGCGATGACTTCTGTTAAATAGATCTTTTCATCATTATATAAATGACCAATTTTGTCTTTAATCTCTAATTTATTTTTCTGTTTTTTTTTCAAAGATATGAAATAAAAATTTCCAAGCTTTCAAATATTGAATCGACTTTGTCACAATATGAAATATTATTTTGTATTCTTTCGAAATCAGTAGAAAAAGTACCTGACCTAGTCCTATTCTCTTTTATTCCTACTTTATTCGAAAAAAAAGGTTGCGCAACTGAGTAACAAACAGTTTATGTAGAAATACTTCTGTCAAGATAACTCCATAAGGAGCAGTGCCAGATTACCATATAAGCATATGAAGCGCGCGCTTGGGGCCTCCGAATCTTAGGGGCTACAAAATAGCTTATATAATATAACCCATATTATAATTTTTGTTCAGATTTTTATATATTTCTAGTATTATACTTGGAATTTTCTGACTTTTTATATTATCGGAAAAACAGGGCTTCCAAATTTTATTGCTCCTGGGGCCTCCCATGTGCTTAATCCACAACTCTAGAAGCAGGGGTGGGCTGGAGAGGGCTCGGGGGGCTCGAGCGAGCCCCTTGTTAAGACAAGAAAATCATTCATCTTAGATCAAATCAGCACGTAACTGCAATTTCTGTAGAGGGTTAAATTTTATTATGAAACAAGACTCCCGTTAATTTTTTCATTCAGCGTTGTGGGCTTCCGTGCCGGACCTCATAGGTTTGAGTTAATCATTAGTCCTGTCTTAGCCTTAAAAAAATAAATGTTGAGCGACTAAGTAACAAACATTTCTCGTAGAAAAAAAAATGTATAAATACCTTCATTAGGAGGCCATATGCTCCACTTTGGGAGCGAAAATGGATACAAATAAATGGATAAGATTTACCGAGCCCCTTGTTAAGATATTGGCAGCCCACCGCTGTCTAGAAGGCCATTGGGAGCGGATAAAGATTAAAAACTACACAAAATAATTATTTTTGATAAAGTTTTTTTAAAACCGAACGATATTATGCAAGATTAAAACTGACGTGTTTATATTATATATCATAAGTATGATTGCGGGTTATTAAATGGAAGTAAGAAAATGTTTATTTCATTTTTTTGTTGTTTATTTAGTCGCAAGTTTCTCCATCTATTGTTAATAAGAACGGATCAAAGATTACCTTATTCAAATTCCGTTTGAATACACTCAATAATTCCTTTGATTAAATTCTGAAGGGTGCTAGTTACCATATAAATGAAAAGGGATGTAATTCTGATTCCCAAGCTTTCTTACCGCTATTCAATCGCCCTTATAGAATAAAACAATGACTTTTGTTGAGGTTTGTGGTTGTTCCGTTGGCAAAAAAGAAAACTTATTTTCGGCGATTTTCCTGCTTAATAAATGTTGCCAGAAAATAAATTGTCTTCGATAAATATAATAAAGCGTTTTGAAATCAATGCTCATAATATGCAATGAAAGAATTATTTGGATTTTAATGTTCCAAATTTAAGTCTCTTGTAAACAGATATTCAACGAGATGAAATCATTTATTACATTGGAAAATAGAGATTTTTTAATTATTACCATTGAGAATGAAACCCGCAATGGCTTAGAAACATAGTCGGATGTATATACAATAAATAAGATTGTGTTTTTTTTCTCAAGATATAGCGTAAAAACTGTTTGATTTTTTATTTTTTAAGAGTTCTGGAACGAGCATTGATATACTATAATTGTTTAATTTTAATAAAAAAAGGTTGTGTTTTATAAAACATTTAATAAAATTATATGTTTAATTTAAAAACGTCTGGAAGAATAACTAGATAATGGTAAGCTTTCTCTATTTTACTTGAGAATATGAAATGTTTCACTAAACGAATACTGATTCGTTGAGATAGTTTATTTTTTAAAGATAACACGAACAAATTGACATTTTGCTATTATATTCAAGTTAAAGAACTTTATTCCATGCAGTTGAACTGCTAGAAAATAGAGCTTTTTATAAATTTTTCAAAGAAAACAAACGACTCATGAAAAGTCTAATATCTTAGAGCGAGAAGCAAAACTTTTTTGTGACGCGTAATGGACTCCGGCAACGATATATTATGCTATTTTTTTTATTTTCACAACAAGAGAGAAGAGCATTTCATTTTTAGTTTAAAGATATTAAAAAAATATTAGGCGAGAGCAAGTCTGGATGGAAGAAAAAAAAAACTGTCATGGATTATGAAAACACTGAATCGTTAAAAGCATAAAATCATGACATACAATACGTATAATAGATTATTAATAGATTTTGAGATATCGAAACATAAAATCTTTATCACTAACGAGAAGATTAAATAACATATTCACGTATTACTTTAATTTGTAACTTAAGGCCTTCCTTTCAAATAATTTTCTCACACCCATGTTTTTTTAGATTGTTATATAAAACAACAGACGTGGGTGTGATAAAATTGTTTCCTAGTTGAACAATCACTTTTACCTCTGATGTACCTAACACGACTGGTCAAAGATAAAATTTCGTCTACATATCAGATTATTACAAACATTATTTATTCAATGTAGTGAATTAATTTCACGATTTGCATTTTCTCGTACTATAAGGATAAATATTTTATACTTTTTGATATAACTTAAAAATATATGTTTTTATAGATGATCAAGTTCAACCAAAAATCGTATCAACTAAATATTGTCATACTATATTTTAAGGCCTCGTTGAAATGTTTTTTTAATCGTCAATCCAAATGCCATAAACTATAAAATTATCTAAATATATAAAAATACTAATTTAAGAAATCAAAATTTTTTAAAACCTGTTAATTTTGTTACATATGTATATTTATTCGGATATATTGTTTTTGATTTGGCAAACAAATCACTTTGCGATAATAGTAATATTTCGATCGGTGATTCTGAACGAAATGTTTAAATCGTTGGCTCTATCATAAATAATATACGATGTATCACAATAATTTGTTTGAATCCCAAAATAGTACATCGCATATCGAAGTTTAATTTAAAATCTGCTTTATCAACATGCGTATTGTAAATAACGAAAGCTGGAGATGACAAGTGGCGTTGTCGTAGTTACCTAACAAATATGAGAGAGTGTTGAAAGTATTTTCCATGACACGAAAACTAATAACTGGGGAAACTTAACAATGAGGTGAATTTTCATTTGGAAAGAAAGACGAAAGTAAATAATTAATTGATTGACTTGACATTGATTTGGTATTAATCTATTATTACAAATAAAACTAGTGAAGCATTTACGTATTGTTGTGACATTCGCAGAACTATTTATGAAAACAATTTATATTGTACATACCATATTTTTAAGCTAAGTTATTTAGAGAGGAATTAAAAATTAAAGTATTTTTCTAGTTCTCCTATACAAAAAAAATATTTTTGTGTGCAACTGTCAAAATATATATAAATACAATATATATAAGCTAGAGAAAAGTAGTATCTTTAAATATATATACAGATATATATGGCTTTGTGAATTCTGTTATCAAGTCTACAATCGTGAGGCGGGCGTGGGCTATCAAAATGTCAATAAGGAGCTCGGTTAACACGAGAGCTATTCGCGGTGTTTCGGAGAAGGGGTGGATGTTTTATCACTCTTATAGGATAATTCGAAACAATGAAAGCAATCGAATGTTACTTAATATACTTTTATCATGTAAATATACATCGGCATACATATTAAAAAAAAACAAAGTTATCTTTTAGAATGCACCCGAAATAAATGTATTTTACGAGAAATGTCTTTTGTTTAATAATATATATAAACCATTCACAGCAATTACTGTTGTTCTGACAATAGTTTTTTTTACTTAAAAAGCCTCAGCCAGCCCACCTCTGCCTGCGTAGGGGGGTTTATCATGTTTACAGGTGCAGTCCATGGCTGACACTCGCACCATAAATTAATTATCTTTTATAAGTGTGGTGGGAATTCCAAAAGAATTTTGTATAAATGACTCACATGTATCATTTAAAATATAATGCGCTTATATCAGAAATTTGATTGGTTGCGATGATTCTATTGGAGCTTGTGCTCAAATCAAAAAATCAAAAAATTTGTACTAAAATATTTCACATAATCAATTTTTGACTACCAAATAGTTTATGATAGAGAGAGCCATCGTATTTCATAAATTCTAGGCATTAATTATGGGAAGTTTTGACTAAAGTAAAATTGACCATATATTGATATTATATATAGAACGGGTGTGATAGTTTATTAGTTTTTACTATGAAATTAATTATATTAATAACAAATACTAAAAACCTCAACATAATTTCCATACATATTGCTTTACCCGATCTTTAGTTTCATTAATCATTGCCAGCTGGAGTCTTTAGGAATAACCGCAAGACTTAGCGAGATCCTCCAGTTAAATAATTTTAATTAAAATAAAATGTCACGTATTAATGTTGAAATATAAATGATTTTTACCTCAATAATTCTCACCCGACAGAATGGAAAATGTAATTTTATTTCTTTTATGAAATTACGGAGCATTGGGCTTAAAAATGGGTTTCCTTTCTCTTTGAACATTTCAACATTCTTACAAGAGGGAAAACTTTATTTTGGCGTAACGTGCCCTTTATCTATCCAGAAAAGACATTTTCTTGACCGCTATTATTCTACACGACCGATCATAATACGTTCCAGGTAATATGAAACACGGAATAGCAGATTTTTTTTATTTTTTATAACACTTGGTTTTCTGATTTTATTTTTTAAGTAATTTACAAACACACATATAACGTACTTTACGATACTGTAAAAAAAGTTTACTTATTACATTAATAATGAAAAAACACTACACCAGCGTTTCCCAAACATTAACCATAACCTTATTTGAAGTATATATGGATAAGGCAAGGTCAAGACTAGTGGTAAGCTGATCGTTCTCATTTGCCCCGTTTTTAGGATCCGATGAATGAGAGGTTTTAAACACTATTTGTGCCACCGAATACATACTTCATACATCGGCTAACAAATCAATTTATAAAACTGTCAATATTAGGAATTGAACTCACAAGCATCGCAACTAAAGCCAGTTATGTTGACACACTCTCAAGACCTGTCAATATATATAACATTTAATTTAGTTATTTATTTACTTTAAAAAATACACGAGATTCCAGTAACTACTTAAGTCAAAGTTGTCTAGAAGCTTTTTATTTTTTTCAAGTTTGATTCATTGTTCGAAAAAAAAAAGGTTTGTATACTTGTGGATGTGATGTTTTCAACCCGTACTGCTTAACGCGGTCCTGAATAACGCGAAGAATTAAAAAAAAACAGTGAAGAGCCCGTAAACTCCACTTTTAGTGAACGTTTTTACAAATATTAATATATTCAACAGTTTCGTAGAGGTGTTGTTTATTTGCGCTGTACAACTTTAATAATTTCATTAAAACGGTGAGAATTCTGCGAAAAGTTTTAAAATAAATCTGATTATTATTATTTCTGACTTACAAAGTCAGCGTTTTTATTATTCATTAACATAGAATTTGAATACAACGAGTTTTCGAATCGTATCAAAAATTCAGAAAAATGGAAATAATATTAATGTACCGATTTCAATTGTTTATTTTATTTACTGAAAAAAAAATGTTAAACTTTTAAGCACCCATCACAATTCCAACGGCGCTACGCAAACTCAGAGAATTTCTCACGAAGCTTAGAAAAATTGCGAAGAAAATTCATCAAACTAAAACGAAGTTACTGAATAAACATTATTCTATAAAAGTAAAAACAAATATTTATAAGGGGAGAAATAGCATTTCAAATATTAATAATTTATTGTTTTAACGTTTATGGCACTATTAAACTATGTATTAGTAATTTGAATTACTACAATTTCTTACATTTTCTAGACTTTTCGGTTTTAAAAAATCGGGTTTGAAAAACTGGTCTTGTAGTTAAATTTGCAGCATTCGAAAGCCAGTTTTTCAACTTGGTAATCCAGTTTCTTATATTGATATACCACAATAGTGAAAATAAAACAAGATTATTCACGTAGTTCATGTTTATATCATTAAATGCGTTGACAATATTATATTTTGGTTTCTTTTGAAAAAAAAATTGTTTTGAATTTTGACTAAGATACAGTTCACGAGTTGATAAACCCTTTGGTTACGGACCGAATTTTATATATATTTTTGAAAAAGACGGGTATGATTTTTGAAAATTTTAGGGGTTTCGAAAAAAATAATTATTTTCTACATTTTTCAAATTAAGTCAATGAAATAAAATACAATACATTGAATTTAGTATATATTTAAAGAAATCGAAGAAGAAAGTTATAAAAAAAAAATATAAAGATAAAATATACATTTTTTACATTAATTTCAATTTTGACAGGACAATGCAATAGTATCTAATATAAAATGACAGCTATTATGTTTAATTTCATCGCCAAATCGCAGAACCATTCCCGTCCTACCCGACAAACGTATCAAAGATTATAAATAACAATTTAAAAAATATTTCAAAATTCGAAATAAGTCGAGTGATTCTATTTTTTGTTGGTATTTTCATATTAATGAACACATTGGCTACGGATGACTGACGCGTTGAAATATATACATCCAATGTGACAAATGATTTAGATTCTTTACAGAGCGTAAAAAATATTTCATGCATCATTTAAAAAATAAAATATTGAAATATATGCACAAATAATTCGGTAATTTCGGCGATGAAAAATCAGCAGACAGTTAAAATATAACTTTAAAAAATAGGCCACCAAAATGTTAGCAATTGTAGGTTAAAAATAAACTTTCATGTGTTCTAATTTTGTTTTAAATTAAAAAAAAAAAAGAGCAAATGTATATTTGGCTTGTTATTTATTACGTTTTCGATGAAATATATAATTCCATGTTAAATACCCGATTTTCTATATTAAAAAATACAAAAGTTGAGTATCGCTAATAAAAGCAGGCTAAAATATAGTAAGTATTATGCAACAAGTGTTGTACAACTGATGTCCAAATTATTTTTTAAAATGTAAAATAGTTTTAAAGTTATACCCTTTTTTCGAAAGTACCTATTTTTTTTGTAAAATTTCGCAAAAATGCCCCGATGCGAATGTGTATAAATAAACAATTGATAAAATATATTTGTTATAATATCATAGATAAACGTGTATTAGTACATATTAAAACAATAGTTGGATCGATATCTGCCCGTACGCAAAATTACGGTACATTGAATTGGAGCTAAAATCAGCGGCGATAAATCGCTGCGTCGGCTTTTTCATTAGATAAATGAGCAGCGATTTTTCGCTGCTCCGTAACCAAAGGGTTAAACTGGAAAACACGGAATGCCAGATATTACATATTTACAAAAGAACAAAAAAATGGATCGTATTTCTGATACATTAAAAACGGTACGGCCTATTTCATAAGCTCAGTGAAATAGTATTTTCTGTTTAAGGACATTTAGCTAAAAAAATCTTTGACGTGAATTAAGTTAAATACATTGTGAGTATCGAAAAAAGCTGTTTTGAAAAAATGGCTGTGTAGTCGTGGAAAAAAAACCGACTACGAAGTATTTTTTCAATAGTTTCATTTTAACTTATATATGTATACCATCAGATCATTTTTAGTCAGTTGAGCATGCAGTGGCTACACTATGGACTATTTTGGTTTGAATACACATCATTAAATATATATTCTTTAAGCGGGTCTTAGTTGTAAGATTATTCAGAATCAGATTCAGAAAAAAAAACTGTAGGTTATGTCCTTTTGTCTTTCAAAGGGCAATATATAAACGTAAATTTGAATTATTTTTATTCTGTACATTTCCATAAATTTTGTCGATAACGACCCGGGTTTCGCCTTTCAGAATCTTCTGGTTTTATCTAGTGCACGAATGCACTTGCACTGACTAAATTATAAACGTAAATACTATAAAAAATATAAATATATTGAATATTTTCGCATATGGGGTAACTATAAACCTAAGTTTTTAGAACCGTGAATTTCGAGTCCAATTTTGTTTGGAAACTCGACAGAACCGGGTCGGGTTCGGGTCCACAATCAAAGATATTAAGAACATCCAATCGAATATATATAAAAAAACTTAAAATTACATATACATATTTTTTATTTTACGAACTTTAATATAATAATATTTAACATGGAACATCAAAGCATTAAGAGACTTATCCTTCAATTCCGATCTAATTTTTGAGGCGAAAATGTGTTGACTAAGAAAGTTCTTTTGTTATTCGTTGAAGTAGTAGCAAAGTTAATAAAAATTGAATTTATTTTTGCATTTTTATTGAAGAAGAAAACTTACCCGAACTCTGGGATCTTAAAGCCCGGATCCTGGGTCCAAGTTTGAGATCCTTACCTTGCAGGCTTGGGTCCAGCTCGAGTCGCACAGTATCAATTTCATTTATAGGGGTAGTGTATATTTTTTTCGTATTGTATCTACATGAATACATTATTAATCACTAATTACATTAATTAACATTTTTTTTAAAAGTTTCAACGTTTATTCAGTGAAATTTTGTGGAAAACGAGTTTACAGATCGACGGAGAAGGTAACTGAAAAACTGCTCATATATTTATCTCAATTTGGCTAAACATGAGACAGGGCATGTTGCCGGGCAAGCGAGGATTTATTCCCTATTTTACGAATCCATCCAAAATGAATATAAAACAATTTAAATTCCGCACCGGCTGGCAAAAGCAGGTATGTCGTTTTTTTTTCATTTTACAGGAGAGGATGTTTGAAGCTATTAATATTTCACTAAAATCCAATCCGTAGTTAATCACTTAGATTATTTTACCATATCGCTATAAAAAATATTAGGTACATTAATTTACTTTGTTTTTCCTGTTATAAAAACAGCGAAAACTATGACACGGTTTTCTGTGTTTTGTGCTATATATATACTATCTGTCATTCTTTTTAACAAACGTAGAAACTGATACAAAATAAAAACACATATTAATCCTTTACATTAAAATGAAACTTAAGCCATACGCAATTAATGTTTTATAAAATCTAACATTCGACCAGATTTTTGCGCCTTATTTTAGTAAGGCGGTATTAAAAGCCTCTTTTAAAAATGCAATTTGTGTATTTTTTTTCTGTTAAGTGTATTTTTGTATCCATATTTTCAGCATATGGCTTTCTAAAGAAGGTATCTCAACGGAAGTTAATCTAGAGAACTGTTCGTTACTAAGTCACTCAACTTCTCTTTTCCAAATAAAGTATTGAGGATAGAAGGTTAAGGCTAGTATAGGACTAGTGGTTAATTAGTAGCTTTTGCTACGCCCAGTTATTGAAGAATCGGAAGGATGGGAGGGAATCTTTAGACGTCATAAATACCCATGCCTTCGAACAGAAATCGGAAGCCAACAACGCTTACCTCTGCGCCATAGGACCCGAAAAATATAATGTATATGTATATAAATGTTTATTATCGTACGAGCGTATCTAGTTTTTTGCATTTTTACTGAAATTTACATCCTCGGAGAAGAGGATTGATAAAAATATGCAAAAATTTAACATTAATTCCGACAACCTTGTCTCCAAACATTCACATTTCAGTGAACTGCTATATCGTATAACTGCGATAATCTTGATAAGCCTGTATGTTACTAAGCAATTTGCAAATGACATTTAATTACAAAGATATCCTAATAGTATCAATGACATAGTATGAAGTTTTATGTAGGCTTTAAACAAAAACCGACTTTTGAAAAAACCGGTTTTCGAATGTCATTATTGTTTAAAAACCGGTTTTATCCGATTTTCGATGTTTTACAAAAAAATGATAATTCAATTAAAATAGCGAGTGAAAGATTATTATGATTTTAATTTTATTTATTTATATACATAACAAAAAAATTTTTGGTGTTACTCTTCAGAAAATATGATTAAAGAAAACACAACATTTCCTGATATCGAAAATACCCTTTCGCTGGGTAATGATGTGGGGCATGTGGTCTTTAAGCCATCAAATAAAAGATCCAAATTTCTTTTCCTTTTGTTTAAAGACTCGTTTATGGAAAATTCGGCACAACCGGTTATGTTGTTGAAAAACCGGTTTTCTATTGTCACAAATTTTGCCAAAAACCGGTTTTTAAAACCGACAAGCCCTAGTTTTTAGTTAAACGGTTCGTAGCTTAAATAATAATGAACACTTTCCCAATAATACTAATGCGATTAAGACAAGATACTGTAAGAGATAGTACGGTAAGGCATACATACAATATCGATAACATTAAATAAAAAAATAATAGGTCGATGATTCTAATTCTTATGTCTTATTGACTATACACAACAAATGAGTGATGGAGATATCTTATTTTCATTATTATTATTTAAAGTTATTTTGATTAACGACTTTCTTAACAAAGCATTACATTTTGAATACTCACTTTACTTTTTTTCATTTGATAGATCAGTGTTTCTCAACATTTTTGGGCCCGTGGCTCCTTTTGAGTGTCTTTATTTTTCTGTGGCCCCCATACCATTGTTTTACCTTCCCATAAAAACCCAGAAATTTCCGGATTTTCCAAATTTACCAGCGTGGGAACTTTTTTATTTCGCTCTTCCAGGAATTTTCAAATCCAAAATATCAGGAACTAAAATATTGTAAGTGCAAGAATTTAGAATACAAAATAGCAATAATTTTGGGATTTCGGAAAATTTACCCGTGGCCCTCCTATACTGTGCTGTGGTTTCCCAACACAAAAATAAATCTCTATGGCCCCCTTGAAACACGCCGTGGCCCCCTATTGAAAAACCCTGATCTAGATGCCTCAGATAGAAAAAACAATTTGTAGGAAAATTTATGAAAAAATACTAGACATTTTTGAAATGTGGGTAGATCAAATTGTATAGAATTTGTATACATTGTAGAATAAAAATTGTATTAAAAAAACTCCAATTGTGTACTGTTGTTGTTTCGCTTGTGTGAATTGATATGGTTTCGATAAACTCTTTTCGAGAATCTTCATGGCTGTTGGATTGGAAAAAGTATTCTTCCCTGCTTTTAACTTAGAGCAGTTCAATTATCGTAATGAAGTATTTTATTTTTTTATTTAAGTAATATTATAAATTATTGACCTCTTTAACCTTAATTATTTTTATTCAATTTCATATCTGTGTGACTTTTTCATATTTGTATCGTTATCTAAAAAATCCTTTCATATTTCTATAACCAATTTTTTGTAACATCTTTATTAGCTTAACTCAGCTTGATAATTTTTATTAGTTGAAAATGCTCGTGATGACTGATGAGTGAAACCCGTATAAAGAATTGTGGTGTTAGTAAAAAAGTCTTTTTTATAATGTCTCTCCGCCGACTATTGACAGTGATCACAGTTAAAATGATGAATAAGCATTTGTGTGTTTAAAAAAAAGCTCCTATCGGTGTATAAGTGTACATATTATTTTTAAATTATTTATAGATTGAACCCCAGTTTAATATCTCTGACCATACATAAGATATGACGTGCAACTCTTCGGCGTCAATATGAACATTGCTGATGTATGAATGCCATTTAAGTTTTTTGCTCGAACATGGAGCGAACAAGGGTCGACCCTTCAATCATTTTCGGTTGGATATATGAAGATTTATGGAACATACATACTCTTAAATTGAAGGTAATATTATTGGATTTTTGATGGCTTGCTTTTTCCTACTTCTTTGACGCTCAATGTATTTTTTATACTTTCATCGATTTAGCGTAAGTACTTCGCCTAGGCACTCAAATAGAAGGGTTATTTTGCCAGTTTGCGTATCGCGCGAGTTTGTGAATTTTTCTATTTTTTTTAACTGTGTTAGGTTCATTTACAAAGTTTATAGAACGTTTTAACAGTACACAAATATCGTTGTTGCTCAGTAAAAAGATAAATTAATCAAAATGTTGTTATACAAGAGAATCATTTTCAGCGCTTTATAATTGAAATTTATTAATGATTTTAAATATATTAAATTATAAAAAAGTCTAAATGAGATCGACAGGTACTTTTTTCTTTTTGTTTTACAGATCATTGATAATAAACAATGGATACTGGGTGTAAGGCCAAATACTTAGCCAATACTTAGCAATGAAAAAGAGTAATGTCAGGCGCGTAGCTTAAATGAGATTGGCGATTATATTCGTTCAGAGATTTGAGTTCGCGAACAACGCAATCAAATATAACGAGCGTCCAAGAGCGTTAACTTTTCGGTTACATAACCAGCAAAGACAGACAACTATACAATGATTTATTTTTTTAAAATAATGACCCTTTACTGTTAGGGCATCCAATCCCGGGATTCGGGATCCCGTTATATTTTCTGATCCCGAAATTACGGGATTGATACGGCAGCGATCCCGGAATTTCGGGATTGAGAAATTTTGAGCAAATCCCGAAAATTGACACGAAATTGGCAAATCGAGAATTTAATATATTTCATATTCCTCGATGAGCTAAAAAAAAACGAGGTTTTGTGATAATCTGGGAATAAGTATACCAAATCGAGGTTTTCAAATTTCTCGGTGAGCAAAAAAAAAAAACGAGGTTTTGTGATAATCTGGGAAAAAGTATACCAAATTGAGGATTTCAAATTCCTCGGTGAGAAGATCCCGGGATTAAAAATAATCAATCCCGAAATTCCGGGATTGGAAAAAGGCTTCGGGATTGGATACCTTAATTACTGTCAATTATAAATAGGATGTTTTCTAAAATATTATTGTATAGATATAACCCAAGATAGCTTAGTTAAGGTGCTGTAGTAAGAGTGCTGTTACAATAACTGGTAGTTAACAATAAATTTAATATCACTTGAGAAGTGATAGACTAAGACTTACTCCAGCTATATTCATGAAACAAAAAAACCACTCACGAGTAGGGTATCCAATCCCGGAGCCTTTTTGTGATCCCGGGATTGACTATTTTCCAATCCCGGGATCCCCGAATTCCAGGATTGAGCATTAAGCATGTAATCGTGTATAAATTGGGATTTGGAATTGACAAAACTTTTGTTATGCAATTAGAAAATCGTAGAATTTACATTCTACACACAAGCCACATTACAAGAAAATGGGAATTTAAATTATTTTTACAAAATAGTTTGTATTTGCTTTTGAAATAAAATACATATCAAGAGATTTCTTTGATAATATTGACACTCTTAAAACTGTTTTCAAAAACGTCACTTTCCATAAACTTTTATTTTGTTGAAAGCTTGGCACATTTTCGTAGCATAAAATTTTAAGCCATCATTTTATTCACGGGGGAAAAACTACACTCTGAATGGAATATATCGGCTGAATGAGTCTGGGAAATTACCTCAATGCTAACATTAAAGCGTGGGATAGATTTTCCTATCGATATCGATCACCTGATGCCAGCGATAAAATGAGAACAAAAATGTAACCTTTTGGATAGTTTTAAAAATGTTTTTACGCACGAAATTTATTTTTTAACCTTTTAGTTTTATGTAAAGTTATGTTACACAATTCAATTATGAAAACACTATTTGAATTAATAAAGTAATATCGCACAAAGTAAATATCAGATTTTTTTTGCATCGGACCTGTGATAAAATATAACTTATTACTCAATCAATTTCTAACGGTTCCTTTAAAAATTGGTAACACATCACATATATAAAGCAGTGCTTCTTAACAAGGGAAAGTATATCAAAAGGATTTGGAAAAAAATGAGTTAGATATGTCATCATTTAAAGCTGCCAACTTTGCATATCACTTGTAAGTTTAATAAAAAAAAATCTAATATGTGCATTTTTGATAGATTAAATTCGATATTGTTATAAAAGCTGCAGCTTACACAGCCTTGTATAATGTTTATATAGTAAATGTGGTAGTTTTTGAACGGATTTTACAAAAAAAAAAAATACCTTAAAATAGTAAGATTATACTCATTATTATTATATTTACTATACCTTTTTCTGAAGTTTTTAAACGTAATGAAATCTGCCGATTTTGTTTCCTGGAGTCTAATAATTATGTTGCAGCAAAAGTGTAATTCGTGAAAACTTGGGCAGTAAAAATGTATATTACAATCAATGTCTTCACAATTTCGCTGCTCTGTATGTATCAGTGAAATCATATTTGACAGTTACACTTAGTTTTCAAGCTTTTATAGAGCTTTTGGCACAGTGAACTTTTTGTAATCGGCAAGATCTTTAAAACTTTAAAAATAACATTAGGATTTTTTGGACTTTTGGGTAAGCTTTTAAAATCTGGAAGCCTTTATTATGCTTTTGATGCAATTAACATTTTGTTATACAAAATCTCTTTAAACTGCAAAAGAGCAGTACGATCAAGTGAAGCCTTGGCTTAGTTCTTAAGATTTAAAAGCTTCCATAGAGAATTTTATTCAAATAACTTTAAATGATCCAATAAATCCTTAAATCTCAAGTCAGTTAAAGTTGATCCGTGCACTTGAACGCCTGAAGATGCCGAAAGGCGAAACCCGGGTCGTTAGTGACAAATCTGTTTGAATGTACATAATTTGAATGATTCAAATTTAATATAAAAAGCATTAAGATTTTGTGAAGCTTTGGTCAAGTTTTTTAGATTTCAAATTATTTATAGAACTTTTAGTGCCATGAACTTTTAATTTTCTGAAATTTATTTACAACTTAAAAAGAAAATCGTGATTTAGTGGATATTTTAAAGCTGTCGTAGAGCTTTTGGTGCAATACACTTTTAGTGATACGCAAGCTTTTTAAAACTTCAAAAGAGCATCAAGATAAAGTGGAGCCATAGGAAAGCTTGTTAGATTTCAAAGCTTTTTTAGTGAAATTTTAACCAGTAGGCGTAAGTTTTGGTCATAATGAAAATCTAATTGATATAATCTGTGACTGATTAAAAAAAAATACATAGAACACCAAATACATGTTTTGGGCGAATTTTCCAGTATAATATGTGAAAAAACATTTTTAATTTTACTTTTGTTTCCTACAATCCATTTATGCAATGCACCGAAGTCAACGTGCAGGAACAATCTCGACGCCACACCAAATATAAGAATTCAACTCACTTGACATCAAGAAGGTTTGCAATTATAGAACTCAAAATCATCTTAGTCATTAAGAGTTATATTTACTCATTCTTTTATGAGATATATTATTTATTTTTAATATAATGAAATACTCAAACTAAAAATAGTGATGTAAGTGTTCCGTTTAAATTTCCAAATATTTTTAGTGTTCAATTACAGAAAAGGTTTGGGATACCCAGCCTAAGATGGCAATTAAGTGTCTGTCCTGGAAATGTGATTTCAGCAGAACCTATTTCTGAATGGGAATTACAATGTCGTTCAATTGCTAATACATAAACATAGAGTCAATTGGTTTGGGACTAGGTCTTACGAAATTTAATCGCAATGCTCGACGTTATACCAAAATACATAAAAAAACATCTGCATAAACACAGAGATTGAATATTTCAACAGATTATAATGTCGACCCGTAATAGGCAGAAAATCGTATCCGACAATTTATAAATTTTACAGAAGGTTTTTTTTCAAATTAAGTTCGAAAAAGGAATTCCCTAAGTGCGGTTAGTAAATCATAATATTATAATATATATGTTCAATGCCTATACAATTGTCTGACTACTTTCAGTTCTCAAAATCAGGGCTTGTGTTCCAAGGAGACCATAGAGATTTATTATTGTTTTGAGGAGTCACAGCACAGCTTAGGGGGGCCACGAGCAAATTTTCCGAAATCCCTAAATTTCACTGATTTTGGATTTTAAATTCTCGGACGAGCTTAAAAAAAAAGGTCCCACGCTGGTAAATTTGGGAAATCTGCAAATCCCTGGGTTTTTGAAATTCGAATTTTTATGGGAAGACAAAACAATGTTATGGGAGCGATAATAACCAAAACACTAAAACTAAAAAAACAGGCTAACTGACGCCTTGAACAATTATTGACTTAAAATGTATTTTTCAGAATTGTGTCTCTTAAGTTATTTTGGCAATTATGGGTCAATATGATTTTAGTGGTCATTTAATAACTGTTAAATTTGGTTTAAGCAACAGTACGAAAAAGAATACAATGAAAATTTGGATTCCGTTTTGTAGTATATTACTTATATTTTATTAATATCAAGCTAAGTTTAACAAAATATTTTACAAGAAAATCATTTTTAATAAATAAATCCATTAACCCTCTCGTTGCGTGGTTTTGAAATAACACGAACAAATGTAATGAAATCTATCTAACATTTATTTATATTAACTTTATATTTGTTTACACACAACGTATCTCTGAGTAAAAAGAGGTTTAAGTTTCTTTAAATTTATATTTTCTTTGCGACCTGAAACTATCATTATTTGTATTTATGCGGCCCGCTAGAAGAAAAAAGTTTTGCATGACTGCCGTATAATAAAAAAAATATTGTTGTGCCTAAATAATTTATAAAAATCACTCTATTCAATAAAATATTCCAAGTTAATTGTGAAAAAATCTTTAATATATTTTTTAACGTTAACCAATATGTGCTCAAATAATATTTGTTATCAAACAAACTATCGCTGGCCATAAAATTGACATTGCGTCGAATTTAACTAACTAATACCCAATATAGCAGTATTATTACAGAATCGTCGCTCATTCTAATCTGAGTTGATTATATTGTCATTATGACCAGGTATATTGTGTTTGTAGTTGATACATTGAGGTAAGGTATAGGTGTGTAAGCTTATATTAACCCTATACAAAATCTGATAAACAACGAGAGGTGAGTATTTCATAAAGTATAGGTCAGTATTGCATATTTAAAACTTGTTTACTGTGTAAGGTAAGGCATCTATTTTTTTACCTTAAAACAAAATGAGCAGTAAACTATTTTTATTTTATTGAAATCATTGAAAACTGGAGTCCAGGACAAGAGTGTGCAATACGGGATGCATAATGTGACCAGACGTCCCATTTTCAGGCGGCGTGTTTCGGTGTTCCCGAAAACAGCTTCTATGTCCCGTTTTTGAAAAGAGAAAAACTCGCAGTAAAAATTAAAAAAAAAACGCACAAAATCAGAATCTTGACAACTAAATGCAGACACGGGCGTGCGCACGCAGTAAATAATACATTTTAATTTAAATACTGTATTTTTACATACAATATCTAATATGACATAAAAAACACTAATATCAAGTTAATTGTACTGTATGAAAGTGTGAGACGCTTAAAACGGCATCTAAATTTATTTAGGTGTCCAGGTTTGGGGGAAAATATAAATGGTTATGTTAGGGATGCATATATGAATATCGGTATAGCAATTTAAAAAAAATATGCAAACATTAAAAAAAATAGATCCAATCAGTTAGGATCTCAATAATTAAATATTTCGTACCAGTGCTAAAAACATCTATACTTATATCAATTGACTAATATTATGTATGGCCTATTTTTTTCTAATTTTATTCGTTTTTTATACACTGTTTAATATGTTTTATATTTTTTTCAGAATGCGCGTATTAAAATATCTTTGTATTCACTTTTTTTTATCCATGTTGGCTCCCAATGTGAAACATGTGGTCTTCTTATTGTGGTATCTCAACATAAGTTTTTCTACGACAACTGTTTGTTACTCAGTCGCTCAACCTCTCTTTTTCAAAGAGAGTAGTAGAGATAGAAGAATAAAGCTAAAACAGGACTAGTGGTTAAAAAATCGCTCTCGTTACACCCAGTTATTAAGGATCGTAAAAGGTGGGAGGCAATTTTTAGATAAAACACCCAAGCGATCGAACAGAAATCGATAAATCGATCGAAAAAATGTGCTGTTCGTACTGGGATCCGAGCCCGTGAGATCCGGCACGGAAGCTCACGCTAACCGCTGCGCTATAGGACCCGACTCTTGTGTTCATTACTCTTATTGATATGATTTTTGTCACATAATAATATGTTATTTTATATTCAGAAAAATATGCTTCTCCAAAATCCAAAAAATCATGTAGCGTTTCTTTGATCATAAGAAGCCGAAATGACACGCCTGATTAAATTAATTAATTATCTTAATAAAAACATTGAAGCCATACCTCACCTATTGTAAATTGAGTCTCCGGAAACAGTATGAATTAAATTGAACTATGTAACCGCAACTGAATAAGCGTGCATGAGGTAAATGTTGTGGTTTGAATATTGATAATCGCATTTTACATTTTACGCAATAACAATCTAGTGTTAATTAAGCAATTTATCAAAAGTATCAAAAGGACAGATATTATTACTATTTTACACATTTTTTGTTTGCTCCTCCGTGGCTTGGTGGTAACGCGCATGAGCTTTTTTTAAAGTAAGATGGGGTTTATTTATTGAATTTGAAGTTGATTTATAAATTTGTATTCAAATAAATTACTACAACAACACAAAAAATATAAAACAAAAATCAACATTGCCAACCTAATACGGTATAAAACAGGAAACTATCATTAATTCATTTTATTAATGTAACACTTTATCACTTTGTCAAAAATTTCCCAAATTTTAATTATGTTTGTACTTTTAGTCACTACTTGAAATTTATTAATCTTGGATGACTTTTTAGTTATATGTTAGATGTGTTAAATTTTGTGCTATTTTAGAATCACTTACAATGTAATTGGTAATTTCTTTTCAATCTCAATTGTTGTTTACACCTTTTCATTTTTTTTTTTATAAATAGCATTGTTAAAATTTATTTTTTATCAGTTGGTAATGCTCACAATGAGCGAAACCGGTCTTGACCTATTAAATAAATTAGAATAAAGTGCAAAAAAATATTTTGTTTTTATCGATATAAAAAACTTAAAATCAAATATTTTTTTTATACAAAATAGTAATACTTCTATTCGGTAAAGGTTGAACATAAGTATGCTTAAGTCTTTCTATATAAAAGTCTTTTTACCTTACCAAAAACACCCCTCAAACACCAGATATTTATTTAATGGCTGGATTTTTTCTAATTCTTTTTTACAAACAATAGTTTAAATCTTTTAATCCAAGTCGTTAACAGCATTTATGATCATTACAACGTGTATATAACAAATTATTTTAACTTTTAGTCTGGCACAACGCATGGCTCTTAACTGTTTAAAAATTGACCTTCCCGACGAAATATAAACTTGATAAAAATCCGAAATATATTTCAAGCACTGTTTTTTTTACTTGATGTCAATAAAGGTTTTTGACGTATAAAATTGGGTTTTTTTTATACCAATATTAATTATATTTAAGCTAACTCTAAAAAGACAATTACTTACTGATAGTAACGATTCATTGTGGCTTAAATTTGGACCAGAATGAATGGATATGAAAATGTTATAAAACTTTTTTAACCTTTCAAACCCGCATGACGTTCACAGTAGGGCATCTAATCCCGGGATCATCATTTAAGATCTTGGTCACGATAGCTGTAATGTCAGTTATTTTTTGTAACAAAATTAGGGTTATGTAAAAAAAATAAAAACGTTAAAGTATATTAAATGATCAATCCCGGGATTCCGGAATTAAAAGATTATTAATACCGAAATCTTGGGATAACATAAAAGGTCCGAGATAGGTTTCCCTAATTCACAAAACGCGATTCAACCATTTCTTAACATCTACGTTTCGATTTCCTGTATGAATATAATATTTTTTATTTACAAAAGTTCTTCCGTTTTTTTAAATGTTAACTATTTCATTCATTGACAAATATTATTTGCTTTCAATTACTTATGTTGTTTTTAGAATGCCTCCTTCCTACTTTCTATTCAGTTTTGACATGACCAGAAAGTAACATCGACCTTTTACATATTGTTTTAAATGTCTGCCAATACAGTGTATTTACGACATTGTTTACTTCACGAATTTTGTAAAGGCAATATTACGGCGTTCACGAAAAGGATGAAACTAAGATTTTTCATTGGTTAGTAAACCAAGAGCGACTTTTGAATAAAATAAAAATTGTGTTACTTGTTTTTTACCGTTTTAAGCAGTTTAGTTTTTATCAAGTTTATGATTTCATCGTTTAACGGATTCATATTTGAAAAATAAATATTCGTAGTTGGTAGTGGAAACCTGTTACGAAATATAAAAAGTATGCCCTTCTTCAAGGGCTAGCGATGGAAAGCATTAAATCTCAAACTGTGGTAGTTTCGATGACATAGTGTACAATGCATATGTTAAAATCTTGCGAAGTTTCGACCGGCGTAGTTATTCTGTTTGAAGAAGGCCAGAGCTTGCAGGCAATAAATTTACAACAACTTGGTTACAAGTATCACACTTGCGACTTAGAATATTGGCATACATAGTTAGTTTGCGACAGTTATTTTACACACGCAATACAAACTGATGCACCGCTCAAAAATATGGTTACACACATTATATTCACTTAAAGTGGAGTTGCTCAACGCAAGCCTTTATTATTTTACATTTTTTTTATTTTATAGAAAAAGTAAAATTTTATACTTTCACCTGGTAGAATAAAGTTAGGAGTAATTTCTTGCACCATGTTTGCGGTATGGCAAAAATTTATATTTATTTATATAAGAAAAAATAAAGAAGTATTTTTATAACTATTGCCGCGTGGTGCATTTTAACAACGGTGTCAAGATGGCGTCAAAAATACCATTTTATTTTTCTATAAGAAATTTTAATAGGAGCTTTATTAAAATTTGACATGCTATATCGACCTGTAATCGACAAAACAACTTAAGCGACACTTCGTAAATTTTACAGGAATGGTCAGGAACAAATTCAGCTCGTAATGAGTTTGCAAAAATAATTCCTTAAATGCGGTTAGTAATATTAGTTAAATTAATCTTTTTACGAGTTTATTACGAGAGAAATTTAAAAAACAACATTGTTCTTTAAAATTTATGAATTGACAATTTTCTGCCAAATACGAGTCGATATATTCCGCGTTGAAATATCGATGAAATCGTTATTACCATTTATATACGTAAATTTAACAAGAAAATATAAATAACGTTATTAATTGTCCATTTAATAAATAATATTTAGTGAGAATGTTAAGTAAATAAGTTAAGTTTAGATTAATTGATATCTATATCAAAATTTTAATTTTGAAATTATTTGTTATAACTTTTAAGGTGTTCAATACAGACATTTTATTTAAACAAAAAACACTAATATAAGAACCGGTTTTGTTTCTAATAAAGTATGTGGAATTACCTTAAAAAGTATTTTATTAAATTCAGGACATATTTGACGTAACAAAATGTATTTTATTTAGCACATAAATATCGAATAACTCCTTCGATATTTGGACAAAAGTATTTGTTTTCAATTTATAGCATATTATTTTATCTCATACGACAAATTTTTATAATATTTATAAAACCATAAAAAATGTTTGTTTTAAAATAAAAATTGCACCTAAGTCTGAATATGTGTCTCTTAAATTGTGCCTGGTTAAGCTAATGACGTTTAGTGACGTAATTAGTGATCAAACTCATGAATATTTTTAATTTTGTATATTGAAAATGATTTTTCAGTAAATAGTCGTCAAATCCTATAAAAGTATTGGTTCTTGACAAGCGTTTTTATTTACTGCCTTTCTTCATAGTAAATTACTTTTCTACCACTGTCAGTGTTGAATTGGGCGGAAATATATCACTACGATTATTTTGAATGAAATGTCAACGAAGAGGAAAAAATATTGAATCGTATTTTTGTCACGTGTTGCTAAGTAAATAAATAATGTCACTAAATCACATCTGTCAAAAACAAACTTTCCTAAACGTTTGAATTATTTTAGTTTACTCAAGTAGGTTGGCTGATGACGCAAGTAAGTTTGATAGAAAAATGGCAAAACTGAAATAATGGAGGAAAATACATTTTAAGATTATGCTTCAAAACATTTAGAAAATAAGTTCTTTTCATTGATAACTAAACAACACGGATATTGTAAAGAATATTTTCCAATCATTGAAATTCATTCATAATATATTTAACGATTCAATTCATATAGGTTGCGTAAAAACGGTTAGCACTATTTTTTATTAGTGAACGAGGTAGTGAAACTAAATGTTAAAATTGCCTTAAGTTCTTCTTGAAATATGATATTACAGGGAATAAAAAAAATTTAGCCATTTTGGTGATAGGAGTAGTTAAGGTCATTTAAAAAACAAATGAAAGAAATTCACAAATGACGTCACATAATTATAACCTTTATTTAATTCCCCCTCCTCCTGTACCACTATAACATTTTGTCACAAAATCTAAGCCTGCCAACTCTCTTGTCTAAATGACGTTAAGACACCTTATTTTCTTTAAATTGTCGATTATCGAAGGCACGATCAAAGACGAACTTGGCAATGAAATAAAATGATCGATTTTACTGTCATTAAAAAAGTAGGCGTATTTTGTTGGTTTTGGATGTCAAATTTTCTAGCACCTACCTCCCTTATTCATCACAAATCGTTTTGTGCACAACGCTTTGTTTAAGAATGCGTGACGTCATATATGGATGACCTTTGAAATAATCCATACCTCAATAGAAAGATTCGCCATTTATTATTATTTTTTGTTAGCAATATGAATTCTTCGCTAACTATTTATCCACATTATGTGTCCAAAATACTTCTTAAATCTTCATGAATGTCACTCGAGGTTAACTCGTAGAGAATTGACGTCACAATCACCCACGTCTTAGATCTAAATTTGATATTGAAAAAATCTAATTTGACATTTATCTTAGCGGTAATTGAGCCCATACCAGCCCGATCGGAAGTGGCAAGCACTTATAAACTAGACCACAGCGAGAGATTATATAATATAATGCTATGTGGAATATTTTTAGTTTAATTTACCTTTTATAAAAATATGAATAAATTCTAATCTAGGATTAATATAACAATATTTTCTCACTGAATGAGAAGTAGAAAAAACTATGAGGGTAATAATTGATAATAACTATTATAATATATTCTGAAAAGACTGCTTAAACAACTGTAAACAAATCTGAACAAGTTTTCCTTATTTTCATTCATAAATGTCTAACGCAGGGTTTTTTACAATTCAAAATGGGATTAAATCTCGAAAAAACGTATATCCAGATAACCTTGTCAACTCGAGAGAAATTTACTTTTTGTATATTTTATTACAATATTTGCCCTCACTCTATTTTCGCAATTCGCGAAGCAAAAATACAATTTTTGCACTAGTATAAAGGACGTGTACTTCTTTCTTGTCAAGCCCGAATTTTTAAAAGGAAAAATCAATTATTTTTTTACGCCGTGACTGCCTGTCACTTTTCTCTTTTTGCGTGATATCATAATATTGTATAGTAAATATGTTTTCAATCTAAGCCGCGAATAACAAAAGACTCGAGTAAATGGTAAACACTGGTTCCCTACTCAAAGAATCCTGATACTCGAGAGAATTGGAAATCTTTCGTCACGTGTGACTAAAGAGTAGAGATATAGTAATAATAAATAATGTTATTCATTTCCTTCATAAGCATTTTTTTCCAACTAAGAAACTTTGTTTTTAAAATTAAAAAATAAAAAAAAAATTAAGCCAACGATATTTTGACGCGTTGTTTCAAAATAGTCTCACATTTTTCTTAATATCATATTTATGCCGTTGCTTTATTACGTATCGTCATGAATTGAATCACTTTTTGAAAATCATTTTAATTTACGAACCTATTTATAAATATTTTCTTCTTTTCGGCACGAATTATGATCACAATCCAAAGTTCGACTGTAAGTAAGTAACTAGCGCCAGTCTTAATATATTTCCACCTAACCATGGGAAATAGTTTTAAAAAACCTACGGACCATACTTCACACTCCATTGGGAAAAAATAATATATCGAATATGTTACGCGACGTCCACAAATCCATCAAAACTTAACACTTCTGCCTAGAGCTTTTGATCTTTCTCGAACATTCTATTGTTTTGTGATTTTGATTGTTTACATCCAATCCAGATTAATTGACTCAGAAGTAATTAATCTCTTTGGGGTTTCTTCGATACCCTTTAGGATAATCCGCTAAATAAAGTGTTCGAAAAATATTTTCTTACGAGTAATTGATTACAGAAGGTGCGTGATAGCAAAAACACCAAAAAAGCATTTGTAAAAGATTGATTCATTCAAATATCAAACTTAATTAAATTAACCTAAATAATAGAAACAAGCATTCCTTTATTTAATTGGTTTGGTTATTTGTTATTCAGCCACCTTATTTCAATATTTTTTACACACACAAATTTTCTTTTATTAGTTTGTCTCATAATTATTAAGATTTATATACAATAAATACAATAAACATTCAGCATAAAACTGAATTCGGGATTGAGAACATTTTTGGTCTGCAATTTTGAAATCATGGGATTTTTCAAAAAATTTTATGTCGACTTTTCGAATCCAAAATCCCAAGAATTTACGGGTTTGCCCAAATTACCAGCGCGACACATTTTTTTAGCTCTTCCGTGTTTAATTTTTTCAATCCAGAATCAGGATCACAGAATTGGACGGGATCCCGGGATTGGATACTCTACTGCAGTGTTTACCAAAATTTGGTACGCGTACCCCAGGGGGATATACTGAAATTTGGAACCTTATTTTTTTTACCCCACGCTCAACTTTTTTTAATTTTCTGAATCCCGAAATCTCAGAAATCCCGGGATTGGAGGCCTTAATGCACATGGTGTCCACTTGAACTAGCTTTACTGTGGATTTCTCACTTCCGAAACGATCACGCCTTTTCATCGACGGCGATGGAAAATGGACCAAAACATCAGCGATTACAGAGACTCGAACATCTTTGACGCTAACGCACCCTATGACTCAAAGCTTCATTTATTTGACATCCAAAAAGGACACTTACAGATATAAAGTAACACACAATGCGATTAGTTTAACCACTATAGTCAAGTTCTCTCTATATATAAAAACTTGTCTATATTTCTCTACATCGCATCATTGAATAGATGGATACAAAACCAATGTTTTAAATGGCATTGAAGTTTATTTAATATTTTCATTGCAATTTTCACAAAATCCAACAGTTTACTTACTATAGTTATTCTTGTATTACACAAATAGTTAGGATATGGGACATTTTTTTTTACGATTGTGAATTTGTCTGCAGAGAATTTAAATGCATGTAGATCTACTTGTCCTGAATTAATATAATAGGCAAGTAGTGGTAGTATAAAACCCTACTCTGCTCAGATCTGTTGTATAAATGATGTGTTCGCATTCGACCAAACATATTGCAGGGGCCTTAAGTAGGCTGCTATAAAAATATATATTTTACGCATTTAAGTAATGTATTTTACTGCGCGTCATGTTATTCCCCGGAAAATAAAAATCGGTAAAAATTAACTATACTATTTGAAAGCTGTTAAGTTGTCACAATCATTTGAATTATTTATGAAACAAATGTGTAAATTAATATTTACTATGTGCACTCTTTCTTATTTCAAGATAATTTTTAGTAGCAATAACGTGGAGTGTAAAAATATAATGTATTTAGATATACTAGGGTTTTATAATATCATCGATAGCTGTTTTAAGGCTATTTTTAAGCAGGTTTGAAACAAAAATTGTAAAAGTTTAACAACATCATTTTCTAGAACAGTATTTTCCATAGAATAAAATTCATCATTTTATCGAAAGCATATGTCTATCAATTTCTACTTGCTATATGAAGCATTCCAGTATCTTAGCTATTATTTACTTAATTCTTACGCGAAAAAGTTGAAATGATGTAAAAAAAAAACAAAGTTGTCAATCACCTTAAACGTTAAATGTTTCAACTCATCGCAAACAATTTTATTGAAATCCATATATTAAGTTATCTACATATACATTCAAACTATGGTTTTGACTCATTTTTAATATCATTATTTTTGCTCTTTAAATACCGATATTTCGGTATTGAAAACACACCATGAATACCGGGACAGCGATTTTGGTAGTTTTGGTACTACAATCTCTAGTCTGACGATGCTTTTTAGAGATGTGAAGCCCATGTCAAAACTAGTAGCACATCTAATTAAATCACAAAGTTATCAGTTTTAATTTTATATTGAAACACAAACTGTTTCTAGTCTTGTTGGTGCTCAAAACTATCATATAACACTCTAATCGTAGCTTTCGTTAGTAAAAAGGTAGTTTTGATACAGATATAATATAAAATTTGGATCACACTTCTAAATATCTTATATCACTGATTTTAAATATTATATTATAATATACCTTTGCGCAAAAAAAGAAAACAACACGTCGTTTGCTTCTCGTGTGTCAATTATATTAAGTCAAACATTTCACACTCAAGTAAGTATGCGAAATAAAAAGCTTTCCCGACAAAAGAAAAAACACATTATCGTTTCGGAAAAAAGTTGTTTGCTTCTGTAAAAATTGTTTGGTTTTGTATGCATTAAAAGCACTGCAGATACAAATGTAACGTCTTTTAAAAGATCTTTAAAGTAGAAATGTGTTCCATTTGCAGGGTAGGTTTATGGACTGAGATGTTTTTAAGGGTGCTTAAAGACTTTTTACTCCGCATGATGTTTATCGTAGCTGTACGATTTATACACAGAAAAATTGTATGCTCGATAATACAATAAAGATTTCAAATTAATATAATATTTTGATTTATAAATAAATTCATAACCAAACAGCATTACGAGAACGTGACGAAACGTAAATTGATTAAATACGATTTTTAATACCGTAAAATATAGAATAAGTGATCGAATGGTCGAAATTGTTAGCTTACTTTATGAAGCTTACGAATTTGAATCCAAGTATGTGCAGTTTCATAAATTGATTTTTAACCGATTTATGAAATACGATTCCAAAAACGGGTCGTGGTGAAGCTGATCAACTAACTACTAGTCAATACTAATGGCCACAGAGTTTTTTTAATTATAACTTTCGACAACGTTTTTTTTAATTAGAAATAACTTGACCGCAAAACTTTTTTTCCGTTAAATAATGTATTTGATGAATGATTGTGAAAATCTCCAATAAAATAATGTATGTATTGCGATTATTTTAAAAAAAATATTCTATTATGAAAACAATACAAATTAAAATTTGTTTTAATATCGAAAAAGAATTCTCCATTTCACATATACTGTTTCAAAATTTAATAAGCTTTGTATTTCCAATAAAATCTAAAAAAGGTTAATGTAAATATTACATTTGTTAACGTCCATTAAAATTTTAATTAATAAACTGTGCGTTTTGGTTAAGATGCGATTATGCATTGAAAAAAATAGAAAGTCACTGTTTAAGCACGCTATATATATGGCCCCATATTCATTTTCTACTGATTAATTTTGTTGTAATATAACAATTAATTATGCTCAATTCAACTTGGATGTTTTCAAAATCTTATTATGCTAGATTTAATCAACTACACGAATGTTTGTTATTTAATAATTTGTCTTTATTCTAGATGTCGCTGTAGACTGTTAATGTATAAGGTATTAAATGAATCAATACAAAATAGTCTGTTACTCACCCATGAGATGAAGCGCAACCGCCGGAGGCATTACAAAGATGCCCACAAGCCAATCAGCAACCGCTAGACTTGTCACAAAGCAATTGGTAACCGTTCTCAGTCTCCTAGTCGTAAGAACGGCTAAGATTACCAGGGTATTGCCAATAACTGTCACCACAATCAACAGACAGATCAATCCTACAAGACACAGGTCGTGAAAGGCTAATACATTTATAGCCTCTTCAGCGTCTTCACCGTTGTTAGTATCGTAAACATTGACCGACGAAGAATTATCATCACTTATCACATCTTGAGAAAAAGACGAATTCGTATCGTAATCATTGATCTTAGGAGGTTTGACAGACGACGTAAAATACGCGAATGTGGTAAAGTTGAAATATGATGAAGCGAAAGAGTTCCAACCATTGAAATGGACCTGGTTCAGATCGTCTGAAGACGACGATCCGTCCCCGTACGGCTGCAGAAGATTTCTTGGATACCTTAACAAGGCGTCGGGGCCGATAAGGTGCTCGCGCACATTTTTTGTTGGTGGATCTTGATTGTTTTCTCGGTGGAAATTAAAAAGGCTGAGATGTGGAGCGGGGTAATCCATTGCGGGTGCAGCGCTTACCGCCCATTACCTGCAAAGAAAATAAAAACGGAATTAGCCCACATTACAATTCTGCTACAGGCACGAAGCTAAAAAAATGTTATATGTACTATGAAAATGTGATGATTGATTAATCAATACGAAATTCGTTTGTAAAAATGCGTTATTGATATAAAATTTCTGTCACTTCAAGAAATTTGCTACTTCTTTTGGAGAAAAAGTTTACCTTCCCTGTCCCTCACCATTCAATCCTTAATCACATCTGTCTCAAAATTAAAAGTTGTTTATAAGTCCCATTAACTATCATTCTTGCTTATTATTATTTAATTGTTTTTACTTGTAATTATACCAATTCTTCGCATTTAATTAACCTTTATTAATATCTATTTATTTGTAATTATTATTTATTGTTGCCTTTCAAATTGTACCTAAATAAAATGTATCTTAACTGTATCATTGAGGAGATATCATCTTCGGTGTGATGCAGAAAAGGAAAGAAAAAAGTTTATCGAATAAAAAAAAAGATACAAAAGTTTAAAATTTCATTGTGATTTTGATGATAGAACTTTTTTTTTTTATTGTGAATTACAATTCCGAACGTAACAGTAAGTAACATAGTTTGCAAATGTGCCAAACAATTAAATATGTATTATATGATTGAGTCCGTCAGTAAAACTCAAAAAAGCTTAGTTAAAGCTAGACCTTAGACATAATTTAAGATTTCGACTGAAGGTGCTTGGTGGAATTTCAATATTAAATTTGAATCTTTCAAATTATGTATATCATAGCGTTCAAGTGCACGGATGAACTTGAACCTCATCATGAACTTCCTCATGTTCAAGTTCATCCGTGCACTTGAACGCCTGAAGATGCTGAAAGGCGAAACCTGGGTCGTTAGTGACAATACCTGTGTGAATGTACATAATTTGAACGATTCAAATTAAGACCTTAGACATTTGGGTACATCACACACTTACTGAGACATGCAAAGTTTAATAGTAATCATCAGTGGTGGATTATCCCGTAAGCGCAAGAGGCGCGCGCTTGGGGCCTCCAAATCTAAGGGGCTTCAAAAATAGCATATATTATATAAACCCTTAAATTTTGATTTTAATTTTCAATATAAATTATTATTCTACGAAGAGTTTTGCAGCACTTTTATGTTATTTGAAAAACAGGGCCTCCAAATTTTTAGCGCCTGGGGCCTCCAAAGTGCTTAATCCGCCACTGGTAATCATTAAAAAACATCGAATCTACTAAATCTACTAGATCTCATTTGTATCACAAGCCATTATTTCTTAAAATGGATTTTTTTTTGACATAGCATTAAAATTTGCAACAATTTATACCATACAAAATGTAGATACAATATTTAATGCAAATGAGAGTAATGGATAAAACAATTTTTCACATATCTATAGTAAATATATTCATAATTGTAAGGGGTTCTTAAAATTCTACTCAGTGCAACTAAACAAAATATTAAAACGATTATGAAATATCACTATTAAGTTGTTTGGGTGAAATCGTGTGACTCGAACCCGTGAGATCCGGCACGGAAACCAGCAACGCTAACCCCTGAGCCATAGGATGCAAATTATTCCACAAATATTTATTAGAATCAGAACCGGTTTCGTTCCTCCCGAGTTTTTTAAAACTATGTTGACTTAAGTGCATTATTTCGTTAAGAACATTGAATAATATATTCCATTTCTCCAACTCTTAAATTCTACTACTGTAAAATATCAAACAAACAGCTGTTTTCCTTTTTTTTAAATCTCAAAGTAACAACCTTGTAAATAAATCAAACAAGTGGCCAATTATAATAAATCCACTACAGTTGCAAGAATTAATAATGACTAAACATTTTAGAAGCTCAACAGTGTGTAGGAAAGCGTATAAGGTTTCAAGTTAATTTAACTCTGTTATTGAAAACCCACAAAAGGCAAATATTATATTTGCGTAAATGTTTTCCGGTAAAATATTGTGGCCATCTTTTGTATGGCAGCATGTACTGCGCCAGGTTGCGTGTGTATGAAAATCAAATCAGAATAAAATATTTTAATTCCATTTAGCTTAACAATGGAAGTTCAGCAACGCAATAAAATATGTATTAGGCTAAAACATATCGTTCCACATGCCTAATGATAATTTTGCTACAGGAGAGTTTATTTTATATAATGGATATTGATATTTAAATGCAATCATGAAATCGGCCATTTTATCAATATACGAAAGCAATTATGCCAGGGCCGGCAAACTTATTAAAAATTAATGTTCATCATCTCGCTATTGTGAAATTTTTAACAAATGTGAACAAAATAATTAAGGCATATTTACTTAACGAATTAAACTCCCCGGTTTTTTGAGTTATATAATAAAAAAATATTTTATCGATGTTCAAGATACATGTAATAAATATTCTTCAATACAACTGATTATTTCAAAACTTTATCGCTAAAAATTGCATTCATTATTTTTTTTGTATTTTGTATAACAAGTCAACTTTACCTGACTCAATTCTAAACGAGCTGACAGTGCCACCTATCAAAATTCTTTTAATGCTATTGATCCGAAAAAAAGCGAAGGTTTTGTTTTGTATAAATAACACTGTAAAATTGTATTTTCTCATCAGTTGATAATGCTCGTCATGAGCAAAACCAGTCCAGGTTTTTCAAAAATAAAAGTAGTATAAATGAATATTTACCTTTCCACCAAGTATTGACAGTAAACACCCTAAAAGGGACCAATCAATCATTGTGTGAATTTAAAAGGTTGATAAAACTTGGCTTTAACAGATTAAAAATATCAAAGTATTTTAGTTCTACAGTTTTTAATAATTTTATGCGTTGATAGCTATTTCGGCTTGCAACGCATACAATTATTAAAAACTGTAGAACTAAAATACTTTGATATTTTTAATCTGTTATAATGGTGTCCTACCAAGTAAATGCGAAATCAATTAATAAACTTAGCTCTATTTTCATATCCCCTTTTTTATCTGTAGCATATGGCTTCACAATGAAGCATATCAACATAAGTTGTTTTTCTACTGATTGGCATTCAGGCGCTGAAATCTTCGGAGAAAGTGTTAGTAAATGAATAAGGCCAGTGGTTATCTTATTGCTCGACTTGAACCCTATATTTGAGATCGTGAAATTAGGGAGATATGATAAAATTGTAAACACCATACATCCACAACTGGGAACATTGAATACTTTTTTTTACGTACCGACAGGGATTCAAGTCCGTGGGCATCAGCTGGTTATATTTAGTTAACATACACATATGTATTTTTTTCACTAAAATAGTACCCATGTTTCTATTATAATAATTGCAGTATTGTGTAGTAGTCGTAAGCAAAATTTTTGTGTAAGAACAAAAAATATTTTATACAATCTCATTATCACGAGAGATTTTACTTTATTTTTTATGAATCAAATATATATATGTCTCTTGAAACACTTTCCTCGTTTTGACAGTTAGAAAGAAGTTCCTAAAATCATAAACCATATCTTTTTCATTTCCTGAGTATAATGATACGCTAAAAAATCTCCAAAATATTTGCAAAGAGAACATTTTGTTGAAACATAATAATGGCTGCCAAAGCGAAGTGGCTGAAGATCTTGCAGTATTTTTTGCAACAATCTAGTAAACTATGAAGTCATTATGTTAATTTAACACAACATATTCCAAAATAAAATCGCTGATTTATAAAACTACAATATCGCCTGTTTTCTGGCGTACAGTGTTGTCTTGGAAATAATGGTTTTGTGTTGTGTATGTAAAAATATAAAATAATCTTTTATTTGAATTAAAAAACTGTTGTGCAATAGACGTTTGTGAATCGAGATATAAAATTCCAGTTGATTTTTTATTTTTACTTCACGCGCAATTGTGATTTTTGCATTTCAGCATTTGTGTGTGAATGTTTCGTATTTTTTTCAATGAAATTCAGCTGTGTGTTATATCTGGCGAAAGAAATAAAAAAATATAATTTTCGTTGAAAACTAAAACACATACATATTTATTGATTCAACGTTTTTTGTCAAAATGGTGACGGAATTAAGCGCTCTGTATTTTATTAACTGTTATGTATTGTGAATTGTACAAATTAACTGCTCAAAACCAGTTTACTATTTTTTTACTACTGTGTCTTTTCTCACTGTAAAGCACGTTGACTTTTTATGAAGCTTATCTCAACAGAAGTAGTTCTACGAGAACTGTTTGTGACTAAGTTACTGAACATGTACCGAGTCTTACTTCTTAAGTTGCTTGACGATCACCTTACAGGCTCTACAGCACTTATCTTTTTTTCGCTATAGCTATTGGTATCAAAATATATTTGATTATGTTTTTTTACATCATGTTTTGCGTATTGTTCAATATTACGTTTTAAAGTGGACACGGTAACTGTACCATCACGTGGTCTTCAGAAGGGAAAATTTGACGCATCAAATGCGTTATGATAAAAACTATTTTTGATGAAAGAAATCATTGAATGACTGTTTTAAAATCATTTGAGTATTTGACATATAAACTTTAATAAAATAATACTATATTTGAAAGGATAGCGTAACTACATGAAAACACGGTTAAGGGACTCAACGCGTTAAAAAAAACTACATATTTACTTGGGCTTTTGTGTATTAAAAATAGAGTTTTAACAAATCAATAGATTTACATATGTTATCAATTGTCACAATGGTACGAAAATAAAGTGTGAATTATTGTAAAACTGTTATCATTATGAGGTCAAGTAATTTCTGATGCTAGTAGTGTCAGGTATCATAAAATAATAAAAATATGAAAATATATTTAACCCAGCTGTCGGCTAAAACGTACGAGATAATTGAATTCATCTAATGTAAAGGAAGTACAATAATTTACATCTAAAAGCTGTTTCAAAGCAGTGTTTTTCAAACAGAAGTCCCTGAAGTTCTTGAAATGAAGCCACGTAATAATAAATTTACAATAAAGTGTTTGATTAATACGGGAATCAGGTTCCGCGTCCGAGTCGCCGATGGTCTTGTGCTTTTATATATTTTTATAAATTCACATTTTTTTGTAAATTTACGTCCCGAAATATGTTTGATTAGAACGGGATCTCGTCCAATTGAGTGATCCTCAAATTCCGGAATTGTGATTGAACTAATCCCAAGATTTTGCGTTTGAGAACAAGAAGTGTAAAATTTTCGAAAAATTGTCGAAAATAGGCAACCAGACAAAATGTTTGAAATTCGCGTGGGAGCTAAAAAAGCTCTCGCGTAGTTTCTTTTTGGGAATTCCGTTAATTGCTGGATTTTTGGAATTGGCCAATGACAAAATATTTTTTAAATTCAGGGAAGAGTTAAAAAAAATAGGTCATTCATCTTTTTAGTTTGGTAAATTCGGTAAATTTCTGGGGTAATCCCGGTACTTTGGGATTGGAAAAATTGTCGATTCCGATGTCCCAGGATTACAAAAAGAGTCCAGGATTAGATGTTCTAGTCTATACCACATCTTACTAGGCCCTAAAACATTAACAAATTGAAAGTGATTAGGTAGTTTCTATTCGTTTCTTGATCACATCCTTTTTCCATATACCCAATTTGGTAAACAGCATCTTTTGCATGAACGAGGAAATAAAAAAATATAAATAAAATCATAAATAATGACTAATTTGTTTATAATTGGTTTAAACGTTTTAGAGACTCTTCACAAGTTGTCTTTTGTGGTTCACAGCAGGAAGCGGAAAAAAATATTCGTAAAAGGCCATATCGTAAAAAACTAAGCTCGATGGGCCAAGAAACAAACTCAATGATATACGAATGATTATTCTTGTATGGAAAAACAGTTTTGGCCGTCTTATTACGTTGTGAAAATATGAATATTTTTGCAATTTCAATCCACGTTTTACTAACATGATTATACAAATAAAATATTCAAGCCATTAAAATTATAAACCTTAATAATATGGTCTACTAATGAAGCAGTTGACAAACTTTAGGACCTCGCGGATCGCTAAATTCATAATTTTCAATCTCGCAAACCACCTTTAAATTTTTTTTAAACTGTTAAATATATTTGGAAAAAAATATGCAGTTTTAAGAGATTGAGATAATTTCATGCATCTTGCATCGTTCATTTGCGTAAATCATTATTTTTTCTTGGTTGTTTGCTATGGATTAAAAAAATCCACATTTCTCTGCGCACTACTAAAATTCTCTCGTGAACCACGACATTGTCGAGCGCTCTACTAATGCGAATCTAATCTAATTTTCTGAGTCAATATGTCATCAATCTGTGACTCGATGTTTGTATTTCCAATCATTAAGATAGTTTGTTACTCTATTAACGAACTCATCTGGTTGGATTAAGAAAGCATGGCAATTAGGCATCAAGCCGTATTTGCCTCGCTTACCGTAGTACTGACCCCTTGTCTAGAGATAAGAGAAATTTCCTATCGGTCACATTTGTCTGGAGCTTGGGAACATATACCAGCAAGGTCAATCTTAAAATTTTATTTGAGATCTCAGACGAGGGTGTCTGTGATGTAATTTCTTACAGAGGTTATGGTATGTGAATAAAAATGTTAGAACATTTGTCAAATTGGAAATTATTACAAATAATTATTTTTATTTAGCATGTATTTAATAATATAGAAGAAATCAAAATATAAAATTTTTTGAGAAGGGCTGGCTGAGAACAAAAGCCCGGCAAGTGAGTGTAAAATGTATTCATTTATTTAAAAGTTTCATTCCAGATTTACACAGTTGTTTGAATTGGCTGTGTAAATTACACGAGAGAACAAAACTAGGATAAATTATTACGGTCACTTGGATAACTTTCATGTTGCTGAAATATTTTTTTGCAGACATTTCAAAGGACACATGACGGATTATTTCTTTTTTAAACGACAAAAGGTTGTTTAAAAAAACACATAATACACCTACTTGTCATGCAAAAAGGTTTTCAGGTTCGCGGCCATTTTGAAGTTAGAAAACAATAAATTAAAAAGCTGTATACATTAATCAATTCTTTTGAAATGTCATGCTAGAAACAGTTTCATTTTTTATACTTCCGTTGAACGTTTTCAATTACTTCTAGTAAGTGAAAATATGCAACAAATAACTAAATAGCAAATTTCACACTTGATAAGTGTCATTATAAAATGTTAAATAATTTTAACTAGTAAAAAATAGTCAGTTATTTTTAAAGGTGTACTGCCAATTCTTGATGGAAAGTTTTTGAATAGTTATACGTAATAAGGACAAATAAAAATGAAATTATTTAAAAAAAAACTTGCCAGAGTAGAGTGCTTATTTACAACTCCTTAGACTATTTCAAAGTTTTATATACATTGGTTCAATGAAATACATTTTTTTCTTTGTTAAATAATTTAAGTCACTGTTTCTCAACCACGGGCCACAGAGAAAACACAATTTTAGGAGAGTTTTAATAGTCACGGCCAAATCTATAAGCTCCCAGATTTTTTAAATCAGGTCGTGGCAAAATATTTTGAAATTTCGAGAAGAGCTAAAAAAAAAGGTCTCGTGTCTTTTCATTTTGGGAAATCCGTAAATTCTTGGATAAAACTTTGAAATCTGCTAGCGAGCAAAATTTTCAAAGAATGAAAAAATATTTTTAAATATTTAAATTTTCCACTTTTTGCCCCAGTCATCAATCCTGAAATAATTGTGTTTCGAAAAACTTATATGCTTATATAAAAAAAACTGGTTTGGGAGCTATGAAAAAATATGAGACTCAAAAGGGGTCACGGGCCTTAAAAGGTTAAGAAACTATCGCTTAAACACAAGAAAAGACATATATTTTTCTGAACCAAAGTTCTGGTTTTTCACCCAACTAATTGATATAATAAATGCGACAGTATACTTACAATGTTTATCACATCCTACACAAATGATGCAGTTGTCTGCAGTATAAATCAAATATTTATAAATTACTAGCCGGCAATCGTTGTAATACCACTCAAAGAAAGACAGTGTTTATTGAAGTACATGTCTTCCTTTTATGTCTGTTTGACGTTTGCTGCCGATTTTATATGATTCGACACCTACTGTAGATTAATTGTACTACGCCATTTACCTTCGCGAAAGTTGCATGAACGGTATGGCAGACATACAAACATTTATTTTTATATATTAGACCTAATGTGAGTTAATTTTAATATGCCTATAAATTTTGCACAAGTGCAAGCAAAAAGTTTGTCAACGTTTTATTGCAATCGGATGAGCGGTGCGGCAACGCATAAAATACAAAAAAAACAATCACACCTAATGCACGGAACAATTTTGAACGGAATGTCAAATGTAGACCACACGGTTTGAAAGATTTGAAATATTCCATTTTTCAATTTTTAATACAAACAATCGAACGTCAACTCTGAATTGTCTGAATGCTGTTTGATCGTCAGTCGGCGGTTGACAGTTGAATCGCATGAACGGTAGACATTCAAACATTGATTTTTATATTTAAGACCTACTGTAAGTTCATTTTAATATGCCTTTGACCTTTCCGGAAGTGCAAGCAAAAAGTTTGTCGAAGTTTTATTACAATCAGATCTGCGGTGTAGCAGCCCATAGAGTACGAACAAACAAACAATATTTTTTATACATTAGATAAAGTACATATACATACATACATATAACACTTTCAAACTTGTTTAGTTGTAGAAGTAAATAAGCAATCCTACTCGTATATTTTGATTAACATTTACCTTTTTATTCATGACATAAAAGATAATATATTTCACATAATATTCTAAATTGAGCACATCTATGCTGGGCTTGACTGCGTCTGCGGTGCCCCTAAAAACATCACGTACAACCGTTGTAAAAGTATCTACATAGCCACTCGAAGGTGCTTCGTGGGGCATTTCAAATAGTTTGCGTACCCTGTACAAGTTGTGTGGAAAAAATACGGCACATCAAACCCTATAATAAATAAGTACCGTCTACCCTACTTGTATATTTTTTAACATCTTCCAATTGGGAACGGATTTTCGCAAATCCTTTTCAGCTCGCACTCATAACCTGTAACCGCAATTTACGCCAAGAGGAAGAAGAGCAAGCTTCGTTTAATGGGTTATTTATGGGTTCAGAGCGATTTGGCCCATCGATTTTATTTTCGTGTTCACCTTCATAAAAGTATTTGTTTTATAATCATGTTATTTTCTATCATGTAACATAATATGAACTTGACTCGTAAACTAAAGGATTATTTCAAATAAAGGTGCTTTATATAAGAGCGTTTTAAATTTCACTCGTATCCCTTTTCAGAGTGGGTAAAAATATTATTATTTAAACTAAACACAAGCCTAACGGTAAAATATACACATATTCTGACATCGAAACATGATTTCATCCACAAAAAATTTGACTTACAGAAATATTATTTATTGAACTGGTTAAGGTTATATCTACATATTGGGAAAAGAAAATCAGAGATTGAAACCACATATTATATTTCACTATATATAATATATTTTTCCTTCTAAAAATAAACCTAAAGGTGGTTGAGGATTATTTGTATGCTTATCTATCCCAGTTTTTCAAATCAAGAAAACTTCCCATGTCTAAAATATCTTTGAAATTTCTACCACTTCGAACGTTGAGCAAATGGCCTCCTAATGAACGATCTCAGTAGAGATTTTTTCTACGAGAACTAGTTGTTACTCAGTTGCTCAGCTTCTATTTTTCAAGGAGAGTATTAAAGATAGTAAGATAATAAGCTAAAACAGGACTAGTGGTTAACTAATCGCTCTCGCTACTTAGAAAATTTAGACATCACAAACACCCATGTCTGTGAAATCGATAAATGATGTTGGTATTGTGACTCAAACCCGTGAGATCCACCACGGAAGCCATCGACGTTGACCACTGCGCCACGGACTCGACATTAACTTTGATTATTTATAACTTGAAAATTCACGTACATCGAATTTTAATTAACAATCTCGCTAAGATAATTTTCACCCGAATTAAATAACACAGTAATTGTAAAATACGTTTCTTTGATTAATTTATTACTTCCAATAATTATTGTCAATTGGCACCATTCGAATGGTACATCAAGATAGCGCGGCAATGCTTTCTGTATTCTACAAAAAAAATATGGACATATAAATAATTGATCGTTCAGGTGAATAAATAAGTCATAGATACGAATCGATTATTTTTATTTTAAAGATTAATTCATTGTACCGATTCGCTTGATATATATTTATAAAAACATGACCACGATTTTCTGGTAAAATATTTCAGCACAATAAACTTCGGAATTTAATTTTACTTTTATATCATCGAAGAGTTTGTTTACTGATGTCATAAAACCATTAAAATACTGATTGAGTCGTTAACGACATGACGTAGTTTCCTTTAGTTATGTTTGAGTAATGTGAGTTCGATGTAATATTTCGTCACGTGAAAGCTTCTAAGCGAAACATTAAAATGTTGACTGATGTGAGTGATCGCTTACTCTACTTTGTGTCTCGCCTTTTATTGGCTGAGAGATTTCTAAGCGAACAAGTCACAATTTAATGTCGGGTAAAAAAGATTTCACTTATTACCCGTGACTGTTAGTAGAAATGACATACCATGCGAATATTATTTTTACTCTTAAATTCAGTCACAAGAATAAATTACTTTATGCTTTTTTGATAGGATTATTTTAACAACAGTCTTAAAATAATTTTGTAAAATATAAAGCGCAACATATTATATAAATGTATTCACTTATAATTTATAACCTTTTTACTAAATTAGTGACATTCCTTAAATTAAAACGAACTAATATTGTTAATTGATCAGCGCCAAAAGCTTGAGATTTTGTACGAAAACGTTATTATTTTATTTAGGCTTTCAATCTCAAATAATTCTCAATACTGAAAAAATACATCATTTAAATACAATTTAATTGAAAAAATAAAACACTCTTTTGTACTAATTATACATTTTTTAATATGATCAGGACCGGTTTCGCTCATGACGAGAACTTTCAACCGGTTAGAATATATTTTTTACCATGTCCGTTTTCAATGTTAAGCATATGCATGTACTTCTAATGGAGTTTATCTCAATAGAAGTATTTTTATTTACTATGATCAAGACCAATTTTTTTCATGACGAGCAATACAATATGTTGTGCAAAACGAGAGAATACAATAATTGTATTCTCTTATCAGTTGATAATGCTCGTCATGAGCGAAACTGGTCCTGATAATATTAAATAAAAGTGGAATTAGTACAAATGAGTATTTTATTTTTTGAATATTATAATGAAGTGGTAAATGTTAATGTATTTTTAATATAAATTTAATTTTATTATAAAAATAAAACACACGATTTTATAAAATGATCACGACTGGTTTCGAATATCGTGAAAATTTCCACATGATGAAAAATATATTCGAATACGATTATAAGTATCATATTGAATTTATATTATATATTCTGTATAAGTGAAAGATTAATGAAAAGTCTTTTTATCCGGCAAAATACCACAACCCTCGATTAAACAAGATTCATAAACTCCGACATTGAGATTTTGATAACGCTTACAAGTTAAATATAAAATTATACATAACACAGTTTTGAATTTTAGGACTTAATAATTTTAGAATAATACAATATTCCAAAACCAAAGATGTAGTTTTATTAATCTCATTATAAAATCATTACGGCTTTATGATCTCCTGTAAAGTTATGTTATGCTTTATACTCAGTTGAATTTCAAACTTTGCGCAGTGAAGCAAAGATATGCAACATATACAAGCATTTGTCTACTATTTATTGGAGTTAGTCAGCTTAAATATAACGGATACTCATTCACAACGCTTTACAATATTTCCTTTTATGGGATAAACATTCTCAGCTAAATTGTATATACAATAATAAATATTTCAAAATTGTGTGTAGGAACATATCTTTTGCGGCACAATTTACGCTAACCTAATTAACAACTACTTTATAAAATATAATCTAACAAATTAATAATGTGTTAATCGGTGATAATATTTATACAAGTGAAATTTTACCCGTTTTCAGTGCTTCACATACGTGACTGTTCGGTCATGTTTACGCAATTGCAACACAAAGCATTGCTGAGGTTTTTGAAAGATTCGTTTCACCAATGTGCAAAACGAGAGAATTCATACCCCACAGCCTTCACTCAGTATACGAAGTACAATGATATCGTCCTAACAAAGTAACTGTGCAGGTTACAATACATTTTTTATTATTTTCCTTTTCATTATTTTTTTTTAGCACACGGTATGTTAGACTTTGCCTTTGTAAACGTGCATCTACTAAAGAATTTCCAGAACTTTTTTACTTTGCATACAAATGTATATGTAAAATGGTTGTCAGATTAATTATGGTTGACGATTCGCGCTTATTTACGCCGTAGTCGAAGAAGTTTTTTTCAACAGATATTTTGTAGAAAGTGATTTCTCAGTTGCATAAATTTTCACATTTAGAAATAAGTTTTTGAATTGATTATAACGATACTGGGATTGAATGGTGAACAGGAATTTTGGACATCAAAGCTTACAAAAAGAAAACCATTATAGACTAAAAAAATATATATGAAACTGCACGTAATGTGATTCGAGCCCGTGATCTCTGTGACCAAAACCAGTGACGTTAAACATACGGCCGTGGACCTGACAAGATCTTGAGGTTGACCCGTTAAAGTATTAGCGACTTGCAGAGTTATTTTTTATTTCTTAGATTCCATAATTTCTGAATAATATTATACAAGCACATTTGTATATAACGAGTCAGGTATATTTTGTTTCAGATTGAGGCCGACTTCGTTAAAAATAATTAGCAAAATTTAAGCCTGTGAGTTTTGGAGAATAAATTTAAGTGAAAAACTTTGTTTTAAAGTTCACAAAAAACGGCGACTTTAATAAACCTACGTTTAAATTGTTTAAAAGGTCTTCATCGTGTAGCAGATTGCTGTTGGCAAATGAATTTACTTACTTTTTATTTTGACGATACTAAGGTTTCGTAATTTTGCTTTAATGACGCAAAGTCAGTCACGTCATGCCATAAAAATAAGAAGACATTTTCTTCTGCCTCTTTTTGAGACATGTCTAAAAACACTGACAAGGATATAAATTGCCAGAGCTATGAGTATTTGCATAATGAAAACGTTTTTAATTTTTCATTAATTTCACCCTGTGGCGTACCTGGTACAATATAAAAAAATGTTACTTTATCGTACTGTAGATTCGTACGGAACTGTAGATTAACCAAAACATCATAAAATGAGCATTTTTTGTGTTAATTTTTTTTTTTTTTCTAAATATTGTGTTATGAAATAGACTGAACACATCTCTACCGCGATCTAAATAGTACCAAATTGATTTTAATAATTTATTTTTAACACTGATTTTGATGTGCTGACGTCTGTGTTTTAGTTTAAGCGTGACAGTTTCATTTTACATACTTTTTATTTTTTATTATTGATAAAAAAAAACGACGATGGATTTGGGTTAGGCATTTACTGCGTATGGCCCAAAAGAGTCTGAATCTTGCTTGTCTCTTTAACCATCTGGATAGATCCCGCGTCGTGGAAGACCACTGATGACCATCCATAGAATGTACTCAGTGGAGCTACGGGACTTTGGAATGATCCGGAAGAAAGCTTAGAGACTGTTGAAAACAAAGAATCATGGAAGAACTATTTGATGGCCATATGTTACAAATCAGGAGTGGATAAGATAGAAAATAAATTTAGGAAGATTTTTTACGAATCTTTTAAAATAAAAATATTCCTTTGAACCAAATGTTAGAGATATGTTTTTTTTAATATAAACTTCATAAGTTTTTTGTTTTTTTTCAACCCTGCCAATCCCAACCGTGATATATACAGATTCTGAATGAAGCAAGTGGTTTAAGGATAACTGGCTGTAATTCAGTAAATGGTTGACATCGCTCTCGCTTTAGGATTTAGTTTGTAAGAAAAATGAAAAATTTCTTGTCTTTTATCACAAATGTATTAATAGATAAAAAAAACAATTTATGAATGCGTCTGTACTGGAATAAGAATCCGTGGCCAATCGGCTGTACGTATGGTAATTGTGCATTCATATATCCATAGCATATTGTAAAGCTAATATGTTTTTTGGCTTAGTTCTTATTGTATGATAATTTGCGTTTATTAATTATAACAGTAATGTACATATAATATTAAAAAAATAATTTTTCATTATATTATACAAGTGTTTTTTTTTAAATTTACATTTACATTAGGCGACAGAATTTAGGAAATGCGAGGTGTCTTTATTTCCATCTATTTATTATTTTAATTATGTTAAAACTTTTTGATATATGTTTTATTACTGACAGTAGAAAATTAAATGCACGCCAGTTAAGTTTATTAAACTAGGTAAAGCAAAACTTTTCTTTTGGTAGACCGAAAGCAAAAAGATTACTGAATCTTCTTCTTAAATATTTCCTTTTTAAAGACGAGTAACTTTTATGTTGACTACCTTAACCATGCAATGACGTAGAAATTGTATTGATATATATTTTTTCATATTAATCTTATTATAATATAAAAAGTATTGATTTACTAAAAACTTTAATTCAGACTTTTGTGAACCAAGTAGAAAAGATAGACCACAAATAGCTGGTTGGTTACTTGTAAGCAGGGGTGCACTGGAGGGGGCTCAAAGGGGTTCGCGGGAGCCCTTTGTTAAATTTTACTAAGATTTGCGAGCCCCTTGTTAATTTAAGAGAAAACAGTATTCTCAGATAAAATTAGTATATAGCTGCAATTTCTAAACATTATCTACGACAGCTTCTGTATACAGAGTAATACATTTTTAGCCATTAAGTTTACGGTAAACTCCATGCTATTATATATTATAAATGTATTAAGTAACAATCGATTGCTAATTTTTGCATTGCATATATTATAATTGCATAGAAGTATTAAAAAAATTCACTCCTTCACAGAATACTGAGAATTTCTTTAAGATTAAGCGAGCCCCTTGTTAACATATTGGCAGCCTACTGCTGCTTTAAAACCATTATATTTATAAAACAAAACACTCTTTTTTGCATTTAGGAAGGGATATACAGTTATATGTATAATAATCGAAGTAAAAAAAAAAATATGAGAGCTTAAAATTGTGCATGTATTTTATTATTTACTCGATTAAAAATAACGTCAGAAATAATCAAATCCACATAAATTATGTAAATACAGACTTTTTAAAATCTCAATTAACAATTTAAAAGCAATGCTTAAATGTGTTTTCCTATAAAATACAAATATTGAATCATTTATGGAAAATATATGAAATAGCATCATTAAATAAAAAAATATGTTCGTGCTTTAAGTATCATTTTTCGTGGAAGCTTTTAATTGAAAAAATCAATAAATAATAATATTACCTTCGCAGCTCAATTATGAAAGCACGGCAGAAAAATCGCAATTAACTGAGTGATGCCGAGAAACTTAATTTAGGTTTTAAAATAAATTTAGGTCCATATGACGATTAATTAATGCAGAAAACTCTTATAATTTGTTGATATTATTTTTAATGAATATATGTTGCATACATTGCTAATAGAATATGAAAAATACAAAAAAAAATACAACTGAGAACAAGCTAAAAATAAAATTTTAAAATACATTTAATTTAGGTAAGGTTAGGTATTTTTTATACATGTCTACTCCAATGTGAATCATATGGCCTCCTAAAGAAAGTATAAACCGTAAAAGTTTTTTCTACGATTTTTTTTTACTCAGTCGACCAACCTCTCTTTTATCAAAAAGATTAGTAGGGAGGGATAGAAGTATTGTTAAATAAAGAAAGTGGTTAACTTATTTCTCTCGCTACGCCCAGTTATTGAAGGATCGGAAGGGTGGGAGGGATTATTTAGGCATCACAAACACCCATGCCTTCAAACAGAAAAATGCTGTTCGTACTCGAACCAGCGAGATCCAACACGAAAGCCAACAACGCTAACCACTGCGCCATAAGACCCGAGGTTAAAGCAACAAAAACGTTTTAAGATAAATTTAAAAGTAGCCCGTCTAAAAATATTTGGTCAATCAGTGTTAAATTATAAAAAGATTTGATTCGAAGTTTGCTGAGATGGATATTTTATTTGTGCTTCCATTTTTATAAATTGAGGTAGAAAACGCACTTATAAATATATATATATATATCAACTTGGAAATTGTATAAATATAAAAAATAACATTCGTATAATAATGAAGAAAATACAAATTGTATTTTCAGCAAACTCACTTCAAACGACATTATTTCGGTGTCCTGGCGTAAACGTTCATCTTTACGATAGTTTTAAGGCACGTCTATTATTTTTTGTCTTTTTTATTGAATAAACGGATAAATCAGATTTATTTATTTTTCGTACGTACGTTTTCTTGGAAACGTTTCCAAGAAAATTATTCCATTAATGTAATGAAATAGTCTTTAAGTTATTGACAGAGTATGAAAACAATTATTGATATATTAAAAATAAATATTTGTTACTGTACATATTGTTTTCAATAACAATAAATTTATATTTAGTATCGATTTCACTTGTATTATTATCAACAATGTATTTTTAAAATGATATTTTCCATATTGCTACCTCAATACTACAGTGAGGTAACTTTGATTTGATCATTGTTTAGACAATGAAATTTAACAATATTATATTTAAGCCATAATATTTGTTTAAAATACAAATAAAAACTATGCATTGTATTATTAGTTACAATGAAATCTTTACAATTTAATTTTGTAGAAGGAAATGTTAGATAACATTCAAAATTAATCTCAAATAAAACTGAAAATCAAGTTACTTAGTTGTAATATTAAGTCGGTGAGATCTTTTGTGGTGATATTAATATTATACGAATAACATAAGTGATATTATATGGATTCAATGCATAAGCAATTTTTTCTGTTTATGTCCTTTACATATAATTTACTATTTAGGACTGATATTTTTGCTTCCTTTCCACTCTTTTCCAGCTGTCTTGGTGCTCGGTGACAGCCGAGTACCTTGATTATGTATTTAAAATCACTTTATAAGTGACCTTCCATAACGACTTAATTAACCTAGAAGAAAATGACAGAAATTACAGACGGGGCTTAATCTCCCATGAGATATCGACAGCACGCGAACAAACCATATACATTGTTTTAAAAAAAAAATGCACAATGTATACAACTGTATAGGCTGTATTAACAGTATTGTTTTAGATATGTATTTTTGAATATAAATACTAACCTTAATTTTCATAACAGATATGAACCATAACTGTAAATCACTACTGTAGAACTTTAATACAACGCACAAAACATTTGATCACTCGAAGACGAGTTAATAAGATTTGTGATTTTTTTTACCCATATAATGTTTTTTTTATATCCATTTGATAACAGAAAGTCTTCATGTGAATTTAAGTTTAATTACTAACCACAGTACTGTTAAAAATAACGCTATGTTTTCAATTCATTTATAAAGACTTCACTGGCTTATTGTGTCGTTTTTTTCGTCATAAAAAAACTCATTTACATAACCAACTTTTTTTATAACACACCTTCGGCACCTCCCTCACCTAAATTAGTCAGCTATATGAAGGTTATACTGAAAAAAACTGAATTTAGTAAGCAGCTCTTGGTTTTTACTAACAACACTTTTATCTGATAATTCGATAGCAGTAAAATATATTTTGAGTATCACTTAAATAATAAATTAAAGCTATGATTCGGTTGAACCAATTTCTTCAAAAAGTTGGTAATTCAATTGTACAACATGCTGTTAAAAAACTTCATTGCTGTTTTTTCACTTTCGAATTGTCGTCGATTTCAGTGCTCATGAAACATGTATTGACGATTTTAACTTTCGTTTGGGGTTTTCGTGAAATATTTTTTTATTACTATCATTTTATCTTTAAATGTCTTTTCGCCAATGATTAACGCTTCATTATTATTATTAATTTTTATAGTTATTTTTCCAGTTCAGAATTTAATAAAAAACACAAAAATAAGTCTAAAAAATATTTATTTGTGTTTGTAATACCGATGATACCTTTTACTACTAGACTCATCTCACATTTATTATTTGCGAACTCTGCTTTATGACTCTTTCAAATTGCATGTGATTTTTCAAGTTTCATCTCATTTCTCAGTAATTTCATTTTAAGTAATCTTTGATGCAGGTTTTAGTAATTCATTTGTCTTTAAGAATCGTTGGTTTTGTGAATTACGCGAGCAAAGGTATCAGGTATATTGTTGACATAACTTCAACCTTCACAGAACCAAGCAGTTTTTGATTTTTTGACACGTTTATTATTGTTACTTATAATCCAAGTCCGTAGTCGAGTGATGAAGTTAATGGCTTAGGCTGCAGAGCTTACAAATATGAATCTCAGTACGGACGGTTTTTTCAATCAAATTATGTATTTCTGTTTGATAGCATGGATATCTGCAATAGCTCAAATTCTCTCTCACCATTAAAAATAATGCACAAAGAGAGCGATTAGCTAACCATTTCTCTTTTCTTTGTTTTTTTACGTCCACTTTCTTTGAAAATAAGAGGTTGATCAACTGAGTAACAAAGAGTTGTAGAAAAATACTTGCTGAGATAAACTTCTTTAGAAATCAATATGTTTCATATTTCGATAACTGTATTATTTTTAGATAGGCAAAAGGGTAGTAACGAATAAGTCTACATAAGAAGTTACGAATAAATGAAAATATTAAAAAAAAAAAAAAAATTGAATACCAACGTCAATTTAAAACGATTTTTGTTAGTTTTCACTTAGAAATTAGATCTGTTGGCCGCCAAAATAAACAGAATGAGAAGTTGTTCGGCTACGGCAAAAATATGCGTGTATAGTATAAATTTGTCAGCCGTCTTATTTACAAGATATACTTATATGACAAGACAAAAAAGACCTGGAAATATACATTTCAGGTACAAAAACAATGTTTAATGTGCTCAGTTGTGTTAAAAAGAAAAATAACCTGATGGAGGAAGAGAGAAAAACTGTTTGTAACCTACACACTTACTTTTAACACAAGGTCGATTAATATTTACTTAGCACAAGTTATATTGTACCAATCGACCATAATTATTCGTCACTAAATTAAATGGAGTACTTATTACCATCAACGAGCTGTGTATATTATATTCGAGCTAAATTGAAAACGTCTCATTAATTATTTCAGCGTCAAATATTATTTACTTACATCTAAATAGAGACTTCTCTTGTCAATTATTTACCATTATTGACTTATCAAATTAGAATTGACTGAAACTAATTATTATTAATAGAGAATCTAAGTGTTTTCTCTAGATGGTTAAATAGTAGTGTGCTGTTAATTACACGTTTGGAAACATTGAAATAAGTTATACTGCGTAACTCAATTAACGATATGATATTTACATTACTCGTAATTTATTTTAGAGCTAGTTTCATTTATTGTTAGAAATTTCTACTATTGTTCACGATGTTAAGCCCCAAGAATAACTCCCCACTAATAAAAGTCATTACGACAAATACCGCTGGCCTTAGCTCGGAGTCAACAGGTAGATAGATATTAAATAAAACAATCGCTCTACTATCACGAAAACGTTTATGTAAAGAACTTGCAATCACCGAATTAATTACATATAATATTTAACAAACAAAACTTTGAATTATTACAATACACAACAACTATTATACAACCTAGCTTGCTCACACGATTTAAATGTAAAAAAAAAACTTGACGTCAAACTCTGCGCAGAGAACAAAATGGAATATAATTTTTGTCGAAATGGAAACATATTATTTCTTTCATCTCGGACAAAAAAAAACAAAATCACAAAAGAAAAAGAACTGCAAGTGAATTTACAACTAAAGGTCTCTGGAACCACGTTTCAGAGGCCGGGAGTATCCCACACACACGTCATGTGAGGTTCGTATCCCAAAGAGCAAGAAAGAAAAAAAACAAAAATCACATCGGTATCGAAAAACAATGTTGCCATTTAAGGCCATTAACAATAAACAATTGATATTACGGGTTGCAAAATAACAATATAATAAAATAACGCAAAATGCAAAATAACAAAATAACGGGATAAAAAAATTCAAACACAATTAATTTAGCTTCACCTTTTTTTTTAAATCCTGCCAGTTTTCATCACAAAGGTGCTAAAGGAAGCGGATGCCAATAAACCCTACCGTGTCAATATACAATCGCATAGACATTTTAAGGCTTCGATATTGAATATTTTATTTTATTTCATCTCCAAAATATAGGGATATACTAAAAGGCACTAAATGTGACACGTGTCGATTTTTGATACTTTCTTCTATTTGTTTCCGTTGTGATTTACATCTTCCAAACAAATGAGCTGATATTATAAAGGAAATATAAGAATACTTCGAATCGAGTTTATAAAAATTCCAAATATTATTTAAGGAAGTGATTTCCAACCTTTATGTTACTGCGCCTCCCTTCGAAGAAAAAATAAATCGTCGCGCCTCCCCATCCTTTATTTCATACAGTAAAAAGGACACGTTTTAAAAGGGAAATAAATATTTTGAACTGTTTGCGTCTCCCTTTGCAATAGTCCACGCTTCCCCAGGGAGGCGTACTTCCTAGGTTGGAGATCGCTGATTTAAGGTAAAGAAGAAAATAATAGGAATTCCAAATACTACTTATCACTTAATTACACAATCAGGGGCTTAATATGTAGTGTCTGAAAATGTGTTTTATTAGATATTATACATTTTTTCAAGTTGCATTATCACTGTATTGTACCAACAAAATTACTGAAAACATCCAAAAGTGAAATTCTACTTAACATTAATTCGAAGAGAAACTTGACTAGAATCATCTGAAAGTTTTGAAGGTAATTTTGTATATATTTAAATTGGTAAATATTAATTTAGACTCTCAAAAACACAGTTGTTGGATAATAATAAGATGTGAATAAATCGAAGAAATTTCATTGTAAATCTGCCACAAATGAACTATTCTCACTTTATCCATAGATACTACTCATTCTCTTTGCTTGATTAATTTATATCATTTAGCCATTAATCATTATTTAGATTCTAGAGCAGTGACGTGCACAATTTTTAAGCCAATTGTGACGTTTCCATTTTTTTAAGTGCCACTATATAGAATAGTATTATTTTTAACTATTTCTAACTTATTTGCTCATTATATTGTATAAACAAGTTCAACAATATAAAATCACAATACGAATTAAATTCAATAAAAAGAAAAATGTTTTTAACAACAAATAATAATATTTATTAACATTTATATAGATTGAGATGTGGATGACTTGTCGCAGCGAGCTGAAAACTAAAAGTTAATTTAGAGGGACTCGCTTCGTATAAACTACAATGTAAATAGTAAATGTTTGTGGCAAAAGGAAATATTTTTGAATCTACTACGATTTTATTTAGATTCATTACATAAGATTTCAACTGAAGGTGCTTGGTGAAATTTCGATATATAACTTGAATTGTTCAAATTATGTACATTCACACAAGTTCATTAAATCAAGTCTGTCAAGTCTGACAATTCAAGAACAGTCAGTTGAAGTTCATCCGTGCGCTCGAACGCCCGAAGATACCTAAAGGCAAAACCCGGGTCGTTAGTGACAAAGCGTGTGTGAATGTACATAATTTGAACGATTCAAATTTAAATTCATTACAACAGAATATTTTTTTCAGTAATTTCAAAAACACAAAAGATCTCAACCCCTTGAAAAGTATACCATTTTAGCTTTATATTATTAAATAACGAGAAATATTACAATTTCATTATGCATGATAGGCAGTAATGTATATTGACTTTGGGGAAAATAAGCAATTCGGTATTCTATTTATTCTTTGAAGATTTGTATACGAAACAGTAAGCGCCGTGCATTAATGTAAATTTATTAAGTAAAAAGGGACGCAGCAGTAATTTATCAACGTAATTTATGGCCCGGCATGCTTTCCGGGTAAAAATGTGATCTTAGGTGGAAAAAGAGCCAAAGTGAGAAAAAATTCCGCCGAGGGCAGTGTCGCTGCTAAAATAATAAACGCTTTTGCGAAGTCTGTAATGAATAAACGCCAACAGTCAAGAGACTGATGGAAGGTATCAAATAAACGTAAAAAGAGCTGTACGTGGTATGTGAATTTTATATTACTAAACTGGAAACGTTTCCAGTGTATTTACAGCGAATAAGGTTATACCAGCAATTATATGTACTGATTTTTCCTGTTTATTATCTCAAGACGATTCATTCAACTCATTTATTTTGTACAAAAATCATTGATTCTGTATTCGTTTGTAATATGCATGATTATCCATCCAGATGAAAATTCGGTTTCCAAATCGCTAAGTCATCGTTGTTGAATTGATTCTTTCATTTTTTACGATCATGCATGGGGACAGTAATGTGTTTTGAAAAAAATAACACGTTACAAAAAGTAATTTAGTTTTTTCGTGCTTTGAGGAGTGTATGAGAACTTAGGCGTTTAAAATGCTCATGAACGGTCAAATTTGATAAAATTAATCTCTCAGCGATTTCACGAGTTGTTATTCGCCAGTGCACTATTTGTCGCCTTTATTGTGTCGTCATCAGCTTCAACTGGCCTTTCAGAACGTGGCGCATATTCAATATCAAAATTACCGGTTCGAATTTTTGCAAACCAGTTTTGACACTGGCGTTCTGTCAATATATCTTCTCCCATACACATCGGATAATTGTTTTCTTGCTTGAACAGCATTTTTACCTTTTCGATAGTAAAAAAGTAAAATATGCCGAAAATGCTGCTTTTCACTTTCCATATTTGAAAAGTTACCAACCAAAAACTACTGCGTATAATCAATCGAGTTTTTTTACAAGCAAGCCTTGCTGTATTAACTCTCAAAATATATAATGATTATGCGGCGTACGTGTAAAGTTGGCTGTAAAAAAAAATTAATTAAGTCTTCTATTGGGAAAAAACGAAATTACTTTCTGAGCGACCTGATAGTTCAATACCGTATTCGTTATAAAGTTTTTATGAAATAAAAATTATGTTATATTTAACCGTTTTCCTAGCAAGCTTTTCAAATGTAACTTAATTTAGCGCATATGGGTAGACAAGAAAAAATTTATTACTTCTCGTAATTATTTTCCATGAACTAGAAAGAATTGAAGTTACTAAGGCAGAAAGAGCAGCACGTAGTTCTCGATGTCTTATTCAAATTAATTTCAAACTTTCATGCTATTTGCGAATAGATAAAAAAAAATTATACGTAATTGACTTTCGTATTTATAAAGGATGTCGTAAATTAACTAGTGGAACTTGTAACAAACATTTAGTAACCATTAGCTCACACTATATCATAAAATACAGTATAATTGTTAAACATTCTAATATAATATTAATTGAAGATATTTATATTTTAAATATTTGCGTAGATCGGTGCTCGAAAAGTACAATGCTCAAAAGGGTTGATTGATAAATTGTTTTTTTAATTAACTGGTAAACGCAACTCAATCTAAAAAAAATGTCTTATAATAATTTTAAGTCTCATGCGGGAATCTTTTTATCGCTTTCACTGTAAATATTTAATTCTACGTCAAATTAGTAAAGTGAAGTCTGTTATTCTCTTAAATAAATTGAAAATAAAATTACAATTTATTAATATATCAATCATTAAATACGTACAAGTATACAAATAATAAAATATATTAAAATTTTCTACAAATAATTAAAAAGTAATATATTATTTTTGTACAACCAGGAAAGTCTCCATTATGGTTGTGGTGAGCATAAGTTTATACTAGAGTAGCTTGCTAGGCAAGAATATTTATACCTTAGTAATAAAACTTTTAAAAATAGTGGCAAACTTTTATTCTTTGTTTTATAGTAAAATAAAACTAGTTATATAAATCTTTAACTTAAACGCATTAAATTTTCGTTAATGTAACTTAAAAATAATTTTATTTAGATTATAAATAAAAAATATTACAAAAGTTAGAAAATAAAAAAACGTTGAAAAATATCAGTGTTTCTTGTGCATTAATATTGCCTTGAAGGAATTCGAATCAGTTTACTCTTAGGTTTGCAAATAAGTTCCGGCTTATATTAGAAAAAAACCACCTTTTTATTTGTTGTAACCCCAAGAGTAAAATATCAGGCTTTGCACAATCTTAGCAAATACAGTATGACAGAATTCCTCGATTTCAATAATAATGAAATGAAAATGAGTGAGACATATTCATCAACGTAGGTAAGAATTTTTCTTATTTACGCAGTCGTATACAACAGTTATAATTTGCATTATTTAACCATGTTTAATTATAAAAATTAGTATAAAATATCATATTATTATTTAAGTATTCTCAACGGGCTACAGCTTGTTGAGAATTTTTAGTTTTTTTTAATTTTTGATAATATTTCCATAAAAATTTATGGTTGGTTGGAGTATCGAAAATATTGATTATTTTCTACATTTATGTTTTATGAAATAGGAACATATAATACATATCTATTTTTATCAAATGAACTTTAAGTGCTTTATCATTGTTTTAAAAAGATTTTAACTATGTAAATACTCGATCAAGTACATTATAACTTTTCTAAATATTATTTAAACTTGTATTTTATGATTTTCAACTGACTGTTGTTTTAGGAAAATTAACTGAGGAAATGTGAGAACTTTCTTTTGCATTCGAATTGTAAAAATATGATATTTTTAGTTAACTTTTGTATCTGTAAAAACTTTTGTATCTGTAAAAAATATATTACGTATATACATACGTTCGAAAACAAATTTTGGTTAGAAATACTATTTTGCTATATAGTTAACTGAGCAATTTTAAATTAATTAACATTGTGTAACTTCCAATACTGTTATCACTGTTACGTTGTGAGATGTCACTGATATGATAACATAATTTTAATAATTAATATTTACCTCTTTCGTGTATTTTTCAAATTAAGCCAAAAATATAATAATAAATAAAATAAGCATTGAGTAAAAAAATGAAACATTTTTTTACTGTTATCACAGCAATTATCAATAATTCACTCATCGCAAGCATGCAACTGATTATTATAATGATGAAGCACAAAATACTGTGCCGGTCCTGACATATAATAAATAATGTGGTATTAAATAATATGTACCTTGAAAGTAACTTCTAAATGAACGTTGAAATTTAAAACAAACTCTGCTCGGACATATAACGACGTGTGTTTATTTAGGGTATGCAATCCCGGATCCTTTCTGTGATCCCAGAATTCTGGAATCCACAATCATTCAATCCCGGGATCACGAGGTTGATCATTAACATTTTTTTATATATTCCTAATTTTAATACAAAAAATATCTGGCACTAAACCTAACGGCCAAGGCGATAGGAATTCTTAAATCTCAGTTCCTTGGAATCAATTCAAATAGAAAATATAACACATGCGCCCGTGTTTTTATTCCTTCCCAAAAACAAATGATTGCAACTGAACTTTGTATAAAATTATGAAATAAAAACTGCCCGTTCCTGTATACGACTGCTACAAAACATGAAAGAAATCAAGACAATTCATTTTTATATATGTTGATATTATTGAAAACATGTATGTATATTTATTAACAAATAAGAGTTTGAGCAACTGAGTAACAAACAGTACTAACAAACTGAGGTACACTGTCAGAAATTATTTTTTTATTCAACTATATAAATAGGGTATCCAATCCCGGAGGTTTTTTGTAATCCCGGGATTGGGCACTCAACGTGGAATCGTGTATAATTTGAAAGTTTTGGTGAGTCTTTTTTTTTTAGCTCACCCAGGAATATGAAATCCTCATTTTTTATATTTTTCCGTAAATTATCTCCAAACTCTTTTTTTTTTTGAATCACTGAGGAATTTGAAATTTGAAATTCGCTATAATTTTCCCCCAGATTATCTCCGAAACTCGTTTTTTTTTGTTTTTGGCTCTTCTAATTTGCTCAAATTCTCAATCCCGAAATCTCGGGAACGCGACCATGTCAATCCCGGGATTTCGGAATCAGAAAATCAAACGGGATCCCGGGATTGGATGCCTTAGTAGTAAATCGAGAAGAATTCTGATTTAAAATTATTTTTTTTACATGATATAGTGAATCCCGAAATTCTGGGCTCGGTATTAAGAATATCCTTGAAATGGATGCCCTACGTGTGTTAATAAAATAATATTATGTGAATATGAATATTTCGTCTGTTAAAATTTGGATTATATATACTTAGTTAAAAAATTAAATGCAAAACTACTATGTAAAATACCTCTTAATAGATTAAAATTAATACACCCGTGATTAATTACGGAGCATCCTGGCCGTAATAACTTTCGTTGGGTCAGAGAAGAATTTTCTGGGATTCTCGGGTAGAATAAATGATGACAAATAGTGATAATTTAATAAATTTAGTAACAACAAACAGCGGTAAGGTAATACTTAATTGTTATTACACAATTTTATTCAATAATACATATTACAATTTTACCATTTTTACATTCAATGTAGAGTTTTCATTTCAAATACGTTTAAAAGCAAGCCAAAAATTAAAATTAGACTTTTACTCTATGCTTCAATATGTCTGGTAACATTTCCAAAAATCGTATGAAGATCGAAATTGAGATGAAAAATGTCAGTCGATCGCAGGGTTAGATCAGTTGGCCAAGCCAACTGAGTGGTTTCAATGGATTATTACTAGAGACACGTATTTTTAGCATCTATTTGAAAAAAAATAGCATTTTGACGTTTGAATTTCGCATTTCGGAGCAAATAAAATTTCGAATTTTAGCAAATATTTAGCGTTTAATTCTTAATCGTTGTTTTCATAGTAAATAAGTTTAAAAGTCAAATAAAAATATAGTTTACTATAAATAAACAATCTATTGATAAAAAAAGGTTTGAAATTATACCAAAAAATACAAAAACGACAAGAATTTAATTTAAAATAGAAGGAATCATACATACATTCATACAAAAGTTCAAATAGAGTGACATGAGTACAAAACATTTGAAATTGTTGTAAAAAATACAATATAAAAAAAACATGGGTTCAAAACCAAAATTCTTAAAATTTATTACAACATGTTTTAAAGATGAGTGGTGAGCCGAGTACGGTGATCTATTACAATCACATTATAAATGACATTACTGCCGAATTACAAATGTTTCATTTTTACTTCAAGTAATAGTAGAAGCATATTTGATTTAACCCCAATTTTAATATTTAAAACTAAATTTTTACAAATGTGTGAACAACCTTTCAAGCATTGAGTGGTTTTTATCATTGTAAATAGTGATACAATTGATTATAAAATATTTGTATCGTATATATACATAAAACCCCTTGTTTGTAAGGCTGTTGCTCTTTCTTTTATGTTTATATTTTGTCTAACCATATTGAAGCTAATCAAAAATGTATGTATGACATCGTGTATGAATGCTCGTCAACACAACCAAGAGGAAAACACAATTATATTAGTACTCACTTAAGAGTGTGGAATCATATACTACAGATGAAGAGTAGACCAGTGAGTCCGGAAAGCTTCCCAGTAATCATTTAAGAATAAAATCGAATTTTGCAAAATTTCGCATCTATTCGCTTATGTTGACAATTTCGCATTTATCTCTTCTATTTCGCATCTATCGCAAAACGCGATAATCACATATCTCTACTTATTACTCTGCATTTAATGTCTTAAAGATTTCATACGGAGAAAGCTTTTTTTGCACACTATCATTTTTTGTCTACGATTATTGATTTTAAATCACTCTTAGATATCATTCAAAAGTACTTCATTTTACCGTATTCTAAACGAAAAAAACACGTGCTAAATATTTTAGACGTAATGAAATATTCTGTGGAAAATTAATATAAATGATATTAAAATGATAAACAGCTCATAACCATTCCTGTAAGAGTGGTGTTATTGGTATTGATGTAACAAAAAATAATAACATTTAATTATCTCTTTTGGTAAAATATGACACTTTTAAAGAGGTCATTAAGCTACTAGAAACTTCATAGAAAAATTTAATCCATAACAATATTAATTTTCATCAACTCAGAAAAGAAATATATTGATCTATTTTTCCAATGAAATACCTATTGAATCTATTGCCGAAAGGTACCCATCGTAAACGTTATGCTTAAAATCACCCTTACAGCGATTTTCCATTATCTGAGGTTAAAATAAATCACTATTTACTGACCAAATTAAAGGTTGCATTTTATGTTAAATCACAATTTCGTTTTAAATCTCGAAATGATGAATATTCAATGAGCTTCTTTTATTGGCCAGAATATTAGTAAACTATAAGTAAAATTAAGCTAAAAATACATTAAACAAATTATCGGATTGAAATATTGTGTTTTTTTTTTTGAATAATCAGGAATGATTATGATCGATTCAATTGGTAATCTAATCAAAGCTATTTATTAAGCGGCATCATTTAATTATTTACTCCTTTAATGTTACAATATATATCAAATAACATTCTGATTAATGACCTTAAGTGATTTATTAGTTAAAACCACTTAGATAAATAGATACATCTTTAAATATATTTTCATACTCACATTTAGAATTGATATCGCATGATTGACGTTACATTTAACACAAAAGTTATCTTGTTAAAATCGACTTAACTAACACTCCCAATATTTATCAATATATATATTTTTAATTCATTTACACATTTAATTTTCTCTATATTCGTTAACTTATTAGGTAAGGTTTTTATGATTTATTTGTTATCTCGCAGGTATATTTAAATGCCACGCTTATAAAATATGCCAACCCGCTTTTGCAATATTATTTACTACGAAGCTTGAAGCTGTAATAAGTTATGTTTGCAATCTACTAGCTTTTAATATTTGAGTCGGGTCTACAACGTGATGTATTGAAATACTCGTTTTCCCGGAAATTGAAAGATCTTACCTTTAGCAGCCTATTTAAAGTTGTATTCAAACGCATTGTAATTTAAATTTCTTTTATAATATAAAAGCACAATCGCATTGATACAAACTATATTGGAAAAATATTTTACCATCAACGCTAAGTGTAAAAATATTATGACGATTATGACGAACATCAGAATTATATTTTCAATTGAATAATCAAATATGTTATGTTTAAAGAAAAATTTACTCATTAATACATATAGATATTATAAGCTAATAAAAATATATTTAACATTGTGTAAATTTGAATTTTACAGTAAATACTAGTTAAATCTATTTTAACCGACTCTATTTGATCGCACAGATTTACGTATAATACTCGAAATTAAGGATTTGCCCTTCGAGACAATTCGACATATGTCATGATTAAAAGGAAACGGATGTTCGCATTGATTCTATGTTAAGTGACAGTTCTAATCTTGTAGCATGGGGTATTGAAAAAGACAGTGATAAATCTTTGTGACTAAAACACAATATACATTACACATACCTTGTCCCCAAAGGCTTCTTTACATTTTGCCTTTTTTTCTTTTTGTAATTCCGTGTTCTTTTATAGTTATACGCACGCAATTTCGACCCTTGCAAAATTATGTTCGGTATTGATATTCATCTAGAACACAACAATTATCTTTTTATAAATTTTTCTTATCAGTGTAACAGATTTATTATATTTTAAAAATATTTTTATATGTTTTTGGATTGTAGGTGGCAGTGGCGTAGGAAGGGGTCCCGCCACCCGGAGCGGTTTATGAATTTGCCGTCCCCCCCCAAATTTCTTCATTTTTAAAAATCAATCCTACTATTTTTTTTAACTACGTGATTATACTATTGGTGGCTTAATTTTTTTTATGTATAAATATATTTTTTCGAAAAATATTGTACTATATTTTCTTTTGAATTTTTTTACTAATATTGTAAAATCAAATTCCAGGGCAGGAACGATGTGTGTCAAAAAAAAGTATTAGGCAATGGTCTTTTTTATTATGTTTGGAGGAAAATGGTTAAATGTTGCTGTTATTATTAGTATTCATTTGACAAATAAGTAAATGCATTTAAAGTTGTAAGTTAATTCAGAAGAAAAGATACTATATTTTATTTGATAAACATAACATTAGGCAAAAAAACCTATTGGAAATATAATTTCTGGATTTTCTCTTCGCAAAAGTCGTAAGTAACATTATCAACATCGTCGGAAAAAACAAACAACTCTGACTGCCGCCTCCAAAATAGTACATTTTGTCAGTGAGTGTCACAGAGCACAAATTAGAGTAAGAACAAAAGTGAAAGGGGTATAGCTGACATTTGTTCTGTATACATATCAATCACTTTTAAAATTTTCTGCTAATTTTCGAAAATGCCGCCCTTATAAATGTGCCATCCGGAGCGGTCCGCCTACTCCGCACCCCCCTTGCTACGCCACTGGTTGGTGGATATTCGACGGCTACGCTGAGAAAATACTTATAAATGTTGCTGTTGGCTTAGACGGATATCACGCAAGTAAAATCAACATGCAATATTGCTGTTCATTAGACATTTTTATTTATTATACGATATCAATCAAGATCTGTCAAACGGTCAGTTTACGTGAATATTTGTCAAGCTTGTTACTTACGAATACGAAATTATTAGGTTTTCATATATTAATACACCACTAAAATTACTAGTCTAAGTAGGTTTATCGTCACTATTTTCAATTTGTATTACTAAACACGAAGTTTATTCAAAGCTATGTACATATATATTTTCACGGCTCATCAGAATAGTACTGCAATCTGGTTATACTGAGAACGCATGAGAACTACAAAGAAGGTCGCTATTCGCTTTGAAATAACTGCAGCCATATTTAATTACATGCTTACTGTGCGGAGCATGCAGATATAGTCAAATATAATAAACGGTGGGCAGCCAATGCGTAAACAAGAGGTTAGAATTATCTCAGATCTATTCGCTATGGCTTGGGAAGAGGTCAAATTTCTTTATCACTTGTATACAATTTTATTTTTAATCTATGTCAGCTCCCTATGTAGATAGGTATCCCAATAAAAGTTTTTCTACGGAAACTATTTTTTACTCAGTTGGTCAACCTCTCTTTTTTGAAGACAAGACTAATGGTTTTATTAATAGCTCTCACAACGCTCCTTTGTTTTATGATTGAAATGGTGGAAGGGAATTTTCAGATGTCACAAGCTTCCTTGCCATTGAAAAGGAATCTATTAATCGATTGAAAAATTTTGTTTGTACCGGGAGTTGAATTTTAAGATCCATCACGGAAGCCAACGACGTTGACCGCTGCGCCACGGCACCGATAATATAACGTAACAAAATTATAAATTTCATTACTTAACTGATGCTAAAACATGTAACTGCCTACATGAAATTGCAAGAATGAAAATCGATGCAGGAACAATAAATAAGATGGACGCAGAAATAGGCATGTACATACTACTCTTGTAGCTCCAATTGCATGTTTCAAACATTATACTTTAAATGTCGTAAATAACATATTTGATATTGCATTTAGATTCTGATTTGATGTGAGAATTTTTTTCTCAATTTAACAAGATAGTTGCTGACCTAATTCAAATTAATGATGGGGTTGTGCGAGCCCCTCAAAGTCGTACCATTTGTTCAACGCTATCAATTTAGTAGTGCGGTTTTACTTATATCACCTTAAAAAGAACGGTAAACCAATCCTTGCAAACGATAGTAGGGGTGAGTTGGTTTAACCTCGTGAGGGATTCGGAGATCAGGTAATGGACGAGGCGACGTCCTGTTCTGCCAGGTGTACTGGGAAGGTTTTGAAACTGGCTAAGGCGCAGGAGCTTCTGAGGAGCTTCAGTCCTGTATACGAGTATGTATATGTATAATTTCAAGTATTTATATATTGTATAATACCTGCTAAAATAATTGATTACAGTATTTTGCCAATATCTATTATTTAATAACTGATACACATAAAAATGTTTTAATTCAAAATTGAAACAGGATATAAATACAGAGGCTTAGCGAAATATAAATATACCAAAAGATATTTTTCGTACCCGTTAAAATAGCTCAGTTTTTGTTTTTTTTAAACTTGTGGGTTTCCGGGTACCCGGATCCGGTTGTTCCCGGGTTGAAACCCCTAATTCTGAGGATGGTTAATAGCTACTATAAATACAAATGGAAAAGTTTTTGATTTAATGACTTCAACTTGAAATTTTTAAATAATTAATTATCAGATTGAACCACCTACAAATCAATATAAAACGATGATCTTGTAAAATATAGAATATTATTTAGGTGACCCATGCAATGCTTGAAATATTTTTATATATTGACTGTGGAAAGGAAAAAGGTCGTAACCCTCAGTTTTCCAAAACAGCTTTCTTTCGATAATCATAATGTATAAAACTCGACTCACGTTCTATCAAAAGGATGGAAGCTGAAAATGCCGAATTAGTACCTTCACCTAATTCAGCTTTTAAGTTTGAAAAAAGAGATTAGTGAATATTGCAACCATGAAAAGTGACCTTAAAAAAGGTTTTTCTTGACCAATTTATTTAATTAATATTAGCCTAAGTCAATAAAAAACCAGTTTATTAGTCACCGTGCACTTCAGAGTTGTGTATATTTCATAATTTGCTTTTAGCCTAAAATCATCAAAAGACGTTTTTTGTGTCTCCTGTAAAATTTTATATGTGTTGGTTACGTCCTTTTTCCTTTTCACAGTCGATACGTATACGATGAGGCTTGACGTACAAGTAGAGATTGCAAGATATCATGCTTACTTTACTAAAATAAAAGCATTAGTAAAATATTAGATTAGGTTGGGTAACATACGATGGATCCTCGTCAAATTATAATTCGATGAGCAATGATTTTTCTTTATTTCGTGTAATACTGTTACAAATAAAATTCTTCTTATAATAATTCTTAAATATCTTTCATATTGATATAGTGAATTATATCAGAAACTAATGAGCGTGTGTTTTTAGAAATATATTACAATGCCATTAAATGGCGTTGCGTGATTCTATTGTATTATATTTTCAAGATTAAAATAAATACAGATCAAGCCTATGAAATACTTACTTCCCATAAACAATTTACGCTAAACCATTTCGCTGCCAACGTGAAATATTTGATCTAGTGCTCCACACCAGCGGTTTGAGAACCATTCGAAATGGTATAAAAAGTAAATTGACTTAAACGATAAAAAATGGCAAATTATTTAGTTCTACATTTTTTTAAATCAGTTTTGGCGTATGCCTTCCTCAGAACTATTCTAGTTCTATACATTTATTCCACTTTGCTATTTTTTTCCGTATTACAATGGAGTTCTACTAAACAAATATCAATTCAATCAATGATTTGGCTTTAATTATTTGTTGTCTCAACACTGAATAAATATTTAGTTTTAGTCAATATTATATACACCGAATAAAAATTCGTCATTAACTATCGAGTGTTTGCTCATGGTCGTCACAATATTTTTTTTTATTTATTAAAATTATAATAAATTACTGAATTTGACAACCCTGAAGCACTCTTGTCTGATTTATATCAGTAAGCTCACTGTGAGACAAATTGACAAAATGCCACACAGTTTGTCTTGTTGGCTACCACGCTGGCGTGGCTGATAAGTACGACAGCTGGTCGAACCAACATAAACAGCTCTTCCCATTCCTCTATACATAAACATAAAAGAAAATCACACGTATTTCACCACAAGTACACATGTATGAAATTGAATATTTATTAGTCGAACAACCCTTGCGACTGGTACACTCAAATGACGACGTAAAAAACAAATTTAAAGAAAAATAATATATTATTGCTTCGTTGTGATTTCGGGTATAACTAATACAGCTAGCGTAATAGATACTGTTTTGAGTTTGAAGTGTAAGAGGGACGAATAAAGTGATATGCACTCTTACTTAAGCTGATAATGTTTACTTTAGAAGACTTCATTCTATTCTAAAGCATACACTGCTTGGTCAGGAAACTGAAAGCTTTGTCAGCTGAAGAGCTTTGATATAAACGAGTTTAGCCTTTGGCTTTAACGTTATATATGACTTCCTGTGAGTGAAAAATAATGGTATTAGTACTGTTGTTAAATGTATCAGTTGGCTTTACATATATATTATCACCCAATTTAAATTTTCTCACCGTTAAGTTGAAACTTTTCATTAATACTCCTTCTGTTTAACGCTAAACAATTACAATTGATTTTTTTTAGCATGTACAACTAAAAGTTTCTTCTAAATGGTGAAAAATATTTTGCAAACTGTTATAAACTTTATATGTCGACGATTTACAGGAGTGTGGTGTAAAGAGACAAAGGCTTAGTGTTAGTCAAGATTTTGGTCGTTTTGTATTAAATTAGACATCCCGAATTTGGTGCAAAACAATCAAAATTTCTTCACTTTGAATTACTTTCTTGTAATGCTGCGATATTAAAGATACAATACTTACCTAAGAAGTATTTTATACTTTATTGATTTTTTTTCAATACTTTAAAACTAATAAAATAACCGTTAAGTTTTATGTAAAATAATAATTCATGTTCTTACTTAAACTTTTACAAAACAAAAAATACTTTAAAATACTAAATGAATATTGAAACTGTTTTTGTTTATTATTTTTGCAAAAGAAAGTGAATCATGTTTGTATCGGTAGCTTAAAATTAAATAATCTATTAGATTACACAAAAATTTACAAAGCTTAAGTTATCATATAAATGGGGACAAGCCATCTTTTCGTTATCCAATAAAATGAAGTAAAAAAACGGAATCAATTAATTTAAGGCGGGTTTCAGTTTCACAAAAAATAACGAATCATTATTTGTAATATGAATGGAACCTAATGATGCAAATAATTGCTTCAGGCAGTAAGGTTAATTTGTATAAATGTGATTTACAAGTTCTTCAATATTCGATTGAAATCGTTTTTTGAAAGATACAACGTTATTTTAAATGATTGACAGTAAAAATATGTTAAATAGTTTTCCACCACACTTTTTAACGTTTCTTCAATGACATATTTATTAATACGAGTAAGTTAGTTTAATTGTTTTAAGGTAAATAGTTTATTTGTATCGCCAAGTTGCAAAACCCGCTCAGGCTGGTTTTTGACGAAATTTAGTTATGAATGCAATTCAGCGCTCCATCAAAAAAGTTTTAATTTTTTCAAAAAATCAAAATGAATATTAATCCGATTTGCAAAACTCGCTCTAAAACCCCAAAATATGCTCTCAGGATAAATCAAACACGTTTATTGACAATTGTAAAATTACTACATATACCCAAAACAGTTTTCCGGGATTTACTCAAAACTAAAAAAAATCTCCAGAGCGGGCTTAGCAACTCGGCGCCTGATTTTTAGTATAATCGTATGTGCTTAATAGAGCACTAAGTAAAGTCGCAAAGAAAATGAAGTGTGTGTATAAAAAGACATTTTTAAATTTAATATTAAAACTAATTCTAAGCAAACCTAGCTGAATGATTTATGACTAATAAAAAAATTATACTCTAATAAATCAAAACATTTTTCAAAGCTGTAAATCCTAATGCGAAAATTGCACTTTTATTCGATATGTATTTTTCAGTTCGTGGAAACTTTTCAACGTTCTGCTGACAAAGGAGTTTGTTTGATCGACGTATGGAGAAAATTATCTGTTATTTATGTATGCTTTCGGTGAAACTTGAAACTGACAGTCGATTTCTTTTCGATATACTTTCTCACTACAACGTTCTCTTGTCAACGTGATAGATGTTAAAAAACAAATAACATGAAACATTTGGTGGTGATACAGTTGTTTGTCGAGAGTACAATGCGTTTATTAAACACACGACAATAACGTTATTCAAGGGTTTTTAGAAGCGCTACCGACGTAAAAAAAACACTATGTATTAGATGGTTTTTGCATTCGTAAATATTCTAAGTAAAAAACCGAGAACATCACGTCATGACCAAGTGTGTACTTCACAGAAAACGAACTAAAGGCAAGCTAAAACACCGAAGGTAAATTAAGTGCGTAGAAAACGACTGAAACGGAACAATAGAATTCGATTACCGTAAAAAAGTGGCTAGGTACACGATTCGGTAAAAAATAGTCATAGACCAACATTAATCTTACACTGAGAAATAAGGTTCACGACGTACAATTTTATCAGGCCAATGTATGCCATACAATTGTTTAGGTTACGTTAGATTTAAAATATTGAAAAAATAAAAATAATCAGCCAAGATTTTTCACAGATTTAATTAATCATCACAAAAAAGTAAATTATTATATTTTGAAAAAATATTTTGATTATACTAAACATAACTTTTTCCATTCATTAAAAATGTCATTTTTGTATATTTCAGCATATTAAGTTTTCTGGGTACACTAAGCCCCCTTCGTTTCAATTTCTAAGTGACTAACAAGTAAAAGGTTTTAAGATATTTATTTTACGTGGAAAATTAAATTTGTACCCAAGCAATGATAAAAGCGCTAAAATGAGTTTAATGGATAAATTCGTAAGCTTTGGGAAACCATAATTGATAGAAAAGCTGTTTTATTTAAGAACTAATGTTATTGAATTAGAGAAAAACCATAATCGTTTTAAACTTTATTTTTAAAATAACCAATCGAAACCTCTTAAAGAATTCAAATTTATTTTAGATGTCATTCATTAATAATTTAACTGTAAGCAGTAAGTCGCCATTTTGAATAAACATTCTGGACTAATAAATTTCTTTTTATTTTATATTTAGCATGTCAAATAATTATTCTTTTACTGTAGATAAAATTATCAATTTTCCGTTGAAAATAACTATTAATTATAAAATTATTAATTAAAAAGTATTGATTATTATTTTAATTATACTAATTAAAATTATTAATTAAAAAAATAATTAAAAAATATTATGGTTGCTCATTAACAAAATTATATAAGAATTTTACAATTTTACAAGTTCGGTCGATCTTTTAATTTTATATTTTGCCGTAAAGTTTAAAAAATATATCTTTTAGGACTGTAATATAAAATATTCAATTTTTGAATTTTAAAGTTATATATTATGTGTGACGGGTGAAATTGATTAAAAAAATATCTTTTTCGTAGGCATTAACCATAATCACTCAATTATGTTACTAACTAGGCAATTAAGGGTGCGGAAAATTTTACCGGTGATCTGGCGAGAAGACAAAGAACTGATGCCGATAACGATAATAACTTTAATTAAAGGGAATGGATCTTCATGCAAGTTACTCTAACACAGGGCATGGCCTGTCTTAAAACATTATTTACTAAGAATATTCTGCTATTAACTTCTCATAGATTTCGATAAAATCTTAATAACCATGTTTTTTTAACATTTTTACTGTCTTGATACTTTCTTAAAAACGTTTTTACTAAAATTTGTCTAGCCAATGTTCGAAAATTAATCGAAAAATGAATGAGCGCAGTGCAGTTATCCATAAAGATTAAGTGATAAGAGTTTGACTAGGTTTTTTGGAAATTTCATAAATTTATTAATTTGAATCGAGAATTGCCCTTTGATAAAACAGCAAGTCATTAAAGATGTAGTTTTTTTCAGATAGTATATGTAAACTTAATATTTAGCATCGGCTAAAAGGTATCAATGTCTGGTCCTATGGCGCACCGGTTAGCGTGGGCTGCCGTGCCGGATCTCACGAGCTCGAGTCCCAGTACGAACAACAAGGCATGAGTGTTTGTGATGTCTAAAAATACCCTCCCACCTTTCCGATCCTTCGATAACTGAGCGTAGCGAGAGTGAAGTTGACCACTAGTCTTGTTCTAGCCTTATTTTCTTATCCCTACTAATCTTTTTGAAAAAAAGAGATTAAGTGACTGAGTAACAAGCAGTTCTCATAGAAAGAATTCTGTTGGGTTACCTTCATTATGAGGCCTTATGCTTCATATTGGGAGTGGACTTTTTTTAAGTGTATCTTAGCGGCAAGATTTCATAGTAAAGTATTTAAATTTAAAGTTTTTAATTATTGAATAAGTTCTTGAGATTTCTTTTCTTACCAAGTTAAGAAAAACTATAATTTTGATTAAACTTAAGATAAAGAAGGTTTTTATAAATTTGGTAGTAAATTTCGAATACGCCGTAATCTAAAAAAAAATTGTTGGTTTTTATTCGTAAAATAACTTTTATTTTGTCTACAAGTTTTTCGCTCTAATAAAATACACTATATATTGTAAAGTAGGTCGAAAATTATTTAAAGAAACTTAAAGCGATTCTAATTACTTAGAACATATTTAAGTTCCCACAAAGGTAAATTTTAAACGTTCAAATAATAGAAGTGGGGTATTTATTTGGGCTTTAAAGCTTAACTAGAAAACCACATAAAGGATTTAGGTATTGGACGGTAGTGGGCTCTTATCTCTAGGGATGCCTAGGATCTCAATTAGATTTCATCTTTTTGTACAATTGGAAAAATAGTCTTTCTGGCATCTGAATAATATAGGTCTCGCAAAGTTCACATCGTTACAAATACAAACTCATGTAAGTTTTATTTTGTTATTTTCGTGGCTTAGTTTTTACGTAAATAAGAGTTCAAAAAAACTCACCAAAAGAAAAATAAAAACATTATCGAATTTATTTGCTAGTTTTGCAATTCAATGCAGATACACTAAATAGTTGTTACTCATATTTTTTAGAAGAGATCACACAATAACTCTAGTTTCAGTTTGCAAATATATAGGCATTTACGCGTGTACTAACCGATCTCATAGAGTTTTTTTATATATTTTTTTATCAATGGCCATTCCCAATGTGAAGTATGTGGCCTTCTAATGGAGGTCTTAACAAAAGTTGTTCTACGAGAATTGTTTGAACATATAAATAGAAAAGGTAAAATAATCAATTTACTTAAAGTTAAATAATAAAATAATCTCTACTTATATCACGTAAAACGAAATGATGTCAGCTTAAAAGATTATATATACATACATATATTGTATAAAATTTAAAACAAGATTAATTATGTTTTAATTAAATTTAGGCCTAAATGTTAATAAAGTGCAATAATGTGACGTATTGCCTTAATTCAAAGGAAACAGAACATAGCAACATCCGATAACAAAGCCTTGACTTCCTGTCAAGGACCTTCAGTAAATGTGAATAAGCAACTGTTAACTTGCCTTGCTAACTTCATTGAGTTCTCGGTAAGGAAGAGTTGGTAAAAATATAAAAAATTTAAACACGATCATAATAACATCAAGACCTAGTCAAATATGTGTATGCGAGAAATAGACAATTTATGATTATTTTTTATAAGTACACTTATTTTTTAGCTGTCATCTGTCCATTCTTAGAGGAAAAACACTTTATTAATGGAAATAAAAATACGCTAATTGCACATATTTTTTCGATGATAATGACCAGTTTTGGTTATTGCAGGAATATTCAATTGAGCATTCTCACCTAAATACTCACGACGAACGGATCCCTATCGTAAAGATAAAGTATATAAAATTGTGGAATTAGCATGAATTACGCATGTAAGTTGTATACATAATACAATTAATTTAGTGAAAACTCATTTGTAAAATATAATTTTAATACAGATTATGCTTTTAAAGAGTCACCTGATTTTCCTCCTTGTAAATCATCTTCAATGAACTTGATTGTTAGTTTTGATTTTCCTTACAAATTTTACGTTAAAGTTACTATGAAAGTGTACAGAAAATGCGAAAAAAATGTCAAACATTGTACTCTTATTGATAGAATTGCGATTTACTTAATATAAATCCATTGTCATAACAAAGTATTTAGTTCTACAAATATATTTTTTGGTATAGTTGATAGCTATTTCGGCGTATTCCTTAATCAGAATTTAAAAAAAGTTCTGATGAAGGCATACGCTAAAATAGCTATCAACTACATAACAAAAAAATATTTGTAGAAGTAAATACTTAGCTATTTTTCACCTTATTATAGTAAACTTACCTGATATATCCACAACGCAATTGGTACTAAAAATTTAAATATATAAAACTGTTTATTTGTAAAAAAAAATATGCGTTAATTATATTAAAATCATTATTAATTTTTGGACTGGTGTTGATAGATTTATTGAATGTATGTTTACTTTATTTCCTCGCGTACAAGTAATAAAATCACGTCAAGAAAATGCTGTGTAAACGTTATTTATATATTTGATAAAGTTTTGTAGTTTCGTGTCAAAAGCTCCACTGAGAGTTGTAAAACAAAAGTAATATGTCGTATTGTACGTTATTATTGACATGAAACAAGAGCATGTATAAAAATATAAACGTTGTGCCAATCAATCAAAATCATTCACCAAGCTAATCCTTATAATTGTATATATATTTTTCTTACAGGTAAAGATAAATCGGATTCATATATAATACATAAAGGTTGAATATTTCAATTGGGTATAAAAATACTATTAATTACTAAGATCGATTAGTTTTGCTGAAAGACTGTCTACAATCAAACTATACAAGTAATTAAGAGATCAATGGAAAAAAATTCAATTTCTCTCAAGTCAGATGAAAGAAGGCAAAATTGATTGATTTTTGTTAAGAAAGTAAGAAGGCACAGTCAATTTGAAAGAAAATATACTTTTGTTATTAAACGATGTGAAGAAAACGGTACTTTATGACTTTTTATTATACGTTATTATGTGATTTTAAATAAAAAAAACTCAATATATATTGTTTTAAAAAGTATGCTCTCGGTTCTGTAGAGCAGTGGCCGACGTATATCAAGGGTTCAAGACCGCACTTTTTAATCCAAAGACATGAATATTTTTGATGTCTAAAAATTCATTCCCACCTTCCAAATCTAAAGTAACGGGGCGTAGTGGGAGTGATTAGGTAACCTCTAGTCTTATTCTAGCACTTTTATCTCTTCTAAAAAAAAGTTAAAGAACTGAATAACATACAATAGAATAAATTTTGTTTAGATAACTTCTCCATAAAGCCGTTTTTACATTAGGAATGGATAGTGATTTAAAGAAAAAAAATAAAGCAAGTATTGACGAAATTTTCCGAAAATCTGAATCTTTAGCTAAAAAACGTAGTTTTTAGGGTGTTTTATGTGATTCAGTAAGTTTTTCTTATAAAATTTTTACAGACGACCTAATGAACAACCTAATGAATTACTAAACATTTTTTTATTGTGATTTGTGATTTCTTTGTAATCACTGACTTAAATAATATTTTTTTCAAGTAATGTATTCTTTTATTAATATTATTTTTTACTGTCGCGCAAACAAACGACTGACAAACGTTTTCGAGCTTTCGTTTTACTCGACTTGGCAATCAAGAACTCGAATTTACAATTTCAAATATTTATAAATCTACTGTTCAACTAATTTATGAATTTGTATGAAAATGCACAGATTTGCTAAAAACATTTCTTTCACTTCATTCAGTTTTAATATTATTATTTTTCATTTAAAACACAAGGCAACATAGTAATCTTAAAATAAAAAGTAGATGTCAATATCGAAGTATTTGATTTGGTTAACTTTTCAAAAAGAAATAGTGCGTTTTGGATGAGATGCGATATTTTATTGAAAAAATAAGAGTTCACTGTTATGCACGCTACTGATTCCTTGTTCATTTTTTACAGATAATTTTTATTTGACTATAATAAAAAGGAATGTTTTACTCAACTTAGAAGTTTTAAAAAGTATGTAAAGCTAGATTATATCAATTTCGCGAATGTTTGTAAAAAAGTCATTTAATAATTTGTCATTATATGTGTTGCTGTAGACCACTGCATTTACCATTAATAATATCATCTGGTAAAAATATACCATCACCATACTGGCAACCAACAAATTAATTGTTTCAAGTTAACAGAAATGAAAAATTATAGCTTTGAGGATAACGCCCATAGCCTAGAAATTTAATGTTAATGATAATTATAATACTAGAATGTATACGGATTTATGCCAATCTCACACAAATAATGTAAGGAATTATTGGGAAGTAATTATTCTCTGTCTTTAAGTTTGCATTTATAAGAATTAAAAAATTGCTGTTCTCGTTAAAATGATACAATATATGCACAGAACTTGATATTTTGATTCACTTTAACCCGTGTTCCAATCGCGTTCGCAGTGACTTCGCCCAGTTAAGACGTAGCGTAAGCAGCGTTCTCTCTAAGCCGAAGGGTAAGCTGCGCGGAAGTTTCAAAGGCTGCGCGGAACGATCAAATATTAATTGAGCAACTGTATTGTAGTGCGCGCCAACCCGGAATGAGTGCGCGGGGGCTTCCCAACTGCTGCGCGGCCGCGCACGCGCGCAGCTTAGAGGGAACGTTGAGCGTAAGTATGGTGACAATGTATTTTATTTCTAATTTATTATATCAACTAATAAATATATACTTAATAGATATTTACTTATTTAAAAATAGTGTAGTTTTAAAGTATTTCATAATAATTTTAATACGTAGAAAAAGATAATATTCACTTTTAGGGTGTTCCCTGTCAATACTTGGAGGAAAGGAATTATATTAAACAAAGTAAAACAATCATTTGTAGTAGTTCCCACTTTTATCAGGACCAGTTAATCGAGCAATATCGACTGATAAGATAATACAATGTAACAGTGTTATTTATACTGAAAATCTTAATAAGTGCAAATGAGTATATTGTTTTGTGATAGATATTATTATAAAATAAAATTCTACTTTTCCTTTTCTAGCAATAAAATATAAAAAAATAAAAGTGTTCGATAAAATTAAACAAATCCAATATTTGATGTCCATTAAATTTGGAGAATCGACTTTCTAAATGCTACATTATGAAATATAAAACTGACATTTGACAATATTATGAAAGTTATCCAAGATTATTTATATGGAAGCGTAAAAAAAACCTGAAACACAGTCGTTAAAATTATTTTTACTGCAAAGAATGAACAGTTGTCAAATAATACATTTTCAAAATAGATTTTTTTTTACAACTCGATGAATTCACTTTTCTTTATCACTTAGAGATATTTGTGGGTAAATTTTATAAAACATTTTTATTTATTAGAATATTTGTTTGATAATAAAAACATGAATAGCAGAATAACTTGAAATGTGAATATTATACAGTAAAAAAAGTATTTTAGGTATATGGAACGTTTTTAATTTACTAAATGATTGAAAATTTTATCCTTTCAACATTAATTTTTCTCAATAATTTATAATATGAAAGTAAAATAGTATTGTTATAGCTAAAAAAATATTTTTGAAAGGATAAGTACCCACTGAGAAAATTTATTCATAAAAATTATTTCACTTGAAAAATTTAAATATTTCAAGAATTTTTGGAACCCAATGATATTTTTTTTGTGAATCAAATGAAGCATTAATTGGACTTAAAATATAACACTTATAAATTAACATGTGTATTTATTACAGACATATCTTAAAAGATCGTAACAACCAACATACACTGATATAAGAATTAAAGAAGTCATTCTCTGACCACTGTTGAAAATATCAAATGGCCAAATATTTAAAACACTAAACATAACGTATGTTTTTCTGTCCGTTACAAGAGCTCCTCCCAAACAGTAAACAGTAACAAAATGATTTTTTTACTTTGGTTGCTATTTCTAGGTCAGCTGTGCTATTTTTAACTATCTATTTCTATTTTTAATTAATAAATTTCAATTCATCTTTCCGATAACGTTTTTAACAGAATAACACATACAAACTCAATATGGGTTAAATTAGGCAAGCAACCAAAATTATTACAGTATAAATGTGACAGATAATAAATTGATGTTAAAAAATGAATATTCCATGACAATTGCTAGGTATTAATGTTGGATTCTCAAACATTCTATATTTGTTTATCGGATCCCTTTTGGCATTCAATAAAATATACGTTGAGTATTTCACCCTTAAACAAACAAATTACATTGTGCGTCTTTTGTAGCGTTACCGCATACTATGTGAGGTATACCGCTAGGTAATTTGTATTCATAAAGGTGTACCAACCCAAAGGTTATTGCGTGATAATGAGAGAACTTAAAAGTTACGGTTACAAGTGTAGATGACATCATTCAAGCCTTCAAAGGTACCCCCGACCATATTTTACTGTACAATTTACGACATTTAAAAGTACTCGAATTTATTAATTACTGGTTTTTATTTAAGCCATTTTCTCTCCCGATAAAGACTGCTAAGATCGAATATCTTTGATACACAAACATTCGACCATGGAAAGGAAAAATTACTAAAATAGATTTTTTTCGATATTCACAGTGTATACAACTTGATACACATTCTATCAAAACGATGTAAGCAGAAAATGCCAAATTAGTACCTAAATTTAGCTTTTAAGATTGAAAAATGAAGGGGCTGTCAAAATTGCGATCAGGAGTAAAGACTTAAAAAAAGGTTTTTTTTTTTTTTTAAATATATTTAATTAATATTAGATAAAGTCAATTAAAAAATAGTTTATCAGTCTTCTTGTACTTCATGGTTGTGTATATTTCATAATTTGGTTTTGACTCAAAATCACCAAAAAACGTTTTTGTCTCTCGTGTAAAATTTGCTGCGTGGGTGTGGGTGCGGGTGCATTCCACAGTCGATATGGAGCATTTCTACCAAATATACTTTTCCAGATATAACATATTATGAGGGCATGGGAAACAAACGGAGCAGTTTTCATACTTTTATATTGCAAATAAAATATCTGAATAAGAAATCTTAATTATTATTATCAGTATTATATTACATTTAATAACTCCCGTGTTTGCTTTGCAGTAATTTGTAAACTGCCGCTTTTTTACGAATTTGATTTTAATTTTTTGCCAACTCTAAACGATGGCACATCTATCTTATTTTCGCCAAAACATGGAATCTGCCGTCCTTGTTTGCAGAGCTCTCATATGCATTTGCACTGTATTATTTATATTTATAAATAGTTGGCAAAATGATTAAGCATATTGAATTACTTTAAGTTTTATATTTTTAATGAGTAAAATAATCGATTTTTCGAATATACATTTCTTCAAATTTTTGCTTAAATTTTTATAACAAAGATCATAAAAATGTAGTCGCTAGCTACTGGTAGATTGACTGCAAGAACCAACTAACCAAGTATGATTACAATGTAATAAAATGAAACAAAATGCTGTATTTTTTGTCATCTTAATTCATATTGATAAAACTAAGCACATATATTTTTTCTCTTTATATATTTTATGGTCTGTCAGTGCTAATTTTGGCAAAGCAAACATAAATAAATATTAATAATGTATACTATCGAATGCCAATTAAAGTAACCACCCAAATAATTTTGGGTTGAGTAATTTAGTAATTGATTTCCATCCCCATCCGTATTATTTCTACAATACTAATTACGAATAAATCTATTAAGCACTTAATGCCGAATGGTTTTACTTTTTGTGACGGTCAATACCGCACAAATTCGTTTTATTCTTTGCCTGTATGTTTGTCAGAATGAACCGGATGTGGTCTCTGACCGGAAATTCAAATGTGTACAAAGAATAATGGTACCATTCAATTTGATCCCAATTCATTTTTAATTGCAGAATCGGGCGAATATTTTTTATGAATTTAATATTTCTATCGCTTCTTGTCAAAGTTTTGACTAAATTCATGGCTATCCAGAAAAATAAGGAACATTAATTTTCAATTTACTTAATTGGAATTTTAAAAAAAACTGTAAACTGCTTGAAAACATGCGAATGTGTCTAGTCTATGGCCATGAATCATGATTAATATAAAAACTAAACAGAACTACAAACCATGATGGTACCTGTAGTCACTTAGTAACGCTATGAAGCTTTCGTTCTACTCAAATGCGTGGTGAAAGGTTAGAGTCTCGATAATTTTTTTTTTTCTTTGATAAACCGATTTCAGAATATTTATCCAAAAGCGTTGATGAATGTCATGCTAAATTCCATCCCACCAACTTTACCAAATAATGAAAACTGAAACTTAAAATTACAGCATAAAAAAATCTGTATACTTTTTTAATTATGTCCAATCATAATGTGAAGCATTTGTACTCGCAATAAGAGCTATTTGGTTTTCAAATACCGGGTTTTGATTTACAACTTAGTGACCCGGTTTCAATATATTTGCATTATTTAATTGAAAATTTTCATATTTGCACTTGAAACCGCCCTGTTTACCAAGAAAACGAAATGAAATGTATAGCTTAATAGCCAGTAAACATCAATGAATGCGTTGAATATATTATATTTAGGTTTTTTTTTTAAAACTATTTTTGCTATGCATTTTGATTCGAATATATGTAATTCTTGAGTACGATCAGGTATAATAAGTCCGCCGCCAAAAAGCAACACCAATTTAGATATTTTTTTTGGTGAATTTTCGATAACCAGTTTTTATATAAGGTTTTCTCCCAATAAAGTTTATCTCAACAGACATATTTCTACCCGAATTGCTTGTTTTTCAGCTCCTACACCTCTTTTTTTCGAAGGGTGTAGAGATATAAAAAAATAGTGAGTGGTTATCTAATCGCTCTTGATACTAACCGTTTTTTTAGGATCGGATGAATGTGAGAGAACTTTATACATCACGTATATTTATTTATGCATTTAAACGGAAATACATACATTGATTGAAATCGGTTGTAGGTACTAGGATTCGAGCCATTGAGTTCCGCAAGCAAAGCTAACGACGTTGTTGACGATTTTAAAATAAGTGTTTTTACTCAGTTTAATGTTTAATACACAATCCCAACGTTCTCACAGTGTATAATTTATAAAACAAAATTATTATCCGTGTAAATAATTATAAGATTCATTCGAAAGTAATTTAATTAGTTGATAATGATGAGTAATTGTTCCTATTTAGTTACTCGTATCTAGATATTAATTTATGTTCACACTGACACATCAAACAAAACGTTTGCGCTTTAGTTTGAATAATTTCAATTATACTTCTAGTTGATTGAAAACACTTTCCTTCGATTTTAAACTATAACTTGTAATTAGTATTGACGTTTAAACATTTTTTTTTATCTAATGGAGGTATCTCAACAGAAGTTTTTCTACGATAACTGTATGTAACTCAGTTACTCAAGCTCTCTTTTTCAAAGAGAATATTTTTTTAATCAATTACAATTTAAGGACATAGGTTTTGTGGTATTAATATTCCCTCTTTTCCTAAGTTTAAATAACTGGGCCTAGCAAAAACAATTAGTCGACCACAAGTGCTGTCTAAGTCCAATCCTTCTATCCCTACTTTCTTTGAAAAAGAGAGTAACAAACAGTTATTTTAGAAAATATTTCTTTTGAGATTCCTCTATTAGGAAGTCACTATCTCAACATTTAGAATTGATATGGATTTAAAAAATATATATATATTCCACGGGTTGTGGGAAAACTAGGTTATCAATCAAAAATATAACGTTGAGCGTAATGAAAGAAATGCTTTATAGATTACTGGTATTTGGGTATGTAACATATATCTTTTGAAATAGAAGCCCATACATAACATAGTGTTCAATTGCATTCTATGTTCTTTTTAAATGTTAATTGCTAAGAAGAAGATAAGTACTAAATGAAAACATAAAAAAATCATTCGGTTACAGCAGTGTCTGCCAAACTTTTTTACTTCGCGGCACACTGGTGAATTGGATTTGTTCCGCGGCACACCAAATAAAAATGCTTTAAAAAACGGAAATGTGGAAAATGTGTCAAGTCGACCACTATATATGTATGTATATGCGAACGCGACAAATATTTATTTGAATACGTAGATGTTGAATTAATTAAAAATGTAAGAAAATTTAAATGAAAAGGCAATATTTAAAATGAAAAATTTTGAAGAGTCTTCCTCCACGGCACACCTGAGACTTCTTGCGGCACAATAGTGTGCCGTGGCACACAGTTTGGCAGACACTGCGTTACAGTGATTTCATCGTTATTACTTAAAAGTAGCCAGTATTTTTCGTTAGTATCATGACTTTGAAAAGTCTAGTGGTCACTCGCAGTGCGAAAGGATTACAAAGGTTTCTAATTATCTAGAATGACTAAAAGATTCTTTAAAAGTTTCACTCATAATGACATCCAGAAATTCAGAATTTAGACAAAGCTCACATTGCTAAATATACACCGTTAACCAGTGGCAAAGAACCAACTTAAATATTTTGAACTCAAATAAAATAAAGACGCACATGTCAATTTAAAATATGGTTTTCACACGTGAACTATGGGTAATTTATGCATGTAAATTTGATTTTAACTATTTTCTTTTATATTGAATAATCAAAAATATTTATTATACCGCTAAAATAAATATTTCTAAGATTTTCAACTACGTGACACATTTACCAAATAGAAAATAAGATTTGGTAAAATTATACTTAATTTTAAGCGCTGTGTCGGAGCACAAGAAAGAGGCTCGCAATTTTCCAGAAGGTGCTTTCGTTGTTCACTCAATCGATAATAATATGCAAAAACTGTTCTAGAATTCAAAATTCTTCTAGCATGTCTTTGTTTATTAAACAAATAAGATTGTCTAATTTTCTGTACGCTTAAATTTTACAGGTCCTTTTAATTCCAGTAAAGAATATAATTTGGATACACTGTTATCACTTACACCATTTTTTAGTTAGTTTATTTTTATAATCCATGTCTGCTCCCAATATAGAGCATATGGCCTCCTTATGGAGGTATTTCAACGGATTTTTTCTACGAGAACTGTTTGTTACTCATAATAGAAAATTTAAATTAGCTTTGATTATTCCACGTATTGTGTTACTAACTACCTTTCAGAGGCATCTTCAGACTTACTATCGCAAAGTTTGCTTAAGTAATGAAGCAAGATTGATTCTAATATTTTAAAATTATGAAATTACAAAATGGAGTTTGGGTTTTTTTCCTTTTAAGGGGAGCAAGGAGGGAGGTGTAGAATTGAAATAAAGCAAACTAATAATGATACTAATGAGTTGCAATCAATCAGATTGGGATTTTTCCTTTTTAAGGGAAGCAAGGAAGGGATTATAAAATCAAAAAAATCAAATAAATATAATCATACTACTAATGACGTTAAACATTACAAACTATTAAACTAATGAGCTGCAATCAATCAGATAGGGTGGTGATTACTCTATTTATTGTAAACAATGTGAGTAGTGGCAAACCACCTGTCCTATTAAGAATATTATTTAATAATATTTCTTTTTTGTTAAGAGTTTTATTAATTTCTAAAAATTCTAAGCTGTTTGTTACTCAGTCGCTCAACCTCTCTTATTTAAAGAGAGTATTAGGGGATAGAAGGATAAAACTAGGACAGGACTAGTGGTCAGCTAATCGTTCTCACTGCACTCGATTCATCACAATCACCCGTGTTTTCGAACAGAAATTGATAAAATCGATCGTAAAAGGAATGTTCGTACTAGGACTCGAACCCGTGAAGTCCGGCACGGAAGCCCACAATGATCAAAGTTGACAAAAGATAATATCTTTTGTTAACTTTGTCTACTCGTTGATCATTATTTTTGGCTAATAAAAATACACTCTTTGTCAATAAAATCGATCATGAACTCTTTTTGTTAACAGGTAAATATATTAAATTCCTCTCAAAGAATTATTGTATAAAGTTGATCACTGTTCCAGTCATACGCTACTTTATACATACTAATCTACATACACTAAGACAATATACCTTATTATTATTGTGGAGATATTTATAACAAATGAGCATCTTTTTTCATAAAATTTTCTCTACAAAAATAAAATCTACCGAACAATTGTTTTGTTTTCGAAATAGAAATTTATCTATTTATTTAATATGTTACTAGGCTGTAAAGAAAATAACATATTGCTTCCAAGTAGCTTAAAATAATAAACTATTTCATACCAAAATATGATATATTAGACATTGTCGCATTACTATTTACAAAGCTGCGTGCTCAAAAGTAATCATTTAAGAACGAAGATCTATTTTGATACCCAAAAAAATATTCCCAAACTCAACTACTGTTCATAGCATTCAATATATCCTTGTTAAAAAAGTAAACGTTAATTTTGTTACTGTTTTTATTTCATGACTTAGCAAAACGAATAATTTCTACAAAACATTGGGTAGTGAGTTCCAAAACGTTGTGTTTAATATGTGATGTTTGGTAGGCAGGTAATTAATGTATTTGGACGGAAATATTAAAGCACGCGAAAAATCTATGACAGAATATAAACTAATATAAAAAAACTTTTTTATACACATCATTGAATCAAATAGAATATTAAAAACTATTATAAAAACATATGGTTTTATATAATAAAACGAAAGAATGTGGCTGGTTTAAATTTCATACAAGACAGATTATATCATATATCTTTTTCGGTATTAAAAAGGTGGTAGCAGGGTAGGCTGGATTGGACTCGGATGGGCTCGTGCGATCCCTTTGTTTAAGATAATGGGAGACGGTGAGCCTCTTGTTAAATAAGTACTTGACTACAATTTCTGACTCATATACTATCTTATACGGTTTTAGTATAACGTTTGAAACTTAAAATTGATGTTAAAAGAACAGTTTCAATTTCAACGTTGGAATTCTTGCAATCTGAGATAGGTAAGTAGACTTTTCATATATTTACATTTTTAGTTTTTGATATATTGTGACAAAACATAAGTATGTTTTGTCTTGTAAGTTGAGCAACTTGAGTAACAAGCCGTTTTATTAGTTACACTTTTGCTGAGATGAAGTCGTTCAGTTGTTCATATGCTTTACATTTGGAGCGGGTTTGTTTTAAGCAAAGTTTTAAACAAGGTGTTTAAAACTAATTTAATGTTTTAGTCAATATTCAACGTGTTTTTGCTGTCAAATTATAGTTAAATAATGAATTATTTTAATTAAAAAATATATTTGGCATTACAGCCAATGCCAATGCACCAAATATTTTAAGGTTGAAAGATCATACGAGAAAAAATCGATGAAACGTTATTGTAACTCACTCAAGATAAACTCGGGGTAAATTGATATCACAGCACTCAAATTTTAAATTAAAAAAAATAAAATCGTCATTGACCTTACCTGAAATTGAACCCAGACCCACCTGTTTGGTAAAGCATGCCTTAGCCCAGTGTTTCTCAACTTGGGGTCCGTAGGCTTTTCGCGGGGGTCCACGTAAACTTTCATTCTTTCAACATTCTCTGTGATAAAGTATGAAAAAAAATTCGGGGGTCCGCAGATTATTGTTTTAAGATTAAGGGCTCCGTGGCATGAAAAAGGTTGGGGAGTACTGCTCTTTTCAGCTAGACCACAGCGGGCGACATTATTTTATATTATTTAATGAAATCTAAATGTGAACTTATTGAAAAAAATGTTTGCCATGACGCATACAAGAATAATGACAGGTGGCACGGCTGCGTAGTATTTTGTAGTTTCATTAAAACAGTAGTGTTTTTAAATAAAATATATGTCACGCGGAGTCAAAACAATTTATTAAGACCTACATTTGTTGCAAGCACCTTATGATTATGCTAATGAAACTAATTTTAAAGTAATAAGTGGTCTACGAAAGACAAATATTTACTTCTTGTCTTCAGAAGACTGGCTGTCTAGTTAAAGAGTTTTGCTTGAGCAGCGAGCTTACTATGTCAGGCGTCGGCCATGGTAAATAATAATGTTAAATTTAGTTTGTACGGAGTTTTATTTAATTTGAAATTCAATCACGTTTTTCTTTTTAAAACTTGGCCGTAGCATCGCCTTAAAATTTTCTTTGTGCTTAAACTCTTCAGCGAACACGACACAACTAAACACAATACCAGTCAATAATAGATTCTCTAATGATGCAGTAAAGTGCTTTTGGAGGCTTTTCTTACAAAGCCTTCTTGATTTAAATAACCGGAAGAGTATTAAAGTGCTTTTATGCTGAAATATTTGATTGGATTTCTTAAAGTGAAGTTTTTAATGCGAAATCTATAGGAAAAAAGTATAAGCATTACTTTATTGTTGAAACTTATTTTGTTTTGTGAGTTTTTTACGAATTTAGAACCATTATTCAAATAATGATGGTGATATATTACAGTTTGTTTCATTATTATTATAAATATTCAATATTTTAAGTATTTATTTCATTTCTAGCATAACGCTTCAAAACAATGGTTGTTATATAAGTGTTATATAAGTGTTTGTAATTTTCAACACATTTAGCTTAAGAAGCATCTATCACTGCTAGGATTTTTTTAATGTTCACAAAGGAAACTTGAAACGTATTTATAATATATATAACAGTATATTTTTAATGATATTTAATACTCTACGTTTAGTTTTACTTGACTATTAAAAACGAATTTTAACTTTAATTTCATCTCTCATTTAATAAATGGCAAGTTGCTTTAAAATGGGCTTGCAGTCAACAAAAAATTTGCTGAATGACTTGTTAATTTGTTTCTGCGGTAAATTTTAAATGAAAAAATTCAAATGTTTTATTTCACTAAAATGTACAGAAAAAATAACTTGTCTTGTGCTGTTAATTTTAAAATGTAATGTTTTTTATTGTTTTGTTTGCGAAATATTTGCTAATGTTCTTAGCTGACCTACAAAACCAAGCAATGATACTGTTTTTTTGCCTATTGAAAAAAAAACCTGAAGGTTTGAAGGTTGAGAAATATTTAAGTTATATTTTCCTTAAAGTATTTGCGAATTTACGCACTACAGGAAATCTATTAAACTTTACAGTTTGAGTGTTTTTTAATTTGAAAAATATTTTTTTGAAATACAGTTTATTAGGAAACAAGTAAGGAAAAACCTGAAAATTAACATGTTCAGACAAACGTACAGAAAATCACCATAAATAAACACAGTCCAATTGAGTATGGAAATATAAACGTCATTGATTTATTAAAATGGGTGTTATTATACGGTCGTTCAATTTCCGTTTGGTTATTTTAAATGTAGAATTTGAAACAGTTAATTGCAAAAAAAACACATGTTTCATATTAAAATAAACGCTTGGTGATTATAAAAGTAATCGTCCCTCTTAAAAGCATTGCTGGCTATTTGAAACTATTTGCTTTAATAGTTTTGTCGGAATATGATAGTTTTCTTTAAAAGTGCTTTTGTCCTTAGTGAATGCTTCATTTAATTTTACTATGGACTGGCGGAGACCTAATTATTTGCATCTCTCATTCGGAAAACATCCCATTGTTTATCGAGAAGAACACTACATACAGAACTAAAGCACCCACCCGAAAACATTTTCAGTCAAAAGCCATGTGTTTATTATAACATTATCATGCCTTATGGCATGTAGGATAGAGCCTTTGCTTAGAAACTTCACGGGGCTTTGTTAAATAAGAAAATTATGAACTATTCTCATACAATACGATAGTGTGGAAAGTTTATACGTGGTTGCGATATTAATTCTGTGTATAAAACAGAATAAACTTTAAATAAACAAGATATTTAATATCAAGGTTATGTATGAAATTAAATTTGATCAAATTGTTTTCCCACCTTTTGAACTACAAATTGTGACACGTGTATTTCCTTTTTGAGACGCATCATCAGACAATCTACTGTTACGTTTACCTATCTTATTTAAAATGCTACTTTTTAAATACATATATATAAATAATATAGGTGGATCACCTTGGTTGAACCCATTCCATTGAGTTATGGCACACATAATTGAAATAACTAGTTTATAACTTATACTATCAATGTTTGTATCATACTTCCTCTCTGCGTTCCCGAGAAAAAGACAAACCACGACTTTTATTTTGTACCATAATATTTGAATCAATTTTTAGTTTATTTGTAAACGTTGCGATAGTCTGTCTGATGATGCTTCTTAAAGAGGCGAAATACGAGCCACAAGTTGTAGCACAAAAAATGAAATAACAAAATTATTCAATTGAATTTAATATTAAAAATGAACTTCCACAAAGTCACCGCCAAATCTATTAAAGATAATAATGTTATATACTTACTAAAAAGTATATTAGCTTAATTCAAGATGAAAAATCAATCGTAAAGGAAAAGCTTATATTATTTTATTACTTTTGTATTTGCATCGCACTAATATTTATCGGGTCTAAAAACATAAATCGACTTTCATAATTGATTAGGGTAGACGAAAGCTAATAAACATAAACCATTTGGCTATGAGACTCGAAGATCGTTTGAAAGTTTAAAGCATTTTTCTCTTCTTCTTTGGGGCCAAGTTGACAATCCTGAAATTCTCATGACTATTAACTTACATGCTCAAAATTTATTCTTACGAGGGCGAAACATCAATCAGGAAATTTTGTTTTTGAAAACTTTTTCCTCGCGTAGGACGTATGAGTCGCCGGTTCCACGGCTGTACGGCTGATCAGCTCATTGCCTAGAGAAGTGGACATTTTTAGTAACAATATTTGCGAACTGTTTGTTATGTTTTACTTTTTTATTCATTGATTTTGTATATCCTAAATATTTGTATTATGTGCTGTTGCATTATATTATTTTGTAATGTTTTTTTTTAAATATTTTAATTATATTTTTCAAGTGCATGGTGAGGGGCGTAAGCTTTAATGCCATGTACTGTACTTTTGATTTTTAAAGAATAAACAAACTATAAACAATAATAGTAAAAAAATAAATTAGCACAACTAGAGAGGTAATAATACAAAACTTTACCGTTGTCTATCCATCGTTAGATTTCTTTGTTTCATATTTTATATGTACAGAAGTAAAATTTACCTTTATGAGCATTAATGAATTACTTATGTAAGATTTGCGAAATATATTCCAAGATTATTTATACGACATAATTTACGACGGCAAACAATGTAAATTCTAAGGTATTGTCCTTCTGTCTAAGGAGACTGATAAATGCCACCTGTCTGGTGTTGACGAGAAGATAACAATAATGTCACCCCAAATCTGCAGGGTATCTGTTCGACCTTAAAAAATTCAAAGCCTGAAAATATTCCAGAAAACATTTTACCAAGCAAATACATTTTTTTTGTTTTGAAAAAGATGGCTGCCTATGATATACAGTCTTGTTTGTCACACTGCTTACAAGCGAGCAAATTTCGACACTTTTTTTCTAGTGGAACTTTTACTATTCGATAGTAAGTTTGAAAGTGAAAAAATCTTTAGAAAATGTGTATTTTTCTTAATTGCTATATTTATTTGCCTGTGCCATGATTGTATAATCATTTTAAGGCAAAAGTTTACTTTGTGTATTATAAAAAACAAAATAATGAAGCATAGATTGTTTAAGAAAATCATATATAATACATAACGTGACGTACTCATTTGACGGTAAAAAAACGAATTGCAAAAATGTGCATTAATCGAAAGTTATTTACACCATAATATGTTAATACGTCACAGGTAAAGTACGAAATCTCGTCAATTTATCAATTTTCTACTCAATGTATACATTAACTAGTAATTTTAGTCGAAGCTTACAATTTTGCAATTTAAATTCACTATGATCAATATATCGACTGTAGAAAGGAAAAATAGCGTAACCCACAGTTTTCCAAAAACAGTTTTTTTCAATAATCACAATGTATACAATTTTATACACGTTCTATCAAAAGGATGAAAGCTGAATGTGCCGAATTAGTATCTAAATTTAGCTTTTAAGTTTGAAAAAAGAAGGGTCTTCAAAAGTTGCGATCATGAAAAATGACTTAAAAATAGGTTTTTCTAGAACAATTTATTAAATTAATATTAGGCTGAGATAATAAAAAAAACAATTTATCAGTCGACGTTCACTTCAAGGCTGTGTATATTTCATAATTTGTCTTAGGCCCAAAATCATAAAAAAACGTTTTTTGTGCCTCCTATAAAATTTGTTATGTGTGGGTTTCGTCCTTTTTTCTTTACACAGTCATTGTGGATTATGTAAAAAATACTAATAAAAAATACGCAGAATAATTAATATCGATTGCTAAAAAATATAACTACTTCAGGTTGCAAGAGTGAAGAATTTTAAAATTAACGCAGATATAGACAGTTAATATTATTTTTTCCTACAATTCCATGATTCAAACGTCATACCTAATCAATCGTTAATAATATAACGCATTTCAAAACAAGAATTGGTTTGACCTGTGAATATTGTTTTTTTTTCCTTCAACAAGGAGATCGCCGATTTACATAAATTTTGACAAGAGGCTCGAGAGAGAGAGAGAGAGCTCCTACTAGCCCCCTCCAGCCCACTTCTGAATACAATGTTTAGCTAACGTAAGCCGCGATAAAAATTGTTATAAAGCATTTTTTAGAGTGGTAAGCAATACAAATATATGTATATATGTAAACAAGTTAGGTAAAGTCAATTTCAGTTTTACAAAAAGATGTCAGATACCAGCAAAAACAAAAAAAAAATGTTCAAACTTTTCTGTTGAATTAAACATGAGATAGAATTTCAATGGAAATTATATTAAAATCTTGGTTTCATCTGTTTTTTCCCCATAATCTCTCATATACTATTCATCTATCTATATCAGTGTCTGCCAAACTGTGTGCCGCAAGAAGTCTCAGGTGTGCCACGGTGTAAGAAGCCTAAACTTTTAAATGTTTTTCAATTTAAAATAAATCCAACATCTACACATTCAAACAAATATTTGTCACGTTCATACATAGTGGTCAACGCAACATATTTTCCACGTTTTCTATTTTAAATGTACATTTCTTTTTTAAGGCATTTTTATTTGATGTGCCGCGGTATAAGTCCCATTCACCAGTGTGCCGTGAAGTAAAAATGTTTGGCAGACACTGATCTATATCAAGATCGATCGGAAAATCGTACTACCGTGAAATCGCAATATTCCTCAAGGTCATACATGTCAAACACATCTGAAAGCTTCACCCGTAATCATTCTCCCCTTATCGTTGTGTTCAAATAGCATTTAGCCAGAAGGCGTTTGGCTTAAATTACGAATTTGAATCCAACATACAAACTAATGACTCGGATTTTCTGAGATGAGAATAATGTTATGCGAACCAACGTTTTGATAGATAACCTATCGATAATGATAAACAAATACAAATTAATAAGGAATATTTAGATTGCAGAATTTGGATAATAATACTAAATAAATACATCCAATATATATATATCAATATTTGACTTCTCTTAAACAAAAAACAATAATCAAAAATATGTTATTTTTGTGGATACTCCATATAGTTTTAACAGATCAATATTACAAACTTAGCTTTCAACCTAGTTCAATTATATGTACTATTGGTTTTAAAGCATTTTATATGATACATCAGGTGGCATTGGTACTTATCAACATTTCTTTACACTCACGCACACACACACGCATAGAATGTGATATAATATATGTTATAATACTGTTGCAATACTGGCATGCAATAATATATATCGGGAGGTAGTTTCACTTGACAACATCCAGAAAAACATTCAGTTCGAGTGCATTCGTTCACTGGATAAAACCAGAAGATGCCGAAAGGCAAAACCCGGGTCGTTATCGACAAAATTTATGGAAGTGTTCAGAGTAAAAATAATTCAAATTTAACATTAAATTTTCATCAAGCACCTTCAGTCGAAATTCTAAATTATAAAATATAATAAAAATAAAAAAAACAGTACACAATGCATCAAAATCAACATACAAAACCAAGAAATGAAAAAAGTAAAACCTAACAAACAGTTCATAAATATGTATTGTTGGCGCTAAAAGTTGGTCAAAAACGAATAAAAACGTTAAAAAATTCACGGTTTCATAAAATTCATAGCATTTGAAAATATGCCTAAAAATATTTCTGATGTTATAAATGAAAGATTATATTGATTGTAATAGACAATACAGTCCTACCAAATGTAATAAAGAGTTTTGTGAGAATCTAAAATTTTCTACGTGTCACCTTTTCAAATAGTTATTGAATTTATTTTTGTTGTTGAAATTATTGGAAAACTTTTGAAAGTAACAACGCGCACGCTTAAGGTTATTCAAAAACTTTTCCAGCTTTATTTAATTAAAAGTAGATGTCACGAGTTGGAAAATTTTACGACTTCGGAAAATCAGAAAAAAAAAACTTTCAAAATTAATGGAAATGTGATTTGGTGGTCGTCGGTGGAAAAAAAAAATGCTCACCTCACAAAAATATTTGATTTAAAACGAAATTATTGAATTGATTTTATATTATCTATGTTTACGTAGACTGGTACTAGTAAATTGCAATGTCATTAAATAAGTTCTTTTAAATAATTATTTAATATCAATGAGAGCTTAAAAATCATATAATATAATTAAGTTTGTTCTTTGGCTTCTGATTTGCTAAATGAATAATTGTTAGCTTAACTGTTAAATTAATACATTTGGGAAGGATAAGCAATGTTGCCATTGCCCTCGCCACAAGTTTTATCTAATATTAAATTAATAATTTATTATTTCATAATGAAGCCTCTAAAACCATCTGTGCCGTCTATTAATCATTTCTACGAAGCCTATAGAAGGAGTTACCAAGTCTTTTCAATCTGAACGCATAGCTGCAGATAAAAATGAAAAAAAAACCTCAGTTAATTAGTTTTGATACACTTTTTAGCGAAGTAAATTATTTTTAATAAAACGCTATCAAAGAATTAGTACGCGCCGTTTAAGTAAAATATGCTGATAAAAAATAAAATTGAATAGTTTTTTTTCGTCATGTATCAAATCATTTCAATATTTTTGTACCTTTTATATGTTTTCAGTGGGGAACGTACAGTGTGCAGCACCACTAACATTACATTTTTAGCGATGTTATATATATTAATATAATATATTAATAATATTATTATGAAAGTAAATATTTGCCGCCTGTGTGGTCAAGTGGTCAACGTCGTTGGCTTTAGTTAAGGAGGTCACGGGTTCGAATATCTGTATGGACAGTTTTATAAATTGATTTTTCAATCGATTCATGAATTTCTGTTCGAAAGCATGGATGTATGTGATGTCTTTTATTACTCCCACTCACCCATTCTACTCTATAAACGAGGCGTATTGAGAGCGTCCTGTCTTAGCCTTATCTTTCTATTCCTACTCTCTTTAAAAAAAGAGAGGTTGAGCAGCTGAGTAACAAGCAGTTCTCGTAGAAACACTTCTGTTGAGATAAACTCCATCAGTAGTTCATATTCTTCACATAAGGAGCGCATATGGTAGAAAAAAAATATAAGCTTTTACAACAATACCGTAAAACTTTTCTTTTTCACTTACTTCACCATAGAGTTTTGTCGATTTCAATACACTTTCAATTTTTGACATTAGATATTTTTATTTACATTAATATTTTTTAAACTCAATTTTTTCTCTTACAAACTGTGTTACGTGTTTTTCCTCTTTAAGAAGCATAATCAGACAGAACATCACAAGATTTACAAATAAACTAAAACTTGATTCTAATTGATTTAATTTAAAGACCCCTGGTAGAAGAGGTCGGCAGTATTTAAAAAGCTTCCGCGGCCCATGAACAAGCACCTACAGCCTACAGAAAAAGCTCTGAAAGGGAGTGAGCTTAAAAAACTGCGGCAGCATCATCTCTACAGCTTCCGAATAAAATCCCGCAGGAAAATTATTTCCCTTTTGCCAACATGACACTTCGGTTTCGTCTCTCTTTTATGCTAAGTACCATTCTGCACAATCATATTACATCTGTTTACTAAAATATTATCAAATAATATTAAAATTATAAAATAAGCATATTTGTGTCTCGATATCATATTGAAATAATAATATTAAACTAAAAAGACATCCAATATTGTAAAAATATTCAAAATTATTTTGTAAAGACTGTTTTTTATTGTTATCCGTGTTCGCTCCTAATCTAGACCATATTCCTCCCTAGTAGAGGCAACTCAACCAATTTTTTTCTACCAGAACTGCTTGTTACTCAGTTTCTCAATCATACTTTTTTCGTCAGTAGATCAGACTAGGAAATCGACTGATGATAAGCAAATCGCTCTCTTTGTGATAAGATAGGTGGGAGGAATTTTTAGACATCACAAACACCCATGCTTTCGAAGAGAAATCGATATTAATAAAATGAACTTGTGAGGTCCGTTAAGGAAACCAACGACGTTGACCACTGCACCACGTATCCGACAAGAACCAATCAAGGTAATAGCCGATGGCATAAGTCATTGTTTTGAGTTCGGCCTCTAGTTTCCTTAATATTTTGAATGTTTTTTTTTTAAATCCAAAGAGTTATTCAAGACATAGTTTGTCACATGTAGTTGTTACCGCGTGATTTTTTCACCATTTTCAAATTTGATAAAGTGAAATGAATGGATACTTGATGTATGGGAGATCGTTCGCTTCTATTGTTATTTACTCCGGAACGTCAAAAATAATGGTAGTTCTCGAAAAAAATACGCATTGACTAATAATAATAAATAGTTGACAATGCACGCCATGAGAGAAACTGGCCCTGACCCTTTTAAAAAAAGAGTAAATAAAGTACAAAGTAATACTGTTTTTTTATTAATACAATAAACAGTGGTGGATTACCCTATAAGCGCAAGAGGCGCGCGCTTGGGGCCAACGAATCTTGGGGGCCTCAATGATAGCATATATTATATAAACCCTTACATTTTAATTTCAGTTTTCAATATTCATTATTATTCTACGAAGAGGATTGCAGCACTTTGATGTTATTTGAAAAGCAGGGCCTTCAAAATTTATTGCGCCTGGGGCTTTCAAAGTGCTTAATTCGCCACTGATAATGAATAGTTACAAATTTAGTTGGTTACTGATTTCCCCGTTCTATAAAGTGACCGCGATGATATTTACGAAAATGGTTTTGATAATTGTATAAACTTGTATTCTATTTTTATAAATATAATGCCTTTCCACCAAAAAAGCACCTTACAAGTAAAGATCAATGCATATTATTTTTAGTGATATTGTTCATTGCTTTTAAGGTCAGCAAATAAAATATATAAACTGATATGCGCTGTATTTAAAAAATGATAGTCTTTATAAGCAGAGAAGTTTGCTTTGTAAAATTAACATATTATTATGAAAAAAAAACCTTTTACTTCAAAAATATAATGATGACGTCATCGTGATAAAGAAAAACCTTGTTGAAACTTTTCCGTAAAAAACGTCGTGATAAAAGTCTGCTCGGAATAACACAGTAATGTTTTGAAGGAGATATTTTGTAAGGAAAATACTGATGCTTATCTTTTAAGGCCACATATTACTGGCAACACTTAATGTCATTTCTGAATAAGCTTGTAATAGGTAGATAGGTGCTTAACTTACAAAATGCTCTTCGCGTTTAAAGAAAATGGGGGTTTTCGTTTCATAACCGCTTTCAATATTGGTAAAATATCTACGAAAATATGTTTTTGGCAGTAATGTATATTTTATTTATAAAAGCAGCATAAAAACTGTATCCAACTGTTGACGTACACCAGCGGTAAAAAACCATCTTTTTACGTATATTTATGGTATTTACATTTTGTTTTTACTCTACTATTTTGTTGAGTTATTTTATACACTTATACGCGCGCTATAAAAACAATAACAAGCAATGTTTTAAAATGTATGTTCATATAATATAACTAAAAATATATTTTCCGTTTTAAAAATCTATTATTGATACACGTTTGTAGTAGCAAACATAGTGAATTTTCGATATAGTGTTTCTAAAGCTTTCTATTTTAAAGAAAATATAGATAGGGCCTATGACAGGCTTCACTATATTTTTGGAAATTGATGGATGGAAGTGGAATTTTAAGCATCATAGCTATAAATTTCCATATACAAAAATCCATAAATCGATTTGAAAAGCAATTTATAAAACTGTCCATTTTGGGTTTCGAGCTTGCGAGAACCACAATCAAAGCTAACGACGTTGTTACTTGACCACGACCCGACAAATATTTTAACAAATCGAGAAAAAATGTCAAAGTGGTTGAGTATTTTACAGCTTATTTTGTCGAATTCATATTTTTCTCTCTTTTAAGCTTCAGCAAATGAGTTTTGATTGAAAATTATATGATACCCAGTAGCACCAGTTAATGAGGAAATTGTTAAAAGTTGTTAAATGAATTGTACTCGAATAAAAAACCTATGATTTTCAAACTATCCAGCATATGTAATAATGCATGTGGCGTGCTTTATAATTAATTTCGTAACCCGTGAAAAAAAATGATACATAATAGAAAATTTAAATTAACTTTGATTATTCCACGTATTGTGTAACTAACTGTGACACGTGTTTCGCCTCTTTCAGAGGCATCTTCAGACTTACTATCGCAAAGTTTGCTTAAGTAATGAAGCAAGATTGATTCTAACCTTTTAAAATTATAAAATTACAAAATGGATTGGGTTTTTTTTCCTTTTAAGAGGAGCAAGGAGGGGGGTGTAGAATCGAAATAAAGCAAACAGATAATGATACTAATTTTACTAATGAGTTGTAAACAATCAGAATGGGATTTTTCCTTTTTAATGGAAGCAAAGAGGGGATTATAAAATGCAAACAAATTTAATCATACTACTAATGACGTTAAACATTACAAACTATTAAAACTAATGAGCTACAATCAATCATCTAGGTTTGTGATTACTCTATTAATTGGAAACAATTTTAGTAACGGGGAACCGCCTGTGCTATTAAGTATATTATTTAATAATATTTCTTTTTTGTTAAGAGTTTTATTAATTTCTAAAAATTCTAAGCTATTCATCTTTAAACCCTTTTTATTTACTCGGTGGAGTATTTCTAAATTACAAATCTGATTAAAATTATGATTATTTTCTATTAAATGATTGGCAAACTCAGAGAAATTGTTACTTTTTAGACATCTTATATGTTCTTTAATTCTAATATTAAAGTTTCTACCTGTCTGTCCAACATAAGACGCTTGACAGTCTCCACAAGAGAGTCGATAGATACCACTCTGTGACGATGAATCTACGCGATCTTTACTGTTCAATAAAATTTTACCTAAATTATTTACTGTATAAAACGCGGGTTCTATATTGTCTGGCAAAAATTTAACTATCTTTGACGAGATGTCTCCTAAATAAATAATTCTACGCCAGTTTTTAATATTATCGTTTGCTTTCTTCTCTCCTGAAAAAATATTATTTACTATGAGTTGTTTAACTTGCTTACGTTTAAGTAAGTTAACTACTACGTCTGTGTTGTAACCATTATTTACAGCTATCTGTTTAATAATGTTTAACTCTAATTCAAAGTTGACTTTAGTGAGAGGGATGTTAACTAATCTATTAATCATTGCATGGAATGATGAGAGTTTTTGCGACCACGGGTGAATTGATTGATGGTGAATGACGACATCTGTATAAGTAGGCTTTCTGTAAATGGCAAATTCTAATCTGTTGCTATTATTTTTCTTTATTGTTATGTCAAGAAAATTTAAGGTTTTTTGTTGCTCGATTTCTAGTGTGAATTTAATATTTGTATGCAATGAATTTAAATGACGTAAAAAGGTATCTAACTGTCTATCTGTTCCTGTCCAAATGCAAAAGATATCGTCTACATAACGATACCAAGTTTTTACATTTTTAAGTAACGTGTGATTTGACTTAAAGAGATTATTCTCAAAATAATCCATAAAAATATCCGCGAGCAAAGGTGAAATAGGACCACCCATAGGTAATCCTACCGATTGTTTGTAAAATTTTTTATTAAACAAAAAATAGTTTTGTTCAATACAAATATTAAAAAGTCTAAGCATTTCTTTAACGACGTTGCTATTAATATCCGAAAAAGTTAAAATTTCGCTGACTATATTTTTGCACTCTTCCGTTGGTACGTTAGTAAATAAATTTGTTACGTCGAATGATACTAATTTACAATTACTAGTTAATTGTATGTCTTTGATTTTTTCTGTGAAGTCTATGCTATTCTTAACTGTATACTTCGGTTTAAACACGTTGTAAGAATTAAAAACGTCATTTAATTCACGGGCGATTTTGTAAGATGGAGAACTACAAAAAGATACCACGGGACGAATCGGTATCAAGGGTTTGTGTAATTTGGGTAAGCCAAATAATCTCGGAGCTTGTGGGTTTAAATTAATAACTTTATTTTTATTTAAGTAGAAAATGATAGGGCAGTTTTTGACACACGTTTTTACCTCATCTTGAAATTTGGATGTAGGATCCTTGTTAAGTAATTGGAAATGATCTCCTTTCGACAAGAAGTCTTCTACTTTCGATGTATAATCTAATGAGTTTAAAATTACTATGGAATTGCCTTTATCTGCTTTCGTCAGAGTAAGGTTTTCTCGACGTAAAATATCTTTGATATTTTTCGCCGTCCGCATATCGGAATTCGATGATTTCAATGAGTTTAAGTCTAATTCTTTTATTTGTTGGGCACAAATATGTTTAAAAGCAACTGGTTGTTTGAATAGAGCAACATCTAAATCTACTGCTAGATTTTCAACACATTTGTCTAACATACTGTTGGAGATGTTAAATTTAAGGCCTTTTGACAAAAGGTTCATTTCTGAGACACTGAATGTATGTGATGACAGGTTCTTAACACGATCAAAGAATTTATGAGAGCTAAAATGTCCTGACGTCTGTGTAACCGAAAACGTTTGGATTTTATGGGATTCGATCAAAACATCTAGTTTTTTATTTAATGTCAGTCTCTTTGCATGTGACAATTTGCTAGCTAGTGTTCTCACATTATCATCAAATATATCCCATTCAATTGGATGTAAAACATGTACTAACTCGGAGTGTAAAAATTTCAAATTGAGCTTAATATTGTCTCTCACTACAAACAATGATTTCACTTCACCCTTCAACCACTTCACTTTTGCGAATTCCAATGCACTGTTTGCCGCAAAACTCTTGCACTTTGAATTTAAATTTAAATTGATGTATTTAGGAATGACTTTATTTTTCAAACAATTCTGATTAAAAAAGATTTTTTGACAAATTATGGAGTATTTAATAAACAATTTACGATATAAAAGCGCCTTTTTTGCCGTACTGGCTATTTTAATACTTTCGATGGTTTCGGCGGTAACTTTGTGGAAGTTCATTTTAATAGAAAATTTAAATTAACTTTGATTATTCCACGTATTGTGTAACTAACTGTGACACGTGTTTCGCCTCTTTCAGAGGCATCTTCAGACTTACTATCGCAAAGTTTGCTTAAGTAATGAAGCAAGATTGATTCTAACCTTTTAAAATTATAAAATTACAAAATGGATTGGGTTTTTTTTCCTTTTAAGAGGAGCAAGGAGGGGGGTGTAGAATCGAAATAAAGCAAACAGATAATGATACTAATTTTACTAATGAGTTGTAAACAATCAGAATGGGATTTTTCCTTTTTAATGGAAGCAAAGAGGGGATTATAAAATGCAAACAAATTTAATCATACTACTAATGACGTTAAACATTACAAACTATTAAAACTAATGAGCTACAATCAATCATCTAGGTTTGTGATTACTCTATTAATTGGAAACAATTTTAGTAACGGGGAACCGCCTGTGCTATTAAGTATATTATTTAATAATATTTCTTTTTTGTTAAGAGTTTTATTAATTTCTAAAAATTCTAAGCTATTCATCTTTAAACCCTTTTTATTTACTCGGTGGAGTATTTCTAAATTACAAATCTGATTAAAATTATGATTATTTTCTATTAAATGATTGGCAAACTCAGAGAAATTGTTACTTTTTAGACATCTTATATGTTCTTTAATTCTAATATTAAAGTTTCTACCTGTCTGTCCAACATAAGACGCTTGACAGTCTCCACAAGAGAGTCGATAGATACCACTCTGTGACGATGAATCTACGCGATCTTTACTGTTCAATAAAATTTTACCTAAATTATTTACTGTATAAAACGCGGGTTCTATATTGTCTGGCAAAAATTTAACTATCTTTGACGAGATGTCTCCTAAATAAATAATTCTACGCCAGTTTTTAATATTATCGTTTGCTTTCTTCTCTCCTGAAAAAATATTATTTACTATGAGTTGTTTAACTTGCTTACGTTTAAGTAAGTTAACTACTACGTCTGTGTTGTAACCATTATTTACAGCTATCTGTTTAATAATGTTTAACTCTAATTCAAAGTTGACTTTAGTGAGAGGGATGTTAACTAATCTATTAATCATTGCATGGAATGATGAGAGTTTTTGCGACCACGGGTGAATTGATTGATGGTGAATGACGACATCTGTATAAGTAGGCTTTCTGTAAATGGCAAATTCTAATCTGTTGCTATTATTTTTCTTTATTGTTATGTCAAGAAAATTTAAGGTTTTTTGTTGCTCGATTTCTAGTGTGAATTTAATATTTGTATGCAATGAATTTAAATGACGTAAAAAGGTATCTAACTGTCTATCTGTTCCTGTCCAAATGCAAAAGATATCGTCTACATAACGATACCAAGTTTTTACATTTTTAAGTAACGTGTGATTTGACTTAAAGAGATTATTCTCAAAATAATCCATAAAAATATCCGCGAGCAAAGGTGAAATAGGACCACCCATAGGTAATCCTACCGATTGTTTGTAAAATTTTTTATTAAACAAAAAATAGTTTTGTTCAATACAAATATTAAAAAGTCTAAGCATTTCTTTAACGACGTTGCTATTAATATCCGAAAAAGTTAAAATTTCGCTGACTATATTTTTGCACTCTTCCGTTGGTACGTTAGTAAATAAATTTGTTACGTCGAATGATACTAATTTACAATTACTAGTTAATTGTATGTCTTAAGCAAACTTGTATTGTATGTCTTAAGCAAACTTTGCGATAGTAAGTCTGAAGATGCCTCTGAAAGAGGCGAAACACGTGTCACAGTTAGTTACACAATACGTGGAATAATCAAAGTTAATTTAAATTTTCTATTAAAATGAACTTCCACAAAGTTACCGCCGAAACCATCGAAAGTATATAAAAATGATACAAATATATATCCGAACGAGTTGACTATTGATGGAAAACTTGAATAAATTATGTTTTTTTAAATAAATATATATGTACATATAGAGTTTATCAGCGAAAGATTTATATAAAATAAAACATTTTACAATTCAAATGTTTCTCATTAGTAAATAATACTGTCGTTGAAATTAAAACATTCAACTTAAACTTTCAGCGCTAAAAGCTCAAAACAAATATGCTCAAAAAAATTAGAAACAAATGTGATATTTTTCAGCGTTCAATTTCACCTTATGTTTTCATTGGGTTGAAATAACTATGCCGGACACATTATTTCAATCTGACGAAAACATGATTTTACCGAATCCAATATATTATATTGTATCTTGAAGCTTTCTATTATTACTGTATCATGTTAACTATTCAAATTCAAAGCGAAATTTGAAATTTGTAAGCGTGGAAGCACGTTCAAACTTACGACACAGCCCTATCAGAGACCATTAGTTGTACCAACAATGAAAGAAAGGTAATGTTTGATAGTTTTTGTAACTGAGTATATAATATTTGTGAGCGCAAACAATTTGTAGTATTGTAAGTTTTTACACTCTCAAAATAGTATAATATCGCACTCTTATTACAAAACCACCACAAGCAAAAAATATCTGTTCAGTATTTATGATGGTGTATCTATTGAAGCTTGTACTATTTTTTAATTATACAAATTATTGCTGTATTGCTATTTCAAACAGTGAGGTATACAACGATTGGGACACTCCAGTATTTAGAGGATTTGTAATACGATTAACTTACGACATGTTATTTGGTTTGCAGTAATGTTGTTCCAGGGATGCGATATGACCCATTATCTATTAAACATAATAAATAAGAGCTGAAAAACCTACGGTATTTTTACTGAACATTTTATTGTTTAAATTACAATAATTACATCGAAGATTAGTATTCTTCATTAGTTTATTGAAGAGGGTTTTAGATTAACCATAGGGTTATCAAGGTTTAAGGTTGACATATATATATAACAATTAAAAGTTTAACTTAAATAAAGTATATCTGAGTGAGTAAGTTTTTTTTATCGATATTAGTAGTAAATTTACAGTGGATCATTAGAAACGTAAAACCATATTTTAAATAAAAGAGTCCGTTTTGCTACATTCAAAATTGGCTTCGGTCTGGAAAAAAACGAACGAAGTCGTTCTTCGATTTAAAAAATGTTTATTTTTTCTAATTCTTTTGTCTGATAAAACATGCAAATTAACAGAAATAAAAATTTTCTGATATAAAAAAATAATGCAAAACTGCATAAGTAATACATAGATTTTACGTTATATTAAAAAAACTAAGAGATCGAAAATATTTATTACCCGATAATTACTTTTCTACAATTTTAAACATACAAATTTAGAAAAATCTAAAAAGATTTATTTTACAACTTTATAGTTAGGTACCGACGTTATAGGTGGAAAGCACGCATCCTTAAAAATATTTTTTGAATTCTTTAAAAAAGCGATAGAATATTTTATCTCAAGTATAACATTTTAAATTAAAATTGTAAATAAACCGTTTACTTCTCGGGAGAATTATGATCATTTATCATCCTTATAAATAACTAGTTTCAAATTAATACGAAAATACTTTTGCAGTTGAGTTTTTGTCATTTAGCAGCACTCCCGACTCTTTATTAATTCTCTAGAGAAACTAGAGATATGCAAAATTGTATCTGTTTTATTTTTATCGTAATAATATTTTAATTTTTAAATTCATTTTTAAATAGCATTTTAATTTCCCTCGTTGGTCACCGAAGTCAGATGATATTACACTCAATAGTTCTATGGCTTCTTATTTACACATTAACGCGTTCAAAAATTGTACTTCCTTAATAAAATCTTTATCAAATTTAAATCGTTAAAATTTTGTACACGTCTATATTTTTTTTTAACAAACGACCCGAGTTTTGACTTTCAATATATTCAAACATTGAAGTGCACGGATGTGGTCAAACTCTTTGCAATACTACTTAGTGGTTATGATATTTTTTTTAACATACAAAAGATACACTGAATACCTGAAAATACCGATGAGCAAATTCCGGCATTTGTGATAAAACTAATCTAAGTGTAGAATATCTCAACGGCTTAAATTTGATTTTGAAATTTCATCAAGCGTTTTTCTAAAATTTTATATTTTTCAAATAGTTTATAAAGCCGTACCCATTTCATGGTCTATTTTGATGTTTCAATCATCCTGATATTATTCTTACCATCTGTGAAACTGGAAGTTGAATAATTATTATAATAACACTTCTATTAAGATATCCCGTTATAATAATAGCCAAATATATCGCAGTATTTCGTGTGCTGAAAATTTAATATCAATCTAGATTTTATCTGTTGCTCCAATATAAAGGTCAAAAATTATATGGCAGTTTAAAAATACTACTCTTATATAAAAGAGGAATTGAAAAATTGATTTTTTGATAAGCACGTTTCATAGATAAGCATCTGCCTTGTAAGAGATTAAACATTTTTTAGGTGACAAGCTTGAGAAAAAATCAGTGCTTTAATTCCTAAATTACGCATTATTTGTATTAGTATAAAATTTATAATTATTACTGGAAAATTCATTAAATTATTTTTCTATCGATACCATGTTCAAAAACAATGATGAAATCTCAAATGCATTATGACAAACCTTAATGCATAATTTGTTGATCACATCCTTGTATTATATTTTTACGTTTACTGCGTACATAATATAAGGAACAAATCTGCTCTTTTGAATACTTTCGTCTATTTATAATACCCGAACACAGTCATATATATTTAAAATCATCTTGTAAATTACACTACGAAATTTATAAAATAAAATAAAAGAATATGAATCAAGTGGCTACTAATAAAATTACATATTTTTTACCGGAAAACGTTCAATTACTTTAAAATTATTATTGTGTTTTACGCAAGACAAAGTTTCAAGCGATTCTCCGAGATGTAAATATTTTAGTGCATTTTATTTAAAACAAAACAAGCTTATTTGCCCAAGGGAATTTAACCTCGGATGTTGTTCTGATTAACCTTACTATCTTTATGAAGGGATTTGTATTAAATCGCTTAAAACTGCTTGAATTTCTGTTCGAATTATTAATTTGTTTGAAAGCCAATAAACAAAATACAGGTTATATGTGAAGATAATAATGTTTTAAATACGTATATTAGAAAAAAAATCGTTGCTAAGACGTTTTAAATAAAATTAGAACCTATTTCTAATTTTTATATGTTAACTATCATTTTTATATTGCCACATTGCAAAAAAAAGGAATCTTTAGATCTACTGAAAAAATAACTTACGATAATTATAATATACTGCTTGTCAAAATAATAATTACGAGAGAAGACAAAACAAACTTTTTTAATTACAAACAGTCTACATTGTTAATATTTACAGCAAAATACTACAACAGTAATTGAGTCTATAGAAAACGTGCAATTTAAATTCAAATGAGAAGAGACCACTGCAGTAGTTTTGAAAGTAACTACGGGACATAAGAGCCAGATTGGATGTAAACTTTGATAGATAAACTTTTTGATTTTTTTTTACAAAAAAAAAACACTCAAGAAGTCGGTTACTTTAAGTACTCGTATAAAAAGATTTACGGCCTATGATCTAGATCTGTTTTAGTTGAAAAAGTTACACGTAAGATTAAGAAGAAATATGAACAAAATTTGATAACTTTGTTAATCTATAGGTTGTGTCGCAAATCTTTAAACTAAAATCAATTTTACTTACTAAAACTACTTTACGATAGTTTGTTTGAAGAAGCTTCCCAAAGACACGAAACCAGTTTCATATCTTTTGAAATAACAATTTTGGCAAATTAGGTTTATGTTAAAAATGAGCTTCCACAAAATATTAAATGATAACTAATACTGAATTTTAACGGTACTTCATATGCGTTTTTTTCATTTACGAAACAGAGTCTGCCTCTGTGGAAAGCTCTTGGTAGAATTGTTTTATTGGCGTCTTCGGGGACTTCACCCGGCAAGTAAATTTATGATAAAATTAAATTAGATTAAATTAAAAAGTTAAAATGAATCATAAAAACTATGCAATATCCCTTTTTATTGCAAAACGTAGACGTACTTACGCAAGCATCAAATTTCTTTTAGCGATGGAGACGTTCATCAAATAAATTGTAAAATCCAAAAGATTTTTTGTTAACTAGTTTATTTCTACAATGTTTAACCTTTCTAGGTATGCATTTTTGTGACGTAACAATCCCTACAATTAAGTTTATGTTTGTTGGCTTCATTAGATTTATTTCAAACGACCCTAAAAGCAAAAATATTTATTGCAACGCTAGAAAATAAATAACGAAATCTGAACTGGATTCACCGCGGTTTTATCATCATTATATCAAACACACCTTTCCGTTTTACAACGATCTATGACGGCTTCTTCATGCTGATATCAATGGTTTGCTTTTGTAGGTTATTTTTGAGCAATCTTTTTAAAATATATTTTTTTGTTTACCAATATAAATATATGTTCGGTACGTATTTAAAAAAATCAAAATTATGTCAACCTATCATGATGATCTGGTGAACAGTATGATAAGTTGTTAAATAAATCATTTCAATTTTTATTAAATCGGTACTGGACAAAATTATTTATAATATGTTAAAAACAGAAATTAATGAAAAACCTGTTGAGCTTAATACTTCGTTATTTCAAAATTTAAATTAACATAAATATCATGCACTTAAATAAATTATCCTTTTACACAAAATAATTTCTACACTGAGAATATACAAGAGATGTATTCAATATAATCAATGGACAGTATGTTTTCAATAAAATTACTAAGCTATAACTATAAGACGAGTTGCGGGTTTTGATCTGAGATTTAGCCGCTTAACTGTGAAGACTATTGGAAACTGCAAGAATGCCCTGTCTGCGAAGATGACTTTTGGGTTCTCGGTACAACTATGAACGTTATAGCTTCTGTGGTGAGCCATACATTCAAAGATTTATCAAATCTATACGCCTACGCTGGACTCGATATAAATCACGCACGGTTGAGTGAAAGCCTCCACAAAACCTCACATTGTATTCCGTTAGAAGACTTCGACATTACAAAGTGTCACAAGACCCATCAGTGATTGGTGTAAGAAAGCAGAGAAATGAAAATGGGTTGAAACAGATTTATTAAGGTGAGCAATGTTCACCTTGGATTCTCCGCCAGATAAGAAAAATAATTGAATGTGTTAGGGTAAAATTAGCAATGTTTTTTATTCTACAGTTTTTATAATATTAGTTAAAATCTATTTCGACTTTCGCCATCGTCAGAACTATGTTTAAACTTAAATTTTGCTCAGTTATATACACTGGCTCCGAAGAGATACACAATACATCTTGTTATCCACTCTTACATGCTACATCATATTAAAATTAAAGTATTACATTTATTAAATATGACTTTAGTGTTTCGAAGAACGATAAGCAATATGTGATTTTTTAAGGTAAATTAAACTGATATTTATTATTAATTACATAAGGAGTTTTAGCAATGGTGATGGATTGATAATTGTTTGTTCATTTAAGTGGTTTTGTCCAAGTTGTTTCAGTAAATTTAGTTTTGGACCTTTATTATAATTCAAAGATGTAAATTGGTTGGCGCTGAACTCAAATCCATGTCATGAGACTCAGCAACAAAATGGTTTGCAAAGCCGAAATAGCTATAAATTTAAATTATAAAAACTGTAGAACAAAAAAACGTTGCTATTTTTACCATAGTATAATGGAGTTCTAACAAGTGAATGAAAATTGAATCAATAAATTTAATGTGTGTTTAAAAAGCTTATTTTTATGTAAAATATAAAAAAAATGCATGGTAATATCTCAATAAAGCACCACTTGTTGTAGTGATAGCTTTAAAACGGCGCATTCATAAAGAAAATCCCACTTTAAACTTATTTTGCGACATGGCTCGGAGAGCTTTTCAATTTTCCATAAAACTGTAGTCATTTGAATACTATAAAGTTCTCTTCGCAAAGCCAAGGATTTCTTCGACCGAAATTTCTTAATGAATCTTAATACTTTACGTGTACATTACATCCGGAACTTGTCTTTTATGAAAACATAAAAATAGTTAAGTGTTTTTAAAGCACTGTTCTTACTCTCTGATTAAATTAAAGAAACGTCTGACAGTTTTAACGAAGAATTCAACAAAACGAATCATCAGAGTACGGAGAGGTTTTTTTTAAATTTTATTTACTTTAAAATTAGGATAAAAATATTAATACTGCAATAAACATTTTTTTATCCATGTCCGCTCTCAATGGAGGTATCTTAACAGAACTTTTTCTCCGAGAACTGTTTTTTACTTAGTCGCTCAACCTTTCTTTTTTTTAAAGAGATTAGTAGGGATAGAAGGATAAGGCTAGAACAGGACTAGTGTTAAGCTAATCTTTCTCGCTACGTCCAGTTATTAAAGGATTGGAAGGGTGTGAATATTTTTTTAGACATCACAAACATCCATGCCTTCGAATACAAATCCATCGAAAAATGCTGTTCGTAATTAGATTCGAGCCCGTAAGATCTGACACGGAAGCCCTCGGAAGCAAACCGCTGCACTATTGGACTCGAAAATCAACTTAACAACATAATATTTAAATAAAGTGTTTTATAATCAAAATATAAATATTTATTTTACTTAAATAAGGTAGTTATAATTCATTAGTCAATTTAATTCGACACTTGATTATTTATTATATCAATTCGTTTTTAAAAAACAATAGAAGATTTTTTTTATTAATTTTAGTATTTAACGAATAAATAATTGAGAAGTTTTATATTCTTCGGATATTGTATATTAGTAGAAATTGACAGTGAACACATTAAAAGTGAACGTTTATAATTAAAATTCAGATAACTCCTCACTGTTTTTGTTAGAAACCCAATTAAAGTAATTGAACGACATTTGATAAAACATTAAAATTCTAGCAAGAAAAACACCTTTTTCTTTTTGAGGGGAACTTCCTTACAGATCCTTCTTTATTTCACACGAAGCTTACAACAGGAAATCAAACACTTATAAGCTTTATTTATAGGCAAACATGTACTCAAAGTTCACTTGAGTCAAGTTATATTTATTTACCATTATTTTATTAATTCCTAACGAAACATCTCATTTATTATTGACGAAATGATTTTCTTTTTTAATTCCAAATTTATTGGAATATACCCAAATAATTTTTCAACTTTAAATCCATATCAATCAAAATAATCAAAAGCGTATTATAAATAACATTATTATGATACTTTCGATGGTTTCGGCGGTAACTTTGTGAAAGTTCATTTTAATAGAAAATTTTAAATTAACTAACATTTTTATGTTTTGTTATCAGCCACTTCACTTCACCTATATAAAAGACTATCAATATAATAGTAGGGTTAGGATAATATTACTGGCAGACTTATAGTTTTCTCAACGTCACGTTTTCAGGATAGAATAGAGTAAGCAAAAATGTATCATAATGTCTTGAAACATCTATCATTGACATTAAAACTTACTGCTAGTTTTCTATCAACACTCTATGACACATTTTTTTACCTAACATCTGTATAATATAAATCTTGAGAAATATTTTTTGTAGTGTCAATTCGTGACAAGTTTACTTGGCTAATATAACAATGGCTAAGATGCAACGATGGCCGCGAATCTTTTGTTACATTGTAGTATTCCTGCAAAAATCTTCAGAAAAATTCGCTTAAGCTTTTTAAAATACAATTTCAAATCATATGTCTTTCAATCCTTTAAAGAAGTAAATAATTCGTTAAAAAACATTTATCAATAAATTTTATGCAAGATCAACTGACAATTCTGAGAATGAAATTAAAATTTTATAAAATTCATTTGAAACATATCGTTATACATAAACACAAAACTATCGTTACAGTAAATATATAAACGCAATTTACGTTAAAAAATTACATGGCTTATTTTTGTATTTTGGTTTGCTCTGACCTATATAGAAACTCTTCGAAATATTTACGAAATTACGTGGTAACTTATTCATACTCCGGAATTGTAGAGACTTTGATGGACGCTATCATCTTTGAGACTGTCAGATATTGGTGATGATGATAAATAAACTTCCCTGTTTCACAAAAATGGCCAATCAAAGGAACTTGAAACAACAAAGTAAACTAATGTATCTTAGAGTTGCCAGCGAGAGTGATTAATGTCTATCCGAGCTTCCGCAAAAGAGTGTTTTATCTTAATGCTTTCGAATTAGCAGTCGCGTTAAGATTCTCATGAAGCAAAGGTCTTCTTTTGTTGAGATAAGAGAAAAAAAATATTTACCCTAACATTTAAAAAACAAACATTTAAACAGCAAGCAACATTTAAAAAATAGCTTCACATTTTTAACTTACTTTGTGAGATAAATAAATTATCAGCACAAAAATTTGCTTTGTGCTCTAACTACATGAAAAAAATCCGCGATAATAATTACACAATGGTAACTTTTATAGTTGGATAAATTTTAATGACGAAAACAACTTTTACAATTAAAATAGTTCTTTGTCTTTATCACGGATAAACAACCTTTTTAAATAATCTGTAGCTTTCCACCTCATTTGCAATATGATGAAAGCACATATTTCAGAATGATATGATAGTTTAAAATTTTAACTCTTGTCTTGTCAAACACCTTCATTATTTTTAAATATATATACTATACATATTTGGAAACTAAATGTTGTTTTGAATTTCATTTGAAGTGGTCGAAAAGAAAACAGCATGCTCCTTTTTATTCTAAAATAATTTTTAGTTTTCTTTTTTTTTATCTTTCTAATTGATTGATTTTTTAAACTATGTCCGCTTGCAATGTGTGACATATAAATTCTTAAGCTCGACGCGTGTTTTTATGAGTAAACTAAGATTGTTTTTTAGTTGATGAACCTCTTATTTTTAAGACAGTAGAAGTACAAGGACAGGACTAGTGGTTAATCGCTCTTGCTACGTCCCATTTTTAAGATTGAATATGTAGTGGGAAGAAATTTAAAATATCACAGACAAGCATTATATAAAACAGAAATCCATACATCGATTGAAAAATCTTTCTAAACTGACATGCAAACTCACGAGAAAAACGTGCTTTTATTAGCTATGCTAAATTTATAATTTTCTATGCCATATTAGAGATAAAAAATAATTGTTTGTTTGATTCCATATATTATAAACCTAGATCCGAGTCGGACAAAGAGTCGTTTCTATCGCATAATATTTATTGAAAATGGGGCGTAAAGTATATGCATAACAATAATAAAAATAATAAAAGATTTTTAGTACTTTAGTATTGACAGTAAACACCTTAAAAGTGATATCTGCATAACAGTCAACACTCCTGTTTCATCTCGTCGTCTTCTCGCTGAAAACGGTGATAACAAAAACCTATCACCAGGTGGATATTTAATTAACGGAGTTCTTGGTATTCTTGTAGAATATTTAACAGGTAAATATAAGCAACTAGTGGTTATCAAGTCTCTGAACTTCTCTTTATGAAGTTCAGGATGGTACTGATTTATACCTAATATATCACTTTTGGTTGAGTAATATACTCACATTTCCTAGAATTTGCCAATGCAGAAAACAGACCAGCTTTGTTAATTTAATCAATTTTTCAAACAGACGTAAACATTATTGCTCAGTGCTTAGGCTTTTGATTAGCATAAACTTTTATTGCATTAAAATGCACACTTGTCTTTTCATAATAATGAATGTTTTTCGGTTGCCAGACCTTCTAGTTGTCAGCCAAAACAAGATTTTAAAAATTATTCAGAAAGATAGTAAGTACGTATCAAGTATGCCTTTTTTGTTAATATTTTATGAAACACTAATTTATTTGTAACAGATTTTTAAACTAAACCAAAACGGTTTCTACTTTTTAATTTTCATTATTATCTATTACAATGGCCTATCTTCTCTATGACCATTGAATACGTAGAACAGCACAAATTCTCTAAATGAACTATTCCCTTTTCATTAATTCAATTGTGGTGATTCTCCAAGTTAAATAATCTATTGTCTCACAGTCTTACTTGAAATATTTTATGAGATTAGGGCGTTACAGTGCGATGTCTGCTAATCGTTCTCTCTACAGTCTACACTTAAAAACATGGAGATGGCGTGTTGTAATGAATGAAAATATGAAATGTATACGAGGGGATCAAAAGACAAACAGCCCAAGCCTAAAGCCAAGTTTTGAGACAAATTAATTTAAGCGATTTCGGTTTTTTTCTAAGGGCAAAAGGATAAAACATTATAACTTCTCGACAAACAAAAAGCCTTATCCATTGAAGATTTTCACTTTTTCAAATCGCAGAGAGATTTATCAAACCCGTCAACAATACACACGTGATTAAAGCCATAATGGTAAATTATTATACAACAGAATACAATCACAACGGCCCATGGGCTGGAATAACACGCAATGTAAGATGAATGTTGGTTTATGCTATTTTTCAGCTTATACGATGGTTATTGGAGAATTAAAATATTAGTTTAAATCAAAAAGCGAAAAAATTGGGTTAAGCCGATTTTCTTTAAGCCTCTCATGGCTTGTTAAAGTGCTGGGCCAAAAATCAATAAAAAATATTATAGTTTTGAGCGTACATACAAGGGTTTGAGCTTTTAACTACAAATTCTAATATGACATCTCTGTCTCTACTTTACAAAAGGGAATAATTAAAATCATTTACAAGAATTATGACTTCGCTATCATATAAAACAATTTACTTTTAAGTATTATTTGATAGTTATTTTCAATTACCTATATTTGACCGCAATGCTATCATTCTTTTGATTCTCTCAGTTTCATACGGCTTCAGAATTATTTGTAAAAATAATACCGCACTTCTTCAAGCTGCACTAACGGGTCGGACTGAGATACCTTTGAAATTCAACAAAGACAGGCAAACAGTGCTCTTTCAAGAAATCAAAACAAAGCTTGAAAAAATCGGGTATGATGTCATAATATGCCATGGAAATACGCCTTTGTTACGAGTAAGCTTTTTTACGGCAAAAGCTTTTTAAATAATGACGTCTCGGTTTTAAAATTTGAGCGTGGAACAACGATAGCATTGATTTTAAGATGAAGGCAGTTCATGTATACAATTCTTTAACTGACAGTGTACCTAGTATATATAATATTCCTTGTTTTTGAAAGAGGTAGTTATTATGTACTTCATATTACTTTAACCAAACTAACTAAGCATAAACCTATGTTGCTTTGTTATCCTAGTTTCATTTAGAAGTGGTATATTAACCTTTATCCGCTCGCGCGCTGTGCGCAAAAGGAGTAGCACATTGCTCGAGCATTTTTTAACGCATCCGTTAAAAAAATCATATCTCTAAAACTAGTCATCCTTGTTGAGTAAAAAAAGCATTATCAAAATAAAAGATTGTTTATTATTTACAAAAGCTTTATTTGTGTCCGAACTGATTTATTACGGTCTGCCTCAAATTACAAAACGGACATATTATTTCTTAAGAGTCGGACCTTGTAACGCAGGTGTTTATATTACTCGTATGACAAAAATATTTATCGAAACCCAAAATAAAATGATGGATCAGTATTTCAAAGACATTATTTATGTTACCTAATATTCATATCTTGAATAATATTATCAAAAAATATGTGTAATCCGATAGCAAAATGAACCATAATCAACGGTCCCGTACGGGACCGATGGGCGTATAAAGGTTAAGTAACCTAGCGATCAAATATATCTGAATTCAAATAACTATAAGGTCGATGTTAGATATAAATATTTTAACATAATATTTGATTTCAACACAAGAGCGTCTGTGTTGTATTTTCTTTTCAAGTTGACCTCATGTGATTTAAAAACTATAGTAGTTATTGCTACATTATATGCCACAAAATATCTTAAAGCTGATTACTTTAAAGTTTTAACAATGTCTACGAGATAATATTGTTATGAATGCTGTTAATATTAATAATAATTATACATCTAAATGCTCATTAATTAGACAAGACAGTTTAGATGAACTTAGCTATTGATTAGCTTAATCGTTTAGGCCAATATCGATGTATTATGTAAATAAGTTTTATTACCCACTTGCCGCTGACTATAATATGTATGTTCACCGAAATACTACATTGATTTGATAGACATTTGTGCTATTAGAAAAATTTCATAATGTCATATTTTACTAGCTTCTGTATAAGCAGAAAAACAATACAACAGCTAAATAAATTTGAGATGTTTTTATCGGTGGCTTCATTTCAATTTCACATTTTCTTTTGTATTCCATTTTTTAAACAAATGACAAACAATAAATAGGGGAAATTATGGGGTTTTTATGCTCGTAAATAAACAAAATAGCTTTTGTTGGCTGTTTCATGTAAGAACAATTAAATTTTATTTCATATTTCTTTGATTCATTGATTTCTTTACGACTATGTAACAATTATTATTGATTTAAATATAAATTATTTGATAATATATTTTAAAAAACTAATATAGCAAGTACGTTTATGGTTGGATCTGTTCTACTCTTAAAATTGACATACTAGATTTCTTATCGAAAGGAGTAATAAAAAAGGAAAATAATAGAAAATCGGTTTACTTCTAGCTTTGGTAGTCATTTTTGACCGAATCCAAAATAATTGGCTAATAAATGAATCAAATGTAAATGTAAGTGACGATTAATGTATAATATTTTACTCAGAACCCTCAGTCAGATTTAAGAAAGGTAATGTTAAAACACGCTAAAATCTGTCGTTGCAGTTCGAGAGAACTGAAGTGCTATTCTCTCATGCATAGCACTTACTTCGAACTGTCTGTAGTACTAAACACAATCAAAGTTACAGACCGTCCAACACAATTATGTGTTGAGTATTTCAGGCCGTCCAAAATAAGTGCTATGCACACGGGAATAGCACTACCGAAATATGATTGTGTGGTTGATTTTGATAAAGAAATTTTATTTACTGACAAAAGTTGATTATTGAGTTGACAACCGTTTGGTGTCGTTTTCTAGTAGTAAATTTAACGTATTTAAAAAAATCTAGATTCATCTACGTAGCACACACACTTTTAGTGTAAGTTGATTCGAAGAAAGAGAGTACAAATATGTGTTGATAAATTTTATAGCAACACACACACAGTCTCTCTGTATAGTTTTGACAATGGTATCCAACAATTCTTTCTTGAGCTTTTTAAAGTAATAATTAATAAATGACTATTATTCAAACCGAAATTCAGTCTATAATTATTCCAATGTATGTTAAGCTGACTTAAGATTAACTGATGGTATACATATATATTTTTAAGCTAAGCGGAAAACATTAAAAAACAATTTGAAGTCAAAGTTATTTTTTGAGCGCACTCCACAGCTTTGGTATTATTATATAATAGTTATAACGCAAATTACTTAATTAAATAAGACAATAAATACTATAACAAAATATGAGATCAGTCAATCCACTATTCAATTATTCATGCGTTTAGTTATGTTCGAAACCATTTAATAGACTAATGTTAATATTTGCAATATGGAATAAATAATTATCGGTGAAATGGATTCATAAATTAGCCATTAGAATGTAGAAGCAGTAATATTGTATCGAGCAGTTAGCGGGGTAATATTGGATATTGAATTCATATTTCATATCGGCCGTATAATCTGTGACAGTAATTAAAATTTATAGTATGTTTATGGATAAATAGTACAATAGAACGATGCATGATTAAAATTATCGACTGCTTGATGAAATAGCTATATAGCAAGTATTTTGTGATAAGTTTAATTAAAATAAATATACGGGTAAAACGCATTATCTAATAGAAAAAATAAAGAAAAATCATTTTGCAATAAAATCATAACCGATGACACGAATATTGAATAGAATACGTATAAATCACATAATCGATATACATTTTTTTTAAATTTTCTTTGCCACAACTGCATCTATCAGACATTAAAAAAATCATCTATTTCATCAATCAAGTTCCTTTAAAATGATACGTTCATTAATTTATTGATTACAGTTACGAGCTATATTTTAAAAAAAACTGAAAAAAAATGAAACATATTATATACATAAGTTGAACCTACTGTAGTCTCTCTTTTTTTCCTCTCACATTTTTATGTTTCAATATCTGCGCATCGTGCGCAAAAGAAATGTTAGGCAGAAGTACGAATCAAAACATATATTATATACTATATCACGTCGCTGTGGTCTAGGTTAGAGCTTGCCCTACCAATCAGGTAGGCCTGGGTTCGATTCCCGGTAAGGTCAATGTCAAATTGGATCATTCAATTTTAATTTGGGATCTAAGACATGGGTGACACAGACTTACAAAAATTCTCTTCGAGTATATCTCTTATGATCTTTCAACTTCAAAATATTTGACGCATTGGCGTAAGCTGTAATATCAAGTTAACATTTTTAGAAATTTAAAAAAATATTTAAAAAAAATAAAAATATATTTCCCGGCTGCGTGGTCGAGTGTCGACATCGTCGACATAAAACACGCAGGTCAAGGGTTTGAATCTCAGTACGGACAGTTTTCATAGATTGATTTTTCAATCGATTTATGGATTTCCGTCCGAGGGCCAGGATGTATGCGATGTCATGAATTCCCTCCCACTCATACTACCCTAAAAACGGGCGAAGCGAGAACGATAAGCTAGCACCATATCCTGTCCTAATTCTATCTTTCTATAACTACTTTCTTTGAAAAAAAATAACAACAATCTGTTGAGATACCTCCATTAGGAGGCCATATGCCCCACATTGGGAGCGGGCATGGATTAAATTCTTTCACAAAACGAACATCGTGAATATTATATATGTGTATCGTGCAGAAAAGCAAACCTAGGTAGAAGGATGAATCAAAACATAAATTCTTTTACAAAATAAGTATCATAGTATGTAATCACCAATGAAAAAAAATTGACTTACAAACACCACCTTTTATGAAATTTTATACCGGTAAATACAAGATTCTCGGCACTAGATTTTTTTCCACAAAAATATTTTTGAATCCATTTATTCAGTTTTTAATTTCAGTATTTGTGTGAGACTATAATTAATCATCAGTAATTAATCTTTTCATTAGATAGTAGTTTAAAACACCTGTTCATTATTTTTTGTAAATTGCCAGTTAATAAAGAATTTTATTTTTATTTGAATAAAGTGCCTCCTATATATCTCATCACTCATTTCAATGCTTTTACGAATACCTCATACTGCGAATTATTTATCCATCGTGTCACTATTCAAAACATGTGAGTTCCGATTCTTAAAATAAAATAATGTTAACTCTGAGACAATAAAATATTTTAATTAAAAAAAAAATATGTTATGCAAACAAATTCAAATTGGTAAAAGTCAATATTCTTAATTTATTTTTATCAAAAAAGTGCCAGGAGCATCGGTTATTATTATTATCATTAGTATCGAGTCAAAGTTTAAAAATGAATTTTAATATGAAATAAAGCAAAAAAAAAAACTGTTCATCATCTTGCATATTATAGACTCGACTGTCAAAACACTGTTTTTTTTAATCAGTTCTGGTCATAACTTCATAAGCCAGCGATTTCCAACCTGGAAAGCGCGCCTTCCTGGGGAGGCGTGGACTATTGCAAAGGGAGGCGCGAACAGTACAAAATATTTATTTACCCTTAAAACGTGGCTTTATTAATATATGAAATGGAGGATGGAGAGGTGTGAAGATATTCTTTTCTTCAAAAGGAGGCGTAGTAAAATAAAAGTTGGAAACCACTGTCATAGGCAATTGGATGTTTTAACTAAGCAGAAAAATGCACAAAATGTAAAAAAACACGGGAATTGTAATATTGTAATACATTATTATTAAAGTGCTTATTTTTTCAAAATATTTGGCATTACAGCTAATGCCAATGCGCCAAATATCTTAATGTTGAAAGATTATACGAAAAAAACTCGAAGTAAATTGACATCACTAACACCCACATTTTAGGTCTCAAATTTCGATTGAAATATCCAAATTTTACACTGGCCTTACCGGGAATTGAACCCAGACCCATCTGGTCGGTAGAGCAAGCTCTAACCAACTGAACCACAGCGTGCGATATACGTATATAGAAGGTATATTTTAAGTACCTAAATAAAATATTTTGCACTAGCCGATCACTGTTTGCGAGTCGAGTTATATACAACTAGGTACTGCTGTTGAAGACCTATGGCCGCGACGTGATAGGCAACGCACAAACATTAATCACGATTTTGCCCACGTGACTTTTCAGTACTGAATTTCAGTAATTTATGATGATCCGCAAACACGTCGCACTAATTAATTACTTTACTAAAATGACAACGGCCATTTTATGGCGTGGCAAATCCAGAATCGCAAGTACTTATCTTTGTTCAGTTTTGTATCGGATAAATCTCTTGTTTTATTACAAGGTGGTGCGTGATTTCTAAACTTAATGCGGGCTAAGGAATTTTACAAGCTTATAAAGATAATGAAGGCTTAAAAAAGCGGGTTAAGTATTTTTTAAATTAAATATAACGTTACACTAACCCTTCTCGAGACATTTTATAAGGACTACTTTGGGTTATTATATTTTTAAGAACGTAAATACTAGTACCTTATGATTTTCTTGAAAAAAGTCTGATTATATTTTTAAGGAACATACGAATCAATCTGAATCACTATAAATTACTCTAAAATGATGCTTCCTCTTATTTGTATTTATTGAATTAAATCACTTTTAATTTAAGATTTCGACTGACGGTGCTTGGTGGAATTTCAATATTAAATTTGAATCGTTCAAATTATGTACATTCTAGAGGTCTGCACGGGCCCGGACCTGGCCCTCGAGCCCTTACCCGTGCCGGGTTTGGGCGGGTAAGCGCAATCGAGATTTGGGCTCGGCCCGGATCCGGGTATGGAATTTATTCTTCAGAAAAATATTTCAGACTATGTTTGTGTCATAAGTCAGCCATGATGATTTTAATTATTACCAGTTCTATAGAGAATCGTAAATTGTTAAAAACGGGTTTTTTTCGATTTGTTGAGTATAAATCCGGGCTTCGGGTCGGGTTCGAGTAACAATTGTGGTATTAGACTCGGGCCCGGGCCGGGTCGGGTCTGAGTCTTTCAGGCTCGGGTCGGGTAATTTTGTAAACTTTCGGCCCGTGCAGACCTCTAGTACATTCACACAGACTTTGTCACTAAGGACCCGGGTTTCGCCTTTCGGCATCTTCAGGCGCTCAACTGCACGGATGAACTTGAACTGACGCATAGTAAATAAGTGTTTAGTGTTAATATAATAAATAAATGCATCACTGAGCTTTAAGCTATTGCTGGCGAAAAGGATAAGACTATGGGAATGCCCACAGATTTGAGTAGATTATAATAACGGAAATAAATATAGTTTTTAAGAATTATATTTATTTCCGTTATTATATTCCGACAAACAAATACATATATTTACTTTTAGGTTGTTCACTGTCAATACTTGGTGGAAGTGCATTATACTAAAAAAAAATATAGTATTCGTTTGTACTTATTTCAACTTTAATGAGCAAGATCAGAACCGGTTTCGCTCATTAAGAGCCTTGTTAACTGATAAGAAATGAAATTGAACAGTGGTATTTATACAAAACAAAATTAAATAAAAAGGTGTATCTGTCGGTCGGTCCTGATCTTGCTAAATAAAAGCGAAAATATTTACAAAGGAATATTTTGTTTTTAATTGTTTTATTGATACAATTGACATTTAAATAATCTATATATTAATAGTCGATAATGTCCGTCCGTCCGTCTGTATGACTGTCCCCGATTTTTAAAACTTTCAAATTTTCAAAACTTACGCACGACCAAACCTTCAAGTACATCCAAAAAGGTTTTATAAAATCAACACAGAAATATAATAAATGTTTTTATTGCCAAGTGACACTTTTTGCCTATATTAACTATCCACTTCTATTACTTTTAATAAAGCATCTTATCAGGTGTTGTGCTCAAATAAGCGATTATCAGAGAAATTTTCGAGAAATGTAGACTTTCAAAGTTAATCAAGAACTTATTTAAAAAAACCGTGACGTATGATCTTACCGCATCAAAATAAAGTTACACGTATATTTTTTTTAAATATGACGTACAATAGATTGTTGATGATTACTGGTTAAAATGGGCATTTAGTTATAATTTTGGTTTAATCCTAAAGATCGGTTGAAATTTTTTATTCTCTTTGAGAGAAAAATTTTCATTTAAAGTTATACAAAATTGCAAATTGCATTGTCATCTGCTGTGGTCCAGTTGGTTAGAGCTTGCTCTACCGATCACGCAGGTCTGGTTTTGATACCCGGTCAGATCACAGTGAATTTGAGAATTATTCAATTCAAAGTTGTGATCGAAGACTGGGTGTTTGTGATGTCAATTCCCATCATTTCCTCTCTTCCCATCCTTCTGATCCTCTAATAATTTGGTGTAGCAATAGCGATTAGCCAACCACTAGTCCTGTTCTAATCTTATTCTTCTTTCCCTACTACTCACTTTGAATAAAGTGAGGTTGAGCGACTGAGTAACAAACATTTCTCGTAGAAAAAAACTTCTGTTAAGATACCTCCATTAGAAGGCCGTATTCTCCACATTGGGAGCGGACATGGATTTGAAAAAAAATGCATAAAAATACGTCTACATTTTCCACACAAGACGCAAGAATATTATCATTAAAAAAACTTAGTTCTAATTTTTATTTCTATAACGTTGTATTTGTAATAGAAAAAAAAACAATGAACAAAATTTTATTTAGTTGTCAATTAAAATGATAAACTTTATAATGGCAAAGTTATAGATTGCTCTAAGTTGTAGACGAAATAGAAGCCGTGACAGAAAAATCAAAAATGCAAATGCGATTCTCGAAAGTATTGTGCTTTTTAATTAGAAAACTCTCGCGAAAGTTTGACCTGTGTAAATTGCCGGGATTTTTTCAAATTTAACAATAAAAGAGTTCGTGGAAATACACTGCACAGCTTAAAATAACTGAAATAGACAAGCGAGCACGTCGGTTACTTCGTGTTGCCGAAGCCAATTATCTGAATTTGTACGAAACATTACCAAAGTAACAATGTTTCTAAATATAACTAAAAAAATATATGAAGTTTCAATGAAAATGTATAATATGTTTATATATCTACAAGTGTATTTATTTATTCCTTATTTTAACGTCTCGCCTCAAGATTTTGAAAACAGAACACTGTTTTTAAGTTAACTACTCAAGATACAAATGATATGATTTAGGAAAAGTTGAAAGCCATAATTAAAAAAGTTTTTCTATTTGATACAAATTTGTTAAAATATAATAAAAATATTATAAAAATGTAGTCAGTCATCATATCAAAGTCCTCTATTTTCCGAATTTCGTAAAATAAGCGTTGCTTGTAAATCTATAATAGGTATAATATCTTTTTTTAACAAACACTAAATCAACTAATTCAATGTTATCCTGAAATCTGTCAATAATGATCGGATTTTCATGCAAATAGGTCCAACTGGATACAACCTCTCAGATTCAACGCTTATTGGTCTAAAATCCATCAATTAATTTTACCGTAAGACCAGTATTTTTTCTGGTTATTTGAATATCAAAATATCGAGATCCCGGCCTGGGCGGTGTCGGTATTTTAATCCGTATGTGAAAGTCGCTTACGCCCTGATAATTCTCATAAAATGTGTTGTTATTGAAATGTTGCATATTTTTTTGATATAAATATTTTACAGTGTATGGGTTTTTTACCGAAAAATCTCGAAATAAATACTTTATAAATAACTTTCAATACGAAAAATATATGTACTGAAAATGCATTTATTGAGGAAATAATTTCGAATTTCTTTCATACAACGTAACAATGTATTATCGATTGTCATAAATCCAATATGTTTATTCAGCATTGAAAAAAGCTTGGACTTTTGGAACGTCCCAGAAAAGCTCTATGCAAAGCTGCTTTATGTGGAAAAGCCGTGATTATTCAATAAAATATCCAACGTATTCAAGTTTTATTTATTCTGCTTACTAGTCCGCCCTTTGAAGACTATCACAAAACAAACATGCAAGGACATCTGTAACAAAAAACATCTTAAACGAAACATGCAAAAGTAATGTAATTTGTTTTAGTTTTCAATGCTTTTTTCATTGTCAATATGAACTGTTCAAATAAATCAAATAAAATAGAATTGATTTTTGAGTCACTTGTGTGTTCAAGATGCAGACGGTTTTCAATTTTATTTTTTTTGCTTAAACACTTTTTCTTCTTAAGTATTCATGATCCGAAGTTAAATGCAATATTTTTCGAAGTCAAAAAAAAATCATTTCGATTAGCGGGACATATTATAATAATTGACTGATAACAATTTTTAAGGAATAAGATTGACAGACTAGCAGAAGATTCTTTAACACTTCTCTTACGGTGCTAAAAATACTTTTCATACGTTGCTGGCCATTTAGGAACAAGTTTATCAACTGGAAAACATGTTTTTTTTTTAAATATACGTCTTAAATACATGTCCTAGGTTTTTATCGTCCATCAAAGGGTGGTAAGTGTTAAAACATGTTTTTTCACTTGGTGACGGTTAAGAACCAGTAACATATCGGAAGTATTTTTACCAACGTAGGGAAGTGTTAAGCAAATCGTTATATGTTTAAATTAAATGATTACATTTGCTCTCAATTAGAATCATAAATATGATTTTGAATTAACATAAAGTGTGTCGATGAACAGTCAAAAAGAATTGATATTTTGAAATTACATAGATAATAAAAGATTAATTTTAATTTTTGTTGCTGGTATAATCATGTTAATTATTTTCATGCTTTTCAAGTAAATAGTTTTTTATTATTTTTTTAGTTTTAATGCACCGGTTAAAAAATGCTGACATGCCTAAAAGTCACCTTAAAATCCATCCAGTTCCCAAAACTCTCTTTTTCGTAATTTTAAGATTGCAAACCCTCTTCCAAGTCAACCTCTGTCATGTTTTTATCCAGTCAATTGGAGATGCTGGGTTTTGCTAATTTGACGACATCTTACCCAACATAACGTTGAGAACAACAAATGCAAAATTATTAAACACAAGCTCAAGTGATCATAAACACAAACCTGGCAAAAAAATATTTCTTGAATTAAATTTAAGATTTTGAGGGTTTCACAGCTTACCGCAATAAAAATATATCTTTGCATAGTTAAACCTTCATTGAAATAGGAATAATTTTATTTTATTGCATTATGATTAACATTTTACTATTTTGCGAATAAATTTTATTGTTTATCGAATGTTGAAAATTACAGCTATTTTTATAGTGTACTAACACTTTTCCCTTGAAATTAAACACTTATTTATGTTGATGGTAAAGGCTCTTGTGGATAAAAAGTCTCATTATTATCACAGCTTTTAACGATAACGCAATAAGCTAATAATCATGTCGTAACATTTTCATGTTATCAAAAGTAAAAACATTGTACCTTTTTTTACAAAAAAATGTCATATTTCATAGAATCGCATATTTGAATTGTGGTGAATCACAGCATACGTCGTTGAAACTATTTTTTGGCACTTATTATTTAAAATAGATTTCAATAGATTTCAATAGATTTCAATAGATTGATAGATGAGATATCTTTCAAAACCATATATGATAAACATAACGAATATGCTGCATATTATAAACACACAGCGCAGACAAAGTCGATCAGCATAAATACAATAGTTTATCAAACAATAAAACATATTTTTCTATATTATTCTTTAAACTCTGAACATTGGAAAGACTTAAAGTGTATTGAATACATGAAAACAGAATGATTTATTTATTATTATTTTGAATGTGTACTGTATGGTCCGTAAATATCGATACAATAATTTATAATTTTACATAATAAAAACGATATTGAAGATAATAACGAACAATCAAAAATATATCATTTTTTTGGCGTTGTAATAAGTTGTTTACAATATCATATATGTAAGTAGATTTATGGTGTATGTTTTTAATGATATATTATCATTATGTAAACATATTCTTTAATCATCACATTCGTGTTTAAAGATTCAGTCAAACTTCTGAAATGTCTAAATGCTAATATCTTATCTTGAAAATTCTTTGTTTCAACTATTAATTTTATTTTAAACTAAATAAATTACGTAAATTAAATCTAAAACATTTCAATCTACGGAAATGCATATTTTCTTCTCAATCATTGTTATAAATTAATTCATTATGCTCTGTTCTTATTTATAGATGATTTTGTGAATTCAAATCTAAAGTACTGCTTTTATGTTAATATCAAGGACCCCTTATTATTGTCTTCAATTTGACAACTGTCTTTCTTTTACTTTTGTTATGATTAAGGTTTGCGATGCTAAAATATGCCAACTCAACAATAATAGAATTTAAGTATTAAAACTTCACGTAATATCAAAGGTTGGATCAATTCGAAATAGTTTTCTATACTCTTTGAATGCAAAAGATTTGAATTTAAAATTTGATTTGGAATCACCATTATTATATTAACTTACAACAAAGTCAGCAGAAGTAAAAATGTAAAACCCTATTTGTGATGTTTTAACCCTGTTGACAGTAGAAGAATTTGTCTAGACTAGGGTTTTATTGTGGAGAGCAAACAAATATTTTATGTTTAATTAGTTTCTACTATCGCATAAAGCGGCGTCTTTTGGCAATTTAAATTAAATATAAATCAATGTTGTACACAGTTTTTTAACTATTTTTATGCGACTTTTGATTGTAAGGGAATTTTATTACTTAAAACTTTTGATTTAAAAAATAAAAACAATGGATTGTTTCAAAATTTATTAAAAGGTAGTTGAACTAGCCAAGAGTGAAAATTTTCATAACTTCGTTTAAAAAAATCCACTTTCAGAAGTCACCCCAACATTTCATGACTAACATTAAAATATAAGCAATATAAGTAATTTATAATGCATTTGTATTATTCATATTAAAATTCAAATCAATGTTATCATTATTTAATTAAACTTTTTGATTTCGTTATTTTTTTTTAAATTATTTGCGATTCCATACAAATTGTTAGTGAATCATCAGACGTTTATATACGAGGGCTGGATGTTATTCGGACGCTAAACTTTTTTTTGTGAAAAGGATTAGTATAGAAAGATGGAACTAGGAAAGAACTAGTATTTAAGTAACTGCTCTTGCGACAAAAAGTCTTAAAGATCAGATGAGGTGAAAGGGAATAAGAGTATTAATATCACATATGTACACCATTGTGGTTAAACAGAAAATCCATAAATCGATCAAAAAAATAAGATTAACGTTCAAGTCTCTCAAAATGGATATAATGTTATATGTACGAACATAATTTAATATTAATTATTATTTTCGATCGGGTCCGTAGTACAACGGTCAACGGTTTGAGTCAAAGTAAGAATTGTTTTTTCTCAGTCGACTGATTTCTGTTTGAATGCATGAGTTTTTGTAAAAAAATCCTTCCTACTTTTCCAATCCAAAACAACAGATCGTCGTGAAAGCGATTAGTCAACCACTAGTCATGTCTTAGCCTTATCTTTCTAATAAACAGTTTTGATGAATAATGTCGAATTTCGCCTAAAATTTGTTGTTTGATTAGTCATCCTACGACTAATACGTGATACATACTACGAACTTATTGAGTGATGCATTATTATATCTACTCTATTTTTTAAAAAAGATTAAGTTTCTGCATAACACACAGTTCTTGTAGAAAAACTTATCTTGAGATGCCTCTTATGGAGGTCATGGATTTTAAAAAAATCAAAAAAAATAATTGATAAAATTAAAGCGTCTCTGAGTGAAAATTTTTCCTGCACAAATTTTCAAATATATTATAATGTATAATGTTGCTAAAAATTAAAAATATCGGCATTCCATTTTGGGAGAGAAAATTACAAAAAATTATATTATGACTTATTATGATTAAAATTTTGTTCATCGAAAAACTAAAACTAAGCAACGATTTGCCGTGCAGAATAAAAAATTATATTCAAAGCTTTTAATTTTATTAATTTGTTTTTTTAAACTGTTTTACTTGCGCATAAAACTTTCCAATTAACTTTTATGTAAATTTAAATCATTTAAATTAATTGAAACAAAAATTCTTATTACAATATAAAGAATAAGTATAATTACCACTCTTTCAATTAATAAAACAGTACTTTGAACGTGTTTATAATATTTAATTAAGCTAACATTTGATTTTTACTAAAAGCTACAAATAAATCGTGAAATTAATTATCTTTCAAATAATTAATTTCAGACAAAACGAAAATAAGAAAAAAGAGTACGATTTTGAAATGTAATGCTTCTTAAACATTTTATCAGAAATTATAAATAAATTATTACCAATAAAGCACGTTAGGATGATCTATATATATAAAAATGAATGTTTGTATGTTTGTTACCTATGCGCTCCTATACCGCTCATGCGATTGCGATAATTTTTTTGGGGAGATGTTATGCGGACGCCAGAATAGGTTTATGAATCAGCGGTGGGCTGCCAATGCGTTAATTTGTTTGTTTGTCTGTTATGCGTTCCTATACCGTTCATCCAATTGCGATAAAATTTTGGTGAATTGTTGTGCGGACGCCTTTGAAAGTATATAAATCAGCGGTGGGCTGCCAATGCGTTAATTTGTTGGTTTTTTTCATATTCGTTCCTATACCGTTCATCCAATTGCGATAAAATTTTGGTGAGTTGTTGTGCGGACGCCCCTGAATGTATATAAATCAGCGGTGGGCTGCCAATATGTTAATTTGTTAGTTTGTTCTTTATGCGTTCCTGTTCCTATACCGTTGATCCGATTGCGATAAAACTTTGGTAAGTTGTTGTGCAAGCACCCGCAACGGTATCTGAATAAATTCAGCCAGCGGTGGGCTTCCAATACGTTAATTTTTTTGTTTGTTCCTTATTCGTTCCTATACCGTTCATCTGATTGCGATAAAGATTTGGTGAGTTGTTTTGCGGACACCAGCAAAGGTTTTTGAATCAAAACATACAACGATGGGCTGCCAATACGGTAATTTGGGAGTTTTTCTTTAATGCGTTCCACTTTCTATACCATTCATTCAATTGCAATAAAACTTTGATGATTTGTTGTGCGGACGCCCTCAAAGTTTTCTAAATTAGTACAGCTAGCAGTAGGCTGCCAATGCGTGTACAAGGGGCTCGCTTTATATCAACGCAATTCTCGGTATTCTGGGAAGCAGTGAGTTTTTTATCACTTTGATGGACTACTTAAATAAGCAATCGATTTTTACTTAATACATTTACAATATGTAACAATATGCAATTTACTGTAAACTTATCAATGTAAGTGGCCGAAAATGAACTACTGTGTATACTGATGCTGTCATAGATAATGTATGTAAGTCAGAAATTGCAGCTATGTACTCATTTGATTTGAGAATATTGTTTTCTCTTAAATTAACAAGGAGCTGGCCGACCTTAGCAAAATTTCACAAAAGGCTTGCGCGAGCCCCTCTGAGCTTTCTCCAGCCCACCACAGAGTGCAGCCATTTTAAATTTCGCCGAATAAAGCGATCTGCGTGCCACGGCTATCAGTTGCATGGCAAATCATAGGTCGCAAAAAGTGAAATTTAGACCCGTTGATTGGCTATTTTTAGAATTCTCTGTGGCGAATTTTCGGAGAATTATTGCCTTTTCTGGTGACTTTTCTCAATTTAGCAAATGTGTGTGTTTCATAAAGTTTAGCGTGTCTTTGGTGTGAACATTTTTGGATGGTGGTCGAACAGCGCATTCAGCACTGAAATTGCATTTTAATGAAAATCACTGAGACACTAACATGCAATATCAAAAAAAATCGGAATGGGTGCAGTACTTCAATCATGCCAACTTATAATATGAGGCGAATGTACTATGGCGTACAAAAAAGCATTGTAAGCTGTATACTATCAACTAAAAGATTTGAGAGGAAATGAATAATTGTCTTTGGTGGCGCACTTATTTTATTGGCTGGTGATTTTCTAAAACCCTACCAGTTATAATACGTTCAACTTATTAAATGCATGTCTCAAATCATCAGTTTTATGGCGACACGTGCAGAAATTGGCTTTCAATGCCAGCATGCGTGTAGAACTACAATATGACACATCCGCTGAACGTTTCTCAAAATAATTGTTGAATATTGGGAATGGAAAATTGAAAAAAGGTGAATCCACACAATGTTTTACATTGCCAACAAACTTCTGTAAAATTACAAAAACAATAAAAGAATTGATTCAAAAAGTTTTCCCAAAAATATCGCAATAAATTCTTCTGAATCATTAAACTCACTTGATTTGCCAGCCATGCCATCAAACGTTTTAACATTGAAAATTGGCGTAGCTATCATTCTTCTCCGAAATATAAATCCACCACTTTGCAACGGTACCAGACATTCAGTGAAAAAGATAATGCACAATATCATTGAAGCTAAACAAATTAAAAGGAAAATATAAAGGGCACAATGTACTGTTGCCAAGAATCTTAATGATTCCAACAAATATGCCATTCGAATTGAAATTTTTGCATTTTCCGGTGTGACTCGCATTTGCAATAACCATCAACAAAGCACAGGGACAATCGCTACAAGGGTGAGGACTAAATTTAGAAAATCTATGCTTCTCACATGGACAGCTGTATGTGGCCTGCTCACCCGTTGGAAAACCTTCAGATCTATTTGTATACGCACCAGACAGGAAAAAAAGATATCCAAAAGCACTTTAATAAACAGAATTAAAATACAATCACTTTCTTTCTTCGAATGGCATTGCAACGCTTGCCGGGTACCGGCTAATATTTTATAAAATCATGCCGGTTTTTGGCATTTTTTATAAATAAACGATGTATCAAATTAAAAAGCGACAAAAAAACATTTTTTTAAGTTTCGTTTATTTAGTACTTAACACTGTTACGATTTATTATTTGACAAGAAGCATTTTCTTAGAGAACACAATTCAACTGTATAGGTTTTTTTTTTTTTTAATATTGAATTATCTGTGACTTTAACCCAGACCGTACCTGTAAGACAGTGGCGGATTAAGCGGTTTGGAGGCCGCAGGCGCAATAAATTTTGGAGGCCCTGCTTTTCGAACAACATAAAAGTGCTGCAAACCTATTTGTAAAATAATAATGAATATTGAAAAATGGAAGGGTTTATATAATATATCCATCTTTGAGGCCCCCAAACGTGCGTCTCTTGGGCTTATAAGGTTATTCGCCACTGCTCTAGGGCAGTGTGTGCCAAACTGTGTGCTGCAAGTAGTCTCAGGTGTGCCGCGAAGGAAGAAATCTGAAAACTGTTCATTTTAAATAATGCTTACTCATTAGAAAAAAAATCGATTTTAAAATATATTTAAATATATTCAAATAAATATTTGACACGTTCGTCCATAGTGGTCAACGTGTATACACGCAGCGTAGTCTTATTTCCCATCACTTGATGATCAAATTTACACAGTGGGTCATTAACCATTCGTAAAATTAAACGTTATACACCTGGCACTAACAGAGGAGGAAATTTCAATAGTTAATAAAAACACAATAATTCTTTGTACTTTATTCCACCTTATTTAATATGTCAGGACCGGTTTCGCTCATTGCGAGCATTGTCAACTGATAAGAAATATAATTTAACAACGCTATTTATACAAAATTGGAAAGTTATACACAACAATTGGCATTGAAAATAAATTGCCAATTACATTAAAGTGATTCTAAAATGACACAAAATTTAAATGTTCAACACATCTAACATATAATTAAAAAGTCATCCAAGATTAATAAATTCAGAATTCTTTTCAATGCCAATTGTTGTGTATAACTTTTCAATTTTGTATAAATAGCATTGTTAAATTATATTTCTTATCAGTTGACAATGCTCGTAATGAGCGAAACCGGTCCTGACATATTAAATAAAGTGGAATAAAGTACAAAGGATTATTGTGTTTTTATTAATATAATACCTTTCCACGAAGTATTGACAGTGAAAACCCTAAAAGTGAAATTTCAATAGGTTTAAAAAACGGCTCTGTGCACAAAGCTATACTTTCTGAGCTAGAGTTGTCAGCATTTTGGATATCGCTATAGAGCAGTGATGCACAAATGCGGCCCGCGGGCCGCATGCGGCCCGAAATGGATATTTTTGCGGCCCAAAATAACAAATACTTCATCAAAAATTTTTTCATTAAATATGATAAAAAATAGTATTCGATATGTGAACAATTTATGCAGTAGCAACGATATATAAAAAAATCAACGTTATTTTTTATTATTTAATATGATTGTATTTACATGGATATAATATTAATATGTATATAAAAATCGTATACTGATTTATCGATTATCTTGACAGAAAAATACAGTTTGATTGTGAAACATTTTTTGTGTGCATGTGGAATAGTGCGCGTATAAAGTTCTTTATGAACTTTTATTTTTTTCTAACAAATTAATTGTGTCTGAACTAATTTTCTCCCTATTTATTTATAATGGCAGAAAACACTAAAAAAACGAAGAAAAATCGAAGAAGAAAATAGAATTTTCCAAGAACAATGGACGGACAAGTACTGTTTTATTGAATATAAAAAAAATATATATGTTTGATTATTGGAGTACCGAAGGAATATAATCTAAATCGCCACTATCAAATGAAACATAAAGAATTTGACGAAAAGTTTAAGGGAGAACTTCGTAAACAAAAAATTGCATCTTTAATACAATCCTTATCGGCTCAGCAAACTTTTTTTATCAAATCAGCCGATACATCAAAAGCAGTAACTGAAGTGAGTTTAAATATTTCTCAGTTAATAGCGAAGACATCGAGACCTTTTACTGATGGAGACTTTGTGAAGAAGTGTTTAGTAACCGCATCTCAAAAACTTTGCTGTGCGAATTGCGTGAAGAATTTTGAGTCAGTGCATCTTACTCGAATGACTGTGCAACGTCGTATCATAGATATTGGAGACAACATTGCGTCGAAATTTTCAGAAATATCCAACAAATTCGTATATTTTTCACTGGCTGCAGATGAGTCCACTGACATTACTTCTACCGCTCAAATGAGCATATTTGCTCGAGGTGTGACGTCAGAATTCGAAATTTATGAAGAACTCGTCTCTCTGAATTCCATGAATGGACAGACCAGAGGTTCTGATCTGCTGCAGGGCATCCTTCAAAGCACGACTAAAATGAATTTGGATTTATCCAACCTTTGCGGAATAACGACAGATGGAGCACCGGCAATGATTGGGGCAAATAATGGGATGGTGTCCCTTCTCGAAAAACATTTGCGTGAGCTTGGCCACGAAAACTCACTAATTAAATATCACTTCATTTATACACCAACAAAATCTGGTTGGAAAAGATTTGGGATTTGAAAATATAATGGCCACTGTAGTGCACAAAGTTAACTACATTAAATCTAACGGACTTAATCACCGACAGTTCAAAACCTTTCTTGATGAAATCGATGCTGAATATAAGGACTTGTTGTACTACTGCGAAGTTCGTTGGCTAAGCAGAGGCAAGGTTTTGATTAGATTTATGTTACTTTTAAATGAAATCAAAATGTTCCTTGTCAATAAAGGAAAGTCGATCGATGTCTTGGAAGATCCTCAATGGCTGTGTGACTTAGCATTGCTGAGACATATTACAACACATCTTAATGATCTGAATCTTCGATTGCAGGGAAAAAATCATTATATTTCAGACATGGCAAACAATATATCAGCCTTCCAAGAAAAACTTAAATTGTTTCATTTACAGATGAATGAAAATAAATTGTGTCACTTTCCGCAATGCAAAGAAATGGTTTCTTTACATGGCATTGATTCCAGCCAGAAGTATGCTAGCCACATAATTCGAATTCAAGAATTTTTTCAAAGGAGATTTTGTGATTTTAATCGTGACCGATACTTGCTTAAGACATTTGCCAACCCCTTCTCAGTATTCATCAATGAGGCCGATTCATCATTGCAACTAGAGTTGATCGATTTGCAGAACAACGATCAATTGAGATCGAAATATCAGGAAGGGGATCTGCAAAGTTTTTATAAATATCTCCCCGAAGAGCAGTTTCCTACCCTACGTAAAAAGGCTGTTCTTTATGCAAGTCTTTTTGGAAGCACCTACATTTGCGAGCAAGCATTTTCCATATTAAAACTAAATAAGTCCCAACACAGAAACCGCTTGAACAATGATAATCTCAGTGCTGTACTAAGGATAGCAACCACAAACATTGAACCCGACATCAAAATGCTTGCTGCCAGTATGCAGTGTCAGAAATCTCTCTAAGTTCCATCGTGCAAATCTGCACGTAATGTGGAGCGGAAAAGGATCGAAGTTGCCGATAAAATTATGCAATTATTAAATTAAAAATAAAATATAAAATTTATATCACATCTAGTGTAATATATCAATATTTTTTTTTTCACTTTTACCCTTTGCGGCCCGCGAAAATTTTTAAATGGATAAATTGGCCCTTCTCTCAAAAAGCTTGTGCACCACTGCTATAGAGTATATATATATATATATACATACATATAATATCTTCGATTGGCTACGACAGCAATTAAATCCCTGTTGCCGTTTGGATCGTCGTATTTTTACGAATTTGGTTTTTCAGCCTTCGTAAAAATGAGATTTAAAAAAACCTGTGTTGAGTGTTGTTGTATCTAATATAGAGCCGTATTTTGACAGTATCCTTTCTACAAATCAATTGCATCCTTCGTACTAATAAAATTATTACCGCCTATTGACATATATGTTGATACAATATTTTTAAAAATGTTACATACACCATGATTTTCTATATTCATGTACATTCCTGTTTTTAATGCATTTTTATTTGGTGTTCCGCGGAACAAATCGCATTCACCAGTGTGCCGTAAAGTAAAAAAGATTAGAAGACACTACCCTAGGGTATTGTTTAACCACTAGAACACAATAGCTGACTTACATAGTTTTCACACATTGTATACTGGTTCTAATTTTATCTTGCTCCCATAAAGGTATTAAAATATCAATTTAATCAATCACATATCTTTTTATAGTATAATACTGTATACAGCATATTTTATAGGTACTGCTTATAGGTTATAGGCAATTATTCGCAGTGCATTATTCATTCAACAATGTTGGTCTGTTGATATCGGCTATTCAAAAAAGTTAATTTAATAAATTAAATCAATTTAAAATAAGGCTGCTAATTTTGTATACAAAACGTAACGGCATTTTATGTTAGCATTTGATTAATTTTTCAGTTATTTACAGAAAACGACTAGCACATGGAAATACTTATGCAACTGTTACAATCATTCCGACTGTGGAAAGGATGAAGAACGTTACCCACATTTTTTCAAAACAGCTTTTTTCGATTATCACAATGTATACAACTTGATACACGTTCTATAAAAAGGATATAAGTTGATAATGCCTAATTAGTACCTAAATTTATCTTTTAAATAAAAAATAAGAGTCTGTGTAAATCAGAAATAATACTTAAAAACAGGTTTTTTTTAAATATATCAGAAAAAACCAGTTTATCAGTCTTCATGCACTTTAAGGTTGTAAATAATTTTATTTTGGTCCAAATTCATTAGAAAACGTTGTTTGTGTCTCCTGTAAAATTTGTTGTGTGTGGGTTACGTATTTTTTCCATTCCAAAGTCGATTAAGTGAATTATATTTACTAGGCACTGCAAAAGGCTATTTTTTTAAATTATCATCCTTACTTTGTGTGTTTTTTGAAACGTGTTTGTTCACAAATCTCACGACACATAAATTGCAAACTAATATTACTAATTCAGTTGAAAATTATCGTCATAAGGAAAGTTAGTCACTATCATAATAAATACATAGGGGATTATTTTTTTTTCAAATTAATACCTTTCCACCAAATATTGACAGTAAACACCTTAAAAGTCACACTACTAACATTAATTTAAATTGACTGATAATTTAAATTGACTACAAATTCTTTAGAATTATGTTTATTACACTTTGGATTCCTCCCCTCTTATGCGACCACCTTCTTTTTTCGACAAAGATGGAAAAGGATTCTTGTACGCGTCTTAAAGCTTTATTAATTTGATATCCGAAAATACTGCATATTTAACGGTGATAAACGCATTTTAAGACATTCATTAAATTTCATGACATCACAAAACAGTCGTAACCAAGGAATTGTTTTCAAATGTTGTAGGGTCAATGTAACAAAATGCCCACTGAGGGAAACCAGAAAGTTCTGATTATTAAATTATGAATATGGCAGTGTATTTTATTTTTATTTTAAAACAAATATGTTTATTTAATAAAAACTATGTATATTTATTTTCAATTGGTTTCGGTAAGTATTTTGTCTTTACTAAACTTTATCAAAAACACAGATATATCAAAACAAATAACAATTGGAAAAACCATTAAAGTATTAAAATTATTCAGTTTGTATTATGTTGATATTTCAAGAAAACTTTAGGTTATAATAAAAACATATTTCTACGCTATTTTCATGGCTTAAGACATTGTACCAGTCACAAGCAGATATTTTGATCCGGAAAGTCTGTTTTTATACAAAGAGCATCAATACATCTAATGGATCAAACAAAAGAAGGTATCAAACGAAAACTGATTTATCATTCAACCTCTCTCTTTGCAATCCGTAAGTAAGGAGGCATTAAAACATAACAGGCATCCATACCTTTGTTTACAAATGCTAATATCGATCAAAAACATAAAAATCTCCATATTGGCAATTTGGAAGTTGCAGCAGAACGAAACTTTGGTGTGCTTTTATTCTCAATAAAAACTTTGTATAAGATTACACTAGATCATGAATCTTTTTTTAGTCCATATCCGCTCCCTATACGGAGCATATGGTCACCACGAAATTCCTCCATGATTCTCTATCCTCAGCCAGTCTCCTTGCTTCCTTCCAGGTCATCCCAGCGTCCCGTAACTCCGCTGAGTACATCCTGTGGATGGTCATCAGTAGCCTTCCACGACGCCGGGATCCATCCGGTTGGAAGAAGAGACAGGCAGGGTTCAGGCTCTCTTGAGGCATCCTTAGCACGTGTCCAAGCCAGGTCCACCTCCACTTCTTTATTTTGGACGTAATAAGAGGCTGGTTAGTCCGCTCTCTAATCTCCGTGTTCCTGACAAAGTCAGACCATTTCACCCCTAGCATTGGCCGCAGGCATCTGTTTTCGAAGCACAGAATACGGTTACTCTGCGCTTTCGTAAGGTGCCATTATTAGCAACCGTAAAGCAGCACTGTCAAGATACATGCGTTGAACAGGAGGTACTTGGTTCTGACCGAGTACAGCCGTGAGTACCAGACTTTCCGCATTGAGTTAAAGGTTGCTCCAGCTATCCCTAATCGAATCGTGAGCTCTTTACACGGATTGCCATCTTCCGTGATGTGTATCCCTAGGTACTTGAAACCGTCTACTCTTTCGATGTTTTGACCGGCGCTCGTCAAGGGGTAGTTTGGGTCCGGACAGGCACTGTTGCAGAGTACATTGGTTTTACTCGCATTGAATTTAAGACCGATGCGATATGAGTTTCTCTGCAGTCTATCCATTGTCTCTTGAATACCCTCAACAGATTTATCACTCATGAATCTAACCACCTATAATCATATCAAGCAAATAATTAACGTTACTTAATAACTATTTTGTAACATAAATTGTGTTCATAACAGATTAAAATAACAAAGTATTTTAGCTCTACAGTTTTTTAATAATTTTATTCGTTGATAGCTATTTCGGCTTGCGCCATCGTCAGAACTATTGAGCTAAAAAAAACTGTAGAGCTAAAATACTTTGTTATTTTAATCTGTTATAAATGGAGTTCTACCAAGTAAATGCCAAATCAATTAATAAATTGTGTTCGTTTTGCTTCTCGTTTTAATGATCACGTACTATATTATAAAGCAATTGCAATTGTAGCTTTAGTTTCAACGAATTGCTCAAACTTACAGAAAGTTACAAACCGCTTTTCACAGAGTCTTGATAGAATAAATCAGCAAAGTCTCGTGTATCTAAATCTTCGTCTTAATTTGAACCAAAAATGTTAAGATTTATAGATAGGTTTTTAAATTTATTTCCACAAAAAAGATCATTTAATTTTCTTGCAGCAAATGGTAATCTAGGATAAAAAAAAACTATTACGGTAAATGCTTTCGGCATAGAATAAATTGCAGTCTAGTTTTTCGTAATCAATCTTACAGAAAGTAATTTAGAATGTAATATCAAGCATGGTTTATTGTATATTAGTTAGTGGTTTACGAAGATAAATGAAAAATTTGCGTATTTTTTTTTACACTTCAAGATTTTTTATAAAGCAAGAGGTTGAAATATCTATTATGTATTTATGATGTATGGATACCATATTAAAAAAAAAATGCTGCCTAAACAGCACTATTTGCTGTACATAAAAAGACATTTTATTATAATTCAAAAATAGTAAAAATAGATATATTGAATGCTACTAACATTTTATAAAAGCAATGCCTTCATGTACATACTCTTTTTATATAATATTAATTATATTTCATTTGCAAAGATGATATTTCTGAGACATTTTACGATAAAAAATAAATATTACTTTTTAATCGAATAAACGTTAATGGTGAGTTATAAAACAACGATGCGTATATTTTACAGTTAATTGTTTGTTTTGTATAATTGCTGTAATTAAAACTTACTGTAAATATCAAATGTTACTACTACAGTCTAAGCTGGATTCAGAAAAAAAATCTCACATTTAGTAACAAAATAAAAGACATTGTCAATTTTTTTTTCAATGTAGATTAGAAGCTTACAATTATTTCTACAATGTGTGTATTATTTGTATTTAAATTAACACTTCCACTACGGTGCTAAAAAAACCAAGTGAAAAAACATGTTTTAATACTAACCACCCTTTGATGGACGATAAAAACCTAGGTCGTATATTTAAAAAAAAACATGTTTTTCACTCGGTTTCTAAAAGGCTAGCCGCGTATCGAAAGTATTTTTAGTACCGTATTGTAAGTGCTAAAAGTGTTTTAATCTGACTGTAAATGATAATCAACTTAAAACACCGCTTAAAATTAAGCTTAAAATTTTAATGCCCAAAAATGATCGTTAGCATATTTTACCTTGATCACTAGAAGCAGTGATATGTATTTGGTCAAATCATTAACGACTATTTTTCTTAAATGATTCTGCCTTAACCTACGATTATCATTTGGTGTTTGATGAATTGTGAGCGGACAGTAAGGAAATAAAAAATATCTGTAAGGAAACGGTGTAACTGTGTATTTTAATAACTAAATTTATCACTAAATTATAACTTAAGCAATATAAGTTATAAAATAATAAACTATTCATACTGGGTCCGTGGTGCAGTAGTCAACGTCGTCGTTTTCTATGAAGAAACCCACGGGTTCGAACCCCAGTACGAACAGCATTATATTTATTGATTTATCGATATCGATCGATCTTATATAACGATACATATCAAGAGCGATTTCCTAAACACCAAACAGTTTTTGTATATAAAATCCTATTGAGATACTTCCATTACGAGGCCTTTTGTTTCACATTGAAACAGACATATGTATATTAAAAAATACAATATAACAATCGATCAGGTTAAGTAGAATAACCAAATAGTTATAAATACCAAGTCCCAGCGATAATATTTGCGAACAACTATATTTATTGATATATGTTAACCAATTGACGTGGTGGTAATCTGCTAACAATTAATTTCTGGCGAGATTTTTTTTAGACTTATATATTGTATTACAGCGTAGAGAGTAAGTTTGTTGTCAGTATACACGTTGTGTACTCAAGCAGTATTTTTATAAAACGAAAAAGTAATTTAGGACCTTGCCGCTCACCGTGACACAAAAATGTTTTTACTTGTACATACTAGAACAGACGTTTCGTATTTGAGCTTGATTTTTTTGTTTGTTGATATTACCAACGACTGTTTGAAGGCGAAAGGAATTCTCTGAGCCGTTCTTGTCGTTTTTACGATGAACGAAAAAACATTGAATACGATTCAGAATCAAAAAATCTTTTAGAGATTGTTTGCCGCGTTCAGATCATTTGACTTGCCAAGCATTACTTTGGAAGTTTTGCATTTCTAGTGACCTCGTATATGTACGTACTACGTACGGCTTGATCTATTCCCGAAGTGTTCGCAAAGTTTTCTATAGAATTTCGATAACAAATAAAAGATTTCTCGTTAAAATGAAACATATCTGGCCAGTGTAAAAAGAAAGATTTAACTTAAAAATAATATCATGACCGTTTTTTATGCTTAACATATGAAGTGATATTTATATGTATTAAAACTAGGGCATCGAATACCGATTGACAATTTTTTAACATCCAACTTAAAATCGTGTGTAAATTGGGATTCGGGATTGATAAATTTGTGCTCGGCGAATTTGAAATCCTGGGATTTTTCAAACAATTTCATGTCTTTTTTTTAGCCCTTCCAAGATTTACAAATTGAAAAACCTAGGAATTTACGGAATTCCCAAAATAAACCAGAGTTTGGAACATTTTTTTAAATTGCTTTAGCCCTCGCTCAACTTCTATCCATTGAAAATATGTCCGTAGGACTGAAACCCGTAAATTAAAAAAAAAAAAAAAATGTATGGGTAAAAACGTAAACATATAGAAAGACTGAAAATATCTTTACCATAAAATAAAGTTTATGCAAAGAGAAACATTTCATATCAAAGCTAAACTGAAGCAGATTCAAAATTGTTATTTGTTTTTATTGCTTAGTAAATTTTTATTTTTCAATCTAATTTTATAATTTATAAAAATTAACGATAAAGGGAAATTTCAAAAATCAGTATCATAATAAAACGTTATTTGACGATTCTAAAAAGATATTTTTATATCACTTATCCGAGTGCGGTGATATCCTGGCAATATCAACGAATAAAAAAATACAGGCTTATTATTAATTTGTCCTTAAAGCGATTTTCTTTGAACTAGGGAAGAATAATGAAAAACTATCCCTTTTATTTTATATACCGCCTTTATTGGGGCTGAGAGCGAATTATTGGAATTTTTCCGCCATCTGAGAAAATACCGAATAAAACCTTATTACTTCCCATAAAAATCTCTTCAAACAGTGACGGCTGAAATTTTTGTAAGCGCCGTTGCAAGTTTTGCGAATTATTTTATTTATAATGTTTGAATAATTTAAGTTTATATCATATTTATCTTTTGAAGTTATACTAGTGGGTATATTTCGTTATCCTATCTTTTACAACACAAGATGAATTAAACTGAAGAAAGTAATTTTCATTGAATTTAGAGCCGTGTTTATAAGTTTTTATATCATTTATGACAGAACAATAAAATCAATGAAGGGTCTTCAAGCAAAACTGCTCTCGGCTTAAAACGATTTTTATGTATTGGTCTGGTCATGATTGTGAAGGTAAGAGATTATGGGTTATAATGTTTGCCTACTTCGCTGTAAATATTTTGAGAGATTTCACAAATAAACTAGTGGATAGATCTATGATCTGCTACTAGAACTGTTAATTGTAGGCAGTCTTCAAACCATATTTTGTTACCAGTTTAACATAAGTTAAATGCCTGATTCATAATACGGCAGAGTTTAATAATTTAATTGTGTTGCTCCAAATATGGGCACCTAAGTTTTTACAGAAGGTTGTGATAAATTTAATGTCAAGTATTACATTATTTTTTCACTCTTTATGGAATAAAAATAAAATCAATAATTATTTTTTGCTTTATCAGTCGCCTTTCTGCATTTAGGCTTATGGCATACGTTTCTGAGTCTTGTAATATTGATATTATATTTTAGCATATTTAGCTTACCAGATAACATAACAGTTTGGTCAGTAACATTGAAAGAAATTACTGTAAAAATGTTTAGTTGAAAATAGAAAAAATTCGCTGGGCTATCTTTTTAAAACGTTTTTATCATAATTTATATTTTTCCGGTTCTTTTAAAAGCATATGACATAGTTTCACTATTTATTTAGCTGTAGTTATCAAAAAAAATGTATGTTATTTTATAGTTTAGCCACTCAAAAATCTACTTTACAGTATTATTTGTTTTAAAAAAGAAACTATACATAAATAAAATTCAATTGTTTTACGCTTATTTTACGCGAGAATATCTTAGCTCAATGTCGTAATAAATTCATCGGTATTTCATTTCCGTTTCGTGAAAATCTGGTCCTAGAGTTTGTAGATATTTCTTATTAATGCAAATATTTTCGCGATGTTCCAAATCCATTATCCGCATTGCAAATAATTTTCCCGAATAGTTCGGCGTTCAGATTGTGAAGTTTTTTTCAATACAATTGTGTGCATCTATATTTTGTTAATATTTATAAATCATACTAAAAAAAAAATTACCGATTTCGTGTTTTTGAATATAAATAAAACGAGTCTTACGTATATTTTTTTAAGTATTTCTACAATTTCAGTCAAAATGAATATTGTAGATAACTGAAAATTTTCTTTATAAGTTTCAGACACATCCAACGTGCCGACAGAAAAACCCTGTCATAAATATATGCATTTGCCGTTTCTTTTGTTGATATGGTTGACTATTCTAATTTTATTTATGAAAATATATATTAATGTATAAATTTGATCATTTATTTTTGTTTATAATTTTGTGATATTTAACGATGATCATGTAATATTATTATTAAGCAATGACCCCTCTAAAAATATAAAAATGTACTTTCACTTGCTTTATTTTTCAATGAAAACAAAAAAAGAACTTATGAAACTACGGTGCAATATTGACTTTATAAATTATCATTAATAAGAATTAACATGCTTTATATTAATGATTGATAAAATATTTGAAAATGAATCCTGATAATTTATAAAGTTTAACAACTCATTTCCCTATTTCAAGATAAAGCTTTAAATTAATATGTTGTTTATTAAAAACAGGCGGATACAATATTTCAGTGGTTCCTCACATTTTTTAATCCGTTCATCAATCTTAAATCAATGAAGAATCGGCACGTCACAAAAATAAATAACACAACCATATTTTTTAAAACTCTCATATATCAAAAAAGATAAAAATTATTAAAACTTTATCATATTATCAGGGTTTTCTAACTCACTGAAAGCTGGAAATTATATATTTATTTGCATTCTACTCAGCCATTTTTAATCAGAAAGCTTTTTTTATAATCTAGTGATATTTGAGAAAGTATTCTACAACCATTTACTATCGAATTAATTAATAATATTGGTCATATTTTTCAAGGCAAATATATTTTTTGACACATTATTTTTTATCATAATCGACTAGAAATTTTCTTAAACGTGAGCGACTGTTTTTCTTGAAATATTTGTATCTTTGGTAATTAACCGTAATCATAAATAATTTTACGTTTGGCTTAAAAAAAATCAAAATGTTTATATTATCCGATAGTATTTTGGCATCATGTATAGACAACATATATTTATTTAAAGAAAGTTTTAAATTCTTTTTCGACAGTTTCATTTCCAAAGGTCTGTGTGCTTTGAGATTAAAAAGTATCACTGATTACGCGTCACTGCTACGTCGTTACAATCTGTTTGATAAATAACGTCCTTTTATGTTAAACCTAGGCGCCGCGACGCCGGCCCGTATAGTGCCTGTCCATTTTACCTGAAAAATTGTCGCATTTGTCATCATGAGATGCGTGAAGATAATGAATTGAAAAGGTAACTGATTGTTTTCAAAAGAAACAGTTGTTAATTAAGCTCCATGTATCATGTGCGTTATTGGATTTCAATTAGGAATAGAAACAAAGGTTCAATATTCATTTAAACATTAATAATAAATAAAAAATATATACCTGATGTTATTTTAGTTAAATTTATTTTTTATTACACAATTCTGTGGTGCAAAAAAGTAAGTCATGTTTTTCGTTTTGATTGTGTTGTACCATAATTTTGCTCATTGATATGTCTATTTCAGATTCAGATTACTTATGGTAGAGTGTGTTCTCGTGAAATCATTAGATAGGTGGCGGTGAATATCTCAACTTAAAACCAATTCACGATAAAGACGATTATTTTTTATACCACATTCTGTGCGCATTTATGAAATATTGCGTGCAAATCCTTTACCAAATTTAAATTAAATTAAACGTTGAATTTTTTCACATATAAGTCCGGATCATTATTTAGAGATAATGAGTAAAATATGTATATGTCTCAGACCAAATTTTCTATATTGATTTCAAGTAAGGAAATGTATAACTTTTTGACATGAAGCACCACCAGCAGCAACTGTTTCTTAGCTGTTTCAGCCGAATTATTATAATATCGTCACTGTTCAGACGAAAATAAATGACAGATTAATAGTTCTTAGTAAACAGCGAATAAAAACTTACAGCTTTTAATATAAAGTCTTTTACATCTTTATTTGTCTTTTAGGGTATTCACTGTCAATACTTAGTTGAAAGGCATTTCATTAAGAAAAACACAATATTTCTTTGTACTTCTTTCCACTTGGTGGAAATAAATACAAATGAATATTATGTTTTTCCTAATCAACATTTTATGTTACATAGATTAGTATGTCAAAACATATCAAATCAAACATATCAAACAATCTAATACAAATAAGATTTTAAAATTAGTCTTGAGAAGATTAAATTGAGACAAATGTCTGTCTTGTAATCAGTATCGATAACAATTGCCTCTACAAATAAATGCTTTATTTGGCAAACTGTTGTAATCAACGCATCCATTGAGGTATTCCAGACAAAGAATTGATAAAAAAAATCTCTCTCTATGTTTTGTAACTAACCAACTTCTCTCAGAAAAGTGACGATTTATATATTTTTTAAATAAATTTATTTCACATCATAACAGTGAACTGTTTCATATTTTTATTTCTTCCAAAATAATTACATTGGTTATTTTATTAAGTGAGCATGGCGGTTTTTTTTATGAACGCTAACAAAAAATTGATCGTATTCGAAGTATTCATTGCATTGTATGAAATAGAAGAGAAAGGACAGCCGGAATATAAAGGAATAAGATTAAATACATTTCATATATTACATTTTAACCCTTCTTTTAAGCTCAGATTAGTTTATCGGGTATAACCATATATATGGGTCGTGAAATATTCACCTTTCTTTGTAAAAAAATCAGAAAAAAACACAAATCGCTCTACGACTCAGTATTTCAATGGGCCAGTAATTTATCTTCACCGTTTTTGCAACAAAAACTTAGTTGAAACATATCAAATACGTTATTTATTTTATCACCTAATAAAGCATCTTACAATGTTGTTTGTTGGTTTTTTTATTTAATAAATTTAAATATTTATTTATAAAGCATATATTTATATTTAAAATACTTCTTTGAATACAGATTTAATTCATAAATACAAATTCAAGCGTCATTCTTTATGGAAAGTATTTATACTAATTTCAAACTAAAATCAGAAAAAAACCATATTTGTCGGTTATAAACATTTTTTTTTTACCATGTCACTCCAAATGTAGAGCATATGGACTCTTTATGGAGTTTATCTCAACATAAGTGTTTCTACGAGAACTGCTTGTTACTCAGTTGCTCAACCTCTCTTTTTCCAAAGAGAGTAGGAATATAAGGATAGGGCTAGGACAGGACTAGTGGTTAGCTAGCCGCTGTTCATACGCTCCGTTCATGGGATAGGATGGGAGGGGGAATTCAAGACATCACATACATCCATACCTTCGAACAGAAATTCGTAAATCGATTGAAAAATCAATTTATAAAACTGTCCGTGCTGGGATTCGAGCCCGTGACCTCCGTAACCGAAGCCAACGACTTTGACCACTCGACCACACAGGCGGCATTATTAATAGTTAGATAAAATCTTGTAACTTTTTTATATGCCAATGTGTCATTTTTTTATATTCATTTAAGTCTAATTGAAAGACAATATTTATTAAGTCACTCCAAAGATTAAAACAATAAAATATATTCACAAATAGCTACAAAATAATATACAATTACATTCTATTTAAAGTGCCTGCTAATTTTTTTCACAAATTATGATAGTTAAAAAAAATCTATGAAACATGCCTTAGCAAATAAAAATATAATCTTTGAATTGAGAGATAAATATAATATGTCGTGTTTTTAATACTATTGCGGTTAAAATAATAAGAGATGAATTAGATTGATAAGGTGAATGGTACAACAACTTTAATTGATCGATATTTATTTAATTTATTGATCAACTAACAATAATATGCAATTATGTTATTAAGACTTATAGCCATACACTCGTCTAATAAATAAAAGGAAGAATTATATTTTTTAATATAATGCCTTTTAACCAGTGACAGTATAAGATATTTAAATACTATTGGCTTTAAATTTATAAAGAATAAAATTAAAAATAAAATTATTTTCACTTTTAGAAATTAGCAACTCAACAATTCAAACACAATCTGTTATCTGATATCACAAAGAAATATGGCAGACGGATTCAAAATTTTATAAACAAAGATTTTAACGCGAAACAATGTAACAGATTTTTTTTAACAGTTCAAAGATCAGTGACTTGAAATAATATTACTTTTACCTGCAAGAGATTGAATAGTCCATTTACTTGAATTTATAACACAAAGTGAAGAGAATTGCTTGTAGAAACGATAAATTCTACAAGATAGCGATGAGTTTTAAAAGTTAATAGGATGATTATGCTTTCAAGTTCTTTGTAATGATTTATTTACGCGAAGCGAGCTTGGAAATAACTAAGCGTACTTTTGTCTTTTGGTAAATAGTAAGGAACAAAGATTAGCATCGTCCCGTTTGTTTCAGAGTAGGATCTCTATTATTCAGAAGTTCAAGAGCCCTAATTGAGACAGATCAATTAACATTTTAGATACAGAATAAACTATTATGATTAGTTTTTGCAGAGATATTTAAATTATTCGTTACGTAGTTTATGTTTGGCCTGTGGTAATGTTTTTGTACCCTCAACACTAGTACTGATATTTAATATTATTATCAGTTTTAATATAATCGTAAATTAAATTTAAATCAATTGAATAACATTTAATATAAAATATAAATCTTAATAAAATATTTGTTCAGTTTTCTATAATTATAACAAAAGTCAAAAACATCTGTTTTGATTTAAGCTAGAAGAAATGCTTACAATACCGATATCTAGTCTATCCAGTTTCATAGTTAAGTGGTAATCTATGGTTGTTTTGGAATGGCAGTGGTTATTAATATTAACATACAAATTGTAATTACAAAAATCCTATGAAGTTTTTTGATTTATCCTATTATTAATATTCTAAAAAAAATATGTATTTTAGATGATAGTAGAATTTTATTAAAATCTTCAAAAAAATCTTCGTACAATAGCTAGTTAAAATGACCTTAAATTTTGATTCATTGTTATATCAAGACTAAGTTTTTTGAGTTGTTACACTTTGGAACCGAGAAATAAATAATATAATTTGGATAGATTTTAAAATATTGAATGTACTTAATTCTTCTTTGACATTGTCTACTCTTAATATAAAACACGTTGAGTTTTTTTAGGGCATCTTAACAGAATATCTTTTGCTATAACTGGATTCCATTTAATTACACCTTTACTTTTATTTTCGGAAAGGGAAAAGTTTAGTTAAAGGGAAATCTTATTTTTTTCCGATTTCTATATCGGATACGTAGAAAAAAATATAAATGTCATATTAGTCCATACATTTAAGCAGATAAATCCATAACATGATTGAAAAATCATTTCCTATACAGAGATTCAAACCCGTGATCACGTCGATTGAATAAAACAAACTATCAAAAGCATTTCATTTTAAATGACCATTCGTATACAGGCCGACAGTAATAAAGACTGTGGATTTATTAAAAAAATATAATAAGAACGTAGAGTAAATGAAATAATAACAAAATATAATAGTGTGCACATTTAAAATATACATTAACTAGTAACTTAACCCTGCGTATTTTGATAATATTAATTCATTTTTCATTTATTCACGATCAAACCTTTTTAAAGTTTTTATGCATTAGCATTAGATAACATCACATATTTTCAATTTATGATCTATTTTTAGTATGCACGTTATCGTTTTTCGCTATTTTAACATGGTTTTAGATATGATATATATTTTTTAAAAATACTTCAAATTTTCTTGCAAACTATTTTAAGATTTTTTTTTACACATTCTCTAATATGTTCGTGGAAAAATATTTGTAAAAACAAATGTGTTTGATGTCATATTTTTTTTAAAATTATTAAAATAAAAATTGTTTTAATAATAATCTCGATTCGTGTTTCATTTTGCAGTATAAGACGATTTTTATTTATTGTTCGATCGTATTGAAATTATCGCATTATGATGTTGATGCCGTGAAATGAAAATATAATTTAATTTAAATTTCGGCAACTTTTTATGGCTTTTTTAGATACGCCTAGTTTTAATGAAAAATGTTATGTGCGTGGATCCGCATCTGGCTATACGTACTGTATGTTCATTTTCACAAGCATATAATTTTAATTTGGTTAGTGAAGTTTTGTAACGATAACGAAATAATAATTTTAACATGGGAATTTCCCGTTGAAATATTAGCCTAAGCCTATTATTTCCTTCGAAATACAATGCGAGTATCTAACATACAATCACTTCTCATTTGATATTTATAATATCCTTTCCCCACAAAACAGAACGACTAATAAATTATTCGTAATTTACTTGAGAAAATATTATTTATTTCGTTTGAAAATATATAAATAATGAAGTCATTCGTTTTCTATGAGCTGGACTCGAAAGAATATATTTTTTTTGAAAAGAATTATCAAAAAATACAGTGGCACTTCGATATTTGTTTGTCTTGTTGTTAGAAATATTTCATCTTCTGATGGTAGACTTCTATATTATGTCAAAGTTATAAAGTAAAATCTGTCATTGTACCTGTTATACTTACTGGATATTTGAAAAAAAAATTCACATTATACAAAGTATAAATATCATGTTAGTTTTAGATTCTAAGACATAACTTATAAAATAACTATGGTGTCGCGTGCTATCTATGATTGAGAAAAGCTATGGACCGGAAATTAAAGGCGACGAAATTGTCTCCACGTAATGCATTTATTGAAATCAGTGAACACTGAATCATATCGGAATAATCTCGTTCATTTTTTTCCATTTCCATATCGACTGTGGAAAGGAAAAAGGACGTAACCCACACATATCAAATTTTACAGGAGGCGCTAAAAACGTGTTTTGATGATTTTGTGACATATGCAAATTATGAATTATACACAACCCTTAAGTGCACGCAGACTTCTAAACTGGTGTTTAATTGACATAATCTAATATTAATTAAAGAAATTGTCTAGGAAAAACCTTTATTTCAGTCTTTTTTCTTGGTTTTAGTTTTTTACAAGGTCATTTTTTCAAACTTAAAAGCTAAATTTAGATACTAATTCGGCATTTGCAGCTTGCATCCTTTTGATAGAACGTGTATCAAGTTTGATACATTGTGATTATCGAAAAAAACCTGTTTTGAAGAAACTGTGGGTTAAGTCCTTTTTCCTTTCCACAGTCGATATCAAAGACACCTTTCAACCCTAAATACTTATTTGGCAAAGTAAGCCGACAACATTTAAAAGAAACATAAATATATCTTTAATATTGCATGTTTTTTATGTAGTATATGTATTATAAATAGTTCATCTTGTATAATAAATTCAAACATGCAGTAAAACATACTTTCGAAAGAACTACTTCTCTGAATTTAATATGCAGAACAGAACCAAATTAATTAAGTGGAGGCTCTCATAAATTTCCTCGCTGTATTCATACACTATATCAAGAAAATTGACGAGTGAAAACTGCTTCCCTTTCTTGTTTAAGTGTTTTTGGAAACTCAAATAAAAAAATATATTTGTTTGCAATTATTAATTATAATTATAAATAACTAGCTGTTAGCCCGTTGCCCAGCAACGTGAGATTTTTGTTGCACAGTATTTAATTTTATTTAATTTAATTTTATTTAATTTTATTTAATTTAATTTAATTTAATTTAATTTAATTTTATTTTATTTTATTTTATTTTATTTTATTTAATTTAATTTAATTTTATTTAATTTAATTTAATTTTATTTTATTTTATTTTATTTTATTTTATTTTATTTTATTTTATTTTATTTTATTTTATTTTATTTTATTTTATTTTATTTTATTTTTATTTTATTTTTATTTATTTTATTTTATTTTTATAGTTAGCAGAAATTTCGTAAATTATTTAATTTTTGGAATAATGTTTATGTTTGCTAACAACCATTTTTCGTAGTAGCCGAAATTTCGTAAATTATTTAATTTTTGGAATAATGTTTAAGTTTGCTAACAACCATTTTTCGTAGTAGCAGAAATTTCGTCAAATATTTAATTTTTGGAATAATGTTTAAGTTTGCTAACAACCATTTTTCGTAGAAGCAGAAATTTCGTAAATTATTGATTTTTTAGAATAATGTTTAAGTTTGCTAACAACCATTTTTCGTAGTAGCAGAAATTTCGTAAATTATTGATTTTTTGGAATAATGTTTAAGTTTGCTAACAACCATTTTTCGTAGTAGCAGAAATTTCGTAAATTATTGAATTTTTGGAATAAAGTTTATGTTTGCTAACAACCATTTTTCGTAGTAGCAGAAATTACGTAAATTAATTAATTGTTGGAATAATGATTAAGTTTGCTAACAACCATTTTTCGTACTAGCAGAAATTTCGTAAATTATTTAATTTTTGGAATAATGTTAAAGTTTGCTAACAATCATCTTTCGTAGTAGCAGAAATTTTGTAAATTACTTAATTTTTGGAATAATGTTTAAGTTTGCCAACAATTATTTTTCGGATTTTAAATTATTTAACAATTATTTCCAATAAAAACCAAAAGATCAAATCCAATTTTTCAATAAAAAATCAGTTGCACATTTTGTCCAAGTGTATGAAAAAAGCAAAATATTATTCTATGATATATCCATATCATAATTTGAATATTCTTAATGTATTAAAGAATTCTAACAGATTTTCAAGGTCAGACGTGAAAAGATTCATCATTATGATTCAATTGATCAAATCCGCTCCAAAAAATATTAGTCTCACATCGACTCACACGATCAAACGATTCATTTCGATAGCCCTATAATCATAGTTTGCAATAGTCGAATTAAAGTCTTTGATTATTCGAATATTATGATGTATGGTGATACAATACTTCAGCTCTACACCAAGAAATATCAAATTTTCAAACGTGGCGATATCAGAACATTCACGCCCGGTTTAAAATAAGCCGCTCCCATTGCATAGAACAACATTTCAAAAATGTGCTGTTCAAAATAAATCGAAATCATTGGTCTGTACCTTACTGCGGACGTTTTACAAACGGACCTTATCGACTATTAATATATAGATTATAATTATAATTATAAATCTGTTACTATTTTTATTTCTTTAGGCATTCTTCTTTTGTAAGTTTAAAATGAAAGATAAGTGGTTATAATTAAGTGAATGAGCATCGGAAACGAAAAGTTTAATACAAGACAAAAACAGATTCAAAACTTATTACTTCTCAAAGAATATGAAACGAAGATTTAATTGTAGTATTTACTATACACTTGAAATGCATACAGCTTTTAAAACTTGTATTATCTTCATCTGTATTATTTCTGTATGAATATCTAACTTTTTAGTTAGTTGTATTTAAATTCAATTCTTAATTTCCGTATTTTCCTTTTTCATGTTCAAAGTTTATTAATTTAACTCAATAAATCATCTATTACTGAAATAACATTTAAAATTTAAAATTATTATAAAAACAATCCATGTACAAAACTAATAAGAATTTTTTTTTTATCCACCAAACCTTAATTTATTATATACGTTTTATCGTATAAGCTATTTTAGTAAAAATATGAAAGAACCACCGATCTTAACATTGTATTTACTCATACTTCATAATAATAAAACGTTAATAAAGCTTATTCCTCCAAATTTCATTTAAATTCAATATTTAGTTAGAAGAGTCTGAGAGAAAATTCAAGTGTCTAAAATGAATGAGTAGAACATAAATAGGCCAAATGTATCAGTTGGAACTCGATATTATTTAAAGGAGAATAATTTAATGATTATAAATAAATATTTTGCTACAAGAGATTTGAAATTCCGTTATGTAATAGATTCGTGACAGAGAGTAATTTTCCATTTATATTTGTTATGACTTGCTAATGAGGTTGCAAATAAAAACAAAAGAGATATTTTCAACGGAACAAGAACAATCGCCGTCAAAAATTTATATGTTCAACATTTCAAACAAGTTAAAAATAATAAATGTAGGTAGCCCCACTTTAAATATTCGAAAATGAAGGTCGTAAATCTGAAACTAAGACAAGGCGAGCAATTCAAAAGCAACTTTAGGCATTATTCTTGCCGTTTTAACACTCGACTACATTTTGACAAGTTCCAACAAAAAATAAATTACTACTGTTCAATTCTGTGGTAAATTTGAAAGCATCTGTGCTTTTTACTGGGTAAGTTTTAATAAATGATCTCGAAACTTTATTCAATGAAAAATTTATATTTAAAAAATATTTTCTCTTCAGACTGTTTGCGTCTATCGCTGGACAAAAGCTTTTTAAGCCCACTTTAATTCATAAACTATACTAAAAAAATCTTCCTGTTTTGTGTATCAAACGCAGGGAACCTACGAAAAAACGATTTTTTTATAATTTATAAAAAAAATCAATGACATTCAGTCAAAACAACGAATGGAAAACAACGGAAAACTTTATAAGCTGTACAATACATTATTTTGTCAACAAAATGAAAATTTTGTTTATTTATAATCACTGTTGTAAATAGACTATGTTATATATATTCTTAGTGAATCTATTTATATTAGCAAATATGGTATGCATAATAAGTGTTTCATAACGGTAATACAATTTTGGGGTGTATTTTTTACAACTGGAACCAAAAGTACAATTGATGTTCCAGATGACAGATATTCCTGAACGTGTATCATTTGGAATTTTAAAGCTTAGTCAATGATTTTTTAAATGTTTAGTAATAGTCAATAAATGCCAACTGTGTGGTCGAGTGTTCAACGTTGTTGGCTTCGGCTACGGAGGGCCCGGGTTCAAATCCCGGTACGGACAGTTTTTATAAATTGATTTATCAATCGATTTATGAATTTCTGTTCAAAGGCATGGGTGTATGTGATGTCTTGAATTACCCCCTCTCACCCATCCTATTCTACAAACGGGGCGTATCGAGAGCGATTAGCTTACCACTAATTCTGTCCTAGCCCCTATCCTTCTATCCCTACTCTCTTTGAAAAAAGAGAGGTTGAGCAACTGAGTAACAAGCACTTCTGTTGAGATAAACTCCATAAGGAGTCCATATGCTCGACATTGGAAGCGGACATGGCTTAAAAAAAATAATCAAAACACTTTAGAATAACGCAATATACATATATATAATATACATTAGAGTATGAAATCAAAATTAAAAATCTTATGCTACTGGTATAGAAACTAGTTGCAGGAGTGTGTTATTCAGCCTAAAAAATAACGGTATCAAATATCTCAATACCACTGTTCAAAAAAATTATGAGAGATATTAAAGAATATGTAAAACCATAATTTCAAACAAAATCTTTTCGATAGTAAAAAACTATTAAAAAAATTATCAAGATGTTTTAACTGCTTAAATAATTTGTGAATTTTTCCACAAATAATTTTTGTATAAAGGTTTTTAAACAATATTTTTTATTATTTCTAATGAATAGCGCATTTTTCGTGGTTATAAAAAATAGCTTTATTAAGTTTAATACTTAAGTTTGGGAATAATAATAAAATCAAATAAATTCATTTTAAATACGCTGTCTATAAAACAATCGCTTGATAATATTTCTTCAGAGTAATACGTCTTGTTTTAAAGATTGTGAGAAAGGAAAGTATTGTAAATTTTAAATTATACAGATATACTTTACAAAATCAAGCTTTAATTCATTTAATATGTATGTGACTTTACTATAATGGAAACTGCCATCAGAAACTTTTTAAAATCATTTTTTTGAAAAAAAAAAACACTTTTACTGAATGTTGTATTGAAGTATTATTATAATTAATTTTAGAATTATTACACGCGGATTATCCTTTAAAAATAGTGAATTATAAAATACGTTATTTTTATGTCACCTGATTAAAAATAGTTTAATCGTTTATTCAATCTCTTTACAACATTGTGATATGTTACTGCTACGAAGCGTAGACTCGTATCAAAATGCTACGACGCTACGCCTCCCTAGACCAAAGTGTTTGATTGTTTTTTCGGCCGTATAAAACACAATTCAGCTCAAAGTAGATAGAGACAATAAAACTAATGACTGCTCACACAAGGTGAAACTAAAACTCGTGAAAAATTGGCGTTCATTTATAGCAAAACTCCTGACAGGTAAATATTTGGCACACACAGTGGGTTTTTTTAGAGGGCAACAAAATATATGATATTTGGAAAAAGTACCATGAACGTCTGAGAGAAAATAATGATTTATTTCGTGACGAGTATTGAAGTTTCGGACCCGTTATACATGTATATAACCTAAAGTAAGCTTTTAATGTAAGCCTAAGATGTAACTACTTTGAAAAATATATTTCTCCGTATATTTGAATCTGCAATACAAATATTCACAAGGCTTGACATTATTTTTACAGTTTATTTCTTGAATCACGTAACCGAGCAAAATTACTTTTAATCTTTCTTACTATTCTTCGAATCTTCAAAAATTCACATTAAAGCGACGGTTTTTCAATTAATTCATTGATCTTGTAAAAAAAAGTTTTTTTGAATAGTTATAATTTGTTGAATCTACTTTTGTTTATGTGACGCTGCGGTCAACATTCCGTGACGAATCTTATAGGATTGACTCTCAGTAAGAACCGCATTTTTAAATCGATTTTTGTTCAAAGACATAAGTGTTTGTGACCCCTGAAAATTCCCTTCCACAATTTGAAACCTAAACTAACGGTGCATAGTGAAAGCGTTTAGTTAACCACTAGTTCTTTCCGAGCTCAATATTTTTATAACAACTTTCTTTAAAAAATAAAAAAGAATAACTTATTAACAAGTAATTCCATTAGAAAAATATTTCGTTTATCTTCATTAGGAAGATTAAAAAAACCTAACATAAACCAATACCAATTAATTGTTTGGTCTAACTCTTTTGATGAATCTATTGTCAAGTGGTCAATTTCCCTTTCTTCAGTTGTGGTATCTTTGGACTCAAATCAAATTTTGTCAATTGATATATCTATCAGATTAGATGAAGAACACATTTGTTTTGTAATGAGTGGATAACTGTAATGTCTGAAACTCTCTTCCACCTATCTGATCATAAAAAAGGTCGTAGTTAGATAAATAAACTAACTTAAAGTCCTATCCGAGTCCTATCTTTATATTGGTACTCTTATATAAAAAAAAGATTGATCGGTTAAATTAAAAACAGCCTACGTAAAACAAATCTGATGAAACACGAATAAGATTCCGCGGCTCCCACATTTATTAATATTGTTTGAAAGTAATGATATATTTAAGGAGTTTTTGATCAATAATTATTGCAATGTCAACCAAATGTTTATTAAAAATAGTGAGCATATAAACTTAGAGTTATTTTCTACCTCTCATTTCAAGTTAAACCGAAAATGTTAATGTAATATAAACAAATATGTAATTGAAAATGTTTTATTCATCACATCAAATAAGCGAATATAAAAGTATATTTGACAAAATTTTCTGAAAAAATATTATTTCAGTATAGAGACCCTAGAAGTTTCTGAAGTAAATGGTAGCAGGTTTTTCATATGGAATATAAATAATATTATTATTTTATATAACTAAGCAACTGTGAGGGGTGAAAATGAAGAATTTTTTGGACGATTCTCCTTAGAAAAATATCGCAAAAACGAAGAATGATATATTACCGAGTGAGAGTACCTACCATTTTCTTTGTGAAAATAAACATTTTTTCAGAAAAAATACAATATAATAGAACGTTCATCACTTGGCATTCTCTTTACTGTACAGCATGTTATTTATTAAGAACATTTTTTCCTGAATTTTTGTTACTTTTTCCTACGCACATTTCTTAGATTATCATGGTATAAAAGTTCCGTTACCTAGCAATGAAAAATACTTAAGGTTACAGGTAGGATTTCTCATATTAACCTTAGGTAGGACTTCTCATACAAATAATGAATTAACGATTTATGTCTTGATTTCACATTTAGTGATAGTATTTTTGTGATGTCTTTTCATTTATAATTCAAAGCTATGTGATCTTTGTAATATTTAAATTAATTAAAAACACCTTTAGTTCGGACTTGTTTGTTTTAAATTGATGTATTTTACGGATTATTTAAGTTAACGTTACTAACCAATCACATTTAACATTAAATAATGTATGCTAACCTTTTTCAGGATTAAATTAGTTTTGTATAAAAACTGCGCTTTGTTTCAATTTCATGTTAAACAAATCACAAATTCAATTCCTGTTTAAAGCAGGTTAATTTTGTAAAAGAGTCATTTAAAACAATTGAATCACAACATTTTGTTTTTACATAACCTCAGCTTGCGTACCATTATTGCGAAGTTATTGTAATGTACAAACTCTTTACCGTGTAACGAAAAAATTGATTACAAAATAAGCAACCATATAATTTATATAAATTGCTTGTATACAGTGTAGTAGGAAGGGGTCCCGCCGCCCAGGGCGTTTCTTGAATTTGCCGGTCCCCCACAATAATTCCTTCACTTTTTTTAAAAAAAATCTTCTATTTTTTTAGCTATGAGATTTTTTTATTCATAAATACAATTTCTCTAAAAATATTGCGTTTTTTTTTCTTTTGATTTTTTTTAGAGCAGCATATTTTTTTAATGTGTCAAAAAAAATATTAGTTAATTGTGTTTTTTATTATGTTTAGAGTAAAACTGGCAAATTATTGCCATTATTATACGTATTCATTTTACAAATAAGTAAACGAATTTAAAATTGTAAGTTAATTCATAACAAAAGATACCAGATTTCATTTTGTAAACATAACATTTGGGAAAAAAAACATACATTGTCAGTGGGCGGAAGAAAATATAGTGAAAGTGATATTGCTAACATTAATTCTGTATACATTTAAATCATTATGTTCAAATTACTTTTTTTAATTTTCTGTTCATTTTCGAAAATGCGACCCACAGAAATGTGCCACCCGGGGCGGTCCGTCCCCTTCGCCCCCCTTTTCTACGCCACTGCTTGTATACCTTTACAATTAATCGGTTCAAGGTCTCAACTGATCATGGATATTTTGGTTTACAAAAACAGATAAATTAAAGTGCTAATCGTAGCCTAATTGACTGTGTTTAACGATCATATACAAAGAAGAACAATTTCAATATAAGATTAATGAGAGGAAACGGGGTGTTCTTTATTTTAGTATCTTTAGTAAGTGACGTGTTACCTGAAAGGTATTAATTAAGGTAGATACGGCAACGGGACGTCGTCAAATTAATATCATAAATCAAAATTAACAGCAAAATTGTCTCATAGCCGTACCTTGCGTATAAAAATAATCTAAAACTGTGGGCTACAATCTGATCAGCCAGACAAAGTTGTGCAAATTGTTTATGCCTACCAAACCATGCTGTCATAATACTTGGTAATATAGCTCAAATACAATTAAGGTATTTATATAATATACAATCTGGTAGAGCGATTCTTCTTCAAAACTTTTCGAGAATTAAGTTGTTATATTATATTCGAATCATTTTTTTAAACATTCGTGCATGTCTGATTTTGTCAATTAGTTTTAATTTTTAGTTATGTTTTCAGGCACAGATTATCGTAGATATATTGCTATCTTATATGAAAAATAGTAGAATTATATTTAAAATTGATAATTTTGTTTTTTACTGGTTTTGTAAGTAAGACTTTGTATACACAGTCAAAGGTGTACAACGTTTACTAAACTTAGTCTGCTTTCTTTGATAGAAGTAACCTTAACGGAAGCTTAGCATATTGTAGAAGACAAAACTTGCTTTTTACTCAGTTTTGGAATAACTCTTTTCAAAAACAGTTGAGAAAGAAATATAAGCTGACAAATGACTAGTGGTAAGCTAATTACTTTCACTTCAAACCTTTTATTAATCAAATGAGTGCCATGTGACAGTTAAGTTAATTTAAATATATATATATATATTTTAATATCAAATAGCTCGTTCAATATTATCGTATAATATCTGTTTTTATCGAGAATCGACACCTAGTGACTATTGGTTATACACCATTATCATTCACACCCCACAGTTTGGCGTTGCTTGACGTAATGTCTTATAATTACGAGCGCGTGTAGCCGTATCTTTCGTTACTAGATACCTGAGTTATTGCAGTAATATATCTTTTTTCATATATTAATGGATTTTAGCGACACATTTATAGCCGAAATGATACCAAATAAATTAATAACTCTGCCACTATGAAAATAATAAGTAATATGTTAGTGTTGCATGTCTCATATTATGTACACATATTAATTTGGTGTATAAACAGTTGTATGCCTCGATTTACACGGGAGACTAAGTCGTCGAAAAATCCGTGTGATTTAAAACTATCAAGCTGGTCTGTGTATTTTAAGATTGGTTAAAAAAAGTTAAAACCTTTAATTGTTTGGCATTCATATCCTTTTTATATTGATATATTATGATAATATATATACCGATTGAAAAACAGAATAGAAAAAATTGCGATTTTTTTAATCAACCAAGTTTGAGCGACAATTGCAAATCACAAGATCAAACTAGTGCTTGATATCAAAAGTATGTAAATAAACAATGAAGACTTTTTCATTTCATAAAACTCTCTTCTGTAGCTTAATTAAATAATAACAATTACACTTTACATTAGTCAAGACTATTCACATGGATAAAGAATCAATAGTCTATGTTTATCTTATAATACATATTTGATTATACATTTGAACGATACAACCAAATAGATAACGAATAATAATTAGGCAGCCCAATATCTTCCAATTAAAATTGATAGTCTAAAGAAACAAAACAAAAAAAAAACAAATTATTTTGAATGTCCTGTTTACATTGTTTTTTATTTAAACACTTATATTTTTTGTATCGCGTGAGCGAAAACAATTGATTTGTCTTTCAGGAATTCACAACCATTTTTAGCTGTCACAGTGGTACTGAAGTAATGCATACACCAATAGAATTTTAATACTTGAAATCAGGTCCATAACACACAAACAAAATGCATTTAAAAATACCATTCTAGCTGAACAAACTAGATCAATGAATTTCGAACGTTATGATGCTTCTGTGACAAATTTATTGATGAGTCATTTGTTTGAGCTAAACTTATGAATTTATTACAGAAAATAATTAATGTAAATAATAAAACTTATTTTGAATTTAAAAGAGCATTACATAAAGCTTATGGGACATCAGTTTCGATCAAAGTGGATGCAATTATTATGTAATTGCCAAGTTTCTCGTCAAAAATTTCTTTTTTTTCAGGTTATATTTGCTCATTACTAATGTGAGTAGCAGAATATTTTTCTTTATGAATATAGTTCTTACAGAGAACACTTATTTTTTATTTCAAATCTACTCATTGCATATATTGGGAAAATAAACATAATGAATGAAACATAACATGCCGAATTAATTACTAAGATTCCTTTCTGCTAACATTATTATCAATTGGTCTCTTTTTGGAAAGAAGCTTAATATTGTATATTTAATATATTTTATGTATTAGTCCCACTATGCAGTTGATTTTATTATTCTTCAACTATAAATACTTTTTACTGTTTTAATTTTAATTATGCTGAGCTTTTATTTTGAGTGGTATAAAGAGCATTTATAGATTTCAAATAAAAAGTATCTCATTCATCTCCTGCTTACCTTTAGCGAAGAAATTTTGTTATTCAATGTTCCAATAGACGGTGACTGAATTTCTGAATAATATTTTGTTTTTTTTTACCATGTCCGCTCCCAATGTGGAGCATATAAACTCCTAATGGAGTTTATCTCAACGTATTTCTACGAGAACTGCTTGTTACTCAGTAGCTCAACCTCTCTTTTTCCGAAGAGAGTAAGAATAGAATGATGGGCTAGAACAGGATTAGTGGTAAGCTAATCGCTCTCGATATGCCCCGTTCATAGGATAGGATGGGTGGGAGGGGGGAATTCAAGACATCACATACATCCATGCCACACATAAATCAATTTATAAAACTGTCCGTACTGGGATTCGAACCCGTGACCTACGTAACCGAAGCCAATGACGCCGACCAGTCGACCACAAAGGCGGCTAATAATAATTTTATTAGTCAAAAATAAGTCGGATTGCGTTTATATATTGCAAATGCCTTTAAATTTAATTCAATATTTCATTTAATTTAAACATAAAATTCCAATTTTCGCCACAGCAAAGTGTTTTCTTTAATATTTTCGATAAAATATACTTCGCAGGAAGCGCACGTGATCGAATTAAAAAAATCTTCAAATGTATGACCGGAATACAAGCGGAGTTGTTTACTGTTACTCAATTGTAAATAGAGCCATCAAAGGATGGCAAAATAAAGCAATTAAAATCACAATAGGCATGAGCAACTCCGTCGTTTTGCGACAAGAGAGGCTCAATTTGATTGATTCAAACAGAAATTACCGTGATCGGTGATCAAATACCAATAGCTTCGTTTATTTTTGCGCGTTTTAAAAGCTGTTGATAGATTTATGTGATGTATGATTTAATTATCGTCGGTGGGGTTGTTAATTGTCATCTTGTGAAAAAATATGGTACCAAAATCTAAAATTTGGTAATATGCGGTAAAAAAAACTAAAAAGAAGTTTAATAATAATGAAATTAAACTCTTCTTATGCAAATAATCTCAGATTAGAATAACATAAATTCTTATTCTTCACTCGAGTGCATACATTGGAATAACAAAATATTGCGTTTAAGCGCTTTGAAGGCGTTTGAGATTAACAGATATAGTCACGGCCAACGTTTCATCTAAGCTGCGCGCGTGCACGGCTGCGCAGTAGTTGAGAAGCCACCGCGCACTCATTCTGGTTTGGCGCGCACTAAAAAACAGTTCGCGAGCCGAGTACTACAAGGTTCTATGTGGACAGCTACACCAAAAAAGATATGCGAATTTTGAATGCTTAAAATAAAATAAAATAAAATGTTCCGAAATATTTATTATAGACAACAAAAACATGAAGAATTTAAAATGAGTGAATGGTCTTAATGTTATGTTTGAATATTATTTCATGAAATATAACCACCCCTGCATATACAAAGGGTGCATTGATCTAATGCCACATTGACCGGCCGCCACTGGTCACGGCGCAAACACCACCCTACCTCTTGTCTTTCCTTAACAAATAATTGAACCGAACTCTTCAAATTTAATAAATCTGAAATCGTGAAATGAACAAAGTTAAAATTATATAATGTATACAGGTGAAAATAAATACGTATAAGTAAAGTTAAGAAAATTTTATCGGCGTGATACCAAAATACTTCAAATGTATTTATTATATTTTCACCTACATATATTATAACCTTTCAACATACTTTTGGCAAATTTATTATATTAGGTTAACCTTTAAAATAAAGTACTTCCCACGGCTTTAAAAAAAAAATAATGTTTTAATAAATCAACAAGCTTAAAAAATTCTATACTTTTTACACAATTATTGATAGGAATTTTTTCTCGGACAGTTTTCTCAAAAATTTCAAAAGTGGTACAGCGACGAGCGTACAGCGACTACAGAGAAAAAGAATCCCGATATTAAAGAAAGTTGTTATAAAAATATTGAGCTCGGAAAGAACTAGTGGTTAACTAAACGCTTTCACTATGCACCGTTATTTTAGGTTTCAAATTGTGAAAGGGAATTTTCAGGGGTCACAAACACTTAAGTCTTTGAACAAAAATCGATTTAAAAATGCGGTTCTTACTGAGAGTCAATCCTATAAGATTCGTCACGGAAGCCAATAATGTTGACCGCAGCGCCACAGAAACAAAAATAGATTCAATAAATTATAACAATTCAAAAAAACTTTTTTTTACAAAATCAATGAATTCATTGAAAAACCGTCGCTTTAAGCATTAAACAGTGTGTTATTGTCATTTAGTCAACAATTTTTCAAACATATAGAAAACAAATTTTTTGGTCAAATTTGTATGTGGTATTATTTCAAACAGATAACATAACCGACTACGACAAAATCCCAAGAGAATTAACCACTTACCTGCAGGATCGCCAAAGTAATAAAATAATGTATTTAAATGAGAGACGTTTTAATTACGATAGATATTGACACTTAATTAATATATATCGCACTTCAAAATTAAAATAGTTACTAAAGCAAAGTGATCCATCATTATGAATATGAATGAAAGCGTGATGAATAATTAATTAATAATGTCCAGAATTATTAATAATTTGTAAAAGCTATCCTTAATCGTCTGCAAAGTTTCTGTCAACCAATCCTGTAAGTTATAAATGGATGTTTAATTGGAACATCATTATGCATGACCAAGAATAGTAAAACTAGACGAATATTTAAATACTGGTTTTACAAAAACATAGTGTCATTGAATTAAAAATAAGTCCAAAAAAAGACTGATTAATCATTGCTGAAATCTTTTCATTTCAATCGATTTTTGTGCATATTTCAGTTAAATAAAAAATAAATATTCAAGACAAATAGTCATTTAATAATTTTTGAATCAAAATTTTGGTATATGCAAATTAGAAACTAGTATTTTGGTATAATAAAGTATTTCGACTGAGGGTGCTATATTAATTCACTTGCTATAATTAAATATTAATTCAAAGGCTTAAAATCAATCAACTCATTAATAACAGGTCGGATAAAACCCTAGATTTATTTTAAATATTCCTATGTTATTATCTGGTCATTAATATTTTCAAAAAATCCCCATAATTATAACAAACCCATTTAATTCATTGAAACTTGTATACATTCAATTTTCGCTAATTTACATTTTAATAGCCTTTTAACTTAGTGATCTACTTATATTTTTGTATATAAACGATACAAACTGTTTACTACGCGTCAGTTCAAGTACATCCGCGCACTTGGAATGCCTGAAGATGCCGAAAGGCGAAACCCGGGTCGTTGGAAAATGGAATGAAAACTCATGGAAAAGTACAGAATTCAAACAATTCAAATTGGTATTTTGGTATTATAAAAAACATACAAACTACCGAAATCTTGATTTCGGTAGCTTGAGTATTCCAACCCCTACGCATGACAGTTATATTAAATTTTCTCCGTTTAACATTTTAAATTAGAATTGGTCGCGTGTATGTAAATCAGTGTAATAATTTACTGCAATTAAGTGGACGTCTACAACTGAATGTCAGTGTCTCAAACCTATTTAGCGCCTTAGGCTATTATAGCAATTATAAATGTCACATAAATGAGTTATAACAATAAAAAGGTCTATATTTATGGGTTAGGTCAGTCAATCAGTCAGTCTGCACGCTTTCAAAAAATGAACTTTTATCGTAATTTTGCGTTGCTCAATATTAAAGTTCAAGGTGATGACTACGCTATTTATTTGTTAAAAAATACTCTACGTAGCCAAATATATTGTACGTAGGTGGTATGAAAATAATATATTTACGTTTTTTTTGTTTTGTATATAAAGTTAAAACAATATTGAAATTAAAATATTTAAAATTTGATGATGAAAAAATCACAGTAGATTTCGTCTAAGGCGTCCATTCCCGGGATTCCGGGAGTGATCATTTACCATTATTTCATATTTTTTATACACATTATAGTGAATTCCAAAATTTTGGAATCGGTAATAAGACGACCCGGGATTACGGGATCGTCAAATTGATCGGAATCCCGGATAAGATACCCTGATCTCAACTCAAAGGAATTAAAATTTAATACGTTTTGACAGTTATAGATTTTAATTAAGCTAATAATGCATGCAGTCAAGTCACACAAAAAGAAAAATAACTGCTGTAAATCTCTTTACAATTTTTAGCGAATCTTGAAAACGTTTTTTTAATATTACCTTTTGAGGAAGACAAAGAAGGTTATCTCAACAATAAAATATTTTCGTAAATTCAACCTTAATAAACGGATAAACGTTTGAAACACGAAGTCCAAATATAGGGTTCATATGTGTATATATATCAACTTTGTATTGTAAAAAAATCGGATAACATTAATAAGCGAAGTAAATCCTCTTACATCAAAACTGAAAAGGTTAAGTAGTTTTATATTATATTGATTTTTTTCCGTTTATATCAATATACTTCAGACAGATTGAACCATTGCAGGTAGTCAGTAATTGCCATATTGGCTATCATAATCCAATTACTTGACATTTAGTCACTTGACTGATTTCATTTATGCCTCTATCAATACACTTTGGCAAATGTCAACTGACCATATATTTGAGCAAAGCTAGTTACAATGTAATTAATAAGTCTTTGTTTACTTATTCGGTCCAATAATTAAGCTTTTTAAAATTCACTTAAACAACAATTATTTGTGATTATTAATATCGCAAGAAACAATAAAAAAATGTACATACAATAATGAAATCCCATTTTCATTCATAACAATTGTTTATGCCTATGTCTTCTAATCTACCTATTTTTGCACAGTTTAATCAACTAAAACAGTCAAAATTAAAAATTGTATTCTTTGAAATTGGTGGATCAGAGTTTGTATCCGTTTATATGTAATACAACACATTTATTTTCTTTAATTATACCGTTTCATGTATTGCGTGTTAAAAGAAAAAAATCGATAAAAGTCTAATTAGCTTGATAATACAAAAGGTCTCATTAAGCTTTAATTTCAATCGGAACTTTTGCATAAGGTTGATGTAAATCAATTAATCATATCTTCGAATCATTAATTACTAGCCACTGTAGCAATAATTTGCTTATACTATTTTGGTTAACAAATGTTATAACCCATGAATATATAATTAACAAATAACCAAATAGGTTAAAGTAAGAGCGATAATATATATCGCTTTCATAATTATTTTATAAATCTTGAAAATCTCAACAAAGAAGTTTTATAAGAATTATATTTTGTGAAAAGCAAATTTATTGTTTCTTTATATTATATAATTCAATATGTAACCAATTGAATCAATTTATAAAATTGGAGATGAAATGTGAAATATGTGTAAAATATTTATCTGGTAATAAAAAAAATATATATATTGTTATATATGTATGTATGTATACACAGGGTACTAAAATATTGTATCTCCGTAAATCCATAATAAAAAGAAAACTGATTTCAAAAGTTTGCAAAATCAGTTTTTGTAATATATAAATGAGTGCTTAGATTCGAAATATAAATGATTCATTTAAATCTCATATCTAATTTTAAAAAAAATCCACAGTGCATAGAATCAAATAATTGAATTTTTGGAACGCGAATGAAAATTTTCGTTTAGTTTAAAGATATTATATGCAACGGTTTAAAAATGTCAGATGATTATTTACTACTGAACACAATTTTGTCATCTGAACTAAAAAAAAACCAAATGTGCCATGCTTTCTTCAAAAATCATTGAATGATTGAAAACGGTGAAATTATAATTCAGATACAATTAACGCATAATCTCGATGAGTTAGGGTACGTTTGATTGTTAATATGGTCCGTCGTTGGTTCACTTTATGTCGCAGTATTAACAGATTTGTTTAATCGATGTATTCATTTCTGTTCAAAGACAACGGTGTTTGTGATGTCTAAAAATTCCCTCCCACCTTTCATATCTTAATGTCACGGAGCGTAGCAAGAGCGATTAGTCACCACTAGCCTTGCTCTAGCTTTTTTCCTTCTATTTCTACTCTCTTGAAAGAGAGATTGAGTAACTGAGTAACAGGCAGCTTTTTTAAAAAACCTTTTATTATGATACTTCCATTAGAGGATTTTGTGATTTTAGTCTCCTAATTGAGTGACATTTTAAGCGGACATGGATAAAAAATACTGAAACCCGTGCTATTTTTTGTAAAATGTAATCATTAAGAATTAAGATTTAATTAGGTATAAAGTAGTTTAAAAATTGAAAATATAGTCAAGGATGATTTTGGTCTTCATATATAGTATATTATTGAGACAATGCTTTTGATCTATTTAAATTATTGATATATCTACATATAAATAATAAGTTGTTTTAACACTGCTCTAAAATTTTCAATAAAATAGAAAAACCGTATTTTCTTTGTCAAAATTTTGCTCATTCATCAGATACGTAGCCAAATGATCATAAACTACTGAGTTTCATCATGATAAAATATTATGTACGCCTTATGCGGGAATATTGATTGGTTTGAGCGGAATCGTACGGAATATTTTCTTCAGTTTATATTTATCGGATATTAAAATACAATCTTTGCAATCAATCACAAAGACGTCTGTAATAAATTTAGGAAAAATAGTAATTTTTTTATAAGACAGATTCTTGAACTCTGTAATATAAAGAAAGCATTTGTAGCGCAACATATTTTTTGAAAGCTCCACCAGACATTCTGCTACGATTAATAACAAATGTATAGTATATACTCACTTTTATGACGAAGAAATACATTAACTAGTGAAAACTATATTTAATATTCAAGTCCCTGTCTTAAAAGGCCGAGCGCTCGTTTTTTTCGTTTTTAAAGTGTCCATGAATTCTGATTGTCATACAAAAGTTATCATAAATTGTTTTTTTTCCATTTAATTAGTTTGATTGATTGGTGCACAAATGCATGAATATATGTTGCTTTTAAATCTACCCACGCAATTCTAAAATCGGTTACTAGCGAAAGAGATTAACTAAATACCGCTACTACTTTATGTTCTCTTTCCATTTTTACCTCCATGTAAAGCATATCGACTCATAATGGTTGCTTGACATTCCTTTTGTGAGGAGTGTGAGAACACAATAATAGTATTGAGTCAGGACTAGTGAATAGATAATTTCTTTCGATACGCTCCGTATGATCCGCTGTAGGATCGGATAGTTAAGAGGACAATTAAAACATCAAAAAAATATAAATAGAACTGTCAACCACTTCACCAAAGTTCAGGATAGGTACAAATTTACAGTCAATTTATCAAATCAATAACAGCTTAATATTCAATTATTAAATATTTTCCTGTAATTTTATAACAAAAAAAAATTGTGTGAACAAAAAAAAATCTTTTTAAACCGTGATATGTTTAAATTGGGCTAAAAATACGCAATAAATCAAATTAGATGTAGCTTTTCAATTCGTTGATAATATCGATGAAATTTATTGAATCAAAATGTCTCATTTTTATTAAAAAATCAAGCAAATTTACCGTAAAAATTTCCCACGAATATTCATTGTGTCTTTTAGAAAAAGCATCACGGTTTCCCGATGAAAAGTCGATTGGTGTAATTGAGGTAATATAAATTCTAACTACGCCAACACATTTGCGGTAGATTCCATTTATATTTTAATGGAACCGAGTGAATGAATCAGAATTATTTTAGTGAAATGCTCGTAATTTTTTTTCTATGGTAATGACACTTAATTTTTTTAGGCCCATGAATTACTTACATTTATACAAATATTCAACCATATGAACTCTCAATGGAAAAAAAATATAATTACTTCTTCCTATTCACTGGCGACATCTTTATTTAAAAAGACTAAAGATAAGGCTAAAAAGCTTATGGTCGGTTAATTGATCACATGATTTTTCTTTTTTTGCATTAAATATGTGGGAAGAAATTTAGACATTACAGATGTCAACTCCTTCGAACACAAGTAATTTAAGAATTGTTTTAACATATAATTTTTGCATAAAATATTTATAAGAAGTTATCAAATATCCGATTATTTGCGTATTTCATATTTATTATGCACACAATATAATACATCCATGCCTTTGAACAGAAATTCATAAATCGATTGCCGCCTGTGTGGTCGAGTGGTCAACAGTGTTGGCTTCGGCTACATAGGGCCCGGGTTAAAATCCCGGTACGGACAGTTTTATAAAATTGATTTTTCAATCGATTTATGAATTTCTGTTCAAAGGCATGGATGTATGTGATGTCTTGAATTCCCCCTCTTACCCATCCTATCCTATAAACGGGGCGTATCGAGAGCGATTAGCTTACCACTAATCCTGTCCTAGCCCTATCCTTCTATCCCTAATCTCTTTGGAAAAAGAGAGGTTGAGCAACTGAGTAACAAGCAGTTCTCGTAGAAACACTTCTGTTGAGATAAACTCCATAAGGAGTTCATATGCTCCACATTGGGAGCGGACATGGTTTAAAAAAAATATAATAAATATGACATTAAAAAACACAAAGATATATCGTGAAGTTTTTCTTTCCTGATTAATTGTATTTCAACCTACAGTAGGAAACATTATTGGGTCGGTGGCACAGCAGTCAATGCAGTTGGCTTACGTAACGATTCTCACACCATCAAATCCCAGTGCGAAAAGTATCAATGTTTTTTAATTGATTAATCGAATTCCGTTCGAAGGTATGGGTGTTTTTAATGTCTACAAATTACCTCCCACGTTTCCCATTCTAACCTGACGGGTGCAGCGAGAAGGATTTGATAAACAAAAGTTTTGTCTTTCCTTATCCCTCCATCTCTACCCTTTTTTCGAAATAATGGAGGTTGAGCAACTACATAACAAACAGTTCTCGCAGAAAAATTAAATCGAGATATCTTTATTAGGAGGCCAAATGTTTCACATTGGAAGTGGATATGGATTTAAAAAAAGAAGAGAATGCAATTAAAATATAAGGCTTTTACTTGCAATCCCGGCTCATTCCAAAATTGGTGAAGCATTAACCATTAATGTAATTTAGAATATAAAAACGCATTTTAAAACATTTTTTAGAAAGCAGTCTCCACACTGGTTTGATAAAATACAAAATATACTTTTAAAACGTATATTGTTTTACGAAATTAATTTAAAGTTTCATTTTCAACCATTGTGGAATGAGCCGGGTTTGTAAATAATAGCTTCATATCTGTCATAGTGTCACATGAAAGTCGACAAATAATTCAATTAATTGATCTAGAATTTAAACAATTCATTATAAGAAATTTATATCTTTTCTGGGTCTGGCAAAGAGTTTGCAGATAAAGACGTAGTTGTGTAATAAATTAATTATAAATAGCTTTAAAAGGTCACGAAACGCCTATGTTGTTATTTTGTTGAATTACTCCACCAACAAGCATTCGAATAAATCTATATAAAAACAATATGTAAACGACAACAAGATTTGCAAAATCCATAAATAATAAAATAATTTAAAGCTACATATTTTTGCCGCGTACTAAAATATAAATACTAAAAGCTTTGCGTTCTGTAAAACGAGAAAATAATGCAAAGAAAGTTATAACAAACGTTATGGCCTGCACATATCGAGAGCCAGCCAGCGATATAACCATAAGTGTTATTTTTATGCTGTGTACGTTATACGGCAAAAAATTTAATACCATTCAGAAGTTAAAGCTGGAAAACCACAGAGATACTGTATATGTTATAACATCGATAGAAAACTGTTGACGCTCAGCGATCAATTGGCACTTAATGAATCCAATTTGTTTCTAAGGAATAGTTTTTAATAGTTAATCTAATGTTCTTCAAGGCTTAAGATGTGTGCCATTTTCGTATGTTTGAATAGTCTCTGATTTAGGGTTCGGCTGGCCCACATATTGAATGTTCATATTAATTAACATGTCTGCGTCAGTTAAATTTGTTCCGTTTCAATCAAAATATGATTTTAATTGATTTATAAATATGTGCTCAGTGGCATGATTGCTTGTGATGATTATCATTATAATTATTTTTTAAATTAGAAATATATATATTTAGCATTAAAACTATTACTAATGCGTCAAATACTTTGAGCTTGAAAGATTATACGAGATAAACTCGATTTGTTTTTTTTTTGTAAGTGACTCTAAATCTACCCAATGAGAATAATTGACATCATAAACACCCACGTCTAAGGTATCAAATCTAAACAGAAAAAAACCTTTTTCAATTTGTCATTAACCTTACGAGGAATCTTACCCATCTGTAGAGCAAACTCTAACCAGCTACTACAGCGGGAAATTTCACCCAAATCTTAAAATAAGACCGAGGAATTAATTACAAGCCCATTTCTAATCCATTTTTTTAATCTGGGAGATACAGGTTATGTGACTGGAACAAATCAATTCTTATAAAACAAATTTTGTAAAAATAAAATACATTTATACTCTTAATTTGTAAAACTTTTTCATACCGTTGGCTTGACTCGTAAAAAGCTCAATAAAAAAAGAAAATCAATCATATTGTACGTATTTCATGTACTTAACATCATCCAACTGTGTATAAATAAACTTGTTTTTTAGGCAGATAAATACAAGGTTTTTTGTGACATAATCGTTAAGTTAAAATGAACTAAAAATTTTCAAGGGATAATTCGTATTTTTAGCAACATTTGTTGTAGTTTTTGTTGTCATCAAACCGACCAAAAATAGATGACTAGAAAAAAGAAAAATAGAGATGCATAAAACTATTATGATAACGGATATCCAGATAGCCAAATCTTCAGAAAGATACATACTTGTTTGAAGAAGTTACTTTGCATTATTTGAACTATTTCACTTAAGGCAAGAGCTACGTGTCAAAAACTGTATAGTCATTCTACTTTGCTATGCCAGTAAACTCTATATTTTTTTCATTGTAAGGATTTATCGACATGGGTTTTTTAATAATCACTGGAAAACAATTCATTCTTGAAATAAAAATTCAATAAAGAATTTAAAAAGCACGTACATATGTTAAAATATTCAGAATTTAGATGAAATGACTTATAAATTATATTGTGATAAATATGATTTAATGTTTTCAATATGCAAACCCATTCACAATAAAGGAGTAAAAAGTAGATGAAAACATTATTTTTTCAAAATCATTATGCATTATTTATTTTATTTTAAAATGTTTGTAACTATGTAGAATTTCACTAATAAAAAAAAATGTTTCAATTACAAAGTTATTGAGCTTGGCCTTAAAAATCAATTCATAACAATATTATTTTAGCGACCGTATATTTTTTCAAATGTTAACTAGCTTCTAAATTTTAGACATTTGTATATTTTCAATTTATAACTCGATGATTTCTAGGAAAACTAATTTTCATAAAACAACTCATGAGCACCTCAAACCATTCTTTATCGTTAGTGTGTGTTATAAAGTATATAGGAATATTGAGTTGAATACGAAATTTATATGGATGGCAGCTCGTTTCATAATTTGTTTGGATAAATGTCAACATGCCATTGTTCGCGTAACATTAATGTAGCACTTACATAAAAAAATGGTTTGCAAATATATTAATACAGATAAATAATATTTTTTTGTACAAAACATCAATGAATAAACATGAATATTATTAATATATTGAATTAATATATTGAATATTTGGTAAAGCTCCATTGTAATAAAGTGAAAAATAAAAAAGTGTTTAGTTCTAAAAATGTATGTTTGTATATAGTTTATAGCTATTTTGGCGTAAGCTTTCATCAGAACTATATAGTTATGATTTAGGCATACGCTAAATCAGCTATATAAAAAAATGTAGAACTAAATACTTTGTTATTTTTCACTTTATAACAATTATTCATATTCAAACGTAAAAAATAAAATAAAAAAATGTCTTCTTCTTCTTCTTTGGCCATGTTCGCTCCCTATGTGGAGCATATGGCCACCACGCGGCACCTCCATGTTTCCCTGTCTCCCGCCAATAGCTTTGCTTCCTCTCATGACATGCCAGCATCCCTCAGTTCCCCCGAGTACATCCTATGGATAGTACCCGACGGACGTCCAGGACGCCGGAATCCCACCGGTCGAAAGAAGAGGCAGGCAGGATTGAGGCTTTCCGGAGGCATCCGCAGCACGTGACCCAGCCAGTTCCAACGTCTCTCCATAACCACTGACGTGACGGGACGCTGTCTTGTACGCTCCCTTATCTCTGAATTCCTCACAAAATAAAACCACCTCACCCCCATTATCCGACGCAAGCATCTGTTCTCGAAGCTCAGTATACGGTTTTTCTGAGTCTTCGTCAGGTGCCATGATTCGCAACCGTAAAGCATTACCGGCAGAATGCAAGCGTTGAACAAGTGGCATTTGGTTTTAATCGAGTACAGCTGTGTGTCCCAGACAGTCCGCATTGAGTTGAATGTGGCTCCAGCCATTCCTAAAGAAATGTACCTAAGCCTATAATAATAAATCAAAAAATGTACTGTTCCTTTAATGCGAAAAGTGGCTAGCTAACATTGCTTACAAGAAAGAGTTATTTACTGTGAAGTTTACTTCTACTTCTACTTTCAGTGCGAAAAGTAGCCTTTTGATACTTATTTTGATTATGGAAAAAAAATTACAAACACCTGTTTGACTAAACTCAATATAAACGGTACATTAGGAAATCGTGGACAAATACATACATTATTGCTGTAAACACTTATTATTTATAAATCTTTAATCTTTATTTTAATCTTTTACTATTATTGGGATAAACATTTTTTAATATTTGTCATATTATACAGTCGTTGAAACACGCCATTGTGTATGGAGGAAAACTAGATTAACTTTTCACATTTCAGTTGATTTTGTTTTTTACATCCATGTTTAATTGAAAATATTTTCAAAAATTCAAAACGAAGAATAAACACATTAACTTCGCTTGAATTTGACACAAAATTCACGTTTATTGACAATTTTTGTCGTATATACATAACATAATACGCGCCTGGCATCCGCTCCTAATTTCACCCTGAGTCACGTGCTTGGCTTCCAAAATAAGTTTTCTTGTGTCTTCGTGATTAGTTTAACCTAGCAGCCTTGGCGTAAGGGCATATCGAAATTAATTACTATCGAACGCTCACGTAAAGATCCATTACTTACCGACAAACTTGAAAAGACTATTTCTAATTTTGATAGCCTTAAAAAAACTATAAACCAAAATTCTAAAACTATTATTGCTTCTGTTTACCATGATCTATTTTAAAAAGAATACGTCTTTTATAATTAATACTTTCATTATTGGATAAAATTATTTATAACTAATAAAAGACTTTAAATTGACAGGATTATTAATTTAGGCATTATGGTATTTATTTATTTGAAACTTTTTTCGTAGCGTATTTTTATACCTCGTGTTTAACAATAATTAATTTTTGAAAAGACTGCAAATCACTTAATACTACTTAAAATATTTACAATAATATTTATCCTCATGTAAACCGCTGCAATTATTGGCCCCTAGTAGGATTATTATTAATACATATTTATAATTGTATATACGACGACAATATGACAAGAAATATAGTAGACGTCATAAAACTGTTTATTATTTACACTATTTATCCATAGAAGTTTAATGTATTTGCAAAAATGGGAGATTAAAGTTATTTAATTTATGTACTTCAAAAAATTCTCAATACGTAGTTTTTTATAATTTATTAAATATATCAACATCTCACAAACACAAGAAATAATTTGTAACTACTTTTTTGGTATTATTTTTACCGATGATCACTACAAAGTAATGATTTAAAAACAAGAGCTTTGAAAGTAAATGCACGTTTAAATTGATTATTATACACGTCTCTACAATTTATACTACACGTGCTTGTTATGTAGAAATGTAGAAAAGGGTATTTTATGGATATAAAAAAATGGTTTGCTTAAAAACGAGTTAGGCGCATGATAGAAAACTAAATCAAAATTTCCTACGGAATACCATTTAATATTTTGAAGTTTTACAGTTTATTAGTGTCGGTCAAAAATAGGCGTTCGTTGACAATAACTTTAACAGCAGACCGTCGGTTAATCAAATTAACGTCTAATTACATGACATTGATAAACGAGGGCAAGGCAAATTACAGTACCTAGTTAAAATTATTCGGGGCCGCCACTGAACAATTGAAACATAAAGGTCCTTTGAACAGTGACGTAGCGAAAATTTTGACATGTAATTTATAATTTATCATCACTTTACAAAATTTTACCAGTGTATAAAAATGTGGTCATGATGTGGTCATAATAAAGCATACACTTATATAGTGATAATTAACTGAAATCTGATTTTATTATTACAATGATTTGCATTTTATGAAATTGACAATTTCACAATCTTTCGTGTTGTGATTAGCTCGAATTAAGACCTATTTCTTTTCAAAAACTATTAAAATCATTTTGACTTGAAACTGATTTGGCAACCAATAAGACAAGACGTTTTTACATGAACATTGCAAAAAAGTTGACAGATTATATATTTATAACGTTTCAAATTAAGACAAAACAGAGTATAAAATAATATTTTAACATTCCGTATACAGTTTTAGGGTGTTCACTGTCAATACTTGGTGGAGAGGCATTATATTAATTAAAACACAATATTTCTCTGTACTTTATAAAGTGGAATAAAGTAGATATAATAGTGTGGTTTTATTAATTCCGTATACAAGTTTATTTATAAAATATTTTGTGAATGTGAATTTCGACTAAAATAAAAAAAAACCCAGCTAATTAAATCAAAACTTTTTTTACGCCATTATAATTAAATAATCATTTTTGAAACTCAAATCCGATTTTCAGAAAAAATTTAAGTTAGAAAACCGGTATTTTCAAGTGTCGGTGTTTGTAAAATCTCTGTTAGTAATTGCATACACCTTTTATTTAGATTGGATAACAAGCAGTGTTATGTCGTAAAAGATATATTTTCTATAATTCCATATCCGCTTTCAATATGTAGTATTTTCTTCGAAAACTGCTTTTTGGTTGCTCGACCTGTCTTTTTCGAAGAAAGCAATAGTGATAGAATAGGGGCAGGACAGGACTAGAGTTTACCGAATCGTTTTTGCTATGCCATGTTATTTAAGAATAGGAACGTTCAGAATGATATTTTTATCACAAACACACATACCTTTGAACAAAACTTATAGAAACATACTGCTCGTATTGGAACTTAAGCCTTTGAGATCTGTCACGGAAGCCAACGAATTTACATTACACAAGTTCAAGAAGGCATTGCTCCGCTTAATAAAAGGCGATATTGACCAATCTTTTTAATAATACATTTTTTTAAATACATTATTAATTATATTAAAAGACGCCACTGACACGAAAACGAATAGGTGTATCTTTAGATTGAGGCGTTCTTGATCTGCTCCTGTCACTGAGATTGGTGTTATCCAATTTATCCTAATTTATTTTAGAAAATCTAATTAAAGTGACTTAGCTTAGTTATAACAGCACGGTATGAAATATTTAAGTGAGAAATATTAAAGTTTTAATGTTTTAAAGTTTTAAAATTAAAACGTTGATTGATTCATATTACGATCTTAATCGGTCTGGTTTTTTAAGCTCAGTGAATAATCTTGATTGAGTTTTATGATATAATGAAAACCTCGTGCCCAGTCCACATTGCAAATATGTGTATGCCCTATTTAGAGAACAATTATGCGTTTCTTTTAAGCTTTTAAAATTGACTAAAACTATGAAAATCTACCCTTTATCCCTCCAGTTGATATGAAACTTTACGGTACTTATCTATAAACCATACGCTATTCTGTACAATTTTTTTGAAAATAATCAACATGTTCTATATTGTGTATAGAAAAAATGGATATAGATTTGTATATATATAATATATCCAATTTTTCTTCAATTCATGTTCGTTCACAGTAAAGAGCAGTGGTATGTCTACCAACAACGGTTAAGTAATTAAACGTGGCAAAGTAATTTCTTTTTAATCCAAAACAATTCCAAAACAAAAAAAATGTAACTAATATTAAAGATTTGGATTTGTTTCCAAAACATTTAAATTTTTCTCCGATGGGGCGTATGCCTCACGTTGCGAAACACTGGTGGCATATGACCTCCTAATGGACGAATCTTGATAGAAGTTTTTTTCTCAAACTCTTTTTTTAAAGAGAGTAGAGACAGAAATGAGGTTAAAGCAGGGGCAGTTGTTAACTTACCACTCTCGCTACATCTAGTTATTTTAGGATTGAAAGGATCAGTGAGAACTCCGATACATCACAAACAACTATCCCTTCAAACATGAAAAAATCTGTTCGCCCTGAGATTCGAACCCGTAAAACCCACCATGGAAGCCAACTACCTTTACTACTGCACTAACGACAAATATAAAAACAGTGGAAATAATCATGAATCGTTACGCTTAAGGTTTTTTTTAATATCGAACGGTTTTCGTTATAATAAAGCTCTAAAATGAATGTTTGAAGAATGTTACTTGAAAAGTGTACGTTTGCATGATATAAATGTGCCACTTGAATCAAAATTCCAGTATTTCTGACAAAGCGAGATATTTTTGTTTTGTTAATGAAATGTTTTCAAAACAATATCGTCGGTCGCGTAGCTTGCTATATGGTAAGCAACACTGTAAAGCTTTTGTCGTAAGCATACCTGTCTTCACTTTTTTCATTTACTACAACCCAGTTTTATAACGCGGTGCAATAAAAAAGAAGTAAAATTGACATACCTATTACCAAAATGAATTAAATCATCGTTGTTATTCCTTCAAAAAACAAAAAAATATATAGGTATAATATTGGTATTACTTGATGTAGCAAATTTTGAATTAATCACACATATTTACATAATTATTTTAAAGTACATACACGTCTTTGTCGGTAAATATTTGCCATGTTGAAATATCTAGAAATAGACATGCAAGGTATGTCAGGGATATTAAACAGAACACAAAATTGCTTGCGATGGGTTGACACTAAGTAATTAATTAAGTATAAGGCACTTACATGCAACCCTTGCTAGAATAGAATAGTTAAATCATTGAAAATCCCATTCCTGAGCTACGGAGACTGTGCGACCCGTATCAGTGCCCCTTGTTCCATTGGTTGATATCTGAAAGTCTTGAAAACGGGATGATACAATTTATATTCTTGATTTAACATTTTGAAATTTATGTATATTGCTTAAGTATTCAATTCCGGCTTTTGCTAGATAAGCATACTAAATATAATGATATTATCACATTTTTTAGAATTCGGTAATTATTTTGAAGTTATGTGTAGATTATAAATATAAAACTTGATTTTTTTTCAATTTCAATTTTATTGAAATCATTTAAAAGTATTTTCAGGTAAACTGGCGTCAAATCAGTATATCAAGCGACGTTTATGAATTACGCGAGAATAAAATAATGCCTTGTTGTAAGCTAATCGCTCTCCGTACACCCTACTTTGAATCGATTAAGTGGGTGAGAATATAGACGCTTATGTGTTTAGACACAAATTCAAAGTCCAAACGCCCAAAATCGTCAACTATTTTATCTGAGTTTTAATGTTCATTACTAAAAGTGGTTGTTAGTAAGTAAGTCAACGTTTCTGTAAACTGTGCTGTGGCTCGGCAAAGCAAAAAATTCCCCAGGGGGCCACAGGGCTCCCCGTTGAAAAGCCTTGAGTTAGATTACTGCGACCCATCTAGGTAATGTCCACAGTTGCTTATACAAAATTGAGTATGACAAATACTAAAATGTGACAAACAATTGGTAAAAGAAATTATTGCCAATTAGTAGTATTCAATTTGAAGAGGTCTCAATCATTTAACCTATCGATTATTTATTATAAATTCTTTCATATGTCTTTTAGCATTCTTTTGTTCCACCTTATTTGTATTTATAATTTTTTGTCCTTCTATATTTCATCATTTGATAATTTTTTTGACGAGCTTAACAAGTTATGACCATAATATGAAATCAGTAAAAAAGGGGATTTATTTTTTAAAAGTATGTACTGTTTATTCTGGGATTTGAACAATTGTACCCGCATCAGAAAATGAAAAAAGCGTTACATCTTTGCATGTTTTACAATGGATAAATTTTGGTATTGAGTAAGTTAGTATACACCCTCGGATAATTAATCTTCTTCATTAGGTTTGTATCTTTGATCCCCGCCTTGCTAGAGAGTTCAAACAAAATACTCCAGAGAAATGTCGAGCCCTTTGAAATCAAAGAAAAGTAAATCTCATTGCTTCGCCGAAAAACCTATCGAATAAAAATGAATAGAAATACGCACAGAAAACCAACGGTACAAAATTGTATAACATTATATGTAAAAGAAACGGCGCTCTTACGTCATGGTCTTCTAAAGAAAAATGCTTCTTCTCTGCAAATATAGACGTGTTATAAAGACTAATAAAGTTTTATAATATGCAAAAAGTCGTTAAATGTTATATGGATCTTAATAAAAGGCTTTCAATTTCATATAAAAAGTGTCATTTATGAACTCACTCTACTTCCATCTTTTTGACTTTTTTCAATGTCTTCAATTTTACCAAAAGTTTCAGGATATATTTCTTACAGAGCTTGAAAAACTGTTTTTTTGGTTAAATTTGTGACATTCGCAGGTCGGTTTTTTTCAATTTGGTTGCCGGGCTTCAAATTGGAGTAAATATATATTATATTTTTACTTAAAACTGCCATCCTTATAAATAAAACTTAACTAAATGTATTTTTAAATAGTGAGTATACATCAATAAATTCGTGAAAAACGTTAAATTTAGGTTTATTTGAAAACAATATTTTTGCGAGCATTTTTTCTCTAATAACATATTTTCTGACGATAAACAACCAATATAATTCTTGTCGATTGAGATTTTTTTTTTTTGATAAATAACGGTTTTGATTTTATGATGACTAACAACGTCATATATGTACATAGATATTTAATATTTTATTCGAAAATGATTGTATGTGTTTTTTTTACATATTTTTGTCTTCAAGTTGATCTTGGAAGACTAATTTATAGCAAAGTAAAATATGTTGAAACATTTAACACTATTTAGTAAAGAAAAATATTAATTTTTCTAACCAGGTTAATATTGGCTCCAAAACTCTTTTTTGATTATGTAGCATTTAGAGTGGCAGCTTGCAATGGAATTTATCTCAATAAAATGTGTTTTACGTGAACTGCTTTTTACTGAGTAGCTTAACCTTCTTAGATATAGTAAGTGTAGATGGATAGGGATAGGATAGAATTATTAGTAAACTAGTCACTCTTGATTTGCCTCTACTTTAGTAACAAATGGAAAAGAAGAAATCTGAAATATCACCAACATTCATAAAATTGAAAACAAATCCATAAATCACTTTTTGAAACTGTTTTGAGTATAGATCGTTAAAAAATAGTAAACATAAAAAAAACGTATATATAAGAAGTTTAATAAGCGTAAAAATATTTAAAAATACTACATCATATTATTTTTTTATCCATGACCACTACTTACGCACATGAAGCCATACTTTAGTACTTCATTAAAATATTTATTAAAAAGAATTGCCTGATTTTTTTTCACCATTTTCCAAGAGCGTAATAGTTAGAGAACACGAATACAAGAAGGTTTATTTCCGACCAGATTTTATAATTTTACTTTTAGAGAGTTTTTAATACCACCACACTTTTCATAAATCGATTAAAAAACTAATTAAAAATAATTTTCATTTGGGAATTCAAGCACACGATAGTTAAACGAAACGGCCTTTCCACTCAGCTATAACAATACATAGTAAATTTTAATATTAAAACATTTGGCTTGTTAGACAGAAAAGAGACTTTATACACTTACACAACGAAACACATTTAATATTTTTATATTAAATGTATTTCGTTTATTACTGTTGAGGATTTTTTTATTGCTATTGTCTAAAATCTTTTTAACTATAGTGACGATAAAGCGTTAGAAAACAGTCGCTTTCAATATTTTAAGCAGACGAAAAAATATTTAGAAATACTTTTTTATATCGAAGTTGACAAATCGCGTTCGAGTCAATCCAAAAATAAATATACAACCTTTAGGGTAAATGTCAAGCGAACGATCGATTATCATAACTTCTTCTCGAGATTTTTTTTTAATAAGCGTTTAATTTTTCTATTTTAAAACTTCGACATGTCGATTCAAAAGTATTGATTTATTGATTTAAAAAATTATATATAAACTTTTCTTTTTCATTTGACCAACAAGTTGATTATTGATTGTACCACCACCATTTATTATGTGTATGCAGCTACTGCTTCACGGCCACCTCATCGCAATAACGACCAAGAAAAGAAACAAATTGACTCCTCATATTTTTGGCTCGATAGGGAGCTAGACCTATCTTTTAACGATGCACTATCGTGCTTAAAAAGATAAATATAGAAATAAAAGAAAAAAATATTTTTCTAAATATAAAGTGTCTTATAGATTTTTATAAACACATTCCTAACAAAATTGAGTGACCTGATCAATCAATCAAGACGAAAGTACAAGACAAAGCGGAGACAACATCGGGGAGAAACATTAATTTTGATCGAAACAATTTCGCAATACGGAGACTTTGAATTATTATTATCGGAGAGTTTCAAGATTCAGTTTAGCTTAAACTAAAATACCTAAGCTTTAAGCTCTTAGACACGAAGTTGAAATTTAGAGATTATATTTGTCAATATGTACAAGGGCTTTATCAATTGATATTATGGGTTATATAATTTGAAATATCCGGACTAATAATAAGTTTCAAGGAAATTCTATTGCTCGATGACACGACACTATCTATTTCAAAACACTTTAATTTATGAATATCAATAATTATGACAACGATTTGAAAATTATAATAAAAAAAGCCGTACAATAAATTTAAAAGGTATTCGAAGAAGTATTTGACGACGTACAATATACGTATTTTGTATGTTAAGTTATGCGTAATGATATTTATTTTATTATAACAAACGTGTTACAAATATATTTATCTTTTTTATAGTTTTTTTTTATTTAGAGGACAATAATTGTTTTTTATATAAATATGTAATCAAATTTTATCTTAAGAAGACTAAATTAAATAAAAACATACAAGTTTCAACCTGCCTATTTTTTGTTTTCATAGCAATTATTTTTCTGCTGCTTCAAAAACTTTGTTTCCAAACCTTTATGTCTTTATTTATTTATTGTGAACGGAACTACATAAAATTTATTTAATACTACCCACATGTTTAATATTCATATATTTTGAAAGATTTCCAGTCAAAGTTTACGATGAATTCAAAGAAAAGTTGAATTGATTTACAACCACACGGAAAAATTTCGCCTACGATTTTCTGTCTTACTTGTAGAAAATATTAAATTAGCTACTTCTATGATTTTCACTGTAAATTTTTGGTGGAAAAGCATTTTTGCAAAAACAAAGCCAAATAAAGCACTTTTGTACTAATATATCATTATTTATTTTAGGTCATGGCCGGTTTCGCTCATGGCGAGCATAATTATGTTATTAAATATACAACGATAAAATACTATTTAACGAAATACTACAAGGCTGTTAGCAATGCGTGACAACAATTCGCAAAAGAAACATTTTTTAATACCCGTTCTTAATGTGGAGCATATGGCCTCCTAATGGAGGTGTCTCGATACAAGTTTTTCTATGAGAACTGTTTTTTACTCAGTCGCTCAACCTCTCATTTTTGAAAGGGAGTAGTAGGGAAAGAAGGATCAGGCCAGGACAAGACTAGTGGCTAACTAATCGCTCTCGCTACGCCCAGATATTAAAGTATCGGAAGGGATGATGACACAAATTACAAATGAAGTAATTATTAAATTAATTGTGATTTAAATGTTTGTGAGCTCTTACAAATAAATATTACTCATTTTTTTAACCATCTCCGCTCCCAATGTGGAGCATATGGACTCCTAATAGATTTTATCTCAACATAAGTGTTTCTACGAGAACTCCTTGTTACTCAGTTGGTCAGTAGGTATAGAAGGATAGGGCTAAGACAGGATTAGTGGTAAGCTAATCGCTCTCGATACGCTCCGTTCATGGGATAGGGTTGGTGAGAGGGGGGAATTCAAGACATCACATACATCCATGGTTTTGAACAGAAATTCATAAATCGATTTAAAAATCAATTTATAAAACTGTCCGTACCGGGATTTGAACCCGGGCCCTCTGTAGCCGAAGCCAACAACGTTGACCACTTGACCACACAGGCGGTGAATTATATTACTCATAGAAAATTAAATGAGATAATTTTGTTATACGGTTGTATTATTTGGTTTTAACGAAATTTAAGATGTGCTTCGTTTCTTTAAGAAGCATCCTCAAACAGAATATTGCATGTTTTACAAATAAACTAAAACAATATTTTAATTCTTAATTTATAAATTACAAAAAGTTACAAATTTATACTAAATGAATAGAATCAACATTTGGGTGACCTTTGAAAAGTCAAAATAATTGGCGAATGGCAGAGAATTTTTAATATAACACTCTATAGTAACATTCTCTAATTAATATGAAGACATTGCCAAAATATATAAAACTAAGCGATGCCAAAGTGGTATGATTTTCAACTATAATAACGCTCTGGAAACATTTGTTTAACATTATAAAATTACTTAGTGTTAGTACTAGAATTAAATTTCACCGATTTTTTAAAAATACTATTAGAATTTGCATTTGAAATAACAAAATTTGTTTAATTAAAATTAAAATCAGCATAACAAACATTATATTATGATGATCAAATAAAAATAAACGACAAGTATAATACTAAACGAATTTTAACTTCCACTAACGAAGTTATCTTTGTTTCTAAATGTTTTATCATTAAGGTATCTAAGAAAATGTTTTTTTTTAAAGTGACTATTGCACTAATAGCATATAATATGGTATTATTCTAAGAATTCTTTTTTTAACCATGAGGGCGGACTCTCAATGTGTGGCATATAGGTTTTTATGAAATTAATCTCAATATAACTAATTATATTGGTCATTGTTAATCAGTTGATAAAACTCATTTTTCTTTAAAAATAATATATTTACTGCGTGGAAAGTTCAAAGACTGAGCTGTCTAAAACAAATTTTCCGCATAATTTGATTAATTAAATTTATTATTATTTAATAATTTAAACTAATATGTGTCTTAAAATAAAACATGACATATAACATAATTCATTGAATATTTTTACATACAATAAAATCAAACTTAAATTAAGAAAAAAAGGCAGAATAAAAAAAATTGTCGGTCGCTAATAAAGTTATCAACATATTTTAAAATATAAGTTAAAATCAAGGAATAACAGAAAATTAAACACGTTTATTTATTCATATTTTCGGTCATCTTTGCGATTTTTCAATATATAACAGGCGGTACTTTTTATGATTTCTTCAGAAGTTATGAAAGTGATTTATTTCTAATATGATATGAGTTAATAAATTTCAAAAAGTTACCATTGTATGCCAGTTGATAAGTGAGTTTGGAAATGTATTTGAAAAATACATTACTCAACTTAAACCATTTAAAAGTTCTATTTAGTAAGCTATAATATTTTATCAATTGTACGAATATTGACAAAATAATCTTTAAATAAAATATCTCATCAATAGATGTCAGTGTCACCAAAATAAAAACCTTTTTTTCTTTTCATTCAAGGCTTGTGAATAATAATTAAAAGACAAAATGTTATTTTTAAATAATTAATTTGCTATAAAATGAACTGAAGATTCAAGCTGACAGTATTCAAGCAGGTAGGTACAATTACTATTGTACATAGCATACAGAATTTAAGTTTCAAATATGAATAAGTACAGATATAATAATCAAATACGAGTAGTATGAATGAGTACTCACAAACGCGTATTCATTAATCACTGTTTTTGATTGGTCTTAACATATTTAGAATTTATTCAACCCGTTAATATCCCAAGTTGAATTCGCTCGGATAAAACACTATGGCCTGAAATAGAAATCTTATCAAACAACTCCTAAATCTAAGATAATAGAAGTTTATACGTCAATAAACTTTATTACAAAACCAACGGACCACGTGTACAGTCCGACTTAAGAATTGATGTAACATGTTTCTCTTCATAAGAATTGTACAGTAATTTCGTTTTGGAATAATCGAGCGTAGGTTGCTTGCTGTTTGGTGTGAGTTGTTATTATTGAAAGATATAATTCAATATTAAACGTAGTAAAATATTGTATTAAATTCAAACTGATATTTGTACAAACATTAAACCCTCCTCCTTCCTATAAATATATTAAGTATAGACTTACTGCTTTCAAACGAGATTTTAAGCAATTAGGTAACAAGGAGTTATAATATCAACAATTGTGTTAAGATTAACTCCATTTAAAATCCATATGATACACATTGAGAACGGATTTGATTGAAAATTGAATGCTTAGAATCTTATCATATCATATCTTAGTAGTGCAATAGTCACTTTGAATATAACTATAGTTTTAGAGATCTTAATGATAAGGTCACTTTTAGGTCTTCACTGTCAATACTTTGTGAAAAAGTATTATATTAATTAAGGAAAACACAATATTCCTTTGTACTTATTTTCACTTTTATTTACCAAAATCAGGACCAGTTTTGCTCATGACGAGCATTATCAACTGATATCAACTAATCAAATACGAGCATATATGTTATGCTTTGAGATACAAATCAATAATTTGATTTAAAAAACTATGCAAAGCTTACATTTGGGGATTGAGGCTCATTACTGCACAACGGAATTAAACGAAAGCAGAATAACGTTTACTTATTTTCTTCAGAAAAAGTAATCTTATTATAATATACAAATAGTCAAAGTTATTATGACTCTGTTTTACAATTATTTTATTCGTGGTTATCTTTAACTCTACTTACACTACTTTAACTAACTATACACTATGAATTTTATTGGCCGGCCGATGCGCCATCGTGACCGTTTAGTGAACTAAATTGTCTTCTTACTTCACTACGGTCTAAAAATAAAAAAAACATAAATTGTCACACATAAATGCAGATTGAGGAAGAATAATAAAAGCTTGCTGTTAAGGCAATACAATTATGACACGAATTAGCCATTTTCATAATTTGAAATTAATCGTTGCTTGCAGTTAAAAAATGTAAACTTTTGTTAATTCTAAAAGCCAAGAATAGGTAAACCGATGAAAGATATCCTGTTCATAACTGCGGCCAATTTTCATCCATGTCTAAACTTTACGGGCTTAGAAGCTTTTATTCCGTTGTATGGTGGATGAGTTATTTGCAAACACCTCTTCATTTCGAACACGCTCACTTAATTTGATATCCTGCAATAGTTCGTCGCCGTTTAGTTTTATTGAAGTTTATGATTTATGAAATCATAATTGATATAGTTTACTATTATTATAATCACTTATGAACGTTTTCTTATTCGGTTTGCAGTGTTCACAAGCTTGAATGCAATAAAGTATTTTTTCTTATTTTTTTCATCTTTCATCATTCATCCTTATATCTTTACCCAATACGAAAATAAGAGACTTTGTGACAAAATAACAACTATTACGTGAAAAAAAACTTCACTTGAGCTATTTCATTCTCCACATCAGGAGCAGACGTGGTATAAAAATCCTTGACATTTTAAAATATTACATATTTTTTTATGAAAAAAAGAGGAAATCAATAATTAAATAAACCTTTTAGTTTTTAAGTATTTTTTTATGATTAAAATAAAATTCGCACATTATAAAAGGTTAACTAAATTTATCAAGCTATTTTTTAAATAATAACTAATATAACAATACCATAAGTAAATTGTGTGTGTGTGTGTGTGTGTGTCTGCTTTTCTTACCTACTCGAGTCTAGACGAAAAAAAAACTCTTACCTTTAATTTGTGTCAATTATAAACAATTAATTAAAATTAATGCAGACGTTATAAAAAAAAATCATTTGGTTAATATAAAAATGCTTCCCAAAGAGTTGAAATATGTGTCACAATAATTCAACAGAGGAATCACATATGTACCGATTTTAATTCAAATTTGATAGCTGCGTACAATCAAAAATCTTATCAATTTAGTTTACTCCTGGAATTATAAAAAACATCAAAAATATTTAAATAAACTGTGCAAACTGTATATCTTTGCCCTAATACTCAACTAATGTGTTAAAAAATAAGGAAAAAGTATTATATTGCTTTTATTATTTAATGTTGATTATTTTCCTAATTATTTTTTTTACGTTCCTATTTAAAGGGAAAAAATCAATGCCTAAGCAAATTACCCGTCAACTTTTTGAGTAAACATATGTTACTACTGCTTTCTTACAAATGATAGTCATGCTCAGTGCCGGCGTTACACATAAACGCAGCAGGTGGCTGCAATTTAAAAAAAATAAATGGTGGCCTTTTTCATATTATAATTTATGATAGTTTTTCTAGACGTTTAAATTTTGAATAGGTAAACCAGCCATAGACAAATGAAAATGTATTATGTGACGTAAAAACATCGATTTTCAAAAAGGTATCGATTTTTTTAAATTATCAAATTTTCTTTGCCAATGTTTTTTGTTTGACATTAATATATTTTTTTTTTAATTTTTTGCTTTATATTTTAGACAAAGTTCTGGAAAAAACCTGGGTTTTCAGCTCAAAAATACATGCGTCGTATCTTATCTCACATGAGAATAATTTTTGTTTGAAAAGAGGCAGGCGAATAAAAATAAATACATTCAACAAATCCGTTTTCAACATATTTACTACTTGCGTGAAATATATAATTATTCTTGGATCGGTAAAACTTCTACCGCCGGTACTGGCTCCGTTTATTTTTTTCCATATAGATAACAGATTTATCTTTTTTATGCGAAAATTATTCATTGCCTTTCATTTTTCCGAAATAAAAAAAACTCTAACGACTTGTTTGCGTGTCTTTTATTTCAGCGGCCCAGTAACCTGTGCAAAACGGTTCTCTCGGGAACGATACGTACCGGATAAAATAACTCTGGACTGAATTTCTGCTACACCTGCGCATCATGAAGATTCATATCGCTGAGTGGGATCGGATGCCAGCCCCCTGGATTTACTCGCAAAAAATAGCTGTCTAAAGGTTCAAATAAAGTATAAATTATTTTTATTTTGTTCAATTTAACACAAAAATAAACCTCCCCAGACACCGTCTATATGCAGTGAAAAATTATCGCGGATTTATTTTTCCCAGTAAATATAAAAAAAAATAATTACAAGGTTGCTTTTCCTCAGTGAGAATCGTGTAAACATAATTTAAAGGCACTGACATAAAATTTTCCCATTAGACAATTTTCCTAGTGAATATTTGGGACCTATTTTTAAATTCATTATATTTTTATGACTAAGTTGATTGTTACTTTATTTGTATTATTATATTTGTATTGTTACTTTATTTTGATTACAGATAAATAGCTTTTGATTGTAGAAAACTTTATATAATGTATTTATATTTTTTTAAATTATTCGTCAATTCTTGTACTGATTGTTTTATTAATTAACCTTGTAATTATACACATTATTTTTTAAAGTAAAAGATGTTTTTTTATGTATGTCTTTCATTAGGTAAAAATTATCACGATTAGCAAAAATAATCTTTAACTTGTGAAAAAAATAACTAAAATGTGAAATCGATGAGAAAAAGCGATCTTTTTTTTAAAATGTACTTTCATTGAGCATTGACAATTAACATCCTTAAAGTATCTTACCATTGTATCTTACCATTACATATATACTATTTTCTATCAACATACATATTATATTTCGAGTGCTTAATGTCAAACAACGTTATCTACAAAAGAGTATTTTAAGAGTTTTTTGGTCGATCACTTTATATTTTAGCTACATGATAAGTCAAACAACATTACGTAAATCTTTTTTAGTTTATTTTTAAAACATCAGTAAATTTTAACGTTTCCTTTGTAAAGTTGTCATTTTTAATGTTTTTTAAAATAATACCTAAAAATTTTAGCATAACCATAGGCAATATAAACATACAGTACACAATAAATTATAAAATGTCAACATATGGTTTTAAATTAACATCTGCTTTTTAATGTTACAAAATAATAAAAAGAGATTTTTGGCTCTTTTGGAAAGTTACACTTTTGTGGATAGTGTTGTTCGACTTTAAGCTCTCACTTTCAAAATTTTAAATTAAAAATCATTCAGATTTCGATTTCTTATTTGATAGATGTTCCCAAGAGAAGTCAGATGATTTTAATCAGTCACCAGACTGATATAAAGAATTTTTATGAAAACCCATTTCAACCCTATCATCAAAATGTAAAATTTATAGCCAAAGCTATTGGAAAATTATTTTGTAAGTTTGCTACGCTCACAATAAACCACCCGTGGATGGCAAAGCTGCATACAAAAAGCCTTCTTCTAATAGCTTCAAAAAAGCGTATAACCCTTCAACCTTCACGGGGTTACGATTCCACACGTCTGACTCGAATGCAGACAACGTCAAAAAACTTCACCACTTTTTAATGTGAGCACACACTTGTGCTTAAATATTATTTAAATGTAAGAATATTTTTAGACTACTTTGATAAATGTGTTCGAAGGTGATATAATTTCGCATTTAAGATTTAAAGACTTCTTTTTCGTCAAACACTATTTAAATATACACATATTATAACTAGAGACGTTTTTAAATAATAATTTATTACTGTTGATGAAATTTTAAAGACAGATTTGTTTATTTGAAAGACAAAAAATGTGCCGATAATTTTGATAATTTTCTTTACTTAACCTTTTCATGTGTAATTCTTTAGCTGTGGCAACTACACGAATAAAATTTCCAGTATTTGAGATAAAAATATTATTATATTTTTTTTTCACAAAATTCAAAATAAACCAAGCGCTCAAATCGTTCAATTCAGATTGTTATACATTGATTATACCATTATTTTGTAAAAATTCAAAGGCATAGATGTCTGGGATTTTTTCGTATCTTTCCACTCACTTCCAATCTGATCTTGCAAAAGAGCAGAAGTCAGACTGATATATTAACCAAAGTTCCTAGTAAGATTTTCTCTGTTTTCTTTATTTTAATTTTCCAACCTGACGTTTTGTGTGCACCTTATTACAATCAATACGCTTATGAAATCAACTGAATATTGTGATTGTGTTCATATTTTCACCTTGTTGAGTTCAAAACTATTTTTAAATTTTACCAAATTCTAAATAATAAAAAGTATCATCAATATCTGTGATATTTATGAAATAGTCGATCACTTTTAGGTTAGTTATTTTTGCCAATTGTGTTGCAAAGTTTTCAGTGCTCTTGGGCTTATGTGTTTTTTGATTTTGGTGACCACTAATCTCTTAAAGGACATTTTTATAGATTCAGTTTTCAATCGATTAATGGGTCTACGTCTTAAGGTTGTGATTTTTACATTACATCTCATCCCAACAATCTTACAGGATAAAGTTACATCGATAAACTCAATACAAATGCTATCCTAGCCTAATCCTTTTATCTAAGTTAGTAAGTGTAAGCCTTTTACGAATAGAGCAGTTTGCGCAGAGTGACTAACTTATAATAAAGCTCTCGTTAGTAAGTTTTCCATTAGAAGTTCATTTACAGTCAAATGTTTATTTTTTTATCTTAAATCAATGATATTTTTTAATAATCTTTTATCATTTCAACATCTATTGAAGTACGCGTTTTCTAAGCACTATTTAAGCTTAAAAGTGCACGTTTCTAGAAAGTCATTAAGTTATATCAAATCACGACTCTTGTACGGTGAGCAGACAGTGTCAAACAAACGATATTACAGGCGTGCTGGTGCTCATCAATTTACGGTGTTACATTTATCTGAGGCGCCATTTTCGTTACGGTCTATTTAATCAAGCGGTTGGCGAGAAACGGCCGTTATAACTTGGCTAGCTTACCAAAAAAATAGCGGTTACAATATAACTTAGAAAACCGATTGCAAATAAATCGTGGTTGCCTCTCGAAATCAGCGAATATATGTTTGCCGAAAGCATTCAAGTAATACAAAGTAGACTATTACGTCAGTTGATTAACACGAAAAGTTTTATTACGCTGCAACTTTATTGTAAATGTGCTATTTACGTTCGCAGTATCGATATTTTACTTCAATACTAGCAATAATTCTTTTAAACTTACAGTGTTACAATGAAAATCCAGTCTGGATATTAAATAAAAGCCGACCGCAGTCGTCTAGTGTGGTCGGTCGCCTTTAAATTTAATGTGCCTTGCAATGAGTGAAACCAGTCTATACATTTTTGGAAATGTTTTGTTTTATTTATCTTTATTTTTTGATAAAACATATTTCACATTACCGCTAATCCTAATGCGCCAAATATTTTATCGTTGAAAGATCATACGAGAAAAACTCGATGACAATTTTTTGTATCATAAGTCACTCGAGATATACTCGAGGAGAATTGACATTACAAAAACCCATGTCTTTGGTCTCAAACTTAAATTGAATTAAAAAAAAAATATATTGACCTTACCGGGATTAAACTCAAAGAGCAAGCTCTAACCAACTAGACCACAGCGGGTCAATCTGTTATTGTGATACTATACTACACATTGTTTTTGTTCGTTTCATACTTCATTATTATCATCATTGATGTACAATGAACAACTTTGTAATATTTAACGCATTTCAATATCATAATAACCGTTTTCAAAGATGTACGTGTGTCATTAAAATTTCTTTATGAAATATTACGTATTTTAAAAAAAACGACGAATGGCGACAGTTGTCTTATACTGTTATCGGTAAATTGATATAAAACTAAAATTAGAATTATTTTATTGATGATAAGTAAGCACAACAAAAAACATAATATTCTGTATCAACAACAACAAAGTAAAATAGTTTCAACCACCCCCATAAAATTTCCTCTACCTAATGCTATTTTCAAATTGCGTTGACGCCCACATGTTGTTACTTTGAAATCTCGTTCCGCTTTCAATGTGTTTTATTTCGAGTTATCGAATCTGCGTTATTTTTGTAAATTTTTTTTTTTTTTTATAAAACATTCAAAGGAATTATTATCGTAGCTGCAGCGCTTCCGGTATTCAGAAGCGTAGCACATATACCCGGAAAATATTACAATAACAACCAGCCAATTAAATTATAACACAACGAGATTTTTTTTAAATCGTAGGGATATTTTTATTTGAGTATTCTTTAATATGTGGGTACTAACTAGAAAGAAAAATCGAATATTAAAATGTATTCGGTTCATTTTTGATATTTGGATATTCAATTGTTTGAAAAGTTATTATATTTAAATGCTTTTTATTAGTACATAAATGTGTAAAAAGGTCGTTTGACAAAGCATTTCATTTTTTTAATTTTTTATACAAATACGATTTTAAATTTAAATATTATATGCCAACTAGTATTACGTCTTGTAAGAAATGAGAAAAATAAAACAATAAATCATTACCGTTCCGGCAGAAGTAGGTAACGAACAAACCTGACAAAAATAAGTAAAGTATACAAAGATATATTTTATATACATTCTTTGTCTCGAATAACACAGTTGGTGCGTCAATCATACCAGTTTGAAAAAAAAGCATTTATCTGTATAGACAATTATTATGAATGCTGGCTTAAAGGCAGACAATTGGACTTGTCTATTAATTTTAAACTCTTATTTGTGTCAGATTGGCATTAATACATCTTTATTTTAATATTATAATTACATATATAACAGCTGAAATTTTTCATTCGCTGTTTACCCAGAACTATAAATATGTTACAAAATACAGTATCAATCATGATAAATGTCATAAAATATACTATTTGAATATATTCGAACAAGGTTTTAATATTCGATTTTTTTTTGATTCAACAAATGTTTAGAAACAATAAATTTGTTGAAAATAAATAAGTATTACCACAATTTACTTTTTTTATTAGAATTCATTTTTTGAAAGATTTCAATGGTTTTTTTAAAAATAAATTATATACAAGTCACCCATTTCATATTTAAAAAATTAGATTTAATTTTACGAATATTTCGATACAACATAAATGTGTCTCATAAAGTTTTCAATGAAATATTATGTATGTTTTTTTTTCTAGAAACATTGTTACACATATAATCTATATATATAAAAGAAAGTGGGGTTTGTTACACCACGTATATCTCGAGAATTACAGCTCGGATTTTAATGATCTTTGCTTTATTAAATTCGTATCCGCCTAGAATAGCAGAATAAGCATTAAAACATCGGAAAAATATCACGGGAAAGAAATTATTAAGAAAATTAATATTACCATACATTTTGTTTTGAAATTTGAACCTCTTCAAATGGAACGCGGACACACGACGTTGTATGCTGTTTCCGGTGAATCCACTAGGTGGCATTGCATTACATTATACTTTGACAGTTGACTACTAGCTATGTATACATGCGCCGCGATTTTGAGTTTTCATCGATTTTCATTAAGTTTTAATTCCCATAAATCATTCTGTGACGTCACCGCACGTGTTTTTAAACAAAAAATCCGGTGCTGATGAACTACATTGCTTGGCATCGCGTCTTTGGGAATACTCGATGCTGGATGTATTCGATTGATTGGCAAAAATGGAGCTTGCCGTTTGCACGAACGTTGTTGAGATGCAAGGTTGTGGAATCAGGGTCGAAGAGTCGCGGTATTTTGGCCTGAGTCGGAGTCGTGAAAAATGAGCGTCTCGATTTTTTTTTGAAAAATATATTTAGTTATGTGTATTCAAACAAAATAGTCCAAAGTGTTGACATTGCATGCTTGGCTGACTAAAGATGATCTGATGGTATTACATATATATTAACTGTGGAAAGGAAAAAGGACGTAACCCACACATGTTTTAATTATTTTGGGCCATATGCAAATTATGAATTGTACACAACCTTGAAGCGCACGGAGTCTTCTAAACTGTTGTTTAAATAACAAAGCCTAATATGAATTAAAGAAATTGTCTAGGAAACACCTTTATTTCAGTATTTTTTCTTGGTTTTAATTTTTTACAAGGTCATCTTTTTCAAACTTAAAAGCTAAATTCAGATATTAATTTAGCATTTGCAGCTTGCATCTTTTTCATAGAACGTGTATCAAATTTGATAGATTGTGATAATCGAAAAAAACCTGTTTTGAAAAAACTGTGGGTTACGTCCTTTTTCCTTTCCAAAGTCGATATATATATATATGTATGTTAAAATGAAATTGTTGAAAAATTTCCTCGGAGTCGGAGTCAGAGTCGTTAATTATTTTTAAGCTGGAGTCGGAGTATTTTTTTACACGACTCTACAGCCCTGCTGAGATTGCACGTTATTATACTTGGAACGCTTCATCGAAAAAAATTCAACGTCGAAAGCAAAGCAATGCGGTTCCTGATCATCCGGATGTGCGTTCTACTGATGCTCTTGGTCGCATTAACACAGTACATCTGAAGAATGACGAATGCTTCTACTTGCGGTTGTTGCTGGTGAATGTTTGTGGGCCGACATCATTTGAATCACTTCGAACTGTCAATGGCGTAGTGTGCCCAACATTTCGTGCTGCATGTCAATATCTCATTTTGCTTGAAAACGCTACTCATTGGGACATGACAATCGCTGAAGCAATTGTTTCTGAATCTCCAAGTCAGATACACACATTATTTGCTATAATTATTTCGACATGCTTCCCATCAAATTCATGTGTTACCTTATGTGCGGCAGTTTGTTAGTCAAAGTAGAAATGCCGACGCCAGATCGTGGAATGAACGTCGCTTTCAATCGAGAATTGGAACTTGACCGTGAATATGATCGAGATGCATTGATCAGTTTGAACGAATGTACCACTGTTGAACCCTCGACAGAAGGAAATGTACGATACGTTAATGAAGGCAATTGATGACGGAAATGGTGGCTTATTTTTCCTCGATGCGCCCGGTAGAGCTGGGAAGACATTCCTCATGTCATTGATTATGGCCACTGGTCGTGGGAGATATAAAATTTCTGTAGCAGTTTCTTCTTCTGGAATAGCGGCCACGTAGATAGAAGGATGCCGAATGGCTTATTCACCGTTGAAATTGCCGTTAAACCTTCAAACCACTGAAAAACCGACATGCAAGATTGCGAAACACTCAGCAATGGCAATTTTTTGGTAGCAAATACAATCATCACCTGGGATGAATGGACAATGGCGCACAAATGCGCATTGGAAGCACTCAATCGAACTATGAAAGATCTGTGCAATGACTCAAGATCTTTTGGAGGCGCAATGATTGTACTATCTGGCGATTTCCGCCAAACACTACCAGTCATTCCAAGATCGACCGCTGCCGATGAAATAAACGCTTGCCTCAAATCATTGACTCTGGCGCTATGTGAAGAAACTTCAGCTGACGACAAACATGCGAGTTGCATTGCTAAACGATCCATCTGCCGAAGATTTCTCCAAGCAATTGCTGACTATTTATTTATTTATTGTTAAAAATTTAAATTACAGTACATGACATAACAGCTGACGCCAATTCGCCGTGTACTTGAAAAATATAATAAGATAAAATATAAAATAAAACTACATAATACATAATACATTAAAATCAAGAAATAAAATAGTAAAATTTTACAAACAGTTCACAAATACTAAATCACTAAAAATGTCCACTTTTCTAGGCAATACGTTGATCAATCTAACGGCCCTTGGAACTGGTGACTCATACCTTTTAAGCGAGGTATAAGTTTTTAGAAATAAAAGTTTTTGCTCATAGTTTTGCCCACGTAAGAATAAATTGAAAGCATGTTAATTAATAGTCATGAGAATTTGAGGATTATTAACTCGGCCCCGAATGAGAAGAGAAAAATGCTTTAAGCTATAAAACGATCATCGACTATCGTCGGTAACAACCGTGTTCCTGTTGATGAATCGAACGGATTGATTTCGTTTCCGCCGAATTTCAGTAATTTCGTCTCAACGAAGGACGGCTACATCAACAAAATGTTCCCAAACATCTAATCACAAAAATCACAATTGGTTAAGTGAACGAGCAATTCTTGCAGCGAAGAACAAAAATGTGGATCATTTAAACTTCACAATTCAAAATCAAATCGTTGTTCCACTACATTCCTTCAAATCTATCGACCGTGTAACAAACGAAGACCAACTAAATTTTTAAACTCATTGGATCTGCCTGGCTTGCCACCGCACAATGTACAACTAAAGGTTTGCTCGGTAGTCATCATGTTTCAAGTTATCAAGTTAACACAACACTTATTGATTCTGAGGCGGTACGAAGTTCGTCGGGCCAGCTAGTCTATATATATAAAACAAAGTGGGGTTTGTTACACCACGTATAACTTGGCTATAACTTGGCTGATTTTAATGATCTTTGATTTATTAAATTCGTATCCGCCTAGAATAGCAGAATAAGCATTCAAACATCGGAAAAATATCACGGAAAACAGCTTGAAATAATGAAAATGTCGTTGAATGCAGATTTCATCCGCTAGGTGGCAATTTTTTCTATATTCATTTGTTTCTGCTTCTTTTGCGTACGATTGACTTTTAAATGAATTTTTTTAGAGTATGGATCAGAATAAAAAAAATCGATTATATGAAATGAAAAAGAAAGAAAATTGGATAATATTAAAATAAGATTATGTTTATAATTAGGTATGATAATTTTTTTGACAACAATATTACGCTGTTTGCACAAACGTTGCTCTACTTTGAGATGCCACGTTATTACACTTGGAAAGCTACATCGAAGAAATTTTAACGTCGAAAGCAAGGCGATGCGGTTCCTGCTCATCCGAATGACTACTGATGCTTTTGGTCGCATGTACACAGTTCATCCGAAAAATGATGAATGCTTCTACTTGCATGTCAACAGCTCAATTTGCTTGAAAATGATACTCATTGGGACATGACAATCGCTGAAGAAATTGTTTCTGAATCTCCAAGTCAGATACGCACATTATTTTCTATCATTATTTTGACATGCTTCCCATCGAATCGCCGTGAACTGTGGAACAAGTACAAGGATGACATGTCCGAATAAATTTTACATCGAATTCGTGTCAGTTTGGGGAATCCCTATCTCGAGATGAATGAAGAGATACATAACCAGGCTTTGCTTTTGATCGAAAACATGTGTTTCCTTATGTGCAGCAGTTTGTTAGTCAAGTTAGGAATGCCAACGCCAGATCGTGGAATGAACGACGCTTTCAATCGAGAATCGGAACGTGAACGTGAATATGATCGAGATGCATTGAACCAATCAGTTCGAACGAATGTACCACTGTTGAACCCTCAACAGAAGGAAATTTACGATACGTTAATGAAGGTAATTGATGATGGAAATGGTGGCTTATTTTTCCTCGATGCGCCCGGTGGAGCTGGGAAGATATTCCTCATGTCATTGATTATAGTGACTGTTCGTGCAAGATCCGAAATTGCTGTAGCAGTTTCTTCTTCTGACGGCCACGTTGATAGAAGGATGACGAACGGCTCATTCAGTGTTGAAATTGCCGTTAAATCTTTAAACCAGTGCTCCTCAACCTTTTATCTTCCACGGCACACCAACGTGTTCTTCAAAATTTCGCGGCACATCACAATTAAAAATATGCATAATATACAGAAATAACATTAGTTTGTGTTTATATATGATACATACCACAAAAGAACTATATGGATATTTTATTACCATGTCCACTACTAATGTAGAGCACATGTACTCTTTATGAAGATTATATTAAAAGAAAAGTTTCAGATTATTCAGATTTATTTACAAAAAAAGAATCAGTCAAAAGGCCGCACCAAAGTAGAGAAAAGTCCGTAAGTTTCCCACTTCAGTTGAATTTTCAGCTTCGGCTATTAAAATGTTTCTAACATTCAGCGGTTAAAGTTATGCTAACAAACATTTTATCGATTTGGGTATTCTGTGTATGTAAGTCTGCGCAAGAATGTTTCGTGCACCTTGCGAAGATTCAGTTTTGTATTTTAAAATGTCTTTAAAGAAAACAAATGAATTATATCTTTATAAATATCATTACAAATATGTCAAAGCATGTATCCACATCTTAAATATAAATGGTTTTACATTTGATACAATTTTTAATAACTACTAATGAACTGATGATAGCCCAGGTAGTAGAATTAACAAATTGTTGTATTCGTTGAATATATTTTAATTTAAATATGCGACTATTTTTTTTATCAATTGTTAATTATTGATAACTTTTAACATCCAGGAAATCTTAAAAATTCATTAAAAAAAATCCATGTTTTTTTAAAGATTTCTATTCCAATAAATATCAAATTTCTCACCCTTAGCTTTCATTGGGGTTGTAATTTTCCATGGCAAGAAATTATACTCTTTAAAAAATAAATTGGGTTTTTTTGGTTATTCTAAACACCTCAAACACCTTTTTTCAATTCATTTATTTTTTTGGGCTTAGGGTCTGCAATTTTGGTGCCCATTATCGCCAAGTAAAAATATGCATAATATACAGAAATTACATTAGTTTGTGTTTATATATGATACATACCACAAAAGAACCATATGGATAAGATTTTTTTTTTATTAAAATCTCTTTACCATTTTTATTTATGTACTGTCTTTTCACTTTGAAATCTAAAAAAATCTATTTTTTTTAAATAAATACCCCCATAAAAGCTAAGAGTGGGAAATAAGATATTAATTGAGATAAAAAGCTTTCAATAAAACATGGATTTTTTTCAATGCTTTTTAATGACCCCTGGAAGTCAAAAGTTAACAAAAATTAATAATTGGTAAAAAAATAATTATAAATTTAAACTGAAAAACATTTAATGAATACAACGAATTGTTAATTCTACTACCCTGGTTATCATAAGCTCATTATTAGCTGTTCCAAATGTTAAAAACGGTAAAAACACTTATATTTAAGATGTGGGTATATGCTTAGACAAATTTGTAATGATATTTATAAAGAAATAATTCATCTGTACTCTTAAACGATATTTTAAAATATAAAACTGAACTTTCGCAAGGTGCGCGAAACATTCTTGCGCAGACTGTACATATAAAATATTCTTTCAACCAAAAAATAATTATTTCTGCTTCTCTATGATAGTGTCATCAGAAATATTTTGTATTATCGACCAAACTATTTGTTTTTTTCCGTTTATCAGAGATTCGCGCCGCAGCATACCCAGCATCGCCTCGCGGCACACCGCTTGCGGAGCACTGCTTTAAACGACTGAAAAACTGACATGCAAGATTGCGAAACACTCAGCAATGACCAAAGTTTTGGTAGCAAGTAAAATCATCACCTGGGATGAATGGACAACGGCGCACAAATGCGCATTGGAAGCACTCAATCAAACTATGAAATATCTGTGCAATGACTCAAGATGTTTTATAGGCGCAATGATTCTACTATCTGGCGATTTCCGCCAAACACTACCAGTCATTCCAAGATTGACCGCTGCCGATGAAATAAACGCTTACCTCAAATCACGACTTCGCTATGTAAAAAAACTTCAGCTGACGACAAACATGCGAGTTGCATTGCTAAACGATCTATCTGCCGAAGATTTCTCCAAGCAATTGCTGACTATCGGTAACGGGCGTGTTCCTGTCGACGAATCGAATGGATTGATTTTGTTACCGCCGAATTTTTGCAATTTCACTTCATTCAACAAAATGTTCCCGAACATCTATCTAATCACAAAAATCACAATTGGTTGAATGAACGAGCAATTCTTGCGGCAAAGAACAAAGATGTGGATCATTTAAACTTCACAATTCAAAATCAAATCGTTGGTCCACTGCATTCCTTCAAACCTATCGACCGTGTAACAAACGAAGACGATGCAACCAACTATCCAACTTAATTTTTAAACTTATTGGATCTGCCTGGCTTGCCACCGCGCAATTTACAACTGAAGGTTGACTTGGTAGTCATCATGCTTCAAGTTATCAAGTTAACAGAACATTTATTCACTTTTAAGGTGTTCACTGTCAATACTTGGTGGAATGGCATTAAAATAAAACATTTTTAGTACTTTTTCCACATAAAATTGATAATGCTCAGATGATAATAACTCAGTTGATAACGCTCGCGATAAGCGAAACCGGTCCTGATCAAATAAATTTTATTTAGTGGGAAAAGTACTAAAAATGTTTTATTATTTTTATTACAACATTTATTGATTCTGAGGCGGTACGAAGTTCGTCGGGTCAGCTAGTGAATTATAAAACATTGTACATTCTATTAATATTCATTCGTGACATACAAACACAATTATAACATGATCACTGTAAAATACTATGATTTCTGTATTAAAATATAAAAATAGCTTTAATGAGAAAAAAATTGTTGCTTCTTGATAACTGTTATAACAAAATATTAATATTTTTATACGTAGCATTCCTTCACAGCTAATCCGTCAGAGCGTAAAAGACGAAATTGCCTTAACCTTTTAGCAGGGTGATGGAAAAATGAACATCTGCTGATATTTTGACAGGAAATATTGATAAATTGATACATTTCCATAATTCTCACAACACAACGTGAAATTATTAATCTTTTATGTTAGTGAACAAAGTAATTCTACTACAGAAATATAAATTTCAAAAAAAACATTTATAAACAAAATAAATAATCAATAAAAACTTTCTCAACACCATTACAATGCTATAAATACCTTCTGCAGTTGAAATCATTCCAATAATGCATATTCAAATTAGATAATAAAAGTAAAGTCTTAAAAAAATGATTAAGCTTGCTTTGCATTACTACATTATTTTTTTTCTCTGAAAATGCACTAGTATTTGAAATAAACTTTTTAACAACAGTTCCCGTTACATGAAGAGTATTTCCTCTTAAAATTTAAACCAAATACAGTGAAACTAGCAAGAAGAAATGTTCTCATAATTTTTATTATTTTTCTACAATAGGTAAAAAAAGCTTTATATAGGTTAGTACGATACAAAAAGCTCTTAATTAGACGTGGATAAGCGCCCTGCTTGAGCGTTGTGACTGTAGTTTGCTACTTTGTGAAGTATCTACGGAGCTATTCTATACATTCTACTTGAGTTATACTTCATAAAGTCTATTTCAGTGTTTTTCAACATTTTCACAACTACATTACTGCTAAAAATATGAGATATGTATTGCACACCATTTATCTTCTGATCTATAAAAATGAATATTTGTTTATTCGTATTTTATGCGTTGTCATACCGCTCATCTGATTGCAATAAAACTTTGACAAACTTTTTGCTTGCACTTCTGGGAAGGTTATAGGCATATTAAAATTAACTTACAGTAGGTCTTATATATAAAAGTTCATTTTTACAACGCATGTTTGCAGGTTATAAGTACAATTAACTTACAGTGGATAGCGCGTGTGTCGTACCATTGACAATCGCCAACAAACGTCAAAGAAGACATGCATTTCAATAATCACAATTAAAACACAAACACTTTCTTTCTTTGAGTGGCATTGCAACCCTTGCCGGGAACCAGCTTGTGCAAAATAAAACATTTTTTTATCCTAGTTATTTTATTGAGCAATGGAAATTATAATTAATTGAAAAACCTTCTGATTTTGAATGAGCATGTAAATCTGCAAAATTCCCCACTTTTATAATCTATATGTGAATAAATATAATCATAAAACTCTTTCCGACAAACAAAAATAAACATAATTCCTAAAATTACTCACCATTCAAATCTGTAGGCATTCTTATGGGTTCATCCTTTTCGCCAGCTTTAAACTTAATGATACATTTATTTCTTATGTAAACACGATACATTCATTTACTAAGCGTCAGTTCAAGTTCATCCGTGCACCGTCTGAAGATGCCGAAAGGCGAAACTCGGGTCGTTAATGACATGATGTTGTATGAATGTACATAATTTAAACGATCCAAATTTAAGTTATATTACATTGTTGTAATGTTTGTAATATTTTTTTTAATTCAAATAATATCATATTGAAAAGTGATTCTGTCTATAATGAAACAAAAAATCGTAAATCTTTTTAGTGAATAAAAAATCATTAACGTGTGCTTAAGATATATGATAAAAACAAAAATATCTTAAAACTATAAAGTTTCATAAGAAGCCATTTTGGCAAATTTATATATTGGTACATATTATAATAAAAATGTGAAAATATTGTACCAACTCAGTGATTGATATATTATTTATTTTAATTTTTCGTAAATTATGTAGTCCATCGTAACGCAAGCTTCATACGTGATAAAAAATAATATTTTAATCGTGTATTATATTCACAAACTGCATTGATAACTTGTAAAAAGAACTGTTCTTGAGAATTTTGGAGATATAACAATATGATTTTAACTGTGTATATTGTTCATTTAACAATGAATTGCGTCTAAAATGATGCCAGTTCTGACGAAAATATTACACTGAGCATAAAATTATATGGGCTTAAAATACGGAAGCGGGTGAAAATATTACGAAGCAAAGTTTATGATAGTGATGGTGTTGGCAGTGAAAATATGTTTAGTGCTTTAGTACTTACTTACGAAAACCATAGAACAGAATAAGATGCAAACTGGGACATAAAATATAAATCGTAAATTGTAACAACTCATTAGTAACATATTATCTACGTAAATATCATAAATAAAGTGATAAAATTCAAATCAACAAAAAGGCTACAATTTATTTATTGCTGTATTATTTATTTACTCTTAGAAAATTACCATTATTTATACAGAAAGGATAACCTTTAATTATTCGTGCGTTTAGTCCATATTTGTTTTTATTGTTCAACCATAATCTTCAATGATATTTAATCGTTACTGATAACATTTTAGGCTCTCATGCGTAGTAGTAATAGTTACAGTAGTAGTGACTGATTTGTTTCTTATCTTCTGACATATTGTACAAAATAATTTATCATACTAGCAAAATAAAACACGACCAAACTAATTGTAATCCATCACCATTACTTTAATTTTAATTACATTAATTTGTCACAATGGTTTCAATTCTTAAACCATGTTAACAAACCAATATAATAATTCAACGTAATCATTGAAGTTGAAACTTGTCAGTTTTTAAGACTATTTAATTTTCAATTACATTTCCTATAAAAACACATTGACAACTTATTACACTGAATACTTTATTTTTTAATATGAGTAAGAATGTTGGAACAGATGAGTAGGTGTATTGTGCATCTATTCTATACCAGAAAATTGGGTCTATTAGAAGTGAAGTGAGCAAAATGGTATTTCAGAAAAAAAAAGTTAAATGCGTTGTAATATTATACACGTCTTAAATTATTATACTAGTGAAGTAATCTCAGTAAATAAACATTGCAATAGTGCTATATACGTAAAATGAAAATATACAATCCACTCAAACACCAAATAAAGACTTGATTGTCTATCTATATAGAAGACATGATTGTCTATCTATATATAAGTCCAAGAAAAAGTTTTACCATTTTATTAGTTGGTTCATTTCACCTTTAGAGGGTCTGTATAGCTTAGCTAAATTACGCTTGGACACAGTTCTAACTATCAATCTTATAAATAAAAATGAACTTTAATACAGTTTTATTTTTATTTAATTATAATTAAGTTCCACCATGTTAATGCCAATTTAATAAATATGTATGTCATATTAACCTATTCGTAAATATAATTTTACTTTCATGTAATATCTTTGGTCTAACCTCAGTTACACTTATCAAATATATGTTTGATATTTTATTTTATTTCTGCAGAGACGCTTAGCTTATTCAACAATAGGGCAAACTTATCTTTTTTCTTATTGTAGGTCATAGAGATTAAAAGTTTTGCAGATTATGAAATAATCTCTCCCGAGTCTAGACAATTATATATATACAGTTAATTTATTCTTAAATTCAATAACTGCATGTGTATCAGATGCTCTAGTATTGATGGTTTCTATATTGCATGGATATTATAAGTTATCACTGAAATGTTTCGCTTTGAAATGACACGCGTAAAGCGCAGCTTTTCGCATCCTTTTAGTGGAGAACTTACAATAAATTGGCTTAAAAAAATAAACAATACAATTGTACTGATTCCCACATTTATTTTTTCAGGTCAGGACCGCTTTCTCCCATGACGGATATTATCAACTGATAAGATAATAAAATGTTACAGTGTTATTGATACAAATCAAAATGAAATATAAAAATAATTTGTTTTGAAAATAGTTAATTTCAATACCAATTGTTTATTACAGATTTTTTTATTAAATTTTGATTTGAATAGATAACACTGTAATATTTTATTTTTTTATCAGTTGATGATGTTCGTCATGACTGAAACCGGTCCTGATCTCAATAAATAAAAATGGGATTTAGTATAAGCGTACATTATTTTTTGTTGTTGAACATAATGCCTATTCACCAAGTATTGACAGTAATAATAATTTGGACAATATAAAAAAATAGTACACTTATTTTTCGTTCTTGAAAATATTTATTGAATTTGATTTTGAAATAAAAATGAATACGCTCGTCACTGGCGAAAATCGAGAAAGATATTTTTTGGAATACTTTAAGTCTGTAGACCGCAATACATGTAGTGCGAACGGCGGATTGTGTAGCACTGTCTTAAAGCAACAATAATTAAGCGATCTTAGCTATTTTTATACAAACAGAAGCACCCTAACCTTATAAATAAAAGTTCTCATTAGATCTTAAATATAATTACCTAGAAGGCCGCATTGTCTTTTTATGACAGGGTATACTTATTTGAAACGTTTCATGAATGATAATTCCATTTCGATTTACTCTGGCGAAAACAAAGACAATAATATTTCTTGCTTTGACATTTCAAAAGAACTTTACTTGATTAACTTATTACTCTTGTGCTCTGTTCGTGCTCCGACTGTCAATGCACAATTTAGATGAGATTGATAAATATAACAATCAACCTAAAGCAAATATGAGATAACATTTATAAAACATAAAAGAGGATACGCTATACGCAACCTTTTATATATTATGGTATTACAGCATAAATTATTTTATACAGTCCTTTCAAAAAATATACTATCAACTTTATCATTACTAAGTTACAAAATCTATCGTCGGTTTTTATACACCGCTATCATAAAGCAACAGTGAATAGCTTCACTGTTCATATAGTGAAAAATCTTGATTTTAAGATAAGTATGCCAATCGATTGCTGAAATTTAAACCATTAGGTATAATAAAACAATGAAATATTTTATTTTTTGAATCATTCAAATTGTGTACATTCATACAAGTCAGTTCAAGTTCATCTGTGCACTTGAACGCCTGAAGACGCCGAAAGGTGAAACCCGGATCGTTAGTGACAAAACTTGTGTGAATGTACATAATTTGAACGAATCAAATTTAATATTGAAATTCTACCAACCATCTTCAGTCGAAATCTTAAATATATTAATTAAAAAGTAAATGTCTCATTTTAAAGAAAAAAATATTGATATTGCCGTATAACTTCAAAGCATCAGCGAGATTAGTAAAATAACTAGTTACAGATAATACAATACAAAAAAACTTACTATTATTTTTTATCATAAACCGTAAAAGAAACTAAATAAAACCATAATTCGCTTTTTTAAAAGTGTAACAAAAACCTTAAAGTTCAATTATCTCGTAACTAGTATTTTCGACTTATCTCACTGTTACTTTAGGGTAGTGATATGTACTAGACTATTATTAGATATTCTTAAAACTATAACATCATCAAAAAACAAAATCCTTTTGAATCGTAACCAAAAGTAAATTTCAATTTTTGAAATTTATTTTTACATAATCGCTCAGGAAGAATGCTCTGTAATGTTTTTACTTGAAGCAATTTATAAAATAAATTAAAAATGAAAATGTATGCTTGACAAAACTTTTTCTCATAAGCCGCCTATTTCAAGTGAAAATAAATGCAATCTATAGGATCTATGCAATAGGATGCTCACAATTAAAGTGCTTTTTTTAAATTTTAATTTCAGTTGTACAATAATTGGACACCACTGCTGACAAACTTGGCATTTATGGAGACATTTGCTACAGACAGCACAATAAAAAATACTTTTGAGAAGGTTATGATTTCCTACCATTATTTTTTTTGTTTTTGTTCTTTCCTTTTTTTGTATTTAAATAATTGTAAATTATTACAAACGGGTAACTTTTCATTTATTTTTTAATGCTTAAGCCAATCGTTGTATTTTACAAGTAAATTACCCTTATTCTGTATAATAAAAGCCAATTTATATCATATAATAAAAGTCTACGAATGACATTAAAACATAGTTTACGTTTAATTCCCGATTCTGTACGTGTCACACATTCATTTCGTAATTTACAGGTAGCTTTATATCCCCATCAAAAGCTATACGGTGTATTTAGATGACGCTTCACATTTCTCTAAGTGGTGAACTTAAAGCCCTGTAAGAGATTTCAAATGGAATATATTCCACCGTAGTCTACGTTGTACACTAATAGCACCTAGATTCAGAGCTTCAGGTATGTAAATCGGTTTGTAACTAGAGACAATGCAAGGCCACAGAATGCCCACAAAAATCTTTACTTTAAATGATAATACTGTGACAGTATGTATTACTAACAACAGCTGTTTACTCAGACGATTAATGTACTGTGTTTTGCAATAGAACGTCAACCCACTTGAGCAAAGTTCTAAGAAAATTGAGGTTGAGAGGAATGACAAATTTATGAATAAACTTTTGGTATTTATTGCAGACATGCGATCTTGAAATGGGTTATTTCTTACACTACTCACGTTTTATATAATATCTTCTCAAGCTAAATTTATTTATTTACTTAATTTATCACAAACTAATTGAGGTTAATTTACTGTGGTGAAAGTAATTTGATGTATAACATACATAAAGAAATGATTTTAAATTTCAATCGACTGTGGAAAGAATAAAGAACGTAACTCACACATAAAAAAATACAGAAGGAACATAAAACGCTTTTTGATGATTTTGAGCCGAATGCAAATTTTAAAATATACACAATCTTAAAATGCACAGAGACTTGTAAACTGTTGTTCATTTGAACTAATCAAATATTGATTTAACAAATTGTTTATGAAATATCATTTTCTTGGTTGCAATTTGCACAGACCTTTTATGTTTCAAATATAAAAAGCTTAATTGAGGTACTTATTTGGCATTTGCAACTTATTTCCTTTTGATAGACGTGTACCAAGTTGTATTCATTGTGATTATCGAATGAAAGTTGTTTTGAAAAACACTGTAGGTTACGTAAATTTGCCATTCCATAGTCGATATGCTATGCAAATAGCAAAAAAAAACGTTAATTTCACAAGCTTGAATCCTGAAATAAACAATCAAAGAAAAAAATATTAAAACACAGACCGAAATTGAATATCGAGTCAAGTCTCTAAAAATTTAATGAAATTGAATAGAGACGACGTAAAGATTTTTCAAGCTATGTTTTATTATTTTGATAAGAAAAAATATTGAAAACAATTAATCATATAAACTTTCAATCAATTCAATTTGCATTGATAATAAATTAAGATAACGATATGATTGTTTAGTTTAAATAAAAAAACCTTGTGAAAACCTTACTTTGACTCTAATACGTTACTTCAGCATGAAAATACGTTACCTTCAGCATGTTTGACTTTGTATGATTCTCTTATTATCTTAGCGCATTTGTTAATGGTAGTAATTCTAAAAGATGAATTTAACCATAAATGATCCAAGGAAAGATTTGAAACATAATGTTTGTGCTTATAACAAACACGAATTTATGATCATACACAAAGTAATTTAAACGACTTAGTAAAACGATTTAGCTTAAAGAATACCTTTTCAGGCACTGCAAAAACATGTCCGTTGTTTTTAACTTTTTTTTTTTACATAAAATTATTAAGTCTATTTTAAAAACGTGATAATAGTTTTTATTAATTCATATCAAAACAAATGTCAATTGTTTGTATTAATATTTCTACGGAAGTTGAACTGCCTTTTTACTGTTAGCTTACGTTTTATTCTGTACATTTATTAACTGTTTTATAAAAAGTCACATTTTTTCTATGTTATGACAAACTATTCACTCGTTTTGCTAGTTCTCAAAACATTATACGAAATGTAAGCTTACTTATCAAGGATATTGTTTTATTATGTTTATATACATCGTTTCCAATAAATCTATTCAAGAAAAACTAAAGCTTAGCGAAGAGCAATACAAATATATTCTCAAACGTAGAAAAAATTCTACCGTACAACTTTGAAGTGTTCATTGTTGTGGTATATCAAAACAAAACAAAACCAATTAATTAGGCAGAGTAATTTAAATTAACATTCTATAAATTTTGTAGCCCCTGTTTTTCTAACTATACCTAAAATAAACGGTTTACGAAAAAGCTTTATATCAAAGGTTAAACGAATAAAAAAACTGTCTTTGCTTTAGGTTGAAAATTTTAACTTTTCCGAATGTGTCTCGGATATCTGAGAACCAGCCAACATTTGATACTAACTGCCGGGCAATACTAATTTAATGGTAATACGATAAGTAACGTATTCACACCAGGAAGGGATTTCATATATCATCATACACGATAAAGGAAAATAAGACAACTTTAAAAATCGAACATAAATACGTGTCGCTCGTTAAGGCTTACATAAGTCAAATCAAAGTCATCATTTTTTGCTACATAAACTAATATGGTTGATATTTTTTTTCAAGTTTTGTACATTCACACAAGTTTCGTCACTAAAAACCCGTGTTTCGTCTTTTGGCATCTTCGGGTGGTAAACTGCATGGATGGACATGAACTGTCATTAAGTAAATAAGTGTATCGTTTTTATATAAGAAATAAATACATCACTAAATTAAAAGCTTTTGATGGCGACACGGATGTACTTTACTGATGACGTTTAATTAGCGTTCCAACAAACACCTTCAGTCGAAATCTTAAATTAAAAGAAAAAAAATTAAAGTGACAAAAGAACTGCTCGAAGTATTATTTATTCGGCATATTCCTATAATTTTAATTTCATTTAATTCATAATAATTATTGAAAAACAAATAACATTCAAATAATTGAATTTATTTTTATTGTGACATTATATTATCATATAAATGACATTCTTATCAATTGGTCAAGAATGGCTTCGCTCATCACGAGCGTTTTTAACGATTTTGTCATTACTATGAATAAAAATAATCAAAAACAGTTAAAGTTTTTACTTATATCGTATTATCTTCAAATTTCGCAAAACTATCACCAGTTTCAAAATAATATCGTTTTATGAGTCTAATTGTGTTGATTGACCTAGATATTTATTTGAAGTAATGCTTAAAACAAAGATTTCATAAATACGTTTGCGTGATACTTTTTTTAAAATATGTCTACTTAAACGTTAATGCGGCATATATTTGTAACGTTTATATAAATAACTACAAAAAATGCGTTTCCTTTTGTCATAATGCAAATGAAAGCATCGGATAGATACTGAAAATAATGGGAAACGACAAATACGCGAAGAAAATAAATGCGATTGTAAGAAAAACCTGACGTTATTAATTATAGTAAGTCTTTATTATCATCTGCGAAAGTTTTTTGGCTACAAGCTTAATGATAGCGCCTTTAGGCATGCTCTATTTGATAACGCTGCAATCAGGCATAGGTGGCAAATATAATCTAAAAGTGATTTTATTTCCAATGCGTGCTAAATAGATTTAAGTCCCTTAAATTGATTGAAGCATACACACTCAATTTAAATGAAGTGATAACAAGCTAATAAATGTAGATTTAAGCATAAAAAATAATTCCCTAACAATCCAGTCTTTATATACAATAGTTGAATAAATTAAAAGGTGTCAATAGTGACAGACCGGTTTACGCAAAACAATGAATGCATGACCACGATTTTTTGTATAATATATCGTCACTTTTCTGGTAGGGATTGATACGTAAAAATATAAGTTGAGTAAACAAAAATATTCTTCGCTATAAATCTTTTGCATGGAATATCACAGTTGGTGCATTGATTAGGTATACTAGTTTTCCCAAAAAAAGAATTTATATAAATAGGCAATTATTATTAATGTTGGCGTAAAGGCAGTCAATTGTACCCGTCTATTATTCTTTTAAACTCTTATTATTAAACTGCATTAATACATCTTATTTTGATATTATAGCTATCAATATATAATATAAAATATCGATGTTAGTGACTTTTTTCTGAAAGCTGTTTTTTTTTCATTTACTGTTTACTGAGAACTATCAATCTGTAACTTTTCAACTCTATATTCTCAAAATTATATATTTTAATGTGGAAAGTATAATTTGCCTTTAAAGCTAGAGTTTTGAAATTTCAAATTGAAAATGCAATTTAAGAATATTGAGAATCACAAAGAAATTCATTCAGCAAGGTAAAATTGAAAATATATTGGAGATTTGAAAAAAAAATTGTGTGAATAACAATCAAATGGCGGCTTAAAATCTTTTGTATACGACAATCTTTATCGTAAAATTTGTCAGTAAGCGATTATTTTTCATCGTCATTATCGAACCGATTATGTGGAACGTCGTAAATGGGACGGAGGTTGGTATTATTGGGCTTTCTGCCTAATGAAGCCAACCGTGAAATAATGCCACCCACCCCAAACGCATGTTTTCTGTGTAATGGCTTACTTTGTCATGTAAAAGCTTCTATTTCCGGTCGTATTAGGCTGATTTTCAGTCATGCGATGTCTTAGGCCCTTTTAATACAGACCAATGCGTACCTAGTAAATTAGTAAAAACAACTGTACTAAGCGAGTTAATAAAAATATTATTTTTGTTGTTAAAGTATTTTTTAAATTCTTATTGAGTAAAATATTTACATAATACAGACGAAAGCGTTCACAATCATGCAAAAAATATAATTAGTTTCTATTCGTAGGATATTGTGTATCACATCGACTTAAAGTTTGAAACAGCAGCGCTTAAACGCAGCGCGGATATGATAGAATATTAGAAAACTAAAATAAGACTTTTCATAATATATACAATGAAGTAATGCAATGCAATACCAAATTGAACACATCAAGTGTATTTTTGCGGTCATGAAAATGAAAAATAACAATGGTTCGTAATGTGTTTTTTAAATTATTGTTTTTCACTTGACATAATTATATTTAACTAGCAGTTGAGCAAATGGTATATCTCTAACATTTCCTATCGTCGTTTTGTCTCTTTACAATTTATGCTTGCACTTAAAATATATTGTTGAATAAAAATAATAAAGATTTTTAGTACTTTTTCCACATAAAAATCTTTATTATTTTTATTATAATGCCTTTCCACCAAGTATTGACAGTAAACACCTTAAAAGTGATATATTGTTGAGATAAAAATCATTTTCATTTGATATATTTTTTATTAAAAAGTAGCATTTGATACCAAAATAACATATTTTTATAAAATCTTTTAAAGTCAAAGTTCAAATGTATCAAATGACTTTTAACTCCATATCATAACTAAGATAAGATCCACTTCAGTATTTTGATGGAAGTTAAAACGTTAAAACAGTTTTGTAAGTAGAGAAGATTACAAAACCAATTATAAACAAGAGGCTTCATAAAATATACAATGTACGTGAAACTTATTTAACCTTATGATATCTAGATAACGAGTTATAATTTCTGAATATAATTAACTAAGTAAGCCCATGCCATTTTTTAAATGTTACTTTGATCAATTATAGCAATCTATAATGTTTTATCTAGCTTAAGAATGTTTTTTACCTCAGCAATAACAGCAAAAATAGAAAATTGACACAGTATTCGAAAGCCGTTATTATCTGTCAATGTTTTGGATTTTAGAGTATTTATGGAAGGTTTAAATACATCAGTTGTCAAAGAAGAAATAGATCAGTAATGAAGATGGATTGATATTACTGTAAAACTATCTGCAACGTTTTGTTGAAATTAATTATTCATCCAGTTAGTTCTGGAAATCGCAGTGAATAAAATGAACTTAAATACTAAAAATAAGTCTTGTATTCGATTCAAATTCTCTCGTTCACGTACAAAAACTGTCGCCATTCTGGCAACCCTCATAATTATTTCATTAATCTAGTGGCCGCAATGTAAACCTTTGGCCATTGGATTCTTTTTTAGTGCCATTTTAGAACAACCTGGCCGTCGATGATGCAGATTATTTATACTATCTATTTAAGCATTTTATGAACATTGTTAGGTGTTTTACGATTTTCTTTTTTTCTATTACTTTCTGCTTTTTAAAGAGTATTAAGAGTAATAAAGAGTATAGTACACTAAGGTGGAATTATCATGAATATTTATTATCAATAATACTGTTTTCAAGATACATGGATGGGCATAATATCGAACGCAGTCTATTTCTCACCTTTAGACAAATCAATGTCTATGTGATATTGAAAACAATAATTTATTTTTTTCTATTAAAAAATAATAATAATATTTCACGCTTCAAATCGGACTCTAATGGTCAGTTGGATAAACAAAATCTACAATATTGAGGAAAAGTCAAATCAAATCAGTTTTACCTTTTTATCGGGCTTAAGCCTGAGTTTCTAAGATTATAGATGGTAGATCTCCATTGTAATAAGGTGAAAGAAATACTTTGTATGTTTTCACCATATTCTTAGACGCTGATTAAATAATATATAAGTTGAATTCACAATCGAGTTTTAAGTGGTATTATCAATGCAAAACAAACTCAAAAAAGTTGTTTTTCAGAGTAATATTTGTAAAATAGTTTTTACTTTCTTTCGTAAAAATTTGTATTGAAAATTGTCATCATTATTTTAGTGGAACTTTCTCAGCTAGAAGTATGATAACTGTGTATCACATAAAGTTGTTAATTTTATTTAAATAACATTTAAAAGTCTGTTTTATATGCACACTAGCGTTGTAGGGGTTAAAAAAATAAGTTTAATCAAGCTATAAATCAAAATGTTACGATTTAAGTTATCCTCATGGATAGCTCGTTCACAAAGTCTTCTACACAATGTATCAAGAAAAACAACTAAATTCACACTTTAGGTATGAATACAAATATGTGTTGTTATTCAAATGTTTTAAAAAAAATTACTCCAATCTATTTTATATAAAATATATTATCTACTATATCTAGTTTTAATTTGGTCAAAGAATACATATTTTCACAGAGATACCGTTTGCTTTTTAACCTAGCACGCCAGTTACAATTTAAAATTATTAATTTAATTAGTTATCGACGAGTCAATTCGTAACTGGCATGTTGGGCACGAAAAATTTTACGAGATATCTCGTCTGTGGCAGCCATCGATGTAAAAGAGGTGAGGAATGGTGATAACTAACTGTTGCCAATTTTATTTACCTATGGGTGCTAATTTTTAAATATTGGATAGTTCACTGAAGAACCAAGAGATTTACATAAAAAAGATTTTGTATTTTATTCTTACTTCAATTTAAGAACAATAATCTTCTTAGTCATGCATAACAGTTTGAATGTAAAACTTTTTAATATTCCACGGAAATTCTTATTATTTAAACGATTATAAAACGCGTGATATATGTTATAGAAATCGGTATAAAATAAACAGGTTGACTTGTATATAATTAAACCAAATTCATACAAAAAATAAAACTGTTTTTTCCACGGTTCATAGTTTTGCACATTTCCATTTCGCACTCAGTAATCTTTCATGCACCCTTGAATAATAAATAATTAGTTTTAATTTAAAAAAGTAATGCTCCGAAAGACATTTTATTAAATTTAAAATTGCTCTGTGATTCAATTTGGACCTCTTTAACATATTAATCCATTTAAAAAAAGTATATTTTTTTAGTTTTTATACCAGATTGGTCTACGGTAATTTATTTTTAAAACTTGCTTTGTGATTTCATTATTTGTATTACTTTAATAGGTTTTTTTTTTAATTGAATAGCTTTCTTTCTTGGTTTTATAACTTCATTCCAAAAAGCGTTCGATGTTCGGTTTTTTGAAATAGATCACAAAATTATTATTGTATTTAGTTTCTCACATTATTATTGATTTAACGAGCTATCTTTGAGTTTATACATCTTTTATGTGGTTCGAAAAATACTTATAAACTTTTTTTTTGCCAACGTTGGATTTCGACTGCGGAAGTCATTCGAATTTGATTACTCATAATTCGAAATTGGTTTTCGAATAAAGAGATAGTTTTTTTCCTTCTCAGCAATAATTATTGACGTTTTGGAATAGTTTGAATATTTTCTTTTTCCTGATTTTAATCTGTTTTTTTAATTCTCGGTCTATGTGTTTATTAAAATTAACGCTTAATTTTTCAATATATTTGAGTATAAACATAACAAATCTCCACGTAGCAAGCGAATATGATTCAAGAAAAAGAAGAAGCTTTCAAATTATATTTCCAAACAAATGACTATCTGAAAATTCGTCCATCTCTTTTATTCTACTTAGTAAAAATATACCTGGCATGGGGCAATTCACTATGACTAAAGTTGGATTAAGACCAGTCATCAAGTTATCAACCCATATGTTGTTTTTGACAAAAATTGGTAAAAAAAATGACAGAAAACACAATAAAAGAATTAAATATTATTAAATAAAAAAATAGTTTTTAGCCGAAAAGTGTTTTTTATAATTATTTTTTTTTGTGATTTGTTTCGTCTCGATTCCTATTGAATGTTTGTTAAAATCCATTTACTTTTTAGCCAACTGAAAAATCTAAATAATTTTCTAAGCTTTTTTGAGAGAATGTTTGTGATTTACGAATATTTTTCTAAGCTGACATCTTATTGATTTGTTATAGAGTATTTCAACATAAGTAATTTGACAAGATATAGTTCAGGCAATTTCTTATTTTGATTATGAATGAAGCTTAGCGAAGATAGAGTTTTTCATTTATTACTTTTTTACGCGTTGTGGTTATGATTGCTTTTCAATTAAGAAAATTTAAGTTTCACACGTATCAACTTTTTTGGGGTAAAATAATACGTGTAAAGATTTCAATACGATTTTCTATTCAATGTTACGAACTTCTGATTTCATTATGATTTTTGTAATTATATTAGATTGGATTGGAGTAATTTATTTATTGTTTAAAAAATAAAAGGACAGTACATGACATGACAGCTGACGCCAATTCGCCATGCACTAATATAATAAGAAAAAAATTTAGCATAATACATCATACTACACCATACATTAAAATCAACGTACAAAATCATGAAATAAAAAAGTAAAACTTAAAAAACAGTATACAAATAATGTCACTAAAAATCTCCAGATACGTCGATTAAATTCGTAGCAATAGCAGCAGTGTTCTAGTAACTCAATATTTAATATGATTTAGCTTCAATTTATTTGCAGTCAAAAAGTACAAAACCTTTTTTTTTTTTTGACAATTTAATAAGGATATATTTTTTTCGTTTTGTATATATTGTTTTTCTAAAACTAAATTTTCTTAAAGAGATTGTCAAAGCTATCATTTAAACTTCAAAGAGTTTCCAATAACTGCGGCATTCGGAATTGTTCAGCTTTTTCTTTTATTTGAGTGCTTACACCGTGACCGGAAATCAAAGCGTAACTTGGGTTGTGACTTTTTTTTCCCGCTGCAAAACTGCTAGACTGCACAAATCGGTTAGAAATAAAATTTCCCGACCAATTGCACCGAGACATGTGCAATGGAATTCTAAATTCAAATTGCGGTAAAATTGACAGGACAGGAAAAAGGACCAGTTGTGGCTAGGGCATCCAATCGCGGAGCCTTTTTCCAATCCCGGGATTTCGGGATTGATTAATTTTCAATCCCGGGATTGGGATTAGCTCACCGAGGAATTTGAAATCCTCAATTCGCTATACTTTTTCCCCGAACTATTTCCAAACCTCGTTTTTTTTAAGCTCACCGAGGAATTTAAAATTCTCGTTTTGCCAATTTCGTGTCAATTTTCGGGATTTGCTCAAAATTTCTCAATCCCGGAATTTCGGATCAGAAAATTGAACGGGATTGGATGCCCTAGTTGTGGCTATATGTAATTTTATTCTTTGCTCATGAGTGCATAATAACGGAGTTCATAACAATGTTAGTACTTCAACTAAACTGAGTTGGCGTAATTATTATGGAATAATGATGTGTGTCGGCAGTGTTCTGACCTATATTTTATAATAATGTATGATGTTACATTACATTACAAATTTAATCAAATTAAACTCAGTTATATGAGTTTATTCAATTAAATATTTTTAACATGCTCATTTCTAAATCTGACATAATGCATTGAGTAGAACACTGTTTACTCTCGTTGATCTACGGATACGTTGTAGTGAAAATGAATCAACACACAAAGAATTTCATGGCATGTATTGATATTTTATGAAAAACTTGATTTCAAACATAATATTAATTAACTATATTTAACAACTAATGAAATAAAATTCAGTAGTTGCTTTACAACAATTGCTCGGATTTTTGAAAAGAATAAGAATACGGCTAGGACACGACTAGAGTTTAGTAAATTGACTGCTCTTGCCACGCTTTGTTTTTATAATAAACTAGCGAGTACCCAGCATGCGTTGCAATGCCACTCAAGGAAAGAAAGTGTCCATGTTTTAATTGTGTTCATTGAAGTTCTTTTGGATACACAATATAATTGCATGGGAGTAATAAAAAACTTCCCAGAACACCGAGAATTGTTTTTATATAAAACGAGTCCCGTTGTTAACGTATTGGCAGCCCATCCATGGCTGTACTAAAAAACCGTTTCATAAACCATTTTTGGCGTTCGCACAACAACTCACATAAGTTTTATCGCAATTTGATGAATGGTATAGGAACGCATACGAGACAAACAAACAAACATTTTTACATATATATATTTGGTGTTTGGCAGCAAAGACATCACGATCACATCACAGAACTCCATGTTTTGAAAACCAAATTTGCAAATCGATTTATAAAACTGTCTGTATCGGGATTCTTACGTGTGAACATCACAAACGTAGCTCAACGACACTGCAGACCCAACATAATTTTACTCGTAGCTATTAGTCATATTTAACTAAAACCATCTCATGAGTTTTTTACTATTATTTTTATATCTCGTATTGGTTTTGATTAATAAGATTAAATTACTAAATGTATTACATGTGTATATTGTAGAAGTACGTTGCAATTCTAAGATTAAACATTTCAAAAGCTTTCCGCGGCTCGCTAAAAATAGCTCATATTTCTAATCACTGCAAATCGAACACATTTCCAGCATCAGTGATGAATTTGCAGAAGTTAGATTTAAAATTGTAATTGAAAATACAAGGTTTCAAAAAAAAATACTTCATAGCGCAAAGAAATTATTTATTTGTGTGGCGTAGATTGGATTCAAACTAACTTTAAAGACTTTTCAATTCCCAATGTAAAGCACTTAGAAAAAAGTTTTATTCGAAGAGTTATAATTAAGAAACGAAACTTTTGTCGAGTTCGTAACGCAGTGGTCAACATCTTTGGCCGTCGTAGCGGATCTCACTGGCTCGAATAACAGGACAAACAGCATTTATTTCAAAATGCTGTAGTATTTAAAAGTTCATTCCCACACTTCTGATCCTTAAATAACGGAGCGTAGCGAAAAAGATAAGCTAGCAACTAGTTCTGTTCTAGCCTTTTATCTGCTTTATACTTACTGTCTTCAGAAAAAAGATCTTTTGAGCAACTGAGTATCAAACTGTTCTCGCAGACAAATACACCTACAATAGAAGGTCATATGCTACACATTAAGAGCGGACATCGATTCAATTTTTCCTATCTTTTGGTATAAAGTAAGAATAAAATAATCTGGCTACTATCCAACTTGCAGTCAGGTTTTGGCTCTCATTGCACTTTGTCTTACGATGTGTTTGAACACAATTCCATACATCGGTTGAAAGAACAAGCGTCTGTTCGGGTATTTAAAATTTTTAAAACAAACACCAAAAAACGTCAATTGCTCGGCGAAAAGATTAAAAGCACTATTTATTGATAGGCCGATATATGTTTCCTAATTTTAATTATTTTAATTCCTAATATGAATTTATTGTAAAAAAAAAACAGGGATGTCGAGTCAAAGTCTTAGTTATAGGGTCGTGATATTTTAGTTCGAAACAAGATTCGTAAAAACACTGGTAGTTCAGACTTCTTTTTTTTTTAGTTAAATTTAAATTCAATAATGTAAGCATTTTAGTGGAGATTAAAAACTATGTGAAGTTGGAGTCGTAGTTAGACTATTTGTAAATATAACAGTTGAAGTCACGGTTTTTTTTCACGACTCCATGACCTTGGTTAAAAAAACTGCGATATCTTGCGTTGATTTTTATTTAATTATAAATGTACCAAGAATAACCAAATTTAACAACATTGAAAACATTTATTTTGAAACAGCTTCTGGTTTGCGATCGGATAAATTTAATTAACATAAATAATTGACCTTTCTAAAAATATTCTATATTATCTGTTTGAAAGGCTTAAGCCCTTTATTCAAATATCATAAAAAAACGTATTTTAGATGAGAGAAATTAATTTAAAGTCTACAAATAGAACTGTCACGTTTATTGTTGGTTGAAGTTATTAATTTAGTAAAATAATCTAAATAATCATAGCAAACTCAAAAAATATTTTATATTCCTAAAGCTGTGTCATTAAAACTAAATAACAGTAGTTATATTATTATCATGTCAAGTGATTGATTATTTTTGATTTTAGAAAAATTTAATTTATAAATGATCACATTTGTACATTATCATTCGATAAAACAAAAAAAACAATGTCTTAAAATATTTAAATATTATCTATTCATCACTTTTAAGGTGTTCACTGTCAATACTTGGTGGAATGGCATTATAATAAAAATAATAAAACATTTTTAGTACTTATTCCACATAAAATTTATTAGATCAGGACCGGTTTCGCTCATCGCGAGCATTATCAACTGATAAGAAAAATACATAAACAGTGATATTTATACAAATTTAAATTGAAATAAAAGGTGTAAGCAACTATTAACAATTTAAAGGATTAACAAATTACATTATAATTACACAAGATTAAAATGCTTAACACCCATAACAATTAAAAAATCATCATCAAAGAATAATAAATCTAAGTGGCAAACGATGTCAATTATGAACACAATTAAAATTTGGGAAATTTTTTAAGCAAAGTAAATATCCTAATGATGATTTGGTGTTTTTCCCGCTTCCAATCAATGATGTACAAGCAACAAAATCAGCAGTAATGAAGAATCAAAATTGAGTTTGGAAAAACCAGTAGAGCTCAATCCAGCAAAATTGAATCCTGCGAAAAGAATAAAGGCAATATCAATTCTTACAAAATAAAAACAAACTAAGAAAATTAAAATTTTAAAGAAATAAAACAGTACAAAAATGGAAATATAATAGGCTAGAATTAGGTTAATGAAACGGATATAACAAAGGTGATGATGCAAATACAAGCTGTTCGTTTAATAAATTAGAGTTCGGCAAGAATTTATGTCTATTGATTTCTAAGATCTCTTGTTTATCAAGTTTTAAAGATTTATTGTTAACATGCAGGATTTTAAAGTTTTTAGAGATATCAAATGTATGCTTATTTAGGAACAAATGGTTCCCAAATGAAGATAATTCATTCCCTTTACGTGAGCAGGCTAAATGTTCTTTAAATCTGATATTAAAAGCTCTTCCCGTTTGACCAATATACCTGGCTCCACAAGAATCACAATCAATTAAATATATGCCACTTTGGTTAAGAATGTTGAGTTTATCTTTAGAATTTACTAAAATGCGTTGTAAGTTAAAAGAATTATAAAAAGTGACATTAAAAAGGTTTTTGTTGAATTTCCTTGAAATCTTTTCTGAAACACTACCCAAGTAGCTCAATTTCACCCATTGTTTCTCAACAACTGGTGCATTAATCACCAAACTAGAGCTTACATTTATCAAAGCTAGTTTTTTGTGTTTTTTAAATAAAAGACGATCTATTAAATCCGAATCATAACGGATTTAACGATCGAGATTATTAATAATCGGCATTGTTTCAGTATATTTAGAAAAGATTCATACAGCGATAACATCATTAACAATTCTTCCAGACATCATATCTCGCATAAATTAGCAACCTTTCATTGCTTTATTCATCGTCTCTTGTTGATTCCGATGACTAAAGCTAGTTATGATCTTGAGTTAAATACGATAAAACAAATTGCAATGAATAATGGTTATGATTCGGATTTAATAGATCGTCTTTTATTTAAAAAACACAAAAAACTAGCTTTGATAAATGTAAGCTCTAGTTTGGTGATTAATGCACCAGTTGTTGAGAAACAATGGGTGAAATTGAGCTACTTGGGTAGTGTTTCAGAAAAGATTTCAAGGAAATTCAACAAAAACCTTTTTAATGTCACTTTTTATAATTCTTTTAACTTACAACGCATTTTAGTAAATTCTAAAGATAAACTCAACATTCTTAACCAAAGTGGCATATATTTAATTGATTGTGATTCTTGTGGAGCCAGGTATATTGGTCAAACGGGAAGAGCTTTTAATATCAGATTTAAAGAACATTTAGCCTGCTCACGTAAAGGGAATGAATTATCTTCATTTGGGAACCATTTGTTCCTAAATAAGCATACATTTGATATCTCTAAAAACTTTAAAATCCTGCATGTTAACAATAAATCTTTAAAACTTGATAAACAAGAGATCTTAGAAATCAATAGACATAAATTCTTGCCGAACTCTAATTTATTAAACGAACAGCTTGTATTTGCATCATCACCTTTGTTATATCCGTTTCATTAACCTAATTCTAGCCTATTATATTTCCATTTTTGTACTGTTTTATTTCTTTAGAATTTTAATTTTCTTAGTTTGTTTTTATTTTGTAAGAATTGATATTGCCTTTATTCTTTTCGCAGGATTCAATTTTGCTGGATTGAGCTCTACTGGTTTTTCCAAACTCAATTTTGATTCTTCATTACTGCTGATTTTGTTGCTTGTACATCATTGATTGGAAGCGGGAAAAACACCAAATCATCATTAGGATATTTACTTTGCTTAAAAAATTTCCCAAATTTTAATTGTGTTCATAATTGACATCGTTTGCCACTTAGATTTATTATTCTTTGATGATGATTTTTTAATTGTTATGGGTGTTAAGCATTTTAATCTTGTGTAATTATAATGTAATTTGTTAATCCTTTAAATTGTTAATAGTTGCTTACACCTTTTATTTCAATTTAAATTTGTATAAATATCACTGTTTATGTATTTTTCTTATCAGTTGATAATGCTCGCGATGAGCGAAACCGGTCCTGATCTAATAAATTTTATGTGGAATAAGTACTAAAAATGTTTTATTATTTTTATTATTATCTATTCATACAGTAATAAAGGCAATGAACTATTTTGAGTTTCAAAATAATGTCAAATATTTTTAGTACAATACAATATAACTAACTATATTTACTATAAAAGTGACCTTATATTTATATGGTAAGCTTTTCATTATTTGTTTGCAATTTATTTGGTTCACGGATAATTCGTGCATGAATTCACTAAATGAAATATAGAAAAATATACGAGAATTACTCGTTGCTCTGATTGATTGATCACATTCATTTACACCGCAATAAAATGTTGTACCAATGTATGTCTTATTATTTTTTTGTGTAAAATTATTATATCAAATTATACTTGGTTCTACGGGTTTTTGCTTTGTTAAATACTGCATAGACATACCCACGGAAATATAATAATGAATTCATAGCTCTTTAAAAAATCTAACAATATAAAAAGTCGCTGAAAGATTCCTGTGAACAAAACTTAAATCACAGATACTCTTAACTATCTAAGAAAGTTAGAAACATGACACCATGGCTTGCTTTAGAAGTGCAGCATGTTAAAACGAAATAAAATTTAATACTTTTTTCGACCATTTTTCACCATTACACCAGATAATCTAAAATGTGTGGAATCTTGTTTTTTTTTTCATTTCTTTACGCAATTCTACGAATTTTATACCAGCACAATTAAGAAATCATTCTCATTGCTTAATGAAAATTTTTATTTTTTGTACAATTTACTACATTATATTATTTTACTGATTAAATTTAGCCTATTCATCAAATATCATTATCATAATGGAATTCCTTTCCTTTTTCTCAAATCAAAGACTATTTTAAATTTCATCAATTAAATTTGAAGCACGTTCAAAAATTAGTTCGAATTTGTTTTTTTCCGTGGCAACATTGAAAACAGCTGAAGTCTATCTACCTGAACGGAAAATCAAGTTACTTTTTCATAATCAGCACATTGAATTTTCTCCTTCGAATTTTTCAGTCTTGAGGGGAATTTTCATCCAGTCTTACAATGGCGGGATTGCTTATTGGACTGAATAAACCTAATATTGAAATTTCGCTTGGTGAAAATATTTCTTATACATATTTCTTCGCTGCGTCAAAAAAAAAGCGCCACCTTTCAAAATAAACATTTTGCCATAGTGAGGTAATGCGGTAATCCGAAAAGCTTTTCTGATATCATATCATAATACAGTGACACGTTGACTTAAAACATAGATACGCTTTCAGAATGAGATTCTGAATATCAATCATTTTATATTTTAGAAAAAATATTTTTTAAATTGTATTTATCAAAACTAAGTTTAGACGGTATTGAGGCTGAAATGTTAACACTCTTAGACGGACTGTCAGATTGCGGTGTCCACGGCTTGAAGCTGAATTTAAAAAAAAAAACTATCGATTTCTAAGCTTTTTTCATAAATTTCTGTGCTGTATATATTCCTTTTCCACCTATCTAATATTAGAAATGACCAGTAGATTAATTGATTAACTTAATTATAATATCTTAGCTCTATTTTATTATTCACACTCTCACCAAAAATTCGATGTTAGATATCCTAATAATAAGCACTTTTTGTAAATTTTAAAACGACGTATTTTAAAATAATTTCTTACACTAGTCCATATGTTTCATGTGGGGTCCTGTTATAAAAAAAAGCAGTGGATGATTCTTCCACCAATACACCGTGTTAAATAGAAATAATGTGTAATATCATTTATTGTTATTTAAAGAGAATAAGCAATCCTATTTTAACTCACATAAATCAATACCTTTTCCGGTTTTATCTTATTGTCTATAAATATACATTAATAAGCAACTCACTGCCATTGAATAAATTCAAGATACATTAGATATGCGTGGTCAATGATATTTTGAGAAATCATTTACCTGTAACTAAAGAGATTCAATCATGACAAATGACATATTAATAATTAAGATTCTTAACACTTACGCACAGAAGAAAGCTATAAATAAATCTATTATTACGATACGACATAGTATAACGATATTAAATAATTCAGGCGATACGATCACTCTAAAGACATTTCCCATTTTATGTAAGTATCATATTAAATCAAAAACTATTAACGTTAACGTATCAGTAACGGTATTATATGCTGCTTTCTGTCAATTCTGAGTCTAAGTACATTGGATTGTATTTATAGAAATAAAACACAATTTTCTCAAAAGATTACGACCGATTTCGATCATAAAGAGTATCTATAGCAAGACAGCATTTTGAATCTGATAAAATTGTGGATTCACTACTAAAAAATAGTAAAAGGTATTATTTGTACTAAGAGTTTGTTGTTTTTAATAATTATTTATATTAATTACGTAACCCTTTATAATATATATGATACTACAATTACAGTTAATTAAATCAAAATAATATGTATTGATAATGAAAATTCATAATGTTACTATTTGCATTAAATCATTGAAAAATACAATTCCCTTAACTAATTATGAATTTTTCAGTATTGAAAAATCCACCAATCAACACATTTTTTATTTAAGCCAGGTCACTCAAAAAGGTATAACACAAAAAAAAAACCTGATTTTTGTTACAGTGTTAAATATTTTATATATAATTTTAAATGAAATAAACCTGGCTTCACTGATTCAGTTTATCATTACATCAATAATTCGTCCATCGGAAGGAAGATAAAAAACAGTTTTATTGAATAGTGCGTTTCTATGACGATCACATTGTAGTCACATCCAATTATCGTCTCCAAAATTCCGAATATTGTTTCATCTTTCCAAGAACCGAATTCTATTTCCAGACAAAATCTTATATAGTAAACATCTTCAGACGATAATAATGATTTAAGAGTATTTAATAAAAGCGACATATTGGCGCCGCCACAAATTATAATTTATGTCATTTGAAAGGCTAATTTTGTTTTTCTACGTTATGGTAATTTTTATTTATATTTACTGATAGCCTATTATTGTTTGTTTTGATAAAACTGTTTTTCATTCGTTATTCAAAACAGTGCTTCCCCAACTTTATCTATTGCGTGATATTTTGAAAGAATATGAGAACAGAGAATATAAAAGAATTTGTACTTTTTTTTTATTAAAATGTCCCCAAACTCGAATAGAGACAAAGCAGGCGTTTAATGTCAATGATAGATTTATTGGTTAAATAAATAAATCCGTTTATGTATTAAATATAAGTTTTAGTGTTCAAATTGGATTCTGCGTAAAATATTCGCTAAATTTTCAAAATACACTTTCGTGTTCTTAAAAAACTTTATATTATTTAATTAAAATTGTGATATAATTGTTAATGATATTTAGAGATACGTGATTATCGCATTTTGCGATAAATGAGACATAGAAACGATAAATACAATAAATGCAAAATTATTGCAAAATTTAAAAATAAGCGAATAGATTTCTTCTTATTTCATCTTAAATTAATTTCAATATGGGGTAAAAGCAGAGTATCTTCTGCTTTTGCTTTATATGTATACAGAAATGTAACATTTGTAATTCGACAGTATTGCTATTCAATCCATTTCCTATTCTGCAAATAGTGTAGATGTAGAACGTTTCTTTAGCATTTAATCTATTTTAAACATTTTTTTAAATTCGGTTAGTTTTATTTTCAATTAATTTCTTCTTTTATTGTATTTTTTACAATTACAAATGTTTTGTACTTTTGTATTTACATCACTTTTCACTCACATCACATCACTTTTAAGGTGTTCTCTGTCAATACGTGGTGGAAAGGCATATTATTCATATTATTAAACACTCATTTGTACTATTGTAGGTCCACTTTTATATTATATGATTAGGACTGGTTTCACTCATGACTAGCATTACTAATAAATCAGTCTCATTTGTACAAATATCAGTGTTTTATTCTTTGAACATATATAGATATATAAAAATGATATCATAGAATGATAAGAAGGAGATGATATGATTGTTTCTTTCTTTTTCATGCTGTCATATCATCAAATAACTTTAACTCTCCAGAGACGAGAGCTTTTTTTTGATAAAAAAAATATTTTCTAAGCCATATTCACGGATAACTTTTATTCCTATCCAAAATTTAAAAAAAAACGCAAAGTAGTTGTATACAAGCCCCGCATGACTATATGGTCATGCTCATCGTTTTATTACCGTGTAATATTGAGTACGTACAATAGTAATGACAAAAGTGACCGTATGGGCTCGCAAACATTCGGGGTTGAAATATAGCTAAACGTGTTTTTTTTTTAAATATTTACAATTTGACCTTTTTAGATCAACATAATATCAATACAAATATATTAGAAAAATAACTGTAAATAATTTGATATTTTTATAAAAAAATAACAGTTTCAAAAAGTAAATTAAAAAAAAACGGAAATTCAAAAAATCACATGTGCTTTTGGAGGCCGTTTCTGTCCCCGCGGCTGATGACTTACTACTTACTTAGTCTGTACCCTTCCTAACCAAATATGAGCAAAAGCAACGATATTCAGGTAGAAAAAGGATGAATAGTGGGATCAATAGACAACGGTGTTTACTGTGACCATATGGTGACGCTCGTCTTTAGAGGGTTTTAATGCGGAGTATGGTTCCATTGGATATGATGGGTTTTGACACGAATATCACGAGATTTTGGTTATTAGACGGAATCAATCAATTACTAAAAATCGTACATCATAGTATAACATAATTATGTTTTTAATAAGTAAGTATATTTTGATAATTTAGAAACCACTGACCCAGGAAATCGGCTCATAAAACGATTTGATGTTATCTTTTATGGCAAACTATGTTATCATTATGAGAAAGCTCTAAGTGCTTTTATTTAATGTATATTTATAATTTACGGCGAAAAATTTCCACATGTATGCGTATTAAATTATTTCATTCATAATAAAACATTAACTAATTAATATTAAGATATAATATCGTAGTTTTTTTTCATAAATGCTTAACAGCTTTTTTGATTCATCGAGGATTTTTTTTTAAGAATTGTGTTCGTACATTTTACAAGAATTCAAAATCAAAAAGAAAACATTGGCACCTTGTTGAGGTCAGCCCACATAAAGAGATGATGACAGTTTTGAAAACAACGATTTCATGAAACGTGGCAAACATTATCAAACAGCAGGTTATATGCTATACGTTCCATACAGCATTGTAAAGCTTTAAAAAAATTACCATCTAATATATGACCTTTACGATGCGTCACGTAATATCTTACTAGTGTTGGTTTCCTACTCATCAATTAGATACTTTCAACGTGTCTTTTTTCCAGGGCTGTGGAGTCAGGTAAAAAAAAGACATCTCTGACTCTGACTCCAAAGAAATTGTTTAATCATTTCATTTAAACTTATTTATACATATATGTATACTTTTAGGGTGTTCACTGTCAATACTTGGTGGAAAGGCATTATATTAATAAAAACAATAATCCTTTGTACTTCATTCCACTTTATTTAATATGTCAGGACCGGTTTCGCTCATTGCGAGCATTGTCAACTGATAAGCAATATAATTTAACAATGCTATTTATACAAAATTGAAAAGTTATACACAACAGTTGGCATTGAAAAGAAATTGCCAATTACATTAAAGTGATTCTAAAATAACACAAAATTAAAATGTTCAACACAACTAACATATAATTAAAAAGTCATCCCAGATTCATAAATTCAGAATTCAGAATGACTTTTTAATTATATGTTAGTTGTGTTGAACATTTTAATTTTGTGTTATTTTAGAATCACTTTAATGTAATTGGCAATTTCTTTTCAATGCCAACTGTTGTGTATAACTTTTCAATTTTGTATAAATAGCATTGTTAAATTATATTTCTTATCAGTTGACAATGCTCGCAATGAGCGAAACCGGTCCTGACATATTAAATAAAGTGGAATGAAGTACAAAGGATTATTGTTTTTATTAATATATATGTATACCATCAGATCATCTTTAGTCAGCCTATCATGCAGTGTCAACACTATGGCCTATTGTAGTTTGAAAACACATCATTAAATATATATATTTTTTAATGTGTGTGTAAAAATGGAGTTGAAGTTGTAAGATTTTCCGACTCCAACTCCACAGCCCTGTTTTTTTTCAATGAAAAAAAATGCAAGAAGAAAACAGTTTTTATTTCTTCAAATCATATCACTTATTGCAGCTTAATTTTTTTTTGAGAAATCAAGACCATTCATTTTCTTCCCGTCACAACGTTTGCAACAAAACCTTGCTATTTTTTTTTATATATTCTTAAATGTGCTATAAAATAATCCACACCAGGGGCTAGCGGATCCAATATTGTGTTAAATTCGCAGTAAAATATATTTATAGTTAAATAATAGTTTTTTTCTATCATCTTTGCTCGATTATGTGTACATATTTGTTATTTATCTAAATTTAAGTATTATTGAATAACTAATATTATAATTAGTATTCATATACAAATATGAATATCTTCATTTCTTTGTTTTTACATATCGATTGTTTATTCATTTTGATTTCCCCTGAGAGATAGACTTTTTACAGATATGAAAAGATATCAAGTAGGGGAAGAATATTATTCTACCGTACAAAATATGGAATAATGTCAGTCAAATATTCCTTATTTTATTAAACAAATTTAAGGAAAAATGTTTGTAAGAATAATCATTTTTAGCAGCAGTAAACAATAAATGTTTTTATTATAAAAATAATATACACACATATAATAAGAAAACAAAAACTAATCACATGTTTATATCATGAGAAGAAAAAACATGGAGGTTATTTGTCTTTTTGTTTATTATTTCTATTTTTTTTCTTTTTGTATTTTCATATATTTTACATTACCGATGTTCATGAATTTGCAAAACTAAATTATTTTTCAGTTACAACGCCTATGGGAAATTATTTGTACCCTTTTACGGTTTGAATAATCGCCAACATTTTATGTGAAATATTATGTGTCTTCGCATTTTTTTTATATCAATAATTCTCACAAAAGAAAACTTTTTCAATTTCAAAAACCTTACTAATTTTGCATAGAGGTTTTAGCTAACTAACGGGCGACTATTTTATATATGTGTCTAAAACTTGAGTTTGAATGTTACGAAGCACATTATTCATTGAAACCTTTAAAGCTTAGTATGTATAATCCTCCGATATTTCATCACATAATGTTGAGACATAAACATATTGTTGGTTGCGTATATGAACTTACAAGAAATTTAGGCTGCTGATTGTGGCAAATACCATTTTTGTTTTATTTTTGTTTTAGCCTTGAAATGTTTATTTTCCAAACCAACTTAATTTTTGCGTTCAGAAATGTCGTATACGTGGAGTAAACTTTATGAAACATGGTTGGCATCATTAAGATGGAAGAAAAGAGACTATATTAGAAAAGATATTCCAGAGGCTTAGAGAAAATGACTAGATCAAGTAAATTATATGGTTTTAACTATCAATTCATGGTGAAAACGCATTATCTTAAAAAATAAAACTGTTTATACTAGTTTCATATTTTTTATTGATCAGGACCAGGTTTGCTAATCGAAAATATTCAAAAAGTTAAATACTCTATTATACTAATCCACATTTATTTATTATGATCAGGACTGGTTTCGCTCATGAGCATTTCCAACCGATGAGCTATATTTCTATAGTTGAAAATGCTCGTCGTAAGCGAAACCAGTTCTGATCGTATAAATAAATGCGAAATTAGTACAAAAGAGTGTTTTATTTTTTTAATTTAATACCTTTTTACCAACTATTGACAGTGAACACTTATTACACAAGTTACTAAAAAAACTCTAACTAAGCACTAAATGCACTTCATAAGTTAAGTGCAGAACGATATATGTTCGCCCGCTGTGATCTAGTTGATTAGAGCTTGCTCTACCGACTGGTTGGGTTTGGGTTCGATTCCCGGCAACCTTAAAAAATATTTTATGGCATTAGCTGTAATTCCAAATATATATTTTTTAATTAAAATAAAAAGACATACGTGGAGTCAAATGGAAACTCATTCCCAGCAATTCTCGACAAAAGTACTAGACTAACAAAATTGTCGATGCAAAGTTATTTGTTGCCACAAACTACCACTTTATTGACTCGGCAACCCCATCGTTATTCTAGCTGTAGTTTCATACATGTTGGGTTTGTATAGAAGACAAAGAAAAATACTCTTCAAATCTTTTGCTTATACACTGCCATTGATTTTTTTTCGGACGTTACGTACTCTGTCTAAATAAGATCTCTCTATTCCACACTATTCGCACCTTAATTAAATAAATTGAATACTCATCACCGACAGTTTATTTTCGTTAAATTATAAATATGCATAAAAACTTTTGTTCAGTTTATTTCGATACAAAAAAAATGTTTTGTGTAAATAAAGTTAATTTCAATTAAGGTTAGTTGTTGTTAATATATAAAAAATAATACAGAAAACTCATTTCAGCTATAATAACATATTATTCGTTTCGGCATGAAAAAAAATTGTTTACCCAATTTATACAGTAGACAAAATGATAGTTAATACATCACTATGTACTGTCAAATTCTGTCATGAAAGTAGTTCCTTCGGATTTCCTCTAAGCTCAGTAAGTTCAAAGAAATTTATAATTAGACAGATTACGTCTTGCTGTTTACTTTTGAGTAAATTCAAGGAAGACATTTTGATTAAGAAATTTCCATATTCTCAATTGTCTGTTATATATTATAGATGCCCCAGCAGTTCCCTCATTCTAAACTTTTTTAATTCCCAGTACCGTACAATGGATGAGAAATCATTTTATATTTTACATGTATGGTAAGATATTAAGAAAAAAATAATTCGTAACTCCGTATTTAAGTTTAGGGTAACATATTTTTATGCTGAATACGGTGAAAAAGTTTTCATAAACTAAAGTTCTAAATTTATACACCAACAAAGTCTTTGAAAAATATTTTGAAATGTTCATCTGCTTACATCGTAGGTTTCCATTTGCTACAATTTGTAACTAACAACAAAAAAGTTATCAAAAATCTCACAGCTTAAGAAAATAGTGGCATTAACTCTTCTTTACTTTAATCAATAAATAAAATGTTATTTAACATAAAAAGAACATTAAAAAGCGTTTATTGCCATTTTTTCCCTGTCAACTTAACACTTTTCAATATTCCAGAATCCATTGTTTGTAATTTACTGCTCTGGTTGACGTTAATTAGTTAAATTATTAGTTTTTTACATAACAATTCAATATTTTAAAAAAAAACAGCGAGCATCTTTTATAAATCATGAAGTCAATTATTTACTTTAATGATGTTTACTTATAATTATTTGTAGAGAGACATTATATTTAGTTACTAATTCCGCAATTTCATCAAACTATTAAAATGATTTTGTTTCATAGCAAACATTTTAAACATTATTAAAAACAATAAATTTTGTGTTACTTGTATATTCATCAATTATTCATTTGAATTCCAGTAATAAATAATTGATGTATTTTAACACGAAAACATTTTCTTGTACAACTAGGATTGTCCTTGACAACGACGTTGAATAACACATTTTTTAGAATTAAAAACCCATCCAATAATAATAAATGGTTTATTGAAATGTAAAAAAATATGGCCGTAAGTGCAATAAATTTGATCTATAACCTAATAAAACACCTTTTCTTTTACTTGAGTGTTAGATTTTCATTCGTGAAATATCTCTTTGTATTGGTTTTATTTCGTTTCGCGCAAATTTAATATGAAATTTTATTGCAGGCCTTATTGTATAATAAATAATGTATTCTTTTGTTTTACGTCGACTTTTTCTTACCATATTTTACCTAACGTTCAATTTTTTAACCAAGAGAATCATATAAAACGTCACCATTTGACAAAATATTATCAAAAAACGACTTCATATAAAAAAAAAGTATCAATATTTAGCAAGTAATCAAGTTGAGTTTTTACTTTACGACACAACAAATAAATGCTTATATTTTCTGACAACATAATGAAATTTAACTAATCAATTTTCCGCCACATCGTAAACTCTTTAATAATTTTGATACATATCGAATTAATTAGATTAATCAATTGATTAAATTTATTATAACAAGATATATACTCACATGTTAAACAGGAATATGCAGATATATTTTATTCTCTTATGTTCAATAAACAATATTCACTTCTCATTTTCAGAGCACTTCGACAAAATCACTTGAATGTGTATCATCGATGCCTACTCATCACATTTTTGTATTTTATTATATTTAGTGAATCAAACTGTCTTTTTATATAATATTTAAATCTCCCTAAGCAAATCTATAATATGTTTGTTATGAGCACACAGCTGAAATATGTAGATTGTATCACACAATTTAAAAGCTTATAATACTATGAAATAATAAATTTAACTTTGGTAATTAATTGAATAATTGTCTTTAATGTTTTTATATATCATCGTTTTAGTCCAAAATATGCATTTTTTCGCTATAATCGAGCATTTAAAAAAATGCATTTTTAAAAAGTTTTACATATTTATTAACTTATCACTGTTTAGTTATTTATTACTTTGAAGTTTTTCCACTGTTGAAATAGTTTTTTTATAATCAATTAGTCTCTGGCGTAAAGACAACCATAACAATATTTTATTGGCTTTGGTCTCAAATATTTTAAAAACCAACTGTGTCTGTCAGATTGAAATTTTGACGAAAAAAGTTGTGCATGGAAACTGTAGCAAAGCTCCGAACAAGCTTTCAGTACGGTACGAAAGAGAAAGCTCGATGCGCGTCTGCCTCTTGCGGTAGTGAATGTTGAACTGAGCTTTTCTAGGCGTGCGCCAGCTATTTTCAAAATAAACATTAATTGTTTCATGTTTTGTTTAATTAAAGACTTTTATATACTAATTGAATAAATTTATACATCAATCAACCTTTTTTAAATAATAAAAAAAGATATTATTAAATAAAAGTTTTATGTATTTAATACTAAATACTTTTTGTCTGTTAATGCATCAAATTTAATCTCGTTCAGTTGTATTGTTGTATTTTTTAGATAATTTGTGTTTATTTTTTTTTCAAAAATTTCTACTAGCAATATTGTCTTATATACTCACAACCTTTACAGAAGTTGTTTTTATAGTAACTAATTTTTATTTTTCGCTACACTCCGTTATTATTATTATAGCGATGTGGGGAGTTGTTTCATTTTCCCAAGAGCGTTCACCAAACGCTGATTATCAGTGGAAATATAAACTCAATACACACGATTAGCCTTGAAAACGACTTGAATTAAAGGGCTTTAATATTATCTTTATTTGTTGTCATGCATGTAAATTATTCACCGCGTGCTTAAATCGTCAAAATTTTTCAGTGCAAATAAATTGGTATTGATGAGTAAACTTTTAAATATATATTTTTAACAACTTTTTTTGTATAAGCAACATGAATTCTGGAGTTGTTTACTATTACGATAGTGTATATTTGGAATTTATTTGATAGAGTGTAAATCATATATCTACTTCCATAACAGATGTTTGCGACATATTTCTGAAATACATGTGATATTGAATGCCTAAAATTAAAGCTATTTTTGGTGAATTTTGCGGTTACTCATTATAAAATCACATATTTTACATGAGAAATTTAAAAATACATACATGTATTCTCTATGCTTTTGCTATATTAAAAATTATATTGTAAACAAAACTTATTTGCCAAAAGAAGCAGTCTAAATTTTAAAAGACGAAAATTCATCAAATATTATTTTGTCAGCTTTTATATACAATAATATTTTTGAAAAATATAAAAAGGGTTTATTTTAATAGAAAATTTAAATTAACTTTGATTATTCCACGTATTGTGTAACTAACTGTGACACGTGTTTCGCCTCTTTCAGAGGCATCTTCAGACTTACTATCGCAAAGTTTGCTTAAGTAATGAAGCAAGATTGATTCTAACATTTCAAAATTATAAAATTACAAAATGGATTGGGTTTTTTTTCCTTTTAAGAGGAGCAAGGAATACTCCACCGAGTAAATAAAAAGGGTTTAAAGATGAATAGCTTAGAATTTTTAGAAATTAATAAAACTCTTAACAAAAAAGAAATATTATTAAATAATATTCTTAATAGCACAGGCGGTTCCCCGTTACTCAAATTGTTTCCAATTAATAGAGTAATCACAAACCTAGATGATTGACTGTAGCTCGTTAGTTTTAATAGTTTGTAATGTTTAACGTCATTAGTAGTATGATTAAATTTGTTTGCACTGTTTCGATTTTATAATCCCCTCTTTGCTTCCATTAAAAAGGAAAAATCCCATTCTGATTGTTTACAACTCATTAGTAAAATTAGTATCATTATCTGTTTGCTTTATTTCGATTCTACACCCCCCTCCTTGCTCCTCTTAAAAGGAAAAAAAACCCAATCCATTTTGTAATTTTATAATTTTGAAATGTTAGAATCAATCTTGCTTCATTACTTAAGCAAACTTTGCGATAGTAAGTCTGAAGATGCCTCTGAAAGAGGCGAAACACGTGTCACAGTTAGTTACACAATACGTGGAATAATCAAAGTTAATTTAAATTTTCTATTAAAATGAACTTCCACAAAGTTACCGCCGAAACCATCGAAAGTATTAGGGTTTATTTTGCCTATGAAGCGTTTTAATTTTGGGAATTTGATTTTATACATTTAAACAAAAAAATGCTTGTTGCTCATACATAATGATATGGTATACCATTAAAATTACATTGCATATTAGACAATCGAAGAAAACAATCAATAAAAATCTTACACACTGATTCATATAAAAAATGCGCCTTCATCAAAAGATTTAACGGAATTTTGTTATACTCTTAAAAATACAATTGGATTTTACAACCGTTTATATCAATTCATGCCGCCTGTGTGGTCGAGTGGTCAACGTTGTTGGCTTCGGTTACGGAGGGCCCGGGTTCAAATTCCGGTACGGACAGTTTTTATAAATTGATTTTTCAATCGATTTATGATTTTCTGTTCAAAGGCATGGGTAGCCCCTATCCTTCTATCTCTACTCTCTTTGGAAAAAGAGAGGTTGAGCAACTGAGTAACAAGCAGTTCTCGTAGAAACACTTCTGTTGAGATAAACTCCATTAGGAGTCCATATGCTCCACATTGGGAGCGGACATGGTTTAAAAAAAATATCAATTATCAATATATTATGAATAGTTTTTTTTCAATTATAACAAAAACAAGCCAAAGAACAAATACTTTTGCAACTGTAAACACAGATTTTTAAACGAATTGATAACGGATGAGCTGACACGAATATTTCTACTCGAATTTCCTAGATTGTTAAACATCATGACACTGCATTTTCAAGCAGATTGAATATCATTTACGGTCCTAAATATTAAAAGCAGTTTGTGACGCATGAAAAGATATTTTCGGACACCACCTTTGATAGGTGTCAAATTTAATGCGAAAATATTCAATCGCTTCGACACCTTTTTCGCCTTCGACTCGAAAGATTGGCTCGGGAGATTGCATCGCAAATAGAAAACTACTTAACGGGAAGATTTTGATAGATAGTTCTTGCCTAAAAGCATTATAAAGGTCAGCTAAGACTGTTATCCTACAAATTTGTATCCAAGTAGCAATAAAACAACGTTTTCAAAAGAAAAATAAGACGATATTATAAAAAACTATTTATCATTCATATTTAAAAGCATAAAATATTCACTCAACAAGTTTTCATTATAAACTTTAATCATTACATTTTTACATCGTTTTCTTATCATATCTTATTGTATGTGTTATATTAACAATAAACGATTACAAACATTTATAGTAGAAGAACGTCTGTTGAGATACCTCCATTAGGAGGTATGCTCTACATTGGGAATGGACATAGTTAAAAATAATAAGAACCTATTATTTTTCTAGTTTTTAGCAAGAAAGTACTTCACTATTAATTTATAATGCTCGTATCTTAAAGTTGGCATTTGGCTAAGTAAATATTCATCGTGTTTTCTGATGTTTTGATTTAAATATGCAGTTACTCAACATTGCCAAAATGTACAAAGCACATATGTATATAGAAATTCTAATACATATGATCAATTTGTGGTGCAAATAACTATTTTCTACCCACACGTAATGTTGTTAGAACACACTGATCATCAATAAACTTCGACTTACATCACCCACATGAATGCTTCCTGTAATTACATACGCTTTGGTAAACTATGTATCAATAAAATGCACATTCATTTAAATTTATTGATAAAAACTTTTAAATAATTAGTTCGTTTCATTTGAATTGAATTAGTGATACAACGAAACAATTATTGAAAACAAAGCAAACTCCGGAGTAAGCTTATGCTACTCTAAATAAGTTTTTCACCGAGTTATACGATACAATGCAGATCATCGCTTGACAAATTAGTTTTTTTAAACTGAATGTATTTATATATCAGTTTAATATTTTACATTAAATCTAATGTCAATCTGCCAAATATTTAAAAGTTGAAAGATCTTACGAGAGAAACTCGTTTTCAACTCTTTCGTTCTAAATTATTAGTGCATTTTTCTTTCTAATACAATTTGTATAGACAAAACACAATGGCAGAGGAAGTATTGTGCGGCAGAATATTCGTTTTTCTTTTATGTAAACCCATTTAAGGAATTTTATAAGTTTTATATCTTTATATTTAAAACAATAACTCAAATTTCTCATCGGCAGTTCGATGCTATGTGGGTTTTAAGCAAAGTCTTACTTGCGTAAAGTACGTTCATATCCGGTATGTTTCTATATGAACATGGTCGCATCGGTTTGGTCTAAGTGTTGCGCAAATGATGACTCTGTTTGAAAACGAATACAACGTATACGACTCACTTTACTTACCTAGGATAAGTGTCACTGTTTAACCCAGCTGGATTAGCAACCTATGTCACGTACATAATTTTAGCATCTCGTTGAATAAGATGCTTGGCCAATTCTGCTAACTGCGGGATGTGATATGATCTTACGCTTGAAGTATTTTCTGATTTAAAACGAAGAAGTTGATAGTGGACATGCTGAAAAATATTTTTCCCAAATCCATATATTTTTAGAACCATTCTGCCATCATTTTGAGTACAATAATGTTGATTGAGCAAAACTCTGCTTTATATATTAATCGTACTTACCCTCAATGTAGAGCATGTCGTTAGCTATTTTCTACAACCTCGAATTCCAAAAAGTAAAAAGTTTCAGAAGACACATAAATGTACTCTATTCTACGGCCATTGCTTTCTATCGCTATAAAACACCACTAAAACGGTTTTTTCTCAATTTCTTTGAGGAAGTTAGTTAATTAGAAAGCAAAGACTTTCGTATTCATGCCATCCTCTCCTGCATGCTTTACATAGCACATGAGTATATTGTTAACTAATTATTTTTTTGCCAACGTTTTTGTATTAAGTTATTTTAATGATGAATTTTATAATAATAAAACAAATGTATGGCATTACAATTAATACTAATACACCAAATATTTTAAAATTGAAAGATCATACGAGAAAAGCTTGATGAGAATTTTTTTGTAAATACTCGAGATCAACTCGAAGTAAGTTGATATCACAAACACCCACGTCTTAGGTCTCGAACTGAAATTGAAAAATCCTAATTTGACATTAACTTTACCGGGAATCGAACTCAGACCCGCCTAGTTGAAAGAGCAAGCTCTAACTAACTAGACCACGGGCGGGTTAAATAAAGCATGAAATATTTTTTATTGGAATACGAGTATTGTGCGAGGAATTTGTGAGTTTTGAAATTCTGAACGCATTACATCAAATAACTCAAAACTGATGGACAAAAGTGAGATTCGCGCTTTTAGAAAATCAACGATGATATGTGCTTCACGTAAAAAATATAACGAATAATGTTTAACAAAATCTTATGTTAGTTTATGACGATTGCTTATCCAATCATCACGGATAAAGAATACAATCAAAGACAGGATAAAACAATAGGATTAAGAAACAACTAGTAATTAGCAAATCGCTTTTTTACGAACTACTTCCATCATGCCGTTGTGGATTATATCCAAATTTCTACTCTGGGAACGCAATCGAGTAAAAGGAAAACCTATGAGGGTTAGCTAGTAGACTTAGGGATTGGTAGATTAATATTTACCACAATAGCCAATTTAATTGTTTTTTGCCAAGTTGAATTAAATTAAAGATAAAACAATCTCATGTTACTAAATAGTTTTTGTACTTACAACTTCAATCTATTTTTTACTGAAACAAAATAAAAAGAACGATATTTTCCATCTCTTATAAATGAACTTGTTATAGGCAAGCAGGTCAAACTTCAAGCCACTTGTAATATCGCTAAAAAAATAAAAAACGTTGTATCATTCCCAACTAATGCTTTTCAATTCCAATTACACTACTGCAGTGCACAGCGAGTAGTTTGGCATGCAACGTAAATGCAACCTACTGACAGCTGCATTTCTCAGTGTTTCAGATTTAACACTTTTAGATAGATGCTTTGCTTTTAATCCATGTAAATAAATACTTAAATAATATTTTAGATTCAAACTATTAAATTATTCTCGTCTTTCTTAAAACAATGATTTTTTGGTCCTGTTTGATTAAAAACGTCTTGTTGCATTGTATGAAAATAACTAGAAATTGGAATTCGCACAGTTGGCGTAATTTAACAAGTCAACAAAATTTGATCGCATTGTTTTTTTTACTAAACAGGAATGCTGAAATGTGAAACCCGGGTCGTTAGTGACAAAATTTGTGTGTACATAATTTGAATGATTCAAATTTAGTATTGAAATTCCACCAAGCACTTTCAGTCGAAATCTTAAATTGAACAGGAATTGTGTTGAAGAAGTGAAACCTTTTTAAGCTAGTACCTAATAAAGGGAGGAAGGAGATGTAGTTATATTATCAGTCATCGTTGCCAAATGTTAAAGACTTCATTGATTTAAAATGATAAAAATCATACTGTATTTTAACTATAAAACTTTTTAAAATAAATAATTAAGAAAAAAGGTTTTTAACAAGAGCGTAGAGCCAAATAGTTATATACCCAACTAAAAGTTTGTAGGGCTAAAATACAGTTAAAATCTGATCTTATTATAATGAAGTTTTACCAAGAAAATCACAATACATGGATTTAGATTAAACCATTTAAAAGTAATCTTATGTGTATGGTCAAGAATAATTTAAAAAAATATTTTTGTCATTAATGAATATCTATCTATATATAAAGTCATATTTTTTTAACCTCATGCTTATGGTCCTGAAAGTGTTATTTGTAAAGACTGTCTGTTTTAGTTGTTCGCTGACATTGCGCTTAGCTAATGCATTTTCTCGACGGCTGAACTTTAAACTTTTGACTATTGACCCAAAAAATCAAACTATTTTGCATATATGTATGTGTGTGTTTTGAGATATTTGATGTTTGTACATTTTACAAACCTTAAAATAGGTGTCAACTTGATATCATTATTTAAGTGGAAATATTTTTTAACAGCCCTGATCTCATCATTATTAAGAATTTCTAGGCGATAATGGGCACCAAAATTGCAGACCTTAAGCCCAAAAAAGTGTTTAGAATAACCAAAAAAACGTATTTTTTTTCGTTAAAAAAAAGTATTATTCCATGCTATGGCGAATTACAACCCCAATGAATGCTAAGGGTGAGAAATTTTATAATTATTGGAATAAAAATCTTTAAAAAAAATATGGATTTTTTTAAATGCATATTAAGATTCCCTGGATGTTAAAAGTTATCAATAATTAACAATTGTTAAACAAAATAATCGCATATTTAAATTTAAAAATATTTATTGAATACAACAATTTGTTAATTCTACTACGCTATCATCAGTTCATTATAAACTATTAAAAATTGTATCAAATGTATAACAATTTATATTTGAGATGTGGATACATGCTTTGACATATTTTTAATGATATTTATAAAAATATAATTCATTTGTGTTCTTTAAAGACATTTTAAAACACAAAACTGAAATTTCGCAAGGTGCACGAAACATTCTTGCGCGAATTAACATACATAGTATACCCAAATCGATAAAATGTTGCCGATGCTGAAAATTCAACTGAAGTAGGAAACTTACGAAGTTTTCTCTACTTTGGTGCAGCCTTTTGACTGATTATTTTTTTTGTAAATAAATCTGAATAATCTGAAACTTTTCTTTAAAGATAATATCCATAAGGAGTACATGTGCTCTACATTGGTAGTGGACATGGTTATAAAATATTTATATGGTTCTTTTGCGGTTTGTATCATATATAAACACAAACTAATGTAATGTTTTGTATATTATGCACATTTTTACTTGTGGTGTGCCGCGAAATTTTGAAGAACACGTTGGTGTGCCTTGGAACATAAAAGGTTGTGGAGCACTGGTTTATAGGATGCTTAAGCCTAAAGAAATAAAACTTCTCAAGACAATCTTACTCTATTGCGTAATTTAAAATATGAACTTTAGAAAATAGTTCTACATTGAATATAAGGAAATTTAAAAAAAATGAGTTAATGTAATAAAATTTTACTGCATACAATATTCACAAGGAAAATAAGACTTACTGAAAGAATATTTTGACGATGGAAACCGAACAAGAAAAATCAACAATGGAGGCAAGCCGACTTATTGAAATCCTTTGAAAAACAAACTCGGGTTAGAGACATTATGAAAAAGTCTTGCTTTTGTAAACATTCGAAGAACGTTGATTTTATTCATACATTTTATTATTTTTAAGATTTCTAGGCTTACAGCAGGAGACGTGAAATATTGGCGCCACTTTTTTCTATTATACAAAAATTTGCTTTACATATGTAATGTAAATTGTTACTTAACAAAAGGTTACTTTAAACATTTTTCATCATCATATTCGTATCCAATGCGGTTCATATGTATTTCCAGGATAAAATATCGATAATATTGTTTGTTTTATTAATATACATCGATTTAACTACACAATTTTATCCTCTAAAGCAGTTTTGGGCATATTATGGCCATACATAATGAATGACAAGTCGCAAGTTTAATATATTTTTTTTCACTATCACTATTTTTTTTATGTAAAAAAATGTAATTCTTTAAAAAATATTTTTTTGGGTGCATGGTGAGCTTCATGTAGCACACCGGTCGTAGATTTCTCAGACTCGGTATAAGGTATTACAATTTTACTTATTTTGTATTTTTTAACATAAATACACATCATTATATTTATATCGACTCCAGAAAGACAAAAAAAGTAACCCTCCTTTTTAAAACTATCTTTATTCGATTGAAATGAATTCAACTTAATTCACGTTCTATCAAAATCATATTTACTCCCAAAAAGAAGCATTTTAAGTCGTAATAAAGCATTCCTAAACAGAACGTGGCTGTGAGAAAAGAAAAATTGTTTTTTTTTACATTCACCGCAAAAGGATTTCAAAATATTTTTCCACTTCTTTGACCAAACTCACTCCTTGTGTAGATCATATTATGGCCTATCTTCTTTTCCATAATATGAAAACACCTCTTAGATTTCACAGATCTTGTGAATAGTTCCTGACGGTCATCCAGAACGAAGGAATCCCACCCGTCAGAAGAAAAGATAAGCAATTGAGGCTCTCCGATGCACCCATAGCATACAATCCAGCCAGTTGCACCATCTTTTCATGAACACTGACGTAACAGGATGCTTTTTCCTACGTTTTCTTATTTCTGAGTTTTTCGCAAAATAAATAACTTCGCCTCCAATATTTGACGCAAGCATATATTCCTAAGGCTCAGTATACGGTCTTTCTGAGGTTTTGCTAGATTAAAGGATCCGGTATCGTAGAGCAGCAATATTGTAATGTCCATGTGTTACAAATTTTCTATGATATTAGGATTGAAATTTAAAAAAAATACCAAAATATTCATTTCACCAAACTAACTAATCATATTCGTACACGTTTGTCTAAGCTAGAGTAATAATCATACAAAGTGAATCTGTTTGCTTGGACTACAGCTATTTTTAATCGCTATTGGATAAACAAAATGTACATATTTCAAGAAATACGATTTAATTAGAACGATTTTTGGCTTGTAAACATTTAGACAAACATTCAATGATTTTGTTTATGATTGAGTAAGAAAAAAAAACACAAATATTAGCGAATCAGAATTAAAAATATTATAAAAGATACAATTTATGTGTAAACTTAAAATTTGGATCACTCATTTCTTTTAAACTAACATGAACATAATTAATATAAAATAAAATAACTTAGGTTATTCCACGTATTGTGTAACAAGCTGTGACACGTGTGACACGAATGAATATTCGTACTTAAGCATTCATTTTTGAAAGTTGTTGTCTGAGGACTTCTCAAAGAGAGGCGAAACACGTGTCACAGCTTGTTACACAATACGTGGAATAATCTAAGTTATTTTATTTTATATTTAAATGAACTTTCACAAAGTTACCGCCAAATCCATCGAAAGTATGAACATAATTTGTAAATATTTTCGGTTTTCGGCACGGATGAACATAAGTTGAAGTAGACAGCTTTTAATGCTAATATAATAATAATATGACATTCTATAAAAAAAGAAAGTTCAATAAAATTATCACCAATATTTCAAGTCTAATAATGACATTTCTTCTGATCGAGCTGCTCACTGTCAATACTTGGTGGAAAGACATTATTTAATATTAACACATATCACACACGTATTGCGTACTCTTTACAGTTTTGTACTAATTCTACAATTATTGATGATGATCAGGGTTGGTATTTTTTAATACAGGGTTTATTTATATACAAAATCATCTCACACTATTAATGATGTAATAAACAATTAGATACAGATATCACTTTTAAAGTGTTTACTGTCAATACTTGGTGGAATGGCATTATAATAAAAATAATAAAACATTTTTAGTACTTTTTCCACATACAATTTATTGGATCAGGACCGGTTTCACTCATGGCGAGCATTGTCGACTGATCACATATATATTTATAAATAAACGTGTATTAATATTTAAATCACTTGAAAATGTTCGTGAAAAAACTGGCCATGATCCTGATAGACAAGTGTGGAATTAGAAGAAAATAGTGTTTTATTTTTTATTGTATATAATACGTAAGTAAAATTGTCGTTGAGCTATGGCTCTGGTAAAACATTAAGTAAAAATAATAATAAATAAAGTTTTGGGTTATATTATAAATAAAAAATTTTCGCTATAACAATTTTACATGTTTGCTGTTAGCTGTTTTGCGAGCAACATCAAAAAGCGTCTGAAAACACTGATTTTACAAAAGCTTATTTAAATTTAAACTGTTCTCGTCCGAACACTTTACCCTACGAGATTTTTAGTTGTAAAAGTTTGCAGAAGCGTTTAGTTGGCTACCTTACATGTCAACAGTGAAAATTCAAATTGCATAAGGCTGACTAGATTTTATATCTTCAGTCTCATTGCTTTTTATTTGAAAGTAAAGTACATAATTTTAATAGAAAATTTAAATTAACTTTGATTATTCCACGTATTGTGTAACTAACTGTGACACGTGTTTCGCCTCTTTCAGAGGCATCTTCAGACTTACTATCGCAAAGTTTGCTTAAGTAAATAATTTTATTTTGTTATTTGTACGAAAATAAAAATCATTCACTTTAAAGATCTTATTTCTATCATAAAAATAGATCTGCGATATAAATCGATAAAAAAATTGTAACTACACTAACATAATATAATAATACTTCAGTTTTAAATTTAAAAAAATACAAATCTCAATTCACTGGTGGCTGGTAACAACGTAATATTGAGCCATAATTTAAGGTGTATTTCTGTTTTTGATTAAATTGGAAAAAACATTGAAAATATAAAACTCAGTTCACTTATGATTTTCTGTCATTGACAATAAATGATTGAGCAGCCATTTTTCATTTCCTCCTACTCTTCCGATCCTTAAAATAGCGGGGATTAGCAATAAGTTCACCCAATATTCCTGTCCCAGCTCTATCCTTCTAGTCCTAGTAATCTCTTCCAAAAAGAAAGATTGAGCAACTGAGTAATAAACAGTTATATTAGAAAATGCTTATGTTAAGATGCCTCCATCAGAGGGATATATGCTCCACATTGGGAACGAACGTGGAAAAAATATATGCAAAAAATTATAACATTTTATATTCGAAATATTTGAAAGTAATTTAAGAGTATCAATAAAAAGTTACCAATATCTTACACAATCAAATTGTTCATAAGAACAAATAAACAACGCCAAAAACATTCTAATAAATTTGGTTTTTTTCTATCATTATCCAACAAAAATGCACTGTCAAATCCAAAATTAAAACTGCTTTAAAAAAACACATTGATAAGTACAGTTGTAGTTTGCCAATAGTGGAAAATTTTAAACTTTATGTACCAATTCAACATTATAATATATATATGTAGAGTTGTCTTAAAAAATATATTTTTTAATATTATGCCTTTTCACTAGGATTAACAGTGAGCACCCTAAAAGTGATTACATTTATGTAATATGAAACATGTTTTTCCAATTATTTCATTTGCTGTAGAATTCAATTATGATATCGGAAAAAATAAATAATTAAAAGCTTAAATGTGTCTATTACTTACAATGAGTTAATTACTTTTATTTTCGTCATACCTAGATATTATTATTATGTCACAAGTTGATAAACGCCTTCACAAAGCGCTGATTCAATCGATTTTCTCTATCATAAAGCACACGACCGTCGCGTTGAAACACTCGTCATATTATAATGTATGTATTATATTATTATGAACAACATCTGGAGAGTTGCCAAACATATTATTGTTTTAGCATACAATGACTGTAAAGACGATTTCATGTTGAGCTATAATTATCATTATTGCCAGCCTTCTGTTTCATTATCAATGGCACAAAGTTTTCATTGTATCACAGTTATATTTATTGAATAAAACTTCTGCTATAAAAAGAATTTATTTCCTACTATTAAACGATTATGTAGTTTTTTGCTCGACATAATTCTTTTGAAAGAAAGTAACATAATCATTATAATAATTTCGGATTTATTAATTATGTTCCTAGAAAATCACTTGTTTCTATCGACTTACTTTCTCTACTGTAATTTATATTATATATAAATATTAACTTTTTCCTTAAACATGTTTTTATTTTGTGTCATTAGATTTTGACTGCTGTCTATGATTAATGCTATTACTATTAAGACTCTTTCAAACTAAGTCCCCCGCATTCTCTATTCAGTAATTAATTTTTAATTACTGCTCCTCCGACCATTTTTACTGATGCCGAATCATACATTTATTAATCAATTAATCATTATGTGGTGCTAAAAAAAAGTATTAATATCGACTTGATGGAACTTCAGCGTTAGAGCTAATCAAATCTCCTTCATCTCTTATGTTATTATATAGTTAGATTCCTCCTCAACCGTTGATGACAGTATGACATAATCGCTGCAGAGGTGAAACCGTTTCAAATAGACACCATATAAATAACAGCTATGTTTTAGGGTGGTTCATCAGCGCATTCAAATTTTCTCTTCGGAATCGTTTATACAATATTTAGTATTAATTATTTTTGGCCTAATCTACATATGTTAACTATTTATTGTATATCAGGATAGTAAGCAGAAACAATTGTTTATCTCACTTATCACTTGAACTGTGTAAACTATCAATTTTCAGTGTAAAGACACTATTTTAGATATAACATTTATGTTGATAACGTTGCTTTCAACTGAGTTCGGGGTAAGATAGCACAATTATTTACAATACAAATTATCGTATTCATTTAATTATAAGATGCATATTTTTTTCTTATTTTATTGTCTCTAAATTTGGGATGCGTCTTTTAATTGACATATAGTTTTATTTTGTTATTATTGGTTTATAAAAATAAATATGTGTTTTATAATCAATGAAATACTGTTAAGTTTTCAATCGATTTTGACAGACGATATATATAACTTGTATTTGAAGGGAAAACATTCATAAGAAATTTGTTTAAAAGATGAAAGCCAGCTGTTCTGCTTAAATTATTTTTACTAATAATTTATTCATTTCAACTCGTTACTTTTTACTAGATTGATTTTTTTACATTCACGCTACTAGTGCAATAACAAAGTTGTCAATTTTAATTTTTCACAAAGTTACCGCCGAATCCATTGAGAATATAACTACATTTATATAATGTTATTTATTTTGTGGTACTTATTCGATAATTTAGGAAAACCATAAAGGGAGAAATATTTGAACAGAAAACTACTAAAATAAAAATAAAATAATGGGATTATTCATGCGTGGAGAACCTGTGACCTTTTGGATACTCTGGTGCGGCCTTCTGGCCAATTCTGTAAATTTATGTAAATTATAAAATTCCTGACATATTTTGACCGATAAGTCCTGTTTCGGCCAAAGATTCCCTAGTCAATGTTTACTGCGGCCTTATGTCATACCAGAAAAATGAATGCGGCGTTTTGAGAATAAAAGTTTCCCTACCCCTGGGCTTATTAGTACTTTGTATGAATAGTATAAAAGCATTATATTGGTATTCAGACCTGCTTGACAACGAGCACACGATGTTATTCAAGGTACTGTTTTATATTCACTATTTGAAAGTAATGTTTGCTTATTTTAAACGAATACTTGGATATCAGTGAATCCGAAAACTGACCATCATTAATGATGACAATTTTTTTTTAGAGCTGGAAAATGCGATTAGTAAATTTGGCAAATATTATAAAGTTTATTACGTAAATAAATTCATTTTCTTTAATCTTACCTTAAAATATTTATTACAGATAGACGCGCTAATAAAATTTCACAGAATGTATCCACGGCGGGCTCTGCAAAACTTTTGTTGGTAATTTTCAACGGCCTCTGATATTTTATAATAGATACTATCTATCTATCCTTTATGCGTAATAAATCTTTTTAACGTTTCGAGCTTAGCACAGAGGGTGCGGTGAAAAAGTTCAACTTGGCGGGATAACACAGGCGGTTCATTTTATCTTTTATACTTAACACTACCATCGGCAAAGAACCCAGTGATCTTAGAAAAGGGTATATTGTGATCGGAGTTAATCAGTGGATGATGTTTTGTACCCTTCGATAGCTTTAATAACATAATAGATAATAATAGTTACCATATTTTGTTGTTTATCGACGCCAAATTAGTTTGATAAAGGTTGCTTCGTCATTTTTTAATACTTAACCCACCTTGATTAAATAAAAAAAACTGTAATTATTTTACTTATGAACATGATTTTTTTAAATTTAATTATTTGTTTGTACTATGTCAACTTCTAGTGTTAGAAGTATCAACCTCTTCTTTGTAGTCCAATAATATTGGGTTTTTATTTGGTGATTTTCAAAAAGTTTAAAAAATGCAATTCATCTTATTCAGATAATTTTTCAGCTTTTTAGGTTGCCATTTATATTTTTTCACCAAACTCAATTTATTGATATTTTGCTGATTTTTATTCAATTGAAAAGTAGTCTACTCAGAAAATGGGATGTTGAGCAATTGAGTAACAAGCAATTATTTTTAGTAAAACTTCTGTTAAGATACCTTCATAAGAAAGCCAAATGTTTTACACACAAAAAACTATATTTATTGTTGAAATTTTGAATTCCGTTTTCATATATTCAGATATATTAATCCAACCTTCTGGTCAAAAAGTTCCTTACTCTAATCTAGCCTTACAATCATTTTCAATTATTGATAAACTCGTGACGTCAAACTAGCTTTGGTAAATCGTGTTGAAATTAATATATTGATGAAAACATTTCTTTTATAATTTTATAATTGTAATATAACCTAAATATGTATAATTACAATAAGATCAGTGGCGCAGCGAAACAGATCTCACGGGTTCGAGTCCCAGTTTGTAAAGCAACTCTTCAATCACTTTACGCTTCCGCTTGAAAGCATGGGTGCTTGGGATGTTCAGAAAACTCTTTCCAACCCTTCCACTCCTAAAAATAGCGTGGTGAAAGCGATTAGTTTACCAGTTGTCCTGTTTTGGCCCTATTCATCTACCCCTAAAACTCTCCTCGAAAAAAAGCATGAGCAACTATGTAACAAACAGCTCTCGTCGAAAAAAACTACTATTGAGGTACCTACATTCGAACACTAGATACTTTACATTGGGAGTGGATATGAATTGAATAAATATAAAATAAAACAAAGGCTATGCTTATTTTTATTCATGTACAAACTTAACAAAGTCTACGTGCTTAAAACTTTTAAATTTTATAATATGACTATCAAAATAATGTATGCTTTTTCCGATGATTATTGTGATGGTGGTCCAAGAGAAAGTTTTAATAACGATTTGCGCGATATTCATCCCTAAAGCCATTGCAACCCTTCTAGTGTTCATACAATTTTTATGAAAGCGTATGTGCTTTTGAAACGGCAAACATCAATTTAAAAGCAATGTTGAAAAAGTGCGATAAGAACCATTGTTCTTTAATCGTGGGCACTTTTTTCTCTCAAATGGGTGTTGAAAATGTGATGAAGCATTTTTTTCATTGTGCTGACACGAATGTGATCAAAATAAAAAAAATACCTGTATGTTATCACAGTATTATTTTAATTCGTCATATGAAAACTCTAATGTCATTTGCTGAGAAGACTTTTCGCGAGGAGATAAATGATCACCACATACCATTTTAGTATCGGACACACGGAAGGGGATTTGAACATTACTAGCTAGCAACTAGTTATTTTATAACCCAATTCATCTTTCACTATCATTGTCGGAAAAAAGAATCAAAGTGACTTAATAAGAATCATTTTGTTACTTAAACTATATCTGCTGAGATTCTTTATCAAGAGTTTAAAATTTCCGAAATAGGAGAAACAATTATAATTAAAAAGACAAAAAATAATATCAAATATTTGAATTGCCATAAAAGCGATGATTTCTATAAATTACAATTATTGCTCAGATATCCAACAAATATTCCATTTTTAATTAAGAGAAATATGTAGCGTAAGTCGTAAAAAAGTTAAAATATTAACAACCAAATGCATCGAAAAACATAATTGTTCACTATATTCATTGATAAAATTTCAACATCTTAATGCGTAACTTTTTGTTTTTTAAAAAGTAAAGGAAAGGTTGTTGGTATAATTGCATCACATGATACGATAAAATTCAAATCTATGTATAACTAAGCCCGTGAGAGGTGAAGTGAGCCAAGTAGTATATTAGTAAAAATTGAGTTAGATGCGCTATAATATTCTATACATGTCTTAAAGTATCTTAAAAGTGAAATAATTTCAAAAAATATACAAAGTTGAATAGTTTTATCTCCTTAAAATAAAAGTATGCAATCCACCAAAACACTAAGTAATGATGTAATTGTAGATAGAAAAGTTTAACCATTTTATTTCTTGGCTCACGTCACCTCTTCATCGCTCATTATTAATTAATAGCTATACACATTTTTTTATTGTAGCGCAGTTACTGTATTATAAAAGTAAACTACGAATGCATAGTATTAGTTCTATCATTTTAGCTTTGGTAAATATTCATATTAAAATTTTAAACTAGCCTTCGTCATTGTTAAAGTCGACTTAAAAACATTAAATTGAATTTATTAATAATAAAATATTGCTCGACATACTCTACGAAAATATGAAAGGAGTAAAACGACTAGTGACATCTGTTCCAAAACCATAATTCGTATTATTTATCACTGTTTTTATTCCAATCAAGTAACTTGATCAAGTCGCAAAACTGTTACTAAGTTTAAGTTTGAATAAAATAATTAAATATTTTTTGCGTAGGTTAATTTTAAAAATAAATATTTATTATTAAGTTAATAAGTAAACAAGTAACTTATATCAATTAGTGGTGAAAAATATGGTTTAGCTTTTTTTTAAATACCGACCGTTTTGTATTAATACTAAAGTAACTTACGTCACAGAACTCATTAGCTTCAATACTTGAAAAATTACAGATAACTTATTTGGTTTTCTGACTGTATTATATACATATACTATGCTCTTTAGAAACTTCCCATCTTTTGAATGATTTTAACAATTAGATTTTTTTAATCGTACATTTTTTAAAACATTACTACTGCAATTTAAAATAGAGCATATTAATTGCTAATGGATAATTTTAATAACAGTAATTAAGAAAAGTTTTGAAAATATATGGCCAATAAATACTAACTTGCTTAAAATGTAACCTTAACGATTAGCGTGAAATGAGAGATGGTCAAGGACCGCTTCTCGAACGCTGGATAAATATCATAATAAATTAAATGTATTTATAGACCCTTTAAATTAATGAGATCATTAAGTTTTGCCGCACTGCATACACGGAAGAAGACTAAGCTTTTTATAAAAAAATGAAGAGCCCTGCTTTTGAAACAGAGTCAAGTTAAAATTAAAAAAATGTTATTTTTTACTATGTGAAGAGATAATATTATTTACTGATTTGTATGTTACGTTGTTTTCTTATATTATAAGTGTGCAGAAAAACTCCCATTTACGTGAAAGTTGGAACCGCGTGATTAAAGTACATATATATTTCTCTTCTGTATACTCAAATTATACATATAACAGATATATAGATCGATACTTATATACTATATTCAATATATATACATACATATATATATGTAAAAAAGGCAAAACGTTTAAAATCATTTTTTCTATGCAACGGGTCGTATTTTTCCATTAAAATTAAGAACGTTAGCAAGTTTATGGATGATTTAACTTGTCTAAAGACTATCTTTATATTTTAACGGGTTTGTATTTTCGAGAAGATCTTAGAATGCCAACCCTTTATTATCGTATTTATAATATATTCATATTTTATTTGATTTCAAGCATAGGCTGACAATCTATTGTATTTGATAACTTAATTCTACACAATCAAATGAATATTTTAATTAATTTAAATCCAAAAGATTTTTCTGGTAAATTAGAGATAATATTTCAGCTGTTTCTTTGCTCTCTTTGGGTATTGTTTTAATATCGTAGAAGGGCCTAAGCTAATTTAAAGGATTTTTGTATGTATATACTCTTTCGTCGTATTAATTAATTTTATTCATGGAAATTGCTCGAAGGGTGGATCTTTACTGGACGAATCTCATCATCCAGTAAGTAGTACCCTAAAAAAATATTAACAGACATGAATGGAATCCAAAATCTCGCTGGATTTACTCAATTGTTAAGTTTTCGTAAGTCTGCTGAATATAAAAAAATATTTGAAGAGCTTACAATCGAAAAAATGGTGCAATATAGAATACTAATTCATGCAGCTTTGTATAATATTCTGATTCATAATTTTTAAAAAATCATGACAAAGGTTTTAATGTTACATAAATAAAGGTATTATAATTAAAAACAATATATTATCCATGACTTTTGTTTGTCAATCTGTGTTTCATTTCTTGTGGTACTTACAATTTAGCTTATCTTATAAAATAAGATATGTTAATAGTAAAATATTTTGAGCTTTTAAAATTCTTTACGTTCTAATAAAGTTTTTCTATTTGCTTTAGTTGATTGGCAATAATTTCCATAAAGGCTTTTTATTGAAGTTGAAGAAAATATTTCGAAAAGTTTTTATCTAACAATGTTTAAATATATCTCGAATGGTTTTATTAATTCCAACAATATACAAATAATTATTTTTATTATACTGAAAATTCAAAATTCTTCACAAGTGTTATAAAAGTAAAGTTTTTATTTGCTACGTAATTTCAACCCACAAAGTGATTACAAACAAAAAGTTAACATCAATTTGAACTTCATATTTGAGTTTAAAATACAAAATAAATAATCTTATCGGAAGGATGTTTTTAATTGAAGTTTGCAGTTCAAATTTAAATGTTGTTCTCCTTAAATCAACACAACAGATTTCTAAGTACTCCACAAAAAAAACGCTAGCTTACATTACAGTTATGCATAAGATATTCGGTTCATGTTTGGGGTGTATTCACAGTCAAACTAAGCTCAAAATTCACTATCAAAGCTTTACCAGCTTTTGTAGTACTACGCCTGAGGATATCAGACAAATATTGCATTATACCCTTATATTTGACGTTTGAAAGCTCCCGGATGTATCGAAGGCAGTTTGTAACTTTGCTATTTTCTACACGAAACTCAAGTAATTGCATTTTGCGCCTTCATCCAAATAAATAAAACCTTTCAAAATAGTTTTGAGATAAAGACCTTTCTATATGAACACATAGCTTTCGGGAAATTTATTGTAAATTTCAAACGTAAAAAAAACACTTTTTTTCAGTATTAAGACTTTATAAAAACCAATCAATTTTTAAATATATGGATATTATGTTGTTGTATTACTAAACAAAAAATATGTACTGCAAAACATTACTGCAGCAGAATATTAGTGCTTAGACGGTGTTACTAGAATTTAATACCATATAGGGAAGTACAACATAGAGTTGTACTTCCCTTACCTAAGAGTTATCATTTTTCTAGAAATTTACTTTAACTTTTTTACATTTCAATTTTTAAATATTACTGACAAAATATTTCAATTTGCGTGAGCGGGATTTTTGTACAACAGCTCTCAAATTTTTGTGGTGAATAGTAAACGATTGGCTTTCAAATAGTTTTTTTTTACATTATTAACCTCTTCAAATGTTAATTTGACATAACTGACTACTTTATTGGCATCACAAAAATAAAATTATATGAATCCAACGATTCTCTTGTAAACAAACTTATTCGTAGCACACTTAAACTAACGGATATAGATTTACCGCACAATAACGAGCCGCTTAGACATAACTCATTTCATGAAATATCTTTTCGAAGCTATTTTGCGTTGGCGGCCTTTTAGAAAAATGCTAGCACACCGCACCTAAGTGAAGCTAATAAAAAGCAAAGTATTTGCAAAAGTAAGAGAATAACTATTTTCCTATCTCATAGATTTGGTATTTTTTCCTTCCAAGTATTCTATGGGCCTTTGGCATTATAACAATCGTCCATCATTGTGAGGTTTTTTGATAAATGTATCTAAAACTTTTACTTATTTATACACAATTTGTATCACATGGAGCTCTATACGAGCATCTCTGGTTAGTATTCAGTCATTAAATCTTTATTTTTTTTAAAGAATGAATAATAGTTTTTGGCTAGGAAAAAACTACTAATTGGCAGATCCCTCTTAAAACATTCCTTTTTTATTATAGAATGGGCTCAAGCAGACTGTAAGCAGCGCAAATGTTGATTTACAAATATCCACAAATCAGTTGATTCTTCTTCCAGCTGTAATTTTCAGTAGTATATATGTATCTAGCTTAAAAATAACTTGTCCGTCACTTACCTTTAAATAGTTTTTTAAAAAAATCTACAATAAACCTTACGTTATATTGAAGCCTGCCAGACTCAGGATCTTGATCAATTTAACGATTCAGTAATCCCGGGATAGCCTTAAAACCAATCCCAAATTTTGGCATCCACTGTGTAAATAAACAGTATGTGACATCATTTTTTTCATTTTATTTAAAATTTACTCGTCCGTCAATAACCAGTCAATATTTTCAAAACCCATTTAATAATAAACAATTTTTAATATTTACGTTATTTCATTCTGGGGTCTTGCTCAATTTGGTGATTCCGTAATTTCGAGATTTCAGCAATCGCTGCGTAAATAAACATAAAATATTCGTTGACAACATGTAAAAAAACCAAATTGAAAATATACATACTTCCAAATTTACTACCATATTTTAAAAAGCTTTTGCCAGTGTCCCTAAGTTTTTTTTATGTATATATATCTTTAACAGTACCTTCAAAATAAGCAAATGATTTTTTTTTGTGGTCTCAGCTCCCTATATTAAGCAACAGTCGTAGAAAGGAGTAGTTAGCTATTTTCTTTGCATAACTTAAAACTAGTTACAAAATTTAGTTGGAACCGATTTATATTTTTTTTTAATACGGGATCAGTGGCATCCTGCAAGTAAATATTCATTCATTTTATGATAAATAATTAAAACTCATTGAAAGTTTCGCTCACTGGCAGATTACAAAACGAGAGATCTTTTTTTTTAGCTCTTCCCGAAAAATATTTTGTCGCTGCCCGATTTAAAAAATCTGGGGTTCATTTATTTGCCCGTAGTCCCACCAAAACTGTGTTGTGGCTAACCTAAAAATATTTTTTCTCTGTGGCCCCCGGTTGAGAAACCGTAGTCTAGTGGAAAGAGCTTTATTGTATTGGTAAGATGAGAATGGGTTAAGCCGCGGCAAGTTCAACACACCATTTTTTTCAGCTTTGATTTCTCTTCTCTACAATTTGATGTCGATTTATTTGATATAAATAAAAAAAATGGTCGCTTTACTTTACTGCTTGTTTGCTGCTAACGGCTGTAATGTCGGACTATTTTTTTTATTGAAATCATTTCATGTAGAAATAAATACAAACATAAAATTATGATAAATTATCAACCCCGGAATCCTGAAATTAAAAAAAATGTGAATACTTATATGCAGACATACCACAAAAGGGCTTGGAATTAAATACTTTAGTAATATGTCGGGTCGTATGGCGCAGCTGTCAGCGCTGTTAGTTTCCGCGCTGGATTTCACGGGTTCGAGTCACAGTACGGACAGCATTTTTTCGATTGAAGGTATGGATGTTTGTGATGAGTAAACAAATTCTCTCTCACTCTTCAGATCCTTCAATAACTGGGCTTAGCGAGAGTGATTTGTTAACCACTACTCTTGTCCTTACTTTATCCTTCTATCCTTACTATTGTCTTTGAAAAATGAGAGATTAAGTGGCTGAGTAATAAACAGTTTTCGTAGAAAAAATCTGTTGGGAGCACATTGGGAGCTGACATGAATTAAAAAAAAACATGTTTACTCAATACATTACAAAATATATTTATCTTTATTTTTATGCAGATTCATCCACCATGATGTTTTCCCTAAATTCTCCATATTTCCAAAAGTCTAGTATAACGTACATATATTCTATGAACCTGTTTTTATAATTGAATCGTAAAAATCATAACATTCCGGTTAGAATGTTTGTCAAAAATTATGTTGTTCTTTCGTCCTTTTCTTTGGCGAAAATAAAAAAAGCTTTTACCTAAATTATACTCATTTGTATGCATAATATTATGTGAAAGAATTATGGCATATATTTACACCATAATGCCTACCTAGTGTTTATTTTTATTATTTTGGTAATAACTCCTCTTCCACTACGTTAAATTTCTCGCTTAGAGCTTTTTCTACTTACAAAGTTATCTTTACAAACTTTTTTTTGCACGTATTCATTAAGTCTCCACGTTTTAGTCCGTTCTTGCGTTATGTACAGAGTGGCGAAACAATGATAATTTAAGTTTAATGAATTGTTGTGTTTATTTTTATCATTTCTCATCTAAGTTATATTTAAGAAGGTAAATAAAAATAAATTTACAGTCTTATATGTGCGCAATTAGCCAGTGCTTTATGAAAGATTTAATTATGACAAGCAGTAAATATATTTTGCTGAAATCGCATATGACTTGAAACATATTTACAACAAGTATTAACATATTGACGATCACAAAGCCAGTTGGCAGTTAAAATAAAATTTCATTCGGCTGCCAGCATCTTGTTTTATGTTTTAGTTATTTTAAATTCACGTATTACATTACATATTTCGATGATTTTTTTTAAAACGTATTCATTTAATAATAGTCACGTATTGAGAACGGCCGTAATATAATATTGAACATCAAGACACGTTGGAAATCTTATTACAAGAAATTCATAAAGATGTTTAAAAAATAGATAATCTATTAATAACCGCCTGTGTGGTCGAGTGATGAACGTCGTTGGCTTCAGTTACGGAGATCACGGGTTCGAATCCCAGTACGGACAGTTTTATAAATTGATTTTTCAATCGATTTATGAATTTCTGTTCGAAGGCATGGATGTATGTGATTCCCCCCTCCCACCTATCCTATCCTATGAACGGGGCATATCGAGAGGTATTAGCTAACCACTAGTTAGTCCTGTTTAAACCTTATCCTTTTATTTCTACTCTCTTTGGAAAAAGAGAGGTTGAGCAACTGAGTAACAAGCAGTTCTCGTAGAAACACTTCTGTTGAGATACACTCCATTAGGAGTCCATATATTCCACATCGGGAGCGGACAAAGTCAAAAAAAGTGGTGAGTCCGTAGTGCAGTGGTCAACGTCGTTGGCTTTCGTGACGGATCTCACGGGTTCAACGCTACTGGGAATAGCCATTTTTTCAATGTTTAAATGCATGGGTGTTTATTAGGGCTTCCGAACAGGATACAACCAGAACCGGAACCGAGTACCCGCACTTTTTTAAGGTAATCGAAAACCGTGTTTTTAAGAGATGACCGGTTATTTTAATTCCTAAATAATATTTGATTTCTCCATATTAAATAAATATTTTTCTAAATCCAGGTACTTGGCATCAAAGAACTAAGTAAAATGAATACAAATAATATCACTTTGGAATTAGTGTTAATTTTTTGATTGGGACTATAAAAAACATATTTTTGTATTTAGACGTTGATGATCATATGTATGAAAATCCATGTAACATACATGAATATTTTGATTGAATTAAATAATAACAATTATACATTTCTTATTTTTTTTTAGCCAAACACTTTTGTATTCATCAATAATTAAATCACGATTTTAATAAATACTATTGAAACAAAATAATATAAAAAAAAATCTGGGTCAGAATATAATAGATAACAAAAATTACCGGTAACTGTACCAGGTACGCGGATAATTTCTAAAAAAATATGTATATTGGCGGGTATTTGGATGCTCTAGTGTTTATGTCTAAAAAGTTCCTTCCACCATTCTCACTATAAAATAACAGTGTAGCGAGAGTGATTAACTAATAACAGATCCTGTCCTAGCCCAGTTCTTCTATCTCTACTCTCTTAAAAAAAATTGAGCAAATGAGTGTACAATTATTATTTAATATTATTTTAGGTGTAAGCTTTTAAGTGATTAAATATCTCCATTACAGATTCCCGGGATTTTAAATACTCAAGCTCAAAAAAAACTTTTGATTATACTGTTGTGTGTAAAATATTATGTTATTTTTGAGATATTTTTTGACACGTTTTTATAGCTGTTTTTTGTCTTTAATTTATTTGGTGTTATTGTATCAATCTGTACTATAAGATTTTACAAAAAGCGGACGTATCTTTAAAAATAGCAAGATTAAATTAAATAAAGACTGTATGAATATATAATTTTTATATTGTAAAAACCGAAAGACTTATAAAAAAATAATTTGAGAGAATTTTTTTATCATTCGAGTATTTGAACTTTCATAAAACGATTTTTTATGTATAATACCATAATTTCAAAAAAACTGGGTAACTTTTCCGAGCGACAAAACTTTGATAAACAGTGACAGATGTCCAAAGGATAGACGTGGGGTCAAATTCCATGACTCAAATAGACTTTTGGTCAATTCCAGCAAAACGTATCAAACCCATTTATTTATTCAGCCCACACTAGAATTATTATTCTTGAAAAAATTGTCAAAAGAAAAGAATTTGTAATAATGTAATTTTGTGAATGTTTTAAATAATACATACAGTAAACAAAAAATGATACGTTCAAACGATTACGTGTACAAATTTATAGATTTTTATTGGTCAACGATACTAATAATACGATCCTTTCCTGTTTTGTGGATAAATTACTTAAATTCTCTTAATAAAACATTTAAAAATAATTTCAATCACTTGTTTCTTTTGCCTCACAATATTCACAATATTTTACGTTACTATGATGCATGAGCATTGAATGCGTTGTCATGATTGCATATCACCATCTCAATACTAGAAAAAAATATTTTTTTGAGATTTCCTTTGAATATAATGTCATATTATTTTCAACAAAAATCGGACATTATTTAATTGTTTCCAATTCTACAAAACATCATTTTTATTTTTATTTTAAACAATTATCAAATCTTAGATATTTTATTTTCCAAAATGTACAAACCAAAGTTAGTATCATTGAGAATCCATATTATTTGAAAACAATTATGATATTTATTTAATATTATGTACGATTGGTGCACTGATCTCTTTTTTGAATGAATCAGTTATATTTTATATTTTTAAAAAAGTGAAAGTATACATAAAATCATTATAATCTTTTTTACAACAAAATGCCTGCATTTTATATATATTTTTTAAATGTAATATTTATGTAAACGAAAGAAGCAATATTATTTTATTTTTCTATATCGAATCGGTTCATTTAATTACTCAAATATTGAGATGATAAGCAAAAAGCTTAAAACACTCATTAAATTAAAAATTATATAACGAAATTAAGAGAAGGTTAATTATCCATTTTTGGAGTAAACAAAAATCATTTCTCGGAATTAATAAAAACAAGCAAGAAAACAAACTGTCAATTTTCTTTTAGTAAATAATTTAAGAGTGCATTCATGCAGAATGGATAATCAAGTGATTATCTCATCAATTATTTAATTAAATCCAATACAGCAAATATTGTTTTGTGATTTCGTTTCTTAACTTAATATTATTTAGCAATAAAATTGTATGCATAACAAATAATAATCATGTTTTTCTGCGAATTGTTTTTCCGAATTTTGTTATTAAGTATATTAGTCTGCTGGCTTCTAACATAAGTGAAATTCGACTCACTTGACAATTTTGTAGTATTTCATAACAAATTTGAAGCACTGTTAATCGTACAAATATTGTAAAATTATACTTGTATTATAAAATATTATTCATTTCGAGAAAAAATTATCGATGATTTAGTAATAAAAACTATATATGAGTATAAAATGAACTTCCACAATGTTACCGCCGAATCCATCGAAAGTGTTACTATATATGAGTGTTGAAAACAAGTGAAATATGCACTACTCGCTTAATTTTAATCATGTTTCTCTCGTAAAAAAGGTCTTTCACGAGGCATTCGTTGAATACACAGAGTTTTAAACTCTAGAGTTTGGTGTATGCTTGACATTTACAAACGAATGAAATCTTTTTTCTGATGGTTTTTGTAAGTATTAATTTACATAATGTATTTTTTTTATTTCAGTATTGTTATTTGGAATGTAACCATATTCGTTCTGTTGGATACCATAGAAAATATATAATAATAATATTTTTCATGATATATTTATTTTTTTATGATTAACGAAATACTTGATCTTTACTTTTGTCATATTTTTGCATTTGATCGATAGCAGGGGTCATAATATTAAAAATGACATATTGTCTACAAGAAACTATTTTTTATTATCTGAAAAAATGAAACCAGTAATGAGCTCGGTAAAAAAAGATTTATTTATTCAGTAAAGAGTCCAAATTTAAATTTCAGATGAATCTAAAATTTCACCTGTAATCTCTTTTACCGAAAAACATTCAAAATGTACGTTTACCTATTGAAAAGTTGTGTTTTATGTCTTTAGGGAATGGCCATTCGCAAAATCGATTGGAATTAATCAAGTCGACCGGCGGTTGGCTAGGTCAGTTTTGGCAATTCAGCACAATCTCTCGAGGAAACTTTACAAAATTTCAAGAATTTCCAACATGATACCGAATTGTTTTACTTCACTGAATTCATTCACATCACCCTTCGATTTATTGAAAGAAACTTTACGGACGCCGTCTTAAATTTTCAACGGAAAATTTACAAAAAAAAACTTTTTTAGCTGCTGTTATAATGATAAAATAAATTAATTTTAATATAATACCTTTAATTTTCCAAGTGGCGGCGAGATGTTAAATTATTGTCCCTTTGGTTCTTTTCATCCAGCATATTGCAAAATTTATCCTTTTATCAAACAATGTAACAAAGGGGAGGAAAAAGAAAATGCCAGACGAATAATATATTTCTTCTCGCTCCAATTAACATCTTTTATTCTCTTATTACGTACCCATCAAAACAGTCGTAAGTCGTAAGTGATCCTCATTGAAGTGAACCGAAGGAAAAATCTACGAATATTAAAGTTACCCCACAATGTTCAGTACATAGAAAGTTTTTGAATAAGAGGTTATTGCTGGTGTATGTGGTAACAAAGATGTTTTTCACAGAACAAGATTTTTATATAATAAACCATATTTTATACAAATAATACTACTTTATCGAAGTAACTCTATCTATCGTTTATAATTTCTTCGAATAAAATTGAAAAATAATGGGTAGTTTATGGATCGGAAACTTTTTTTACCCACATTAAATTTATTCATTTCAGTAACGTTTGAAACAGCTTAAATGAAAATTGACTTTTCAATGAATTTTCTTTATGGAAATTTTTATTTGCTGAAATTAAAGGTAAAATATTCATTTATGATAGTAAAAAAAGCAAATTCTTTAGAATAAAAACATGGCCGGAACGTTTGCAATACATAAATACGCTCAAATCTAGTATGACGTTCTCCATTAGTTTAATTTCTGCACATAATCCGTGAAAAATATAACACTTTTTCAAACCTAAATCACGGATAAGTAAACAGAAAAACAAGACATTAAGTCCTTGTTCACAAAATGTATAGGCAAAACACAAATTTTAAATTGCATTTTTATATTTAAATTATTAAATGCAAGGAAAAAGTATTCTATAGTAGACTTACTTTGTACAAAACAAATAATAATTAATTTACTTACCGAATATTTTGTAAAATTTCTAAAAGGAGATGCAATTTTTCATAAAGCCATATTGTGATATTAAAAAAACACTCTAATCTAAAATGTTGTTATTAAGTTAGTTATTTCGAGGTAAATTTGAACCACGAAAAGTTTTTATAATAAGCTTAGTTTACCCGTTATAACGACTTTGTAGGGCGTACAGTTTTTTTTTCCACAACACACTAAGCCCTTATATAATTTAGGGGAAGTGCCTGCTCCACTTAAGTTTTTATTACGCGGAAAATTAATAACAGGGATTTGAATAACCGGTTGCTTAACAAGTTAATCACATGTTTAACATTATAATAACGTAGACAGACTAAACAGTTGGTTGCTGGAAGTGTGTTTAGTTTATATTTGTATTACTCAATCTTTGTAAAATAACATCGTTGTTGTTCAATTAAATATACATTGTCTTCGCATGATTTCACATACGACCTAATTAATCTCTATTACACTGAAAACATAAAAATTGACAGTCAATGTGCTCTTGGGCGTTCGTTTTATTCATTTTCGGTATGCATTGGCTCGAATCCCCATTCGACCAATTTCAGGAATTTACTTTTTCATATTTGTATTGATTTTTGTGGCGTATTTATAACGATAAATTAAGTACAATTTTGTATACTATTCTCTGCATTTGGATTGGGTATTGTTGAAAAAAATTATCTATTAAAGATACGGCCAATGCCTTACGGAGCATATGCAGTATAACAGCAGTTTAAACATTAAAAATGATTGACAAGAGTATCTCAGATGCAAGTTTAGAACGACACTTTTTTTTAATTCTTCATAAAGAGTCCATATTATTTTATCTACATTGGGATTGGGTATGGTTAAAAAACTATTAAAGATACGGCCTTTCCATTAAAGAAACTATCTAGTATAACATCAGTGCTAACATTTAAAATGATTTTCAAGAGTGGGTTTATAATAATATAAATTTCAAAATCATCTTGCACTCGGTTGCTGTAAAATATACTTTAATCAAAATAAAATTCAGACAAATTTATCACAAGAATCAGTCGAAAATGCAATATTCAATCATATCTAAATAGAATTCAAATGTATTTGAACATTTAATTTATATGTGTAAATTCAATGATATAAATTTTGCATGTCTTTCTTGTACGACACATATTTATAAACAATCAATAAAGACATTTTTTAAATCTTTAAAATGAATTCAAACAATCATCAAAAACCATTCTTAAAACAATTTAATTTAAGTTTGATAGAATTTAACAATTATTCGGGCGTGAAGAATAATATGAAATTAAACGTTTATTATTAATGTAAGTTCAGGTCACTTTAATTCAACATTATGTTTTATTTACGAATAAAAAAATGAGAAACTTTACAGTCTTGTATAAATGGTAATGCATACTAGAAACATCAAGTACTAGCGGCATGTTTTAATATTTTTAAATTACGTCAGTTGGTACTGTAAACATCGGCTCGGTAATAAATTTTCGAAGCCTATCCACTTAAGAGACTGCACTGTGACCAACCTCACATTTAATATAAAGAGAAAGGAAGCCAAGAACAACATACTTGGATGCGAGGAAATAATAATGGATCGATTTTTCACCGAAATGGCCAGAAATATATCACGGTGAATCCGGCAAGAATTTCCTCGAGGCGGATTTCTTTACGTGCATCCAAAACGTGGAAATATTTTCTCGCTGAGTGACATTTTTCCAAAAACGTCACGCTTCTTGATAGCATAATAATAATTTTCTCCCAGATTGGACTTGAAACTTTATTTTTGCATGGAATATAATATTATATAAATTTCAAGGTGGGAAAATTTTAGCATAAATTAATGCAATCTTAAATTTATATACAAACGCTCTTTCTATAAACGATGTCAATATATTTATTAAATCATAAAATAAAATTACCAAATTTTATACAAATTACTGTTTAACGTTGATGAACATTATTTGATGATATAACTTATTATCGCCTGTGTGGTCGAGTGGTCAAAGTCGTGGCTTCGGCTGCGTAGGTCACGGGTTCGAATCCCAGTACGGAGAGTTTTATAAATATTTATGAATTTCTATCCGAAGGCATGGATGTATGTGATATCTTGAATTCCCCCTCCCACCCATCCTATCCTATGAACGGGGCGTATCGAGAGCAATTAGCTAACCGCTAGTCCTGTTCTATCCCTTTCATTCTATTCCTACTCTCTTTGGAAAAAAGAGGTTGAGCAACTGAGTAACAAGCAGTTCTCGTAGAAACACTTCTGTTGAGATAAACTCCATTAGGAGTCCATATGCTCCACATTGGGAGCGGACATGAAAAAAAACTTATTACAGTACGGATTCTTACAATTATATAAAAAAAAAACAAGATTAGTTCTACTCAGTTTCTAAGTATATGTATGTACACAAATTAAAATTATTCACTAGACCACCGGACCTCAACTGTTTTAACGGTATTTTTTTCTAATGAAGATTTTGTGAATGAAAAAATATTTTAAGAATAATTTGACGACTTTATTCAACTTTTTCAAACATTAAATACATTCATGTCTACATATATTTTTTTTCTATGTCGGGATAACTCTACGTGAATGCAACAACAACTTCGTATATTGCGTCGACTTTGAATAAAAATTCCAGAAGATATAAAATATATATTCGTATTTAAATATCCCATAATACATCTCAATGCACAGGTGTTGCTATGATACCAAACATAAACCTGGTTTTTTATTGCCACAAGCAAAATTTCCAAGGACTCCTTTTCATCCGTTTTTCCCTACATATGGGAACTTTTTATAGATTTCTCAACCAAGAGTGCGTAATTTAGTCTTTGTAACAAGCTCAGCCCTTTTTGGCCGCCTAATAACTTCCAATGGAAAACTTTTAATTATTTTTTGTAAACACGCAAGAAGTACACTTCGTACAGGGCCACAAAAAAACAGGGAACTTTTTTCACTCGATTTATTGGACAATATAGTAATAAAAATTGGAATAAAAAAATGTTTAATCGAATTACATTATATAAATTATATTATTATGGCACAGTGGTGAACGTCGTTGGCTTCCACGCCGAGCCTTATGTGTTCGGACCCCAGTACGAACAGCATTTTTTAAATAGATTTTTCAATTTTCTGTTCGATGGCATGGATTTTTGTAATGTCTGTTTCCTCCTTACCATTCCAATCCTAAAATAATGGGGTGTAGCGAGAGTGATAGACCAACCATTTGTCATCTCCTGTATCCTTTATATCTCTACTACTCTCTTCGAAAACGAGCGGTTGATTGACTAACTGAGTAACAAACAGTTCTTGTTAAAAAAATGTTTTGTACCTTTACCAGGTGGTCATATGATCTTAATTAAGAGTGGACATGGATAAAAAAACAGTTTATAAAGCTTCTCATGCTAAATATTTTTATTTTTTATGAGGTCCATTTGAAAAATTCTTACTCATCATTAACTAAATGAAAATAACTAACATAGTATGTAGTTACCACAATCAGTAGAATAACAATCTTATCAAATACCATTTAATATAAATGAATTTACACTAACTTCCTATCGAATAGGGATTGCAATAAGGCTTTTACTGAAACCGGGAACCTAGTAGTCATGGTACTTGTAATAAATACCAAAAAACCGGTTAAGAAATAGTATTTCGGTATTAAAAATAAGCCAACATCGAATTTTAAAACGCATCACTTTTTTAATCAAAAATGTCACGATTAATTGAAATGTTTTAAATTTGCTGTTGTATCAATATTGAAAATTTTCAGAATTAATGCGTTTATCAACTATGTATTTTTAACTTAAGAAACCGTAAGCTATTTATGAAAATAATTCATTTATGATATTTTTCTTGGTTGTATTTTATATGACATATTTTATTATAAATTTATATTTAGTCACCAGGTATTGCAATCTTAATGGGCAGTTTTTGTTTGTTTTATTTAAACTCCTTTTAATAAAGTATTGAAATACCGATGTTATTATATTAATCCGGTTTTAAAAATCCCTACCACCGAATCTTTCAAAAATACATATTATATATCATGTATCGATATGATCCGGTAATCATAATATTCTTCTCTAATATAATTAATCGTTTTCCCTCTCCCATTCATCAATAATAATATTTTAAGTGACATTTTCTGTAGTAATAACCGACCATTTTGGATTGTCATAAATACGATTACGTGAAAAAACCTTCCTTGTAATACATACTTGGTTGCAAGACAAATATTAAGACGAAGAATGAAAATAACAAAATTACAGAAACATATTTTTTGGCAAGGTGTCGAATATAAATAATCTGTGTAAGGCCCTGCACAGTAGATATTCTTACGCTCGAAGAAAAAAATACTTTATATTTATTCTTGTAAGGATATGTATGTACGTTTACATACCAGTGGGCTATTTCATTTGAGGAGAGGTCATAAGAAGATCTATATTTGTATTTTACTCAAGTTGTATTAGAAAACTGTACGAATAAAAAGAAAATATCTCTTATGTTTATTGGTTTATTAATTTTACTGTATAAAAATATACAAAAAAAAATCCATTTGGGCTGCCACAGTGTCGTATATTACATTTCTTAATAATGAACATTCAAAGAAAAATCATTCAGCGTATTTAATAAAAAAATATAATATTTATATATTAGCAGTAAAGTAAAACAATACATGTATTGTCATAAAAAAATGTGTATACACAATCATCGATTTTAAAACGGTTTTCATCATTTAGTCTGTACATTTATTATATATAAGTAACATTTGTAAGCTGTAATTGTGAATTATTTATTCTTGATTTATGCATTACTACTTTACATTATTTTAAAAATAAACAGGTCGAACATTTTTTTAATTGGATATTGACTTTGTGAAGGAAAAAAGACGTAACCCACACAAAACAAATTTTACAGGAGACACAAAAAACGTTCTTTGATGATTTTAGGCTAAATGCTAATTAAGCAATATAAACACACTTTTAGTGTGTGTAAACTGAATAAACTGGTTTTTTATTGACATTATCTGATATTTTTTTTAAATCACCTAAACAAAAAAAATACTAGCACTATTCTGTAACTCAATACAGTTACTGGAGGATTCATTCATTGTTCGGGTAAATAAAATTCTGAATGTAATGTTTTTCTACAACTTATACTCAATGCTTCAACTGACAAGTGAATGCATACATGCATTGAAAAGATTAACATATAAATGTTACTTAATTATACGTACAGTTACGACGATTTATTACGACGTAAAATAAAAAAAATATTAAATAATTAAAATGTATACGAATGTGTCCAGCTTTTGGTCGAGTGACAATGTTGTTGGCTAAGAACACAGAGGTCACGAGTTCGAGTCCCAATACGGACAGTTTTTGTAGATATATTTATTGATTTAAAAAAAACTCAAATGTCTTGACCACTCCCTCCCACCCATTCTGTCTAGGGCATCCAATCTCGGAATCCCGTTCAATTTTCTGATCCCGAAATTCAGGAATTGAGATGGCCGCGATCCCGGGATTTCAGGATTGAGAAATTTTGAGCAAATCCCGAAAATTTACACGAAATTGGCAAATTCAAGATTTCAAATTCCTCGGCGAGCTAAAAAAAAAAGAGTTTCCGTGAGATTCCGGGAAAAAGGATACCAAATCGGAGATTTCAAATTCCTCGGTGAGCTAAAAAAAAAACGAGTTTCTGTGAGATTCTGGGAAAAATTTATACCAAATCGGAGATCTCAAATTCCTCGGTGAGCTAAAAAAAAAACTAGTTTCTGTGAGATTCTGGGAAAAAGTATACCCAATCGGAGATCTCAAATTTCTCGGTGAGTTAAAAAAAAAACGAGGTTCTGTGAGAATCCAAGGAAAAAGTATAGCGAATCGAGGATTTCAAATTCCTCGGTGAGAAAATCTCAATCCCGTGATTCAAAATTAATCAATCCCGAAATCCTGGGATTGTAAAAAGGCTCCGGGATTGGATACGCTAATTCTGTCCTAAAAATGGGGCGCTCTATGTCTACTCTCTGAGACGTAGCGTAAAGAGCAACTGAGTAACAAACAGTTTTCGTATAAACTCTTCTTTTGAGATAAACTTCATTTGGAGTCCATATGCTCCACATTTGGAGTGGATGTAGTAAATAAAATGTATTACCCGATTACTGGTGCTCAATTTAACTGGTTCTATAGGTTTATTTTTTTAATGGTCTGAGGTTAACCATTTAAACCATTTATAAACGTCAGTAATGTTAAGAAATCAATTACTTTACATATATGTGTTTTTGTAATTGTTATAGGGTACTTTTATTTAAAAAAAAAACATAGGCTATTTTTTAAATATGGCATATCGGAACACTTGTATGTGTATTTTCGATGCCAAAATCAACATTAATTCCGTGAAATTTCTTTGTATTTTGTTTCAAAATATTTATTCTGGATGTGTGCATTAAATTACAAGGCAGACTAATTTTGTTGACTCCGCTCCGTTTGAATCAAGTTCTACCTTTTGAATATTTCTTCATGCATGTTAAAATAATAATGGCCACTGTAATACAAAAACAGCGGACACAAACCTTGTTATTTTAATTAAGGATTATGAATATAATATTCGAAAATTAAAGATATTACAGTGGTTTTTTTTATAAAACTCCTCAGAAAGACTTTTGAAATACGTCTGATTAAAAAAATAAAATACATATTTTTCATTTAAACATCACAACCAATGTCGAGTAATCATATCGATTGATTAAAAATTAAATCAAGACTGTGTATGCAAAATCATAATTGCGTATAAAATATAATTCAATAATTCGTTTTTGACTACTATAATTTTCGATAATAGTTTATGAAAATAGATGAAATGTGTACTTTGTTAAAAAAATAGTTGATAAATGATTAATTTAAGAATACATATTTAACAAATAAGACAAGTATACTGTATTGTACAAGCATTTCCTCCCGCCTTTCCGATTATTCTATAACTGGGCGTAGCGAGAGCGATTAGTTAACAACTAGTACTATCCTAGCTTTTTTCTTCTGCCCCTACGACTCTCATCGTAAAAAAGGGGTTGAGCGACTTACTAACAAACGGTTCTCTTAGAAACGATTATGTTGGGATATCTCTATTAGGAGGACATATGCTCCACATTGGAAGCGGATTTGGATAGTAAAAAAATATTGAGGTTTATGTATCACACGTAAGCAGATTTTTAAATATTGAAAATTGCATAATCAATAGCCAAATTATAATTGCATCATAAGGAATTATTTAATACAAAACAAACCCTCGCAGACAGTATTATAATAATAATAAGGACCGGGCTTGCTCACTAAGTGAGAATTTCCAACAGTCTCTAAGGAACTGATTTTCAACATTAATTTTCTCACTCATTGCACAAAAAGAAACAAACATGAATTGACATTATATTTTTCATCATCGTTTTCGTAAAATTTTCATAATCTCCTTTTAATTCGTAAAGCCAAATTAGTCTAACGATAAAGAAATCATTTGTAAATTTTATTACATTATTTTATCACAGTAAACAGTAAGTAAAATCATGTTCATAAATTTGACTTGCAGTGTGGTCACTATCTGCTGATGCCGTTCAAGCCAGATGTCTTAAATCTGAGAAAAGAAAATCGCTTAGTAGATGAAACAATACGATCACTAAGCCAATATTTATGGATAATGGAACGCACAGCTTGTATATTTTTTCACACAAACCTAAGCTACCCTTTGACTTAAGCTGATATTGTTTATTAGTCTATTGTTTTAGTATGGCTGTTAAATCTATTTGTAATTTATTGCAAATTTCTTTCAATGTTATCTTTTAACATAAATATACACTAAGCAACGAATTATAAAAATGATAAGAAATAACAAATCGCTAAAAGTTTGTTTATTTTTAACGCTTGATAGCATTTTATACCAACTAGTTAAATTCCAGATTATCATTATTTTATTCAATTCTACATAGTACTTTATAAAGATAAAAAGATCAATAAAGCAATTACACACATCAATTGGTAGTCAGTGAAATATTTGATACATACGATTATATGAAACTTTGACGTAGTGCTGCATTTAGGCATAATTTATCATTCAAATACGATTAGAATTGTCACTCTGCATTTTTATTCTGAAATATAAATAGTTATACGTGTAGTTCATTTATAATAATTATAATCTCGATATTTAAAAATGTATATAAAAAATCCGTTGTTGAATTTTGACATTTACTTTTTAAAAATTGTTTTGAATTGAAATTTTAAATAAAAAAAACAAAACACAAATGTCATACATAATTCAATTATATTTAAATGATTTTTTGCAATACCATGTTGATACAATTTTTAATCTGAGCGATGAACAAAATGCAAGGCAATGTTTTAAAAGCACGTATTCATTTGTACATCACATGCTTAGTATTTATCTTTTATTAAATACAATAAATAATGAACATTGAAAATAAAAAGGCGTTGTTAAAAAAACATTTTTGTTTACGATAGCCAAAAAAAACTCAAAACTATGCTGGACATAACGAAAATTGTTTAATCTATTGTAGATCGTCACAACTGGTTTTGAAATTTTTAAGTATTGCGTGTAAATTTTAGAAGTTTGATCTGAGCTGTTTGTTCTTAATAAGAAATCAGTTGGAGTATTTATTACAATTAAGTTAAATGCATATGTTATTTTAAACAAAAAAAATATTGAATAATAGATTATTGCATTTGAACGTTTTAGATTCTGGTAAAAATGTTTACAAACGTTGTAATTGATGAAAAAATGAATGCCCAGGTAACGGTATATTAAGATGTGAAATCTTTTAAATGAAGAGTGAAACAGTATACAATCATGATTTAATATTTTTGTCATGACACGTCAAACTCATAATGATTGTTAAAGGAGAGGTTTTTTTCTTTTGTAACAGTATTTTTTTGAAAGTTTGTGATCGTATAACAGTTGGTGTTTTTATACATGCATTTGGTTAAATATATTTCACATTATAAATAAATTGATTGCATTTGGCAACGAACAATATCTTACTCAAAAAAAAAGAGCGTACAAGTTATATTTTTAAACGAGTTTTTAAAGAACTATTATTTAACAGTTCATTCATTTTATAGTTTTATAAGTCTTTCATATAGTGTTTATAAATATATTTAAACCGAAAACAATTAGTGACTGCATAGTTTCAAACCTCTGGAAAAGCGCATTTTCATGTCAAATTAAAGGGTCGCTATTAGCCTTTCTCATCACAACCCCAATGTGGTAACATTAATTAATTATCTGCAAATTGCTTTTTCAAATTTGTTTTTATAGTCTTTTAAAACATTAATAATAGTTAAACTAAATAATGATATTTTTTTAGATAACCTAAGTATTAAAGAATAATACACAATGATACTGAATCAGGTAAAAGATTTTATCTTTTATTCTAAAACATTTTTGCTGTCTTTTTATAAATTTGTTTCAGAATAAAGGATACACACCGTAATAGGCTGCAAAATTTAATATAAAGCGATGCAGATCAAACCTGTCACAAATAAGTCTGTGAGATTTATCGAGAGTCAGACCGAATCCACCTTAATTTGAACATCTCCGGGAATTGTATGTGCTTTCATTCGTTTCATAGCATAAAAAATACTGGGATTTAAGAACGAATTTGAGATGTTTTGATTTTTTTTTATATTTGTATTACTTTCTATCATTCTCAAATATGTAAATTATTTCACGAGATATTCCAAAAAAAATCATTATAATAAAATTGGGTATGCATAAAAATTAAATAATATAATTAACAATTTAATAAGTAGTATGATAATTAAAAACTTTCGCCCATCGAGTAATAATCAATAAATAATAGGATTATACGTGTATTGAAACAATAAAACACTCATTTGTACTAATTCCACTATTATTTAACAAGCATTTCAGTTGATAACGCTCGTTATTAGCGAAACCGGCCATAATCATATTAAATAAAAAGTTTAATAAGATGGTTTCGTTACTAAATGGCATTGAATGAATAAATACAAGATTTAAAAACCAAAAAAAGAAGCTTTACTTCAATGAGTAAACTTAAAAGGGAGGTGCGAAATATTATATACTATATAATACTAATATTAACAAATAAAACACAAAATATATCTCAAGATTTAAATACATTATTTAAAATATAATTTATTCCTTTCTTACAATTTCTGTCACTTAACAGATACAATTTTTAATAGCAGATACAGAGACAGTATGAAACGATTACTGGCTGACCCCTATCAATTTATAACGAAGTAATCCTATCTCACCTGCAAAGTTTGTTTAAACCAATACCTCTCCTGAGAGTTCGGAGAGCCGGATTTTTCAGCATTGGATTGTAAATAATGATAATGTGAAATATAGAAAAAAAACCCGTGCATTTTAGACGTTTTGAATATAAAATATTATTACTAGGCGCGTAACGTAAAATTGAATCAGTTATTTAAAACCTTGTACGATTTAATGTTAAAATTGGTAAAGCTTCCGAAATTATACGGCAGACGCGTTATTGGTTTTTTTTTGTATATTTTTCTTATATGTGTATACGTATTTTGGAGATAAATGTAATTATTTATTATATAAATGTAAAATTAAAATAACAACGATGGGATAATTATCAATTTTATTCAGTGACTAGAGATCGACTCGTTGAGACATGAGAGACAATAAAAAGCAAGTATCAAATGCTAAATGTGGGACTTAACTAACTAAGCTGTCAATTTTCCGCAAGCTTACAAATACCAATATGCCTTCAGCAACATTAACTTATTATTGTTATTAAAGAGAGCTGGAAGTTTTTCTTTCAACCATCGAACTGAATTTTTCATTGAATAAATTGGATACTATATTTTCCAATATGTTAGTAAATTTTTATTTTTATTTTTTATAAATATTCTTTAGAATGCATCATGTGAAGACTTCTCGCAATTTTGTTGTAACAGTAAATAATGAATTGCAGTCTTTTGGGTGACTTTTTTAAATAAACAACTAACTACATATTTTGGTTGTATAAGTTGAGAAAATAATATTTTACTAATCAAAACGCCAGGTGTTTGACATTTCTTTTTAAACCATGTCCGCTCCCAATGTGAAGCATATGGACTCCTAATGGAGTTTATCTCAACAGAAGTGTGTTTCTACGAGAACTGCTTGTTACTCAGTTGCTCAACCTCTCTTTTTCCAAAGAGAGTAGGGATATAAGGATAGGGCTAAGACAGGATTAGTGGTAAGCTAATCGCTCTCGATACGCCCTATTCATAGGATAGGATGGGTGGGAGGGGGGAATTCAAGACATCACAAACATCCATGCCTTTGAACATAAATTCATAAATCAATTGAAAAATCAATTTTATAAAACAAACAATTTGACATACCCGTGTTTTAAAAACTAGTATTGATGAATAAAAAAATCATAATCACTTTTCAACGGTACAAATATATTTACATATTTTTTTATGTATAATAAGATTGCACCAGTTCTCTAAAAAATACAGTTTAGTTTTCTGTTAGACGCGTTGAAAAGATCACGATAATTTTTTTTATTGAAAATAAAGAGTTCATTTTATAATGGTTTATATGTCACCATCATAGTTCAAATTCAACTTGATTGCTTTCGATATAATTGCCACTTTATTTAATGCATGTTTTTTGTAAACTCGTAAATAATTAGTTTTTTTTTCTTTCAAAATTTAACCCTAACTGTTTTGACATAACACCACATTTATGATGGACTATGTTTTAATTAAATATGTTTATAAAGACTAAAGAAAATAATTGCATTACAGATGATGCTGATACGCCAAACATTTTGCAATTCAAAGATCAAGCTACATCAACTCGAGGAGAATTGACATCACAAACACCCATTTCTTAGATATCAAATTTAAAATGAAAATATCCAAACATACTTTGACCTTATCGAGACTTGAAACCATCCCCCCCTGGTCGGTAAAATGAAACTTTAGCCAACTGCGGTAAACAAAATCTTTCGAAGGAACCATATAGATTCTCTATTTTATAGGTGGGAGGAAGAAATGAAGACAGACATTGCATTTTTTATTACATTTCAACTGGTTGAATCAGTAAGTACGCGTTTTATTTCAGAAATGTTTTTTGTTACTTAATAAATATAATAATGAGTGTTGTGGTATTGGTAAAAAAATATTTTCCTCTTATCAAGTATACTTGAGGAGCAAACATTCAAAAAGTGTTTTGTTTTTAAAAATGGCGTTTTATATCAATTCTGATAGCCCATAATAAAACCTATGAATGGAAATCAAAATTAGTGTTCAAAAAGGTTTTTTTTCATATTAAAATGAAATCATAAAGTTGACACATTCATACAAACCGTCACTTTTGCAACACTTAAATCATCATTTTCCAAGCTTTGTATTTGTGTGACAAAACACTTTTTGAATGTTTGCTCCTCACTTTTTTCAACCAATTTCTTTTAAATTTGAATTCTTTGAATTTTGTACTTTTCCATGAGTTTTGTCGCTAACGACCCGGGTTTCGCTTTTCGCGAAATCCATCAAGCACCCTCAGTCGAAATACTTAATTATATCAATTTCTTTTATTTGAGAATCATAATATCGTCGGTAGTTTTCTACAACCTCGGACATCAAAAAGTAAAAGTTTTCAGGAGACACATAAATGTACTTCCTCGCTATAAAACACCACTGAAATAGTTTTGTCTCCAATATCTTTGAGAACGCTAATATGGAAATTACCCAAGACTTTTACATCCATGTCATCCTCTCCTTCAAGCTTAACATAAAATATGACCATATTATTTGCAAACTTTTTTTATAACGTTAAATAAATCTTTTTTTTTTGAATACTGGTGGTGTATTAAAATTCTGAATTCGTTGCATCAAAAAACTCAAAACTGATATTCGTGGATAAGGATTAAAATATCATCCAAACTTTTGGTTTACAGCTCATTTGAAAAATCAATTCATTAAAGTTTGCTAGTTACATTAATTCTTCCGTGAATATTTTTTTACGACAAATTTGTATAGTCGTATATTTTCTTGTTGAAAAAAGATACAATAATATCTTAGCGATTGAAGCGCATAGAATGAATCGTTCCTGAAAGGAGACAACGCCAACCGTGAAAAATTCACTTCTACCGCCACCAAATCGACGCCCACATTTTTCTGTGAGGCTTTCTCCCGTAAAAACTGCTCCACTGATATCCTCCAAGGATTTATTCCGGGAAATAAATTTTATACTTATGGAGCTTAGACACAGTTGCTTCGGCACATTTATTTTATCGGCTTACGATTACTCTATCAAGAGTTTAATTTTTCAAAAAATGTTCACGTTAATTAGTTTCCTTTACTCAACAAATTTATTTAAAGATCGAGTGCTTTTTTATCATGTAACGCGGTTCCTAGCATTTATAATGTTTCAAATCGATACTCGCAAAATTATTACTTTGAAAACACTTGATTTTTTCACAGAAACCATTGGCTGTTTGTCCTTTTATGTATAATTTTAATTTAATGTACCGAGTATCGCAACACTCATAAATATATGTCATAATAAAAAAATAGCAGGTTCATAAAGTTACTCTGTGACCAGAACTAGGTGCTGAATGCTTGTTTAAATGTGGTGTTTGTATCACACGAATTTCATACTCAACAGTTTGGTCACCTTAGTTCATCAAACTCATCAGAGCACCTTTGATAATTTTATTTTTTTAAATAAGTTGTCCGTAGGTCACTCGAAGGAAGACAAGGCTTCCGTGACGGACTTACTCTCTCGGAAAAAAGAGGTTGAGCAACTGAGTAACAACCAGTCCTATGTCAAGATGCTTCTATTAGGAAGTTACGTGCTTAACTCGATCGCTGCAACAGACGGGATATCTCGAAAATTTGTTCGTGATCAACGAGCCAAAGACGAGTTATCTTGTCAATAACTAATTAAATTAATAGTTGAAAAATATAGCCGGCATGCTAGGTAATAACTATAATATCTACGGCAACTAAAAAGTTAACATTGGGAATAGAAATAGATTGGAAAAAAAGCTTCAGTAAAAAGCTTCAATAAAAATATTTAGAAAAAGTGAGTTTCGGTACTTTAAATTTTAAAAAAACGCACTGATAAGACCAATACGTAGGTTTTGCGTAGGTTTTTTTGTACATCAGTCATATCAGAAGTCAATTTTAAAGGTTTGTTCGGAGATTCAATGTATTTTTCTAAAAAGGACATACTCAGAGACAAACTATGTGTATTGAACTATGTCTTTTACATTTAAGAAATAATTAGTAAGTATGATTTTACGATCAGTCTTTTTCTCAGAAAATATCTCTTTCAACATTTTCACAATGCAATAACACTAGATAAGTTCATTGTCTTGTAAAACAGCTTTTACCGCTAGGCAAAGACCTGTCAATTTAAGTGCTGCTTGGGCTCATTGTGTAAAAAAGAATTTGCACAATATATCAAAAGGCTTCTTACTGACATCCATCAAAACTCTTTAGAAGGTAATTATTATTAAAACTTACTTACGAACTTCACAAACTTTATGAAGTGTTTCCTGAATATTGCTTGAAGAGCAGCTTCGGGCTTTGAGAGCCCGAACAAATACAGTTAATGTAATGAAATCTGCAAGCAAGGTAAGTATATAATAATATATGGTAATTTTAAGAGTTTTAAACTACGTCAGTAAACTTTCAATAGAATTAAGTGCTTTTTACAATAGCCGTACGATTATGTTTGATAATAATTGGCTTATAATTTATAAGTTTCATAATATTGTTTGTATTGAAAAATAATAATCGCTTTTTTTCATACGATAGAGTTAGAGAGTTACAGTCATAGAGTTTTTGTTCTTCTGGTAACAAGGTCAATGTTTCAATTTGGATACGTATAGATTTTCTCCCAAAGACTTTAAGAGAATGATGATAACATCAACTACCGTCGAATCCAGTTCTTAAAAATAAATTTTTGATTTGTTTTTTACTATATGCAACTTCGGAGTCATTTAAAAGATTCTTATATTGATTATAACAATTGTATACTATGCAACTTAGATAGTTGAGATGATCATATATTTGTTATTTAGACTAATATGTGAAAAAAAGACAACAAAATAATTGGGAATAAAAAGACAGCTTTTGCTTCGTATTGAATTTTGACATTTTTTTTTAAACATGATTCATCGTTTCACACGGTTTCACGCCTGTAAATAATGCAAAGTTTTGAAATGTGTTATACCAAATGGCAAAAGTTTAGTAGCCTCTAACTGATAAGTGATACAGATCACACCTTGGCGATTTTACAATACCCTTTATATTCCGTTCACGAACTTTGAAAAACTTTTTGAAGATGTAAAGTAACTTCGTATCCATCCGCAAAGTAAAGTATAAGAAAAGCTACGAGTTTTCTTCCTTGAATGATATTTAAAAGTGTCTAAAACCATCAAAAACTGCAAACTCTCCTGTTGTTCAACAATCTTTATAATCAAATTAATTCTTTGTTTGAGTACACTCGTTATTTTATTGAATTTGTGTTTCACTCAAGCCTTTCAAATCTACATACTCTAACATAGCCACTTAGCTTGACTCTGATTCTAACTTTAATTCTGATTTTATTAATTTCGATAAGTTCAACTATTTTTTTCTTTTACGTAATCTCACTTTTATATTAAATGTAGACGTTTGACCAAAAACTGTGTCAAATAAACATTTTTTGACACATAAAATGTCACTGGCGCATAAATCATTTCAATAGACGATTATTAAATTATTAAGAAGAAACAAATTATTCGGTTATGGTTACCGTAGCCCAAGATAACAATAATTCACAATTGTACAGCCTTTGTATTATTTATACATGTAATTATATTTAGAAATTCATTAAGCGTGTAGTTAATTTTTGCCACAGTTTAAAAATTGCTGTAATTTCTAGAATTTAAGAAATTCAAATTGGAGCTTTAATGCTTTTATAATATGTCGCAAAGTAAGTATACAATTTATTTCACACAAAACCTCTTTAAAATAAAATTTTAAAAAATCGTTAGTATAATCATGTATACACGTGTCTCTGTAGTTCTTTTCATTTTGTACTCGTTATTCTAATAATATTCTTATTGGTCTGAATTTATTAGCTATCTGTAAAGCAAATTCAGAACAAATACAACCTTTGTAATCAACTTTGACAATTTTAAATTGGTTAAACTTTGTATTCGCTTGACAAACAAAAAATTCGAACGTCACAATTTGCATTAATTATGCTCATTACGGTTTGAAAAAGTCAATAATCAAAATAATCAACTTTAAATATAATAATATATTGTATATTTTATAAATTAAACGAGAGACTTTTTATTGACAGTTTGACAAATACTAGCGATTTTTTATTAACCACTCAGAGTTTTGCCTAAAAATATGCTTTGTTTTTCGCTTAAGAAATTCCTGACGATTAAAATTCAAGTTAACCGATGTAATATTCGTGCCATGATTCTTTTTTTTATTTCTGATTTCAAAGTATTTTCATTCAATAAACTATTTTTTTAATTTTTTGTATTTTTTTCGTAAAATAATATTGAAATATTTTTTCTTAATCACGGGTCACGGGTTCGAATCCCAGTACAGACAGTTTTATAAATTAATTTATGTGTGGCATGGATGTATGTGATGTCTTGAATTCCCCCCTCCCACCCATCCTATCCTATGAACGGGGCGTATCGAGAGCGATTAGCTTACCACTAATCCTGTCTTGGCCCTATCCTTCTATCCCTACTCTCTTTGAAAAAAAGAGAGGTTGAGCAACTGAGTAACAAGCAGTTCTCGTAGAAACACTTCTGTTAAGATAAACTTCATTAGGAGTCCATATGCTCCACATTGGGAGCGGACATGGTTTTAAAAAAAAAAATCCAGGTAATTAAACAATCTTGTAACCATTTTAATGATATATGCATATGACTATACATATATTACGATACCATTATTCACAATAATGTATAATTGAAAATTATCTTTGAATATTTAAAAAAAGAAGTAAATTGTTAAAAAAAAACTGGTACCATAGTTGGAAAATCGATCTCTCTCTGTTGCATATGGTGGGTTAGAAGCTGTAAAATCATCAAAGAACGTTATCAAATTAAATGAGTAAAAATCTTTTTAAAAACATAAAAGAAAGTACGTGTCATTCAAATGTTTTATCAAAGCTAGTTACTGAACTGCCGGATTGGCAATAATCAATATTGTTTAACTAGAATTTCTACAAAAAATTACTGTCTAAATAAATTGCTTCATTGAGTGAATAATTTTACGTTAGTTAAAAAATAAAAACCACTTGGCAGTAAGTTGACAAAAGCTCATTCTGCACTTGGATGCTTTTCTTTGTATGCGAGACGTTAAGCTTCGTGACCGCACACTGAACAAAAACTGAAAGCTTCCAGTTAACGAGCACTTTGCATAATGATTCTGCCAGGTGATGTACATTTATTTGATCGTTTTCTTACAGATTGCCAGCGCTTTTTTAAACGAGCTTTCAGGCATTTTATCCCATGCCCGTTGACATTTACTGACGCTGTAATTGCAACAGACGGTGTTTCTGTTGCATAGGCAACAACATTTTAGCAATTTAAATGTACCAGCTGTAATAAACAGTACACGTTAAATGAAGCAATGACTGTAAAATACATTTAAATGAGTTTAACGGTTTGGGAGGTTCGTGCATTGAAACTTAAATGTTGAAACATTCATACACATAAAATCATACAATGTAGTAGATTAATATGACAAAAAAATATATTTAATACATCATATCCACTAGAAAATATTTCCTCAATTTATTTTAAGGGAATAAAAAGACTATTATTACGAAGCAAATACATGTTTTTTTGTTCGAATATGTATGTGAAATAAAATTATTGTCTGATACAAAAACACGTCAAAGAATTATTTATTATCTTTTACGACCATATAAAATTCATGTTTAATTTTCATTTAACATCACTGCAAACTTAATTACATCACGTATTTTATATTAATAAATATTACAAAAGATTATTCAGAATAAAGTTACGTGTTTATGTAATGATTTCAATACATGATGTTTTTAAAATGTGATCATTTTGAAAGTGTAGTCAACTCCAATATTGGATATGTTTTTTTTTCATAATTAAGAAACAACTCTCCAAAATTATAGATACTTTTTAGTTTTTAACATGCACTTGGGCAGAATTTCTTTTTTAGAAAAGGAAATTTATCGGAAGTAAGCCGAAAAAATAGAATTTCACGTTTCTTTCTTACTTAAGCAAGCATTTGTGAAAATAAAATCGTCTGAGGATTCCTCTGAAAGAGGCGAAACACGTGTCACAGTTTGTAGCACAATACGTGGAATAATCTTAGTTATTTTATATTTTACGTTTTAAATCACACCATATAGTAAGACTTTTCAAATCAAAATGTATTAAAGAGTGTTAGATTGTAAATCTATATTGTATTTTTACAGCACGTATTTAAAAAACTATTTCAATCAAAATCATGTATATTTAGCCTCTCTTCGAAAGAACGATTAAAAATCAGAGATAATCAGGACATTTTCAGATGGTTTGTATTTTCTTTCTTTATATTTATAGCTTTGGTACATAGCGTCAAAGATTCAATCCAGCCTGCAGCGCCAAGAAATATGTATATTTTATATAATATCAAATACAAGACCTTTATAAAAAATGCGAGGTCTATGCCACCTGATAATTCTGAATACACACTTTTATTAATAAAAACTACAGAATCTTTCTTTTTCTTAGTATTGGAAGCTACATAATCAGAATCTCAAATAACTTCTATTGAGCATAGAATAGAGATAAAATATCTTTTCACCTCCTTCGCGTAATGTAAGTTTAATCATTAATTTAATATTTTATTTATTTATTGTTAAAAATTAAAATTACAGTACATGACATTATAGCTGACGCCAATTCGCCATGCACTTGAAAAATATAATAAGACAAAATAAAAATACACAGTACATCAAATATCTCGCATTGAATAGAAAAAACACTTTCATACTGTTTAATATTTGAAATATGTATTGTACATGTGATTTATTATGATAAATAAATGCAGTAAAATGATGAATTTAATAAAAACATGTGATCACCATTTTCTTCAATTATACCCAATAAAATACATTGTTTTTTTTACCTAATGACTGTAAGACACCCCGCCACTAAAATTCCATTATTTAACTGTAAGGGCAGCTCGTATAGCCATTTCAATAAATCAGAAAAAAAACATGCGATGGTCCAAGGAAAGACGTAAAGATACTGTTATTATTACTCTGTATGCTGCTATATTGCTTTGGAGGACATATTTATGGGGTTAAATGTATTTTCACGCGAACGTTGTAAGCACATTTCAGGAAGGTAGCGTGGTTATAAACAAGTGCCTCAGAAAAGTTCAAATGGAAAAAAAACAGCAAATAAAAAATGAACTTAAAAATTAAAATGACATAAATTGTATCGAATAACCTTTTTGTTCTTTTATTGTTTAACGTTAGGCTTAATATATATTTTTAGCAAATCGTTTTATTTCAGCAAAATATTTAAGACCTACTGGAGCATTTTAAAAACTGTTATTTAATATTGTCTACTAATAACCTTTTGGTTAATATCGTTGAAGTATGTTTTTAAATGTTATTATCTATAACCAGCGGTGGGCTGCCAATACGTTTACAAGGAGCTCGCTAAATATCAAAGCAATTCTCGGTGTACTGGGGAAGGAGTAAGTTTTTCACTTCTTCAATTATATACAATACTTAAATAAGCTATCGATTGTTACTGAATACCCTTCTCATATGTAACAATATGCTAATTACCATAAACGTATCAATGTAAATGGATAAAAATGTACTAGTGTGTATACTGAAGCTGTCTTAGATAATATATATAGGCTCGCTGGCCTTGGTAAAAATTAACAAGGGGCTCGCGCGAACTTCGCCGAACCCTCTCCATAACCCCCTCCCTTCTTTTCTGTAACCATTCTTATATTTTTTTCTTCATATATTTAGATACTACACACATAATAATAGCATAGTAGGCAACTGCCTGTTATGCTCACGGGACGTCTCTGTGGATAAGACAAAAGTAGCAATTGACCGCTTTCGCTTCACACAGTGTTATCAGTATGGGCGATTTTTTTTAATGCCCAGTTGCCCAGTTTTACCTGCTTCAGTCCAATTAATTAATGTTCTATTAGCATTAGATTAAAAAGTTATTAACTTAAATTTTATATTAAAAAAATATTTCAAAAAAATTACTACCAAATAGTAGTTATATGTAGATTGGCAAATTTTAAAACTGTTTCCAAGGTTATTTCTTTAAATTTTAGTTAATCGGAACATCTATATGGTTCTTAAATAGAATCTATTCCGTAGTTGAACAAATTTTAATTTTCGTCTCTTTTTTGACTTTCGGTTTTTTGGTTCAATGATGGTATTGCTTTTCTTACAAAGAATGTCCCGCGGCACCGATTCTGTTTGAACGTTAGACGTTTCGCAAAAAAAAAGATAAAGTTAACGACATTAATTAAATGTTTAATAATTACTTCACGACCCTTGTAAAAAGTTATCATTGAAGGATAAAATGAATCAGTGATTTAAATTTGAAATGTTTTAAGAGGTTCTTAGTTCTTCAAGTTTTATAAAATTATATATAATTTTAGAAGATTAACTGAACGGATACAATTTTAATCTTCCTTTAAATGTATTTAAGCAATTAAGCAAAGTTTTAAAAGGGACTATTAAATAAGTACTAGCTGTAAGCCCGTTGACCTCAACGGGGGGATTTTTGTCGCATTTTTAAGAAGTCAGAAAATTAACTGGCGTGAAAAATAAATTACAAACCTATTTACTGAATAAGCCAGAAATTCTTAAAGTAAAAGAAATATATCTCGGGGCATATATCTACAGCCCTGCCCTGCAGTATTTAAATTGTATATAATATATTTTTTAGAATAATTAAAATATTTAAGTTTGCTAACAAATATATTTCGTAGAAGAAGAAATAGACATCGGGGCATATATCGAGAGCCCTGCAGTATTTAAATTGTAAATTATTTAGTTTTTGGAATAATGTTTAAGTTTGCTAACAATCATTTTTCGTAGTAGCAGAAATCGACCTCGGCTCATATATCGACAGCCTTGCAGTATTTAAATTGTAAATTATTTATTTTTTGGAATAATGTTTAAGTTTGCAAACAATCATTTTTCGTAGTAGCAGAAATAGAACTCGTAAATTATTTAATTTTTGGAATAATGTTTAAGTTTGCTAACAATTATTTTTCGTAGTAGCAGAAATAGACCTCGTAAATTATTTAATTTTTGGAATAATGTTCAAGTTTGCTAACAATTATTCTTCGTATTAGCAGTAATCGACTTCGGCGCATATATCGACAGCCCAGCATTTTTTAAATTGTTAATTATTAATTTTTTGGAATAATGTTCAAGTTTGCTAACAATCATTTTTCGTAGTATATATATTGTATTCAACTAATTTTCATGTACGCTAGCAAATATATTTCGTAGAAGAAGAAAAACACCCGAGGACATTAGTACGGACATATTTGTGATTATTTTATCGACTATTAATATATAGATATGCAGTACAAATTTTGCTTACAAAAAAAAAATGGACGAATAATTTTTATTCAATAAATATTTTATATGTTTTTTACGGTACGACAGAAAATTTACAATATTTCACATCATCAGTAATTGATTATTCTAGGTTGATGTTAAATTGATAACTAAAGTATATTTTGAATAAAAGCTAGCAAGATTTGACAAAAATGTAATTTTTGAGAGAACTAAAATTTGTTTATTTTTTGGGAAAAAAACTTTACGTGTCTTTTTTCACAAGTAGATAGTAATTTTAAATAAACTCATCGATTACCGAATCCTTTATTATTGAGATTGAATAGGAAAACATTATTGAGATCTAATTCATTTGTTAAATTACAAAGTCATACTTTTTTTTTACCATGTCCGCTCCCAATGTGAAGCATATGGACTACTAATGGAGTTTATCTCAACAGAAGTGTTTCTACGAGAACTGCTTGTTACTCAGTTGCTCAACCTCTTTTTTCCAAAGAGAGTAGGAATAGAATGAAAGGGCTAGGACTGGACTAGCGGTTAGCTAATTGCTCTCGATACGTCACGTTCATAGGATAGAATGGGTGGTAGGGGGGAATTCAAGACATCACATACATCCATGCCTTTGAACTGAAAATCATAAATCGATTGAAAAACCAATTTATAAAACTGCCCGTACTAGGATTTGAGCCCGTGACCTCCGTAGTGGAAGCCAACGACGTTGACCACTCGACCACACAAACGACAAAAGTAAATAAAGTAAAATATATCAAAGCCCTCTTAGTTAAAGCACTCATATATTGAAAGCTATTAACTAACTCCACCTTTAAAACATTTAATTTATTTTAATATTTTTAATTGAATTCGATTTAATGCAAAAATATCGGTAAGCACGTTCATACTTAATAATACATTGATGCGAAAATGTTTAAAAGACCCCCAATAGATTGTGGATATATCTAGTTATTAATTAAATACGTTTTTCGGATGGGGACCTCTATTATAATAGTTCAACTCACAATAAATAAAAAATCATATTACCGCGTAAACACAAAATTATAATGGGAGCTTATTTACTATTTTAGAATGCATATGTTTCATTATTTGTTCTTCGTTCTGCAACCAGAAATCATTTAAGCTGGCTAAATTATGCAATGCGTAAATACTGTTTAACAGAGCGTTGTGTGAAGTGTCAGTCGCAGTGTCGTACTCATATGAAATGAACTTTATAATGATTAGATTGCTGTTTTTTTTATAAAATAAATGTATTATGCGATGGACAAAATAATCCAAACGACGTCATTTTAATATGTTCTGTTTTCTTCGTTTGTCTCCAATAAATTTTTAACAATAAACGAAAATCCAATAAATTCATAGATCATTTGCAAAAAATAATCATTTTCTCCTTGTTCTCACCGAAAAATATTAATAATGCGACCGGTTGTCATAACAAATCTTATATTTGGAAACGTTTTTTTTTTATATAATATATACATAGGAAGCAGCAAATATAATATTTTACACACTTATTCGAATATCTTAGGTTTTACTTTTTATATAATTTTTCAACACTCCGATGACATTTAAACTAAGGGTTCTTTCTCTATGTAACGCAGTGGTTTTCCTCGGCATTAATTATGATTCAAATCAAAATGTATTCTCAAAATTTTAATTTTGTTTCTCTTTCAAAACGGTTGATTTTTTCCTAGAAAACATTATTGGTTTGTCTTTATCTTAGGCTATTTTTTAATGCAATGTATCGGGTACCGTAACACTCATAAGTTAATGTAATAATAGAAGACATTATCAGGTCCATATATTTATTCTGTGGCCGGGTGATATATTGTTCCTTTTTTTTAAAGACAGGTCGAACAACAAAAAAACGTTTATTGAGATACTTCAATTAGAAAACCATATGCTTTAACATTGATAAAGGACATGGATTAGAAAACAAAGTTGGACAACAAGTGAGCTCCGGCACTTTTTTTATACATATAAATAAGTTATTTTAAGCTTGATATACGTAATCATGCTGAGTAAAATATTTGACAGTATTTGTCATTTTTTTAAGATTTTCACAAAAACACTGTACGCTATTTTGGAGAGTAGAATATGTATCAATGGCTCAAAACTGCGTTGTTGCAGCATATTTGCGCTGAGGTGTGGATAGACAAAACATAATCAGCTTACATACAAACGGCATTATCATTCCAGTTGTAAGCCACAAAACCAATATGTGAATGAAAATAATGACATATTTCAAAAGCGTTCACCGCAGAATTAATACGCTTTTCAAATATTCTAAACTATGTACTAGTATTTTTCAAAGAGCAGTATTTATAATATTGACACTGTACTTTTTTTTTGATTTATGGTTTTTATTTCCTGTCTTGCATAAATATTTTTTAAAGAATGAGTAATTAATGTTAAAGCTTCTATAAAACTTTGATAAAAAATTTCGAGCAATTTTTAATTCGAGCATTTGACGTTCGAGGAATTGATTATTCGAGAAACTTGTTATTCGAGCTATTTCCATTCGAGGAATTGCATTCGAGCAATTTGCACTCGAGCAATTTACCGGCTCCCATGCAAGATAAACTTATGTGTGTTTTTTTTGGTCACTCGAGACCAACTTGAAGAGAAGAAGCATCACAAACACTTGTGTTCAAGATCTACTGAATCGTTAGGACAAGGCTCTTACCAACTACACCAAAAAGAACAACTTAAAATACTTAGTGTTGACGATTACTATTTATTTATTACAGCTCAAAGATACAATTTGGAAATGTCACCGAACTCGTTTATTATACAGTTGCAATAAAAATAAATGGTTCACGGAAATACTGTCTTGCTAAAACGTCTGAAGACCGAAATTCATAACGTTTTTCCTTAGCATTCCGTACCTCTGTATAAATTATTTGTTTCATATTGACAGTCCGAGGAAGAAACTCGGCAACTGTGAATTTGAACGCACGAACGTGATTCTCAACTATGTCAATATACAATAGAATTCAACCAATGTGCACTTTTAATACGCAAGTGAACGTGAGAAACCTGGACCTTCGACTCAATAGGTATCCAAAAACAAGTTTTCATTTAGTGATGAATAAAAATTGTGTTGAAATTAAAAAGAACACAGACAGAGAGAAACAATCACATACATCAAAGCACACAAAATCGATTTCCTTTTCGACAAATGAGTTTTCCAAATAGATTTTCGCAATGCCGAGAATTGTATATTTCAAGAACAAAGGCGCAAATAAGAAATTTTAACGGGAAAACAGTTTTTCAAAATTTCATTTCGACTTTGACAAAACGTCCGTAAGATGTTTTGCTAAATAATTTTGTCGACCTCGATTTGAGAAATGCCATTAACCAAATTGCTTGGATTGAAACTTACGTGTTGTGTCTAAAAAATTGCTAGACACAAAAATAAAATCGGTGATAAATTTATGGAAAATCTTAGCTATTCTATACAAAAGTAGGTTGATTAGTCTATCGCGACATAAAATATAGATGGTTTTTGTTTGTCGTTTATATATACAGCCTGCTACTTTAGTCGAAACATCAAAGCTTCAATTAGATTTCAGATAGTGGTAGATTTTATCTTTGACTAAATTAAATATCAAATAAATTTGATACAAGATGATTATTGGAGTTTTCGATTCATTTCGTTTTTATGCGGCTTTGTTTAATTCTTTGATATGATATGGAATTTAAAAATATTTGAGACATTGAAACTTTCCCGTATTATTAAGTAACTTTCACCATTTTTCAAAAATAAATAAAACACTTACTTTAATGAACAATTTAACCAATATTACAAAAAAAAGCAATAAAAACAGTGTCGAAACGCTTCGAGCTTTAAGTATGTTTCATTTACATTTCATTATTTTGTATGTAAAAGAATATTTAAAAATCATAAAAACAGGAAGACAAAAAAGAAATAATTCAGACGGTCTGTTAATATTATATGCAACGATATCTAGGATAAGAATAAGAATCTTTAGGGTTATTTAATATCATGTTAAATAAATCATGTTTGATTTATGTCGGAAAATGTCTCAAACGTTTTGGAAACAGTACACAGCCAGTGTCTGATATGACTCGGAAGGAATCGGAAAATTATAAATAAATGACCGATTTTAACAGTAAGGGGTGTTGAGTTTCACAATTTTCGAAAGCCATGTCAATCGTCAAGACAGTAAGGAGTGTCGCCCCTAAGAATGTCGGATCCCTTCAACCATGGTTTGAAATAATGCTATAGAGTGTGTGATATGTGAAGAAATTACGAAAATTGTTGAGAAACAATGTCTAATATTTGAGGATTCACCATAATGAAGACAGTCAAAGTGGTGTCATGCCACGAAGGTTGAAATCATCATAAATATGATGGGTTGCCGAAATGTGTATCAAATTCATCAACCTCCGAGCTCGTCAATCCCAAATCACCTCATTAATGTAGGCCTCTGCAGAATGTAGCAACTACAATAATGTATGGAATCTGCAAGCATAAGAAGAGACTTCATTATTTCACATAAAGTTCAATGTAGTTTCATCTTCCATTTTTTTCAAATAATACTAATTAAGAAGAGTACCTGTTAGAGATAAACTCTTACAAGTGATACAACAATATACATACTGACATTATTTCTAACTCCAGACAATAAATGAATTTTATTTCCATGTATTGACAACTCAACATTCCACAAGCTCGCCAATAGTAAGCACTGTTGCTTATATTCACAGTTAATTGAATATATCGAAAAACACTTTTCCAACATTTATTGAATGAGACATGAATATTTCAATAATTCAATGTATGGATGTTGTACCAATAAAATATATCTTATATACAACTTATATATTCTCGTCTTGCACGGACTTATAACACGTTTTTCTTGTAAAAACTAAGCCAGTATCAACATGCGGCATAGGCGAAAAGAAAATACTACATAAACTTACCACCAACCAATAATCCACCTACTCGCTAAGAAACTGTTTTTATAATTATATCACTTTTCATTTTCTTTTACTTTTTTTAAAAAAACCGTTACTTTTGTAATTCCACACGTTAAAATATCACCTAAATAACGGAACGAAACCAACGAGTAACAATATTTGATCATATATCACGATTCTGTTTAAATTTACACGTGTCGAAAAAGTTACACCATGTTGAAAATAAGTGATACAAAGTTGATTTTATCCATTGATTTATGGCGCACAATAGTTGCGGTGAACCTTTATTTTAGCCCGGTAAAGTGAGGTAGCAATTATTGTTTGTTTCCAAAGCGCTTTATTTACGAGGGTAAAAAAAAGAAAAGTTCTCACGTAATTAAAGTTACTCTATGGCAAATAATTGCTTTCTTGTAAAAAATAATTTATCATGGTCAAGTTTTTTAATTTATTTTGTATTTAAAATACAGATATTTTAAATCTCTATTATCTCAAAAACCTGTAATTTAATAAACTATATTAATATATTGCAGCCATTTTAGAGCAAAATTCCAATTTATATACATATATTGAATAAACCATCCTTAGTCAAAGAAATAATAACACGCGTATCTGTTTCGAATAATAAAATATTTTATAGAAGTTGACATCATTTAATATATTTGGTAAGTACTCAGTTTTGAAATAGTTTTTTAAAAAATAATTCAGATATTCGTTGAATATCGATTCATTTATTTTTTACAAGCGATACATATTATCAAATATTATATTATTTAAACATTTGTTCCAACTATCGATAGCCAAAATAACAGTAGCATATAAAAACATGTTACGTCTTTGTTTCACTATAAATACAGAATTACTGCAAAAAGAGAGGTTGACCAAATAAATAAAAAGCAATTTTTGTAGATTTTTTTTGTTAACATACGTTTATTAGAAGACCATTTGGTCCACATTAGGAGCGAACATTGTTCAAAGATATTTTAATAAAAAATAACATATTCAGCTCTTATCAAGTTACCCTCAAACATATTCTCAAATAAATATTCTAAATTCTTAATAATTCAAATAAATTATATACAATACTTTTATACTGACTTATATTACGGTGAAAGTGAGAAGATTTTAATTTTCGTGGCGTAACAAACCTTATTGATAGAACAATGATGATTCATCAGTGAAACTTCGTCACTGTTCCTACAGTTGAAGCCTAACGTAGGAGACTCGTGTGAGTGCCAAAACAGTCTGTTTACTCTGAACTATACGGAAATTAGGCTGAAAACTTATTACACTGATCACTTTAAGGCACATGCTAACTTTCATAGCTGTCAGTTTTAATATGCATTGCATTAATGATCCCCAAGAATAGAATGAAAATTAGTAAACTGAATGACAGATTATAACTAATCTTTAATGTAGAGAGGCTTCAACTACTTTTCTTTGTGGACCTACATACTTATTATTATCACACCATACACTCCGCTTCTTAATTCTTTCCGTTGACGGCAACAAGCTAACAACTAGTAACATTAAATAAAATTACGTTACAAATCGCTCATAAATAACATCAGATAACCTTAGATATTTTTGAATATTTGCCACTACTCCATATTTAGTCATTTTTATTATAAAATAATAGAATGATTTCCTAAAAACTCTTTTAGGTTTTTTAAATTTTATTCTAAGAAAATAAATAATCTTACACGTTCTTTTCCATCTCCTTTGTAACTCCTTAAAGTATTCATATTAATTTCACCACATTTGTATAAGAATGATTCTTTAAAAAGCCAAAACTTATCGTTACATGTCATATTGAAATTGTCTAAAACAGAAATTTTCTTTGAATACGAAAAAAAATATAAACGTTTTTTATTTACTCTTAAAAAATATTAAGATTTTATAAACCTTAGTTTTTCAAGCAATGCTCAAAGCTCTATTGTGTAAGAGACAATGTATTTTTGTATTTCTTAACAAAAGATCGACTCGTTTGGGTGCTTCAAAAAAAAGCACTGTATTTCATAGATCAATTTTAAGAAATTGGTAGAGTAGAACCTATTTTTATTTTTTTCAGCAACAAATAATTTACGCAATATCTAATATGTTAGAATAGAAGCTACAGACAAAAACAAATAAAGACAAATCCTTAATAGTCTATAATAATCTCAATATTTTTAGACTACAAAAACATAAAAAATACTCTTTTTAATCATTATATTATTATTGAAGGTTACAACTAGGGTATCCAATCCTTGGGCCATTTTCCATTGATAAATTTTCATAATCCCGGGATTAAGATTTTTTCACCGAAGAATGTTAATCATTTTCGCTTTTGTCTAATTTCGTTTGTCAAATGATCACTTACAAGCAAACATTTCTAATTGATTTAGAGTTTATAATATGTTTTTCGTTTTTATTCTTTCCATACATTTTGTTTGGCATTTAATAACGGGTCGTTGGTACAATTTAAAATTGGCGATCTTCAGTACTTATTATTTCATCAGTATCCTATCAATGATGATTCAGCGACTAGTTTTAAACCAGTTCTCGATTAAGTATTGTTGAAATTTTAGTTTTTAGATATTATTCGTCCATTTACTATAGATTGAAAGCCAAATAAAACATTCACAATTAATCGTGATTGTTTTTGAATAAGCTTTTTTGATTTTAGAATCATTTCTCAAGTAATGGAAATATCATATACGACCCAAAAACGAAAACTTATATTATCCTTTTTATACTGACGTATTTTTATTGAGTTAATAAATCAATTGAATGGGTATCAATAATAAGTTAATAACGTTTTCAAAAAGAGGTTTTTAGGTTTAGTTATTCTGAAGTAGAAGCCTCTTTCAAATTATTTTTTATTTCAAAGCAATCATTTATTTATGACTTATAAATTACTTTCAGATTCCAAGCAATGAAAAAAATATCTTTATGAAGACTTATTAACGTCGTCGATGCCGTATAAAAATGAATTGAAAATATCTGATATAAAATACTAATATTATGACATTTTTTTTGCGAGAAATATAACAAAAATAGGTTTTTTCATTTAAGTGACATTTATGATATAATTAAGTTACTACTAAAGAATTTATTTCTACAAAAAAAATGAAAATTTACGATAACTATTTTGTTATTATACCATCGTCAATAAATATTATAGAGTGATAACGATGGCGTGGTTCTGAAATAACTATCACTTAAGTTACATAAATATATTAAAAAGTTAAATACATGGCTTTTTTTCTTAAGCATACCATTTTTTATTTAATTGGTATACAATAAAGAAATTTTTGGCATAGAAACGTCTTGCTTCGACTAACGCTTTTTGTAGTATATTTTTCTTAATTTTGCAGTACCTCGTGTGTGTCAATAATTTATTTATTATATGAAAACGATATGATAATAATTGTCTCAAATAAACGATGTTTTAGGATATATGGCAATGATTAGCAGTTCAAATTATCAGATCTTATAGAAACCTTTTTCAACTGTGTGTGGCACTTCAACCTGCATTTTTTTTATGTAAACACATGAGAGGAAACATTTTCGGCATACAATAATTGTGTTAAGTTAATCAAAATAAACCAACTGCAAATTCGCAGAATAAAGGTATTGAGCTTTAAAGTTTTGAATCTTTTTTTTATATACTAATGAAAATGTTATGAATGTTAATGGTTCTTTTAAAACTGTATCCATCTTTATTATCACTTGTTATTAATATTTTTTATAACAGATGATTTGTATTTGATTCATTTTTCATAAAAAAATATTACCTTCAAAAATTCTTCAGCTTAATAAAAAGTAGCTAACACAAATAAAACATGGCGTAAGTCGTGTTTTATTGCACTGGGCGGATTGTGTACTAAAGTATAAAATATGACCTCTACTTCTAGTACGTTGTGAACACTAGCAACAATAATCCGGAAAATAATATAACAAGTTGCTTAAAACATAATTCAGTCCCAGGCATTTCACACCATATCACCAAATTTAAATGTAAATCGATTTTTGACAGCGAAAAATAATGTCAATCTTTGAACAGACGAAACTGCTTTGGCAAGATCTCCAAAGCAATGGCAGTGATGGTATGATGAAGTGAATAAAATATTTTATCGTACATTAAAAGTTTTAATAAAAATCTGGCACAGCAATCAAATAAACTCATTATTTTATTTATCATAAAAAAAATAGTTTTAACACTAAAAATTGAATCAAGCCGGCTTTCCAAAATGAAAGCTTACGCTGATTTTAAAAAAAATAAAGATTTGCATCGGCATCATAAATATCTGTTTTTTTTTAATCATATATTTATAATAATCTCAAACAATTTATAGAGAAGGGCATTGGGATAGTCGGTAAACTTCATTAGTTCCATCATTCAACTCGTATTATATCCAAAAAATAAATGCTTCGTATTTTTTGTTGAAATTCTCATTTGGGTGTATTAAGAGTAGACTAAGTCGGAGATCAATATTGATTTATTTTAATTATCATATCGTTCAAGCATTAAATTACTGCTCCTGAGACTCTCATTGCAATTGTTATTCAGCGATTGAAGCTGCTGCTTATTAACGACGGGATAAGTTTACTATTTATCATGACAAGATGCACTAAAAATATTACGGGTAGGTGTATGTATATTACTAAATTAAGCTTGCTTCTGGGAGCAGTTAACGCAGTTAAATTATCACTAAGTTATTGACTTTAGTAATGTAGCATTTAAGATCACTTTGTTAAAAAATCCTAAATTATAATTATGTTTGTAATTACCATCAGTCATCAGGTGTTTGACATTGTAATTCTGTGTAATTATAGAATCACTTCTACTGTAATTTGTATACTCTTTTTAATGACAATTGTTGTTTACACCTTATCATTTCATTTTTTTTTGTATAAATAGCACTGTTAAATTATATTTTTTATCAGTTGGCAATACTCGCCATGAGCGAAACCGGTCCTGACCTTTATAAATAAATTACCAAAGAATATTGTGTTTTTTCTTAATATAATGCCTTTCCACCAAGTATTGACAGTGAACACCCTAAAAGTAGTATATTATTAAGTTTTTGGATTTGACTAATAAACTCCTAAAGCAGATTTTAAATCACAAAAAAACCTCTCTCTTTATTGTAAACTCACGAATCACACTACATATCCAAATAGAGTGGCGGCCGGTCAATATGGCATTGGATCAATGCACCTCTTGTATATGCAGGGGTGGTTATAATTTATGAAATAATATTCAAGCATAACATTTATACCATTCACTTATTTATAATTATTCATGTTTTTACTGTTTAAAAAATAAAATAAAATAAAATGTTTTAAAATATTTATTATAGACAATATCTTTTACTTTTCAAAGATCGCTTACTTTTCTGATATTGTGCTAGACATTGAGGTCACGGTATACTTACTACGTACTTATGTGTATGCTTATACTTTTGTATGTACTTCCTTTTTTAACTTGACTTTTTACGCTTCTCAGATGCCGTGAAGTGGAGCTTATTAGATTTTCTCAAAGCGTACAAAACTTCCTAGATAATATACGATACAAGAACTACTTACAAGCGTCACGGGCGATACTTTTGGTGTCCGCTACGTATCACATCACGTTACTATAAAAATCATGTTTTGACATTTTGGATGACACTGGCTTTACAAGTATATTGTGTCATCTTTGTGTGACGCAACTCTACTAAATCTTAATGATTTAATAATTTTATTAAGCTTAAGTAATTTTATTCAAATACTATTTTTAACATATAAGTATGTTCGACGAATAACGATACACCATAAAAACTATCTTAACATTAATAGCCGATAAGGTCCGTCTGTAAGGACGTCCGCAGTAAGGTACAGACCAATGATTTCGATTTATTCTGAACAGCACATTTTTGAAATGTTGTTCTATCCAATGGGAGCGGCTTATTTTAAACCGGGCGTGAATGTTCTGATATCGCCACGTTTGAAAATTTGATATTTCTTGGTGTAGAGCTAAAGTATTGTATCACCATACATCATAATATTCGAATAATCAAAGACTTTAATTCGACTATTGCAAACTATGATTATAGGGCTATCGAAATGAATCGTCTGATCGTGTGAGTCGATGTGAGACTAATATTTTTTGGAGCGGATTTGATCAATTGAATCATAATGATGAATCTTTTCACGTCTGACCTTGAAAATCTGTTAGAATTCTTTAATACATTAAGAATATTCAAATTATGATATGGATATATGATAGAATAATATTTTGCTTTTTTCATACACTTGGACAAAATGTGCAACTGATTTTTTATTGAAAAATTGGATTTGATCTTTTGATTTTTATTGGAAATAATTGTTAAATAATTTAAAATCCGAAAAATAATTGTTGGCAAACTTAAACATTATTCCAAAAATTAAGTCATTTACAAAATTTCTGCTACTACGAAAAATGGTTGTTAGCAAACTTGGACATTATTCCAAAAATTCAATAATTTACGAAATTTCTGCTCCTACGAAAAATGGTTGTTAGCAAACTTTTAACATTATTCCAAAAATTCAATAATTTACGAAATTTCTGCTACTACGAAAAATCGTTGTTAGCAAACTTAAACTTTATTCCAAAAATTGAATATTTTACGAAATTTATGCTACTACGAAAAATGGTTGTTAGCAAACTTAAACATTATTCTAAAAATTGAATATTTTACGAAATTTCTGCTACTACGAAAAATGGTTGTTAGCAAACTTGGACATTATTCCAAATATTAAATAATTTACGAAATTTCTGCTCCAACGAAAAATGGTTGTTAGCAAACTTGAACATTATTCCAAAAATTCAATAATTTACGAAATTTCTGCTACTACGAAAAATGGTTGTTAGCAAACTTCAACATTATTCCAAAAATTAAATAATTTACGAAATTTCTGCTACTACGAAAAATGGTTGTTAGCAAACTTGGACATTATTCCAAATATTCAATAATTTACGAAATTTCTGCTACTACGAAAAATGGTTGTTAGCAAACTTAAACTTTATTCCAAAAAATCAATAATTTACGAAATTTCGGCTACTACGAAAAATGGTTGTTAGCAAACTTCAACATTATTCCAAAAATTAAATAATTTACGAAATTTCTGCTACTACGATAAATGGTTGTTAGCAAACTTGGACATTATTCCAAAAATTCAATAATTTACGAAATTTCTGCTCCTACGAAAAATGGTTGTTAGCAAACTTGGACATTATTCCAAAAATTCAATAATTTACGAAATTTCTGCTCCTACGAAAAATGGTTGTTAGCAAACTTTTAACATTATTCCAAAAATTCAATAATTCACGAAATTTCTGCTCCTACGAAAAATGGTTGTTAGCAAACTTGAACATTATTCCAAAAATTCAATAATTTGCGAAATTTCTGCTACTACGAAAAATAGTTGTCAGCAAACTTGAACATTATTCTAAAAATTAAGTAATTTCCGAAGTTTCTGCTACTACGAAAAATTGTTGTTAGCAAACTTAAACATTATTCCAAATATTAAATAATTTACGAAATTTCTGCTAACTATAAAAATAAAATAAATTAAAATAAAATAAAATAAAATAAAATAAAATAAAATAAAATAAAATAAAATAAAATAAAATAAAATAAAATAAAATAAAATAAAATAAAATAAAATAAAATAAAATAAAATAAAATAAAATAAAATAAAACAAAATAAAATAAAATAAAATAAAATAAAATAAAATAACATAGAATAAAATAAAATAAAATAAAATAAAATAACATAAAATAAAATAAAATAAAATAAAATAAAATTAAATACCATAAAATAAAATAACATAAAATTAAATTAAATTAAATACTATGCAACAAAAATCTCACGTTGCTGGGCAACGGGCTTACAGCTAGTCTATATATTAATAGCCGATAAGGTATGTTTGGACGTCCATTTCACACCTTCCATTTCTCCACTTTTTTATTCATACTAAATTTATATATTAAAAGTCGATAAAATAATCACTCGCTTTTCACTTTTCACAAATGTGTGCGTACTGATGATGTCCTCGAGACATCTTCTTCTTCTACGAAATGTATTTTGTTCGCGTACATTTTCAAATTAATAGATAATGAAATGAAATAAAATATAATTCAATAATTTGCAATTTAAAAACTGCAGGGCTGTCGATATATGCGCCGTGGTCGATTTATGGTACTACGAAAAATGATTGTTAGCAAACTTTAACATTATTTCAAATATTAAATATTTTACGAAATTTCTACTCCTACGAAAAATGGTTGTTAGCAAACTTGAACATTATTCCAAAAATTAAATATAAACGAAATTTATGCTACTACGAAAAATGGTTGTTAGCAAACTTAAACTTTATTCCAAAAGTTGAATAATTTACGAAATTTATGCTACTACGAAAAATGGTTGTTAGCAAACTTGAACTTTATTCCGAAAATTCAATAATTTACGAAATTTCTGCTACTACGAAAAATGGTTGTTAGCAAACTTAAACTTTATTCCAAAAGTTCAATAATTTACGAAATTTATGCTACTACGAAAAATGGTTGTTAGCAAACTTAAACATTATTCCAAATATTAAATAATTTACGAAATTTATGCTACTACGAAAAATGGTTGTTAGCAAACTCAAACTTTATTCCAAAAATTGAATATTTTACGAAATTTATGCTACTACGAAAAATGGTTGTTAGCAAACTTAAACTTTATTCCAAAAGTTGAATTTTTTACGAAATTTATGCTACTACGAAAAATGGTTGTTAGCAAACTTAAACATTATTCCAAATATTAAATAATTTACGAAATTTATGCTACTACGAAAAATGGTTGTTAGCAAACTTAAACATTATTCCAAAAATTAAATATTTTACGAAATTTCTGCTACTACGAAAAATGGTTGTTAGCAAACTTAAACTTTATTCCAAAAGTTCAATAATTTACGAAATTTATGCTACTACGAAAAATGGTTGTTAGCAAACTTAAACATTATTCCAAATATTAAATAATTTACGAAATTTATGCTACTACGAAAAATGGTTGTTAGCAAACTTGAACATTATTCCAAAAATTAAATATAAACGAAATTTATGCTACTACGAAAAATGGTTGTTAGCAAACTTAAACTTTATTCCAAAAGTTGAATAATTTACGAAATTTATGCTACTACGAAAAATGGTTGTTAGCAAACTTGAACTTTATTCCAAAAATTCAATAATTTACGAAATTTATGCTACTACGAAAAATGGTTGTAAGCAAACTTAAACATTATTCCAAATATTAAATAATTTACGAAATTTATGCTACTACGAAAAATGGTTGTTAGCAAACTTAAACATTATTCCAAAAATTCAATAATTTACAAAATTTCTGCTTCTACGAAAAATGGTTGTTAGCAAACTTGAACATTATTCCAAAAATTGAATATTTTACGAAATTTATGCTACTACGAAAAATGGTTGTTAGCAAACTTAAGCATTATTCCAAATATTAAATAATTTACGAAATTTATGCTACTACGAAAAATGGTTGTTAGCAAACTTAAACATTATTCCAAAAATTAAATATTTTACGAAATTTCTGCTACTACGAAAAATGGTTGTTAGCAAACTTAAACTTTATTCCAAAAGTTCAATAATTTACGAAATTTATGCTACTACGAAAAATGGTTGTTAGCAAACTTAAACATTATTCCAAATATTAAATAATTTACGAAATTTATGCTACTACGAAAAATGGTTGTTAGTAAACTTAAACATTATTCCAAAAATTCAATAATTTACGAAATTTCTGCTTCTACGAAAAATGGTTGTTAGCAAACTTAAACTTTATTCCAAAAATTGAATATTTTACGAAATTTATGCTACTACGAAAAATGGTTGTTAGCAAACTTAAACACTATTCCAAATATTAAATAATTTACGAAATTTATGCTACTACGAAAAATGGTTGTTAGCAAACCTAAACATTATTCCAAAAATTGAATATTTTACGAAATTTATGCTACTACGAAAAATGGTTGTTAGCAAACTTAAACTTTATTCCAAATATTAAATAATTTACGAAATTTCTGCTTACTATAAAAATAAAATAAATTAAAATAAAATAAAATAACATAAAATAAAATAACATAAAATAAAATAATATAAAATAAAATAAAATAAAATAAAATAACATAAAATAAAATAAAATAGAATAAAATTAAATAAAATTAAATAAAATAAAATAAAATAAAATAAAATAAAATAAAATAAAATAAAATAAAATAAAATAAAATAAAATTACACAACATAACATAACATAAAATAAAATAAAATAAAATAAAATAAAATAAAGTAAAATAAAATAAAATACAATGCAACAAAACACAATGCAACAAAAATCTCACGTTGCTGGGCAACGAGCTTACAGCTAGTCTATATATTAATAGCCGATAATGTATGTTTGGACGTCCATTTCACACCTTCCAGTCTCCACTTTTTTATTCATACTAAATTTATATATTAAAAGTCGATAAAATAATCACTCGCTTTTCACTTTTCACAAATGTGTGCGTACTGATGATGTCCTCGAGACATCTTCTTCTTCTACGAAATGTATTTTGTTTGCGTACATTTTCAAATTAATAGATAATGAAATGAAATAAAATATAATTCAATAATTTGCAATTTAAAAACTGCAGGACTGTCGATATATGCGCCGTGGTCGATTTATGGTACTATGAAAAATGATTGTTAGCAAACTTGAACATTATTCTAAATATTAAATAATTTACGAAATTTCTGCTCCTACGAAAAATGGTTGTTAGCAAACTTGAACATTATTCTAAATATTAAATAATTTACGCAATTTCGGCTACTACGAAAAATGGTTGTTAGCAAACTTGAACATTATTCCAAAAATTCAATAATTTACGAAATTTCTGCTTCTACGAAAAATGGTTGTTAGCAAACTTAAACTTTATTCCAAAAATTGAATATTTTACGAAATTTATGCTACTACGAAAAATGGTTGTTAGCAAACTTAAACATTATTCCAAATATTAAATAATTTACGAAATTTATGCTACTACGAAAAATGGTTGTTAGCAAACTTGAACTTTATTCCAAAAATTCAATAATTTACGAAATTTCTGCTACTACGAAAAATGGTTGTTAGCAAACTTAAACTTTATTCCAAAAGTTCAATAATTTACGAAATTTATGCTACTACGAAAAATGGTTGTTAGCAAACTTAAACATTATTCCAAATATTAAATAATTTACGAAATTTATGCTACTACGAAAAATGGTTGTTAGCAAACTCAAACTTTATTCCAAAAATTGAATATTTTACGAAATTTATGCTACTACGAAAAATGGTTGTTAGCAAACTTAAACTTTATTCCAAAAGTTGAATTTTTTACGAAATTTATGCTACTACGAAAAATGGTTGTTAGCAAACTTAAACATTATTCCAAATATTAAATAATTTACGAAATTTATGCTACTACGAAAAATGGTTGTTAGTAAACTTAAACATTATTCCAAAAATTCAATAATTTACAAAATTTCTGCTTCTACGAAAAATGGTTGTTAGCAAACTTGAACATTATTCCAAAAATTGAATATTTTACGAAATTTATGCTACTACGAAAAATGGTTGTTAGCAAACTTAAACATTATTCCAAATATTAAATAATTTACGAAATTTATGCTACTACGAAAAATGGTTGTTAGCAAACTTAAACATTATTCCAAAAATTAAATATTTTACGAAATTTCTGCTACTACGAAAAATGGTTGTTAGCAAACTTAAACTTTATTCCAAAAGTTCAATAATTTACGAAATTTATGCTACTACGAAAAATGGTTGTTAGCAAACTTAAACATTATTCCAAATATTAAATAATTTACGAAATTTATGCTACTACGAAAAATGGTTGTTAGTAAACTTAAACATTATTCCAAAAATTCAATAATTTACGAAATTTCTGCTTCTACGAAAAATGGTTGTTAGCAAACTTAAACTTTATTCCAAAAATTGAATATTTTACGAAATTTATGCTACTACGAAAAATGGTTGTTAGCAAACTTAAACACTATTCCAAATATTAAATAATTTACGAAATTTATGCTACTACGAAAAATGGTTGTTAGCAAACTTAAACTTTATTCCAAAAATTGAATATTTTACGAAATTTATGCTACTACGAAAAATGGTTGTTAGCAAACTTAAACTTTATTCCAAAAGTTCAATAATTTACGAAATTTATGCTACTACGAAAAATGGTTGTTAGCAAACTTAAACTTTATTCCAAAAGTTCAATAATTTACGAAATTTATGCTACTACGAAAAATGGTTGTTAGCAAACTTAAACATTATTCCAAATATTAAATAATTTACGAAATTTATTCTACTACGAAAAATGGTTGTTAGCAAACTCAAACTTTATTCCAAAAATTGAATATGTTACGAAATTTATGCTACTACGAAAAATGGTTGTTAGCAAACTTAAACTTTATTCCAAAAGTTGAATTTTTTACGAAATTTATGCTACTACGAAAAATGGTTGTTAGCAAACTTAAACTTTATTCCAAAAATTGAATAATTTACGAAATTTATGTTACTACGAAAAATGGTTGTTAGCAAACTTGAACATTATTCCAAATATTAAATAATTTACGAAATTTCTGCTCCTACGAAAAATGGTTGTAAGCAAACTTGAACATTATTCCAAAAATTCAATAATTTACGAAATTTCTGCTACTACGAAAAATGGTTGTTAGCAAACTTAAACTTTGTTCCAAAAGTTGAATTTTTTACGAAATTTATGCTACTACGAAAAATGGTTGTTAGCAAACTTAAACATTATTCCAAATATTAAATAATTTACGAAATTTATGCTACTACGAAAAATGGTTGTTAGCAAACTTAAACTTTATTCCAAAAATTGAATATTTTACGAAATTTATGCTACTACGAAAAATGGTTGTTAGCAAACTTAAACATTATTCCAAAAATTAAATATTTTACGAAATTTCTGCTACTACGAAAAATGGTTGTAAGCAAACTTGAACATTATTCCAAAAATTCAATAATTTACGAAATTTCGGCTACTACGAAATATGGTTGTTAGCAAACTTAAACTTTATTCCAAAAATTGAATATTTTACGAAATTTATGCTACTACGAAAAATGGTTGTTAGCAAACTTAAAAATTATTCCAAAAATTAATTATTTTACGAAATTTATGCTACTACGAAAAATGGTTGTAAGCAAACTTGAACATTATTCCAAAAATTCAATAATTTACGAAATTTCTGCTACTACGAAAAATGGTTGTTAGCAAACTTGAACATTATTCCAAATATTAAATAATTTACGAAATTTCTGCTCCTACGAAAAATGGTTGTTAGCAAACTTGAACATTATTCCAAAAATTAAATAATTTACGAAATTTCTGCTACTACGAAAAATGGTTGTTAGCAAACTTGAACATTATTCCAAATATTAAATAATTTACGAAATTTCTGCTACTACGAAAAATGGTTGTTAGCAAACTTAAACTTTATTCCAAAAGTTGAATTTTTTACGAAATTTATGCTACTACGAAAAATGGTTGTAAGCAAACTTAAACATTATTCCAAATATTAAATAATTTACGAAATTTATGCTACTACGAAAAATGGTTGTTAGCAAACTTAAACTTTATTCCAAAAATTGAATATTTTACGAAATTTATGCTACTACGAAAAATGGTTGTTAGCAAACTTAAACTTTATTCCAAAAAGTCAAAAATTTACGAAATTTCGGCTACTACGAAATATGGTTGTTAGCAAACTTAAGCTTTATTCCAAAAATTGAATATTTTACGAAATTTATGCTACTACGAAAAATGGTTGTTAGCAAACTTAAAAATTATTCCAAAAATTAATTATTTTACGAAATTTATGCTACTACGAAAAATGGTTGTTAGCAAACTTAAACTTTATTCCAAATATTAAATAATTTACGAAATTTCTGCTTACTATAAAAATAAAATAAATTAAAATAAAATAAAATAACATAAAATAAAATAAAATAACATAAAATAAAATAATATAAAATAAAATAAAATAAAATAAAATAACATAAAATAAAATAAAATAGAATAAAATTAAATTAAATAAAATAAAATAAAATAAAATAAAATAAAATAAAATAAAATAAAATAAAATAAAATAAAATAAAATAAAATAAAATAAAATAAAATAAAATAAAATAAAATAAAATAAAATAAAATAAAATAAAATAAAATAAAATAAAATAAAATAACACAACATAACATAACATAAAATAAAATAAAATAAAGTAAAATAAAATAAAATACAATGCAACAAAACACAATGCAACAAAAATCTCACGTTGCTGGGCAACGGGCTTACAGCTAGTCCATACTAAATTAGTGATAACTGTTGAGTCTCGGTTATATTTATTACACATTTTATATAGAAAAATGAAACACAATTTTACGTTGATAACAACGCTATAAAGCATATTGTTTTATTATGATAACGACTGGTTTTTCTCTGCGATAGAGGGATCAAAATGGTTATTTTATTGTAATAAAATTGAAAAATTAGATTTAGAGATTGTATTTATTTCCAAAGGATTTGAGATTCTAAAGATAAAATTGTATAAAATTTACTCATTCCCACTTTTATTTATTAAGATCAGAGCCGGTTTTACGAAGACAGTCTCAGTTGATAATGCTCGCCGTGAACGAAATTGATCCTGATCTTATTAAATACAAGTGAGAATCAGTACAAATGTATGTTTTATTTTTTTTATTTAATGTCTTTCCACTAAGTATTGACAGTATACACCCGAAAAAGAATTTGGCATAACTATAAATTGCTAACGAAAACATTATTTTTAATTTCATTTTTATTGTGAAAAACTCTTAGAGAATACATATATCATATCGAAATCAAATAAAAACACAATGTTAGATGATATTCAAGACAACGATTATTTTGATTCTATATTATAAGACAAAAAATATATTACCAGAAGTTTTCTGTTTGCTTAGCATAGTGTATACCGCTAAGCTAAATTAGTCAACTTCTGTGTAGAAGCAAATATTAACAAAATGTATACACACAGATATTTTGTCTTGTTTCTGAATAAAATATAAAGTAAGAAGTTTAATTATTATGAATGATCAAAAAAGCTAATCATGTTGTATGACAAGAGATTTTTTTCTAAAAAGCTGAAAGTTTTATGAAAAGGTCTCCCGACAGCAAAAACTTTTAGTAATTTCCTCTAAGTATGTTAGTTCTTTCCCGACCTTGTTTCTGGTGGGACCTTTTCTGTTTGTGACACTTTCGTGCCAATAGGAATATTTTTTGTTCGGTCAGAATCGTTATCGATTTCTGGGGGGAAGTTGTATTTTAAAATTGGAAATATTTTTGGCGAAGACGTCAGAATTATTTTGAAATTATTCAAATTATGAAAAAAAAAATACTTTAGTTTCAATGAAACGATTTCACATTAGAGTTTTGTGTATTTATTTATTTTTTTTATATTCTTTTGTATTATTATTATAAGCTTTTACTCAACTCGCTTTGTTGGTCGCCTAGAGCCAAGTGCCCTGTCGGGATTTTTTGAAATTTTACGCAAAAGTCAGTAGTTTTTTAAATAATCTCACGCCTTTAAGGAAGCATTAATAGGTGTATAATAATTATTATTAAAGCGCTACATTTATGTCATGAAATAATGCTTTAAAATCATAAGATATGATAAAATATTAGTGCTGGGGCATCGAATCTTTAACCGTCGATTGATCATCATTTTTTTTTTAAATAATAGTGACGTTTGTTACAATAAAACAGTTATCTGGTTTTCCAACATCATTATTATGCAAATTCGTTCACAATTTTAACATACTATTCGCGTTTGTCTATACAAACTATGTTTATTAGTAAATATATGGAACTTTATATGGGACGTGACAAACGTCCATGCATTTGAAATACTTGATGAAGAATCATCTCAATTAGATGCAGAGGAAGAAGACATGCCGGAACAGCATATGGACGAAAACCACTTCCAAACTGCTGAAACCGCGATGAACGTGTTCAAAAAATCACAAAATAAAATTATTCAATAAAAGCTTATTTTTTTTTAAATATTTTTATTTACAACTTGTTTTGTTTGTGGAAAACGAAAATCGTATTGGAAAAAAACTAGCAAGAATTGTTTCGATACCGGCTAAAACTTCCAAGAAAGTTGCTGAAACCATAAAATTTAATTATTTAATGATTATCGAAGAATCGAGGTAAGAAAATTACGTTCAATAGAATTTGAAAATAATTCCAAGCAAACTTCAACATACAAGGAGTACTTAGCACTGCTTCGGTTGGTTGCGTTATCTCAATCTTCTTATAATACATGTGCTTTGTCTACTATGTGATGTGGGAAATCAATCATTATCATTTTGTCGGATAACGAATGCAATATTAAGTCGACGTCGTTTCAGGTTAGATTTGTTGTTTTTTTTTATCAATTTAATACATATTTAGAAAATTGTGCCAAAACATAAGACACTACTGTTTCAATAGTATACTAGCTGTAAGCCCGTTGCCCAGCAACGTGAGATTTTTGTTGCAAAGTATTTAATTTAATTTAATTTTATATTATTTTATGTTATTTTATTTTATTTTATTTTATTTTATTTTATTTTTTTTATTTTATTTTATTTTATTTTATTTTATTTTATTTTATTTTATTTAATTTAATTTTATTTTATTTAATTTTATTTAATTTTATTTAATTTTATTTTAATTTATTTTATTTTATTTTATTTTATTTTATTTTATTTTATTTTATTTTATTTTATTTTATTTTATTTTATTTTATTTTATTTTATTTTATTGTATTTTATTTTATTTTTATTTATTTTATTTTTATTAGAAATTTCGTAAATTATTTAATTTTTGGAATAATGTTTAAGTTTGCTAACAACCATTTTTCGTAGTAGCCGAAATTTCGTTTATATTTAATTTTTGGAATAATGTTCAAGTTTACTAACAACCATTTTTCGTAGTAGCAGAAATTTCGTAAATTATTTAATTTTTGAAATAATGTTTAAGTTTGCTAACAACCATTTTTCGTAGTAGCAGAAATGTCTTAAATTATTTAATTTTTGAAATAATGTTCAAGTTTGCTAACAACCATTTTTCGTAGTAGCAGAAATTTCGTAAATTATTTAATTTTTGAAATAATGTTTAAGTTTGCTAACAACCATTTTTCGTAGGAGCAGAAATTTCGTAAATTATTTAATATTTGGAATAATGTTCAAGTTTGCTAACAACCATTTTTCGTAGGAGCAGAAATTTCGTAAATTATTTAATATTTGGAATAATGTTCAAGTTTGCTAACAACCATTTTTTGTAGGAGCAGAAATTTCGTAAATGATTTAATATTTGGAATAATGTTCAAGTTTGCTAACAACCATTTTTCGTAGGAGCAGAAATTTCGTAAATTATTTAATTTTTGAAATAATGTTCAAGTTTGCTAACAACCATTTTTCGTAGGAGCAGAAATTTCGTAAATTATTTAATATTTGGAATAATGTCCAAGTTTGCTAACAATCATTTTTCGTAGTAGCAGAAATTTCGTAAATTATTTAATATTTGGAATAATGTTCAAGTTTGCTAACAATCATTTTTCGTAGTAGCAGAAATATCGTAAATTATTATATTTTGGAATAATGTTTAAGTTTGCTAACAACCATTTTTCGTAGTAGCAGAAATTTCGTAAATTATTAAATCTTTGGAATAATGTTGAAGTTTGCTAACAACCATTTTTCGTGGTAGCAGAAATTTCGTAAATTATTATATCTTGGAATAATGTTTAAGTTTGCTAACAACCATTTTTCGTAAATTATTAAATCTTTGGAATAATGTTCAAGTTTGCTAACAATCATTTTTCGTAGTACCATAAATCGAACTCGGCGCATATATCGACAGCCCTGCAAAGGTTTCAAGTGTGCAAACAAATATATTTCGTAGAAAAAGAAAAATATCTTGGAATCATTTTTTTTGAATTGGCCACACTAAGTATTTGACATATTCTATTTTTGAATTTTCAATACAAACAAACAATCAAAGTCAAGTTTGAAATAGTTCTTTTTTCGAATGCTTAATATATATAATCTAATTTTGTCGCACCTGAAAGTTTGCCCTTTACCTCAGCGGTAAGACGTTCCGTTCATATTGCAAAGTTCCACGTTTCGAATCCGACCCGCGGCAGAAATAAAATGTGAAATAAAGTTTAGCGTTTTTTCCAGTTAAAACTATGTGCTTCTTCAGTGTAATGAAAAAATACTTCTAGTATGAATAAAAAAAATGTCGACAGTCGGGCTTGGGGATGAGGAGGGGGAGGGGAAATCGGTGACAATCATATAGAAGATGGATGACACTGAACAAAATCTGTCAAATCAGCTCCTAGCCCTATAATTATAGCTTCTAAAAATCGAATCAGTTCATTTGATTATTTAAAAAACTTCGTAGCCATGCAAATTTTGAAATAAAGTTCTCTCAATATTAATTACGATGCTTTAGTTCTAAGCCAGGAAATTTGAATTTTGAATATAAAAAGACGTCCATTCCAATTGGCCGAAAAATGTGATGTTCAAAATATGTTCAAAATAAATCGCTATCATTGGGCGAAGTGGACATCAGTACGCACACATTTGTGAAAAGTAAAAAGTGAAAAGTAAAAAGTGAAAACTTATTTTATCGGCTATTAATATATAGATTAACTAATGTTTTTTTTATATCTTTCATAAAATAAACCTTCTTGTAGAGTTGTAACATTTATTGATAATATACGTTACTTGAGTCCCTAAAAAGTGAAGTGAACCAAGTGGTATTATATGAAAAAACCCATTCGATGCGTTACAATATTCTACATTATAGAATCGTTATAATGATTTAAGCTTAGTAAGTTCACATGGTAATAGTATTTTCTTCTAAAATAAAAAATAGCCAACCGCAATAACACTAATTAAAAACGTGATTGTTTTTAAAAGTAATTTTGTTTTCACCATTTTGCTACTTGGCTCGTTTCACTTCTCAGCGGCAATTTTTTATTAAGATGTTGCTACTAGTACTTTACGTGAATCCATTATATTGATACAAAAATAATCTTTTCCGTATTATAATTACATTGAAGAGTGTATGAGTAGGTAGAATCATTAAAATAATTGTGACCCAGTAACATAAGGAGACGAAAAGAGAATTAGAGTATATATTTTTTAAAAATAGCAGTTTATTCTTATCCAGTTTTGTGACTTGCAGATTGATCAATGCTTTTGTGCGTTCATTCTTTTTTCCGCATCTTGGTATTATACAGTAATTTAATCGAATAATGTATCTATGTTCAAAAGTGTGGATTTCCGTGATGTCTACGTATTCTTTTCTCCTAAAACCAGGGAATTTTGAAAGTGATTAGCTAAATACCAGTTCAACTGAGTGGTTGAGCCACTAAATAACAAAAAAAAATCGTAGAACAGCTTCCTTTGAAATAATCTCATACGGTTATATATACCCCACATTTGGGTGAGGAGGACATTTTTTCCCACAAAAATAACGTATTATAGTTTATTACAATTTCAACATCACGCCATTGTCAAACCTACAGTTAAACAATACCCTGGTGACATGTTTGCTCCATAAATGATATTCTACCCTCTTGCGTCTTTTGATAAACTAAACAAAGGAATTTTCCAGATACAAATAGAATGAGAAATGACATAAATCCAGTCACGCACATTTTTGAACAGACTTCAAACTGATTTTATGAAGACTTTTGTTTTATAGATCGCTAGGTAGAAAATTATTGATATTTTAACACTGATAATGATTATAAATACACTCACTTCCGAAAATTATTTATTTTTCTGTCACACGCTGGGGAAAAGTATTATTTTCTTCATCGTTGTGGTGCTTTACGTATCATTTTTTCGTAAAATTTGAAACATTATTTTTAAATACGACATGTCAACTATTTTACCAGACCATATAATTACTTCACTACTGCATTACATTTAATCTATTAAGCTGTCTTTGAAACTTCAAGTATGTGTGTTTAAATTACTGAAAATTTCCACTAATGGTATATTTATTTTTATGATATGTTCTCTTGTCGTTGAAATGAAAACAATTGAGGAAAAATTGTGTACATGAGAAAGGCTTCGCGGTTGCTTCACATGATATCAGTAATATATTTTTATCGCAACAATAGCTTTCTGTTGTGCCACTGCCTCGAATTTGGATCAAATTTTAATTCTTAAAAAACTCTTTTAAAACAATTTGCTTAATTAATTAACCCTCCAGAACCGAGAGCTTTGTTTTCTATAAAAAAAATATTTTTAAGCCATATTGAAGTCACGGATAACTTTTATTCCTAACGAAAATTAAAAAAAAAAAAAACGCAAAGTCGTTGTATAGAAACTCCGCATGACTATATATTCATACTAATCTTTTTATTACCGTGTAATATTGCGTACGGACAGTAGTAAGGACGAACGTGACCGTATGGGCACCCAAACATTCGGGGTTGAAATATAGCTAAACGTAAAAATTTTAAAAATATTTACAATTTGACTTCTTCAGATCAACATAATTTCAATACAAATATATTAGCAAAATAACTGTAAATAATTTGATGTTTTGATAAAAAAAATAACTAACAGTTTCAAAACGTCCATTAAAAAAAATGGAAATTCAAAAAATCGCACGTGCTTTTGGTGGCCGTTTCTGTCCCCGCGACTGATGACTTACTGAAGTATGTACCTTTCTTAACCAAATACGAGTGAAAGCGACGATATTCAGGTAGAAAAAAAATGAATAGTGGGATCAATAGATAACGGTGTTTACTGTGACCATATGGTCACGCTCGTTCTTGGAGGGTGATAACTGGTTGTAGCATATTTGATTTGATCACCCTTTTTTTCTTACAAGTACATGATAACATTATAATATCAATGTTCGGAAATAACTTCAAAAAATTCATTTGGAGCCCACTTAATAATCATGTGTAAAAGTGTTCCAGATAATTAAACTTTTAGCCGTATTACACAAATGGGATAACATTCCAGTCAGTTGCAACGACCAAAAAATTACTCAATAAGTGTCGTATCGATATAACATAAAACTGCTTAAAAATATTATATTATTTTTGTGTTAATTTAAAATTTCGACTGAAGGTGCTTTATGGAAATGTAATAATAATTGAGAATTATTTTTATTTTGTACACTTCCATTAAATTTTTGGCCGAACACGACACGTGAGTGCGTGTGAGTGCACACTTCGAGTCCATTCGCACACTGATCAACACCGGAAGATGCCGAGAGGCGAAACCCGGGTCGTGTTCAACCAAAGATTTAATGGAAGTGAAAAAAATAAAAATAATTCTAAATTATTTTTGTGTGTTTATAAATATAGGAAAGAATTCGTTTTCTTTGAACAATGTGACAACGAATTATTTTTTCTTTTTATTTTTCGTTGAATTAATAATCATTATAAGTATATTAAATATCTTAAAGAAAGCCTTGATTGAGATCAAAACAATGTTAATTGAATACAGTAAAAAAACCTTAAATTTCATTTCACAGGGACGCAAGCCGGAAACTTTTTGATCGTTGGATTGGCGTTTAACTGTAGGCCACAGCGATCGACTGAGCATATTTACGGAAGGGAAAATCAATTGTGACAAATTTTCCACAAAAAGCCTCACACCTCTTAAACTAGGCTTTTACCTCCTTTGGAAGAGATTACCCCACGGGCTAACACCTTTTATATAAATAAACATCAAATGAAATTCTGAAACGAATTCGATTTGTTTGATATATAATTATAACATAGAGAAAAAACTGAACATTAATTTTCGAGTTTCAGTCGCTGGTAAATGACTGGTGTTTTTTCGTAGGTCAAGTTTTATTCATTCATTTGTATAACAATTCATACACATTTCAATGAGAGAAAAAATAATAGTACCATTCAATATTTTTTTAAATAAATCTAGCTCAAAGTATTATATAAAATAGTTTTGAAGTTTTACGTATTAATCCTATGTAAAAAGAAAATTATATTTATGCTGACTATCTACATTAAAATTCTATCTTAATATTTTATTTAAAAAATAAGTAATGATTAATTATAATAATTAATAAAAAAGTAATGATAAAAATTGATTAAATCAGCATTGGTTGAGTAGACACATCGTGTGTCACTTATTGTACTATTCAGCAATACAAACATATTTATTTATTACTAGTAATATAACTTTTGAAAAACACTGTCAATATTTTTTGTTTCTTCATTTTTTCAGGCGAGTCGAATAGTAACAACAGATTTATGAACTCTTTTGATGACACATTGATTTTAGAATGGACAAATTAGTATTTCTTACATCAAATTCTGTCATATAAAACCATACACAATTTAGTGAGTATTTAAATCTTCTTTAGATATCAAAGCTGCTTAAATAATACATTTAATACTTATAATATAATAAATTTATACTTATAATAACAAATTTTCACAGTATAATATTCACAGAGAAAATTTATATGCAAATAATCGATCTCTGTTACATTGAGACATAATTCTAATTTACTTTATGTCACGGTTTCTCAACTGGGGGGCATAGTATGTCCGAAGGGAGCCACACCACAGTTTTGGGGGGTCAAGGGTTAATCCTGGAAAATATAAAAAAACAAACGTATCGTTTGTTTTCATTTTAGGAAATTTGTAAATTCCTGGGTAAAATTTGCCAGCGAGCAAAATTTTTAAGGATTTGAAAACTATTTTGGAATCTTTCAATTTCTCACTTTGTCTCGAAAAAAATATGAAATTAAAAAAAGGTCACGAAACCAAAAAGGTTGAGAAACTATGCTTTATATAACCAATCAGTAAGCCGTACTGTTTTGAAGATAATTGATGCAACCAACCTTCAGCGAATGAATAGATAATAAGATTTTAGCCAATTGCGTGGTGAAAACTTTCTAAGCAATTATCTCCCACACTTTTCTTATATAGATTATAATTTATTATCTTTCTCACTATTTTTAGATACTTGTTTATGCTTTTCAATACTTCTGTTAACAATTATTCGAAAATAACTTCAACGTCACAGCCCAACATTGTAAATAATCTCTATAATTAGAAAATATTAACGAAATTTATAATATACACCTCGACTAATATTATTTTCTTTAAGGTTTTTCGTAATTGATGAGTTAGTGCTTTGCAAAGTTACGTGCCTAGTTGAAATCTTAATTTATAAAACACTGAATCGAACTTGCAGCCAATTTGGGGCCTCAGGTTTTTATTGTTATTTATATTATTACAAAGGTAAACTTTTGATCTCTCAAATGTATTTTTCGCCATTGAATTTAATATGTCTTAAATACAAAATTACAAAAAACAAAACTATTTTTGCGTTTTTTCCCAAAAACATTGTTTTGTAGTTTCGTTTTTGTCACCCGAAGCTTAGAATTGGTCAACGCTGTTTGACTTACTCAGTTTCAAATTTACGGGCTTAATTATTTGCTGGAAACTTTTATATAATGTTTTTTCAATTGTTTTATGAATTATAATAAAAATATAATGTTTACCTGCGCACTTTTCATTTGTTATTTTTAAAGAGTGACTAGTTTACTACTGGTTTTTTGTATCTCTTTTAATTTGTTCGTATAAGTAAATTCTGTCGAAATGCTCTAATAGGAATGGATTTCTTTCATATGGGAAGTAGACATGGTAGAAAAAATATATTTGAATCCATTGACAAGGAAATAAGCAAAATTATTTAATCATTATTTTCACAAAAAATACGAAGTCTAGGACTGTTTAGCGTCGATAAATAGTCACTAGCAGTTTACCGCCGCGTCAATTAAGCGCATCAACAATTTTCCGCACCCCGAAAAGATTGAATCAAATGATCGTTTGTATATTAACGAATCACCGTCAAATAGTAAGCTAACTCACTTATGGATGAATTTAAACTATTATCCTAAATTAACTTCACGCTATTGTAAGGTTCTTCTTAACCCCAATTAGACCCGTGTCTTGATCGCAGGCAAAATAATTCTGTCAAACAATTTACAAATAATTGGCAAGGCACTAGGTCTATCCCGGCAGCCAGCAGCGTGAGCATAAAGGCGCCCAATAAACATGCAAAGCTGATTCGATCAAAGTTTGGCCTGGCCACACAAAGCCCGGTGATAGGGGATCTCTAATATCACGTTGTTATTATGCAAGCCGCATTTGCGAGATGTAGCTAGCAGCGTTACACCGTCGGGCTCGTGTATTCCGAGGGTGCCAACCAGACGGAGTTATGCGGGGCACGACTTACCCTCCCTCATCAATGAAAAATAAATCACTCCCGGTTGACTAATTAATTGAAAAAGTATTGACGTTTTTGATTATTGGAAAACCAAAGTTTATTACCTAATTTTATGTTGAAAATACAGCGCACAATATAATCTAATCAAAACCTCTAAGATTGTTCAGCTTTACATCTTATAAATTCAATTATTCTTTTCTTCGTTCAATTCAATACATATTTCTAATTTATAAAAATAAATTACATTTCTTTTATCAATTTTTTATCAAATAATATGTATTTCATCAGTTATCTTTGAAGCTGCGTCTTTTATCTTATATTGGTATCCCTGAAAGCTGGGTGCGTCTTACGTTTGATGTCTAAAAATCTTTGACAAAATCACTAACGCCCTGGGTGACAGAGACGACATTTTTTTCAAAACATTCACGACATTAACCGAAATACGATTCAGTAAAATGGGAAACTTAATCCGAGTTTTCTGACTCTCTCTTGTATAGTTGTCGTTAGAGCGAAAAAAGTTTAATTGAAAAAGTGCTAAAGTTACTTTTACTAGTAAATCGATGCTTTATATTTATTTATTTAATAACGTACAACATATTAAAACTACATGTCGAAAAATATCATTTTTATTACCTTCAATATTTTGATAATTGTTAGTGTTATTTTCTTTTATTTACTCCCGTTTAGAGTGTATGCTGTAAAAATTACTTGCGTATTTTAATCAGCATCAGTAATTGTTCATTGTTTTTAAAAAAGGTTTCTTATTTCAAATAATTTTGATATGATACCGATTCATATTTATTTTAATTAGTTGGGTACATACGCATTTATCAAAATAAACGTAGACCAATACAGTTTTAAAATTAAGGGAAGAGTGCACTTTGCACTACATTTTTGTCATTTTGATTTGATACCCAAAATAAATAAAATTACTTAATTTTTGCTATGCGCTTTACAGTCATAGTTATGATAAACGTGCATATGAAATATAGCTCATGATATATAAATTATATAACCATTGAAACATTATACTAAATAAAATAATCAAACATCAAAAACGTCGTTGGTATAGCTTAAGAGTACTTGATGAAATTTCAATATTAAATTTAAATTTTGTCATCAGCAACCAGGATGCCGCTTTTTCACATTTCCAGCATACTAGACTTAGTGATTTTAATTTTGTATATTATAATTGTTAGTTTGACTTCATCCGTGTGCTTGAATGGCTGAAGATGCCGAAAGACAAACACCGATATTTACTAACCGAAAACTTTTAGAAGTGTACAAAATTTAAGCGATTTAATTTAAACTTAGTAGAGTAGCTCTTACGCAGATTATTTTTCAATTTGAGGTGCAATATTGAAATTTCTCAAAAAAATAACTATATCGTTCCATACCACAGAAACCCACATAAAAATAATTATTATTAAAATTGTGATGAATCATGAAGGTAAAATTCTTGGATGAATTTCTGATATTACTTCAATGTTATTCATTATTCTCCTTTATTTATTTTTTCTCCGATATATTCATCTGATATATATATTATATTTCAGCACACAAGTTTTATTTTTATGTGTGCCTGTCAAGGCGTTTGATGGCTGTCTGTTTTGTTTTTGATACGAACATTCGAAGGGCTTCTTTATCGATATCTCTCTCCAACTGTTTGTTGTTTAATATATACAGACACAGCTAAAAAGTTACAGTATTACAAGATCCAAGCCATCAATCACTCCTTTATAAGAAATACTTTATAAACATAGCCGTTCTTGACAATTTTATACACTACTTTCATCGAAAATATAAAAAGTTAAGTTAAGTTATTTAAAACATATATGTTTCTTTTATGTAAATCTAGACTATAGGTTTAAAAAAAAGATCTAGATCAGGGTGAGGAACCTTTTTTTCACTAAAGGCTGCATTCATTTTTCTGATTCAACATAAGGTCGCAGTAAACATTGACTAGGGAATCTTCGGCTGGTATTTACGATTTTACTTCTGAGATTCTTAGGAATTTACGAATTTACAAAAATTACAGACTTACAGAATTGACCAGCAGGCCGCCCCAGGAAAGCCAAAAATCTGCAGGTTCCCCACTCCTGGTAGATCCTGCAGCTAAATAGCCAATTTTAGACGCCTAATAACGCCTACTAATTAAATAAAATATAAATATGTTGACAAATCGAAAATTCCCATATTTTGTATCGTAATATTTACAATTATTTGTTCGTTTTTTCATACTAAAGGAGATAAAAGAGAGTGAAAGGTTTTTGGCCATTCATATCAGACACCATCTCGAAAGTATTATGAAGACATAGATCAATATCATTAAAAAATAACTACAGTGATAGGTTAAGGCGTCACAGTGTTAGGTTACGACTTCAGTGGACATCGTTTTTCGAGGCGTCTCCTACAACGTGTATGTGGCGTGAATATTAAACACTATTTGACCACTCAGTACACTTGCATTCGCAGATAAAGTGTTGGCTATGCATGCAGCGCTCGATGCCACGTAAAAATCTGCCACTAAGCTTTTTCCATCAGATGTATTGTTTGCAAATCATACAAGTAATCATTTTGCTTTTGCTTTGAATATAATGTTTATTTTGCTTATTTTATCTTTTAATACGATTGGTTCTACCTAATGTAGATTATCTGCTGCAAATATTTCAGGAGAGTTTTTAAGTTTGCGTTTTAAAAGGCTGCTTAACCACCAATTCTGACAGAAACTGGGAAGAAGCAAAAATATTAACGAGTGAAAGGGAACTCTCAATTTTCAGTAGGGTAAGGTGATAATGTTCATATGATCTACTGATGAACCATCTTGACATCACGTAATATACTGATACATACGAAAATTACAAATTAAAATTTGGTTCAATAAATTCCAAAATTATTTGTCACAAAATTAAAAACCAGTATTCGATATAATTATAAATAAATGTGATTTATTAATATTCTTAGTATTAATATACTTGAAGAGAAAAATCATCAAGCTCCAAGATATTAAGTGATTGTATAACACGATAGCATCCTCGTAATAAATTTGATTGGTTTCTTCTTTTTCATGATCAAATAACAAAAATAGTAGTTTCCTCGATTGTAACATATATCATGTGAAATTTCATATGGACTTCAAATAATCGATAGGTTTGTTCACACAAGAAAACATTAGGGCATAAATCCGTTTTCAAATGGCTTATTTTGCTTTGTAAACAAATAAACGTATAGATCCAGTAAATCTGCTTAAATGTAGAACTATAAACATTTTTTTATGAGACTGAAAGTGAAAAAAAAATCAAATGTTATATGAAGATCCACAACCTCCGATAAACGCTGTATTTTTTTATTATATGCAATTGATATAAGATGGTTTATTTTTATATTTCTGTGAAAATATTATATCTTAATAATAATTTCAAATGACAGCATAAAAGGTAGTAAAGTTGAGGCACAACCCACAGTTGGACTTTATCGTCACCCTGAGGTATGTAAATTGAACCAAAAGGCCTTAAATACGCTCGAGGGAACTTCTGGGCTGACGCTTTGTAAAATAGTAACTGTACAATATGCTGAACTTAAAAAATAGGCAAGTAAAGCTCTCATTTTTTTCTAGTTGTGCTGTATACCCTATAAAGTTTTTTGGGACGTCAGCGCATGCTTTATATTATGTTTTTTCAAGCTTCACTAATGTGAAAAATTGTAGACATAGCATTTCAAAAAATGGTGTAAGATTACAAATAAAAATATAATACAAAATATAGACATGTTATTCACGAAAGCAAAAATTTAGCTGATACGATTTTATTATCGTTGGTTATGCTAGAATTCTAGATGCTTGAATTCGGGGAAGCTTTAAAATATTGCGTTAAAAACAATCACTTCAATAAGGGCCTATTAAATGTGAAGTGAGCCAAGTCGTATTTTAGAAAAAAATAAGTTTGATACGTTGTAATATTCTACAAGTCTTAAAGTATCGTAAAAGTGAATTAACTTTAGTTAATACGCATAGCAATAGTTTTATCACGGTAAAATAAAAATATGATAAAATACACCAAGATAAAATGTGGTTGTACTTAAATGCCCAAGAGTTTTTTAGCATTTTATTAGTTGATTCACTTCACCTCTCAAGGGGTCAAATATTTTTTTTAATAAATATCTAGTAATACAACAATTTATCGAGATAAACATGTTATTCCATATTATACAATAATGTAGTCACATGATTTCATTCTTTATCTGCATTGCACCCCTGCAAGGAATGAGCACTAATTCTTCATGACATATGTGGTTGGTAATCTGAATGGCCAAATAAGCGTATTGGTTTATATTTTTTTAAAATAGCTTAACTATTGCCAATAATAATAAAAGCTTTTAAAAATTGCAAAAGCTTTGATTGCAATATCTAGCAATGTTCTTTTAATTGCTTTAAACCACAATTTCCGTTGTGTTTCCCGTAAAAGCATTTCCTTGTATTAATAAAAAAATAAACACTGTTATATAATATTTTTGAACAACATTCTTGTGATTTCGATTTAAGAAACAAATTAAAAAATGTATACTACCAAAGAATGAGGTATTCATATTTTCGATATTTTTTTGTAACTTTGTAAAAATTCATATTAAAATTGATATTTATATTTACATTCTACGGGTTGTCACGCTTTTTCACATTTCACGTGTGCAAACATTAGCAGTAAGTCATTTGTATATTAATAATTCGAATAAATATTTATGTTTTAAATAAAAGCCTAGGATTATAATTTTGGAGATGCTTCACTAGAAGGTAAAACAAATTTAACAATAAGTAAAAAAACCAGAGGAATAAGAAAAAAATCTTTTTTTAATTATTCAAGAGAGAAATACCATCGATCGTGTATAATAATGCGTTTTTTTCTAAATACGGAATTTTGTATATCGTAGAAATTGATAAAAAGGTATTTATTTTGTAATTAAAAGTAATACAGTTTTATTATATTAAATATTTTTAAATTATTACCTTGCTGTTTTTATGTTATTTTTATTATATTTTTAGTGCATGGTTCTACCAAAAGCGGGGACCTTTCTTCATTTTGCTTATTTAAATCATGTATTGTATTTTTTAAATAAGTATTCCATAATTTAGTATACAGCGCATGTGTTTTCTTTCTCCATATTGTATTTTTTGTTCGATAAACTAATTTATATTTTTGTATTCTGTTTTTGTCGAATTACCTTTCTCCGAAATCTTCCTTGGAAGCAGATCGATCATTTCGCGTGTCAAACCATTTATAACAATTCCAATGCTGTCAATAATCTCTTCGTTCCAAGTATCGGGTAATCCGAATGCCTTTGGATGTATTGCCAGCTCGGCGAGAGCTCGTAAAACTTCGTTTGGACATTTTTTGAGGCTTCCCAAAGCTACAACAGCGTCTTTGTAAGCCAATGGATGAATCCTTTTGATGTCATCTATAAAATTATATTCTTTAATTAGTTTATGAATTGGATTCGTATTATTCTTTTAAAATGAAAGTTATTAAAAAATATATACTAAATGGCTTTAATATAACAATAACAACATGTCAAATTCATGTGTAAATTTTTTAAATTATGATATTTAACAGTTGGGTCTAATTACCCGGTCGCAGACGTTAAAAAATGTTCTGATTATGATGTATAATCACTTATCAGTAAAGACAAACATGATATTGTTTTCAATACAAAAACTGTGTACCAAATACTCTGTTCTTTGTATATTTTTCATAGCGTGCATATAGTAATAGAATAAAATCGCTTTCAAAAGATTTGAACAACTAGAATGCATGTTATGAAAATAGCACTCTAAGAGTAAGGCCTCAGTGGACAGCGTTTGCGCGTCGCGTACAATGAGAATGCTTATCACTCTCTGGAAACTTATGACACTTATATTTGAGGAGTATTGTTTGATATGCACGCTGCACGCTAGCAGACTAATAGTCTTTCCATTCTTCGATATTGAAAATGGTTCATAAAAATTTCGTTAGTAGATTTGTGAAAAAACGAATTTTCAAATACTATATAAAAAATATTATCTTGTGTAATATAATATTTTATAACAATTCGCAAACAAAAATATAATGCACACATTTATCTTACTTGTGTACTTATTATGTTCATGTAGGTACTGAAATATATATAAATAGAAGAGTATAACGGACTATTCTGAAGTATTAGTAGTACCACTCGTCTTTATTCTAGTTTAGTATCGTCTTATATTAAATGATATGAAATAGTTTCTTAATGAAAAACATTATAACTAAAGAACTTCTCACAAATATTGATTATAAAACTCAACAAACGCAAACCTACGAACTTCTCTAGAGCTGTTCGTATCTTATACAATATATCTTGAACAGATTGACTTTGGCTTCATCAGTCTTCAAATAAAATTTTGATGCGTAAATTACTTGGTTTAAGAATGATAATAGTTTGTCTTCTATAAACTCTCTGAATTATCATTGTTGTCACATTGTTTACAGTACACACATATTTACATATTTTTTTGGAATTAATTTTGAAAAAAAACAACTTTAATACCTGGATTTAAAGCACAAACAATTTGTCTCAATGCTGTCAAGTCGTATGACGTATAATCTTCAGGATCTTTACCTCCGAAATCTTCCCTGACTCTATTGGCAATAGCTGAAAGCTGTTCTTTTGAAAGATCATAAAATAATCCAAAATTTTCCACCACGTCAATACTGGATATTGTCATATTTAAATAATGCTCCGGTTCCACGGCGATTGTCACCCAGTGTAGAGTATTAAGTTTTTCCTCTGGAATCAAGCCAGCACCCCCGTAAAATTTTACCAGTGAGTCCCATATAATTGTGGCCTGCTTTAAAGGAAGCTGAATTTTTCCCAATTGCTGTATGCATTCACTAATATCTTCCGGATTCATTGTATATAATTCTTCTGTAGACCAGATCTTTTCATCTGAATTTTGAAGAACATCTAAACATCGTAATGAAAATACAATATCAACTTTGTTTAACAATGCTAAAAACACGTTTACTGCTAAAGATTTTGAAAACATTATTTTACATCGATTGATGCAGTGTTTTTGTGTAGAGAGCAAAGAAAACTAAAATTTTCAAGTAAAACGTTTCTTAATCGACATTTTCAACTGCAGGAGTTAAAAATCTTTGCATTTTAACTATTATTATTGTTTTTGTTATAACTTACTTAAATCTTCACAAACACTTTTCAAACCAATATAAATATAACTGATTAAAAAAGAAAACTTTAAGACATTAACAGTATTTTTACTTACAGCGACACTATATTATAGTTTAAACAATCTATAAATTAGAAGCGTAGAGACTTTGTGTGCCATTCTGACAATTAAAACTAAAACCAATTTATGTATATTATATCATTTATGAAATCGGTATTTTTTCGGTTATAGATAAAAACAACATTTGTCTAAATATATTGTCATTTTCTATCTAAATATAATAGAGTTTAACCAATGTAATGCTATCACTAATGATATTTATTTAAGATCCTATTTTATTAGTCTATGTAACTATTTATATTCTACATCCAAGTTTTTCATTATTTTTGTTGTATTTTTTTGTAAATTGAAATGCGGAATTTTGAAAGCTTAAATGAAATATATGATACCTTTTTTACAAATTAAGAATATTTCATTTTAAATCTGCATTCATAATAAAATTGTGTCACTTAATTTTATGTATTACCAAACATATTGCTCGTTGTTTACGTGCACGAAACAAGATAAAGAAAAAGTATTTTTTAAGCTGCCAAGTGTAATATATTGAAAAATCTATTATCTGGTCGTAAATTCACTAGTCACTGTTGTGTAATATGTTTCTACGCGTTTTCTATCATAATCTACGGCGGGTTAATACACCCCACTGCAAGATTTATGATTTCACCAATTTTTCAAGGCGCTGCTTGGCAAAGTGAAACATATTATTTTTGTTTATTTTCATTTTTTCACATCGTTCTCACTAAAATGATGTTTGTGATTTTTTACATTTTTCGCGTTATTATCCATCATGAAAATATAAAAATTGTGAACCGTTTTATCGCTTTCAATAATTTATTTTGAAATATCGCTAGATACTTCAAAAGTCAGAACGATATGCGCTTATCGCAGCTTATATATTATATAGATTAAACATTAATTTTTAAATGGACTAAGTCTACAATATAAAAGTGTAAAATACCGGTCATGTGGTTAAGGTTCTTGACATATGTACTGTTCGGTTTTAGTGTCCACGTTGTCACTTGGCTGGATAAACAGTTTTACAGATTGTGATTTCTGAAGATATATGTGATTTTTATATATAACTTTAGATTGGCAAAAAGTATGATAAAGCGATAAGTAAACAGCATTTTTAGCCCCAAAAATTATGGCTTAACAGATAAACATCAACCAAAGCTTTTTATGCAAAATACAAACTATGTTGAAGTGTTCCATACAGATCCGTGTACATCATATTGACAGTGGGGATTGTCAAGATATACAAATTGTTTATGAAAATATTTCTTCTTCATATGTTTTTTTGATCATGATATAGAAAATAAACATACTTTTACGATATCTGTATGATTTTTCTGCCTGCCTACTTGTTTGCGTCCAAACGACTGTGTAATTTGCAAAAATGATCATATAAAATATTGAGATTCAATTACACAAAAGAAAGGAAAATAATTACATGCTAATTTTCGACAAAATTCACAATAGAGTCGGAAAAATGTTTTATCATTGAAAAAAAAACATTAATCAAGAGATTATTTTTTTATACCAACCCAAATTTCAAACCAATATTTTTGTTGAATTTTGACCATCGCAAACACGCCACAAAATCATTCATTGGTTATTTTAACGAAATTATGTAAAATGTTTCCTTGGTTTCATCATTCATTAAAATTATAATATTTTCTTATATAATATACTTTAAATATTCTTTATTCTGCTTTGTGTCTACCCCTTCGTATCGGAAACGTATAAAGCCACTTATTACCGTCCATAATTCAATTATAGAATAACAAACCTTGCTTAACTGGGTACTGCGAAGGTCTAATGCCAATTACCTGTCAATTACTAATACTCCCTTCATTTGGTGTACCTTACTACCCTGCACTTATCCCAATAAGTTTTATTTTTAGTACCTACAAAGGCACTTCTTTCTAATTGGAATAAAACTATTCAATACATTATGTATGACGCTATTAAAAATTAAATATTATTCGTCTGGTATCTGAAATAAATTTGAATATTAACTTATACTGAAATCAACATGTATATAAATACAATCGGCCATCTTTTATATGATTTTATGTAATGAAAATTTTCAAAAAAAAACATTTTAGATATAATTTGAGAAGACCTCCAATTTTTTATTGTATTTCTGAATATAAATTATTCTACTTGATAAAGACAAACCTATTTCTTTTTGTCATGTACACATACTATCTCTACATTGTCATTGTTATGAATCAAACTACTCTAAATTTAATAAAGTATTGAGCTCGCTGCTACAGGTCATCCGCATCCTAACTAATGTAACCTTTAATAAATATTTCTATTTCAGTATATTTTTCACATAATAACATATCGTTATTTAATTTTACTAATGCTGTTGAAGTTGTTTATTCAATTACTAGCTGACCCGACGAACTTCGTACCGCCTCAGAATCAATAAAAGTTGTAATAAAAATAATAAAACATTTTTAGTACTTTTCCCACTAAATAAAATTTATTTGATCAGGACCGGTTTCGCTCATCGCGAGCATTATCAACTGAGTTATTATCATCTGAGCATTATCATCAGTTAATAATGCTCGCGATGAGCGAAACCGGTCCTGATCAAATAAATTTTATGTGGAAAAAGTACTAAAAATGTTTTATTATTTTTATTATATTGCCATTCCACCAAGTATTGACAGTGTACACCTTAAAAGTGAATAAATGTTCTGTTAACTTGATAACTTGAAGCATGATGACTACCGAGTCAACCTTCAGTTGTAAATTGCGCGGTGGCAAGCCAGGCAGATCCAATAAGTTTAAAAATTAAGTTGGATAGTTGGTTGCTTCGTCTTCGTTTGTAACACGGTCGATAGATTTAAAGGAATGCAGTGGACCAACGATTTGATTTTGAATTGTGAAGTTTAAATGATCCACATCTTTGTTCTTTGCCGCAAGAATTGCTCGTTCATTCAACCAATTGTGATTTTTGTGATTAGATGTTCGGGAACATTTTGTTGAATGAAGTGAAATTGCAAAAATTCGGCGGAAACAAAATCAATCCGTTCGATTCGTCGACAGGAACACCCCCGTTAGCGATAGTCAGCAATTGCTTCGGCAGATAGATCGTTTAGCAATGCAACTCGCATGTTTGTCGTCAGCTGAAGATTCTTTACATAGCGCCAGAGTCGTGATTTGAGGTAAGCGTTTATTTCATCGGAAGCGGTAAATCTTGGAATGACTGGTAGTGTTTGGTGGAAATCGCCAGATAGTAGAATCATTGCGCCTATAAAACATCTTGAGTCATTGCACAGATATTTCATACTTTGATTGAGTGCTTCCAATGCGCATTTGTGCGCCATTGTCCATTCATCCCAGGTGATGATTTTACTTGCTACCAAAACTTTGGTCATTGGTGAGTGTTTCGCAATATTGCATGTCAGTTTTTCAGTCGTTTAAAGCAGTGCTCCGCAAGCGGTGTGCCGCGAGGCGATGCTGGGTGTGCTGCGGCGCGAATCTCTAATAAACGAAAAAAAAAATAGTTTGGTCGATACTACAAACTATTTCTGATGACACTATCATAGAGAAGCAGAAATACTTATTTTTTGGTTGAAAGAATATGTTATATGTACAGTCTGCGCAAGAATATTTCGCGCACCTTGCGAAAGTTCGCTAGATTTGAAGGAATGTAGTGGACCAACGATTTGATTTTGAATTGTGAAGTTTAAATGATCCACATCTTTGTTCTTCGCCGCAAGAATTACTCATTCAATCAACCAATTGTGATTTTTGTGATTAGACGTTTGGGAACATTTTTTTGATGAAGCCGTCCTTCGTTGAGACGAAATTGTTAAAATTCGGCGGAAACGAAATCAATCTGTTCGATTTGTCAACAGGAACACGGTCGTTACCGACGATAGTCGAAGATCGTTTTCAAGCTTAAATCATTCATTCTTCTCCTTCGGGGCCGAGTTAATAATCCTCAAATTCTCATGACTATTAATTTATATGCTCCCAATTTATTCTTACGTGGGCGTAACTATGAGCAAAAACTTTTATTTCTAAAAACTTATACCTCGCTTAAGAGGTTTAAATCACCAGTTCCAAGGGCCGTTAGATTGATCAACGCATTGCCTAGAGAAGTGGACATTTTTAGTGATAGTATTTGTGAACTGTTTGTAAAATTTCACTATTTTATTTCTTGATTTTTTATGTTGATTTTGATTCTGATATATTATGTAGTTTTATTTTATATTTTTTCTTATTATATTTTTCAAGTACATGGCGAATTGGCGTCAGCTGTTATGTCATGTACTGTAATTTTAATTTTGAACAATGAATAAATAGATAGTCAGCAATTGCTTGGAGAAATCTTTGGCAGATGGATCGTTTAGCAATGCAACTCGCATGTTTGTCAATTATTTGAGGCAAGCGTTTATTTCATCGGCAGCGGTTGATCTATCTACGTGGCTGCTATTCCAGAAGAAGAAACTGCTACAGCATTTTTTTTATCTCGCATGAACAGTGGTCATAATCAATGACATGAAGAATGTCATCCCAGCTCCACCGGGCGCATCGAGGAAAAATAAGCCACCATTTCCATCATCAATTACCTTCATTAACGTATCGCTAATTTCCTTCTGTTGAGGGTTCAACAGTGGTACATTAGTTCAAACTGATTGGTTCAATGCATCTCGATCATATTCACGTTCACGTTCCAATTCTCGATTGAAAGCGTCGTTCATTCCACGATCTGGCGTTGGCATTCCTAACTTGACTACCAAACTGCCGCACATGAGGTAACACATGTCTTCGATCTAAAGCAAAGCCTGGCTATGTATCTCTTCATTCACCTCGAGATCGGGATTCCCCAAACTGACACGAATTCGATGCAAAATGTATTCGGACATATCATCCTTGTACTTGTTCCACAGTTCACGGGGATTGGATGGGAAGCATGTCAAAATAATGATAGAAAATAATGTGCGTATCTGACTTGGAGATTCAGAAACAATTTCTTCAGCGATTGTAATGAGTATCATTTTCAAGCAAATTGAGCTGTTGACATGCAAGTAGAAGCATTCGTCATTTTTCGGATGAACTGTGTACATGCGACCAAGAGCATCAGTAGTCATTCAGATGAGCAGGAACCGCATCGCCTTGCTTTCGACGTTAAAATTTCTTCGATGTAGCTTTCCAAGTGTAATAACGTGGCATCTCAAAGTAGAGCAACGTTCGTGCAAACAGCGTAATATTTTTGTCAAAAAAATAATCATACCTAATTAGAAACATAACCTTATTTCAATATTATCCGATTTTCTTTCGTTTTCATTTCATATCATCGATTTTTTTTGTTCTAATCCATACTCTAAATTTAAAATTATTTAGAAGTCAATCGTATGCAAAAGAAGCAGAAACAAATGAATTTCGGAAAAATTGCCACCTAGCGGATGAAATCTGAATACAAACGACATTTTCATTATTTCAAGCGGTTCGCCATTTGAAAACTGTATGAGGATATTAATTTTCTTCATAATTTCTTTGCCGTGATATTTTTCCGATGTTTTAATGCTTATTCTGCTATTCTAGGCGGATACGAATTTAATAAAACAAAGATCATTAAAATCCGAGCTGTTATTCTCGAGATATACGTGGTGTAACAAACCCCACTTTCTTTTATATATATAGATTATTTATGAAACCTAATGTTGACTTTGTAAATATTTGTATTGTTTGATATTTTGGATTGAAAAAAATACAGTAAATCTCAGTTTGTACGGTTCTCCGTTCTAGATTTCTATCTATATGTGAAGAAGGATGATGAAGTATTTTAAATGTTTAGCAATTGTACGTTAATTTTGATAACGATGATTCAAATTTGTTTGTTTAGAAAGGTAATTTGTCTTGTGTCAACTGGTTGGCATTATTTTTAAATTCTTTGCGATTTCTAATTTTTTTCAACGGTAATTATAACACCCGGCATGCTTTCACGCAGAAATTTTTCAGTATCAAATATTCCTTTATTGCCAAGCTTCGGACAAAAACTTTTCAATTAACATGCAGAATCCGTAAAACTGAAAGAATATTATCGTACCTTAGAGCGAATTCATAAAGTGCTTTTTTTGATATTTTTTTTTCTTATATTTATAAAAATATTTTCTTTGCGTGCGTATGCCGCCATATTTAATCTCTTCTTAGGAATGCTATGATCAAATTTCAAAAGTATCTCCTTTACTATTAATATTGGTATACTTGTCTTGTAAATCAATTTTGAAGAACTTAACAACGGCTGCCTTATTTCAAAAGATTACAATAATTTAGCTCGCATTGCATTTGAATTTTTGCTAATTTAAAAACCGACAATGTGATGCAGATGTTGGAATATATACTTTTTTTCGTATCAACTTTTAAAAAGATGGCTTTTGTGAATATTTTTTTTATAAAACAGTACTATCCATCAACATATTACGCTGTTGTAACAATATTTCTACTCGCTCTCCAGCAATGCTTGCACACACGCAAAATGTTTTCCTCTAATCTGACAACATTTTATTATTGGAAAAAAAAGATAAGTAAAGCCATTACAAGAACTTCACATAATAACGAAAAATCATTATAATTTCATCGATTCATCTCTTATGTATTGTATTATTATTCTCGTGGAAATTTATGATATGAAGAATATGAACTGGTAATAAATTTTATCTTAATGATTGTTTCAAGACTCGGTAGTTCATTTTTTTCAAACATAGTAGAGATAAAAGTGTAAACCTAAGATAGGACTAGTGGTTAATCAAGATCGTCTCGCTTCGCCCCATTTCTGCGATTGAATAGGTAATAGGAGGGTATTGTAGATAGCACAGACACAAAATTATACAAATAGAAAAAAATTGTCTGCACTAGAATTGATGCTCACCGAAGTGAAGAAACCGAAGCCAACAACCGGGATCATTTTACCACTGACCCGAAAAAACCGATTAGCTAACCACTACTCCTTTTCTAGCCATCGCTAAGCTCTTGATATTTTTACTAGGCTTGTAATTAGGTATTCAAAGTTTAAAAAATAGTATTAAACCATCGTTTATAATATACTCTATATATAATAACAAAATTGTTTTCTGAATGCATTTTCTTTTGGATCCAAGATGTTTATCTCAGACATAAAATGGTTTTAATAAAAAAAAACGTAAAACTAAGCATAGCCCAGGATTTGTAATTTTAAAGGGAATTAATACGAGAACATTATATTCCGTGTTAAGTTTCAGAGATTTACCGTCAACAAAAATTTACAGCTCGAGTCGTAAAAAAATCACCTCTCAAATTCATTCGTATTACCCAATGGCAGATAATCACTATCACCATTTTCATAAAGTATGTGTATTGATTACGGTATTATGTTAAGTGTCCAGAGACCAACTATACTCGAGTTATTTCAACCTTTATTGAAATACACCAAAGGTAGTCAAAAATAATTAATTATTTGTTGCTTAATTGAATACACAAAACATTTTTTTATGTCGACTCTTATTTAATTTATGTTTTCGTAATCTATGTCCATTATAATCTTAATATAACGAAAACAATTGTTGTTGTGAGTGTCTGTGTCTCCTTTATCCGAGCAATTCGGCATACAAAAAGCAAACTGTTTTCTATAAAAAACAGACAAAATAAATAAATTTTCGTGCAAACATTAATCTCAAAAATGTATGACATTAGCTCGTAAAACCTTATTTTGGCATTAGCGGACATCTCTTCCCTCTTATAGTAAGTTTTTTTCTGTACTACTGAAACGTAGTTATAACTTGTTTTATTTATTAAACCAAGAGTAATTAGCTGCATCATCCATAAAATGTATCGTGTCTATCTATCGCATATAGTTTTTTAATGGAATAATATCTTAAAATTTTAATTTTAGTTCATCTCTCAGCTCATTTTTATTATTTATTTCAACAAATTATATTTTGTTATTTTCTTGTTTTTGCTGTTGTATTTCACACATATTCGTAGGTATTTAAAATTTTAAACACTTATAATACATAGCTTAAAAAATCAAATACTGTATTTGTTTAAGTTTTACTACTTTTAGTTTTAGTATGATAGTATATTTCTAGTAGGTGATAAAATTGGCTGCCGTTGAGTTATATGTCAGTGGCACACAATTTTTACGGATATATTGAATTTCAGACTTCATATTATAATGACATACGAAGATTTGAGATTGTTTACTTGCTTTCGGGCTTTTTGAAATATGCGTCGGCTAAGCTTTCTTTACTACCAGCTGGGAACTGGGAACTCTCTCATGCTATAAAGGAAAACAGTTAATATGCAACATGCTCTGTTTTTAAATAGACAATCTCTTCTTTGAAATGGCAGTTTAATAAATATTTCTCAGACAGTCGTATATATTATATAATAAAGTTTGTTTAGAGAAATATTTATATGATAGTTGTCAAGTATTCAAAGTAAATTGTTTACTATCATCAACGACTAATAATAAAAATAGTTAATAAAATTTAACCAAACATAAGAGTAGATTTTATTTTGCAGAGATCTTATAAGTCCATTTTGTCTGTCACTTTGTAATGTTATACTATAATATATCGTAGGACTTGTGCTACGCTGCTTACTACAGCGCCGTAGCAAGCGTAGCGTTTTTCAATTAGTGGCCAGTAAAGCAATGTTTTGTAGATAGCCTTACGGTTAGTTGTATCCTGAGGCAACGGCGTAACTTTTGAACGAAACAATCTATATATTAATAGTCGATAATGTCCGTCCGATTGTCTTCGATTTCCCTTCCCCCTGCTCCTCTCCCTCCTCCACCCCAGTCTCGCTGTCGCCATTTTTTTTATTCATACTAAAGACATATTTTTCCAATACACTGTTGTTTGACGGAACAAATTTCGTGTACAAAAAAGCGCCACGACCGTGGATCGATATCGATCCCATAATTTTGGATTATGAGCGAAACACGCTACCTCTGGGGCAAATCCAATACTGCCAGAGGCTATAAAATTAGAGGTTATTAAACTATGGCTATTGAAATGAATCGTTTGATCGTGTGAGTCGATGTGACACTAATATTCTTTGGAGCGGATTTGATCAATTGAATCATAATGATTTTATCTTTTTGAAGTCTTTAATACATTAAGAATATTCGAATTATGATATGAATATATCATAGAATAATATTTTGCTTTTTTCATACACTTTGATAAAATGTGCAACTGATTTTTTATTGAAAAATTGCATTTGATTTTTTGATTTTTATTCGAAATTCTGCTACTACGAAAAATAGTTGTTAGCAAACTTAAACATTATTCCAAAAATTAAATAATTTACGAAATTACTGCTACTACGAAAAATAGTTGTGAGCAAACTTAAGCATTATTCAAAAATTAAGTAATTTACGAGGTCTATTTTTGCTTCTACGAAAAGTGATTGTTAGCAAACTTAAACATTGTTCCAAAAATTAAGTAATTTACGAGGTCTATTTCTGCTACTACGAAAAATGATTGTAAGCAAACTTAAACATTATTCCAAAAAATAAATAATTTACAATTGAAATACTGCAGGGCTGACGATATATGCGCCGAGGTCGATTTCTGCTACTGCAAAAATGATTATTAGCAAACTTAAACATTATTCCAAAAATTAAATAATTTACAATTTAAATACCGCAGGGCAGGGCTGTCGATATATGCCCCGAGATATATTTCTTTTACTATCAGAACTTCTGGCTTATTCAATAAATAGGTTTGTAATTTATTTTTCACGCCAGTAAATTTTCTGACTACTTTAAATTCAACAAAAATCCCCCGTTGAGGTCAACGGGCTTACAGCTAGTTCAAATAAATTCTCATACTGAGTCCAAGAAAACTTTCTATTCGATTTTTAAGTACTGATCACAAATATTTTTCTGAATTTTTTTATAATTTTTACATGTCCGTTTTCAACATAAAGCATATGGTTTAATACTGGACGTAATTTAACAGAGGTTTTTTCTACAATAACTATTTATTATTCGGTTGCTGAACCTCTCTCTTTGGAAGAGATTAAGGATATAAGAATAGGGCTAGGGCAGGACTAGTGGTTAATTAATGTTAACTGTGGAAAGAAAAGAAGGATGTAACTTACAGTTTCTTCAAAAATAGCTTTTTTTGATAATCACAATGCTTACAACTACACGTTCTATCAAAAGTATGTAAGTTGAAAATGTCGAATTTATATCTAAATTTTTCTCTTAATTAAGTTTTAAAAAAGTAGGTCCTGTAAAAATTGAAATAAGGAAAAAATACATTAAAACAGGTTATTTTAATATATAAAATTAATATCAGATAAAGTCAATTAAACACCGGTTTATCAGTCTCCGTGGACTTCAAGATTGTGTATATTCCATAATTTTCCTTTGGCCCAAAATCATCAAAAAACGTTTTTGGTGTCTCCTTTAAAATTTGTTGCGCGTGGGTTACTTCCTTTTTCGTTTCCACAGTTTATATGTATTGGATATTGAATTTCATATCATGATCTTATAGACTCTTACGTCTAATCTCATTGACTAAGTTTTAATATTGCATCAGGCTGATGTGGCTTTTCACTTTCAGCCTGAGTTTATTGGTCGGAGTGATGTTATTGAATGTTATTTATGATTAGGGTATCCAATCCCGACATTTCGGGATTGATTGATTTTCAATCTCAAGATTGGGATTATCTCACCGAGGAATTTGAAATCCTCAACTCCCTATACTTTTTCCCCCGGATTATCTCCAAACCTCGTTTTTTTTTTAGCTCACCGAGGAAATTGAAATCCTCGATTTGGTATACTTTTTCCCCAGATCATCTCCGGGAGACGATTTTTTTTCAAAATCTTGTCAGTTTTCGGGATTTGCTCAAGATTTCTCAATCCCGAAGTCTCGGGATCGCGACCATGTCAGTCCCGGGATTTCAGGATCAGAAAATTGGACGGGATCCCGGGATTGGATACCCTAGTTATGATGGTGATGATAAGAGTCAGCGGTGTTGTTGGCGATGAGAAAATTAGCTTGTGTTATGGCTTCATGCAGTAGGTTCCAGTAATTTGTTCTGGCTCTTCTGTGGATTGGATTGTGTTGAGTTAATAACTCTCACTACGCACCAACGTTCTCTCTAAGCCGCGCACGTGCGCGGCCCCGCAGCAGTTGAGAAGCCCCCGCGCACTCATTCCGGATTGGCGCGCACTACAAAACAGTTATTCAATTAATATTTGATCGGTCCGCGCAGCCTTTGAAATTTCCGCGCAGCTTATCTCTGTGTATATTGTTTTCATTACGTAGAAATAAACATGATGGTCCTATCGGGCATCCAGATCTAGCTTCGTCTCCAGAAAATTTCTGTCACTTCAAAAAATTTTCTTACTTCTTTCGGAGAAACAGTTTACCTTTTTTATTATTTTTTTACTTGTAGTTATACCAATTATATGTATTTAATGAACCTTTACTAATATCTTTATATTTTTAATTATTATTTATTCTTACCTATCAAATTTTATCTAAAAAAATGTATCGTAACCGTATCATTGAAGAAATATCATCTTCGGTGTGAAGCAGAGAGGAAAAACAAGTTAATCGAATTAAAAAAAAGGGAACCTCTTGCATTGCTACACACTATTATTTGTTTAGGATCGAGAGGTTGAGAGAATATTTTTAAGACATCAAAAAAATAACAATGTGTTTATTGAAAAAAAGTTGTTCTTACTGGGACACAAACCTGTGTGATCCCTCTCAGACGCTAACGGACCCGATATATTTCATATTCATATATTTAATTTCACTTATGTAAATATTATTCAATAAAGAATATGTGAATTAATCATTTTCGATTGGTGCTATTGTTAATCAAAATCGATAAGTAAAAAAATCACTATCTTTTTTTAACCGCATGTGCCCAACACAAGCATTAAATTTTGCTAAGGCATATTTTATCTCGTTTAACTTTGTTCTGCAATCGAGCGATAATTTATTGAAGCGTTGTTTCCGACGAGAGTGTCAATTTGAAAAGTTGTTCTAAAAGTGTTGTGGCCTGAAAAGTTTCGTCACTTGACTATCAAGTTTTAGGAACTTCGCTTTTCTTGAGCTCAACCCATCGAAAATCAACGCCTCCTTAGATATTGACTGTTATTGCCGTGTATCGAATAAACTCATGCTGCTTTCTTACAAAGTTGAATAAAGTGTGTTTCGTCTAGTATATATTTTATCTGTAAATTATTGGTAAATATATTATGAACTAGTCAACGATAGCATTTTGATGTTCAACCAGTTTTTATTTATTTTCTCAGCCACTCTCCTATTTAAGAAAACATATTTTATTTACAAATTCAATTACTTAAAATCTTAAAACCAACGTCACTTGTCTGCAAAATACCTTGTCCAAGATGTTTAAATATATATATATAGTTCAATTTGGTCATTACAGATTTTTAAAATTTTTACTTTGACTTACAAAAAAATCTAAGAACTGATTAAAATTTAATCGTTCAAACTATGTACATTCTCACAGATTTTGTCACTAACGACCCGGGTTTCACTTTTTGGCATCTTCATGCGTTTAAGTGAACGGATGAACTTGAACTGACGCTTAATAAATCAATGTTTCGTGTTTATATAAAAAATAAATGCATCACTGAGTCCAAAGCCATTGCTGGCGAAAAGGATAAGCTCATGGGAATGCCAAAAGATTTAAGTAGTAAGTAAGCGGAAGACTATGCAGTTGTGTTCAAATACGGTCCGTATTGGGTTCAAATACGGACAGTCATAAGCTCTTTTTCCAGGAAATTTTGGAAATAAATAAAGCACAACTGAATAGTCTTCAGATTTTAAATGAAATATTTAATCTACCGGTATCTCCACTTCTATGCTATATATAATCTTAAAATCATACAATCATAAAACCTTTGCCGACAAACAAATAAATATAATTCTTGAAACTACTTACTACTCAGATTTGTTGGCATTCCCATGAGCTTATCCTTTTCGCCAGCAATGGCTTTGGACTCAGTGGTGCATTTATTTGTTATATAAACATGAAACTTTCATTTACTAAGCGTCAGTTCAAGTTCATCCGTGCACTTGAACGCCTGAAGATGCCAAAGGCGAAACCCGGGTCGTTAGTGACAAATCTGTGAGAATGTACATAGTTTGAACGATTCAAATTTAATATTGAAATTCCACCAAGCACCTTCAGTCGAAATCTTAAATTATAAGAACTAATTGTTACAATATCGAATAAATAAGCTTAATTTTATTGAAGTACAAGTGTGCTAGTATTTTAGTAAAAATTATCAATGTATTTAATTTAGAGATTTTTTTAAATATAATGTACAGAAAAAAGTAGATTTTACTAATGTAATACAAATATAGTTCGAGAATCTCTTTACTTTCAGAACCTTTTTACATTTCGGAAGGTAGTCAAAAAAGTTAAGAAACTTTCAAAATCATCCACTTATTTGATAAAATAAAATAGAACCATTATGTGTAAGTGTGACATATTATTTCAGGTTGCATAAATATTAGAATGGATGTATTATTTTTCGAAGGAAATGGTTTCATCGCCAGTATCAAACGAATCCCTCGAATAATGTGTAATAAAAATATTCACAATACAATATTGTCTTCTTTTTCAATATTTATCGTAAAAAAAATGCATGACTTTTTGAATACCAACAGCGTTCATACATTCGCTTAAATTAAAAATTACTACAGTACTGCGGAACGCGAGAATTTTCCGGGTCTCGTTACATATAAAAAGCCGAGACTCTGAAAATAAACACAAAATATTAATCACATACAGATTTCAGCCAACCTAAAATTATTAGGCATCTGATGTTAAAATATTTGATAGATATTTTATCGGTAAACACGAAATTGTTCATCACATATTTCAATTTATCGGCTGCTTATTCGTTTACCTTTTATATGGTTTGTATTTCATTTTTTACTGGTGGCTCACTCGTCAAAGCTTATTTTAAATAACGGAAAACGTTTGAGCAAATAAAGTTTCTGAGCTCTTTATAGCATGGGTGAATATTTTTTACTGGATAACAATGGATAAAGTTGGCTAACTGCGATGAAAAAGATTTACTTATATAAAAAAAATGAGACAACAAGACAATGTTTTGGCGCATAAGATGTTATTTTAGCTATTTTCATTATAATATTGCAAAACAATAAACTGAATATGTAAGCGTTACAGTTCAAGTATATAATTAGTCAATGTTTTACTAATCAGCGTATATATTGTTAATTTTAGCTAGATACAGCGTATATGAAAGAACAAATAAAAAATCTAACTGGTCAATGTGCAGATTAATTACACTGGCGTAAAAATATATGCAAAATAATCACGCATGCACTCATAGTGTTGCCAGTCACTCTCGACTGCTGTGCGTGCGCAATCACACAGTTGTTGTGTTTTGCTGTCATTTGAAATTTCACTTAACCTCAAAAATTCCAACGTCATGTAGTCATTCTTGCTCTCTTTCCATTCAACTTATCTAACCTAACGTTACTTTAGCCGATGTATCATTTCTACTCTGTCTAGAGCTCGTCAGTGATTGTATACAGCTACTTACTAGTTAATTCAAACATTGATTGTTCAAATTAAATATGAATTGTCATGTTGTAAACTTTAATCGAAATTACTGGTTAATGTATACACTACCGAGATTTCACGCGATAACTAAGGCATATGCACTCATTGTGTGCTATTTCGTCTGGCATCTTCTTCGTTGACAGTCAAGTGGTTTTAATATGTGTTCGAGATCTTAATTATTTTATTTTTATAATATTGTAGAATTAAGATAACAATAATATATAACCGTTTTTTTTTAACCAGGGATTAATGCGTTATTTTTAGTTTCAAATAATAAATTCATTTCAATTGTGGTTGCAAGTAAAGGACAACAGAATAATTGTAAATACAGCAAAAAAATCTTCGCAACTTCCACAAGTGGTTAAATTAAGTGGCGGCCGGTCAATGTGGCATTGGATCAATGCACCACCTTGTAAATGCAGGGGCGGTTATATTTCATGAAATAATATTCAAACATAACATTTATACCATTCACTCATTTTAAAATCTTCATGAATTTATTGTCTATATATTTATTTTATTGTAGACAATTTTTAATATAACAAGCAGAAAGACCAATTTCGTAATTGATTACTCAATAAATAATTGAGCCTGAAGATGTTTTCGTATTCTAAAACATATTTAGTCGGATGCGTGGTCAAATGGTTAACGTCGTTGGCTTAGAACACGGGGTCACATTTTTGAATCCTAGTACAGACAGCTTGTACAGATCGATTTATAGATTTCTTTTCAAAGGCATGGATGTATGTGGTGTCTTGAACTCCTTCCTTCCACGCATTCTATTCTTAGAAATAAGGCGTAATGAGAGCGATTAGCTAACCACTAGTCCTGTTATTTTCCTATCATTCTATAATTACTCTCTTTGAAAAAGAAGATAGGTTGAGCAACTGATTAACAAACAGTTCTCGTAGAAACTTTTCTGTTGAAATTAAATATCAGTAGATAACGCTCGTCATGAACGAAACCGGTCCTGAACTTATTAAATTAACGTGTGAATTATTACAAATGAGTATGTTATTTTTTTAAATAATGCCTTTTTACCAAGTGCTGAAAGTGAACACCATAAAAATGAGTCCGTAATAAAGGAGCGTGCATGATAAAAAAAATACTTGAATTAATTGAAAGAATGAAAGTATTGTGCTGTATTTAAATAGCTATATTTATTTAATTACTAGTGATTTGGTTCAATGCTTAGGTTTCAAAATTACTTATTTTCAGTGTTTGAACCACCTTTATTTTATTCCAGCTTGTTTTATTCGCGTTCTACAATGCTAAACACAAAGAAAGAACAAAAGAAAATAAAAAACAAATGAAGCGAATTTTTCCGAGAATTGTGTGATTTTGTTTTGCTGTGATCTAAATTTAAATCCCCAATTGTGCAGATAGTGACGATTTTTTTTATGTGGTAATAAAATCGATTGCATCACCGTAATTTATTTAACGGCTGCAAGAAAGAAAATAAATTTTAGATACTATTTGCACCCAAATATTCATTCGTATTTAAATTGATCTGATTATTCACCCCTATCTGAGAATATTTTCAGAATCACCGTGTACAACTCGCTTCTGAAATATCCAATACGCTCCGCTCCATCTTAAACATAAAACAACAATATTTTAGGCTTGACCTTCGACCGAGCATATATTCGGTTAATCCCTAAACAGTTTGATCTTGAAACAAGCTTCGTTTTAGAGTTATTCTAAAACAAATATCTTTAACCTTGTTGATCTAATTGTACTTTATCGTCAGCCTAGAGTGCAAAGACTTTAACTCTACAAACAACATGTTCGTTTTCAAATCATTTTTTTAAACTAAAAAATAAATGTCAATTTTACTATCACGAGGTGATTTAAACCTTTTTTATACAACCCATGTCCGCTCCCAATGTGGAGTATATGGCTTTTTAATAGAGGTATCTCAATAGATACTTTTTCTACGACAACCGTTTTTTACTCAGTTGCTGTTGTTAGAAGGATAGGGCTAAGACAGGACTAATGTTGATCTGATCGCTCTTACTATGCTCCGTTTTTTTTAGAATAGGATGTATGGAAAGGAGAAATTCGATACATTACAGACATCCATACTTTCGAACATAAATCAATAATACATAATCGTACTAGAACACGTGAGATCCATGACGGAAGCCAACGATTTTGACTGTTGCGCCACGAACCCGACACTCTTGTTGAAATCTTTATTAATTTTTTTAAATCATTTTAAAAAAAAGTTTCTTTATAATTTATTGAAATTTTAAAGTTAAGAGCTCTGTACTTTAGACTGAAAATACATATAAATATAATATTTTATACATACAAACCAACAAATTTCCAAAACAAAATTGTCTCCAATTATTCTCGCATCCACAGTTATTCGGTTTTTTTTAACTTTGAAAGTTTCAATGCTTTAAATTTCTTTTAATAAATATAAGAAGGTGAAATTCATTAAATTCACAAAAAAACTTGAAAATACATATGGTTAGGTATACATTCTCTTTAAAAGAGTATCGTGCTAAAATTCAGTTTTGGTTAATTAACAATAAATTGAGGAACGTTTTCGTCATTTAATTATTTTTTCTTAAGAAGCCAATTTTTAGAACAGTATATTTCATTGTTTTTTAAGCTGAACTTCATTGTATTATATGTAGTATATTGTTAATGATAATTATTGTTAGTTCTTATTTAAGATTCTTGTGAAATGTGAACGAAAAAATCATTAGGGAAAATTTGATATAAATTTCATGAAATTTAATCAATTTTATGGTGTCCTGTCAGTTTTTGATGGAAAGACAGTTCATTTAAAAAAAACACACGATTTTTTCATTAAAACCATTAAATGTTTCGCTCGTTGAACCGGAGGTATGTATGTAAAATAATTTATGAATACATAATTAGAAGATATTCTACACGAATTTATGATTACGAAAATAGTTTATTTTTATTTTTAATCCATGCCCGCTTCTAGTGTAGACCGTACGGCCTTTTAATAGATTTTAGAACTATTTGTTACTCAATTAATTTTCAGTTTATTTTATTAGGGATATCAGTTGTATTTCTAGGACAAGACCAGTGGTTAACTAATCCCTCTCGCTACGCTTCATTATCTCTCGCGGCTCGGAGACTAGAAAAATACTTAGCAGGCGATGGGGGTCTTTTTTGACCCCAGTGGTTTCCTCATTATTGGCCTTATTCTTATGAATTTCAAAAAAAAAAATAGTCTACGGGCTTTAAAATATCTCTCTGCATCTTTCCTCATAATTTTTTTTATAAAAATCTGTGGTTTTTTTAATAAATAATCATATTTTAAGTTGCGCGTAAAAAAGACGTCATGTCAGCACACATATGAATTGACTACTGAAGAGTGTCTCAGCGTTCCAAATTATCATACGAACAATCGTTATCGCGGGCGCTAATCAGCTGATAAGCGTTATCGCGTATTTATATAAACTACAAAAGGTCCAAAAAACTATGATATAAGAATACCTTAATTATAAACATTGTATCACCCATATTAAAATAGATATTTATGAAAATGTTGGTATTGGGGTCGCATTTCTTGAGCTTAGAAACGGAAAAGTTATTTTAATGTCGAAATCACTAAAACCTACGACTTTGAACATAAATTGATACTTCAATTGAACAAAAAAAACAGTCAACATACTTTAAAACATTATTATAATAGAATATTAAGAATTTTAAAAACTTTTAAAAGTAAACAATTACAGTATTTGCAATCAAAAAAATGTTGCCAAAAAAACGTCATGGAACATACGGAGTAATATTTTCCTATTCGAGCTTAACATTTATAAATAAATACTTGTTCAAAAAACTTGTCATCTTTTATTAGATTTCACGTCGTTTGAAAAGAATATTTATCTTTCATATACAATTTACAGTTATAACTTCGATTCAATTCACCCCAAGTAAGTAGGGATGTTGTTTGTCGGAAAATATCGCGTGTTTACATCTCGTTTACAGAATAAAAAAAAACCTTTTCAGTGCTAACTTTCCATCCGACGTATGTACACACTTTTGTATTTTATTTATTTTGAAGAAACATTGATAACGATAAAACAATATTACATACATAGTTGGGCTCATAGCTGAATGGCCAATGCTCATGAGCATTCATCCACTTGGGTTACAGTAGCAAAAGCACGAATGTTTATACTTTCTTCTCATATACGAACTAAACGACGTAGAAAACGAGCAATCGTCTAACTACTAGTGCCGTTTGTCTATCTAAACCAGTTGTGCTGACTAGGGCATACAATCCCGTTTTTTATGATCCTGGAACTTCTGGATTGAGAATTTTATAAATCCTGGGATTGAACATTCAACAAACAAATTTTTGTCGATTTCGAAAACCCAGGAATTCGCCAAATTCCCAAAATGAAATGTGGCGAGACCTTTTTTTAGCTCTTTCCAGAATTTGAAACCCAAAATCTCAGGAATCTAAGGTATTCTCAAAATAAAAAGACGCCGGACCCTTTGTTTAGCCCTCGCACGGATTTCCCTATTTTTATCAATCCTGAAACCCCGGGATGAGTACTATCACAACCTCGGAATTTCTGGATCACAAAATTCGACGTATAATTTCAATAAATACTTTATTAAATATAAAATATTTTTTTGTTATATTTTATTATTCCACCATTTATCATTATAGACATCAAAGTTAAATTTATTATTTCACTGGAGGATTAATTGTCAGTTTTTTTTATGGGAAGGGGTCTATGGTTATTATAATTTGCGTCACACTGTTTTTGTTAAGTAATTCTTCTCATCAAAAGAATATTTACCCAAAAACTACTAAAAAAATTGATATTATTTTTGAGGGCTCTGGAAACAAAGACGACAGTTTCCATGTGTTGTCCAAAATAAGTAAAATATCAACATGTAGAGCTGGCAGTTCCACATCTATTAGTATTTTTGTTTGGAAAAAAGGTTCTTTGACGAATTAAAATCGAGTTTACAACAAAATCGGCAGTTAATATAGCCGTACATAGCAAACAATGCACTTATTGAATGGATTTAATAAAACCATTTTTGTTTCCAAGTCCGCTCCCAATGTGGAGTTTGTGGCCTCCTTATGGAGGTATTTTAACAGAAGTCTTTCTTCGAGAACTTTTTGCTACTCAGTCGCTCAACCTATTTTTTCCAAAGAGAGTAGTAGAGGTAGAAGAACAAGGCTAGGACAGGACTGGTGATTAACTAATCACTCTCACTACGCTCAGTTATTGAAGGATCGGAAGGGTAGGAGGGAAATTTTAGACATCACAAACACCCATGCCTACGAACAGAAATCGATAAATCGATCGAAAAATGTTGTTCGTACTGGGACTCAAACCCGTGAGGTCTGGCAAGGAAGGCAATAACGCTAGACGTAAAATGCTAATCACATAAAAATGGTAAGATAATTAATTCTATAACGAATATTAAAAAATATTTTTGTATTTTTATTGATTTATCAACATTTTAGAGTTTTGGAAACGGCCGTTGTTTTCCAAGCCTTGATATGACAACAACATAAGAATGAAACTTACGTTAAATAAATATTATTTTCTTCTAAAAATACGTTTCATAAAATATAAAATATAAAACACAAAACCTACTAATAAGTATCGTTATTCTGCTGTCATTTTTGATACGGGACAAAGATAAAAGGCTTACTTCATCACAATTGAAAAACAACTTCAACAATATTTAAAATTCGTCTCACGTAATACGTAAAACTTTGAACGAAGTAATAATAATTTATCAAAAATAATAATTCCGCCGACTGAAAAAGACACTAAGTAGTCATTAATTACTCAAAAAAATCTTTTGTCGTTTTGAAACCAGACGCGAGAGTACATAGGTTTTGTTTTTTTATAAATAACAAAATTTCATAGCTATTCGGTTGGTATTGTTTCAAAAAAATACATACCGAATGTTATTTATACATATTCATTTTAACACTCCTCAATGTCAATATTAGATTAAAAATACTATATTCACAACATTTACGTGCCCAAAATTATTCTCAATTCAATATTTTCTTTCATTTGGTATAAATTATCACGTGAAATTGATTAAATAGAGAGTTGTTAAGTTGGCAAAATTTCTAAATGTATGACAGCCAATCAAAATTGATTGTTATTCTTTTCTGTTATAAACACTGTGACTTCATTTAAGCCAAAGGTGGTGTTTTTATTAGTGTTTTATTTGATTTATTCTCATTCAATACACGTTCTTGTGTTTTTTTTCTTTTGGCATAGTAGTTTCTGTGATCGGTTTTGTTTTTTCATAGTAGTTTGATTTATATAAAAAAGATAATATCACATTTGTCTCCATTATCGACGCCGCGCTATAACGGATGTACTCGGCGGAACTGGAGGACATGACGGAATGACATGGGAGGAAGCAAAGCAATTGACGGGTGACAGGAAATCATGGAGGTACCGTGTGGTGGCCATATTCTTCGCATAGTAAACAAATATCGTCCAGGAAGAAGACATAAAATGTAAATCGGAAAAAAAACCAGTTTTGTTCATGTAATAAAAATGTGAAATATGTATTATTTTTAATACGGATTCGGTAGTTACATTGCGTTATTTCACTAATTGCGTAAGCTACAATTTAAGACTCATGTTTCACGGCTTTAAAAAATATCTTCAAACTGACAAACGTGATTTTATTTATTGATGAAGTAAGCATTGTTAGTCTTAGTTTATATGCTACAAAATGGAGTTTCGGTTTTCTTTCATCTTGTAATTTAAATGTTAATAATAAGAATTAATAATATCTTTACTAATAAATTGGTTTACGATAGTTAGTCTGAAGATGTTTCTCAAAGAGACGTTACACAGGTCTGAATCTGTAGTACAGTTAGTGGAATAAAAAAGTTATGAAATTTAATACCATACACTACAAGTATGCCGCCTGTGTGGTCAACATCGTTAGCTTTGGTTACGGAGGTCACGGGCTCGAATACCAGAACGGACAGTTTTATAAATTGATTTTTCAATCAATATATGAATTTCTGTTCGAAGGTATGGATGTATGTGATGTCTTGAATTCCTCCCTCCCACCTATTCTATCTTTTAAACGGGGCGTATCGAGAGCGATTAGCTAACCACTAGTCCTGTCCTAGCCCTATTCTTCTATTCCTACTCTCTTTGGTAAAAGAGAGGTTGAGCAACTGAGTAAACGTTCTCGTAGAAACACTTCTGTTGATCTAAACTTCATTATGAGTCCATAAGCTCTACATTGGGAGCGGACATGGTAAAAAAAAAATTAACAATGTGTTTATACTGAACAACGAAGGATTCGAAGCTACATTTTTAGATATTAATTTTTGATACAAAATTGAAATTGATAACTAACGTCAACTAGTGGAATCACAAAAATAATAAAGTTAATTCTCTATTTTCTCTATAATTTAAATATCAATCGAAATGTTATCTTTATAATAGTTATAATATTATTTTTAAATTTCCCCAGAGCAACTTTAAGTTTTTTGGGACGCAAAGTTTTTGTTTTCTTTTGAATTCAACCAAAGGGTTTGAGGATTGTTTAATTTATAGAAATTCTAAGACTAGTATTTCTTTCAGGCACCAGGCAAAGCCGTAAATCTACGTTAAACGTCACCGAACTGTAATAAAGTACAACACTTCAAATAGACAATGAATTCACCAATACTTTAACTTTACATTTACAATGATAAAACAAAAAAAACTTAAAAATATTGTTTACTTAGCTGACATTTTTAGCGATCGCAAATTTACTGACATTCAAAACAGCTTAACAATTTTGTAGAAATGTCAACCGTATATTATTTAAATGTACTGTTATTTTTTTTTATTTATGATAATGTTACCTCTATTGATATTGAAAAAACAGTAGGCAAAAAACGAATAAGAATTTATAAAATTAAATGTCAAAAGAGAGACATGCTTTTAAATTTATCAGTTTTTTTTTGTTGAACTCCTAAGTAATCATATCTTTAAATTTTAGTATTTATGAAATCGTAGAGAAATCAAAAAAATAATTGATATCTTTCATAAACGTAATGCTCTCTTGTCGAAAATATAAAATTGAACAACATGTGTTGATCTAAAAACGGTTAATAAAATCAGTAATAAATACCATTGAAAAAAGAATCAGTTTTTAATAAATAATTTATAATTCTAATCATGAATTGTGTCGACCCATAATCGGAAAAAGAACTTATGCGACACAATTCGTTAAATTGCGTTAAACAATAATTGTTCAATTGTTAGACCTTTATCTCATTTGCCTGATCTTTTTTAGTGTTTTGACTTGTTATCATTTGTTCAACGTAGACCCCGGTTGAGAAACGTTACTTCAGTTAACTGAAAGTAGCCAGATAATTTTATTATAATATCAGGCATTGACCATACATATTACGTAAGAAATTACTTTTTCGAACTTGTTGCGAGAAAACTTTCTCCTGTCAAATTTATAAATTTTCGGTTACGATTGTCTGCCAATTGCAGGTCAATGTAATAAAGGTATTACTTATAACCATTTGATACATTTATTTTTTAAAACTATAAAGAGTTTTCCACGTTTTAAATTTCTTGTAAATATACATTTTTTTCAATTATTTAGTAATTGAATCATAAATATTAATTGATTTGGCATTTACTTGGTGGAACTCCATTACAACAGATTTAAAATATCAAAGTATTTAGTTCTACAGTTTTAATAATTTATTATATTAATAAGTTATAAATTATTAAAACTGTAGAACTAAAATACTTTGATATTTTGAATCATAAATATGTAAAAAGATAATAATAATTTAATTTTAGAGGACACTAATAATGATATATATATATATATATATAAAGGTTTTATATTGAGTGTAATACAAAGAAAATGTTTCTTAACACGGTGTTATGAATTTAAATATAACTTTATTTATTATTTCAAGTGTCAAATGGAAAGTTTAAATAAGTTACGTTTATGTCAGTCGCTCAGCTTGTTTTTTAGGAAGGGTTAAAGATAGGGTTAAGTAAAGATAATAAGCTTACCGCTCTCGCTACACCCAATTTTTTTCTATCTACGAAATTCATCATCCACTTCACGTAACGGTCATCAATTTTCTCTTTTAATATATTTGGAAGACTTATATTCTCTGAACCATTTTGCCAAGAGCATAGGTGGGAAAAGCATATATAATTAACTACCAATCTTTTCAAATTTTAGTTGGAATTCACAAAAAAATCATTTTGTTTGAAACTAAAATTTTGAAACAAACGAATGTTCAATGCTAACATTTTTAAATAGGATACAATATAAGTATTTACGTTTAAATATATCATTGAAATTTCTAATCTTCCTAATGCAAATAGAACGAGAATTTTCATACAATACATTCGTACAATGTACGAGCAAATGATTCAATTCGCAAATTCAACGGAACAAATTCTCCCGCGCTTAGCAAACACTTCACCAGTTATTGTTTCCGGTCTATGAGTATTTGATAAATAGTTTCCATCGAAAGCAATAGGCGGCACTGTTCGCCCATCCAAAAAACCTTTTTTCCCGCGCGTTTCTTCACAAACGTCCGCACTTCATTTTTTATTCATAAATTCTCGTCTTCCCACAGAAAAAATGAAGATTTATTCCCGAAAGAAACTCGCAAAACGCACGGGGGACTCCCTCAATAACTTTGCGTGTTTAGTCTATTTCAGTTATTCTAAATCAAAAATATCATTTTATAAATTAATATTTTTTAAATTTTGAATTGCCTTTTTTTACGAATCTTTGACTTGATAATATCAAAAATACTCCTATTGTTGTCTATGACTCATAAAAAAACAGATGCAACATTATATCGACTAAAAGATTGAATAAATTATCAAATATTTCTTGTTCTAGATTTTAATATTCAGTCGATAATAAGTTTGGAATTATTAAAGAACTAAAAAAATGTAATCCTGTCAATAAAAATTCTTCCAGGAAAAAATATTGTATTTGGTAGTAACTTTCAGTGACTTATTTTAATGTTGAAAAAAATACGAACATTCAAAATTGGAAACATGGAAATTCGTGTTTTGACTGCCAATTTCTTTTTGTTATATACACAAATGAAATGTTAAAAAGTAAATAAAAAACATAATGATAGACAATTATTAAATCTTGTACTAATAAAAAACAACAACGGTTTCTATGTTGCGCTCAACTTTTTCAACAACACAATAATTAAAACTTTATGAAATCCATTGTTATAAAATGAATACTCAAAACATCACAGCAATAAAATTAAATATAATCACAATGCTCAAGCGCACATTTTGGAGATCTTTTTATTTCAGTTTCTCTTTTGTGATGCAAAAAAGCACAAAATCCTTCGATTTACACAAGTAGTGAGTGGGTAGGTATATTTACGCCTCAAAAACATTTTCGTGCGTAGGCTAGGATTGTTCTATAGAAATTTTTGTATATCGCCAAATAAGAAACAAAAAATGTAAGCACATATTAAAAATCTTATATATTGTTGAATATTTTTTTTTCTGTAAATTGAAAAAATAGCCGCCTGTGTGGTCGAGTGGTCAACGTTGTTTGCTTCGGCTACGGAGGGCCTGGGTTCAAATCCCGGTACGGACAGTTTTATTAATTGATTTTTCAATCGATTTATGAATTTCTGTTCAAAGGCATGGATTTATGTGATATCTTGAATTCCCCCTCTCACCTATCCTATTCTATGAACGGGCGTATCGAGAGCGATTAGCTTACCACTAGTCCTGTCGTAGCTCTATCCTTCTATCCCTACTCTTTTTGGAAAAAGAGAGGTTGAGCAACTGAGTAACAAGCAGTTCTCGTAGAAACACTTCTGTTGAGATAAACTCCATTAGGAGTCCATATGCTCCACATTGGGAGCGGACATGGTTTAAAAAAAATTGATTAAAATATTATAGTTTATTTAGGTGACCCATAATTAAATATAAATGTAATGTATCCTGACAATATTTAAGTATTTAACAGAATATTGCCAAAAAAATACTAATATTGCATATATTAAAATATTTATATTCTTCTTCTTTTTTGACCATATGCGCTCTATACGTGGAGTATATGACCGCCACGTGACTCCTCCACAAGTACCTGTCTCTTGCCAATTCATTTGCTTTCTCCTACGAATATACAAGAAAGAAAGCCGCCTGTGTGGTCGAATGGTCAACGTCGTTGGCTTCGGTTACGGAGGTCACGGGCTCGAATCCCAGTACGGACAGTTTTATAAATTGATTTTTCAATCGATTTATGAATTTTTATTTGAAGGCATTTATGTATGTGATGTCTCGAATTCCTCCTCCCATTCATCTTATCCTATAAACGGGGCGTTGAGAGTGATTATCCAACCACTAGTTCCGTCCTAGCTTTATCCTTCTATTCCTACTCTCTATGGAAAAAGAGAGGTTTAGCAACTCAGAAACAAGCAGTTCTCGTAGAATCTCATATGCTCTATATTGGAAGCAAACATGGTAAAAAAATGAATATATAGGTAGTACCCGACAATCGTCGAGGACGCCAAAATCCTACTAGTCGGAAGAAATGACGTACATGATTGGGAGTCTCCGTAGACATCCTCAACACGTAACCCAACCAGTCTCAACTAGGGCATCCAATCCCGGGAACCGGGATTCCGTAATCAATAACGTTTCTGATCCTGAAATCCCGGGATTGATATGGCCGCGATCCCAGGATTTCGGCATTGAGAAATTTTGAGCAAATCCCAAAAATTTACATGAAATTGGCATATTAAGGATTTCTAATTCCGAGTTCCGAAAAAAACGAGTTTCTGAAACAATCTGGGGAAAAAGTTTATGCCAAATCGAGGATTTTAAATTACTCGGTGAGCTAAAAAAAAAAAAAAACGAGGTTTGGAGATAATCCGGGGAAAAAGTATAGCGAATTGAGGATTTCAAATTCCTCGGTGAGCAAATCCCAATCTCGAAGTCCCGGGATTGGAAGAAGGCTCCGGGATTGGATACCCTAGTCTCAACGTGTCTTTATGACAAGTGACTTAATATATTATTTTTACACTATACTTACAACGTAAAAATCAAAGTATTCAGCGTCCTTGCTTCAGTTACGGTGCTCGCAGGCTCGGACCTCAGTAAAGACAGCTTGAAAATTTTATTTTAACCAATTTTTTGAACTACGTTCGAAGACATTGGTGTCTGTGATGAATTTTCTATATATATTGATTTATTTTTTTTACATATATTGATAAATAAAAACGATTAAAATATATGTGCTTCAGTTTTGTCCGCTTTCCGTTGTATATAATGTGAAAAAATATCGATTCTCATTTATTTGTCTTACAAAAATTCTGTTTAAGTTGAAAAGGTTTTTAATGTTGCTATTCTTATCTCAAATTTTTTTCATTGTATTCGAATAATGTAATATAGCCGTGCTGTTTCAAAATATTGATATTATGTGGGCAGTGTCTTGGAAATAAGTGCCAAAAAGTCAAAACAATAAAACATTTCATGTTTGTATAGTATTTGATTAATTTTACTAATGACTATTTAATAAATATTATTTATACAATAAAGTTCACATATTCATTTTGATGTTGTCTCACATTTTTTATCGTTTTTTTCTTCCTATATAAAAACAAACACGTTTTTTGAAGCCGTATATCTACGATTTTCATTTGAGACTTCTGTTTACTGAGTATAAAATCTAAATATAGTAAAATGCTTTTTCCATAATGCAAATAATATATCTTAGCTATTTTGAGAAGCAAAGAAGTATTTTTTTGACAGTATACATGATTCTATTTTTAGCATGTATGATGTTTTTTTTAGGCACACGAATAATATCACATACTGTTTTTTAATGTCAGTTGAAGTATCTTAAATAAAAACATATATATTAGGAAATACAAAATTAAAACAATATTATATTACTTATTTAATAATCAAATCGGTTTATTTAAAATAAAATATATTTTGCTTTACAGGTAATTAATGTTAATACGATAAATGTTTTGAATGAAATTGTAAATCGAAGAGAGATCGCAAACGGCCATGTCTTAGATCGTAAATTTAATAATATGTGATATTGACTACTGGGACTTGAAACCAGACCGGCTCGATCGGTAAATCAAATCTCCTGAACAACTGAACCAGAGAGCACAACAAATTATATTTCCGCGTTGAATTTGTTTGACCTGTAATATTATTGAAAGAAATTTTAAAATTATTTTGTATATATCTACGTAATTTCCGTTTCGTGTGTCGAGCATGTGGTCGTCACCGTAATTCACTGTAATTAATTAAATTATCTCCTATCAAATTAGTAGTCTCGAAACTTTTTGTGAAATGGGCCTTATTGATATTTTAGATTATCCTAATATTTTCTAGCAGTACTTACATTGTTTGACTATGTAAAAAAAATATCATTTCTTATGTCTGAGTTTATGGCTAAGCTATTAAATAAATTAATGTGTGTGTAAAATACAATAAAATAAAATACATCACTTTAAAGGTGTCCACTGTCAATTTTTGGTGAGATGGCATTATATATAAAAAAAATACTCCTGTACTAATTTTACATTTATTTATTAGGATCGCTAGCATTTTCAATTAATACAGGGTCTCTGCTTTTATAATCATATTACAATATCGCAAAACAATTCAGAAAGAAAGTTCACTAACAATTAATTGAATGGTTAATTTGAAATTTTCACAATATAATTTATTATAAAAAAACAATTAATATTATTAACAGTACTGATCTAAATTAATAAACTTAGAATAGGTATAAAACAGTGTTTTAATTTTTAACACATTAATTATCTGTAATCAGGACCTGGTAAGAAAAGCCACAGGTTGAATCGGTAGTCGCCCGCTATGGTCTAGTTCAGAGGTGGGGAAGCTTTTCTTTAGCCTTTAGGCCGCATTCATTTTTCTGATTCGACATAAGGCCGCAGTAAATATAGGACGGGATTGATTAATATTCAATCCCTTACCTTACTTTTCCTCGCTATACTTTTTCCCCAGATATCTACTAACCTCGTTTTTTTTTAGCTCACCGACGAATTTGAAATCTTGAATTTGCTATACTTTTTCCCCAGATATCTCCAAACCTCATTTTTCCAGAATTGGTCAGAAGGCCGCGGGTTCCCCACCTCTGATCTAGTTGGTTAGAGCTTGCTCTACCGATCAGGTGGGTCTGGGTTCGATTCCCGGTAAGGTTAATGGCAAATTGGATTTTTTTCAATTTTAATTTGAGATCAAAGACATGGGTGTGAAGTAAATTCTCCTTGAGTTAATCTCATGCGACGTTCAAAAATTCTCATCGAGTATATCTCGTATGATCTTTCAACTATTCAATATATTTGACGCATTGGCGTAAGCTGTAATGGCAAATATTTTTTATGAATTCCTTATTTTTTTTAAATTTATTAAAAAAACATTTTGAATTAAATAATCTACAAGGAAACCAACCATATACTTGATATTTTAAATATAAATCTTCTCATTTGTTAAAATTACTCGAAATCTTAAATTACTGTCGAGATGGGATGGCGTCGCAAAACTCACGTGGAAAATTCCACGATCATTTTTCAAATCAATAATCGCTGGCAAACAATTCTATTACCATGGTTATTTTTGGTGACACATTCTCGAGTAATGTTGTTCCCTTATTTCATTTTCTGTTTTTTGGAAGACTTATTTGTTTATTCTTTTTCTTAGAAACTAGTTTGACATTGACATTCCTAAATCCAGGAATTTCTTAGATCGCTTCCGCTAAATTACTCATCCCACATTTTACCTATCGCAGACATGACAAACCAATGGCACGTATTTTTCTAGCATAACAGATATCGCTTGTACACAATTTTGATTATTGATTATTTTTCAACCACTTCTGTTTCAAGTGCTAAACATATCGACTGCTCGTAAAGCTTATCGCAATATACGTTTTTCTGCAAAAACAATTGTTACTCAGTTTCTAAGCCTATCTTTTTTCTAATTGAATAGGGATACACGGATATGACTAGAATACAGTTAGTAATCAGCTAATCGCTTTAGCTACACCCCGATCATATGATCAAATGTTTAAGTAAAAATTTTGAGACGTCTATGCTTTTGGACAGAATCCCATAAAACGACCGAAAAAGTAATATATGAGACTGTCTGAACTCAGACTCGAGCAAGTGAATATCGCGACTAAAGTTAACGATGTTGAACACTCGACCATGGACATTAAACACCTATCATTATATATGCATACAAATATACATAACAAATATGTTATTATTATATTTCTTAAACCATCTGATAAATATGTGGAGCATACAAAATACGCACCACTTCCAAGATTCCCTCTTGTTCCAGCATTTTTAAGTTCCACCGTGTACATCTTATTGATAGTAAGTACTCGACGGTAACCCAGGATTCTGGAATCACAACAGTCAATATAATTTGGCATGTGAATTACTGCATGTGATAAAAACAATAACATATGTATTTGACAACCAATTTACTGTAGCAAAAAATATAATTTATTAATGATGATTGCCTTTTTTCCTGACGCAAAACAAACCTTGAATATTTTTGGCAGGCTTCGATTTTTTGTAATTTTCACTCAAACATTAAACGATTTGCCACTACTTACCTGACGTATATAAATCAAGAAAATGGCCGCCGGAGCAGCATTCAAGAAAAGATATATACCACCATTTGTCATTGCGTCAAAGGAATTGAAAGTAGCATTTTTAGGCGCCGGAACGAAACCCGACATAGATAGAACGAAACACAATAATATTGAGATATATCCTATATAACTGCATTAATTTCCACTCTTTTTTATTAGGTGATTGGTTTATGTATTATATATTATATTGAAGTCTTTTTGACAACTCGGAATAATATATCATTCATAAGAAAGTAATTTAGTTTTGTTTGTTTGATTATTTATGATTTATATTTAAAATATCAAGTATATGGTTGGTTTCCTTGTAGATAATTTAATTCAAAATGTTTTTTAATAAATTTAAAAAAAAATAAGGAATTCATAAAAAATATTTTTAAGCCTAATTAGCGATAAAATGTATTGTGTAAACAGCCTCGTCAACCAGAGGATATTTTTCCGCTTAGCAAAAAGTTAATTGTTCTAACTACACGAACACATGTTATAACATTTCAAAGGTGTTTTTGAAGAATTATATTAAAACTTTAACTCAAAACGAAATTAAAAATTGTAATCATTGAAAGCGCTATCGCATCGCTTTAAATAATTATGTTTTTCAATTCGAGAGACATACCAAAAGTTACCGTTGCCGATTTGAACCGAACACGAAATTTATTTTGAAGGTTTTTCAACGTGTTTTGACGTTTACAACGTTCCATCAAATGACAGTATGACAAATTCACGTAAAATAAAGTCACTCACAAAATTGGGATATTTTCATTTGTTTCGTCAAGCTTTTAACTAATTCATTCTTTTTTGTAACAATTCGAACCGCATTTTTCATTTGAATCTTTAACGGTGCTTCAACCTTGGCAGTTTTAAGATTTTTTTTCCATTCCCGTTTATGACCAGTGATCTAAATACTTCATATGCTTCTTCACAGATTGAGTTATTCAGAATATTATAAAAACGTTTTCGTAACAGTCGAGGGTATTCCTAAAAATATTCACCTATCTACTGCATGGCTTTTTTGTATTGTATTGACCTCGTTTAACTTACGTTGCTGATTTATATTATGTGTAGTCTCGTAAAAGTCTTCCACTCAAGGTATTTTTAATCCACATAATATCATGTATTGTTGGGATGTACTGCTCCATGGAAGACTTTAGGACGGCATCGGTGACGGTTCTGTAACGGTCGGCTTTCATTTTTTTTAAGAAAATTTTCGGTTTCAACTGTCTATGCAAAACCAAAGTAACATCTTTTTCAATGGTATTTAGTTAACTTTATGACTGTTATAGAATTGGGACGTACATTCTGAACATACAGAAATTAATATATATCAAACAAAAGGAAATGATTAAGATTACCCTCTCAAAAATATAGTTACACAAATCGAATAATTATAAAATAATACATTATCACTTTGAGTCTTCAAATCTGGTAGAAGCGTAGTGGGCTAACTTGATTGCTAAGTATGTTTATGCAATGTTTTATTGTTTTCTATTTATATTTAAAGCTTTGTGACACTATTGCTATTTACTTTAAATACTTACTCTCTGAAATATAGATTAACTTAGATTAGTTAAACAATAGACTGTTCAAATAACAACACACAGCGAGAAGTTTATCTTGGGCATTACATCTATTTTATTACAGGTAAACCCTCTTTAACAAAACTTTAAGTTCTATAAACTATGTGGTATTCAATAATGAAACAAAGATATTAACATTATAGTATGTATTCTCAATAATGGGAATGACCAAGGATTCCTAATGAATATTAATTCAGCAATGTTTATTCATAAAATAATGTAAAAGAATCGTTATTGATATATTTTCTTTTTTCATGTCTATACCATTTTCCTATACTTTCTTCCGTACGTCTTGAGAAGTCACGATAAATCTTTTCGGTGTGTCTTTCTTACAGAAACACGGTCATTTCATCACAAGAATATTCAGAGGATTGGGGCAATAAATAACAGTAGTAAACAAAATACAGTCAACCCATCTATAACACGGCAATTGGTTCCGTATTATAAAATCGTATTACAGAAGTTTAGAGTTATACAAAATTCGGGTTTTGTTATTTTTAATTATTCAAGTTACACAAAATCAAGAGATCAAAAATAGTTTTCCTGACAAAAAGTCAAGCATCAAACGACTGTCGTAGACTAGTTCGATATTTATAATAAATTTGATATTAATTATTTTGTGAATATATATATATAACTGTTTGATATTTTTAATACGGGTAACTTTTTTTTTTTCCTTAAAACGTATTATAGGAAAAATGCTGTACTTTTATTAAAAGTTCACTGTGTATTTATATTTTTTTTTTAATATCAGACTCCTAGTTTTTACCTAAGTAGTTTTACTTTAGATATCCAATTTTGCTTACCTAAGCCCAGTGCTTCTTTTGAAAAAAGAGGTGCCGCAACTTACTTCTTACCAAGCTTTTAACTAAAGATTTTTTTTCTAATCCATGTCCGTTCCCAATGTGTAGCTTATGTTTTTGTAACGGAGGTTTCTCAACAGAAGTGTTACGGTACCCGTCACATAATATTCAAAAAGAATCTTAGATGGCGACAAACAACCAATGGTTTCCAAGAAAAAAACAAAAGTTATCAAAACGAAATAAAAATAAAATTAATACATTGTTTGTCTATAAACATAGAAATATGAATTAATCTATTTGCATCTTATTGTGTTTCTTCTTTCTTCAAGAGTTAATGGTCATTACTTAAAATCCAGTGAGTAACTCAATCAGAATTTGGGTAACGTAATGAATTCAAATTAGTACATAGTCAGACTGATTTAGAGGCGTGAGATATTCACTTGCGTCACTGCTTCGCCTATACTAAAGTACAGCAACGCTGGAAACCCAGCGTAATTGAATAGAAAAACATTATTTATGGTGAAAATATTATATATAGGCTCTAGGATATTTTTTATTGACCTTTTTGTTGTTTAATTTCTTTTATACTTCACACACTCGTCGCAAACGTTCAAATTTTTCCGTCTTTCCGTCCGTCTTTTACGTTTCAAATATACCTCGACAAATTAGTTAACCATACAGATTAATAAGCCCTACAGTGATTTTTTTATATTTCAAAATGTACCGGGAAATAATAGAGCATACAACTTTGGACCCTTTGTGTAATCTTGGGATTTCTTGTTTCCTTAAATGACAGTGATTATTACGATTACATTATTGTCGATAAGTTGTGTTTTTTTCTACTTTTTCTCATTCTATTGTTTACCATTGCTAATGGATTGTGCCGGCACAAGTTTTTTTAACTATCACTGGTTTTAAGTAGATCGCTCAGCCAATTTTTTTCGAGAAGGTGAAGAAAAACGTATTTCGTTGGGAAAGCATTGGTGGTAAATATTTTTCCGCTTCAGGCTCGGATAGAGGACGGTTGGGTGGCATGAAAACATTACGAGCGTTTGGAAACAAATCCAATAATTATATTGAAAGTTCGATGAATAAAAGTTTTCTATAGAACTAGTTAAGGGTTATGACAAATACTTGATTACAGGGCATACACGTTTTTATGAACAATCAACTAAGAATTTTTAAATCAACAATAAATTGTTTTTTTTTTACCTAGACCTTTTAAAAATTTTACACTTGTTTTAATCAATATATAATATTATATTATATATACAGTCAGGGTTGTTGTATAGTGCATTGCTTTCTAACCTGCGAAATCCAAAATTTTCAGTAGAAAGTACAAATATTTGTTTGTGAAAATTCTTTGTGATAAAATATAAACATGTGAAATTTAAAAAAAACGGGGGTTCGCAGATTATTTTTTCAGATTTAGGGGTTCGTGGCATTAAAAGGGTTGGGAAGCACTTGTATAGTGCTCAAAGTCATTGGCTTTGGTTGCGGTACTCAAGATCTCTTATCTCGGTACGGGCAGATTCATCAAATGATTTTATAACTTCTTTGTAGGTTTCTGATCGAAGGCCTGAATGTTTGTCGTGTCAAAAATTAACATTTAACCGTACATTCGATCTGAAAAACGTAGCAACAGCAAACTTTACACTAGTCCTGGCCTGTTTAAAATGGTTATAACTTTCATTTAATATATTACTTATGAGAAAATTATTACTTTTATTGTTCTGTGATATTCTGTGATTGATAATCTTATTTAATATCAAGCTGGTATAATATCTAAATTAAATTTCCTATCTTAAAAACGCACAGGTAAATAAATAGAATAGTGTACTCGATTTTAACGTAACTTTACGGTATACAAAAACTACTTGTTTGCACATTTCTTCAATTGAATGGAAATGCATACGTCAGTAGCTCGTGCGGAGTACTTTTTTCTTTCAAGCCGAGTTCATTTTCCAGTGAAATGTACGTAAATGCCTAAAGGTATTCCGAAAGGCGTGCTTTTAATTTATTTTTTTCCTAAAATAACATCAACACGCGCGGATTTTTCAAAAAGCATATGATGTGCAAGCTAGACTGCTTCAATGTGGTGGTACTTAGAATAAACAAAAAGCCAAACACAGGATGTCTTCAAATAAAAACTTTGATATGTTTCTGAATTTCAAATAAAACCTCATACAAAACATTGAAATAGTTGTACTTTATTTAATTTTCCAAAAACAGGTTTTTAAATTCTTCATTATCCGTAATTGTGTAATTTGAACCTATTGGTTCATCTACCAGTAAGAGAAGAAGCCGTTCATATTCAAATTTATTCTTTTATTTTCGTAACTTTTTATCTTATATTCCGTTTACCAGACTTTGTGGACACGATTTAAAATTAAAGTAATTTAGTCCTTATCATATTTTAAAAAATAGTTGAAATGTCAAAAATCAAAATCATTTTTGTAGTGGCGTCCAACAGCCTAAATATCCAAATTCCGTCCCTGAACGTAGCGTAGCATTTTTACTATCTAGCCATCATTAAATTTATTTCAAGAGATACATTGTGTAACGTGGCTAATAAACTTTTGTATTTAATTTTTAATGAATCATCTGCCGAATGGCTTATCGCATCACTCATTGCTTAGTATATTCAGAGTGCTGAGATTTGAATAAAGTTTTCTTTTGTAAACTTATTTGTACGCTCATTATTAATTCAAATAAATATGTTTACCATTCAGAGAATATTTATTATAAATGCCATTGCACTGTGCGGGGAAATTTCTCTCATTAATAAGAGATGTTAAAATTCACCATTATGGAATAAATGAAATATGTTTGATTTGACTTTACTCCACTAGAGATGTAAAAAAATACAAAAGCATACAGAAGAGACAATACGAATATAGTTGACTAAAAAATAGTACACAAAAAATTCAAATAAAACCAAACGTTTATGTTTTTATAATATTATATATAATATATTGGAACCGGAAAATCATTTTTATAAGGACACAGTATGCATATTTAGTTTTTAGCATGTAATACAACTAACGTTTATAATTGTGGGGTTATAATGCAAAACGTACTATTTCCAAAACTAAAACTTTTCAGTAGAATCAAATACTATAACGAATGAACACAAACAAAATAACATTTGCATAAAAATATGATTTCAAATTTGAAAACGACAGTCTTGTAGACATTTTATATTAATACTAATAAGATCAGTCGATTCCTTAGACTTGAATTACCCTATCTGCATACCTAACTCAATATCGCTCATTTTGGAAATAGTACGTCTTTCATTATAACCCCACAATTAAGGGTGAGTGCAGTGGTAAAATATTCGTGTATGTAATTGATAAAATCTAGCTCAATAGGATTTTCAAAACATCCCAGTTGAGTTAAGCATTTATTAATATTATACGCTAATGAAATTTATCTGTGAAAACAATTAACAGTGATCCAGTGACGTGATTAAGCAGTGACCACCTATTTGTTTAAAAAATAATTGCATCTCAACCAAAATTTATTAATCGCTAACAAAATCAAATACATTAATATTCAACAACGTTTTCTTACGAAAATAGACCATCTGTAAACACCGGTAAAGTTGAGAATTTACTGTAAATTATCGAAAAAAAAAATATAGTAAATTAATGACAAGTTAAGTGTGTGTATTTTAAAACAGAAGATTATTGCTGATAGCTAGATTTTTGCAAAGTTAAAAAAATATACGTTTATCAATAAGTGCATCATAATTTTTAAAATTTACGCAAATACGTCAATAAGTTAATGGATAAACTAATATATAGTTGATGTACATTTAATTTCCCACAATATTAACGATGATCGACGTGGCATATTACTGATTATTTGAACATTCATTTCCATATATTTATATACACGTGTATTTGTTCGACATTATTTATCTAGGATTTATTTCAATCTGGTTTCCAATTTTTAGTAAAAAGAAGTCTCATAACAGTTTATTTTGTAAATTGCCAGTAAACCGATAATGAAAAAAAATATTTACCGGTCATAAAAATTCGACGGTGAATTTCTGTATGTATATTAGAATACTTAATTTACGTATATTAGAAACGATACGAGGTTGGGCGATGGTTTTGTACATAGAAATTAATATCCCCCATGATTTCATATTTAATGTATGTACACAATTAGCGAAACCTGTCTCTCGACATGTAAAACTGTAAAGAAGAAATCTACTATACCTAAGAATATATTTCATTAAATATTTTCTTTTTACAGCAAAAAGTTAGATGGCAGTAGTGATAAAATAAAACATTAAATTTTAAATAATCGACACGAAGAAATCAATTATGTATATCTGTTAACTACAATTTTATTATTAGCCAAAGTACGATTTTTAACTTTATGTACTATCCACAATAAAAAATACTATGTTTTATTGTGTCACCGTAATTAGCATGGTTTGATCTATTTCTAAAGGTAAAAATTTCCATAATAAATCCTACGTCATGTTATAATATGCATTCGCCATTCTTTAGTGAATATAAAATAATAGAACGCTCTGAAGTTAGATCATTTTCATCGCCCTTTAGTTTGTTGTTTCCATAACAACAGTCGTAAAAACAACAAACACAAATGATGGCGTACGATATCTCAAAATACTATAAACATACATATTAACATTCCAATCTACTGAATGATTAATATTTACTAAACGATTTTCTAATATATAATCAAGGATTCTTAAACAATAAATCTACAATATTGGAAAGGATATGGGTGAGTAATTAGATGTCTATATAGAAAATCATGAAAAATTGATGTGTTGTTGATGGTGCTATATTAGAAATTTCAGTTTGTCTTGTTTTATTTAAAATACGTCTGTTTCTTTATTTATTTGTAATGTGTACCTACCTACTTTAAAACGGTAAAAAATAATAACTTTTTTATCTTAACAAAAAGTTACTTTAGTTATGCGGTTTTATGTTTCCGAGTGTAAAATTTTGAGACAGTGAAATCAGAAATATTAGGTACCTATAACTGATTTAAATTTTGTGATTATTCTTAGTTAGTTTACTCAAAAAGTTTTACATAATATTATAGATACTATATGAATGTAAAATTATAAGCCAAACAAAATATGTACAACATATAATCGAGACAGCAGAACCAGAAATTTTGAAACTTTTGTGTATTGGATTGATAAAATCTAAATTTGATTTCAACCAATATAAATTTTGTGACATAACCTAGTTACTTCTAAGAGTTTTTACATGTGGCAATAACATCTTGTTATTTGTATTATTATTTAAATACACGGTTCAATACCAAATACATTTTTTTTCATAGATTTAAAGGATCACAATTAAGCCTGTCAATATGTTTGACGAGTCTATTGATGTCGTCAACGCAGCTGAGGTGAAGAGCCCGCAGAATTCTGATCCTGAGGATTCAAAGAAAAGCATTCCTATTAAGCCAGCTGGTAGAACGAGGCCAGCTGCTCGACGAGAAAAAACAATGGACCTGTATGACTTAAGTGATTCTGACTCTCCTGAGCCTGAAAGATTTATTAATGATTTACCGAAACAGAGGAGTGTAAATATATTTTTATTATTGAAATATTAAATTGTATTAGCGACAATTGTAATTGATTCTCAGTACTTCACTATTGTTCTTAAAATTGTATAATTGTTTAAGTGTTATTTTTAACATAAATTACTTGACAATACAGGGAAACTAGTAATTGAATTGATTCCAAAACCGTGAAATCAGATTCGAGGTGTTTTGGGTGAAATAAGAGTCGTAAAAGCGGGTGATTTCGACTTTGTATTCAAAAAGTTATCCGTTTTGGTTGATATTCAAAAAATACAAAATCTTTTTTTAAATCGGAATAGGGGTCGGGCCATCTGCAAATGACTATATTTAAATACCAGACTCGGAGTCACGACTTTTTCATGACATCCAACGAAAATTATTCAATAAAATATTTGAAAAATTTCAATGGTAGAGTGTTATCAGCGTTTCTCAACTGACTAAAAAACAGCAACGTAGAAATTCTCACACATTATGCTCTTCGTTATCATATTTGTATCGATTAAATTGAAGATCGATTCATTTTTCAGTCACCTGATAAGCCGCAAAATATAACAAGAATGACCGAGAGACGTCCACCATTATCACACCAAACATCCAGAGACAGAGCGGAGCCTATCAAACAACCTCACAAAATTAGCGATTCATCTGACAATTCTGGCAAGTGTAATGCATCGCTTCTAGGGTTCATGGGCCATGGCATATTTATTTTATTACAAACGCCATAAATAATATATTATCTTAAAATTTAGTAGATACTAATAATATATATTCTTATAGATGCAATATATTCACTGTCTCTATAATTAATCCGTATTTTCGTTTCTACTTTGACTAGCGCTTTTATTAAAGTAACATAGTAAGTCAAGTAAACTAAACCATAATGGCATTGCCACTTTTTCTAGCGCTCGTCAGTGAGTTTTTATGTGTTGATTCATACATTTACTTATGAAAGTAAATTTTTATGATGTAGCTGTGACATAGTCACAATCAAAATTGTTGTTTTACAACATATGAAAAATAATAAATAATGCCTCTCGCTATTAAAGAATAATTTCTAAAAAAAATGTTTTTTTGCAATTGCCAAATTCAATGTGATGGCTAAATTGTGTTTGTTTTTAGATGCAGCATTCGATATATAATTAATGTATACCAACCTCTTGTAAGTTGTAGGTACCTTAACGTAGAGTTTTTCAGCTTTACTATGCAAAACATTAGTAATTTAACCAAGTAATCAGTATAATAATAGAGAATTAGACTGCTCAATTACCAATGTTTAAACAAATAAATTTAAATTAATAATAATGCTGCTATAACAATTATAGATTCTGACTCGAATGACATGGATGATGTGGCTGGTGGAAGAAATAGAACAAGAACTCGAGGAGCAGGAATGGTAGTTCCAGCAGAGGGAGCCTACGATCCTCAGCAGTTTGCTGATCTCCAAGTAAATGCTGATATGACGGAACTTTTCCAACACATATTACGGTATTTTCCGGAGAAACTACATGGCTTATATAATATATTTTATTGGGTTTTAATTTTAATTTAGTTTCCGTCCTTAAATATTAAAATAATGTTTAGTCAAAAACAACTGACGGATTTCAGTATGCCATTGAATTGTATTGTCATATCTAATAACTAACAATTTATATTAACAAAACACAAACTGCAAATTCAATATTTTCATTAAAAGTTTGGTTAAAAATAAAATTAATGTCGGTGGAATATTTTTAATATCTCGCTTAGTAAAAAATTCGGCGCAGAGACTGCGGTTTCTTTGACATGAATTCATTACGAACAATTTAGATTCTGTTTGTTTTGAAGTACCAACGAATTAATGAGGAATATTTTCGCATTCAGTCGTTCGCAGTCTATTTTAAAATATTTTATTTCTTTGCAGGTATGCCCCACAAAAGATTGATATCGATTTCAAACTTAAGCCTTTTCTCCCTGACTATATTCCAGCAGTGGGTGATATTGATGCATTCATTAAAGTTGTCACGCCGGAGTTTAATTTAAAGGGTGAAAAACTAAGTATAAACACCTTGGAAAAAATTGCAGAATTAGGTACATATTAACAGATAATACATCTATATCAAAAATGATAATTGTTGTGTACTAAAACGTGTGATTTAATACTAAAATGGTTGGCGTATATATCCTTGTTAATACGAAATCATTCAATACCAAATTTTAAAGTTTTTCAATTTAACTTTAAAGATCTTTGAAATGAGCATTCTGTATTTGTATTGTGTTTTCTTATAAAGTAAATCTCAAGTGAGGCATTCACAATTAACTGTGATAAAAATATAAGTATTGTAGTGTACCTATTGCAACGTATCGCTTAGATTATAGAAGTATTGAATTGAACGACTAAGAATATTGTTTTGATTTATTTTATATGCATTATGGTAAGATAAAATGTAGATATTGTTTTAATGCTCACCAAAGTTTAATCCGTGGATATTGTAGGCTTAATTGTTCTGGATGAACCATCACCTAACCAAAGTGATCCTGCTTTGCTCCATCTTCAACTGAGGGCTGCTTCTAAATCCAGTTCTGCTAAACAAACAATGGTAATATTTATATAAACACATATGCGATTATAGTCTTTCTGCGTCGTATGAAATAAAAAAAATATGTATGGTTAAATTTTCAATTAAACCTTTTTCATTTCTCCAGGTTGTGAAAAAAATTGATAACGCTGAAAAAAATGGAAAAGCTATCGAACGTTGGATCAAAGACGTCAGTGAACTTCATCAGACAAAACCGCCTCCCAATTTTCATTATACTAGGTAAAAAATACTTCCAAAACTTGACATAAAAACGTATTTAACTTAACTGATTATTTATCTACTACCTTCACATTTATTTTAATCTTTTTAGACCTATGCCGGACATCGATTCACTGATGCAGGAATGGCCTGAGGCTATGGAAAACAAGCTTAATGAAGTTGGGTTCCCTCCGGCGTCACTGGATTGTTCTTTGAGTCAATATGTGGATATATTGTGCAATCTCTTTGATATTCCGATTCATCCGGGTGCTGACTTCAATGGACGAATCCAAGCACTACACGTTTTATTTACACTGTACTCGTCAATTAAAAATTCTCAGCTGTACGAAGAGAGACAGAAAGAAGAGAATTCCGTTATACATAATTAATGAAACACGCAAAACTAATTAAGCTTAAGAACTTCATTTATTATACGTAATATTTGTCATACGCATTATATTTTTAACATTCTCGTTTATATTATATTGCGTATTTAAAAATTTACTAATAAAACATATAATAATGGGTTATGATTGTTTAATTTAAGATTTCGACTTGATAAAAAATGTGTAGGAACGGGTGTGGCTTCGCGGTCATCAATTATTTTTTAGGGATACATTTTTGGTTTTTCATGACATCGCTTTCATTAACTTTTAATGAGGACTCATGTGTAAAGACAGCACGTACTCACTCTTTTACATACTCTGTCACGAGAGTGCGATCGGTCTCGATGTGTGCCGATCATGTCATATTTACGCTTGGTATGAATTTGCCAATCAATGATGCATTCATTATAGAAGGTTTGTTCTTTTGCTTATTTTACGTTGTAGTGTTTATATGAATCCTATCCAACATTCTTGTGTTGTCATGCGTTATCGGTGGGCTTTATCTTGCTATCCGTGTCAACCAACAGAAACATAAATTATGCCATCCGAGCTCATCGCTTATTATAATTATTACAAATGGCGAAGTAGGCTTCGCAAGAAGCTATCTCTTACGATTTCGTTGTACTTTGAAACTGAATAACGTTACTCTTTTTGACAAATCTTAATTTATAATACGTTACGACAAATATATTGACATTTGAAACGAACACTAAGTCTTGTTTGGATTAAATTTTTATGTCCGGCAAAAAGAATCCCGGTAAGTAAAAAAGTTTCTCTATTTAAAGCCATATTGTCAGATAAAAATATTCGTTAGTCATTATACAATAAATAGTTCACCAACTTCCATCTTAACAATATTCTGAAATTTTCTTAGACGCATATCCATATCCCTCCACACGACACCTAAAGCTTTTCATTTTCACTTGACGACTAACCGCCGAATACTAATTAAAACATTTAACGATTTTAGTGACTTCTTTCGTCTTCTTTTTTGTTATGGACATAGGGTTGCCAGGCGTCCTGATTAACCGGGACTGTCACCGGTTTTGAGTCTCGTGTCCCGGTGTCCCAAACAAACCTCTCGGGACGCTCATATGTCCCGGTTTACAACCCACGCTGATTATTTGGGTACATCTTGGGATATTGATTCGAAAGTCTTGAAAGAGCTAAAAATAAAAAAAAACGAATCACGCTGGTATTTTGGGCAAATCGGTAAATTTCTGGGTTTTTGGATTTGAAAGAGTCACGTTGATCGGCAAATCGGACAAATGTCCCGGTTTGACTTGCAAGAAATCTGGCAACCCTATATGTACATATAGGCCCATTAGAGGTGAAGTGAGCCAAGTGGTATTTTATGAAAAAACATAAGGTGCGTTATAATATTTTACACGTTTTTAAGTATCGTAAAAGTGAAGTAACTTCAGTTAATACACATTGCAATAGTATCTCCGTAAAATAAAAATATGCAATCCACCAAAACACCAACTAAATATGTGATTGTACTAGTTTTACCATTTTATTATTTCACTCATTTCACCTCTAGAAGGCCTATATTTACTTTGAAATTAATTATTCAACACAATGGGAATATTTACAGCGAAAACAAGTGTTTTAAAATATTAAAACTGCTGGTGAATTGTATAAAAACCATTGGATACCCTCCGAACAATGATGAGCTTTTAAGGGTAAGTTAAGGGTATCCAGCGCACGCTTGCATTTCAGAAATGAAATAGTTGTATAACCACAATTTTATGTATACCAAATACATGTTTATTGATCAATCCGTGCCGTTCACCTGTAGTGAGAAATTTGATATTTACATTTTTCTTAATATTGTTTATTAACGAAGCGCATCGCCAAAAAACTTAAGGTGGGAGTCACTTTGAAGCGTTGGTGCTTAAAATAATCAGAAATTTGAGAAACGTGCTTGTTACCATGCGTAAATAACAAATGTTGCCAATTAGACCATGCATTTTAAACACTGGGTATTCATTAAGAAAATGTATTTTAAACGTCATTAAAAATATCCAAGCAGCGTTTGATACAAGCATTATGAATGATAAACAGCAACAAAAATAAATATGGCAAATAATAATGTAGCCTTCTTAAATCTTTAACTTTACGTTATCACTACAAAAACAACCCGCAAATACATTACTTATTCTATCGTTTCTCTACATTTTCAATTTTTAAATATTATTCGTACCATTGCACCTGACAAAGTTTCTTTGACGTTAATTATTTTTAGCAACATTGATCTTCCTGAGACATTTAATACTTCCCCAGCGTATTTTTAAAGTTTCTGTCAGTCATTTTATTACGAAGCATTGTATGTAAAGTTACATAACTACAGCAAAGGAATTATTAAACAGTAGACGATCATTTAAAATTTCGACTGAAGGTGCTTGACGAAAATATAATAATAATTTAGAATTATTTTTATTTTGTACACTTCCATTAAATCTTTGGTCGAACACGACCCGGGTTTCGCCTCTCGGCATCTTCCGGTGTTGATCAGTGCGCAAATGCACTCGAACTGCTGAACTGGAAGTGTACAAAATAAAAATAATTCTAAAAAGAAGACGTATCAGTATAAATTATTTATTTTGCCAGTACAGTGGAACCCCCAATTACACAACCCCGAATTACGCACTGGCTTGAAATATTCGCCGCGAATCCCTCAATTGCACAGTCGCATTCCATTGTCGTTACTACGAGATGGTCGTCTATGCCGCACATACAGTCAAATTTTGGCTAACGTATGTGTATTCAACACCTGCCAGGCTATACACGTATAGTGGGTGACTGCCTATGTGCAGGATTTTGGCGCCCTTTGCATTTTATCACTTGTTAACTAAATATTTCGTCAATATATTTTTTTGTAAGACTAAGGGAAATCTTAGTTTTGCATTTTTGCGGAGTAAGCCAAATTCCTAATTTTGTATGATTTTCACACCCCCAATTACACTACCCTGAATTACAATGTCCCTACTATTTGGGCGTATGCATACTGACGTAAATAAATTATATTCTAATCACATAAATATAGGCATTATATTATATTAAAAAATAAAATAAGTTTTGTGCTAATTCCATATTATCAAATTCTAAATTAACTTATTGTCATTTATTTATACCTTTTATCATTATTCATATACCTTTTCACCAGCCGTATGTCACACATTGTTTTGGTATTACTTAATGTTGTATCAATAACGCTGTATCTTTATATATGTTATCAGTTGATAATGTTTGATATGAACTTAATTTATATTATATAATGTGGAATTAAAACAAAAAGTGTTATATATATATATCGACTTTGGAAAGGAAAAAGGACGTAACCCACAGTTTTTTCAAAACAGCCTTTTTTCGATAATCACAATGTATCAAACTTGATACACGTTCTATCAATAGGATGCAAGCTGTAAGTGCCGAATTAGTATCTAAATTTAGCTTTTAAGTTTGAAAAAGATGACCTTGTAAAAAAATAAAAGTTTTTCCTAGACAATTTCTTTAATTAATATTAGAATATGTCAATTTAACACCAGTTTAGAAGTCTCTGTGCACTTCAAAGTTGTATGTAATTTATAATTTGCATATGGCCCAAAATCATGAAAACACGTTTTTTGCGCCTCCTGTAAAATTTGATAAAATGTGTGGGTTACGTCCTTTCCACAGTCGATATTTATTAAGAGTTTTATCACACTCTCTAAAATAAAACCACAATAAAGAAGACACAATGTGTTTTTTCCACTACACTGATAAACCTTTTCAAAATTAGTAAACTTGGAATAAATATTATCTTTTTCGTTCATGACTTACGAAAACGTGAATTATTTCAAATTTACATTGCATACAAGTCTTTATAAACAAACTATACTCACATTTATATTTAGATTAGTAATAATAATAATAAATAAGAGGTACCACCTTTCTCCGTAAGCTGTTCGTGAAATCTTTCAATTCTATAAAAATATGGAAGAGTCATTGGCCTGCATTTGGTCGTGACACTCGTCACTCATGACAAACTGGTACCGAGATATAATTTTTTAAAAAAACATTGCAAAAACAGCACATTTAAATAAAACATACTTCAACTTCTTATATTTCTGATTCATACTATAATTTAACATGTAATAATATTAAGATTCCTTGCATGTATGTTTTGGAAAATACTCATAGCATCATATAAAATTATAATTCAATAGGGTAAATAAAGTTAATGGATAAAATATCGTAATTTAATAAACTTAAATGACAATTACCCGGAAGCATCAGCGTCTTAAATTATAGAATTGAACGTTTTGGAAAAATTACACACTGAATTTTCTAAACTACATATCTTTCTTCTATATATTACTAGTCGATAATGTCCGAAGGATGTCCCACAGATTTCACACCTTCCAGCTCCACTTTTTTAAATAAAATAAAATAAAATAAAATAAAATAAAATAAAATAAAATAAAATAAAATAAATTAAAATAAAATAAAATAAAATAAATTAAAATAAAATAAAATAAAATAAAATAAAATAAAATAAAATGAAATAAAATAAAATAAAATAAAATGAAATAAAATAAAATAAAATAAAATAAAATAAAATAAAATAAAATAAAATAAAATAAAATAAAATAAAATAAAATAAAATAAAATAAAATAAAATAAAATAAAATAAAATAAAATAAAATAAAATAAAATAAAATAAAATAAAATAAATTAAAATTAAATTAAATTAAATTAAATTAAATAAATTAAAATTAAATAAAATCAAACTAAATAAAATTAAACACAATGCAACAAAAATCTCACGTTGCTGGGAAACGGGCTTACAGCTAGTCATATTAATTAGTTAAATATTTCAGTGGTGGTGTCAAGTTTACGGAGTTTTTTTCATTTATGTTAATCGTATGTTATATGAATCAAACCTAGAGTTTGGAAACTTGTGGCCTATTTGACTCTGAAGTACGTTTTTTTTAATTCAGATTTTTTTTTTGTTTAAATGCACTTAACTCTTTTTTATCTGTTTTTTAAACGGTCAACCAAAAATAACGATTACTCATTTCTACACGAATTATTGTCTTCTAACACGATTACCAGAAACAAACAACACATACGTGGTTAACGGATTTTCTAATAACAAGAAATTCAACAACACAAGACAGTAAAAACAAACAAAAGGCTTCATTAGATTCTAGCACATTTTACGTGTTAGACATTTGTAGCGATGAAAACGATTTATACCTAGTCCCTTAATAAAAGTCTTCGTATATAATCAAATAGCGATGCATAGTATTATGTTTTCTTTTAGAACCAAAAAAAATATCTTGTAACATTTACCACCTTTGATGGACGGTAAAAACCCAGGACGTTTGTTTTTCACATGATTTTTTAAGGGCCAGCAACATATTGGAAGTATTTTTAGCACCGTAGGGGATGTTTTAAAATACAAAATATGAATAATATTTTGTGTAATTTACTTATTGAGTCTTTATTGTTTCATCATCAGTGTCATTTCATCTTTATACGGGGAACTGTGGAGCCGAGCTCCAATCTCCCTTTCATCTAAGGTTAAATATATATATATTTTTGTCTAATTTAGATGTTGTGGGCCCATTTCATTTAATTTATTCTATTTACTTTTTTTAGAATGCTTTGGGTTTGTCTGTTGCTTTATTGTTTACTTTTTTACTCGATTTTATGTACAGCAATGTTGCTCATTTTTCGAATATCACGGTCTTTTTTTTAATTCAGGGCACAAATATTTTTTTTTTTTGTATTTTATTACTTATTTTACACGGTTTTTTGTGGAAAGTATCTTTCGTGTAAATAAAAAAGTTTAGTGTATATGCCTTTGAAATTTCCTAAATCCTACTTTTATTTATAGATCAATGAATACGGCCTTCCAACATGGAAAGGCTCTTCAACTCTGGTTTAGCGTGTTTTTTTGTGTTGATCAAATATATCTCTAGTTGCATACTTTTGTGCTGTCCGGCTTCAAAAAGTAATAATCACTAGTTAAACTAGTTTTCATTTGCTAATCTTTTATTTAATTTTCTAAATAGTGGTCTAATCTTTCTGCCCAATCTATTTATGGACTTCCGGAACAAACGAACAAAACTATTAATGAACATACAAAAAATGCAAAAAGATGAATTTAGTGCTACGTTTTCTGCTCATTAGTTTTAATTTTACTTCTGAAATATACAAGCTTGAGGCTGTATTTTTTATAACATACCATTTCGACGTTTATCTGCTCTTAATTTGACGCATATGTAGACATAATAAAGTATCTGAACATAAGTTATTAACGAAAAGTAGTTGTTATTTTATCGTTAGACGCATTATTAAATAATTTAATAGCTAATCGCACCTGTTTGAACCGCACTATGAAAGCCTGATAGGAAGGGGGTGGTAAGGAACACAATCATCACATATATCGATGTATTTGACAAACGATTTCTTCCGTGTCAAGACTCAATCCCTTGACCCAGAAATAAAATATTACAAACAGCAAAAAAACTTCCACGTACCTGTCAAATAAAGTTTAACTGACACTAGGGATTCTGTGTCCCGGACTTGTCGGGTTTTTTGCTGGCTAAAGTCCCGGGACTTTTTTTGTAAAATGTCCCGGGAATTGTGACTGTGATTTATAATGTGCTAATACCATGTACATTTTAATTTTGAAAAAACAATTCTTGTGGTTAAGAAACCCTCAAAAGGACTGATGTGTATTGAATGAAAGCAGGTATAATAGGAAAGCGCCAAGAAAAACGGACACGACATGGTCGGGACATGACACTTACCCGGGGCCTTAAAAAAATTAAGTATGCATATATATATAAGGGATCTGATAGAAGAACAGATGTTTGGAATTTATAATTTCCTAGAAGTTTCAAATATCATGTGTTTATATATTGTTATACAACTGTAGCAAAAGAAAATTACTAAATATTAAAATTAAATGTACATACCTGAGCTGTTTTATGTACAAATGTTTTTTCACTATTTCACACAGATGAAAGCTGTATTGTGAATTTACAGCCATAAATTTACTCCTGACAGCGGCTTCATTGATATTTTTTCACAACATGTACAGCTATCATCCCTTCTTAGTAAAAATAGCAGTAAGCATTGCACACATTCATTACATAAAAAAAATAATTATTAAACATTGTATTAAAAAAAACGCGATTTTTACTAGTGAGTACTTTAAAAAGGCGCCGAGTGTATGTAATACATAAATATATACATACACACATGCAAATATTTGATTTTAATAAAATTATAATTTTATTCAAGGGGAAATAAAAGTCTCGAGTCCCGGGATGTCCCGGGACTTTGACTTTATCGCGCCTCGATTTCCGGGACTTTTAAAACCCCGAGACTTCAGAATCCCTATTTGATACTGACCGGTGTAACCGTAAATTCACTGTGTGATACATTTTCACTACCTGAGTAAGCGAAAATATATTGAAAACGAGTTGGTTATTCAATGATACTAGTTACAACGTAACTTCACTTTTACACATTTACTGCAACATATTATACATTACTCGTGTTTAAAAAAACATCATAAATGAACATTAATGACCGTCTGAAACTAACTTATTGTTTGGGCTACGATGTTTTTAAGCTGCAATGAAAATAATGTGAACTATTTAGCTGGATATAACTGTCGTAAAAGTTAGAAAGGAAAATTCTTAAATCCTTTTGTACTTTGGTATAACACTAGTAAATTGCATGTGTTGTAGAAATTTGTGCGTAAACACTAACTAATTATCTGCAACCGCATTCAATGACATGGATCAATAGAAACCACGTTCCATTATAAATCTGTTTTGATTTTTTTACGTGTATACAATGTTGGACCATAATGTTAGGTGTTTTTGATCAAAGTCACGGTGAAAGTCTTTCTCTAAGATGGCGCCGGCAGGCACGGCACATTAAGCCCAATCTCTCCAAAATCCATCTGAGTGTTACGACAGTATGGAAGTGAGAAATAGGTCTGCAGTTAGAAAAAACCGAATACAGAGGTAGGGAACTATTTTTTATGTCCATTTAATTCAAAAGAATATATATTTTTTAAATCAATCAATATCTACATATCTATTATATGACTAAAAGATAATTGGTTACGAAAATTTTTATATTTAGATTTACATATCTCTCGGGTGGAGGGTTCTATTTACTAAATTACCCTCCATTAAAAACACTTGAATTTACAAGAAAAAATGTGATTGTATTCGGTTTTTTGTTTAATAATGTCAAATTTACTTTAAAGACTTCATATTTGAGCCTGTTGTAGCTAAACGTCATATTTATACGGCTTCGTATAAGTTTTGAGTTATGACAAAAAATAATATTAAAAAGGAATTATTTTACATATTACTTTAAATATTACACTTAATATCATTTTTTTTTAAATAACTTCACCACTTCTCCTATGGAGCTAAAAAATACTTCCGATATGTTGCTGGCCTTTGAAGAACCAAGTGAAAAAACATGTTTTTAACCCTTTGATGGACGGTAAAAATCTGACATGTATATTTAGAAAAAAACATATTTTTCACTTGGTTCCTAAAGGACCAGCTATGTATCGGAAGTATTTTTTAGCTCCGTAAAGGAAGTGTTAAGCGCACAATAATTAAGAAAGAAGTTTGAGGCTTAACGATTTTTATGCCATATATTGTGACATCTTATAACATTAAAAATCATAAAATACAAAGTACAAAAAAACGAAATTTTCAGGGAGATGTTATTGTCAAAAGGAGAGTATGTTTTTAAGTTAATCCTTATTTCATATTTTATTTATTACGTATATCACCTACGCTAAGCTTTTTTAAGTGTTGGTATAATCTTATTGTGTCGAGAAATTTTATTTAGTAAAAACAGTTTAGTATCACTGTTATAAGTGGAGGTGATGAGATACGTGAAGCATTGAAATGTGGTAGAGAAAATGCCTTTTTGTGAATAGCATGATGCATTGTCACTCAGTCAGCATTTGAATCTACAAGAGGACAGACGAAGAGAGTTGAGTGGACAACGTTATTTTCTGTGAAAATTTGCTCCAAAGAACTTCGCATCTTATTTCAGACACAACATTACAAATAATAAACGGTAAGCTATAAATCAACTTTTTACACAAAATATTAATTATCTGCATGTGTTTAATTATAAAATATTTGTTTTCACGTGTATGATTTCAATTTCGGTTTTACCTTCAATAAAAAATGTAACTTTAAAACAGCATCATTAGAAAGACTTCTTTTAATACAAATAATAAACGGTGAGATATAATTCAATCTACAAAAATATAATAGTTGATTGTATAGTTAATATGTAATTAATAACAATTTATTTTGGATGGAATACTTTCATCATATCAACTATATAATACTTAGAAACATTAAAGACACTATTAATTTATTAATATTAAAAGTTGTAACAGAACCTTACATTAAATCAACGACTACATTAGTAACATAAATTAACATGCTCATAAGCTGAAATTTTTGCAAAGAAATGTTGTATGAACACTAGGTATAGACTAATGTTTCCATAAACTTATATTACCTTTATTTTTTTTTGAAAATTAAGCGTTTAAAAAAATTGGTAAGTCAAACTGTTCCTGTATTATTATTTTTTTCATTGATTGAATTATACTTCGTGCTGCTATTTTTTTTACGTATGATTTACAGTTATTTATTACGACTGTTACTTAGTATTTTGCACCATGAATACATTATATTTTTCGTTAAATTATGATTATACTAAACTATTTATATGACAGGAAATAATGAAGCAGAATTCGACCAATCAATTGTTTTATGTTGGCCCTTGACTGTCCCAATTACCAGTTTAAGAGAACTTATAAATGAAAACGTTTATAGTTTAAATCTGTATTTAAAAAACTGAAGTATTAATGTAACAAATCACTTGTGCTTGGCACGGATTAATTATACGGTTACAATAGATTATTTTTTGTAAAGAAACTTTTACTTTTGTCTAATTGAGAATAGAACGCAACGCTCTTTTATGTGCATACTTTTTATGGAGCTCGACTTTTTAAAAGTAACATTATTTGAGAATATATTTCAGGCCACTTCACAGAATAATGATAATTTTCTTAATACTGTTTCGGAAATAATTATTGTTTACTGATTATATATTTGTAACGGTATGTTGAAGTCTTTTGGACAGTGTGAATATAAAAAATTCAGCTCACGTGGACTGTTAGGTTGTCAATAAGTATAGAGTATTTTGTCCGCGTAATGTAAAAAGTGTACGCTTCTTATTATTTTTGTGTTCTTTTATGAGAAAAATGTGGCTTAGTGTCATAACGGATTATGGCAAATTTTCTACAAAATTATGAATATTTTTAACTTAGTTAACTACGCTTTTACGGTATATTAAAAAAATAGTAAAAAAATCATTTATCAAATGCATAACCTTTTTATTAAAAGTTTTTACAATTTAAATAAAACAATAAATTTGATTTTTTATAACATGATGGCGTCGAAAAACGCAACTGTATATGAATAAAACTTATATCCGATACTGATATTTCATTTAGTCACTTAGCAACTTTTCGCATTGCAGGAAAGCATTAGAAAGAAACCAATCGACCAAAAATTCACGCTTCGGCTAATTTGTATTTTATAACATAATAAACTTGATTTCAAACCGCAATAAAATCTGTTAAATATTTGCTTGTGTTTTTCAAACTTGTTTTATAGAAACAACGACGCTTATTTGTCTACAAACACATTTACTCAACCCATGCTGTATTCAACACTGTAATAACTGTTTTTGTTTCATTATTTCACGCTGGTACATGTAAATGGTCGATGCATAGTGTAAAATAAGCCGTCAACGGTATTTACCAGTACTTATTTTCTATCTTTTTTTAACTTAAGCAGCTTCACGTCAGTAAAAAAAATCACTGTATGTCTTAGTATCTTATTGAAAAAAGTGTTATTGAAGCACGGGTGACATATTATACCTATAATAATAACTGTTACCTTATTTCGATGGATGCAGTTATGTTAAAATCTTTTCGTATAAATATTTTCCTTTACCAATCTTTTGCGTCTTGAAGACTTGAATATGATAAAATTAAAATACGCCTTTAGAACATAAATACCAAAAAAGAATGTGTAACAAATTACCTTTTTTAATTTCAGACTTAAAAATAAACAGTTGGTATCCGTACAGACATTCTAAGAATACATTGAGCACACACATATGTATATACAACTATTATTTCTGACAAATTTGATTCGCCGAAACGATGGAAATATAACACAACAATACAATTGTTTTCTCTAAAATATTTTTGTTTATCGTGTCATAGCTTAGATGCATGTTTTTTTTATATCGTGCGGTTAAGATAGCCATCTGAAAATCTCCTTACATTTAACATATAACATAACCTAGTACTGATCATTGACAAATAAAATCAACCAACTTAAACTTACATTGTTATTATTATAAACTTTAAAAATAAGCTACTATTTGCTCAATGTTTATCCTTGAACTTGTATTTACAGACATTACGCGTACGAGACAGACCATTTTAGAAGTTAGCGTGTCTTTATTACATCATTTGATAAAATTACGTGATTTTTTGAGCTTACCAATTTGTATTTAGATGTTTCAATAGCCTGGCGTATAGTCAATAGTATTCCGAATATATTTACAATTTAATTATTATAAAACTCCAAAGATTCAATGTTATTACTTTTTTAGGTGAATAATGCAGTTTTTTTTACTTTTTTAATATGTTGCATTGCTAATAAAGTTATGGAAACAAGATTTTACGAAAATATGTTTTAAGCAGAATAGTTTATATGCACAAAAGATCAAGGAAATATGTAAAGAAGTTTATTTTTAACGTATTTATCATTTGATTCATATTAGAAATTAACTTTCGTTTGAACTTATCAACTAAAATAATTTCATTTTAAATTTGTTATTTTTAAGATAGTAATTACAATAAATTTACAATGTTTTGATTTGTAATATTGTCCATTTTGTGTGTATAGTATTTAAAAATAGTTAACAATACCTACAATTACACAAAAAGGAAAATTTCATGCATCAGTTAGTCAAGTGATATTTTTTTTCTGGCAGACGGTAAAAATATATAGTTAGGATATCACTATTTCTTCGTAAATCTATCACTAGCTGAATTAAAATAAAACATCGCAGACATCCTAGTAATTTGGATCGAAATCAATAAATCAGCTAAATGTATGAAGGCGGTATGAATAAAGCGTAAGAGCCATACTAATCAGCTACGGCAATTAATATAAATCTTCTCATTGATTCTTAATTCATACACTTCTTAAACTACTATTTAAAATAAAATTACTCTGTATTAATCATACTAAAATTTAATTAAAGTAGCAGGTGGTAAATATAATTAAGCAATTTGCTGACCGTGGCATTGACCAACTAGAGTAGAGGTAGCTAGAGGCTACGCTAGGTCAACCCAGTCTACGACAAACTACATTTACCACGTCAAAAATTCATCGTAGTACGTACCTAAAAAGAGACCAATGCGCGGACACGCACAAAACTTATATGTGCGGTATAATAATATAAATAATTATTTTTATATGCTGTTTATAATATTTTTATGCTTCGTCTTTTTTTTGTGCAGTATAGTACTTTCAACTAAAAAATATAGAATATACTCTTGTAAAGTTTCCATCACATTTACGATATCTACATTTATTGAGATTCGAAATGTACGTTATAAAATATGTGTATATTTTGTTTTAATGGTTCAAATTCTTCGTATACGGTCAAAAATTTGGATCTTCAGAGAGTTTAATATTAGCTCCATTGTGTATGTGAAAATATTGTAGATTTATTTGGAATTTTCTCGAATAATACAACAAATAAAGCATCAATTTGTTAAAAAAATGCAGTCAAAAATCATATGTATTAAAGCAATATACGTATGTATAAAATAATAAGTTGTAGTATGGAAGATATGTTCCAAAAAGGCATCGATATATGATATTTGTGATACTGTCATTCTTTACCACCCACCTCTTGGTCTTTACGTTCTAGAAAGTAAGGCGTAAAAAGAGTGATTAACTGATGACTAGTTTTTATGTGATCCTTTCTTTCAAAGAGCACCGTTACGATTTTATGTTTTAAAAAAGAATTAATCAATTCGCTTTTAAATATCATCATTTCTGAAACACTAAAAAACTGTGCTTCATTTGGATTGTATAATAATTTCAAATACCATGTTTTTATATATTGTAATATAATTGTAGCAAAAGCAACTTATAAAATATTTAAATTAAATGTTCATACCTGTTGTTGTTTTATGTACAAATGTTTTTTCACTATTTCACAAAGATACCAATATCTCAATAGGACAAAAAAGGTCTAAAAGCTGTATTGTAAAGTTACGTTCATAAATTTACTCCTGACGGCGGCGTCATTGATAATTTAAAAAAAAACTGTGGTTCGTTTGGATTATTATACATTTAGCTAAAACTTATTTAACTATAATCAATCGTATACTTAAAGCTGTACTGTATCATTTGTGCCGAATCTCTTATTAAAAGAAAAACAAAATCAAATTACAAAATTGGAAGTTTAAAAAAAAAACACATTTTTATCCTATGATATATATGCATCTAACAAACTTACATATTATTAATGTACAACACTATGCTATATTCTAAGCTTTTTTTCATATTATCATTCCATATAGGTTCCTAGATAAACATTGGAAAATCAGAAACCCGGATCACACGCAACTTTCATAGTTCTTCTTCTGTCAACAAGGCAATATGGAAACAATAACAGTTCCATTGCTTGATTCTGTAAGTACTTTCTACAATTATAATGGTTTCGGGAAGTAGAAATGCTTTGTTTTTCAAATAATATAAATAATAACACGTATTGCTTATAAGGCTGGGAATTTAATCAATAATGTTTTAACATTGGTATTATTAACTATGCCGGTTACGTGGTCGAAAACATAATCCACGGGCTTGAATCCCAGTACGAGCAGTTTTAGAATGACATGGAGGTCTGTGGTGTCTAAAACTAGCGCTCCCGCCAATCTTAGCATAAAAATAGGGTATAGCACTGGTCTTGTCCTAGTGTTATATTTCCATCAAAGGCAGTTTTTGCAGAAACGTTTATGTTGAGTTAAACTTCATAATAATTACATTTCCTTCAAATTAGCAGCGAATATGATTTGAAAAGTTACTTACTCGTGATTTAAAACATATACATTTTTCAAGTCCAGATAATTTAACAAAATTATTTTATATAATATACATTAGCTATATACAAATAATATAATACGTCGCTCGTTAAAAAGTAGTATGTTGCATCTGGTAACTCGCTTATTACAAGTGGTAAGTTACGATAAATTACCATTTGTGGAACGATATTAGTACTCAAGTCAGTATTGTTAATTATGTTCTTTGTTTAACCTTAAATGATGCGACCAGAGCTATTTATTGACTTATTATTGATTCAAAGTCATAGCGTACAAAAGTTCAGTGCCCTTCACTCAGCGGCGGTCTTACAATACGTTAACAGGGGAATCGCTTAATTTAAAAATAATTCGCAGTGTTCTTTTTACGTCGCTTTTTACCAAATATAACTTAATTTATTTAAAGTATGTATGTAACATTACGCAATATACACCAACATAATTAATGTTAATATTTGAAAAGTGTACTTACCAATCTCAGATTGCAAGAGTGAAATTTCTAATATTGACACTTAAATAATAAGTTTCTACTATATTTTCGCTTAAAGTCCATGTTTTAAACGTTATACTGAAACCGTCGTAGATAATATACAATATAAATTGCAGTTAAGTATATATTTTACCTGAGAATTTTGTTTTTTTCATATTTCACAAAATGCTCGCTTGCCTAGGTAAATGTTAACAAGGTGCTCGCATGAGTGAGGAGGGAAATTTAATGATAATGTATTTTTCGTATTCGTAAAAGCACTCGATGAGTAAACTTGGCTTGGATTATCAAGAGATGTCATTGTCGAGAAACAAACTGCTTTATATTAAAATAATATTCAAATTAAAACCATCTTTATTCAAATATAAAGACACATCAAATATTTTCTGTAAAATTGGGATAATAGCAATCTAATGTTCATTTAACGTGCTTAACAAATTGTAAAAGGTTAATTCGAGACTAATTGTAGGCAACAGTCCGTAAAAAGTAGATAGAAATCAGCATGCATACATATGTAAAAGGCGGTGCTATAGTTTCTTTTCTCTCTCAAGTGAAATAATACCAACAACAATAATTAAAAAAATGTGAAAGGTGCTCTCTCTTTGAATCAAAATTAGGCAGGCATTAACCACACGTATGCTTTTTTTTTAATTCTAATGAAATCATAAAAACATTTTCAAACCATTGCTCAACATTGTTTCCATCGGCTCATCACATCTTTATTAGAGCTCAATAATTTCTCTCCAATTATGTTAAAAGTAAATAAATTATTCATGTCGTCTTCTAAATACGGTATTGTGGGTAAGTTATATCAATACGAAAAGAATCATTTTTATTTTATTATTGCCATTTAATGATTATCTCAGCAATACAGTAAATTGTACAGTTTTACGATATAGTATTTCAAAACTATTTTCTAATGAAGCTTTTAAAAACTTATTATTCGGTTACAACAGAAAAACTTATTTGTCTTATATTTTAATTCATGATAAAAAGTTTATAATTCAAATTATATTTTAAAAAATTAAAAATTATATGATACCATATGTTTTTATGGAATCTTTATTATGTATCATAAAAAAGATTAAATTTTTATTGTGATTGATTAAAAAATATATTAAAAAAATAAAGTCTATTTCTTTATAAACTAATACGCACTGTTATTGATATCATATGGCGCAGCGGTTAGCGTTGTGGGCTTATGTGCCGGATCTCACGGATTCGAGTCCCAGTACAAATGGCATTTTTTCGATTGATTTATCGATTTCTGTTCGAAGGCACGGGTGTTTGTGATGAATAAAAACCCCACTAAGTTTTCCGATCTTTCAATAACTGGGCGTAGCAAGAGCGATTAGTTAACCAATAATACTGTCCTGGTCTTATCCAGATATGTTTACTACTCTCATTGAAAAAGAGAAGCTTAGTGACTGATTTACAAACTGTTCTTGTAAAAAAAATCTGTTGAGATGCTTCCATTAGGAGGTCATATGTTTTACATTGGGAACCTACATAGATGAAAAAATAAATGATATCAACGAAAAATTGGCTATCTTATAGAAATTTCTCTAATGTCTTGTAACCACTAATATTCGGTACAAGATATCGATAACAGGAAAAAAATCAAAACAACTTTCGATAACTATCACCTGTTTAGAAACTAAATAATCGAATTTTAAATTACGTTGTTGTTTGAGGCGGTCAAACAATTTTTCTGACCTTAAACTCTTGCACGTTGCTCTTTGGTTCATTTTATCAACATGTAATAATAATCTTTCTGTTTTTATCGGAAGATTTGGCGTTATTTAGTTTTAAATAAATCAGTGTTTTATGCCTTTAATAAAAGTTAGCACTACGCGACCCAAGGTTTTATGAGAAAATCTTTGACGAAACAGATGTAACAATGCGGCTGTCTTCCAAGTACACATTGTTATTTTTGTTTCGTCAAAAATTTTCACATATAACCTTGTAGTACTCTTGTCGCAATAAGTAAGTTACTAGAATATTTTTCGCATTAATTAAGTTGACTGCTTTCTATGTTGTTTGTGACTCAGCGATCTAACTAGATGTTATTTATTATATTAACGTCTTTAGTCATTCCCAAATATCATAGACTATTAAAGTATCAAAGTTACAACCTTTAATAGGCTAATAAGTATAAATTTCAAAGTATGAGTGTTTAGTTTTATACAGGTTTAGTTTCTCTGACGGCAACATGTACAGTGATTGGCTGCCAAATTGTAAACAAGGGCCCCTCTTAACCTCACAGTTATTCGTGGTATTCGGGGATGGGGTGATTTTTATCACTCTTTTGCAGTAACTATAAAAGTAATTGAATGTTACTACTATAAATACATTTATCACGTAGCAATACAGAAAAATCCGTAATATAATTAATATTGTTAGCTGCACTAGATTACAATTCCATGTTTGAAACGTCATACTTAAGCCATACGTAACAATATGTGTCAAAAACAACAAACTTAAATCACTTCGTTTGTAAATTTAATTACTCTTCATTGTATTATATTCTATAACGCAATGGTCAGAGAATGTTTCTTTTCTTAATTCAACAAGAGGTCGCCAGCCTAAGTAAAATTTAAAAGTCTCGTCCAGCCCATCTCTGGAAACCGTTAAGCCGTTTAATGTTTCTTTACAAACTGATAACGGTTTTAATTGATAAAATCTATAATAATTTAGTTACATAGACTAAATTATTAATATAAAAAGAATACTCAAATCATTTTCGCATTCTTTGCCATCTTAATAATATGGTAAAATCAGCTATATGAGTAATGCATTTATCTATGATAGATCTATTATTTTAATTTTAATGGAATCGATTTTATCTCTCATTAACATTGTTATAAATGACACGCTCCATTGATAACAACTGTCTAGTTATTATATTTGAAGGTTATCATATTATAAAACCTGCTTGAATTACAGGTAACAATATAAATGTACTTATCAAAGTCTGCAAATAATAATATGATCTCAGAAATTTATTTTCACACTTTATTTAATTTACTGTATGTATGTGCTATTTTTAAAGTATTGGCATCCGAAAAAACTTTAAGCACTTGACCTTTTTTGACGTTTTCATAAAATATATTCTAAAAGTAGCAAACTTTTTTGGTAAACAGTAAGAAAACCTATTATTTTTTTTTTAGATTAAATTACTCGACAATTTACTGTTGCAAAAGTTTTACTTTGTGGTCAACTTGAAACCTATAAAACATGTTTTTTTTAGTTTTGAAAACTGTGGGAAAAATTAAAGCCTCATAAAACAAAGCTCAGAGACTACACTTTGCAATTGAACTGTATCTATTGAAATTAAATATTTATTTTGCGAATATAAAACTGCTTTTCTTCACATAGGACTTCAGAATGAAATTTTAAAATATCCAATTACAAAAACTTGCGGCTTGTTTATTCGCGGAATCTTGAAAACCAAAGAAAGGTAAAGAATAAAACCAAACCGCGGTAAAAAAAAATCTGGTTTCTCGAAACTCTCGCCACAAAATATCCCGGTGTAAATAAGAAAAACTTTCGTGTTTACTTTAGCAGTAATCATGCCATTGAGAATAAAGTAAAGTGACAATTTTGTATTGAAATTTTATTTGAGGGCACGTTACAAAAGAACTGATTTTAATATTAATTCATAAGTTATTCATATTCGATCATTATTATTAATTAAGCCATTTAACTATTACGGCAATACAATTTCCATTCATCAATCCATTAAATTTCCTAATTCCTATTATTCATGTGATTATTAATGCAAAATTATTATATCAAATTTGAATTGTTTTAATTTTGTACTTTTCTATGAGTTTTGTCGCTAACGACCCGGGTTTTGCCTTTCGGCATCTTCATGCATTCTAAGTGCTCGGATGTACTTGAACTGAGGAGAACTAAGGAGAACATGGAGTGCCTGAAGATGCCGAAAGGCGAAACCCGGGTCGTTAGCGACAAAACTCATGGAAAAGTACAAAATTCAAATTTGATATTGAATTCCATCAAGCACCCTCAGTCGAAATACTTAATCATAGCAAAATTATTATATTTTTATTTAGAAGTTTGCATATAGAAATAAGTCATTTCAACTTAATTTAATTAAAAACATTCTAGTTCAAGTTCAAAATTGTTTAATAGTTCAAAATAGTTCAAGTTCAAAAATTGCTTAGTGTTAGTTAATTCATGGGAAAATATTCGAACAAAAATTATTGATATGTTTATGGAAAGATTATGAAAATGTAGTTCATTAATATAATACACCAGGATAAGTATTGTATTTTACTAATAACGATTTTTATTTACTAAAACAATAAATCCGTATATGTAAAATAGTTAAGTGTTTAAGTTCCACAAGAGTTATAATATTATATAAAAAAGTTTATGTCGAAATATCTATAAACTAAATTCTGCAAATCTTGTGGACATAAATATGTACGTAATTATTTTTGTATTTACTTATATTCATCCTAATAGAAATAAATCTAATAATACAAAGTGTACACGGAAATGGATGTTTATTTTTTCTCTTTTTTTCATAATTTGAATTTCAAAAAAGCTTACTTGCAAAATATAATGAAATAGCAATTCATTGTGGTTAGTATTTGTAAAAAATTTGGATTCAAACAATACGGATTATGGAAATGCACGCTTACGAATAATTTAACAGTTATTTTATTTATTTCATCTCGTTTAACTCTGAAATAATGTAGTTCAATGAAGATTCTCGTAAGAGGTCAACATTAAAATTATGAATAACGCAAATTTATACTGTCATTGTAATATTGAAAATAAAAGAACAATATGTTTATTTTACTTTAATAAACGTTCTTGTAGTATGATGCCTTGCAATCGTGTTGATATCACTTTAATCAAATGACAATTGTTTCAGATTTTCCATTGGAATGGAATCGTTTAAGCCACACCACCATGCCATAAACGTATTCATATTTTTAAATAACGCACTGGCGAATATCGGAACAGTGAAAGATTTCATAAACTATTTTTCTCTGCCAAATAGTGAGGTTAGTGAATTGAATGCACAATACATGAGCATGTTGTAGCATGGCATAAAGAGAAAAAATAAGCACATACAAATAATATCGATCGAGCACAGAAATTAATGTCGTCACCATTGTTATATTTCAGAACAATAGTTCTATCGATAAACATACAAAAATGAAATCTGCGTATTGCTGATAATAGTTTTCGAAATCGTTGTGAACAGGGGGACCCTCGGAAACTAATTTATTGTGAAATCATAAGAATAGATCAGAGCTTACCAACATATGTACATCACACAAATATTTTTTGTTGACCTTGGCCTTGAAAAGTTTTCCTAGAACATAATTTACGGTTACAATATCTCATTGTTATTTCAAGCTATTTGAAATTAATGCTTTTTGTTTAATTTCAATCAATATGTTAATCAATTTAAATTAATCCCGGTGGAAAAATCATAATTGATAACCAACAGACACCTAGAACATTTTAATCATGTTTATATTTGTATAGTTTTAATATGCTATTTAAATTATTACGCGCTTTTATTATAAAATCCATCATTGAGGTGTTAGGGGGGGGCATCAAAAGAAGATGTTTCATTGGGTCTCAAAGCTTAAGGATTTTTCATTTTCCAACGTTTCAAATTTATTATATATTTTTTTGTTAAAATTTATTGATTTAATCCATGACTATAGTCACTTTTTGGATTATAAACTTTCATATACCTGAGCCTACCATTTTCTCTTAAAACGCTTTGCTTGTAGACATTAATATGTTTAATATTGCATAATACTTCACAGTTTTTCACATAAACTGGCGGCATATATTAATATGATTATAATATTTAAATTTAAGATTATGTACACTCATTGAATAAGTTTGTTGAATTTGTGCATGTAGGGTTACAACAATAAAATCAAAATTAGTTTTTTTAAATATTTAACAAACTGCCATTGCATTAGATAAATATTTTTTTCAAATCACATGAAATACTCTCAGTGAGAATTGAACAGCATCACCTAATATCAACTCTGGGAGTTAAAACACGCTGTCTTAAATCTCAAATGTAAACTTTAAAAAATCATCATTTAACAATTGAACTTGTCAGGACATGAGACCAAATCCTTCTAAGAGACCAAAGAAGATTAATACTTAAAAAATTCATACATATAATAAAAAAAAATATCAACTCAATAAATAATTTGGCTTATTTTTTGAAATATTTTTCCTCAGTATTGAGTATGATTTATAGTTAACAATTATTTTTAATTTTCCTTTCAAGTGTACAAAAGGACTTTGTACTGTGATTCTCAAGCTTATGACGCGTGAAATTTAGCTATTCGGGTTTTTTTTATAGGATATTTAAACCTTTTTTTCGCATCGTATACTGTGGCATAACCACAATTTATGAACTCCTTGCGAACAATTGATTGTCGGAGCTTATATTTTCAACCCATAATTTCAATATTTTTTTTATTAATACCATATTATAAAAAAAAATGTTTGGACAGCAAATTAAATAAAATACTATTTTTTCTTATTATTCTTCCAAATACCAACTACTAGTTACAACACTGTCAAAATCGATTACTTAACAGTGACAAATTGATGAAATTCGTGTTCAATTTGACTAAGCTTTCTAAAATATTTAAACCCATGTCCAAAATACCTATAATTAGAAAGCACTTTTCACCTATTCATCTTCACAGTGCTTTAACGTTCGTATTCAATTTCTATATTTTGTAATGAAATTAACCTGCCTGCATTTTATAATATTGTATTATCAGTGGCAACCCTGACAAGCACAGTGCACAGGCTGAAGGTAAATCATTCATTCATTTAAGTATAGTCATTAGAGTTGAGGCTCTTCTACTCACGAATCGTGCGACGCGACACCTGCACACTTCGATTATTTTTCCTCCGGTGCACGGACGTCGCTTCATTGACGTGAAACAGTACAAAAATTCCATATTCAAATATTATGGCCCTTGCATGTGAGTTTTCTTTTACATTACTTTATAAAAAAATACATTTTATACTTGGCAACGTTAGTAATTTTTTATGTTAAGTGTTCTATATTTTCCCGCCTGATTTTGACAGTCAATACTTAAATCAAATATTTTGATATTGTTTTTGAACACAAGCATTTATTTACAAGGTTAGTGTTCTGTCTGGTAATCCATTTTAGAAAAACAACGCGAAACTACTAAATATGCATGTTTAATTTACATAATACTATCTTCTGCGTGCTATTCATTATAATTACGTCTTATTACTATATACGTAGGTTGTACTACTTAACATTCAATTTTATTTACAATATTTATCACATATCGTATGCCGTCATTAATTCATTGATCTGCGCTTAATTTAATGTTTATTGTATTTTACTGACGTGAAAAATAAATTAAAAATAATATCATTGAAGCTCATCATTTTGAAAAATACGTTTCAAATGAAAATAATGAATGATTTCAAATTTGATACGGCCTAAACACTTAAATGAAATATTAACAATGGCGTAAACCTTCCAGTCTATTTTAAGGCAACGATGAATTGAATAAAATATGATGAAATCTCAATTATTTATACGCGTTATTATTGTGAGTGAGGTTTCTTAGCCTCCAAAATATTTTGTAGGGACATCCAGTCAGGTTTTCGAAAGCATTATTCGAAACTGGTTTCTCTTTGCCTCAAGTTAAATTTGCCAAAAATGTATAAATGTGAAGAGAAAGCGTACCACCAACCAGTGCATAGGACGATATTCTTATCGTTGTTCAAGATTATTTTTTTTAAGAAAAGGTTTGGTAATTTATTTAAAAAAAACATTCTATCATCAAACATTTCTATTTTGATATATGTATGTTTACAAGTCAAAGTAGGTGCTTAGGTTTTGAAATTGTTTTACAAATTTTACACGCCTACATCAAAAATATGTATGCTATGGTGGTCAGTTAAGTTTTTGAGTGCAATCAAATCGTTGTTCATATGTGTGAGTATTTTAATAATTGAATTTGATTCGTTTAATTAGTTTTAAAAAAACTAGCTTTTATCGGCTGACGACCTTTGGTATACAACATAGTTTGTATGATAATAACCGAACAAAATGTAGCTAAAATGGAAGCATGATAAAATTGAAAACTAATTGGTTCAATGAAGACTCCTTTATTTGAATTATAATTATTTTTTAAAAAATATTCCCATATTTACGGTGTGTTTATTATTATTTATAATCATTTTGTAATGAAAAATTCAGAGATGTATATTATAACACGCAAATATAATATATGTACTGGTAGATAAATGGCTATAGCTACAACAAGTAAAATATAAAAATACCTATTTTTTTTAAATATTTCCTTCGACCTTTGAATCTACGTTAATAACTGTTGATAAAATATTTTTTAAATTCATGCTTGACTTTATTACTCTGTTCAATGCTATTTTTTAGTAAATTTTGTTTTTATTGGAAAATTACGATTCTTTTTGTTATTAAATCTCGGCTTAAAAAGTATACCTGATATAACTTTAGAAACTTCATAACTACGTGTATCATGCATACGCCCTCTGAATAGGAAACATATTAGCTAGAATTGATTTTCACTCACATTTTACACAGTCGAACAGAGAACAAATAAAAAGCATAAAGATAAAAAAAACGTGGGATAGTTAAAAAAAATGGGAATTTGAATTCAAATTAATTCTATACATAGTTTACACGTCAAATATAAATAAAAGCTTGTCTTTAGATTCTTCACTTTTTTCATATTACAATTATATCAACCAACAGGTTTAAGTCTCATCGAAAATATTCAATCAACCTTGGTTTTTAGATGTACCTACTACCCACACGCTTAAAAGTGAAAGCAATCACGAAAGCATACTAAATTTGACCTCTTCAAATGAAAAAGAGAGTTTTGATTTCAAATTTAATACTTAAATATTAGTTACCACGACATAATATTATATTATTTTAACTGCACTTTCTTTTTTATTCATAGATTCATCCCACCATTTTTCTTAATAAATTAAAGTTGTTTTACTTACCATATAGACTAGCAAAATATCCCTATTTAATCATATAAATATACTTATATTTTAGTATAATAGTAACAATCAGTTCTTAGTTTCTTAGTAATATACTGTATATTACGGGCATTTTTTTAAATCCATATCCGCTCTCAGTGTGCATATGCCCCCCTACTTAAGGTATCTCAACAGAAGTTTTTCTACGAGAACTGATTTTTACTCGGTCACTAAACCTTTCTTTTTATCGAAAAGAGTAGGTATAGAAACTATAGGATTAGGACAGTACTATTGATCAGTTAATTGTTTCGCTTCGCCCAGTTATTTTGGGAATAGAAGGTTGGGAAAGAATTTTTACTAATCACAAACATCCGTGCCTTCGAGCGGAAATCAATTGAAAAATGCTGTTTGCACTAGGATTTGAGCCCGTGAGATCCGTCACGGAAGCCATCGACGTTAACCACTGTGCTACGGACTCGACAAACGTTACGTGCATACTATATGAAAATATTACAATAACAATACATCAATTATAAGATGACCGCAAATATAACAGTAGTCCAAGGGTCATGCAATTAAAAAAAATATTGCTTGTATAGAGCAGGCAAAAAGAACACATGTAGGTAAATTTTCCTATCCAATCAGTGGCGTTTTACAGCCCACAACAAAATATCTGACGAACGTAATAGTAATATTTCACCAGATTTTTAAGAAATAAAAGATGAAATACTTGTAAATTTATAAATTTTAGCTACTAATCGATTATTTGAAACCTCATTACAAAAAATAGGTTTAGGTTGTAAGAAAGGTTAATGGAACTAATAATTTCAACAGTGTCTGTCGTTCAATATTTTTTATACTGATATTTTTTTTAATTTGAAAGAATGTGGTTGATTTGTATATCGATTTCTTCAAGCCTACTTTATGGACTCCCCGGAAAACCGAATGATAGATTATTTCGTAGAAAATTGGAAGTAGACATTTATAAAAACATTATTATATCACGAGTTGTTAAGTAAGTAATCAATTACTAATGGACTTTTTAATTCTTATGTCACGCGTATTGTCTCATTGAACAAGAATTTTTAAATCAATTCTATTACGAAAGTAATTATAAAAGTAACTAATCCTTTTTTTTAACTTCTTTTAAAATTACCATTAATAATTTCATTGGTGTTCTTTATGTCCGACTGTGTGTAAGATTGGGCAGATCAAACATCCACTGCAATGGGAAATATTTGATATTACACAATTAGATTTTTTTACTAATAGCGTTAAAGTAGTTTTTTAAAACAATCGAAATAAAAAATGCTCAAATACTGCGTATGCGCACACAGCAGTGGGTATTGATAACAAAGTATATGCGCCTGGTGTCTACGTAATAATTAATAAGATGAATTAGACGTAGGTTGTGTAATGTGGCCATGTCATGCAGATATCTTTACATGGTGTGATTTTCCCATGGACAGATTCTTATCACAAACTTACTCTAACATGTTCGCGGTATAATCAATTGAAACCGTGTATACCTCAACCTTTTTTTCCTCCGGGCCGCATTCCGATATTTGCTTCTCTACGTGGGCCGCAACATATTTATGGTATACTCCTTTTTTTTAACTCACCGAGGAATTTGAAATCCTCGATTTGGTATACTTTTTCCCCAGATATCTCCAAAACTCCTTTGGAGATATCTGATGGAGAGCTTACTGGGCCGCAGGTTGAGTATGGCTGGTGTATACAATGGAAATTAAAAAAACAAATCTATTGTCATGATGTCAGTTACGCGTCACAAATCGCAACATTGTAGCTCAAATGAATTTCTTCTTCCTACTATATTTTTTTATTTCCAATATCATAAGGCATGGAGTATTTTCGAACCAATAATTTAAGATTGTACCGTAAATCAATACTGCGTAACCATTGGCGGATCCAGGGGGGCCATGGCTTAATGAGAACTTTTTTTCCATTTATTAAAACTTTATTGTGAAATGGGCTTTTTAATCGTTTAGTTTATTATGTTTTATAGAATACATACTTAATTATGTATTGATTATTTTTATATAGATATATTATTTTGAAATCATCTATTTTTTAATGTATTATTTATGCATCATGTTTATTTTCAAATTGAATGGCCCCCTTCTGGGTCAATTTCTGGATCAGCCACTGTGCATAACCGTTAAAAAACACAATTTAAATAAATTTGTGCTTGCACCCTTTTTTATTTGTGGTGCGTCCCAGAACGTTGGTGTGTCGTGGTCGATAAAAGGTTTCACAGCACTGCCTTATATAATAATATAGCTTCAGAAATTTGAACATTGTATTATATTTGACATAGCCACTGATGCCTCACCGCTAAAATACTAATTAAAAAATTATTATTAAGAAAATAACAATATTCCTTTGTGCTTATTTCCACTTTTATTTACCAAGATCAAGACCGGTTTCGCTCATGGCAAACTATTAATTAAAAACTTTTTTTTCATTTTACAGAAGATGACTTTTTGGAGTTGGAGCTATCTTTACATCATCATTCCAGTGATAATAGCAATTGGCCTGCTTATCCTGTTTACAATCCTAGCTGTTCTCGGCGCTTTGAGGCTTTACGCTCATTTAACTTTAGGGAAGTGCAAGAGCCGGGCAAGGATGGAGGGAAAGACAGTTATCATCACTGGAGCCAATACTGGCATTGGGAAAGAGACAGCACTTGACTTGGCTAAGAGAGGAGCTCGAGTTATCTTGGCTTGCAGAAATTTGGAACTAGCAAATAAAGCTAAAGGTAAAATCTTTTTCTCATGGTTATTTATTATTTTTCTAAGGCATAAATTACTTTTTCTATGGATTGTCATAACACTTTTTTCAAATTAATATTTCACCATATCAAATATCTCACAATACAACTGTTATTTACTCGCTTATTTCTTACTAGACTGTAAAAATAATCATGTTGTCATATATATATACGATTTTCTGGATATCTAAATCTTGGATAACCTCATTTTTTAATGATCAAAAGATGATGGAAGGTGGATCCTTGCAGAAACGTTGTAAAAGTAGTCAAATTGATTGACATAAAAAAATGCAATATAATAAATCAACTCTTAAGAGATTCAAAATTAATATTTAAGTAACATCAAGGACCAGCAGTCTAATGTTGTATAATATAAGAATATGTTAAATTTAAATGTGTTCCTCTCAATGAGTTGTTTGTGATATAAATCACAAATCTTAATAATAATAATGTATTTTTTATAAATTAATAATAACAATAATAAATACTTTGTTAATACTTCCAGATGAAATCATAGAGGCAACCAAAAATACTGAAATTGTTGTCAAAAAACTTGACCTCAGCTCATTGAAATCGGTCCGCGAATTCGCCGAAGACATTATCAAAACTGAACAAAAGCTGCATGTATTGATCCACAATGCCGGTTTCGCTCAGACCTTCAAAAAAACAGTAACAGATGATGGCATAGAAACAACCATGGCGACAAATCATTATGGTCCATTCCTGCTAACGCATCTTCTCATCGACTTGATGAAGAAGAGCGCGCCTGCGAGAATTGTAGTCGTGGCATCAGAGCTATACCGCATGGCTTTCTTGAATTTGGAAAATCCTAACCCAACAACAACATTCCCCGCATATCTCTACTATGTATCCAAATATGCTAACATTTGCTTCACAAAAGAGTTGGCCCACAGGCTAGAAGGAACAAAGGTCACTGCTAACTGTCTCCATCCTGGTATGATTGATTCTGGAATATGGAGAAATGTGCCCTTTCCCCTTAACCTCCCCCTCAAGCTCATCATCAAAGGGTTTTTCAAGACACCGGTACAGGGGTGCCAAACAACAGTACATGTTGCTGTTTCCGAAGAGGTAGAAAATGTAACCGGAAGATATTTCATGGATTGCAAAGAGAGGGAAGTTCATTCCGGAGCCAGCGATATGGCCAAGGCCAAGAAACTATGGGAACTCTCCGAAGACATTGTCAAACTTCAACCGACTGACCCCAAAATCTAAATAATATGACAATGTTTAACCTTATTCATGGAGAATATTTTTTGATACTTTTTTACTTATGAAGAAGTTGTACGAGGTTATTCTATAAAATTATATTTCGCATTTTTAAGACTAGTTTATTTTAATTAAGTTACTATATATGAGTTGAATGCGTTTGATTATTAAAGTATTTTTTTATTTATAAATACATACATTTTTATTTGAATCCTTCAAATTCCTTGACCTCTTCAAATCTACAGCAAATTTGTGGTTGAAATGTATGAATAATCAACAAAGACTTTTGTCACAAAATGTAAACTACATTGAATGCAAAAGATTAATGTTTTTGCTCAGGAATCTAAGAGACTAGTGTTATGTTGACATACCTGCCTGTTTGAGGGCGGCTAAAGACTTATAAATGATTGCCAAAATCAACACTGATGACATATAGTGGATATACCACAAAAGATATTAAATTATCACTTACAATAATTTTAGAATATGTACTAGGAAGAGGTAGATGGTAAATAAAAAATCATCCTTTTTCAGGAGAAAAATTACATGTAACGTGGACATCACATTAGTCATGTATTAACAAATTGTATAAACATGACAAATTTCGTCGCCTCTTTTTTTCCATCCAAAATGATTGCCATCTACACTTATCAAAAAACCTATTTGAATTATCTAAAAATGCAATAAAACTCCAATAACTATGATTTATTGTTTTAAGTTTACAAAAAAGGAAATCATTAATATTTTTAATAAATAAGGAATAACTAAACTCACATTTTAAAAGACTGTTCGACAATACAAATAAATTCTTTTGAATGACCCTAAGTCACAATCACAACACTGTAAAATACAGCAACATCAATTCTTAATAATTTACGTGTTGCTTAAGAAGTAATGAGATCATTCTTCATTTCATTAATAATTTGGTCGCATGAATCTGTGACGACTACGCCTAAATCATCATCCATAAAATCATGCACAGGATTAATTTTTTTACAATCATTAGATAATAAATTACAATATAGATAGTCATGTTTTCTTGAACGCAGATTTTTTCGTAACAATTGCTTCTGCAAACCTTCAATGTGATTATCTTTTACCTTCAACAGATTTTCCAAATGGTTCACCTGCAATCATAAAACGAAATCAAATAAATTAAAACAAATTAAAAATAAATTAGATGATGTTTAAATTGACCATTTAATTCCCAAGTTTATTCAAATATTATACCTTTCATTCTGATGGCAATAAAAATATATTAAACGTAACGCGATGAATAAGTATGAACTCATTTATCAATTTCTTATTTCTGTGATATGCTCAACCAATATATATTTACATTATTTGTAAAAGGTATTAAGCAAAAGAATTATCTGCGACTTATTGGCATACCAAAATTACATAAATTTAATAAATGTTCAAATGAATACCTTTTGGTTAAGAATGTAGATACCTTCACTTTTTTCAGAAAGCTCATTTTGTATGGCAAGGTAACTATCAAAAGAGACAACTTTTTTTCTAATTATTTCAATAGTGTCATTGCATCGTCTTCGGCGGCGAATTGGAACAACCATTGTGTCACCTGAACATTTATTAATTTTAATTAATTAACGATTGCTTTAACAAGCACATGATTTAATGGTACGAGTATATGTCAACAGCCATTGTACAAATAAAATCAATGTAACTTCTGATTGACCCGTATAAGTTGACTCACAAAAAATAATCAAACTAGAGACAGTATATCAATTCATGTATCTGACTTTTAACATGAGACTACATAAGCTGGTGATACAAAATCTCCAGCATAATCGTGATGGATGAAATAAATACCACAGTAATAAAGTTTGGACACATTATCAGGCTTGGCGTACAAGATAGTATTTTTAAATAACCTGTTTATAATGGGTTTCTGAATGTGAGTTTGAAGAATTGACTCTATTTAAAATGATAATGGTGAATGCACCAAATTTGTCATTTATAATATTTTGGTGCAGTAGACAATTTGAAAATATCTTACTTGATTCGTCAATAGCACCAACGTCGTACCACACTTCCTCACATATTTTTTTATCCCCTTCAAGTAATTTACTTTTTGATTCGTTATCTTGCATAATTTTCACTCTGACATCCATTAAAATTCTTTCAATTACTCCTGGTGTTGAGTTGCAAAGTTTTTCCATTGTCTTAGCGCTGATTCCTAAGTTTAATTTTTTCAATACCTTATTGTTTAACATTTTCCAATTCTCCATTTTTGTCGTGAATGAAAAACGAGACTGGTAATTGTGCATTTCAATAGATTTCGGGTAATATCTGTTAATAATTTCAGCCAAAAGCACTGCAGTAAAGAACAAAAAAATTAAGCATAGTATATTTTCCATCAGAATTAACTTATTACCTCCTTCATTCTCCTTCGTCCTTAATTTTATCATGGTCATATTTAATCAATTACCTCCGTCAGCAAAATCTCTATGAATCCTTTTTTTGGGCCTAAAAAGTTGTAGTTGGTCCAGCCATTCTACAAGACTGTCCTCGTGTTTATTTTTTACATCACCAATTTCCTCTTTGCTCATTGTATATAGTTATAATGGAATAAAATAATATAAAAAAATGTTCCCACCATTTGAACAAAATAAAAAAACAAATGCTAAAAATGAATACACTTTGTTTAGAGACCAGTTCTTTTTTTGAAATGAAAAATCTTAGTAAAAACATTATAAAAAAAAAATATTTATAAAATTATTGGGATTAAATGACAAGTATTGATAAAAAAGTATTTCAATCAAAAAGGAAGTAAAAAATGTTATTATGCTTCTTGAATAAATGTTTATTGTACCACATTCGGATCCTTTCGGTAATATTCTGAAAAATGCAATTTTGAGTGTTACAATGAATAAAGCAGTATTGTTAACTTTTCCGGTTCTAAGCTCAAGAAATGCGACCCCAATACCAACATTTTCTTAAATATCTATTTTAATATGGGTGATACAATGTTTATAATTAAGGTATTCTTATATCATAGTTTTTTGGACCTTTTGTAGTTTATATAAATACGCGATAACGCTATAAGGCGATAAGCGCCTGCGATAACGATCGTTCGCAAGATAGCTGCGCTACACTCGTCAGTTGTAAATTCATGTGTGCTAGAATGATGTCTTTTTTACGTGCAACTTAAAATATGATTATTTATTAAAAAACCACAGATTTTTATAAAACAATGTATGAGGAATGATGCAGAGAGATATTTTAAAGCCCTTAGACTATTTTTTTTTGAAAATCATAAGAATAAGGCCAATAATGAGGAAACCACTGGGGTCACAAAAGACCCCATCGGCAGAGAAGTATTTTTCTAGTCTCCGAGCCGCGAGAGTTAATATAATTAAATAAATATAGATGTCATTCATACAAGCCAGCAAAATAATAATTGTGAAGCTATAATGCAAAAGGACCAATTTCCAGAAATTGAACTTTTCAGTAAAGCCAAAAAACTATAGTGAATAACACAAGCATAATATTATGGTTGAATAAATCAAAAATAATACAATGAATATTTTGAGATGATTGAACAGCTTGCGCTACGTATTACGTGGGCAAGATTTACTGCGAACAGGATTGAAACACAAATCAAAATACCAAATAAACTGATCGCAGCTTGCTTTTTGTTGCGTAAGACACTATAGTGGCGGATACCATTTGATATTTTCGTGCCGCATCGAGTTGGTTTAATTTCGTCCACGTAAGAGAAGCACATTCAATAAACTTGGCATATAGTGAATATTATTTTTAATTCGTCATTCTAATATATTTTTTTACAAACATGACTATTTCCTGGAAATAGTGCTTTTTGAAATAAAACTATGTGTACAAGAAATAAACATATTTGCTTTGTTTATTTTTGAACAATACATTTACGGAAACTTATTGGTAAAAAATGGATAAAAAAACAAAAGAAATCATTCTTTACACAATAAGAAAAAAAAATATTTTATCCTAAGCAAAGAGACAATTTCCAATCAATGCGTCTGTGTAAGCATTGTTTTCGCCTCAGCTAACTGTGCGTGACCTATAAGTGGGTAAACATCAAGTTTCATGGTCTGAGTTTTCATCATACTCATTTTCCTAGGTGGTTTCTTGAACATTTTCATTAATTCATCATAGGAATTGTTTTGCATTTTGTTAAAAATTTCATTAATTTCACGTCTGCTCATTTTACAGGCTTTACAAGACCTACATATTAAAATGCTCAGTGAGGCGAGGGTTTTTAAAATATTTTGATTTTCTTGACACCCATACAAATATTGATGTTGCTTTAAGTTTTATTTTTTGTGTAGTGTTGCTTTATTTTTTATTTTGTCAAACTTGCATTGTTTAATATTAATTTTATTTAGTAAGAGTTTCATCATTATCTGATTTTCGTTTAGAGCAGAACAGGAATTTGAGAACAATTTTAACGTCATGAGCGTTTTATACACTTGTATGTAGGATACGTGATTCAGTTTCCTGCCAAGATATTTTCCCTTAATTCACTGTCTTCAGAGCAGGTCACAATGTTTAAAATATATAGTCAAATTATTGCAAAAAAAAAATGTTGCTTCTCTTAAATTTCTATAGGAAATAGTACGTTTTGTAAGGAAAAATAGATATCTCATTGGAAATATTTTTTTGCACAAAAATGTGACTTTGAAGTTGAAGAACGACAGTGTTTTAGACTTTTATCGTAAAACTAATAATACCAGTCGATCCCTTATGCTCGAGATACCTATCTGCATACCTAACTCAATATCGCTCATTTTGAAAATAGTATGTTTTGCATTATGGCACCACAACTGTGAAAAATAATTATGTTAAATTTAAAATGCCTCGTTTGATATTTAAAAGCTACTCAATCATATATAAATTAAATCAGTCATTTCTTAAACAAATCATTAATTTCTATGCTTTCCCTAAATATTACTAGACATTGTCCTATTAAAATATGTTTTTATTCAGCAATACATATTATACAGACGATTCTTTTTTTACACACAAGCAAAATAAGTCTTAAAAATCGAATAAATATTTTTTTAAAACTGATTATAATGCTTTGAAAAGGCTACTTACAATTAAAAAGCTGAATACTGAAAAAATCAATTATTTATTGTTAATTTAATTGAAAACCATGACATGTATGATTTCATCATAGTGTTACTTGTGAAAGAAATTAAGAGAAACAAAAATACTTTTATTCTTAGAAATGGTATTTAAGATGATAAATAAAAATATAGTGCATCCCCCATACAAAAAAAGAATCAGATGTACATTCATAAAAGGAATACATACTATTCATAATATTTACATATATTTACAATTTACATTTCAGAAAAGGAATTAATCATACTTCGAAGTGTTCAAATATTTGAATTGTAAATAAAGAAGAAACCAAAATCAGTTAATAATGTTCTCACATTTCAGGCTAGTTGGAGAATATTTCACATTGTGATGAACAAATTTCCTTTGTGGACATGTATTGAAACATTTAAATTTAAATAAACACCATGAGTAAATGGTAAATTAAATAAGAAATATAGTTATTATAAAACTCTGTGTGTACAGTACCTGCTGTATCCATATACAATTTTTACAAAAAAATTCAAAACTTACAATCAATTTTTGGATTTATTTACATTATTTTTTTTATTCTAACAAGAAAATTAAAATTGGAACATAATAGATCCGAGTAATCAGACAAATATGTCATGTTTTTCGTTTCACCTGTATCGCTTTTTAGTTAAATATATTCTCACGCTGTCCTATAAAAGAATCGAGAGGCAGATTTCTTTCATCGGCTTTAATTTTAGCTAAGGCTTCGTTGGCCTTTAACGACTCTTTAAGTTTTTTGTAAGACATGATTATACGTTCCACAGAATTTTTGTTATTCAGAGTTGTCTTTTTACAATCTTTGGGTGTACTTAAAGTACACTCAGTCGTATCTACATCTTTTATAGCACTTCCTTTTTGAGATAAAACTTTACTCCTCATATCTGGAGATATGAAAAAGGCTTCGCTACTTTCTCGGTCTTCCTTGCTCTTGTTACTCATTGAATTCGTCAAGTCAGGCATAGAACCCAATCCTGACAAGAAGCTTGAATAATCAATTTCTTTGACACCGGATATCCTTTCATTAGTTTTTATTGAAACTTTTCCATAAGGCATTTCTACTCCCGTTTCTTTTTTATCAATCAATAAATCTGGAGATGACATTGTCTTATGCAAACCTAAAACGTCATCACTGCTGTCATTGAAAAGGTTACCCCATTTTTTCTGGAAAGATTTGTCACGGATATTTTGCATAGTTTTTTTCACAGATGTGGCCGGAATTTTCTTGGCAGACGTTAACAATTTATGAATGTGATTAGTGGAAAACTTTGGATGTTTCACTTCAGTCGCGCTGATAAAACTAATTGTTGATACGTTACTGTGTACGAAATTAGATTTATTACAGACATCTAAAGAAATTTTATTCATATTTTTCTGTATTTCTTCTATATTCCTCATATACTCTGGTTGTTCGATGGGTGTTTCAATATTTTGTTTATCGCTTGACAGAATAGGCAACTGTTTGCAAAGGTCTGATTTGTTTTGCTTTCTCTGGCTGACGGAGGCTGGGATTTTATACACTGCTATCCGATTCTGAATAACTTTTTTGTTTGGTGGATAAGAAAATTGAGAAAATTTAAATGTTTCAAAAAGTTTCGACCAGTATTCCACATTATTGCTATCATATGATGCCTGCATCTTCGGTATTGTAGGTATGCTGAAGGTTTCAGATATCCACGGGAGGCCATGGAAGCTTGAATCTAGTAAAATTTCAGAGTGTGTTTCATCCTGAAATAAAAAATTATAAGGTTTTACAATCTTCACACGTGCACTAAGATTCATTTTTATGATGGAGAAGGAAGTAAATATCTTGGAGTTATAGATCATCAAAAAATAAATAACAACTGTCAAAATTGTCCCAGTAATTAATAATTATGATCTATCCGTTCTTAAATTTTCTAACCAACGGTTTTGAAGTTTTATACGAAGAATATTTATATTTCACAGCAAATTGTGTCAAATAATTATCAAATTTTAAAAATATTCTTTGTTTCATACTCAAAACAATCTTTTTATTTTTACATCTAGAATTATAATCTTCATGTCAAGGTGAAGTTTCTTGCAGATTCTGCTTTCGAAAATTGTTTCACAATTGTTGGAATAATCAAAGTTAATTTAAATTTTCTATTAAAATGAGCTTCCACAAAGTTACCATCGAAAGTATAAAAACTAATAACTTCAAATCCTTTTTTAAGAAATGTGTATTCAAATTTCTAGTCGTATGCAGTGACACCACTGCATGCCACTAAGACTAAAAAAATAAATGATTTCATGTTTTAAGCTATGGTCGGAGCTGTCTTTTATTTCTTCATGACTCCACAGCCCTAGTTTAAATATCTAATAAGCAATGTATATTTACCTTTAATTGATTATTAAATCTAAACACTTCTGTGACGAGGTCTTTGGACTGTTGTCTGATGAAAAATAAAAATTTCTTCTTCTCCTCAATTATGTTCAGAAACTGTTCATCTGAACTAGGCGGAGAAAAGGATCTAAAGGCATGAGATATCACAACAGCATACGACTTCAGCAGATTTGGGAAATCTAAGATCCCATTCTTAACGTTACTTCGTAAAATAGAATATTGAGCTGGTGATAAATCACTTTCATAAACAGAACAGAGTTTGAATTTATCTTTGGAAGGATTATATTCCAAGACAGTGTCTTTAGGATTTCTCTTAGTATGCCTTTGTACAACTTGCTCCGCTCTAGATTTACATTTCTTAGCGTTTGTAATTAAATTAGAATGCTTTCCCCAGGATGTCTCAAGGAGAGATATTTCTTGATCAATAAATAAACACCAGTTTTTTATAAAACTAGGTGAAGTAAAAATATTATTCAATTCCTTAATACGATCAACTAAATTCGGTGTTGACTTTTCAACAATTTTTTGAACGGTCTCATTCAAGAGTTTAGTTTTTGATTCCTTGTCACTTATTAAGATTGGTGTATAATGTTTATAGATTTCAGCAGTTTTTTGCATGTTTTGATGGTATGTTTGACGGCGAGCAATCTTTTGGATTAAATCCTTGGCTAGCAGCGTGCGTTTTTCTTCAATATTTTCAAACTGACTAGGATTCAAAGAAGCAAGATTCGACTTTTTACTACAAATATATACTTTGAGTGCTACTTGAGACAGCTCTAGCATTAAATTTGCAACCTTAATACCACCAGCGTAAGCCAACCATGAAGGAATTATATGAGATATGTAGCCTTCGTGCAATTTGGAGGCATGATTTATGAACTTCACAAATTCTCCTCGATAGTCAACTTCCATTTTTATTTCATATATAGCCCATGCAGACGTCGACAGTAAAAATTTGTTGTCAATTATCGACATCAAGTAATAAGACAGATAATGAAAGGCAGCCCTGTTAGGCTTTTCAAACATGCCTTCTTTAAAATGTGATGACAAGTCATTACTCATAGGATATCGCAAACTGAGAATGTAAACATTCCTATGCAATTCTCTATGAAGGGTGGCATTCGTAAGGCGTTTCGTATTTAAACTAGCCATTTTTTAATGTAATAAATTAATTTCACTCGCAGCGAACTTTCAGCAGATAAATCTTTTCTACACACGTATTTCATCACTTTCACCATACTTAGATTAATTAAAATTATGTTTAATTATTCATCATCTGAGACAAATTTACGATCTGAGTTATTTGAATTAAACGAACGTTGGCAATTATATTGCCATTACCTAAAAATAGCTGTTGCGAATAGTCCAATGCCATGGTAATGAAATATAGGTGGGAACAATGTTAATACCGAATTGTTGAGATTAATCATGTAAATTTGATAGTAAAATTAAATAAAACTGTTGCTGCCTTAGATGCTTTTTTAAGTTTTGGGTAAATGACAAAAATTGATATGCATAATGTATTATTTTTGAATTGTCAAATAACGCAATTAAGAGGCTTCAGACGCAAAACAAATTAATGAAGTTCATAAATAAGAATGATTATTGAAAACAATTTAAAATAAATGCATTCTATATAATTTATTATGCTCTTTTTGAAGTCCTTAAGTTTCAGAGGCTTTGCGTTTACATGGCAATCTGCTACTGTCTGTACATACAGGCAGTGTTAGCAAATGTAATATAACTATTTGTTTTTTATGCAAATAATTTATATCAAAAGTTTGATTTTTTTAAATTCAGTTCAAATTACCTAAATTTCCGAAATGATTTTTTCAACAGTAAGGTGAAATTTAAAGCTTTTACCCACTTAAATAGATAAGGTTAAGGCCAAAAGAAAACTAAGCGTTTTGAAGTCATCCAGAATGGTTTTTATAATCAATCACTGAAATATCCGAATTGTTGCCTGACTGTTTATTCGAGCACTGCAATGCCTGAAGATGCCGAAAAGCGAGCATTTAGTCTATGGCGAGCATTGTACTGGATAAACGTATAGAAAATTTTATCTTGAAATTTCAATATGAAATTTCATCTAGCAAAACTATTTTTCTATTTTAATCTGACTAATAAATATTTTTTTCTCTTTGAGATTTCTCCAATTTATGATTGAATACGTAAAAAATGATTATGATTTACTTTTTTTTATTACTGTATAACCATACATTTTTTCTTATTGTTTATGTCAACCTAAATTGTCTATTAGCTAAAATATGACATTTTAGAAAAATCTGTGTTTATGTAAATTATGTGTAAAATTTGGAATATAACGAAAAACATTCAAGAAAAAACATTATGAAATGGGCCATAAAATAAGATTATCCACAGTTCTTGTCGTATGTATCACGACATCATTCGCGGTAACATGTCTAGTTTCGATCCTGCCCATGTCTTCAGGTATACCAGTAAAATAGATTTTTTTTTATTATTTTCAGTTTAAGCACGATGGTAAACATTTAATTATGTATTTATCGTAAGTCATTTTCTTCTCAGATAATTGCGCCTGCGATGGAGTGGAGACGCCTGCTCCTGAGACAAAAACGTTAAAGAAATTGCTTGCCTCAGCGAATGAACATCGCCATAGGTTGGCGATTTTAGTCCCATTTCGCGATCGATTCGAAGAGCTTCTCCAATTTGCTCCTCATATGAATGAATTCTTGAAGAACCAAGATGTGAATCATGAGATATTTGTCATAAATCAGGTTGATGCATATCGATTTAACAGGGCTTCACTAATAAATGTTGGATTCTTGTTTACAAAACAAGATTTCGATTATATTGCAATGCATGATGTCGATCTGCTTCCCTTAAATTCAGAATTACACTATGATTATCCAGAGAAAGGACCGTTTCATGTCGCCAGTCCAAAGTTACACCCCCGGTATCATTATGCAAATTTTGTTGGTGGAATCTTATTAGTGAAACGGGAGCACTTTGAAATGGTTGATGGCATGTCAAATAAATATTGGGGATGGGGCTTAGAAGATGATGAATTCTTTGTACGATTAAAAGAAGCAAAACTCAATATCACTAGGCCGGACAATGTGCAAACAGATACAACTAATACATTCAGGTATGCTTGTAGAATACATATTTACTCCTAAAAAAAGCGATGTATCCAGTGGCGGATTAAGACCTTGGGAGGCCTCAGGCGCAATAAAATTTGGAGGCTGTTTTTCGGATAACTTGAAAGCATTCCAAAATTACACTTATGTAAAAAATAAAATTGAAAACTGTACTCAAAATATATGGGTTATTTATCATATGAGCTCTTTTGAGGCCCCAAGCGTACGCCTCATTTTATTATAGGGCAGGGATAGCGAACAAGGGACCCGCGTGAGAAATTATCAGTAATCATTAGACACACTAGAGTCTGGAACCATCTGACAGTTAATTTAGTATGGCTGCTGTGTCAGTGCTGCCAATACAAAAACAAAAGTATTATTATTAACAGCTTAACGACCGTGGACGCGTATTTGAGTCTTTGAAAAACAAAGGTTACTGGCCGGCGGACACATATGCGTATAGGCGAAGTATCTGGAAGCTAAGAAAAATTCGATATATACTGCCTGGTACACACATTAATGCCAATTCAGCACAAGTAGGGCTTTATTCAGGTCCTATTTGAATGAATTTGTGTTTAGGAATTTGTTTCGCTCCCCAGGCAGCAGTATTTTTGGAGTATTTCTTACGGTTATTAAAGACTACTACAATTCTTAGGTATGTACAATATTTTCAAATAATAATTATTGAGTGAGTTATGTTTTTGTATTGGCAGCACTGACACGGCGGTCATACTAAATTAACTGTCAGATGGTTTCAGACTCTAGTGTTAATGATTACCAAATTATCTAACCTGCTTGAACTATTAGAAATGATTGTTTTTTATTTAAAGCCTTAATTATTCAATTTAAGTGATCCGAGACATGATTTTTTAAAAAAATTGAAATCAAATTTGACCCACTTGCGAAAAAGCTTCGCCATCCCTGTTATAGGGTAATCCGCCACTGGATGTACTGTAAGGCACATTGAATTATTCTATCATCTTAACCTTCTGAGTACCCTTTTCTGAGTGATTTTCCAATAAATAGTTTTTAGATTTTTAAAATTCTAAAAAATAATATAGTACATGAAACACGGCTCTCGTGTCCATATGAAAACTGGAGCCACGCGTTGATCACGGGAGCCGTGTTCATGTTGTATTTTCAATGTTCCTAACCAAATATTCTTCAGAATGGCTACAATTATTGCTACTTAGTCTTAGCACAGTAAAAAGGCCCTTCAGTGTTAGTAGGTACTTGCCACAAATCAGTCGTTTGAGGACATTCATTTAAAATTCTCATATCCTGAGATGGTTGTCAATAAGAAACTTAAAACTGGTGAAAGTTTTAGTCAGTACAGGGATATGGGAGTTTGCATAACAAAATGGAAAGAGTATTATCAGAATTCAACGGTGACATAACAGACACTACTAACAGATTTGGGAAAGCATCCAAAAAACCTAGGATGGTAATAGAGTACAACCATTATATGAGTGGAATCGACTACCATGATCAGATGCTGGCTTATTATCCGTGTCAACGGAAAACTCTTAGGTGGTACAAAAGAATGGGCATTCACTTATTACAGACGATGCTTTTGAATACCCATTACCTTTACAATTCTGAAAACACACAGATCTCCATGTATTATTTCAGACTTTCCATAATAAGAAAGCTACTTGGCCCACCTCCTCCACTTACCTTGCCAAAACAGCCTGCGACCAAAATTCACTTACCAAGTTTTTGCGAAAAAAACAGGAAACACAAAGAGGCGAAGGTGCAAACATTGTTGGAATACCACTAAACAACGAAAATCTTCGTTGTTCTGTTGTCCTGATTGCCCAAATAAATCTGGTCTTTGTTTAGTGCTCTGTTTTTGGTTATACCACAAACAGATTTCGTTATTACCAGTGATTCAGTTTTTTTTAGTCGTAATATTTGTGGTCTTCTTTTGTATGTGTTTTTGTAATAATTTTCAAAACTTTCTTTAGTGTGTATATGCTTTTAGGTCGTTTTATGATGGTTCAACTGTAATATTGGTGCTATTTTTTCAATATCCGGTAAGTAAATAATGCGAGAACGCGTTGCGCACACATGTGTTTTATGTTACTGACATTCCAAGGAACAGAGCAGAAAAAAAATATAACAATAGTTTTTAATGTTTAATACAGTGTTTTGGTTTCGAAAGTTAGGTATTTTTAAGGTTTTCTGTAAGTGATGCGAGATTTTGACGCAGTGGACGTGTTAAGTATTTTTTTTTTTAAATAAAAGTAATTGTATTTCAGGCACATTCACGATAGAGCTCATCGCAAAAGGGACACTGCAAAGTGCTTCAATCAACGTGAAGTGACCAGAAAGAGAGACCGAGAAACCGGATTGCATAATGTTGCATATGAGATAGTAGCTAAACACAGTCTTCAAATTGATAATGTACCCGTGACAATAATCAACGTTAAACTCGATTGTGACAAACGAACCACGCCCTGGTGTGACTGCAGTGAAAAGATTGATAATACCCCAGTCAAATTGCCGCCCAAAGAAAACTCTTTATGATCGTATGGCAAATCATAGTCATTTGTACACAGCCTGTATTAAAAATCGATACAAATATCAAGGGTAGGATTTGTACAAAAGACTGAAAGTATAATAAGGTGGCTATAAAAAAGCATATATACGCATTGTATATTTGAGTAATAATTATTTGTATGTAATAGCTGTTTTTTGATTGATGGACTCTTATTTGAATATACAAAAAATGATGACCTGTATTTTAAACAAGTTACAATTCAAATAAGTTTAACTATTGTTACTCCATAGTGCATCAAAATTCACTTTTGATTCCATAGGAGATTGTAAACAATAAAATAATACCCATCAATGCTGTTTCAAATGTAAGCTGACCAAATTCCATGAAACATACCTATAATCATACCCTTTTTATGATCTGAATGTCCGTTAATTGTAATATATATCATTCTTGTTGAAATTAACAATTGATCAATTAATGCTGAAAGATGTACAAAATAATTATATTAATCAAGATCATATTGATCATGCATGAAAACTAAAAGACAGTAGAAATATGATATTTCTTTAGCTATAGTTTTATATTTTATTACTTCTGCATGATTATAATTATTGTGAAATGAAACCTTTTTATTTTTACATAATAAAAAGTGCAGGAACAATATTATGTGGCCAGTTTCAGAATACTTTAAATACATTTATAATTACTGTGATTTTTACAGTCATGTTCCATTTAAATATCTGTTAAACTCAGTTTTACATTCAAGCGATTTATGTCTGAGATATTCAAATCATGTTGTCTTATCTCTATTTTCATTAATTTTCTGATACATTAATTTAATCCACAGGGTGCCTGTCTGTCAGTTCACTGCTGAAAATTTGTTATATTATGTTAGTCCTTGCTTTACCCACCATTCAAAATATGTCCAAGTCAGGAGTAAAAACATAATTAGCTAACATCAATGAATCGAGATGTTGATTACTATCCTTGAAAAAGATTTTTTCTCGACCGTTTCTTAAATTTGATTTTTAATGAAACTCCATTTACAAGAACTTTGTCACTTCCTTGAATTTTGAAGCTTTACTGTTATTAAAATATTTGGATTCCATTATTGCGTGCTCTATTCTTTGTGCAGTATTATAATAATGTAGAAAATATTTCTGCATATTATTTGAAGATCAATTATTTTTATTATTAGTTATGTTTGGTGGCTTTTCCATTTTTAAATCTCAATGCAGTCCAAAAACTTCCCCCAGGTCTATTGTGATATTTTAAATTATCTACATTTATAAAGTCTTCTCTGTAGGTGACCACAGAAATACCAATTACTCATTATTTCAAACCTACCAATATATTTTAACTGTCTTCCTTTAATCTGTTATTTAAGCAACATTAAAATACACCAGATGAAAGGGAGATTGGAGCCCGGCTCCACCAGCCCCAGAGTTTAATGTATAGATATCAATCAAAAATAATTGTGACTCCATTTATTTAATTTTAAATTACACAATAACATCAATTCAGAATTTCAAGAGTAGGGTACGCTCTTCTTCCTAGTTGCACAATTCAGGTCTGAAATGTATAGTAATAGTATTTCAATGTTTACCAATCTATTAATTTATTTATGTAATAACGTACAAATGGTGTTATTAATAATTAATGTATAAAGTGGGCATTACGTATTATATAAGATCTTTTCGCATCAAATTGCATTACATCCGAGTATTTGTAACACTTGTTAAGTGAACTACAATTCAATTAAAAATAATAAAACATTTTTAGTACTTTTTCCACATAAAACTTATTAGATCAGGACCGGTTTCGCTCATGATGAGCGAAACCGGTCCTGATCTAATAAGTTTTATGTGGAAAAAGTACTAAAAATGTTTTATTATTTTTATTATAATGCCATTCCACCAAGTATTGACAGTGAACACCTTAAAAGTGTACAATTCAATTAGTTACAGGATCGTATTAAACACGAAAGCAAGGATGAAAATTCTTTTTTTTTTTAAATTATTACTGTTTTACTGAAAACCCAAAACATTATCTGGGATGTATGCGAGTTCAGTTGCACGGGTCGCTCTGAAATCATAGTAAACGCAAGTCTAGCTAATCCAAGTATGGGCTGGCTTAGCAATTAACCTTCAATGGTTGATTTTGTTATTTTAGATTTGTCTCTGGTGGGTGCTGTTCATTTAGCTGTCTCCTTATCAGAGTTAAATTCAAAATCTTTTTGACTAATATTCCAAACTATCTCGCGTCACTTGCATAAATAAATATGATCATATATATTTGAGTCGGATTTTTCATTTATGGTTCAACCCTACAGTACGCTGTGTAGTGTTTTTTATTTATTAAAGCTACATAATATATAACAAATAGCACACATATTAAATTTAAATACCCTGCTTATTCACGGTTTTATTTAAATCTGTAAAAACCTGTAGTCAATATATTTTTTTAACGCATGATTTCCGCTCCCGATGTGGAGTATATGGCTCTATGGAGTAGTAGGAATAGATTGACAAGGCTAGGACAGGACTAGTTAACTAATCGCTCTTGCTACGCCCAGTTATTGAAGGATTGAAAGGGTCGGAGAATCGGTAAAATTGATTGAAAAAAAAATCTGTTTGTACCGTATATTTATGTAAAACACCAAATTACATAACTGCACAGTTGTTTTTTTAATTTGAAACACAAAGAAAAAAAGGGAAACTAAAAAATAATAGAGTGCAAGATTGTGTTGGTACTTTGATTATGTATAATGTGAGATGAATTTGGAGTTAAACTCAAAAAAATGTATACATGAAGAAAAAAGATATTGATTCATAAACAGCTAAAACTAAAAAGGTTGTGTCAAATGAACAAAATGTAAATATCTAAATTTTTAATTATTTCCGCAGTTGCCAAATTGAAATTTATTGTCATCGATTTTTTTCATTCAAATATTTTTTCAACATTTTATGTTGGTTTGAAAGATTAACGTAATTTACGATACACCAGTGGCAGATTACCCCATAAGTGAATGAGGTGCGCGCTTGAGCCCTCCGAATCTGTAGAACCTCAAAAATAACTTATATAACCCATATTTTTTTAGTTCAAATTTCAATATTCCTTTATTGTATATGGAATTTAATTTAAGTAATCCTGGGTCTACCAAGTGCTTAATCCGCCACCGCATACTGTGTATTCAATTTGAGGTACTAGATACCATATATAAAAAATTAAATCAAGTGGAATACAAAATGTTTCGTGAAATCTGATATTATCTATTTTATTAACCCACTGAGTGTGAATTGTTTTTATTACGATATTCTCACATCATTGTTTGTTGGTTAAATTAGTATTCATATTTTACATTTAGGTATTATATCTATGTATTTTGGATTATTATATAATAAATGATTTTTTACGGCATTGAGCTTAATCAGTGGGTTATTGAGAAGCGAAATAATTTTTGAATGTCATACGAGTTTTCTCCTTGCAACATTAGTTTATTGATATGTTGTATAATAAAAAAAATGGAATCGAGAAATTAGTCAGAATGAATTTAAATATTGTCAGTGATAGATAACTGAGCACTGAAATTGTTGCCATATTGTAAATATTATGTGTGTATAAATAATACATATTTTTTATGCGAGTCACAAAGTTTTTATTTTGTAAATAAAAAATGTTTTATGCAGTGGGCCCTCTTTATTGCTTGTCCATAAATAAACATTTCATTTACAACCATCATAATATATCAAATAAAATTATATTTATACTTTTAACATAAAATAGGAACATTGTAATGACAATAAAAACAAATAACATATACCAATGTCTTTCTCCATACCAGTCTCCCTCAAATAATTGCCGTTGAAGAAATGGAGAAACATTTATGCACCTAAAATCTCCTACCAGCTACCATCATTTTCGCAATGTGATATTAAACAAAATTTTAATATTACTTTAACTAAAAATAAGTAACGGAGCCTAAAAAAACCTTAACTGCTATTTCTTGAAACTTTGAATTTTAAGTACACAATCTCCTAATGGATTAAAATTAGTATATTTAAATAAAAGTAAATGGCACAGTAAACAAGTTTATACCTAAATGCAATTCTGTCAAAAGTATAAGACCTCAATAAATTTAAGTTTATAAAAACAATATGGTACTAAAAGTTACATTCTTTGAATTTTAAATTGTCAAAAAATAGCATTGCACCTGCTAGTGACTGCCAACGTGTTAGATATTTAAAAAAATATATATCACATGAGATATACTCATTGACAACTTTTAAATCATTCAAGATCAAGTCGAGGAGAAAATCCTTGCGCAAGATCTCAAATGTTAAATTAAAAAAAAAAAAATTGGAATGACATACTAGGACTGGAACCCAGTAACACCCTATTGCTAGGGTAAAGCTCTTACTGCTAACCCAAAGAGGTCAACGAGGCATACCTCAAATCAAATGTTAGTTAGGTACATTAAAAGGATAAAGAAAAATATTTTGCAATATACATTCCCATTTTCTTGCGGTGCAAATTTTAACTGTTTCATAAAACACATATAATCAATCTAATTCATTACAATGGCTTCTACTATTATATATAAATAGTGACCAACTACAAAAATACTATAATTGTATATTTTGAATACGGTGCACCTAACTCTTAATACGTACATGGTTTAATCAAGGATTTATATTAGAAAAATAGATTTGCCAATTTAGAGCTATTGAGTCTCATACAAAATACTGATGCAAGAATTTTTAATTTAAGGCCAATTTTTATTTAAAAAGATGACAAAATGTAAAAAAATGTAGGGTGCTGTGTGTGCGATATGAAATATTTTATATTAACAAGTAAGTATATGAAGGTTTCTCAGAGAATTGGTACAATATGAAAAAAATTCAATAATTTTATAAATAGTCTCGATATGAAATATTTCATATGGTGAATCAATAATCAAAACCTTCAACAATATCCACTTCAATTTTAGACAATCTCAAGATGAAGACAAAAAATAAATTGATATTGAAACATCACTAAAGAACTTAAAGGATGATAGATAAAAAATTAGACAATTCAAAAATGTCATCAAGAAAAATATAAATAATAAAAGTTACACAACATATTAACCCTTTGAGACGTGAGTTAATTTTTATTACATTAGGTTTTTCTAATATTTTGATTATTTTAAGTATTAAGTAAGCCACACACAAAAATATACAAAACATTTATTTGGATACGGATCAATCGAAGAATATAAATTATTATTTCGAGAGGTAAATATTTTTTTTGAAATATAAAATGTAAAGTAAACTAATTTTTTATTACTTTTAATATTTTTCTAGAAGCTGTAACTTCGATTTTGCATCCAAATCATTTTTTGCTTTCATCTGTGTACATGTGATGCTATACAAACATCAATTTTAGGAAGGAATCGATCCCAAATGGAATTGTATGCTCAATATTAAATAACTACTAATTTTTTTACACTGTTAAACTTTTTTAAAAAATCTTTTGTCAAGTTGCAACACATAATGAAAATAACGAGTAACTGATGGATGTGTCTAAAATCAATGTCTGAAGAAATAATAAAAATACGAGAATGGCGACAGATAAAGAAAAAGATACTTCGACGTACAGGTACGACAATACTCATCAAAGGGTTAATGCATGTATACATGTTACAAACGTGAGCCAGGTTAAAATTTTCTAAAATAGAAATCATAAGCAATGATGACATCCATATACATATATTCGGAATAAGGAGTGGGAAGATTTATTATTTTGACTTATAAATATTGGTGCATACTAAGAAGTGATAGAGTAAATTTTGTTTACATAAATAATTATAAACTGATTTAAAAGTTACAGTTTTGATGATTCTTAGAAAACTAAAAATTATGCAAAATAATATGTTGAGAGCTATTCTTCAAAAAATTCTTTTATTAAAAAATCTTGCGCATTACAGATATGCAAAATTTTGCTAAGCATTATAACGGCCTGATCTAATAATAATGAAATATATACATTATGAACAATTTAAAACAATTAACATTGAGCGTGAGATGGAATAGGTCAGCAGTCGCCTGCGAATGGCCCATGAGAAAACTTTTGTGGTGAGCTAAATTATTTCAGTATTGAAGCCAAGAATCTATAGACTTGCAGAAAAATCACTCTAATTAATTTACTAAAATTAATCAAGTGTCGATACCATTTCGTAATGAAAATCGTAGCTTTAACGATCATTATTTTATATATTTTAAAGAAAAAATCATCACTCAAAATTGAGAGATAAATGATGTATGTGGTTCAAAAAGTTGGCAACCGCTGGAATATGCAGATCTATTCTTAATACATAGCCTACAGCTTGAAAAATGTAACATAAAATAGCATTTAATAGATAGAGGCAACTAAACATTTTATACAGACTAAACACTGATGCGATTAGTTTTACTTTTAAATAATAAGATTTTACACATTAACACAAGTGCAGTGCTTAGCATAAAGATAAACGGCTACATAAAATAATAATTCAGTTTTTATTTTTTTGGAATACCCGTTTCATGTTTATTGTAAAAGCAATGTATTTGATTCTACAAGGAGTTTTTTTAGCATCACATCAGTGATACAGTTTATACAATCTATGATACTCAAGACCACCCAAGGCCAGGCTTCGGCAAATTTAGTCATATGGATACCGCAACTATGTAGATCTTTTTCGAGAGCCATAAATGTAGGGACGGCCGATTTTCGTCATTCGCTGCTCAGCTTAGAGAGACCAGGGAGTTTCACAACAAGATTACATTGATTTACAATAAAAATATACAAACTAGGTAAGATTAAATAGGTAATGACTTCAATATTGAGATATAGTTATTTTTGTGACTACTTTGGAACTACTCCCAATGCCCAAAGCGCGCGGGCGGATAAAGGTTAATATTTAATACATATTCATTTTACTCATTAAATAAAAAATAATGAGCCTCCATAATGATTTAGCAAAAAGTAATTTATAAACCTATGTTTGTTTATTAAATAATAATGTCAGACCTTTGAATATATTTCTTAATTTATAAAAGCTTTAGTACATTTAATCGCAAGAAATAGAATTGATAAAATTTGATTATATATCGTCAGAGCCACATATAAGACTGTTTATGAATCGATAGTTAGTAAGTATTCCATCAAAAAGTAATTGATAATATTTGACAATGCTTGTAGAACCAAATACGCTGATATTTACTACAGCCTGAAACTTGAATACGTAAAGCATTTTTTGACAGAAAATACAATAAAATAACTTAAATTTATTTTTATTAAAATGTGACATAGGGACTATGGCTATTATATGTGAATGATTAATTAAATTTGAAACTACTACTAATAGATTAAAAATAGATAGAGTTTGAATTCAGATGATCTTCGTTTTCTTTAATGTTGGTATCATTCCCGAGTAGGATAGGCCTGTTGCAAGATCTTCCTATTAGCAGCATTATATCGGTTAGAGAAGGCATGCACGGTTGCCGTCCTGCAATCACATGCAACAGAAAAAGAAAACAAAACAACTACACATCAAATCATTATAGTTGGTAAAGTTACGAGTTTATCTTAGTTTTGATACCTAACTAATACAGCATTGCATAGCCCATTATCAAATATGTAAGATGAAACGAGGGTGTGAATTTTAAAAGGAGTTAAATCTCTTTCATGGTAAATAATGGACCGAACAATAAAGATTTTGGAGTCGACTAACATGAATTTAAAAAAAAAATACTAAAACATGGAGAATAGCCTATTTTCACTAAACATGATAGGACAGTTTTTACGCATGTAGATAAAAATATATTTATGTATACTAATAACTATTGCAAAGAAACAATAAGAATTCATACTGGTAATTATACTTCACAACTAGCCCTCCAGAATTCTCCACATTACTATTGTACTGCTATTAGCAGTTGTATAATGGCACTGTTTTGATATATATATATATTTATAACATAAATCTGATAAAATAGGCACTAATGTCGCCATTTACATGATCATTTTTAAAAAATATTGCTTTCAAAATAGCCAATATAACTACGATAAAACAACCATTACATGGTCTTATAACAGAGCCTTTGGGAAGTGAAGTGAGCCAAGTAGTAAAATGGTAATTTTTTTCTATTGTACTTGTACAATCACATCTTTATTTGGTGTTTTGGTGGATTGCATATTTTTATTTTAGAGAGATAACACTATTATAGTATGTATTAACTTAGTTTAATTTATGATACCTTTAGACATTTGAGGGGTCAAAAGCAAAGACTATTCTGCTTTGAGAGAAAAATGTAAAAAACCAGAAAAAAGCATTACTAATTAATTTAATTTATATGTGCTATAATACCTTACAGTAGAATAGTGTGATTCACAAGGAATTCATCAAATGTGCTGAGCAAAAATTTTGTATTTGACAACAATTTTAGAGTGAATAAGCTGAATTTGTTTCTACAGCGAATTTCAAAATAACAATTTTCTACGGAATGAAAACAGATTTGTGACATCCATAGATTGATTTTCTTTCAAGATTGCTTGCTGCCATTGCTTTTTACCCCTCTCATTTAGAATATTGTAACGCATGTAACTTATTTTTCTTAAAATACTACTTAGCTCACTTCACCTCTCGAAGACTCATTACTGATCTATCTTTCATATCTGAATGACATTTATTTGTAGCATCAACTAATCTTCATTGCTATTGTATTCTATATTTATTTTCAAATGCATTTTGACTCATGTACCACACAAGTATAAAATAAAACATTATTAGTAAAGTGTACTTTGTAAAATATAACTATTACTGTTTTCTAAGAAAAATATTGAGAATATACCTACAATAAGACTATTAAACACTACTTATAAAATTGTTACAAAGAATAGAAATATCTAAAAGTAATTAAAATGATGTTCAGAGATTTAATGACGTGTTGAAAACTACACAATGAAATGTAAAAATGTCAATATAAAACCTAAACAGATGGCAAAAATTTTCAGAATTCAATGACGAATGACATTTCGAAAAATATTTTAAAATCTTACGCAATGTAAACATATAAATTTTTTATTACACTAAGGTAATAATAAAATTACTGTGGCCATTTTTATAGCGGTGTCAGTTTTCAGAAAGCAGAATTATAGTAAAATATATACATAAACATCAAACATTTCATGTAAGGGCCATCTATAAGTCATTACACCATGCCCTAAGGTTGTCGAGGAGTTTGCTTAAGGCAGTGATCAACAGTGATTTATGAGCTACTTGTAACTAAAGCAACGAAAAAAATATTGTGACCATTTTTATAAAAGTGTGATAGTTTTCAGTATGCAGAATTTGAGTAGAATATTTACATGCAAGAGATGTCCATTCAAGTCAGCAAACTTTAAAAAACTACAAGTGAGAAATATTCAACTCATTATCATTGGATTTGGAGACCACTGGTTTAATACAATAAGATTTCAGAGAACTTACAACATAAAAAAATCCATTTATTGTAATTAAAAATTGATAGTAATGGTAAAATGTCAATGCTATAAATTTTAATTTTATATTAAATATAATCTCATCTATACAGAAAATAAAATATCTAATGACAACATTACATATATTACAAGTTTTCCTGATGTGGAGTGAACTGTTGCATAAAAGTGTTGCAAATGCCATCTTTGACATTTGCGACCCTTTTGAATGAATAAAATATTGGATTTACTCTTTCTAGAAGTAGCAGAAGATTTAGAATAAATTACTTATTGCGTAATGCAGTTATTTATTGAGAGATTTCTCATGCTTAAATAACATTTATTTTGAATAGATTAATCAATAGGGCAAACAACATTGTTTGGTCACATAAGAGACAATTTTGTCTTTTCTTATGTTCTAAGAATTGACAAACATCGTATTGTCATTCAATTATTACAATTAACAACTGGCCATTGAAAGTTTTTGATAGCATGAGCGTACTGTGCAAGGAATCTCAAAATCACAGCAGGTATTTATCATTTTGTGATGCACAGCAGATGTATGTTTGTGTTCAAAATAATAACAAAATTAAAGAAAGCCTTCATTAGACATACAACATTTTCCAGCAGTAAGCATAAATTAAATGGAATAAGCTAAAAATAACAAAAAAGAATACAATCTACTTTATCAATAAAAATAGTGAGCGATGTAATTTTTTGTTTTCACAAATTATAAAAATATATTTGTTACTATTGATAAATTAAACACTAGACATAAAAAGGATACAAAATAATTAATCGTGCAATAAGGTAGTTGTAACTATCAAAAAAAAGCAAAGAGGCCAGCAAACAATTTACTAAAACAGCCCTTTCCTGCCTCAAATGCAGGAAAGGAAATAAATGCAGCAGTACCAAGTTTAAATAAAGTAATATAGATAGACGTTGGATGCTGAAGCAAGCGGGTGATATTTTCATACAAAAATGAATCTCATAAGCGAAACATTAGCCTTAACAACGGTTAATATATTAACAGACTTTTAGGTTAAGAAAGAAAAAATCACATATATTTTTCAGTGGATTTTAATTATTATTTTATCTTTGGATTGAACGAGATTAGACAAACCAGTCTGGTTTAGTGAGAGTCAACAGTATATTATTTGTTCTTTTATTTAGAAATATTTGTATAGTGAAATACTCTCAAAACATATCGGAAAATGATTTCTATTCATGTTATGTATTAGAAAAATGAAAAAAAGCATTTTTCTACTGAAAACAACAGTTGTGTCAGGGAGGAAAGATCTTTCAATGTTGAATTTGTTATTATAAAGAACAGCAGTTCATATGTATAAACTCGGGACTTACAATATTATGGTAAAAACAAATTATTTCAATCAAAAGAAGACATCCCAAAGAGTAATTATTAATACTCACTTAATGGAAAATAGCTCCTTAGTACACAGAAATACACGTTTAACCAAAAAGCTTTATGATTATTTATATTTTCATTACAGAAGATGTTAATCTTTTTCAAACAAATTAATTATTGACGCATTTATAATTTCTTCTAAAAGATTTAATTTAATCCAGGGCTGGATTTGTAAACTTAACTAACTACCGCTTAAAATTATGGACACCGATAATCATCATTTAATAAAATATTTATTTATTTATAAAAAGGAGACTAAAGTGCATTGTTAAAAATAAAAAAATAATATATAGTAAAACAATTATTTTGAAGTGTCCGTTAACAGGTATTTTCATTTAGAATTTATTCCATCCTTCCTTCAATTAACTAGTGTTGAAAATATTTTATAGATATTTAAACAACTGACCGGTCTTACAATCTCCTAGTTTAAAAAATAAATCTTAGCGAAATTTGTGATGACTATAAATATACAGTTTTATAGTTTAGAACGATATTTTCTTACAGGAAGTTTATATTAAAAGCATTTTGGCAGACTGATAATATAATATCAAGTTTGGCCACACAAAATTGACGGCAATAACAATGTATGTACACATCATAACATTAAAATATACTTAACTTACTATGATGAACATGCGAGTCATGAAATTTAATGTTAATTCCATAATAATTAGATTAATAAATTTTGGCATCGTGTGATAAGTAGAATTAATCAAAAAATTTGCTCGAGAATTGACAAGAGTTAACAATTCGAATTCTAGCTAAGTATATTATTTACATCCATTATTGGACGCCATAAAATAGTCACTCCTATTAACATTAAAAATAGTTGTAATAATTATCACCGAGTGATGAATGATTGAGCAGGACAAATTTCTTATCAGTATAGTTAACAATATTTCGTCTTTGCGGGACGATAACAGTATACGTTTAGTGAAGTATTTTATAGTAATAAAAGATAATAATTGCTGACTATTTTGGCAAAAATTTTAATACTGATTTGACCTAAATATCTTATTGGTTTGAGAAGAATTATGATAAGTCAATCGTATCAACTTTGATGACAAATTCTGTCTAATAATAACATCGATTACTCATTAATATGTTTTAATCAATTATGATGTATATTACCTATACCAGAAAAGAATCAAAACACCTCAAGCCTTTAGAGTCATACGCTTTGTTAAAATAATGTATCAAAAGAAAAATGCTTGCAGTACCTTTAAATACGCTGTAATTCCACAGTAAAATGGTCCCTTCATTGAACCGATGAATCAAGATAAGTATAATCTAATTTAGTAGCAACAACAATTGGACTACATCTATAAATTATCTCTCATTAAGATTGGTTGTGCTGTAAATGTTGCTTTTTATGCAATTTATGGTATTACTTGTTCAAAAAAAATTAAGATAATTTGCACCCTTAGTCAATTACAAGTCAAAAAATTAATGATGCAGAAAGGTTAAAAATATCATTGTTTACCCAATCAAAGATTTTCACAAGTCTAAATGAGTTAATTGGCTGCGAAAAGAGGTTTGAACGAAATCGCTAGTTTTCTATACCATTACTTAAAAAAGAAATTTCTAAATAAGAATGTGTTTTATTTGTTAAATAAATGCTGGGGAGAATAAGAATACATAATTAGTTATACCAAAGGTACCATGGTAAGCAATCATAATCGTGTATTTCAAAAAAAAAACAAGTTTAGTTAAGACGGGATAAATCTTTAAATCCAATTATCTGAGAATGTAATTTTTTGACTTGTCATAATTAAAAACCGGGGGTGCGATATGAAGCCATGAATTAGACAATGGTTTCTCTATCGCTGATGACTTGAATGCCATGCTCAGAAAAAATAAATTTGACTATTTCATCATAGCTTCTGAGCGGACTGCAGGGACTGTCAGTGGTTTCGTGGGCTACTTCATCGACAATTTGAAGCTTACTTAGGTCTATAATCAATCCTTGCTCATTTTTACTGGTAGAACTATTGAATAACAAATCATCATTAATCAAACTGTTAGAGTCGAGAGAGGAAGCCCCGTTGTAATAAACAAAGCCGTCACCCAAAGGATTCGACTCACAAAGACGTACCTTCTTTTTACCGCCCACAATCTTGTGCACTCCTGATAAGTCAGTTATCACTTTTACTGCCTTTCTAGGCAGAGTCATTTCCAATGTGTCGTTGGAATTTTGATTCATATCACAGCAGAAAGACTTGGGGGGCAAATCTCCTGATGCTGAGACCTTATTAGTGAGCCTCGACCGTTTTTGACTGCCAGAATATTGGTTGCTCGAAGTATAGACTTCATTGGTATCTGTCTCATCTACACCGATAAGGTAATTCATTATTTTTGTTGATATGTGTGTGTTGCGTGTTTTCGTTACATTGTCATCTCGCAACGATTGGAGTTCGACCGGGGACTTCATTATGATGTCGTTTGGAGAAGGAGTAGGGGTTGTGATACAAGGTTTTCCAAATATGAACGGAGAAAGATACTTACTGCACGTTTTGTTGAGCCGTCCAGTAATGAATGCATGCGGGAGAAAAAATATGTTAGCTGGTTGTTCCGTTATTGTTTGATGGTGATCTGTATGCAAAAATAACATCATTAACCATGAAGATACTTAATGAAGATGAAATAAGATAATCAAATTTAGGAAATACAAAAATCAATGTAAAATGAAATACAGTTCAAGATAACACTAAGAAACATTGAAAAATGTATTCAAAGAACTAAATATTGCCAGTTAGCTAGCTAAAACAACTAACATTTGACTTATTCTAAGTTCTTTTTTTAATCAATTAATCATTTCAATATTTGACTAATATTTTCTGACAGTTTTAATACTTGAAACTCATTCATTTTTTCATTTTCACTTGAATACCACTGTTGCTATGGTGACAACGTTAACTTAAATGTAATTTATAATGTTAATTGTTAAATTAGGTCTTTTAGGCAACTCAATTCTACGTCATCCATTTTAATGTTACACCTATGTGGTCCCAACGAGTGAAAACTATATAAATGTTAATTTGATAACACACTTATCCGTCTTTTCTCCTAGATTTGATCTTGAAGGTTTGTTTTGATATTTGAAACATCAGCAACATGTCATTTATTGTTTTTAGTAAAATTGTTTATCCATTGTATTTAGCCGTGTATATTATGCATAGATAGTAGAGGTCTGCACGGGCCCGGGCCTGCCTCTCGAGCTCGCGGGCCAGATTAGGGCGGTTAAGCGCAATTGAGATTCGGGCTCGGGTAAGGAATTTATTTCTTCAGAAAAATATTTCAGACAATGTTCGTGTCATAAAGTCAGCCATGATGATTTTAATTATTGCCAATTCTATAGAGAATCGTAAATTGTTGTTAATTTGTAAAAAAACAGGTTTTTTTCGGGCTGAGGAGTATAAATCTGGGCTTCGGGACAGGTTTGAGTAATAAGTGTGGTATTAGACTCGGGCCCGGACGGATCGGGCCTGAATCTTTCGGGCTCAGACCGGGTAATTTTGTAAAATTTCAACCCGTGCAGACCTTTAATAGATAGCTTCACAAATTGCAAAATGGTACTGAGAAGACCAGTATATATTTCACAGTTAATAAGTATTATATAATATCTTGTTTTTATGTATTTAACGTAAGATATTCAGCATTATAGCCAGGCAAATATGGTTTATGAAAAATATATATTTATTTTAAAAGATGATGAATCAAAGAATATGAAATAAATCAGGTTTAATTACGTTTTGTTGCTTGAAATGCCATACAGCTGATTCTGCTTGATGTATGATATGATGCTATCATCGACTAAATATTTTACACTTTCTCCTCTTCTTATCAACCTGCGGATCATTGTAGAGCTGACCTCGTTTGGAACCCAATTTGTAATAATGGAAATATTCCTCTGAAAAATTATTAAAAATCGTAGTATATAATTGTTTACAAATGGAAATAAAGAGACAGATAGGAATAAAAACAACTAGACCATAGGTTCCCACCTTTTTTCGGGTGGCGACACCTTTTTATAAAAGCTATGTGACCCGCGACCCTGATACAATTGAAAAAGGCATTTTTAATAAGGTAATTTTAGTTGACTGTATAAGTTGGCGACTTCACAGAAAACCCGTCGCGACCCATAGGTTGTGAACCCATGAACTAGACACATAAAATATTCTTCACTTGTTAAAATGATTGTAAAAGTAGCATCCGATACTATGGTTTACAATTAAATAACCAGTTTAACATTTTTTTGTAATATTCCAATAGTTCCTAATAGTCAATATTATTAACATTAACCGTAATGTATATAATGACGCAGCTTAAAACATTACAGGAAAATTACTGAAAAATTACTTACCCTATATCTTGTTAAAACGTCAGAATCATAAATAAACTTCTCTGGATTTGAACCGCTCCTCGTGATGACAACTAAGCCGTGTTCTCCCAAGATAGCTTCCAGCTGTAATTTTTAATTGCAATTATATTTCAATTACAACAATATTCAATAGGATGAATGTGAGTTTGAACAAATAAAACAACTATATTCATGTCGATTTTAAATCAATTTAGCAATAAACATATAATGGAACGACCACCAAGTGAACTGACTGAATTTTGTGTATGAAACATAATCTTTTACTCTTAGAAATAAATACTTGTATGAATAGTACATAATTCAATAAAAGAAACAGTACATGCATATATTTTATTATGAAAAAAGTATTTAGTGCTTATAATAAATGAACCCAACTCGCAAGCGAAAGATGAATCACTATCAAGCAGTTTACATAAATATTTATTATTTTAACAATGAGAATGATACTTACATCTTCATCTGCCCATAAGCCAGGAGTTGCAAACGACTCTAATAGATCAGCTCCACAGAGTAACTTCAGCTGGACTTTATTATTATTCCGTAAAATTTCCCCTTCATTCCCATTAAGCATGCTTTCAGTCACACATGGGTTATCAATCTCATCAGTATTTCTAGATAAATCTCTATTGAGTATGTCATCAGGCAACCATGACGCTGTTTTACCATCTATCGCATCAATGTTAAGACTGTCATTAAGAAACGAGTTCATATAATTCTGAAAGTAGGAGAAGAGAGCTGTTAGTAAAAAAATACGTTTCACATTGTTATCCCAATATTAACACTCAAGACCCTGGCCCCGCACTAACGCGGAAATGGTCGTTATCTGTTAAACCCCGGCCCCGCGCTAGTGCGGGTTTACACACGTGGGCGTGTAATCGGTACCCGTTAAAGCAAAACTAATTTATTTCGAGTTTTTGTTTTTTTATGCTACTCAAGAGGGTTTGCTGCGTATATGTATTTTTTTTTGTGTCGATTTACCTTATTATTTATGGGTGAAAATGACTTTTGAAATAAGATATTTTTTACTTAAGAATACTTAAAATTAAAATATTTTACGAGATGACTTTTTCTTTTCTTAGACTTAAAAAACATACTGCTGTTCGTTTTATATTCTGTAATATTATTTAAATATATTTTAGTGCATTTGTGTTGGTCGAAGACAACACATTCTCGTTTCTGTGTTCGCGATATATTTTCTGCTCGTTTTATTACATTCAGAGTTTAAAATTTTTAAAAAATGTTTGTGTTGTATAAGATATGTGATTAAAGAGGTTATTTAAAAAAATATTTCAATTTTTGCATTTTTTTTTCTTTAAAAATATTTTTTGTCTTTGAAAAATCGAAAAGAAAGTGTCGTTTTTTACTTATTTGTGCTATGTTTAATCATTTTTTTGTGTTTGCCAAGTTAAACTCATCGGCAAAAATAAATTTTAAACGTTTTTTATTGCAACTTGCGAAATATTGGGGTGGCTTGCAAGACGATGGGTGAATGCGTCATGCATGCCATACATGAAAATTTAATTGATTTATTGCGTAATTTATAAGTAAAAGTGACAGTGTTGTTAATATATAGTTTTAATCTTATGTATTTTGAAAAATTATTTCGTTAAAAAAGTACGTATAATACGTCAACGCAAATCCTTTCCCATTTCTGTAATGCCTTAGATAGAGACAATACACATTTCAATACTATTCCATCAAATTAAAATATTGAAAATTTGCAGCTGCATTAGATTACTGCAACGGCATTTCTTCAATGAATGAAATTTTGGCATTAAAGGTTTGTTTTGCCTCAAGTTCAAGCCGATTCGTCGAACTTTTAAGTATTTAGATAACAAGATAAGATATTCATAATACACGAGTTTGGGGAAGGTAATAAAAAACACTACTCCTAAGTAATGGTTTCTCCCAGGTAGTAAATACCCCAGTATTCATATCATCTTTCGTCAATTTTGTAAAATATTTCATTAAAAATTATAACGAATACTATCCGGATATTTCCCCAAATATCCGGATATCGAATAGTTAAAAAGGGTTGGATATATCCGGATATCCGAGTTGGAGACCCTACTCTGCAGTCATAAAAGGGTAAATGTTTTAGTAATGTAAAAATAAAGTTTATTCATTTCATTCATTAAACATGCTTCATATTGTTTTGCTAGTTATTTGTTACACTGCGGTTATTTCAGTACCGCAAGATGATTTTTCGCTCCGCAGTCATAAAAGGGTTAAGAGCAAATATCTTTTCATTTAATCATATATAAACTAAAACATGTTCTAACCAAGAAAGTAATATTTAAATATAGATGACCAGACTTTTGACTGCAGTTAACAGACTGAGTAGTTAGTTATTTAAGTTTACTGCAGCTTGAGGGTGTAAAAATAATGACAGGTTTTCATGTCGAAATTCAAATCTTAAATTTGAAAAACTCAATCATATATCAAAACATAACCGAGCAGCATTGGTCATAAAATATATATAATTCTTACATTATTTATTATATTTTTTTTCTTAGTTTTGTAGATAATGGCTAGATGATGAAATTAATTTTATGTCATTATAACCAAAAATCAGGACATGCATTGCGTGATGATTTTCACTATATTATAATATAATAAATGTTATATACTTAAAATAGTAAACAATCAGCAATATGATAAGCAGGCGGTGAGTGTGATAAGGTAAAAAAAATACACAGCATCACATTTCATTGTCAGCACAAATCTCACAATAAACACAAGGTAAGACGTTCAAAATAAATTACAAGCAACGATCACACAAGTAACAGAATTTTCCCTGAATAAACATTTACAAATAAATTTGTTTGTATAATATATGTTATGTATTATTTTTTGCATGAAAGATGCTAGAATTTTCGAGAAGAAAATCATCTGGAAATGAGTACAGTAACAGACTGATGCAGGTAAGAGGGAGTCCGTTATATAAAAGTAGGTTTTCTCAGCCTATTACCAAGGTTTTTTAAGATTAATGTTCGTAACTACAGTATATATATAGGAAAATAAGTTTAAATGACCGAAACATTTTGCTTTTTTATGCTTTATTGCTCTCACATATGAGACACTGAAGCACCAGATTCCAACCTTTGTATGACTTATAGTTTTTTAATTAACCAGGACGGTTCGAGTCGTTAAAAAATACAATACATCTGAAAAATGTTTCAATTTCGTCGCCAACCTTCAATGTAAACAGCACCAAGAGAAAAAATGTTATAATTATAATTATTGAAATAGCTAATTTGAGGATAAGTTTATCAAATTAGTTTTCCCCAAAACATAAAATCCAACCCAAGCAGATGAACAACAAAATAGTCTTACAGAAATTTTATTAATTTTGTTATTGTCAGTGTTGCCAATTGACTTATGGAAATATCTGCTCAGGTTTACGGTCATCAATGAATCCTGTTTCAACAAAGCATTTTGTTAACTTTCAAATAAAATGGGGTGATATAGATACTTTCATATGTGTATACATGTTCTGCTGTGTATTATAAATTAATAATAGTTTTCATAAAAAGCGCGACCGCTATAATCATTATTGCAATACTGTCATGGAAATACACAAATGCTACAAAATAATTTTACATAGGCATGTTACTTACATTACAAGTATGATTGCCCAATGAGTGCATTATTTTTGGATTGGATATCACTTACTTCTTTTTACGAGGCACTTTTTGCCACGGATAAATTATATTATACTGAATATGTGAAAATGTTGATAATTTTTTATGTAAAATATTAATTGATACTTCATAAAGTGACTTGACAGTATAACTACATATTTTCTGGGTATAAGAACTGCTTATAACCTCTCTTATTTGGAGAGAGCGAAGATAGAAAGATGGGGCTAGAATAAGACTAGCAGTAAGCTCACTTCTTTATAGGATCAGGTGTGTGGGAAAGAATTTTGAACATCACAGACATCCAATTTGAACACAAATCTATTATTTTATTTAAAATTAAATTTATGAAACTGTCTATATTGGAATTCGAGCCCATGGCCATCACAACTGAAGCCCAACGTTGTGTGCCTCGGTTCCGGTTTGTCTACCGCTCAGCTATCATGCGAGTCAACCTTTTTTTCAAATACCATTTTGAAAATTAACAAGGGAATCTTACATACAAGGGTACTTACTATTATAACTAAATTGTTTCTTTTTACTATTATTTTACAAAAATATGCCACAGACCTACCTGGTGATATTTCAAGGACCGTATTGTCTTGGTCCATCCTTCTTGGTTGACTTCCCACTTGGAAAGCTTTATCCAGTCAGATGAATTCAAGGCCAATTGAAGCATATTGCAACGGTGTGAAGCACATATAAGATCTTTTTTTCCATATCCATCGTGAACTGGAGATATGATGCCCCCCACAACTTTGTGAGTTCCAATAGCATTGAAGTAATCTTTTGCTATTTCTGCACAAGTAGAATAAGCACAATAAATGTTGTATGAAAAGAATAAAATATTTTTTCAATAATAGTTTATATTTCATTTGCCAAATGCCTGCACTCCGGGATTACAAAATGCACAGTTTTCAAGCAAGAGCTCGTTTCCCTGAAAATCTTTAAATCAATAAACGGAAACACACTGCAATATTTATGAACCCACCCTACACTACAAGACACGAAGATAACTGTTCTATAGTGAGTTCTACAGGTTATGAAACAGTGCCAAAGATTGGTAACTCTAATTATTGAAAAGTTTGATTTACAGTGGATCATTTTAAATAAAATAAATAATAACGGTAAATTTGTCTTATAGCGTGTCATGGATTATTTCGGCTAATATTTCACAATGTAAGCTAAAAACAACGTCATGATTTAAAATCTTGTTTCGTGGACTTGATAATCACGTTAAAATCACACATTAATGTAAAGATCACTGATAAATTATGCGAAATACAAAGAACATTTAAGTATGAAAACTTCGCCATCGTATATGAAATGTTCTGAGCTTTGTTCCCTTATCCACAACTCCAGAACAGGGTAGTTGCTATGTGCAAGAAAAAAGCATGTGCTCAAATGTACAGTACTTATTCGACATTTTTAAAAAATATTATCTGATAATAATATATGTTAATATTTCGCGGCGAAATCGGTCCAGATAATATTTGATAAAATGTCAAATAAGTACTGCATATTCGAGCACATTGTATCCATTTCCGAAATGCACAGCAGTATTGTATTTATATATATTTTTTACCATGTCCGCTCCCAATGTGGAGCATATGGACTCCCAATGGAGTTTATCTCAACAGAAGTGTCTCTGCAAGAACTGCTTGTTACTCAGTTGCTCAACCTCTGTTTTTCCAAAGAGAGTAGGAATAGAAGGAAAGGGCTAGGACAGTACTAGTGGTTAGCTAATCGGTCTCATTACGCCGCGTTCTTAGGATAGGATGGGTGGGAGGGGGGAATTCAAGACATCACATACATCCATGCCTTTAAACAGAAATTCATAAAACAATCGAAAAATCAATTTTTAAAACTGCCCATACTGGGATTCGAACCCGTGACCTCCGTAGCGGTAGCCAACGACATTGACCACTCGACCACACAGGTGGCATTGTATATAGTATGTATGTTTATATTTCTGCACCTGGCAAGGATCAGTGATCTTCATAAAAGTGTGTGATTTTAATGCGAATCTCAAGTCCGCAAAAAAAAGATTTTAAGTCATGGCGTTGTTTGTAGCATTGTGAAGTTATTCGCTGAAATAATCCATGACATGCTATAAGACAAATTTACCATTTTCATTGATAGCTTGTCGAAAAATATGCGATTAAAAAAGTCTTCCATTATGGCGGCGCCGCCATAACAGAGGCGATTTACTGAAAAATATTTCGTATTTCGCATAATTTATCAGTGTTCTTCGTAATAATGTGTGGTTTTAACGCGATTATCAAGCTCTCAAAAAATAATTTTAAATCGTGGCGTTGTTTTTAGTTTAGTCTTAGTTTGTGAAGTTTTTCGCCGTAATAATCCACGACACGCTATTCTCTACTTTTACCAAAGTTTTTGATAAATTTCCCGATAAAGTTCTAAAAAAAAGGAATTGGAAAAGTTTTATTTTTCGATGTGTTAATGTTTTGCGCAGCATCCCCTAAAAAATATGTAAATGGTAAAAGTAAATGACTTTTAACTCACCAAACATACGAAAATGCATCGGCGTCGGAGGGCTGTACGACCCGCAAGCCATCAAAACAATTACACCTTGTGACATTGCAGTATTGATTGTAATGAAAATAATCAAAAATATATTATACATCAAACTGCGCTCATAATCAAACGTCAGATGGGATCATAGATAGATTATATGCCTTTTACACAAAGTAACAAATGAATTTACATGATAAGTTCACCTTCAACTCTATTCTGGCACTGGCAGAGTCAATATAGTCACTGGTTTAAATGACATTTTTTAATGTATCTTTTATAATCATTACTTTGCATTACCTATAACAAAACAGAATATTTTGACGGATTACTCATGCAGCAATTTTCCGTTTTCATTTTTTTAGTGTTACCAGCTGGTTGATATTATGATTGTTTATGGTAAAAATATTAAATCATTGTCATAAGCCGGCTCTACACAGGTGACGTCACTTGCGTTTGAATAAAGTGTATATCTAAAAACGAAAAAATATATGAAAATTGATATATGTTATGACTGTTTACTCATAATTAAGTGACTGCGTATACCTAAAAAGACAAAAAAGCTTGTAAAAGGTGTACTTACTACATATAAAAAAAATTTTCACGTAACAAAAAATACTAATTATGTTTAAAAACGGAAAAACAGTCTTAACATTTTTAATTTTCACCCATTTTTTGTAAAAAAAATAGTAGTGTATAGACAAAATAAATACTATCGGTCTTATTCTTGCGTGCATGGTACTTATTTTCGACGGTCTGAAATAAACAAATATATGTTGGTGCAAATGAAAAGGGAACAAATTAAATGGTCAGAATAAAAATATGAACGGTCAGAATAAAAATATTATACGGTCATATTTTATAACCATTTTGGTTTATTTAGGTTTTTTAAAAATTTCATTTGAATTATAATTATTTGCACTTACTGATATATACCATTCAATATAAATTTCTGACTGGAAAAATATGAGCCAAATGAAAATACGCTTGGGCCGGTTCTGGGTATGGAACAGTGGCGGTTCTAGGTACTGGGCTAGGTGGGCTAAGCCCGACCTGCATTTTTCACCCAAAACTTTAGATGGCTGAATAAAAATGAACAGCAATTCGGCCGCTGAACAAAATAAATACATTTATAAGCGTAACTAAACTTCCCCAAATGAATATAATATCTTTGTTTAAATTTTCCTCTATCAATATAAGACAATGCCATGTCTACCTACAATAATATTTTCGATTGTTTTTTATTACAATTTTAAGCTGAGCCGGCATAAAAAAAACAATAACCCTATAAATAATTCATAGAGAACATTCAACGTGACGTCAGTCTGGCAACACCTATGTACATGCTATTGGTCAGGGGCTAATGGTTTCCAGCCCGTAACCATAGACAATATTTCTTTACACTGGAACGCAATCTAGCACGATTCGATTTTGTTTGTATTTGTATGTACGGAAACGTCATCAAACACACAGGACTGTTAAGGTGTTTACTGTCAATACTTGGTGGAAAGGCATTATAATAAAAATAATAAAAGATTTTTAGTACTTTTTCCACATAAAATTTATTAGATCAGGACCGGTTTCGCTCATCGCGAGCATTATCAACTGATAAGAAAGATTGTTGAAGTACATCATTGCTTGGAAGCGGGAAAAACACCAAATCATCATTAGGATATTTACTTTAGTAATGTAGTGTTTCACTTTGTGTAAAAAAATTCCATTTTTCCATGGCCGCGCGGCCAAAATGGAAAACAGTGGCGCTGTACTGAAAAATATTTCGTATTTCGCATAATTTATCAGTGTTCTTCGTAATAATGTGTGGTTTTAACACGATTATCAAGTTCTCAAAAAATAACTTTAAATCGTGGCGTTGTTTTTAGCGTAGTTGTGAAGTTTTGCGCCGCATTAGTCGACGTGCTACTATATGCCATATTTACCAATTTCGTAAATAGTATACAATGCTATGCTTTTCTCTAGCCCACCCAAGATTTCAGGTCAGGAACCGCCACTGGTATGGAATTACTAACCTAATGAGGTACAGTATTGTAATTATCGAACGGTGAGTTTTGATTTTAATTATTACCAGTTCTATAGTGAATCTATATCAGGCGTGGGGAACCTGCGGCATTAACCCGCATTCGGCCTTTTGGCTACTTGTAAATTCGTGAATTCCTGACATATTTTGACCGTAAATTCCTGTTTACGGCCAAAGTTTCCCTAGTCAATGTTTACTGCGGCCTTATGTCGAATCAGAAAAATGAATGCGGCCTTTAGATAAGAAAAGGTTCCCCACCCCTTATCTATGTTGTAAATTTTGTAAAAAAAACCGGTTTTTTTTCGGGATGATGAATATAAATCTAGGCTTCGGGTAACAAGGGTAATTAGACTAGGGCTGGGCCTGAGTCTTTTGAGCTCGGACCGGGTAATTTTGTAAAATTTTGGCTCGTGCAGACCTCTAATACTTTGGTTATTTTAATTAATTGATCTGAGAAACGAATACGATGTCAGGAATCGAAGATATTCTTCCAGTTTTTTTATGTCTGATTGATTCTGTCTACTCACTATATACGCATTAGAGCAACGTTCCCTCTAAGCCGAAGGTTTAGATGCGCGGAAATTTCAAAGGCTGCGTGGAGGCTGCGCGGACCGATCAAATATCAATTGAGCAACTGTCTTGTAGTGCGCGGGGACTTCTCAACTGCTGCGCGGCCGCGCACGCGTGCAGCTTAGAGGGAACGTTGCATTAGAGTGATTGTAATGAGACAATAATATGCCTTACGTTTACTACAAATATGCTACCTTTTCTACCTAAATTCCGCTAATAACAATGCAGTTCTGTAGGAAATTATTGTTAAGCATACATATAAGAAGAAAGAATGAAGATTTGTGAAGGTGGTTAAACCATATTCAGCTTTTTTCCTATTGTTGCAGAGGAATATAACAAATAAGACTGCCTTTATTTATGTTTTCATTCAATATCTGAAATAGTATAATGAAAATACAATGATAAGTAACAAAATAATTAAAAAAACCCGTCAACTAATCTTAATTAATAAACAAAGCACTTCCACAAAACTGTTATATTCAATGAATCAAAATCTATTTACAAACAAATATTTTTTTCAAAAAGTATAGTGGCACCTGCCCAAGAGGTAGGTCATTTGCTGGTATCTCTTCTAAATGTGGTTGTGGGCTTGGAATCCTGTAAGGATAAAATATGCCAATAACGATTACTCAGTTGTCTACTGTCAGTGTTCTATTTCATTTTTTAAAGATTTTAAATTTTTTTTTTTAAACCATGTCCGCTCCCAATGTGGAGCATATGGACTCCTAATGGAGTTTATCTCAACAGAAGTGTTTCTACGAGAACTGCTTGTTACTCAGTTGCTCAACCTCTCTTTTTCCAAAGAGAGTAGGGATAGAAGGATAGGGCTAGGACAGGATTAGTGGTAAGCGAATCGCTCTCGATACACCCCATTCATAGGATAGGATGGGTGAGAGGGGGGAATTCAAGACATCACATACATCCATGCCTTTGAACAGAAATTCATAAATCGATTGAAAAATCAATTTATAAAACTGTCCGTACCGGGATTTGAACCCGGGCCCTCTGTAGCCGAAGCCAACAACGTTGACCACTCGACCACACAGGCAATTATCTAAATTACCTAGAATGTAATATTGTGTAATGAAATAGAAAACTAACATTTTCAATTATTCATTTAGACTTATGAAAATCTGTGACAGGGTAAACCTTATTGCATTATTAACTCGAAATGGTTTTTTGTTTTACTTCTAAAACTATGGGTGCGATATGTATAAATCAATTTAGGATTAACGTATACCAAATATATTATAAATTATTCTTTAAACTTTAAAAATCATTACTATTGTGGTGTCCTACTATAAATATATCATTGTTTGACTTTCAATACCACAGTAGGGACCATTCAATGCTTAATCTGTTTTCGCGTGTAATTGTAATTGAATGTTACTTGCTTTTTAACTACAGAAGTTTTATATTGTTTCCATGTTCTACTTTTAGTTTTATTCAAATATATTTTTCTAATAAATGTGAATTATTATAAGAAAAAAGTTTTGTTTTCATACACAACGGGTAAAAAAAATCCCAATCCTTACCTTGACCAATATTTCCCTTTCAATCTTAACGTTAGAAGTGTTAAAAATCAATTCCACATGGACATTTCCCATATATCTCACATTAACATCCAGAATGTTAAGATCATTATCACAAATCTGCAAATTGATTAAAAAACAAAAAAAACAATTATTATAATAAATATTTATCTTCTTCTTTGGCCATGTTCGCTCCCTATGTGGAGCATATGGCCGCCACGCGGCACCTCCATGTTTCCCTGTCTCCCGCCAATAGCTTTGCTTCCTCCCATGACATGCCAGCATCCCTCAGTTCCGCCGAGTACATCCTATGGATAGTACCCGACGGACGTCCAGGACGCCGGAATCCCACCGGTCGAAAGAAGAGGCAGGCAGGATTGAGGCTTTCCGGAGGCATCCGCAGCACGTGACCCAGCCAGTTCCAACGTCTCTCCATAACCACTGACGTGACGGGACGCTGTCTTGTACGCACCCTTATCTCTGAATTCCTCACAAAATCAAACCACCTCACCCCCATTATCCGACGCAAGCATCTGTTCTCGAAGCTCAGTATACGGTTTTTCTGAGTCTTCGTCAGGTGCCATGATTCGCAACCGTAAAGCATTACCGGCAGAATGCAAGCGTTGAACAAGTGGCATTTGGTTTTAATCGAGTACAGCTGTGTGTCCCAGACAGTCCGCATTGAGTTGAATGTGGCTCCAGCCATTCCTAAACGAATGGCGAGCTCGTTTTTTGTACTACCGTCTTCGGGGATATGTACGCCGAGGTATCTGAAGCTGTCAACCCTCTCGATGATCTGTCCCACGCTGGTAAGGGTCCTATCAGAGTCATGACAGGTTTGGTTACACATCACATTGGTCTTACTAGTATTAATTTTTAGACCAATGCGACCTGAGTTAGTTCCCAACCCATCAATAGTCTCCTGGATGCCCTCAATGGATTTATCGAATATTACAGCATCATCGGCATATTCAAGGTCACACAGCTTCAGACCGGGACCAACAGCTACACCTCGATCAGGCGGAATTGACCTGCGAAGTATGAAGTCAAGGATAATAATAAACAGGAACGGTGCAAGAACGCACCCCTGTCTCACTCCGGTAGTGACCCCGAACCATTCGGTATTTGAGTCACCGATTCTCACACTACATGCACTATTCTCATGTAAGGATTTGATAATGGCCACAATCTTTGGCGGAATCCCGTAGGCATCCAGTATCCTCCACAAAGAGGGTCTGTGCGGACTATCAAATGCCTTCTCATAGTCGACGAAACAACAAGCAAGAGCACTGTTAAATTCATTGCTCTGCTGGAGGAGACATCGAAGATTGTGTATTTGGTCCGCACACGACCTTCCAGGGAGGAAGCCCGCTTGATTTTTCCTAAGTATTTTCATAATGGGACCTCTTATTCTCGCCAAGAGAATGTGTGCCATTACCTTCCCAGGAATACTGAGAAGAGTTATGCCTCGGTAATTGTTACAGCTGAGGGGATCACCTTTTTTGTGGAGTGCTAACACCTCACCGTCCACCCAGTCCCTAGGACAACGCTCACCGTCCCACACCCTGGCCATCAGGTGATAGAGAGGATGTAGGACGGCGTTAAGACCACATTTCAGAAATTCCGAATGTATTCCGTCTCCACCCGGTGCTTTGCCGTTTTTAAGCCTCTTCACTGCCAAGATGATTTCGGCATGTGTGGGCGTACGGTCTGAAATACCGGACACTCGGGGGAGGTCCATAGATGTAGCCTCTTCGGTTACGTCAAAAGGGTCCTGGGGGGGCGGTCGGTTCAGCACCTCGCAGAAATGCACCTCGCAGAAATTTATCACCTGACTTAATATTTGAACATTAATGGAATAAGATCCAAGATTGTTTTTGTATGCCTCTTTTTCCGTGTGTGGAGTCATAATTTGCACGTGGGTCCAATCTACACATCCGATTACACTAGGGAAACCAGCGTTAAATGCCTGAAAAATATGAAAGTATTTTATTTGCTCTCCATTAATTTGTCAAGAGCAACAGCATAATTTTTCGTTCAACTATTGATTTCATTGATTGAACTGTTTTTGTTATTGTTGATATAACTCCTTTACGATAAAGCAAAATAATGTTTTGTGGAAGACTCACACTCAGTGGGCCAAAGAGCCGCATGTGGTTTGCGAGTCGCAGTTTGCCGACACTGCACTTGGTCATAATGATTTCTTGAGGAAGATTTCTGTTTAATATGTTTCTCTATCAGAACCATTTTTTTTTTTTTAAACAGTTTCATTGGCAGTTTCTAATGATGTTTGTTGTTTTGATTCAATTTTATATTTCTCTGGCTCTTATATAGTGTATATCTGTCGAAAAAACAAGATCCTAAAGCAACCGAAAGAAAAATATAACTTTAAATACTTTTAACTATTATTTAAGTACTCATAACTATCATGTAAGAAGGTATCTAATTTACAAATCTGCCAACCTGGTTATGATAGTTATTCTATTTTTTATTACTGGGGCAATATTTTTTATTAATAACGGAAATATAATAATATGATACTTAAAAAAGTACTATAATAATATAAATTTAGTAAAATATGAACTTACTGCAAACCGCACAATTCCTGAATATAATTATGGCATATGCATAGCTTAATTACATTTGAATACTTACTTTTGAAATCTTTTCATTGTTTTCATAAAATTTTACCCTGCAGGGCCAAAAATTATTCGGAAAAAAAATATTTGACAAATGGGTTGGTTACCTATAGTTGTTAAATAAAACCAATTGTGTCCTTATTTACTTTAAAATTGTTTTATTTAAAGAAAACATTATTTTACATAGGCCACAAAATATGAACCTAAAGAGATATACATTAAAAATTTATTTTCATAAAATGTGACTATCAGTGACGTAAGAAACATGTTAAAGATAATAATATAACTAGTTTTTATACATAATATAATATAAAACGGCCTATTTGCTGATACTTGGTAAATTATAGAACCGTAAACTTAATAAATGTATGAAATTCTTTTCGCATATTCATTAACAAATAAAACAATTTTTGTTATATTATTTATAATTCTCTTATTAATAAATTAAGCCATAAAATTATTGATATTATTTCAATCGATAAGCTTATCCAGACTGTTAGGCAAGGTTTTTAGTAATTATTATAATTAACACTTTTATGATAAATTGTGCATTTTTATTGTCAGTAAGAGAGTTTTTTTGACAAAAGTTTTTTTTAAACATTATAAGTAAATATTGTCACAATGTCAAAATCTAAATAATAATTATAATGTAGTTATTTTTGATTTACAATATTTTCTAATTTATTATATCAATATGTTTTAACATATTTTTTATATATAAGTAATTAATTAGCAATAATAGGATTTGTACCCTCCCATTACGTTTTTTATGAAAAATAGTACATATGTATATTATTTTAATGTTTTGTACAATGAAAAAAATGAGTTGTTTGCTAAGCAGGTGAGCTGATATTGAATATTGTCATTTCACACCTTGAAATAGATACATAAAATGTCTATAAGTCAAATCTCATTTTATATTCTCATCCATCAATATATTATTATTTAAATTGAATACCAAAAGTATTTGGTAATAATTTTTCAATACATCTTAAATATATTCTCTACGCATAATTTTTTTAAACTGCTCATATTGCATTCACGTTTCTGATATTGTTTTTTGACATTTGTGAGTATAGTTATGTAAAAATGCACTTGGTTACATTCCGTTGAATGACGATGATATGTCAAATCCTGTATATGTTGTATGCATTTTTCAAATTTTAGACTAATTAAAAAAATCTTCTTCAACAACAGTAGACTTCTGCGTGACCAGCTGCAACCGTGCACTGGGAAAAATAAATACATGGGAATGAATTCAATGGTCAATCCAGAAAGATGTTGAGGACCCATTATTATAGAAGTCGACTGTGGAAAAATGAAAATAAGGATGGTTTTTTACAATGGCTAATGAAGCAAAAATTTATCGCGATAATAAAACAAAAGAATGACCGACCGTTTCTAAATATTATTATAGAAATCGGTAAAAACATAGCGAGAAAATTTGACTGCTAATATTACAAATCAACCATATATCAATTTTTTAAATCTGTTTTTTAAAACATAGTTTCCTGATGATATGACTAATAAATCTGTTTTTTAGATTACTGTAGTCAAAATGTAAGTAATTCTAAATATGTAATTGACATAAATATATTAATTATTTCGATTATTCGTTTTGGTGTGATTTTTTACAAGATCGTATCAATATAATGAAGTTTGTATATTATTTTGTTAAGTACATGATGTGGTTATTGGATATGTTAAAATAATGATTTTGAAGATATGCAATTTTTATTTCATATAGAAGGCTTCAATTCAGTTTATAAAAAAGTGAAGACTTTTCGAAATTTAATAAATTGAACCAATGCAGAATAAAAGTGCCTATTTTGAAGAGATTAAATTTGTATCTATATTTTTTGCCATAGGAAAAAAGAATATTGACCAAACATTGTAAACGACAGTATGGATAGTAAAAAATGTCTAGAGCAGGGGTGGGAAACCTTTTCATTTTAAAAGGCCACATTCGTTTATCTGATTCAACATAAAGCAGCAATAAAGAAAACGTTGACACCGCTCCCTTTTTTTTTCAACTGTCGAACATATAATGGGGTTGATTACGCTCTTTTTCCAAACACGTATAATTTTTTGATCAGAGTGATTATTTTGTTCAAGTCAAAAGGTCGCATCAGAGTAGCCAAAAGTCCGCAGGTTCCCTTCCACTGGTCTAGAGCATGTTTCGAGAAATTACTTTTTTCCAGCCAGACATTATGACGATTATATAATTGAAAATCATATGTACCCCAAATTAATATTCAATGAAGATTTTTCAAATAATGTGAAAGGTCTTTTGAATTAATTGAATTCTACATACTCGTGTGTTATTTGAAAATATTATATAAAAATTATAAAAAAATATCAAATACATAAATAGATGACTCAAGTTTATGTTGATGTTTAATATGTTATAAACTTGTATAGAGCCACTTTTTTACAGTAATACAACGCACCATAGACAAGACAGCAAGTGAAATTTTGTATAAAATTTATCTAACACCAAAATTATAGTTAACATCATAAAAACATATAGAGGACTTTTAAAAACTATAAAATATTGATTATGCGTAAAAGTCATTTGTAGCATAACTATTTTTAAAAAATTTTCACTTATATATAATAAATACATTTCAAAAAACACTCAAGATTTATTATTGTCAAGTTTCCTTTTTAATTTTATTGTTGGAATATGTAAATAATATTTCAATATTTCTTTTTTTTTTCTTACTTCTATGGACTCGTTTTCTATCAATAATGAAAAAACAACCTTTTCACTATTAAAGACAATAATAATTGGCACTAATTTAAGCTTTAAAGTATTTAATAAAACTATATAATCAATTGTCTAATGTTCTTCAATACAAATTCTTGCAACTATTATGTTAATCTTCATACCGGTTATGTGATATATTACGAAACAATAGTAATATATACCATTCAAATAAATGGTTACTCAAAGAAATATTAAAAATTCGATGAGTGTAAATCAAATCAAGCATAAATATTAAGCGAGTGTCGCACAGACATCACATTGCAATATACCGAATGCCTCGTCCATCACTGATTCTTTTGTACATTAATTATAGTAGAAAATGTTTTGAAAAACCTTTTTTTATTTTTCATTAATAAGTTTATAAATATCATACACACCTAAGCCAACCAACAAAATTTTGGATAACAAGCATTTTTAGTTTACAACAATTTTTTTGCGAGCTAATAAAAAAAAATGTTTCAATATACTTTTAAATAACTACTTTAACAATAAAACAACATTTTGGGTTATATTTTCAATAGTAACTAAATAAAACAGGTTTTTAATACGGTCTTAGTGTTTTGATTGAATACATGCTTAGGTTTGTTTTTTTTTAATCCTTTGATCTTTGCTTTCTTTAGATCAAACGTGGCTAAAAATTCTTCTTTTATGTTCCAGTTTAACATAAAAATCATATTATAAAGATGAGAAACCGTTATTCAAAGCATGCCGTCAAACAAACATTTGCAGTTTGGCCATGCTTATTACTGCATCGCGACTGGCTTAAACAGATTTAAGCAAGTATGATTTACGCAATGGCTTGGACTTTGGCACTTATGAAAAAAAAAAAAATCTTAAACCTAGTTTTTCATCCAAAAAATGAACATTGGTTTGATTTTTCTGAACTCAAAATATTCCCATGCTCACAAAGAATTGATTACCATCAAAATCTCAGAAAAGTTTATTGTGGACTTGGGTGCATGTATTATTTATCGACTCAAATGTTCTGATAATTGTAAAACATCTTCGCTTAATAGACACAGTCTGATATTTGTTACTTCATTAGATAAACATGCTTGTAATATCTAAACAGCAGACAAAGTGACATGAATATTATAATGTAAAAGGCGCAATCAAATTTGGAGGCCCTCTTTTTTGAATTACTAAAACTAAATATGAATAAAACTAAATTAGAATATTATGTGGGTTTATATTTTGAGGTCTCTTGGGCAGTAATGTGGAATTCACACAATTTCCATTGTGAATTGATGAATTTTTATGGTAAGTTAATTATATCAAGAAAAAAAAACACATCACAAGCATTTTCAACAAAAAATTTCAGTTGAAAATGTTTGTGATAAGCGAAACCGGTCCTAATCCTAACAAGTAATTAGGGAATACTTAAGTACAAAGGAGTGTTTTATTATTTGTTAATGTAATGCTTTTTTGTCAAGTATTGACAGTGAACATTTTTTAACATTTGACAGTCGTAGATTGGAATCATATTTGTATGATTTGAATGATCTTATATCGCAAAATGATGTGAGCGACCTACATTAGACAATTGAATTATTGATCGCAGGTATACTGTCAATTAACAAAGAAATAATTATGTATTTATAACAAATGGACAGATATTTTGAATAAAAAAAATACTTTTTTTTAATGTTTGTTATAATAATGATACTTTAAAATACATTGTTTTAGTTAGTAATAACAGCAATAAACTTTTGTTAGCCCTTTAGCCACAAACAAAATAAAAATATTGATGAATTCACTGATATCCGTACTTTCTAATATAATATTAAATAACAAATTTTGTTTTTTCATTTGATATTCACTACATAGTATTCAGTGGCGGATTAATCACTTTGGAGGCCCTAGGCGCAATAAATTTTGGAGGCCCTGTTTTTCGAATAACATAAAAGTGGTGCAAAACTCTTCGTAGAATATAATAATGAATATTGAAAACCGAAATTAAAATATAAAGGTTTATATAATTTGTGCAATTTTTGAGCCTCCTAAAATTTGGAGGTCCCAAGCGCGCGCCTCTTGTGCTTATGGGGTAATCCACAACTGATAGTATTAACATGTTCGATTTCCCTGAGTATGTTTCAAGTCTTCTCATTAAAATAAATAAAACTCTTAGAAAAAAAAACAATATTTTTCAATGCTGACCATGACAATGAAAGGTAATAGTAATATTTTTTCTAATTTATCGAAATAATTTTAAATAGATGACACCAAAAAGAATGTATGTTTTTTCTGCAATATGATGCAAGTCAGTATAAATTTAATTAGGTTTCTAGTAACCATAACATATAATAGCAATAAATAAACAAAACATGTTAAAATGCAATATTTGACACAATTATATTATACTGAAGTGCGTACTTTCATTGAATTTTTTTCAACCTTTTTTCACTTTTTATTTGATAACATATTAGCATATTTAAGAGAACTTGTAAACCTTTAAAGTTTTAAGACTTGTGGTTGTCTATGAATGACGTCACGCCCTACGGTCAGAGAGAGGGGTTTGCAATAATGACATGATTTGTTGATTGGCTGCCGTAGAAAAAAGTATGATAGTACCTAGCATGCTGGGTATAATTTGCAATTATTAATTTAATTAGTTATTGACGAGGTAACTCGTCTGTAGCAGCCATTCAGTTAATAAGAAGAAAATGATGTTTGTTAAAAAATATGATATTTGTGAGAAATCTACTTTTTTTAATGATGAGGGGTCTAAAAAATGTAATTTGATTCAGTCAGGCGTTTTATTACAAAATGTAAGTCTGGGAAGAATCAAAAAATATCAAAAGTTGCATATTATTTATGGTTTAGCCTTCCATTTATTTTTTAATTTATGTATCCGAGCACAAGATGTACAGATCAGGAGAATGAATGACAAAAATTACCATAGTGGAAAGTTTATCCTAAATTATAGAATACTGAAAATGAATTTTTTCATTGGAAATTTTAAACATGGTGGTAATCATTTTCAATATAAATTAAAACTGATAGCTTTATTGATTCAATGGTTATGTTACTAGATGTGACTATAGTTTCGAGTTTTAGAGAAGCGTCGTCAGAATTTTGGTTCAATTCATTAATATAACACAGATACTAAAAAAAATAAAACTACATTTAAAAGCATACCTTCTTGAAGCATGTTGATTTTTTTTTATTTTTCAGGGTTATAAATAATTTGGTCACTTAGAACTATCACTGTTGAAATTTTATATGTAGTAATATAATCGCAATCAATTTTTTTGTTCATTTTTGCAGTAATTTAACTAAAATAAAAAACCATGATGTAAAATAAATATTAATGTTTACATTTCCTTCTAAGTTCAGCTATTATCTAAAAAATAAATTGATTTTATCTATTAAAGAACTACATGCCTATGGTATAATTATTTTATTATAGAAGGTTTAAACGGTCTTCCATATTTTTATTGTCAATATTTTCAATATTAATGTATTAAATCTACTTAAATAGCACACAAAAAATATGTTTCATAGTCTTATTATTTACATTTACGTAAAGTGATATTGTCATCTTCATTTTTCAGACACCTTTTCATCCTTTATGAATCAAAGTAATTGTGGAATAACAGTATATGTTGTATTGTGATAATCATGGTCATCTCCAACAAAATGAAAAAAGTAATAAAAGAAAGTTATCTTTGTTAAAAAAGTTTCCACATTCCATCGCAACCATTCAAAACACAAAGCATTTTGTTGTTTCAAGAATTAGAAGATTTGTACTTGGTTTAGTTAAAAATAAATTTATAAACATATTGCTATTATGTTTTTTTTTTGTGGCCACGCTTGATATGAACCATCCCTTATCGTACTTTTTTGTTCTTAGGAGGATAGTATAAACTGAGTAAATTATTGTTGTTTATTTTATTTTAGAGTATTTGAAAATACCACCCGCCAATACTACCAACTGTCTCAATGATAAATTATTTTATCAGACAAATGAAACCCAGTGATAAGAAATTTAAAAAGTTTGAAGCAGCTTAAAATTATAAATCATTACATTCCCGCAGTTTAATATTTAAATTATGGAATCCCCACTACAAAAGCAACGTTATAACTAAAATTCTTTTCACATTCAAGGCACAGTCTTAAGTTATTCTCCAAAAGTTTTGTAAAGCCAACAGCTAAAGGTTTTTTTTGCTAAATTTTAGAGAATTATGTTTATTAAGAATGTTTACTCATATTTTTAGAAATAAAACATTTAATATTAAATTCAGAATCATAAATCTTAGATGGTATCAGAAATAATATTTTTTCTTTATATTATTATCATGTACAACAGAATTTTTTAAAATTAAATGCAAATAACTTTTTTGTTTTCTTTGAGAGAAGAACCAAGAATAGCATTATCTGTATAATAGTTTTCAACCGCATATGCAACAAATCATTCTATGATGTTTAGTACTTTGATAACAGAATTTTTTCAATGGATTTATGTTCATGAGTATTTTTTTAATATTCAAATGATCGTAACAATGCCAATTTAAATGTAACAAGAACCATTATTCAACAAAAGCTTTGATTCATAAACATATTTTTATATTACATATTTTTCTTACCTACAAATTGAATTTTCCTCATATTTTTTTCTGAAGGGAGCAAGAAGACTCTTATTATTTTATACACAACAGTAATATTCTAGATTTTTCACAGCGTTTAAATAGCATTAACGTCAATCCAAAAAGCCTCATGTTGAATGTGTGTCGGTCAGTTTATAAGATACATATTTTTAAGATCCAAAAAAGTGTAGTGTCATTAAAAGCTTAAAATCTAATAATATTCAACTTGAATCACATTCAATTATTATTGTCAAAAGTTACTTACACAATATTATTTCAAATTACAAAATTTACCAAATGTCTAAGAGTAGAATAATAGCGAACCTTTACACAATGTGAACTATATAGAATACAAAAAATATACATATCATATGTGAGAATTCATATCTTATCTACCAGGTGTTGCCAGGAAGCTGGATAAAATTACGATAAGTATAACTGTGACATTCCAGTGTTGCCAACTGAATACATGACTTGACGAACTAGCTCCTGGTGCATTTCTGTCAAGGGTCTGTCCCGGATCGACAACGTGGATCTTCCATCCAAGATTGTTGTGTGTATAGCACTGCAAAATTATAATGAATGTCAATCATTAACAATGTTTTTATATTAATTCTTTCTATTGAGAAACATCGGCACTTGAAAATATATGGTGCCAAATTTCAGTTTTGCAAAAGATTCTGTGATATTTATTCTCTAATATCAAAAAAAATGATTAGAAGCAAATGTACTATTGGAATATCTTATTTTTCAAAAAAAAAAAACATACCTGATAATACAGCAGATCGGGTGTTTCCTCAGCAACTGTCCAATTCAAGATGGCAGGCTCACCTCGTTCACACTCAAGTCGCAATGTTTTAGTATATATTTCAAATGTGTCTGATTCTGCTGAACGGTCAATGTTCTGGTGGGTCCATTCACAGTAACGCCCGGCTAATAAAGTTGAATCAATTTTAGCAAGTACAAATAAAAACAAATCACTTATATGTATGTAGACAACATTGCTTCAAATTGATGCTTACAGGGCAGAAAGAATCCATGTAAATGAAAACTGCGTAAATTGAAATATGAGATTCATCCAAAGTAAAAAGACAGGTTCCAGGATATCCAAAATTACATGAAATTACATTAGACTTATTTATTATCCACTGAAAATAAGGAGATGTTCCAGAAAACAGATTAAAATTATAAATCATAATGTATTAGATATATTATTCAAAATACATTAGGTTGTCTTTCCAATATGTATGCATGTTATTCAATTACTGTTCATATTTTAAAAGTAGCCATTAATGATAGCTAGCTTTCATTTTATTATTTCAAGAAGCCCAAAAGTGTTAAACAGTGTAGAGCAGCGGTCAGCAAACTTTAGGACCTCGAGGAACACTAAATTTATCATTTTTAATCCCACCGACCACCTTCACTATTTTTTAAACTGTTAAATATATTTGGAAAAAGTTATATAGCTTAGCATCTTGCGTCGTTCATTGTGCTTCATTAATGCTTTTATTGACATTAAGTTTAAAAGTTACCAGCTGTGGGGTATGGATATCTTTCCGAGTCATAGGCGACTCCTGCAAAAACTCTTTGTCTTCGCTGCTCGGCCTCAGATTTCTGACCGAAACCTCCCTCTGGGGAATCGCAGATATAAAATGGATGAAACCTAAAATTTTATAAATATTAACTATGTCACAATTTCAAGACATGGGCAATGAGTCATTTAGATTATAGTGTCTAACATTGGCGGATCCAAGGGGGAGGCCATGGGGAACATTTATTTTCCATTTTTCTGATTTATTAAAACTTTATTGTGAAATGGGCTCATTAATTGTTTAGTTTACTATGTTTTATAGAATACATACTTAATTATGTATAACCTGTTTTTATATAGATATATTATTTTAAAATCATCTTATTTTTGATGTACTATTTATGTATGTATGTTTATTTTCAAATCGAATGGCCCCCTCTTGGGACAATTTCTGGATCCGCCACTGGTGCCTACTCTAGTCAATGATTGTAATCCAAATTGTAGTTGAACTTTGCAAAGAAAATGCTTACTTTGCAGGGTTAGTTCTATCATCTCCACCCTCCACAATAAATTGATATGTCTGACCCCTTTCGACGTACAATTCAGGTATTAACAAATCGTTAATGTACCAAGCTATACCCCATGATGGTAGGCCTGCAAGAAAGAACAAATTTATTTAAAAAAAATCATTTAATACAAAGCTTAAAAGTAAATTATTTTATACTGATAACTTTAGTTGCCTATTCTGAGATTAACCTGGCTTGAAATTTTGGGTATTTTGTATAAAAGTAAAACTATACCTCTTATACTGAATCAGTAAATAGGTTTATTGTTATGAGTGGAATAATAAAAAGTCATGTTTACTATGGAAAAACTAATTGCCAAGTACGGCAATTAAAATCATTAAAAATCTTTACTGTTAGTTACCTGTAATTGGTGAATAGCCACGTTGACCACCAGTTGGTCCAATCTTCACTGACAGCACTGTTTCGCCGGAGAGCACTCGGCCGGGCCACGGCTTCACCCCACTTCCGATAGGTGTTGCTAAGCCTTGACAAGTGTTGTCATTCTGAAATTTGTCAACAAATATTACATGTTGTGTGATTGCAAAAACTTAACCAGAGTTATAGCGCTTTAAGTGTTTTTTTACGAACCGTTGCTTTGAAATTAATCCGTATGTCTTCTTTTGTTTTGTCAGTTATAGAATGGGCGTTGGCCTCCTGTCTTGAATTAAGTGGACCAAATGCTGCAATCACCGATACTTCACCATTTTTGGGAATGGCTTTATCTCTGCTTGGTTCTTTCGCTGCTAAAGGTCGGCGGTAGACCACTGTCGTAATACCATCTCGTTTGGAGCCTGACACTAAAAAAAAGACACATTTAGGATACCTGTATCGAATGTTTTACATGTACATTGTTATCATATACATTGTAAATATGAAATTATTACCTAGCATTATGTCATTGCTGCCCCCTAATCGTGTATCAGGACAGACTCCAGCTTTTCCATCGCACTGTGCAGCATGAGTCACGGTGTAGTCCTGAATTTGAGCCGAGTCTGACGACTCATTCCAATGAGCCACTGCAATATCTGATCCTATCATGGTGGGTTTTCCTTGGGCACCACTTATTCCAAAACTCATGTACTGATCTGGTCGTATGCGAGCTGTTAGTTCAATTTCAACCATTTCATCCTAGAAAATTATCACCGCAAGTAAATTATCATGTAAACTAATTTTTATTATAGTAGAAAGGGTTCAAGAAACACTTCTCAATTGACAATACCCTATATCAACTGTCTTTCTCTTAAGTATTTCGTCGCTGCGTTTTCAAAATCCGCTTTGTGCATATTTTCATGAAATGTGATTGTTGCATTAATCATATTATAATAATTCACCGCACTCGCAAAGAAAAAACCGATTATGATATAAGGCATTCGAGAATTGCTTTTTACAAGTATGTCGAGGACAGACATTGTATTTCATACTGTAGTTTCACATGTTTTAAGACTACAGCAATGTTTTGAAAAAACCTAGCAGATTTTGAAAACACAACGACAATATACATTCAATAGTTTGATTGCAACATATTTCTTTTGTGTTGCAGAACACCGATTCCCAATCTTTTTCAGGCAATGGCCACCTAAATTTGAAAAAAATAATCTATGGCCCAGCTGAACAAGACATGTTCTGCCGTGGCCACCAGTTTGGGAAGCACTGTTGCAGAAGAACTTAATAAGAATTCTTCAATTCTAGTAAATGTTAGACTTTATGCTCCTATGGATTATCTGAGGAACCATACACATGAATTGTTGAAACAGCGTGAAAATCCTGATCACTGGGAAAGTCTTAGCATTATACTTCATGCATTATGTTTTAATATATTTAACAAACGGGGTGAAATAGAAATTTAGTGCAGAATCAGGATAAGCAAAATCTATGAACTCAAGTCTGAAGTTTATTAGAAATAAAACTCAATATCAAATCATTGTTTAACTATTATGGAATTTTATTCATTACTTGTATTTCCCAGCGAACTTGCATTCTTCTGTCGAGAAGCTCCACACAGTTATCTTTATTTGATGTAGGTAATGGCCGAGCTGTTGAACTAGTCTGAAACACCAAAAATATTTTAAGATACACTTTCATACTAGAGTTACGTTATAACAATATAGATTAAAGCCACAAAAATAATAATATGATACACCTCATCTATCCAGGCAGATTCTATTTATAATTAGCATTTTAATCATCCTAATAGTTCAACCATATTAATGTAATTCAGTATTTATAGTACTACGTAATTTTTTATCGAGAAGTAATTTATGATATTACATTATACATATAAGAGCCTATAATGTAAATAGCTCATAACTTCACCAACAACTTTACAGAAGAGTCAAAAAACGTAATTGTAAATTTCAATATTAATGCTTTCGCTTTTGTTTAATAGAAATACTGGAAAATTGAGGTTTCGAAAATGATATCTTTTTACTTAACATTTCAGATTAAATGACAATTGATTCGCTCATTTCCAAAATTCACCTTGTCGATTTCCATTTTTTTGGACATACTTACAAAATAGGGTGTAGGGAACCGTTATTTTGAAATTACAACCAATCTTGAATCAAATTGTTGTTGTCAAATATATTGTCTATTTTAATTTGATTCACTAAAATGTGTTTATTTTTTAAATGCATAGGATTCCCTATGCGTGTTTCCAAAATAATGAAAATGGTCAAAGTGAATTTTGGAAATGGGCGACTCACATATTTTCTAAATCTAATATTTTAAGAAAAAGAATGTTTCGTGATTGGCATGTAAATATCATGTTTGATATGTAGAAGTTACAAGCTTTGCACTTTGGCCTATTATATGTGTTATTACATTTTCTTCCTTAGCCATAATCTTTACCTATACACAGCAACGAAATTGTAAAAATCAAGCATTAATATTTTTCCTAGAAATACATTGAATTTAGTATACTTTTTCCTTTCCATGTTAAATGTTCTAAATTGTTTTGTACATTTCGAAATAGTATTGCATTTTTTACATAAAGCATCATGAGCTGTACCAAAGATAAGCCTTAAGAATAAAATAGAGGCATCAGGAAAATGACCAATTACTATTAGACTGAAAAAATTCTTACCGGGTTGTACCACCACGGAGGCTAAAGTTGGAATCCAATTCGAAAGACATATCAGGGTAAAAGAAAACACTGTTTTAAATTGATAAATTTATATGTTTTTTTTCAGCCACCATATTGCAATTTTCAATATGTATTGAAGATAATATCAATTAAATTAGGCATGATAAATGAGTCATTGAGGCACAAAACGAACACTTCAAGTCATAATTGTCCTCATGGTTTCATATCACTTTGTTATAAAGCAAATGTCTCGTGTTTGAATTATAATTGGATTCTCTAAGAGTCATTTGTTTTCTCATTCTCCCTCTTATAAGGCAATGCTAAAGTGGGAGATGAATGACTTGTGGCTTGAATACTGATTTGAATTGAATATTTACAGCTGTCAATTAGATTTGTGTTAATTGTCTTAGAATTGTAAATGTGTTTAGATAAATACATTTAGATTCTTCATGTTACATTTTTCACAAATTCAAAGTTGCAATTAATAGCGATATCTTATGTCAATAATTGTTCTAGTGTTAGGCTTACATTAATACTATGTATTTCTTTGTGCAATTGTGTCTTTAAAAAAGAAATTACACAAATACCAAATGATTTCATATTTTATATTTGAAATGTTATTCAAAAATTAATTATTTATTAATGTTTCTAAAACCTGAAAGTATCCCAAACTAAATGTCTAAAAGATTTAACTGGATTTCTGATTATTTTCTTAATATTAATACGTCTATTTTTATTTTTCTTAGTGTTGCCTCTTTTGAAGTTCTGTGATGCCTCAGATATAATTGTGTCATGCTTGTGTCCCTGAAAATTATTTTATACTGTAATGTATAATGTTTTTTAAAACTAACCAATAATTTTTAGACCATTATAAAATCTAAGATCTGAGGTAGAGTTTTTCTTATCTTTTTTCAAATAGCTTTCCACATAAGGAATCTTATTTTTGAAAAAAAAAGCCATTGGAATCATGTTCGTCCTATACAGCAGACAAATACTATTATAAGCAATTACGAGATTAGTTGAGGCTTTTTATGGCAATAATATGTATTTATGTAAGTCAATATTTTTCTCTCTTTATATTAGCTTTAGCATTACTCATCATCTGCTTGTTTCCATTTATGTTATCCAACTGTTCATTACAAGTACATACATGTAATACAAATGATGACTGGTTCCATACACAGCATTATCTAATCTAGGTTTTTTTTAAATATTATGTTATGGTTAAGTTAATCGATAAACACTGGAAAAAAATAAATATTTGAGACAGCGACCTGTGCATCGTAGTGATCGCTGAAATCGTAATTATATTATATTACAGACATGGGCAAATATGACTCTTTATTTGCTTTAGTTTAGTTATGTTATGTATTAAGATTTGTGTAGAAATGTATTTAAATTTGAATTTGCGTATTAAACACTACAATTATAATTTCCAATGGTATAATTCAAATGAACCTTTCATTTTAAGGGTAAGGGTGACGCCGAATAGTGACATCTATTAATAGTAAAAGCAATCAGTTAATATTAAAATAACCTCTCACCGTGATTTTTGTTTGGCCAAGTGCTGGAGGAACATCTAGATCTTTGGGAATGTTTACATGACCAAAGTTATGCCTGTACTGGACGCACCACACTGCCAGCCAGTCAAAGTCGTAAGCTGTGTAGTTACCGGGAAGTTGGAGCTCAATGTCTTCACCCTGATAACCCCTCAGCGGCTCTAACGATCCCATTTCATTGGGCACCTATGTATATGGGCAGAACATATTTAAACACATAAATTACAGTGTTTAAATTTGTGTTTAGTTGCTATAATAACATTATTGTAATACGGTGAAAAAATATCAATGTATTTTAATTCTACAATGATCGCGTGATGATTGCATGAGAGCCTCAAATTTCTAGCTTTGCTACTGGTCGAAATTGAATTAAAAATTCGAACTCTAAAAAGTTAACTGCCTGAAAAAACTAGTGCCATTTTAATATAGAGATGATTATAAAATTAAATCAACGCATTATGGAAGTTATCACTATCAGCCACAATATGATTATAAACTCACATGTATTTAAAAATCAAGATCTCGACTGATTATAAATCATTAGTATCATACCTATCTAAAAAAATATATATTTTTAAGATGCGTGCGCCAATATTTATTTTATTACTTTTTTAGGGGTCTTATATAGATACAGGCTGCGCCTGATAATGGCTTATTTGAGCATCTCATTAAAGCCGCCAACGTCGAAGTATTCAATAAGAATGCGACTCACGGGTGAGACAATGGCGTTCAAAGGGTTGAGCTATTTTACTTTCATCTTGCGTTTGTATACTAATGAGCTATATTTGAAATGGATAGTATTTTGTAACTAGACTAGACAATTTAAATAATGCATATACGTAATAGAACATAATAATTATTCATAATGCATTCCATGTTTTTCAATTGATAAACGTACATGTCATGGTTAACAATTGAATTTAATTTCTTATGAGTAAAGTAGCACTTTCTATTTTTATTGATAAAAAGGATGTGGGTTCTTAATTTAAAAATATGAATGGCATAAGAGAAAATGACACCTGAAGAATCTAAGTCAATCGTTCGTCACAAACTCAATTAATAATGGCAAGAATCTGTTATAGTTGAGTAAAGAAAAAAAATATTATAACTGATAAAATAAGTATTATAAATTATTGATGATTAATCAATGTAGAACGTGTTGATTAATGTTTTTTTAGCAAATTCAGTGATTCCAATAGCGAAGACGAGTGACTGTCCGACGATGGTAGGCGTACATAAATAATTATAATATTGAATAATTTACACTATTCCCTGTGGAAATTCATTTATATTTTATTGCTGATTTCAAATAAAATACATCAAAAATACTGAGTTTGCACCTCACCTATTATCAGCGTTTCAAACATTTCAGCACAAATATGTCACTTTATAAGTTTCTGGTATGTTTGATCCACAGGTTTTTCGAAAGCTTTAAAAAATCTCGTTAAATTTTAAATAAAGCGTATCTTGAAAAAGTCTTAGATATAAAATCTTGGCTAACATGTCCAGTTTATCATTCATTTTTTTTTAAAACATTCATATAATAAAATATGAATCACCTTCATTCCATATGGATTAGGCTCCACGCCACTTCCAACCCAGAAATAAGCATCGGGGCCTGCGCCATCATAGTGCAAGTTCGGGATGTAAAATGTCTTGGCATCCAACACGCTGACATTTCCCGACCGTAGCCCGTGGGCAAGGCGCTTGAGTTCTGGAAGTACCCTCGCTCGTGGAGCTTCGAGAGTTGGAGGAATAAAGACCTCTCCGAAATCCACCTGCAAAAGGAAATAACGTATTTTATATATTTTCTAATATACATATATCGATATTCAAAAAACTTTGTTTCTCTAATACAGTGTTTTATGAAACACATATAAATATGTTAAGAAGCATATGAAAACTTATTTTAACAGAGGTTTTCTATAAGAAGTACTAATTTCTTAATTGCTCAATCTAGCTTTCTGGAAGAGAGTAGGAGATAGATGGATAAGATTAGGACAGGACTTATGGATAGCTAATCATTCTCACTATGTCTCATTTTTAGAATTGGATGGGTGGGAGGTAATTTCAGAAATTATAGATATTCGAACATAAATTAATAAATCAATTTATAAAAAGTTTCCATATTGGAATTTGAGCTGGTGAGCACCGTAACTGTAGCCAATGGCGTTGGACACTCGACCACGGGTTCAACTCAATATTATTAAATGGTATGAATTAAGCTCGGTGGCAATTTTCAATTCCACTCGAAATCAACAATGCCAACGAAGAAAGGACAACAAAATCACACATGCCCAAATGTTAAGTTGAAAAAATCTAATATTGAGGTTGCTGTGACTTGAACACAGACACATTCGATCACTGAGTTCAGTGTTCTTAAACCTGTGGTACGCGGACCGGCACCCGTCTGAAGGGGTTTATTGGTTCCGCGAATATTCGTAATTAGTCATATTGCAGCATGTTCCGCAGGGTTCAAACCTGGGGCCATTGCTGTTCACTATTTTCATAAATGATATAGCAAACGTTATTAAAAATTCTATGTTCTTGTTATTCGCTGATGATTTGAAACTTTTTTTAACACTTTGCACTCTCACTAGATTTACTCAATACCAATAGTCTACTCTGGGTCCAGATTTTACTCGTATTACCAGCAAATTGAGTACGGTTTTAAACAAAAAGTCAAACGTATTTTTGAGACAATCTGTGTAGCTCCAATGGTGACCATAATAACGCGTATCATATTTGGTATAATTTTCTTCGAAAACGTAATTAAATTCCACTAATTTGAGCTAAAATATTCACTAAGCTATCACGGATTGTAAAATAAACCATTCTTGTATTATTTAAGGCGATATTTTGAAAAAAAATGGGGTTTTATTATCGATTTACTTTAGAAATATTTTAGCATGAACGTTTTTACGACCACCGTATTGTGTGAGGGTCCAAGAACAGACATCGCCCGTCTTTGGGGTAATTAATTTTACAACGTACCGACATTCCTACCCAATCGCATTATGCTAGCAGTCCTTCTTAAAAAATATAGTACCTACAGTTTGCTATTATTGGTTAAAATTTTGTTTTATATTGATTACTTCCTCGAAGTCAATGTTGGAAACAATGTAAGATCATCCCAAAAGGCTGGAATAGATAACAATATTGATGTTTAGAAATACTCGGTGTTTCTGAAAGTTTTTCATATAAATAACGTTGCCATAAGTTTTACAAAAATACAATGTCCCTTTTCATTGTATTTTATTCGAACACACTCACGCTAATCGCTCTCACTCCGTTTTGTATGATGTGATAGGTGATAGGTAAGAATTCAAAACATCATATACGTTTATGTCTCCAAACAGAAATCCATAAATCGATTGTATAAAATTAATTATTGTCCCAGTGCTGACAGCTTATAAATTTTATTAGCTGTCAGTACTGGGATTCGAACCAGTGACCTCCGTAACCAAACCCGAACATTGACCACTTACCACGCAGCCGGCTCTTTTTACAATATTATCGTTATTTGTTTACATGGTAACAATTCGTTTTTCATTTCAAGCAAGAAGCATTTGATTATTTTTAGAGATGAAATGGTTTCTCCCGTCTTCAATTAAAGCTTTTTTCTCAAAGTGGAATTCAGCTCCCGGAGTTGGATTAGATAAATTATTAAATAAATTGAAAACAATTCATGATGTAATCATGAATCAGGTCAGAACGTATACAAATATGTATCGTTAAGGAAGCGAAATGTGAAAAAAGCGAATTAATATACCCATAGTCTGACTTTGCTCAAATATGTATTTTTATTATTAAAATATACATGATGTCAAAATTATCAAATAAAAAATAAATCATCATTATAACTGTGATTTTGGAAGCTTTCTAAAGTATCATAACAGAAATTTAAAAATGACCAACATTTTTATTTACTATGTCACCATATAGTGCACTTATATCAACTGAACGCATCGTTATCACTATATTCTGTAAAAATTTGTTCAAGTGATTCATGGTAGTCAAAAATATATTTCGTTGAAATTGCTTTTTCCTTCACTTAATAAAATGATGGTCACAACACTTCATACAACTCTAACGCCCACAAGATGTGGATACAGCCTTTCCAGATAAAACAACTAACTTATTTATACAAAGCAGGTAAAGACTTCAAATATTATTAAAATCAACATATAAGGCAGCTCTCTACTGTAATTTTCATATTTAAAAAAATTATTGCATTTTTTAATCCCTTAAGTGCACTATTGTAAAATTATGCCCCGGAAATATTTCGGGAAATACCAAAAATAAAGCTTCAAAGAGACCGACTACAAAAGACATTATCCTGGAGATTGGACCGTGCTATTAGTTGTCCAGATGGTATTATCCTGGCTAATGGAGCGCAAGACGTTAAAGGTTGTCACCTTAGATCAGTGTTCTGCAAACTTTTTGTGTTCAAGGTACACCTATCAAATCAAAAAATTTTAGAGGTACACCAAAGAAAAAGCAATGTTTATTTAATATTTACTTATTACTAAAATCAATATACCTAATATGAAAAGATGTTTAGTGAGAAATGTGAGCTTGTTTAACTGAGCACAGGCGATCAAAATTTGGAGCAATCGTTGATAAGGCTGCTCTCATCTCTTCATTGATCGTCCTCAGGCGTTCTCTTTTTTTCGATTTAATAGTAGTGAGAGTTGAAAATCCCAATTCGCATAAGTAGTTTGTGGCAAATGGTAATAGAACTGCAACAGCACGCTTTGAAAGCAGTGGATACTCATTTTTTATATGCAGCCAAGAATGTGCTACCTCTACTTCGGAAAATTTTCATTTTAATGTCCGATCAGTTTTTAACTCAATGAATTCTTCCTGCTCGTTTATCGGTAAGTGTCCAAGGGAAATGTTATCCGAGAATGGATTCCGTACCCAGTCCATAGGTTGCAGGTCACACTTAGGAAAATAACAGTTCATTTTTTCTGCTAATAGCTCCAAGTGTTTCACTATCAAAGCCTGCACTTTTTTTATGAATCGGCAGCCATGACATTTGGAAACATTTCATTACTACCATTGACAGCGTGGATGTTCCATAACACCAACTTAGCGCGAAAGCTTTCAATTTTGTCCGAAGACGTTAAAATATTAAAATTCCTGCCTTGCATTTTTCTGTTGAGCTCATTTAAATGAACGAATATGTCCGCCAGATATGCAAGTTTTAGTACCCATTCTTCTTTTTTAAACACAGAAGCAAAATCTGAACCCTGGGCCTCTAAAAACGACTGGGTCTCATATTTTAGCTCGTAAATCCGAGATAGCACTTTTCCGCGAGAAAGCCATCGTACTTCTGTATGAAACAGAAGTGACTGATGATCTGCTCCCATTTCCTGACACACTGCATTAAACAGACGAGAGTTTAGCGGTCGCGACTTGATGTAATTGACAATTTTAACAATTTCTTGTAGGACAGACACAAATTCATCAGGCAGAGACTTCGTCATCAGTGCTTCCCTGTGTAAAAAACAATGTACATTTTTAATATTAGGGTTTTTTTCAGAAGCCCTGGTTACAAATCCCCTAATTTTTCCCGTCATAGCTGCTGCTCCGTCTGTACAAATGCTTATGCAGTTGTGCCATTCCAAATTATGGTCACTGAAGTACTGGTCTGTTACTTTGAATATTTCTTCTCCTGTGGTATAACCAGGTAGTGGCAAACAAAATAAAAACTCCTCTTTTATTTCACATCCGTCAGTGTACCTCACATTTGAGATGAGATGCGCGTGACCGCTGATATCAGTAGACTCGTCGACTTGTAGCGCAAAAACTCCACTAAGTCTTAATTTTTCAATTAACGTTGATTCAATGTCGCTAGAAATATCATTAATGCGACGTGAGATTGTATCTGCTGACGCTGGTATTCTTTCGATTTCCTTAGCGGCTTCTTGGCTAATCATAATCTTGACAACTTCTTTGCAGACAGGTATAATTAAAGTTTCAGCGAGAGAATGAGGCTTCTTGGATTTAACTAGCATATTAGCGATCACGTAGCTGGCTTTTTGCGCTCTATCTGATGTTTTAAAAGACGAACTCATGAGAGTTACCTGTTTCTTAGACTGGTCTTTTAAACGTTGAAAAAAGGCTTTGTCTTTTTTAGCTATCGATGGGTGTTTAGTAGTTAAATGTCGTAAAAGTTAACTGGGCACCATCGAATTATTGCCCAAAGTTTCTCCACAAACAAAACATTTTGGAATTGGACATGATTCGTCTCCGCAATATATAAAGCCATAACTAACATAGCGCTCATCATATTTTCGATATTTCACTCTTATAGTTCTCAGCTATTTTTAGATGTATTATCTGAACAAAACCTTGACTTTTTTCCGCGGCACACCAACTGATGACCACGGTACACCATCGTGCCGCGGCACATCTATAATTAAGACAAATTGTTAAGTAAATCATTTGCAAACATTCGTGTAACTGGTGAAATATAGTTGAATAGAATTTTTAAAACATTAAAGTTATACTATTTCACTTATAGTTTACTGTATATAATAAATAGGGAGACCAGTGATGTGCGCGATCTCTTATTTTCTTACAATGAAATGATGAATTTTAAACAAAAAAAAATATTTTGTAAAATTTTATTTAACGCTAACAAAATTAAATACTATAGAAAATTATTTTTTCAGCTTTTATGGGACATTCATAGCTAATTAAATGTTAAAATAGTAACTGTCAAAATATTAAGAATTTTTAAGTGCCTAAAAAGGAATGATGTTATTGATATGTTACTTATCGTTAGTGCTGACAAAATTTGAAAAAAAAAATAGTGAGAATACTGAAAAAAAAAAGATTTCTCTTGTTAAGCACGCCACTGGTTACCTGTTATTTTAGTTTACATACAACTGTCAGTGGAAAAGAATAATAAGGAATGCTTTACTTTACTGGGATGATTTGAAAATTCTATTAAGCTATATTTTATCAATTAACTTAACTTAAAGTAACTTAACAATTTTTCTTAATTACAGATGTATCTGTCGATCGTTGCTCTCACTCTTAAGTGTTGACATGAGTCAATCGCGAGGTCAGTGACGTTCCTAGGCTATGTGCCGCCCCTAGGCAGACCTCTTTTATAGCGCCCGTTTATTTTTCATTATTTTAAATATAGATGTTCGAATCCTCTACTCACCTACGTACCCAAACAAATCTTTTGTCAATTATTCCGTTTTTCTTTCAGATGATTCATAAAATATTTGTAACTTATTGACAAAGATTCTAACGAATAAATATGATTCAAAAGCCCATATAATTGTTGAATAATCATGAAAAAAATAACTTTTACCTCTATTACTACACATCCTAAAAAATAATGTAAATCTAAAATGCACTCACATTATATAAGTATCGATTCTTGATTCGGTATTTTGTTGATCAAAGACATTGAGGCATCATATTTATTCAAAATAAATTCGTGTGAAAAATATTTAGTTATTAAAAAAATCTGTGATCATTTGCCGCTCTTTAGGACTTGCCGCCCCTAGGCAACTGCCTACTCGCCTATGCCCTCGGGACGTCCAGGTCACAAAACTATTTAAAACTATCTCGCCAGTAAAAAAAGGTTGAGTAATGTAAGAGTTTTAAACCCCGTAATATGGGACCAAACACTAGCCGATGTCGAGCGGCGGATGTTACCGACGCTCGTTAGGCCGCGGTCTTCCCAAACCGAAAGCTGGAACTGCGAAACAATAACGGCCGTTAATAGCCCGCTACAAAATAATTGTAATCCGCCAGCTCTCTCTATTCACGCAGAATCAACTCCATTATAGGACGCAATCATTTTAATTGGAATATTTTCTGTGTTGCCATTATGTCAATCGACACGTTTACATACTCATAAAAAACATTCCAGAATCGATGCGAAATCCAATTAATAATGAACCCTGATTTCTCTGCGACGAGTTCATAAAATACAATAATTACAATCGTCTAACATGAGTTATTTTTTTACCATTTTTACTACATAATTTTACCAAAATTTTGCTTAAGGTTATATGTCCTTGCCTCTAGAACTTGTGATTAAGTGTCAAATTTTAATTACCGATGGAAAGTGGAAAGTGCGAATTCGTAATTTTTTCAGAGGATAGAACTAAAAAAGAAAGGTCTTCGAGTAGAGAATTATTTTGGATTCTCTCAATTCGTCACTTAATTCGCCAGTGATATCTATTCCGGGCTCCCGAAAGCACAATAGTTGCGAATCCCTAAATCCCGGGATCAAAAAAAAGGGTTCGGGATTGGATGTCATTTGTAATGCAAGCCCTATTTGCTTCCTGAACGCTCAAGTCATCACACCGTTCCGTAGTTTTGTCTTTTGCTTTTCCATATCTAAGGAATCCCTCCGCAGGATTCAGGAGTTCAAATCAGTGTCAAAGCTACTTTTTGATTTTGGTATGAAAGGGTTTAACTATAAAATATCTGTGCTTTATAATAAAAATCAGTGGCGGTTCTAGGTACTGGGCTAGGTAGGCTAAGCCCGATCTGCATTTTTCACCCAAAACTTAAGATGGCTGAATAAAAATGAACAGCAATTCGGCCGCTGAACAAAATAAATACATTTATAAGCGTAACTAACCTTTCCCAAATGAATATAATATCTTTGTTTAAATTTTCCTCTGTTAATATAAGACAATGCCATGTCTACCTACAATAATATTCTCGATTGCGTTTTGTATTACAATTTTAAACTGAGCCGGCATAAAAAAAAACAATAACTCTATAAATACTTCATAGAGAACAGGCAACGTGACGTCAGTCTGGCAACACATACGTATTAACGACTCAGGGGCTTGAGCTTTGAAGCCCGCAATCACAGATAATATCCTCCTTATATATATTTCTTTACACTGGGGCGCAATTAGGCACGATTAGATTTTTTTGTATTTGTATGTACGGAAACGTCATCAAATCACACGACTGTGTTTCAAATTAACAAGCTTCTGTCATTCGTTGGGGGCTAAATTGAATCTGCTCATACACAAATACCAATATCGTTGTATTGTATGAAAGTGACAGGTATTGAATCTCAGTGACAGCTCTGTATTGCTTTTTGTACTTGTTATTTCACTTTGAAAGAGACGAATTTAAGGTTATTATTTTATTATTTCTTACTTACATTAGCATTGATTTTATTATATAATAATTTATGCATTACATTAGTGTCGTAGTATTTGTTAATTTGCTTGTAGATTAATGTATAAGGTGAAGTGGAAACATGCACAATTTCGTAAATAGTATACAATGCTATGCTTTTCTCTAGCCCACCCAAGATTTTAGGTCAGGAACCGCCACTGATAAAAATACTGACAACGTGCAATTTCATCAAGTTTAATGAATAATTTAAGAATCCGTGTACTGAATAAGTGGCTCATGGTTCTGGCCGAGATCAACGCTATGATACTATTTACATGCATAAGATTTTAGATTTACATGAATAAGATAATTTCATCATCGACACCAAAAAAATGCTTACACAGTGTACATAATTAATATGTACAAGTGTACCATTTCACGCCGTAGATATATTGTCAAGAATATGCAACAATAGCGAATAACATCCAATATTCATTGAATACACCTTAGAGGTGAAGTGAGCCGAGTGGTATTTTCGGAAAAAATAAGTTGAATTATAAAATTAAAAAATATATTACAAAAATCAATCTAATGAGATGAATGGAACTGTTTTACATATTTTTAAATAATCATTTTTTTAAATTCAGGTGCTAATTTTGTAGTTCAGATCCTTAAAACTGCTTGTAAATGTTCATCGGTGATGTTTGATCGTAAACAGTTTTTATTGAGGTTCTTTATTGAAAATGTTTGTTAACATATATAGGTTGATCCAAAAATAACGAACATTTTTCGAGCAACATCTTTAAGCTGGTTGAATTTGTCGTTATAAAATTTGCAGACTCTTCACGACGGTACTATTCCCTTAAATCAGGGTCACACTACAGATCAATAATCTCAAGTTGTAGCTTAAACTTATTATGTTTATTTTCAATCTTTTTTAAAAAGGCGTTAAAAGATAAAAACGTGATTTTTTTCAAAAATATGTTATGTTACGGATAATTTTTGCTGAAACACTGTTTAAATGTTTGTTCAACTTTTATTCCATATATCATAATTGTACACTTTTATATAAATCACTAATCTTGTAATCGAATAATAGCAACGTGAGTTTCAAGGCGTCTCTACTGGATCGATGACCGGTCGATTTGAACGGGAAGAGGGTAGGATATCGGTTTTGGGCGTTGAAAGGTTATTGTTGCAATTATAGTATGTCATAGAGCATAGGTTCCCAACCCTTTTCGGGTGGCGACCCCTTTTTATAAAAGCCGTGACTAGGCGACCCCCCGAGGAATTTGAAATCCTCGATTTGCTATACTCTTTCCCCGGATTGTCCCCAAAACTTCTTTTTTTTTTAGCTCACCAGGGAAAGTTGGCGACCCCCCAGAAAATCCTTGGCGACCCCCAGGTTGGGAACCCGTGTCATAGAGTATTAACATAGTACTCTATGACAAGATGTCGAGTATACATAACAAATATAATACTGCTCGCGGGCCGCAGAGAAATACGCAACGGGCCGCGGTTTTCCCTTGCCTGTCTTAAAGTATTATAAAAGGGAATTCAACTCAGTAAATACACACTGCAATAGTGTTATCTCCTTAAAGACGTGATTATACTTAAAAGTCCAATAGAATTTTTTTATTATTTTACTACATAGCTCACTTTACCTCTCGATGACTCACTTAATGTAAATATGTTATCAGTGGCGAATTAAGCACATGGGAGGCCCCAGGCGCAATAAAATTTGGACGCTCTGTTTTCCGGATAACGTAAAAACGTTAGAAACTTCCAAGAAAAATAATAAACATCTTAACAAACAGTATGGGATATATAATATAAATTAAGCCATTTTTGAGGCTCCTAAAATTCGGAGGCCCCAAGCGCGCGCCTCTTTCGCTTGTAGGATAATCTGCCACCGTATGTTATGGCATTATAGAACATAGAGTAATAAGCATTTATGACACTTGTAAATAAAATATGTTGTATTCGTAATAAAAAGAAAAGTTTTTATAATATTAATACAGAAGTTAACGTAAATATATGTGCGCATAAACTAAAATGTAAACTTTGTAACGAGATGATTTGTGAATTATATTTCAAATCACCAGTGCGATGACACTGAAAATTTGAAAATGTCTTTGAATGTTCGATATTCGATATCCTTCGATCTTTTGAACTAAAAGCTGGCGGGAAAACCGCAGAGCGACAGTGACGGGAATCGATTCGAAGTCCATTAATTATCGAAGTCTACATTCAACTTATTGAACTGTCTCTGAAGTGAGTATAAGCCGGCATTAAATTTGACAAAGTTATACTACAATAATAACTTTGCTAGTGTACTGTGCACTTCTGGCGGTTTGTGGATGGATGAGTGGGCCATTTTGATATGTTACTTGAATTCAACCCGTTTTCTGAATGTGTTTCTTTTCTGCAAACGTGCCTTGAATCGAACTCGTCACCTTTGAATATTCTGTCGAAATATAGCGACATGATGATTTACATTTGAGTAACGTTTCCCCGCGACATATGTATTTAATTAATGCGATACATATTTATTAATTAAATATGCATGTAATTCAAATTTGGCATGGTTTATTCATTTTAAAATGTTAAAATTACTTTCACTGCAGTCAACTGCTGACAACTTTCGAAATGTCATAAGTTCTTTGTTATCCATGTCCGCTCCCAATGTGGAGCATATGGCCTCCTAATAGAGGTATCTCAGCAGATCTTCCACCCCTTACATAATTACATTTATCTCCTTACCTTATTAAAACCTTTGATCAATAAAAACACAATATTCCTTTGTAGCTGTTAAAATAATGTTGTAATTTATGACGATTATTTTAACTCATACAAACTCAACTGATGTCATTGTCAGTGACAATGCTCGCCATGAGCGAAACCGGTCCTGACCTTTTTAAAATAAAGTACAAAGGAATATTGTGCTTTTATTAATATAATGCCTTTCCACCAAGTATTGACAGCTAACACCCTAAAAATAACCTTTGATATTATATAATAATTTTTTCATTAAATTTTTGTATTTTTTTATTTTTATGAGTTAAAATAATCGTCACAAATTATAACATTATTTAAACAGCTCGTAACGCATTATGAATGATTTTTTACATAAAAAAAACCCGTATATAGAAATATTTCTCTAACAACCTTTTTCTTATAATTATTTAAATATGCATTTATTGGTATTATTATCATATAAAAGCTAGAATACAATACGTTTATTTCATTTTAGTAACTGTACGTAAGTAGGCAAATTCGACGGGAGGAACAAATAATTTGTATGGAGACGCTGCATACAATGAATAAATTTAATGTTCTGGGGTGAATATATAGAGCGTTCAAAGATTTTCCGGCGTAAGTCAGCATTATTCTTACTCCCCCCCCCTCAGCTTTAAAGATATATTAAATAACCATGTATTATTTCTGCTATATTTTCAACGAATTCTGCACCGTCGAAGTACTTATTTAATTTTTATTACTTTTACGCTTAACCACCATTAAGTAGTCATGGCATTTTTCCTTCAAAATAACATCGCGGAGGAGCTCGCGCCAGTCCCTTGTTAATTTTTTACTTATACCGGCGAGCCCCTTGTTAAAGTAAGAAAAAGTAATATTATCAGATCAAATCAATACCTTAATTGTATTTCTGACAGAGATTATACTATGTACGAAGATTAAAGTATAACGTTTGAAACATGGAATTGTACCGAAAAGAATATAACCTATTTCTGTGTCAATTGTAAAACTATTCACTCTGGTAATCTTAGGTAAGAAGTACTTTTTTCAGCTATTGATGTTATTATTTTATAATATATTACGTTTTTTTACATAATGTAAGTAAATTAAGAAACATTCGATTGTTTTAATGATAATTGCGTGTAATTGTATGTGTGATAAAAAAAACCGTCCTTCCCGGCACACCGCGAATGGATTTGAAATTAAACGAGCCCCTTGTTAATATATTGGCAGCCCACCACTGCCTGTTTTCATACACAAAAATGTGATCGTCAAACTGTTAACATAAGGGCCCATTAGAGTTGAAGTGATCCAAGTGGTATTTTAGAAAAATAAATGTTAGATACGCTGTAATATTCTACACGTCTTTAAGTACATATCTTAAGTAAACTTATTTAATACACATTGCAATAGTATTATATCCGTAAAATAAAAATAAGCAATCCACCAAAACACCAAATAAAGACGTGATTGTACTCGGAAGTATAAGAAAAAGGTTTTACCACTTTACTAGTTGGCTCACTTCACCTCTCGAGGGTCCATATTATCAGTACCGGCGCGAGGCTATTTGGCGCCCTAGGCAACGGTTATTGGCGCGCCCCCTATTTAACAAACTGTGGAATATTTTTTTTATATGCATGTCCGCTCTCAATGTGGATCATACAGCCTCCTATGGAGGTAGCCCAGCAGTAGTTTTTTTACGAGAATTGTTTGTTAGTCAGTCGCTCAACCTCTCTTTTTCGAAGTATTTAGAATACGATACATAATTATAACGAACAGATACAAGCATAAAAAACGTACTATTATTTGTTATTAGATAATAAAAAATAATTTGATTACTCAATTTATGCGCCCCCTAGCGATTTGCGCCCTAGGCGATTGCCTATTTCGCCTGTATGGTGGCGCCGGCCCTGCATATTATGTAGTTTTATTGGAGAGTCACAATCTTGAGAAATAAAATTACAATAGTCACAACGCCTGTGATGCTAAGTGGTCACGATCTTGACAGTAAAATTGCAATGATTGTAATGCTCGTGATTTCGGTTACAAGATAGTCTTTACTATTTATAAATCTACAGGAATATATAAGACATCTTTTTAGCATAGCACTAGCTCAACCTTGTTTTACTTGCCATGATTCTAAAAACAATTTTAGAAGATTAACTTACATCGTTACTTCTTTTCAAAGCAGTTTTTCTTTTAATTTATCAATGTCAGTTCAAGTTCATCCGTGCACTTGAACACATGAAGATGCCGAAACGGCGAAACCCGGGTCTTTAGTGACACTACTTGTCTGAATGTACAAAATTTGAACGATTCAAATTTCGTATTGAAATCATATCAAGCACCTTCAGTCGAAATCGAATAATAATAATATGAAACCAAAAGTAATTAACCAGGCATATAGTCAAGTGGTCAACGTAGAAGGATTCGTTTTTGGTGATCACTTGCTTGAATCCCATTACGTACAGTTTAAAATTTTGTTTTTTAATCTATTTATTGATCTCTGAATTATCACTCATCCAATTTTAAAAACAGAGCGTATCACAAGTCCTGATCTACACATATGCTTCCACTCATGCGCTTCCCTCATAAAATAGGTTGAGCAACTAAGTAACCAACAGTTTTCGTCGAAAAATTTCTGTTAAGATAAGCTCCATTAGAAGTCCATTTGTTATGTATTACAAAAGAACAAGGTTTCAAATATACGCATAATCTATATATGTGTTTCTGTCAACTGTACAATATATTGCATCAATGTATTTGAGATGCCTTTACCAGCCTGCACAAAATCATCAATGTAATTAATAATATCTATGGTCAGCCAAATATGGATTTACAGATGGAGGTGACTGGTTTGACAAAATGAATGGAATCCTTCAAAGTAATTCGCATTTTCTACTCCTGATGGAAGACTGAGTGACGTTTTAATAAGCGAAACACGTGTCACATCTTGATACACAGACAGTCGTTAAACATGGTAATTTAAAAATTAATGTCAAATATATTTAGTCAACAACGAAATCTTCTTTTTTATAGTGGACATCACGTCTACGAAAGTAACTATAGATATTGTATATTCTGTGATGAAAAAGCTGCTATGCGTTATTGCTGAATCAAGACAGCAAAAGCAATTGTTTTGATAAAAGTATTACCATATAAAATAATTATCGCAAAAACCTGTCTACACGATTTTTGTTCCATTTGAAAACACAAAAGGATATTTATTACTAATGACAAAGTTTGACAACATTTATCACAAGTTTTTAACTATGAAATCGCCATTTTTTCACAAAGCCCGCCTGTTTAACTGCGGCAGTAAGCAACGTGTTAAAGCACTCTTTACATCACGTCGGTTCTTAAACTGTAGGCTAAATACATATTTTCCCTATTGAAATGAAATACATAACATTACCAAAAATTGGCAACATTGTAATTAATTGAAAATATATCAATTTTATTAGGGTCTAATATATGAGATGTTGTTTTTTTGAGAGTGACCTAATTTTGATTGTGTAAATTAATTAATAATCATTCGGTATTTATGATATAACACAGTGTAAACTGCACTTTTGTAAACACAGTTTTATTACGCCCACTCTTTAATGAAGCGTGTTGATCCTAATGGAGCATTTCAGCAAAAGTTATTTTACAAGATATGGTTGTAATACCGTTTCTTAAAATCGTTTTTCAAACGTGATAAAGGATCTGATCGATAAATTTAATATGAAAGACACTCATCTATAAACTTAAATCTAAAAATCGATTGAAAAATAGAAATATCAGGAAGTGTCTGACATGTAGAACACAACTACTAACAAATCATTATTAGATACGTTTGCTACAAGTATTCAAACAAAAATATCACAGTGACAAGTATAACAATCTGACCTAGCTAATTACCAAGTTTTGATATACAATATGAAAAAAACAAATAATAAAAACGGAAAATAAAAATCGACCACACATGTTTGAATCCGCTTTTAACCGCTCGAAAGCCTCTCACCATGGGTACATAGTGGAAGGGGGCAACAATTTCTAGCAAAAGCCTCCGTGTGGGTCCAAAAGGGGGGGCGGCAAGGCGCAGGCGCTGGAAACCAAAGCTCCGGGGATCGATTCCGGGGCGCGGAGGTCTCCCTACCACGGCGGACCAAGGGGGCTTAAGCATTCACCCAATGCCGTTGGGTTCCTTGCTTTAGTGAGGAAATAGTACTGCCGATTCGGAACGAATCTAAGGACAGAGTGGAGTGGAAGGAGAGGAAAATGGGAAAATGTGCTCGCCGCTCTTTAGTATTGAGAGAATGTATATTTGATGTTAATTTATGTTTATAAAGGCTTAATGAAACACTGCTTATTAATTTACAATTTAATTAAAATTTTCGTACCGGTAAATAAATAATCAATTCAAAACTATTTCATTGTGTGTTTTATGTCCAAAGATTATGCAAACTTTATAATCATACTAGCACTGTTTCCGACGTTACATATACCACTAACGATATGTTTAAAAAATAATTATTTATCTACAAATCTTTTCTAGTTTTTTTATTATCAAGAAGACTACAATTTTTTTAATTTCTTATGATTAGCTCAATAATTGTTAAGCTCATTATAAATGTAAAACGCATTGTGCTAAAATAAATTTACCGATATGAAAACAAATGAAAATTCAACACATACTGTCCTTAGTTAATTTAAATATTGAAAAATCTACTTATACAATTCTAAATGAATTATAAAAAAACATCGCTACTTAAGACAAAGAATAAGCTATCAGATTTAAATACATATTTTTGTTTAGTTTAATACGATAGCATTATATTATATATAGAACTGATACAAAATGCACTTAAAACATTTTTTATCAAAAGACAAATTTCCTGGATGAAGCAGTAAATTTTTGTCCGAGTACTGATCACATATTTCAATTTAATGTTTGAAAATTTCTTGCAGTAGTATTTTAATATAAGTTGACAAGAAATCATTATATTGTATTCGATATGGTGAAAATGTTACTTATCCCACTGGAATTTTATATTTGAATTAACATTTTTTTTAAGAGATGCTTGAATATAATATAAATTTTATGTTTATTTTAAAATCAAAACGGTCCATAGATAACCTATTCGAGCCAAGGCGTCTATACAAGTTACTGTAGGGTCGTTAAAAATCAATGACGTTGATCCCGATTTAAAAAAAAAAAAGATTTTACCCTCTAAAATTCTTGGTTTTAGCATCCGTGACGTACTAATTAATGTATTGAAAGATCAGAAAGTTAGTATTATTTTGCATAAATTTAATAAAAGCGAAATATGTTGTATTATTTTGAGAATTTTCACCGTGCTGTCGAAAATGTATTCTCAAAGCTGAAAAGCAAATTATTTCTATATACTGTGCACAATAAATAACAGTATGTTTTATTTATTACAGGTAAATTATAAAAATATAATATAAACAGGAAATCGATCGGAGTTTTACAATTACCTAGAGTCTAAGTAGTAGGGATGGGTGAACATTTTTGACAACATGGAACTCACCGTAAATCTTCGGCACCAGACACTCAGCCAACGGATATCTCTCATTCTCCTACCAAGTGGTAGTCGCAGGATGATGTCGGTTCCATTGTGAGCTGAAAGAACCGGTGGTTCTCTGAAAATAAATAATGCATTTTTTAGTATGAAACTAATTTAAAAATAGGTACAAAGCTTTGTATAAAATTCCACGCATTTATACATGGACTGCTTTTAATTTGTTGTACATAAGACGTATTCACTCTGGCTGACGTGCCAGGTCGTGACTAGACTTATCACAGAATACACACTGCTATAGCATATTCAAATACCAAAGAATACAAAAAATATTAATGGTTTACATATGAAAGAAGATCATCTCCACCCAGCTCTGTTTCTGTTGGGACTCCTTATCATAAGAAAAAATATCTGTGAAGAGAAAATTATTTATCTCCTATCGTTTAATTCAAATACAAATATCATGAATTTTTAATTTGTCAAACCATAATCGGTAAAATAAACCTAAGCGACACAGTTCGGTAAATTGCGTTTTAAGCCAATAATTGTTCAATATCGCCTAAATCAAGGGTGGGGAACCTTTAATTCTCTAAAGGCCGCATTCATTTTTCTGATTCGACATAAGGCCGCAGTAAACATTGCCTAGGGAATCTTTGGCCGAAAACAAGAATTTACGGTCAGAATATGTCAGGAATTTACGAATTTACATCAATTTACAGAATTACAGAATTGGCCAGAAGGCCGCACTGTAAAATGTATAAATTATCAGTTACGATTTTCTGCCTATTACGGGTCGATATACATTGAAAGTAAGGGTCGCTTTTAAACTCTTTTGTCAAATAAAACGGATAGATACACTGGCGGATTATCCCGTAAGCGCAAGAGGCGCGCGCTTGGGGCCTCCAAATCTCAGGGGCCTCAAAAATAGCATATGTTATATAAGCCCTTAAATTTTGATTTTAATTTTCAATATAAATTATTATTCAACGAAGAGTTTTGCAGCACTTTTATGTTATTCGAAAAACAGGGCCTCCAAATTTTATTGCGCCTGTGGCCTCCAAAGTGCTTAATCCGCCACTGGATAGATAATTACAATATTATCGAAATAAAGTAAAGCTCGTAACGTAACGACTCTATAAATAACATATTTACAACGAAAACGCAAGAACTTTATTAACTTGTATTGTGCTTTCGGCTTTTTTACTATTGCAATGTAAGTGCAAGTTTAAAAACATCGTAAGATCCACGTTATGGGTGTTATCTTTGTATTATATTTTAAATTTGCCATGTCTACCTACAATAATATTCTCGATTATGTTTTGTATTACAATTTTAAACTGAGCCAGCATAAAAAAAAACAATAACCCTATAAATATAGAGAACAGGCAACGTGACGTCAGTCTGGCAACACCTACGTATTAACGACTCAGGGGATAGAGCTTTCTAGCCCGCAATCACAGATAATAACCTGCAATATTTCTTTACACTGGAGCGAATTCAAGCACGATTAGATTTTTTTGTATGTATGTACAGAATCGTCATCAAATGCACACGACTGTGTTTCAAATTAACAAGCTTCTGTCATTCGTTGGGGGCTAAATTGAATCTGCCCATACACAAATACCAATATCGTTGTATTGTATAAAAGTGACAGGTATTGAATCTCAGTGACAGCTCTGTATTGCTTTTTGTACTTGTTATTTCTCTTTGAAAGAGACGAATTTAAGGTTACGTATTATTATTCTATTATTTCTCAGTTACATTAGCATTGATTTTATTATATAATAATTTATACATTGCAGTGGTGTCGTAGTTTTTGTTAATTTGCTTGTAGATTAATGTATAAGGTGAAGTGGAAACATGCACAATTTCGTAAATAGTATACAATGCTATGCTTTTCTCTAGCCTACCCAAGATTTTAGGTCAGGAACCGCCACTGCAATTTAGGTAATAATGTTATAGATTGTACTTAATCCAAATTTAAAAGAATAAGTGTCAAAATCTTTTTTATAAAATAAGAAGCTTTAAATTAATTCAAAATAATTTGTTTGTAATACATTTAATGTTTAATATCAAAAAATAACCTGAGCTCGCTACAATCCGCTTTAATCAAATAATATGACTATTTGCAATTACGTTGTGACATTATTAATAACGCAAAGGGACAGACGATCATGTGACAGTCTAAATTCTAAATGAAATTTATTGAATACTGAACTTAATCTAAAAAGCTCTCATAGCAACCCCCTTCCGCTGTTACATACAGAACTGCATCCATGCCTTCCGTGCAAATATAATATTCCACGTTCCACATACTCTTAGTACGAACAAGATGCTTATCTCACTAGCGTTCATATATTATACAGAATTAATACCGATCAGAAGTATGTCGTTTAGTGATAGTCAGCAGTGGGCTGCCAATACGCTAACAAGGGGCTCGCTTAATTACAAAGCAATTCTCAGTGTTCTCGGGAAAGAGTGATTTTTTTATCACTCTTACGTAATTATATGCAATTCTAAAGTAAGCAATCGATTGTTACTTAATATACTTATGATATGTAAAAATATGCAATCTACATTAACTTATCAATGTTAATGTCTTAAAAATGTACTACTGTATATATTGAAGCTATCGTAGATAATATTTAAGTCAGAAATTGCAGTTATGTTCTAATTTGATCTGATGATATTGTTTTCTCTTAGACTAACAAGGGGCTCGCCGGCCTTGGTAAAATTTAACAAGGGGCTTCTTATGATAGTATCTTTATGTTTTACTGAAATTTTATTACAACTAATTTGACGTACTCGATAGTTTCTATATATAATACTTATAAAATATTGAAATTTGAAATTCTTCTTAAGTATTTTTTTCCGAGCCTGTGGTTAATCCTTTTTGTGTTTCGTCTAATTCAGCTGCGGTGTATGAGGGCTACAGTTCCCAAATAACATAAAATCATTTTTAGTCGATTTATGGATTTATGATAAAAGGCATGGATACCTGATGTTAACATTCGTTCACTCCGTCCGATCTTTATACGGGAATATGAAGTGTAATTAAATTCCTTTCATGCCATGAGGAATCGAGTGACTTAGTAACGAGTAACGACCAGGTGTTGTAAAATAACTACTGTTGAGATGATCTGATCATTAGTGATGACTCATGACGTAGCCTTATTCTTTTATCTTGGTTTCTACAAAACATAGAGGTCCGCAAAACATGCACAACTGAGAAACGAAGAGTTATCATTGAAAAACTTCTGTTAAGATTGACTCCATTTGGAGTCAATACTCTCCACATTGGGAGTAGACATGTTTGTAAAAAAATAATTGATCTTTGACCCTTCTTTCACACCAATTTGAAATCGACACACAATTTTTCGCGCGTCAATGCCCACTGGGATGTACATACTGGTATCCAAGACAGCGCCGAATAAATTACACAATCAGTGAATTTTATCTATTTTTTTGTCCTCTTTGAAAAGGTTCATAAAACGTATTTAAATTAAAATATGTTTTTATTGCTAGTACTGTCATACAACGGATACTGTACATCATTTTATATATTAGCTTTAGGAATACAGATTTGAAGACATCTGTGTTTTTTTTTTGGCTTATTCAAAGCATGTTTTATCGTTCGCCTTCGTACCACATGTGCTATACAATTAGTATAAGAGAAAATAAATTTATTTTTCACAAAAGTTTTACATTGTGAAAATAAGTACGCAGTGGATAAAAATACAATATAAAGGATTGAAAACTTGATCGCTTGACTTATGTTACAGAGAGCGTTATATTAGAAGCATATGCCTAGAGCAAGGCAAGGCGTAGGACATCCAATTCCGGGATTTGGGGATCGGTATTAAAACGATCCCGTGATTTCGAGATTCACCATAACAAGTAAAAAATCTAAATTCGTCCCGATTTACTACATATATTTTTTCCCTTTCGCATCAGTGTGCTAACGGGGTAATTGTAGTTATTTTTTGTATCAAAATTAGTGTAATGTAAAATAATGAAATTAAGCTCAATGATCATTTGATTGATCAGAATCTATCGAAAATAGAATTGGTTTTGCTTATCGCGAACGTTTCAAGCTGTTCTCTTAATAAATCAAAAACTTTTAAATTAGATATTAGTAAACTAAATTCATTAACATTGTAAACTCAAAAATATAAATATATAGTTTATAACTTTATTATTCCACGAATTTTGACATGAATAATGCCTCGTTGAGAAGTATGTTACAGCTTTAAATAAATTTTGTAAAAAATCACGTTTCACAATTTGTAACACAATCAGTGGATTAACAAAGTTATCAAATTTAATTTTATATCAAAAACCATTTTAATCATTTGATAGAATGGTGAAACTACCATAGTGCAGGGAGTTGTTTTATATATCGACTGTGGAAAGAAAAGAAGAGGTAACACACACATAAACGTGTTTCAATGATTTTGGAACAAAGGCAAATTATGAAATATACACAACCTGAAAAAGCATGGAGACTGATAAGCTGGTTTTAAATTGAGTTTATCTAACCTTTTTTTTTTAAATAAACTATTTTTAAGCCTTTTTTCCTAATCGCAATTTTCATAGGTCCTTCTTTTTCAAACTTAAAAGCTAAATTTTGATACAAATTCAGCATCTTTAGCTAACATCCTTTTGATAGAAGTTGTATACATTGTGATTTTCGAAAAAAGCTGTTTTAGAAAAACTGTGATTTACGCCCTTTTTCCTTTTCGTCTTTTTATACGTTTTTTTTTACCTGAAAGAAAAATACGCTTTATTTTGTCATAACTACATTTTAGGGACCCCACTCTCTCTTTTCTCTTTTCCAAGATTTCATTTTAATTTAAATGCAAATGGCCATTACCCGATGGTTTGAATTCACAAAACAACAAGGACACAATGAAAAATTAAAGCGGCTGACTTTTGTGGAGCAAACCGAAACAATGGACGCCCCACTTGACGTCAAATTCCAGGCTGACGCGCGCCGCGACGCTCCAACAGCGTGCCTGCCGACCGACGCCTTTGTACGACTCATGTTGAGCGAACTGGCGCGTCACTGGAAACTTACGACGTTTCGTTACGTCATGTCGCCCCAACATTTGTTATAAATATGTATACAACAATAACCATTCATTTATATATTAATCAGTGCATTTTTTTAAATACCAATTCTATAAAAAATACCCTATTACATAAAATATAAACAAAATATCTGCTGAAACACGCAGTGTTTCGATTTATTTTTAAAATAATTCTACCGTGTAAAAGATATAATATCTATACCATAACAATCAGGTTTAACAAAAAACATTAATCATAAAGTATTATGTAAATTATGTAGTCCAAGGTAATTTGAAGATTATCTATCAATTTTGCATCTGTGAGATAATGCGTTTATATAATACAGAAAGTTATCCCAAAGTCGTGCAAATTAATACATTATTGCACACAATGTCGATCAAGGTGAAAATACCTAAGCTTATCTAACACACGAAGTTTATATCCCGTTACAGTTTTTTTAATAGCTACCAACATTACACATCTTGCAAGTTTTTAAAAAATCAGTTTAAATTGTTGATGGAACCTTACCCCGCATCTATTAAAATTTTGAATTTATTGAAATACTACAATTATAAAGATTTTTTTTATTAAATATCTTCTCAAACATTACACGTTTATTTTGAAATTCTTTTTTAATAATTATTATTTACTTTTATACCACTGCCATTACATTCGAAACCACAAACTAGTTATCGTAGAATAAATTCTAGAAAGATGTTTAATTACACAAAAGAAGATTAACAAGGTATGTCTACATAATAATTATATTCTCATGCAATACTATCAGCATATCTTCTGACATAAATCAAATCACAAAATAATATAGAAGAACAGTAGAAACTGATGTATAACTAATTAAATATTTTTTTAATTTAATTTTGAAAAATTTGAAATAGAACAGACAAGACAAAAAAAAATCTGACAGTAATGTTCCATTACAAAGTAAAATATACATTTTTTTTATAGCTGGTGTTTGTGAAATCTTAATTTCTTGCAGTTCTCAATAAACTGAACGTTTCTTACAGTTTCATTTAACTAAGAGTTGCAAAAAACTGTTTAAATGATTAAATGATCGGTTATATCTGGGTTTTATACATACTATCTACAAAGGATACAACAGAGAAGTTTAACCTATTACATGCTTGTATCACTTTTAAGGTGTTCACTGTCAGTACTTGGTGGAAAGGCATTATAATAAAAATAATAAAAGATTTTTAGTACTTTTTCCACATAAAATTTATTAGATCAGGACCGGTTTCGCTCATCGCGAGCATTATCAACTGATAAGAAAAATACATGAACAGTGATATTTATACAAATTTAAATTGAAATAAAAAGGTGTAAGCAACTATTAACAATTTAAAGGATTAACAAATTACCTTTTAATTTTATTTCAATTTAAATTTGTATAAATATCACTGTTTATATATTTTTCTTATCAGTTGATAATGCTCGCGAAGAACGAAACCGGTCCTGATCTAATAAATTTTATGTGGAAAAAGTACTAAAAATCTTTTATTATTTTTATTGAATGCTTGTATTATAAAATAATAAGAACAAAAAAATATCAAACATCGATTTCAGTTATTATAAGTATTATAAGACATGTTTAAAATTTCATTATATATATATATATAATCTAATGTACTTAAAAAATAATATTATATATTTTATATACCCGAGAAAACTATAATAATTGTTCATGTAAGTTGACGGAACTTCTATTTCAAAGTATTTTTATCTGGTTTATTATAAATTATTTTATATTAAACTTACTGGGCAAGCAATAACTTGAGAGGCAACGAACAACTAGTCTTATTTATTGTTTTAAAAATAATTAATATTTATTTTATTATCTGTAATTTATTGATGTAATCCTTTCACCAATCGTTTTGTTTCCGTTTTCACGTATCACAATTATTATATAAATGGCTTAGCTGTATATAATAGATAAAAATGCTCGCGGTAAGCAAAATCATTCCTGATAATTATTAAAAAATTTTGAATCAGTTCAGAAGAAAAATGTATTTTTTCCAAGACAAATTGACGAGTGAGCTTTGTCTATGATTGAAGAGTATAACCAAAATATACTTTATTTTTAGAAATCTGATTATAAATCATAATTTGTTTTTCTCACCTTCCTTGGTAGTCTTCGGGGTAAGGAATGATGTACCCCTCAGGAGAAGGTCTCGGAGAATTACCGACCCAGAAGAAAGCGTCAGGACCGGTACCATCGTACGCGAAACCCTTGATGAAGATGGTGCTCTCATCCACTGCGTACGCCGTTCCTTTGATTCCGTGTGCAAACTCCACCAAAGGCCCGATCAGACGGCCGTAGTATGCCTGATTTTTGACGCGAGATCGTCCCTGGCCAAATGCTGAAAAATGTATTACATTATTATCAATGTCATAAGATAGGCGTCAAGCTTACATCTTAATTAAAATTGTGTAAACATTGGTAACGTAAGTTTACGATTACTCTGGGTATAAAATTGAACGTAATGTTCACAACCACCGAATAAATTATCAACATAATTTCCCATATTCTATAATTTGTAAAAAACAGTAGTATTGAACATTTATATTGAATGTAGTACTGTCAATATATACTTACAGTTTTTGCTGGGAGCTTTACAACCCCTGTGTGAACAACTCCATGAAAGACCTGGCATTGGTGCAAAGTTTTATTGTTAGTAAAATAGCGCATATAATATGTTTACATACTTATGAACTAGATTATTTGTGAGTGAACAGCTTTTAAAAAGAAGCAAATGAATATTGTAACATTTCATCGGCTAGACCGGAAATCTTAAAATTATGGCATACAAAAAGTTGTGCCTATAACCGAGATATGTTTTCCTTTCATTTACTAGAAAATCTGCAATCACTAAAATTCGTAGGCGTGTAGTATTGAATACAAATGAACACTATAATAGTAGTGATTTGTTTAATTTTCGGTTGATATTATCATGGTGTCATGTTTTAGTAAAAACTTGAAAGACAATTTTTGTTTTAGAAAAATGTTTTGAAACCTAATCAGCACAAAAAGATAACAGATAATACAAAGGATCACAAATTACAAGATTGTGTAAAAACCGTATTCTTCAAATTTTCATTTTGATAAAATATATTCACATGTTTGCTACTAGGGCATCCAATCCCGGGATCCCGTTCAATTTTCTAAAGAGCTAAAAAAAACGAGTTTCTGTGAGATTCTGGGAAAAAGTATACCAAATCGTAGATTTTAAATTCCTCGGTGAGCTAAAAAAAAAAACGAGTTTCCGTGAGATTCCGGGAAAAAGTATAGCGAATTGAGGATTTCAAATTCCTCGGTGAGAAAATCTCAATCCCGGGATTCAAAATAAATCAATCCCGAAATCCCGGGATTGGAAAAAGGCTCCGGGATTGGATACCCTATTTGATACCAATCAATTATTTTTGTGCGATAATCATTTCACATGTTTATATTTTTTTTTATATAAAATGGTAATTGAAATTTTCACAACTGAAAAATGTATACCATTAATTGTATAAAAGAATTTTACCCAAATTGTATCGAATTTAAAGGATAAAAAAATGTTGAATACAAAGTTTGTTGAGTATTGATTTTAGACCGAAAATAATAATAAATAATGTTGAAGTATTTGGCGGTTACATTGTAGAAATTCATTTTAATATGCAATTAAAAATTGATAACTTTGTCATTCTTCTGGTTGTTACTAGACGTGATACGTGTATATCCATCATACAAAAACACATTCAGACTAACTTGATAGGTAGATTTTTAATTATAACGTTTATATAATATTTTGCAAAGGTATTATTAAAATGTTAGTGTCTTAATCATAGTAACACAATCAGTGAAATACTGAAGCTATCAGTAATTTGATGAACTTTTTTAATATTTATAAAAATAGTTACTCCGGCATTTTCAAAAACATCTTATTACATTAGTAAGGGGATTTTTTCATTACTTCCGCTTTTTACATGACGGATATGACGTAACAAAACCTAGTTCACGGAGTCTACACTATCTACCGAAGGCGTCTATCGTTTACATCAGTACCAGTATAACCAGATGCTTGGTATATTACGTCTGCCCCCTTTTCTACCAGAAGTTTTGAAACAATTTAAAAAATAATACATATAAATTAAGTTCGAAGAAACTTCTCAAATATGCGAACACTTGTCACACACAGTAACACAACTAGTTGCCATCAAATCCATCGAACGAATAGAATAATATCAGTTTTAATAAAGGCAAGAATTGATTTTTTACGAAAAATAGCCGTAGGAGAGAATATAAATAAAACCATTTGCAATGCCTAATAAAAGGATTATAAATAATTATCATAGTTAAAAAAATGTTTTAAGTAAATACAACTAGCCCAGTTAAAACTCATTGGACAGCCTAGTTTGTGTGTTATGGAGAGACAAAGGTACATGGATTGGGTGTTCCTCCTACTCCTTTTCTGTAAGTCAATTTACGCTGGTGAAGATAAAGGTTTGTATTTTGTGATTATTTTACAACTAATAAAATTTATAGTTTATTCTATGCTTTTGATATAAAATCTTTCTCGTTAAATCATTGTCAATCATATAGACGCTTTATGCAACGTTTCAACGGTATAAAGTTTATTAACATAGACTTACGTTATGCTAATCTCTTTATTTTAAGTGTATTGAATAATATAACGAGAATATTACGAGGTCTGATAATGAGACAATTGCACAGTAATTCGAAGACGACTGAAAACATCGCTGATAAACGTTATAAAATCACAAAAAAAATAAGAAATTCCTGTATGACTTGATCCTCAGAATAAAAATAACGATTGTTATGCTAATGCAAATACAGAATGTTTCTAAATTTTAGATTAAAAATTTACCTAGTCGTAATTACATTTCACGACCGTGGACGCGTATTTGAGTCTTTGAAAAACAAAGGTTGCTGGCCGGCGGACACATATATGCGTATAGAAGTATCTGGAAGCTAAGAAAATTAAATTTTGTAAAGATATCTCAATTTGCTTACAAATTATAGTGAATTTAGTAAAATTATAATTTTTGCGAATTTATCGCAAAATTTTATTTCGCCAGGTGAAATTTTATAAAAAAAACGTGCGGTCGTTAAGCTGTTAACTGAAAATATACTTGAATCAAATAAAAATCGGAAGGAAACCAATAAGTTTAAAAAATTCATTAACATTATTTGCCACAAAAATGTATATATATACTTATGTAAAATAAATATAAAAATTTATATAAAATGTATATAATAATTTTATATTTAAAATATAAAATTATTTATTTAATTGATTGTAAACGACTGGGTGCCCTCGCATACACGCGAGCAATGGTCATACATAGATAAATCTAGGGGTGACTATAATATTTATCGGTATTATAAGTGTCTGCTTTATCGACCGTAACACGCTGCAATATAATAAACCCCGTAGCCTGTTTTACCGACCGGTAATATATTGAGTTTTCCCCCATATACGAAGAACTCGGGGGAAATTTTGATACCCCATATATTATATGTAACCTAACTGCTGTAATATGTTAGGAGGGTGGTTTTATTTTTAATATCGATGTTTTATTTTACCGGAAATATTAATTAGATAGAAAACATTTAAATGGTAATCTAAGTCGAATATGTTTAAAGTAATCAATTTTAACCCGCTCCTAAGGTGGTTCTCAAACAATGAAACATATAATTTAGTAAAAATAAATCTATTTAAAATTTCACTTTTTTTTGTTGATATAATTTTTGTATAAAGAAATGTGTATTTTCAATGGTTGCTTTATCTTTTTATATAAAAGGTATATTTTTATGTTTAACCCGCAGTAAAAATCTTGCTCATATGTTTGCCTAGTTAAAAGAATAAAGTAAACACAAAATGAATAAATCGTATTTTTTTTTATTTTTATCACATCCCTTGTTAATCAGTCGAATATAAAAGTCAAATATACAATTATGATATAAAATGATAATTAAAAAAATACATCAAAAAGATTTAATGACAATAAATGTACAAGGAATCAAAAGAAGTTTTGGTATCGTCTGGGTCATTAAACGAATATTTCAACTACTTAACCTGACCTTAGTAACTAATCTGTTAACATCTGTTAATAAAATATTTAAATCCCGAGTACAGTTGAATAATACTTGAATTACGGTAACCGTATAAATATTGCTTTTTCCATTGTCTCAAAACAGGTTATTTGGGATCTTTTGACTCATAAACAATTTGATGCATATTTTTAGCACTCAAATATTTAAAATAGATTCCCTTAAAACTATTACTTTCGTCAAACATTTTCGAAATCTCTTAAAGATATTTATATAATAAAAAATTCGTTAATTTAATTATTGACCGTTCCGGTTCTGAAAATTTTCCATTTCAAGACATGTGTAGAATATTATGATTAATATATGACATAATATCACTATATAAATATATTCTTTATTATTATGACTTATGACAACATACTTGCCAAATACATTATTCATGTAAAATAATCTAATTCGTATAACTTATAATTGATCATTTATCATCAGGAATAGCGAGTTAGTGTGGGATAGAACAAGCTACACCCCATAATAGGAAGAAACACATCAATTTAATACCATCAAACGTACCATATATCATCCAAGTTATTGCGTTTGCAGATATGACGACTACTGCTATATTCGAAGTAGGGTTGCCACAAAAAGAAACTAAAATATTTTCTCGTAAAAAGCCAAGTGTATTTTTCAGTGAACGGATTTTTTGTACAAGATTCTCCCGTACACGAATTCTTGTTGATATAAACAGAAATAATCAGTGAGTAGAGTTATTTTGCTCGGAAGAATCACCAAACATTTTTTTATTTGACTTCTTATTTAGGTACCTACACTCGTTTTATTATTTAGATTATTTTGACAATATATTTTTTTGGTCCAAAACTCAATCATGCATTCAGTCTACATATTCGAATGAGTTGTCAGTTATTATCATACGCGGTTAAACGCCCTATTGATCAAAACCCCGATAAGAAATTTTATAATACTATATTGATAAATTTATATCCAAAGACATGCATGTCTATGATATATACAAACTATATATTTGTAAATGTTGCTTATGTACAAAGTCGGTTAAAAAAAACTCTTTTCCGGTGCGTATTTTTTTATTCTTTCCTTCCATGAAAAAAGTTGTAGAGTCACTGATTCACAATCCATGAATGACAATTTTTATTAAAAATCATTATGTTATATTTTAAATAAAATAATAATTTGAAAACGTTTAGCATTACAGCAATGGCCTGATATTTAAAAAAAATATATAATCACATGAAATCAGCTTGATAGAAATTGCTAACGTCGGTTTGTATCAATTACATCACAAAAACACATATCTTACATTTAAAATATTAATCAGAAAATAACTTTTGTTGGTTTTTTGTTTTTTCGCCGTGTCGGCCCTAATCTGTTGGAGTTATATCTTTATCGTGATTATGATTTTCGCATAAGATCAAGGGGAATTTTTCGGAAAATAGGGGACCAGACCGTGACAGACGTGGGGTTAGGGCTACCGTAAAATCGAAGGGTCGTAATAATTCTCGGTTTGCAGCTTACTTCAGATCTCTCAAAGAGACGGCAAATAAAAATCACGTCAATCATACCACAGTCGATTTCAATAAAATCGTTATTGGGCAAACCTTATAATATAATAGTATCTTGTCAATGTTGAAAAAATTCGGTGAGCTTAGAAAAATGATTCGTTCGATAAGAACTTAAAACTATCATGAGAGATTATTCTGAGAATATTACATGTGGGCATCAATTACTGTTTTAACTCAGTACATATAAAAAGAAATAGTATTGAGATAAAAGAAATTATTTTTCTTAGAAAGAAAAGATAAAAGGTCAAGGTAAAGAGATAACTAATGAAAATCTAATTGCTATTTGTACAGTTTTTCAGAATGAGATTTTAATAGAAGTTCATAAATCGATTTATAACCTCAAATATAAAAGCTTCCATTCATGGATTCAAAGTTTTCAAAAGGAACATATTACGATGTACTATTTTTATTCTTCAAATATAAATACAAGATGTCTTTCTTTAGCACTGATATAGCTAATTAATACTCTTAATTTCAAGTTGTTTTTGGAAAGTATGTATCCCAGTATAAAGGTTAACTCACTGTAGACAAACAATGTCTTCAACTAACATATATTTTATTAGGTTATAAATTAGCTGTCAAATTGTATAGAATAAAGAACGTTAATACTCTGATAATTGGAACTCATATTGAAAAAATAAGTAGGTGTATATTATAATTGACGTTTTGAAATAATGTTTCAAAATACAAAAACATTAAATTTTTTAAATTAAATGCTTTTGGAAAGAGTCAATTATAAACAGTCTTGGTAGAAAAAGGTCGAATCACGTCTAAGATTAAAAATTCTGGGAGAATTTATTTATAATATTGATGTAACCACAGCATGTATTGGTACTTAAATTATGTTTCGATTGATTTCTGCAAAATATATCAGATATGCTCACTCCAGTCATTAGCTATACATCTATTAAATAATTCTCCGGTTAATCGACGTCCATTGTCGTCGTCAAATAGGGTGTCGCCTCTCACAAAGCGGGGGTGGACCAAATTTAAATCGGGTGCCGCGCTCAACCCCCGGACTAATGGCCACCCTTACCCCTAGCCGAGTTACTTCATTACATTTTGCATAATTCAAGGTTATCAAACAACAAGGGCGTAAATTCAATGACTACAATGATAGTAATTTTGCTGTATTGAAAATACAATGGCTATTTTGAAACATTCACAAGTACATTATATAATGATATTTATTAATAGATTGATGTAAATATAATTTATATTTGCATTCAGAAGATGTGGTAAATTCTAAAATACAAGAGAACTTTTATACTGGAATTGTTTTGATCAATTAACAAAAACATCGGTCAACATTTTTTATGTTTCGATTCAATTACTCAAGATATAGAAAGTAACTAATGTTATACATTGTTTTTTTAATACATAATATGAATAAAATGTGCTATTCAAAAGAAATATTTCGCAATATATTAAAGGCGCAATTCTTTAGTTATCAATAGCAAAGGTTATTAAAACTAGTAATGAAAGTGATAAATAATTTACTTTCACAATTTAATAATACTTAAATTAGAACCGTTCGAATGATCTATATTTACATACTTAATATGGTTTTTAAAACTTCGTAAATGAGTTAAGCATTCCTTACCATTATATTTCAATATAATTTATTAATAAAAAATTACAGGGAGCCAGTGGTGTGCTTAAGTAGTGACCTATTATGTTTTTCAATAAATAATCGCATCTCAAACAAAACGCATTATTTATTTTTGAAAATTTTATTAGGCATAAAAAACAAATACATATTGATTAACTAGGGTTTGCATTACAGGAGTCAAATGAGAACCTTTACAAGGTTGCACATTTTCAATATTATACTATAGTTATCCAAAGCAATTATTTATCATGAACAATATATTTTATATAATGACTTTGTAAAGTAACTGCTAAATTGTGTTAGAATACATCCATTATTTAAAAATTCAAATAACAAATAAACTTTTTACGCCCATTTGCCTTTGTAAACCAATATTCAAATGAAGACATTCAAAGTATTTCATATTGCATTCGTATGAACCACTTATTGGGTACTGCATTTACCTACTGGGCGGGTGACATTCCCCCTCAATATTATTTAGGAAATGGAAATTCGTTCCGGGGTGGGATAACACTTTTATTATTATGCACAACGGGCACAAGTAATGACATGTTTTTTAAATAGTTAAATATTATTTTACATGTAAAAAGAAGTACAAATACTTCACTCTTCTCACAGATAATATCTAATATATATTAGTTTGTTCTTCTCCGTTTCGTTTAATTTAAAATATATAAAGTAGTAAACTGTTTTGTATTATGATATGGAAGTAAAAAATTGCGTACGAAATGACAGCTGTTAAAAAAACGAAGTTTAAGTAAGCATTATCATGCATTGATTAATACAAAAACAATTCAAATAATAATAAAAAAAATGATCACAAACGATAAAATATTTCTCGCTATACATAATTTATTTGAAACACCCTCGTAAGACAACAAATGGGCTAGTAAGCAATTTGCTTAATTGATGCTTTGTATTTATACCATATAACACTTTCGACAATGCACCACCTACATTGTGTTTGAATAAATGAATAATTTAATGGAATATTTTCATAAAGTAATTAAACAATTATATTTGATCGATATTTAAACCTGTTGTTGTTAATTGGATTTTTCCATTTATTGACATCATAACAATTTACATGTTTTGTATTTTGACATCTACATAAAATATTCCGTTGTAAATAAGTATTATATGGACCCCTAAGAGGTGAATTATGTCAAGTGTTTTTTTAGGAAAAAATGAATTAGATGCGTTTTCGAAGTATCGCAAAAGTAAAGTGACCCCAATAAAAATTCACTGCAATAGTGTTTATTTCTAAAATAAAAGTTTAAAATCTACCAAAACACCAAGTAAAAACGCGATTTTACTTAAAAGTGCAAAATAATAAAGTTTTACCACTTTACCACTTGGCTCATTTATATATTATGCCATAATTATTCCTTTTATCCGTATTCTACCACTATGAAGAGCGGAGGGACCAGTTCAACAGAATATCGCTGTCAACGCCAAACTATATATTCTCATTCTATTCTCTCATCACTCAGGAGACACTAAAAACTGATTTTGAGTGTTTTTTAAAACATCAAAAATACGTTTTGCAGTTTATCCTTGTCCACCATCTCAACTATACTTCTTTCTCAACTTTTCATTATTTGAATATACTACAAACTCAAATTTAAAGTTTGAACAAAATAATAATAACATTTTTATTTTGACCACATAGGAGAAATATTTTTAATTGAATAACATTTTTTTTTATCACATGAGAGATTTTACCATTTGGTAAAAGATTTGAATCTTTCTGCAATGTCATATTCAACTCATTTTAGTAAAATCTACCTCATGTGAGGAATTTTCATTATTTTTGACAACGAAATATTTAACAGAAACGAGTTTTATAGAAATATTAAGAATAAAAAAATGTGGTTGAAGAAATAAAAGTTGGCATTTATACCCTTTGTAGCTCTCATAGTGTAGGAAGAGTTAAACGTATAACTAACAAAGTTGCCTCATGATACGATTATATTAAAATATAATAAAAACATCTAAGCATTCCGGGATTCTAACTCATCATGCCAGACTTTTACAAAAATGACATTTTTGCTAGAGTGAATGCAAAAGGGTGATTTCGTACTGGTTATATTGAAATACGACATGTTCATAAATAGTATATGAATATAAGTATACATTTTAATATGGCTGTATCATATTTTATCGTGTAATACATATTTACGCGCATGTGAGACATTTTAGAGTATTGTTTGCTTACAATCAATCCCACTATACAATATCATTCATCTCTTTAAACGTTTTGGTTCACGGTTACAATAAATTGATCGTCATGCGAAACGGCATTGGCCTCTTATTTCACAAGACTTCACCGTCGATTAGAATTCAATATTATAATTATGTGCACTTACAAACCTAATCAATCATAACATTTTTTTAATTCCTCTAAATACGTTATATGTGTATTATAAAATATTACCAATGCGTTATAAATATATATATTTTTTAAATCACATAAAATAAACTCGATAAGAACGAAAATTACTTATGCCTATATTTAAGATGTCAAATATTCTCCTTGAAAATAAAACTATTAAATGTACTTTTGACCTTACATGTTTGTACTTATACGAACCATAGGGCACTTCCACTAAGCCAAAGATGCTGACCATTTTGAGCAACTTGAACTTCAACAAAAATTGAATATATGATGGTTTTGGTATCAATATTTTTGAGATAAGTATGCCAAAAAAAAATGCATCACTACCTATATCAAAAATAGTTGGGTATTAAAATTGACTTTAAAAACTGTTAAAACTACTACCAAAACCTACTACGATCGGTGTCGAAGCTCACACTTTAAAATGAATAATATGAAATGGTTAGAAAGAACCAATCGGCGAACAGTATTCTTTATGGTTAATCTTAATTGCTACTTTTCACTTGCGATAAATATTCATGATAATTTATAACTTTTAATATAATTACGAGAAGTTGTGCTCTAGTGTTTTTTTTTGCGATTTTTTCTAAACTCGATTATTGGAGTATATGAATTTTAATACTAAGCCCATCATATATAATATTCCATTTTTGGGTGTTCACAGTCAATACTTGGTGGAAAAGAATTATATTAATAAAAACACAATATCCCTTTGTATTTTATTTAAAAAGGTCAGGACCGGTATCGCTCATGGCGAGCATTGTCAACTGATAAGCAATATAATTATGTTTGTAATTATCACCAGTCAACACTTTAAATTTATGGATCTTTGGTGATTTTTTAAATTATATGTTAAAGGTGTTGAAAATTTTAATTTTGTGTAATTATAGAGTCACTGATACTGCAATTTGTCAATTCTTTTCATTGTTGTTTACACCTTTTATTTAAATTTAATTTTGTATAAATAGCACTGTTTATATATTTTTCTTATCAGTTGACAATGCTCGCCATGAGCGAAACCGATCCTGACTTTTTTAAAAAATAAAGTGGAAATAAAGTACAAAAGAATATTGTGTTTTTATTAATATATAATATTATTCATCCAAACCCCAGATAAATCAGTACTTTTTTATGCGATTTACTTTGAATTCATTCTGAACTGGGCTGAATATGGTTATATTCATGAAATTCATAGACATAATCAAAATTAAATGAGAGTCTAATTAAAGGACTGAAACCTTTGTAAAACTCGTTTTATGTTAGTTTACATTAACCGACGTTGTTACGTTTTCACTTAGTGGATTAGACTCCTAAGAAATCCTTTCATAATTGTTCCTTAAGAGCCCGCTAACGTTTCCTTCACAGAAAAGATAATATGATTAAAAATACACATCAATGTAATTATATTCCGGGAACTTCCCCTTGTATTTATTTACGGGGACAGCTAGGGGTACTGTAGAGTGCAGAATGTTTGTTTAGTGAAACAAACATGTGAAACAAAATTTAATTTAATTGGCTCATAAACAATTTCTATAAAGTGATGTGTGCCAAATACTATATACCTAGTTGTGACTGTTTTTTTTAAATTTTAATACTAATGCTGGGTCCATGATCGAGAGGACAGATTCCTCAGTACTTGTTACGTAGCTCACGAAATTAAATCCCGAATTTTTCAATAAATTTATGAATATCTGATCACTGACATAATTCCCTCTCACCTCTTCGAAAAAATATATATGTTGAGCAGTTAAGAAAAAAACATATCTGTTGAGATATACTCCATTAGGAATATATAATATACACTCCACACTGGGAGAAAACATGGCTTAAAAATCTATAGATTACATATCGTATTAAATTTGAATGATAATAAAAATATTTGTCGGGTCCTATGGCGCAGCGGTTAGCGTTGTTGGCTTCCGTGCTGGACCTCACCGTTTCAAGTCCCAGTACGAACAGCATTTTTTCGATCGACTTATCGATTGTTTCGAAGGCATGGGTTTTTGTGATGTCTAAATATTCCCTCCTGCCCTTCCGATTCTTCAATAACAGGGCGTAGCGAGAGAGATTTATTAAACACTAGTCTTATCTTTCTATCAATACTACTCTCTTTGAATAAGAGAGGTTGACCGACTGAGTAACAAAAAGTTCTCGTAGAAAAACTTTTGTTGAGATACCTTCACATATACCAACATATGCTCCACATTAGGAGCGGTCATGGATCATTATAATTAATATATATGTATATTAAATATAAAAACGTTTTAGTCTGTTTTGCCAAAGAAATAAATAAAATCTAGTTTAAAATTGTAAACGTAGCACGTCGAAAAATCTAGTGGCTATGCTAATTTAACTACATATCGGCTATTTTCAGAAAAATGTTTTTGTCAAAACAGCAAACATTTCTCTAATCTATTTATTTGCAATTAATATAATTGCTACATAAATAAAATGCTTCCCGAAACTATTGTTTTCTCGTTAATGTTAACGCTCAATATGTGATCGATAATAATCAAACAAGTAAAACATATATGAATTCATGCAGTTATTTCGAAACCATGTCAAATTTCGGAGAAAAGAAAGGCATGTTTTCTCTAACTTTTACTGCCTCAACGAAGAATACTGAAACCTACAATACATATTTATTTATATGTTTGGCAATAAGAATTGCATTGCTAAATACATGTACATACTTCATTTGGTTGCGTGATAGACTTAGCATACACATTTTCCTGCAAAATCTTGTCGACAATTTCAAATCTATACCCATTGCATCCAGACTGATTCAGGTGTCTGTCGTTTGATATTAATTATATAGAAGCGTGAAATTCTCTGATTTCATGTACATCACTAATATCAATCATGACAACAGGGCAGGAATATCACGAAACCATTCACACTGATCATTTGGCTTGTTACACTTCGATAGCGTATAACGCTTCTTTTCGATATAGGGCGAGAAAAACTTTGAAAATCCCTTTTATTCTCATTGCATGATAACCACTGAGCTAAGGGATTCTATCAGCTACGCGAGCGTGAAGAAATAAAATCCACAAAACTCGTGTAAAGCCACTCATTTTACCATCATTGTAATACAATAAGTATGCTTGAAAACATTCAGAATGTGTGTAATACTATAATGATTTTTCCCCTATCTGTACAGCTTCCATTATGTATAAGTATATTTTTACTAGACATTAAATAGATTGATTTTTTATAGAGGTTATACAATTAGATTAATATTTGTGTGTGTTGTTGTTTTCAATAATTTTATACGTGAAATATTTGAGTCGACGAATATAATCCATGTTGAAATAATAAAAAAAAACCTATATAATCAGGTAAATGTATTATTCTTCATTGGTATAATTTGAATGATAAGGTATAACGACTTGCACTAATTTCAAAATCGATAAAAGCAATATGATACAATATTTTTATTATTCACTTAAACACATTTGCATTAAAAATCAAAGTTGGTCAAATCCATCGCAATTCACAATCAATTGTTATTGAACATTTAACAATGATATTTTGTTCAATACTCATTGTTTCGATTGGACGATTGGATCACAAAATTGGTCGATTGGATCACAAAATCGATTGGATCACAAAGTCGATTGGATCACAAAGAAATTGGATCGCATAGTCGATTGGATCAAAGTTGGATCATTGGATCACAAAGTCGAAATTGGATCACAAAGTCGATTGGATCACAAAATCCCGGGATTGTGCTAGTGCTTATTCCGGGACTTCATGATTTAGGACAGCTAGTAAAAAAATCGTTAAATCTAATCCTAATGAAATAAAATCATTTCCGTGGAAAGCGTAAAATTTGCCACGTTTTTGTTGGAGTGAGTTAAAAAAATCTCTCACATTTTTTAATAATATAGTAACATGTAAATTCTTATTTCAAGACCAGTGAGCGAGCAAACATTTTTTAAATGTGCCAGCCAAAAATGAAAACTGAATGTCAGTTCAAGTTCATCCGAGCACTTTAACGCCTGAAGATGCCGAAAGGCGAAACCTTATTCGTTAGTGACAAAACTTGTGTGAATATACATGATTTGAACGATTCAAATTTTATTTAGTGTTTTATTTGTATTAACATGAAATGGTATTCCACTAGGAATTGATTACAGTGATATTTCTTGTAATATATCTGTGTAAAATTCATTATGTCATTTAGTAAAACGAAACATACTAAATATTATTATGAGAATGTTTCATGATTCTATTTTTCCAGTACAGCTTCTTATCGAAATTATTGCAGCCTTAAAATTCAGGAAATCATATTGACATGTGTCGATTTTATGCATCGAAATTATTAGCAAAAAAAATATTTTTTTCATCACCTACTATATTAATAAGGTTAAAAATTTTCTTCGTTATATACAGCTCTATTTTGACCCTCCATTACATGCAGCACAATCCTGATTGACTTGTGACAAAGCAACTCCTAACGTGTTTTTAATAACATTAATGGACTCCGTTTAGGGGTGACTATCGTGTTTACTTACAAAAAGCAACTGGGTTTTCACGATGTAGAATATATTTATTTTTACAATTATTAGTTATTAATAAAATGCTTTTTCGAAAAATCAGACGCTTATATCAATAATTGATCTTTAGATTAACCGACTTAAAAGAAAACTTATATATCATTTAATAATTCAATGTGAAATTATTTTCGCAGTAAGTTTTCACAACATTGACCACTAACAGCAGGATATAGAGTTATATAATAAATTTAATTCACGAACTCTATACCGTCAAATGATATAAATTCCTAGACATAAATTATGCTGGCAATTTCTGGAGGGAAGCGAGTAGACAATTAAATGACAGTAAATCCTGGAGACTTTGAGATAAATATTTCTATCTGCAAGATTTTTTCTTTTAAATCTTAGAAAATGAGCTAAATACTTTATAACTAACATCTCTTATGCTTATGCCTACGACTGTAAACTAAAATATATTTAATTGAATAATTTCACAGTTTTCTGCCGAAAGAGAATAATTTTGATATCATAGAATCTTTACATTATAAATTATTAGTTTAAATTATATAATTTAGTGTTCGATTTAATTCCGAAACATTTATGAGTATGATTTGTAAAACTAAATTACAATCCGTACACGTTGGCGGTGATTATAATGCTATCTCTAAATCATTCAGGTATCTTCTAGTTTTCGTAAAAAAATATGCATCAATCAAATTTTGTTACATTTATGTATTAACTGATTGAATACACCAGTAGACATGCCAAACGAATCTAATTTATGACATGACTTCTTACAAGCGGAATTAACTAGCTCTTTATTTGAATAGCAGGCAAAATTTAATGGCTTTTAATGTTTATTTAAAAAATATTTTATAGCGATATTAAATCATTTTCTATATGCCCTGTGAATTTTTAAATCGAGGCTAGAATAAACGCGACACGCAAATTATTTTTGATAATAATCCTCGGAGACATTAATTTTGCACACACGATATTACCAAAGAACATCAGAGTAATTGGTTTTACACGCGTTCGTTGAACATAATACGTACATATATACTTACTGACTATATAAAATCTATTATATTATAATTTTATAGGTTTTACATCGAAAAATAAACATAGTATCTTACCGTTGAACACTAGACATAGCAATACCTCGAGTCAATAAATTTAACTCGTCAATTCATTCTTACCGATTCCATTTGAATCTAATTATTGCGTAGCAAAATATACATTTATACGTACCTTTATAACATATTGCGATAAAAAAAGATGTTAAAAATTTTCATTCATAAAACAATTGATTTAAAATTCTGTATCAAAATGTATTTAGATAAATAATTGGTTTTTCTCTCACAGCCATGTTACGGTGGGAAAACAAATGATTTACGACAATTATAATTTGATCATAGAGACGAACAAGTAAGATTTGATAAGGATTATGTTGTTTAAATTCATTTGGTCGTGAATGATGAGTAATTTATTTCTTGTCTTTCTAGTCTTGACATCCATCTCGTATTTAAAAGTTACATTTTTCTAATGTTATTTTTGATGTTCAGACAAATATTTTTTCTATTACCTATAGCTACATAATTGATAAGTACATGACGTTTCTAATCAGTTGGAAACTTGTCTAGCATTGCATACATTTGCAGACAATAATAACATGAATTTCATTTTTAATGAAAGATTCTGTATTTAATTGAACATATTTTAAAAGCTTTTTGAAAATATATCTGATTGTTTTTTTTAAGTCCTTAGAAGCAATACAACAAACGTAGCAAAAAAACAATGCATTGGGTTAAAGTCCTGTCGAAATCTTCAATCTTTAATATAAATGTGTTGTGATGATGACTTATCGAGTGATTTTTAATTAAAAAATATTTGGATATTTATAAAAAAATACAGTTTGATAATATAAGTTTATCGGTGTGGTAATTTTTGAGTCGATAAACTTAAAAATATCTCATTATTTTTTATTAATACATATTCAAGCCCCAAAGCCTCACTATGGTGGATTGTAAGCTAAGGCATGATAATCATTAGCTTGTTCAAATAAAATATTCCCTCATCAAACAGTAACAGATATAACCGAAAACAATAATTAATAATCTTGCAGAGCACGTTTTACTAGAAAAAGATCTGTATACATCAATGGACTACCTTGCCAGTTTTTCCAATATTTAATATTAGATTTTACCTCATTCTGCGAGATTTCATCGTTCATTCATTCACCCACTTGAAAACTTTAGGACTAGCGTATTATTATTAATATAAAATAAACACCTCCTCAGTCTTCTCTCTTCCTTTTTATAGTATGCGACCTTTAAAACACCCCCTACCCACTCTCAGTGAGAACGTATCTAGCCGCTTAGGGTTACCATTATATAATATAATGGATAAGGGTACTTACTGAAGGAGAAATGTGTAAAAAATCGTTACGGAAAATATTTATCATATCTATTTATACTAAAGGCTTTTATTATCTAAGGCAGCGGTCACCAAACTACGGCCCGCCGAAGATTTTATTCCGGCCCGCGAAAAGTTCTGGATTTTTGCGTAGAAATTGTTCATATAAGAAATATAAATGTTCATGATTTAGTTGTGAATTCACGACATCTGGTAGGGGACTCAAAGTGAAGGAAGTTAGATAGAAATTGGAGGTGAGACGACCAGATGTTCGTTTACTCAAAAATTTCTCGAACATTCTCATTTATTGAAATTCTAAGAGGGGCAAACGTTTGTTTGCATTCTAATTATTATGTAACCACATAAAATGAAATAACATTCTTGTTGGATTCCAATAAGAATTTATTTTGTCCGCCCCCTCTTAGTTTTTAACGTCTTGCGCTCCATTAGCCAGGATAATACCATCTGGACAACTAATAGCACGGTCCAATCTCCAGGATAATGTCTTTTGTAGTCGGTCTCTTTGAAGCTTTATTTTTGGTATTTCCCGAAATATTTCCGGGGCATAATTTTACAATAGTGCACTTAAGGGATTAAAAAATGCAATAATTTTTTTAAATATGAAAATTACAGTAGAGAGCTGCCTTATATGTTGATTTTAATAATATTTGAAGTCTTTACCTGCTTTGTATAAATAAGTTAGTTGTTTTATCTGGAAAGGCTGTATCCACATCTTGTGGGCGTTAGAGTTGTATGAAGTGTTGTGACCATCATTTTATTAAGTGAAGGAAAAAGCAATTTCAACGAAATATATTTTTGACTACCATGAATCACTTGAACAAATTTTTACAGAATATAGTGATAACGATGCGTTCAGTTGATATAAGTGCACTATATGGTGACATAGTAAATAAAAATGTTGGTCATTTTTAAATTTCTGTTATGATACTTTAGAAAGCTTCCAAAATCACAGTTATAATGATGATTTATTTTTTATTTGATAATTTTGACATCATATATATTTTAATAATAAAAATACATATTTGAGCAAAGTCAGACTATGGGTATATTAATTCGCTTTTTTCACATTTCGCTTCCTTAACGATACATATTTGTATACGTTCTGACCTGATTCATGATTACATCATGAATTGTTTTCAATTTATTTAATAATTTATCTAATCCAACTCCGGGAGCTGAATTCCACTTTGAGAAAAAAGCTTTAATTGAAGACGGGAGAAACTATTTCATGTCTAAAAAATAATCAAATGCTTCTTGCTTGAAATGAAAAACGAATTGTTACCATGTAAACAAATAACGATAATATTGTAAAAAGAGCCGGCTGCGTGGTAAGTGGTCAATGTTCGGGTTTGGTTACGGAGGTCACTGATTCGAATCCCAGTACTGACAGCTAATAAAATTTATAAGCTGTCAGCACTGGGACAATAATTAATTTTATACAATCGATTTATGGATTTCTGTTTGGAGACATAAACGTATATGATGTTTTGAATTCTTACCTATCACCTATCACATCATACAAAACGGAGTGAGAGCGATTAGTGTGAGTGTGTTCGAATAAAATACAATGAAAAGGGACATTGTATTTTTGTAAAACTTATGGCAACGTTATTTATATGAAAAACTTTCAGAAACACCGAGTATTTCTAAACATCAATATTGTTATCTATTCCAGCCTTTTGGGATGATCTTACATTGTTTCCAACATTGACTTCGAGGAAGTAATCAATATAAAACAAAATTTTAACCAATAATAGCAAACTGTGGGTACTATATTTTTTAAGAAGGACTGCTAGCATAATGTGATTGGGTAGGAATGTCGGTACGTTGTAAAATTAATTACCCCAAAGACGGGCGATGTCTGTTCTTGGACCCTCACACAATACGGTGGTCGTAAAAACGTTCATGCTAAAATATTTCTAAAGTAAATCGATAATAAAACCCCATTTTTTTCAAAATATCGCCTTAAATAATACAAGAATGGTTTATTTTACAATCCGCGATAGCTTAGTGAATATTTTAGCTCAAATTAGTGGAATTTAATCACGTTTTCGAAGAAAATTATACCAAATATGATACGCGTTATTATGGTCACCATTGGAGCTACACAGATTGTCTCAAAAATACGTTTGACTTTTTGTTTAAAACCGTACTCAATTTGCTAGTAATACGAGTAAAATCTGGACCCAGAGTAGACTATTGGTATTGAGTAAATCTAGTGAGAGTGCAAAGTGTTAAAATGTTCAATCTGGCCCGCTTCTCAAAAATTTTGGTGACCCCTCCCTAATCTAAGGTAAATATCATCTCATATAATTGAGTTGTTTTATGTATTGTAGTATATGATTTATTTCAAGTAAGCATTTCATTGAAAGTTGATTCAAGACACATACAATGTATCTTTGTTTGACAATAATTCAGCTGTGGATGCTTATAAAAATCAAGACATATTTTAATTGAATACAAGTTTGTTTGCTATTCAAAAATGTGATGATAATAAGAAACTATGGCATCTAGTATTTTATTTTTTTATTACTCTGGTATAAAACTACAGTAATAATATTATGAATGAAAGCTAGGTTGATATCATTGTAAATACTATGTATTAATTGTACTTTTTTTTAAACCAGTTTTCAAACATAAGACGATTTTGAGTGGCAGATTAGGTTTATAAATAATACAAAATAACCATCAATGAACTTTGTAGCAGTTTCTTTGAAACACTTTTCATCATATTTGAATTATTTTGATTCTGTACACTTCCATAAATTTTGTCGATAACGACCCGGGTTTCGCCTTTCGGCATCTTCTGGTTTTATCAAGTGCACGAATGCCCTTGAACTGAAATTCTGCATTGATATTGACATTCTTAAAGGGCATTCGTGTACTTGATAAAACCATAAGATGCCGAAAGGTGAAACCCGGGTCGTTATTGACAAAAAATATGGAAGTGTACAGAATCAAAATAATTCAAATTTGACATTAAATTTCCATCAAGCACCTTCAGTCGAATTTCTAAACTTTTCATCGTGTTTTGAAAAAAAATGAATTAAAATTTACTGTCCGTATTTGATCTTAATAATGACAACTGTATGTTTTATTTAATAGTTAATAAAACATACTCTCTCTTTTGTACTCATCAGTTGACAATGATTGTAATGAGTGAAATCGATCTTGATAGTATAAAAAATATGCCATTAGTAAAAAAAAGTGTTTTATTTTTTTAATTCCACTGAGTATTGACAGTGAACGTCTTAAAGGGATGTTTTATTTCTACATCCCCATTACTCTCAACGTAGCACGTCAGTGTGACGTAAATCGACGAAGTATGACGAGCGAGTCTACGGACGTTCAGTGGATTCGTGGGCGACGACGAATAAGTTTGTGCTACAATAGACAAAACGGATCGACAAACGGATATGTAATTCCTTCGTGTTTTTTATTTATAATCAAGCGGATACTTAAAAATAAACCGATTTTAATTTATAATAACAAACTAAAATCTACGTATCGTAAACCATGTCTAGTATGTTGGCATCGACTCAATATTATGGAAACGAAACTATATGTTACTACATATTATGATACCGATATTTGTATCAATATATTGTTTGATTCACTAACTAACCCGGTGTTTCCGGGAAATGTTTTGATAGGCAATGCGCAAATCATTAATATTTATTACACTTCTTAGAACGCATTTTTGAAAATATTTTTTGAAGCTAATCTTGAAGCTAGTTATGAAAAATCACTGCTAACTATAGCTAACTAAGTATGAAGAAATCATACTGTCCTTATCAATTTTTCTTCAATGTGCATTTATTAATAAAAGCAATATTTTTTTCAGAATTTGTTAGGTACGAGATTTTGTTTGGGGAAGGTGGACATAGAGGTTTTTGAAGCGCCAAAGGGGGGCGTGGCAAAAATAAGGTTGGAAAATACTGACCATGGCAGAGGTTTTTTTTACAATGATTTCTAAACGTCATAAAATTATGCTTGCGGCCAGGGATTGCAGTACCGTATCAATATTCAATACCAGTAGTTTGGTATTTGATATTTAATACCGGTATTACAAAAATAACATATATATATATAATATATTTAAAACGGCCATTTTACGATACGGTACTTTTTTTAGAGAAGTAAGCTAAAAAAAAAAAATGACTGAATGGTATAAATGTTATGTTTGAACATATTTCATGAAATCTAACCGCTTCTGCATATATAAGGGGTGCATTGATCCAACGCCACATTGACCGGCCGCCACTGCTTACATAACCGTAATCTCAACTATACCATACTAGCGTTCATAAGTGAGTATATATTGACTATTCAAATTGAATGTTAATTGTAATGATGTAAGCTTTTAAATTAATTAAAATTATTAGTTTATATATGCATTGAGGAGATTAAACACTTTATTGAATTTATATATATTGTGACATATACATGATAACATAAATTCGGTGAAAATTACACCTTGTTATTTATAACGCAGCTATATTTTCATTAAATGTTTAAAATGCCATGCCTTATTTTAGCAATCTAAATAAAGCCATTACCTCAATATGAATAGCTCTATAAATATACGCGTGCTAAGTAATTTTCTCTATGAAATTAAAATATCTTGATTAAAAAACTCTTTAAAAGAACTTATATAATGAAAAGTATAGCAGAAATATACAATTTATTTTTATGGTTCGAGTCGGTAATTAAAAAATCTATAATAAAACACCCACTTTCCATCACCGCAATAGAGATCCATAAAAGACCGTTGATATTAGTGTTGCCAATTATTTATTATAACGGATTTATAATATTATCATTGAGCTAGTGTCGCCCACTTCGCAACTTCCCCAAACGCCTACCCACTGCCCTGACTTATTTGTGACTATGTCAAGATCAGAGTCATTTTCCGACACTTCTTTCATTCACGTGGTCGAGCTAAAACCTTTTGTGGGGGTGTTTTTTTGAGGGCATCTTAATAAATCTACTGAATAAAGTAAATTTTTATTTTTCACAAGTCAATTTTTTTCAAAGTTTTTCAATTTATGAGATTTTTAAAATGATCGATTGACTTTGAAACAAAATTTTGGACAGATTCCTGATTTTTATGAAGTTACATTAATGATTTCTACGGCATGGGTTCCTCAATAATAGTCATTATGAACCATCTCCGGGAATAATAGAGAAGGGCTATCAATACACTGGTAAATTGTCACAATATTTAGTGGACGCCTATTGTTTTTATGAAAAACAATATTCTTGAGTTACCATATAATACACTTCACATATTACAGCAATCAAGCAAAACTTCCAGAAGGCGTCTTTTAATTAGTTAAAATGTTAACTATTTTTGTATTTTTTTTATTAAAATGGACCTATTTTTTAATGTTACTTTTTCTAGTATCGTTAAATCGAAACAATGAACTTTAAAAAGCAACTTTGATATAGAGTATTTACCTAGAATCAGTGAATAAATTAATATTTTTACAAAACAGCTACATATGTTACATAAAAGATCTACTCTTGCAAATACACTTACATATTTTTTTCCAAAATTTTTTCACACTGGAATAAATAAGCCCTTATTAATCTTCGATTCTGATACATATGATATGTAATTAAAATAATTAAAAATCATAAACTTATTATTCCTTTTTTATTATAAATAGTGATTTGTGATATTTACTTATTCACAACAAATTTATACATTAAAAAATCCACAATGTAACTGATTTGTCATACAAATTCAGAGCTTGGAAAATGATGATTTAAGTGTTGGAGAAATCACGCTTTGCTTAAATGTGTCCACTTTATGATTTAATTGTTATAGAAAAAAACCTTTTTTGAACAATAATTAACATTCCATCCATAAATTTTGTTACGGACTATCAGATTGAAAAAAGCTTTTTTTTAAACAAAATCAGAAAAAACGGCCATTTTTTGAGTCACGGTAGATACTCATCGATTAAGTGATTCAAATATTGTGTTCTATTCGATCGGAAAGCGTTGAAAATTAATCATATTTTGTTAACTTTGTTCATCACAAAATGTTGCTAACTAACATTCATTAAATCAATAATATTGCAATGCATAGAAATCAAAGTCAAAGTAAACTCGAATTCGTTTAAAAATATAATAACAGTAAAAACAAAACAAATTATGTCAGACATTTCAAATGTTATTGATTTTATTTTCACCTGGAGAAGGAAATGACACAATGAGAGGAAATGCGGTCAAGAGTAAGGCATAACGGAGCGGGAAATTTAATTTAAAAAATTACAACAGACAAGGTTACGAGAAGTTATTTTGGCTATATCCGATTACAGCTGTTTCCTATTTAAATTTGTACTGCACACCTTTCAGGTTTACTTGAGATTATTATAGCTTTATTTACTAAAATTTTCATTCAAAGTTATAGACGAGTAAATATTCCAGTGTCATTTTTAGTTTATTTAGAATATTGTCATGTTAATAGTTAAAATGGTCTAAATAAGTACACAATTATTTTGTTATACAAAAAGTTGTTTTCTATTTTAACATTTCTGTGATTCATCTAACAAGAAAATTTGTGTTCATTTAGAGTTTTGTAATATTTATGGCCTTCACCTTCAACGTTAAAATAAAACATACTTTTTTAATACCTACAAGCTTAAAACAGACTCTGCAAAATGGCTCTGCAAAATTTCAAAAATATATATTATAAAATGAATCCAGGAATAAAATACAATTTCCAGTTATTTTTTGATGATTTATTTTTATTAATGAATTGGAAACGTTATACAACAATCAAGGTTTACAATTTAAAGAAAATTTCAGTAATTTTTATAATACTTTACTCTGCGTGATTTGAAGTCACGTCTGATTTTTATTTTTCAGCCCATGTCCACTTCTTTTGTGGAACATATGGTATCCTAATGGAGGTAACTCAATACAAGTTTTTTCTACGAAAACTTGTGTTGTTCAATGTTACTGAGTGTTACAAGTAGGGTATCCAATCCGAAGCCTTTTTCCAATCCCGGGATTTCGGGATTGATTTATTTTGAATCCCGGGATCCCGGGATCCCGGGATTGAGATTTTCTCACCGAGGAATTTGAAATCCTCAATTTGCTACTCGCCGAGGAATTTGAAATCTCCGATTTGGTATACTTTTTCCCAGATTCTCACAGAAACTCTTTTTTTTTTTTTTAGCTCACCGATGAATTTGAAATCTTCAATTTGCCAATTTCGCGTAAATTTCGAGAATTTGCTCAAAATTTCTCAATCCCGAAATTCCGGGATCGAGGCCATCTCAATCCCGGAATTTCGGGATCAGAAAATTGAACGGGATCCCGGGATTGGATGCCCTAGTTACAAGTAACTCATTCTCTCCTTTTCAAAGAGAGTATAGTTAGAAAGGGGTAGGAAAGTGCGAAACTAGTGGCCTATTAATCGCTCTCGATACGTCGCATTATTTTAGAATTCGGTTCGATTGAAAACATATTATTCGTACTGGGACTTAAATCCCTGAAATCCGTCGTGGAAGTCCATGACATTGACCACTACACCATGTTATATGTCAGTATTATTCCTTCCTAAGTATAAAATCAGTAACCTTAATACTTTGTTGATTTTTGGCGAAATAAGTAGCCGAAAATTTACTGAAAATTATACTAAGGTTATTTCAAACTCGAGCTTATATGTCTATATAAATTGTTTAGAATATGTCGTTAGTGTCATCTTACTTATGATCACAGAATTATCATCAGCGACGGATGACCACGACGTTGACCACTGCGCCACAGACCTGACTACTCCATATTGAAGATGTTCATGGTAGAGAAGGAAATTGTAGATATGGTATGCATGTGTTGTATGATATAGTATGCATAGTCAGAAAAAAATATATCAAATTAATGCGTAAATCTGTATTTCTTGTAATGTGTACGTCACTGTAGAAAGTTTTTTTTGTCAAGATAACGGACGCGTCAAGTTTCGTTAATAAAACAAAGAGGATTGGCGCGCCTTTTCGCATATTTTTTTTTTGTTTCATTCAAGTGAATTTATTTAATTATAAAAATGGAGAGCTTCTTTGTATTTCAACTTAAACTTGAACATCAATGAAATGTTAGTTAAAAAGGTTTTATACAAAATCAGATTCAAAGAAAATGTGTCGATTCTTTGACAATGTTATGAAAAATTCATGGATAATGGAAAGGAAATTAATCAAAATTAACCAAGCTTATCGTGTTATACTTTTATCTAAATCTTATTCTTCGGATGGGAAATAAAAATAATATATTTAAAAAATGATACAGTTGAATAACTATCATAATATAGTGAGTGACAAAGACTGTTGGTAAATTTATTTAAAGCACAACAATTTATTTATTGACAGTTTGAAGCTTTGATATATTATTCCAAATGTAGAAAGAGTATCATCAGATCTAGAGAACAACTCTCGATCAAATTTAAAGTATACTCAATACATCCAAGATTGTTATCTGTTGTAAATAAATATGTTTTTACAATATGATTCTAGAATATTTCTGTTTTCATTTTCATCATTCATTTCATATTTTGTATTAACGTGTAAATGATTTTTTTTAAATTGATGAAATAGAAGGAAAACTAAAAACTTATAGTAAGAGAGTTGATTGTCGCCTTTTGCTCTCATCCAGATTATTTAAATAAAGTAAATAATTTTCATTTGAAGCTGTATCTGATATAATATAAAATATGCGTATGAAATAATACATACAGCACGTTTTTCATGATCACTTATTTCGTTCCTTTTCAACTATTTTCCATTTTATTTTTCTAAATTTATTAAGACAGTTTACATGATGGTTACTATTATTTATAATAATAGAAAATACCATCATCAGACCGTATGATGGCATGGCAGAGTAAAAAAAATAGCTTACATTATCTGAAAAAGTATTAGGCGAGCATGTTTGGTGCGAAGGTAAAGAGAAGGGTCGTTCTTCACAGCTGTAATCTTTACACGCCTGCTGGCAAGATAAATAATTCCATTAAAGGGATTTATTTTTGTTTCACGTAATCGGGGATTTGTGGAACAAACTGTCGACACGGGAGCGTTAGTCGGGTACAGGGCGGAAAGTCAGCCCCCGGGACTTTAGACGATGGGGGATGAATGAAGTAAATCGGGAGACACCAGTGGCATAGAAACTTTGCACAGGACAAAGCTACTTTCTAACCATCAGAATTGTTTTAGCATATACGGTACCAATGCTACTTTTTAGTGCATCCGTTTAACTGTTTTTGAAGCTCAAGAGACATGTTAAATACTCCCTCTTTCCTATTTAGCATATTTAAAAATGTAATATTATTTTTGCACTTAACGTTAATTAGTATGCACTAGGGAACACAAACATTATTTAAAAACTTCAAAAAATACAGCTACTTGTAAAGAAAAAATCAATAAAAACAATATGTACATTTTTCCGATCTGAAATATGAAGTAAAGTAAATGTTTTTCTTATAAAGCGAAGAGTCGGTACCTGGTTCATAATAAAGAGGGTGCCACTGAGCCAGACTAATAGAATCAAGGGAACTTCTCTGTCTCCGGCAAAATCCCAATGAGATGTTCTCAATTCATATCGCTAATATATTTTGATTGTCGGAGCGTGGAATACTATTATTATACTGTATATGCGCCGGAGGGTTAACGGTGATGCTCACATTTTGTTATTTAGAACATAACATATTGATATTGTTTATATTTAATTATGTTTAAGAAAATCACATACAATTTTTTTTTTAGATATCAAATTTATGGAGCTTTAAGTACCAGGACGCGTTAGCGTCAAAGTCCTTCGAGTCACCTTCGTCGCTTATGCTTTGAAAGGTTGTATTACCTTACCATCGTTGCAGACGGAAGGGTGTGATCGCTACAGAGGTAAGAAATCTCTAGTTCACGGGGATTCCATATGCATTAATTTGCAATTACATTCTACATACTTCCCCTCATACAACATCCGAACATGTACACACACATGCGCATACATACATATACACATACAGTTCACAAAGAAGTCAACCAAGGAGAGTCATTTTTATGATGCTTAGTTCGTTTTTAAATAGTTTATTATGGTGGGTCGTCGAGCAGAACTGCTCTCGGTCTAAAACGATTCTCAGGCAAGTGTCTCGTCATAGTTGTGGAGATTCAAGATCGTTAGGTTATAATGTTTTCCTACTTTGCTATGAAACTTTTGAGATATTTCACGAACGAACTCGCGGTTGGTAGGTATTTTCAAATCTCTCTGAAGCTGCGAGTTACGCACATATCATGGGGCGTTACTTATTTGTCTCGGTGACTTATTTTTAAGAATCTGGAGAGACTTCATATGTTTGCGGAGAGCATAAGTCCATATTGGAGCAGCGTACACCATGATTGGTCGAGTAATTGCTGAGTAGAGGAGCAGCTTGCTTTTGAGAGTACATTTGTTCCTCGCGTTAAGCATAAAGTACAACCTTGCCTTTGTAGCATTAGCTTGACGTTTTTTAATCGCATCGTGTTCATTAAATTTAAGTCGACTATCTTCCGTGATTCCAAGATACATAACATAACCGAATTGGACCACTTGATCTCTGCGTTGTGCATGCGTATGCAAGCAAAATTATGTTTTCTAATAAAAACCCTTGGAAAACATTACTGCCGTGCTTTTTTCGGTATCAATTTTGATTCGCCATTTGTTGCACCAGTCTGCTATTGTATCGGCAGCTGATTGAACTTGCGTGACAGCGCTTTGTCGATTTCGAGATTTAACTAAAATAGCCGTATCATCTACATAATGTGCTATAATTGCGTCGTTGTTTGTATATTGTATAATATGGGTCCCAAAACAGAGCTTTGTGGAACTCCCACCTGAGTTAACCTTAGTGAGGATTGAATTCCATCCATTTTAAAGTTGAAACATCTGCCTGACATGAATGAGTTGAGGATTTTTACCAGTGGTAATCCTATACCAGCTTTCAACGTTTTGAATACAAGCCCTTCGGTCCATGCTCTGTCGAAGGCTTTTGCGATATCTTAAAAGAGGCCAGCCGTCACCTCTTTCAGAATGAATCCATGTCGAGCGGCTAGCACGAAAGCCGTGTTGAGTGTGTGGGATGACTTTTTTCACCGTAACTACTTCTTGTAACCTAGTCTTGATCACACGTTCTAGGACTTTGCTCATTGCGGGGAGCAGACCTATTGGTTGATGATTTACTGGAATTTCCTTTCCATGTTTTGGAATGAGGATAATGCCAGCTGCTTTCCATCGTGCCGGAAAATATTCTATCTTTGAGGTTACAATGATATTTTAACCTCAAAAACTTATATATATCGACTGTGGAAAGGAAAAAGGACGTAACCCACACATATCAAATTTTACAGGAGGCGCAAAAAACGTGTTTTGATTATTTTGAGGCATATGTAAATTCTGAATTATACACAACCTTGAAGTGCACGAAGACTTCTAAAATAGTGTTGAATTGACATAATCTAATATTAATTAGAGAAATTGTCAAGGAAAAATCTTTATTTCAGTCTTTTATCTTGGTTTTAACTTTTTACAAGGTAATTTTTTTCAAACTTAAAAGCTAAATTTAGATACTAATTCGGCATTTGCAGCTTGCATCCTTTTGATAGAACGTGTATCAAGTTTGATACATTGTGATTATCGAAAAAAAGCTGTTTTGAAAAAACTTTGGGTTACGTCCTTTTTCCTTTCCACAGTCGATATATAACATGCCCGCTCCTAATGTAGAGTATATTGTCTTATAATGGAGTTTTATCTCTACATATGTGTTTCTACGGTAACCGCTTGTTACTCAGTTGGTCAAACTCTTTTTTTTCTAAAGAAAGTAGTAAGAATTTATAAAAAGTAAAGTGTTTCTAAAACCGATAAATCCTTTCTCAAAATTCGTGATGATATCTTCAATTTACTTTACATGAGCTGAAAATGACATTATCTCATGTCTTCAAAATATGCCGCGGCTTAGACAGCAACGGGTATTCAATGAATGTTTCTTGTGCAGTTGAATTAAATTAAAATTGATTGTAGTAATGTCTTTTCTGCACACTACCGACAATTGTCTGTCAGTTTGTTTAATAAAATGATAATATTTGAAGCATTGTGTGTAATATGTATGTATTCAGAATAAAATATAATACAGATTGAATTATTCTACATTCAGTCGTAGACAGAATTCATTCGCCTCTATGAATGAGAGCCTCAATTAGATTAGAGCAAATAACAAGATGTATTGTGTATCTCTTCTAAGGCAGTATATATAGCTGAGTATATGCAAATTTAATCATAGTTCTGACGATTGCGCACACCGAAATAGCTATTAATTAATCTTATAAAAAAAATGTAGAACTAAATACATTGATATGTTTTGCCTTAGACTATGATATACTCGGTCCCGTTATCAAAACAGACCGCGTAGGGGATGTCCCGCACCGTGGCTCAACTAATTATTCTGATTTTTAATTGTGCATGCGTGTATTTTGTGCTGCGGAAATAGTGGGGCGTGGAAAGGAATGATATCCGGCGAGCAGCAGCTTAATGCGACGCAATGAAACGTGACGTCAGCAATGCGAATATCGCATTGTTATACCACCCTTGTTACTTCCTACGCTCCTATTTGGCGCTGACGTGCAAAAAATGCATACACAAAGGGTGAGAAAGGCAGCGATGGTTAGTGATCGAAATGCGGTAGAAGAAAACTGTAAGACGGTATTCAAACGCAAACCCCATGAATTCATACGGCGTGCTTTCGTTTCTTAGTATGCCAGGGTTTCGCATTAAGTATTTCTGACACCCCTTCCACATTCGGTTAAATATCATTACTATCGCGCGCGATGTCTCTTAATGTCCATTTATACCTACATGTGCACGAGTGATCAACGCTTTGTGTTTGTCTATTTTGGAAGTGTTTTTCATTGGCTCAAATTTTCAAATATATACCAATTATATAATAATAATTAGTTAATCTTTAAACGCCCGTTATAAAAATAATTATATTTCTAAAACTAGTCAGCTTATGTGGGTAAAATAAAAAGCATTAGCAAAATAAAAGATTGTTTATAATTAACAAAAGCTTTATTTACAATTTTATATTATTATACATTAAAGTTTAATAATTAAAACGATAAAAATTAGTACAAAACTTCAAAAAATAAACCATAAAATTACAAAAAAATAGAGAATTTTCTAGGTATGGAATGAAATCTGAATCTTCATTGAAATGTTGTATAGTGTGGATAAAACTGATTTATTGCGGTTCGCCTAACACAACGCATATTCCAAGAGTCGACCTTGTAACGCATATGTTTATATTACTCATTATGACAAAAATATTGAAAATATATATCGAAAATGAAAATAATATTATGGTTCGGTATCTCAAAGTCATCATTTATGTAAGCTAATATTCATATTTTGAATACTTTTATCTTAAATCAGTTTAATCCGATGGTGAAATGTACCATTATCACTAGTCTCGTACGGGACCGTTATGCCCTTAATGGTTAATTCATAGATTGTTGTTCACAGATGTGTCTTAAATTAAATGACAGTTTCTTCCACCAACACGATTCTAAAAACGTAGCGTATGGAGAGCGATCCGCTAACTACTACTGTATTTCCAGCCTTACCTTCTATGGTATCTCTTTCCGAAAAAAACTAAGCTTGCGCATATTATAAATAACTAATTTTTATAACAACAACTTATGTTAAGATGGTTCCTCATCAGTTCATATGATCCAAATTGGGATCGAATATGGTTGAATCAAAAAAAACTTTACACTCTTCTTCTCCTTGGTGCCATGGATTCTGTTTCTGTGGACATCCTTGGATTTTATTTTAATCGAGGATCTTCCGGACTTTCAAGATATACATATTTTAAGAAACATTATCGGAAATAGTTTATTTTATTTTTTGAAAGCTAGTAATGTAAGTAGACAAATCTTAACACAATAATAAAGGTCTCCATTTGTTTTTTTATTCTATGTTATCTGTATAATAAGCCACATACCATTTCATTAAAATATTGCTAATGTTCTTATCGCAGGGCGATCGAATACATCGGATACATCAATAATTAAATACGTCGAATCTAATCTTTCAAATTGCACCCGAACACTTTCACTGATTCTATGATATCCGTTTAGACTGGTAGATATTGTGTGAATTTAAAAGGGGACAGCGAGATGAGGGTTAAACGCCAGGGCTTAAGAAATAATAAACACCACTAGTTAAGCTACTGTTGTAATTTGGATTAGATTCATATATTTTCTGTGATAAACTTTAAGAGCTCTATCGGTCGCAGTGTCCACGTTAACCAATTTTTTATACACCTGTTTTCATAAGAATGGATGTATGCGGTGGCGGATTAAGCGAATGATAGGCTCCAGGAGCAATACAATTTGGAGGCCCTGTTTTTTTGGATAACATAAAAATGTCAAACAATTCCAAGTAAAACAATAAAAATTTGAAAACACGGATAATATTAATCTAATCTATTTTTGAGGCCTCTAAGATTCGGAGGCACCAAGCGCGCGTCTCATTTGCTTATTGGGTAATCTGCCTCTGGATGTATGTGATGTTTACATTTACTTACCACCTGTTTTAGCCTAATCGGGGCTTAGAGAGAACGGTTATCCAACTACTAGTATATTACTATCCCCACCTTTTTATCATTATTCTCTTTATAATTGGCTAACCACGTCCACTTCTTGTGTATGTTATCCTTATATAGCATCTCAACCGAAAGATATTTTTGCTAACATCGGTGGTTGATCAGTTACTTAAGCATTCTCTTTTAATATTGTAATGAAAGAAATGTCAAGCTAGAAATGTGCTAGAAGTTATCTAATCACTTTCTCTACATACTGTTTTCAGATTCAGAAGAATGGGGAGAATGAGGAGGTATAAAACTTCATCGGCTTTCAATATGAATCTCACGAATTCCCAGTATAAACATCATTTTTTCAATCAATTTCTGTCCGAAAGCATGAGTGTTTGTGATGTCTAAAAACTCCCTTCCACTTTATTAGAAAATTAAATATTTCACTCCAAAATAAGATCTTATCTCACGGAAATAATATATATGTTAATTATACATTGTTTCCTGTTGTTATCATAAAAACACCAGAGCTTTAGTCAGGGGTGGTATTATGCATTACGGTACATCCGATGAGGGTGGTTCAGCCATTAGATGCGATAAAACGATCGACGTCCGTTTTATTCGAACGCATTCAATGTGAGTGCACTGAGCTTTAAGGATAGTGTGCATGGCCCGTGGAAAGGGGGTGTAAAGCACCCACCGAACTACCCCGTGTAAAGCTAGACGCAGTGCTTGCAATGTTTTCAAAACAAATTTTAACATAAAGTCATTTTCGTGACATCCTAAATAAGTCTTATACAAAGTGACACTAGTAACTTAATTGCTTCTGTTAAAAATACTCCAGATAAGTCATAATTCATTACCAAGCAACGTATATCTTTGCAAAGTTATTATCTAGTAACTTCAAAGAATAAAATACTCGAATCAGTTCAAGTTCATCCGTGCACTTGAGCACCTGAAGATGCCGCAAGGAGAATCCCGGGTCGCTAGTGACAAAACTTGTGTGAATGTACATAATTTGGACGATTTAAATTTAACATTACATTCAATTCTCGATTTTCAAACCAGGAATTCGGTGTAATTGATAATGTAAAATAAAAATTATCATATTCTTATTGAAATAATTATATTAAAACTCATTCGCATCGGGGCATTTTTGCGAAATTTTGCAAAAAATTAGGTACTTTTGAAAAAATAGTATAACTTTAAAACTATTTGACATTCAAAAAAATAATTTGGACACCAGTTGTGCAACACTTTGTTGCATAATACTTTATATATTTTAGCCTGCTTTTATTAGCGATATTCATCTTTTGTATTTTTTAATATAGAAAATCGGGTATTTGACATAGAATTATATATTTCATCGAAAACGTAATAAATAACAAGTCAAATAAACATTTACTCCTGTTTATTTTATTTCAAAACAAAATTAGAAAACATAAAAGCCTATTTTTAGCCTACAATTGCTTATATTTTGGTGGCCTATTTTTTAAAGTTTTATTTTAACTGTCTGCTGATTTTTCATCGCCGAAATCACCGAATAAAAAAAATATTTGTGCATATATTTTAATATTTTATTTTTTAAATGATGCATCAATCATTTGTTACGCCATCTGCATAGAGAATCTAAAACATTTGTCGCATTGGATGTATATATTTCAACGCGTAAGTCAGACCGGCGAAAAGACTCGTATACGAGTCATCCGTAACCAATGTGTTAAATCAAAATATATTGTTTCTTTCAATATGATTACCTGAATAATGTAACAATTAGACCAATATTCGTTCTAGAACTATCATATCTCAAGAAATTAAAATGACACCCATTGCAAGCACTGTGTTTTCGTATAAAAAATGTAGTAAAGGGGTGGAAGTGGAGGATATGCGCTCTGCGTAAAGGATATTATATGTTAGGGAACCGTTTTCTGACAGTAGGTATATATCCAGTGCGGACATAAAAGCCCCGTGGATTTGCAGGGATTTCGTGTTTTGTTTGATAACATTTGTATGCGAAAACCACCCTCCACGGAGTAAAAAAAACTGTACGGTCTAGCAGTAGTCTAGCACTTGTTCGCAGTTCATTCTTTTGATAGGCGTAGAAGCAAGGGTGATGTGGTTTTTTTAGAATGCCTGAGAAATAAATCCAAGGAGCTTTATATTTTCTATAGTAATACAAATATTTAGATATTTATACAAACACGTATTTAAATGATTTAAATGATTCAAAATTACATACAGATTTCAAATAGGTTTGCGTGCATTTGTATTTTTTAAGATAAGAAGATTCTGAAAAACAATAACTAGACGAAATCTAATAAAGATTAATATAATTATACATAAAATATGAAAAATGTATCTGGCTGCTATGAAACAGCAAAACAATAGTGACAGTAGTATTCGTTTTACCACCCACTCTCTATAATATGTTGATTTCAATCATATATTCCAAAAAATGCTTTATTTATATCAGACGTTCCCAAAAAATCAATTGCCTTAGAAACTTAGAACCCCTTTTTCATAAAAACACAATATTCAGACCCTCCTGGACACCCATTGTTTATGTTACATAATTGTAATAGGCAAAAGAAAATGACCCTCAGTTTTTTCAAAATAGCTTATTTTTCGATAATCGCAATATATACACGTTCTATCAATAGGATGTAAGCTGAAAATGCCAAATTAGTATCTAGAAGTTTTATGATTTAAAAAAGAAAAGCATTTGAAAATTGTGACCAGGAAAAAGGATTTAGGCAAGGTTTTTTAAAACTACTTATTTAACTTATTTAACTTAAATAACCTTAGATTGAGTTAATAAAACACCAGTTTTGTTGAATTTCGTGCACTTCAAGGTTGAGTTTATTAAATATTTTGATTTTGGTCCAAAACCATAAATAAGTATTTTTTGTGCTTCCTGCAAAATTTGATCTGTGGAAGTGACATCGACTTCCATTTCTACAAACGATTATTATAAACGATAAAATGAATTGATAATATTTTTATTTCGGAAACATCATTATTATTAAGTATTCAGATAAGTATGGGACAGTCTACAACTAACTATGAACAATATATTTTCGTGTCGAAAAATGCTGCATCTGAGGGATCTTCTGTTATTTCGTTAAAGTTCCAACATCCCTTATGATTGTATTCGAGACTGCAACCGCACGTTTACTCGTTTTAGACACCATCAAGAGGCAGTATCGCCCAATTGGGGTAAACCAATTACGACAATCATCCATAATAAACTGGTCAACAATTACGAGCATGTTTTGAAAAAATAACGTTTCTCTGATTATTTAATTCCAACCTTTAAAAAATCATAACTATGTATAATCTTTGTCAAACTTTAAACACTCGCCATTTAATACATTTTAAAATAATTTACGGCGATGTAGAAAATGTGTATGTAGAAGATGTTCCATGTCGCTTATATTTCGTCAAATTATTAATAAAAACGCACTAGACGTGTTGACATTTGTATTTCTTCGTGGAAATTAATTATATCATCGCTTTACTTTGTATGTCAACGAATTTTATAAAGCGACTAATTGGTCATTAGCAGAGTTATTTTTAAATTGTTTTATACTGTTCATAAAATCAGCTTTTCTCGGCGTGTTTCATGAATACCTTTTGTGTATTCAACATATTTTGGGACGATTATTTTGTATTCAGGATTTCTTTATATGTACTGTATAATAAAAAGAAATGTAATTTTATTATTAACTCATTTTCAATGCATTTTAAAACGGCTAAATTGTTTGACATTTTCGGATCTTCATCAGGTATACAATTTGGTAGTTAAAGTTAGTTACATGATTAAAAAAAATGTAATATAACAATAAAATCAAATCAAAATTCATTATATGTACATACATATGTCTGATACTTAATTTCTAATGTTGTTGAATGAACACGTCGAATAAGATCTTAAGTTAATAATGTTTCAGATAATTGCTAAATAAATATTATATAATATCATATATAAATCATTAAGAAGTTTATCAGATAATATTTCATCATAAGTCCAGTTTATAGTGGATCTATCAACCATAAGAGGAACGATGAAGATTAAATTCATTTTAAACAGTTTAAATTTTAGTGTGAAATTCATATTATGTTTGCTGAAAATTTCGTTAAAAATAACGTCAATATTCTCTAAGCATTGGTAGATATGTACATAGTTACCTTACTATACTATCATATTTCACTTCTTCGAATTAAAAACGTATAAATTTGATCCTGATATGAAAGAAGTTTAGTTTACTTCCATTAATGTGATTGTCGCAGAGTAGGAGCGCTAAATTGGATACCCATCACACTGAATAGAGATAGTTTTGTCGTTGCTGTATGTCAAGATCCACCCCGAATGTTCGCATAATTATATTGAAAATTATAACCATATGTTATGGTTCCCGGTAAATTGCTCGAATAACAAGATAATCAATTTGTTTCCGTTTGTTGTGTCCGTTTGTTCTGTCTTAGCCCTAGTCTTCTATGTTTTCTGGAAATATATAGAAACAGTTTGAGTAGCTAATTAATAAGCAGTTCTCGCAGAAACACTTCTGTTGAGATAAACTCCATTAAAAGATCATATGTTCCGCATTTGGAAAGAACACGGCTAAAATAAATATTTACGAAAATTATTTTTATATTTCACTCTCTAAACAAGTGTCGCACAAGATACAAATGAAATTCGTAGAAAAAGTCGTGAAAAATCGTTTTAATAACCAATCAATTCGAATAATTTGTAATTCGAGCAATTTACCGGCTCCCATATGTTATGTAATAACTCGTACAAAAATCATTACGCTTATGAAGGATAAAGGGGAAAAACTCTCAGAAACATTCTTCTGGTCAAAAAGTTGTAAATGATTTTTTTAAGGACATTCGTGTGATTGATAAAATGCTTTGCTTAATCTATTTGTTCCCACAATGTGGAGCGTTTGGCAACTTAATGGTGGTATTGTAATCTACGAAAACTGATCGTTACTCATCATCAACATCTACGTTTTTTTCTGAAGCAGGAGAGATAGAAAGGATATGGCTAGAACAGGAGTCGTGGTTAGCTAAGCGCTCTCGCTACAGCCCGCTATTTTAGCATTGGAAGAATGGAAGGAATTATTCACACATCATAAAAATTCATCTCTTCGAACAGAATGTGAAAAATCGATTTAAAAAATGCTGCTTTTACTGGGACTTCAACCCGTGAGATCTGTCACGTAAGCCAACGACGTTGACCACTTCACCACGAAGTGTATATGTATATAACAACTATACCTTAGTATCATTTTGAAGTTGTCTAAGTTGTTTAGGGTATTAATTTTGATATTATTCCATCAGTAAGTACTCTTCAGTGAAATGAAGGTAAGGAACTAGTGGCGTTATCAAGTAGTTTTAAAGAAAAAAGGTTCATCGCGACTAAACGGCCTGCATTTTTTTTAACTATTAAAATCACACTCTTTTCGTAACATAATCAGTTACTTTTGTGACAATTATTGTATAAGAATATTTAATAAAAGTATTACAATTAAAGATAGAAAGTGTTTTTCATAATGTGATGTTTTCTTAATTCTAGCTATGTAGATTTGATAATAAAATATTGTATTGTACATCCATTTTCTCGTATTGATTATGATCATACTATTATAGTGTATCTAAATATCTAATTACGCTTTATCATTACGTGCCCGTTACCAAAATGGATTTTTACCGAAGTGGAAAATTTTTGAAATATAAATTAAATGGTTGTATTTCTACGATACGATAAAATGGCTTGAACTTTTGTAACAATATATTTCCCTGCTTTATAATTAAGGTTTTACAAAATGAAGCGTGGGAGATTAATATTTCTTGACAATAGAGAAAATGTAAATAATTAACTAGGAAATATAACAAAACAATCTTTGATCGTTGCCCAAGTACTTTGACTCTTTAATAACAGATTTAAATCAACGTAAAAATATTTTTATATCATCATCATTATCAGTCATTTTCTTTTTCACACAATACGTCTAAATATTTCCGCATCTTGAGACACTAAAATATTGCAAATGTCCACAATGATAATCTTCGCATCTACGGAATTTACCATCTCATACCGGATGTACAAAATCAAGTTATATGTTCTCATAATTAAACTTATTATCACATAATTTTGAAAGGTTACATGATAATATTTTAGCACGCATTAAAATCTAAAATAAACCTACACGAATATGGTGAATTTGAAAACATTTTAATTGTGATATCTTTAAGCCCATTTATTGTATTCAAAATTACTTAGAATTTATCATCAATTTATTATCTGTTCTAATAAATTTACATTGATTTAAATAACAACTAAGCTTTTTAAATGTTTTTGTCGTATGGTCATAAAAATATCAATAAACTGTCACTGGTGGGCTGTCACTTCTTTAACAGATAGATACCTCTCTCGATGTGAGAGCTATTCGCGGTGTTCCGCGAAAGGGGTGGATTTTTTCACTTTTAAACATACAATTGTTGTAATGGAGCTTAGGTGTTGAAAAATGTCTTCTTCGGACAACCCAAAATTTCTTATTATTGATTATGTTTGCAGTAAATAGTGAAATTTAAAATACAATGGTAAATACGACTAGTAGTGTTATTTAAAATTACAAAATATCATTCATAGCTTAGTAATGTCACATTTATTTTTTGATTGCGTTCTAGAACAATATATATTCCACTTATTTAGTACCTGCCGCTACATATTCAATACGCAGGGGTGCACAAAGGAGACGGACGCTAAAGCTACAGGGCTCAATGCCAACAAAGCCACGTGGATAAAGACTTGATCAAATTCGGTCTATCGAGAGTTGTGATGCGCCGACTTGAAAATAGATAGCCCTCGGGTACATCAAACGGGAGGGCGCCTTATTGGGGGAGCTACGATCCAGGAGTGCATTAGAAATATTCTAGCACCAAGTATTTACTCGAGACATCATCGACCGTTTGTTTCCCTTCTATCCATGTCCGCTTGTAATGTGGCAGAAGCAGCAGAGAATATTTGTACATCGTTCTTAAAAAGTCATTTTTATAAGATCGCATTGGCGCAAAGTAGTATAAACATCGAAGTCGTCCATTGCTTTTGAACAAAAATCTATTAGTATATTAGTTTATGAAATAGTCTGTACAGGAGTTCAAACCTGTTGACACCGCAACTGAATGTGATCGCTGAATTTCTTGTTTGATTCAACAACTGGACCAATAATTGTGTATTCAATAGTTTATCTTCTTACTAAATTCAATTCATTTATAACATCGGATTACCTAAAAGTGACTTTTTCTTCTGGGGGCAACCTAGGTTACCATAAACAGTTTTTACTAATCTGATCGTTTCTTTGCTTTCCAATTGCACAAAGAGCTATATTCTTATCGATCAATATCTTCCCGATTCTAACAAGAGCTAAATATTACGAATTGTTATTTCTTTAAATTATTGTTAATAAGTTTGCATTGACTATTTTTTTGGATATCAAATTAATGGAGCTTTGAGTGCCAGGACGCGTTAGCGTTAAGGATCTTCTAGTCTCCTTTGTCGCTTGCATTGACTATATGTATCACGCGCGATTGTGCCGTGTTATAACGGATGATCTGTATACCTGAACGACTAAAATCCCATTTAGCCATCTGAACCTTAACGGGTCAAATCCTGACAATTTCAATTGCAAAATAATGTTAATGTATTCAATGAATGTGTCGGGTCTATAGCACAGTGGTCAACGGCGTTGACTTCCATGTCAGACGTTACGGGTTCGATTCCCAGTCCGAAGGGCACTTTTCAATTGATTTATTGATTTCTGTTTGAATACATGGATGTTTGTGATGTCTAAAAATTCCCTCCCACCATTCCAATCCTTAAATAATAGGGCGTAGCTAGTCCTGTTTTAACCCTATCATTTATATTCCTACCCTCTTTGAAAATAAGAGAGGTTGAGCAAGTGGGTAACAAACAGTTCTCATGTAAAAATTCTCTTGAAATATCTCCATTAGAAGGCCATATAAATAGACATGGGAAAATAATTAAATTCACTGATTTGTCAAATTCATTCCGTCACTTATTCAATTACTAAATTCATTTGAGATTTTTAGTATGGATCTTTATGAACTCTTTCTGCTGAACATAAATTTGAGGAACTTTGTTTTATTCTTTCTGATTTATTTATGTGTATGTTTTTCATTTGTAAATTTATTATTATCGCTTTATTAATTCATTTGTATTCATTGAATGAGAATTATCTCAGACGGCCCTGCACCATCTAAACCTGCGTCCCTTATCGAGAGGCAGAGTGACGTGTTTATCTAGCGTCACGGCGAGACATTAATGAGACAGCCGTCGAAGTGGAGGGGATGGAGCTCCACCAACATTTACCACCACAATCAGTTGAACCACCTCGTCTGCCATCAGTGTTCAGTGACTTGGAAAAAATCGGTATTTTCAACACCAGTTGCTTAGAAAGGCATTCTTTCGTTCATAATATGACCATCATAGTATGCCCAGGATCGCAAATCTAAACTTGCAGCACAGATACGATCGAAAGCTAGGATTTCGAAGATGAAGTCATATTCTAGAATTACATAATATAATGCAATGATATTTAAAGGTGACGTCGTAGTCATCATAAGTCTGAATAATCTAGCCATTATCATTATTATTTATCTATGTAATTTCATTGTTTACGAATTATCATTATATTTTTTTAATTTCAAATGTAATGTTTATTTATATGTTAGTGAAAAGAACTGATCCGTACAGTTAATACGTTTAATTCGAAAACATTGAGGATAGAAAATTTATCCCAAATAAACGGAAATTTAAAACGAAGTGAAAAAAAGAAATCGATAAATCTATTGAAAAAATGCAGTTAGTACTAGGACTAGAACCCGTGAGATTTGTCAAGGAAGCCAACGATGTTGATCACTGCGCCACGACCCGACTCAATTAAATTTACAAAGATTCAAACAGCGAAATAAATATATGAAATAGCAATACATGTATGACGAATATATGTTAAAATAAAATAAAAAATAATAGTAACGTAATTCTTGAAGGATATCAGATAGCTCAGGATTAAAGTTTCAGAAAGATCAAAAAAAAAAAAAAATCAACCAAGAATCAAAAATCTTGAAAATGAAAATTTCGAATGAAGCTCGAGTTAAAAAAATAATGATATTGTTTTAGTAACTATACTTTCTTTGCTTTTATAATACGTCTTAAAACGAAAAGCTATGTTTCCATTTTGCAATTTTGTAACAGTATACCTTTTTAAGCTAAAGTTAATCGCTTATTGCGTTAAAAATAAACAGAAAATATGAAAGTATAGAAAATGAATTTATCGGTTTGTGTTTGTAGTTTTCATACGATGCAAAGAGCTTAGCTTTTTTATGTTTATTTTGAGTTGTATATCATTACATATTTCACCAAAATGTGGACTTGTCGTATATTGCTTTTGGTGATGCATAATATGGGAAACGAAGCCCTTCAAATTCCGGGTACGTCAATGTTGGAACATGAAATAATCCCTAGGGATTACATAACCATGGGCTCGCTCCATCAATCAACTGGCAGGATCGCATGCCACAATCTGACTGAACATTTTTAACATGGCATCACATCATAACCTTTGATTCGTGTAAGTCAACGGATGGCTTACGGCTTTTCAGAACTACCATCATTATTTTGTCGAAAAATTGACCATATTTTGATAAAATAACGGAAAAATAGATATAAACGTCATAATTTGTGTTCGAATTTTAAGCGTACACTAAATCACATTGAACTCTCAGCAAAAAAAAAAATGAGTACATTAAACTGTATATTTTTGAAAGGGGGAGTGTACTGGTCTATAACGACATTTATAATTAAGAAAAAACATTTGTTTAATTGACCAAACCTATCTTAATAAGATTCTTAAAAAAAATCCGTTGGTTTAAGCATTCCTTACTATTATATTTGAATAAAAATAATCTGTTAAAAATGAACAGATAGCCAGTGGCGTGCGTAAGCAGTGACCTTCTATATTTTTTCAATAATTATTCATTTGATAGTAATTATTTCTAAACTTAAATAGTTATGAGTGTCTAATTAAAGCTGATAAAAAACTAAATATTAATGTTAGTATTACTGTATTTGATCTTGTTAACGTTTAATCAAACTGACGAAAATAAATAGTGCGTTTTGGTTAAAGTGCTATTTTTTATTGAAAAAATAAGATTTCACTTCTTAGGCTCGCAACTGGATTCCTGTTCAATTTTTTACACATAAATGTTATTGGAATATAATAACAAGGAGTGCTTTACTCAACTTAGATGGTTTCGATATCTTATTAAGCTACGAACGTTTGTAAATAAATCACTTAATAATTTGTCTTAATTATTAGAGTCTCTGTAGACCGCTAAACTCACCCATAGATCATGTGCATTGCTTTATTTCAGTACAAAAAAACATCAAAAACACATTTTTCATTACATTAATAGCACAGGCATCCAACGAATATGCCGAAATAACAAAAAGTGACAAATAATATTATACACACACTGACATATTATTATCTTTCCTTTCCATCCAAGTATAGCATTTTACAACTTACATTTTAAAACGCTTGGAATTCGAGTACGAAAATGAATATTCCAGATATAAATCCATTTTTTTTTCTTAACAATCAAAAGCAGTGAACGTTTATGTCATATTAAAATAAAGAATATTGATTGTATCACTCTTTATACACATTTTTGATTTTCTTCGGTAATCCAGATAATAAATTCACTGACAATATATTTAAAACACCGTTGATTTATTATCGGGAATAAACACTTGTGAAAGTGTTATTTTTTATCAATTCGTCCATCACATTTTCATCTTGTTCAAAAAATTCGTCGATCATTTTTCCAATGCAGCTTTTATTGCGAGCGTGTAAATCAATTTTGAAATTTCATTTCCCTCTTTCGAATCAAATCGCTTTGAAATCTCGAATGTAAATCGTTAAACAAAATTTCAGTATGAATATCAAATACATAAGTGTATTTTTTAAAAAGTTAATCTTTTGTTATAAATTGATGATGTATTTTTTTCTCGAGTCGATTAGGATTGCTTTTGTTTTAAAAACCTACAATTTATTTGAATGAATTTAAAAATTAAAAATAAGTCTCGTTTGTCAAAAGTTGAATGCAATAATATATTTTTATTTATATTTTAATACATTAAATGCAATTTTTTCATGAATAATATCAATCTATAACTATCATATATCGACACTGCCAAAAAATAAAGCATTAACTCACTTATGATTATTTTGCAGGAGAGTGAAATACAACTTCGAAAAATTCTCGTTTAAAAATTAACAAAAGCATTCATTTATAGACATCAACTACTTGGTGGTGTCGATATTACCTCCTTCGGTTGTTGTAGTATTTTATTTGACTAATATGTGTTAAAATATTAACCACTTTAATAACAAGCGGACACAGGTGTCCGGAACATATGCAAGCAAACACGGATGTCCAAGACATTTAAAAAATCAAATACTTGGTATTCTAATAGAATATAAGCAATATTTTGATGAATATTTGTAGTGCTATCTATACTGAGTCAATAAAGGTTTTTAAAATATCTAATTCGAATGTATATTAGGCAATATTATTTTTCTCAAAAACACGCAGTATCTCTGGGATTAATGATTTATTTGCGCGGTATTCAAACGGTTAAATACACTTTCAATTATTATATTGCATAATAGATAAACGTTGAATGTTACGTCTCAAGCTGAGTGGTTTCTTAATCGGAAACCTTAAAATATTTTCTAAAATCCTTTTGAGGTAAATTTTAAAAAAAATGTGTAGGCCGCTGAAAAATAAATCTACGCAAGGAATATTTTTAAATTTCTCAATAATATCACGTGCAGTCCAACCTGGAATACTGAGTATTTATTACCTAACAGCAAAAATTATATTCAATGGAAATTGAAATATTTCACATTTTTATTACTAAATATTGATAACTAATGTCAGGCAACACATCTTACATATGTTAGCATTATATAATAATACGTGGTAACGGCGTGACTGTTGATAAAATTAAATCATTTTTGTTTTTATCGACAGCGTAAATTATTGATATATTGTTTGATACTACCGTATATGGTAATATATATATTTAATTCACGTCCGCGAGGTATCTCAACATAAGTTTTTCTACGAGAACTGCTTGTTACTTGAAAAATAGTTTGAAAAAAAACCTGTTCCTACTGGGACTCGAATATGTGAGATCCACCACGGAAGCCAACGACGTTGACCACCGCACCACGAGTTCAAAAAAAGAGAGTGTGAACGTTGACTTACAGGGAGTTTTTATAGAAAAACTTCAGTTGATAGACCTGCCTATATATTAAATTTGTAGATAAATATTTTTCAGTCATCTCGTATTTTTTTTTCACCCTTGGTGTGAGATTATTAAATGATAAAAAAACCAGGAATCGCACGAAATTTCAATAGTACAAATATCAATCATGAGGTATGTTCAATTATTGAACTGTATACTATAATACTTCCCCTCTCAGACTCATTATGGAACGTCTCTACATAAGTTGTTTACTAAGAAAATACGGTTATTAAAGAAGGATGGGTAGGAGAGGACCAGTTGTAATGTAAGACAATAACGCTATCTACAATCAATATTTAGGGATAGAAATCACGGTTGGTAAAGAATGAAAACATAGTTTGGTAAAACGATAAGATTGCTACGGTTTCAAGTATCAGCAATATTCATATCAACTGTCATTGAGAATATTTGTACTACCGTACTGGATTCAAATCCAAAAATTTACGTTTGAATTTTTTTTAATGCCTTAATTATTATCTATTGTATAGTTGACATAGTTTTTTTTTCGCCATACAAGTTCTCTGTGAACATATTTCTTTTCATTATATTGATCGTCTCGCAAACACAGGTAAATAAACCATAAAAATGGAAGAGTACTAAATTTGAATAATTCGAATGTCTGATTTTACTGAAGTTTTCCGTACTTTATTTTCAGTGTCATTTTTTGTTCAGATTGGAATCCATTATTTGACAGAATAAAAATCATCGACCATCAGTCGTTCGATTAGTACAGTGATTCTTAATCTTTTGATCGTGATCTGAAATGGGGTCGATTGACATGTTAACTGGGTCGCGGAATATTCTCAACAAAACGATGTTTTTAGCGTAATAACTAGAGCTTTCAATCCTGACAGCCGAAGGGAAGCAGACAACTATCTTTTTGTTTTTTGCATAATTTTTAACAAAATCCGAAACGCTAGTAAAGCGTCGTTCTTCATCATAATAATTAAATAATTGTATTTAATAAAAAAAAGAACTCTAGATACATAAATATTTTTAAAATTTGTTCCTTTTTAAAAGTGTCTGAGATTCATCCCAATTGCCGCTAAAAATTAACACAAATTGAATTACAAACATGCAATTTTTTTAAGACTAATTGTTTAAGCATGGACTTAACGATGAGGTAGGGTTGGTTTCAGTTCACTTCAGGCTCAAAATCATATATTTTTTTTATGATTAAAAATTGAGATCACGTGTGCAATAATTTTTAGTGTAATGCCTATTATTTTTTTATATTAATACTATTTGATATTAAAAAATGAAAAAAAAAATACGATAAATGATAAAAACAATTGTCCCGGGATTTTGCATAATACTGTCTTGAGTAGCACCATGAAAACACTACTCTAATTTGTGTCACGATTCAAAAAAGTTTAAGAAGCGTTGTGTCAGTATATGAAGTAGATTTTACCACAATTCGAGTGAAGTGTAAAAAAAAAACTAGCCCGCACGTGACTCGAAAGCAAATTTCTCGATCGCCCAATAATGGCTTCTTTTCCTTTCTCTGTGTCTTTGAAATTGTTGGGAAAGTTGGGGCCCGATCAATCATTCCGTTAAACGTGATCGCCATTTTTGGCCAGGGGGCGTTTTGCCAGCCGTGCGAAACGGGTTAAGGGCCATCATCAAAAGTTGGCTCGCGGATCTTCTTAAGCAATGCCCGCTCCCAAAAATGAATACCAGGTATTCCACACTACGCAAATTTTACAGGAGACAAAAAAATCTGTCGTCACCATTATGGCATGAATTCTGTATTTTTCGTATTGCATCATTTAAAAATTGTCATTAATCAAACATAATTTGAATGCAATAGTATTTGCTCTGCCTGTGTGGAATAAAAGATATTCAATTTATAAACAAAGTTAAAAAAAAATCAAATGGAAAAAAATGGTTAAAGTCATTTTTGTATTCCGGAATTTTGATAGATAGTATGTGTTAAAAAAATATATTTGAAACTCATTTTTGTTATCGTTGTAGGGTGTGAGGTATTTTTTAATCGTGAGTGATATGTACTCTTGTGTGTTGATGTTTATTTGCTAAATTTCGATTTTTGGAGAGCATAAAGATAACACGGCAAAAGGAGGAAGTTACTTTAAGTATTTTAACCAGGGCTGTGGAGTCGGAGTCGTGAAAAATGAGCGGCTCGATTTTTTTTTGAAAAATATATTCAATGCGTATTTAAACAAAATAGTCAAAAGTGTTAAAATTTTATGCTTGGCCGACTAAAGATGATCTGATGGCATACATATAATTATATAAGTTAAAATAAAATTATCAAAAAAATCCTCGGAGTCGGAGTCTGGGTCGTCTTTCTTTCACGCGACTCCACAGCCCTGATTTTAACTAATGTAAGCTTATTTTGTACACAATTTATATATCGATTTTTAATGTTTTAAAATACTCAAGAGCGATAACAATCTCGGCAAACTATATCGACTTTTGAATGATATTGCGCCTACATATATTATTAGTATGACCGGCACTAGTGACTTTATAAAGAAGTGTAAGAACAATAAAAGCTAAGATAATTAATTGCTTTTCAACACTAACACTGCTTTTTCAATAGCAAATAGTGTGAAAATCGAATAATTTGCAATGAATCTAGTAAGAATTAGCTCGATTCATCTGTTCTGTTTTCGAATGAACGAATCAGTAAGAAATAATGATTATTTTATAATAAACACATAATAACCAATAATACTATTTTTGTAACTGTAGTTAATTTATATATTATTTTGAATTTGATTAGTAGACTTCAAAATTCTCATTAAAAACCTATTTCATATGAGAGTATAAAAGATAGGGGTTTTTTTTATTATCGGTTGCATGATGAAATAATTTCAATTATTGTATATAGAATTTTGACGAAAGGAAAATTAAAGCAGTAAATAAAAATAACATATTCAAACATCAGTAGTATCGGATTACCATATTAGTAAATGAAGAGCGCGCTTGGGGCCTCCGAAACGTAGGGGCTTCAAAAGTAGCTTATATAATGTAACCCATGTAATTTTTGTTCAGATTTTTATATATTTTAAGTATTTTACTTTTCGGACGTTTTTTATGTTATCCGTCAAATAGGGCTTCCAAATCGTATTGCGCCTGGGGTCTAATGTGCTTAATCCACCACTGAACATCGGACAGTGTTAACTCTAGCAATATTGGTACGTTATTGTATGATATGTTTTTTTATTATGTTACTTGATAAAAATTCTAAATATACATCTGATGTTTTTTTTATCAACATGCCTCGTTAAAAATATCACTACTGGTAAGGAGAATACTAAAAAAATAATTATAGTGATGTTCACGTTAATATTCTTGTTAGTAAACGTGTATCATTACTCATATTCATGTCTTACGCATAATCTATATATATAAAACAAAATCGGATTATTTACACTACGTATATCTCGAGAATAGCTGCACGGATTTTAATGATCTTTAATTTATTAATTTTGTCTCCGCCTAGAATAGCAGAATAAGCATTAAAACATATCACGGAGAAGAAATTATGAAGAAAATTAATATTCTCATACAATTTTCAAAGCCAGAACAGTTTTAAATAATGAAAATCTCGTTGTATGCCGATTTCATCCACTAGATGGCAAGTTGTTTCCAAAATTCATTTGTTTCTGCTTCTTTTGCATAGGATTGACTATAAAATAATTTTAAAATTAGAGTATGGATTAGAATAAAAAAATCGATGATATGAAATGAAAACGAAAGAAAATCTGATAATATTGAAATAAGGTTATGTTTATAATTAGGTATGATATTTTTTTTGACAACAATACTACGCTGTTTGCATGAACGTTGCTCTACTCTGAGATGCCACGTTATTACACTTGGAACGCTACATCAAATAAATTTTAACGTCAAAATCAAGGCGATGCGGTTCCTGATCACCCGAACGACTACTGATGCTCTTGGTCGCATTTACACAGTTCGTCCGAAAAATGACGAATGCTTCTACTTGCATATCAACAGCTCAATTTGCTTGAAAATGATACTCATTGGGACATGACAATCGCTGAAGAAATTGTTTCTGAATCTCCAAGTCTGATACGCACATTATTTTCTATCATTATTTTGACATGCTTTCCATCGAATCCCCGTGAACTGTGGAACAAGTACAAGGATGACATGTCCGAATAAATTTTACATCAAATTCGTTTCAGTTCAGGGAATCCCGATCTCAAGATGAATGAAGAGATACATAACCAGGCTTTGCTTTTGATCGCAGACATGTGTTGCCTTATATGCGGCAGTTTAATAGTCAAGTTAGGAATGCCAACGCCATCTCGTGGAATGAACGACGCTTTCAATCGAGAATCGGAACGTGAACGTGAATATGATCCAAATGCATTGAACCAATCAGTTTGAACGAATGTACCACTGTTGAACCCTCAACAGAAGGAAATGTACGATACGTTAATAAAGGCAATTGATGATGGAAATGGTGGCTTATTTTTTCTCGATGCGCCTGGTGGAGCTGGGAAGACATTTCTCATGTCATTGATTATGGCCACTGTTCGTGCGAGATATAAAATTGCTGTAGCAGTTTCTTCATCTGAAATAGCGGCTACGTAGATATAAGGATTCCGAACGGCTTATTCAGCGTTGAAATTGCCGTAAAACCTCCAAGCCACTGAAAAATCGACATGCAAGATTGCGAAACACTCAGCAATGGCCAAATTTTTGGTAGCAAATACAATCATCACCAGGGATGAATGGACAATGGCGCACAAATGCGCATTGGAAGATCTCAATCGAACTATGAAATATCTGCGCAATGACTCAAGATCTTTTGGAGGCGCAATGATTCTACTATCTGGCGATTTCCGCCAAACACTACCAGTCATTCCAAGATCGACCGCTGCCGATGAAATAAACGCTTGCCTCAAATCATCGACTCTGTGGCGCTATGTGAAGAAACTTCAGCTAACGACAAACATGCGAGTTGCATTTCTAAACGATCCATCTGCCGAAGATTTTTCCAAGCAATTGCTGACTATCGTCGGTAACGGCCGTGTTGACGAATCGAACGGATTGATTTTGTTTCCGCCGAATTTTTGCCATGTCGTCTCAACGAAGGACGACTTCATCAACAAAATTTTCCCGAACATCTAATCACAAAAATCACAATTGGTTGAGTGAACGAGCAATTCTTGTGGCTTAGAAAAAAGATGTGGATCATTCCTGCATTCCTTTAAATCTATCGACTGTGCCACGTGAATTACATTATTTCAATGCGAATGCAATTAAAATACTTTTCATTTTTAATTTTGCACATTTATTGAACTTAATTCATTTTGAGTATTCATTTAAACTGAATTTAATTCAACCAATAAATTGACACAACATTTATTGATTCCGAGGCGGTACAAAGTTCGTTGGGTCAGCTAGTATAATACTAAAACAAATTACTGTCTTATTTTAGAACCATCATCGTCGTAACATCATCATTGATATTAAATAATTAAATTTCTTTATAATATGTTGATTTTTATTTGAACTAATACTTAAATAGTAATTTGAGTCAGGACTAATACGATTTAAGTTATAATTTTTAAAAAGCTTTACTAATGATCTTAGTATTACTTCCCAGGTTCCTACCTATACGCTCGTAAAAACGAAAATTTGCAAGAACAATAAGCTATTACTTGTCTAGTCCCACTCTAATACATTTTCAGTTAACATTGACTGAACAATAATCAGTTTCTGTAAAACAACTTCTATTGAGATACTTCATTAAGGTTCCATATGCATCTCATTAGGACTTGACATGCTTTAAAGGATATTTTTTTATTGATCAATGAACTGATAGGCGTAAACAATATTCGTCAGAAAATACTACCGAAGGTTTACTTTGAAATTGAGGGTGGTATTTCCAAAGCGAACATATTCCTCTTCTTGAAAGAAAAAAGTTATGAATAGCGGATTTTAAAGGAGAAAATTTAGAACCATTTTTTTGTGTATACAAGAACCTTAAATCATGCAAGTAGAAAATTCGGTTTCAGTAACATCAACAAAAATATTCCAAATCAAGCAGTGGAAAAAGTGCACTAACAATGGCGATCTTTTAGTAAAACATTAAACAGTTCAAAATAGCTTTTTGGTTTTAAGTATAATTTGCTACGGTAATAACAATAAAAATTATTAAACATCAACACCTTTAAAAGTTTTTTGGCATTTGCTAACAATTGGTTCAAGTTCAAGTGGAATAAGTTCACTTTGAAAAAACACTTCTCAATTTGTATATTATATTATATTTTGTTCAATTTTGTTTTAGCTTAAGAAGTTATTCAGCAGTAACTAAAAAGGTCTCAGAAAATATTTAACAATATATCTGATATCAAAATCCACCATTTATGTACATACTACACAATATGTATCATTAGACATTAAAAATAACGTTGCAGTTATTCAATGTGTAGTCAGACCCACAACCAAGTAGTTTAAATAATATTATCACAATAAACAAAATCGAAAAATCTCACCATTTTGTATAGAAATGAAGGAAACAATCGTGAAAAGCAAGATGGCGACGGTGGGTCGATCCATTTCCACGCTTTGGGGGGTGACAGGTGGGCGGGGCTAACTTCGCACCAACTTTTCCCGCTTTCCACAATGATAAAAACTTCAAGCAAATGTCGCCAACACACTAGTATAGAGTGAGTTTAATTACGTAATACGCATACAATTCACAATTTTAGCAAGCGCAATTATATTTTTTAATTTTTCACCCCGGCGTTTATTTCCGTTTTTTTTTATTTTATTTTTGTTTTCTTTTGAGTGGATATTGGTTTAACCACATATAAAGAAATACATTTACAGTTACGTTTTATTACATTATTTCTCACAAAAATTCAAGATCAAAAACAACTTCAAAAGTTCCTTGAGTAATTAAATTTATTTTTGCAAAAAATATCTTTACACGTTTATAAATAATTAAAGTACACTTATGTTTAATTTATTGACGTTCATTTATTGTCGTAATCACAAGATGTATGTTTTATATATTTTTGTATTTAAAACTTAAATATACGTTTTTATACAAATTAAGAACAGTATCCCCTCCGCCTGTTGATATAACTTATCAGTGTTTTTTTATATAGCAAAATTTTTGACACCCTTATGTTTAAACTAATGTAAAATATTTTTTAAGTACAGAGAACAATAAAAAACTTCTTTTTACGATTCACAATATATATTTTAAAAATAACGTTGGAATAAATTATTATTTAGTAAAATATAAGCACTAGTTAAAATAAAATAATCTTATGAGAAAAACAACAAAATCTTTTTTACTAACACACAAATGTCACAGTTATTCTTATTTTATCCGTACAGTTTTTTTTATTTATTATCATGTAGCACCATTTTATTTCATTATGAAAAATCTGTATTATTTTAATTTTTTTTTAATAATATTTTTGAAGAATTTTGACTGGTTTTCTTAATATACATAATTGGGGTCATCTGAAAAAAGAAAAATAGCAAACATTAGTAAATTACCAAAAAAATATTTTATCTGTAAACAATGAAATGAGGGTATTACTTGTAAGCCCGGCTTATTCCAAAGTTGTTGAAACATGAAACATGGATATCATTTAGTAGATAAAAATATTTTTTCAAAGATTTTTTCACAAACATTGCTTGACAACGTCCAAAATATTGTTCCAATGTAATGTAAGACTAAAAATACTTTTATTTTTTTTTTCTTTTTTCAAAATGAAATACATGTTTCATTTTTTAACCATGCAAGTAATACCCTCAAATATATTTTCTTATAAATTCACAAATAATTGTTAAAATGATCCATGTTTCCTACTGATTTTTTGATAAATATTAGCCATGTTTTTATAAATATGTTTTTTTATAATTTAATTTTGTGTATAAATTTCTTAAAATATAACAAAAGAATAGGTGTACAGAAGTGATGTATAATTCATTTCGAGTACCCAATACATGTTTTTGAAATGATAAATTAGTTAATAATAGAAAACTTTTAACCAGTCAATGAAAATAAAGTTTCAAAATATTATATCTGAAATTATAGAACTTTCCTAAATTTATGAACAGTGTATTCCAATGTTACTGTTAAACTATTCATGTCCACAAAAGAAAAAAAATAATTATGTAGATACTATTAAATGGGATAATTTTTTAAAATATAAATCATGTTTTTTTGGTACAAAAGTATAGTGTACACAATTCGTTAGTTAGATGCAGAACTAGTTAAATTTACTAATATTTGATAGTGTGAAAAGTGACGAACCTTAATTATAATATTTTAACTTAACATTGAAAAGGTAATAATATTTTTGACATTTACACTCGTTTTACATACAATTCACGTAAGTAAAAATAATTCCTCTCCTTTAATTTATATTTCTCTTTTAGTCCACGATGGTAAATTAGTTGTATAATATGAATTTCTAATTTTCATGTAATCAAAGAACTGATCGAATTGTTTCTATGCTAGAGAAATAACAGATTAATCGAAATATGTAGACACAATAATTCGGGAATCTTTATACAATATTTTTTAAGCCACAAAATAAATTGAAGAACGATTGTAATGATTTTAAATTATCAGTTCAATCGTCATTACTTTTGTAAAACTCCAGTATATAATAATTTAGCGAAGCGTTTTGTTATAAAAAAAAAAATAAAGACAGATTTTTTGGCATCAAGCTAAAAACGAAGTTCAATTATCTTTCTTCTAAGAGTAATCTCATAAATGAGTTGTAATATATTTCAACAACAATGAAAGGTCATACAATCATTTTTAGAATAAAGTTCTATCAAAACCTACTCATCGACTTTTCGCCATTGATTAGTTTGAGTTTTTATAGATCACTTTGATTATTAATATCTCTATAATCATCCATTATAGTTAATTAACCTTTGTTATTCTTAATACGAAAAGTTTCATTATTTATTATCATGGATGAAATCAAGAGAAGGCTGTAGCTTAATCCGTCCTTGACCTAATTGCAGCATATTTTATCCCGACCTCAAATACTGTTCAAGCGGATGCAATATTTTTCAAGGAAGTGATGCACTAACTTGTATAAGTATTCTGTTTCTTCAGAATTCAAAGTTATTCTATCTTGATAATTCACACGTGCATAAAATGCTAATTCTATGCTTTAGAAATGAAAACAAACGTAAATTGTGCTCGTGTTGAAATTATTCAAGTTTTTTGTAAGAAAGCCTGATAAAGTTTGATGAAAAGATGAACAAAAAATAATATATGATATGTATTTTGTTTTGTTTTTCTTCAAACCAACATTCAAAATGTAATAAATTAAAATAGTTTAAATAAAAAACACCTCACATATATTTTACCATTTATTTGTTAATTAAATGTTATTTTTTAAATTGTAATGTTTAACATTTTTTTTGTTGAAATTTATCGAGGCGAAATAAAACCGAAATCAATATTACCATAAACTTCAAAAAATATAAAGTGGACGATAACAGTACAAGACATAGATGAGCAAGAGTTGAAAAGAAACTGAAATACACTGATGGTGATGATGGATATTTTATTGTGAAGCAAAATCGATCAAATGCTCAAAAAAAAAATGTCTACATTAATCAGTTTTTACTTGCATATCAGTCAGTGGAATTGTGGCGGTCCATCGATTTTTTATGTGTATACAAAAACATTACTATCAAATGTGTGTTTGTTTATATTTTACATGTTTTTATTTTTTTACCGGTCCGGAAAGGTTGGAATACACTGTTATAATATAGATATGATCGGATAAGTGGTAGGGAAATTAAGACATAACACTCGTACCTTTAAACAGAAATGCATAAATCGATTGAAAAATCTGTCTGTATTAAGATTTAATGCCTTGAGCTACGTAACTGACGCCACTAGACCACGGACCCTTATTTTACTACGATACTAATTTGAAGTACATAGAGCTTTTTTATTTTTTTTTATTCGATAAACTTTTTTCTTTTCTTTTCTGCATCACACCGAAGATGATATATTCTCAATGATACAGTTAAGATACATTTTATTTAGGTACAATTTGAAAGGCAACAATAAATAATAATTACAAATATATAGATATTAATAAAGGTTAATTAAATACAAAGAATTGGTATAATTACAAGTACAAAAAAAAACAATTAAATAATAATAAGCAAGAATGATAGTTAATGGGACTAATAAACAACTTTTAATTTTGAGACAGATGTGATAAAGGATTGAATGGTGAGGGGCAGGGAAGGTAAACTTTTTCTCCAAAAGAAGTAGCAAATTTCTTGAAGTGACAGAAATTTTCTGAAGACGAAACTAGATCTGGATGCCCGATAGGACCATCAAGATTATTTCTATATGACAAAAACAATATACTTCTTTCTACTGACATAATCGGACAATTCCAGAGAATATGCTCTGAATCTTGATTACTGTCACCACAAGGGCAGTGTGGGCTAAGTTTGATTTTAAATTTATGTAACTTGGCATTAAATGCACCGTGTCCGGTGATAAATTGTGAGGTCCAGTGATCCGGAGAGAGCCAGGTTGCATTCTGACGAAAAGCAATATCTGGGAAAAATAAATAGGTAATTCTACCACGAAGGGACTTTGACCATCGACTTTGCCAAGTAGTTAAAACGGTTAGTGAGCAGAGTTTTTTTACTTTAACTTTTAAAAAATCCTGTGAATCCAATGGGTGAAAATTTGTGCGACCAATTTGCGCATGGTTTCCCGTGCAAAAGATGATGAATTGCAGCTTGTATTTGGACCTCTAGATCCAATGGATTAAGTCCTAACATTACAGGAAGATATTCTGTTGAGCAAGTTCGGTAAGCTTTGGAAATAGCCAGAAGGGGAAACCGTTGTCCCCGAAGAAGTATTTGACATATTTCCTGTCGTTGGGTACACCTATATGCCCAACAACTTGCAGTATGACACGCAATCCCAAAGAAAATAGACATAGAGCTAATAAAAACATTACTCTGAGAAAGCTGAGGTAAACTCCAATAGCAGTTCATGTTCTCGCAGACATGGCTAAAAAAATTAGATAACCGATTAATTATATTAATACGCGATTTGCTGCATCAATTTTGAAAAAACTTAATATCATAACTATTAAAAAAAGAATCGTTTTGTTTTTGGTTAAAAATCTATTCGGCCAATTTTATATTGCATCAATTTAGACGCTTCTTTTTGTAATAACCTGGAAGACGATCTACAGTTGAAATCTAGCACAAGGATTGTTTGCCGCGCGTTATTGAAAGAGTCGACCGCTCGTCTGTCATTTTCTTCTCTTTGTTATTTATTTTCCTATAGAAACCTCTCGGGGAAAGCGCTAACTACTGCCATACGGTAAAGCAACAGTTTTAAAAGCGAAAAAAACAGTCTATATGCTCCGCATATCACACTAAAATATATAGATCATTTGTTAGACATTTAGAAAAAATCTAAATTGGAGTTCAATATGTAAAATTTGTCGACCTATCTACTCCAGTTTCGAGTATCAGATAATTAAAAAAATGACACCAAAAAAATGCTTACTCCGATAAACTTTTAGAGATTTTAAAAAAATGGTATTGTCTGGTACATTACACGGATATTTCTTAATATACTCCTACTGAACCTGATCTAAGTATCAAATCTGTTAACTGTTGATAAAATGTATAAAGCTTGGACACAGATGAATAATACTTGATTTATGGTAATCATTGCTTTTCCTAATAGTCTCTCAAAACGGGTTATTTGAAGCTGTCTGACTAATGAACTAGACCAGGCGTGGTAATCCTGCGACCTTTTGACTACTCTGGTGCGGCCTTTTGGTACTTGATAAGCCAATTCTGTTATTTTTTGTAAATTCGTCATTTGCTTTCACACGCCTAAAGAGTCCCATTTTTCGGAACGATTAAAAAACTGAATGTGTCGCTATTGAGATTTGACCCCACCGACATTGCAACTGAATAAGATGAGCGCCCAAGACCGTTGACCATTCAGCTACAAAATGTACACTTTACTTTTTCCACAGAAAACGAAAACTTCAGTGACGGTATAACATAATGTTTTATATTGGATGTAAAAAAATCTATTTTCCCGACATATCGATCGTCTTGTTCAGGAGTGACGAACCTTTTCTTTCCTAAAGGCCACATTCATTTATTTGATTCAACATAAGGCCGCAGTAAACATTGACACTAGGGAATCTTTGACCGGCGATTTTGAAGCAATTTCATACCAATTTCTAATGCCCAGAATTTAAGGATTTCTCCAAATTACCAGCGCGGGAGCATTTTTTTAGCTCTTCCGTGTATCATTTTCTCTCATTGCGAGAGAACTGATCCCGGAATCACAGAATTGTACTGGATCCCGGAATTGGATACCTTAGTATCAAAACGTAATAGGTTAGAAATGGTGTAAAATATTTTTGTATTTTGCAAAAAATATATGCTGTACATAAATACTTTGATGTTTCGACGTGAGTGAAAAATTATATTGTTAATTAATTATTTTATCACTTCGTTCATTTGGAGCTAATGTTTGCAGGTGTTTTACACATGTTACAATCTATTTCGCGTATTCGACGAAGCATTGATGCTTTCAACGCTTAAAAATCGCATTTTCGTAAACGTTTCGTTAACGTAAACGAAAATATGTAAGAAATATTTATTTTCCAAAATTTAAAAAAAGCAAAAAACATCATTTGATAGCAGTCATCGCCATCCATTAAAATGACTAAACATTCCCTGTTGTTACTTTTACCGCTAAATAATTTTACTTCCCCTAGTCGGAAGGCGGTATTACCATGGCATTTTCATAATGAAGAAGTAAGAAGCCGATGAAAAGTCAGTGAATGAAGATACCCTAAATCCGTTAACATAGATAATGCATCCGTGAAGATAAAATCACCCTACGCCTACCCTGTTTAATGGATTCGCTTTTAAAGTAAAATATAGTAGAAAGACAGGACTGAATTGAAAACAAAATTTAAAAACATTGTTAATTTATATTAACGTCGTTATGGGAGTAAAACCAGCTGTAGTAATAATTAACAATTCTATTTAGTAAATTGATGTTAAATAATATTACATACATATTATTAATCTCTAAAAAAAATGAATTGTCAATTTGTAATTGCTGAGTAGGGGATGCGCCTGAATTTATTTTGAAGATTCAAAACTGTTTTTATATAGCAAAAATATATAATTTTGCATTTTATTATTTCTGAATAATTCTTTTTCGCATGGGTAGTTGGCATTTTATTTACTCGAAAACAATTGGAGAAAACCCTTTTAAACAAATAACGGATATTTAAACAGACACGAATGATGTTTTATATCCGATAATTGTAGTTAATCTTTCATTTTTATCACACTTTCATAAGATACAATTAATAAAATACGTTTGTTGTATCCTATTACTTTGACAGGACAGTACTTTTACTAAGCCAATAAATAATGTTATTAAAAAAGAGAATATATGACTATTATGTGGACAGAAATACTTTTCGATTCCACCAAACAAATGACTCATCTAGGGTTTGAAATACTGAACGAATATATCAATACAGATATTGTAGTATTTTATATTAAATACCGGTATTGCAAACATCAATACCGGTATTAAAACAACAACAAAAAGTGATCGCAACATCGGGCGAATAAATAAAAATCGGTATGTTTAGACGAGTGATTTTCACAAATAACTTACGTTTTCTTAAAATAATTTTACATCGTTTTGAAGGCATATTATATTCAAAATCATGTTAATATTGACACTTAGGGATCCGGGATCCCGTTCAATTTTCTGATCCCAAAATCCCGGGATTGAGATGGCCGCGATCCCGGGATTGAGGAATTTTGAGCAAATCCCGAAAATTTACACGAAATTGGCAAATTCAAGATTTTAAATTCTTCGGTGAGCTAAAAAAAAAAACAACGAGTTTCCGTGAGATTCTGGGAAAAAGATATACCAAATCGGGGACTTCAAATTCCTCGGTGAGCTAAAAAAAAAAACTAGGTTCTGTGAGAATCCAAGGAAAAATTATAGTGAATTGAGGATTTCAAATTCCTCGGTGAGAAAATCTCAATCCCGGGATTCAAAGTTAATCAATCCCGAAATCCCGGGATTGAAAAAAGGCTCCGGGGTTGGATACCCTAATTGACACGACACTTTAAAAATATTGAAATTCATCGCGAACAATTTTATTAAAATACGTGGTGGTTTTTATTGATTATCAATTTTCAATACCCAAATAACGATATTTTTCCATTTTTACCATGAATACCGGCATTCCGGCTTCGGTATTATTCGGTATACCGGTATTGCAACCCCTAGTCACGTGAAGTAACGTTAATTAGTAATACGTATTTTTATTAGTAAATTTAGCGCTTCAGACGTTAAATCACTAAAGAGTGACCGATATAGCAGATAGCATATAGCAGAGATGGCCACACTTTTTTTTTCTGAGATTAATTTTACTTGCACTCCTCTAACCCAACAGCTATCCTATTCGTTATTTTTATATGGAAGTATCCAGTGACGTACCAAACTTTAAGCGTATCTTTATTTTTCCCTTGGCTGGGAGTGTCTTAGGAGCAACTTTCCAAGTGTTAGTCTAGAAGTGACTAAGCGATAAAATTATTGATGTAATCTACTGATACCGCTTATAGTTCTACCATGAGAGAACAAAAAAAAACACATGTTATAGGTCCGCGATCTACAAAAACAACTTCGCGATTGACATACCTGTTACAAATTAATAAGTTGTGTCGATGTACTACCATAATACACGACAAAAAGATAAAGTTGCAATAAGCTGAAAATAAAAAAAATGTATAAATTGAAATTCCCGAAAATGGATGGATGTTTTTTAAAAATGTCAATACTATTGTTCACATAACTCTGAAGTTCAAATAAAAAAAATCTAAATACGCTACTACCTTCGTCATCGTGAACCCCCGTATTTTTTATGCTATGTGACAATAAAGGGTGGACAGCCACGTGACTCTATAATGAAATCCCTGTCGTTAGACGAAAGTAATAATGATCCATCTTTATATTTATTCGATGGAACGGGGAGAATCCGTTTTATATAATTGCCACACTGAATGATGACGTCATAAATTTTATTTTATGGATCTTAATAATTTGTTGCATTTATTATGCAATTATTTTTAATAACTTTTCTCTGCAAGAAAAATAAAATAAAAAAACCTCACGTATTGTAGCGTGCTATTACATTTCTACTAGTTTTACAAAAATAATTCTTATAAATTGTACAATTAATTAGTGGCATAATAATACTTTCGAGCCACTTTTTAAAAAAGGAAATTTTAAGACTGAAGCGCCCGATTTAAGTAAAAAAATTCCGCCAAATATTTAAAACTAATATTTAAAACAGAATCAATAAGTGTTGTGTTAACCTGATAACTTGAAACATGATGACTACCGAGCCAACCTTTAGTTGTAAATTGTGCGGTGGCAAGCCAGGCAGATCCAATGAGTTTATAAAATCAGCTGAATAGTTGGTTGCTTCGTCTTCGTTTGTTACACGGTTGATAGTTTTGAAGCAATGTAGTAGACCAACGATTTGATTTTGAATTGTGAAGCTTAAATGATCCACATCTTTGTTCTTCGCCGCAAGAATTGCTCGTTCACTCAACCAATTGTGATTTTTGTGATTAGATGTTCGGAAACATGTCCTTCTTTGAGACGAAAATTCGGCGGAAACGAAATCAATCCGTTCCATTCGTCAACAGGAACACAGTCGTTACCGACGATAGTCAGCAATTTCCTGGAGAAATCTTCGGCAGATGGATTGTTTAGCAATGCAACTCGCATGTTTGTCGTCAGCTGAAGTTTCTTCACATAGCGCCAGAGTCAATGATTTGAGACAAGCGTTTATTTCATCGGCAGAGGTCAATCTTGGAATGACTGGTAGTGTTTGGCGGAAATTGCCAGATAGTAGAATCATTGCGCCTCCAAAATATCTTGACACATTGCACAGATCTTTCATAGTTCGATTGAGTGCTTCCAATGCGCATTTATGCGCCATTGTCCATTTATCCCTGGTGATGATTGTATTTTCTACCAAAAATTTGGCCATTACTGAGTGTTTCGCAATTTTGCAAGTCGGTTTTTCAGTGGTTTGAAGATTTAACGGCGATTTCAACGCTGAATACGCCGTTCGGCATCCTTCTATCTGCGTGGCCGCTATTCCAGAAGAAGAAACTGCTACAGCAATTTTTTATCTCGCACGAACAGTGGCCATAATCAATGACATGAGGATAGTCTTCCCAGCTCCACCGGGCGCATCGAGGAAAAATAAGCCACCATTTTCATCATCAATTACCTTCATTAACGTATCGTACATTTCCTTCTGTTGAAGGTTCAACAGTGGTACATTCGTTCAAAAGTGATTGGTTCAATGCATCTCGATCATATTCACGTTCACGTTCCGATTTTCGATTGAAAGCGTCGTTCATTCCACGATCTGGCGTTGGCATTCCTAACTTGACTAACAAACTGCCGCACATAAGGAAACATATGTTTTCGATCAAAAGCAAAGCCTGGTTATGTTTATCTTCATTCATCTAGAGATCGGGATTCCCTGAACTGACACGAATTCGATGTAAAATGTATTCGGACATGTCATTCTTGTACTTGTTCCACAGTTCACGGGGATTCGATGGAAAGCATGTCAAAATAATGATAGAAAATAATGTGCGTATCTGACTTGGAGATTCAGAAACAATTTCTCCAGCGATTGTCATGTCCCAATGAGTATCATTTTCAAGCAAATTGAGCTGTTGACATGCAAGTAGAAGCATTCGTCATTTTTCGGATGAACTGTGTAAATGCGACCAAGAGCATCAGTAGTCATTCGGATGAGCAGAAGCCGCATCGCCTTGCTTTCAACGTTAAAATTTTTTCGATGTAGCTTTCCAAGGGTAATAACGTGACATCTCAAAGTAGAGCAACGTTCGTGCAAACAGCGTAATATTGTTGTTAAAAATTATCATACCTAATTATAAACATAACTTTATTTCAATATTATCCGATTTTCTTTCGTTTTCATTTCATATCATCGATTTTTTTTATTCTAATCCATACTCTAGATTTAAAATTATTTAAAAGTCAATCGTACGCAAAAGAAGCTGAAACAAATGAATTTTGGAAAAATTGCCATCTAGCGGATGATATCTGCATACAACGACATTTTCATTATTTCTAGCTGTTCGTCATTTGAAAACTGTATGAGAATATTTATTTTATTCATCATTTCTTTGCCGTGATATTTTTCCGATGTTTAAATGCTTTCTGCTATTCTAGGCGGATACGAATAAAACAAAGATCATTAAAATCCGTGCTTCCATTCTCGAGATATACGTGGTGTAAATAACCCCACTTTGTTTTTTATATATAGATCGTGCAATTCGGAACTGTTAAGCTTTTATACCAACTGTATGACCAGTGAAATTTCTGTTTTTCTGAAGCCTTCAAAGGCATGTATTACTTTGAGGAAATTTAATATCTTGTGATAAATGGCACGTACAAAATCTGTGAAAGATATACCACTACTAGATTGTAGAATACTAGACTTTATGAATATTTTTTTAAAATTTCCCTAACGGATAAGAGCAATTATTTAATATGCATCTATGATATTTTTGATGGATTCGGCGGTATCTTTGTGTATGTTGATTTTTAATATTAATTTAAATTTGATAATTTGGTTACTGTTATTTAAGAAGTATTATCAGACAGAAAGGTTCGTATGATTCTTCTTAAAGAGGTGAAACAATTTGTAACACAACAACTGGAGTAACAAAGTTATCAAAATTAAATACATATCGAATGTGGAAGAGAAAAAAGACGTAACCAACACTTAAGAAATTTTATAGGAGAAGCAAACAACCGTTTTTGATGATTTTGGCCCAAATACAAATTATGAAATACACACATCCCCTAAGCGCATGGAGACTGATAACCTGGTTTTTAATTGACTTATCTAATATTTATTTAATATTTTTTTTACGATCACAATTTTCGCAGGCCCTTATTTTTTCAATCATGAAAGCTAAATTAAGATACTTATTCGCCTATTTAGCTAACATCCTTTTGATCGAACGTCTATCAAATTGTGTACATTGTGATTATCGAAAACAAACTGTTTTGAAAAAGCTGTGGGTCATGTCCTTTTTCCTTTCCACAGGTGATATGGTAATATAGTAATGATAATAGAATCACTCCATAAAAAAGTGGGCTCAGACTGAAATGCTTCTAACTCACAAACTACATTAGTTTTCAAATTACATGGTCGTATTTTTTTTACATTTGTATCTTCGACAAATATAAATACACTAAATGGGCCAACGGGTAAGTAAAAATAATCGTATTTAAGGACATCATGTAAAATATGTACCTTAATCAAATGTGATAAAGAAAGTCTATTATTCTGAGCTATAATTAAAAACGCTGAGATTGATGTTAAAAACAACCCAAAAGAAATATAATAATTAATAGGAAAGAAATTTAACCTGACACTCTCAGATCAGTCTTCATTGTTCCATCTTGGGACCACATGACCTCACAGCTGGATTGTAAATATGTCAGAGAATATTGAATTTGTATTGTCTGACAGAACCTGGTCTTCTCTGCCTTATGTTTATTCAACTTTTAATTGGAAATAAATACATCATATTATCGTTTATACATAGTTCGTTGTAATTTTCATTATTAACGGTTTAATTAGTAAATTGTTGATGTATATATAATACAACAAATATGACTAAGACGTTGACATAATGTAACATTTTGGTATGAGGTCTTTGTCAAATGAATAGTATATTATATAATATAACAAGCTTTTCATATTCTACTTGGCATTTTACTGCATGTTAATTAAAAAGCTTTTACAATACTGCAACTTAACTTGAGGCGTGGGCAGATTGGCAAAGTCATTAAAAATGTGTAATTCACAAAGAAAATTTGATTGAAAATTGAAAACAATAACTCATATGAAAACGAAAACGTTTTTATCACCTTACGGTCTAAATTAGCGATATTGTATGTTACATATGAAAGTTGATTTAGGCGATTTAGGTGATTTTTGTTTATTTAATATGTAAAAAAATAAAAATATTAAATTACACAAGATTTTTTAACAAAAAGACATACCCTGTCTTCCAAAATTTTAACACTTTTCCTTTATCCGTTATTGAATTATAGATTTTCATTATTTTTTGACATAACGAAAGAAGCTTCGAATCCATGTTTTTTTCATATATAAAAAAATGATACACCAAAGAGAGAGAAGTACAATTTTACAATTATACCGCGACATTTTTTTTTTGCCAAAACATTGTGTATTTTAAAACGTTTCACTGTATTTTTGCTATGTTTCGAATATTTAGCTTATTTTTAGATGTTATAATATTTATTTATAATTTCATCGGTAAATATTTTTTGATTAATAAAACGTAACAACACATTTCTAATGAAGACATAACTATAACATGTATATGTTCAAAAAAATCGTTTTCCTTCATCAATTATTTATTTGTTAAATTTCTGTAAATATAAGTGTAAGATTTTTTTAAATTGCAAAAAATAGCATGAAGAATTGAAATAAATAATAAGTTTATATTTTTTAAAAAATAAATGATTCGTTGATGCTCTAAAAAACTCAGATTTTCAACAATTTCAAACTCAAATGATCACTATTTTGTTTCAATTATGAATTAGAAGATAATCGCAAAATATATTGCGTATTCAAAATGGCGAAACATTTAGTCATAAAACGTAAACTGTATATCCATGAAAATTGTATTAATTATAACAAAAATATGTTGAGCACAATTAAATAAAAACGATGTTTTTAAAATTTGTCACGAAATATTTGTTACGCAAATTTGACACTTTTGCACAGTTTTTTTAATATCAAGTAATATTTCACTTATAATTAAATTTCATGTAAAACATATAAATAAAACCACATTTCAAACTAATTTTCTAAGAAAAAAACATATTGAGAAAATTGGGGTGAATCAATATTATGCTGAATTAACCAACAAAAAATATATTTTGCGCGGGAATTTGAATTCATTAGTTCTTGTAGTTACATAAATAACCATACAATTTATTTTACAAGCAATTATTGCTTAAAAAAGATTTTGACTAACGAAATTTATATAACGAAATCCATTTTTTAAATTTATTATAAAGAATTGAGCACAGCATTACAATAATTTGATAATCAAGTACTTTAAATTCATAAACAAAAAAAGAAAAACACAAAATTTATATTTTAAATATGGAACAATATTGTATAAAATATCTTAAGGAATTATTAGCTGAATATATTAGAATTATCTATACAACGGTTTTGAAAACTGTAATGAATCGTTATTTCGTAAAATACTTATTAAAAGATAGTCCTATGCAAATTTGAAATTTGAAATATGGAATAATGAAATATTTCAGCCAATATGTATTGTCAATTCATACAGACAATTGAATTTGGAACAATGTATTGAATGTAGCTGTGAGTTTTTGTGATGTTTTATATACATTAATATATTAAGAGATAATATTAATTATTTCTCACGTGAAATGTAACTGATATTGAATTATTTGGCGGGAATGCTCCACCCACGAGCGCCGGGGAAAAACTGAGCTCGACGAAGGTGCCCGGCTAACGAATACACCCGAAAGAATACGATGTTGCCCGAGACGGCGTGTGAAAGTGCCTCGATTTTCTAGTCGGCGTCTGGGAAAGGTTCTTCGGCAGGATTTTTTACTTATCAAATTATAGTGCAGCTTAAAATGTATTAATGATGATATTGAAAAATAAAGAAAATCATATTCTTTTCTTGGATATTATTAACGAAAAACTTCACTACAAAATATATTTTTTTAAATTCATTCGATATTTTTATTTCTTGAAATGAAATCAGCTATCATGATTTTTAACATAATATGACCTTATAACTTACAAACCTGTATTTTTACAGTTGTCACATAGCACTGTCTGTCAAATATATATATATATTTTCCATGTCTGCTCCCAATGTGGATCATATGGACTCCTAATGGAGTTTATCTCAACAGAAGTGTTTCTACGAGAACTGCTTGTTACTCAGTTGCTCAACCTCTCTTTTTCCAAAGAGAGTAGGGAATAGAAGGAAAGTGCTAGGACAAGACTAGTGGTTAACTAATCGCTCTCGATATGCCCGTTCATAGGATAGGATGGATGGGAGGGGGGAATTCAAGACATCACAGACATTCATGCCTTCGAACAGAAATTCATAAATCGATTGAAAAATCAATTTATAAAACTTCCCGTACTGGGATTTGAACCCGTGACCTTCGTAGCGGAAGCCAACGACGTTGACCACTCGACCACACAGGCGACTTATATATGTATAAAACACAGGCGTAGTAAGTACTAAAAAAGTTATCTGAAATTACAAAAAATTAAAATAGCGATTTTTTTATCAAGCGGACGTACCATTGGCAGACTTTTTTCTAAATTTAGAAAGTTCTTAATTTTTTTATATATATATTTTGATGATAATATATTTGATGATAATGATGATTATATATTTGCAGATACCTATCACTCCGTCATATTTTCTTTCAAATATAAAAGCATACCATAGAAGAATGTTACAAACAATCTGTATAATAATCAAGTTAAAGCTTGACTCTAAAATAAATGATATTTGTAGTAAATCGCTTTCACCAATGACTGCAAACTGGGAAAAAACAGTTATCGTAAAAAAACTTCTGTTAAGATAAACTCCATTATGAATCAATATGTTCCACATTAGAAGCAAACATAGCTTGATAATAAAATTACAATGTACACATTTTTAAAAAATCAATTGTCAATTTGCTTAACCGTCGTTATCAGTTAATAAATATTATTACTGCAGCCAATTGATATGGTTCTGCTGTTTTCTCAACCCGAGGATGAAATACATGTGCAGACAATTCTATCGATACAAGCATTATTTTTCATTAAATATCTCATCCCGCTTAAGTCTTCTTGATTTTCACTGTATCTGTAAATGAAGATAAGTACCAAAATTACAATTAATTTACGTAAAAAAGTGTACTGTTTAACGACTGATTTGTGAATCTACGTCTTCTGCATATAGAAAAGACATGATTTAAAAAGAAATACTGACCTTGAAATGATTCTTAAATAAATTTTCAACTGATTTTGGTTTAGTAAAATCAAATGTATTTTTTCAAAAATATTTGTGAAAAAATGAACCATCTTTATTAATTAATGTAATTTGAATAATTTTTACAATTTTACATCAATCCGAATAAAAATATCACATTCAACTGAGACTCTTCCTTTTGAAATAACTTTCACACGTTAAAAATAACTTTGCAAAATTGAAATATAAAATTTATCAAAAACATATTTTCAACATGGCGTATCACAAGTGGTCTACTTTCTGCTCAATCGCAAAGCCTCCACCTTCGCTATCTGTCACACTACAAAAGAGAAAATATTCTACGTGAATTCGAATCTTTGTTCGCGCTTACCTCGTAAAACAACTGCCCATTTGTGTTTCTTTTTAAGCAGCCAATGTTCCTTTTCCCATTTTTATATTATACAATTTTCTTTGCGCGCATTCGTTTATGGTGTTCGTTATTCTAAATTTGAACTGGGCACATTTATTTTATTTGTTCAAATCAAAACGATAAAAAGACTAAGATTGATGTGTGATTGATGTCAATGTTTTTTAAATAAGATGTGATGTTATAGAATTTATAACTTTTGCAATATCTTATGTAAATATAAGTAATTCATGTAAAATTCTTAGTTTAAAAGTGTTTTTATTTTCATTGCGTTCTCTAATGAATCACGCCTTTTCCGTGACTGAATTTATCGACAAAAAAACATGTGAATGTCCTCTAACTAGTTCTCGTAAATAGACAGCGTCAATGGCATCGGATAGTGTCTAATGCGCTGTTATTATAAAAAAAATCGATCTTGTTTATATTTTAACACACTCTGCCAGCGATTGGAAACCAGTGACCTAATACCGATTCAAAATGACCCACATAAATGTTATCATTATTTTTTTTGAATATATGTACATATGTAGTCACAGAAAAAATATCTAATGGAATTGAAACTTGATAAGCGATCAATAATCGTCCCTGTTTCAATTAATTATATTATTTTTTGAATTTTTATCGAATGTGTATATATTCTTTGAATATTGTTATATTGTAGATTGTTTTAACTTTTAAAATTAAACATAAACCTGCCAATGTTGATGCCGCGTTGAATAACTTTTTTTTTCTTATTTTTGTAACTCCAGATTACCCCATAGTTTTCTACCAGTGATTTTAAAAAAACTATTGTTTTAGGTTTGTATATGTCAAATTAAATAAGCCAAAGTTTTTCTGCTACACTTTTTTAAAATACTTTAGAACTTTTTTTGTAAAAACTTGTATAATATTCAGAAAATTGATAATATGATACAATCAACTAATTTATTAAGTAGAAACGTTCCTGCTGGGAAAATGAGAAATGCCTCATACCTTACACTTAAAATTCTTTATTTTATCATGTTTTGACATTTATTAAATATTTAAGTTTTTATATCAACTCAAACAAAATATCTTAAATAAACATACAAAAGTGAGTAAGTGTTTTTGTTATTTTTTTTTTAAATCTACAGGTTCGTATGTCGTGGTATTATGGATTTATGATATTTTTAGTCGTGAAAAATTGAGGTTTTTTTTTATTATTCCTTAGTTTAATTGACTGAAAATCGCTGACAAACAAGTATGTAATCGTCTGACGACCTTTAATTATATGTAAATAGCATATTTGTCTCATTGTTCGAAAAAAAAAGCGAGAGTATGTACTTGATGATTGAATAACGCATTTTGTAGAATTATTGATATGTAAATTTTGAAGTGTTCTTTTTATCAAGGAATAAAAACTTTATTAGAATTATTTTTTCTCTAATTATTACCATGCAATAAAAGGTGCCCCATCGCTGAAATAATGTGCTATCGCGACAGCTCAGTTCTGTTGTGCGTTGAACTTGGCCGAAAAGAGGAAGGTTAGGTAGGCATATCGTAGCGAGTTTTATATTAGAAAGGCATATTTAAACAAAACACCACATCTTCGAACGAGTTGCTTTTTCGATGTCGCGTCCTCATTATTCATTTCTCGTCCGTTCGTCACCGCAACGCCCCGAGGCATTACGCTTGGAACGTGCCTCTAAACTTAATATTCAATAAACACAGATATATTTTAGTACTATTGATAGCACCTGTATTTTAAAATTCGATTTGATCGTGATCTTAGATACTCGTATATTTTTCTAAGCGATTGGGTACCCGATGTGGATATTTTTTTTAATAGACATTTAATGAGCGGTCGAAGAAACCGATTTTTAATGTTGCAGTAGTCACGTGATCAAGGTACAGTACTGAGAATTTCATTAATTGATTTATGTTCAAAAGCGTACACGCATGTGATAACCATATCCTTTCACAAAAATCCAATCCTAAAACACGGCGTAGCGAGATCAATTAAATAATTGTCGATGGATTCGGCGGTAACTTTGTGGAATTTAATTTTAATATAAAATAACTAAGATTATTTCACGTGTTGTGCTACAAACTGTGACACGTATTTCGCCTCTTTCAGATGCATCCTCAGACAATCTTACTTTCACAAATGCTTGTTTAAGTACGAATAATTTTAATTTTACTATTCTGATATATTATAAAAATAAAATAAAACGGGAGGCAAGGAGGGGATGATAGAAAAACTAGCAAACAATAATGGTAAAACAAATGCCATTCACGTTAAGAAATGATTAACTGATGAGTTGCATCAATTAAAAAGGGGTTAAACTATTGGAAAATAAATTTAGCAGTGGCGAACAACCTATTTCATTTAAGATATTATTTAATTAAAAAGGGGTTAAACTATTGGAAAATAAATTTAGCAGTGGCGAACAACCTATTTCATTTAAGATATTATTTAATCAAAATGCTTTATTATTAATACTTTTATATAAATTTATATTATTGTCCTAGTCTCATTTTTATACCCTTAACCTATTCGATAAAGCAGTACTCATAAAAAATACGGTGTGTTGGTCTTTAAGTAGTTTATATTGTTATCATATATTGAAAGTGGGCAAGGTATATTTGGAACCGTTTTAGCCGAATTTTTATCTAGATGTGCGAATATCTCTTCTTCTTTTATCCAATCCTGAAAAACCAGGACGTTACAAATAGGGTTTCCAACCCCAGGACCCCAGATCCCGTCCAATTCTGTAATCCCAAAATTCCGAGATCGAGACCGTACCAATCCTAGGATATCGGGATTGAGAAAATAAAAAAAACTAGTCACGCTGGTAATTTGGGCAAATCGATAAATTCCATAGTTTTTGAAATTGGATTGAAAAATCACATGATTTCATTTTGTTAATCTCAAATTGTACACGATTTTATGTTGGGTATTTAATCCAAAATCCCGGGATCAAAAAAAGGGTCTGGGATTGGATACCCTAGCTACAAATGATAGGAGAGGGATTACTAAGCAACTAGAACTTCCTAGCCCAATAAGTATATCTCTAAACTCTTTGAAAAGGGCTTCTAAGCGACTGACTTCAAACCAGTTTTTGAAAAACATCTTCCCTCAATAAGTTGTTGACAACGATTTTTACCGCATGGAATACAATATTTAGGATAATTAAATTCGTAAAGTATAGTTTCATATTAAAAATAGCACTATTGAATGACTTTCAATTCCTCCATAAACTTTTTGATCACTGTGTAATCAAAAATATGGTCAAATAAACCGCTTTTACAAATCTAATAAAATAATCTATAGACATTTTTTCAATTTTTAAGAAAAAAAAGAAAATCGACTCAGGAGTCAGGACCACTGAAAGCATTGAGTAAACCTTCACTTTTAAATTAAAAAAATAATAAGGAAGGCTTAAATTACTATAGATTTCAGTATTATTGTAGACTACGTTAAAAAATACAAATCTTTATTTCTGATAAAAAAATCACACGCAGCTGAAAAACTTTGATGACATTAAATTTCACAAGAGTTATATCATAATAAAAAATATAATAGTTATCGCGATGGCGTAACGTCGAAACAGAAAACAAAAAGTGTTTTAAAAAAATCTCGGGGAACTAGGGGTTTTGCTTTTTTATCGAATTATAATAGTGTTCAAGCATTTTAATTCATAAATTAAACTTTTCTCTTTCTAACCAGTCTTTTCTAATATGAACTTTTAATATTATGAATATGATGCATTATAATATACAATATTACATAATCGTACTAGTAGTTTATTTATAGACAAGATTCAGCTGAAATTTATATGAAATGCAAACAATAATGAAAATATATACATTAGCTTTTCTTTGCCGTCTGTTTCCAATATTTTTTTTTCCATCTTTCCCGATATATGTATTTCGTGGAAATCGGTAATCTCCGTGACATTCGATCCGTTAAAAGCTAAATCTATGAGTTTCTCTAAAGCGCCGGAACCGGATGTTCGAATTAGAAGGTCAGGATATTACATAACTGACATAGGTTACACGAAATACTTCAAGCCATATAATAATGTCTTAAGTCATTGATGAAAAATCTTTAACTGTTCTTATATTTTATCGGCTATTTAATTGTCTCATATCAGTATAAGAATAAATATGTATTTTTTTTAACACTACGTAATAAATGCTACCTGACCTTTTTTGTGATACCGGGATTGAAAAATTTTCGCGGGATTGAACATTCAACACAAAATCGTGTATAAATCCTGGATTGAGAAAGTTTCGCTCGGCGATTTTGATATCCCAAAAAAAAATTTGTGTCGATTTGAAAAACTCTGGAATTTGAGGATTTTCCAAAATGAAACGACGCTAGACCTTTTTTTAGCTCTTCCAAGATTGGCAATTTTAAAAAGCCAAGAATATACGGAATTCTCAAAATAAACCTAAATTTGGGTCCTTCGGCTTCATTAAAATGACCCTCGCACAACTTTCTCAAATTTTCTCAATCTCGAGATTTCGGAATCACCAAATTGGACGGGATCCCGGGATTGGAGTGCCGAAACGTGACTGCGACATTAATTTGTCATAAGAGATACTGGGCTTGCCATGCAGACTTATAGAATTAACTATTTTTTTCTATACATTTTATGCTATTTTAAAGAAAGCCATGCTTTTATGATAATTTTATACGTACACTTACAAACACTTTTAGGAATTCATGACACTTTTTCACCCCAAGTTAAGTAAAGAAAAATAACAAAATAGCCATGGTTGGTATGCAGTTCTTATGTCGTTAGTTTAGTTTAAAGATATAGATGACACTGAGAAAACATTCAAGGTAGAAAACAGTTTATTTGAATATTATATGAATGTTTTTCCGCCTGAATGATGCAGCTGTCAATTTATTGAAGAAAAACATTACACAATACTTCAAAATATTGATTATAGATTGTTCATCTCTCAATCAATCATCAGTACTTGCTTTGTTCGCGAGTGACGATATTCAGTCGGTGCAAGTACTGTTTTTTTATTCATCGCTTCCACAGTGAAGCTAATGGCAATCTTATACCAGTACCTCAACAGAAGATTTCTTAAGAAAAATGATAAATTCATTAAAATGAAAAGTCATTTCCAATGATTAATTTGAAAAAAAAACATAAATATTCACATATTTCTTTTGTTTAATAAAAACTTTTTGAATCCTCAAAATAAATTCACACCCGGCCCCAGATCAACATTGTTAATTTTAAATTTGAATCATTCAAATTATGTACATTCACATAAGCGTCAGTTCAAGTTCATCCGTGTACTTGAACGCCTGGAGATGCCGAAAGGCGAAACACGGTTCGTTAGTGACAAAATCTGTGTGAATGTACATAATTTGAATGATTCAATTTTCATATTGAAATTCCATCAAGCACCTTCAGTCGAAATCTTAAATTATAATGTTAATTTTAATAAAAAATAAAATGATAATCATATGATATTATTTTATATATTTTTTTAATCCATGTCCATTCACAATGTGCAGCATATGGCTTTCTAATGAAAGTATCTGAACAGAAGTTGTTATACGAGAGCTGATTGTTACTAAGTTGTTCTTTTTTTAAGAAAGTTATAGTAAAAGTATAGGGCTAGGGGCAGGACTGATTTGCTTATCACTCTCGTTTCGGCTCGTTATTTTTAAATTTGGAAGCGTGGGAGACAATTCATAAACATTGAAAGCATCCATATCTTGGAACAGTAATCGATAAACCGATTTTTAAAAAAATGTTTCTTTCTGGTATTTGAACTTGTGAGATTCGTCACGAAAACCTACGATGTTGACCACTGCTCCACGGGCCTGATATTAATATCGTGAGATTAGTACACACTTAGAACTGTGTTTTATTATTATGGATTGTGCTTCGTTGGCTTGAATGCGGTATTTGCGGGTTCAAATATTACAGACAGCTTCATAAATAGTTTTTTCGATCGCTTTATGGATTTGTTTTCGAAAGCATGAATGTCTGTAAAGCCAAAATTTCTTCCCACTTAGGGATTTTTAAATACCGGTTCCAAAAATGCAAACATATCGATATTGAAAATTAGCCAAAACCTTAGTTAAAACGTACTTATTATATCGACTGCGGAAAAGAAAAAGGACGTAACCCACACATACAGGAGGCACAAAAAACGTGATTTGATAATTTTGGGCCATATGAAAATTATGAAATATACACAACTTCTTGAGAACGGAGACTTCTAAACTGGTGTTTTATTGACATAATCTAATATTAATAAAACTAATTGCCTAGGAAAAATCTATTTTTCAGTCTTTCTTCTTGGTTTCAATTTTCACTAGCTCATCTTTTTTTAAACTAAAAAGCTAAATTTAGACACTAGTTTGGCATTTTCGGCTTACATCCTTTTGATAGAACGTGTATTAAGTTTGATTCATTGTGATTATTGAAAAAAGCTGTTTTGAAAAACTGTGAGTAACGTCCTTTATACTTATCACAGTCGATATATAAACATCAAATATTTTGATAAAATTATTCCCGATGAATTGAAATATTTTCAATGTGCTAAGATTTGTATCAATATTAACAGCTTTCATAACTGATGATACTTTTTAATGATGTATTATTATTTTAAGATGTATTGTTATTTACGAAAATCACTCGTTTATATGATTACCATAATTTTTTTTTTGCAGTATTTTGTATGAAATATCAAAATGCTGATTTTGATTGACGTATTCGGTATTGTAATCCCAATTGGCCTTTTTTCGGTTTTTTTACAATATTTTTAAAATCTTCAAAACGTGGCTTTATGTGAAGTTATCCTTAATATATTTCTATCATAGCTCTATGATTACTCTCTCTGAAAAAGAGATGTCAAAAGAACGAATTACAAGCAGTTTTCGAAGACCAGTTCTAGATTGGATAAACTCTATTGGCACTCCGTATTTTCCACATTGGGCACGGCCATGGTACCCAAAAAAATTAAAAAAAATGCTTTAAATGTAATCAGGTACGACATGGAATGGTGTATTATTTGGAATCGAATAGTTGAATGAATAAAAATAATCAATCGGAGACTCAATTTACACTTATTTTTTTCAAAGTTTTTCACATATAAATATATATTACGGAAATACTTTGCTTCATAAAAATAGTATGCTTTTGATTTAGGTATATGTATTGTATAATATATTATTTTACCCAAACTTTAATTCCTTCTCCTTTAGTTATTTTTTTTTTGTGTAAAGTGAAAATTTCAAATTCAGTACGAACAGCGTTTTTTTTTTAATTTTATCGATTTCTGTTTGAAAGCATGGGTGTTGGTGATGTTTAAATATTCATTCCGTTCCTATAATAACAAGGCGTACCGAGATCAAATAGCTAACCACTAGTCCTATCCTAGCCCCATCATTTTATCCCTACTCTCTTAGAAAAAGAATGGTTGAGCAGTTTCCCAGAAAAACTTCTGTCGAGACACTTCCATTAAGAGGTCATATGCTTAATATATGGATTCAAAAATATATTTTAGTAAATACCATTTTTACGGACATGAAACTTTGGAGTAACACTGTTAACTTTTTATTCAAATTTGACTTTTTGAACCTAACAATTTCCAATATTACTTTTTACTTTATCTAGCAGCAATTTATTAACATATTGTTAAAGCGAAAGTGATAGCCAATTACTAATCATGTCCTAGCCCAGGGATGGCGAACCTTTTTCGCATGTGGGTCAAATTTGATTTTTTTTTAAAAAAAAAAATCATGTCGTGGGTCACATAGATTGAATAATTAAGGCTTTAAATAAAAACAGTCATTTCTAAAAGTTCAAGCGGGTCAGATAATTTCTCACGCGGGTCCCTGGTTCGCCATCCCTGTTCTAGCCCAAGGGTGTCCAACCTTTTTTGCCCAGGGATCGACTTTTCAATCTTAAGTTTTCTCGCGATCGACTTCTAACATGATTCTTAAAATAAATTTTATTTAGTAGGGTTTTTTCCTTTCTTCAAACTAAGAAATACATATCATTAGATAGGTATGTGCTTACAAAATAATTCAATTCTAGTATTTTTGTATATTTTATTTCCAACCTTATATTTCTATATCTTTGAAAAAAATACAACTGAGTAACAACCAACTTTTGTTGAGAAACCTTCATCAAAAGAGAACTGACATAGATTTGAAAAAAAAATGAGAACGTTTTCAAATATTACAATTTTCCTACAAACGTAACAAAATAAAAATAAATCCCACGACAAAATATGAAAGACGCGATAAAACGGGTTAGCACATAAATGACAAAACGGAAACTATTACTGCTTTCTCATTGAATCATTGTTCAAATGCTACAGAATTTTTTTCTCACATGAAAAAAATGAGCGCCAGAAAGTTTTTTATACTCAATTGCAGTAACACGAGTTGATTGCTATTTAGGATATATATATTTACTTACACTTCCGCCATATTACCAGACATTATACAAGAAACATTTATAAATCAGAATTGTGTGAACAATTTAATCAGCAAAACGACCAACTATAAAAAATACTCTTATTCCATTATAATATTAAATTATAGCCCGTTCGCAGATTAACCAATCAATATTTAACATTTTTTTAATCATCTACGTCTGTAGGTTCTTATATTTTGTCGACATACATATTTATCATAATTATATTTACATATTATGTGGACAAAATAGACTCTCAAGAATGAGAGAGAGACATCAACGCATCTTGTTATAATTCCTTAATGCTTAATGTACTCAACGTTGGATCCACCACAAGCCGCTACAGCTTGACACTCTTTCTTATATTCCGTAACGTAACAACGTTATTAGTGTTTAGAAAAATTCGGGGGTGTCTAGAGGAGAAATTCTGCAAACTTTGTTGAATGCATTGAATTAGGGCTTCCAATTAACCGGACTTTTCAACTAACCGGTTTTCGATTTTTTTCTGTCAATAAAACCGGTTAACCGGTTTAAACCGAAATATAACGTATTTTGATTAGGTTGGTGTGCAAAAAAAAAATTGTGGAAAATTTTAAATATTTGTCCTAAATGCTCCAATTTTAATGAAAAATCGATATTATCTAATAGCTGGAACGGCAGGCATTATACATATATATATATCAAATGTGGAAAAATATTTCATGATAAAATATGTCAAATAAAAAAATAGAACTTGATAATAAAACTCATCAAAAGGAAGATCTTTAAACAAATGCATTTATTTTTTAAGCATATCGAGTAGACAGGACATCCAATGCTTAGACAAAAATATAGTAGAATACAATAATATTAGCTTATATTATGTCTCCACTCCCACTTTGAAGCATATATACTCAAACAATTATTTGTTAACGAGAACTGCTTGTTACTCAGTTGTTGTTGCAAATTGTTTCCGCTTCTACGCAGTAAATTCATTGTAAAAGGTTTTTCTTTTTGAAAAAAAAAAGAAAAATAAGTAAATGAGTATTTTTGATAAAACGCGGTTAACAGAGTGAAATAAACCGGTTTTCGTTTTTTTTAAAACCATGCGATAAACCGGTTAACCGGTTTGGAAGCCCTACACTGGATTGTGCGGAATGTCGAATAAAAAGCTTTATGAATATTGAATTCCACGCTTCCTATAGGATTCGGTGAACTCTTTGAATATCTGATAATTTGCCGTAGATGTCCATCCAAGTCGGCATAGCCTACGAGGTTGACATATCTGACTGATTTTTCACGTCCTTTGTTCATTTCTGGACATTTCCAAAATTCTGAACTGTTTGGCTGATTTTTTTTTGAACTTTTCACTGACCCATATAGCTAGAAGAGCTTGGCACCAAAGTGACCATGGCAGCTATGAATTAGCTCGTTCAAAAAAAATATAAGGTAAAAAATATCAATGTATTTAGTTCTACATTTCTATGAGTTTATATCTGTTTCAGCGTGCGCCATCGTCAGAACTATGTTTAAACTTACATATACTCAGCAGTTAAGTTAGCTTTAACAAAGTTTTGACGATGGCGCTCGCCAAAATAGCTATAAACTCATGTTATAAAAATGCCATTGGAAGAAATTTTCATGTCAGCTGCTAACGCCGATTCAATTTATTCTCTATAAAAATCTGTGAATATTTTTTCCCATTTTAACTAAAAGATAATTCAAATCAACAGATACTTGATGGGCTAAAATGTGTTGGTTTAAATTAAGACAGATTCACTCGCTTCAAAAACGAGTGAAGGAGAAGTGAATGTCCACAGTAATAATACAAAATATTCTCGTATGCCACCGGTCAAGTTTTATTATTTGTATATCATTGTTGGTTACAGCTGTCCATTTGAAAAAAATAGTAGCACAAGGCACAAAATAACCGTTATAAAGAACCTACGTTTGTGCCTTCTTAACTGGTATTGCTTACCACATCCAAACTGTAATTGTCACCTACGAAGTTGTACTTAAATTAAGGAAAACGTCAAATCAACTATCTGCTAAAAATGTAAGTTTTCTGCTTATATATAACAAAAAACATTATTATTTCCTCTAGCTGTCTATTTACGGTTCGGTGATTCTTACGTTAACAAATTGTTTAATCAAGAAAGCTCTGCACACTAATTATTCTAACTTATATTCGAGAATGTTAAAAAAATAACAATATTTTGTATTTTGCATTCTTATTTCAGCAATATATTTTTTTATAATACTATATATATATTATGTTAATAAAAACAGGAATTTGTGCCGAAAATTCATGTACGGAATAATCTTGTACGGAGTAATCCATTCGACTTTTTATATATTTACTTATATATTTATAATAAAAATATATTACAGATAATGCAAAATATTGAATTGTCAACTTCCCATCGAATAACTATATACCACAACTTAAAGAATGATGACGCCTATTCTATATAATCAATATGTATTTAAAAAAACGGAAAATTGCTTAACCAACACAGTGAGAAAAATATATGAAAAAGAACCGTGAAATTATCATTTTGATTTCAATATAAATGTGAAACCAATCATGAAATTGGTCATGGCTTAATACTGAAATAGTATTACTATAATTAATACTATATAAATTAATACTATACAAAAAATACCCATGTAGATTTTTTTTTCAACTTTTTATAATGGAGCGTGTCAATAAAATGCTAATTCAATTAAGAAAATGAAGCGCTTAGAATCAAAACTCACATTTTGCATTTTTGAGTTTAGTTTATGCCAAATGAATCTAAATGTAAAAATACACGTACACGAAAATAGATTTCTTCTAAAAAATACTTAAAACAATGTTAAAAACCACTCTCAAATATCACCATTGGTGTCAACATCACATTTTACAAGGAATAAAATGAGATGTTAAAACCAACCAATCGGCGATTTGTATTTTTCAAAGTTTAAAAGTATATTTTTTAAGTAATAATAATAACAATTTTAAAATCTACAAAAAATAGTGCTCCTATGGTTTTTTGCGATTTTCTCATAACTCGATGTTCGTATAATGTGAGTTATGACTCTAAGATTCTCAAATATTGATTAATAGGCCCATGTAATGAATGACAATGCGTCATTACAACAAAAAAAAAAATTTTTGACAATGTAGTGAAAATAGTTTGTACGTCAAAACAGACTGTATTGCCATGTCAAGATTTTTATGTAATATTCATACGTATACGACAGCGAAGTGAAGCTGTGAAAGTATCAGATAATAGTGGAGAATATTGATTAATATTCTCATATCCTAAGACAAGTCATTATGACGAAAATTTACTCGGCTTTGGGACAGCACTATGACTCCGCGTCGACTCGGCATCGTGAGCAGACTAACCCAATTCGACTTCGGCGAGTTTTCAGCTGGTGCTTTATTTCCATAGTGCTGGAACATGAAACATTGGACAAGATGCGTGTGCAGGGATTGTCGGTCGGTGTATTGGTGCGGCTGTTAGGGCGGATTCCCAAAGAACCCGCCCACCGACGCATGCGTGCCAACGGAATTGGGAAAGTGAAAGAGGGTACAGTAATGATGACCCGATATTTATGACGCAGTAAGCAATGGGTAGGCTGCGGGAAAGCGCTCCGAAAGTATGCGTTGGATTCGCAGTTTTCCCGCGGCGCCAACAGATGGGGTTGTTAGCTTCGTGGCGGGGAAAAATACCAGCAGTATTTTTTCAGTCGCTGATGATAACACTGTAATCATAAGTAAAATGACACTAGTGTCATTTTATGAACAGTTAGTATAGATATGAGAGCTCTGCAAACAAAAAGAGGCAGTTTTTATAATATTTAAATGTTGACAAATCATTTAAAATGCTTTTTGTATTTTAAATATAAAACGTCTGAAAAAAGTAATGCTAAATATTCTTATACGTGATATTTTTACTGCGACTCATACTGGTGATTTTTCTATACAAGACTATGCAAACTGCCGCTTTTGTTACACGCTTGATTAATGTTAGAAACTTATTTTTCTAAATAAACTTACTGCTATATTAAAAATAGCTGGCTCTGCACAATGATATATGTATGCAGTTTATTTTCTACAAAACATGGAAACTGCCGTCGTTGTTTCTAGAGTCTTCGCTTATAAGCTTATGAATCATAAAAATACCTTATTTTTATATATATGATTTCCCCAGGAATAATAAAAGAAAATAAGACAATTTTAAATGCAATATACTATGGGTACTAAGCGGATCAGCGTGGTCGTGGTTCCGTGTGAGGACAGACCAGCGCAAACAGTTCTGCTCGTTCGGATTCTATCTCAGGGCAGTCCCACAAATTATGATAAAGATCCTCTTCTGTATACTCACAAGAGCAGTCCGGCTTTAAAATCAACTTGTCCAGCGTGAATAGTTTTGCATTGAACTTGCCATGGCTAGATAAAAACTGATAAGTCTAATGTGATGGTGTTAGTGGGTTTATATAAAGTATCCAAGACACTTCTGGGAAAAACTGATACGTTTGTCGTCAGAATTTACATCACAAACACCTATTTATGTCTTAAATCTCAAATTTTAAATATCTAAGTTCATCATTGAATTTACCAGGAATTGATCCCAGACTCACCAGGTCAAAAAAGCCAAGCGTTTACCAACTAGGCCATAAGGGGCGAAATTTAAAAAAAAAAGATAAACGACCGACTCGAAATTATCTTCAGCCATACACATTTGATTGAAATGATTCATTTATAGTCCATATACCATATTGGCAGTATATCTCGTCTCTTTACATAGTCTTATGATATATATCGACTGTGGAAAGGAAAAAGGACGTAACCCGCACATATCAAATTTTACAGGAGGCGCTAAAAACGTGTTTTGATGATTTTGTGACATATGCAAATTATGAATTATACACAACCTTTAAGTGCACGGATACTTCCAAACTAGTCTTTAATTGACATAACCTAATATTAATTAAAGAAATTGTCTCGGAAAAACCTTTATTTTAGTGTTTTTTCTTGGCTTTAATTTTTTACAAGGTCATCTTTTTCAAACTTAAAAGCTAAATTTAGATACTTATTCGACATTTTTAGCTTCCATCCTTTTGATAGAATGTGTGTCAAGTTGTATACATTTTGATTATCGAAAAAAAGCTGTTTTGGAAAATTGAGGGTTACGTCCTTTTTCCTTTCCACAGACGATATAGTTACTGTTAGGAAAATATTTTACCAATAAAAGAAATCTAGATCGAATTCCGCATGATATCCGATGCAATAAAATTCTACAATAACAACGGATGTAGAATCATCACAAATAATATTACTTTCTATCTCAAGAACACGTCGAAACATAATAATATATTTGTCTTTTTATGATTGAGGTTTAGTCATAACCAATGAATGTAGCGTACGTTTTATTATTTTTTAAATCTCGATTCTTAATGATACACAAAGCTGAATGTACAATACTTAAATTCGCATGTGTGAGGTACGATAATATTTTTTCATTTGATTCAGCTATTTATCAGATGTGTGTATTTACATTTGTTGTATATAGTCTAGCGTAGCATGGTCGATCTATGCAAATTACATCACCGTGTGCCTTGTGTCCTTTTATACCGGGAATCCAAACCTGCATGCGGCCCGTTTGATTTTTTGTGACCCTCTTTGTTTAAAAAATCTTTTCGCTCTTCCAATCTTAAATTACTAACTACAGTCAGTTCACGACTTACGGCGGGATTCCGTTCCACCACCTAGGATGAAGGTCGAAATGGTCGTAAGTCGAATTTGAATTATATCTTCACTGTCAACTTCCAGATTAAGTTTTCGAGCAAACTGTACAATGATATTCGTTACTTATCTTATTCATTTTCTTTATTAAATTCATATTATTATTACGTTTTAATAGTTTGTTCCATATGCCATTCATACATGTTGTCGTTACATTTGAGCATCCTTCTTTGATATTTTTAATTGCTTGAAAGATGTTATAGTTTTTCCGAAATTCTCTCAATGGCTGGTCTTTTTCTATTGCTTTGATTGCTTGAGCAAAAGTTATTCTTAAATAATTTATTTTCGCATTATTTTTCAATTTTTTATTTTATATTTCATTTTGATCTCCGTCGTAAGTCCGAGCGTTTGTAAGTCGGGGTGGTCGTATGTCGAGAACTTACTGCACTACTAATCCTACCTTTCTATCTTAAATTTCTTCGAAAATAGAGAACTTGAGCAACAGAGTAACAGCAGTTCTTGTAGAACAAAATCTGTCGAAATACCCACATATGATCCACATTGGGTGCAGGCTTAACAAATAAAAATATATTTTTTTTAAATATGTATCACTAGCAAAAATGGCTGGATTCCATAAATACCTTCAATTTATTGATTCTCAAGATTGAAATAGGCATTTAAAATACTAATTAAGTAATGTTGCAATCTGTCATTCTAAATCGTATCGTCGTGAAAACAAGTCATGGTGCAGAAAAAGTCTTCTCAAATTCCACGCTTCTTGCACGAACAGTGTAACATGTATTGTAATACCGTTATTAACTTTTGAGATTGCAAAATACCACCAAAATACGGTTCCATGGATAAACAGATCATAATAAAACAGAACATGAGAACATAGAACATAGACAATTCAGAACACAATCAATGTTCAGTTGAATTATAACTGTTTCTTCTGAACTATTTATTGGAAAAATATTATAGATTAACAGGTAATAAATTCAGAACAGTGTGTAATAACGTGCGCTTTACTTTATTAATCAATGGCGACTATTATAATCGTCGAATATAGGTGTATTTACGACAATTTCAGTTTGAAAGTGTTATTGATATGCAAGATTGCTGTTTTATTTATTGTATCTAATACGACATAGAGATTACTAATTGATTGTAAAACATATCGATACTAGTGTTTTCTAAAGATATATTGTACGTTTTGTGATGTTCTGTTTTATCTGGTTACCCAAAATACACTAAATTGCAATTTCAAGATTGCCGCACCCTTAAAAATTAGGACAACGGCAAAGGCATATTTATTGTAAATCACTTATTATTTCATTATTTTTAAATCATGTCGACAATGAAATACAGTGAACGTTTTCATATATATATTGCATAATTATTTTAAGCGCCAGTACTCATTAAAACACCATTTAATCAATAAATACTTTAATGCATATTATGTCCGATCGTTACTAACTTACTCGTTAATGTATCACTTTAACATTATACATGATGGAAGAAGTGTACGTAGAGATAGTGCGTAACACATCTGAACTCTTATGGGTACTTAATTGGACAGAAACAGGTCGAAAGACTTTCTAAAACCAATTTACAAGAGTAACCACTAATAATAGAAACCTGTTACAGATTCACTTTGAAGACTCGTGCGCTTAATATTATTTAGGTTATGATTTTTTTTTGTGTGTCTATTCCTGATTTAAATCATATGTACATATATTGTATCAGTGGCGGATTACCTTATAAGCTAATGAGGCGCGCGTATGGGGCCTCCGAATCTTGGCTATAATGGCTAATATTGTATAACCATGACCAGTGGCGGCCGATCAATGTGGCATTGGATCAATGTACCTCTTGAATATGCAGGTGCGGTTATATTTCATGATATAATATTCAAACATAACATTTATACCATTCACTCATTTTAAATTCTTTGTGTATTTATTGTCTATAATAAATATTTTAGAACACTTTATTTTATTTTAGACAATAAATACATGAAGAATTTAAAATGAGTGAATGGTTTAAATGTTATGTTTGAATATTATATCATGAAATATAGCCCCCCCCTGCATATACAAGGGGTGCATTGATCCAATGCCACATTGACCGGCCGCCACTGTGTATATATAATCCATATAGTTTTTGTTCAGATTTTTATACATTTTTACATGAGATTTTTTGACGTTCTTATGTTATCCGAAAAACAGGGTCTCCATATTTTACTGCGCCTAGGGCCTCTCATGTGCTTAATCCACCTATGTGTCATGTGTATTACAATGTGTTGTAAGTAAACCGATTTAGAAAGATTTACAGTGGAACCTCTCATAACGAGAAATTCGCATAACGAGCAAAACAGATTGTGAACAAAATGATCCCTTAACGAGCGACATCTCGCATAACGAGTGACACAGAGTTTTGGAAAGATCACTTTCACATCGTTGCTTGTCTCTATATGACTAGGCGTGGAAAGGGGTTACCCCTTATTTCGGCATAGAACGCATTATTGTATTTTACATTGTTTTAAATGGGAAAAATTGTTTCGCTTAACGAGTGTTTCACATAACGAGTAAGATTCTGGGAATGAATTAGACTCGTAATGAGAGGTTCCATTGTATTTATAATAGGTAAAAAAAAATATTGCTTATTTACGAATAAATTATATTTATTTTTAAAAATAAATACAAAAATTTAAAAAAAAAACCTCAAGTTAACAAGTAGAAGGGTAATATTTAAAAATTCTTTTGATCCTAATTCAAAAGTATATTTCAATCTGTTTGGACTCAAAGCAATCCAACTAGGGCATCCAATCCCGGGATCCGGGATACCGTAATCCCGGGATTCCGTTCAATATTCTGATCCCGAAATTCCGGGATTGAAATGGCCGCGATCCCGGGATTTCGGAATTGAGAAATTTTGAGCAAATATCGCAAATTTACACGAAATTGGCAAGTTCAAGATTTCAAATTCCTCGGTGAGCTAAAAAAAAAAAACAAGGTTCTGTGAGAATCCAAGGAAAAAGTATAGCGAATTGAGGATTTCAAATTCTTCGGTGAGAAAATCTCAATCCCGGAATCCCGGGATTGTAAAAAGGCTCCGGGATTGGATACTCTAAATCCAACCACTCTCAATCTTGCCAAAAACTAAAGCATTATTCAATAGTATATTTTTTTAATATCACGTTAGAATTGTAATTTTATTTGCAACAAATTAAAATAAATCAATTTTGAGACGATGGTGCTTGGTGATTCACATTATTTGTAGAAAATGTCATTATTAACTTTGTTGTTAACGGAAAACAATTACATTTGCAAATATTTCGATTGGTATAAAGTACGACCTCGATCCATCGTTCTCGCATTCATCGCTTTACTGCATTTATCGTCTTTTTTTATAGCCCCGACAAAAATAACAGTATTTATAAGTCTCAGTTTCATCGCTATATTTGTGGGGGGGCTTAAAACGAAAAATCAGGTTTCTACTGTAAATAAACGTCAAATATATATAGCATATAAAAAGAACGATTTGCAAGAATGTCATAACGATATTAGTGTGAAAACGAAACCAAACCAAGGAAACGTACTACAAAATATTATTTACGTCATTGTACAATATTTAAATACAGATTTACAAACTTTTAGCCCAGCCCTGTTCATAACAACAACTTAATATTATGTACAACTACTTTGCATCAACAATACACCAGGAAATTACTAGAAACTCTAAACATAGAGTACTCGTATCACTATTATAGCTTTCTGTGAAACTTTAAACATTGAACAATGCTGTTCTACATTTTAAATAAGCTATTATTTATCTTGAATGTGAAAGAAAATAACCACTTAAATAAGTATAGGGGCTATCAAAAAATCATTCAGAAACATATTACTGTTGTTTCATGTTCCTATAAGAAGATATTGTATTTGAAACAGTGACGGCCAGTCAATGAGGCATTGGATCAATGCACCATTTGTAAATTCAGAGGCGGTTATATTTCATGAAATAATATTCAAACATGTCATTTATACCATTCACTCATTTTAAATTCTTCATGCATTTATTGTCTAAATAAAATAAAATAAAATGTTCTATTGATTCTATATCATTATATGATTTGAAATAATACTTACACTTTATTATTGATTTGTTGCAAAAAGAGGACAACCCATGGCATAACAACTGACGCCTACGTGACATGCACTTGACAACTAATAGACGGTCAGGTCCCTGGTCGAGTGGTTAATGTCGTTGCCTTCGACCACATTTCAATCGATCAATGAATTTCATACGCTACGTCTTACATAGGCAAAGCTACTGCGAATACAATTGGAACGCGGTTTATAGCAAAATAAAGCGAATCAAAATATCATCCACGCCGCGTGCTTTTTGTCACGTATGACACTCTATAGCGGCGGAGACTATTTGATATTTTCGTGCCGCACCAAGTCGCTTTGCATTCGTTTTGATTTCGTCCACGCAAGACATACAGTTAATTGGGGTTGCGAGAGCGAATATCTCATCACTAGCCCTGTCTTACCTATATCTTTCTATCTCTACTTTCTCCAAAAAACGAGGTTTAACAACTGAATAGCAAGCAGTTTTCGTAGTAAGACTTAGGTCAAGATAGATTCCGTTGGGAGTTGTCTATATATCCATTGGGAAGAGAACATGGTGAAACCCGGCTCCTTGGGAACAACATTTATCAAAATGTACAAAATTTAAGCCGTCTATATGCAATCAAACTTAATTGACAAAAAGCTAAAGAAGCAAATAAAGAATATTTTACAATTTTAATATTTTATAATACAATTCTCATATGTACTAAAAATGTTCACTTCTCTAGGCGTCTCATATAATCGTCACAAACATTGTTCAAATTCAAATTTTTTCATGATCATTTTTAATTAAGGTAAGGAAGGCACTATGAATATTTAAAAAAAACATCATAGCGTTATGATACTTTTAATTTTTTTATAAATATCAGGACGAGCACAGCTTATGATACTTGAAACCAGCCCTGATCTATATATAAAAAATTGAAGAATTGTGTTTTGTTTCTTAAAATCTCATAATACAATAATGACTACATTTTTTGCGCTCCTTTTATGACGTCATACCTATATTGCAAAGCTATTAACTGATGATATTGAGTCTAAACCAGCGTTTCCCAAACTTTTCCCCGCGATCCGGTTATTTTAATATTTCTACTTCGTGACCCACTAAATTTGTTATGGCTAATACTACCGACCTATTGGTAAAATAAAACAGTATATTTGTGTCCATACAGTCTTTATATGAACAACTACTAAGTAATTTACTCTGATAAACCTATATAAAAATCAAATTTACCAATATTTTTTTAATGAGAAGTATTACGCAATTATTTAGTAAATATACAGATTTGTTTTAGGAAATCGGCGACCCGGCATTTGGCTTTCTGCGACCCGGTATCGGGTCGCGAGTCGCGACCCATCATTTGGAAAACGCTGGTCTAAACTATATAATCTGGGAAAAGTAATTGGTTGTGCAACGTGCATGTCGCACATAATGCATCCGGGTGCACACATGCGTGTCTGTAGAGTTTTAATCGATTATTACTGCATAACTGCAAAATATCAACTCTGATATTATGTCACACAAAGACAACAAATCCACATGCGACAAACTACATATATTGATTGGCAAGCTTGATTTCTTCCTGTTGCAAAACTAGATTTTAATAAATCACTCGGTGTATGATATAACAGTTTAATACTTTGCTAGATAAGTTTAGTATTAAAATTAATCCCAGCAAAGAGTTCGATAATAAAAATTAATAAAATCAACAACTAAAGATTAGTAAATAATAGTTTAAATATGACAGGCGGCTCATCATTGTAAAATTTATTTCATTTGGGATTTATGCGTCTTCGTATGTTATTAATTTCGTCATAATTAATACTATTAGTGTTTACCTTGACTCCACCCTCGCGTAGAATATAAAAAACCTTATTTTATTGGTTATCAAGCTTATTTGTAAATAACCTTGCGATTTTTTTTCTTGGATGAAGCACGCGTCACAATTTGTTACAAAAACTGAACAGCGGTAAGCTCCCAATACGTTAACAAGATACTCGCTTAATCTAAGAGCGTTTGTTCTGGGTAAGGAGCGTATTTTGTTATCACTCGTAAACAATTATAGGCAATGATTTTGAAAGCAATTGAATCTTAAGCAATACCTTTATACTATGTGACAGTACGCAATATATAGTATGATATTTGATAACAATAACTGAAAAACTACTCCGATGTAGGTATGTAGATTACCTACCCCAGGATGCAAGATTGACGCAGAATCATGAGTAGCTTAGAATTATAACTCTCATTCTACAGAAACCGAGTTATGAGCAAATCGCAAAAAAATCATAAAATTATTTTAGTAATAAAAAAAGTAATAAATATCTGTTGAAAAATGAAAAGTAATACTTATTACAACTGATATATTATACGTCTCCTACAAACACTATTAGCATACATGCAGTCATTTTAAAGTGTAACATATATAACTATATTCATGCTTTTGCGAACAATAGATATTTGATACCATCGATGTTCTGAATACGAAATACCCATAGAGAATAAAGCTTTTCCTTCGTAAGAAATACCTATATTTACATAAATGGACATTCTCATATTTTCTATCGAGAACAAATTGCATACAAACCTAGACATGCTAAGAATACTTTATTTTTGGCAGCTTAACATATCGCCAACATTTGTTTTTATTTAAACATATTTTTTGCAGAGTATATTACATTACGATTTTCAATACAGGAATTACTTAAACCAGGATCCTATTATTCCATAGAAAATCGAGTAAAAAGGGTAATAATGAAGACCAAATAAGTAAATTACACAAAATATGTATTTGAATTAATAAAAAATCATGCTATTCATCGTTACTTTCTTTTACTTACCTTTACGTCGTTGGCTTGCGTGGCAAATCTCACCGATTCAAATTCATGGACGAACAGCATTTTTTCAATCGATTTATGGCTTTCTTTTCGGAAGCATGGCTAAAAATTCTCTTCCACCCTTCCAATCCTAAACAGTAATGATGTATAGCGAGAGCGATTAGTTAACCACTAGTCCTGCGGCCGCACAGCAGTTTGTAAAACTACCGCACACTCATTTCGGGGTGGCGCACACTCGAATACAACTATTCAAATAATACTTTTTATATTAGAATAACCCTAACTGACCGAAATAAATCGGAAATCGAACATTTGGATAATTTTACTATTATAGAATAAAATTATTATGTATTATCAGAACAATGATTAGTTGCCATTCGTTTTAAGGAACTGCGTAAAAAACTAGAAAATTTTAAATATGTTAATAACTTCATTAGCGATTGATTATTTGTTTCATTCTGCATGTTTTCCTAATTTGTGCTTGATTTTATTTTATCCAAAATAAATGAGTTCTGTCATTTTTTATGTTTTATTTAATACAATCATTCGTAAAAACTTATTTATAACTGAGTAACAAACAGATCAAGAAAAAAAAACCATAAGAGAGGCTATATGCTCCACATCGGGAGTGGACATATTATATGTATCTAACTATTAAAAGGTTGGTACGACCTGCAAAAAAACTGAATAGCTGATGCCGCCATCTACAATGCAAAGAAAGATGTAGGGCAAAAAGATATCATCGCTCAAACTGTAAGTTGTACCTTCCTTGAACAGATATTGATAAGTATTATATACAATTTCTCTCACTTTTAGCCAATCGATTTGTATAATAAACTAATACAAAGGATTCCTTATTCTTATATCAGTTCTACAACTACATAAATGTCTACCAAACCTAAATTCTCCATTTGACAGATACTGTTTCAAAATTTAATAATGTATGAATGTCCAATAAAAACTGAAAAAAAATAAAAACATTATTGATGTATTTAACTTTCCTAATGTTTGATATTTTTTTTCAAAAATAAATAGTGGGTTTTTGTTGAGATGCGATTTTTTAATGAAAAAAAAGGAGGTCCCTGCTTAATCACGCCACTTTATCACAATATGATAATAAGGAATGCTTTTCCCAACTGCGATGATTGAAAATTCCTATTAACCTAGATTATATTTATTAAACGATTTATTGTAAATAAGCAATTTAATATTTTCTTTTAATTACAGTTGTCCCTGTAGACCAGTGTATGCCAAACTGTGTGCCGCAAGAAGTCTCAGGTGTGCCGCGGAGAAAGACACCTCATAAATTTCAATTTTAAATAATGCCTATTCATTTAAATGTTCTTCAATTTTAAATTAATTCAACATCTACGTATTCAAATAAATATTTGTCACGTTCGCATATACATACATATATAGTGATCGACTCGACACATTTTCTACATTTCCGTTTTTTAAAGCATTTTTATTTGGTGTGTCGCAGAAAAAATCCCATTCACCAGTGTGCCGCAAAGTAAAAAAGTTTGGCAGACACTGCTGTAGACCGTGACTCTAACCCAGTGTCTGCCGAACTTTTTTACTTCACGGCACCCTGGTGAATGTGATTTTTTCCGCGGCACACCAAATACTATTGCATTAAAAATGAAATGTACCTTATTAATGAATATATTTTTTTTGATGTAGGTAACATTTTTATAAATATTTTATCAACATAATGTCCATAGGTGACGTTTTTTAATTACTATGTGTCGATATTTATTAGGTAGACATTCTTAACAATTCGAATATAATGTATAATTTTTATAATTTGTATGACTGATTTTTTACCGTGTCATATTTCAACAGCGATAAATTATTATGTCTCATTTTAAAATAATGTTTTTTTTTATAAATCGAATTGGATTGAAATTTAATACATATAAGGTTTTAGAAACTTATTCAAAGGCAGTAAAAGAATCCTTATAAACCCGGCAGCGTTATTTTAGTATTGCTGAAATATGATTACATCATTTTGCTTTTGAAGATTTACTACAGATATTTTTCTTGTCGCGGAAAAATAATTTCTAACGGCTTCTTAGCAAAACAAACTTTTATGTTTTCTGCAAATCTTGAATTTTTTGTACGAGTTTTCTTTGAAACTTTCCTTTGGCTATTCATTAAATTCCGTTGTAAAATAAACATAGCTAATTAAACGATCGAGACGCGGTAAATTATTAGCTCTAAAAATTGTTTTTATGATGTCATTTTACCACCATAAAACTGCGTAATCGAAAAAAAAACACTTATGTGAAATGTATAACACGAAGATATAAATATAATAAGAATTTAAAATATATAACTGAATGATACGTATTTTAAGTAAGAAGATTTTATTATACAACAAATTAATTAAAATTATTAACTAGATTATTTCACTTCCAGTTTAACTGTTCAATTAACGTGTGCTTCAGTTATTTGAGAAGCACTTACGTTGACAATATTTCTCACAATTAAAACACACTAAGTTCTACATTTTTATTTAATAGTGAAAATGAATTTTCTCAAAGCTACCGGTGATCCATGTGTTTTTTTTATATTCTTACAGAATTTAGTAATAAATATTGATGATCTTAAAAAAAGTATTTAAATCTTTCCTAAGTAACCACAAAATATCTTTTGAATGACAGTACGTACTCATTTTTAAATAATTAACTGTTTTCAGAAAAAAAATCATTATGTTATTCTATCGCAAATTCCAATTACCAATAACTCTGACTATAACTGCTCTGATTTTTTGTCCTCAAGTCGACTTGAATAATAAATTTACACTCCCATGTAGTAATGTGAATCAAAGTAGCAAGAAAACTTTTGAATAAATTATACAATGAAGACCACGTGTGGTCTCGGAGGGGCAAAGAATTGCAAATATGTATGTGTCAATCTTGGTCAATCTCCTTCCTTCTTTCTGTGTCAATATTCAGTCTAAACGTATGCTAAGATACAGACGACGCAGTGCAAGGCAACACAGAATTGACAAGTACAGACAGGCGAAGCAAAAATATGCGAGCAGCGTATGCTTGTGACAGCTGCGTCACCCAAGTGTCATATTATGTATGAATGACACATAATACAATAATTTGAAAATGTATATTTTTATACAAAATGACATTCAAGGATAATTTTTAACGAGTAATTTGCAAAATCAGCAGATGCGTTTGTAAAAATTAGACATTGCTTTCCAAATTCAGATGGTTCGAGAAATGTAGTATTTCTCTCGAATTATTTTTTTGACAAATTTCGAAGACGGCACCACAAGATACAGACAATTTTATTCGATGAATTTAAAGTAGTTCATTTAGAATAATTAATTTCACCTAATTAAGGTTATGAATTAAACGGCTAATCAATCGCTTCCTAGTATTTATATTATAGTAATCATCGTTCCCGATGTTTATTATTTTCGCTTTCTATACGTTCCTTGATCGACCACAAACATTATCCCCTTCGTATTGCACTACGTAAATAACTTGATCGACAGGCTGTTCTGAAACGCGTTATTTAATTTATTAACCTTCTTAAATGACGTACAAAATACAAAAAAAAAAAAAAACACCTTTTCTATAAGCAGACTAAATATTTTCGAATCAAATAAACTGATGTGCCAATCGATGAATCTTTCACATATTTTTTTTCGGCTGTTTTTCAAATATGAGCTATAAATTAAATTTATTTCTTTGGGACCGTGTGGAACCCAAATATCGAACTTTGAAACGAAACCAAGTGCTTTAAATTCAAGCTTATCAACTGATATACATATCGACTGTGGAAAGGAAAAAGGACGTTACCTACACATAGCAAATTTTACAGGAGACACAAAAAACGTGTTTTGATAATTTTGGGCCATTTGCAAATCATGAAATATACACAACCTTGAAGTGCACGGAGCCTTCTAAGCTGGTGTTAAATTGACATAATCTAATATTAATTTTTAAAATTGTCTAGGAAAAACCTTTTTTCAGTCTTTTTTCTTGGATTCAATTTTAACAAGCTCATCTTTTTTCAAACTTAAAAGCTAAATTTAGATACTAATTCAGCATTACTTACATCTTTTAGCTTACATCTTTTTGATAGAACATGTATCAAGTTTGATACATTGTGATTGTCGAAAAAAGCTATTTAGAAAAAACTGTGGGTTACGTCTTTTTTTCTTTCCACAGTCGATATAATATATTCAATACATCGATAATTTATCGTGTTGCTTTTTTCGACGATTTGCTTCCACTATGCCTTCATTTGGCCTTTATTAAACTCCCGGAATCTATGAAAGCTGGAGAAAAATATTCAATAGCATTATCCATTTTTTATAATCGTTAACAATTCGATGCATCTGCTGATTCCAATTCGATGGGAGTGTTCCACAGATTACCTAGGAATCAAGTTATTGCAGTAACGTCATTAAAGTCATAATAAATTCATTAACGTCAATTTATCGAACATTACTGTAGCAAATATCACTTAAATCACCATTGCATGGTTTAATATAAACTTCACAATCATTATTTAAGTATAAGAGGTCCGTTTGTCAAAAAAGATTATTAGCCGCTGTTTTTAATTCGATTTTTATACATTGTAATAAATCTATGGGAAGCATTCTATTAAATATTTTAAAAATAATTAATATCCTAATTGGATTGATTTGTGAATCTTCCGGTGGATGCAGTAGTATAAATTGAAACGCTTGGAAGCTGGGTGTTCGTAGTAAAAGTTGGGGTTCGCACAACTCCCGCGGGACTCGAACCGCATATCGCTTTCGTACCACCACAAACTGTGATACCCACCCGTGCATGCATGTGCATACCAACCGAATTGTACCCGACGACTTTTCTCCCCATTGTTTCAGACAGAGAAAATTTTCACTGCTTGGCCATCTTTGTAATATTTCAAACTATAGTCTGTTTGGTAATAGAAATGGAATAATTTAATCAATCACATATTATGTACACGAAATATTTCCGTACTAAAGCACTTTATTTATAAAAGAAAAAAAGAACTTAATTATCTTCCTTTCTTCTCGTTTTTATTATCATTAATTATATCTTTAACGACATATATTAAATGTATTTCTACTCTATCCAATTTATTTTTCTTTTCTACTCGTTTCCAATTTTAAAAAAATATGAAACAAATAATCATTATTTATATATTTAACGACATCTATTAACTGTAATTATAATCAATCGAAGCAATAAAAGTATAATTCATTAATGATACTTGATTTTAAATATTTATATAATTTCTCTTTTCCTATCATGTCCAATTTGTATGTAATTAATAATTAACTGTTTTATTTTTAAAACATTATTTACCTTTCTAATTTCATTCACTATTCTAGAAACAAAGATTGTTCTAGCCTCTATGTATTATACCACGGTTTCTCAACCTGGGGCCACGGAGAAAAAATAATTTTAGGGGAGCCACAGCACAGTTTTGGGGCGGGCACGAGAAAATCCCGGAAGAAAGAAAAGGTCTCGCGTCCTTTCATTTTGGGAAATCCGTATATTCCTGGGTAAAATCTGCCAGCGAGCAACATTTTCAAAAAATTTAAAATGATTTTGAAATCTTTCAACTTCTCACTTTGTCTTGAAAAACTTATATAGGTACTTGTATAAAAAAAACACGGATATGGGGGCCACGGAAAAATATCTCAAAAGGGACTCTCAAAAGGGGCCACGGTCCCAAAAAGATTCAGACACTATGTATTATACATAAGTATACATATTGCTGCTTATCTACGATAATATAAATATATAATTTACCGCTACATTCAAAAGCAATCGGTTAAAAAATATATATATTTAACTGAAAATTAAATATTTTTTAATTATTCCAAAAACGTATTTTCTTATATGTATATTTTTAATATTAGAATTCCATGCGAATTATTTTTTTAATTGAATATACCTCCTACCACATAAGTATTAAAAATAAATCTATTTTATAAAGAAACGTGTGTGGGTGCGTTGTCCGCACGCACGGCAACAAATTTTCTCAGACAGTCAGTCAGCTGAGAAACAGCGAAAAAGTATTAGGCGAGCATACCGTACGAAGAGATTGATATGGGGGCTATCAATTTAAAATACAAACGTCATTGTGATGCTTCTTACTTCAGAAGCGTTCCAATGCGATCTTGACTTAACTTATTCTGGATATTTAACAAAATAAGATTTAAAAATAACTCAATAAATCTTAACATTATTAATTTCTCATCAACCAAATTAGAGTGAGTGGATAGTTTGTGTGATATTGCATAAACTTTTATCGTATAAAATTCAATTAATTACTTAAAAATCATTAACTTCTATTTGCTTACTTGACATTTTTTTAATTTGAATTCATTGATACTATAATAGATTTCATGTTATACTCATGCCATTATAACGAGCCATTGATTTAAATTTGATTCGAATATTAAATTAGAATCATGTGTGTCGAAAATAAATAAAAATGTTATAAAATCATGATTTTCACTATCGAATAATTAATCAACAGTTTTTAAATGTGAACTTCATTATAACTTGTTTATTTTTCGGTAAGCAGTAACCAAGTATCAATGAAACTATTCTATACTAAGCTAATTTATTACGATGTTTTTCTTGATCTCTTTATACAGCATGCTAGCCTAATACTTTTTCATATCTCTGACACTGACCTGCACCACACAATACTTTGGTTTTATTTATTTTGTTCGATAACAACTAGGTACTATCTATATATTTTTAACAGATATTATTTTCTTCCCAAACAAAAAAATCCAGGTGATTTCAAAATTTAAATCGGTTGTCTAATAAAAAAATATATAAAATTATAAACGAAAATCCATACTGCAATGGAAACAATTTACGTTCATTAAATTCAATTTACAGGTAGCAATAACATTTTGCAATATTTAAAGCATGGGTTCTCAACCTGTGCATGCGGACGCCTGCCGAGCTGTTTTCATGCGCCCTTCCAAAGTAAATTATAACAAAAAAAAATACCAAATGATATTTATTTACAATTTAGACCTTCATCTTACAATAAAGTCGTACTGATTTTACTTTGATATATTTTTAGATGTTCTCGCACTCTTTACTAATTTTTTCTCTAGTTTTATTGTAAATGCACTGGCTTATAAATTGAAAAGCATGTATAATTTATAAATGAAAAATAATTGAGTAATAAAATAGGAAAAAAATGTACACATTGTGTACTTAAATCGTTTCTTTTCCGTCTGGCATGCGCCTGCCAATATTTGAAATACCCCCGTTACCACATAAGGTTAGGAAACCCTGATCTAAAAAATGAAACGTGATTTGTTTCAATTATAATAATATTCAAAAAAATGTCCTTCATTTAACAATAATTTTCTCTTGATTTAGAAAATTAAAAATCATTTCGACATATTTCCCGTAAATTTAAATATCAATGTACCTAGCGCATACATGCTGCACCGAAAAATGTGTTCAATAAAGACAACCCAAACAAATCTCCCACAGACGAGAAACACTTTTGACGGCAGATGATTTCCGTATTATTTGCTAATCCCTATAAAAGTTTTTAACGAGGCTCTATACTGAGAATTCTGTACTTACTTGTACTTGTATACAACGGGCTGGCCATTAACGTCAATTAGAATTCAGTTCCGAAATCGTGGGGGAGAAAAATATCGCCCTTCCATAAACTCTGCAGGGGATGATTTATAAATACAAGGAGAACAGAACTATATGATATATTTAATATCAAATAGTAATAAAAATATACCAAAATCGATGACGTTTTTACAAAGTTTTTCATTAAAAATTTCATTTCAAATATTTTTTCACAAATTCGTAAAAAAGTGGTCGCGATTCTTATGTAAGCGAATACACACGAATCCAAACGAACGATTGCGAACATATACAAATAGAGGTCACGGAATTTCCGCACAAAAATATGGGTCATATTAAAAAGAGCTGATTTTTTTATTTCTCGTGACTTAACACTTAATAACATAAAATAGTAGGTAGATTGCTTAAAATAGTTAGAATCTGATTAATAATTGGTTCACCTTATTTTACAGTTTTAAAAAACATTATATAATAAGTAGTCATTGTTAAAATTAAGAAATATATTTCTCGTACTCCATTACATTTGTGAAAATATGATTTTTTATGAAAATTTTTCAGATATTATAAATCATCGATTCTTCCCATCAGCGGCTCATTCAAATTTTATGTGAGGCCCAAAACAATCAGTGTCACCAGATGATTTTTCAAACATCTGGTATTGTTTCCAAAAAAATGGGTAAATGAATAAATATTTTGAATACATTTGTATTTTCGTGTACTTCCTTTTTTGTTACGTCACTATATTATGTATAGTATAAGGCATTTTACGTATTGCTATGATTATGTTGCGGCCCACGTAATGTAGCTAAAACCGGCATGTAGCCCAAACGAAAAAAAGGTTGAGTATCGTACCTCTGGTGCTAACTTATTCTCAGTGGCGATAAAAATCACTAAGCTTGTAGATAACGATTAACGAATACTTTAACTCCCAATATTTAATGCAATGAAATTTGTACAATCATTCTATATCATAATAAAAGTCTTTGGTCGAGCCAATCACGGTATTCTCAATAAGAAAAAATTCTAGAATGTTCTAATATATATTTTTTTAAATATTTGTTTATTGACCACGTTGCTGCCGGCTAATAAATTTACCTTTAGTTCATATTATGTGTTGCAGTGTACATATTGGGTTTGACATTTCTTTTAAGTGAAAATTCTCTTCAAGGAATCGCTTAGTTTATTTTCACACGTTCACTGTCAATTCTGTATGGGACTGGTAAAGTGTTATATTAAAAATAAAACACTCTTTTCAACTAATTCTATATTTCTTCATTGAGATCTGGACTGATTTCGCTCAACACGGGCATATATATTAATATATGATTATTTGCATCTTTATAAGGCTTACTTAGTTTTTTTATAAATAACCCAGTTTATATTTTTATTACTTAAAAGTTTAAAACGTTCCTTAGTGGAATATGTTATTGAGAAAATTTTCGATATTATTGATATCTCGATTGAATTGCTTCGTGATTACCCTATACATTCCTCTGTTGATACCCTTTCCCTTGGAAACTTGGCATCCATTAACATAATAGTTGTCTCCCCCGTTTTATGTAATCCTTATTAGCGACATGGCAACCTGTTAATGCAAAATTTATACTTGCCTTCCAAACGGGTAAATACCTCAAACGTAAACATGATGCCTATGCTCTTATAAAGGGTCAATCTTCATGAAGACTATTTGAAATATATTTTTAATCGATTATGTTTCAGTAGGTAACACATATATTCGTCATCTCAAATTAATTTTGGGTACTAAACTGGATGTGTATTTTTATTATACTATCGGGAAAAATGTCTGTCACAATAATTAAGAATAGATTTTTTATTTTACTTTACTTGCGATTCAGTTATCAAAATAAATACATTGAACAAAAACAATTCGGACGTCAGTTGCTTTACTCACTATGATTTCAAACTAGTATAAATTATGTTTATTACAATTTTTTTAAAATCTCATACATTTCCTTGGAAAATTGCAGCGACGTATCAGAAACGCAACAAGAAGTTCACGTTTAAATTGACATACTCGATCACTTATTACAAAGGCCGTCAATAAAAATGAAAAAAGGTTACGGGTTTTACTCTTACAATTGATTCCGTTTACGTCGTAGAAAAAAGTAATATGAATCTAAATGTAAATAATAGTTTAAGAGCGTATAAAGAGAAAAAAAAGAATCTATTCGTAAAATCATATCCTTACATCATTAGACTAAATTATGAAATACGCGGTTGCACCTAGTACTAACGTTTAAAAAACTTCAAAGTAATTGTTCCATTGGGAGTAAACTATATAGTTTTCAGTTGTATCTGATAAAATTAAATTTATTATCACGACAACTTTGCTTAAGAACGCAGTACAGCCGTTTTATATTGTTTGCTAGTTCTAATATTAATTCATCCCAAATATTATCAATTTTCAACACGCATAAATACATTATATAAGTGAATTATTAATTATTATACAACCCTGTTGCTATAATATTGCTGGAAAACGGAGGGGTAAACACTAAATACAAAACGCTGATCGTGTATTATTTTTATTAGTTGAAGGGTGCCGGTTATTTATGGCCAACCCTTATCGCTCGCCCTGTCTTGATACATGCAAAATTTAACAAGACATCTCATTTGTACTTCGATACACATTCACAATAGATGAATGTATATATGTCTGTACAACAAATAGACATCCCAAAAGAAATGAATAATGGCTGTTCCGCTGTCAGATTGAAAAATGATTGCGCATTATTATTTGGGTGCGTAGTGCATCATAAATGCTTTATCAAAAGGAACTCAGTCAGGATATTTGCAATATTTAAATGTTTAGTTACCCTTTGTTATCAATATTCTTCAGAATAACTTAATAAACACAGGAAGAAAAAAGAGTTTACTTTATATAATCGATGCTTGGCCCCAAATAATAACGTCATTTTTTAGTAAAACGTACTTCGTATAACTGCGACACGCGCAATAAATGAATTCTCTGATTAGTAATATTTGGAAATTTTCTCTTCTCGGAACTGTTGGCTCCAAATTCTAATTTTGATTTTTAAAAGCCTCTTCTATCTGCAATATTGAAGTATTTTTTAATCATTGCGTTTTTTTCAGTATTCAACATTTCTTCGCTGTAGGACTATTTTTTCGAATATCCGTTTGACAAAATTCTGAAAGAATATGAATTTTATCTTTCCTGAGTATGCATTTGAATAAAAGAAATACATTCTTTTCGTAGAAAATTCTGAGATTTAATACTTTCGATAAAAAAATCTGAAAGTGGCGACGATTTGTAATAGGTACATTATATGTATGTGTAATAATCGTAGCTTCTAGCAGTGCAAAAACCGGAAAACATGAAATCAGAAGGGTAAAATGTTTATGCGAAACCTCGATAGATATCTTTTTACCAATTTTTGACAGCCGAAAGGCCTCCGGGGTGACCGGAAAACATAAATCAAATGGTGAACGATTTTATTTCCTGTGTCTACGATGGAACTCTGTATGTGGTCGAATTGTTCGGTCCGGCTTGGAATGAAAATGATCATAATGGATAGGGGTAGTAAAATTGTGTAACATTATAAAAATATATTTTTATAAATTCTTAAATATCGTCCTAAAAGAAACCTTATTAAGATTATTTTTTCCAATTCGATTTCGTCGATATATTTCTTGTTCGTATAAATGGAATCCCATTGGTGTAGTGGCATCTAGTATTTTGAATTAAAGCTAAAAGGCATCAAAAGAAGTAACAGTTTTCTGTATATACTGCCATCTGTAATCTATATTGTTTGCCACAAAAAACAACCACCTGCATTATCACAAAAAATGACATATAAAATTATTGCTAGATGTCTCTGTACGTTCATAAAAATATATCTTAATAAATTTACCTTTATTTCAATTCAACAGTGGCGGTACTACGTACTGGGGTAGGTAGGCTCAGCCCGCCCTAAATTTTTTTATGAAATAAAAATGTGTAAAAAAATAAATATTGGTTTGCTTGCTAAAATGAGTTTTTTTTGATATTTTATTAATTTTGCTATTGACGTATTCATGCATAACTTCTAACAAGTGCATATAGGCCTTTCGGGGATCATTTTGACTAAAATCTAGTTAACGAATTAAGTGGAATACCTCCATGCATACGGTTTTTCATTTAAATAAAATAATGGGTACAACATTATAAGTATGAACAACCTATTTTCTCTAGCGGGCCGTTTAAAAATATGATGGGTTCGGGTCGCAATGTAAAATGCATTTTATAGTTCAAGAAACGTCTTTTGTGTGTTGTATTAATTTACCTAATCCAAAAGACAAGTCGACCTTTTTTCTTTATAAATTTAGGGTTAATTTTATAGAACTCGTTTGAGAATGATGCAATAATTTTCTTAAAATATACAGGTTTATTCTAAGAAAAAACATTCTAGATCCGCTAATTTCAAAAGAACCACATGCGGCTTGTAGGACACGGCCAATTGTGAAGTGGAAACATTCACAAGTTTGTAGATTATATACAATGTTGAACTTTTTATTAGCCTAACCAAAATCTCTGGTCACGAACCGCCATTGCAATTAAATTTGCTTGTTGGAGTCTATTTTTATCGTTGAATTACTTAAGAGATAAAAAAAAACTTTCGAATGATAAGAAGGTAATAAGGTTTTATGATAAACAAATCAAATCTTTCCTTTCCGTTCTACAAAAAGAAAACTGTCGTGTTTGGTAAAGATTCCGATTCCACTCAACGCCACTCAAAATATCAACAATGTTTGAGATTTATTATCAGTTTCTGAGGGGTGAACATATTCCAAGAGTCTCTAAAAATAAACATTGAAAATCCTCTTCTCAAAATCAATTGGCGCTGAGGTTTATTGTAATAGAAAAAAATAACAGTATTTAAATAAATAATTTCAATTCAAATTTCTCGTTCAAAAATACTTAAGGAGAGAATTATGCCAATGTATTTGCAGATTTATCGTACAATTTAATATGCGCAGTGTTATATTGGTGAAAAGTTAAATTTTGAATATCCGAAATAATATTTTACTGTAAATTCGGAATTAACTTTTTATCTGCAATGCTTTATTTCTATTTTATTCATGATAGTATTTACGATAATGCTGATGTTTTATTTATCTGATTATTTTTCAACAAGAATTCATCAGAAATTGAGTTGTACAGGAGTCGTTGAATTATTCCGTTTGCATATTGTGCGCTACTGTGAGTTTCAGAATATTTTCGGCTGTGTACTGGGGAGTCGACGTTGAAATGCATCATTATTGTAGGTATGGAAAGATGTGACTCATCGCTGTTGGCGTAATATACTTATAGCCACCTATCTATGGTGGAGATCAGTATTCTGCAACCTTTTTATTACCATGAACCTCCTACAAAATGTTGAAAGTTTCGCGGACCCTATGCGAAAAAAATCTAATATAGTGTATAAAATAAATTTTAGACTTTTTAGAAATGAATTATTATAATAAATTAAGAGGGTGTAAATATAAATTAAAAATAATTTGTAAAAAGATGTGACAACATTTATAATAATAAAAAATAGCACAAAATTTTTGCGAATAAATACTCAAGAACTAGGCGAATACATGCTTCAAAGCCTTGTTGAGGTTTATATATTTGTATTTAGTTTTATTATAGTCGCTGCTTTATTAAATTTTATTGCCAAACGGTTTTTTAAGCCCTTAAGCCTTGTGTACTTAATTAATGTGTAATTATTATACAAGGCTTGATTATTCTTTTGCAATCGTGAAAACGTTATTGGTATTTTCAAATTTAATATTGAAATTCCACCAAGCACCTTCAGTCGAAATCTTAAATTATTAGTATTTGCTTTAGGCATGGCAATGAAAAATGTTTTTATAATTTAACAACTAAGGGTAACAAAAAAACTATCAACTTAGTGGTTCTTATCTTTCAAAATAATCGATAGGCTTATCCTTAAACGTTGGATTTTTATCATTTAACTATTTAATACGTATTTTGGCAAACCGATTTAAAAAAATCTGCTGTATTGTAATAGGGTCGATATTTTTGATTAAAGTGCAAAGAAATATCATTCATATATGTATTTAATATTTAAAATTCACATACACAGTATGCTTACATAATTTTATTATCTTATTGATACTCATTCACTTGACAAATGCAAAAAATGTGAATATCAAATATTAAACATTTTTTTTTCAAATTGTAACTGCAGTATGAGACTTTAATAAATAATTTAAGCAATTATCACCAATGAAATACATTAATATGAAAGAATCTTCGTTAACCATCTTTAGTGTGCGTCCGTACACAAACGTACATGAGTGTGGGTTAAGACTGCGTTCGTTAATTGAATGCGCGACGATATAATTAAATACGTATAGTACCGGCTAAAAAGAAAGAACCTAAAATTCTATAATTGGCTACCTGGGGCTCTAATCTTCAAGTAATAATGTGCGTTTTTAGTTTCATAGCTCCATGCGCATTGAGGATCATTTCAAAGTTAAGCAAACGCACTCCAATAACATGATTTCTAAAACATTTTCGGGCTTGGCGACAGTTGTTGCGATAGTATATTAAAGGTATATAATATTTATTTTAAATCCATTCTTTTCGGCAGGCGTTTATTTGAATAGTCAACTCGAGGACCCACTTGACGGAACACACGAACCCCATTTGCAGAACACTGGTGTAAATTTTGTGCAACTCAAATCTGCTCCACCGAAATCGATATGTCTGTTCAGTCTGTCGCCATTGAGACTAAGCCAGTAAAGTTGGCATAAGAGAGCATATTTTTTTACTATAATTCAGATTTTAAAAAATAGACCAGTCAGTGAGTTTTGTTTTTCAAATTACACACTTTTGATGTTTTCTACTCGGTTTATTGCAGGGCGAAGTCGGGTAGAAAAACTTCAACTTCGATTCTGAATAGATTTTTTCGACTATTTCCGTTTAACTTACATAATACATATCGACTGTGGAAAGGAAAAAGGACGTAACCCACACATATCAAATTTTACAGGAGGCGCTAAAAACGTGTTTTGATGATTTTGTGATATATGCAAATTATGTATTATACACAACATTGAAGTGCATGGATACTTCTAAACTGGTGTTAAATTGACATAACCCAATATTAATTAAAGAAATTGTCTCGGAAAAACCTTTATTTCAGTGTTTTTTCTTGGTTTTAATTTTTTACAAGGTCATCTTTTTCAAACTTAAAAGCTAAATTTAGATGCTTATTCGGCATTTTCAGCTTTCATCCTTTTAATAGAATGTGTGTCAAGTTGTATACATTGTGATTATCGAAAAAAAGCTGTTTTGAAAAATTGAGGGTTACGTCCTTTTTCCTTTCCACAGTCGATATATGTATTCCACAGTGGTGTTTCTAGGCTATGTGCCGCCTCTAGGCAGAGTTTAAACGTGTGCCCTTATTATTTTTCAAATAAAAATATGAAATGAAGTGTCTTTTTTTCATTATTTCTCATTGTTCTAAAAATACGTATACAAATATAGAAATTCGAATCCTTAACAATGTTTAAATTTTTCCCTTCAGTGATTTTATGACCCAGGTAGTTTCCGCTTGCCTTTATTAATTTACGTCAAAACTGCCGCCTATAGTGCCGTCATCAGTAAATGTCATATTAAAAGAAGGTTTTTGCGATAAATTTATACTGTATACCCATTGGTGATAATATACCATTAAAAAATATGTAGACACTTTATAAATAAATGTATTCTGTGATCATTTGCCGCTCCCTAAGACTTGCCGCCCCTAGGCCCCTTGCCTACTGACCTATGCCCACGGGACGTCCCTGGTATACCATTAGATCATTCTATAAGATAACTTGAATAATTCAAGTACACAGTCATCATTTCACCAATCAATATGATGAATAGACTGAAATAACTTTTAATAATTTAACAAAATATACTCCACAGACCTGAAAACTTGTTATATTATGCAGCGGAGTGCTGCCAATACGTTACCAAAGGGCTCGTTTGATCTCAGAGCTATTCGTTATATGTAGTCTGGAGAGGGAGCAAATTATTTTATCACTTTTATTCAATTCAATCAGTTACTTTACCTTATGAAACCTTAGTCTAAATTAATAAAGGACTTGAGCGATCCCCTTCGAGCCCCCTCCATCAAATAACAGTATTTATGTGTCGATTTACATTTAAAAAAAATAACATTCCGATACAATTATTATATACATTTTAAGCTATAATATGACATTCCACTTCTTGTTCAACAATATATGCGCATTTCGTATTTTATGAATCATCTTCTATGTAGCTCAGGGGTCTCCAAACTACGGCCCCCGAGCACCACCTATGAAAGAGTCAGTGTGGCCATTAGCTAAAAAGCTTCCCTTGCCAAAAAAGAGACCCTTGCTCTAAATTAAACTTATGACTAAATACTACTTTTTTAAAAAATATATATATATATATCATACATTGTGTCTATGTTTATGTTATTTTCACATTGACCACACTCCTCTCGCTGTTCACTGTAAAAAACCTCCCACCCTTTTTAATTCATATCCATGTCAATCGATTTGGGTTATTAATACAAAAAAATCTTCCGATTTGAATAGAACAGAAATAAGAAACGAGTTTTTTTTTAATAATTTTTACGACATACAACAAAATTCTTCTCCGGTCAATGTAACAGTAAATAAATAAGTAATAATGAATTATAAACATTTGCATATTTACTTATTTAACCTTCTTTGGTTGCATAATTTTCTATATAACTTTGAATGTTTACTTCAGCATTTACAAATAAAATAAAAGTGGAAAATATACCATAGATATGTTTCAAAGCAAACTCAACATTTTTTAAATATTTCTTTAGCTTGGAGAAAAGATTTACATAAATAACAATTCCTGAGTCTAGACTAATTTTTACAGACTTGATTTCTCTCAATACAACATTACTATTGCTGAAAATCCTCGTAACGAAATTAGTAACAAAAATGTTCTCTTTTTTACATTTAATTAGTTTCTTTCAATAATTGACAGTTAACACTTCAAAAATATATTGATATAACATAGCGGATAGATAAGGATTTACTTTAACGTGATATTTTACTTCCAAACATATTCTTATCAATTGAAAAGTTGTTATAATCATGTTGATATGCATAAGTATGCCTGTACATGATAAATCAAATTAAAATACAACAAAATTGAAATAAATCAAGAAAAAACATGATTCTTGGTATAAAAATTATGCTGTCAGTGTCTTTTTTATTAAATCGTAATAACTCTTTTAGATGCCTTATTTTTTTATCGATTATAAGATACAATTACAAAAAGTATCGTTGAATATTAAAAAATAACTGTGAAGCAATTAATTTTAAGATTTTGCATGTTGACTTTTCATGAAAATTATAAAAAATATTTCCAGGTTCATACACTGGGCCTCTCAAACTTTTTTTATTGATATTTCTAATATAATAAAAACGCTAGACGTACTGAGAGAAAGTAATGCGATTGGCGGACGACAGAGAAAATTGAGGGGCGCTTGGTGGCTGTATACTCCACATAGAGAGCAAGAATGGTCCGAAAAGAAGAAATTAATTGTATTTATTTATTCATTGATTAAATTTTAATATGTTTGTCCTCAAAGTTTAGAAGTTTTAATTGGAGGCAGCTTTCCCGGACCTCAATTTTTCCAATGAGAGGCCATTAACACATTATATAAATTCTAAAACTCGCAGCCTTACAAAAAAATATGTGATTAAAAACGTACATTTAACCCTGTAAATAACATTGAACAAAAAAATTCATGCTTAAATACAATTTAGATAACGTGCATATTTTACCATTTAAATATTTGTAAAATATTCTGCGTGACAATAAATTATGCAGCAATGTAAGTCCCCGGGAAATTATTGATTGAACATTGATTTACATAATATATTGTTTCTTTTCTTAATGGCGGGACAAAACTTTCGATTTTGTATTCAATGAGCGAGTACGAGGCTTGTAAGTAGTTGAATAAAACAAAACCCTATTAACATGCACTTCCGTCAGTAGCTTCATGCCAAGACAATCGCTGAATTCATTAAGAATATAGTTGAAAATGTTTGCAAAATTATTCAGCCACATTAACGGCGAATCAACTGATACTAATCATTTCAGTTCATAATGATTATAACATCAGTAAGCATTTATAAGCTGTTTAAATATGTCAAATCGTTTCTTAGACATAATTTAAAAAAAAAAAAAGGACGTATGTTTGCTAGACGTTCAAATCTGTATGAGAACCAAGCAAATAATATCATTCAACTCTGTGTCAAGTATTTTACTTTTAAGCCACTAGGTACCTCTACGGTTATACGCGACTTCTTCTTGAATATTCTACCCTTTTACGATAAACAATATTATTTGGTTTATTTATACATACATTATACTATACATATTTAAACATTTAAAGATTTGTCTTAGAATAAAGACAATTCTTTTACATAATCATTGTGATATATATGTCCCTCTAAGAAACTCATTAGTACTCCTAAACGTATTTATGGAAGTACATGCATCTTTTAAATTTGCCACAAATTAGGTTTTTGTTTCTTGTATACATGATTTGTTCGAGTTTTGAAGTAATGCAAGTAAGCGAAGTGTTGAGTTTCTATTACAGTGTACGCCAGTGGTCGGCAACCTACTACCCGCGGGTAATTGAATTACCGACTCCAACATTTTGAGTTACCCGCTAAGAAACGTTAAGTCAACTACATATTTGTCAAATATTGAAAAAATTCAAAAATATTCCAAAACTAAAGGAACCACTAATATAACATTATAATATATAAATATATATATATTTTAAAAACATGTATATTTATGCTAAAGGTAATAATTCTTTAAAAAATTTACCCTCAAACAAAATATCGAAATCGATTTCAAAATCGTTTTTCTTATTACTTAGTCTCTCAAAAGGTTGTCGACCACTGGTGTACGTGTTTCAAAAACTGCAGACTCCTATTTTATATGGATTTGGTAGTAACATCATGGAAATCTATTTTTAATACTGGTTGTGTCACGCCTAGTAACAATACCAGTGGTTCAGCACGCGCACGCAAGGACTTAAAATAACATAATATTATGTACTATAAAACCTACATATATAATATTTTAAATTAAGTTTAAAAAAATTTGAAAAATTGAGCATCCCTATTACTAAATCCGTCACTGATCGTGCACATAATATCTTATTTTTACGGTATACCTACGCGAAAGTAAAAACTAAATGAATATAATATTTTATAGATTACAAATAACTGAATATTACAAGATACTAAAATGTGTATGAATAGGGTCTTTTATTTTTCTGTACATGAACATATCATAAAATGTGAAAGTAAATCATAGGTGCAATAAAAATTGTTTGCGGGACATTGAACATATGTTTTAAGTTGTATTTCAATAAAATTGCATTTGTCTTTTTGAACTCATCATTATTAATATTTACCAACTTTCGACTAAAAGATTAGATACAATAAAAACGATACTTTCATTATCAGTCATAAATAATCTCATAATGTAAAAATTCTACGAGAATCGATTCGTCAAGTGAAGATTACGTATAATATTTTAATTCAAATACAAATTTTGAATATTGAGCATTTTAGCTAGTAAAAACGGTATCTTTTTTAGATACTTAAGATTATTAATTCAATAGTGCCGCTGATGTAAAAAAAGCACATTACACCGTTAACGGAGAAAATGCATTAGAAAGATTATTTTTTTTACAGTGAAAATTTTAATTCTAGAACACGATGACGATTATTTAATTTGACAGGAATTAAATTACTGTTATGGTGTCAACTGTAAATTTTTGGTGGATATGCATTTTATTTATAAAAATAAAACGTATTTACTTATAAAATTTCAACAATTTACAATCAGTATACAGATCAGTTTGGAGGCCATTCGGCGCCTATGGAAAAAGGTAGACTTTGCCCCAAATTTCAGTATTTCGTATTTTTCTTATAATTCCTGGCATCATTTGGCACCCTTCTATGCTTTTTCAGCCCCTCGGCTTCCGTGGCGATCGCCCTTTTCACCAGCCATTAGCTACGGTCCTGACGATCAGGACCGATTTCTCTAAAAGCGAGAATTTTCAACTGATAAGCTTAAAATGTTTGAGGTAAGGAATTGGGTTGTTTGTCCACATGGACCTGGTTAAATACCCTTATACATAGAAAAAAGTCAAATTCTAGCCGCCAAATCTACTGTCAAAATACGAAACAAAATTAATTGCTCGCATCAACCAGGTACCCACACCAAATCAAAATTAATCCCAAAAATATTTGAAAAACATATCATAAACATAAAAACATAAGGATGTTTCATAGAACGATAAGTTGAATATTTGATGTTTTGAGTTATGTTTCACATTATATTCGAATACCTCTCTTATTAAAAGGAAAACTATAATAACTTCCTAGTTTTCTCTCAGTAGGCAGATGTTTACATATGGAAATAAAGAAATATAAACAATATTCTCTCAGTTCCATATAAATACATCTCGAAGTATCATTTTATGGTTTTGTTAGCGTTTCAAGAAATTTTAATTGAATTAGATAAATTACTAAATGATTCACTAAGAACATGAAACAAATTAATAATAAGTACCACTTTTCTACAATTCGGTTTATTTGTGTCAAAACAATCAATTTCTAGTTCATATTTATATGAATACAGTTTGTGTATTAAGTCACCAAGAAATTAAAAACAATATGCATGAGGTATGTATTATTATTTATTATAATATTTGCATTTATTTTGTGTGAACTGCAGTAGACATAATTATTACATTATAATGCCAAGCCATACATCACTACAAGCTCATTCTGTAGGCGTTTGAAATGATTTGCCCATTTTAGATTTTATTGCTAATCTATATTCACAAGTACGATAAATACAAGTTTTCTTTATACCAGGAAATGAGTCACAATCAATGAGTAAAGTAAGTCACGGTTCAGAAAAACTATTACTAGGTATTGCGTGGTGTTATCAATTTTATTTTATACTAGCCGGTACCCGGCAAGCGTTGCAATGCCATTCGAAGAAAGAAAGTGATTGTATTTTAATTCTGTTTATTGAAGTGCTTTTGGATATTTTTTTTCCGTCTGGTGCGTATACGAATAGATCTGAAGGTTTTCCAACGGGTGAGCAGGCCACATACAGCTGTCCGTGTGAGAAGCATAGATTTTCTAAATTTCGTCCTCACCCTTGTAGCGATTGTCCCTGTGCTTTGTTGATGGTTATTGCAAATGCGAGTCGCACCGGAAACTGCAAACATTGCAATTCGAATGGCATATTTGTTGGAATCATTGAGATGCTTGGCAACAGTACATTGTGCCCTTTATATGTTCCTTTTAATTTGTTTAGCTTCAATGATATTGTGCATTATCTTTTTCAATGAATGTCTGGTACCGTTGCAAAGTGATGGATTTATATTTCGGAGAAGTATGATAGGCACGCCAATTTTCAATGTTAAAACGTGTGACGGCATGGCTGGCAAATCAAGTGAGTTTAAGAATTCAGAAGAATTTATTGCGATATTTTTGGGAAAACTTTTTGAATCAATTCTCTTATTGTTTTTGTAATTTTACAGAAGTTTGTTGGCAATGTAATACATTGTGTGGATTCATCTATTTCCAATTTTCCATTCCCAATATTCAACAATTATTTTGCGAAACGTTCAGCGGATGTGTCATATTGTAGTTCTACACGCATGCTGGCCTTGAAAGCCAATTTCTGCACGTGTCGCAAAAAAACTGATGATTTGAGACATGCATTTAATAAGTTGAACGTGGTATAACTGGTAGGGTATGTAGAAAATCACCAGACAATAAAATAAGTGCGCCACCAAAGACAACTATTCATTTCCTCTTAAATCTTTTAGTGGATAGTATACAGCTTACAATGATTTTTTGTACGCCATAGTACATTCGCCTCATATTATGAGTTGGCATGATTGAAGTACTGCACCCATTCCGATTTTTTTTGATATTGCATGTTAGTGTCTCAGTGATTTGCATTAAAATGCAATTTCAGTGCTGAATGCGCTGTTCGACCACCATCCAAAAATGTTCACACCAAAGACACGCTAAACTTTATGAAACACACACATTTGCTAAATTGAGAAAAGTCACCAGAAAAGGCGATAATTCTTAGAAAATGCGCCACAGAGAATCCTAAAAATAGCCAATCAACGGGTCCAAATTTCAATTTTCGTCACCGACGATTTGCCATGAAACTGACAGCCGTGGCATACAGATCGCTTTATTCGGCGAAATTTTTCATTGTAAAATGGCTGCACTCTGGGGTGGGCTGGAGGAAGCTCAGAGGGGTTCGCGCAAGCCCTTTGTGAAATTTTGTAAGGTCAGCCAGCCCCTTGTTAATTTAAGAGAAAACAATATTCTCAAATCAAATGAGTACATAACTGCAATTTCTGACTTACATACATTATCTATAACAGCATCAGTATACACAGTATTACATTTTCGGCCATTCACATTGATGAGTTTACAGTAAATTGCGTATTGGTACATATTGTAAATGTATTAAGTAAAAATCGATTGCTTATTTAAGTGGTCCATCAAAGTGATAAAAAACTCACTGCTTCCTAGAATACCAATAATTGCTTTGATATAAAGCGAGCCCTTTGTAAACGCATTGGCAGCCTACCACTGGCTGTACTAATTTAGAAAACTTTGAGGGCGTTCGCACAACAAATCATCAAAGTTTTATTGCAATCGGATGAACGGTATAGAAACAGGAACACATAAAAGAAAAACTACCAAATTACCGTATTGGCAGCCCATCGTTGTATGTTTTGATTCAAAAACCTTTGCTGGTGTCCGCAAAACAACTCACCAAAGCTTTATCGCAATCAGATGAACGGTATAGGAACGAATACGGAACAAACGAACAAATTAACGTATTGGAAGAACACCGCTGGCTGTACTTATTCAGATACCGTTGCGGGTGTTTACACAACAACTCACCAAAGTTTTATCGCAATCGGATGAACGGTATAGGAACAGGAACGCATAAAAGACAAACTAACAGATTAACGTATTGGCAACCCACCGCTGATTCATATACATTCGCGAGCCTCCGCACAACGGCTCGCCAAAGTTTTATCGCAGTCCGATGAATGGTATAGGATTGCATACGGAAAAAACAAACAAATTAACGCATTGGCAGCCCACCGCTGATTTATATACATTCAAGGGCGTCCGCACAACAACTCCTCAAAATTTTATCGAAATTGGATGAACGGTATAGGAACGCATACCAGACATACAAACAAATTAACGCATTGGCAGCCCACCGCTGATTCATAAACCTATTCTGGCGTCCGCATAACAACTACCCAAAAAAATTATCGCAATCGGATGAGCGGTATAGGAGCGCATAGGTAACAAACATACAAACATGCATTTTTATATATATAGATTAGCAATAAAATAATCATTACCGTGTTACATACCATTTTTATATGTATTTTTACATCATCCAGTCCAGCCAATAAAATACAAATATAATTATAAAATAATTTCGGTAATCTTATCAATAAGTAAACAAGCCAGGATAAAAGTCACTTTTTCGATACCCAATGAGCTTCGAATACACTCTATTTTATTTTATATATATACAGCGGTAGGCTGCAAAGGCATTAAAAAGGGGCTCGCTTAGTCTCAAAGCAATTATCGGTGTTCTAGGGAAAGAGTGATTTTTTTTATTAATTCTATACAATTATATGCAACCGATTGTTACTTAATACACTTGTAACAATATGCAATTTAGAGTAAAATTATCAATTTTAATGGTCAAAAATGTACAGAAGCTGTCCTAGATAATATATCATATAAATCAGAAATTGCAGTTGTATACTAATTTGATCTGAGAATATTGTTTTCTCTTAAATTAACATGGGGCTCGCCAGCCTTAGTAAAATGTATCAAGGGGGCCGCGTGAGCAGCTTCGAGCCCCCTCCAGCCCACCTCTGTTTATTTTGCCATTTGAAAATCATAACATATAGACTCAAATAGAAATGTATAGGTATATATATCAAAACTAGGATAAGGGTATTTAAAAACACCGTGTATTTATTTGATATTGACTCTACCGGGAATTGAATGTACCAATCTGATCGCTTAGACAACTTTTCTTCAATTTTCAAAATATTCCCTTGCTTGTTTAACTATTTATTTATTTATTTAATTAACATTGCACAAGGTTGACAAATTATAAATTTAAAACTTTTACAATGGAGAAAAAAAATAGTACAATTTAATATTAAAAGCAGTAGAAAAAAAATGGCAAGGAAGTCAACTTGTTGTTTATAGTTCATGTTTTTTTATTTGATTTTACACCATATTTGTATGATAGGTTATTTCGTAAATAATAATGCCATCGAATCTATGGCTAAATTTTAAATTAAAAACATTAAATATTATACAAAATTAAATATAAAATTGAAATTCTCTTCATTTTGATAAAATCTAATATTGTGGTAGCCATATAAAATCATCATCGATTTAATTATATTAAATCTATTGTTCTTGTTAAAGCAAAATACTTTGCACGCTACATTTTCAAAGCTCTATTATCATGCAAGTCCTTGAAGAAAGTTATATCTATAACATACACTGTCCATTGGCTGGATAATAATACAGAAAGATATCATGCGGTGATATTCCTGCGTACATACACTTATTTTTAACGGTCTGAAATACTCAACACAATCACGTTTTGAGTAAACAGACTGTCCAACACGATCACGGGTTGCGTATTTCAGAGCGTTCAAAATAAATCTGTGCGCTCGGGAATAGCATTGCTCTATTTATTTCCTTATCTATTTTATATTTACTATCACCACACCACTAAACTACGGCCCGCGGGGCGGATCCTACCTTCGACACATTTCAATCCGGCTCCAGATTTTTCATATATAAATATTTTACATGAACGAAATTTTATATTATTATTCCAGTAGGCTTCCATCAAGAATATTTGTCTTTTGCCACCCCCTCCCAACGTTTTTAAAAAATCATACGGCCTGTTTCTCTAAAATTTTAATGACCTCTGTTCTATTTTATCATCATCAGAGTCTAGAACATCTTGCATTGGCGGATCCAAGGGGGAGGCGATGGGGGCCATACCCCCCCATGAAGAGAATTTATTTTCCATTTTTTCTAATTTATTAAAACTTTATTGTGAAATGGGCTCTGTAATTGTTTAGTTTACTATTAGTTTTAGTAATTTAGTTTATAGTATACATACTTAATTATATATTGGCTATTTGTCTATAGATATATTATTTTTAAATCATATATTTTTCAATGTATTATTTATGTATCATGTTTATTTTCAAATTGAACGGCCCCCTCCTGGGATAATTTTTGGATTCGCCACTGACATCTTGAGACAACGGGATTTTCTTTAAAAACCGAAATCTTTCCTGGCATTTTCTACTTTAGAAGATTATAAGGATTGCTGCAGTTTTGACATCGATTGAAAAATACCAAAATGGAGGAAAATTGTGTCTTATTTTCTATTAAATGTGTTTGGTAAATTTAAAGCTTTTCTTTATTTCAGTCATTACTTTATTTAAAGTTATCGTATCAATTGTATATATTCATTTATTACACAGTCGGGTTATTGTACTTTAGTGAACAAGTGGCCAGTGAAACATTATAAACAAAACAAATAGATACTAACCTATTAGTCACTTCATTTCGTTGTGTATAAAAAACGACATAATAAATAATAAACCAACCTATCCACTATGCTGAAACATCGTTGGCTTTTTACTTCACTGCTAGCGATACAGAATTCAAGCGGATTCTTATTAGAACCAAGTCAGTACGAGTTTGAATCTTATACAGGGCGGACGTCTAGGTGTAAATTTCCAGCTGAAATTTCTTTTGTTTTGATTGCTACAATCGTTCTTCATCAAACGTTGTGTTTTATTTAATATCATAACAATACACATACGTGATTAATTCTGTTTTATAATTTATGAAATATAATATTCAATGTGTAGTAGTTAATAAAATAAAAAAAGTCGCATGTTATCATGAAGTGACAGTTGTTGTGTTTTTTTAAATGTGTTTTAATTTTTGAAATTAATAATTCGGATTGTATCAAATATCAGGATTACTAGCCGCTTACTAAAGTAAGTATTTTGTGTTTGTTTACTTAACACGCCCCGCCTATTTGAATACAACGAACATTATTAACCGAGACAGTGATCCACAACATTTTAGATATATTATTTGTATTATTAATAAACATATTTTTAACATAGTGTTAATTCATTAAAAATATAATCTATATAGAGCTTATCGAAGTAAACAATACTTCTAGTGAAAAATGTTTTTTTTTAATATTTTTTCTATGAGAAAAATTCATTGAAAATTAAACATATGAGCCATTGAGAAGTGAATTGACCCTAGTAGTAAAATGATAAATTTTTATTTTGTACAATCACGTCTTTATTTGGTGTTTTGGTGGATTGCATACTTTTATTTAAGAGAGATAACACTATTATAATATGTATTTACTAAGATTACATCACATTTACGATACATTTAGAATACATTGTAATGTAACGCTTGAAATTCATTTTTTTCCTAAAATAACACTCGATTCACTTTAACTCTCAGGATTTCAATGTCACTATAAATTCATATTTAACTAATGTGCGTTTGTTGTCAACTAAGTGTTTCAAGATAAAACCAATGTTAATAAATGTATTTTCCACATAACATCTTACGGACTATCCTAGTATCATAATTAATAAATAAACATAATAATAATTAATTAAAAATAATTAAGCCATTGTAATATTAAATATATTTTAATATGTGTATGGAAAGAAATCGTGTTCTGGTTGACGTTTATCATGCGACGTTTCGAAACTGATGCAGGCTTCAATCTCATTGATTGTCATCAAGCACTGAGAAAATGATTTTTAATTATCCTTTTCTATCAGTTTTAATGATCATATCGTAAACCTAAGCCATTAGTAAAGTGTATTTCTCAAAATAAACGCTAATCCGCTAGATAGCTTTTAAATTATGACTACAGCATATTTAACACACTAAAAATAAGAAATATAATTATTTAATATAACTTTTATGGGAGAGGATTTAAACTTTTGAATGAAATTTACTGTTTAAATTCTTTACGTCGAAAAAAATATATTATCTGTTCTTCCTGTCGAGTTATGCGATAGTTTATGTATGCCTCCCTGCAGCTGTTATCAATTAATCCTAAAACAAGTTACATTTTACTGTAACTGACAGTTCAAATTTAGTGCTTCGTTTCTTTGTTTGTGTTTATCTCAACGTTATGTATTGTATGGTAAATATCGCCAGCTATCAACTCACATATAACCAACCACACATTTCATTTAAATTCTAAAATATTTTGTATATATTGTGTGCCATAGTATGTACATAAATATCTCGACTTTTGTAGCTTAGCTATGACTTGTCCACTTAGTGATCAGAAAGTTTCTAGTTGTTGTACCCTGGTCTTTACATCTTGCTAAGGTAAAATACAAACGCTCATTCAAATACAAAAGTTGTCTAAGGGCCCCAATTTAGTTTGTTACTTAAATGATAATTTATCCAAACAAATAACTTCGAATTGTAAATTCTCAACTGTCGAGGGATTGGGAGAGAATACGTCTTTTTTCGAGAATTTTTAGCTGGCGATAATAACAAAGAACAGTTAATTTTATTTCGCACGTACAGGTGAAAAATACCCTTATCATTTACTCGCTTTTAAAGGTTATTATTTTTTTTTTATTTATTATTAAATTTTCTTATTTTTTTATATATTTAAATATGGATACAAATACATATACGTTGCATAGGCCCCTCTGTTTGGTGCTTACGACACTGGTTGTATGTCTTTTCTGCTTCATTTGATGTTTTGTTGTATTAACTAAATCTTTTTAAATATTTCACGAACTGGCGCGCCATTTTTTAATCCAATATATATTTGTATAAATTAATGTTTGTTTGTCCCGTATGCGTTCCTATACCGTTCATCCAATTGCGATAAAACTTTGGTGGACGCCCGCGAAGGTTTCTGAATTAATAGAGCCGGCAATGGGCTTCCAATACGTTAAAAATGGGGCTCGATTTATATAAAAGCAATTCTCGGTGTTCTGGGGAAGCAGTTAGTTTTTTAATCACTTATATGCAATAATATTTAATACTTTATTGTGTATCTACAAGTACTTCAATAATCACAATTAAAACAAGAACACTTTCTTTCCCTGAGTGGCATTGCAACGCATGCCAGATACTCGCTAGTTATACATAAAATGATAAATTGATAATATCTTCTTTTGCATCCCTAATTTTGTTTTGATATTATTTGTATACTTTCAATTTCTGTAAAAGAAACAAAATTAACAAAACGACGTGGCACGTATCTATGTATATACAAATTTCACACGCAATCATAATCATAATAAATGTTACATCGGCATTGAATTCTTCATTAATAGTATTACATGTGCAATACACATTATAAGTATTTTTTTCATAACTTACGATGAATCACAGTATAAAATACGCAAACCGACACGCCATGTCTGCTCTTGGAATGATCTTTGAGGCGGTAACGTTGTAAACAACGATAATATCATTATGCCCTAAACGAGGAATTTTGATTTAATATTTTACATCGTAATTAATGACTAATGGTCTCTTCTGATATCGATACTGAAAATATCGATTGATATTGTTTGTGCGCAATACGTGTCTTAACCATAACCTGAGATATTGTAAAGTCAAGAATGTTGTCAATAACAAAACCACTGCCAATATTTTTGAAACAAGAGGTTAACTAGTGTCTGTCAGATAGGTTCTTAAATGTACAATAAGTCCGTTTCTGATCCCCAATAAAGCTATTCGTTCTAAAGAGCTCTTACATTCATTTTATAACACTTCAATCATAGTAATTTTTATCCTATGGATAGTCTTTTCAAAATATGTTTAGCGTTATAGGTAGTGATACAAGACGGAAAAAAACCCGTGCCTAAACCGGAAAAATTGGGTAAAAACAAAAAAAATTAAAATATTAATTTAATATCAAGCTGATAATTGTATATAATTTATAGCATTCGATAACGCTTATCAAAAAATCGCGACATGTAATTACTGACTATCCATTATTTAGAGCAGGGGTGGGGAACCTTTTATTCTCGAAAGGCCGCAATCATTTTTCTGATTCGACATAAGGCCGCAGTAAACATTGACTAGGGAATCTTTGGCCGGAAACAGGACTTTACGGTCAGAATATGTCAGGAATTTACGAATTTACACAAATTTACAGAATTGTAGTAGAATTGAGTAGCCAAAAAGCCGCAGGTTCCCTACGCCTGATTTAGAGGATATATTATGAATGTTATGATGTAATGAAGAGCTGTTAGCTTTTATTATTCCACCACAAAGACCTAGTATATGAGTTTTACAAGTGGCATCGAGGAATAGTTGAAGCCGATATATGGAAACGGTCCTTTATTGTGAAAATACTCGGCGAAATGTACATATTTATGTGTGCACATGGACTTCAGTTTATTGAAAAAATGACGACAAATATCATTTTTTCAAATTATACTTTATACTCTGCCTTTTTACCCCGATTTTCCGGGCTTATTCCCGGTCTTCCCGCCATTTAAAAATTTCCAGGATTTTTGCATCCCCAGTTACAGCAAATTCCAATGCACCAAAGATTCTTTAATCGAAAAATCATACATAATTAACGTGATGATAATGAAAGTGCTTTCACTCGAGATCAGCTCGTAAAACAATTACAATAATACAATACATCTTATGTCCAAAATCTCACATTTAAATTGAAAAAAGTTGTTGATTTTTACGTGACTTAAAACCAACCCCACATTAGGCGAGGCAAAGGCGAAAACTCTTACCACTGTACTACAGGACCCAACCGAGGTCTAACTTACTATTTTGATTTAAAAAAATTAAAAATACTTCTATATAGGTGTTAAGTATAATGGTTTTTAACGTTTGCATATCATATCGTATTCAAAATGTCTATACGTTTCCTTAAATGTACGCTACAAAAATAGGATGTAGATATTAAAAAATGAAATATAAAGAAGATATGTGATAATTGTTTCTCATAGTCAAAATTATCAAGATTTGTTAGAATTAAAATATAATCAAGTCTTATTCTTTTATCTTACTTAATTAATCTTACACGTTTGCAAAAATAATAATAGTCTTTACTGTGAGAACATAAGAAACCGTGTCATTCATGAGAAAGAGAAAATTAGACTATTTCCCGAATTGCTTGTTAATTACTTAAAAAATACTGAGTAAGAAGTATTTCTTTCCCAATACATTTTAACACTTGTGACAAATCAGTCTAAATGACTGTAACATCTTCTAAGAATCGATTGTTTTCGATTTGACAAAGCTTTAATTTATATGTACCGATTTTTTTCATATTTTTTCCGCCACAATATTTCTGTTTTTAATGTGAATAGCATACCAGCTGCGTGGTCGAGTGTCAACTTCGATGACTTAGAACACGGAGGTCACAGAATCGAATCTCAGTACGTACAGTTTTTATAGATTGATTTTTCAACAGATTTAAAGATTTCTGTCAGAAGGCATTGATGTATATGATGTCTTGAATTCCCTCCCACTCATCCTATCCTAAAACGGACGCAGCGAGAGCGATTAGCTTACTATTAGCGCTATCCTAGTTATATCATTACATCTCGATTCTCTTTGAAAAAGAGAGGTTGAGCAACTGATAGACAAACAGTTCTCGTAGAAAATTGGCTGTTAAGATACCTCCATTAGGAGCAGATATGGATTTTAAAAAATGTTCAATAACCGTACTTAATTCAGGACTCAAAGCGTAATACTTCAAAAACCGATATACTTATTTGATTTGAATGGTTTAAATTATGTACATTCATACAAGTTTTGTCACTAACTAAGTTTTCGCCTTTCGGTATCTTCAGCCGTTCAAGTGCATCGTCTTGAACTGAAGCTTAGTGAATAAGTGTATCGTCTTTGTATAAGAAATAAATGTATCATTATGGTTAACTTTACTAATGATATGATTAAAATCACGTAAAATTAGCTGGGAGAATATTTACTTAGCAAATACTTAGTCTTCGTAGGTTTTTGAAATTAAATATGATCATCGTTAAAATGCCATAACATGGACATCTACGGATTTAAATGATGGGTAATTTCTTATACTTATTAGTTTTGAAATATCGATAATTTTTTATATCGAAATATTTGGATTCAGATTTTTTAATAATTATAAAACCAGAGCCGATTTTTTTCTTTCCAATAAGATGGTACGCGGATTTCATGAACGGGAAAGCTGCACCGACTGGGTGCTCCGGTCGAGCTTAGCCTTTTTAAAATGCATTGCCATTCAAACCACAGCATGGCTGAAATTTCATATCAATGTGTTTATGATGATATTTTATCCTACATCCGACTATACATTACAAACAGACTTCACATTCTATAATCTCACATGAATAACCAAAGCAATTAAATTAAATGACTCTTTCATACCAAACACACCTTTAAAATAGACACAATGGGACAACATACCAGTTTCACCAGATTATTAAGATAAGTGTGTATTCATTCGTATTAGATATTTCTATCAGCCATTGAAATGTCTAGTATCATAAATGAATATTTTCATTTTTTTTTTTGAAACCCAATTTTACACCCAACAGTCTTACGAAACCGAATGAGTTGAGCGGTTTCAAATAATACTAATGTTATAAAATATAATTATTGAAAATATTTATATTAAAAATATAACTTTTAAGATGTTCACTGTCAATACTTGGTGGAAAGGCTTTATATTTATTTATAAAAGAAAACACTGTTTGCACTTTATTTATTTAAAAATATCAGGACCGGTATCGCTGACGACAAGCATTTTCAGCTGAGTTGAAAATCGATCATCATCAGAAAATGCTCGTCATGAGAGAAACTTTTCCTGATCTTATTAAATAAATTTGGAATTAGTACAAAAAAATGTTTTATTTTTTGTTATATAGCAGGTAGTCAAAAAAGTTTGATGGCCGTTTGATAATCGGGAACAGGATTTTGTATCGTGTCATCGTCAAACAATTAATTAAAATTAGTAATACATATCGACTGTTGAAAGGAAAAAGGACGTAACCCACAGTCAATTCAAAACAGGTTTTTTTTCGATAATCACAATGTATCAAACGGATGCAAGATACACGTTATATCAAAAGGATGCAAGCTGCAAATGCCGAATTAGTATCTAAATTTAGCTTTTATGTTTGAAAAAGATGACCGTGTAAAAAAATTAAACCAAGAAAAAAGACTGAAATAAAGGTTTTTCCTAGACAATTTCTTAAGTAAATATTAGATTATGTCAATTTAACACCAGTTTAGAAGTCTCCGTGCACTTTAAGGTTGTGTATAATTCATAATTTAAATAAAAAATCGACTAATCGCCCATCTCACTTACTTTCACAACCAGTCGAATGACTTTTTTTTATAATTAATAAAATATTTTCTGATAAAAATTAATTTACACAAAGTAACCACCGAACCACTATCGAAAACATTGAGTGATAACTAGCATTTCATATCAATTAACTTATTTGAAATTTTAAACCAATGTACATTTTTACAAATTTAACAATATACCTAAAAACATTTCTAGGGAGTGGAACATAGTGGAGGTCAATGATTTATCTAGTCGTCCAAGTTTATTGTAATTCACATAGTTTATTTTTTATTTTACTGTTTTTTAACTCTAGTTGAAAATGTATACGAAAAAGCGGTAAATTTTACTGCCGGCTTGCGCTGGAAGACGAAACTTTTGATATAATATTGTGCTTTATTTATAATAACAACCGTATTAAAAAATTGTCTGTTTTACGTGCTTTGTCTACTTACCTCATTACCGAGTTACTTTAGTCATTAACTTGTGAGTTTCAATCTTTTTTTAGCATTTTATTCATTTGCGGTTAGATTATAATAATATCTGTCACTGCTGGTTCACCGCAGTTCACATCAACTGAAATAATTAATAAAAAATGATCACTTTGTATGTTAATAATATGATCATAAAATAACTCAACATTGTTGAGTTTATTCGCCGGTTTTATTATAGTTTTTCCGTTCAGATTTTACGTAGATGATTAATCTAATAAATTTATCACTTTATCGCTCTAGCAAGAAAAGGTTTGCTACTTTGTTGTCAATCCCGTAGCTGAGTGGTCAACGCATTTTTGCATTCACCTAATTCGGTTTCGGTGTCCACGGGTTCAAATCCTCGTATAGACAATTTAAATTATTATCTTTTCAAATGTTTATACTCCATCGTAAAAATTCGTAGCTGAAGCGAATAGTCAATTGCGAGTCCTTTCCTATTCACACCTTCATATTCTTACCCTATCCCAGTTTTGGGGAACCTGCGGCCTTTTGACCTGATCGGCCAATTCTGCATTTTTTTGTAAAGTCATTAATTTCTGAGCTTTACGAATTGGCATGAAATTGTTTCCGACTAAAGCTTCTTAGTAAACGGTAACTGTGAATTTATGTTGAATCGGAAAAATTAATGCGGCCTTAGACGATAAAAGTTTCCCCGCCCCTGCCATACAAAAGGAAGATTTGAGCGATTGAAAAACAACAATTTCTCTTAAAAACCACGTTTGTTATGATGATTCATTATGAGTAGTATGCTCAATAATCGAGATTAATTCGGGACTCGAAACGTTACACTTCCCAAACCGAAATACTTGTTTTTGTTTTTTTAATATCGATGTCAATTATTTATTTATTTTGAAATATTTGAGAAGCGATTATATAACTGCGAGTTCTTTCCTGTCACCTCTTTGATATCGTTACACTCTCCAAAAGAAAAAAAATGAGTTACTTAATTACAATCAGTTCTCTTAAAAAACAGATATTTTATAATGATCCATTCAAATTTTATACGTACCGATATGGTTGATAAAAAAAAACTCATCAAACCCTCTTCACGTGACATAACAGAAACCTGACAGAAAACAACGGTAGGAGTTCAAATAAAAAAAAATCATTAAATATACAATAATTTTTAACGTCATTTCTAGTTAAAGGACATTTCTAAGTCATATTATGTATGTTCTTAATTAATTGTTGAACGTTATGTTTTTTTAAACTGCATCGTAATAGTTCAAACTAGACATAATTTTATGAATTTATTACACCAGTGAACAGATACATTCAAATTCACATAATTTCAAAATTATATTATATTCAATCAGCTATTAAATTTAAAATCAATAGATGTTTGTATTATTTAAATAAACCTCAATACTAACAACTTAACAAGCATTCATTTTCAGTAAACCGGAACAAATGGCCATATTAATACATAAGTAATACGAATGTGTTCCATTTACTAAGTTGTTATAATATTTAATGACTGACCTAAATATGAAATCGATCGCAAATTTCACTTGTTAAATATTCATTTTCTAGTAGGGTATATTAACGCCTTGTATACACTTCACCCGTCCGAGAAAATTCTTCACAGTTATTGCAAGTGGTGGGTTAAATGGAGTATTTTTCGATATCTGTATTGATTATAGTTTTCGTCCGAGGAAAACCTCCACTCTGCGGATTCAAACTGCCAAAATAAAAAAAATACTACGCATGCCATGTAATGAATTTACTATTGAGCAAAATCAATTATTCTAATTGCACGAAAAATATCTATAGTTTGTAATAATTTACAGCTTTACAGTGTCGAGGATAGTATTGAAATAAATATATTATAAAAATTAACAAACTCATTAACTAGGGCATTCAGAAACATGTTTTTTGACTATCTAGATTTTTCGTTAACCAGTCATTATTCCAAACGTCGACAAACATGCTAGAAAATTAGGACTCGAAACAACGGCAGTTTTCATAATTCTCAAATTTTGGTAAATCAATTAAAACATATTCTTTCATAGATAATGTTAATTATTCTTATTAGTAATTTTCTTGCTAATTTAATATTACTTACATTGTTTCGCAAAACCGTTTAATAACTGTCATGTTTGCTATACAGTAAGTAAGTACTATTTAACCTGCCGCTTTTGTTAAAAAAAAAAAAATTGTTAGAGCCTTTTTGAAAACATAAAAATACAATTATATGCAGAATTGTCAGCTCTATACGGCACCATATCTAAATCTAAGTAATTTTCAACAAAACGTAGAGACTGCCATCTTTGTTTCTAGGATTCTAATATTAGTAGATTCTTTATGTTATCAATCACACGTGTTTTTTCTTATATACTGCCGTGTGAAGCCAAATCACCTGATCTACATATATTCAATGACCATATTTTATTTTAGGACTTGGTATTACTCGTTACTGAATGCATAAAATACATAAATTAATTGGAGATATTTTCTGTATTATTTTATTACACATATATATTATATAGTAATAAAGAACTAACATATATCTTGAAGACGGTTCGATGCTGAATTGTTGTTGTTCGATGAATTAGAATTACAGTTAAAAAGTAAGTAGGAAAATAAGCAATCAATAGTTACCGTCGTTCATTATATAGGCAAAACAGGGAAAATTGAAAAGGCTTATCCAAACAGTCGAATATGTGTTTAAAATAATAATGTTATTCTGCATTCGAAAAACTCAGATTTTGAATTCATGCGGTAGAACGACATGAATGGACCAGTTATAAAGACGCTCAAATTGATGATTCACACACATCATTTTACTAATACATATAATACTTAGCAATTTCAAAATGCCACGATGAATAATTCTTAATTATCAAATGTCATAATTATTGTCATGTCAAAATTTAATTATCGCAGCACTAGTTCAAAGATTGAATTTTTGATTTCAAGATATAATCTAAAACACTTATGTCAAATAATATAATAATGTGCAACTAATTATCTAAAGTAGTTTCGTACGCTATCAATTTTAAACCACACATCACTTGTAAAAAATAAAAAACTTGCTAGCATTTATTATAATATTGGCATTCACTATTATGAAGACCTCCTCATTCTCTGTTATCGCATTGCCACATGCATTACATCCGGCGAACGTCTTTATTTGATATCCTAAGTGTGTGTAGTAGGTATTGACGATATTAACTGCATTCCACTGGATGACTAGTTTGTCCAACGTTTATTCTGCATGCGAGCTCAACGCCATTTAAGTTTTTTGACTTGCGTCACTGATCAATTGATTTATTCATTTGATTAACCTCGTCATAAGTAAAAAGCTTATCAACTTCGACTTGAGTTTACACTTTGATCGTGTCTTCACCATTTATCTCATTTGTTCGACTAATTAAATTTTGGAATAACTTTCATTTCACCATCCATTGCAACGAATAGATGAATGTTTCAAAAACAATGGATTTGTAAAAATATTGGTAAAGATGGAAATAAAAAAAAAACATTCACAGGCAGAAATGTATTGAAAATCAAATCGTAGTCGGCCGATTTATGACTACTACGATTAGTGTCGTTCCCAGACAAAGTGTCGCTCGGACACGATTTAACATACCATCCCTATCACATAACATAATATAATATTATCAAACACGATTTACATGTGTACATATACTTATATATTCTCTTTTTAATTCTTGGGTGAGGCATATATAAGATTTGTTTGGCGATTTATACATAACATAATACACCATAATTTCGAAAATCTCTCGTAGGTACAGCCATGTTGTTTATAATTTACGTTTTGATTTTCTTAAAATATTTTTTCAGCTCAAAAACTTTAAAGCCGCGTACGTAAACTTACTTAATATTTTAAAAAATATATTTCTTCCCGACTGCATCGTGCGCATTGATGATGCTAGTGCATAGCTATTTATATGATAATACAATATATATTATGTATGTACATATGAGAACTCTGAAAACAAAGACGACAGTCTCAATGTTTTGTCGATATGTTATCGTATAGAGCTGGCAATTCTGCATATAGTGGTGCATTTGAAATCGAGTTTATAACAAAAGCGGCAGTTTACATAGTCTTGCATAGCAAATATGTCAGTTATTAAACGAATTTCAAAAAAAAAATAAGTTATATCAAAATAGAAAGTAAAGCAATATAAAATTAAATTTGTTGACTTACGTTTAAGTTTACGAATACGTTTATTCGTAAGCAATGCGATGGTCTGATGATGCTTCTCAAAGAATCGAAACTCGTGTCACATTTTGCACTACAGCAAGTTGATTAACAAAATTATAAAATTTAATTTTATATTAAAAATACGTATTAATTTATTTGCCATTTCAGGGTTATGAAAACTGCCGCCTTTATTTCCCGAGCCCTCGTAATGTACCTATTGGAGAGATTCGTTATATTCAGAATCGCACGTGACTGAAATACGACGAAAAAAATATTTTGTACCAATTTTGCTATTCCGTGAAAAAGCACGATTATTTTTAGTGGAAAAAGTAGAATTACTGTAAAAATCTATAGTATTATTTATTTTTGTATTGATAAGATTAGATAGTGCTTAATCGTTTGGTAAACATGAATGATTTGAAGTGTTTGATATATCTTCAGAAACCATTAAGTTCAGTTTTCAAGCGAAAATCACCTATCAATTATAAGAAATTATTAATGGATATATATTATATTTTGAGAACTAAATTCGTCATAGAAGAAATCTTCCTAAAACAAAAATTAAATTGTTAAGTATACTTAATTACTTATTTATAATATTGTTCCATAAAAAAGTAGTTTACAGACAAGTTATTGAGTCGGAATCGGAGTCGTTTTTTTAATTTAAGGTCGAGTCGGAGTTGTTTTATTTTTGAACGAATCCAGTGCCTTGTAAATAACACACTCGTTTTGTTTTAAACTCATCTAATTTGTCTTAAAATGGTTGCAGATCAAAGTAGAAATACTAAAAAATTGGTTAATTCATAAAATTTTGGTTTTGTTAAAAGTTGTTGATGACACTGTTAATATAAATAGCAATTACGCCACCTTCATTACACATCATTGTTTTCGTCCGTGATAAAGCTATTTTTTTATTTGTCACTTTTCAACCTCTAATCATAGTTTTTAAAATTCATGTGATATTCATTCATTTTTAAATGAACCTTCATCGATAAATCTTCATTCGTATTATATTAATATTTCAATCACCCAGAAAATTAGACAATTAAAAAAACTTGTTTTGACATACATACTGAGAAAAACAAAAATTCAAATGGTCGACATAAAACAATTTATCAGTGTCTAAGATTTACATTTGTTATCGAAAGATATCTACATATTAGGTACTAAGTTCTGGTTCAGTAGTAGGACACTAAGAAATATTCGTGTAATGAAACAGAGAATACCAATATTTATTTTCTTTTTTAGCAATTTATCGCCATTAACAAATATAACATAGCTATTTTTTCTAATATTTTGTAGGCAATGTTAGATATTATTGTTTTTTATCCATGCCAGCTCCCAGTGAGTTTTTTTCTACGATAACTGTTTGTTACTCAGTCGCTCAACCTCTCTTTTCCAAAGAGAGTAGAAGGATACGGCTAGGACAGGACTAGTGATTAACTAATCGCTCTCACTACACTCAGTTATTAAAGGATCGGAAAAGTGAATGAGATTTTTAAACATCACAAACACCTATGCCTTTGAACAGAATTCGATAAATCTATCGAAATAGTGCTGATCGTACTGGGACTCGAGCCCGTGCGGAAGCCAACAACTGTAATCTATGTGGCATATGACATGACAGTTAGATACTATAATATAATTAAATGCTAGCTTCGTGGTAGGTTATAATTTCTATCAATAATATTTGACGATTCCTAAAAACTTAATAACCTCTCTTTTGTAACACAATTAAGTAGCATACATTTCTTTAATTGAGCAGTTATTTAAAATCATACATGTTAAGACAAATACATCTTTGTCGACTTTAAAAATACAATGTCATATTCATTTAAAAAATGACAGATTCCAAACCAATGCAAAAGTATTACAGAAATGACCCTCTTGCAGATTTTCGATAAGAACTATTTTCGAAGAAATGCTATGTCAAGTTCTAAATTTTAAAATAACTTGAATATTCTGACATATTATACGTTTGTGTACGCCGCGGGATAGAGTCAATTAATTGGTAGATGACAAAAAAGTACCTATCAACACCAATAATATAGCTGCTAGCTATATCAACTAAAATTGGATTTAAGTACCAGGATTATTATTGTAATGGTTAAAAATCCCTCGGTCTTGATCGCGATCAAGTTTATGTTTTCATCACCATCTATTTTTAACATGTCATGTCAGCTGTTAAGCTTTACGAAACGGAGAGACTGCCGTCAAAATTTAGCCATATGTATTTTTGTACAAGTACTGTTTCGATATATTTGACCACGTTAGTCAAACCTTAAACCAGGAAAACCCATGATTATTCATTAAATCAGCTCGTATTATTGTGAACGTTCTTTCGTATGTCTTGAACAAAGAATAACCAACAAACTTAACAATCATATCCCAATGGCACCTAATCAATTTGCAAGTTTATATAAGGAGGTATTAAAACCCACGACGAGAAGGAATTAGTATCTTTGTTGTGGCCCATTTCTGTTACTCTTGAAAGGTAGTGCATTCACATGGGCGTATAAAATATTGCAAGTTTCCTGGCCCATGGGCATGGCCTCGTCGCTCAAACCCACTTTATAATAAATCATTCAGGATGTGAAATGCATTTCTACAAATGTTAATTACCACAGTTGTAATCATCGATCAATCTAACAAAATACTGTGGCACTATTCATTATTGCGGAAACGAATATAATGAGTGTTGCCGTACCACAAAATGCACTACCGGAACCACATGGTTTGATAATTATTTTTGGTTCATCATAAGATAAAAAAAAATATCGATCTATTAATTTACAGCATGTATACTTAACTATCCACAATTAACTTTAATTAATGTAATCGTGCGATCCGGGAAGCTTTGTCGAATGGTTTGAAATATGTATGTTACTGTTACAGACACTCCTTGTATTATTTAACTAAGTTCAATAAACTCCCATGTTTCAATATTTGATAAAATTAATAAGACAGCCGATTCGCTTCATTGAGCGAACTCTACAAATTTATTTATTTTCTAAATTATATTATTTTCAGTACGTGTCTCTATTTCATACTAATATTATTCCCCTTCAATGTAGTTTTATATCACTTTCAATACTTGGTGGAAAAGCATTACAGTCAAAAATTAAAACACTCATTTGTGCTGACTCTACTTTTATTTTATATGATCAGGCAATGGCGGATAAAGCACTTGAGAGGTCCCAGGCGCAATAAAATTTGGAGGCCAAATGTATGATGACAAATGTATTACAAATGAGTGATGTATTTTTTGAAGTACACAGTTTATAAAGTAAACCTTCACTTAAAAAAATGTAAGTAATCCGTCAAATAAATACGTACGACTCTAGAGTACGTACTATGGGAGAGTAATATTTTTTTCTGATTAATAAATTTAGTTAAAATATGTTGTGGATTTTAGTTTCTCGATACATATTAATACACAGCTTCCGAGTTTATATTCGACTTTGATCGGAACTTCAAAGTTCCTAATTTTTCTTGGAACATTAAACAAACAACACATAGCATGAAAATGAAGAGAATTAGAAATGGTTGTTCAGAAGTGCTTAAAAGATTAAATGCTCCATCATCTCAATATTTCGTTTACACTCACGCCTAACCTTTCACGTACCAACAATTTGAGCTTCCATAATATCATAATAACATATCATCAGTTTTTAAAAAAACGTACATAAAACTTCTTGATATCTGCACGAAGATTTTAAAGCAATTGTCGGTCACTTTTTAAATTTGGTACAGTGTGGACGATGCTTAGTCACACACATTTTAAGCCCATCAAAGTCACAATGAATTCCCGGAACAAAATTACTTTCTGCGCTAGAAATAAAGGCGCATTCGACTGTTATTTTAATAGGCAGCATTTAACTCTACGCATCAATGACTGGATATTTTGAGAAATTTAATATGGCTGCATTTTGTTTCGTAGCTCAATACAGCTTCGTGGGTTTTGACAGACAGTATTCAAATTACCACAGTAATAATTACACAAGCTAGTACTCATTTATCATTTCCCCTTACACCATTTTTATTGGCTACTTGATATAATATGTGCTATATAACTAAAGTAATCAAAAGAAAAAACGCTGTCATTTAAAATTACCATTTTGCAGAATGGCACATTTTATTATATGCTAAAATGTCAGAGTATTTCGGTTAAATGTTTATATTTAACATTGTTTGTCAATTACATTCCATTCATTTGTAAAATTTCTTATGACTAAGATAATTTGTCGTTATCTTTTGTCTCACGGTACATAATTTAGGTGCATTTGTGGCAGAGAAATATGCTTCAAACCTAAAACAAATGAACGACAAGGCAGCGGCGGACTGCCAATATCTAACTCGGTAAATCTTATCCATTTTTTTTAAATTTATCCATGCCCGCTCGCAATGTCGAGCATATGGCCTCCTAATGAAGGTATCTCAAACAAAGTTTTTCTTCAAAGGATCGGAAGAGTGGGGGGGGGATTTTTAGACATCAAAAACACCCAGACTTTCGAACAGAAAATCTATCAAAAAGACGTTGTTTGTACTGGGACTAGAGTCCGTGAGGTCCGGCACGAAAGCCCACAACGCTGAATGAAAAAATTAAGGGGCAACTAAGTCTTGTTTCATAATTAAATGTAACCATCTACAGACATTTCAGTTGTAAGTTGATTTGATCTAAGACGAATGATTTTATTATCTTAACAAGGGGCTCGCGCGAACCCCCTCCAGCCCACCCTTGCAACTAGGTATATAAATTAATCGATTCGCCATTCATTTGAGTTAAATTGTTGACATATTATCAGCAAATTTATTAGTGTCATATTAAAGCCCTACCATATAGATCGACACTGGGTAGCTTATAGTAAATGGTATATTTCAACTTTTATTTTCACTCGGTGACCTCAATCTTCCAAGCCATCAACCAGTTCAAAATAATTGCATTTATTTTTTTAACGTCCACTCTCTCTTTCGAACACCCATATATGTATAAAAAGATAAACTTCCTAAAGAGAAATTATTTCCATTTCAAGTACATACGCATTCAATGTGTAGGTAGATAATATATCCACTCGCTTGTACATAACAAAAGAGGCTGTATTAATCGACGACCACTTTCCCTACGTGTATGTTGTATGTGTGTAGTTAGAACCTTGTATGAATGTAAAGAAGGTTTATGCAACAGTTTTAAGCCAGCTTACGATAAAAAATTCATAGCCATAGAAAATGATTACACCCAGGTGTAATAATATTGACACAGCTGAATATTATTTTAATATACAATCTAAACGCTTTTAATATTAAATATGGAATGCGAGTTGCTTGACAACAAACTGTATTTAATTTAATAAAGAAATTCATTTTATGTAATTGTAATTTTCCATAGATACGTAAGATACGTCATTTTCTTTTCCATAGATTCCAAAGCTTTTTCATAGAAACATTATAGAGGCATTAATGTGAAAGGGATTGGTATTATCATAGTGATTTTTTACGGAGCATATCTTAACAGAAGATGTTCTACAATAAATGAATGTTATTCAGTCGGTCAACATATTTTTATGGATAACAAAATGATAGAAGAATGACATTAAGATAAGACTAGTAGTTATGTAATTACCCTCGCTACAACGCGTTTTAAGTATCGGATAGGTTGGAGGATATTTAGGCATCGCAGACAGTAGTGTTACACAAATTCATAAATCGATTGAAAACTCAATTTAAGATTTTTCTCTTGTGTATATAATAATGAAGAGGTTGACGTTTACCACTCGACTATAAGCTCAGCAATTATATTTCTTGCTAAATAATGACATCCATACATGTCTAATGTGTTTTTTCTTTAATCACCAATTTAAATCCCTTTTCAATTTTTGATAATTTCCATTATCTGGAACTATACATATCGTACGGAAAAAATGAAATTATTATTAAGGAAGGTGTTTCGATTTTTTAATTCAGGTATACGTATGCCAGGAAAAAATCTATCACCCAAAATACATTTCTTTTTCCCACAAATCATTCTTTTTTCAGACGAAATTGTTTATCGATCACCGCGGCCGAAAGGTTACCATTAATTTATTTACATCGATAAATGTTCATTTTACCCTACGGCATGGATACATGTGTCGATGGTATGAATAAGCAACAACCATTTCTCCTTACCTTACCCTCTGATCCTTTCCCTGCCTGACAACGAAAGCGAGGGCGTCTTATTACGACGCACTCGTAAAAAAACCTTATGTTGAAATTGTATACATACTATGTTCCACATTTCGAGTTTTATTCATGCAAGTTGAGTTTGCGAATTCATTTTTGTTTGCACAAAACATACATGAATTCGCGAAGATAATAGTATTATTAACTGTGACGCAATTTTAGTGTTATCCACGTAAAAAATCTTTTTATTATTTTCAATTTGATAAAACAATTCGCACTCACTTAATTGCAGAGTAATTTTCTTTGTAATTATTATAACTGTCCATTCGAAATGAATAAATGATCAACGGGTCAGTAAAATAAATATAAGCCGATAGATGGGCGTCATTCAAAACCACATTTGTTCCTTTACTGACAAGGTAAAGCGACAAAGGAATCGGATATGATCATGAGCCACGTCATTATTATATTGCACCTTCGCTAACAATATAGCAGGGATAGCCAGAACGTCGATCGCAGTCTACCTAACATGTATACTCGATCGCAATCTAATAATAAAAATGTTTAACTTCAAAACAATAAATACATTCTAGGCTCCCAATTTGAACGATAATCTACGACTGTCTAAAAAATTGAAACTATTTGTAGAATCAGTCAATTGGTCAGCATATGACTCTTTATTAGAGCTCATCTCAAAAGAAGTCTCGGATAACGTGCGGATCGAACGATAGGGCTATTAAAAGACTTCCCTTTAGCTTATAGTTTTCGCTGCGCCTTGTTTGGAGGATCTAATGGGTTGGGTTAGTTGGGTGGCACTTAAACATCACAGAAATCCATGCCTTCAATCACTGGGATTCGAACCCGTGAGCACCACAACCAAAGCCAACGAGATTGACCACTCGACCATAGGCACAACCAACGTTTCCGCTAAGGTGTGCGCGCGCGCACCTCCCAAAATATGGCCGCACACATTTTTCCATCCCCGCAGAAATATTGTAAAATACTTATACTAAACTCACCAAATCTTTGACATCTAGCGTCAGTGAGTACATACCTAATATTTGCGCACATTAATTATTTTGCTATTGCTCACAAAAGTCGATGGTCCGCACACACAATTCTTACAATATTCACACAATAGAAAAATTAGAGGGAACGTTGGGCACAACAATATTTTACAGTATGATTAAAATATTTTATTCATTAAACTTGTTCTTTTCGTGACTACCATCTTTAGTTACAGAAACAAGTGAGACCATCTTTAGTGTACACGCTAAAAATTTATGCATATAAGTAATTATGTATACTTACTTTCTACTACTGTATGCAATATCCATGCATATAATTATACACCTGAAGATAATCTGCAATTTTTATCAAATGACTTGTTTATGGTTTATAATATAATATGTATGTAAAAATCCATCATAATACATCGATATAATTTAACGCATTATTTATTATCTGTGCTTATTTGGAATTTTCTTTTGTTTTCAGGTGAGATCAACAGCTGTCACCCAGAGACGAGAAAATCTTTTGAAGACGATAAATTGTTCGAAAACATCAACATTTAAAAATATCGGTTTTGTTAAAACCGCTCCGGCCATCATTATCATTCACGTTTTACTACGTGCAGGTATTTAGATGTCATGTCAGACATTATACCTCTCACTTTCAACGTTAATTTATTTATGGCTTAAAATAAGTACATGCATAGCTACTTATTGACTATGCTAGGTATTTAAATACACTACATTGCTTGCTGGCGTTTATTTTGCGCCATTTCATCATTACCATGATTAGAGAAGTGTTCTAAAATTTATTTTATTTTTTGAAAATTTCTTTTGGTATGCACGACATAATTGAAAACGCTGAGCATTAAATAATTGCATTATAACGGGGAAAAAATTCTCTCCGGTGGAATTCATTTGACTCTTAGAAGCATTTATATATAATAATATGTATTATTTAACAGTGGCATTACATATTCGGTCAAATATCATCTTATCTAAATTTAAATATCTCTGAAGTTGGATAAAATTAAATATCTATTTTGATTTTAGCCACGTTCGCGTGTTTGCAAAAATCTTGATTTCGCAAATAATTTTCAACTCTGTACTGTTGAAAAGATAAAAAATAGCTTTTAACGTTTCAGTGTGTTAAAAAAACAAAGCATTCATCTTGAATAGATCTTTAGAAAAGCGTTCAAAACATTTTTTTTAATACGTTATCAATAGATTTGTATAAATCAATAATTTAATCTAGGGCTGAATTTATACTTGAAGTGGTCCTGGATGTGTTAGAAATACGTAATAGGACCCTCGAAAACACCATCGACTTTATATTTACATATTTTTTTAAATTATTGCTTTTCGTATAACCTTTAATTATTTTTAAATTGCTTACCTATAATAAACAAGAAAACTTACGGTTTCGTGTTGGGCGGGTGGTATTTTATATTAAACATATCGACTGTGGAAAGGAAAAAGGACGTAACCCACACATATTAAATTTTACAGAAGGCGCTAAAAACGTGTTTTGATGATTTTGTGACATATGTAAATTATGAATTATACACAACCTTGAAGTGCACGGAGACTTGTAAATTGGTGTTTAATCGGCATAATCTAATATTAATTAAAGAAGTTTTTTCTTGGTTTTAATTTTTTACAAGGTCATCTTTTTCAAACTTAAAAGCTAAATTTAGATACTGATTCGGCATTTGCAGCTTGCATCCTTTTGATATAATGTGTATCAAGTTTGATACATTGTGATTATGGAAAAAAACTGTGGGTTACGTCTTTTTTCCTTTCCACAGTCGATATGCTTTTGAATAAGCTAATAAATAGTACAAAAAGATTTCTATTTATTTCTTACCAAATAACGCCATCATAAATTGGTTCAACCAGTCGATATTTTAAGTTTACTTTTATCCTAGGATTTTAATATTTATTTTCTATTTATTTCAGATAGTCTATCTATCAAATTAAATACGAAAGCGAAAGGTATTTATAAATGTTGACATGATCACAGCGGACCTCAAGATGAATGGGTCTCAAATATTCTCTTCTCAAGACTGCACCAACAACAATGGAGCAGTCACGCCATCCGGCAAGAGCAGAATACCTCAACCGAGGCCCTTAAGACTTATGTCTTCCAGTAGCTCCTCGAAAGACCTAATGTCCCCCAAAGCTATCCTGTCTCCAAGAGATACGCCCCTGTCGCTATCCAGGGCGTCTTCGCGGGAAGATTTCGGCAACTGGTCAACCGTGAGCATCCACGCTGAGAAGTGGAAGACGAAGTTTCAAGACGCTGATAGAAAATGCAAAGGACTTCTGATCAAGAGCGAAAAGAGTAAGTTTACAATCTAATTAAAACTATCATGACCGAAAATTGTGTTGTATTAATTATATAAGTACAGTTTAATTTGTATTTTATTGGTGGATACTTCTTATATTCGGCTATTTAAGCGGATTTTTATAATATTATTTTTACCTGGTAATTTTAGCATTGAAAGGTTACATGCTTATAATATGACTCATCAAATTAAAAATCATTTTTTTTTGTGAAATAGGATGAAATTTAATATTTTGAATTTATTAAAAAAAAAACTCTAAAGCAGTCATATGTAATAACCGGGCGGTATAATTCACTTAATCAAAGTACAATAATACTTTACCGTATTCGCTAAAAAAACATGAATTGATTGGCTGATGATAAAATTGACTCCTTATTATTTTAAGTAGCTTAGTTTTACAGTTTAATCATTAGTATTAGGGCGTCCAATCCCGGGATCCCAATCAATTTGGCGAACCCGTAATCCAGGATTGTCTTAATACCGATCCCGGGATTCACTATAAAATGTTAAAAAAATATATTTTAAATCTAAATTCTATATTTCTATATCTACCTATTTACTACTACATAGTTTAATAATAAAAAAAATTCCGGTAGTGTATCTCAGTTTTTAAAATATACATACATATTTTTATATAATATCTACATCTAATCTCTCATAATTTGTAGCAGTTGCATACATGAACAGGGGTTTTTTTCATAATTGTATACAAAATTCAGTTGCAATCATTTGTTTTTGGGGAGGGATAAAAATACGGGCGATCGTGCTATATTTTATATTTGAATTGATCTCAGAGAACTGAGATTTCAGAATAAAACATCTTGGCCGTTAGCTATAATTCCAGATATTTTTTGCATTAAAATTAGAGATATGTAAAAAATAAAAACATTAAATAATGGTAAATAATCAATCCCCCCGGGATTGAAAGACTTCGAATCCCAAAATCACAAAAATGGTCTTGGACTGGATGCCCTAATTGATTTCGTATACGCAACCCAATAATCTTTACTGAATAAATTACGCACTTATAAAGATATATAACATTTAAATTCAATCATTTGTTAGCTAATTATAATTAGTCCGTATTACTAAAACACAACACTTCAGAAAGTAAACAAGCTAAACAATTTTTTGGTTTCTTATTAAAATATTTGGTTTACAAAAAATTCTTTGCATGTTTACTCGATATCTATAAATTAAGTCATGGATTTATCTCACGTTGATAGATGACGAAAATAAAATTACTATTTTAAATGCGTTCCAAATTGAATATATTGCTTATGACAATCGATAACTGGTTGCAAGGCTCTCGGTTTTTGAATGTTTCGTATTTATATCCTTAGATACCGCTACCTTTAACAAAAAAATGAATTTTTAATGTAACCCGGTGTAATATTATTAGATATTTATGTTTTTCCGTTATGAGTGTAAAATCCTGCTAGGGTCATGGCAGAGTAAGTCGCCGCCGCGCCTCGTCGACCATATGCGACCGGTCGTTGACTCTGGGAGTCCTTTTCGCGAATCGAAAGTCACGTCTTGTAGAATTTTACTATAGTTAAGTATGACATCCAGGGCTACCGTTGCGGTGGATCGTGATCGCATATGCTTAGGCAAAACAATATTACTCCAACCGCAGCTCTATCGGCAGCTTGAAGCGGCGAAATGTTGACAATAGATACGACTGAAGTGATATAATAAGCATTTTATTACAGAGAATCTTTTTCAACAAAATACAACCTTTACGTATTAATTAAAACGATTTTAACTGATGATCAGAACCGGTTCGCTCGTCGATCCTCAAACTATAATCGCCAGGGACGTTCCGAGGGCATAGGCGAGTAGGCAGTTGCCTAGGGGCAGCAATTCCTAGAGAGCGGCAAATGATCATAGATTTTTTAAATAACTGAATATTTTTACACGAATTTAATTTTGAATAAATATGATGCCTCAATGTCTTTGATAAACAAAATACCAAATCAAGAATCGATACTTATATAATGTGAGGGCATCTAAGATTAAATTTACACTATTTTTTTATGATGTGTAGAAAAGGTAATAGCTATTTTTCTCATAATTATTGAACAATAATATGGGCTTTTGGATTAAATTTATTCGTTAGGATTTTTGTCAATAAGTTACAAATATATTATGAATCATCTGAAAGTAAAACGGAATAATTGACAAAAGATTTGTTTGGGTACGTAGGTGAGTAGAGGATTCGAACTTCTATATTTAAAATAATGGAAAATAATGAAAAATAAACGGGCGCTATTTTAAAGGTCTGTCTAGGGGCGGCACATAACCTATGAACTTCACTGATCCTCGCTACAGCCCTGTTTCAGTGTTCTGAACGGTCGTCAGGTGCCATCGGTTGTATGTAAATAAATTAGCTTCCATTGTGTGTAATTTTCAAGTATGTTTTTGAGTTTAAATGAGGACATGAGTCGATAAAGGTCTAATGTACCCATCTTCCATGTGGACTTAAATCTTAAAATGTCAATGGTCTCTCATTGCGACAATGTGATAATGGGGTTTTTAACGTGTTCACTGTAAATGCTCGGTGGAAAGTCGTATCAAAAAATAAAGCAATAGTGTGTGTTAATTCTAATGATTTCAGTTGAAAATGTTCGTCATGAACGAAACCGGTCCTGATCTTAATAAGTAAATTTTTAATTAGTACAAAAGGGTGTTTTATTTTTAAGAGAATATGGAATTGTTACTTTATTTCATATTTGAAAATGGAAGAAGGTGTCATGGGATTTTAAGATATAATATTCATGTTATGTTCGTAAACAAATAATACATTTGTTTTTTTAACAAATTAATTCCTAGTTTGTTATGGTGCGCGATAGTTGGTTATCACGTACACACGTCACTGGTTAAATTGCCTTCAACTGACAGACAAAATTACGCCAAAAAAATGTTGACTTTAATTTACTCAATACTTTGATTGTGTCACACAACTCCTTCATCCACTTTAAATAAATACTCGTTTCATTTCACTATTATTCTCAAAATTTCTGTAAAACAATTTGGATATTTATATTCTGGTAAAGACAGCGATCCCTTTGAAATAAAATAAGCGTTGACATTGCTGTTCTATACATGTATTCAAAAATATCATGTCTTAACATTGCATTGTCAAAAATATCAACGGAACACAGACAATGATAAAACGCAGAGTACGATAGTAACTGAATATGATTTACCTCGTCAACCAGGTGTGTCTTATCTTGGCTCTGGGCGGTGAATTTGTGATTTTCAAGCAGGTAATCTCGTAACGAAAGCACGATCCGCCATTACTTTTATCTACCAAGTAAAACAAAATGAAGGAAATATCTTCGTGGCATGAGTGAGTTACTAATATCGTCAGAATCATTGAGTAATGTTTCCCTGAATTTAAATTTCAGGTTGATTCTCGGACAGGAAATAGTGTTAATAGGGAATAATATTATTATGTATCGATAGCTTATTATTAGCATAAGGACTCTTTTCTTCATTTATAACGGGTAACTTAATCCTGGAAAACAGCGGTGGGCTGCCAATACATTAACAACGGGATCGCTTAATCTTAAAGTTATTCGCGGTGATCCGGGGAAGAGGTGAATGTTTTAAATAATCGTATAAAATTATACGCAATAATTGTTAAATCTATCGAATCTTACTTTAATATATATATTTATATTGTGTGTCAATTAAAATATATATAGCCCACCCCTGCTGCTAAATGCCACACAAATCCGTGTTAATACATTCCAAATACACTTAATTAGTTATTTCCTCATGCCAATTTGAAAGGCAGACGAAACTTTTACAACCAAAGAACATTTTAAAAAGACCATTGAGTTAATTATCTTCTACCGCTCACAGATACAGGGTCAATCAAGTGTTAAATCTTACATTCCTGTGTGAAAATAATCTAGAAACAAAAGCAAGTCGGTGCCGTAATTTTCGAATTTTGTGTGTGAACGACTTTCAAATTTTGTAGAGAATTAGTCCACTATTTTCTCTTATCTAAAATTTTGTTTTAATTTTAATTACTCTCATACGTATTGAGTTGTTCGCGGACAGAACAATAGTTAATAATTGGAAGTTTTGCCTCGTCTTAAAAATAAATAACATTAATTTCTGAGTATCATCTCCTCCAAGTCTCATTATTTTGTACATTCATTATTAATATTCGCTCCTAATAATAAAGCTTCTCAAACTTTCACTACTCATTAAAACCGAAAAATACTCAAGCATAGTGATGACGAACCTTTTGAGCTTGGTGTGTCAGAATTCTAAAAAAACTTATGTCGCGTCGTTAAGTAGATTATGGCGCAGCGGTTAGCGTTGCGGGCTTCCGTGCCGGATCTCACGGGTTTGAGTCCCAGTACGAACAGAGTTTTTTCGATCGATTTCTGTTCGAAGGTATGGGTGTTTGTAAAGTCTTAATTTCCCTCGGATTTTTTTTTGAAAAAGTCGCGTGCCGCTTCACATCTTGAAATATCCACATTTGTTTTTGATATTTACAGCCCTAGTAAAAAAATAGTTTTTTTATAAAAAAAAACATATTTTTTTATATTATTGACTTTTTCTTTGTTACTGAATTGCATTCAATTTACTATCTTTTCACATATTGAACGATGGTATTGCGTATATTTCAAGCCCAAACAAGTTCTACTTACTTTGTCGGTTAGTTTCTTTTATTAGTACTTAGCACTTAGAATAAAGTCCCACAAAAGTATGCAGTAGTAACAAATGTGGATAAAGCCATCGCTAGTTTTTTCAGGGTGCGAAAAGTGTCCGGTTATCGTTTGCAAGCATTCAAAGTAAGCATTTCTAGTCAGTATTGTGACTCTTCTTCGTTCTTCAAACGACTTCTTTCTAGATTCTTAAGTTAGGACCTTAAGTTGATATACTCTTGATTTAGATGCTATCTTTAAATTCTGTAAGTAACATCTCCGAATCATCATTTTTCATGTCCGCTCCCAATGTGGAGCATATGGACTCCTAATGGAGTTTATCTCAACAGAAGTGTTTCTACGAGAACTGCTTGTTACTCAGTTGCTCAACCTCTCTTTTTACAAAGAGAGTAGGGATAGATAAGAGGGCTAGGACAGGATTAGTGATAAGCTAATCGCTCTCGATACATTGGATAAGATGGGTGGGAGGGGGAAATTAAAGACATTACAAAGGCATACGTCCATGTCTTTGAACAGAAATTCATAAATCGATTGAAAAATCAATTTATAAAAACTGTCCGTACCGGGATTTGAACCCGGGCCCTCCGTAGCCGAAACCAACAACGTTGACCACTCGACCACACAGGCGGCTATCTATTAGAAACTATGTAATTCCAAAGTACCGTTGAGCAACTTATTCGGATAGGTACTAAATTATTGTAATGTCTTGAATATACTTAAGCGAAGATCGTCCACTAACAATGCGTGTCACCCACGATGTCTTGGTTCGTCACCTTTGACACACGTGTCATAGGTTCGCCATAGCTGCTCTAGGACGTACATAGTCCATTATCTGACCTAAGATTATAATAATTGTTATTATGAGATAAATTGTTTCATATACTGTATATCGTAGGAGGAAATAATCATAATAATTGAATTACAATAAGTAATAAGACCTAATTTCTAATAAATGTATTTATAACTTTGAAAAATCTTATCACTCTTATAAATTTTCCATGTAATGAATTAACAGTTGGAACATTGCAGTGATAATTAAATAAACGTTGCAATATGAAATTTCACATATAATCATTTTTATTACAATTTTAAACATCTTTCATTCGTTAAAAATTCGAAAGGGAATTTAAGATTATTGTAATGACATATATACTGTAAAAAACCGTCGATTTATGCTTTTCCTATATAATATATAACAAAATTAAATTTCGCTTCATAATAAACTGTTTTTTAATATCCACATACTTATTTTTCTTTAATTTGTACGCCATCGTCTCACCCGCGAGTCGCATTTGTATTGAATACTTCGACGTTGGCGGCTAAAGGGTTAAAAAAAACGTTCACACGGAAACCTGTTTAACAACGCCCACATTTCTAAGAACCGCAAACATTTTTTTTAAATGCCACTTTCAAAATAAAATTTGTTATCTATCAAACCCTGATACAACTTATATACACCTTCCTACGTAAACGGGCAATCAAATAAATATTTGATTTCCTGCAACTTCGGTTAGCTTATTATTATTTCAAATACATTGAAAATATTCATTTCAATCTTTGAATTAATTTTGATACGCCGAAAAGAATATTTTTCGAAATCGATATCGTATGCTGGTGGCAACATTGACATCACAAAGAAAATGTTCGTGACTCATACATTTGTGCCAGCCGACAATTCCTGCCAAGATATACCCCAACTCGCCTCTCCATAACGAAATGGGTAGGTGCTAGGTAGATTGGGGTAGATATAATCAAACAGAGAGGGGTGATTTTCGGTGGAAAATTGTTTGCAGGATAATTCGCACGCCTGAAATTTATTGAAGGAAAACGTACTTACTTGCGTTATATTAAAAATAAAAGTATCTCTTTGGCGGTAAAATCAGATAACGTGTTTTTGTATTACTACGTTTCTTAGTTTTATGATGTTTTTACGTAAAATAAAAACGTATTTTCTTTTTTCTAGTCTGAGAAAAGTTATGTCGAAAACGTTTTGCTTAGAATTTATTATACTACGTATAATATTAGTTTTCGTAAGCACTATATTTTGAAAACAAAAAGTAATTCAATGAAAATTTTATATTATATTATTTATTGACACATGTATTCAAAAACATGCAAAAATAGCTCATTTTGATGTTCAACTAGTTACACGTTTATTCTATTTCTCAATTTTTACGATCATGTATTGCTTACTCGCATTTATTCAAAAATATTATTTCTGAAGTATCGTCTTTTTTCCAATAATATATGTTGAAACATTATTTACTTTTGTTCGGCTGGATAAGTATAAAACTTTTATAATAAACGGTGCTAAAAACCGTCAAGTACTCTTAGCTTTATCTTTATATTACATACAATAGAATGAAAAATTAATCATAATTTTACTACGAAATATTTTGCGATACAATAAAATGATATTCCCAGTCCCCTATGATAGCATTCAAATAATAAATTATTATCCCCGTTGCATTTCAACATTGCAAAACTTTCCGATAGAAAATGTTATTTCGTAGCACTAAATTTCCGACAATGATATGTATAATATTATATGTCTATGTCCACCCTACTTTAGTCAAAGTTGGTAGAATAAATAAATCCATTATGTCAGGTATAATAAATATATATTTTTTTTAATGCGCATTTGTCTATGTTTTATTGAATAAATGCAACAAAATATAGAGTAAAAATTCAATCGTTCACTTCGTTGGAATTTTGAATGTGAAATCGGATATATAATTTATGCATGAACCCTGTCATTATTGTATTATTTTAATTCGGGATATTCAAAAAGGCGTTTGAGGAAAAATAAATTCAGCAGGAATATTATTCTCTGTTCGTATAATTAACATTCATTATCGGGGTATTTTATTTATCACGTCGAGAAGCAATATTTCGAGTTTTTTAGGGCTGTCGTGGGAGTCGAATCTGACTGGTTCCTCTGTTTGAAGATTTATATCCTAGCGTAGGTGTTTCTTGTAATTCTTCACAAGTACTTATGAACGCTGTACAAAATTAAAGTAAAAATTCAATTTGATCTCGCTTTGTCCAGTGGTGTGCGCAATTACGGGTAATATACCAATTACGTTTGTAAATGTGTTTTTATTGCTGATACTTTTGAAGAGACAAATTTAAAACCAAAGCATACTTTTCTCCAATCATTATCATCCATGAAATCATCCATGTGTTCGAAATATATGACCACTTATTATATTTAACGATACATAGATAATGTATCATTGATACTATCTATAGAGAGTCTCATCTTGACCATTAGGTGAACAGTGGAAAATAAAACTGATATCTATAAGTGAATTTCAAAAGAGTACGATGGTGTGAGCTATTTACACTGGACTCTCTTTTTACACAGTGGATACGTTCCACACAAATCCGTGTAAAAAATGTATACTAAAATAAAAATAAAATATGGTGGATATGATTCCCTGCAAAAAAAAGTCAATTCGGGATACCAAAAAATAAAATTCATTATTTCATTGTGTCTTAATTTTATATGAAGAAAAAAAACACTTTTGACAAACCTCTTTGCGTATAATATTGAGTAGTAAGTATATGCAAGTGATGTTGCACTGCGTTATTTCGAAACCGCATAAAAAGAGTTTACTCCGCCAATTATCAGCGGCACTAGAGGATGATGGTTTGTCATGTGAGGAAATAAAGCGATTCACGAGTGACATATAATTGTGAACGCACCGAGTGATGGCCACAATATGCTTCACACCCTTTCACAGTGAGTGGTTATTGTTAAAAAGAAGAAAATTGCTTACCTTTCAAAGAATTCATAGACAATATCTTCCGGCTGTAAAAATAATGGATGAGTCGCTATCCCTGCAGTTTAACTGAGTTGAATAATAATTTAAATCTTTATATAGCATATCAGTAACATACGATACATGGTGACTAGAGCTTATACAAAAACTGACTTTTGAAAAAACCTCAAAGATGTCCTAAATCTCGACTAACCGTTTAACATAAATGGATAATTTAAATAGAATAACAGAAAAAAGGTTCCAAACTTTATTAAACTTCGTTTATTATGCTATGTATGTTACAAAAAACTATTCATTATTCCTCGTCACTAAATATGTTGTACAATAATATGAATGTAATCAGAAGTTGAGTCAGAAGCTTTACTCTTAGATTTGGACTATATGGCTTCGACTTGGGAAAAATTGGTAAGCAACGTATTTTGAACCCCTAATTCTATGCCAAAACCACCTCACACCGTAGCGGATTAACCACATGAGAGGCCCCAGGCGCAATAAAGTTTGGGGGGTCGGTTTTTCGCACAATATAAAATTCCATGTGAATTAATTAAAATCTGAACGAAAAGTACATGGGTTATATAATATAAGCTATTTTCGAGGTCCCATGCGCGCGCCTCATTCACTTATAGGATAATCCCCCACTGACCTTACGTGAAACACGTCGATCGCCCGTTTGTTTTATATTATTGACCTTGCAAAGTATGTAATATTATTACGTTTTCTTTTATCAACATGCGGAATTATTTTATCCCCTTTATGAATCCAGGACACGCAGCCGCTGGCTGATAATAGCGTGTGGGTTGCGAGCTTAGTTATCGTGAAGTTATTTTTCACTTTATGAGGCGGTCAATGAAACCAGTTTCACTCTCGTTTGAGCGATTTTATTGGAACAGAGTTTTCTGAACTAATTTTGTTACGGTCTTTGCCCAAAAAACGTTTTTTTTCTAGGCAACAAAAAACCGCCACTGTTCGGCCTATTTAAAAGCACTTTTATGCAGTTTAGCACTATTCATATAGATGTATTTTCTAAATTACCTATCGTGACTGTCAACCGAGGCAATTGAAATCTACTCCCACGTGAAACTCTTATCTGTAACTGCAATACATATGTGTATACTCCTCTAAAAAACAGTAAACCCATTTAAGTTTTTTAGCGCATTATTTTTTTAATATTGTGAGATATTCGAGTCCGCATATGTAGGGGCAAACATATTTTATTAATAGTGAAAAGCTTCCAACGGACATGATACTTAGGTTAGGCGTAAACTTTGACACAGGTGACGCAGCGCAGGGCAGCACATATTTCGTATAACATGAAGAAGCACAGACATGCGTGTGCTGCAACGCAGGCACAGATTCCTGTGTGACGCGTGCACGTATGGACGTGTTCTTTCAATTTTGCAGCGAAAATGACAGATAATCTAATGAAATAGTGCGAACTGAACGTTATTTATACGATACAACTTATGTTAACTACTTTTTTAATACATTAAAAGAGTTAATGTGGGTTATTATCCTTTATTCATATAATATTTCACTTGAGTGATGCAGCTGGTCTCACATGTCAATTATGTATATTAATTACCCTGCACTGCGTTTTAGCGTACGCTTAGCTTTATGTTGTAAATATTTAAGCACTGGAAATATTTTTTTATTATGGAAAAAATAACCATAACTAAAGGAAAAATAGTAAATATTCGAATCAATCCCTAAAACTGAGAGCCCTGACTTCACAAATTGACATAGATTAGAACCGGGGTGGGGAACCTTTTCTTCTCAAAGGCCGCATTCGTTTTTCTGATTCGACATAAGGCTGCAGTAAACATTGACTAGGGAATCTTTGGCCGGAAACAGGAATTCACGGTTAGAATATGTCAGTAAATTTACGAATTTAAAGAATTACAGAATTGGCCAGAAGGCCGCAGGTTTCCCATGCCTGGATTAGACCATGCGAATGTTGAGACGCACAGGGCAGCACAGAATTGGTGATAGTTAACAGTGGCGGTTCCTGACCTGAAATCTTGGGTGGGCTAGAGAAAAGCATAGCATTGTATACTATTTACGAAATTTTGCATGCTTCCACTTCATCTTATACATTAATCTACAAGCAAATTAACAAATACTACGACACTACTGCAAAGCATAAATTACTATATAATACAATCAATGCTAATGTAAGTAAGAAATAATAATACGTGACCTTAAATTTGTCTCTTTCAAAGTGAAATAACAAGTAAAAAAAGCAATACAGAACTGTCACTGAGATTCGATACCTGTCACTTTCATAGAATACAAAGATATTGGTATGTTTGTATGGGCCATGGACTAATTTCAATTTAGCCCCCGATGAATGACAGAAGCCAGTAAATTTGAAATACAGTCCTGTGTGTTTGATGACGTTTCCTTACATACAAATACAAACAAAATCGAATCGTGCTAGATTGCGTTCCAGTGTAAAGAAATATTGTCTATGGTTTTGGGCTAGAAAGCCGCAGCCCCTGACCAATAGCATGTACATAGGTGTTGCCAGACTGACGTCACGTTGAATGTTCTCTATGAATTATTTATAGGGTTATTGTTTTTTTTATGCCGGCTCAGCTTAAAATTGTAATAAAAAACAATCGAGAATATTATTGTAGGTAGACATGCCATTGTCTTATATTGATAGAGGAAAATTTAAACAAAGATATTATATTCATTTGGGGAAGGTTAGTGACGCTTTTAAAGTTATTTATTTTGTTCAGCGGCCGAATTGCTGTTCATTTTTATTCAGCCATCTAAAGTTTTGGGTGAAAAATGCAGGTCGGGCTTAGCCCACCTAGCCCAGTACCTAGAACCGCCACTGATAGTTAATCTTTTAAATTTAACACACCCCAAGTGATTTTTTTCTCAACGCCTATGAAGGTTTGTGTTAAACATGTTATAATGTTACATTTAAATAAATGATAACATTTTGGGACTGTGGGTCTTTGACTTTTGGAAACACTGAGATAAATTATAATACGTACCAGCATAAAAATAGCCCACGCAATCCTGCTAAATAGTTACAATTATGAGAAGCCGACAGTCACCATAAATAATAAATATCGGTGTAAGCCAATTTCATGTCCAAAATTACAAACATGTGCAACTATGTAAACTATTATATTACATATGGTGATATTATTAATAAAACATTAAGTACCTTTAGCGAATTGCAATTTGATGGTAAACGTTTCATAAATAATTGTAATTTCGAGTAGTCTTAGATAAATGGGTAGGTATTATTTAAATTTCTGAGCTTAATATTTTATTTATATCCCTAGCCTACTTTTAAATGTGTTTACGGAAACCTTCCCATTAAAGGCAAGCGTCGGCGACCTATGTGACATAGTATAAGCCAGGCTCGATTAAATTGATAACAAATAGAACATTTATTTCATAAATAATGTTCATTAATTAAAAAACTAAAACTTGGCGATATTTTATTTTCATTAAAATAAAAAAAAATTATTGTGTTTAAAGTTTGAAATCATATTGAAATTATTTCTTTAGTAAAATATATCATATTATTCACTAAAAGTCTGTTTTTAATGAAAATATCCTGTGACCCGAAACGTTTTCTAGTCACATTTTGCCTGATTTTTACCTGCAGCCAAAAAAGGTTGCTAATACCTGCTGTAGTGTGTAATACAGGGTTTTTTTTTAACCCAGTGCCCTTACTAAGTATGTAATAACAAAAAACAAAATAAAATATTTTTTTACGATTCAGACTATCATCTTACACTCTTAACATTAAGAAATTAGTAATTGAAATGCTTTATCAAATATCGCAGTTATTGTGCTTTGTTATTTTTAAAGATATTTTTGATCTCTTTATTGTATTTTGTCTATTTTTATTTTTGAAATGTCCTCATTGGCATATAAATGTAATTACATCTAAAATGTATCGATAATAATAATTGAGTAATAATATAGTAACTGTAGCATATAATATATTACTGAAAGCATGTTTTTTATATAAATCCAGAGTGCCCCCACTTTATAATCTCAAATGCGCCCTTTACCGCAATAAGGCTAAGATCCCCTAGTAATGGATCGCGTGGTGAAATTTAATATTATTTTTATTGTGCAGTACTGCAGTTACTTCATATTTTAATCTCAAGTAATTTAATATTTCAATTCTAATATTTTGTATACTATTTGGCTGCTTTCAAAGATATGATTCTCTTATTGAGCGGTGAGTTAAGATTTTTTACAAACATATTAATTATGTGATGTTTTTTTAATAGTATACTTAACGACACAAAAACTGTTGCACAATGTAAATGTGTGTGTAGGCTTACATTGTTGTGATGTATTTATCAGTATTCATATATTCTTAAAAAACCTATACGTGATATCTACTTGGATCTGGATAAAAAATGTAATAATTATATCTGATATAAAGACAATATGTAATATAAAATTTGGCCGAAAACCATCGATATGAGACGGCACTAACACAAGAAACGAAAACTAAATAATTTGTTGATAGAATTGTCTTTTTTTAGATTTATATAAAAAATCTAAGAATGGTATGTTTACTGGTCATTTTTAATGTATGCATTTCGCGAGATTTCGTTTTTTTTTAAACCAAAACTATCAATTTACAATAAAATATTTTATCTTACGATAACGGGATAGATTGATGTTTTTTTAGTCGAAATCTGTGTATACATTGTCTATCGTGTATAAATACGATTTATGAAATTCCAAAATATGTGGATATCATATCTTATTTTCGTTATTATTGGCTAAAATATTGTCAATACCTACTAATAAGGGTTAACGTTCCCGTCGTGTCAAGAAAATGCCGCGCATGTTTTGTCTCTCGGATTCTATTATTAGTTTTCTATTTTTGGGGCCAAATATTATTCCCATAACCAGTGACGTTCAATCGAAAAATAATGAAATACCTCACCAGTTTTTTTGTTTTTCATTTCATTTTGCTTATTGAATAATTTACTATTTAGTCTAATTAACGTTAAATTTCTAACAAATTTAAAATGAATCATCGAACTGTAATTTAGTGGTGTTAATGAATAACTTGTGTTTTTATAATGCAATTTCATATTAAAAAAAAAATCCATTATCTGTCAATCAATAATAATTTTACTTAACTAATAAAACACAAATATACGGTACAAGGGCCGTACTCTTTATTCCAAGAATTCATCGTAAATAAAATTCACCAAATCGATACACGAATTATAATTGAATGAAAATAACTAATTGCTTAAAGATTCTTCGTTAACGGTGTCATTTTGTGCAGAAATGTGTTTTATTTATTATTAAATAAGAACATGTAACTTATTTGACTTAGTTATCTAAATAACGCAATCAATTCCTTACGCATTATTTTATTCAATAATATTGCTTATTTTATTCAATAATAAAACGAGTCAAATATTTTCAATTGAACTTAATCTTAATTTTTTTATTCGTTACATTTCAAAATAATTATGTCACTTCAGTGCTATTTTTTTAAATTTGCATTATTAACATACACAATAGAAAAAATATCTTCCAACGCCATTATCTTACAACTTTGTTTTTTACGTTAATTCCTCTTAAACTTGTGTAACGAAATTACTTTGCGCCTTACTTATAAGCGTTTTTATGAATTATATTTAATGTCTCTGACACATACATAAAACCCATCCTCAATAGAATATATTTTCGTCTCTACCATGCGTAGTGCAATTTTATTATACCCACCAAAAAATATTTTATTTATTCGCCATACATATGTATTATAATAATATGGCAATACCATGAGTACATAGTACCAGCTTAACGAAAATAATAAGTTTTCAAACATTAAAATTCAATTCACGAAAAACTTATAACTGATTCAATATAATATACTACATAAATAATGTTGTCTCTTCCAGTTCCTGATGATACCTGTAAGATTTCCCCTTTATCTGAGCTTTTTATGAATATCGTGCCACTGCAAAAAGTAGAAAAAAACGCTTTTTAGGTAGCACTAGCAAAACTCAATTTTGTTCCAAACAACCTTTTCTATTCCGTTGATTAGTGTTATTTGGAAAATATTTGTTTACATCTACGCACATAAACAAATGCCTTCGATGTCTGCCATTGAGATATTTTGTTTATGATTATAGTTTTAATGAAATCTCCTCAGTTTTGTGAAGTTTGTTTTCATGTTTTGAACTGTCAGGAACATTTTCGTTTTCAATACATAATTCGAAGTATTTTCTTATTTCAGAAACCATACCTACTTGAATTTTATCATAATATTATATTACATTGATATTTTTAGCGCTTAGAGAGCACAATGAATTAGAACGAAAATATCACCTTCTAAATGAGAGAAATGAAAAGGTGGAACATCAACTCCTTGAAAAAGATTCCCAGTTGAAAATGCTTCGATCTGTTTCGGAAAAAGTTTACAAAGAATATGACCAACTAAAAAATCAATATGATGTTGAAACACAAGCAATGCATAAGTAAGTAAATTTTTCATAGTATTAATGATAACTTCTAGAGCTACTTAGGACTTACGATTGAGATTACATATGCTATACTTCTTTTTTCCCAGTGCCCTGGCCAAATCGAAACACCATAAGGCTGCAATTTTACTTCTGTGATTCAAATCTGCACTTTTCATTTATATAGATTTTACAAGCATATAACTAAGGCTTGTATTTTTCTGATCAGAATTTAAATAACATTGGTCAGAATTTATATTAAATGGTCATAAAATATCGGTCAGAATAAATAGTCATAATTTAAATGAAATTTAAAAAAAACCTAACCTAACCTACTAACCAAAATTGTTATTAAATATTCTGACCATATAATATTTTTATTCTGACCAAAAATTGATTTAAATTCTGACCATTTAATTTGTTTCCTATAAACTAATCTTTCCATATCATATTTTTCTAAATCAACCTTATTTTTAACCAGTTCTTGTTTTATAACTTGTATTGAAATTCTCTTTAAGGTGTCTTTTAAGCTGTTTGAATTAGAAATAATAATTAACTTTTCTCTTGCGTTTTAGAGCAATGCAGAGTGCAGGTCAGTGGTACCAACAGAACAGACGACTCAAAAGAAGATCTGCTGCGCTATTGCAAAGGCTGCCTCCGCAAGCTCTTCAAGATTTAGATAGTCAAGATGCGACTGATGCAGGTATAAAAACAATTAACTACGACATTAAATCCATGAAGTAACTTCAAAATTTTCCGTTTCCGCAATACATTATAATTTTACCTATTTCTTTTTGAAGCTTCAGAGTCAAGCGGAGGAGAAGAGTTGGAAAGTTTACGAGAAACAGTTGCAGACTTAAGTCGAGAAGTTGCAAAATTACAGACTGAAATCAGTTCCGTCAGACTTCAAGAATTCGAAGCCACCGAATTGAATGTTAATTTATCACAGGTAAATTTAATTGTGTACAAAATATATCTGAACTGAAATTCATTACTTAGTGAATCAACATGATAAGCCACATATGTTCAAATAAAATTCAATGCAGATCTGTAAGTGAATTCTAAAAAAATATTTCAGGAACTGGAACAAGAGAAAATGAGCCGATTCGAAGCAGAAGAAAAATTACAAGATTCTCTTGAAGAAACAGAAAGAAACAAACGTCTCGCAAGACACTTAGCCTCAGAAGTTGCCATGTTTAGAGAACAACTTGAACAATCTATGAATCAAGCCACATTGTACGTCTTAAAACAGTATAAATTTTATGTACTTCTTATATCATACCTCAATATTATTTGTATCGTTAATATAAAACCTTTAAACAAGGATACGATTTATTGCAGTAAATTGTTATAACAATTAAATATCAACTATTTTAAAAATACATTCGATGACTGAAAATTTGATACAGATACTCATACATCACGATTTAAAACATTTTTCTTGCTGATGTTGATTGCGAAATACTCATCTTTAAAGTTTCAATTTCATTTTATCAATTATATCCAATCTTAAATAATAAATCTTTTGCCTTGTATAATCTGTTTCCAAAAAGTCTCACAAAAACTTATTCTCTCGATTCCAGAGAATTCAATAGTAAGTCAGACTTTTTTCAAAAATCATGTAACAACGAATCCACTGTGTGACTGTTATGGTGTTCAATTTAGCTTCAAAAAACGTTTTTTTCGACATAATGACTTATATACTGGGTAAAGCATGACAAAATACGTAGATTGTGACATCTAACTGACCGACATGATACTTAATGACTTCTTGCAGCAAACCCCAGATATTAATGAATGTCATTCAACACAAATAAAAAATCACATTACAAAAGAGTTGTAATCAAAATACTAACAACAAACAGAATAATAATATAAATATGTATTGAACAGAAACATTTTTAATCACATTCTTTTTGCATATTTATAGTATGAAATGTGAAGCCGAATCAGCAAAGAAAGAACGCGATGTGTTGGCACACAGAAGCTCAATTTATATGGAAGGTTATCCCGACTTCAGCGATATCATACCTGGACAGGGTCCTCAGCAATCTCGCTATATCCCCTCACCCTCTCAACAAGATTTGATTGCCGGTCAGGAATCACTTTTGAGAGAACTGGAAACACTCAGGGCAGAAATGGAACAAGAAAGAATAAAGCATTCTAAAGAAATTGACGATTTCCAGGTGAGTTTTTCTACTTGATTAAAAATTAAGGGCATTAAATGTTATTTGTCATTTAAATCATAAATTTAATTTTTATTTCCAAATGGAATTTTGAAATTTCCAATGAATATCTGTAATCCTCTCAGTCAAAGGTTGACTTAACAGTAAAATATCTTACTCAATATCCAAAATCATTTCTCAAAATCCCTGATATTTTCAATAGATCTTACATGAACTGAAAATAATATTCCCTCAAAATGCTACATTCCTTCAAAGTCGGGGGAGCTGCACAAAACCATGTTGCAGGCCAGGCCGCTGTTTGGACAGTAACAACTTATTTAATATTTTTTAACACAGTATTTTCTACATGACCAAAAAAAACTGGTAGGAAAATACTCTCCCAATTATCTTTGACTCCTCAGTCCATGGCTGGTTTTCATCATTTTTAATTATCAGTCGTCCAACAGAAGAATACTTGTACTTCACCATTGCATTTTATTGCCATTACAGGAAAAACTTCTTGACAGGGAAACAGACAATGAAATTTTCATTCTTGAAGAGAAATTGAAATTAGCCGAAGAAGATGTCAAAAAGACTACGGAGCGAGCTGAAAAGGCTGAACAGAAACTAGAAGAAATAAAGAATAATCGCAAATCTGTTTTAAATCGAATCTCAATGTATGAAAATGCTCACAAGGCATACAGTAATAGTGATTCTGTTACCCCCAAGGAAACAGATAGTAACGCTATTAATGAAACAGAACCCATAGAAAGCAATTTAGAAATAGCTACGGCACCACCTCTTCCACCGGTTCCTCCTCCCCCACCACCTCCTCCACTACCGCCCATGAATGGAAATTCTAATAGTGCTTCAAATGGAAAATCAGCAAAAAGCGCTATTGCAGATATGGCTAATCTCTTAGGTCTGAAGCAAAACAATTCAGAAAAGAAAAAACCTACAGGAGGTTCGTATTTTAAATATATATTTACAAAAATACAAATAGGAAGATTTTAACAGTGAAAGAGCAGGCCTCCATCCATCTATGTTTCCAATTAACACTTCTTGGTCGGGCGGTCCAAACAATAGACTCTAGCCCGTAGCGGGTGTTTTTTAGTGATTAGCGCAATAATATATTACATTCTTAAAATCAACAGAACTTCTAAACCAAACAATATTTTCGGCTGAAATTTTCAAAGAAATCATATGTGACATTTAATCATTATAAATAAAGTAAAAACATTTTGAATACATTATAATTTCACTACTTTACTGAGCTGAATATAAAAACCTGTAATAAATTTAGTAGATAGCACTCCACTTGTTATCAATATGAAATATTCAAAATATTCTGTATAAAAAATAACCTTAATCCATAACATACAATGATATAAATAATTATAGTATAAAATCCACATTCCTACAAATTTACTATCACTGGAACTGTGAAATATGATGCCCTAAATATTCGAGAAACATGTGTCGCCTTTTTAAAAAAAATACCATGTGTGAACATTCCAAGCATAATAAATTAAAGTTTTATTGCTTATTGTCAAAAAGGGTCACTTGCCGCCGCAGTTATTTTGAAGAAACCATCAAATCTATGAGTCAATCTACCAACACGTTTATTGATTATTATTATATTCTTCATGAAGAACTATCTGATAAATTGTCAGAGTAATCTTCATAGTCACTTATTATTTTTAAAAGACATTATTGTTAGTAAAACGTCTCGTAAAATGGTAATAATATATTCGAATAATAAAATACGAAACAATAACGCAAACAGAGCAACGCAAGCGGTATGAAAAATAGTCCAAATCGTTAAACGACTCAATCTAAACTAGCGATGGAGATCGCAAAATAAATCTATAACACAGTTGATTTTTTTTTTCTTAGCTCAAACTTCCACCCTTATAATCTAGCAAAGAAGTAGGACTAATGTTAATTAGTTGCAGCATTTTATTTAACGCCGACAAACAAACCCGTGATATTATGTGTCCCGCAAACAAGCGACGGTATAAAAAAATGTATTGTCGTGATCCGCTTTGTACCGACAGTATGCTAAAAACGTCTTTTGACGTGACCCGCCTATAAAGTGTTAATATAGATATACAAAATACTTAGGCGTTGTATGATAATTGATAAAAATGATTTTTTTTAAAAAACAGTGACGACATAACAATCTAACAAGTGTAAATTCCTGTCATGTTCCTTCCCAATTTATTAAAATAACTTTTTATTGAGCAGGTGCTATTGATGAAATCATAAACCAGATCAAAGGCGGTCGCTTCCACTTGAAATCTACCGAGCAGAAAACTACCCCTGTGAAGAAACAGAAAGAAGAACCTGCCGCTTTGAAGGAGATGCTCAACATTTTGGGGACCCTTCGCCGAAGACCCAAATCCCACAAGGAACCAAAAGTACCACCACAAGAAGATAAATAGTTAAATTATTTACTTTAATGTAAAACCCCGCTTATGGTTACAATTTACTTATGTGTATTGTACACACCCAATATCTGAAATTATTTTATTGATGGCTCAACCAGATTGTTCCAAGAAACGAAAATTGCAATTTGTAGGCTATATTTTCAATATTTAACAGGCGACCACTTTAAAAACTAAAGAGTAATAAAATTTTGAACAAGTTTGATTTATATTCCACAATATCAAATAGCATGTAAATGAATTCCAGTTTGTAATATTTTTCATTAATTGATACAATTCTTGTGAAAATGAAACAATTAATTATAAATAAAATTGCATGAAGCATTTGATTTGCTGATTTAAAGTGTAAATAGCTTTTATATATTTTTTATTTCATACTATCTGTAAATATCGTATTATTTTAGGCTCTCAATTATTAGTAAAAATTTCTCACATATTATTTACTAATCGGTTCTATAAATTTAAGTTTTTAACTATTACACATTAGGAAATCATATGAATAATGAATTGCATTGACATTATATTTTATATTACTTATTTAAAATGTTACCGTTGTATTTTGACTTATTTATCTAGTCTTAAATGTTGCCTTTTATACTTCACTATTATAAATTAGTATTTTATTTTAATGTATGATCTTTTTATGAAAGATGAAAAAAATATGTTAATAAAATTGACGGTACTATAAAAAATTGGCTGTTTATCTTATTGAATTTACTATTTAGTTAATGCATCCTCGACTTGACAGAAAATACGGCTGATGTCACTTTGGCACTGTTAGTCTTCTTTATGCGGATTCCATCCGCAACCCGCATGCGGGTCGTCCACACCACATCCTTTCAGAAAAATTCATGATGTGGATATTGGGAGCAGAGTTAAATGTCATCTGCGTGAACTAGTTCGTTTGCCAACACAAAATTAAAAATTCAGTTACGCTTTCGCCGTCATGCAAATAGCACACACGGATGTACAGCATGTTGAAACAGAAGGGATTACTAACAAAAATCATTTGCAACTTGCTTTATTTGATTTATACAAAAATAGAAACGCTCATCTAGCTGCGTGGGTGAAAATCTCAAAATAACTGATGAGATATTATGAAGAATTGGAAGAAATTTTCCCGGAATAACACAAATGCATCCAAAATAAGTATGTTCCTAATGATAGGGTGTACGTGCATACTGCGTTTTTTGTAGCTTACGAGTATGTGAGCGATAATTCCTTTTTTAACAGCCAACCATCATACAACTGACTGCACACAGACGATCTGCATCACATTAAAAATGGTATGCAGACTCTGCACTTTCGACAACACGCATGCGAGACACAAAAAGGGCACTTAGGGTTTTACTAGTCATACATAATCTAAGCATGTAAGCAATAAAAACTTCTGGCTCTAAACGGGTAGTAAACATAATATTTACCACATTTATTAAGTTATAAAATGTATGCTTTTTCCTATTTCATCCCGAATTCAGGGTGTATCTTATAATTGATATTATAGTGGTCGTGACGATTCCCAGAAGTAAATAGCAGGTATGTAAGAGTCAGCGTTGCGGAAGAAAAACTGATAGATAATAATGGAATACTCTTTTTGAAAAAACTTACATTCTAGATCTCTACAAAACACAATATTTTATTTGTAGATCAGGCAATGAATATGAGCTATGGTATGATTCAAAATCCCTACAAAAATTAAGACTTCAATGGTGATACTGTAAAAAAGAAAGAAAGTACATTCGTAATATATAGCCACTTTAAATGCTCTTTAATGTCAGCATATGACTTAAATTGTTATAATTAGGTTTTTATTATTGGTATCCAAAAATAAGGGTGTGTTGTATGTATAATCAAAGAAATACAGTAATTTTCAGAAAATTTAATAGTATATGAATAATAATTTTATAGTAAAAGATATTTTTTTGGTGAACTTAGGTATTACTGCAATTATTCTGATACATAAGCTTTCACTGTGTCAATGATTTGATTAAATTTAGAGGCATCAATAATGAGAACTTTTCTGTATGGAACCATTGCAGAATCTTCTTCGAGCCAATTTCCCGTAAGTCCTGAATCACTTTCAGACTTCACTGTGAACTCAAAACTGTCTATCGCCTCTGGGAAAATAATCTCTTCCTCAGCATTTGACCATATTATGTCGGGGTCTTTATTTTTGTTCTTCTTACTTGCTGCAATACAAAAAAACATTTATATATTGATTGGCCCGTTAAAAAAATGTGTCTATAAAACAAAATTAATACTTTTAATAGGATCAGTACTAAAAGAAACAAATATGTATTTATTTTGAGAGATACTACTCGTGCCCAATACAGTAGTGCAGGGTCACAGAAAAATATCCTGCTCAAATCCTAATAAACTGAGTTCCATTGAAAGTAGAGTTGATCTACATAAAATTATTCAACCCATTCTCAAATGAAATTACATCAATAAATGTAACTAATAATATTAATTATAATCAGTTGTAAAAGCTAATGATGTCTAACCAGTCTAAATCATCATAAAAATTTTGCTTTATTTTAATAAATATAATGTCTTTCCACTTAGAACAGTAAACAAACAACTTTAATGTGATAAATATAGATGCTAAAAATAATGCTTCATTTTCCCTTAAGCCCCTAAGTCGCCAAAATTAATATGGAAATAGTGACCTGCAAACTTATACATATGTATACATATGCAAAAAAACAGTAAATTAATTAATTTCTTTTCCAAAAAGTGACAAAATTTACTTACATTTCTTGGTAGTGTCTGTTTTATACATTTTGCAGATCATAATGTAATAATCGAAATTGAAAGGCATGCTCTTTTTGTTTGCCTTTTCTATTTCTGCCTTCAGTGAATCAAAAAGCGGTGCGCATATTTGTGGAGGAATGTTAACGAGGCGTTCACTTAGCAGTAAACCGGTATTGGCAGCTAAAACTCGATCAATCAGACTCCTTGTGGGTAATGACGCATACTGTTCTGCTAATTCTGATAACAGCTGTCGGATCTGCTGTATGCACTCCGCTTCCTTAAAAAAAGTAAAAATAAATTAATCTAACAAAAATATATAGGAAAGAAAATAAAAATAAAGTTAATTACACACATAATCTGTATTCCCTACATCAGTGTTTACCAAAGTGTAGTACGCGTACCCCTTTGTGTATGCGAAGCGTTTGGTAGGCGTATGTGAGGTTAAGCTTAAACGTTACTTAGTGTTGCACAAGCTTACTTTTTTTTAATTACAATTATACTGTGTTGCGCATATTTTTAATTCAATTGCGAGAAATAATAATAGCTCTGTTCTTGTGCGTTTTCTAACTGTTTGCAAACTGTTTTTGAGTTAAAATCGAATTGAAAGCTTTTAGATTCTAATTCGAAAACAGTTTGCAAACCGTTAGCAAGCCGTCAGAAGTACGCAGAAGAACAAAGCTAGTGTAAAAGGGAGTATTAAATAAACTCAAATGAAGTGGAACAGCAGAAATTGTACCGTGAAGGCGGGGAAAATGTGAATTCTGGAAAGTTTAATTGAGGTTCCACTGTACAACAAAATTTATAAAAATAGCTTAAAAAAAATGATTCGAGGGTTTGTGTATTATCATATTTAAATATATTACCGAGTGTAATCATTAAAAACCTACATGTCTGTGTTTGAGTGATACGACCGTTGTGATTCCAAAGACATCGTTCGCATCCTTGTATTCTTCATCCATTTCATCATCAGGAACGTCCAAGTCACTTTGTTTAACAACACTGCCAACGTATGCTTGGCCTGTAATGAAAATATTAAAAATGTTATTATATTTATTCATAATAATTTAGATATAGAATTTTAGATGTTATTTAGTCATTTATCAATAAAAATATGAACAATGAAATTTCATGGACGCAAAATATTCATCGATACGGTATTTTGGCACACAATAGTGTCTTCAAATGATAAAAATTTACCTCAAGTGTTATCTAGTACAGGTGTGGGGAACTTTTTCATTTCTAAAGGCCACATTAATCTATCTGATTCGACATAAGGCCGCAGTAAAGAAAACATTGACACCCCCTTCCCTTCTTTTGGTAATTTTGCCATAAGCCCTAGCACGGACTATTGGGGCGAAAAACTTCACAGACTAAGCTAAAAACAACGCCACGATTTAAAATATTCATTGAAGCATCCCGGAAGCACGTTAAAATCACACATTATTATGAAGAACACTGATAAATAAATTGGTAAATATGTCATTCAGTAGCACCAAGTAGCACCGACTATTGCGGTGAAAAACTTCACAAACTAAGCTGAAAACAACGCCACGATTTAAAATATTTTATTGAGGGCTTGATAATCGCGTTAAAACCACACGTTAAAAAGAAGAACACTGATAAATTATACGAAATACGAAATCTTCGCCTCTATTATTCGTAATGGCCGCGCGCGCGGCAATAGTCGAGGTGCTACTAAATGACATATTTACCAATTTATTTATCAGTGTTCTTCATAATAATGTGTGATTTTAATGAATATTTTAAATCGTGGCGTTGTTTTTAGCTTAGTCTGTGAAGTTTTTCGCCCCAATAGTCCGTGCTAGGGCTTATGGCAAAATTACCCTTCTTTTTTTTGACTGTCGAACATATAATGGGTTGATTACCCTCTTTATCCAAACGCTTTCGTATAATTTTTTGATCTAAGTGAATATTTTGATTATATCAAAAGGCCGCATCAAAGTAGCCAAGAGGCCGCAGGTTCCCTTCCACTGATCTAGTACATCTATAATGCTTGTAATAAACATTTAAAGGCAATCGATATTACATATTTTAACAAAAACTAAAAGGCTTCACGACAACACAACTGACACAAAATGGATTTAAGATGGTTAAGGAAAAATGGCAACAAATGTTATTCATTGGATATGAATAGCAAGAATGAGCTGCTATTCAAAATATGTTGAAAGTACATGAAACATTAGTTCCAATGTTTAACCATATACAAGTTGACAATTTTCAATAGTTTTTGCTTTAAAAGCCGATGAATTATCAACTGATGCAAAGATGATGATGAAAAAATATATACTCACTAATAATTATATTGGATAACTCGGAAAGATTGACATGCGATTTCAGGAACAACTGTTGAAGAAGGGCCTTAATACCATGAAAGTCAGAATCCTGCGGACTTCGTCCTTCAAAATCTACTTGAATCTCCTGATGAAAAGAAAAATATTAATAATCATGACAGATTGTGTCAATCTTAAACACATGGTTGGATACATTTCTTGTACAGGTTAAGCGATCCTACAGATCAATATCTTGCAACTAAGACTTACTTCGTTTCCAGTGTAAACATCAGGATTACTTTCATTGTCAGATGCAGATCCTTCGCTACTTCCACTAGCGCGTCTTAAAGGATTTTCGCCAAAGGCACGCTTTTTTAAGGGATTCGACATGACTCTGACAGATTTATAGACAAAAGTTTGATTTCTATTTTTTTTATTATTCTATTAGTGCTGCCATACACAAACTTTATAAATATAAAAAACCATATAAAAATAATATTATGTATACATGATTCATTATGTACCACCAGTAACGGTGCACAATTCATTAAATAATATATTAATACAAATATGCAGAATTTTTGAAATATTATGTCAACGCCATCCTGCACTTTTTCTACCACTTGATGACTTCGATGTGAGATAACGAGCGATGTCCAAGCCATTGGCGGATCCAAGGGGGAGGCTATAGGGGCCATGGCCCCCCCTTGGGAGAATTTATTTTCCATTTTTATAATTTATTGAAACCTTATTTTGAAATGGGCTCTTTAATTGTTTAGTAACCTATGTTTTATAGAATACATACTTACTTAATTATGTATTGACTATTTTTATATACACCTAATCTTTTTTTACGCGATACATTGGTTCCAGAAAGTGGCGCGTAAAAAAACTTCACTTTCATATAATTTGATAAATCGGTTCCAAAAATCAAAATATCGCGTAAAAATGTATCAAAAATGTATGAAAAAACAAAATTTGTTCTTCAAATTCGCGCAAAAAATATTTTTTTACGGTGCTGTCCAAAAAAATCGCATAAATTTAAAATAGCGCAAAAAAATCGCGTAAAAAAAGTCTTTAATTTATTTTTAATGTATTATTTATGTATCATGATTATTTTCAAATTGAATGGCCCCCTCCTGGGACAATTTCTGGATCCGCCACTGGTCCAAGCGATGGGGTAAACGGTACAGTCTTAAAATGAAGGCACTCCTTTAAAAAGATGATTCTCTCAGGTATAACAATTAGCGAAGCATAATGCATGCATAATGCTTTTCAGTATTCAGGGGAAGGTTAAATCGTTTACGTTTTAATATTATCACTTAACTTCATTAACATGAAATCAATAGTAAAATTAATTCAAAGCGTTGTCATCAACTTCAAAGTGTATTTTTTTTTATGCTTAGTGATATAATATTTCGTAATGACCCAGCTACCGATACAGTAATAAGTGGCTCGTGTAATCTGAGAGCTATTCGCGGTATTCCACGATAGGGGTGGACAATAATTATTGAAACAATCGATTTCTTAAAGCACTTTTATATTGCATTAGATACAGCTAGGATTTTTTTACTATGCACCCAAAATAAATGTATTTACGAGAAAAATCTTAAGGCTACAGTTGTTTATATTTCATGAGGGATTTAAATCATCTACATATGTGGCAGTTGACCTGAAAATATTTTTTCCTGATTTAACAAAGGGCTCTCTGGCCAAAGTCCAATTATAGAAAAAAAGTCGCACAAACTCCTCGGTCCCTCTACAGCCCATCCCTCTAAAATTATATACACAATAAAAACTATTTATTATCCATCGGTTAAGTTCCTTGAATGCATAAAGATGTTGGATGGTGAAACCCAAGATGTTGATGACAAAATTTAAGTGATTGAAATTTGATTTAACCCGTTAAAAGCTAACGACCCACCAATGTGTCGTATACCTACTAACCACACACGCTACCCACCAGTGTGTTGTCATTATTACGACGTCAATAAATATTTTTTAGAGTTTGCACCATTGAAAAAGGGTCCGACATCTCTTAAGAACTCACAAAATGAATATTAAGTTTTCCTTTATTAGTTTTTAGATAATTGCTAGCTTACAGGACAAAAAACGCTGTTTTTTTCTAGCTGTTAACGGGTTAAGCAGGTGTTCGAGCAGTGTTTCCCTACCAAAAAAATATCTGACGGTACACGTATGGTTGTCACCCATTTTTAAATTCCTATACCAATTTTTTTTCAGAAAATTTTATACAATTTTATCTACAGAGAGCGTTGAGCAACAAAAAAGTTTTTTCCTGACTAAGCTCAGTGATGAAGGACAGTAAAAATCATAAATAAAATTCGTTGTCGTTCCATGAATTCCAAGATACTCAAAATATTATTGACATCTCCTTCTCCGCGTAGACCAGAGCGTAGACGTGAGGAGACTATTCAGATCAAGGCTTCTTTCACACTTTGTTTCTTTCTAAAAGAGCGAAACCCAGCTCTTTTAGAGACTTCTTTGTATATGAGGAATTGATAACTATCTTGCATGTACAGCGGACATATTTTGTCTTCTTATTGAACACAATATTTCCTCAGCGAATTATCTACAAATATGGTCAGACTGTGAAACAAGATGGATGCTTTTAAAAAGAAGCGGACACTACAGGATAGTCGAATACAGGAAGAAATTGTGGTAATTTTTCTAATTTTAGAATAATTTTGAGGGTTTTAATTAATAATATTTATCATTATTACACAGATAATGATAATATTCGTAAAAGCAATCTATGGATCAACAGTTTCTATATGAAATTATAGCAATGTAACTAATAATTCTTAACCCTTTGCTCGCGTCACCAAATTTAGCGAACATGCCCTGTACGCGGCTGCTTTTTTGCGAATTTTGTTATCGCGTTTTTGACTATAAATATTGGTTGTAATATTTTTTCAACTAATCAAATATGTTAATTGCCACCAAAAGTAACTTTTTCAATAACAAAATATTTCTTGTATTTTCGGTTTAATTCAACAATAATCATTCTTCATACAATTGCGGCGTGACGAGCAAAATTGCAAAATACCGCCACGCGCGACCGAGAACACTGCGCCACCACCATACCATGCTTATAATATTAAATTCTCGGAACAATTTCAATTTCACCCGCACTCGATCGCTTATTTACATTATTCAAAATCTTGCATTGGTAACGTATGTTCACGGCGTGTTCCAGAAATAAATTATTTTAGCCTATATTGAATCTTTTTTGACTAATGCCATCTATTGAATTTGGTAAAATATACATTTAGTAATATTTTCAACCAAGTTATACAATTTTAACATATTGATAGCTCTTATATAGGGTTTTAAATTTCCATGACATCTATACGTATCACGCGCGCTGAGGGCATGTTCGCTAGGACATGCATAGATGTCATACGCGGTGAGAAGGTTAAGATTGAATTTACAATATGTCATTATGCAACATTTTTACTTACCTACATACATAAAAAAAAGGTGAATGGATACAATGTACCAATTTAATTTAGACAAAAGGCGTATACGAGATCCCCAAATCTTTTTGATTTATGGGAATTATATTTTCAGTAGCTTTACCTAGTTTTGAAAAAGATTGAATTTATAGTTATAGCCTATTATTTAATTGGCCGTGAGCGATTAGCAGCGAAACATAAAAGGATACCCTGCGCATATTTAGGTAATATTGTTTATCAAACATTATTTAAACATATACAGCTCTATTATGATTATAATACTACCCACCTCTTCCATTATTTTCGATAAGGCTAGAATATGGCATACTGTGGATTCGATTGCACCAGTTACCCTAATATGTTAATTAATGAAAAACATGACATCTCGATCATCATTTCATTCAATTTTCCTCTTTGCTGTGATGCTGAATCAATAATTATCTAAAAATTACACTAAAGAAGTGTAAAGCACAATTTTTAAAAATCCTACAAATTGTTCTAAGAAGTTCCTTCTGGCACATGGTGTCCTTTTCATACTAATTAACTAATTATATTATTTTGCGTGAATCATCAATTTTGCCGATTACCATTCATGGTAATCAATCATTTTCCCATACCTTAATAAATATTCTACAGAAGTACATTGTTATTAGAAAAAATAACATATTGTGCAGCATATTTACCTTTTGATGTAAACAATTTAATTTTATTGACATTTTTAGTTCTTCAAATTGCACACAACTTGTCATACAATCATGAATAAAATTAAACTATATCAACATAAAACGCAGCTAATACACAAAATCAAACATTATAATCAACAATAAGGGGCTTTTCTCCATTTGTCTCAATGATATTTTGTATTCAAGACTCCTAATGGCCTTATTATTATTGAGTTAGTGTTGTAATAGTTTTATTTTATAGTAAAGGAGTTCTAAGAATAAAAGTCAGTTCAATGAATGAAATCAATGGTAGACAGAAAATTGACTTATGGTGTTATTGATACTGATGAATTAAGGAAGAGCAAATATTATATTCATATTTTTCAAAATTAAATTTGAATCATTCAAAAATTATATACATTCGCACCAATTTTGTCACTAACAACCCGGGATTCGCCTTTCGGCATCTTTAGGCATTCAAGTCCACGGATGGATTTGAACTAACGTTAAGTAAATAAATGTATCATGTTTATATAAGAAATAAATGTATCACTAAACTAAAAGCTATAGATGGCGACATGGATTAACTTTACTAATGATTTGATTTTCATGACATTCAATTAGCTGGGGAAATATTTACTTAGCAAATTGCAGGTTTTCGAAATTAAATGTGATTGTCGAATCAAAACAATTAAAAAATTAAATGTGATTTTTTTATCGATTTTCAGATTTTTTGCAATGGTTTACTTGAATGTAATTGTTGCACCCACTTTCAAATTGTGTCCTGACACCCTGAAAAAGATCTATGAATTATAAATATAATGAAAGATTATGGATCTTTTTCAATTAATATTCAATTTATACGTCAACGTGCATTGGAAAGGAATAAATATTGATTCATTTTTTTAATAATGGTTTGCAACAACAGTTTTGACATTCTGGATGTCGATGCAATGTGTTGAAATGTCCGTGATCTATTAATTTTCAACAATACTATGGTTAAGATTGAAATGGAAAAATGAATAATGATAGGATTGGATTTTTTCTGTCAAGTATATAAACAATTCTTTTTTCTCACAATTGACATTTATTAGAAAAATATATTGAAATAAAATCTAAAGTAAACTTGGAATCAATACAAAACTATCTGTAATTTTAAAACTAACTCAAATTCGATTACAATGCTAATTACTTTTTACAGGGGATACTTGATAAAATTTGAACGAAATACTTACCCAAGCATCTTTCTTCGACAGGTAAATAAAAAAAAACTTAGTTTAAATTAAAGATTTTGTTTTCTCGTTTAATTATATTGTCGTTTGGCATACAACTCTGCATTATGGTGGGTTCAGACACGTTTGTAATGTAATGTACCGTGTGATGTAAAGCGACCTTGTCATAAAGCTTAGCTGTGATTCGTAGCTAATAATCCTCATAAAAATGGCAGTGTTGATCCATCACCTGTCGGTTTTTAACACAAACAAAAAGGCGCTCGCAGTGGCCGATCCACATGGACAACAGGATTCGCATTGAGATTGGGTGCCATCAATATAATTCGAGTAACATTACATTACACATTAAGCCCGTCTGGACCCGCCATTTGTGCGAAAATGTTGATATTTTCAAGACTTGTAAATTGGTTTTACATGTTCCCTAGAATAAATTTGCAGAAAAACAGTTTTCGCATGGAATGGTTTCTAACATAGTAATACATGCCAAACAACAATATAATATATCGTCAGTATACTAGCAGAAGGGGTGAAGTAAAAACCAGCTGTTTTGAGTTATGAATTTTAAATTTTAGCACACTTTTTCTGAAAAAACAAGTTCAATCATATTCTATGTATTTTTACATAATTCTAACATAATACCTATACTTTAACTCAATCCCGTTTAAAGTTATTTTTGGCAAAAACGATATTAATAACGTGTGGATCGAATTTGTTAATAATTATTGAATTTCACAATGTGTTTGAAACGGTAAATAATAGATATAGTGCATAAATAGAGAAAATTTCATGGTTATTGAAAAATTATCGCCTTCTGTCAGTATATCAATGATATTAGTTATACAACACAATAATAATGATTTTTACAGTGAAATAATTTATATAATATTTGGTTTACGTTAATCCTAAATTGATTAATACAAAATCAACTGTCCTTGTCTCGAGTGATCTGTAAACAAAAACAAGTGATTCAAGATATGCATCGGAAAAATTCTTATTAATTCACTACAAGCAACCAATTACACTAAAATTTCGATTTACAAAGGCGCACAATAGTACTAAATGGTATAAAATGGCTAAATGTAGCATTGAAATCTAAATTCAGATGCTTAACAGGGGACAGAGTACTTTATTATGAGTGTGACAGAGCAGTAATAATTATCTATGTATGTGCTACGATGCACAATATGATTACGGTGGCCAAATTGAGGAAGCGAAACTGGTCCTGGCCTTTTTAATAAAGTTTTAATAAAATGGTTGTTAGCAAACTTGAACATTATTCCAAAAATTCAATAATTCACAAAATTTCTGCTACTACGAAAAATGGTTGTCAGCAAACTTGAACATTATTCTAAAAATTAAGTAATTTCCGAAGTTTCTGCTACTACGAAAAATTGTTGTTAGCAAACTTAAACATTATTCCAAATATTAAATAATTTACGAAATTTCTGCTAACTATAAAAATAAAATAAATTAAAATAAAATAAAATAAAATAAAATAAAATAAAATAACATAACATAAAATAAAATAAAATAAAATAACATAAAATAAAATAAAATAACATAGAATAAAATAAAATAAAATTAAATTAAATTAAATTAAATTAAATTAACCCTCCAGAGACGAGAGCTTTTTTCCGATAAAAATATTTTCTAAGCCATATTGAAGTCACGGATAACTTTTATTCCTATCCAAAATTAAAAAAAAAAAAAACGCAAAGTCGTTGTATAGAAACTCCGCATGACTATATGGTCATGCTCATCCTTTTATTACCGTGTAATATTGAGTACGGACAGTAGTAAGGACAAAAGTGACCGTATGGGCTTGCAAACATTCGGGGTTGAAATATAGCTAAACGTGATTTTTTTAAAAATATTTACAATTTGACCTCTTTAGATCAACATAATTTCAAAACAAATATATTAACAAAATAACTGTAAATAATTTTATGTTTTTATAAAAAAATATCTAACAGTTTCAAAAAGTAAATTAAAAAAAACGGAAATTAAAAAAATCACATGTGCTTTTAGAGACCGTTCCTGTTCCCACGGCTGATGACTAACTGTAGTCCGTACCCTTCTTAACCAAATATGAGCAAAAGCAACGATATTCAGGTAGAAAAAGTATGAATAGTGGGATCAATAGACAACGGTGTTTTGTGTGACCATATGGTGACGCTCGTCCTTGGAGGGTTAAATTAAATTAAATTAAATACTATGCAACAAAAATCTCACGTTGCTGGGCAACGGGCTTACAGCTAGTTTAAATAAATAGCCATATTTTCTCTAATCAAATTGAAGTAGATCATATTATTTTCAATTTGATGCAAGAAAATAAATGTTTATTTTTTTCAATATGGAGGTTTTCTACACATTCTTTTGTAAGTAATAAAATGAGAATTTTGGAAATAGTCGACTCAAAAATATCTAGAATTTTTTTAAAACTTTATATATTTTGGAGCACCAAAATCTTTTTAGTGCTGAAAGCCTTAAAAGATCTTAATCCGGTTATATGTAAAGGATAATTATCAACATAATTTGTAATTCATACATTTTGAATAACACTTTAGAAAAGTCAAAACAAACATACTGCCTTCCACTGAATTTCTGTTTTCTGAGGACCAATTTTATTCAGTTGGTTCATTAGGTCAGCCCATTGTTTCCGATGCCTTTGATACCCCAAGGGACCTCGGAATTTCCCTAGGGCAAAATCTTTATTTAAAAGCATATATTCTACCAAAAACTCTTTTTGCAGTGTTGTCGATCTTGGCCCACGGGCCTTTTTTAAATGACTGAAAACAAGAAATATCATTACAATCACTCTAATACATATAGTGATCGAACATGACTAATCATATGTTAAAAAAAAATTAAGTTTTTCTTACTTAATGCCATTTTCATCTGACTCTTACGAGATTGTTCACACTTTACAGATCAACAATAACATTAGTACATATTTGAATTAGTTTCCGACAACAGTGAAAGTAGTCGCAAATCATTCATACTAGTTTATGAATCTTGTCATACATTTATAGTTTACCAATCGAAAAAACATTTAAGCGGCAAATACAAAAATTGTGCGTTTGCCGGAATGTGTTTTAGGACTAAATATGGAGTATTTATTTGAATACAAACAATCCCATGTTTTAACTATTTAATAAATGTTGATTCTAATTTTATGAAGTAGTATTGGTTTGAAAAAGGTTCCTGATGAAATCCTTAAAACTTGACTTGGCTTAAAACAGTAATACATAACCCGTGGCCCTCAGAATGTTTCATCTTGAAATTAAAATATAACACATATTTTTTTGAAGTAAATCATTAAATTCAACAAATGTGATCAAGTTTCTTCGTTGATGAAGAAGATCCTATTGTCCTATCGTTGCGCTGTTTTAAAATAAAACGCTCAAAATTAATGAAATCTATCTTTAATTTATCTATGTCACATACTCTTTTTAATATACTCATATTCACATACTCTTTTTAACATGGTTTTTTTACATAGCTATTTTACATGGAACGTATCACTCGTGTAAAAAGAGTATTGAGCGTACTTGAAATTTCATCTTCTTTGTGGCCCGAAACCATGATAGTTTGTTTTTATACGGCCCTCTAGAAGAAAAAGGTTGAGCACGACTGGTTTAAAACTATACTTTCAAATTCTAAAGAAGTCTTCAATACTTCAGATAGAACCAATAGATAATTGTTATTTTGTTGATAAGATGGAAAGTGGTGATAAAATTTGACGTTCACTGGTGGAAATACTGGAATGAGAGGTATGTTACATTTTAATTAATATTCTGACTTACTTTTGGCCGATTTAGTAGATAGCGTAGCATTTAAATACGTTGAAATCCTTACAATAATTTCAAAATATCAATATATTTGTTTCGATCAGAATGTTTGGCTAATAAGTGATGTTGATGACCCAACCTACAAACCAGATATTGAAAATGAGTATCCAATCCATGGTTATCTATCGTTGGAAAGATATCAAGCTTCGGGAACAATAAGGGTAACAGATACGACTTCCTGTGTAGAATAGAAAATTTAAATTAACTTTGATTATTCCTGTGACAAACCAGATATTGAAAATGAGTATCCAATCCATGGTTATTTATCTATCGTTGGAAAGATATCAAGCTTCGGGAACAATAAGGGTAACAGATACGACTTCCTGTGTAGAATAGAAAATTTAAATTAACTTTGAGACTTCCTGTGTGTTTAATATTTTTAATATGCCACTCCACCAAGAGTTGACAGTGAAAACCTTAATTGTTGACATCAATAGTTTTGGTTACAGAGCTCACAAGTTCAAATCCCAGTGCAAACAGATTCATAAATTGAGTGTATTTCGAAAACATCTCCTGTAAAATTTATAATGAAAATTTTTCATGCTATTTATATTATATGGTAGTAGGGATTCTGAAGTCTCGGGTTTTTCAAAGTCCCGGGACACGAGACGTGATAAAGTCAAAGTCCCGGGACTTCCCGGGACTTGGGACTTTTATTTCCCCTTTAATAAAATTATGAATTTATTAAAATTAAATATTTGTAAGTACTTATTTACTAAAAAGGGATGATAACGGTTCATGTATTGAAAAAATAACAATAAATTGGGTAAAATTATGACCGTTACTTCACAAATCACAATACAACTTTTATACCTTTTTCGTCCTATTGAGACATTGGTAACTTTGTAGAATAGTGAAAAACATTTGTAAATAAAACAACATCAGGTATGAACACTTAATTATAATATTTTTAATTTGTTTTTGCTACAGTTATATTTTTAATACGATTATGAATTGATTTAAACAAATTTCTAATAACATAAATGAAGATATCTTTCTCCCAAACGTTTTTAATATTTCGTTTCAATTAAACTATTTTTTTTGAGCATTTTTTTACGCTGTTAGACGTATTTTTTTTTCATGCGTACTTTAAAAGGGCGGCGAAAGTATGCGTTAATTAAAAAAATACATCTTTTGAACACATTTATTTATTAATATACAAATATTTAATTAATTCAATAATAAAGTCACAACCTCAAATCATACATAGTATGTATTATTTACACAAAAGTTAATATTTTATTCTTGCTTATCAAAATATGCTTTTAAAAATAATAATGAATTTAATGACGAATCAGACAGCCGATTTCTTATTTTTGTAATAAACGTTGTTGCTCATCTTCATTGTAAGGCGATGTTGCTTTAATGTTATATATAAAAAAATAACCTTTGTTTCCGTTCTTCAGTTGATTTTAAAATATTAAATTCCTTTAGTTTTTAATGGAGAAATCTTTTGTTTTTTTGTAATCCAGTGACAGTTCTGCAATATTTATCTCATCATCGGTATTTTCTTCAGATACCTCGATATCTTTTTCCACGGAGAAAAGACGTTGTAGTAAATTATCTCCGTATTTCAAAAATATTGTTTTGGAGCATTTGTCAAAATCTTTCGTGTATTCTTTTCGAAAATCAATTAGTCTTAGCAGAACGGTTGGTAATAAAAGTTTATAAGCCGCCTTGATTTATAACATAATTTTCTAGAAATAACTATTGGTTCCATTAATTCTTAGAATTCTGTGCGATTATCCCATGCTGCAAAAATAGGTAAGCGAACACGTGTCTAAGTTTTTTTTGTATTTCTGCATGTCTCTTTCTACCCATTAAAAATGGTTGTTTTGTATTACAATATATAAATAGATGTTATTTGAAACTTCAACAATTATAAATCCAAACAGCTGTTTCTTTTATAAGATTCCTGTTATAAATGCATACTTAATTTTGTTAAAACCCCGGCCTTTAATCCTTAGCCTAAATATAATGCATTTTTTTCAAAACTGATCCCGTGGATAGACACCAATGTAACTTTAAAATTAACTTTTTAGGTCACATTAGCGATTGCTTGCATCCAATTTTTATTTGTTAGAATGGTTTTTTCAAAATTAAAAATGTACAATTTGGCTGTCTTAAGTCCCGGGACTTGGTTGTTAAATGTCCCGGGACTTAAGACAGCAAAAAATCTTAAAAGTCCCGGGACTTTTGTCCCGGGACGTCTCGACACAGAATCCCTATATGGTAGGTTAACTCTAGTATTCAATCGAAAAACATTTTTCTTTTCTTCAAGGTTTTTATATATTTTGATTAAATCAACTTTTTCTAATGTGAACTTGTTACGTTTTTGAAATACATGCATTTTTGCAATGCTCTAAAATGCGTTAATAGCGTGCATACATGGAACGTTTCATATTATATTTGTGGATTTCGGTATTCTCAAGATGTTTGTATACCTAACTCATTTTTTGAAAAAATGTGACTCAAAACGTTTTCGAAATAAACGATTCAATTGATTTCTCGATCAATTTATGAATTCCTGTACAAAGGTCTGGATGCCTGTAATCTCTAAAATCCTCTCCCGCAAATCTAATCCAAACAATATGGCATAGGGATAGTCAATTATTAGATAGTTTGTTTTCAATTTTAGGGAATTATCTGAGACATGATAATATTGTGTCTCGTGTCAAGTTTTTGGAATAGTGTTTCCATTGGGTGATGGATAATACATGTGAGGATAATTAACGGGAAAAGTATTTATTCGGGTGCCCAATAGAGATTTTTTCTTTTAAACACATTTATTTGATCATTCTTTTGAAATAATACAAAACTATTTAGAACAAAATTATATTAAACAGTGACAAAAATTATGTGTAATTGTAAGATAAAAAAATTGGGTATTGAATTCATTCGGATTAATCCATGTTATACATGGACAATATATATTTATTTTATTACAAGGTTAAATATTATTTTTCATTTTATTTAAACGACTAAGCCTGAATCCCCAGGCTAGCGAATTTAATGTGTAAATAATTCTATATTAATATTAATAATTTAAAAACATTAATTAGTAAAAAAAGAAGATTTTTTCAATGTTTTAAGCAGGTCAGTAAATATAAAGTTTTATATTTATTATCTGTTAAAAAGAATCTATCAACTGATGCAAAAGTTTTGATATCTTCCTAAGACGCTAACAATTTTTTTTATCATATAATGTATCCTTTCGATCAGTTCTGTTCTTTTAAGGATGCTTCCTCCTTATTTTTTATTCAATTTTGGCATGATATGGACGTCTGGATTCCTCATCAAATTTTAGCAACAACACATGACTACATGTGTCAATCGCTAAACAACACGAATTAAATTGATATGTTATTAGACACCCAACATATTCCCATAAATCGCTCTTTCTGACTGTCTAACAGCTTAACGACCGTGGACGCGTATTTGAGTCTTTGAAAAACAAAGGTTGCTGGCCGGCGGACACATATATGCGTATAGGCGAAGTATCTGGAAGCTAAGAAAATTAAATTTTGTAAAGATATCTCAATTTGCTTACAAATTATAGTGAATTTAGTAAAATTATAATTTTATTTCCCCAGGTGAAATTTTATTAAAAAAAACGTGCGGTCGTTAAGCTGTTACGATGGTTACAAAATTATTCACTGATTTTTACAATTTTTTTCCATTTAAGTATAATCATCCCTTGATTTATTTTTTGCAGCACTGTCAGAAGGATTTTACTCTAAAGGAATAAAGAAGTTGATAAAAAGCTGCGAAGCAAATGATAGAAATTATATGATTGATTAGGTTAATAAGAAAAAAATGTTTTCATTTTCTTTAGAACTTCAAAACTTTTGCATCGACCATTACAATATCAGGTATAATTATAATGCTCTGAGCCACGGTTCATCAACCTGGTCCGTACCGCCCACTTAAGGCTTCCGTAGTGGGGGATTCTTCCTTCCCTTCCTTCAGTTCCTTCTGGAAATTTTTTCACCCATATTTTTTTTTACCCATGTCCGCTATCAATGTGGAGCATATGGGCTCCTAATGGAGGTATCTCAACGGAAGTTTTTCTACGAAAACTGTTTGTTACTCAGTCGCTCAACTTCACTTTTTTCAAAGCGAGTAGTAGGAAAGGAAGGATAAGGCTAGAACAGGACTAGTGGTTGACTAATCGTTATCGCTACACCCAGTTATTAAAGGATCAAAAGGATTGGAGGAGAGGAAATTATGTGTATTGACATCACAAACACCCAGTCTTCGATCACAACTTTGAATTGAATAATTCTCAAATTCACTGTGATCCGACCGGAAATCGAACCCAGACCTGCGTTACCAGTAGAGCAAGCTCTAAGCAACTCACCCATATACCGGATTGAAATATGGCGATGTTGGTGGGCGGTAAGCACAAAAAGGTTGACGACCCCAGCTCTAAGCTTACAATTTCCAAATAAACATAGTTAATCATAAAAAATTACAACTTTAACGATTAAATCAAACTAAATGTGTCGTGGCATTAAGATCTTCTGATAATAAAATTTCAATTTAAGTAAATCAAAGAAATAATATTATATACTTCTTTGGTAACAGAGCATGTGTATGATTTCATTAATTTTGTGATATTACAAAAATAAAATATACATATTGTGAATTTATAAAATCTTCTATAATTAATATTACATTATTGGACAAAACACTTTTATTGTATATCCTACATCTACATTTGAAAAAAAGTCATTAATAATAAATCTTGAACCCATGAATGAATGAATAATGAACACACAAGGATGGATATATTATGATTCGGTTGCAAAATTTGTGCAAAAAAGATTTCATGTAAAGATCATCAAGTGAACTCAAAACTTTGAATATTTCAGTTAACTTTACATTTCATCTACTTGTATTGCATTAAAAAATATTTAAAAAAAAACCTTTAATTTGTTGTATAATATAAATAAAAATGGTAAAATTAATAATCAAGAAAATTTGAAAAAATTATGAGTATGAATGTCGAATGTCGAATGTCATTAGCAAATAGGACAGGGTGAAGTAAAGATATATTTGTTGTGAGAAAGTAATGCATACACCCACGCTATACCTAGTAAAATATAATGGAAAACTTAATACAAAGGACGAAATGAAAAACAATGATTGTAAAGTATAATCTTTCATATAAAAAAAAAGCAAGAAATTGCTCAAATACAAAAAATACTACAAGCAAAACATGTTAATTAATCTTTAACGCTAACAGCTAATAATAACATCGCACCTTTATTAAAATAGTGGTACTATAAAAAAATGCGTTTTTAGCCTCTGAAAGAACCAGATTGTTAAGATAACTTAAGGCTCCTAACATTCATTTTCATTGAGTGATATTGATTTATCACTTTTCCCATATCTGTCATTCACACGCATTGCTTAAGCAAACCGTGACATATTCTGTTTAGTAGTGTTTTTTAAAACATTTTGGGTGATAACATTGCTTTATTTGGTCAGTAATACAAAGTTAAATATATTTAAAACGCACAAAAAAAAAAAAAAACTACTATTCAACGCGTTTTCTGAGAAACCATGAGTTTCGTTTAGTGCCACTATTCAAATAAAGATGCGACTGATAACAATTTGTACAACAAGCAACAATCAGTCGAACATCAGCATATAAAAAATGTTAAATCTTATAAGTTAAAATTTATAACTATTCATAAGAAATGAACTAAGTTCAACAAAAACAATTATTTCAGAGAAGATTGAGTTTATTATCAAATTAGTGTTCCTTGAACCTGTCAAATCCGTATCATGCCCGAACAAGTAAGGAAAACTTAACATACAAATTTTTGCAATTAATGAAAAGATACTGCAATGAAATTATAATTGAAAAACTACTTAATATTTGCAATATTTGAAAATTTGAATATTTAAAATTAATATAACATCATATTTATCACATCTAGTGCAAGTACACTAAGCGAATTACATACTATAATAACCCAGAATCAAAAGTCCCTCACTTCAACTGCATGTTTGAGCACGGTTTGACAAACCAGGAATAGGAGTATAAATTCATTAAAATCAAAAAAATATCTAAATTACAACAAAATATATATTTTTGCATTCTGAAGACAACATTCAGCTAAATAACATTATCATGAACATAGGGTATTATCCTGAAGAATTATGATCATAAAGTAACATTAAAATGGGATAACAAATTGTATAGTACAATGTAAATAATAATGAGGTATTTTCTGAAATCACTTGATGTCAAACCATTTTGAAGCTTGATATCGTAATAGCTATTTGAAACAGCTGTAGAATTGATACACAGAAGCTCTTACTTTATTGATGAATCATGTCTAAACTTGTTTGGTTTTTTTATATTTTCCGATCATAAAAAATACAGATTTCATCGTATTATCAATATTAATATTCATATTTAAAATTTGCCAGCAGAAGTAATAAATATCAGGAGGTCAACTTAACCCTCCAAGGACGAGCGTCACTATATGGTCACACAAAACACCGTTGTCTATTGATCCCACTATTCATACTTTTTCTATCTAAATATCGTTGCTTTTGCTCATATTTGGTTAAGAAGGGTACGGACTACAGTAAGTCATCAGCCGTAGGAACAGGAACGGTCTCCAAAAGCACATGTGATTTTTTGAATTTCCGTTTTTTTTAATTTACTTTTTGAAACTGTTACGATATTTTTTTATAAAAACATAAAATTATTTACAGTTATTTTGCTAATATATTTGTTTTGAAATTATGTTGATCTAAAGAGGTCAAATTGTAAATGTTTTAAAAAAAATCGCATTTAGCTATATTTCAACCCCGAATGTTTGCAAGCCCATACGGTCACTTTTGTCCTTACTACTGTCTGTACTCAAAATTACACGGTAATAAAAGGATGAGCATGACCATATAGTCATGCGGGGTTTCTATACAACGACTTTGCGTTTTTTTTTTTTTTAATTTTGGATAGGAATAAAAGTTATCCGTGACTTCAATATAGCTTAGAAAATATTTTTTTTATCGGAAAAAAGCTCTAGTCTCTGGAGGGTTAAAGAGATTTTAAAATTCACGACGATAAGATGATTCAAGATACATGCCACATCTATAAGATGCTAAGAGAGCAATGTAATTTAAAAAAAAAAAACCAATTTAGGAGACTGCACTGTGAGGCATCAGAAATTTACAACATTTATATTTACACTTGGGACATAATTCAGTTTTATAAATTTTAAAATGGGTATCAGTGAGTGAACCGGGATTTCAAACAAATCCACAGGTGGATTAGTAAAATAAGAACAATTATATATTTTGTCATGACAATACAAATTCAAGCTGAGTATTTTAGTAGATTTTGCAATGAATTTCTCAAATGATGTGGATTAAATAAGTTATGAAAAAAAATATTTGGCACCAATTTATTCCATTGGCAGCACCGGAAAATGTGGATATCCACAAATATCAACTGAGAATTATATGTTTAAACGATAATATTGTAATTTTATAAATAGGTCTTAATCAATTCTCCCCAAATTAATAATAAATCTCCAATCAACATTGAATTTTATTAATTAATCTATTGTAACTATGAGCAGGGGAGATTTATAAAAAGAATTATTTGACCATTTTTGTATGACCATGTTTTCAATACTTTCATTACAAATAGCAATAAATTTTGGTTTATATTATTAGACTCGGTTGCAATAGATAAAAAGTCAAAATTGTGTTTAGTTATTCGGCAACAATAAACTCTTATATTTATTACTGGACTTATTATCGATACAAAAATTAAAAGGTTCAGGAATGGACATGTAAAAGCTATTATTGTCTTGTATTTTCTATATATTCAATTTGATCACTATGTAAAATTTATTGTACATAAATAAATGAGTAGATTTAGTTATCGATATAGAAAAAAAATATGCTGCATTGTTTAAATTTTTTTAATATATATATATATTTATTATTGGTTCAAATTCAAAATATTCATGCTTAGAACGGTGATAAATACTAATGAAGTTGAGATGAAGTATTTTTATAAAGCAGATTAGTCGAAGATTTAATGTATAACCTTCAAAGTGCTCCATTTTATCATCGGGATCAATCTTTTCAATTTAAGTTGACGAATTATTTATCGAAAGGAATATCAAAACGATGAAAGTTACAGTGAAATATATGATGAAGTCTTATGTACATATGAAATGATGCTTAAAACTAGTAAGTCAATAGGACTTTTGCATATTTAAAATTGTCTGAATAGTAAAAAGGAAACTATAAAACGATACTACCTACGTGTCAGGAAATAATATGGTCAAATATGTTGCTGTTTTGAAATGGGATATATCATTACATATTAAATAAGCGATCAAAACAATAAATTCTTTAACTCAAAATGTTGTCAAAAAGATGAAAAATTCTTGTTCCCAATATATTTTCTATTAATATTCAATACGGTAAATATCAAATATCTAATTCACCGATAACGGCTTATACATTTGGAAATATGAGCCAATTGGAGATGTTTTGGCTCAACGAAGGCAAGATTTGTGATAAGATCAGATATGACTTGAAACCGATGGATTACAACGATAATGACGTAGAGACCTCCCATCTTCCTATTTAAATTCGAGGGTTATATTTGTTTTTAATTCTCATCATTTCCATTAAAAATAAAACCTTAGGACTCACAATAGTCTGCCGCATAGAACAGAAAGAGAAATTATTTATTTTAATAAAAATCACAAACTACGATATATTGCTGTCATTATTAAACTTAAGACTATGTATACTGAAAACCTAATGGCGCACTGCCGAAAGACATTATTTTTTTATTTGGAAAAGTAAGAAGTAGAATTTTAAGGATTTAAGAATTTTAAGTATTTAAGTAAATACTTAAACTGTCAGATTTAATTTAAGATTACCATAGTAAATATAAATTTATTATATATACTGTAAAATCAAACTATGAGTAAATACAGTATATGTAATTTATTACAAAAAATATTGGAGAGGTGAAACTCTTAATTGTCATAGAAATCAGAGGATGTGTTAAATATTAATTGCGGGACATAATCATCAAGAGAAGGAGAAATAAAAAAGTAATTTAAAAATGAGAATATATTCCCAAGCTCTCTTTTTGTCTCACAAAGGATTTGCACTAGCGAAAGGCTGGTTTACCGAAAATCGGCAACACTAATAAAAACATGCCGCATATCGGCTAATAAGTTTACAATCGTAACATTCTTTTTTTGTACAGTTGGATTGTTGCTACAGCTTTGCTTACTCAGGAACTAGTACCAGTCAATAAAGCGTTATGTTGATTCTCCAAACATGGTCCACGACACGATGAGCGGCCCGATCATGGACAGTGTGAGCCCCGCAGTGATGCCCGTTATAAGCATAGCCGCTCCGAACATACCAGCTTGTGGGGTATATTGGGGGTCAACAGTTCTGTAACCAAATAATAAGAAAATATAAATATCTAATTCCCAGCCGGTTGGGATCCCTTGATGTATACTGACTATTAAGCAATGTATTATTTCTTTTTTGTTTATTAAAAATATTTTAACTTATACGAAAAAAACTCAATGAGAATGTATTGTAAGTCACTCGAGGCAAATTGACATCACAAACACACACGTCTTAGGTCTCAAATTTAAATTGAAAAACTCTAAATTTGATATTAACCCTACCAGTTGAACCCAGACCTGCAAAATTGGTAGAGCAAGCCTTAAACAACAGTAGTTTACTCATCTCTTTTTACTAGTAACCAAGGCGGTTTCAAGTAAAAATACAAACCTTTTTTAATTAAATAAAAAAAATATTTATGAATGTTGCTAAAAATATGGATTTTCAAAACTGACTTTTTAAAGTTTTCAAGCCTACACCAAAAATAAATACTACAAGTTAATTTATAAATTCAGGGCCGGCTCGAGGATTTCTGCGTCTGTGTGCGAGGCGTCCTCGGCGCTTCAAAAAGCTATATCTAAATGAGTGGATAGTGCTAAAATCTTGATGTAGCTCCTGTGCACCTGTATACACAGCACTCTTTGCACACGCCACGAGCCGGCCCTGTATATTATTTATAATTCTGAACAATAACTTCACAATTTTTTCCTTATCAAAAATTATTGTCAACATGAATAAAATGCAGACATTTTAGTATATTTAAAAAATCTTCTGTGCTGAACGAACAAACCTTCTTCAGTTTGCATATATAGACAAAACATGCAATAAATATTTATATATTTTGAATGTGACTCACCCTCCAACATACATCATGGCGAGTGAGCTCAAATGCCCGCTCGACCAAGCCATCAGAATGGCCATGATCCAATAAATCCAGTCGTTGTTGAATAAAACAGGAAGGTATCGTGTCACAGCTATCGGCTGATAGTTACACAATAAGAACAGCGGAAGGAATGCCATTCGAAGCCACACGAAAATGAAGAGGTAGCGGGGTCCGGGCCAGTTGAACATACTTGCTGTCAAACTTCCGAGACTCGCGCAGATATTGAATGTGAGGAAGCAGGTCACCTTCACATAGAGCGACTCGGGGACGAAGAAATCTTCATCAGATCGCTTGATGTCTGTAAAAAATAAATACAAATTAATTATTTTATGGGAAATTGTGGCATTAAAATAACGTATTTATAGCATAGAAATAATATATCAACGAGTACTCGAGAAACTCACCAGAGTGCCATGCAGGGAAGACGGTTAATGTGACCAAGAAGACGACAAACACATTAAGGAGTTGGGGGAAAGCTTGACAAAAAATCTTCCAATACGGAGGTCGACCTTTATGAACGTTCCTTGCTGCAGCTTTCGCTGCCATCAGTTCATGATAACGATAGAACCTCTGAAATATAACAAAATAATTATAAAAAAAAAATACAAAACAGGGATAACTCTCCACGAGATAATTTTACTTTATCAATGAACAGGATTTAAATTTGAAATTCAATATGCATATTTGGATACTTTTGGCACCTTTAATTTTACTACATAAGTCTGATTAAAATCAACAATTTCCCGCGAAACAAGTACAGTAATAAAAAAACAATGGGACTTCTAGGGTTTGAGAAATAAATGTATTTCATCTAAATTACCATAAAGTTCATATTGATTCCATTGAAAATATAAAAGAATTAATTGGCAATTAATTTCATGGGAGGAAACTAATAAATGCTATTTTATAATGAATATACTGGCTTACTTAAATTTTATATTGAAGGCAATCAATAAAACTTACATTTAGTGGCAAAGCGAAGTATGTATCAAAACAGGCAAGTAGAACAAAAAGTGCACTGAGAAAGTAGTAGACGGCTGATGTTCTTGCATTTTTGGTGAGCATGGCGCCAACAGCAGAGGCGACAGCGGCAAGCGCTCCAGAAATATTCGAGCCTAGCACCACAGCCCCCGTGTACTTTGGAGGTAATCGAGCTGCCACTCCGTAAACAGAATTTTGAAAGATTCCATTGAAAGCTGGGGAACATAAACAGGTACGATAAATAAATAGCTATCAGTGTTAACTGTCATAATATATAACAGGCACAGATATTAAATCAGTAACATGAGCTGCCAATACTGTGGGGGATTTCAAATATTTCATCTTAATGCATATTTTTTAAGCCAGTATATTTGAATTTCCAAATAGGGATTCGCTGAGATGAAATAATTGATAAGCATATTTTTCAGTGCTTGGAATGGAAGTTTCAACGTGTATGTTTAGCTTCATCATTACTACATAAGCGGAACTTGCCATGCAACAAATAATATATCGTGGACATGAAAGAAATATTTATTTGTAAAGGCATTTATTTTTAAAACTAAAAAATATTTTAAAATACTTTTTTAATGTTGAAAATACCATCGACCATTAATATGCGAGCGGTTGAAATATTTTGAGTAAATTTCTTCTATCGCAAGCATGTCACGATTGCTTAATCTGCAAAACGGCAAGTTAAGAAATAAAGTCTATTTTTGGAAGTCCCGCTCGATGGTTGGATCATTAAGATTTTTTTATGGCTCGAAAAATGTACCCAAGAGGTGGAGTTAGCCATTTTCGGATTGAGCTGTTGATATGCCTTTACTCACCGTTTAAAAATACAACTGTGAACATGGTAAGATAGAAGAATGCGCCGGGCCACGAGGAAGTGTTTACCATTGCCAGTATCACAGTAAATACGAATAGAAGAACTTCCATTGATATCGACAGCACTATTCTTTTTGTAAGGCTTCCTCTGAAAAATAAAACAATATTTATTTTAAAATCTGCAAAACAATATCAAGGAACTGCTAAAGTGGGGTATACTTTAAACATTTGTGTGCTCATGTCAAACCAGACTTTCATACATTGTTAAAAAGTTATAAATAATAAGGTCATCTGATACTACTGACGTAACGTTACTTAGTGATGCAAATATTTTACTAGCTTCCGTCAATTTATAAATTATATTTAAAAAGGGTTCATTCAATTTTGAGACGCTCAGGCCGGTGCTATTACAAATATTTTAAAACTTATCGATACTAATAGTCCAGGGACGCGACTTGAAGAATTTTCAAAGTAAAAAAAAAGAAATTAAATTTAGTGCTTACTTGACTTCGATGAAAATGTTCAACCAATTCAAAAGTAAATTCGGTAATTGTGAACAAAGTCCTAGATAGGATAAGAAATTATCCGCGTACGCGTTGTGGTCTCCTGTATATTCTTCGCTAAGCTGAAATCAAAAAAACAAAAATATACATATTATCAATTTAATATTTTATGGAATTATGAAAATTATAGATTTTTCAAATAATATTTTGCATTACAGCTAATGCCAATGCCCCAAATATTTTAAAGTTGAAAGATCATACGAGAAAAACTCAATAAGAATTTTTGTATTGTAAGTCACTCGAGGTAAATTGACATCACAAACACCCACGTCTCAAATTTAAATTGAAAAAATCTAAATTTAACATTGACCTTACCGGGAATCAATCCCAGACCCACCTGGTATCCACAGCGGGCGACAAAATGAATATTAAAAAAGCAAAAGTTCTAAATTTCAAATTTGACAATACAGCACGTTTTTCCAAAACACAAATAATATTTGAGGAGCAAACATTCAAAAAGTGTTTTGTCACACAAATACAAAGCTTGGAAAATAATGATTTAAGTGTTGCAAAAGTGACGGTTTGTATGAATGTGTCAACTTTATGATTTCATTTTAACAGCTTACCGCCCGTATGTTTTCTATAGAATTTGACCTGGCGGCCGGGCGATTTTGCGAAAAATTCGCAAAAAAATGCCATTCTACTAAATTCACCATAATTTGTAAACCAATTGAGATATCTTCACAAAATTTGATTTGATAGCTTCCAGATACTTTGGCGCATAAATCAATGCCACTTGAGCAATGGTTCTATATCTGTGGGTTGCATACTTATGTGGTGTAGTCAAAAAAACTTAAATCTACTATAAGGTTTTTTTTTCATAATGTAAAATCTACTTTTTAATATTGTTTTCATGTTCATATATATTAAAAACTTCATTGGATTTATTATTTATAAGTTATCATCGAAAAATCGTAAAAAAAAGTACGTTTTATGGATAATAACATATTAAATACAAATATCTATTATTTAAGAATTGAGAACCTCTGCCACTGAGTTTGAATAGGTCGCAATATTATCAACCACCCGATTCAAATTTCAAAAATTGTTTTCGACCGCCTTAATGACACTTGCTCCATAGAACTGCAGCATGAAACGCCGCCCGCCCTAGCAATAAATCACAAGTCAATTCGTTGTAAAAAAATACTACGATACGTGTGTTCGTACCTTTTAGAGGCCCTACAAGAGCATCTGGGCATCATGTTACCCTGCTAATATTACGTATGTATTTCGTCGCTAATCAGAGAAACAAACCAGAAACGATTTAAACATAAAAATTTTACCAAAACGTAAAATAATACTATGAAAAATGACACCTGAAAAAAATAAACGTCTACCATCTTAGGGGTATTTTTACGAAATATTTAAGTATAATATTGATTTTTTTTGTTGTTAAATATTGCGTCAATGTGTATGCTACCATCTCTCGTTAACATTTGAAATCAAACTCGATCCTGACCAAGTGATTTTTCAATAGAATAGAGTGTATGACGTAGGACTCGTATATGCGTCCACGGCTCGCAACCGTTGGATTTCAAAGACTTAAATACGCGTCCACGGTCGTTAAGCTGTTAATATGAAAAAAAACCTTTTTGAACACTAATTTTGATTTCCATTCATAGGTTTTATTATGGGCTATCAGAATTGGTATAAAACGCCATTTTTCAAAATTTGTGACAAAACACTTTTTGAATGTTTGCTCCTCATTTTTATGATACTATATAAAATAAGTTTGCATTGTGAACTGTCAAGCTGAAAGGCTACATAGTAGGTAAAAAGAAAAATATTGAGTTTAAAAACAACTTCTATTATAGCAAAATTGGCAAAGTGGATCAATTTTAGTGAAAAATTTTCCCACTAGCCAATTTTGTCAATGAATATTTCCAATGGAATTTTTGAACTAATTTATTCTGTGGTTTGATTCTTGATAACAGATTAGTTGAAATTATCTGCAAGAGATCTTATTATAGACGGAGGGTCCCCATAATATGGCTCGCGAGCACCACCAATCCGCTGCCGCGGGCTGGACATGCCGGGTAGCCCTATGTTGGTATGTTGAGCTAGCTAGGTCTTGGCCCTTAAGAGTTAGTAAAGGAATCAGTGTGGTCAGGCCATTGGCGGATCCAAGCCCCCATGGCCCCCCCTGAGATTTTTTTTCTTAATTTTTCTACTTTATTAAAACTTTATTGTGAAATGGGATCTTAAATTGTTTAGTTTACGATGTTTTATAGAATACATACTTAATTATGTATTGACTACTTTTATATAGATATATTATTTTTAAATCATCTATGTTTATTTTCGAATTGAATGGCCCCCTCCTTGGAAAATTTCTGGATCCGCCAATGGGTCAGGCAATTGAATTACATTTATTTAAAATATGTATATCTATATATCGACTGTGGAAAGGAAAAAGGCCATAGCCCACACATAGCAAATTTTACAGGAGGCACAAAAAACGTGTTTTGATGATTTTAGGCCATATGCAAATTACGAAATATCCACAAGCTTGAAGTGCACGGAGAGTTCTAGACTGTTTAGACGGAGAGTTGAATTGACATAATCTAATATTAATTTAAGAAATTGTCTAGGAAAAACCTTTATTTCAGTCTTTTTTCTTGTTTTCAATTTTCACAAGCTCATCCTTTTCAAAACTTAAAAGCTAAATTATGATACTATTTCGGAATTTGCAGCTTACATCATTTTGATAGAATGAGTATCAAATTGGATACATTGTGATTTTAGAAAAAAGCTGTTTTGAAAAAACTGTGGTTTACGTCCTTTTTCCTTTCCACAGTCGATATGTTATTATGTTCTACATATACATATTATCATGGCATTAGTTTTACTCAATTTTAAATTAGACCAGCTTAAAATCAATTAATGATGAAACTGGTCCGCTCTTGGTCTTGCCAAGAACTGTGTTTTTTTTTATATTTATGAAAGTTTATAAACCTTATAATTAACAAAATATTCCTTGGCCGTGATAAACATATTCCATGCGGTGAGAGTACCAATTCCGTGAAGCACCATCGTGAGGTAGACCAAATTTTTCTTGTCTGTCGGAGGGTCTACTTCTAATGCTGCAGATTCCATGGTGACACCTTCAATGAAAAAAAATAATACCTGAGGGCACGAAATCGATGAGAAGTGACAAAAACAGTTTCAGTATTGGAATGAAAACTTAGAACAATCTGGGCTATCACTTAGAATATTTTAACAAGGAAGACCTGTGAGTCTGTCAGTTTTAGCCAATCGCTTATGTTGGAAAAATTGGGTTAAACTATGGAAAAAATAAATAATAGGAGAATGAATTAAAATTCATATACCTTAAGTTTCTTCAAATGCAAGTGATATATAAGAGCACTGGTGGAGAGTATGAATAGTATTGAAAGAAATTTTCAAATGAATAAAGCAGTTGGGCACTTCCATTTGTCATAAAAATATTTACTACCATATTAATCAATGCCACACTTGCAGACGTTGGTAAGTGACAAATTTGATAAAAATGTGCACAGTGATGTTCTTGTATAATATATCACTTCTTTGACTGGAATAATCAACGGAAGATGTATGTATTATACCAGTTTTGTAAATAAACTGCCTTTTAAAAATTGGTAGGTACATTAGAACAGATTTATAAGATGCCGATTATCCTTGAATATTAATTCGTAATTTCATTTTCATAAAATTATTATAATATTTTATTTTAAAATAATTATTCATGTGACAAAAAATGTTGACTGCAAGATTTTTTTTTTAAACAAAATTTTTACTCACTGTTTGTTTACTGAAATCTGTCAATTTGTTACCTACCAACTTCTGTGAGTACAGTGAAAATATAACAATGGAAGTCTGTGTTCAAATCATAGCTCTATTCAAATTAATATATATGAATATAATCTAAATGGTAACAGTGAAAATTCCAACTGCCTCATTTATTACTTTCGTTATATGACTCCAACACATTACAGAGAACAAATTAAATAAACAGAATCATCAAAATATGATGTTACCAATGCTAAACAGGTTTATCAATATTGTTGAATCTCAATGAGGAGCAGTGGAGTCCTAATGGAGCAAAAAAACACAAGTTGTTCTGTGAAAACAGGTTTTCATTCATCTAGCCTTTTTGGAGAGTAGGGATTAATTGTATAAAAGCAAGCTTAAAAACTCACCAAACATTACATAGCTATCCCACTTCAGTGAGGATATTTTTTAAACTTTTATTTATTGCGTAAAATAATGGAATCAAATATATCACTACATAGACAGGTTTATCGATCTTTAACCAGCAATTGGTCATTTTTAAATAAAGAAATCATTGTTTCGCAATTAGCTCAAATTAGATCATGCAATTGTATCGGTTTCTTAGCTTCCTGTTTCCGAAATAAAAATATATATGACGACACGATACGTTAAAAATAAAAGATTTTATTGTTACGATATGGAAGAAATCATTCAATCTTATTAAATTTTGTTGTGAAGTCTGAATTTTTTTCTGAAAAATAAATTCCGGTCCGAGTCTGAACTTCGATCTTTCTTACCGGCCGGGTAAAGGCTCGTGGCCCAAGCCCGACCCCGTACAGACATCTAGTAGGGATAGAGGATAGGGCAAGGAGAGTAATAATAGCTAGCCAATCACTCTCGATATGTCCTATGAAAGTGTGCGTAGCGGAATTCAAAAAGTGGTCAACACAACTGAAAAGAACGACATTCACCTTTCGGCTACAGACATGGTTACAGGGAAATCACCAACTAAACAGTAATCTGCTAAAAAGGGTGGAATGTATATTTATAACGTTCACCTTATACCTTATCAATACGAAGTGCAATAGATTTAATAAAATAATAATTTTTGATCCTTGAAAAGCCCAACAGGAAATCCCAGCAAGTGTTTATTTGGCAATGGTATTTTTTATTTTACTTGTACTTTTAATTATAACAAAATTAGCTATACACAAACAGGAAAACTGATAAAATTGTCTGGTACCTGAGAGTTAATTTCAACTCCAAGCAAATATTAAACATTAATGTAAATCATTTTAATTATAAAAAAGCAGTGTAATGTGTGTTAAAAAAATATTTGATGGATATTAATTCTGCTTATTGTGTCATACTTGACAATGATGTCACCGAAAAACTATTTCTAAAATACTGGACACCTTATTGTGTACTCAACATTCAGTGGTACTGTATAACAGTAATTAATGCACTTAAGATTTTTGATTGTTCATTATATTTTCATTCTACATTCTGGAACAATATGCTCTTTGATAATTAGCTAATCTAGACATGTTTAATGTTGGCCTTATTAAAGGTGACCATTTTTAAAAAGGTTGGCCAGCATAGTAATTAGTCGCTGTGGTAAATAAATTAATTATGATAACTTTGTTGGATTAAAAAAGTTTGTGGAACCTGTGAAATAACAAAATAATCATATTTAATTTATATTAAAAATGAACATCCACAAAGTCGCCGCCTGATCCATAGCAAATAAATAAATGTTCCTGAGTACTTTCTTTTTTACTATAAGCATTTTAAAACTTTCACATTACTTTATTGACTATTTATGAATGATTATAAATCCAGTAAAAAGTATATAAAAAGAATTTCGAATTAATCTATAAATTAGCTCTTTTCTCACAATATTAGTGAATGTTGTATTTTCATATGAATTAGGTTTTGCTAAAATTTTTCATTTTCTCTTTATACAAAACACCGATGATATTATCAAGAAAAATCATATTGATTTAACTAATAATTCGTTTTTTACACTACTTATGGTCACCATATTTTATCATTATTGAATTAAACTATTTTCAATGGTTTTAATTTTATTTATAAATTAATTTGTTAGATTAGAAAAAATTTACTTATGATAGTCTCGAATTTCCAGAATTAAAGAAAGATTGGGACAAAATTCTCTAATGAAAACAAACTATGGTGAAAATGATATAAAAAAGCTGGTTACCTTTAAGGTTGAGGGTGTCATTAGGAAGATTACTTTCTTCCCATGCTGGCGTCAATCGCACGGGCTCTGTTGATAGGAAAGGTGTCTTTTCCGGTAACATTTCGCCGCCACCTGGTAATAGTAAAAGAAAAGACAGTATAAGAATATAATAGGGGGACCCGAAAGTATTCGCGTATTTTTGAGACCATATGTTTACCTCAGTTCGTGTCTGGACACGGTGACGGCAACATCTGTGTAAGTTTTTTTTTTTTGTAGAACTATGGTTTAACATTATTTTCGTGCATAAATTTTTTTTTTATTGTTAAGGGTAAGATGTCCAGACCCGAAACTAGCGAAGTTCACATCCGGCATTGTATGCTGGTTTTTTTTGATTTGGGTTGGAATGCCACAAAAACTACTAAAACGCTCAAAGATCTTTATGGTGAAGTGGTTACAGCTCGCAGATGTCAATATTGGTTTCAAAAATTTAAATCGGGCAACAGAAGTTTAATTGACGAGCCGAGATGCGGAAGGCCTTCAAATTTTGACAATGAGGCGCTGAAATCTCTAATCGAGTCGGATCCACGACAAACAATCGAGGAATTGTCGCTGAGACTCAGATCCCCATGGACCACTGTACAAACACATTTAAAACTCATCGGTAAAACGAATAGGATAGGTGTATGGGTACCGCACGCCTTGACCGAAGCCAACAAGAACGAGCGACGCAACACGTGCCTCTCCTTGCTTACAAGACAAAAAAATAGTCCCTTCTTGAATAGCGTTGTAACTGGTGACGAGAAATGGGTCGTTTACGATAATAAACGACGCAAAAAACAATGGCTTTCTCGGAAAGAAACCCCAGTTCCAACGCCTAAGCCGGGATTGACCATAAAAAAGGTCCTTTTATGCATATGGTGGGATATGAGGGGGATAATTCATTACGAATTACGAAAGGGATCGAAGATCTGCCAAAACGATGGGAAGATGTGTTGAATATTGATGGAGCTTATGTTTTATAATTTACTTGTAAATTTTTTGAAATAAATAAAATTGAAGTTTTTAAAAAAAATACGCGAATACTTTCGGGTCCACCTAATATATAGAACATTAAGACCGGAATAATCGGTGAACTGTATTCATCCATTATCAATAATTGTGGCATTCCTGAAATTAAAATACACGAAATTGTATAGATAGAACCGTTTATAAATGAAAAATATTACCCACCTGTCTTGAGGCATTAATATGAAACATTATTTAGGGTCTATTCCGTGTGAATTATATTTGGAAAAGTGGTAACATTATTTCAAAGATACTTAGTAATTATTTAACCAGCCAACGTGGCCTTGCGGTAACGTACAGGGTTTCTCTGCTGCCATCGGAGACGGTTCTAAAAATCAATCTATGCTGGGGTAAGTTTCGAAAAAATCCAATTTTAACTTTAATATTATAAGGAATCGCAATATTAAGTCAACAAGATGACTACTCTCAAAATAAGTGCTGGCCATTATATTTAAGTTAAAAGAAATAAAATGTTCAGTGTCAAGCATATGTTATGTCTTTCTTTTGTAAACAAAATGGTAAGTGCATACTTATTATTCATGAACTACACAACCGTAATTCATGAACACATACTGCAATTTATATGATTGGGTTAGCAGTAAAAAAATATATTTTAATAAATATCTCATCTGTGTGAGAGAAAAAAACCCAATTATTTTATTATTCGTTACCCTTCATCCTAATCCTGCTTATTGTCAAGTCAAGCCAGCCAAGGAGCGCCAAGCACTTTATGTTGCGTTAGCATCCTCGCATTAATTAGTTTGCCGGTTCTTATGGCACAACGGTTAATGTTGTGAACTTCCATACCCGACCTCACGGGTTTGAGTATGAACAGCATTTTTTCAATAGATTCCAATTCAAAGGCATGGATGTTTGTGATGTCTAAAAATTCCCTCCCACCTTTTCCGATCCTGTAACAACTAGGCGTAGCGGGAGCAAATAGTTAACCACTAATCCTGTCCTAACCTTATCCTTCTATCCCTACTACTCTCTTTGAAAAACAGAGGTTGAGCAACTGAGCTCCATTAGGAGGCCATATATGCTCCACATTGGGAGCGGACATGGATAAAAAAAAGTATCCTCGCAAAGTAGAGGTCTGCACGGGCCCAGGCCTGGCCCTCGGGTAAGGAATTTATTTCGTCAGAAAAATATTTCAGACTATGTTCCTGTCATAAGTCAGCTATGATGATTTTAATTATAACCAGTTCTATAGAGAATCATAAATTGTTGTAAATTTGTAAAAAAACGGGTTTTTTTCAGGCTGATGATTATAAATATGGGTTTTGGGTCGGGTTAAGGTAACAAGTGTGGTATTAGACACGGCCCGGGCCGAGTCGGGCTCGAGTCTTTCGGGCTCGCACAGGGTAATTTTGTAAAATTTCAGCCCGTGCAGACCTCTATAAGTGAAATGATTAAATATTTTTTTTTAGAAAAGGTGACCGCCATTGCTTATGCTAGATGTATTTTTAATATTAAAAAAATACAAATAAGTAATAATATAAATATCATAAGTCAAATAGACATTGATTATGAGTTAAAAAGTACCTATACAAAAATTTTACATCTGCTAAAAAATTCATAATCTTAGCTTCACTGTTTAACCTCTAGATAGCATTGTGACGCTATAAACCCAGAGCTAATTTGATTGGAATATTTTTTTGAAAAAAAGCATTTTTCACAACAAACCTAAAAATATACAGTGCTCTATAAAAACAAGGAAAAATATAAGATATTTCACCAATGTCATTTTTTTAATCTGACATTTAACTGAGTTATGACCTTATTTTATCAGACATGTGATATGTAACAATGCACACGAAGTTAAAAGAAAAATTGTCTCATTTTATTTAGGGCAAAATGAATTGTATTCAAGAAATGCTGACTACAGAGCTGTGCAAATAAAATATAAGCCTATATAATAAAGTTACCGTTTCACCTATTATTTATGTTAAAAAATAAAAATAATAAAACATTTTTAGTACTTTTTCCACATAAAATTTATTAGATCAGTATTATTTATGTGCTTCCCACAAATTTCTATGAAGCTATCTGACTATTTAGCAATTGAAGTTAAATTGAAGAATATCTTGTGTTCTCATTAGCAGTGGCGTATTAATCACTCTGGAGGCCGCCTCCAGCGCAATATAATTTAGAGGCACTGTTTTTAGAATTATTTACAAAATTCCACGAAAAATATAAATATATATTTGAAACTAAATTCAAAATATACGGGTTATAAATAACGTAAGTTATTTTAGACCACCCTGCGACTCGGAGGCCCCAGCACGCCTTTTATGCGGTTATAGAGTAATCAACCACTGTTTATAAGTCATTGGTTAGCATTTAAATTGTTGTTTGTGGAATTTAACCAAGACAGTTCACAGTCCGCAAATCCATTAACCACAGATAAAGAAAAATAAATACACATATTGAGTAAAAAAATAAATATAGCTCATCATGAATTACAATAAAAAAGACATTTTCATATAAATATAAACAAAATAATTAATTTACTTTATAAACTAATTGTAAATTTAAAGATAATTTTATTATACAGTAAAACTCCCATTTACACTAAAGTCGGGACTGTGTAATTTGGAGTAGTGTAATTGGGAGAGTGAATCTCATACAAAATTAGGGATTTTTTTTTCCACGAAAAATGCAAAACTAAGATTTCACTTAGTTTTGCAAAAAAAAATATGGACCAAAATATTTAGTTACATCCAACACATAGACAGTCGCCCGGCTATAAGTGTATAGCCTGGCGCGTGTTGAATGCACAGACGCTAGCCAACATTTGACTGTATGCACAGCACAGACGACCGTCTCGTAGCAACGATAATGGAATGCGACCGTTCAATTGGGGGATTTGCGGCAAATATTTTAAGCCAGGGCGTAATTAGGAGTAGTGTAATTGGGGGTTCCACTGTATATGTAAATATTAATGAATACAAGTCATATAATTACTGCAACAGGAAAGTTACCCATTGGCAAATAATGACTAATATTTTATGGGAAATTAATATTTTTTTACAATCGATTTTTTAATAATTTAAAAAAATATAAATAATGAATAATGATAGGAAGAGTAAATAATCATCAACTATTTCTGTATTAAATATTCAAATTGTATTATTGATTTAAGACCACGAAAAGGTTTGTTTATAATATCTTAGGATTTAAACACCTTGTTGAAAAGAAGAAAATTACAGTTAGGCTTTGACATTTGGCTCCGTACCTGATAAATGGTGTCAACTTTCAGTTATTGAAAGCCATTATATTTGTGATAGATAAACACAATTTGTGACATTCTTAGCATTTGTTAAATGGAATATATTTTATATATTCAAGTAATTTTTGGAAATAGTCTGCTATGAAAAAGGACAGAACATTTGTATTACATATGAATGTTTTCAAAACATTGATTCATTTTCCCAGTATCAATCAACGTTTACACTATAGAGACCGATGATCACTACCTAATTTTATATAGATTAATGGATGGATTACAAAAGTGTTTTAATGGAATATTTTGTATGGTGGCATGATTTTCAAATAGAATAGTTTTTAAAAATAAAACTTACTTGAATAATCTCCCATCTTGAGATTTTTGATAGATCCATACATTTCTATACAATCTAACTGCTTCACACTGATAAACTATTATTGAAACAAGCGATTGGCTCCATATTGGCCAAATATGCAGAATGTTTTTTTCAACTATTATTGAGCACCTCTATCCGTCTGCAATGTGCACATTTCACTGTAAGACTCAAACCAGATGTAAATTGTGTCATTGGAAAATAATTATAAAAATACTTAAAGCGGTATGCCAACAGCTCACATGTGTGGCATGCAATATTGCACAAATTCTAAGCAATAACGATACATCTAAAAATATCGTTCAGACTTCTTTTTGTAGGATGTACAGAATCATATTCGGAAAAATAAATTGAATTTTGTGTAGGATGTTATCGCCTTCTACAGTCTAGTTCAGAGGTGGGGAACCTCTTCTTCTCTAAAGGCCGCATTCATTTTTCTGATTCGACATAAGGCCGCAGTAAACATTGACTAGGACGGGATTTATTCACTTTCAATCCCTTACCCTACTTTTACCTCAGATTATCTCCATACTTCGTTTTTCCGAATTTACGAATTTACATAAATGTACAGAATTGCAGAATTGGCCAGAAGGCCGAACCAAAGTGGCCAAAAGGCCGCAGGTTCCCAGGTTGCTAAGAGCTTTGCCATAGAGATCAGGCGGGTCTAGATTCGAGTCCAAGTAAGGACAATTTCAAATTTGGATTTTTTCAACATACATTTGAGATTTTCTCCTCTAATCGAACACAAGTGACCGCTAATTTTTACAAAATAAAAATTCCTTGTATATCCACGTTTGACTATAATATAAAAAAAGATGCATCTATATTTTCTACTCTATAATAATGACGTCTGTCAGAGCTGAAGCAAATTTTATGATGGCACGTATGTACATACATCTTCAAGAAATATTGCTCCATTTGCACAATACAAAATGAAATGAGGATAAACAAAATTATAAACAAGAATAAAATTACATTTTACGGAAATTGTATTTGCTATCATAAACCAGTTTTTATCACCATTATTCAGACTAAATATTAACTAAAACTCGTTATACTAAAATAAATTTAGCAAAGCAACTTATGTCATTTGATGAGAATAAATAAATATTTAATGAACTTGTGTATAACAGATTTGACAACCGATACCTGCTGGTGTGACTTCCTCTTAGCTTGAAGCGATAATTAACATAATTTCAATGGTGAAGAAGAAATAATAAATGCAGTTTGTTGATTGAATGCTATAAATTTACATTTTCATTTTACCAACAAAAATGATAAGTAAAATAAAACTATGTGACACTGACCTACATTTTGGTAATGAAATTTCACCTAGTTCATCACCGGGTCGATAAAGAACCAGAATCCTTTTCCATCCAGAAATACACTTAATTTGGTAAGATTTATAAATAGATATTGCCAGTATAGAGCAGTGTTTTATTTATGTTATTAACACATGCCACAACGGGGAAGGGGAATTTGAGTGCAACATACCAATACAAACGAATACCCCAAAAAATATTTATATTATGAATAAAACAATTAAATAATAAAAAAATATTTTACAGGATCTTTCAATAGGGACGCTCGATTTTAAAATGTAAACAAAACAAGTTGTCTGTGAGATATCCACTATTTTTTTTTTATTGGAAAGTATATTTTATGGTATTAAATGTGGAATATAACATCGTTCAAATGTTCGCCGCGGCATTGCTTGGCTGGCAAGTATTAGGTCCATTGCTGGCTGAATTGTTGGATGGCATTTGTTATATTGACTTTGAGGGCGTCAATTGTTTGCGGTTCATTCGCAAAGACTTGCGATTTAAGATAACCCCAAAGGAAGGAGTCTAAAGGGGTTAAATCGCACAATCTCAGTGACCAGTTCACGTCACCGCCATGCGATATAACCGTACCCTCATATCGCTCATGTAGAATTCCATCGTGGCATGTGCTGTGTTGCACGTATCGCCGTCTTGTTGGAACCACATGTTATCGGTATTCATTTCATCCAGTTTAGGCCACAAGAAGTTGCTTATCGTCGATCTGTAGCGCTCGCCGTTGATGGTTATGGCCAGTGTTCCCTCTGCATTGCATTTCGGTGACGTACTGGTGTTGGTCAATAATTTACCAAACCAGTTAACCTGAATTTAGTCACCAAACCTCGAATAGTTGACTCGGTAGGACGGTTGTGGCGAGGATAAAAATCACGTATTGCGCGAAATGTACGGAGCAGTGACTTTGACTACTAAACAATTGACAACAAATTTGACAGATGTCACTTTAACAACATGGCTGCTATAACCTAACAAATTTCGAGCATCCCTATTGAAAGACCCAAAACTAAAAAATAATAAAAAAAAAACTCTTGTAGTTATTCCACAATGATTTATTAGGATAAGGATCGGTTTCGGTCATCACAGGAATTTACAAGTGATGAAAAATATATATTGATAGGCACATACGTTGGAGAGACGCTATTACACACCTGGCGTGTGATATTCTAAGTTTCTACGAAATGTTGAGCAGCGTCACTACAAACGATTTATTACACCTATAGCACAGCGCATGCTTTATGATCTGAGAAGGATTTGCACTAGCATTGGTAAAACAAAATCTCTAGTAATTTCACATTTTTAAAACAGTTTAAGGACTTTGAAAATCGCTATTTTATCAGCGTCTTAGAATTAATCGCGATATTTAATCTGCAGTTAATGTGTTAAATAGTTTGTGTATTTATAAAAAATCCTTAATTACTTATTATAGATTGGATAAACCTTTTTTTTAAGTAATTGCGATTAAAATAGTGGTTTTCAAAAATATTTTTGACCACCCTTTTCTTTTTAATAATTACACTGACTTTTTTGTTTTGTGTTTCTTAAAAAATATATTTTGATGACTCTGCGATCGACCTATGCCTAGCCCTGGCTTAGGACAACCGAAAATAATTTGTAATATAACTAATTTCAAGTAACTACATATTTAATCACAACCTTCAAACCAGGTAGATAATAAAATTTGAAGTGGCTGACACTTGGAGAAATATTAATAATTACTTACTTTAAAAAAGCTATGGGATTTCAAGTGGCAAATAAATAATCAACTTTTTTTTTATTATCAATGTGATAATCTCAACATTACAATTTCGAACACGTTAACACAGGGGTTCTTAACCTATTGCGGTGACGGGCGCACTTGAGATTTAGGAGGAAAATGGCGGGCGCAGGCCGGATTTTTAAAAAACCAGATTTACATACATAGTATTAAAAAGTAGTATATATATATTTATGTATTATTTTTATTATTGTTCCCTTAACTGCTTTAAAATAACATGGATGTGGTTATATTATTGCGAATTAAATAAACCTCTTAAAAATAATTTTATTAAAAAATATAATGATTTTTTAAAATTTTATTTGATATTTTACCGAGCGCACAAAAAAGGCTCTGCGGCGGGCACGGTGTTAAGAACCCCTGCGTTGACACATCACATAAAATTAGGATTTTATGTAAACAAAAATATAGTCCCACATTTTCAAAAATATTTGTTTCACTACAGAACTCGAAATGTTTATTAGTATAGTAGTATTTTTCTTGATGAAATATTCATCAGTCGATAAGTAATATGGGAACAACCTTTATTTTGATATAAGGCCTAATTCAATTTATGCCAATTGTATTCTCATTCATCCCTTTAATTATTTGTGTCAGATTGACATAAATATTTTGATATTCTGTGTAACATAAAATATTGAGGCTAGAGTCTTTATCCCTGAAACAGAATTTGTCATTAATGTTTTACTCAGATCTGTTTATCAACTACAAACTTCTGCCAGCTGTGAAGGTATGTCAGTATATTTATAATGATTACAGCAAACCCAGGAAAATAATAATATTTTAGTATTTTCAATCAATAACCTCTGGACTTGAAATGGAAAAGATTACAGGTGAATTATTTAAACTAAAAATCCATGTTTGCCTACATCAACACAATCTCTATCAAGATGCACATGGACATAGATAAAAAAAATGAAGTATATGTTACTGTTTCCAAGGATGTCATATATGTGCATGACTATGCTGATAAAGTAATTAAAATCAAAATAAAGTGCTACAATATAACTAGATAATTTTGAGATTTTGCTTTTGTGGCATGCTACTGTGCTAAGGCTGCCATAATATACTTGAATTTTTAGTGTTCATGTATAATTAAGGCTTGAAGAAAATTCTAGGTTAGATAAAGGACTGCAAGTTGACTGTTCTTACAATGATTTCTCGAAGGCATTTGACAGGGTCGATCATGACATTCTTTTGGAAAAACTCCAATTGATCGGTTTGTCTGACGGTTTTGTTAGGCTTTTTGGTAGTTATTTTAGGAATAGAAAACAATACGTATCGTATGGGCTTTTCGAATCAATGCCGTTTTGCACGTACTCTGGTGTTCTGCAGGGTTCAAACCTGGGGACATTGCTATTTCGGCTTGCGCCATCGTCTGACGATGGCGCAAGCCGAAATAGCTATCAACAAATAAAATTATTAAAAACTGTAGAGCTAAAATACTTTGTTATTTTAATCTGTTATAAATGGAGTTCTACCAAGTAAATGCCAAATCAATTAATAATGATATAGCAAACGTTATTAAAAATTCTATGTTCTTGTTATTTGCTGATGATTTGAAACTTTTTTTGAAGGTTGTCACCTTAGATGATTGTCATCGTCTTCAGTCTGATATAGATAATATAATAGATTGGGGGCGGTTTAACAAAATCGATTTCAATATTGATAAATGCAATCTTTTATCCTTTACAAGAAGGTCGCGAGTGTTATTTTTCCGTTATTCAATGAATGGCCGAATTCTCTCGCGAATTTCATCAGTCAAAGATCTTGGCGTACAATTTGAGAGCAAACTAACATTCAATAATCACATTAAGATTACTTGCAAAAAAGCATTGCTAATGCTGGGCTTTATCATCCGTACCACCAGAGCCTTTTCGGGAGTTAAAATTCTAATATTAATGTACAACGCTTTGGTTCGAAGCAGGCTTGAGAGTGGGTCAATTGTTTGGGCCCCAAGATGCTCGAAATATACCCTTATGGTGGAGAGGATTCAGAAGAAATTTTTGAGACTTCTCTATATGAGGGTGTATGGATATTACCCATGGCTTTATCCAACTGACTTTCTCTTAGGCATGCTTAACTTTAATAGCTTGAACGTTCGAAGAGAAATATATCTGGCCATATATTTCTTTCGATTTATACGAGGCCAAAATGAGAATTCCACCATTCTTGAGAATGTTAATCTAAATGTTCCTGATTATTTTTTGAGAAATCGTGGACATGAATTGTTTGTTCTCCCAAGGTGTAGAACCAGCCTGCCAATGGGGATGCCACTGGGGAGAGCTTTAACGGTGTTTAATAATATTGCTTCGGATGTCGACATATTCCACGTAGACGTGGGTGAGTTCCGACGAATACTATTTTTTATGCATTAAAGTAGAGTTCGTCGGATCTTACTCAGTTGACTTCCTTGCCACTTTTTTTTTTTTTACTGCTTTTAATATTAAATTATACTATTTTTTTTTCTCCATTGTAAAAGTTTTAAAATTATAATTTGTCAACCTTGTACAATGTTAATTAAATAAATAAATAAATAAATATAATATTTACAAATTGTATCACATTTTCTTGACAACATAGTGTATGTTACAATCCATGGCTTAACATGCTTACACTTCCCTTACGGTGCTAAAAAATACTTCCGATACGTTACTGGCCCATTAGGAACCGAGTGAAAAACATGTTTTTTAAAAATATACATCATACGTTTTTACTGTCCATCAAAGGGTAGTAAGTGTTAAAACATGTTTTTCACTTGGTTCTTTAGTGGCTAGGTACATATCGGAAGTGTTTTTTTAGGACCGTAGGGGAAGTGTTTAGCAGTAAAAAGTACACAGCAATTCATCACTATGCACGAAGAAAAACAGGTCCTAATCTATTTAAATCAGTGCTCCGCAACCTTTTTTCCCCAAAATTCTTCCTAGAATTCCGCGGTACACCAAAAGCAAAAATATATAGGTATTAAATTGATACATAAATTTTCGTTTTTTATTTGAAAAGTATACATACTATAATATATTTACTTTTATGCAATCTTAATAATTATTATAGAAAATAACTAATTAATGTGATACCTACACTTGTTTCAATTAACACAGAGGTTTTATATTCGGCTCGATATTTGACAGCACAACTCAACGTTCTTGGTCAAAATAATTTTTCATTATGTATTTGACCGCGGCACACCTGTATCCGGCTCACGGCACACCGGTTGCGGAGCACTGATTTAAATGACTGTTGCAATTTGTGCTATTAAATGCTTTAGCATTATTTAATTTATAGCTATTTTCACTCTCAATATAAAATATGTGGAATAAGTATTTCAACAGTAGAAATTTAACCAAGGACCGGCTTCGAGTTTAAAATTATATTCTCTTTCAAGGGGGAGTTAAGAATAGGAAATCTAAATATAATCTGGCATAGTGGGATATAAGTTAATGAATTAAAAGCTCACTATAAAAAGACATTCATTTAGACCAGTCTTTCCTAACCTGTTTCGAGTAAACAACAAAGTAACACAATTACTATTTTGCAATATGACATACTTTAAATAATAATAACACAGTTCCACTTAGATATATCACATCATAGATATCCTGAATATCCAAGAGATATGGATGTCGTAACTTACTGATTGGGAAACACTAATCTAGAGAAATGGTTCTCAGACGACACCGCAGTAGGAAGCCTAGAAAGTTATTAACTGGACCAGATCCGTTGGCATTATGAACTTCAATAACTTCTAATAATACGCTTTGAAATAAACTGACTTGGCAAGTGTGCAAAACTAAGCAATGGGTGCATTAACAAGCCATGCAAGCCAATTGACCTCTGACACACAGGTCAATTCATGGTTGTTATCTAGTTACAGTCGTAAATTTATAGACGGGTCGCAAGTTCAATCTTGTATGAAACATATTATATTAGTTTCAATATTTTCTTTGCTGTGTTTGAGGGTCAATGACATGTCACAGATGTCAATATTATTTACATAAATATTTGTCAATCTAATTTATTATAAAAAAAATATCTAATGAAGAATTGCTATGACAGCATTTATCAGTCAAGAACCCGTCAACTGTCTTTGCCAATAAAAAAAAAACACTTAATTAAACAAAATTGCATTATTTATCCTAGACGATGATGTATATTGACAGTTATTTCATAACTCGTTTAAAAAAATCAGATAAATATCTTCAATGGATGATATCAAAGGTTAACTGCCTTAATGTTCACATATTATAAATAAATCGTTCTTTAACTTTTTTAATGGATAATTTGGGCCCATTAGAGGTGAAATGAGCCATGTGGTATTTTAGAAAAAAGAAGTTAGATGTTATATTTTACACGTTTTAAAGTATCGTAAAAGTGAAATAACCTCAGTTACTACACATTGCAATAGTGTTATCTCCGTAAAATAAAAATATCCAATCCACCAAAACACCAAGTTAAAACGTGATTGTGCTTAAAAATCCAAGAAAAAAGTATTATCATCTTACTAGTTGGCTCACTTCACCTCTAGAGGGCTGATTTGTAAGAAGTTAAAAAACCCTCAATGAATTTACATTTAACATTTTTCCAGGCTGGACATAATATTTATTATATAAACACGAAACATTCATTTACTAAGCGTCAGTTCAAGTTCATCCGTGCACTTGAATGCCTGAAGATGCCGAAAGGCGAAACCCGGGTCGTTAGTGACAAAATCTGTGTGAATGTACATAATTTGAACGATTCAAATTCCACCAAGCACCTTCAATCAAAATCTTAAACTGGACATAATAGTCAATATTTGTGAAAAGTGCACTTGGTCACTTTTTCTTGTGTACTGGCTATATATATAGTCGATTCTGCTTAATTGTGACACTTCAAGTCCGGACATTTAATCCCAAATAAGCAGCTGGCTTCAATCAGCAAAGTTGAAGGAAAAAAATATAATTTCTGTATTTAACTATTGGAAAATATTAAAATAACAAGAAACTAGTCAGCGTATGTAAGAATATGTACAGCCAAAGCCCCCTATAGTGAAAGCCATGCTATGGAGCTGAAAACAGGTACTTTTTTCAGATAAGCGGGCCGGCGTCATAATTTTCAAAGTAATATCACATCATTATGAAGCCATTTGTTTCTGATATATTGTAGGAAATACATATTTATATTGTAATTATATATCTTTTCAATTACATATTTTTCAAAATAAGAAAAAATCACATTTTCTAAGGTTTTTGAAGAAAAATCTCGGAGAACAAAAGCAAACAATGAAGGCAAATCATTTTATAAAAATTATTTTTTTTACAATATTTCAATACAGAATATGAGGTTGGATAGTTCATTAAAAAAATCAACGTCATTATTGGGATTTTAATCAATTAATAATTAATCTCAAAATTTATTTGTGCACACTGGTTCGTTACTCAATCTTTCCATAGGATATCTCAAGTCATATCATTAATCAAAAATCAGTAAGTCAAACTAGGGTAGCACATTTCACTTCATTATTTTTAAATATTATTATTGATTAAATCATCATTTACTTGGTATGTTGCCATTATTATATGATAAGACACAGCATTTATTTCATAATATCACAATAGGCGTCAAAATCGTATATAATATAATATGGATTCCGCTTGTTACTGTTGTTTTATGTTATTTATAATCAATATTTTAAATAACTGTGATATTTAATAGTGGGAAGTAAAATTTTATTTGTTTTACCACACATCGCATTTCTTGCCATTCGCTATATTTCTTACAATCATTACTTAATTTGCATATATGACCCTTCCGATGTATCGTAAATTGTAAATTAATAACACCAAAGAATCACAGAATATCCATACAAGAAATCTTTCAAACATACATGTTATATTCAACGAAAAATAAGCTCATAAATTGGAATTTAGAGTTGATCTACGTATAACCGCCATACAATTTGTTAGGAGCGGCTGGGATTTAATGGCCCGGTCTTTTTTGCTGTTTTTTCTACGGCACTGCTTGGAACTTAAGACTGCTATGGTACAGCAGAATAACCAATAATACTAATAAAAAAATATAGCTCCTTGAACAAAAAAAAAAAACTTACTTCTTCTAGAAACAATATGAGTTCCATTCTGTCTCGAGTCATGCAGTAATCCTCTCTCTTCTGCCATATTTGCTTTTGACGCCTTTTCTTATCTGAAATTGTAAAATACAACTTCAAAATAATTTTAAATGGGAAAATTGCACATCTTACGAAACAATGAGAGATGCAATTACTAAATGTTTGTTTTTCTGCATTGCGTATTCGGTTGGTTGGTCCTGAAATATTTTGATATGCAATATTATCACCGAAGAACTTAAGCACTAGGTTAGGCCCAGACTAAAACTTACTAATCGATTTGACCGATATATTACTGTGTCAGCCGTCGCTTCTTTATTAAATCTATGGTTGAATATAAACACGAAGAACTAGTGTTTTTTTTTTCTTATTGCACTTAACTACAATAATATTTACACATCATTGAATCAAAAACAATCTCAGCAGCAAAGTATAAATATTTTTTAAATGTAGCAGAATATCGCTTCTACAGCAATATGAAAAATGTGAAGGCATTTATCGTTAAAATTGTTTGCCAGTTAATTCAATATTTGTTACGGAATTAATACATAAATGAAAATATTTTGCAACATAAAAATTTTGGGGTCTTTCACGGATTGATCGCCAGAATTAAAATTTCCATGTATCTTTGAAAATTACGCAAGAGTTTCAACTTTAAGTAGCGTACTTTCATCTGGTGTATTTTAATGTTGCTTTTCTCGCGTAGTGTCCTGGGGCAAAAATTCCACCAACCATCAACTACTTAGGGTAGTGGAATTCATCACGGAAAGTTTTAACCGCCGATGTTTCACTACCGGCCTGTTCCTAGACATAGCCAAAGCCTTTGATAACAGCAGGTGTACCACAGGGATCCGCCTTATCGCCCTTATTTAACAACCTTTACACTCACGATATTCCGTTACCAGACTACATACCCGGAAGCAACGAAACTTGCACATAAAATAATCTGTTATTTTATGTGTGCGATTCTACTTTATATCATATCAAAAAAAATATATATATAAAATCATGTTATCTACCCACGACTGGTACATAATTCTTTCATCATATATTATTTAAACAAATTTCCTCCTTTCCATAATGCAATATCAAGTAAATGGATAAGTAACTGATAAATTGCATTTGTTGGAATGAATATACAATATCGCGCAAATATTGTGTTACTGTATACACACTGCAATGTTTAGAAATCTGATGTCATGCATAATGTTCATCACTGTGGTCTAGTTAAGTGTTCCGCAACCTTTTCTCTCCCACGGCACACCAAAATTTACTCCAGATTTCCACAGCCCACTTCAAATATGCATATATGTATATATACATATAAACATAAGGGTATGTATATGCAAAAATAACATTAGACATCGTTCTCAATTGTGTTATATATATTGTTACCTCAGTACTACAACTAGGCAACTCTGATTTGATCATTGTTTGAACAAATTATTTGATCTTTTCTTCACTGAAATAATGCACTGCGGCACACTTAGCATCACCCCACAGCACACTAGTGTGTCGCGGTACAGCGGTTACGGAGCACTGGTCTAGTTGATAAGAGCTTGGCTGTACCTATCAGGCGGTCCTGCATTTGTCAAATGTCAACCGGCAATGTCTAATTTTGATTCTAAGATGTGGGTCTTTGTGATGGCAATTGTCATCAAGTTTATCTCGTATGATCTTTCAACTTTAAAATACATGGCGCATTGGAATTATGTGACCAAATACGCTGTATAATGAATAACAACTCAAAGTTAGGTCACCGGTAACCCCATGGCGACCAAAGTGTTAAAAATTTATATTTTTGAAATACCTTTCCCCGCGTATTTAATTTGAAACTCATACTCAGAAAAAGATAGCAATATTAACTTTCCAGGTGCAATTATATACAAAAAAAAATATCGAGAACATTCATTTCTTACAATAACAGCGGTGTCCAACAATTTTTTTATAAAGAGAGCAGGCAAATCATTGCCTCAAAATTTTTTGTTGTGAGATTTCATAAAAATATTTTTATGTCTGCTGCAAATAGTTGTCAGTGACCAAAAGTTAAATTTGTGCCAAATAATTTGAAAAATTGTCAATACTCAAGTGACCGGAAATAGTGCAACTCTCACTGGCATTAATTATTTTTGACTTCATCATTCAGTAGCTAACTGCCCATTTAACTACCATCATTGCCTAGCTCTGCTACGGCAATTTCACTGCCACAAAAATGGAGAAATCACTGGCAATCTAAATTATTAAAACCACTACAATATATTATGTATTAACTGCACTAGAATTTTTGTCTCTGTTATTCTCAAAGATGCAAACGAGAAGCAACAAGACTTACATCTTAAAAAATGTAATGTTTCTCATCTGAAATATACCAACAAGTTTACCCATTTAAAGTAAAACATAATTTTCTCTTAAAATTTCATTCTGTTTTTATTTTCACTAAAACAAGAACAAATGCATATTTATACAGTACAATGTTCACAATAATTAGTCAGTAGGCAATCATCAGATAGATGCAGAAACAGCACGGTTATCATCATTCAGTATAAAGCAATATTGACAATTTCGAGCATATTTTCATAGTGACACATTAACACTCGCACAAACGCTTTACTTTATGTTTGGTATGAAAGTTGTGACTGGAAAAAGAAAGAATAAAAGATAAATAGAATAATTCATGTTATTCTTTTTTTATGATTAGTTCAACTTTAAAATGCATTATAAAGTTGAGTTATTACACTACGGCCCGGACCCGGAGTCTTAATGTCACACTTGTTACCCGAACCCGACCAGAAAACCCAGATTTATATTTTTCGATACGAATAAAATGCATATTTTTTTAATTTACCATTAATTGTTAATTATAAAAGCAAGCTTTAAAACTCGCCAAACACTATGTATCTCTTTCATTTAAGTGATAGTTTCTGTAACTTTTATTTATTGTTAAAAAAAAAAGAAGAATGAAAAAATATCATTATAGGTTCGTCGATCCTGAACTATCAAACTAGCCACGGTGAAATTAATTTCTCCCATTATTTTTTAACCTTTTCTTTATATTGTAAAAATTCATAAAATTCTATTATTTTTTTATGAATAGTATTGCTGCATGGCTGACTCATGATCCAAACATAGTTTGAAACATTTTTCTGAAACAAATTCCTTACAGGGGTTCGGTTCGGGACCGAATCTTGATTGACCATACCCAAAGAAAAAAGAATTTGTCAGTGCAGCTCATAATTGCTTATATGAAAACTTCAAGACACTCGAAATCAGTTTGAGGAGAAAAGAAGTCCAACACCCAAAAAAAAGACTTGAAATATGAAATGTGATTTGTTTAATCTTGACGTTGCCGAGGCTATGTGATGGTAAGCCCAAAACAATCTGATCAGTAGAACACAGGCTGACCATTACGTGATGTAGAGTATAATTTCCAAATTCAATCTACCCGTCATGTTAATAACTGTAAATATGGTTTGTAAATTGTGTTCCTCCTTTTTCTAAATACACTCCAAATATGAACATACTCAAACTGACATTTTGAATACATTATGCTATTAATGGTATCCACTATCCAAAAGGGGGAATTGTGTTGAATACTAAGTGGAAATCTATAACTTTGTAATGATTTGAAAGTCAAATGCATGTACTCACCGTAGACTAGAGAATTATTTGATTGCATTTTTAAAAATGGTTTAATTTGCACATCGCAATAAAGATAATTGGCTCTATTAAATAACGCATTCAACTACTGTAAACATAATAAGCCGTCCATAGTATAGTAACCCATTAAGACAGATACCAAACTCCAAATTTGTATACTTTATAGCATTAAGATCAATTCGATGAATGCCTATAAAGCAGTGATGACCTCATTTGAATATTCAACCCGCTGTTGTCACTCGACTAACACGATACCATTGCAATAACATAGAATCTTTATAGTAAACAATTATTAGAAGCAACGACTCTCGATTCCTTTTTTTAAATTCAATTAATACGAAGGCCTATCCTTGTTCTTTTACAATATAAAGTTTTGATTAATAAAAACACAATATTCCTTTGTACTTTATTCCACTTTATTCCACAAAGGTCAGGACCGGTTTCGCTCATTTAGTAATGTAGCATTTTATATCACATTATTAAAAATTTCCCAATTTTTTTTTGTTTGTAACATCAGTCACCACTTAAAATTTATTAATATTTGATATTTTTTTTATTATATGTTAGGGAGTTATACAGGGAGGGGCAAACTTTTCGGATGAAGAGCCAAATTCAGGAATTCAAAATGAGCGGCAGGCCTCAGATAAAATACCATTTTTATATGTACATTATTTATTATCATGAAAAAAAAACAATCTAATGAGAGGAATGGAACTGTTTTACGTCTTTTAACATTTTTTTAAATTCTGGTGTTAATTTTGTAGATTCTTAAAAAAGCTTGTAAATGTTTATTGGTGATGTTTGATCGAAAAGGAAGAGTTTTTATTGAAGTTCATGATTGAAAATGTTTGTTTACATATTATATAGGTTGATCCAAAAATAGTGATTATTATATTTATTTATATCTTTTTCAAAAATATAATATTTGGTTTGCCCGTACCTGACTTATACTGTAATTTGTAAATTCTTTTCAATGTCAATTGTTTACACTTTTTCATTTCAATTTATTTCTGTAAAATAGCACTGTTTATATATATTTCTTATCAATTGACAATGATCTCAATGAGCAAAACCAGTCCTGACCTTTTAAATAAAGTGGAATAAAGTACAAAGGAATATTGTGTTTTTATTAATATAATGCCTTTCTACCAAGCAATGTTCCCTCTAAGCCGAAGGGTTAGCTGCGCGGAAATTTCAAAAGCTGCGCGAAGGCTGCGCCGACCATGCGCGGACCGATCAAATATGAATTGAACAATTGTCTTGTAGTGCGCGGGGGCTTCCCAACTGCTGCGCGGCCGCACACGCGCGCAGCTTAGAGGGAACGTTGCTACCAAGTATTAACAGTGTACACCCTAAAAGAAATAAAGTTTTGATTTTTTTTTAAATTAGACCATTTGTAAATACCAGAGTCAGACTTTTCATGACTCCACGCCCTGGTAATAAGAAAGTTATCAATGATTAAATATTTATTTTTCATATCTATCAGTTTAAGATAGTGTGATGAGGGTTTAATCAGAATAAAAATGGATAACTCTCCAAACATAGATTCCACATTGATACTACACAAAATTGTAATTATTTGATGATATATAAAACAGTTTTAGACAGTAATAATAATAAACTAAAACCAAATAAAAACAGTCAAGGATGAAAATAATACCATTGGAATGTTATCTGACAAATAGGGGACAAAAGTCATTATTATCATAACTGCATGCACTACGACTACAATAAATTCTCAAAGGTCCTTTGTCTTTTAACAATATAACATATATCCACTAAGTTGACACTATCTATTTTAATCTGTAAAATAGGATGAAGATAAATTGTTATTTCTGTTATAATAGGGACAAATGCATTTATCACTCGAAAGCTAATACATTTGAGCTAAGCTATTGACAGTGAACACCTTAAAAGTGGCTAATACATTTCACAAAAGTGGTACAGTAATTGTCAAAGATTTTAAGGTGTTAAGATCTGCATTCTAAAAAGTCATCATTAATCATGTAGACTCCATTGCATATTTTATTTAAAATATATTATGACTGTAGAATGGGAAAAGGACGTAAAGAACACAACAAATTTTACAGAAGCCACAAAAAGCATTTTTTATTGATTTTGTGCAAAAGCCAAAATAATAAATATTCACAACCAAAATGGACGAAGAAGACTAAGAAGCTGATGTTTTATTTACTCAATCTAATATTTATTTATTATTGTGTGAGTCTTTTTTCCTGGTCGCCATTTTCACAGATCCTTTTTTTAAGACATAAGAGCTAAATTTAAATAGTAATTCGGCATTTGTAGCTTACATAGTTTTGATAGAATGTGTATTCAGTTTTATATGTACATTGAGATTATCGAAAAAAAAAGTTATTTTGAAAAACTGTGTTACGTCTTTTTGCCTTTCTACATTTGATATGCTAATCTAAATTTCCACTGGTGTCATACGTTTCATTGTTGAAAAGGATTTGTGATTTTTTTCTAATTTTTGATTTATCAGGAACAAAGTTTATGTAAAAGTATACAAAAATATTAAGCCGTTCTGTATGTAAAAAAAATGTGGGTGAGAATAATTATGAACCAAGTCCAGTGGTGTAGTAATAAATTTAAGTTTTTTTCCGAAAACAATGAAAGTTCAATTTTTAAGAATATTTTTTTTGATATTTATAACTTTTCAATAATTTCCACGCTTTTTTCCATTCTCTGACTTTTTAAATCTTCCAATTTATCTGCATAAATGTGTGAATGTGATTTCATGTACTCAGCATATTCGTAACGACGCATGACAAGGTTTAAGACTATGAATTTGGATAAGAAAATCAATACATTATTGACAAAAAATACTCACTGGAATAAGATGAAATGACAATGAAAGAAAATAGCATATTATTAAATCAATGTTATGTTTATAATAAGGTATGATGAATTTGACAACAATAGCAAAATTACACCGATGTACACATTATCAAGACATTTTTTTATCAGAATAACAAGATAATTTAAAACTGTAGTACTTACGCATCTGTCATATATTTTAACTCAAATAGTTTACACAAATATAATTTTCACACCATTTGAGTGAACATTATATTCGGGTTTCCTATTGAAACCCAGTGGCGGCCGGTCAATGTGGCATTCGATCAATGCACCCCTTGTATATGCAGGGGCGGTTATATTTCATGAAATAATATTCAAACATAACATTTATACCATTCTCTCATTTTAAATTCTTCGTGTATTGATTCTCTATAATACATATTTTATTTAATTTAAAATGAGGGAAAGGTATAAATGTTATTTTTGAATAATATTTTATGAAATATAGCCGCCCCTGCATATACAAGGGGTGCATTGATCAAATGCCACATTGACCGGCCGCTACTGTTGAAACCATTGATGTTTTTTTTATATTTTATGAAACGATAATATTCTAAATGGCGCATAAGGTTGTAACAGTATAGATAAGAATAAAAGATTAAGTAATTCGTTGAGAATAAAAAAAATCCATTATCTAATAAAGGTGTATTTGTTGAAACAAAAACAAATGAATGTCGATTGATTATTATTGGATTTTGCCGCTTGGAAGTTTAAATGGAAATCTGGCTACAGACGTAGAGGTTGCTACTCTAAAAAACCAATACATATTTATTTAACCCTCCAGAGACGAGAGCTTTTTTTCCGATAAAAAAAATATTTTCTAAGCCATATTAAAGTCACGGATAACTTTTATTGCTATCCAAAATTAAAAAAAAAAAAAACGCAGTCGTTGTATAGAAACCCCGCATGACTATATGGTCATGCTCATCTTTTTATTACCGTGTAATATTGAGTACGGACAGTAGTAAGGACAAAAGTGACCGTATGGGCTCGCGAACATTCGGGGTTGAAATATAGCTAAACGTGTTTTTTTTTTTAAATATTTACAATTTGACATCTTTAAATCAACATAATTTCAATACAAATATATTAGCAAAATAACTGTAAATAATTTGATGTTTTTATAAAAAAAATAACTAACAGTTTCAAAAAGTAAATTAAAAAAAACGGAAATTCAAAAAATCACATATCCTTTTGGAGGCCGTTCCTGTCCCCGCGGCTGATGATTAACTGTAGTCCGTACCCTTCTTAACCAAATATGAGCGATAGCAACGATATTCAGGTAGAAAAAGTATGAATAGTGGAATCAATAGACAACGGTGTTTTGTGTGACCATATATATGGTGACGCTCGTCCTTGGAGGGTTAATGAACAAGCAACACAACAAAATTTTGGCTGTTTCAGTGCCCCACTTGTCAAACTGGTTTGAATCATTTTTTGGCGGAAACCGATTGGAAACATGGTTTTGACGTTTGCGCAAAAGAACATACATATTATATAATGAAAATCAAGATTCAATCAGAAATATATATATATCCGAAAGTGGCCTTCCTGATAAGGATATTTACAGTGCTCCTTCTGCCAAAGGCAAAACGTTATCAAACATTATCAAAAAAGGTGTAATTTTTTTCACTGATTTAAAATTTGAAGATAATAAATTAAATAGTAATCTATAGACCAAAGATTTTAAATATAGTTAGCTTTACTGCAAATTTCTTTCATGAATGACCACCAATAATTTTTACAATAAATCAAGTTATAAACGTTTTAGTTATTTAATATACAAGGAAAAAAAATTAGGGGAGAAAATTTAGATTAAAACAAGAATGTCAAAGAGTGTATTAAATGTATCAAAATTAAGTGGAAATCGCAAAAAATAGCTGGAAAACACAAGAGAATAAAATTAAAATAAAACACGGCATTTTTTGAAGGATTGCAAATGCTAAATTATTCAGAAACAGAATTTGCATTGTTAAAAGCTACCGCTAGAGAGAAAAATATTCGGGGTTATAAAGTCATACTTAGGACATACAACAAACCTAATCACACAATCTATTTATCAACGAAAATAATGTGCTCTGATAGCTAGCATAATAGCTTATGATACTCAACCAATTTTGAGTTGAAAAAGATTACAGTGATATTTCTAACTAAACTTAATCATGGTTAGTGAATGTAAAAATCAACCTTGCGTACACCAGAATGATAGGTAAACACTGTATTGCTATTAGCAAATAGGCTAGGACAATAAACGTATGAAAGATATCATTGAACATTGACATCCTTAACTTTCTCACCGAAGAGAGGCTTAAGCATCACTTTCGTTATATCTACTTTTCAGTAAAAAATATTCTTCCAGATATAAGCATTTTTAAAAGTTGAATATGGAAACACGTTTGACATTGATCAATGAAAGTTAATTTGCAAAAGTTATATTAAACTCTAGAATAAAATATAATAAAGAAATTAACAATAGTTAATTTAGCAATACTTACAAAATTTTAATTATGACTGAAAGTGTGTCGTCCGTCGACTATCGACATTGTAATGATAAATTTGATATCATAGCACTCGATTGTTAATATAAATAAATATACAATATGTATGCAGTGCAGTATAAACGAAATAAATTAATTGTGTCAGCACATTCCACACCTGACAGTATACGGACGATGAATCTACAACGGCGAAATGTTCACAGAACTCAAGAAAATATATTTATTAGTGTCGGTTGCATTATACATATTTAATACGTAAATAAAAATGCAATTTTTAAGATTAGTCAACCAGAACTGCAAGTTTTTGACATCGCCCGATTCCCACGCATTGAGATATTTGGGACAGATTAAAAATAAGTATGCTGTATAAACCTAATAAAATACACCTACTTACTAATACGGTTATAATCCAATAGTTCGACTTTTATGCTAGTCTTAACCTTAACTAAAATCAGTATTTTTAGTTTTAAAAATAAATAAATAAACACGCGCTTTAAGCATGCGTTCTGAAGGCATGCTCTGAAGTAGTAATAAATTGGCTCTTACCAGGTTTTAACAAGAAAATAATGCACCCGATATCTATAATAAAAATAAACCGTTTTCTCTTATAAAACTGACACAACAATTCACATCATTAAAACCAAATTTGTGTAAACTAACACAGCCATCAAAATGATCAAAATACCGATGCCTATAGTATAGTATATTATCTATGCTAGACATAGATAATAATTCATCGATGTAATAACATTACGATGACACCGTCACTGCACATTAAATTTGTCCCATGTGACGTTTTTATCGAAAATGAGTTGTGAATATGTTTCGATGCGTAGATTTTTTCTTCAGCTTCTACACTTTGTATGCTTAAAAATAATAGATAAATACAAAGTTAAAGCAAAATTTAATTTGTACTATGCGCTAAGTTTATGTGTTTATGCCCAAAAATGAGTTATATGTGAATTTGAGCCAGTGGCGGTTTTACGTACAGGGCTAGGTTGGCTTAACCCGCCCTGAAATTTTCAGCCAAAATGATCATAAAAATAATCTAAATCAATCTTAAACATCCACGCATATAGTCTTCCATGTCAATATAATAACGAGTATTTAGCTTGACCATAGTTTATAAGACAGGCATGCACAATCAATTTCTTTTCAAGGGTCGCATAAATAAATATTATGGGTTCGAGCCTCAAAGGAAAATGAATTTTAAAATCCACGTTTACAAAAAATGTCTTTAATGTGAAGTATTCAAACATGTTTCATTTAGGGCTCTGGAGTTGTCGTCGAAGTTTAAGTTGGGACCTGTGGAGTCTTTTGTTTTTTTACGGATGTTGACTTGATGTCAGAAAACTTTTTTAAAGATATGTATTATAAAATAATTAATTTATTATTCATATTGATTGATGAAATTAGCTAGAATTATTCTAGTAACTAGAATTTTCTGATGGTATACAGAAATGTAAGTTAAACAGAAGTGATTGAAAAGACCAATTTTGAGTTAGAGTTGTTTCTTTTTATTGGCTACACAGCCCTATTATTTATAATACACCTACCCCTCGATTTACACGGTACCTTTTTTACACGTTTTCGCTTTTACACGGTTTAAAAAAGTTAACTTGAAAATTTTAATTCTTCATATTCGTAAGTAAAAAACGATTACATAATGTTTAATTACGTGTTTTATATCTTGAATAATATTTGTAGCATTATTATGTCGAAAGAAGTAAAAAAAAAAGTTATTTCGTTAGCAACAAAAATATTTTTTTTGGATCGTTTACAAAACGGAGAAAGAGTAATAGATGTTAGAATAGAGTAATAGAAAAAAATGAAAACCCAATAAGAAATAGTGTAGCAGCTGGCACTACGAGTACGAGCTCAACTTCATATATCAGAAATATTGCAATGGAAAACACGGAGAAGACATTGATGATTTGGATAGAGGACCAAACACAAAAACGGATGCCAATTGATACCAATGCTATTACAAATAATGCATTGAGGATTTATGAAAAACTTAAAGAGAAGAAACCATCCTCTTCTTCATTTGAAAAGAAGCATACTTTCACAGCAAGTCATCAAGTCAAGTCACAGTGATTTGTGATAGTGATGAATGATAAAAACTCTACCAACCGATGCAATATTTTTTTAATGAATCTTTTGAATTTCATTTTTTTGTTACTCTACAAGCTTTACCTGCATTTAATTAATAAAAAAATACGTATGTTTAAACTTTTTAATAATTTTGTTTTTTATGTTTTTTAGAAAACAACCAAAATATGCGTTTTTCGTGTACTTTTCGATTTACACGGTTTTACATTTAAAAATACACAATTTCGATTTACACGTTTTTCTCAGGAACCTATCTACCGTGTAAATCGAGGGATAGGTGTAGTATAAAAGGCAATGCAATTTTTGTCTGTATAAATTGAAAGCTACTTTTATAGATTTTTTTTCAGAGTTTTTAGCGGATATTGAATGCCATTACATTCTAAAAATATTTGTATATTTATTCTAAGAAAAACTCTTAAGAACCACCAATTTTAAAATGGCCACATGTGACAAAAAAACCAGTTAACGACGTGAGTACAATACCTCCACGTACATGGTTTTCCATTTAAATAGTCCTAAATTTTACCATAATATGTAAAAAAGGAATGCACAACATGATTATTCTTATCATTAGGTTTCCACGGTAAATTTGTTACGAAACTTTAACCATATTCAAGTATTCTTCGTTTAAGAAAATAGTGGTATCTCGTCTTTATTGACAGTTCTTGGTAAAGAAAATCGGATCCGTTGCTATGTATTTTACCATAGCCTTTTATACGTATGACTTTGCACGTGATTCTATTAGTGCAGTCTTGATGGAAACGAAAAAAATAAGATTTACATGTTATAAAAACTTTTTTCGTTAGTATAACCACCTGTTGCTAAAGCACTATATGCAGTGGTGTAGGAAGGAGTCCTGTCACCCCCAATATGTCCTCTAATTTTGTTTTTTAAGTACTTTTTTATCTATGAACTAGGAGTTTTTACTACATGTAGCTTAATTTAATTTATGTATAAATACAGTTTCTCGAAAAACATTGTATGTATTTATTTTTGAAAAAGTCGCCCCCAAAAATTTGGTCCGCCCCTTCCGTACCCCACCTGCAACGCCACTGACTATATTATGTCACTTTATGCCCATAGATAATACGCCTTTTTTATACTAATTTAATATACTAATTATTTATTTAAAAAGAAAAAACATTTTTCCGACTGGTAGCATAAATCTGGCTAATACCAAAAACAATACACCATAAATAATAAATAAGCTCACAACATAGACCATAGACTAGTATTCCTGCTCACAAGTTGCGGTTTTTCTAATCTGTTTTCTTTCTTTACGATAGATTTTCCGTTGCAATAACTTCCATTTATCATTCTATACTCAAGTGGACGTGCAACAAATAGTTTTTTCGTGGATATTTGACTATAGCGAAATAAAAGTGGTTACTTTTCCAGTGGTTGTCAAAAGCATCACTTGAAAAATAGTGACAGCTGCACACCAACTTTTACATCGTTTTGTCTCGTTTATCCGCATGAAAAAGTTAAATATCCGCACTCTTCTCTCCCTGTTGTTTCAACAATGTAGCATGACCGGAAGCAAAGAGGTAGTAAACAATATTCCTGGAATTGATTCTTTTATTTTAAGAATATATTTATTCAGACGAAATAATTTTCGATTTAAAACAATTTACAAAAAATATTTGAGTATGCTGTTTTAATGTATCTTAAAATTACCATGTAAATTATCAGTTGGTAAAGATTCCCAATTTTGGAAAATCACGGCAAATTTTGGTTATATTCGAGGAAATGCTTTTATTCTTCGAACATACGTTAGCTGCAGATGACGTCATTCATTAATTACAATACGCTTAAAAACTCACTGGCGTCGAGTGCGACGATAGGAACTCCCAAATACCGAAAATGAGATTTAATTGAAACTTTGAAACCTATTTTGTCATGCATACTTGTACAAACCGGGGGCGTAAATTCAGGGTGTTCTAGGTGTGCGCTGCACACCCAAAAACTCTACAACATGAAGTGATATATTTAAAGTGCATTTCTAGTCAGTAGATTATTATTGTATGTATTCCACAAACAAGCCGTTCAGTATTACAGCGGAACGGCTAACCAACCGTTACAGCTGCATATGCAAGACAGACCAATCAGGCGTAGCATACTTCAATGTATTTGTTCTCACTTTTAATGTTCAAAGACGACTTTTTAAGTTACAGCACACGGTCTCGTACGCGTTGGACATTCTTATTACATTATTTCTTATTAACAGGTCACTTTTTATTGTTGTTTTGATATACTGTACAGTATATACTGTAAGTAAATACAGACTTACGCGATATCGAACTTAAGTACGCGATTTAAAAAAAAATGCATTTTTTACTATACGGGAGTAAGAAAGAGAGAAATAACAACACCAGCACGCATGTGACCATGTGATTAAAGTGACCAATGAAGCTGCCAGTGTAGACTTTAGAGGGGCTACGAATTTTATCAAGAGTTTAGCAAATATCATAAATGATGACGATTATCTGCCAAAACAAATTTTTAACGTAGACGAAACGGGATTTTGGAAAAAAATGCCAGATCGTTCATATATATCCCAACTAGAAAAATCTATGCCGTGTTTTAAGATGTCTAAAGATAGACTTACACTTTTAATTGGTGGAAATTCAACGGGTGATTGTAAAATCAAGCCACTCTTAATTTACCACCCAAACCCAAGGGCCTTGAAAAATAATGTAATACCTTCATAGTACGGACAGAATGTGGTATTTATATTTCTATCTGTTATTTGGGTGTCGAATTACCAAGAAAATTTTGGCATAAAGAGCTTTTTATGGCCCTGATCTCAACATCATTGAGAATTTCTTGATGATAATGGGCAACGAAATTGCAGATCTTAAGCCCAAAACAATAAATGATTTGAAAAAAGCTATTTAAAGTGTTTAGAATAACCAAAAAAAGGTTAATTAATTTTAAATAAAGTATAATTCCGTGCCATGGCAAATAACCACCCCAATGAAAGCTAAGGGTGGGAAATTTTATATTTATTGGAATAAAAATCATTAAAAAAAGCATGGATTTTTTTAAAATGCATTTTAAGATTCCATGGATGCTCAAATATATCAATAATTAACAATTGATAAAAAAAATAATCGCATATTTAAATAAAAAAATATTTAATGAATACTAAAATTTGTTAATTATACTACCTGGGCTATCATTAGTTCATTGTTAGCTGTTAAAAATTGTGTCAAAGGTAAAACTATTTATATTTGAGGTGTGGATACATGCTTAGACATATTTATAAAGATATAATTGATTTGTGTTCTTTAAAGATATTTTAAACTTCAAAACTGAATTTTCTTACGGTACGCGAAACATTCTTGCGCAGGTTGTAGTTCTATTATGTTTTCAACTATCATTTGAAACTGACACATATCATATAAAATTTCTCAAATTTAAGGTTTGTTTGACTTACGCAACAACCTTCGGAACGAATTAATCGCGTAAGTCGAGGACTTGCTGTATATAAGTTTATTGTATAATATTAAACATTTACTTGTAATATTTATTTTCTAAATTGTACTTCATCTAATAATGACTTATAGTGTTCAAGTATAAGTTATGAACAAAAAAAAATAATTATATTACTCTCGACCCGGTAGGCTTAACAGTGATATAGCAAGAAGGAGGGGGGTGGACCAACATATTCGACACATTTATAAAATTAACATTTTGGAATAGGAAATAAAAACAATCGGACATAGTAAACAAATAAATATTCCCTTTACTCTGATTTCTTCTCTCCTATTTGAGGGGTATAAAAGCATAACCGCCTACACGCACAAATGAAAATTGTTCAGTAATCGAAAAAAAACGTTTTAAATGTTCTCTTTACATATTTTTGACCGATTTTGAATTGTATTCACATCCTCTTAGATTTGTCTTTAGTTTGGTAATTATATATCAAGCAATTTTAGTTCCGTTACTTCAAAAAAGACAATTATTTTTTCGATAGACAAGGTTTTGCAGCTCAATTTTTGAAAGTGGCGGATTTGCACTTCACCATACGTGATTTATCGATTTAACTATTTCGAGACCAATACTACAAAGTAAAGTAGTAAATATGATTCAAATATTTATTATTTTCTATTTTTCATAAAGGAACATAAAATAAACAATTAAAAAATATATTACGCAAGCCAAAATAATAAAAAAATGAAAATTACAATTTTACAAGCTAACAAAACGCAAAAATATGTCAATTTTTTGAACTTATTAAATTTGAACATTTATTCTTAGACACTCTGTCTCCGCCACGCTTATCTTGGAAAATTTTGCTAGAAATCAGGGAAGTTTTCGCAATGGATCGCAGTCTATGAACTCCAGAGCCCAGCAGTGGTGGATTATCTAATAAGCGAATGAAGCGCGCGCTTGGGGCCTTCCATTATCCCATAGACTTTTATTATTTAAAATTGAATTATTACCCGAAAAATAAGGCCTCCAAATTTGAATTCACCTGGGACCTCCCATGTGCTTAATCCGCCACTGATGCATAGAATACTTTTGGCAAACTTGCTGTACTACAAAAGGTCGTGTGAACTTCCTCACGTATAATCTAGAATGCGTTTGCTGTATCGCCTCGGTATTTTCTTTTGGAAAGTGTCGTGCAATTTAACTTTCAAATATTTCAAAATGAATGAATCTTGATATGCTTTTTCACGTTTCGCATAAAGGTATTATGAAATTTTCGAATATCTTGCGGTCCAATTTCATTACACTTCTTTATCTTTAATTATCTTTTTGTTGTTTTGGTGATGACAATTCCTAATTACTCTTCTTTTTTTTAAATCCATGTCTGCTCCCAATGTGGAGCATATGGCCTCCTAATGGAGGTATCTCAACAGATTTTTTTACGGGAACTGTTGGTTACTCAGTTGCTCAACCTGTCTTATTCTTAGAGAGTAGTAGAGATAGAAGGATAAGGTTAGTACAAGACTAGTGATCAGCTAATCGCTCTCGGTACACCCATTTTTTACAGGGGCGGAAAGGGTGGGAGGGAATTTTCAGACATCACAAACACATGGGTTTCGACCAAAAAGTGCTGTTCATACTGGGACTCGTACCCGTGAAGCCCAGCACGGAAGCCCACAACCAAACCGCTGCGCCATAGGACCCGACAATTACTCTTAGATTCGGCAAACTCTTTGGTGCATATATATGTATATTAAAAAAAAGTATTCTATTAAAAATCGATCCAGTACCCGGCGCTTAAAGTGTTAACAAATGACAGCTAAAAAGAAGCCGGCGGCCATAGTAGATTTGCGATGAGTGTGTTTACTGTATCGTGATTGGTGGATTTAGATTGTGGCGCTTTTGAACTTCACTAATGCATAAGAGAGGCGGTTATGCGTTTAATCACCATTTTCGATGTCGATTTTGAATGATTTTGAGGCAAATTTGCATCGGCTTGAAGTTTGTAGGGCATGAAGAGTAATACAAGGATCATTAATCAATCATTATCTCAAAAACGATAAAGTATGGATAGTGGCGGTTTTGCTTTTATACCCCTCATTTGTGCTTTGTTTCCTAGACAAAATATTTTTTCGTAGGAAAAATGTTTGCTTGTATAAATTTCTTCGTATATTATGTCGCTTGCTGTGGTCTAGTTGAGTGGTTTCCAACCTTTACGTTACCTCCCTTTGAAGATAAAAATATCTTCGCCCCTCCCCATCCTTTATTTAATATAGTAATGAAAACACGTTTTTAGGAGTAAATAAATAATTTGGACTCTTCGTGCCTCTCTTTCCAATAGTTCACGCCTCACAGGTTGGAAATCGCTGATCTAGTTGATTAGAGCTTGCTCTACCGACCGACTGGGTCTGGGTTCGATTCCCGGTAAGGTCAATGTCAATTTAGATTTTTTCAATTTCAATTTGAGACCTAAGAAACACCCACGTGGTGTTTGTGAAGTCAATTTACTTCGAATGACTTACAATAAATTCTCATTGAGTTTTTCTCGTATGATCTTTTAACTTTAAAATATTTGGTGCATTGGCATTAGCTGTAAGGCCAAATATTTTTTTAAAATTTTAAAAATTTACTCATAAATTATTTTTAGTAAAGAGTATTTGTTAAATAATAATTAAAATTTAACCAAACATTGACATCTTTTAAAAACATACCTGCCCTGCGGCATTATTATTCAATATTTTTTTTTTAAAAATATGCTTTTAAAAGTAGTATTTTTCAAGAAATTATGTTTAAGTTTATTTAAAAAGACATAATTCCACCTGTGGCCCAAACATATATTTTATAATAGATTATGGTTAAAAAATCACCTTCATTCCACAATTATTTATTATAGATTAGTAAATAACTAATTTACTGGCCGACTAGATTTAAAAAGCGTCATAGATCCACCCCTGTATTTGACTTAACTGTGTTGCAGGCTTTGACAATGGGAGGCGAAAATCCAACTTCTTGGCCAAATCCACCTATACCTTCACCGCCACCGGCGACCAGCAATTCTCCTCCTGAGCCATTTCGAAGAGTTCTGTCGACTGGCTTATTTCTTTTGACTTTTATTACTGTGATAACATTCCTTCTCGTCTACATGGATAATACAGGTAATATTTTTTGTTTTGTTTTAAATATGTGTGTGTTTATATGTCTAATTTTATAAAAATATGACATAATTATTCAAAAAATATTTATTGCAATCTGATGATAGTAGTAGTCTTGTAATATTTTTTTTTACTTGTGTTAAGATGTTTTAAATCGATTGCGGTTAAATAAAGCCACCCAAAAAGGCAACGAGAGCAAGATTTTTAATCTCCTTCAATTCTGTGTTATAAATTACTGTTGTTCACTCTCCCATATCCCCCAGATCGTGACATAATTGAGATTTTCTATACTATCGTTTCTGTTCATTCCTTAGCAATGCGCCAACAACAGTTTCGCCTGAACATGAGCCGCGAATATGAAATGGCGGGAGTATCGCAAGACGACGCATCTTTAGTGGCCTATCTTCGGGAATGGCAAGTGGCAAGCGGGTCGCAGCCTTTTCCGCCTCACGCCAAACACTCAGCTCCTATTGTTTCGCCTAATAGGGAAGCACCGCAACCTACTCCGGCCGAGGTAGTCATAGCTCGATTGTTCAACTATAAGGTGTGTGATGATGTTTTTTTCGAACTTATCAATTTGTGAGAAATTAACTTCTGTATTAAAATTTTTCAAATATTTAAACAAAAGGTAAAGTTATAAAGAAATATTTCACTTCCAGATAAAACTTGTTTTCTTATGAAATAAATAATTATCAGTATAGAGAAAAAAGAGACAGCGATTAGCTAAACTCTAATCTTGTCCTAGCCCTATCCTTGTATCCCCTACTCTCTTCGAAAAGTTAAAGAGGTTGAGCAACTGAGTAACGAGCAGTTTTTGTAGAAAACTCCTGTTGAACTATACATCTCTATTAGCGGGAAGGAAGCAGATATAGCTAAAAATGAAAAAAACCACGGGAAGATGTCTACTTTTTTTTTTAAAAGAAAACTGACTGATGCAATCTTGTAGATCAAAACGAGAACTAGCATATTTTTCGTTTTTTGACATCACATGTTTTCCATAAGAATGGAATGAATTTTATACCTTATTTGATATAACGTCTTTTTCTTTTTAGCGCAATGGTATTTTTGTGGAGGCAGGAGCTTATGGATCGACAAGCGGAGGATCGTCAAGAACAGAGTGGCTTGAGAGGGCTCTTTCATGGCGTGGGCTTCTTGTTACTCCAGATGCTAGAGATTACTTTAGACTGAGAGCCCTTCGGACTGCACCTATGACGCTCGCCGCGCATGCATGTTTGAGCACTTCTACTCATCCCAAAGAGGTCTGTTATGACATCACATATCTTTTAACTATTTTTTGTCATCTCACTTTCAAGTGTAAAGGCATGGATTCAGAAGCCTTCACCTTATTTATCAAATATGTTATACATTTGAATTGTTTGAATTTTGTACTTCTCCATGAGTTTTGTCGCTAACGACCCGGGTTTCGCCTTTCGGCATCTTCAGGCATTCTGAGTGCACGGACGTACTTGAACTGACCGGGTCGTTAGCGACAAAACTCATGGAAAAGTACAAAATTCAAACAATTCAAATTTGATCTTGAAATTCCATCAAGCACCCTCAGTCAAAATTCTTAATTATGTTATACATTGATTGATATCAAAATTTATGTTATTTTTCAACCATTCAATCTTGTATATGAATTTTCCATTTGGGGACTCGGATCAAAAATTGGATAGCATGAACCTAAAGCATGGGTAAAGAATGTTTTCATGTTGGAAGGCTGCACTTAAAAAGATGCAATGAGATGTAATTTAAAATATTTGTAAGTACTCCTTGGTACTTTTTAATGTACTTATTTTATGATATCGATATTCAACAATGGAGAATAAACACAGACGTAAGAATAAAAAGAATTTGTTCCGGAAGTATAATTTGTTCAAAAGGTTGCACTTAATGATCTCTTATACCACATACAACCTTAAGGCATGCGAATTTCCCACCCATGACCTCAGAGTGCTACCAATAAGCTACACCAATCAGATTTTACAATTTACTTACTAATGATTCAGTATTTTGAAGGCAAAGGGTTTATAGGTGCAGTTTTTATCATTTATTAAACTTCTTCCATAAATTTTCCGAACAATCTATACATTGGTTTTGTTAAAATGCTAATTATGCTTGAATAGTATGTCAACTGACTTCAAAACAGTTTTTGCCTTCCTGTAAAATTGTGTCTACAGCAGATATTACAATTTACCAAATAATAAATGTTATTTAATTTTAAGAGTAGAGTATTAAAGAATCTCTAGGAATATTTTATGTTATTCACACTTGTCGAGGTTAAAGCTTTGCTAAATAAAGCCTATGGAATTATAATTTGTAACATTATTAAATAAATAATGGAACCGATCTGTTTTATTTTATAGATAACTTATCAGGAAAGCTCGGCACGGGAAGAAGTTAGTGTTTTAGCTTTGGGAAATAGGGGAGTCGGTGACTTCAGCGCTCGAGTGAAATGCTTTCCACTATATTCATTGCTGTTAGCGGCCCACGCTCAAAATGTAGACTTCCTCTCTCTTTCATGCGGTGGATGCGAATTGGCCGTGTTGGCATCACTGCCAAAAGATAAGGTATTTGACTTGAATATTACTACTATCTTGTCAATATGTACTGTGACATTTTTACATGTTTTTGTATTGTTTTAAATTTTAGGTCCATATATCTGTCGTGGAGATTGTCGGGAAAAAAGTCTCGGGCGTGGAGTCACTGCTCATGTCCCGAGGTTACAGCGTCGCATCTAAAACCAATGATAGTATAATCTACTCTCTGCATGACATTCCTACACTGAAAATTTAATATCCATATGATCCGAAAGTCTCCTTTTGAAACCTTAATGAATAGTTTTGTTTATTCAAAGATTTATTCCTCTATAGCAAAAATATTAGCAATACATCTGCGAAAGATGCAAAATATTTGAGTCCATCTGTTAAACCAGTCTTGGTTTCTGCATCTTATGATATGACAAAATCTATATACCTATTACCCATATTCAAGCATATGGAAAGTAGTTTTGATAATTTTGAATTAATTTTCTATCGTAAATTATTATATGTTTTTATAAAAATTATACGGCTGTTACGGTAAGAACTGCCATTGAAATTTCATTATTTACTTTGCGACTATCTTTTTTATAGAGGAAGAATCTAATGTATAAAGTAAAATAAAATATAGGTACCTTACCTACATGCCTTAATTGCGTCCATTAAATTTTAATAAAATAATTATACACTATGTCAATTTATGTGAGTTAGCCGAACGACTACTGAATATACGACACAAATCCATTGATTTATGAAAAATGAATATGTTTTTCAATGTATTTTGATTGAAAAAAATATATTCATACTATGTTCAACATTAACATTTAGAAGAGTATGGACGTACATGTACGTTGGTGCCATTTTTCTATAAAGGAGTATAGACATACTTATAACTCAACCCAGTAGTGTCTGTCTGTAAGCAATATACATATATGCTTTAAGTATGAATTATATATCAACTGTAGAAAGGAAAAAGGACGTAACCCACACATATCAAATTTTACAGGAGGCGCTAAAAACGTGTTTTGATGATTTTGTGACATATGCAAATTATGTATTAAACACAACCTTGAAGTGCACGGAGACTTCTAAACTGGTGTATAATTGACATAATCTAATATTAATTCAAGAATTTCTCTAGGAAAAACCTTTAAACTTAAAAGCTAAATTTAGATACTAATTCGGTATTTTCAGCTTCCATCCTTTTAATAGAATGTGTGTCAAGTTGTATACATTGTGATTATCGAAAAGAAGCTGTTTTGGAAAATTGAGGGTTACGTCCTTTTTCCTTTCCACAGTCGATATGTTCATTAGAAAAAAGTCACTCGATTGTCACGTCAAAAAAAGTCAGTATAGATCTATTCACTCCTCTAAAGGTTAATATAATAAATTGCTTGTACTTTTTTAAGATGCAACTAATCGAGTCTAATCTGAAAATATGCCCATAATATTAAATGATGAAAACATTTTATCGAGACAATAATTTTTAGTATTTTTTTTTGTGGAATCTTCAGGGTCAATACCTTTCTGAACAGTTCAAATAATTTGATTTATGAAAGTTTTTCTTGTCTTTCAAGAAAAAAAATAATAAGTTACATCAGCAAAATGTTCAGAATTGGAAAAATATTGTAAGCATGCCACTTTATCAGGAGAATAATATTTTTCACACAGGCTCAAGTATTTTCTTTAAACTTATCAGAGCTTTAATTGGTTTAATTGATTTAAAAAAATCCACTATGTTTATCAGGGCTGTCGGACCCCGGGTAATCTGAGGGCTGCATTGAAAATAAAAAGTTATCCGAAGGTTGCATCCAGTTGCAATAAGTCTGCAGTCAAAATAGTGTCCTAAGTAGAAATTATTGTGCAATATTTAATAAAGTACAGGCAATTCTAAGGATTCAATTATATATCTTTGCTCAATCTCACATTCTCGTTTAAATTTATTAAGACTCGTTTCTCTCTATGCAATAAGTTAATATTGTTATATTCACTCAGTAGACTAATATTGTAAACCAAAAAGTTTTCCATTGCTTTACTATTAATCGGAACATCATTGACTGCCGTTTTACCATATGATGAGTTTTGTTAGAATCTGACAAACTTCGACTATCTAAGATAAAAAGTCAACCCTCATTATTAAACCTATATTAGATATTAAAACAATAATAAGTAATATTAAATATTTCTATAATTGATTTTCGCCAATTTGAAGTCCTTTCATATCAATCAGATGATACTCGGTGATATGTCTTTTAGTTTATTTATTTCTAAACAATAAACACTCCAGTACCTTTATTTGTGAACATCAGGATATAAATAAGAATTACGTTGGCAACATATTTTTTATAAATTCATGTATTAGTGCAGAAATAATTTTGTATATCGTCGCCTGAGAGAGCTGTACTGGGACATTTCAAATATCTAGTATTGAGATGTTATGCAATGTTGTGTTATATTTTAAGTGGCTTATCAAAAATAAAAAGATATTTTTCTTTCAAGACTCATATCCTACCACAGCGATTACATTATAGATGGAAAAAGAATCTTTCTAGCGAATAATAAAAGCCTATTTTGTAGATGTCCCACTAGTTCTCAGACGACGAAGAATTATAATGTGTTGTTACAGTAGAAATTGTAGTATAAATACATTTTTTTTTAAATGCTGCTTTAAACATACAGTATATATTATGGAGCAATAATCTCAAAAAATCGTTTATATTCTTTATTTAATCTCTGATAGCTTTTTTGTTGATAAGATGGGATAATAATTAGATATTATTCTGTAAAATATGATATTTGAATGGTATTGATCAAACCAGTTTTCATTGTCTAATTAATGGTTTTTGTATCATGTATTATGGTTATTTTATTATTCCAATCCAAAACTTTTTTTTGTGTTCAGTTTTCGGTGTTAGTTTATTTTGAAGAAAAGTTTACTTAATTGAAAAGTACATAAGTATTGTTTTGAATGATCAGAATTGTAATTTGATTCGTATTATACCTCTGCTAGTATGTATTACATAAGGTAGCATAGTAAGGCTGCCTTTTAAGGATATTCGGGTACACAACATCCTGGACGATGTATCTTATTATACTGCTGTGCACAATTCGTAAATAGCACATACAAGACGAATAGTCTTACGGCCTTAAATATTCAAAAGAAATAGTTATATATATTTTTTAACCACTCCAATTGATTGATTATTCCAATGGGTGTCTCATCATGCTTTTTGAAAGTCTGTTAACATCGAAAAAAATTGAATAAATTTGACTGAAGCTTTTTTTTTTTATTTATGAATTTAATAAGCATTTTATTTTGAATATGTTTCGAATTAAGTATATTTTTTAATTATATTTCCAAACTTAGTTTAAGTTTTTTTTATGTACATTAGCTCTAAGTGATCTACACTATAGATTATGTAACATGGCATTTTTGTCAATTTTGAATGTTGAGGCAGTATTCAGATAGGCTACAAAACTTTTAATCAATTTTATTTTCACATATGTGTAGTAATTCATTTAAATTGTAAATAATGATTAACTACAACAATTTATAGAACTCCATTATAATAAGATAAAATATAGTTTCGCAACAACTTATTTTCACATTTCTGGTGTGATGACGACATGCCGTATCGATAATTCATTACATAATTCTTTTGAAACTACATTATGCTTTTTTTTACTTTACTGTATCACTTTCTTTTAATCCTTGGTGAAATGTGCATTAAATATTTCACAACTCATTATGCAAAATTTGTAGATTGTGGAATATTCAGTGTTTTCGTATTATTGTAGGACTTAAATTAGTTATTTTACATTCAATCAAATTCATTTGATATTTTGTGTTTTTAAGTTGCTCTTGTATGTATTAGCATCCAGTATTTTATGATTTTAAGTAAATTAAATTTGTGAAATTTACAGTATTCTTATATATGGCCTGTTTCAATGTGATCTATGATAATAAAATCCTAACTATTTTGCTAATTTTTATTCAGAATCTTACGTTTGCATAAAAAAAAATTGTTTTATTCTATATAAAATTCAAATCTCATTTAAAAAGATGACAATATTACGAAAACTTTATGATAACGGAAGTATCGTATAATGTGAATGAACATTATTGTGTGTTTGTGTTGCTTATTTGTTTTATTATTTCTGTTTTGATTATCGACTCGATCTACAAAAAAAACAATATGATTTAACTGTTGAATGTTTATTTTAATCCACAGTATCTTATGTACAACTGACTTTGAACATTGTTACCAATTATTGAGATATTTTTTTTAATAAAAATATTTGCACACGAAGGGCCTATCTATCAATTTCAAGAATAAGAATCTAGTGAGCTACAATATTTTAGCAATAAAAGTAGTCCTCGACTTATGACGATTTGCACTTACAACCGAAAAAAAAAGATAGAATTTTCTCCTCCACTCCGCTCGATCTTCCAGTGATACTTCATAGTGAAGAAATAATTATTTTATGCTGCGTTTAGAACATACGAGTGCGGAGTGAGAGGCACAAAACAAGTTTAAACTGAGAGCCTCAACATAGAATTGCATGAGAATGCTGCGGCCTTTTCTGTGTTCTTGTGAGTGCACATTGCAGTATGAAAAATCTATACATAATACTTGAATCATTTTGGTATATATGGCATCAGAACCAGTACCAGATTTATGAGTAAGCCATTTTTGACATACTCTTCTGCAGAAAACAAAAAACTCATATCTTTTTCTTCCATAGCAGCCGCAATCTCATCTGCGTGGTCTCGTTTTATGGTGGTTTTTATACATATCAGCAGTGGATCCACAAACATGTTCCGTAAAAATCTCAGACAAAAGTAAACATTTCTTTGTGTCCCATCCACTCTTGAGTGCGACAATTTTTTTAGATATCAAATTTATGGAACTTTAAGTACCAGGGCGCGTTAGCGACGAAGATTTTCAAGTCTCCTTCATCGCTAATGCATTAGAAAATTGTATTCCCTTACCATCGTTGCAAGCACTGGGGGCTCCATATGCATTCAGAGTGCAACAATAAGCAGTACAGGATTTGTTAAGCAGCGAGCGCAGATCGCATCTGAACATGAAAAAATGCTCAATGCAGCTGTGCAGAGACCAAACACAAGCAGTCAAAGTAAACACATATGTAGATCAGAAAACATCCATGCAGATTGTTAAACAAACTATCTCCACTCCCGACATCGAAAATGTTATGACGGATTTTAAGGAGGGGTGTACAAGTCCGCCCACGTATTTTCTCATCTTTCATGTTGAATTATTGTTGCTTGACTTATTATATGGCATACTTAATGTTAATAATTCAGTTATTTTAATAACTGCAAGGTAGTTTTTTCAAGGGGTAAAATAAAAATAAATCATGGTATTTTTTAATATTTGTATTGTCTCAGTGACCTAAAACAATTCATATCATCCAATTAACAGACAAATATAACATGTATTATTCAAAATCACCGTTTTTAATTTCAGTTTTTTAATCCATCAATTGACGCTGTAGACCCCCATAAGGTGCATAAATTATAAAAAAAACATTCTTTTATTTAGATCAGCTTTAGAAACTCCTATCAGAATACCTTTCTCAGAAATGATGATTTCATAATATTCTAAAGATAAGATAAAGTACTGTTTTCAAAAATATAATATTTCAACAATGGAAAGAATTACTTAGTATTGATTATAATCGAAATAATTGAAAAAGATTTTTTTAAATTGGTTTTAAGGTTTTATTTAAAAGTTCCAAGCAAAAATGCAAGAAAGGTGATTCAGATCAAAACCAAAAAGTATACAGTTTATAAATATCTAATAGTTAACTTACTTCTAATAGTTGAACTTTTTAAAACTATAACAATAAACTGAACTCAACATAACAATCAAAGAAAAATGTGTGATATTAATAAGTAGCATGATATTGTAAGTCTGAATGTCCAATTTTATTTATTTAAAAAAAATATCCAATTTTATTTTCAGAGGCGATCATTAAAAAAAAACAGAAGACACCTTATTATTCAAGTTGACATAAAAATTTTGTCTGATTCGTTCTACGACTTCCATTTTAAATTGTGTTATATACAGTATAAATGTGTTTTTTTTATTTATTAAATAAAACAGTGACAAAAACCTTACACTTAAAAATATATTTAATAAACTGAAAAAAGTATAAACAAGTGAAATCAAATGCCAACGGAATGTGGTATAAAAATTTGGCATTTAAATTTTTTACTATTAATTTTCAATTTAGAAGTATTAATTGTACTTCTAATAAATCTAATTTCAGTTATATAACTAGTACGTATGAACGCCCATTACCATGATGCAATGAAAATTTAGGATAATGCCGGTTTCTCCGCAAATAAAATAATAAAAATTGAAGACATTTTTTACCATTTAATTCAGTCCATATTATTGACATACAGGGGATACGTTTATAATACTGAAGTTCATTGGAATGTAGAAGGTTAAAAACATTTCTGGTATTTAAGTTATCATATTAAAATCAGTAAACTGAAGATAAATCGAAATTTTAAGATAAGCGTTGACAATTAAGTATAACATAAAAATAGCAAATACGTAATCATTGTTGAATTATAGATATGGCAACAAATACAAAACATTCGGTGATGAAATATTTTTTATTTTGAATTAAAAAAGTAATCATTCAATTGAAGTATATCCAGCAAACTTTTTTTTAAAACTGAAAATACTGCAACCGTCGCCTATAGTTTTGCTTTAAAAAAAATGTTAACGTTATTATCCTATGAAAATCTGCAGCGTCAATTTTATGTTACATCATCATTTAGTATGTACAAAAAAAATAAAATATAACAGAAATACGTGAAAATAATCTATAACAGTAATGTGATATTAAAATTTATACCCAATTAATATAACATGGTTCCCAGCACCTTATGAGCATTAACTTTAGTTTATTGTAAATTACTTAATACCTAGTTTAAATATTATATTTTTTTATAAATATATATGTCTATTAATGTATATATATGTCTATTAATGTATATATATGTAAGTATTGTTAAAATGATATACTGTGATATCTGCCACTAATACGACGTTAAAAATGTTCACATCAAAATGAAAGAATAATTACACGCGATGTCAACTTCTTAATAAACATAGGTACATGTTTTTATGTAGCCAAACTAAACGACATATTCACACAACACAGTTCTTCCTCATATCTGCTATGGCCACAGTGCAGAAAAATATATCGAGTGCAGTATTCTTTTGAAGTTATTTTCATCCGCAGCATGATTTTTTCATTGCGTATAATACTATTTCGAAATCAGGACATCTTATCGAATGCCTCATTCGCGCAACCTTGAACATGAATGGTATTACAAAGTGTAAAAAAATATTCTTAACTGATATTAATATTGATTCAGATGTCATCTTACGTGTACAAATTGTGTTTTTTTATGGCGTTATATAATTAAAATGCTGATATTGAAAAATATTTGCTGTTCATTAACCGCAGGGTGAAGACATTTTAAGAAAAAATATATCAATACTGCGGACCGATATTACCCGTTATCATTTAGCTTCTCTAGATACTGAAAAAGGTGTTTTATATTGTGTATACTGCGGGTGAATGTCGTATACCGAAACCGAACAATGAACGAACGATCAATTGACTATACAGAATTAAAAATTTCCCTTTGAAAATAACACAAGTAAATATTAATTTAATAAATAAGTAATCCAAATCTATTTAATACTTATATATTTCATTGATATTGCATTTCACTAAATTTCTATTGAGATTATAGTAGAGATCTTTTATCTATCAATCTGGTGAAAATATTATTGTAGATGAGAACTTTCTTCATTCCATATTTGATATATTTACAAGACTTCTTTTTAATTGATTTTTCACAAAAAAATAAACAAAAGGAAAAATCTCTACCAAATGATACATTTTGAATACAAATTTGCAACATCTAAAAAAATGTTTCAATTCAAATACAACTTTCATATCCATGCGAACAATGAAATACTTACAACCAGGCATTTTATCAAACATAATAACATTATTATTTATAAATTAAAAATTGTTTATTATAGGCATGTTAGTACGGATATGTAGAAAAAATGGGAAAATGCTATCACAGCACAAGAAGTAAGGTGGAGGAAGGCTCAGAGCCTAAATTTTGTCGGTTGACGTTTCCTAGACTGTGTCAATGTTGATTTATGGAATTCATACGATAAATATGTTACACCAGTAGAATCACTGATCTCAACATTAGAAAGAAAGCTTAAAAGTACTTAAGCATGTAAAAATCATATCGGTGTTGTAAAAATCTTAGGTTGAAACCATCTGCATTAAACTAGAAATATTGTGAAATCTATATTGGCAGAATGAAATAATACACAATAAATCCTTAATATACAGTATCCGTTTTCTTTTTAACATAATCCCATTTGCTTAATGATGATCACTTTTAATAGCTACCGATGCATTAAATTTAGTACGAGACATAGCAATAACATATGTTAAATATAACAATATACAAAAAAAAAAACTGAATCATTTTTTACATGATAGGAATTAATAAAATATAGTCACGTGTGTTTTATGTAAATAATGCAATGTAAAAAAAACTAGCCACTCAACCACACTTGAAAATTAGCAGTACTAGAATTTAAATCTAGATAAACTAAAATTTCCCAATTGCTGTAACTTTACGCACATGGACATCCAAAAATCCTTGACGTTTGTACTGGCAATATGACAAAATTTGTAGGCATTAAACTTCATGAGTTAGGTACATACATATTTTGTCATAATAAAAAGCTCAAGCGATTACTATTGTTGAAATTATGAATTTTTGAATGATTATAGATTATTATAACATAGAAAATATGTTTTTTTCTTTTGCAGTTATGCAGATAAAGACACCGTTAGGTTACTTAGATGTTTTAACCCTGTATATTATAAACACCAAAAACCTTATTGACTATAACTATACATTCGAGTCCGTTACACACTATGATTTTAGACATTTCAGGCATTTATTTACAATCAATTTAATTACGAGTTATTGTATTATTAGACACCAAACATTGAATGCCTTTTTTAAATTAAAAGATTCCAATAGTATAATTTTCTGTGTAAATTACCTATGCCGTTTTTGCATAAAAAAAAATGAAGTACACCTTTGCTAATAGGAAAATACTGCTTTGACAGCGGCGAGAGTGGTAGTTTCTAAAATTTGAATATTTAAAGGAATGGAGAATGGAATCGCTCATACGAAAAAGGAAGCGAGACAAAACTTAAGAGTTATTTAACGGCCTCCTCTGTCTAACAAACTTTAAAAGTACAGTCGTTGATATTACGGTTATCGATATTATTACAAATACTAATTCCAAAACGACGAAACATATGATATGATGCAATCGTCTATATCTGAAAAATTTATTTCACGTATTAAAAATATGATTGGCCACGGAGCGTGCATAACGTCAAAACGCACACATTGATTTTCACCAATGGCAAAATTATCCTAATCACGTACAAAATTTTTATCAAATAATATGAATTTTTAAAAAATGAAGACACAGAACACCATTTCTAATGAAATATGTAATCTCACAGATTATTTCTTCCCACCAAAGGCAAACAATGGTATTACATAATTGAGTGTAACATTACTCGTGTTATATTAAAATTCATTTATCGTAAATACTAGCGAAATACTATGCAGTGGCTCCAGTACGTATCTCTTGAAAATGACTTTAATAATTTTATTTCGTCACATGATATTTTAGACGCTCTATGGAGTGCCAGAATCTAGCTATATTATTAACAATTTAATATTTCTCAAGACATCACTAACCCACCGACACTCGACAGTATAAATATTTATTAAAATTTATCTTTAAAAATCACCATTAATTGAATATCAAAATATACATTACTTATAATAGTTTTGAAAATTATAAAAAAGAAAATACAAACTTAAAATATTTATACAAAAAAAGTAATTGAAGTGCTGTGGGTTTAAATATTTTATTGTAATTTAGAGGCCATTACAAATGCACGCACGTCATGTTATCATCGGTTGGCACAGTAAATACATATTTGTTGATATTAGGAATTTTAGTACGCGTGTTGAATCATATAGCATTCATCGTTGGCAACAATTGTCGATAATTGATTTTGCATTACTCAATCACTTAAGTACGTAAAATGTGACACAGTATATCCGGAGATTTAAAATAATTAGCGAGCGATCCAATAAGTGACAGGTTTCTAATCTATACCCTTGCAAATATCGATACAGTTTCTTTTTGGTAATTCGCTAATGAGCCTGAATATTACTTTTATTTCTCTAATAAAAAGTGAGTTTAGATTGGGCAACAAGAAGGGAGATCATCAGGTCATCTGCAATATGTACATTTAATTATTTATTGCATTTCTAGATCAGGAGCTAAAAAAAACACCACAATATGTACTGAAGAAATTATTGCCAACACAAGTCTTAAATAATTGTTTTGAATGTAAATCACGTCTCACCGCGTGGAGCAGACTCAGACTGTTCAGTCTATCCACAGTATCGGCTTGTATCATTTAAACTGCGCCTGAAAGAACGGCTGCATATTGTTTTGCTGGTTCTGTCCGGGGAACTGTCCGAAGCCAGACAACATTGAACTGTTTGCGTTGACATTTCCCAAAGGCGAGTTTAAATTGCCATTATTGTTATTGTTATTGAACACCATTGGATTGTTCGGGAACGTGTTGGTGTTGCTGGTGGCCGTCGAGCTGAAGGATACGTTGTTATGATTCATCGGTTGAGTCTGATGATACATCTGTCCGTTGGAATCGTGAACGGGACTCGTGGGAGTGCTTTTCAACTGGTTCATGGAGGGAGCGGGTCCCGGTTTTTGCCCTTTGACCCCGAACAGATCGTCGAGGTTTATATTAACTTTTCCGCTGTCTTGCCACGTCGCTCCGACAGGAACCGGTTTGCTGTTCGCTGACAGTGATGAAGTCAGATTGTTTTGAGAGTTGACATTGCTCGGGTTTAACGACACGGGCTGCAGGGTGACTCCTCCGCTGATAACATCTGGGATAAAACAATATAGGAATAGTTAATTTAGTGACTTAATTCAAACATACATTGTTACAAATAGTCAGTCGTTTGGTTAAATGTATTGATGGCAATTATTCTATGCTTATGATTATTACAAAAGTTACCATACAAGATAAAAATCAATTTGATATAAAAAAAACACACTATGATCATTTATGATAAATTCTTGTACAAAAAAAAATTTTCAAACTTCGCAATCTACGTTATTTTTACCATTAATTGAAAAACAGTCAAGTTCATTCTTTTTGGATATTCAATACATATAAGTTTAAGAAAAAACACAATATTCCTTTGTACTTAATTTCCATTTTTATTTATCAAGATCAGGACCGGTTTTGCTCGTGGCGAGCGTTGTCAAATGCTGTGTTTTTTATAAGCTTTTTCTTAACTTGCTCTGTTAGTCGCCAAGATGTGGCCATCCTGTCGAGATTTTTGAAATGTCAAAATTTAACGCAAACGTCAGTAGTTTTGAAATGATCTCACGCCTTTACGAAAGCATTAATCGGTCTCAATACAATTTAATATTATAGCCCTATATTTCTATTATAAGATTATGCTTTAAAACGATAAGGTATTATGGAATATAAGTGCAGGATATCGAATCTTTAACTGTCGATTGAACATCAAAAATGCAGTGACATGTGTCGATAAAACCCCTCAGAAGTCACTCGACGGATTGCGAATCTTAAGTTTAGATTGTACTAAATTAAGTGAAAAGCACCGCGTAAAGCCGATGTTCTTGCCAAAATTAATAGATTACGTCATTTTCAGTTAAATAATAATAAAGAATATGTAATATTAAGTAATACTATACTATGGATCCACTCATGAATTAGCCAAAATCTCAGACGCAGAGCTTTATGCGACTGTTCCGAGCCCTAAGTAAAAATTCAAGTTGGAAAGTCAGGGCACTTTTAAGTCCTACAATGAATTCATTTCAAAAAAATATTTGAACATAATATTAATTGTATATTGATATGAATTGAGCATGATATTTACATACGCAACGACTAAAAAGCATAAAATAAATAATAATAAAAATATTTTTAAAAATAAGCTTTCATTTAAGTGTACTAAAAAGATAAAAATAATTCCGATATCTATTCCCTCGTCTGAGCAACATCCTGACCAAATGACACTCTTCAGCACAGTAAGTCGGATCGTTGACTCTCCAGAGAATTGGGAAACAAACCATCTCTCACATTCTACTATCGCTAGTAGTCGACTGTAGATTAGAGTTATCAATTTCGGAATAATTGTCTCATATGACTAAAAGTAAAAGTGCGCAGCGAAAATATTTATTTATATTGTAACTTACTTAAACTTACTGTAACGTACTTAAACAAGCTTTGTGAAAGGAATATTGTCTGAGGATGCCCCTGAAAGAGGCGCAACACGTGTCACAGTTTGTAGCACAATACGTGGAATAATCTCAGTTATTTTAAATTTTATATTGTAAATTAGGTTTAAGATATATATTTTCGCCTGGTTTAAATTTATATGATATTATATTGTACAATAAGTTTTAGAAACACATTTTCGTTACCTTGTGATCAATTATAAAATAAATAAAACAACCTGTTGATCTAAATCCAGCATTTATTAAAGCAAGAATAACATAACAGTTTTTTCAATTGTGTGACAGTTATACATTTGGATTCAACATTGCTATAATGGGCTAGTTATTATTTTTAATGTAAGTTTTATGAACTTCTGGTAAAGCGGTGGGGCAGTATTTGATATAATCATAATAATATTGAGAAAAGTTTTTTTGCTTTAAATTAATTCTTGCTGTAAGAAAATAAATGCAAAATGGCAAAGAAATAATACAAGCGTTCCTTAACAGTCGATACATTATTTAACACCACATATATTTTGCAGAATTACTTATTCTAAACTCTTCAAGAAAGACTCTTCGAATCCACCTTCACTCAAATAATTATCGAGCAAGCACAAAACACTACGAGCCAACATATCAGTTTCGGAAATGGATCCTTCGGCTGGTTTCAAATTCTGAGAAAGGGACGCCAGGAGCCACTGTCTCGCTTCAATCAATTGCTCCAGACATGTAACTTTGAGGACGTCACTGGGTGCGCATAGTATTGCGGCGGCCACGATCGTCATTGCCGCCGTGCGTATTTTAGCATCAGAATTATATTTCAGACTCCAGGCCATATCGAGGGCTTCCCGACTAAATTTTGAAGCGTCAGGACAATTTTTGCTCGCAATCAGTACAATCGATATGACAGCTAAATACCTTTGCAAAAGTATGTTATCGCTGTCTTTAACGATGCAATGCCCGCTGATTGACAACTGCCTCTTGCCGAAGCCGTAAAGAAGAGGATAAAAGAAGCTGCATGCGACTTTTGAAAACAAGTTTTTAGTTGCACTCGCAAAAGGATGCTTTCTTTTTGAATGAAAGTATCTAGTTTTTGAATGTAAACGCTGTCGGATTATTCTTTCTGATATTTTAAGTTTTTCTTCATTGGATATCTCCTCAGAGTCAGGTACGACTTTAATGACGGGTCTCAAAATTGGAGATTCGTTTTCTTTGATAGGCTTGGTGGCCGTCTGGAATGCAGTATCTGTGTTACTCAATCTAGCTGCCGCTTCAGCTAATACGTCAAGAAACAAAAGACGAGTAGAGATTGAAAACTTCCCAATGGGCATGTGAAACTCTCGGCACAGATGCTCCGCGCAGGAAGCGGGGAAAACGCACACTATTGCTACGCACGCCTGCATACGTTTACTATCATAATCGTCCATGGCAAATTTCTTTTCTAAATGTAATAGGACATTCAACAATTCAATGGCGAACTCTTCGTCGTCATCGGCCAACTGCCTAGTTATCAATTCCTCGGCAACGTCTACACACTCGATGAAATGCTCATGATCTGACGACTCGATGAGACCGTCGCGTAAGTCTCTGAGATACAAAGGTTTCTTCTTGGCCGCTTCAGGGGTGTCAGTGCTCATATCGTAGGGCTCTAAATCATCATCTGAATCTAACTCCATGCTGTCAATAATTCTAAGCCCTCTGTCCAAGGGAATATCATTCTTGAAATCGATCGGTTTAATTTTAATGGAAGGTTTAATCGCAATGTCGGCGTATATTTTGTTTTTGGGCAATTGCACAGTCGTTATTTTTGGTTGAGAATCCTTTTCGAATAATGAATCGCCCATATTTTGTAGAATCGACAAACCGTCTGCATATGTAATGTTGCTCTCTTGCGGAATCGGTTTAAAATTGACATCCAGAGCGCATTTACTGCTCAGTTGAATCAGCATTTGGTTTAAACTTTCTCCTACATTTCCTAATTCTGAATAGTCAAATTTTAGATTGGGCCTCTCTTTATAATCGGGTTCACACATGGCGAGAGTGTTGAGCGAGATCTCTACGGTGGTCATGCCCAAGCATCTGATTAGAGGGTTTATAGACTCCAAGTGCATCGGCATAGCATCAAATAAAATTCTTTTTATATTTGCAATATACGATAGCGGTATTTTACATTTTGTAACATGCGTCAAATATGTTATCGACAATAATAAACCTTGCGATAAAAACACTCTTCGATCGAAGTCATCGTACAACAGTCCGGCCTTGGCGCACCACGCTCCCGCCAACCTAAATGCCAAATCAGATAATACATTGTTTTGCAAAAGTTGATTTTCTTTGATGCTCAGCGCTAGATAGAGCATGAGGTTTTCCAAGACCAACGTTTTCTCGCTTGAAAAACTTGTCATTACAGGTATTTTTGTGCAAAGAATAAATTCCCAGTCCTTACTGTTGTTGACCGCGTTTCCCAAGATATTACTCAAGGGAAAATCAGAATTTGTTTTGCGGCAGTAATCGATAGGAATGTTTTGCATCAACATTACTGAGAATGCGTCTATGGCAGAGCGTGACAGATTCTCAATGACGTTTTGAATCAAACGTTTTCTCAAATAAGAGCAAACTTCCGAAGGCTTTGCCATAGTCCAGGAGACTAAAATTTCAATCAAGTCTTTGATGGATTGAGATTGACATCCGTCGTTGAAAATGATGATGATTTTACTGAGGAAATAAGATAAAAATTTGAGACTGTACTTAGTGTCAACATAAAAGCAACTGTCTGCCATAAAATCGACGGCTCTTATGAAATGAAACACGAGATATCTACAATATTTCTCCATCACAAACTCTTTTGGTATATTTCTCTCTGATCTGTTAGCCACTCTTTGAGGTATCGACACAATCAACTGAACGAATTGCTGCCATTGATTAAATAAAATGGCCGATTTATTTGCATCTATTTCTGCATCTGCTTCAATAAACGAAACATTAACTAAAGCGACGAGCAGAGAGTCACTTCTGATATACTTTTCCAACAAATAAATAAGAGCACCAATCTTCTTTTTATCACCGGATTTCAATTGCCTAGTGATGGCTGAGAGAGATTCAAAACTAAATTCAAAACAATCTTCAACCAAAAATAGACTGAGTACAGTATTGTTAAATATTCCGTTTTGTAGAGGCCAATTTTCGTGAAACTTTTCCATAACCATATCAAAAATATTGGGCAGGGACACTTCCGCAAATTCCGGCCATTCGATATCTGATTTATCTAGCTGGCAAAGCTTTTCGCGTGTCACCGGCCCCGGAAATAAATCTGTCAGGTGTTCAATTTGGTTGCAGATAATCTCAAAATCTCTATGAGATTTCGGGTTTTCGTATTTCTGAAGTGTCGCCAACACTCTCGATGTGGTTTCTGTGAGGGTCTTCAATATATCATTGCTGGCGTTCTGCTGCTGAATACCACTGACGTTGTCCATTTTGCGGTCACCGGTTTCTCCTGAAATCCCAATAGTATTCACTGTGTTCCGGAAGTCATTTGTAATGCACACTTAAACACTCATAACTACTTTAGCTACAATATATTGTATAATAGTTATACCATGCAGTTATAGAATTTACACGTCATAAAAATTGATAGCACAAGTATTAATGACGCATCACCATAGATATTTTTTGATATACTAATTTTTACAAAGAATGTATTTATGTATCATCAAAAGAGATTTATAGTTTTGTTTGAAATTAATCAGACTAAGGAAAATTTTCAGAGCGTTAAAACCCCAAAAAATTGTATTGCCGCGATGCTGTTTACAAGACAATGTTGAATTTAATGTGAAGGTCAATGTTTTTGAAATCTAGGAAAAATATTATGTAAAATATGATAAACTTTTAGTCTCACCTCCCATCGGATCTAGTGTCAACGAAGACATCTGGTTAAGTAGCTGTGGCTGCCCCTGCATCGTGTGAAGAGGATCAGAAGAAATGTTCAAACTCAAGTCGAGGAGACCGGATGATGGCATAGATGTCTGAGAGGGTAACGGAGGTGACGTGCCTCCAAGTAAGTCTATTGATGCCAATGCTTGGTTAACTGAACCACCTGAAAGACACAGATATGCAATATTGTACATATATATATGTTACGCCGAATCGGTGAAACTGCCTATTTCACGTATTCGGCAGAGATTTTGCCGAATGCGTGAAATAGACAACGGGCTTGCTTATTTCACGCATTCGACGAAATTCTCTGCCGACTGCGTGAATTCGCCAGGGAGTAATAACTACTGTCGGAGTAATAACTATGGTCAGTGTATAATTTTTTTAACTGTCAACATGACAGTTGAACAAATAATTTTGACACATAAGTCAAATTTAGTGCAGAATGATTGATTTAAACACATTCACAACTTGATAAAATGAATCAATGCTTATTTGATTTGATTTATAAATGAAATACATATATTTTTCGCGGTATTAAGAATCGATTGGCCAGCACTGTAGGTAATCCCGGAATTAATTTCGTTTTTCATAGTAAAACTTAAACTGAATTTCTCAATTATTTATTATAATTTTTTATAAAATGTTTTTCAGTGTTATCAACGAATCTTTGCCATCTATTAACTAGATCTAAAATTCCTATTAAAAAATAAATCACTACTCTAAGGCAGTGCTCCGCAACCTTTTCTCACATACGACACACCAAATTGTTTCCTAGAATTCTGCGGCACACCAAAAGCAAAAATATATTGGTATTAAATTGATACACAAATTTTACAATAAATTTTAGTTTTTTATTTAAAATGTATACACACATAAAACTGTAATATATTTACTTTTATGCAATCTTAATAATTATTATAAAATAATAACTAATTAATGTGATACCCTGCGCTTGTTTCAATGAAAACAAAGGTTTTATATTCGGCTCGATATTTGACAACACAACCCGAAGTTCTAGGTCAAAATATTTTTTCATTATGTATTTGACCGCGGCACACCTGTATCTGGCTCACGGCACACCAGTGTGCCGTGGCTCACCGGTTGCGGAGCACTGCTCTAAGGGAAGGCATTTGATAGTCCGCACAGACTCTCTTTGTGGAGGATACTGGATGCCTACGGGATTCCGCCAAAGATTGTGGCCATTATCAAATCCCTACATGAGAATAGTGCATGTTGTGTGAGAATCGGTGACTCAAATACCGAATCGTTCAGGGTCACAACCGGAGTGAGACAGGGGTGCGTTCTTGCACCGTTCCTGTTTATTATTATCTTTGACTTCATACTTCGCTGGTCAATTCCGCCTGATCAAGGTGTAGCTGTTGGTCCCGGTCTGAAGCTGTGTGACCTTGAATATGCCGATGATGCTGTCATCTTCGATAAATCCATTGAGGGCATCCAGGAGACTATTGATTGGTTAGGAACTAACTCAGGTCGCATTGGTCTAAAAATTAATACTAGGACAGATACTAGGACAGATCATTGAGAGGGTCGACAGCTTCAGATACCATGGCGTACATATCCCCAAAGACGGTAGTACAAAAAACGAGCTCGCCATTCGTTTAGGAATGGCTGGAGCCACATTCAACTCAATGCGGACTGTCTGGGAAACACAGATGTACTTGATTAAAACCAAATGCCACTTGTTCAACGCTTGCATTTTGCGGGTAATGCTTTACGGTTGCGAATCATGGCACCTGACGAAGACTCAGAAAAACTGTATACTGGGCTTCGAGAACAGATGCTTGCGTCGGATAATGGGGGTGAGGTGGTTTGATTTTGTGAGGAATTCAGAGATAACGGAGCGTACAAGACTGCGTCTTGTCACGTCAGTGGTTATGGAGAGACGTTGGAACTGGCTGGGTAACGTGCTGCGGATGCCTCCGGAAAGCCTCAATCCTGCCTGCCTCTTCTTTCAACCGGTGGGATTCCGGCGTCCTGGACGTCCGTCGGGTACTATCAATAGGATGTACTCGGCGGAACTGAGGGATGCTGGCATGTCATGGAAGGAAGCAAAGCTATTGGCGGGAGACAGGGAAACATGGAGGTGCCGCGTGGCGGCCATATGCTCCATATAGGGAGCGAACATGGCCAAAGAAGAAGAAGGGTTAAAATCTTCCCTTTGATCTTTGTTTTTGTACTAAAAAGAAGCTGGGGTTTTTTTGCAAAACGAATGTTTAAATTGGGTCAAAACAACACTTTACCACTTGTATTGGCGTGTCCAACAAAAGCGCTGCTGAAATCTGCAAATTCATCAACAATTGGTGCACTACTTGGAGGGTCCAATATTGAAGAAGTGCGAGACAACAAGGGCGGGGAAACATTTCCAAAGGCATTTGAGAAATTCCCAAATTCTTGACTCAACTTCCGAGCGGGAGGTTCGTCACATCTGAAATGTTTTATGTTATTTTTTAATTCTGCTAGTGCATAATAATGGAAAAATTCATAAAACTAAAGAATATTTAATGAGAAAAATTTACTAGCTTTTTAATTTATTTAATAATTCAGAACATGTTTATTGTTTCCTGCATTACATAATAACACAGAAATCGAATATGCTAGCAAAAAAGAGAGAAATTTGATAATTTTCTATGATTTGTAATAACAATACATTTCTCGATAACAAAAATTTTGACGCAGAAGTGCATAAGTGTATCGACATATATTTAATTTAACAAAACAGAAAATAAAATCAATTACCGAGGATTAAAATCATCTTCTCTTGGAGTTGGTGAGGGTGGTGAACATGTTTGAAACAAATCCGGAGATGAGTTATCTGCTGGTGAAGTTGCGTCATTTAATCCTTTGCCATATTGAGAGGCAGCACCTGAAAATTACAATTATTGCTGCATCATTGATTCAAAAGTGCAATCTAAAAAATAGAAAATTTTGACAATCCAACATGTCAGTTTCACACACTGAACACAATGTTACAGAATTTAATGTTTTTTGATTTATAACTATCAATATGAAACTAATGGACTTTTTTTTTAATTATGGAAGTTTTTCTACGATAACTGCTTGTTACTCAACCTCTTTTTTTTCGAAGATAGATTTCGGGATAGAATGAGAAGGCTAGAACAGGAGGCAGCCGCTGCTCTATGACATAAAAACGCCTACAACTGTATTATGTATGTAATTATTTGAAATAATCCTTAAAAGTCAAATAAAAATATCAACTTCTATCATCTAACTCAGGGTTTCTCAACCAGGAGCCATGTGGCTCCCCAGGGGGCCACAAAGATTTTTTTTCGATTTGGGGAGCCACAGCGAAATATTCAAATTTCCAGGATTTGAAATCCCCGGAAGAGCTATAAAAAAAAGGTCCCACGCTGATAAAATTTCTTGAAATAAGAATTTTTATGGGACAAAAGAATGATATGGAGGGGGCCACAGAAAAATAAAGACACTCAAAAGGGGACACAGGCCCAAAAGGGTCGAGAAACACTGATCTAACTAACAAAAAGAACCACTGAAATGACTGGCATTTATAAAAAAAATGGTAAACATATAATTATTTTCCATTTTCCATGCCAAAATTGTTTCTAACAATAAATCGTCGGCTGTCACATTGACGGGGGGCGGACGGTCAAGTGTTAAAATAGAGAAAATCTTTCAAAATAAGGAAGACTTAAATTTCACGCATAGCATGTACCTTAGTTGTATTTTTTTATGAAAACTAGAAAATTTGACAAACCTAGATCAATCTTTTTTATGCCTCTCACTGGTGCATTTGAAGATCTGGCTGGTGATCTACCGATGGAGACATTTACTTTAGCAGCGGAGCCACTATTCGAATTTGCACTAGAAGTTTTTGGAACTGGTACGTCAGCATCTTTGTTACTTCTCGTTGGGGCTGTATCAATTGCGTCTCTGTATGCCTCTACTCTGTAACATTAATATTGTATTCGCTATAAATATGTTGTAGCATCAATCTTCATGTTTATTATACACACCAAGGAATTTTTTGATAAATATTTTCTAGAAATAAATTGGTGCTGAAAGTACCTCACACCTCAGGGATAATTGAAGGTAATCGAATTCATTTCATGCGTAAATTTTGCCGAAATCAAATTTCAATGAAGCACATATGTTGATGGAGAATCAGTGACAAAGCATTTGCACTCTTATAAACGTTATCGGTTATTATTGCTGTTAAATGAGAATTGAAAACGGAAGGACATTTAATGATAACTAACTGTAAGCCCGTTGCCCACCAACGTGAGATTTTTGTTGCATTTTTAAGTAGTCAGAAAATTTACTGGCGTGAAAAATAAATTACAAACCTATTTATTGAATAAGCCAGAAATTCTGATAGTAAAAGAAATATATCTCGGGGCATATATCGACAGCCCTGCCCTGCAGTATTTAAATTATTTAATTTTTGGAATAATGTTTAAGTTTGCTAACAACCATTTTTCGTAGTAGCAGAAATTTCGTAAATTATTGAATTTTTAGAATAATGTTTAAGTTTGCTAACAACCATTTTTCGTAGTAGCAGCAATTTCGTAAATAATGTAATTTTTGGAATAATGTTTAAGTTTGCTAACAACCATTTTTCGTAGTAGCAGAAATTTCGATAATTATTTAATTTTTGGAATAATGTTTAAGTTTGCTAACCATTTTTCATAGTAGCAGAAATTTCGTAAATTATTGAATTTTTGGAATATAATGTTTAAGTTTGCTAACATCCATTTTTCGTAGTAGCAGAGATTTCGATAATTATTTAATTTTTGGAATAATGTTTAAGTTTGCTAACAATCATTTTTCGTAGTAGCAGAAATTTCGTAAATTATTGAATTTTTGGAATAATGTTTAAGTTTGCTAACAATCGCTTTATTTTTAATTTAATGTAATTTAATTCAATTATTAAATTTTTGGAATAATGTTAATGTTTAATTATGTAGTTAGCTCAGTTGATAGAGAGCTCGGCTAGTAATTCAGAGATCAACGGTTCAATCCTTGATTGACGGTGGTGATATTTTGTATGGGATTTTCAGAGATTTTTAATGACAACAAATTTGTTTCATCAAATAACAGTATATGACGTCATCGAAAAGGTAGGAATAAAAAATGGCGACATCAAGGCTGGGGAGGGGGAGTGGGAGAGGAAATCGAGGAAAATCATAAATAACAGTGTATTGGAAAAATATGTCTTTAGTATGAATAAAAAAATGGATATAGCGGGGCTGGGGAAGAGGGGGAGGGGAAATCGAGGACATCCTTCATACACTCAGACAAACAAACAAACGGACCTTATTGACTATTAATATATAGATAAAAGGAAGCACAAAATTGATTTCAACTGGAGAATTGGCAGATCAGTTTAAATCATTTTTGTTGGGATAAAGATTCAAGGTATAAAATTCAAAATTAATTTAGAAAGACTACCAATACATTAATTGTTTTACATAAGGAAAAAAGGCCAAATATGGATTAAAATGATCACAATCAATTATGTAATTTGGCTTTCACTAAGTTATATTGAAGGAAAAAAAAAGGTTCTCACTTAGTTGAGGAAGATTGGTTACTACGATGATGAGGCATTTTTGTATCCCTCACTCCTTCATCTTCGGAATCTTCTCTCTCAGCATCGTACTGGTCCTCTTCACCAGTAAAATCAGACCCTAAAAATCCATTATACCAGTATAACATGCGTGAGATTTCAATAATTATGCTTCACGATTCAAATTGTGATTTAAAGAATTATTCTTTTTCTATTCAATCAAAAAGACACTACCTAAGTATGTTTAGACATTTACCATTGTATTTTTTTTTCGCATGTAATTCATGACTATGTTGTAAAAAAAATAATTAAATATCTATGCTTCAGAATAATTACCCCATTGAGTGGGAGTTCTTCTTGAAGAATCCCATGACTGATTATTGCTATAGTCTGGCCTTTCTATTCTTCCCCCCATTGCATCAGATGACATTCCTAAAAATTACAAATAAATCAAAATACCGAACACTATATTTTGTTTGTGTGAACATGAGATTTCAAAAACTTCTGCTCTTAAGTATGGATAAACTGTGTCATGTTTATAACATCAGAGACAGTGCTTTTTTTATGTATATAAACTGCAGCAACGAGTATAAATCGGCTAGCAGCACAATATATGGGCGGCCATTAAGAATATTTTTTTATCATTCAAACTCTTTTATTGATTTTCATGGTAGATTTTTTATTATATCATGTGACTGATGTGTATCTCTAACATATGTTGTATCATACTTGATTATTCATATAAAATGCTACATTCTCAATGGTAAAATCTTTTACAAGTGTGCACGACTGAGTTTTATTTCCCAAAACTAAGGAACAAACACTTGAAAATCGCAGAGAAAATGTTAAAAAGTGGCTTTTCCACTTGAAAACCCAGGACATTGTATCTTATAATACAAATATCTGAATGCTGTGCAGTGTCCGAGCCTGAGGGTTTATCGAGATTGTTAAAAATCTATAAATAATACCGTCCACTTTATTAATCTATTTCTCTGCAATTCTACAATGTTTTAGATGCATCTTATATTTATTCACAATTACAGAACGCTATTGGTGTTACCAACACAAAATAAATTTGACAGTTTTATCTGTTTCAAATTCTAGTTCTTAGTTCATACTTCAAAACGATGAAAATAATTATAACAATGCGTACCAATATATTTGTCCTTATTTTTCTTAGCCTTTTTCCTCTCATCGCGGAGTTTGTCATCGTCCTGAATAAAATCTATCAGTTCCCTCACTTTATGCCGTACATTAACACCCTGTAATAAAAATTATAAATCAAAACAATGAATTTGGATTGATGGAATCGTGTTTACCATAAACTGCTTCCAGTTCCATAGTACAAATTGAAAATGTAATTAATTTTTATTATACATCTTCAAGTGAAATAAAAAGATTCAATCAATGAATATTTTAGCTTTTAATTTATGCAAGTACAGGAAAAAAAATTAAACAGCATGTTTTGTGAAAACGACAACACAAGACCGCAGCATGAATGATAAAAAGGTAACTATTTAATTATATAACATTATAATGAACCCTTAAAAACATATCTAGGTTGATTAAGCATAATTTTCAAATTAGAGATACGAAAATGTAGATAGATTTCTCCTGAAAAATCGTATGTCAAATATTTCTCGATTAGTAACACTGTTTGATATAGTTAAATATATATATATTTATTTATTGTTAAAAATTAAAATTACAGTACATGACATAACAGCTGACGCCAATTCGTCATGCACTTGATAAATATAATAAGACAAAATATAAAATAAAAATACACAGTACATCAAGTTCAACATAAAAAATCAAGAAATATAATAGTGAAACTTATCAAACAGTTCACAAATACCATCACTAAAAATTTCCACTTCTCTAGGCAATGCGTTGATCAATCGAACGGCCCTTGGAACTGGTGACTCATACCTCCTAAGCGAGGTATAAGTTTTTAGAAATAAAAGTTTTTGCTCACAGTTTCGCCCAAGTAAGAATAAATTGGGAGCATGTAAATTAATAGTCATGAGAATTTCGGGATTATTAACTCGGCCCCGAAGAAGAAGAGAAAAATGCTTTAAGCTTGAATATATATATTATGAAAAGCAAATACCTGATCTTTCCCTCCTTCGTCGACATGTGAATAATGTTCTAAAGATCGCAGGTCATAAATGTGTTCTCGTGCAGACGTTACCACTCGTTCTGAACCATTTCGGACGAGGTAACTTAGTAAGAGAAGGCACTGTAAAAAAGATATGAATAAAAATAAAAAAAATCAAAATGAAAAAGATAACAAACAATACAATACAATTTAAGTATCTGTAGATGGTTTATTATTACTAGAATAGTAAAAAAAAATATGCACAGCAACCAGTTTGCATTAATTGACCTACCTTCCTATTTATTTATCATGTTTTATTTAATCAAGTGTTTGTCATTGCAATACAAATAAATAACTGTAACACATGAAAGACGTTAACACTTTGAGTGCCGGTTCAAATATATAACTGACATTGTGACAATGACTTTCCTTTAATTATTGTTTTTCACATTGAACATTAAAATTTAAAAATTATTTGATGCATTTTATTTAATAGATCTTTACTGCATTACCTTTTTCAAAATTGTTAAATTTTTAAAATCAATGTCAGACCATTTGTAGATGTTGGAGTTTCAGTTTTTTTGATTCCACTAGTGGGACAGCCACCATACGACGGGCTTTTGCGACGCATAAAGGCCCTAGGGCTTAGAGGACCCCAAATTTATGTGCGAAAAAAATATTTTAGCGAGAAATAAGATATGTTGATTCTACTTAATGAATTTGATAACATTTTACACAGTACCTAAGTAAAATATTCATTTGAAATACGTAGGATATTTTTTCTCACATATTTTTTTTAATGCAAAAATAAATGAGCTGAAACATATGTTGAAGCCAAAGGAGTTAGCACACCAAATAACAATGTTAAAACATGCGCTGAATTGATAAGTAACCAGCTGATTAGAATACAAAATAATAATTTTGTGAATAGTGATGGTACTTGATAATTAAGTGAACTCATTTGAACATAAATGCATTAAAATTACAATTAAGAATAAAATAGAAATAATAATAATTATACAAGTAACTGCTTTGTTGATTGCAGACAGGGGGCTTTCAACCACTTTTTACAATATAAAGAAACACTAAATTGATAAAATAAACATTTTTTATAACAAAATAAATGTCATACATAACATGAAAATAATATGACTAACACATAAAAAATTGATTGTTATTTTCTTCCGCATTTTAAAAAAGAATCTAGTTTCACTTGCATAGAAACTTCTACGTTTGACGACATGATGTAAACTTCAACGACGCAAACTTTAAATAAAAACGGGACAACTACATAGGCGGAATATTTCCCAAACAAATATGCACGAGAGTTTATTCAAAAATAGATTTGACATACTTTCAATGGTTTCGGCGGTAACTTTGTGGAAGTTCATTTTAATACAAAATTTTAATTAACTTTGATTATTCCACTAGTAAGTCTGTAGATGCCTCTGAAAGAGGCGAAACACGTGTCACAGTTAGTAATACAATACGTGGAATAATCAAAGTTAATTTAAATTTTGTATTAGATTTGACATATTGACCAACCAAATTTTTTAAATATATTCTACAAATCGTAGATGAATGGTGAGCGTTGTTGACGACTGTACAGAAAACAATAACAAAACAGACAAATATTGATACAGTGGGAAAATTATTGTTATTGTAGGATAATGTACTAATAATAATAAAAAAAACCATTTATATTTACTTTATAAGTTCGCCTCCATCTGAATTTATTATCTTGAAGCATTCGTCGCCAAAGCATAGACATAACTTCGGGGAAATGCTCATAAGTGAAAGTGGCCAGAGCCAATTCTTGCATCAGTTGACCGGTAGGTCCCCATGCTTCTTCGTTTGTTGCCTCTCGAACCTTCCCCTCCACTTCGGTGTAGTTCATTACCACGTTTGTCCTAAATATAATATAAAAATACAATTTTAATACAAATCATTATTCATTCAACCAACATTGATTTCCACAGCACAATCGACAAACATCTATTTATGAAGTATTTTTACTATTTCAAGCTTATAATGAAAAAACCTGTTGCGACGATGCAACGTTTTGGTAAAAAATATGTTAAAAACTATATTAATGGTTAACGCCTGTGTGGTTGAGTGGTCAACGTCGTTGGCTTCGGCTACGGAGGTCACGGGTCCGAATCCCAGTATGGGCAGTTTTATAAATTGATTTTTCAATTGATTTATGAATTTCTGTTCGAAGGCATGGATGTATGTGATGCGTTGAATTCCCCCCTCCCACCAATCCTATTATATGAACGGGACGTATCGAGAGCGATTAGCTAACCACTAGTCCTGTCCTAGTCCTATCCTTCTATTCCTACTCTCTTTGGCTAAAAATGAAGTTGAGCAACTGAGTAACAAGCAGTTCTTGTAGAAACGCTTCTGTTGAGATAAACCCCATTAAGAGTCCATATGCTCCACATTGGGAGCGGACATGGTAAAAAAAAAAACCTATAAAGAAAATATTTTATCAAAACGCTGGATTGGTGGTTATCACTGGATATTTTTAAGTATTAAAGCGCCTGTAAATGAATAAATGTAAATGAACGCCTGTGTGGTCGAGTGGTCAACGTTGTTGGCTTCGGCTACGGAGGGCCCGGGTTCAAATCCCGGTACGGACAGTTTTTATAAATTGATTTTTCAATCGATTTATGAATTTCTGTTCAAAGGCATGGGTGTATGTGATGTCTTGAATTCCCCCCTCTCACCCATCCTATCCTACGAACGGGGCGTATCGAGAGCGATTAGCTTACCACTAATCCTGTCCTAGCCCCTATCCTTCTATCCCTACTCTCTTTAGAAAAAAGAGAGGTTGAGCAACTGAGTAACAAGCAGTTCTCGTAGAAACACTTCTGTTGAGATAAACTCCATTAGGAGTCCATATGCTCCACATTGGGAGCGGACATGGTTTAAAAAAAAAAAAAAAAAAATGAATATCAATAATTGGACATGACCGGCGGCAATACTAATGACATTGCCAAAACTATGGACCGGCAACATCTCAGGCAATACTATTGGATGTGTCTGGGCAATGTGTGGCTGACTATAACATGTTATCAATGACTGGACATAGCCGATGGTTAAGTGAGCACACGTGAGTTGAGCTAAAACAATGACTGGCATAACAATATATATTGTTCTAAATTAATAATTTAAAAAAAAACAGAAAAGAAGAATGTCAATCTGGCCCTACACAAACACACACGAAGCAATAAATACCAAGAATTGGTTATTGATATTTATTTATTTATTAAACAGAATGTCGAAATTAGATTTTTATTTGGTTTATCTTGACTTGAGTATTTGTGAAATAAAATTTATCTAAAGAAAAAGAAAGTTGATACAATTACGAGGGAATAAAAATAGATTATTAAAACACTGACAATTAGTCTCCGATTTTTAGCAACTGGACACTGACATAGAAGTTTTTTTTTTAAAATATTTAGCATTACTGCTAATGCCAACACACCAAATATTTCAAAATTGAAAGAAGATCCTACAAGATAAATCTTTGATTTTAAATTAAAATTGAAAAAAAAATCTAAAATTTGACATTGACTTTATGGGGAATTGCACCCAGACCCGCCTGGTTACTAAAGCCAAGCTGATACCAACTAGGCCACAGTGGGTGACTGTACAAACATATGTGGTATTACAAAACAAAAGTGGTCATCTCCAGTTACTGACTTTTTTTGAGATTTTTGGTTGACATGACTGCTTATGTTGTTTTATATAATGATAATATTTATTTCAAACATGGCTATATTATCATTTTCTCCTACAAAATTGTGAACAAAGTATTTGATATTTTTCCTAGTCATCTCCATGGAGTATTTATTTACATGATTGTCATGTTTAAAAAAAATAACTCAATGTCTTTCAATGAACAACTATGATGGAAATGGCCACGTTTGTTTTGTAATGTCACATATTAAATTTGAATCGTTCAAACTATGTACATTCTCACAAATTTTGTCACTAACGACCCGGGTTTCGCCTTTCGGCATCTTCAGGCATTCAAGTGCACGGATGAACTTGAACTGACGCTTAGCAAATAAGCACCTTCACCTTCCAAGCCTACACCAAGCACCTTCAGTCGAAATCTTAAATGTCACATATATTAATCGTCAAGTGATTGAGAAGAAATAAAATGACATGACCTCATCAATTTATCTAACGGTTTTTTAATGGGGGTGAGTGAGTTGACAGATCTCAAACAGAAACAGATAAGCATAAAATATTTATTTTATTTATATTCTTTTTCGTGAACTTTAAAATGAAAGGCATGCACAAGTTAATAAATCGAGAAATTCAATAAAATCTCCATTCATGAACAGGCATTGTAAAATCTTCAAAGTGGTTGATGAATTAAGTCGGGTCACCGTATATATTTGCCTTCGTGTACAATTGGAATGATAATGATCAATCAAAGTAACTGTGGTTGCAACACCGATACTCAATACAGTAAGTCCCCCGACTGCGCATGTGTGAGATGTTACTATAATTCAACAAATTAATCAAGGTGTAATATGTACATTTAAATAGTGAACAACGAGACACATTTAGGCCTTGCCAATAAGAGGTATTGATGAACAATATGGCAAATCGTCAGCGCAATTTTGGAAAGAGTTTTACATTTAATAAATTGTTAAAGATATTGGTAACGTCTGGAGTATAATTTTAATATATACTATGAGGAATAGGCTCACTCCCCGATTGGTCAGGGATACTGTGCGAACTTAAGTTGAAATTTTTTTTAGCGACCTAGTCGAAATTGCCAAATGGCTGAACCTAAATGTAGAAGAGGTTTCGTTTATTTAATCAATGGCTTTGCATGCGTTTCTAAGAAGATAAGAATAAAAGAATGGGGTTGGAAAACAGCTGATAGTTAGCTAATCGTATTCACTAAACCCCATTTTAAGAATCGGCAAGTGGGTAGGCGGAGAAGGATGAATACATAACAGCCGTTTATTTAAATACAAATCTAAAAATCAATTGATAAATAAACGTATCAAGGTATCCATTCAAGGTTCAGAGTGTTAACTGTTCAGCAATGGGATAAACAGATGCTATGACCAATAGAAGCAAGTATAATTACTACCAAACGAAAATAAATCATGATCTACTCATTTCGCCAGAATAATTTGCTGAATCACACGCTAGACTTAATATAGTATATAATTCATTAGAAATATGATTTTTTACTTGTATGATAATAATTGAGTTTATTTCATAGTCCATAATATTAATATACATCATTAAATTTTTCTACTTTAGATTTGAAAAGGTTTTTCAGCTCATGTTATCAGCAGTGCTAATGAATGACGCAACGAGTTACCTGCTGATTACTCCTATCATGGATTTCTTGTACTGAAAATGTTGTTGTACAAATTGTTTATCTGAAATGCTTGTGGCTTAGTGGTTAATATATGTTTTATCAATAAGGAAAAATTAACCACATTAATTGGTTGGTAAGATACCTACCTGCATTTTAGAAGTTAAAGGTCTGTTACTGTACTGCCTTTATCAGAAAAAATGCCAACCTACATAATATTTTTCAACAAATTTTATAAAAGAATCTTAGAATAACCTGAATTAGAATTGTCATATCGGATAAATTATATTTAAATTAAACTAAATAAGTATAATTGAGTAAGTGTATACCGATATATTTACTACATCACTGGTTGGCAAATGGAGCCTCATATTAAAGTAACCTAAAAAGCTCGTGAATCATTAGCAAATGATCTACAATGCCAAATGTCACATTATTATTTCGTAAATGCTCTAGTTAAAAAAACACATTTGCCTCTAAAGAGAGTAAAGATTAATTGCACTTTGCCATGAGCAAGGCATATAGAGTGACCGCCAATGTTCCCTCCTAGCTGCGCGCGTGCGCAGCAGTCTGAAACCCCCGAGCACTCGTTCCGGGCTGGCGCGCACTCCAATACAACTATTCAAATTTAATTTTTTTAAATTGGAATAAAATTGACCGAAATAAATTAGAGATTGAACATTTAGATAAGTAAACTGGAATTAAATTATTATCTATTATCAGAACTAGAAATTGATCTGAATGAAATTTATACTATTAGGATAAGTTGTGAAAAATTAGAAAATTCTAAATAAGTTCATAAAATATGACAATAATTTTATTAATTAAACTTATTTATAAATTATCAGATGAAAATATTTTTTATTGTGAAAATCAAAACACTATTATTAAATCAAATATGACAAATTATGCAGCGCATTAGTTGGATTGGCCAGCGCAGCCTTTAAATTTTCCGCGCAGCTAAGCTCTCTTCATAGAGGGAGCATTGGTGACCGCCATTGAAAAAAGGTTGCTGACCAGTCTCCACACATATTGTATATTTACACCCTATAAATAATTCTCTCATTTCTCGTTACTGTAGAGTAGATTGAAAAAAGGAAAACGAATAATAAAGATTGCAATTGAATGTCGGCTACTTGCGCAGAAAGGGACATTTTCAATAATTGCGTTAACAATATATTTTATTAAATATCTTATTTTTAATGATGGTAAAATGTTTTGATACCACAGGGCATACAGCATGTACCCCTCTACTATTCAACAGCATACAGAAAACTTCATATTTGCCGTATAGAATATGAGTTAATTTATAACAAGGATGCCCAACCGGTCGATCGCTATACGAGATTTGGTTGATTCCGAAAAATATTACTTTCTTGTTCCCTCCAAAAAAAGATACATTTTTAAAAATTAATATATAAAAAAAATATGAAAGTACTAAAACTGAATTATTTTTTTAAGCAAATATATAATGATACTCGCAAAATAAACATTTTTATGTTTGAAGGGAAACGTGTCCTAAATATTTTTTCTTATAAGAATCATGTTAGGAGCCAATTTCGAGAAAATTTAGAATCGAAAAGTAGCTCCCAGCGAATAAAAGGTTGGGCAAACGTGATTTGAACTATTAATTCAGTTTGTTGTTTTTTATTGTTATATCTCTGAAATCGGTATGGATACCAAAATGAAGTTTCATTTGACATATTAGTATAGTGTTTTTACTGATATTTTGCGAAAAGTATTTGTTTACCCGATACCAATTTCTGATAATTTAGTATTTTCCTACAAAACTGGAATGATATTGGAATGGCAGTATTTAGTTCATTTTCGGGCAGAAAAAAAGTGGCATGATTTTAACCATATTTACCAAATATATATTATTTATTTAGAGCAGTGGTTTCCAACCTTCATGTTACTGCGCCTCCCTTTGAAGAAAAAAATATCTTCACGCCTCCCCATCCTATATTTCATATAGTAATAAAGACAAGTTTTAAAGGGTAAATAAATATTTTGGACTGTTCGCGCCTCCCAGGTTGGAAATAGCTGATTTAGAGTAATGTCACTATTCTAACAATTCAACAATATTTCATAGGATAAGAAGAATGCTAAGGACTTAGTTTCCAACGTTTTGTGCTAAAAATATCTTAAGTTGTTTTTTTTTGTTAAGTAATTACAATAATATTGATGGTTAAAAGTCAGCTACTTCTTGAGCATAAACGTCATAAGGAATAATTGTGAAATTCACAAAAGTTGAATACATACTGGATAACAAACAGTATTGATACAAATAAATTAATTAAATATAGCACACTTAAACTTCTGGCATACTTATCTTAAGTTTTTTTTCTTTTGCTGGAAGTCATAATTACAGGAATTATAAATATAATCTTACAGAAATAGTTGGGTAAAAGAATTTAGTTAATTATAAAAAGCAAAACGATCGGATAGACCGAGTATACACTGGAAAACAACTAGAATAACCTGATTTACCCCGACTTCGAGATGTTACACACCCATAGCCATTAAACATCGCCAACGAATACAAATTTCAACATTTATATTCTAAAACAACTAGTGCGTTCAATGGTTATAAAATAGTTATCATTCATCAAATTTGATGAAAGCGAAAGTCTTTAATTATGTCATATTTTCAACCCAGATGGAAACAGTTAAGCTATATTCCAAAAAGAAAACATGAACTATACTTACACTTTATCAGCGAGCTCCCGCACCTTCCACATGCTTATGAACTTATCCATTTTTAAAACAAAATAACAATCGCCCTTTGTGTATTTACTAAAAACATATATACGAAGGGTTAACTAACAATACCAATTCGACAGCGACCTGATGATTTGGCTTACATTATTGCAAAATGGCGTTGCAATAACCATAGATTAATGTTGTTATATTGCCAGCACCAATATAGTCATTCTTAATCAATCACTTTTATTTAGAAAATAGGTAGGTACTTATATTGTGACTGCTATTAATTTATCAATCACCTTTTAAATTCTCGTCGACATTTTCTTTAAGCATAGTTTATTTGCAATAAGATTTTTTTTGTTATTGACTAGTTAATGACAGATTTGATTGATTGATTTTTCCGATTCTGGTCAAGTAATAATAGGTAGGTATTATGTATAAATATGTCTTACAAATTTGTTACTTTGTTTTTTATTTATTCATTATGGTAACTCCGTCACCACCCTGTTCTTTGACGTATTTCTGAGATTTATAACAAAATTAATACTTCAACTATGTTATTGTTCATCATCTTTACTAGAAATATATCGTACGAATATACGACTGAAACAATATATTTTCCATAGAATTGATTATTTGTAATGCACGGTAACTGCATCAGCGCTATAAATTCTGCGATATCGAAATTTATTATTGACTGATCAACAAAACAAAGTGCCAATATGAATCGACGGAGGACAAACAATTTTACTTATGTCAGTTCGTGTGTTAAATACATGATATTTTTGTTGAATTTTATATTTTGGGTAAGTACTATGATTACATATTTATTTGGTTTACGCAATAAACGATTGTGAATAATACACCCCTTTTCTTTATTTATGACTGTTCTTCATGAGTCATTTCATTGTTGCAGCTATTTGGAGGACTGCTCATTGGAGTTGGGTTTTATGCATTTGTTGATAAATGGCAAGCTACAGGATCTGTAAAGGTATGTATCCACATCATATTTTATTAATGAACAGCAGGATATTTCATCACAGAATAATCACTCGTGCTTATGATTTTCAGTATTTGTTAAAAACATTTCTAAAATACATTGTGATCACTCGAAAAATTAACTATAAATAAATTAAAAAATAATCTTTAATGGAGACTGGGGACATTTTTAATTATAAGACATAGGTAAATTGTAATTGTATTAGTATATTCTTAAGTAAAACATTGCGATGAACTACAAAGGAGTTTAGTAAGCCATTGCTGACATTAAAAAGATATTCTTGAAAACAGGAGCAAGAAGAGAAGGGTAAATTTGTCTTACAGCGTGTCATGGACTATTTCGGCAAAAAACTTCTCAATGTAATCTAAAAAGGGCACCACGATTTAAAATCTTTTTTTGAGGACTTGATAATCGTGTTAAAATCACATTAATATGAAGATCACCGATAAATTATGCGAAATACGAAAAACATTTTAGTATGTAAACTTCGCAATCGTATATGAAATTTTCTGGTTTCGTTCCTTAACACATTGGTTACGGATGACTCGTATACGAGTCTTTTCGCCGGTCTGACTTACGCGTTGAAATATATACATCCAATGCGACAAATGTTTTAGATTCTCTACGCAGATGGCGTAACAAATGTTTGATGCATTATTTAAAAAATAAAATATTAAAATATATGCACAAATATTTTTTTTATTCGGTGATTTCGGCGATGAAAAATCAACAGACAGTTAAAATAAAACTTTAAAAAATAGGCCACCAAAATATAAGCAATTGTAGGCTAAAAATAGGCTTTTATGTTTTCTAATATTGTTTTAAAATAAAATAAACAGGAGTAAATGTTTATTTGACTTATTATTTATTACGCTTTCGATGAAATATATAATTATATGTCAAATACCCGATTTTCTATATTAAAAAATACAAAAGATGAGTATCGCTAATAAAAGCAGGCTAAAATATATAAAATATTATGTAACAAAGTGTTGCACAACTGTTGTCCAAATTATTTTTTTGAATGTCAAATAGTTTCAAAGTTATACTATTTTTTCAAAAGTACCTAATTTTTTGCAAAATTTCGCAAAAATGCCCCGATGCGAATGAGTTAATAAATCCTTGCCAGTTGGACAAAAATATTAATTTTTCGTTAAATAATTTTTACAAAGGGAGAAAAATAGACATACTATATACAATACTGCTGTGCATTTTAGGAATAAATACAATGTGCAAGTATCTCAATAGATTTTTTTCTACGACAACTGTTTGTTTCTCAGTTGCTCAACCTTTCTTTTTCAAAGAGAGAAGGGATATATGAATAGGACTAAGACAGGAGTAGTGGTAAGCTAATCGCTCTCGCTACGCCCATTTTAGAATAAGATGAATGGGAGGGAATTTAAGACACCTCATGCATCCATGCCTTTGGACAGAAATCCATTAATCGATTGAAAAATCAATATCTAAAAACTGTCCGTACTGGGATTTGAACCCGTGACCTCCGTGTTCTAAATCAACGACGTTGACTCACGACCACACAGCTGACAATAAGAAATTTAACTTATGCAATAGTGATTACATTATCTATTTTTTGTTAAATTAAAACAAAATGGCATCCATATTATAATACATTTTATTATTAATAATTAATGTTTGGTTATGAAGTGTTCGCTATACATAGGAGACATTATCTTCCCCTGGATTAACTCGTACAATGACCCGAACCTCTCCCATATTTACTATACATTCTTCATTAAATATCATTTATTCCTTATTAATTCTATTTGATTTTATGTTTTCAGTTGGATACAGTCTTTGATGTTGTAATCAATGTGTCACTTGTGTTAATCCTCGCGGGTGCCGTCGTGTTCAATGTGAGCTTTGCAGGATGCGTAGGCGCACTTAGGGAAAACACCTGTCTGTTGAAACTTGTAAGTATAGCTGGTTCGACTGTTCTGACTATTGTAGATGTCAAATTCACAGCCAATAAATACTTTTAACCCGTTAACAGCTAGAAAAAAATAACGTTTTTTGTCCTATAAGCTAGCAATTGTCTAAAAACTAATAAAGCAAAACTTAATATTCATTTTGTGAGTCCTTAAAAGATGTCGGACCCTTTTCCAATGATGCAAACTCTAAACAATATTTATTAACGTCGTAATAATGAGAACACACTGGTGGGTAGCGTTTGTGGTTAGTAGTCATGCGACACACCGGTGGGTAGTTGCTTTAGAGTGGTTAATATAATATTAAATTTAATTTAATTACTTTGTTATTCCACTTGTTGTGTTACAAAATGTGACACGTGTTTCACTAATAATCCAATAAACCCCAGCAATCATTGTTTTTATACTAGTTTGTCTGTGGTAGAAAATATTCAAACAAATAAAAAGTATTAGGCATTTTATTTTTAAAAAATTTATTGATTATTGATAGGCGCAATGAAAGCCCGCATTATAATGGTTCAGTTGTTGTATACACTATATCAGCGTTTCTCAACCAGGGCCATGCGGCCCCCTTGGGGGCCACATCATGCTCCAAGGGGGCCACAGAAGAAAATATAAATTTTGGGGAGCCACAGCAGACATTAGGGGGGCCACGGCCACTCAAAATATAATGAACTAAAATTTATATTAAAATCAAATATAATACAGTAGGACATAGTAATACATACATTGCAGCAGAAATAATGTATTTATTATACATACTCTTTACTATTTTTTCAATGATATTTAAGGATACCATAATAACTGCATCCAAAAATAAGTGCCGACAATATTGTATTAACTTCCTTGTCCACGGATTTCTTTCATCACCCCATGATATTATGAAACTCGTGTGCGTTAAATATGTTTTGCTTCACTAATGCTACAATCCATTTGATACAAAACACATAAACATGAAAGAAAAGCCATTTTAATAAAACAAAAAGCTTCAAGAAGTTTCCGCAGCAAAAAAATAAGATTTATAGTATTCAGTGAAAAATTAGACACTGGTTTAATTAATAGTTTCTTACGGATGAACTTGAACTGACAGTTCAAGTTCATCCGTGCACTTGAACGCCTGAAGATGCCGAAAGGCGAAACCTGGGTCATTAGTGACAAAATCTTTGAGAATGTACATAGTTTAAATGATTAAAAAAAACTAATTGAACATTTTGCCTTGCAAATTGACTAACCTAAAACGATGTGTCAGATTTTTGATGACGAAAAAATTAGTTAAGATGATTTAATGCTCCTTGCCAAACATCTTAAGACACTAAAGGTGTAACGATTGAACAAGGAATTAAGATTTTTTATGAATAAAAGATATAACGCTTCAATTGTTGAAAGTATTGAAGTTTTACTTTGATAAATAATCATCTACTATTTTTTTTTTGAATTCCCTGCGCGATTTATCATCAACATTAGGTTGTAAAAAATGGGATCTTTGTGTAAAACCCTTTATATTGTGATAAACAGTAAATTTTATAAAATCCCATTGACTTCAAGAATGTCTTTTTCGAAATCATTTTTTTTAATCAGCTCGATGCAAATACCAAAACACAATACTAAAGACCAAAACTAATGATTGGCAAAGCTTTGTCCCTTCGCTTAGTAGCTAGTGTTCTTAGGGTCCTCCATGGGGCTGCAAATTCAAGTACCGCCTCGGGCGGCAGGACCCCTTCCTACACCACGGCATATCATGCCAAAACTTCTTGTGTAGCAGGTATTAAGTAATTGAAGCCTAGCACCCAATCCATGGGAGTGACTAGTAAAGTATGTGATACAAGGTTTGTAACGTTATTCTCTTACAGAAAATTCTTCTTACCGAATAATACAGTGCATTGATAGTCTTTACATTAAAGTTCAAGGCGCAACAACAATGCTACATAATGGGTGTCAAGTCTCAGATGAGGAGAATTCTTTGACTGCCCTTTTCTCGACCAGACCCTTTATTCTTAAGGCCCATAGAACTGTGGTGCACAGTATTGCTACAGACGCTGCTATGCGAATAAAAATTGATGGGAAATTATTCTAAGGACAGGCAATCTTATAAATTCTTTCAAAATTTAAAAATGCTAATGGAGCCCAACGCTTCAACTCCAAATTTTCGAATAGGCCAATTTATAACTAGCCATGATCACTTCACTGCCAAGCGGTGATTAGTAAATAGCTTCAGGATGCTGATCGCATTTTTTGAGAATGTCCAAAAATGAACAACGAACGGGAAGAACTGCTCAAGATTATATGACCACAGTCGCATCTGGTGGTCCAGTCAATTTTTATGTCCTGGTCATGCCGACTTAGTTGGATCTAGGGAAAATTACAAAGCATTCAAAGAGTTCACGGCGTCTTATGAAAAACGAATTGAATTCATTTCATAAAAACTCTTTTGATAACGTTATATTATTTTATTTCGCATTCTGCACCCTGCAGTGCATGCAAACTAGAAATGTCTTCTTCTTTGGCCATGTTCGCTCCCTATGTGGAGCATATGGCCGCCACGCGGCACCTCCATGTTTCCCTGTCTCCCACCAATAGCTTTGCTTCCTCCCATGACATGCCAGCATCCCTCAGTTCTGCCGAGTACATCCTATGGATAGTACCCGACGGACGTCCAGGACGCCGGAATCCCACCGGTCGAAAGAAGACGTCTCTCCATAACCACTGACGTGACTGGACGCTGTCTTGTACGCTCCATTATCTCTGAATTCCTCACAAAATCAAACCACCTCACCCCCATTATCAGACGCAAGCATCTGTTCTCGAAGCTCAGCATACGGTTTTTCTGAGTCTTCGTCAGGTGCCATTATTCGCAACCGTAAAGCATTACCGGCAGAATGCAAGCGTTGAACAAGTGGCATTTGGTTTTAATCGAGTACAGCTGTGTGTCCCAGTCAGTCCGCATTGAGTTGAATGTGGCTCCAGCCATTCCTAACCGAATGGCGAGCTCGTTTTTTGTACTACCGTCTTCGGGGATATGTACGCCGAGGTATCTGAAGCTGTCAACCCTCTCGATGATCTGTCCCGCGCTGGTAAGGGTCCTATCAGAGTCATGACAGGTTTGGTTACACATCACATTGGTCTTACTAGTATTAATTTTTAGACCAATGCGACCTGAGTTAGTTCTTAACCCATCAATAGTCTCCTGGATGCCCTCAATGGATTTATCGAATATTACAGCATCATCGGCATATTCAAGGTCACACAGCTTCAGACCGGGACCAACAGCTACACCTCGATCAGGCGGAATTGACCTGCGAAGTATGAAGTCAAAGATAATAATAAACAGGAACGGTGCAAGAACGCACCCCTGTCTCACTCCAGTTGTGACCCCAAACGATTCGGTATTTGAGTCACCGATTCTCATACAACATGCACTATTCTCATGTAGGGATTTGATAATGGCCACAATCTTTGGCGGAATCCCGTAGGGATCCAGTATCCTCCACAAAGAGGGTCTGTGCGGACTATCAAATGCCTTCTCATAGTCGAAACAACAAGCAAGAGAAATATAAAATAAATTCTTAAGAAATGTATGGACAAATAACGCTGCAGAATACGCCCCCGTAAGAATAGTGTGAACCAAAGTGGGCTGTGATGGGTACAACGTTGGTTACCCTAGGGATTTACAAAAAAATGTAATATTATAAATTATTTTTTTAACAAATAATTTTACTGTATTGTATTTTAAAAAAATAAATGTACCTATATTTTTTTTCATTTTTCCGAGCCCCAAGAATTTTATTACTAGGGGTAGGGGGGCCACAAAAAAAATATGATACTCATAAGGGGGCCACGGGCTTAAAAAGGTTGAGAAACTATGCACTATATCATTACTTAATTGGTGTGTAAAGAATTCAATCAAAAGTGAAAATAATATACTTGCAATTTATGGGCTTAAAATAAACTAATACATTAATGATTATCCAGAATGGCAAAACATACTACGGGATAGATTGGTACCATGTACGGCAGTATTTGCCATTTGCAGAGGCCATGTGGTGATGATATATTTCTTCGGTCTTAATCCATTTCAGGATCAATTGTTAAGATTATATATATTTCTATGTTTTGACTATTATAATGGACTGCTACCAAGTTAATTTCAATTCATATACAAAATCAGACTTCTAAATTTTGATTGATTAAAATAAGGATTGAAAAGATTGCTACCAGAGACAAAAATATCGATTGAAATGTCAATGTTTAATCCCTAAATAAATATGGTGTTTATATTAATGTTTAACAATAATAAAACAATATAAAAAGTAAAATATAAATATATTTTTACTAACATAGGATAAGAGTGTCAATTGTCACATTGAAAAAATAACTAGTTTGGTATCTTTCCGTAGGCGATATTATATCACATCAATGTGAGTCTTAAATCAGCAGTGATAAATCATTGTTTGGTATTTTTCACAACAAATCTGAATGTTGATTAATCATCACATTTCCCTGTTTACAGAATTTACTAGTATTTTTAACCTGTTATGTGCTGTGCGGTATTAATATGGCCGTGCATGGAGGGCCGTGATTTTCTTTCAAAAAATAAAACCTAATAAATATGTACTTTTTGTACATATAATAATAGTACATCACAAACATAAAAAAACAATCCAAAAACGGAAATTACTGCCACGCTAGCAACAAATTTGAACACAACAAAAAAGCTTTTTTTAAATTTGATGTATTATAGATTACAAAACAATATCTTTAAAATTTAAGCATCACTATGATTCCAAGAGATGTCACTATATGCATGATATTTTAAAATTATTAAATACGTTTCTTGTGGCCTTTAAACCGCGTCTCGAGTACTATGTATAAACACGCACATTTTGTATGGCCGGCCCTACGAGCATGAAATTGTATGGCATGTTAACACATCCGTGGCAGAAAACCACTTAATATATGTTTGTCTCTTTTAGTACTCTCTATGCCTCTTGGTCCTGTTCCTCATTGAAATGGCAGTTGCCATATTTGCTTTCGTCTCACCGAGAGCAGCTCGAGGGCTGCTGAGAGAATCTCTTACAGACCGAGTTGTGCATGCATATAGAGAAGATCCAGATTTACAAAACTTCATTGACTTTGCTCAAAAAGATGTAAGTAAGACCAATTTTAAATGTCATTGAATTGTGAAAAACACCTATTCAGTTCCATTATTTTCACGGTTGTGGATTGTTGGCTTTGAATTTTATTAGACTGAAAAAGACATATATGAAATGAAATATATAAAGCCAATGTTAATGGATTGGTTAAAAATCTAATTTATAACTTCAAATGAAAATGCTTTATGTTTTGTTCTTTCATTGTATCCTGGCCACTGGCAAATGTCGGAACTAAAATAGTCAATATAGGGCCTTTAGCTGTCAAATGTAATCTCATGTGTCGTAAAGGCTATTTTTATTATTAATATTGTTTAAATAAATATCATAGGCATTGTCAAGTGTTCTGAAAACCATTCTTGGGAATGTACAAGAGGTTCAAAAATTCTGACAGTTCTGTGAAGACGAGTCTTAAAAAAATAATTGATATGGTACCCGTTCTAATCAAACAACTTATAATGGTCGATCTATAATCTGTATTTGAAATGCTATTTTTCAACGCAATAATATATACCATAAATTATAATTTATGCAGTGAGTTTTTAATATTTTTTTTTTATAGTTCCACTGTTGCGGCCTGTCATCAGACGGCTACATGGACTGGTCGAAAAATGAATATTTCAATTGTTCATCTCCATCTGTGGAACGGTGCGGGGTACCCTATTCCTGCTGCGTAAATGCAACTCACATATCATCCGGACTTGTCAATATAATGTGCGGATATGGTGCCCAAAATCTAACTGTAAGTATACATTGTACTATTGTTTTGAATCTTCGTGTTTTATTTTCATCTAACATTTTAAAATAAACACAATGACGGTAATTTATTCTCAATCAGTAATATATGTTACTTTACCTTTAACTTAGGTCGCGGAAGCTAGCAAAAGAGTCTGGACGTCTGGCTGTATAGAGATTGTGCGATCGTGGGCCGAAAGGAATCTGTACACGATCGCCGGAGTAGCTCTAGGGGTCGCTCTCTCCCAGTTGCTTGTCATATATTTGGCCAAAACTTTGGAGGGACAGATAGAATTGCAGAAGTCCCGTTGGCACACATGAAACTCGTCAGGTAAACAGATTGTGGTTCGGTGGCGAGGGGAAAACAGTCCCTCCAGACTGAGACTGCTCTAGATGTCGAGTTACTTTCGGTAATGAGACTACTTCTTGTATTTGTGTGTGCGTGTCCTTAGTGACCCAAATATTTGTCTGTCGAATATTGTTTTGAATCAATTCTTATACTTGGTTTTTTTTAAATCCCTTCAAATACAGTTTTATGCATTCATCGTGAACGCTGATTTTTCTATTCTCATTTTATATTAGCGAAATTTACTTTTCTACCCATCCATTACCCAGCAAACAATCCCAATTAATAATTATTTATTCATTGCATCCGTGAGAATCAATTGTAATTAATGTTTTCTCATAATTTATTAACTATACTCGACAAATTTCATTTTTGTCGTTGAGTAAAAAAAGTTTTAAAATATAAAATAAATATTTAAATTGTTACATGTAATATGCAATCAATAGGGACTTGATTCAAAACATTAATCTGCCGACACATTAGGCGAGTAATTTGTAAATGTTCTTTTTATTCCGTTGACTGTATACAAAGTCAAGTGGTCGTAAAAAATGTGTGTTTTGAAACAGAGTACTCTAACTGTTTACGACTTGTGGTATTTGTGATATTTAGACTTGTGTATCAATGCTCTCGAGTGTTGTTATATCTCAAAATGAGTGCCGTCGAAAAAGAAAGTGTTTTATTACTGTGTCATAATGTAATAGTTTATGTTCGGTGATTGCGAGACCTCGGTTAGGTGGAAGAATTACAGCCGTGAAGAAAAAATACCATCTCAACTAGCGTAGGTATTTTTTTTTTAATTTTAAAAGTTTCTATGAAAGAATGTGAATTAGTAGATTAGTATTTTTTTTCCACTCGTCTACGTCTACAGATGAAATATCTTCTATCAAATTATTACAATATTAATTATCACAAACTAGTTTCTCGAGCACCTATATCAATGTTTATTTTTTTTGTCTTTTTATATTTAAAAAAATCAAATTCATAAGCTATTTGAATAGTATCCACTGTCTTATTGCAACGCAGTCAATGTTATTCTGTCAACTTTCTCATTCTGAGAGATATCTGCGTAGATATTGCCTAAGTGATAGAAATCTTAAAATATGCCATTGGAATAACAAAATGCTATGTATGCTTCTTATTATCACACTGTCATGCATTTTTGAAGTTTCTTTTCAGAGATCCCTCTTCACACAATAGTACAACATTTAAATGTTTTGAAGATAATAATACGAATACTAATTATTCCTGGAGAGTCTTTTGAAAATAAACAATGAAAACAATATTTGTGTTCATAAAGTAAAAATCTTATTTGACGATTTTTTATTAACTGTCAAAAATCTCCCATAATATTTCATTTTTCAATATATGTCCACTGCCGTGCCGGGTCGAGTAATCATTCTTGTAAGCTTCTGGCGTATTTTTGTGAAGTGAGCTCTGATTGTTCTCTCACTGCCAATAAATTATTATAATTGACTAAGAGAGTATTTTTAGTACTGATTAATAAGACGTTTTCACGTATGCGTATATTTTAACTGATACTTTGTGTAAGTTTTTGATCTAGATGTTTTGTATTTATAATAATATGTTGAGTTTTCATACCAGTCGTAATTCTCGCATCAACAAATGATTCATTCTGCGACAATCTTTAGACATGTCTTTATTGTTTTTTTTTTAACCGTAATTGTACAAATATTGACACATGACATGATTCTGCTTATGGACTATAACTAATGCCATAAACCAACGTGCAATTTAAACTTGAATGATAAAATAATGGCATACAATTTAAGTCCACCGTTTCCAGTTATTATATTACCCTTACCTACCGTCACATATAATTGAATCCTTGCCACCGTTAGTGATTTATATTACATTTACGGAGCTTTAAGTTGCAAATGCACTAGTGACTGCCATAAATCCTAATGCATGAACTATTAATGTATAAATTAAAACTGTTGTTGCATTAAATTTTTTCAAATCATCAATTTGTAACGTAAATCATCAGAGGCGGTGAAGATTCAATGGTAAATTTAGTATGATCTTTACATTGGGTAAAACTTCTATGCTATAGTAGCGCTGTGAGTTTATTTATTAGACATTCAAATATACTAGCATTCTCTTACTATTTATACGTTATACGTTATATCATTACAGTTGACTTTCAAATATGCTAGATGAATTGGAAATGAAAAATTGTGATCAATCCAAATGTACTGAATTAAAAATTATTTCCTTTTCAATCTTTACTAAAGAATTGACTCGAGTCCATAATAATTCATATTATATTGGAAGAGAATTTTCAGTATATTTAAAACTTTAAATAGGTCTTTAATCAGGGTCAATGAAAAGGGAGTGAACTGTTGATATTTAATAATATTATTTATATTCAATAGTAAATGCGGGCTCTAAGGAGGATATGTATTGACATTTACTCATTATACTGTTAAAAACGACTCCCAAATTGTAATATAATTTAAAAACAAGAAAAATATTAAATTTTCGGCTAGAACAAAAATGTTTGTTTGTATTTCCAAACTGGCTACACTGTGCACTCACTGTAAATTGTAGCACATACAATATATATATTTATATCCATCATGAAACCATCATGAAATTCCTCAATGCATCATTATGTAAATTATTAATATCATAAACTATTTATAGTTTATCATGTATTACAATATTATTTTATGCATGCAATATATTTAGAAGTTTTATACTGTCTTTCTTTGAAACTAATATATATTTTAAGAAATTAAAGATAATTTTACTCTGTAATTTAGATTGATAGATTACTAACACTCCTGCTGAAAATTTAGACTTGCGTGCAAATTAATTTGAAAATAATCCAATCATGATAAAATTAAATTATTTAATAAATTTCATGAGACTGTTTGCTTATATTAAAGATTTTAATTTCATTTCGTTGTGCTTTTTAAAAAATATTCTCAATATAGCTGTGTACAGAAAATTAACAGGAGACTATCTTTCGCACAAGGAACTGAAGTATCACCTCTTAAAAGATCTAACAGATACTTTTTTGATAATATCAAAATTATCTACGTTCTAAAATAGTCCATTTTCCCTTGAGGTCTGCTTGATACATTGATATGATATCAGCTAATTGGGATTCAAGTGCGTATAACAATGGTGCTGAATGTAGTTTTGATGTATAATATATTCAATGCAACATAAATACAAGTTTGTACAGTACAATGTTTTGTAAATGATAGTAATCAGCAGAAAGCATTGAGAGGCAGTAAAAAAGAATATGTCACAGTCAACGTTCCCTCTAAGCTGCGCGCGTGCGCGGCCGCGCAGCAGTTGAGAAGTCCCCGCGCACTCATTCCCGGTTGGCGCGCACTACAAGACAGTTGCTCAATTGATATTTGATCGGTCCGCGCAGCCTTTGAAATTTCCGCGCATCTAAACCTTCGGCTTAGAGGGAACGTTGGTCACAGTATATGCTGTCAAAATCACTTGTAAATCCGGTAAATTTGTGCGATCGATTGTCCCTAATCAATTATGTTGGACCGGTGATCATAGTTAAATTTTTTTCCAAAGCGAATGCAAAAAAATAATTCCAAAAAGTATCAAGAAAAGGTATTATAATTAATATTACAACTACGTAAATTTTGCTCAAGAATGAGTTCAGATAATATCACTGTGGCAAATTAGTTAAAGAAATAATAGTACTTTGAAAGAATACCTAATTCAGTTGATGATATATAGTTTTAATCTTAGTGATATTTTAAAAATATCTCAATCACGTAGATATTTGTATTCTTTACAGGTTTGTAAAACCGTAATGACAAAAATTAAATGCATCTGAAATATAAATCAACCTCATTACTCTTGCGATATGTTATTATATCCTATGATAATAAATGAAAAATCAAGTGACACTTGAAGTGTTTGTGATATTTAATTAGAAGGAACATTTTTCGATTTAGGCCTTTAAGTTAATAGAATTTTATTTGAAATTTTGAAAGGTGTGCAATAATTACTGGGCTTTCTGTGTTACCGTCGAGGTAGTTTTAAGACGAGCCAATAAGCCAAGATATCTTACAGCGACCGTCGAATATAAAAATGCTGTATATTCCACATTTTCAGCAATGACAAATTGTTCCGACTCATCTCTCCGAGCTCTTTTATTTGTTGGTTATCCGGCAACAATATTGATACCAATATTATAGTTCTTGCGTAATCAGTTTTAATGCTGATTTAAGACAATAAAGATTTATAATTTTATGCCTTGAAATTACCTCATTTCTTTGACTATAAGACGCACCCTTATTTTTAATTACCAATGATAAAAATATAACAAAAACTTTATTTTAACAGAGAAGTCTATGACTAATGCATTTAAAGAAATTATATTTGGTATGGTCTTTCTTACTATCGGTGTGGACCTTCATCGGATTCATTTTCTGATTTTTCTGAATCAACGTTCGCCTAGTTTTCCCAGAAAATATCTTCTATCGCATATTTGACAGCAATAGTAAAATGTTGTCAGTTATAAGATGGAATCTGAATTCAAAGATTTCAATATAGGTAAAAAAAAATGTGTCTTATAATCGAGGAAATATGGTATATAGAAATTTCATTTATTTTAAATCTACAAAAACTAATATGGAGTAATATATGTATTACTCCAACTACATATGCAAAAAAAAGTAGAAGGCAGCAGAGACGTTGTCAGAAAGAGATTGTCTTGGCAATGCAACCCAGACGTCGTTTGTGTATCGTTGATAATTTTATATAAGACGTGCTGTCATAAAAGAAGAAAAAAAATGTTTAAATTACAAAGTTATATGAATATTGAACTGATTTATCTATTTTCAGTCAAATTGGCACTACAGATTTAACATATGTTTTCTTTAATATTTTTTGGGTATTAATTCTTTTTATTCAAACACGCACAGTAAAATTTCAAGAATATATTTCAATATTGAAAAAAGAACAAATCCATTCTCCTGATATTTTTTTAACACAATATTATCTTCTTTCTCTGGAATCATTAACATTCCTAGTCTGCAGTCAGGAAATGGGGGTAAAATGGATAATTGTAAAAATGAGCTTTGGTATGACACAAATTCTGAGAAAAGTTGGCTTGCTTTTTTGTACTTCAGTACATGTTTTTCATAATTTGGGTTTTTCTGAATTTTTCCTTTTGTAAACATACTTTTTCATCCCATTAATTTAATCAAAATATAAATAAAAAACATGATTGATTTCGTGTACCCATTTCTACGGTCGCATATTATGTCAAACCTATCGATGGAGCCAATTATGGCACATATTGAGACTTCTTTTTATTCTAAAAGATTTAAGCAGAAATTATATTATAACAAATTTTTATAAAATTGTTTTTGATTAGGTACCATTAGAAATAATTTATTATTACGGAATAACTATTACTGTAAAAACGCTCAGTTTCGACCATATGTAAATTTTTAGACAAAACTTAATTGATTAAATTTTAGTAACATAAAAACTACTTCCAGTGTAGATTGGTTATATAGTATTTTTATTTGTATGCTATTAATCATATTTAATTCTAGATTATAATAAAAAATATTGTTAGATGTTTAGTTTAATTCTTTAGTGCTGTCATAATATTATTATATTTTTTTTAGATTACTTTTGATCTTATTATAATTCAATGTAGCTTTTAACATATTAAACAAATGAACATGCTGCATTTGCTTTATTCACATAATTAAATTTCAAATTATTCCACTTTTTTTATCATTCATTAGTTTGGTATGACACGGTGTGCATTTTCAATACACAGGACAGAAATTATTATGTATGTAACTTTCTAGAACTGAATTCATAAATATGTTATTTTTACATTACATTACTATTGTTACACAAATTGAAAATTCTCAAAAATACATTGTAGATATTATTAAGTGCACCAAGTGTAAAGTACACCTGCACTTATTGTCTATTTTAGCCGATAATAATAATATCTCAATACCTTTTTATTCAGAGTGTATGTTTACTATGTTTTATCCTAAAATTCATGGAGGCAAAAAGCTATTCATAACTGTGAACACAATAGTGCTTATATTAAAGTTCATATCTTTTAATGCATAATTTTATTTTTATTCAGAACGAATTGCATAGATTCTTACACTTTTTCACGTACGAAAATTGCTCAAAATTCTTAATCAAACATCTAAATATTTGTGTCGGGGCAATTATAAGTTTGATTATTTTTTTTTACAATATTTATATATTGGTGCCATATGTTTTATCATTGAGTAATTCTCTCCGCGCAAGTAAAAATAATTTAAGCTCACAATTATCATAGGCGAGACAATCCTACTCAGCTAGCGAATAATTAGTCTGCTTTGGAAAATGGCTAAAATATAGCAATAATCTCAGTTTCTTGCTACAATTTTTCAAGGTAACAATTGAGGGAGATAATTTTTTCAGATAAATTTCAGAATAATTTCAGACTTCAAATACGTAATATTTATTATTTCACTTTCTGTTACATTGGCACTGACTTATAATCAATGGCATTATGAAATGCAATAAGCACCGCACCTATTGCTAATGCAAAATATCATTTGGGAATAAATGGGTATGCAAATTATTTATAAAAAAAACTATATTTTGTATATTATTATATTGCTTGCAATCTTATTTATATTATTATTGACAGGTAATCTTATTCTCACCCCTTAATAATAATAATAAAAAAATAGCAAACGCCATCTTTTTCAAAGTATTTATTCATTGTTTATACAACCCTTGTAATATTAATTTACTTTTCAATCATACTGTGTTAAGTTGCATTTATATTGATTGTATTTTTAAAAGTACTATTTTACATTGATTTAGACATAATATTATTGTCTATTCTATACATACATAATATATGCATAACATTTGATTTTATTTCAAGATTTATAAAATAAAGTAAATGTGTATCATAAAAAAACTTTCATTTCTAACTTTCAATAACTCGAACATATATAGTTGGTTTCTGTCAAGTCAATCATCGGTTCTGAGGAATATAAGCATCAATATTTGATGCACTGTATTTCAAACTGAAAAGTATCTTTATTCCATCTAAAACGGATATTTTTCATATATCATAAAAGGCTTAGTGTTGGCTCTAAATTTAGATCAAACCAATTATAAGCTCTGTTCTTCTGCATACTTCTGACGGTTTGCTAACCGTCAGAAGTACGCAGAAGAACAGAGCTAAATAAATTCCCTAACAGAATCGAAAGCATTTCTGTTAAATAAAAAATCATTTAACCTAATGCTGTTCAAATTCCATTTTTCATTGAGTGATTAAATATGTATCGGTCAAACAGTATCCTAAATTTGATGTGTTAACAATACAGTACACACACGAGATTTCTTTCGACACTGAATATTTCTTCATAACTTGCTAATTGAATGGTTGTTTTGACATATCGAACCAGAGGTACTTAACATTTTTATTTCAGTAATTGGTGGTATTGCCAAAATCTAAACACATGCTAATTCTGAAAAGTGCTTCTAATTTGCAACTATGTTGATTATATTTCCCGTTTGATAATTTTTGGTTTGTAAATATTCTAAATCAAACATATTTGTTGACTTAGTATATACTGCAAAAAATATTTTCTCTACACACTCCCATGAAGCCGGGTATTATGAATCATTCTTACTAAAGGACAATACAGTAAAACCCCCATTTACACTAAAGTCGGGGGAGTGAATCTCATACAAAATTAGGGATTTGGTTTTTTCGCGAAAAATGTAAAACTTAGATTTTCCTTAGTTTTGCAAAAAAAAAATATGGACAAAATATTTAAGTCTTATAATAGTATTAACTCAAAAAGTATATGTATTCGAAATAATATACATACACGTAGTGTTGAAACCCGTAAACTAATACGTATGTATTATATTTATGTACATAATATTATAATTTTTTTGAAATGATTTTTTACTAACCAATTACTGAAATTTCTGAAGTATATTTCAATGAACAGCGAATTCAATAGAATTACCGAGTATTCAAAAATGTCTTCCATATGCATGTAGTTATTTTATGGATAATAATTGATGCACATGTCATGTTGTATTCAAAATAATACTTCAAAAAAACGATTCCCCCCTGAAACCCCTGCATTAGATATATATTAAATTGAGAGTATACAAAAATAAAGTATTGCTTACATTTAAATAAAAAAAAACAGTAGACTAAGGTCAATATTAAATACGTCCATCTCTCTAGGTAATACATTGACCATTCAAACAGTCCTTGCAGCAGGCGTGTCATATGACCGATGCAAAAACAAATTATATATTTTGGTTACATTTTCAGCCACGTTAATAAAAATTGAGAGCACGTAACTTAAGAGTTTTAGAATTCAAAATGAGATCTGCATTAAAATGTGTAGGATCACTGCGAAAATCATGTACTGTTATCTTTTGCAAGTTATTGGTTTGTTTAACATACCGTAACAAGGTTTTAGTTAGGATTACAAAGTTACAATATCGTAAACTATCAAGTCTAGACATTGGAAACCTTCAAGTAAAATTGTAATGGCTAATTATGAAACCCATTAAAATATTGTACACTAGAAAACAAGTTTTCATTACTCAATTGTGTATGCAAATTCCACGGCATGGGTTAAATTTGGCATATTGAAAATGTAACCTCATCATAGTGATATTCATTTCAATTAAGATGGTTTTTATTAACTTCCATGGTAAAATTATATGTTTATTGGTGTCAGTGATTTTGTGTTCCTATTGCATTGTTAATATTATCAACAATCATCATCGACAAATAAAAAATCAAATGGATATTGATGAACTGATGGCAAAATTTTCAACATTGATACAAAGTGACTTCAAATATGGTAAGTGTTCATTTAAAATTTAACTTCAAAGGAAAAAAGTTCAAGTCTTTAGTACACCAGTCGAATCATACCAATACCCAAGATCGTTGACTGCTCAGTTATGCGACCACCATACCATAAAAATTCTCATCGAGTATATCTCGAATGGTCTATCAACTTCAAAATTTAAAAATAAAATATCTAATCAATAGTAGTCTTCCATATTATTAGGGGTACCCAAAAGAAATCCTTTTTTTTTCATGCCTTGTTTGAGATCAGTTTGTCTCCGAACACCGTGAAGTGAACATCTCTGTGAGTTTTTTTTTCTATAGTACTATTTCTCTGCTTTTATTTTTTGCTTTTTACATATTTTTTTTATTTGGGGTAAAATGAGCAAGCCCGAAGCAACAAAGGAACATTTACGACACTGCATGCTCCTTTTTTTTGATCAAGGCTGAAATGCATAAAAAACGGCCGAACATCTCATTAAAATTTATGGAGCGGTAATAACACCTAACAGATGTCAGTTTTGGTTTCGGCGATTCAAATCGAGCGATAGAAGCTTGAAAGATTTGCCGAAATCGGGAAGACCCTTGAAATTCGACGATGACATGCTGATGGCCATAGTGGAATCTGATCCTCGTCTAAGTATCGAGGAATTATCACAAATACTCAATATTCCATGGTCCACAGTGCAAAGACACTTAAATAGTTAAAGAAAAGTTAACAGAATGGGAATCGAAAAGAAGTGCTTCTTCTTCACGACAACGCACGCCCACACAAGGCATTGATGACCCATGAAAAACTTTCTGAACTGAAAATTGAAGTTTTAAATCATCCTCCATATTCAACAGATCTCGCGCCATCTGATTATTATCTGTTTAGGTCCTTAGAGCACTAACTAGGGGAAAAAAAAATCAATAGTGTGAAAGATGTAAAAAACCATTTAAATTTGTTTTTTGCATCAAAGCCTTCCAGCTTTTTTAAAAGGGGGATTGAAAAGTTGCCTGAAAAATGGCAAACAGTCCACAATAATAATGCCGATTATATTTTAGAATTACTATGTGCCTGTAAAAATATATCAATAAAATTTTATTGTATTTGAAAAAAAATGGATTTCTTTTGGTACCCCTAATATATCTAATGAGTAAAAATTCATTTTCTGTTTTTCATGTCGTTTTACAAGGGAAATACTTTCTCAATTCTTAGAACGCCTGGATTCCTCAATATCAATGGCTTTATTTGTACAGATTTATTTCCAGATAAAATTATTGCAATGGCTGATGATAAAACACGCATCTCTGCCATTGAAAATCGAGACGACGAAGCTGAAAACTGGCAAAAATCATTACATCAGTACATGACGAGGAGAAAAAATCTCAGAGGACAATCAAACCGTCGTGAAATATCCATATCACGGATGGAGGACCTCATTTCCATGTTTGGAATTATGGGGAACAATATGAGTAGCTATGTTGGTAATAAAGAATTTGAAAAGGCTAAAGAGTTGTACGAGCAATACCATGTCAATACTTATAGATTTAAACAAGACGATGAAAAAAGAAGAGCAAATTTAAAATTGAAGATAAGTAATATTCAGGATAAACTTGCAAGAAAAACTCGAGCCCATTAACACATCACTATTTTGTTGTTGTTGTAATCTTATGAATGTTTGTTGTAGTATAGATCTATGATACTGAGAATAAGTTATTTTATGCATTCAAATAAATATATTTAAAGGTACAAAATTCAGATGATTTTTTGCCTGCAAACTTGTAGCTTATTCTTCTTTGTTACAAAACAAATTCATATCATGTTATAATTATATGTAATTAAAAGTTTGTTAAGAAAATTCTTCGACATTACCATGTATAATTCAAACTGATGCTTCTCAATGAGGTGAGACAAACATCATAACTAGTAACACAAAAGTTTCTGCTCTTATTTATTGAGCAATAATGAAAGATATTATTTTATTATTTTTTTTTTTTAAAACTTTAAAACTGAAATTTAGCACTTTCACAAAATTAATTTTAAAGTTAGTATTTTTTTTATTGTAAGGTTTTCATTCCAGGAATTTTATTATGTAGCGAGATGAAAATTACTTAAAGAAATGTAACTGCTAGAACACACAGCTGTCAAGTAAAAAGCCAATAACAATCGGCATACATTTGTAGCAATGAAACAAACAGTGATTGCAACTTCAACACATTCACTGCGAAATATATATGTATAAGAGTATAGAGATGTTGAAAAAAATAAATTTTCGAAACCTTGTAAAAACAAGTTTTTCAAAAAAAAAAAATTGAAAATATATATAATATATTTTATTTGACACTGATGTAATATGATGTGCTACAAGTATATTTGAACGTTTCAACAACGCTCGATAATATGAGGTACCATACAAACAAAAAAATCGAATTACGCACCAGGTGCGTAATCAGCGTCTCTAATATTTGTGTTTATGCGCTAGGTGCGTCTTTAGAAGGGAACGTGTTAAGCAAAAGAAATATCCATGATTCAACCTCAACATCATTATTTTTAAATCTACTTTTCTGGCCACATATCAATTCATTATTTCCTTCGCATTTTAAAAATATTCAACACACTATTCCCAACATTAAAAAAAACTAACTTTCTAAATATATTTTTATTCGTAAAATCAACATATTTTCTTTACAATTACAACGAGATAACAATATGTATAAAGACACAACAAATGCATTCATTAACTTATTAGAAGATTAAATACATTGTAACATCCAGATGATATATTTTATATAATACACATAAGTACAGATACAATTTTATTTAAGAGCCAATTTAAAAGTTTCCTAAAAGTTTCGTATCCATTTGTATGTGTGTGATTTTTTTCAATGACTTTCTGACAGTAGATCAAACAGCACACCAAACTGCAAAAGTAAAATAAGATAAATCTTCATCATTTAATTAAATTAAAACTGTATTAAATCATTTTATTTAAGTAAACATGTTTTTTTGTCATTCAAAAATATAGCAAATGTACTCAATACACCTTACTTTTCGTTTTGATAGTCACAGTGCTTATATGTTTTTTTATAAATCATGCCCACTTCCAATGTGGGGTATGTGTGGAATGAAATGAAGCATTAAAACAGAATTTTTTCAGTTACTTCTCTATTACTGTGACTTTAACGATCGAATAAGGAATTTAAACATCACAGATATCCATGCCTTCAAATTAAAATCTTTTTATGAAACTGTCTTTACTGGAACTTGAACTCATGAACACAGCAACCGAAGCGAAAGATGTCGACACTTTGCAACGGGCATGGTAATTTAATAAATCTCTCAAAGATAATTGTGAAGTTTTTGTTACTAAAGCATAGCATTCAAACAATTACAGGTATAGGAGAATTTATCTATCAACACAATTAAGTGGTTACATCTGGAAGTTTAATCATGCTCAATCAATTTAAACTTATAGAAATAAAGCGAACCTAAGGTTTGTAAGCAGCTGCTGGATTATTGATTTCACCGAGCAATTCAATAGTGCTCCTGACTTCATCTCCTGGTCTCAAAAATTCTGGCGGATTTCTGTGTGCTCCAACACCGGACGGAGTTCCAGTAAGAATTATGTCCCCGGGCAGTAAAGTAAACATTCTGTAACAAACATGATCGTTATATAGCTAAGTTAAATTAAGTTAAAACATAGTTCTGATGATTGGGTGAAGCTGAAATAGCAATCAACTAAATAAAAAAAAAATGTAGTGATATTTTGAAATTTTACATACAGTATCAAATCAAATAACTGGATTAGTATTATTTTACTGATAAACAGTAACATTGAAAAAATATTTATATTTACGATGAAAGACGGTTGATAACATCATCAATACGACAAATCAATTCATCAGTATTGCCAGATTGCTTCTGCACTTTGTTGACAGAGCACGAGACAGCCAGTTTGTGGGGATCTGGCACTTCATCTTTCGTCACGAGTGCTGGACCCATGGGGCAGAATGTATCCATCGACTGAAATTTTTTTTTTTACAATAAGGTTCACAAGTTTTGCATGAAATTGCTATTATGTAATATAAATATACTGTTTAATCTATTACTAAAGACATGAGTATAAAAAAAACATATTTTTTTATATAGCTGCGAGACTTTTATCACTATCTCATTGAGTCAACAATGTTATCAAATTAGATCATCACTCAGATAAAACATTTTTTTTTTTAATTTGTAAAAGATTTTCATCAATATATATGAAGTAAGAAATATGAAGTTAAAGCGAGCATTTACTTAAGTTTAAAGATTGATGTCAATTCTTTGCAGGAAGGTATTATATTAAAAAAATATATCAGTTGATAATACTTGAAATTACCAAAATTGGTCGTGATATCTTTATAAGAATGCTGATGTAGTACAAAAAAAGTTGTGCTTTTTTTAAATTCTCAGATATTGAAATATTTAGTAAGTTGTCTAAATGTAATAATAAATTACTTATTTAAATGTATTAAAAGTCAGACAAGTATCAATGTATTTGCTTCGGCAATGGTTAATCTGTCCCGCAGGAATCTATTTATTATTCAATAAAGCGTAGCACATAATTTCTAAGGTCCTTTTTACAAAAAGAAAAACACATGTATTTGTAATAACTCCACAAATATAAATAATGATAAGAACCGGTTACGCTTATTGCGAGCCTAGGCAAAAATACTCACGATGAGCAAAACAGGTATGGACCATTATATAAAATAGTGGAATTAGTACAAAAAGAATTTATTTTTATAATGTAATTCTTTTGCATAACAGGATGATATATTAACATTCATTATCAACAAACCTTTCCCAGGAGAAATTGGCCACCATTTCGTTTCTTTTGCCAATCCCTAGCACTGAGATCTTGTGCGACGCAATAGCCTGCCACGTAATCCAACGCCTTTTCTCTTGGCACATCTCTGGCTTCGGTTCCAATTATAACAGCCAATTCTACCTCCCAATCAACACTCTGGAATGGATATTGAACAGAATTATAATATAAAATACATTCCGCATATTAATTGTTCGTATAAGAAAAATTGTTAAACTCCCGCTGACCTGAGTTATTTTCTCTCTCAATTGGATGGTATCGGCAGGTCCGATTATGCAGCTTGGAAATTTACTAAAGAAAATAGGTTCCGTTGGAATAGGCAATTTTTGTTCCAAGCAATGTCCGCTAAAATAATTTAAGGAGAACTTAGAATTTATAATACTTAAATATAAAAATCGATTCCCCCTACCCAAAAATTAATTCGAAAAAATTATCCTATTTTAACAAAGTTTTATAAAGTATTTCGAATCATTTTTCTCAGTGGATCGCTTGGCAATCTGGGGCTAAAAGAGCTAATCAACAATGATAACGCAGTGACAATTAGAGTATTTAATTGTGGTGATAGGATGAAAAATAAATATATATCAAATTAAGATAAAGTCATAATAATATACGACACTGTTGTTATCTGAATATTCATTAAGTGAAATCATTTTTCATGAAACATTTTTGGATAAAAACTTAAAAACAGTTCCTGTCGATGATATAACATTGATAAATAAATTTGATGCAGATGAAAACTCTTAATATTATAAAATTGATAATGTTAAAATATACATACATATGTATGTATGTGCAACTGTATAGAATCGGACAAAAAAATGCTAAAAAGTGTGTAGTTGATGAAAAGATGATTGTCTGCAATCAAGATAATCTTCAAAACACATTGTATTCAAAAATTTTGAAAAATTTACCTGTAGTTAAGTCCTACTCCAATAACTTTATCGCCACCAGTTACAGGTGCATGAAGCTTGACATTTGCCAATGGAATAGTTTCAGCTTTCTGCAAACTTATCCTAGGAAAAAATATGTATGTTTTACATTATATACTTCCATTTGCATGTACAAAATATATCCTTTTTACAATACTACAACCTCAATATAAAAACTTGACTTTGAGGCAGTGCACACACGGTCACCAAACCACCATTAGTGGTCGGGTCAAGCTGCTTCCGGTGGCCACAACCCCTCCTCCCCGCCCCTCTGTCAAATCACCAACAGCGACCACTAGATGAGTTCATTCAGAAAGGTGGACTTGTGTCAATGGATTTTTAAACATCGGTGATAAAATTTCTGTATCGAAATGCTCCGTAGCGTTGAGTTAAGAAGGTACACAATATACAAGCGCGCTGGTTTTTCAACTTTCTACTGCTTCCTGAACCAAATGCGCCCATGAGGCGAATGTGTGCAGAACATTCATTGGAAATTTGTACTGTAACTGACCACTAGTAAGTGTGCACTGTTTTAAGTCTAGAGAAAAATTTCACATTTATTTTTTACATAAAAACGTAAAAAAACAATTCATGTAATCTGATTTGTTTATAATTTCCCAGTCATTGACATACAATAATTAATTGATCATAAAATATATATATATATATATATCATTAACTATTAGGTGTACATACGTGCGGCATTTCTCCAGCAATCCCTTTCTCAACACTTCCAAAATACTTGTTGGCAGAGTTGGATCAGCCTTGTTTAGGTCTACCACTTGATCATCTTTCAAACAACCTATTCTCTGCTCACTTTGAGCAGTTGAAAACTGTACCAATCTCATATTGGTCCTGTAACTGGTTGACAACTGACGTTTAGCAGAAGTAGATACTAAAGATGCCGGTTTTATAAAATTGTTCGAACGTATTTTACAAAAAGATGAAATTCCAGACAGATTTTGAACACGACCAGCGACGACTGACAGGTTCAACATAGTCTGACCTTGATAAGACAAATATTTTCAAAACAGAAGTATTATAAGCGGAAACTTCATTAATTTCCAAGGAGTGGGGATAATAAAAATACAGACAGCCATAAACAATATTATGAGATAGCTACAATAGACTTGGGAATGCTTTTTTTCCAAAAACAAACAGTTTTTCTTATTTATATTTATAATATTTAATTAGCATTATGTATTTTCTCCCATCGGATAGTAAAACATTTAATTCTATTTAAGTGAATAATGTTAGAAGCATTGATTTTCGGTCATCCCATATTAACTTTACACTTTAAATTGTTGGAAGTGTTGCATAAATTAAAATGAATGCTTGTAGAAAGAAACAAATTTGAACAAATAGAGTAAATAGGATATGAAAGTCATCTAATCAGGTGGAGCATTTTGCCTTAAATTCACTTTTACGGTAGATATACCGATATACTCATCTAAGCAGTAATGTTAATCAACATGGCAGGCTAATGGTGTTCATATTATGATTATAAGTTATACTTTAGTTATAAGTTACCTATGTTAGTTAAATATGACATAAAAATGTGTTATTGCAAAGCCCTCTATAGCAGCGGTCGGCAAAATGTGGTCAAGGGACCACCAGTGGTCCACCAGAAAAGTTTGGTGATCCTCAGAGAAATCTGTCATCAATTTAATTTTGTAATCCTACCACCAGAAAAAAAAATTGAATCTCGCAACACATCTATCTCGTTGCATTGCATTTTCTAATAAATCGTAAATTATAAATTAATAACTCCAAAGGATCACAGAATACAAGTTTTATACAAGAAATCATACATGTTATATTCAACGAAAAGTGAGCTCATAGATCGGAATTGATAGTCGATCTACGTATAGTATAGCCGCCACAATTTGTAAGTTTTTAATTTGGCTGTTTGCTTGGAACTTAAGACTGCTATGATTATTGTCCTCCTTTGATGGTATATAAATGGAATGCTTTTAAGGCATGCAGCTCACATGAGAATTTCGAGCACAATCCGATCATTAAGCCATTATATTATTTTCAATACTCATTCTGCATATTTCCAGAATTTGATAATTAGTGGAAATACTAATGACTGATTTGTGAACTTGAGACTTTGATTTACTAGGTCCATTATTTTAGCCTGTTTCTCATTTTAAATTTTCGTAGTATTTAGTTTCTGATTTTATTGTCTTATCTGCCTTGATCTTTCTTTTTTTCTCTTCACGTATTTGTTTCTTTCATCTTAAATTCTTTTTAATTACTGAACGCAAAGATCTTGTAAAGAAAAATTTACAAATCAAAAATCTCACCAAATCTCACCAAATTTTATGAATATAATAATATTGAAGGAGATATTGTACTTGGACTACTGTAAAAGAATACTGTCTAATTACTGTAAAAATACCAAAATCTGTCCTAGACACTCTTACTGTTTAAGTTATTTTTTGTACTACTTACTGTTTAAATCTAAATTGATATTGATAGTTTGTAGTTTTGCACGATTCCCTGAAAAGTTTCGTTCCGAAATTCACGAAACTTTTATAGAAAAATGCTAACAAAATGTTACTGTTTCTTAATGGTTCTCTTAAGACAAACACGCTTTTTTACTATTGTGATGTGACATTGCAAACAAATGCCATTTTTAAAAGTTTTTTATCTAGTGGTAAAAAATAAAAATGCAGTAATTTAGAAATAGAAGCACTAGGTATATTTTTGATCTTCACACCAACAAGAATGGTATGCAACTCTTATATTGGATGTTTAAAGTTGAAGTGTCCAATAACTGTAGCTGTCCAGCTTACTATAGCAATCCCCCTATGTTATGTTACAAACTCCACTATAACATATATCCAATCCTCACTTGGGACCTAACGACAACGATTAACTAGCCACTAGTCCTGCCATACCCTTACTCTCTTCGAAAACAGAGAGGTTGAGCAACTGAGTAATAAGAAGTTCTCGAAGAAAAATCATCTGTTGAGATAAACTTAAGTAAGAGTTCATATGCTCCACATTGGCAGCGGATATGGCTTGTTAATGAAAATATATTTAAAATTCAATAATTTTGCATTTTTGTCAATAATTTTTTTTTTTTTTTGAAAACATTGGATGTTTTATCCAGTTGATGTGCTAAACAATTTGAATGCAGTCTAACGTTGCTCTTTTAGATTTTTTCTATTTAAATTATATCCTTAGCTGTAATCAGTAGTAGATTAAGCACATGTGAGGCCTAGGCGAAATAAAATTTTAAGGTCCTACTTTTCGGATATCATAAGAATGTCAGAAAATTCGGTGTAAAATAATTGAACTATACAGGTAGTCCCCGACTTACGACGGTTCGACTTACGACGGTTCGACTTACGACAATTCGCACTTACGACCGAAAAAAATAGCATTTTTTAAAAATTTAAATTGCATCACAGGGCACCACAGCAGATGCTTGCGTAAAGTAAAATGACCTAACAATGATAATGCAATACACATTTGCTCATATGTACAAATTTAACATTATAAAAATTATATAAAAATATTTATTTTAATACATCGTCGATGCACATCAAAAGTGATATATGTGACTGTGTGCATTCTGAAATAATCGATAAAAACTGTTTAAAAAAACGAAACGGAAAATAACACTTCTATTTATGCACAAATTAGGGGAAAATATTTTATTCAGTATTATAATACATGTACATATTGCAAATATTTACTATATTGAACAAGAAAATGGCATTTTATTGCGTTTTTTTTTACCATTTTTAATATTTTGCTGTCAAAATATTTTATTAAAAATAATTCAAATTTGATAACTGGGCAATAGTTTAGTCACTATTGTCAAGTTAATAGAATTTAATAATGAGATTCTATGATCACAACATGTATGTGAATATTGTGGACATATTATGACAATGGAAATATTAATCGTGTATGCAGAAGATATGATTTTTTTTTATTAAAAAATAATTTATTAATTTTCCGTTTTAACGAAAATTTATTTGACTCCAGTTGATAATGTTTTTTCTATCTTCCCATAGGGTATTAACCCTTATCTTTAAATCCTTACAACACCCAGACTTACAGCATCCATATTTACACAGATCACACAATCTTACTGTCTGAGGATTTGATATTTATTGGAATAAAAATCTTTAAAAAAATAAGGATTTTTTAATGCATTTTAAGATTCCTTTGATGTTATTGGTTATCAGTAATTAACAATTGATATCAAAATAATCGCATATTTAAAATAAAAAATATTTAATGAATACAAAAATTTGTTAATTCTACTACCTGGGCTATCATCAGTTCATTATTAGCTGTTAAAAATTGTATCAAATGTAAAACCATTTATATTTGAGATGTGGATACATGCTTTGACATATTTGTAATGCTATAATTCATTTGTGTTCTTTAAAGACATTTTAAAATACAAAACAGAATTACAAAATAGTATGTATACCCAAATCGATAAAATGTTTATTTTTTAGTACAACTTTAACACTAAATGCTAGAAACATTTTAATAGCCGATGCTAAAACTTCACCTGAAGTGGGAAACTTACGAACTTTTCACTACTTTGGTGCAGCCTTTTGACTGATTCTTTTTTGTAAATGAATCTGAATAATCAGAAACTTTTCTTTTAAGATAATCTAGATAGATAAGGAGTATATGTGCTCTACATTGGTAGTGGACATGGTTATAAAATATCCATATGGTTCTTTTGTAGTTTGTATCATATATAAACACAAAAAAATATTGGTAAAAATAGTTAGGGCGGTATTTTAAATTATGCTTAGGGCAGCACTACGGCCAGCGAGCTATGAATGTTTTACTTTTAGTACTGCCCTGAACCATTTTAGTAAAGTTAGCGATGCAGGATGATGATCGAAAACCTGAAAAGTTTTATGCCATTATCAAAAAGCAATGTCAACGATATTAGTGATAGAAACGTATGAATAAAGTTAAAGGTATATTGTTCATTTGATATACATAAATGAAATAAGGTGTTGCAATTTATTTTTATTCAAATATTTTACTCAATAATTTGGTCTTTAGAAACCGAGTGATAATATGGCCCCAGAACTATGAAAGTTTTCACATGACTGATCTAACATTACATGTGGAGTGACAAAGTTGACAAATTTAATTTTATATTAATTTGCTCTTAAATCAGTGGCTTATTACCCTATAAGCGAATGAGGCAAACGCATGGGGCTTCCGAATCTTAGGGGCCACAAAAATAGCTTATATTATATATATCCATATACTTTTTGTTCATATTTTTGTATATTTTTATTAGTTTACATGAAATTTTCTTACGTTTCTATGTTAGCCGAAAAACTGAGCCTACACATTTAATTTGTGCCCGTGGCCCCCTATGTGATTAATCTGCCACTGCGCACGATGCGCGCGCTTGAAACCTACAAATCTCAGGGGCCTCAACAATAGCATAATATCAAATAAAGACCTTATATTTTTAATTCAGTTTTCAATAATGATTCTTACTTTGTGTAGACTTTTGCAAAGCTTGTATGTTATTTGAATAACATCTAGATGCGTTATATCCAAAATAGTAGTAAGTAATTGATTTTAAAAAGTTTTCATACGAAACAATAATTATCACTTATCCTTCGTCTTAAATTCAAGTTTCAACCTGTTTCGTTAATGAGTGATGTCTGTCAAAAAGGAAAAGTTGTTGAAAGACTCTCAAATTTCTCCAAACAAATTTACATTTTATCATGAGATTCGATTCTTATTACATATTCATCATTATTAAATAATTACAAAGGTCTATTTTTTTAATTCAATTTTACGAAATGCACAATAAATTTTCGGGCGTGACTGAGGGTGGAAGTGCACTCGCGGTGACCGAGTTGAAAATCTCTGCATAAAAGTTTAAGTTCCCTTAAAAAAACGCGCATTTATTATTCGACGATTTTTGAATTTTCAAACGCTTTTTTAAGCCTCCAAATATTCGTATTTTAATTGACCTCCACCTCCCCCTCCCATATTACTAATCAATATTTTTTTAAGCAATGGAAATTGAATATGATATAATATTTTTCTGAATCAAAGTAATAGGATGAACGGTTTTTTCCGTTTTCTGGTTTTTTACTGCATAACAGAGTGAGAATGATTTCATATACTCAGTAATATATTTCATACAGATTTTAATCGGGCACTTATGCATATGATTTCCTTCTGACGATACCATAATTGAACTACTAGTACTACTCAACTACGTTGAGGCTTAAAACAGTTTAATCTTAAAATTTCACCATGATTGCCAACAGATGTTTTTACATTTGCGTATGATCCAAGGCATTTTTTTAAAAAAAAGGACACACTGAATTATTCAAGCATTTTGCAATGAAAAATTATTTTAAAAATGCAATTTTAATGTTATTAAAAAAGTCTTGAAAAAAATCTGTGGCGGCGCCCTGGCACCACTACACCATTGCTTACTACAGAACTGGAGTCAGGGCTGGCTCGAGGATCTCTGCGCCCATGTGCGAGACGTCTTCGGTGCCTCGACAGTCTAGATATGAATAAGTGGATAGTGCTAAAATCTTACTGTGGCACCTGTGTGCACCACACTCTTTGCACACGCCACGAGCCGGCCCTGACTGTGGTGGGAGTTTTCTTAAAAATATATAGTAACAATAGGTTATGCGTGCATCTAGACCAGCGATACTCAAACCGCGGCCCAAATAGCTCTTATGTGCGGCCCAAAATAATTATTAATTTTAAATATTTTAGTTTGACTTTGGATTCAAGCACTGACATTTCAGCAACATTTGTTCAGTTTTCGTTAGATATTGTACTGAACAGAACTCAATTCATGAAGATTTTTTGAAATTCCTTCCAATGAAGAAACAAACCAGAGGCACAGACTATCTCGATAATGTTAGTATTTTTGTAGAGAAGAATAATATTGATATAAAAAAATTGGTTTGTGTGTGCACTGATGGATGTCCTTCTATGACGGGATCCGAAAAGGGATTTATTACTTTATTAAAGAATAAATATGGAAATTATTTTTAAAGAAAAGAGGCAAGAAGGGGAATATGAAGAATTTTGGAAACTAGTATCCGAAAAATACAAAAATGTGCCCAGCTTCTGCTTACATTATTCTCTTCTACGTATCTCTGTGAATCGTCATATTCTAAAATGAAATATGCGAAGAGCGTGTATAGAAATCGGCTTACTGATTCTTACCTTGGTAGTATATTAAGAGTAGCCTGTAGTAATCAGGAACCTGATTTGACGAAGATAGTTCATAGTTTGACTCAATATCATATAAATTAATATGTTGCGGCCCACGTGGAAAAGCAAAAATCGTAATCCGGCCCAGAGGAAAAAAGTTTGAGTATGGCTGATCTAGACTCTTTTTGTTTTTAAATGCAAATTTCGGTAACTTCAAATGACTGTCCTGCGAAGTAACAAATTCAGAACTATAATTGTATTATATTAGGTAACACCAAATTAGGAGAAGACATGGTATCAGAAATATAATAATTAAACAATAAAATTAACAAATAAACAGCCGGGAAAAAAACTCCATTGAAAACAGACATGATATATTGTGTTGAATATTAGAACACTGTCGCTGTTGTTGGGCACATTAGAACTAAGTTGGAGGAGTTGAATCTCACTTTGCTAAAATATAAAGTGAAGAGATCAAACCTCCACTTACTTCTTAGCGCTTATGAATCTAGACATTCATAGTATTTGTATATATATAAAATGAACATACGCTTGAAGTCAATACAATTTATTGGTGGACCTTGCGATGATGGATATTTCAGATATTACCAACGAGCTGGAAAGTTAGATCTGACAGATTAAAAAAACTGCCTAGATCTTCAATTCCAACTCTTCGATAAACTCAAAAAGATGTTGACTTGTAAGTCAACGACATGTGGAGTTTCTTCAATATTTCCTGGATGTTGATATTTTCTGGGTTTAGTACACTTCAAATATTTACTTACCTATTATATGTATAAATCCTAAATATAGACTTTTTACTAATAAGTTTCATGAACACTGTGGAAAAACTTTTTTATTTTGAAACAATTAGAAAAAACATATGTTTAATTAGATATTATATCTGCGGTAAATAAATTCAATACATCAGTGTTTCCCAAATAATGGTGCGCTGTAAACCCTAAATAACACACTCTCTGTTAATTTTTTCAAACCATACGTTTGGTTTTCGCAAATAAAACATGTTTTAAATATCTATTCTGAAATGACATTGTAAAGAATCGTTTTAAAATTTGTTTTTTTAATTAATTTGTTAAATCGTGTTGTTTCAGTAAGTTTCATATAACATTTTCACAAGCGATGACGCGTCTTTTGCAGGTATCGTATATATTGTGTCTACTCCACGAAAATGTCGATAATCACACACTAATTATTATTCTTTTCAATTCACTTTACACGCTGCCATAAATTGAATTGTAACATGTTTGCTTTAAATTTCACACGTGCCATTTAAGTGACAAATCGATCGCCATCTTTCGGACTTTTGACGGAAAAAAAAAATCATGCAAAATGGCGTAAAACATCGCTTCTTATCTATATGGTCTTCAAGTAAAGTTGATGTAACGTGCAACGCGAGGCCTTTTTCGTGATAACAATATGTTGCAATTTAACTACCTGAGACCTGAACTACTTTCCATAATATTTTTGCTGTTGACATTTGTACGTGTGCTTAAAAAATATATCAATCAGTCTTTTCTGTAATCATACTCTTTAAATTGTTGAACATTCAATGAGTTTGCTAAAAAGAATTTGTACTTATAATTGACTTATATTTTAAATTACTATGAAAAACATATGTATTTAAATGCGTATTTCAAAATTTAAAAAAACATATTTTATGATATAACAGAACATGAAGATACATATAAATCAAAATTTAAAAAATACATATTATTATTTGTTATCCAAGAATATTATTATTCTCTGAGAATAAATATATTTCGGGTGTAAAAAAAAATCATTATCGTTTAGTTGGAAATTTCGCATAGCTATATAATTTATTATATTTAACTGATTTTCGGATATAAGAATCTTTTAAATTATATTTACAATCTCAAAACCTTGAATACATATTATTATTTTTTATATTATAATTAGATCGGGTGTAAACGTGTTAAAAACGGCTTTTCCATGTAAACATACTAAAATATTATAAAAACATCGCTGAAATTTCAAATGTAGACGTTTGTAGAACAACGAATTAAATAATAGTTTTTTTTTTACTTTTTTCTTTACCGGTTGAATTTAGATAAAATAAGTTTTCGCATTAAAATATTACAATTATATCACCAAAAAAAAACATTTAAAAATGATGCATTAGTTTCAGCCATTAATTAATAAAGAGACTTTTTTATTTTATAAAATGTTTAATGAATATATAGGAACGTAATTTAATTAAAGAAACCGTATGAGTAAAAAAAGATCAATCCAACATTAATAAAAGAATAAACAAAAAGAAAAGTGCCCACTACACTAGTGTAAATGTAAAAATATATCAACGTACATTTAATCCGTAAGTATGGTTTTCAAAATGTAAGTTCAAAAATTATTTGATTGGTATGGTTGCACTAATTTTAAATGAGGTTTGAAAAAAGATAACACAATAAAAATCAAAATTAATAGAATAAATAACATACCGATTCACTGCAGCCCAGCGTGGATTATTTATTGATTATATTAAAAAATATCGAAAACTTATTCAGCACACGATTGTTCATGGCTGATGATGATTTAGGAATGAGGTATATGTTTCCTTGTCATTTTAAGGTAAGGTATATATATATATATATGTCTTATCAATCTTCCAAGTATTGATAAAAAAAATATTGAGTACATTATAAACCTATAATAGATAGCCCGCCGCACCTTATTAATTATTTTATTTTGAAGTACTTGTTTTTCCAGAAAGATTATTGATATCAAAGTTCATAGATTTTATCCACGTTTGTCAAATGGAAAAATCGAGCGTCACATTGCGTAATTGTTTTAATCTTTTGAACAATCTATGTATCAATACCACGAGGCGCTTAAAGTTTTGCAAATAATCATTCTGGAATTAAAAATACAGGTACAATCAAAAAATGTAGAATTGCCACATACTTGGTTATTTTATAGGCAATAAAATAATGTTGATCAATAAATCGTCAATTTCATTAAATTTTCATTTAAATGAAATTTATTTAATATCATAATTATTTATATAGAAAACAATTCAGAATGTAATAATTTTGTAAAAATAATTGTGTTTCCATAAAAGTATAAGAGTTTTGGGGCATGTCAATAATAAAAATTATCAGTTACATTTTATAAAAGTTAAGAAACATTTTTAAAAAATCCTCTAGTTCGTAGCAAATAACAAATAAATGGCAATGATAGTGCCAACTGATAGCTTTTTGATGGATTTAGATACGATCCATCAATATTTAGAATAAGGTGTGGCTCGAAGGGTAGGGCATTCGTTTAAATTGTAGAATTCTTTGGAATATTTTTATTCGAGACATTTGGTAGATACAATATCGATTATTACAGAAACATTAAATATCTTATACCAGACGTTACAAACTTATTTGGTATTGCGGTCGGCCTTTTTTTTTTGATAATGCGAAGTATTTATAAAAGTAATCTATTTTTTAATTAGTAATTATGAATTGGGCACTAATAAAAATATATAAAAACACTAAGTACCAAAAAAAGTTAGCGCGCAGAAATGTTTTATACGACACATAGAACATTTCTGCAAACTCACTTTTTTGTATTTAGTGTTTTTTTTATTTCCTGTATTCAAATATTTACACGACTGACGTATTGTTTGACATTGTCTTAACACTTCCCATACGGTGTTAAAAAATACTTCCGGTATGTTACTGGCCCTTAAAGAACCAATCAAAAAAACATGCTTTAACACTTACCCGCCCGTTGATGGACGGTAAAAATTCAGGAACCATTTAAAAAAAACATGTTTTTCAATTGGTTCTTTAAGGGCCAGCGACATATCGGAAGTATTTTTAGCACCGTCTGGGAAGTGAAGGGCTAAATTGAACACAATTTTATTAACAATTATACTGAGAACATTCCCGTATTGCAGTGACAAAATTACTAACTATACAAAAAACCATTTGTAATTAACACGGTGAGTATCAAGATTATTAACAATGCAAAACCCCAAACCCTTTCTAAAATTGGAAGCAAGATTATTGTTTATATAGATAAACCCTATCTAAAATAAGTAAATATTATTAATCTCGTCAAGTGCTTGATTTAATATTTGTAGATGGCAGTACGCACAAATATAATAATTGTATGATATAATAATATTTTCCCACGAAAACACACAACGCACGCCATTCATATTATATTTGATATATTATGTACATTTAACGATACGTGGGTATCTTTCCACTGACTGACAATTATACGTCACATCCGGTTTCCACATGGAAATTGCGAAAATAGTTTTACGAATATAAATTATTGTTTATTACAAAATCATCAATGAGTACGCAGGAAAAATATTATTTTTATCGACAAGTTATTGTTAAGTTTATTACTATCTCAATCGTAGCGAATTTAAATGGCGACTAAATTTTCATTCGATAATTCGTATATTTACTACAATAATTAAACTATAAAATGAATCTTCTAACAGTTGTTAATAATAAATTCATGAATTAATCATCGAAAATTCGTATGTCAATACTATATTAAATATAATACGTATAACCGCAAATCACATATCGACAAAAAAAACAGAACCTTACAATGATTGAAAGGTATTAAAATATAAAGTACATTTAATTTTAAGACTATTCAAAACAAAGGTTAGTCACTGTATTTTATAAGTTAAGGAATAATGTTTGTACATCACTTGATTAAATGGTTATTGATTTATTTGAAAAAAAACTTTTACAATACGATAAGCTTACCAAAATTATATTAGAAAAATAGCTACGTGCATAATATAAGATATGTTCCAATGAACGCATACATATTTAAATGTTATTTTTTTATAAAAAAAAACACACTTACCACTCGTTGAAAAATTGCCCGAACACATTTCCATTTTGATAATGTTGATTTTTATATTTTAGATCGACCGTTAAAAAGATGGCTTTGTCAAGTAAATTCAGAATTATCAACATACTCACGAGTAATAATCCAAATAATTTAAAACAGTTACTAGTTTATTGCGTAGGAATTGATAATTGGACAATAATTACTTGGTGCTACCAAAATGGCGGATGGAATACTTATAGAATTATACATTAGTTTAAAATGTATTCGTTAATAAAGGCTGTTAATTCCCTGTAGTCGATATATATAGGCGTCCGGTGATATTGAAAATGATTCACATGATATCGATACGATATATGATGCTTCGAACCTATTGGTTGGATGTCCTCTTATCTTACTTCCAGACACTTGAGTTGGCCAATGGAGGATCGCATGATATAATATCAGATTAACCGATATCTTGTCATTTTAATTATAGAACCAAGAACAGCCAAAATTTATGAAATCAACCTACGAAAACGTAAATTCATATAATTTGTTAAATATGTTTTCCGTTGATAGAACCATATTATGACTAGTACGAATATATTTTTTCCGTACATATATTATAATACGCTTCAAGCGGAAAATATTTATATTTGGAACAAGGAAATAATTTAAGAAGCGTATGTCCACAGATGTATACACGCATTTCAGGTGAGGCTTGAGGGTCCAAGGGGACTTATCTATTAATATATTATACAAATAAATACACCAATATCTTATATTGTTTTCATTCAAATATTTACAACGTGAATTAGCTTACAGACAGATTCGTTTGGATGACTTTAAACTGTAGTTTCGATACTGGTCAAAAGTAAAATTGTTTAATAGAATTATGGTAAACAGGAAAATCTTTTGAAATTATTACGCTGTATGGATTGATGGATTCGGCAGATGCTTTGTGGAAATTCATTTGTAATATAGACTAATCCGCTGATTGTTTTACTAATATTTTTTACGTTAGATTTTGTTAGATAATCATTTGCAAATTAAAAACATCGTCAGATTTGTATAAGTTAAATATTCAGCGGAATAACAATATTAATAATGTTGTTAACTCCAAAATGAGCCACATTGAAAGTCGATTCCCGACTTATGATATTTTTCCCTACATATTTTATATCAGTTACCAACAGGTGACATGTAATAGTGATGCATCATTATTTTTTCTTAACGAAAAACCTCGAAAATATTTATTTTGTAAAAAAACTTTTCGTTTCAATCTTATAAACTCAAGAGTAAGCATTTTTTTGCTACTAATTCGAGTTTCTTAGTTTATTTTTTATTTATTTATACAAAACTAACTTACATATGAGGCTATTATTTCCAAACCCGGCTTGTTCCACAATCAGTGAATGATGAATCATGAATTTAATTTAGTTAATAAAAATACATTTTCAAAGTATTTTTAGAAAGTAGTCTCAAACATGGCATACAAAATATCTTTCCAGTGTAAAACTAAAAATAATTTTAAAATGTATATTATTTTTTACAAAATGAAATTCAAGATTTATTTTTCAACCATTACGGAATAAACTGGGCTTGCAAGTAAAGCATCATATATTAGTCGATTATTTGAGGTTTTTTTTTACTTTCAATCGTTTTTTTTTTGTTATAAAAATAATCAAATTTTTAAAAATAGTATACGAATTCAATGTTTAATAATGAACGCCATCAAATCATTTTTCTTTTTTATAATCTAGATTTTTTTTTAAATATATATACATAGTTGATTTAGATCTGGCATTTTCTTTTTGGGTTTTTGAGGGGTGATATCGTGAAGAATCTCATTTAGATAACGAGATAAAAAAAATAGTTAAATCTGTTTATTGGTGAAATAAAATTTTAATGTATGCATATTTATATTATAGCTATATACGGTGGCAAATCACCACATAAGCGTACGAGACACACATTTGAATCCTACGAAACTTGGGGGCCTCAAATATAAAATATATAATTCAAATATTTTACACTCTTTTTAATGTTTGTTAAGATGGTATATTGAATTTTGCGACACTTGTATACTATCCGAAAACAGGGCTTTCAAAATGCATTGCGCTTGGCTTTCCAAATCCTTAATCTGCTACTATTTTGACTACATACTTACTTCCATCAAATATACACAATACGCGATTTTACTCTTATATATGAAAAAATATTGTTTACAATAAACAGTTTCCTAGTTATTATTAAAACACTAATGATGAACTTTCACAGCACGACATGAATAAAAAAGACACATTGAATAATTTTAAGTTTTCTATAATGTCATTATTGATACACACGTCCACTTTTAAATAATTTTAAAAGGTACTGTCAAATATTTCAACTTTATCTCAGTTACGATGAAATTTGGCCTGAGATTCATAGAAAAGTAAATATACAAAAGACGACATTCTGTGTAAACAAATCGGGTCCTCTTCTTTGACAAAATATCTCGTGTATTGATAAAGAAAAGGCACTCTCAGTTAAGTTTATTTATAATTTGGGTGATAGTTTACAAATCCACAAACTGTTCTTACGACAGTAATTTCATCGATACGGTGACATAACTATCGATCTCTCAGTCAATAGTTTGATCTATTTTTTTCGCTCACTTTAATAAGTACCTATAATAATTGTATGAAACATAATACATTTGAAACCGAAAGACGCCTGGAACGCACAAGCGTTTAAATTATGTTTTAAAAAATAAATAGTTTTGACTACTATACAGCGCCGATTTATAAATTAATAGCGTTACATAAACACACATTCATCGTTTTCCTCGATTCATCCGCTTTTTCTGTCACGTTACAAATCTCCACCGATAACCGCAGGGAAGAAGAAACAGGTGTTTGAATTAAAATGCCACACTGCAGAAGCAACTTATTTTGATTTTTTTATTATTAAAACATGAATAAATCTACTGATTTTATTTCCTTATTTATAAATATAATAATCTAAAATTGTTAAACAATTTTTGAAAATTTTGTTCGTTTATTATTTATATGGTAAAAGTAATATAAAGTATCGGAGATAATAAACATACAAAAAATATTTTGTATAACGAATCAATGTAAGCGGTAATGCTTCACATCGTATATATCATGTTATAATTCACATCGCTGGATAAAGAGAGACAAGTTAAATATTGTTCACATTTGAACAAATTTATAATCTTGCGGATAAATTTACCTTTCTTACACCATCAAATCTTGAGTATGTATCAGTAAAAACAAAATCATGATAACATTGATAGGATTTTTTTTTGTTGTGGAATAGAGATGTGGACGAAAAGCGAAAGACTTTCGTCCACATCATCGAGGAGTTTTTCGAAGTTCAAATGAATAAAAAAAAAAATATTTAAGATCGACAATGAGCAAGTCGCCCTAAAAAATCTTGAATACTTTTAATCAGGACTGTAAGGTCGTTAAAAAACGATTCCACTTAAAATTATAGGTGAAAAAATTCTTCCCTTGAAATGATGTTCATTTTTTTTAAATTGCATTGTGGCTAGTAAAATGCCAAGCCAATAAAGACGCTAACACCATCGTCAGTGAGGTATTTTTTGAAAATATTTTGGAACCATAATAAGGTGCAGTCTTTTGTTGAAAACTAGGGTTTTCCAAGTTTTCCTTAAAAGCTCAGTGATCATTCTATCATTCAAACCTGGTATCGCTAGAATGATCAAAAATTATTAGTGTTTTGGTGGAAGTTTTAGTTGAATTAAAAAACTTCTGAAAAATAGTCGAGTATGTACTGCAATCGTTATTTGTATAATACGATTAACAAACCGGACAACAATATGTCAAAAATTTACTTTTCATAGAACTGATTGATAAAAAAATAAAATGTAATTAAACGATATTTACATAACACTTATGTCGCGAAATAATTTAGTTACGTTGATCTTAGATTATTTACTGATAAAATTAAGGATGGCTTAGGAAAATAAAGATACAAACCTACGTAACATATAATAAGCAACAATCCAAGATACAGACATAATTCAGAAATAATGTGGCAATTTTAATACATAAAATGTGTCTGGCAGCGCCGGCGCTAGACATGTGGCTGCCCCAGGGAGATTGTAATTTCCAGCCCTATTTATAAAATTTCCTTAAGCGCTTAGGCATTTGGCCTCCTCTCCAGACGTACCGCTACAGGCGGGCGCTTTCTAGTAGCGTCGACACTGATGTCTGGTTTTTTTTCCCGTTTTGTAACCCACTTTTATAAAAGTCAATTATCCTGTATTCCCCGCCACACTTCTCTTGTGAAAACGACTTGTCACAATGTCGCAAGATGGAACTAGAGTCTAAAAAAAATACTTACATCCAAAGAAACAGCTAACTTCTTAAAGTATATCCCTTTATTCTGTCTTCCCTCTATTTTGATATGATGAAGCTTAGACTGAAAGCTTGATGGACTTTTTTTAGAGGCCATACAGGCTATTTATTGGTGAACGTAATCAAAACTAAAAACAAAAAAAACCTGACAAGCATTTAGACATTAACTAAACATATCAAATGACAACGAAGTATATTTTGTCCATGTGCATATTATTTATTAAAAAGTTTTTTTAACCAAAGCAATGTGTAGAAAGTTCACTTTCCTATCTCAGTTTTAAACTGAGTTGAGATTATGTACACGGTTTAAAAATAAAAATTCTGATAAAACTGATTTTTCATTCACCATCATAATTGCGAGCGCTACAGCCAGGGAGATATTAACTATCTCTAAGAGCATTTATCCACATTACTGCCCAAATCAGCTGTACTTATCTTAGCTTGCAAAATCATTCGCAGCTCTATCAAGCAAACGATTATTCATCCCTTTCCTATACTACGAAAAACATTCTGGCACGTGAGCGATTTACATATTTGATGTAAAAAAAAATCTTTTTACAGAAGGATTTTCTGCAACAAATGCTTTACTTTCTTCCAGAAAAAAAATCCAGGAATATTACATGGTATTACTTATGTCTTATTAAACTGTGGTCAATATATTCATTTATTTTTTTGCTTAGATTGTTAAATATTATTTGGTATCTTTGGCACGCGCAAGTAAAATTGCTCGCCACCACTGCCATATTGGATTGATGACTATTATAAATAATGAGGTTCAGTGACAATAGGGTCGTCTGTGTCCTTATTTATTATAAGAGTCATAACATTCCTATTTTAATCTCAAACACCGTTTTGTTACAAATATTTGTTTAAAAACACTATCAGTCAAATAAACCGTTTCCTTGGCAAAGCGTTTTGAGGGAACAGTAACTCGTTCTTTTAAATAGGTACCTACATTAAAACTGTGAATTGACATCTATCAAGAAAATATGACTTTTTTACCCAAACACATTTATTATTAAAATATATTATATTTTTTAAATCAATCAGGCGTTGACAAGAGAACAAGTCTCTTCTTATATTTGTTGTAATTTTTGATCCACTTGTAATGATTATCAGCTGTTGAGTTGCGTTAAAATATACTTCGCTGAAACTAGATTTTTATCAGTAAAAATACACTCCCAGTATTTTTTATCAGTTTTCAATCGTACAATATTGCCACGACAGGTATTATTCGTAATAAAAAATACACAGTTTTAAAAGTAACGCGTCTTATCTTGAAGGATTTCAATTATTTTTATCATAATTTATTGCTCATATAATATTATAGTTAACTCGACTCTCTTTCTTTTGGGCGTTTCCGTCTTTTTTAAAGACTATACTGATCGAGCTATATGGTATATTATAGTATTGTAGACCTACAGGTAGGCTTGCCATACGCCGAGATTGTCCCGGTTTTAGAATTTGGTACCGGCTAGCTTATTGTTTTGTCCCGGTTGATGTTACGTCTCACGATGTGACATAATAAAAAATGATTAAGTATTGAAAGAGTTCGATCCAGGGAGAAGTACGATTGGCATAATAAAGAAATAAATTATTTTAAACTTCCACTCTAACTTAGAGATTTATAGGTACTTTTAATGATCAATTTTCGGTAGGTTTTGTTTATTTTTGCTCCTGTCCTGGTTTAAGGCTTCGTGATTATGGTAAGTCTACCTATAGGTGTAGAGTAGAGATTCCAACTATTCGTCATTTTCAACTATCCGGATATCGAATAGTAAAACTGAAACTATCCGGATAGTTTCAGTAAGTATGAGAATAACAAAACGTTACTACATATATAAATTGATGTACTAAAATAATACATTTAAAACGAGTTCATTTGTAATACAAGTCATTTATTCAGATTTTAAAAATAAGAGAGCATTAAATGTATCATATTTTAAATTTGATCTTAATTTAGTTTTAATTTGTCCTGCTATTGAAAATACTCGTTCTGTTGCTGTTGGTTTTATTGTTAGAGAAGTGATTTAAACTACACGTCCAACTTTTCCGTTCTTTTTTTAAATTGATCTAAGTATTTAAAATCATTTTTCAGATTATTTGTATTGTCGTCAGTTTCCGCGAGAGATAAAATAGAATTACGCATTTCATGTTGCAAGTTGCATTTATTATCTTTTCTCATAAAATGAGTCCATACTTCCGAACGTCTTGACATGGCTAAAATTTTATACAAAATTATTAAAATTTTAATATGTAGACAGTGGTCTCGATTGCTTGCTTTTCAGTCATGAATTGTGGAACTCGCACGCAAACGACGATGTTTCACGATCAAACTTTCACGATCAACTGATCCTGAATAAATCCTTTCCCACTTCTGTAATGCCTTAGATAGAGACAATACACATTTCAATACTATTCCATCATATTAAAATATTGAAAATTTGCAGCTGTATTAGATTACTGCAACGGCATTTCTTCAATGAATGAAATTTCGGCATTAAAGGTTTTTTTTTGCATCGAGTCCGAGCCGATTCGTCGAACTTTTTAGTAGTAAAATAAGATATTCATAATATCCGAGTTTGGGGAAGGTAATAAAAAACACTACTCCTAAGTAATGGTTTCTCCCAGGTAGTAAATACTCCAGTATTCATATCATCTTTCGTCGATTTTGTAAAATATTTCATTAAAAATTATAACGAATACTATCCGGATGCTTCCCCAAATATCCGGATATCGAATAGTTAAAAATGGCCGGATATATCCGGATATCCGAGTTGAAATCCCTAGTGTAGACGCGTATTTTTATCATCTATTTTTGACAATTTTAGAATTTTCATTTTTCATTTTAGCGGAAGGAAGAGCTTATAAGCTACTTCGTCAAAGAGCCAGGTTTAAAATCATTTTTTTTTGGTGGGCCATCATTTCTTTTGTAAATAGTTTCTGTTAAAGGCAAAAATATTTTAAAAAAAAATCGTTTTAATCTTAAAATATCCATTATTATTACTCTTTTAGAATTATTAATTATTTCTACAAAAAAGCATTATTTTTTCATCCTTTAATGTGGTCACTCAAACGAAGACAATGTTTCCGTGACAGATCTCACAAATTCGAGTCCTAGTACGAACAACGTTTTTTTCAATAAATTTATCGATTCTCTTTCGAAGGTTTTTATATCTAACAAAATCCTTCCAACCTTCCAATCCTAAAATTAACGAGGCAATCGAGAGCGATTAGTTAACCATTAGTCATGTCCCAGTCTTATCTTTATATCGTTACTCTCTTAGAAAAAAAGAGATGATGAAGAACAAACTAACCAACAGTTTTCGTAAAAAAAAACTTCTGTTGAGATACCTCCGTAAGAAAGAATTATGCTCCATATTGGGAACGAATATGGATTAGAAAAAAATCTTTAGTAAAAAGTTTGACAAAAAGTGAGTTCCCCTCAAGTTAAAAAAAAAAGCACTGCCTACATATATAATAGAAAACGTTGCAAGCCAGCTAGTCATTCTGAGTCATTGTACACTCTCAGAGATAATGTTGAATTAGGAAATGGAATACTTGAGAAAAACTTGATGCCTTTTTTATTTAATTAATATTGCTTCAAATGTAAATCAACGACCGTGTGTAATTGAATTGCTTATTGCTTATTAATATTGATTTATGTTTGTATGTTTCTACGACGAGTTCTTTTTGAACGATCGCTCGCGTGCCACACGTTTACGAGTACCGGTCCCAATTCTGGCAATATAGTTCCACCAACGAAGAAAAATAAAATTTAAAACAATGCCGTGCATAAGATTTATTTCAATATCTTAACTGCTTACACTTATCTAATTTATCTAATAATAATTATTTGTTTTCAGAATGAAATGATTTACAAGAAGATTTTTCCTTCTTTAAGTAATGTTATTAATTAAACTTTTTTTGCGGATGTGTTTCATAATTGGATAGCTAGCTAGCACCTATCGCTACATACTTGAAAAAGTAAAAATACATTAAAACTCCACTTAAAAAATATGAGTTACACGTCCTTGATTGATTATTTTTTGATTAAGCCTTTCCAGTTGAAAATCATTATGTAAACAACACCATTAATAAATAATAAGGTGTGAAATGATAATTCACAATATTTCACGTATACATCATTTTAAATTTAAATAAATATTTTTTTTTGTTATATAATTCCATAATAAGTATACGAACATGAATACAGTATTGATAATTTGGCGTCTTCTCTAAATTATTAGATTATAATTATTTAGACCCTACCAAATACTTCAAATTAAGAGTGTAATATGCACACTCTACCTTGGCTTGTTTCAACAGAATTTGTGAATTTAGACATTAATGATGTCCATGCAGAAGCGTAAGAAGGGCGGCACATTTTTGGGGTGGCATTTTCGAATATACAAAGAAAATTGTGGGGCTATAATGCAAAACGTACTATTTCCAAAATGAGCGATATTGAGTTAGGTTTGCAGTAGGGTATCCAATCCCGGAGCCTTTTTCCAATCCCGGGATTTCGGGATTGATTAATTTTGAATCCCGGGATTGAGATTTTCTCATCGAGGAATTTGAAATCCTCAATTCGCTATACCTTTTCCTTGGATTCTCACGGAAACTAGTTTTTTTTTTAGCTCACCGAGGAATTTTAAATCTCAGATTTGGTATACTTTTTCCTGGAATCTCACGAAAACTCGTTTTTTTTTTTTTTAGCTCGCCGAGGAATTTGAAATCTTGAATTTGCCAATTTCGTGTAAATTTTCGAGATTTGCTCAAAATTTCTCAATCCCGAAATCCTGGGATCGCGGCCATCTCAATCCCGGAATTTCGAGATCAGAAAATTGAACGGGATCCCGGGATTGGATGCCCTAGTATGCAGATAGAGTAATTCAAGCCTTATGAATCGACTGGTACTATTAGTTTTACGATAACATGTTTAGAACACCGTATTTTTCTGCAAAACGTACTATTTCCAACGAGAAATCATCTACCTTTTCTTGCAAAACGCACTATTTCCATGTTACGGCAAAGTGCACTATTTCCAATAGAAATTTGAGCAGAGCAACATTTTTTTTTGCAAAACGCACTATTTGTATTGAGCTGTCATATTTTGGCAAATTTGACTGTATATTTTAAACATTGTGATCTGCTCTGAAGACAGTCAAGGAAAGGATAATATTTTTGTTTATTCCTGACATGAAACCAAATCAGGAAGAGGACCAAACTAAGGACCAAATCAAAATCGATCAGATGTGCGCGGAAATGAGATTTGATTACCTCATACATATGGCATACATATTGGTCATACATATTTCTGCGAACGTTTAGAGATGACTTGTTGAATTTTCGGGGATGAATTGCAATTGATTTGTGAATTCTTCAATGAAACTTGACGTTTACCCAATTATAAGTCACGCAGCTAGAGCTGAGTCGAAAAAATACTTACACAGACGCGTTGGTTGCACATCTTCTCTTTGCTTAGGATAAAATAATATTATTTTTCTAATTTTGTTGAAAAAATAATTTCTTTTGTATTTTTTTTTCCATTTTTTATTAACTTGTTTCCCTAAATATATTTTCTTATATTGTTTAAAAAAAAGAATAGAAAATAAGTTTATTTTCTGTACACATAGTACACAAAGTTTCAGGGAATAGTGCGTTTAAAAAAATAACATTAAAATGACGAATTTAAAATACTTTTTACCATATGCCAAGTTTATGAAGTAGATCAATGATTTCAATATAATTTATTGTATGATTTTTAATTGATTCAATCATAATATTATGCTAGTGTTGTTCACTATAGTTTTTTGCCTCTACTGAAAAGGTTGATTTTTGGAAATAGTACGTTTTGCATTATAACACTACAATTTTGAAAGTAATAAAAATTGAAATGTATGCAGAACTAATGCAAGCTGTATTCCTGTCACTTTATTTTTGCTTTGTAACTCTCACTGATAAATGTACTTCTTTGGAGGCGGCATTCTTGAAAAAGAATTGACAGAATCAATGCAAGCTATGTTCTTACTAACATAATTTCTTACGTTTAATTTGTACTTTATGACTTAACGATTAAATAAAAAATGGGGACCGCGTTTTTTTTAAATGAATAGAAAACTTCAAAGGTAATAAACAAAGAAAAATTGGTTTGAATAAAGAATCAATGCAAGCAATATTTCATTTTCCATGTGCTCTTTTGCATGATCGGTAAACAATCACAAGATGCTGAAATATTATTTGATACTAAATTGATTAGGCTTGAAAAATGATTTTTTTAATGTTTTAAAGCGCTAAAGCGTGAAAATGAAAGTGCTAAAATTTACAAAAATTGATGCTAAAAATACGTGTCTCTAGTTATGAGTTATGGGTGTATTTTTTCACTAATGTTTCTTGTCGAACACTTTTCCTTATCAACGCGTTATCGATTATCAAAAATATATTTGTTGAAAAACAAACATTGGCTAGGTACCTATGTCAATAAAATTGGATTGGCACACACATTTCATATATTTTTTTTAAAAAATAACAAAATTATACCACAGAATACAATACGAAAATATAGCTAGCATCATCGCACACCGTAAAAGACTTACTCGCAAAAACAGTACACTTTTGTAAATAAACGAATATATGTAATAACAACTTATAGCATTTTATATAAAAACCAGTATTTTTAGTAATTTACGATAGATGTTTGGATCAGTGACCGGTAACCTTTTGAGAGACTGAGTAAAAAAATCAATTTTGAAAAAATATTAGGTTGGTAAATTTTGAAATATATTTTTTTACTGTAATATAAAAAACACAATTTTAATCATTTAAAGAAGCTGATACATCGGCTATTGACAATCAAAGGGTTAATGGTATTCATTTTCAACTATATTAAAAAGCAAATTTATAGTCCTGAAGAGAATCGAAATCCTGATCCCATCTTAATTTTTGAATATAATATTAATTACCTTATATTTAAATAATCTAAGATGAATGCTTATTGGAGACTATCCATTATTCGTGGCCCTTCCACGACGCGAGTTTATATTGTGGACGCTAGGTTTTTTTTTAAATAAAATAATATCCGTTAAATATATTTCGAATCTGAAGTGCAAAAATGTGGAGTCGTTTAAAAATCTACCACATTCAAACTTATTTTACATTTCAACATAAATTTCAATAGCTCAAAAAAATCATTTTCTTTATATGTGTAACCTCATTTTCACTAACAACCTTAATTTCACAAACTATCATGTCTTTGGACTCTAATAATGTCTTCATCGATTTATTCAAACAAAAAAGATATTAGAATCAGCCGTTTTTTGATGACTTTGGTGAAATAAATAATTTGTTGTAGAAGCCCACGGTACAAAAAAATATGAGATTATTTAATTATAAGCTGGTTGAATTACTCGAATTGAATCGAGGAATTTAGAATTCGAGTTTTCAAATTAAGGTTTATATCAACATTTTTTTATAAAATTTATTATCTTGTTAGTAAGAGCCTATCGATAGCTCGTTTACGGTGAATTTTATTGATAGAACCAAAATTAGCAAGTAAATCATACTTACTCAATATGTTATTAAATAAGGTGCAGAGATAAAATATTAAATCTTATCGCCTTATCGGGTTTCTTCATTGGTAACAGACGCGATAATTCAAATTATTTTTCATTTACAACACAGTAAAAATTCGATATTATGCAAAGAGCCGGGAAATATATTCGGTATCGGTATACAAACAACTTTTAATAGGATCATAATTAAATGAACTTTCGGTTTGATGATTTGCACTTATAGCGTAGCTCCCCATAGAACTCTGTTTTTTAATTAAAATAAAATATGATATCCACGGATGGTTGTGATAACAAATTTAAAATATAAACAATCTATATATTAATAGCCGATAAAATAATCACAAATCACATCCCACAAATGTGTGCGTACTGATGTCCTAAAAATAAAAAAATTACGACATGTTCTGCTACTACTGCAAAAATTCGATAATTCACGAAGTTTCTGCTACTACGAAAAATGGTTGTTGGCAAACTTGAACATTATTCCAAATATTAAATAATTTACGATATTTCTGCTCCTACGAAAAATGGTTGTTAGCAAACTTGGACATTATTCCAAATATTAAATAATTTACGAAATTTCTGCTCCTACGAAAAATGGTTGTTAGCAAACTTGAACATTATTCCAAATATTAAATAATTTACGATATTTCTGCTCCTACGAAAAATGGTTGTTAGCAAACTTGGACATTATTCCAAATATTAAATAATTTACGAAATTTCGGCTACTACGAAAAATGGTTGTTAGTAAACTTAAACTTAATTCCAAAAATTCAATAATTTACGAAATTTCTGCTACTACGAAAAATGGTTGTTAGCAAACTTAAACATTATTCCAAAAATTGAATATTTTACGAAATTTCTGCTACTACGAAAAATGGTTGTTAGCAAACTTAAACATTATTCCAAAAATTAAATAATTTACGAAATTTCGGCTACTACGAAAAATGGTTGTTAGCAAACTTAAACATTATTTCAAAAATAAAATATTTTACGAAATTTCTGCTACTACGAAAAATGGTTGTTAGCAAACTTGGACATTATTCCAAATATTAAATAAATTACGAAATTTCTGCTACTACGAAAAATGGTTGTTAGCAAACTTGAACATTATTCCAAATATTAAATCATTTACGAAATTTCTGCTCCTACGAAAAATGGTTGATAGCAAACTTAAACTTTATTCCAAAAATTCAATAATTTACGAAATTTCTGCTACTACGAAAAATGGTAGTTAGCAAACTTGAACATTATTCCAAAAATTAAATAATTTACGAAATTTCGGCTACTACGAAAAATGGTTGATAGCAAACTTAAACTTTATTCCAAAAAATCAATAATTCACGAAATTTCTGCTCCTACGAAAAATGGTTGTTAGCAAACTTGAACATTATTCCAAATATTAAATAATTTACGAAATTTCTGCTTCTACGAAAAATGGTTGTCAGCAAACTTAAACATTATTCCAAAAATTAAATAATTTACGAAATTTCTGCTTCTACGAAAAATGGTTGTTAGCAAACTTAAACATAATTCCAAAAATGAAATAATTTACGAAATTTCTGCTACTACGAAAAATGATTGTTAGCAAACTTGAACATTATTCCAAAAATTCAATAATTTACGAAATTTATGCTTCTACGAAAAATGGTTGTTAGCAAACTTAAACATTATTCCAAAAATTGAATATTTTACGAAATTTATGCTACTACGAAAAATGGTTGTTAGCAAACTTAAACATTATTCCAAAAATTAAATAATTTACGAAATTTCGGCTACTTCGAAAAATGGTTGTTAGTAAACTTAAACTTAATTCCAAAAATTCAATAATTTACGAAATTTCTGCTACTACGAAAAATGGTTTTTGGCAAACTTAAACATTATTCCAAAAATTCAATAATTTACGAAATTTCTGCTACTACGAAAAATGGTTGTTAGCAAACTTAAACATTATTCCAAAAATTGAATATTTTACGAAATTTATGTTACTACGAAAAATGGTTGTTAGCAAACTTAAACATTATTCCAAAAATTAAATAATTTACGAAATTTCTGCTATCTATAAAAATAGAATAAATAAAAATAAAATAAAATAAAAAAAAAAAAAATAAAATAAAATAAAATAAAATAAAATAAAATAAACTAAAATAAAATAATATAAAATAAAATAACATAAAAAAAAAATTAAAAAAAAATCAAAGTAAAATAAAACAAAATAAAATAAAATAAAATAAAATAAAATAAAGTAAAATAAAATAAAATAAAATAAAATAAAATAAAATAAAATAAAATAAAATAAAATAAAATAAAATTAAATAAAATTAAATTAAATTAAATTAAATTAAATAAAATTAAATTAAATTAAATTAAATTAAATTAAATTAAATTAAATTAAATAAAATTAAATTAAATAAAATAAAATAAAATAAAATTAAATTAAATTAAATTAAACACAATGCAACAAAAATCTCACGTTGCTGGGCAACGGGTTTACAGCTAGTATACATTAAATGTGTATTTTGTTATATTTTCAACAAAATCAAAAATCAAGTTCACTTGTACCAGTGAAAACCATCCAATCAACAAGTGCAAGTATTTTTAACCCTTTTAATACATCACGTTTTTCCTAATATTATTTTATATATGACTCTCTTACAATAATTTTAAAGATTCGTTTTATATGACAGTGATAATAAACGTTTCAAGTCCACAAAAAGAGGCGAATTGAATTTTTTTTTATCGAAAACAATAATGTAATTTTCGTTTAAAAAATATATAAAACGAAAGCAATAAAAGAGATCCAGCTTCGCTCAAAATTACGAAATTCGCAATTATTATCAGTTGGTAATTTAATATCGACAAATATGAATAATTTAAATAATACAAATACACTTAACCATTAATTTATTTTAAAATATTAAAATCAGATTTTGATTTTGTAATATCATGTAAGTATAACAATGAAATTTCCACGCATGACGAAGTCATTGAATTTAGCTTATGAAAACATGAAGCAAATAAAGCACCGTAAAAACCAATTTAAAATGAAATTATATAATTATTTTAATTGAACTAGCAAGATTTTTTAAAATCACACGTTTTTAACATTGATTTTCATATCACAACGTGTAAGAAAACATAATCAGTAGAATGGATGCATGTGCTTAAAATGCGGCGGGGACTTAAATGAATGAGAGTCTTACGGGAAAAAATAGTCAAAAATCATTTTCAATATTATTCATACATTTATATAAATTTCATTTGTCATACATTTATATAAAATAATCATTAATCATACATTAAAATAAGTTAATCCGTAATGATAAATAAGTTCGCCAGTTGCAGGCTCTCTTAACTCTTCAGGCACGGCTGCCTAAAATAGATTTTGAATTGCGGTGGATTCATGTCCGACGAACAATAGAATCAGCCTCCAATGAACAAATAAATAAATGTAAAACTGATTTTCGTTTTGAAAAATATTTCTGGTGACATTCTGGGGAAATAGTTTTAAAACCAGTGGTTGTCAAGATTTTTTAATCAAAGTTTGTCATAGCTATGACTCACAGACCTGCGATTTTTTGAACCTTAATGAAAACCTGAAAACAAAAACTCTAAAAACCTAATCATTTAAAGGAAATCATGTTATTTGAATGAAATCAGTGAACTTTTGCTATTGCATATAAATAAACATCAAAACAGAGCATATTTTTAGCATGCTGTACATGTTATCCGGGTTTGAAGGGCTAAATAGCGTATTATATTATTATTTATTTTGTTGACTGTTGGTTTCATCGTCCAATTTAGTATCCTGTATAGCTTTGTATTCATTTCTCTCTTGACTTTGGTTTCATTTTAGTACTTAGTTATAGCAACACATAAAAGTTCAATAATAAATTAAGAAATGGCTGATCTGTCATAATTCGTGTATAATGATCAGTTTGCAAAAAATATCAATCACTGAATATGCCGGGCACCTGTAGACTATGCCTCAGCATCTCTTTTGTAAATAACTATATTTTCGACGATGACAATAAAATATATTTAAAAATTTTAGCGTGCCTGCCAGTGAAGGTAATGTGATTATAAAACCGTGTCGAGTTCACATCGTATTTTCATGCCTAATATTTTTATTGGGATAAATCAATGTATCGATAAACTATTGATGTCGTTTGTAACAAAAAATCAATCTTTAAGCTCCTAGCAGTACATGATTGACGCAATTAACATGAATATCATATATTTAATTGAAATTTCTGAACCAAAATAGTTATTGTAGTTTTATACATCATCAAACAATGCTGGTAAAACTTCTCTGTTATTATCTTAATAATAACATAAGAAAATAATAAAACAAAAACATATTCTTTGCATACCTCAAGACAGCATAGTTTTTGTTCTCCTATCTACTGTTGATTTGCTTGTTTATAAGATTGCGCAAATGAAATGAAAAACTATAATGATGATTTCGAAATTTTTTAAGCCATAACTCTCTTTTGAGGAATGTCAGGTCTGTAAAGCTATAGTAGCTTCACGGATTTTGTGAAAAAATTCTTGGCCAAGCCTGGGTAATGCGAATAAATTACTTCAATATATTCTCGGTTCCTTTCTTGGTTTACCTGTCTGTCTGGCTGCAGCACTTATATTAATGCCGTTCTGTTGAAAATTTGATTACGAATAGGAAAATTCCAAATTATCATACTTGGGAATCGGGGAAACCGATAATGATAATTTATGCGAATATCTCAAAGCATATCGGTGGAGTAAGAGCATGACATGATAACTGCAAATATTGAAATGGACAATTCAAACAAATACTAATGTATGAAATAAGTAAACGAAAATAAAAATATCATTATCACATTTTCGATTATTCCTAATTTTATAGATTTTGTATCAGCTTTAAGGAATTGCGAAAACATTTAATATACATTCTATATTTGAATGTATGTATGCAACAGCGTTTCAAAAATCAGTTGATCAGGTTTTTCCCAAACAACACCAATATTTACTTAGGTGACAGATCTCACGGGTTCGAGTCCCGGTACGAACAGCACTTTTTTCAATCGCTTTCTGTTCAAAGTTAAGGGCTGATTGTGACGTTTTTGTATATTGAATGAGATAAGAGTAAAATGAGGCAGTTCAAATTTCATGAGCGAAGCAGTGAATAAAAGCATGGTTTAAAAGTTAAATTTATACTTTATTAGCCCGTATAAGTTGAAGAAACAGCTGGAGAAATTATTTAGTGAACACATTATCAGCGAAATTCGAAGAATGGGTCTCATGAACCATCTTTCAATTCGTTTGATTATTACATTCAGTATTTAACTGTCTCGTGAAAAATCATTGTCATAATTATTATGTATTCTAACATATGTAAAACTCTTATATTTACATGGATTTAATGACATTAAAGAAATATATATAGCTTGTGGTTATAGTTGGTTTGGTTATATTTGTCAGATACTACATGTATCCATAGCTGATAGTGGTGCAAACAAATTAATTGCGGCTCCTAAAAATATTTAATGTCATATTTTAACAGGTTTTTTTATATGTTTAATGTTATTTAACAGGTTGCAAGAGATGACAAATTGCCCAAATCTATCTGCAACATGTGTTCGTGTAAAGTAGATGACTTTTATCAGTTTTGTAACAGAGCGGTCGAGGCAGAGAACAAGTATGTGTCCAATATTGCAGTAATCTCTTTACTGTTAATAAATGTTATAAATCAATCTATTTTTTAATAAAAATCCACGCAGTTGTTACAGTGTAAACGTGTGGTAGTTTTAAGGGAAACTATTTTCTCCTTCTAGTCCCAGGACATCAGAACTGTGCAAGGCTCACAATTTTTTGATCATATTAACAAAAATTAATGTTATTGCTTTTCACATGGTACATCATAGCTCAGCTCTGGGGCACATCGAGTTAAACAATTAATAATAATAAACAATAATTAATATGAATTTACAGTTGAATAAAAGTTGTTTTTGAATTTTTTTAGATTATCCGGTTTGCATGATAACTATCAAGTCACTTCAGATAGCATAAAAAAGAATGAAAATCATCTTTTGGAATCGAGAACAACGCAACCCAACTCGTTTAGTAAACCTGTCGACGTTATCTCATTAACTCCATCAAAAAATGGCTTTAACACTTCTAGTAAAGACCATTCAATATCTCAACGCTTATCGTTACCTGGAGCAGTACAAATGACAATTGTTAAAAGAGAAACCCTTTCTCCGCCGCACAGTTGGTCAGACTTACCAAATCATATTACAACTTATACACAAACTGATGATTGGTCAAATGTTATTAAAATCGATGAAATCAAAGAAGAGGCCTGCGCCAGTAATAATCGAGACATAAATAATGACTTTCGGGCAGTTCCTTATTCGGTTTACCCGAGTGGGGCCACAGACAGCCGAGGGAAAAGAACAAAAGATAGAAAAAAGAAAGGAAAAAAATCTAAAAAGAAACGAAAGCTTAAAAAAAGTAATTCGGGACACGCTATCAAGACAGAATATCATTCAGATTCCGATGATAATGTGTCATTGAAAAAATTGAAGACCAGCAGACGGAAAAATAGCAACGGATTAGAAGTCACCGATCTAAGCGATATCAAAATTGAAGCAATGGATCATTTCACAGATAAAATTGGCTCGGATTCGGATCATTTTGTGGATGAAGTGAATGAAGATTTGGATGTTGACGACGATTGGAACTGTTGTGTTTGCTTCAAAAGGTTCTTCAATAAACCAGATACTATGAAGCATTATAGGTGAGCTAAGTTTTTTCAGTTCTGTAATTTAAACTACCAAGTTGTAGCGTAGACGATACTAAACTTCTCAAATACAAGTTACATATAGTAATTTTCTTCAAAATTTCTTAATCATTCGACTTCATCAACAAAGTGTTTCTGTCATTGGCTTTGCATTACCAATCATTTTTACTTTTTGTAGAGTCTAAATCTGACACTTCTTATTTGAATGACAGAAAAATTTGCAATGCATGGAAATTTGTGAAAAGTCAAACAATTGGTTTTCAACAACCTAATAAAAATATACATTATGTAATTTTTTTTCGTTTTATCTGTTTTGTGTCTTGTTTATTAACTTTTAAATGATAAATGTTTCAGAACTCATTATTCTTCACCTCCCTTTGACAAAAAAACAGTAATGAACGATTGTTTGGAAGTTCAGAAAAGTGATTGTAAAAAAAATCTCTACGAATGCTGCTTCTGTGATATGGTCAGTATTTCAAAATTGTAAAACAAAACATTATTCAATTATGGAAAAATTAACACCTTATGTCAGCGATTTCCAACCTGGGAGGCGTGGACTATTGCAAAGGGAGGCGCGAACAGTCCAAAATATATATTTACCCTTTAAAACGTGTCTTTATTACTATACGAAATAAAGGATAGGGAGGCGCGAAGATATTTTTTTCTTCAAAGGGAGGCGCAGTGACATAAAGGTTGGAAATCGCTGCCTTATGTGAAGTAACATTTTTTTTTTACAAATGGAAACATTAGTTTGTGATTTTTACATCATTGGATTAATTGAAAAAAACTATCTTTTTTAAAGAATACAGACATTAAATTGGCATAACAATTAACCATCTGAAATACTTTCTTTCGATTTCCAGGCATTTCATGCAAAGTCAGCTCTGTCTAATCATATGAATACACATGGAAGTGATAAGCCATACCAATGTTCCCTTTGCGAAAAGACATTCAAAACCCCATTGGAAATTCTAAAACATGGCAAGTACCTGTAACTCTCATTGCCTTTTACACGACATTGTTATATATTAACCATTCCATTATTTATTTAATCTAGATACCATAAAACACTACACATATAAAGTGGAAACCCTGATATATAATTCTCGCATTTATCATTTTTTTTTATAGTCCTGGCGAAACATTGTTTATTCCCTGTCTATCATTTAAATATTATAGTCCCGTCACAAATTTGACCTTGATTGATGATTTTTGTTGAATATTTGTCATGCCACAGAAGCACAGAAGAAATGCGATTATAGCTATCCTATACAAGCAATAACCGAGACTGCATGTTTGCATGTATCTGTTGCTGAGTCACACGCTGAAAACGCAATTGACTGGTCACATCACTAAAATCGCAAATAGTTCATTATCAATATAAATGCCTTTAATAAAGAAAGAATTCTAGCTGAAAGAGTGAATATAATTGAAGATGAAAAACATATTGACATAGCAAAACTACTGGAATTAGTACCATCAACTCTCATCTCAATTTTAAGAAGAATGCAGTCTCTGTCCAGTAAGAAGTCTAGTTTTAAAGAGTTATTTTTTAATATAAAAATTTCTGATACTTCAATGAGTGTTTTTGTTGAAAATATAATTATGGATTCCGAGAATTAAAGAATTGATATGTCATGATAACAATTAAATAATACGTTTAAATAATCATTTTGGCTCTATAATTGAATTTTTTAGGGAAGTCTTCCCACAAATTTATGGCAACGTCTGAAGGTGGTGATCTAGATGTCATCGATGGATGCCCGAGGCCTGCTACAAAAAGATTTATGTGCGATATCTGCGATGAAGCTTTTGTATATATGAAGTAAGTGTAGTAAAAATAGACATATATATATTATTATCTGTTTTATTTATTTAAAGTTAATCGAAATAATAAAAAAATACATATTTGTTACTTTATTATTCTACTAGTTGTGTTACTAATGACACTTGTTTCCCCCTTTGATAAGCATCTTTAGACCAGGGGAATAACTAGGTTATCAGTTTAAATTTTATATCAAAAATGCAATTCCGCAATGTTACTCTGGTGAATCCATCGAAAGTATCAATTGAAATATTCTTTTTTTTTGCAATAGATTGTTTTCTTGTATTGGATGCCTACAAAAATAATTAGATATATTAATAATAAATACACCACACATTAATACTATTTGTGTTTTTATACTATAATTTTGCTGTATACAAAAATGTTATATTTCTATTCCACTATTTACAAACATTTATAAATTTATTGATTGACAATCCTTTATTGTATTTTCTCAGATATGTCCTTTCTCATCGCCTTGTATCGCACCCGGAAGCGAGAGGTCGTCAGCTAGTAAACCGGTGTCTTCACTGCCGCCGTGAGTTCACTCACTTAAATTCCCTACGACGCCATCTTCGCTCGCATTCTGGCCTAAGAAACTTCCTCTGCAACATCTGCGGGAAAGCCCTTACATCGAGAGAACACCTCAAGTTCCACATAAGAATTCATACTGGATTCAAACCTAATGTGTGCAAGTGAGCCTCGCTTATGTTATTGATCCTATAAATAATAAAGTGAGCCAAACCAAAGACCATTTTACTGGTGTTAAAATGACTACTGAGTTTAAGTCTCAATTATTTGCATGAGTTTTTTCGTTTTATATATATTATTATAGGTTTTAATCAATGAACAAGTTAAAAGTTTTCTACAGTTAGCTTCTAAGACTTCTGTGGTTTTGTGAAAAGAGATTTATTCTAGTGATCAAATAGGTCATGTAGACCTATTCCCCCGCGCATAGTACCTATTTTGGCCGGTCTGAATTACCTGACACATATTTGTGCTGGATGGGCTGTATACTCAAAACGTGATAGTGTTGGGTATTTTAGATCGTTTAAAATAAGTACCATGCATGCGGGAATAGCACTTCTGGTTTAAAGTCTCGTCGAGGTCATTATTTAATTTATATTTTTTATACATCTGTTTTAGGACCTGTGGAAAAGGCTTCGTAAAAAAATGTAATCTGACTCTTCACGAAAGAGTTCACAGTGGAGAGAGACCGTATGTGTGCTCGCATTGTGGAAAAGCATTCTCTCAGAGGTCGACACTTGTTATCCACGAAAGGTATTTATATATATTTAAAATAATCTAACAAAAACCATAAATTACCTTTCAAGGGATGCTCATTTACAGTTAACTAAACAGCCACTGGCCACGCAAACCTTTGGAGGCAAAATTTAATTTTTCTTTATTTATCATTACAGCACCGAAGAGCTTTTTTTGCATTCTTTTAATACAATGTATTGTCCCATTGTATATAAATTAAATTACAAATTCTATTGAAAAATTTTCATTAGCAGTTTTGTTGCAATTTGTCTATTTTTTTGCAAATAATACATACCTAATCATATAAAATGAAATCCTATTATCAACAATTGTTCTGGATGACAATTCTCTGTTACTGTTTGGGCAATCTTTATAATTGTCACATTTTTATTTTTTCAGGTATCATTCAGGGGCCAGACCTTATGTGTGTACTCTTTGTCAGAAAGGATTCGTGGCAAAAGGACTTCTTTCAATGCACTTAAAGACTTCTTGTATATAAGCTTAATTAGGATGAATCTTACTTTAGAATCTCATAAAATACTCAAGAATTGCAGAACTTATATTCGGCAGCAGAGTACTTTGCTGCTACTTGTCCTTATTTATTAACAATAATATCATCACCGTACTGGTATATGTTTTTCAGAAACAAACCTAAGTTTAATGAGATTGGATATCGATTCTTTGTCCGGAATAACACAGTAGGACCATTTATAATATTATCAATTTGTCAAAAATAGCATTTTTACTAATTGATTTGGCATTTACTTGGTAGAACTCCATTATAACAGGGTAAAAAAAATACTTTGAGCATTTTTACTGGTAAGTAAGCGATCGTCCCTAATTATTGATTCCTAACATTATTAATATCAGATCAACATAAATTCACCAATATTTTGATATTATTATTATCCAACACTAAAAATATTATCAAGTACGGAAGCTTAATCCCAAAAGCTAAAATTGTATTTTGCTTATAACTGTCACATTGTTACCTGCCAGTATGATGACAATACATATTGTGCATTTATTCTATTCTATAAACAATACGGTCGATGACTGAAAAGATTAATTTATTATTATTATGCAATAAGTTCATTAAATTTCTTCGATAAATTATAAAGTTGATTTATTTATTAAAATGACATGTAACCAAAGTTTGCTCAAATTAACCTCAGTCCAAATTATTGTATAAATATTTTTTCAGTTGAAATGATGAACACTAATGAAATATGGTGTTGGTCAGAATTCAATATTTATTCGTCCTGTAAGAGAAGTTATAATAATTATTGTATTGATGAAATAAATAAGAATGAGAATGCAAGAAAAGGGATTTACAATTAAGTCAAATTATTTATACGTTTTTCATTTCGATTGGTATTTCAAAGCAGACCTGGGCAGACTTTCAAGGTCAAGAACTACTTTTAATTAGTTTATTGGTGCTATAAAGTCCTGTTTCTACAAATTACCATTACAGATTGAATTTTATTTATGTTTAGTTATTATTTAACTAAAATTGTAAAAACGACTCGTAAACATTCCTCCTGAATTTTATTTTGACAAAAAGAGAATGGCATCATTTTAAATTATACATTGGTATAATAATAATTTCATTGAGTGATAATTTTCTTTTTAATTACTTATAATTGAATAAGTATTGTTTTTGTAAATATTGTATTATTGATTAGAATAATAGTATTCAATAAGATGTGTACATATTGTTGTATAAAAATGTTGCTAATAAATTTTGTATTTTTAATCTTAAGTTGAGTCATACTTTTGAAAATAAATTATTTTCATGTTTCAATAATAATTATCGAAGAAGATCTGTAAATATAATGAATGCAATGCATAGTAAAAATGTTTTTCATTTATGTTAATGCCCTCTGAAAAAGAAATGTTCAATTATATTTAGGCGATATAGATATTAATTAAATAATATTTTCGGTAGTTTACATTGAAAACATCAAATATCTTTTGAGTAAACAGCTTTTAACTTACTTAGTATTGTAACGTTACACACGTTATTTAATCGGTATAAAAACAACTAAAGCAAGCGAGAAGCCGGTATAGGTAATGGAATTATCGATTATTTTTGATCTTCGAGACCATAACACACTTTGTTATAATTTGTAATACTTCTGTTTTTTTTTTTAAAAAAAATGTTTTAAACAATGAGGTGGAAACATAAAGTATTTCAGTTCTACAAATATTTATTTATACATAGTTGATAGCTGTTTCGGCACATGCCTTCACCAGAACTACTTGTTCTAGTTCCGATGAAGACATACGCCAAAATAGCTATCAATTATATAAACAATAATGTTTGTTGAACTAAAATACTTTATTTTTTCACCTTATTAGAATGGAACTCTACCGACTAAATGCCAATTCAATCAATGTTTTCAACAAATTTAATTTACTTTTGAAGTTTTAGAAATTGCAGATATGCTTAATGAGTAGTTCGTTTTGCTTGAGCTAGTATAAAAATAACTATTTATAAGCAATGCTCGATTACACCCACCAAGAGATGCGTCAGGAATAAAAAAAAGACATATTTTTACAGGATTCACTTTTATTTATTACAATTTTTAACTAATGATAAAGTACATATTATGTTTATTCAGTTTGAGGTGGGCGCTTCCCACAATAATAAATTGCCTAACCGTTTAATAAAGTTGATAATGCATACAAAATCAATTCGCCATCGTCGCATAATAATATATCCTAAACATTACTTTTTAATTCACCATTTCAATTCATTCACGAGTCCATGTTTCTTCCGCAACAAAATAAGAAGGAAAAAAAGATAAAAATGCGGTAAAAAACAGCACAGCATTTTAAATGTTTTTGTAAGAGAACAAATTCTTGCAATTGCACAATAGTAAAGTCTCTAATAATTGGTTGATTCTGGACATATCATTGCCATACTAGCAGAAGTTTTTCAAAATGATTAATGTTTAATTATAATAAGTTAATATTTCGATTTGTAGAAAATCAAATGTTAATTATCGATTTACAAATTTCAAGTCCAATGATTTAAAGATCCAGTGGAATTTATTGTTATATCACTGATTAGTATCAAAAATAGTTCAACAACTGAATGAAATTCAGACATGTTTCGCAATATGGAAATTTTTCAACTTCTGTTAGTATTCAATTTTTTTCATATTTGTTCCATTAAGCGATATCGGCCAACATTTTATTAGCGTTCATTTTTTTTTTTTTTATAAGATTTGTACAGTAATTTCGGTGACAAATTGCAATATCCCAGTCAAACTTATTGATGTTTTCAAACGGAGAGTTGTAGAAAACAAATGCAAACTCGATATAAATGAAAAACACTCGATGAGATTTAGATTAGTGCAAATTACAATCTATACAATTTATTCATTATAATTAAAATATTGCATTATTTAGTGGTTAATTATTACATTGTGAGACAGTGCTAAATGGCGGACAATTAACTAATTATTACGAATAGAATTAATCGATAAGATAATGCTACAATAAGAAAATCATCTCGGAACGATCACAAAACATAATTTCTTAATTCTACACGGATTACCGTAGTGTGATGTCTTTCAAAATTAACTGGTGTTCGAACAGTTATTATGAGACGGTAGAAGCATGAGAAATATGTTTATTTATTTACAAGAATATTAATAAATGTTACCTCTATGAGTGCTTTTCATTTATGAAAAAAATATAAAAGAAAATATACACCTAGTATTTCTCGATTCTATACATCAATAATCTCAATATCATTTTAATATCCACACGAAAGCCTTAATAGTAAGGATTTCAATGCTCATACAGACCGCAACGAAAATTTTCTATAAAGATAACAGCTGTGATACAAAATATAGATAGCATGTAAATTTACAATATTTTGTAATCTTCAAATAACAATATGAAGGTACTATTTTATAGTGTAAAAAATAACCCGTGTAAGTAAAAATACTACATTTAATTTAAAAATCCTAATTAATATCTTCATTTCAATAACAGAAATTATATTAATTATTTTTACATTTATATTTTTTATTAAGATAAATAAAAAATTCTCGTGCGGTTTGTATGACCTTTTCAACATTTCTAAGCAAGCATACAATAATGAAAGGCGATTTATTGAAATAAACAAACGTTCCATAAAATTTTAACAACCTTATTACATTTGAAAAGATGTGAAAAGTGTACTAATAAAAACAATAATCCTTTGTACTTCATTCCACTTTATTTAATATGTCAGGACCGGTTTCGCTCATTGCGAGCATTGTCAACAGCTCGCAATGAGCGAAACCGGTCCTGACATATTAAATAAAGTGGAATGAAGTACAAAGGATTATTGTTTTTATTAATATAATGCCTTTCCACCAAGTATTGACAGTGAACACCCTAAAAGTGAAAAGTGTACGCTTAAGATCTTTCCATCGCAGCACTTGTGTCGGCAATAATTTCGATTCCGTTAGCTGATATGATCGTCCCATATAATTCAAAAGAGAAAGACATCAAGAAACTTTCCACATCGTTTCGAATGCAATATTCAATATTTTTTATACATTCCTTATTGACATTATAGAAAATACTTTACAGCGACCGAAACATTCAAACGTAGCAGATTGTACTAAAAACCAATTACTTCGATAATAAGTGATATCCTCGCTTTCCGTAGACCGGGGGTCATTGAATATTTTTTTTGTTTTTAATACAATCGACTAGAATGGCTTGCAAAACGGATTGAATTTATTATATTTATTGATTTGGGACACGTGCAGTCTAGATTTCTAATCAACAGTGTACGAAAAAGATTCAATATAGGGGTTGGGCCGAAATACAATATATTTTGCAAACCAAAACGGTATAATTGAATCATGATGTAATATAAAAAATTTACAATATATATCTTAGCCTCGAATACAAAAAAAAACTTGATAGAAAATCACAATGACTTATTCCACCTTTGTTCAATACAAAACTCTTAATAGTATTTTATCAATATTGTTGTGTATATATAGTAATATTACTCACCCCGTCAAAGGGATAGTGTGTATATGTGTATGTTTAAGTGTGTGAGGGGGGTGTATAGGCAAGATATTATTTTTACAAAAACATTTTTCGACATTTAGAAGCATCGAAAGCGTAGTCGATCATCACAAAGCTATTTAAATGTAAGTTTTTTTTTCAATAATTACAGCATCAGTAATGTTTCACTCAAAAACACATGAGATACGTATGATAATAAATGTTTACAAAAGAAGAAAAGAGTTTTTCCCTTAATACTATATTATAACTTTTCAGTTTTATCATCGCTCGATTAATATTACAAATATTATAATTATGGGACTCGGCTTATTTTGCTAATTATTACCAATTGAAACTGAGTAATTAATTGTCGCGGAGACGTCTGTCTTTAACGTATCATAGTTATGTTACTCGATCGCGTGAATCAGTCGCGTCGGTGCGACAACTACAATAACGCAAGACGAGACATCTCTCGGTTGACTTCTTAATTTACAATATTCAACCGTAACTGTACCGTATAATTGCAGACTAATACAGTGGCCACCGTTTACTGTGACTAACTAATTACAAAAATTCGTACGTTTACTTTATATCATTATTGACTACGATAATCATATTATAAACGTACATTAATTTATTTCGCAACCATAATAATTACACACATTCACTATGATAAAAAAAAAAACTTAAGTGTGTTTATACAGTAATTATTTCATAATAATAGTGATTCTTAACTAAAGAAAGACTGATAATTCGGCGGAACGTCTCCAGTAGAAGATTTTAAGCTCTGGAAACACAATCATGTTTTATAATACATCAGACGGGCACGGAATCGTCAAGTTTGTCATTTATTGGCCAGAAGTAATAAATACTTATAACCCCTTTAATAAATTCATCATAGTTAATTAATTAATTTGGCCAGCGAACGAGAACTTCATTAAAATAAATGTGGATAAAAATAAAAATATTGAAAGGGAATATTAAATAGTAGACGAGCCTCGACTGTACGAAAGCGTAGGACACTGTGCGGCGGAATAGACTCGATTTGCACTGATAGCTGTGTTGGAATTTACGTGAATATAAAAGCAGTTTCTTTTGATTTTTATGTTACGCTGGTATATTGGAGAAAACTATTTTTTTTAGTAACCGAATGCCACATTTGCCATTCATTTGATTGAGATTTCATTTTGCTCAATAAATAATAATATAAATTCACTTCTTATTATTTTCACGCAATAAATAAATCGAGAAAACATTAACAGCTTAACGACCGCACGTTTTTTTTTATAAAATTTCACCTGGCGAAATAAAATTTTGCGATAAATTCGCAAAAATTATAATTTTACTAAATTCACTATAATTTGTAAGCAAATTGAGATAACTTTACAAAATTTAATTTTCTTAGCTTCCAGATACTTCACCTATACGCATATATGTGTCCGCCAGCCAGCAACATTTGTTTTTCAAAGACTCAAATACGCGTCCACGGTCGTTAAGCTGTTAATATAGTGCATTTTTTTTATAAATCTTACAAGGTAACGACTGTACAATTTTAGTAACGAAAAAGTATTCTAAAATTGGAATGGGTTTGGACCTTGGGTTTCCAAAACTAGAGACGTTCTACTGTACATCCATTTTAGAAGTAAACATTCGCTTCCGCATACCAAATTATTAAATCATAATTTTAAGTCACATCAAACAGTTTTTGTTATTACACAAATGCAGTTTTTTTATTCTTGTTATATCGTTATTTTAAATAAATCTATCCAAAAAGTCATGGTTTCATAATAAAGGTCAAATTGTTTCGATTGGTGGTTTTGAACATTTTTTTTATAATAAAATTGATTAATATAATTTCTCTACTTACAAACAAAGGTTAATAAATTTTAATCTCGTGACAGTACGAGTAATAAACAAAAGTGAAAAATGCGTATCTACATCACGAAATGGCTACCGGCAAAAAAAGGACATGTCACTGATAAGACAGGTATCTCCCATGAAACAAAAAACATTTTAAATTTTACTGATTTCTAATATTCTGAGCTATGCTATATGAGAAAAGTTTAAGCATATTGAAAATTATAGACAAAAACGTCGGGAGCGGCAGCCATCGGAATATAAATTGTCATGTATATGATAAACGTGCGTATGAATTATATAAGATGTTTGACTCTTTCTGTCAGGCATATTAGTATCACTTGATTTATGCATGCTAAAATCTACAACATTTCACATAATAACATAGTGTCTTCATTAAATAATATGATTTACCGCTTAAAACTAAAAATATTGTGCATGAAATGTAGTTTAAAAAAGATGCCACAAAAAAACCAAAAATGTCTACCGTTTTTTATATTAAATACAAGCAGTGTAGAGGGATTCGACCGGCGGTCAATCTGCTCCATATAGTCTTTCAAATGATAAATGAGAAATGTAAATGTAATATTTACTTCTATATCTACGAAAAAACAATGAACGTATCAAATCAAGCTGATGTTTTCGATGAAAATACTTATAATGACAACTAATTTAGGTAATAATACATTGTAAACTGATGTGCGATTAACATGTAAAATGTAATTAATTGATCCAAATCTCACTAGGTCGTGCTAGGCTTGAAAGTGTACAACGACAAGAAATGTGTTTAATTTTAATGAATCTATAGCAAACATTTTTTGATATGAACTGCATTATGTAGACTCACAACAATTACACTGTTTACCGGACATCTTAAGCTTTAATATTTTCATAGCAATAACGAGGGTGTCTCCTATTAATTAAAAAATGGATACTTAGCACAGTTCCACGAGCGAAATACTTTTCAGCGATTTGAAATATTATTTAATTAAAGACACTAGAAAATGATTATGCCTTATAAATATATTTATTTCAGTCATACGGTATCTACTAAATGTTCACTTTTAACATAACTATCGTCTAATTACATTGATTTTTAACATTGAGATCTCATGTACATACTGTGATAATAATTATTAATAATATTTAGTTATAAATTCATTTCTACGTAACGTTCTGTCTAATTATTTTCACATGTATAAATCATATAGAACACCCTAAAAGGACCATACTTTACATTGCCATTAAAGAAAGTACCCTAATACTAATCATTAGCAAAATAAAGATTTAATAGTACCGACATAACTACCTGTCAAACTTGATTTCTCGATGCCATGTATACGGGTTTCATGTTTCAAAGTGAAAAATTGGTAATGTTCGGCATCTGAAATTATTCGATTCAAACACATTCAAGATGCGTCTAAATTTCATTTAGCCGCATCCGCCAATTGAAAGTTGTCAAAGATCCTATCGTGGTCAATATTTTTCAATGAAAATATAATTATCATTCGGGTGTACTACGGAAGATTCAAATATGACTGTCGAAACACTGTCACGCCTTTCGTGAACTTAATTTCCTGATAATGTTGCGTGGAGACACAATGATGATGTTTGTCAGTATGAATTAATTGAATCGGTGATTTAAGGAATAAAACATCCACATTATACGTTTTATGTTTTGCAATAGAAGATACGAGATAACTAATTGTTTCCTAATACATTGATTATTCATTGAATAAATATGATAATAATCAATCTAAGGATTCAAATATACAGAGATCAATTTTTAATGATAACTCCAATGTATGTTCAATATTATCTAAAGTTGGTTTCGCATTGAGCCTCGATTATGTACAGTTTTCGTGAGATCTTCTGAAATATTGCACAACGTTGATTTTTTATATGCGAATAATTCTAAAGAGTAAATTGGCCACCTCGTAGACCGGTCTCCGCCGAGATGATCATTTTAATGTTTGTGACGTGCCGTGAGTATAGATACACCACTATATCAACAAAAAAAAAACACTGAGAATTAACAAAATGCAAGTAAGTAGATCTAATACAGAGCCCTTTTCAAACTGTTATTTAAATTCAGATAATGCCGAGTTGAATATATAATTATACATAAAAAAAACTAATAATTATGCAAGTGATTATAGGATCCGGTATCAATTGATATATATCTAAGTCTATCATATACCTTCACACAGTTCATTTTTATCATTCAGATTAAAATTAAAAATTGAATCGAATGCTAAATTAAAGAATTCACATCTGCAAATTGCGAATTTTTGGACAGCCAAAACTTCAAATCGATAGCAGTTGAGAATAATTTTCAATTATAAATAAACTACTGACATTTGTATCGGTCATACTTAAATATAAGAATTACGCTAAGCATGAGTCAACGGGTGACAGTAACTGAACGTGTTGTTGAAAAACATTTTAAAAGATTAAAAATATACTTAAAAATGGCAGGACACAAATTGAATATAAAATTTGTCAAATGAGTAAAATTATCAGGCAGTGTGACGATTGGAAACAAGGATAGAATTCGTATCCGAATTTGTTAAATTAAGGTAGACTATATTTCTATTATAATTAACCACTTCGTGAAAATCAGAAACGCAAAGTCTGCAAAGATACTATCTCGACGTGTTTAGTTTTTATGGAAGCATACTTTAAAATTAGAATTACCTAAAAGCGTGGTATCCCGCATAATTTAAAAAAAAAAGAAAAAAACGGCAAGCACGATAATTATCATCAAACAGTTAATAAAAAAAGGTTATTAATTAAGCAGACCCGACAACATAGAATAATTAAATAGCCAATTATTGGTTATATATATTTTTTGTCAAAAGGTTTACAGTTAAACTAGACTTTAAAATTATTTTATGGATACGTTTGGTCAGTTGTATTCAGTATTGTTATTTATTTATAAGGTCGAAAAAAAAACATTTTTTTTATGTAATTGTTTACAAAAAGAAAATTATAAAATGCAATCTGAGATATATTATTTTATGAAATCGTATTATTTGAAAATTAACTTGATGATAAGGCAGAAAAGCGTGTATATATATATTATAAATGAATTTGGTAGCCGGTTGAAAATATTCTGATCTTAACATTGTGGGGTTTATTTCTAAGGACCTTTTTTCAACAGGAGAGGCCTTGCTTATTTAATGAGAAACAAATGCTTATAATTTTCCTTATTTCACATTATGAGATATATATATATATATATATATATGAATAGGCCTTCTTGTTTTAAAAGTAAAAGCTCATATGTTCAATAAGCTTAGATACGTATAAAAAAGTCGCACAAGGCAAAGTTACGCGAGCGTAAAAAAGAGAGATTGTCAATATTAAACGTGTGGATGGAATATCGAAAGCATATAAGAGAATGCGTCAAAAAGTGAAGAACATACACTTAAAACTTATTTTATATTATCGGTGGCGAATATTTCATTGCATGAAATTGAGGCGATGAAAAATGGAATAACCTATTATTGTACCCAAATCAGAATCTGGTAAAAAATTATTAATAATATAAGGGGAATTTAAAAGCAATCGACAATAAATACAATAATGAATCTCCAATTAAAAAGCAGAAGTATGTTGCTGAATGGTAAAAGCAAGATAATCTAATTTAAAAAAAAAATGAGATAGGAATCTTTACAAACATTTTATTAAATTAGTATTCAAATGATTTATGGAAAATAAGGGATTCTTGTTCTCAGAACAGAGTTATGTAAATTTAGATAATAAAATAAACTAACATTCCATTGATATGATTAAAACAGCTGCTTGATTTAATACAATGATGTTAACGATATTCTATAAAACATTAAAATGCAATCAATGCGGAAATTTTATAATTTGATTTAAAAACACCTATAGATTGGGCGGATTTGGAGATTTTTAATCTTTCTAATGTTGAAATCGATCTGATATGTTTACATATAGGTTAGTCCATTTTCAAAATCATAAGCCCTAAAATAAACATTGATTTTGAAATATTTACTTAGTAGCAAATTCCCAGTGGAAAATATTTATAAAATTTATTCAACACCCAAAGCTGTACAAAAAGTTTGAAACCGGTAAATTGGTCGGCCGAGAATTATGAAAAAAATTTGTTTCACCAGGTTTTAATAATAATTATTATGCAAATTTATATGCAGGACGTCAAGATTTAATTTAAAATGTTTCTTAAAAAAAACAAAAAAAATCAGTCACAATATTTTTTTTACTTCATTATTAAATCAACCGTAAAAATATTTGTTAGCTTAAAATATCATAAAATAATGAGAAACGAAATCAAAAAAATCGAGTGAGATCGCCGAAAATATAATTAAAAAAAAGAGGAACTGTCAATTCATAAGATAACAGTCTTCGATCTACAATAGAGTTAATCTTCTATGGTTAAAACTTTAGAGCTTCGTATTACGTACGATGATATTTATGTATTAAAAATATATATAAAAAGAATTTAAACATAAATGTATTGATACTTTCGATGGTTTCGGCGGTAACTTTGTGGAAGTTCATTTTAATAGAAAATTTAAATTAACTTTGATTATTCCACGTATTGTGTTACTAACTGTGACACGTGTTTCGCCTCTTTCAGAGGCATCTTCAGACTTACTATCGGAAAGTTTGCTTAAGTAATGAAGCAAGATTGATTCTAACATTTTAAAATTATGAAATTACAAAATGGAGTTTTGGGTTTTTTTCCTTTTAAGCGGAGCAAGGAGGGGGGTGTAGAATCGAAATAAAGAAAACAAAAAAAAAAGCGAAACACGTGTCACAGTTAGTAACAAAATACATGGAATAATCAAAGTTAATTTAAATTTTCTATTATAAATGTATTGATTTCGAATAAACAAAAAATTAAAGAAAGCGTAACCAAAGCGTTCAGAATGCATCACAACAAAACAAAAAAAAACAAAAAATATATATGGTATTTATTTGATGATTGAATTTTGAAGGATTGCACTAAATTATAATACAGTTATTTTATAAAGCACTCCACGTAGGCATTGCAAACTTTCACTGTATTAATAAAATATGCTATGGTATTTAACCACAAATTCATACGTACGTAATACACAAGCTACAGGTATAGAACGCATAAAATCGTTTAGATTCAATTTAAAAATGAAATCGAATGACAACATACACACTAAAATAATAATCAATATTCACTATAAAAGCAGGTCCAATAATTATTAAGGAATCACAAATTTCCCTAAAACGCATACAATTATTTCATATTGTAATAAGAGACTATAAACAACATTACATCTAATCATAGAGTAACAGTCACGTTCAGCAAACTCGGTTACCTTTTTGTCTATGGTATAAAAAACGATTGTCATATAGTCGTCTTCTTTTCTTTTTTAATTATACATATAACATAGATATATATGCACATAAGTAAACTCACAAAATGGACACTCACTTATAATTTAACCTCATCTAGATTATTTTTTTAACCAACATTGCAAAAACGTATTATTAGGTATATTTTATATTCATTTAGCTATGTACTCAGTCAGTATAACAAAGCTCAACATTTTTAATGCACCGCCGCACACAATAAATTGTTATATTTTTTTTTGTCAACAATCATATTTTCATAAATATTGCATTATATATAATCTATAAAAAAAAGTCACAAAACACGATTAAATGGAGGCTCTCTTTTGTGGACAAGAAATATTACAAGAAATAGGAATACGTGCAAATTAAAAACAATGATAAACATCAAAAAATTGTAGAAAACTATACAATCTCGAGATATAAATGCAACTTTAAGATATCATTTTTTAAGCAAAATATTATCTCTAATATGGGAAGAATTGCGGGCAATAGTAACATTTATTCACTCTTTTTCTTCAATACTTTAACTATACTTATTCAATTATTACAAATTGTCCGCGTCGGTGATCTTTTCAGACATTATAATAAGCAATATATTTATCATTGTTTTAAAATCTGCACGGATTACAAGTCGGCACATGATAAAACAGCGCCTGGAGGCATTGTAGATTTCACCTAATAGATACACAACTTCTACACATTGCTTGAAGAGAAAACGTATACATATCAATAGTTAAATTGATTGGCTTTTCATGAAAATAAGTCATATGATTTGGACTCGGTCAACACTGTATTAAAAAAAACTGTCATTGTATTTATCCAGACGTATATTACAAAACCACACAACGGTATGTGTCAAAAAGCTGCATTCATAAAAATAGAGTTTTTAAATATTAATAATTTACATTTATTTCATACAGTTTAGAAACAAAATATTGCATAGAAATAATTTTGGAATAGTGAGCAGAGCTGCTAAATTTACAAATGTTTGGACATTTGAAATTGTTTTGATAATATGGCTTTCTGAAATTTGAAGACTGAACTAAAATTAAATTCAAATCATAAATTGCGTAGCACTACAATTTCCTGACAAAGGGGAGAGCTATTTCAAATGAAATTAAATAAAGTAGTAAAAAGCAGACAATAATAAATCGGAGCTTTTCTTTTTAACAAAACTCACCGACATGAATTTTAAATGTTGTTTATAACGAGGGATAATTACTAATGACAGGTATACCTTGGTCATCGTTCATCAAATGGTTATCCGCAGGTATCACAGAGATATTATGTTAAGCCATTGATTCACTGAGGTGGTTAATAATTATCATTACGTGTAAATAGTTAATCTTAATATTCATCACTAGAGTTTGATAGTATTTAGTTTTAGGCGTTGCATATAATATCTGTTAGATTATTTGTCAAGGTAGAAAGAATACGCTTACCAAATTACGTGATAGATTTTACAAAGCGAGACATATTTGAATTTCAGTACAGTGACGCGTGTTCATACAACATTACAATAAAATGCATCACGAAGATTAAATGCGAGTAAAGTAATAATTATTTAGACTAAATCAAAGTCTCTGTCGAACGATCCGTAACGTTCGTCTATACTCGTGTCGAGAAAGTCCAAATCAAATGACCTGTCGACATCCAAACTGTGTCTAAAACAACGTTCATCCTCTGAATCAAAATTGAGATCGAATCGACTAATACTTTTGCGAAGATTTCTTCTAATGTAAGACGGCGCTTTAGGTTCCATTCGGTCCAGACGTTTAGCTAAATCTTCGTCGAGATCAAAATCCCTGAAAGCTTTGGCTTCACCTTGACTCGAATCTTGCTGTTTCGGTCTTCCGATATCGAGAGATTTTTGTCGCCTGTGACCGCCGCACTTTCTCGCACGTTTCCTCGCATAGTTGGCGTCCATGTCAAAATTACCAGACTGAGTGACGGCTCCAGGACTACTGTCGTCACTGGCTTCTCTCGCCGAAGAAACCGCACCGAGACGCATGCAGTCACCTTCAGTTAAATAGCTCCGCGACGACTTCAACATTTTTTCAGCATAATCTGTTGTTTCGCAAGCGATTAAATTAGAAAGCTGGCTGCGCGAAGATGCAGAATCCATGGATTCTGAGAAGTTTGATCTCTGATTACGTAATTCTTGACGTAGGCTACCTCCGGCTTTTCTTCTAGATTCTACCGCTTCGCCGAAACTTCTTCTGTCATCGCATTCACCAAAATATTTTCTTCTAGTCTGCGCTTCAGAATCCACATCATTCTTATCTTCCTTCTCGACGAAGAACTTCATTCTGTTCTGTTGTTCTGAATCGGCGTCATGTTTATTCTGAACATCCAAGAATCCTCCGCTTTCATTGATAACTTCATTATCTACAAAATATTGATTATCACGCCTCACTCTATTTTCATCATTGAAAAAATCAACTTGGTTATCGGCGTCCGGGCCGTAAAAACTGTGCCTCTCTGAAGATTCTTCGTCACTTTTCAATACACTGCTTTCAGAATAAGGATCATTATCTATATCAATATAAAAAGGTAAGCGTTCGGATGCCGATAGATCATCGGCAAATATATCGACTCGTTTGGAATGGCTTTCAGATTTTGGCTCTGCATAAAAATCATTCACTTTCGTACCGTTTTCTCGGTCACCGTAATAAGGCCGTCTTTCAGATGCAGATTTTTCTAGAGGTCGCCTCTCTGGAGTATTTTCATTCGCAAACTGACGTCTGTCGACTGACGAGTTACCGGAACCGGTGTTCTCGAAATGCTGCTGCCTTCTGCTTTCTTGTTTATCGGACTGCGAAGAATTATTCTGCCGTGTTTGATTATTTTCCATGAGAAATGATCGTCTATCCGCAGGATTACTGTGTCGTTCACCCGAGTTGTGCCTTTCGAATACGCCTCCGTCCTGCATGAGTCGTCTTTCGACTGAGCTATTTTCCATAATATGAAGCCTCTCCGATACGCTTCCGTCTTGTAAGTGCCTCCTATCTATAGTGTTCACTTCGTGGTGCCTGTCGATGTTCGTGTGTCTATCGCTGACCGAGCCGTCTTGAATATGTCTCCGATCGATGGAGTTTCCTCCGTTCGCATCAACGAGACCGTGGTGGTGCCGCTGATCATGAGATCCGGCGTCGCCTAACCAAGATTGCTGAAGGACATTAGCGTCAGACCTTTGATGAAGATTAGAGACGTCCAAGCTGTGCTGCCTCCCGACCGTCTGCTGGTTGGAAGGCACGCTCCCCTCCGGTAAGGTTTGCGTCCGCAGCTGTCCGTGAGCGTTGGACTGCTGCTGGGCGTGGTTTCCGGCCTGCAGAGCGTGTAGGGTATTCGCGTCTAGGCTTGCGCCGCGCGACAGGCGACGCTGAGTTGTCTGCTAGGAATTTTGATCGGCGGCGTGACCCGACCCGCCATTGGTGGACAGCAACAGTTGGCTGTTGTTACTCGATTGAATGTTGCTCGACTGGTTTGACTGCTGAGACTGCTGTTCCGGGGAGGGTGTCAAAGCAAAGTTGAACCTCTTGCAGGAAGGCAGAGGGCAACGTGGCTGCTTTTGGTCTGAAATTGAAAACGCACCATTAGTATCGAGTACAGCAAAACTTTCGTAACAATTAGTTTACGGTTGCTAGTAACAATGGAATAATAGTGATAATAAATTATGATTTTATCGGATATACTATTTGGTAAATATGAATATCAATAAGTAGGTCATCTCATAGGTCAGGCAGCACAGTATCAATTGGTTGTTATTACCATAGAAACATATATCAGAACATTGTCAAACAATCTGTAGATACAGTTGAATATAATTATTTCTCTCTTTAGAGACAAGTTTGATTGTAATGGTAATTTACAAGCTGCAAAGAATAATGACTACCTTATGTAATATTCAAACTGCAATGCTAATACGTCGAATACATTCAAACACAGATACTTGCTTCCGAGATAATAATTATCATTGTGAAAGATATTTTTGAAAAAACATACTGACCCATCTCCCATGTGTGGATAAATTAACTAATCACGATTGTTTCTGCATTGTGATTGGGTCTTTCATAGTCTTTTTCTGGTTTAGATGCTTTATATTAAACTCTGTCGTAAATTTACAGCTGTATGTTTACATTCATTCTAAATCAATACAATTTGATTTATTATTAACATTTGAAAATTACTTTTCTCTGACTAGTGAACTGGATGCTCGATATTTGCTGATCTGTTTCATTGGTGGCTATTTAACTTAGCAGTCAATTCAATGTATCGAATCTTTTGGATATAAAATAGAAAGTGAATCAAACAAACCGGTAGCGCAGGAGACGACAAGTTTACACTTATTAGGCAGCGGAGCGGGCAAGCCGAACGTGTTTGTCGTTGGGGGAGGCGGGCTGGGATCCTGAAAGCAGAAATAAATTATTGAATACAGAATGCCCAGCTAATTACAACACAAAGTTAGCTATTTATTACACAAAATTATAAAAAGATTCAATCAATACGGTTTTAAAAATTATTATAGAATCCTTATCACTGATAAGATTTTGCTATTTAAAACTATAATGTAAATAGATACATAAATTACAGGGAAAAATAGTGCATAAGGAAAACTACCCCTGCATTATGCATTATTATGTGCCTTTATTTACAACATCTGATATTGATACCAACATTAGAAATATGAAAATATTATTAATAAATATCTGAAATCTAAATTCTTACCATGATAAAATTAATTTTAAAGAACAACACAAATTTTAGTTGTTTATGCGATTACTTTCCCAATTATGATTGAGTGTAATAACATTAAATCAATAGTAAAATTAATCCAGATCGCCCATCAATAACATTTAATCTTACTGATATTTTATTTTAATCCTCAATCTTCATTTGAAACGCAATTGGAAACATGGTGCAAATTTAACTGCTTGAAAATTGTATATTTTATGAGGAAATACATCCCTCTACGTTTCCTCTTATCAGTTACTCACAATGCCACTTCAAGTAACTAGTTTTGTATGATAACAACAATAAATTATTACATGTGTGCATTTGATTGTGACTTGAGGATCAGGCGGTCTCGGAAGTCTTCGTCTCAACCACGTATGCCTCAAGGCCGCAGAAGGGGTCATCCTTAGCACTGGGTCCCATACCAGACATCTAGAAATGAAAATGATATAAATCAATACAATGTTTCAAAAATAAATGGATTTTTATATATAAATAATTAAAAAAAGACAACTAGATAGAAAAAAAGAGATGCGATACAAGAATTTAAAATAAGGCATAAATTTGAAACAGCGAGTTAAAATATACTCAGAATTGCATGAATGAAAAAATTGGAAAATAACACGATATTAAAAAATAGCATTTTAACTAGAATTATTGTAATTGCATGAAAATGCTTAGTGCGATTTGTGATATGGCTTTAAATCACCCTCTTCTTGGGAAAAAAAGTAGTATGTGCATCAGTTTTACGTGTTGAAGACAATGGTTTTTATGATAAAAATTAGCATCTACCTCACCATCGATATCAGTGTTTACTATCTAATGAATGATATATAATGAATTAATGGAATTAGAAAAAAGCTGAATGGTAAAATTTTTACAAAGGAAATTACCCAAAGGATTTATCAATATCAGTTTTAACCATTATTTCTTGCTCCGATTATTCATTACGGAAATTTATATTTGAGCAATGGAGTTGAAAAAAGCACTCATTAAATGTATTAATTTTTGGCATTGTTTTTATATGCAAACGTAATAAAACATTTAATTTGTATGCAGATAACGTGTATCAAAAGGAGTGGTTTTCGCAAATTACCCAAATTTTCGAAATAATTTCCTCACCAGATATAGGATTGAATTTGAAGGTCTCACCCACCTCACTAAATAGAATTTAAGCTAAAGAAAAAGATAGCGTTCACTGGTCATCTTCATAAAAAATCGTCCAGAATATTTTTTATAAATTCTTTGGCGATTTCGCATGTTATTCATTTTAGGATGAAACTCCTTACTTCAGTCTTGTTAATAAAATACATTTGAATTAGATAATAATGCAACATAACAATACTTTTTATTTTGAAAACTATCAAAACTGTCAAAAGATAATAATATTAAACTGCAAATCTCAAAGATAAAATCCCAATATTCTTTCGTCATTTAATGTAAAGTATTCAAATAAAGAGAACCATATTAGCACTTCCAGTGCCAAAAACTTGCCTTGTGCGTATCTGCTACACAAGCCAGGTCCACAAGACATCCTCTGTTGCATTTGAAACATTACAACACAGCTAGCTATATGTCCTTTTGGCCCTCGACACTGAACTATTTGTCAGTCAAAATAGTAACGACATCTTGATCAGTTTCTTAATGCATTTAATAAGTGCTAGCTTAATTTACTCCCACGGCAATTAGCAGTGAACATGTTAGTATAATTATTGGTTTTATTTTCTAATCAATATCATCATATAGAGTGGATGAGTGTTAAACTAAGGGATGTAACTAAGGGTGTGACGACTGATTACCTTTTGATGAAGTCTAGAAAGTGTGGGTCCTGGCATCCTTTGAGAACAGTCTTTAGGTCTTTGGAACCGGGAGGTCCTCTCACTTTCCCTCTCCGAGAAATACCTGTTGATAAAATAAATCATTGCGATATGAAAAAAGTGGGAAAAAGGCAACTGGATATTCAGTTGTGATAAGTTGAAGCAACTTAATTTCTACCAATTTATAAAGTTGTTTCTCTAAAATGAATTCAGGTGTGAATATATCGAAAATTATTACACGCAAAGCCATTCTTAACATTATTAAAATTGGTCTGTAACAGTTACAGACAAAGCTCGCCATATATAATATATACATGTAATACAACTACACTTTCAATATTTCATAATTGGCTGTTTTCTAAAAACTTTGTTTTTCTAAATTGTTACACCTGACTTTATTCACCTGAAAATATTTAAATTCTACTGAAATGAGCTATGATATAAAATGCTTGGCAACAGTATTACCTCCTCCAACTTCTGTGGTCCCATTAGGATTGGTAGAAGCCGTGCAATATCTCGGCAGGCCCCTACTCGTCAGGAAGGTTTTCGACCTCTTTCCGAGGTCTGTTAAACTCCGCGGGGGTACACCGAGGAGTTCTATTATGCATGCCAGTTGATCAGCTTCGTCTTCTCCGGGTAACAGAGGAAATCCTGTAAAAAATAAAACATAACTATTGGTCAATTTTCATCACTGATATCTACGCCAACAAAGAAATCTACTCAAGTGGTGTTTTAATGAACCATCAAAATATTCAAGTAATTATGAATATTTGGCGGCTGCGTGGTCGAGTGGTTAATTAGAACACGGAGATTAAGGGTTCCAATCCCAGTACGGAGTTTTTATAAATTCATTTATGAATTTCTGTTCGAAGGCATGAATGTAAGTGATGTCTCGAATTCCCCCATCACACCGATCCTATCCTTAAAAATGGGGCGTAGCGGGAGCGATTAGTTAGCCACTTGTCCTGTCCTAGCCCTATCCCTGCGTCTGTCCCTGCTATTTGAAAAAAGAGGGGTGGAGCAACTGTGCAACAAGCAGTTCTCGTATAAACCCTTTTTTAATGCAATGGTTCACATCATTTTAACAAATTGAGAGAGCAGACCTAATAATTCCTAAGCTAAAAGTCATTTTGTATATTAGAAATTTTATTATAAATATATTAGAAATTTATGGTAAAGTCCGAAAAAACAAAACGACAGACTTACCAACAAACAATTCAGCCAGTATACACCCCAGTGACCACATATCGACCGGTAAGCCGTATCTGACGCCGAGGATGACCTCTGGTGCTCTGTAAAACCGGGACTGGATGTAGGTGTACACTCGTTGGCTCTCATAACAAGAACTACCAAAGTCTATCACCTGAAAATGAAATAAAACACTCAATTAATCGACATAAATCAAGCATGTTTTAATAATCGTATGTATTATAGGTAAGCAGTCGGGCTTGTGTCGCATCCAACATAGTTGGCTTCCGTGATGAATCTCACGGGTTTGAGTCCCAGCATAAAAACAGCATTGATTTATCAATATCTGTTCAAAGGCATGGGTATTTGTGATGTTTAGAAATTCCCTACCACCCAATCATAAATAACAGGGCATAGCGAGAGCGATTACTTAACCACTAGTCCAACTTCTTATTACAATACACCAACAAAACACATTTTTTAAAATTAGTTGGAAATATTCGCAATTAGCGAAACCGGTTCTGATCCTGATAAAATAAAAATATTCCTACAAAAAAAATGTGTTTAATTTATATAAATATAATGACATTCTACCAAGAATTAGTAGTTAAGAACATAAAAGTGATTAGCAATGTGTCCATAGGTAGAGGGTTAATACGTTAGCAATGGGGGTGGGGTCTCAAATAGTTCAAAATTATCTCATAATTAATGCCCTACAGTTAAATCGAGATATTATTATATAACTTTTCCGTTTCTAAGCTCAAGAAATGCGACCCCAATACCAACATTTTCGTAAATATCTATTTTAATATGGGTGATACAATGTTTATAATTAAGGTATTCTTATATCATAGTTTTTTGGACCTTTTGTAGTTTATATAAATACGCGATAACGCTTATCAGCTGATTAGCGCCCGCGATAACGATTGTTCGTATGATAATTTGGAACGCTGAGACACTCTTCAGTAGTCAATTCATATGTGTGCTGACATGACGTCTTTTTTACGCGCAACTTAAAATATGATTATTTATTAAAAAACCACAGATTTTTATAAAAAAAATTATGAGGAAAGATGCAGAGAGATATTTTAAAGCCCGTAGACTATTTTTTTTTTGAAATTCATAAGAATAAGGCCAATAATGAGGAAACCACTGGGGTCAAAAAAGACCCCCATCGCCTGCTAAGTATTTTTCTAGTCTCCGAGCCGCGAGAGATAATAACGATGTATTAAAGGTATGTACGAAGCTGAAAAAACAAACATAAGAGAGACGTCAAATTGTAATAATGTCACGCCACTGAAACTATTTTCTATAATATTTAATCACGAGGTTAAACAAACGAAAAATATTTTTTGTCAATTGGTCGTCCAGTATCTAAAAAAAACTCCCATTAGTAAAACAGCAAAAAAAACCTTCAAAAAATTGAGAAACGACGATCAAAGAAACATTATCGAAATCTACTTTAAATGTATATCTGTTGGATTTTATTTAGAAGTGGGTTGGATTGATGGCACCTGGTTGGTTGGGTGATAATAATTATTATGAAGAGATCCACAAAGCCCTTTTAAAAAATGTGTTTTTTTCCTCTTTTAAAAAACGACTCGAAGGAAACCCAATATGTGCAGGCGAATGAATGTATCTTGTGTAGAGATAACGCTACGCAAGTGTTCAAAAGTCGGGAATTCCCGTGAAAAGACAGGCTGACTCACGCGTTTCACTTTCAGCTCTGTCGCGCGTTCGAGGAAAATCTGCAGCCGTCGACAACATATCGTATGTGTTACCGAAATAATATATTTTTTAATACTACCCAACTAGTTCAATTTAACAATAAAGAAACTGTTTTTAACACTTTTAATATTTATATTAGGCATATCTTTTTAAAAATACTTTTTAAAGTTTGCCCTTTCAATCTTCAAAAATAGCTTAAAATGACGACTAAATTGACAACACGAAGTCACGTTTGTTTATAAATAATTAAAAAAATGAATTTAAAATAAAATTTGATAACTTAAGTTAACAGTACGGACTGATTTTTTTCGATCGATTTATCGATTTCTGTTCGAAGGCATGGGTGTTTATGATGTCTTAATTTCCATCCCACCCTTCCTTCCTTCCTTCAATAACTGTGCGTAGCGAAAGTGGCTAGTTAAACAGTTGTCCTGTCCTAGCCTTATCCTTCTATCCATACTACTCTCTTTTGAAAAAGAAAGGTTAAGCGAGTGAGTAACAAAAAGTTCTTGTAGAAAACATTCTGTTGAGATACCTAAATTAGGAGGCCATATGCTGCACTTTGGGAGCGGACATGGATTTAAAAAAAAAACCGGTATCTTAGTGTCGACAATATCGGCATTGCGATCCCTACTTACCACAATACCAAATCGAGAAAAATAAATCCAAATTTATATGAACGGCTTTTACATAACCTTTGAATGTTTTTTGTAGCAATGTCAAAAATACAAGTGCATTTTAACAATATCCAATTATTCATTAATGATGTATTAGGTAAGTCTGGTCGATTCAAAAGACATTATACACCAAATCGATCAACTGTATATGTGTGTATTTATGTTTAAAACAAATTACTACGGTAAAAAAAACCATTCGCGGGAAAATTTAAAACAACGTTGGCCGCCGCTGTTTCAGTAAACTAAATACGTATTTGCTTACCGCTTAGTGTAGGGGACACAAAAGCACTCGGATTAGTGGAAAATGCCGACGCAAATAGGAAACAAAAAAAGAAACAGTAAATTATTTTATTCACTAACAAAACAAGAAAATGTCACTGGAGCTGTCCCACCGGTTGGCGAGTTGGAGTACGTTGACACCGAAAATTTAATAAAAAGCTAAACAATTCAGTAGTTTTTTTATTACATAACATTAGCGTTATAAAAATAATAAAACAAAATGAAAATTTACAGTTAAAAAACAACATGTCATCAATTTAGAGTGGTGTGCAATATAAGTACGTGATTTCAATACATTAACTGTAAGGCCGGAAGAAAAAAGATCGCAAGCCATACGCAATTTGCAATAAAAGTGGTCGGTCAAAGTTCGTGATATTGAAAATAAATGAAGACTTATATTATGTACGAAATGTGACGGATATTTCCCCGTGTCTCAGTATAACGTCCGCTAAATTAAACTATAGGATCATATTATTTATCTATCCTCGCAAAATGTTTGCTTCAGACTCATTCGTAAATTTGACGATTAAACGGATATTTCTCTGCGACGATTCAAAGTACGGATTACTTGGATCGTACGGATGAATGTTTAATGCAATAAGCGAATGCAGTGTGATCTAAAATAGTTTAATTAAAATTTAGTAAACAAAATATTCTAACAACATGATAGATACTTTCGCGAGACGAGTGCGGAAAAACTTTACATCCAGATGTCGATAATAATACAACTTTGGGCCGTCACTTTCCCAAACACGACAGACTGGACATGACATATATATAATAACCTTTCACACATACATTTCAATGTTGCCAAACTGTTAACAAACTGAAATCAATTTAAGGTTAATCGGAAAGGAATACGCTATGGGAGAAACGGCGTCGTATGTGCGAGTGATTTTATTATTTATGGTAGCAATCACATTAATATGAATACTTTATTTATTTTGTCGCTAGAGCGCGAACATGTTTTGGCTTCGGGCCAATTTTTTTCAGTTAAATATACACGTATCGCAGGAAATTAAAATATTTTCAGGAAAACTTTGTTAACCCACCAACACAGCTGGCGCCCTTTGTCTGTGGAGTCGATGGAAGGTGGTCGACGAATGAGAAAATATAACGGAGAAACTATTATTATTGTAGGAGACAGGTGGCGAAATAAAGAACTAGAAGCGTAAAAGATACAAGTTTATACAGACTGCATTTATAGTGGCGCCCTCGTCTAGAGGCAATCAATAACTATATTTATTTCAACAGTAGAAGTATGTTATATTTACATAAGCAATTTTATTTGTATGTTTGCAAATAATGCTGGACACCGCTCACTATTATTTGTGATTGAGAAATTTATTATATACACAAATGAAAATTGCACGGTGTCGCAAATATTCTCAATATTCAACGAAGTATGCTTTCTTTGGTGTATTCCATTAAGCGTTAAGGTATAAAAAAAGAACACATGTTGTAGTTCTTATTTCTCAATCTATCGTTTGGACCGGTTTCGGTCAGCGAGTGAGACATCTGATTAAAAAATAAAATGTAACCTAAAGTATTATAAAAGTTAATTTAAACAATAAACACATAGAATTTTCTACACTTTTTAATATTTATCGGCCCATTTGCAAGTTATGAAAAACAAAATTAACAAATAGCTCTGTAAGGTTGTATCTTTATCAACTGAAAATGCTCTCTGACTAAAAGATACCAGGGTCAAGACTATGCTACGTTATAAAAAATGTTGAATGGGGAGTGAAAAATTCGTTTATTTTTTTATAAATACATATGTAATAAATATCATCGCCAAGAATTGTCAGGAACAGTAATGTGATTTTCATAAATTACGTTAAATTTGATTTTGAGATTAGATTTCAAAAAATATTATGTTGAATGATTGGAAGTTAGGCATGTACATTAGGTAATAAGAATGAACGTATGTAAAGCCTTTACGGATAGTAATGTCAAAATAATTTGTTTTTACGTATCCAAAGGGAATAGGAGAAAGCAGGAAAATCTCTTGGCTACGTAATCTCTGTAAGGAGCCTTATCTTTGATGTGTCGGTTACCTACTGCGATAAACTCATGGGACGTAGGTACCACGATTAGGAAGTCCACCCTAGGTGGGAGATGTCACAGTGGGAAGAAGAATTCGACGACATAAAAAAAATCACCGACTCGTAAATAAAAAATTAAAATAAAATGAACAAAAATCGCGTTCTAACGATTCTTCAGAAATAGACTACTGTGTTGAAATCGAGTAGGAATTCAATTAAGTAAATCAAATTAAAATTTTCGAAAAATCTTTCTTCTAATTCTGTCTGTTCTCATTCCCCGGCATATGGGTAGATATTTATACATTTTCATGAGAAGTTCAATATTTTGTCGGCTTATTGATTATTCTTGGCAAGTGTGCCGCTCGATTTTTTAACGTGTTGCTCCAATCGTGCTTAAAACGTTTTCCGAGTTAATTGCGACACCATGTATGTACTATGCAAATTGAAAAAAAAAATACTACACACCAATTTTTATAGGACAGAAAATGTAATATACATTATACGAAGGAAATATATTTAAAAAAAAAAGTATAAACGAAATATCAACTAAGTAAATATTTCTGATGTAGAAAACTTTAATGACTAGTGATCAATAACATAGTAACAATTTTATTTCATCTGTAACGCCAAATACTTACATTTAATTTAAAAAAACTCGGTTTTTAAATTTCGAAGTAAATCAGAGGCAACCCAATTAATTACTTCAAGAATTGTGTAATAAACACACAGCACGCCGGAAAGAGTGCATATCGATACTCAATAGTGTTACGTATCCAAGAATCGAGTCGATAACGACATCGCAAATATTAATATAGTCATCATCATCTCTTGGCTGGAGGCCAGGGGAAAAACTCCTCGCTCGTAATGCAGCGAAACGTCCTCTTGTGTCAATGTTTCAAAATAATATAATTTTCCTTCCAGAAACTTCTCAGAGGAAACAACAACAATGATATGATTGACAAAGACAGATGCTAGTTTGGCGCACTCATTTGCAGTTTTAGATTTTAAGTATGCCATAACTCCATCTGGATTATTAATTGACTACAATATGTCGTATCTTCGTGTTTATTTATTATTTGAAATCATTATAATCGTGGTCGGTAACAATAATTACACAACGCTGAAATGGTCATCCATGTCATTCTTTATATATTATATTGAATAGACATTACCTAATAAAATAGTTACGTACATAGTTATTAGGTGGTAAAAAATAAATCATTTTTATATTCTTCTGAAGTTTATACTTAAAGTCGGTCCCGTAACCAATTGGTCAATGCTCTTATATGTTCACTCGGTCAAGATTTGAATCCCCGGATAGAAAGTTAACATATATACATACGTTGATTTACTAGTCCATGGATGCCTGTGATATTTTTAATTCGTACTACAAATAACGAGTGCTTCCAATTCCGAGATCTCGTTGATTTTGGCGATCCCTTAATCCAGGGGTTACCAACATTTTTGAGAAGCGGGCCGGATTGAACTTTTTAAAAACTAAGGGGGCCGGACGACAAATAAATTCTTATTGGAATCCAACCAGAACATTATTTCTCTAGCTCTAGTACCATATTAAACAAATGTAAAAAGAATCCACCAGTCTACCTTAGTTTTTTATAATTAAATACTTTTACACGATACAACAAAATCATAAATATATAAATTGTACTTATATGATATGGTTAGAAAGAACTAATCAGCGTTTATTATTTTTCAGGTGTAATAGAATATTTCGCATCTTACGGAAGTGCTACTTTTCACTTGAGAGTTACGATAAATATTATTGACTTGGCATTTACTTGGTAGAACTCCATTATAATAGGATAAAAATAGCAACGTATTTGTTTTTATATTTATTAGTTGATAAGCTATCATAGCTAAGCTATGTTTACCCTATTATGGTAATTTTAACATTTTTTATATAAAAAAATGTGCTTCTGTGGTTTCTGCGATTATCTCTTAACTTGAATTTTTGGAGATTATGAATTATGTTATTAAGCTCCTCATACATGATCTCCTGTGAAGTGAAGTGAGCCAAGTAACAAAATTGTAAAACTTTTCTATTTGAATTGCGTCTTTATTTGTTTTTTTTTGCAGATTGCATAGTTTAATTTTAGGGAGAAAACACTAAGCTCTCTTCACTTTTACGATACTTGAAGACATGCAGAAAATACCACTTAGCTCACTTCCCTTCTTATGGGCTCATCTTAAATGTTTTAAAAATGCAACAACACAAAAAACTATAGAAACCAGTTCAAACTATGTTAGGTGCGAAAAATTTGAGTGACATCAAAATTGATGTAATTGCTGATCGGAGACATTCAGTTGAAGTCAGTTACTGAAGCCTGAAACCTAGTGCGGGAAAATACGTCGAACAGTATTGTGTACACACCGTATATGTTGCAGAAACCTTGGAAGGAATCCGCTATACAGGGTAGAATACGTCATATTATTTATGCCAACACGATTATCCATTGGCGCGGCGTATAATTAGATGGTAGCAAAAAAATGCAAACATTGTCATTTGTCGCCCTTGTTTGACTAGTTTTTTTTGCAATATAAGTAATATAGATTTCAACTTAACTAAAGGTTTTTTAAGAAACGCTTCATGCAGTAAGTAACTAAAAACCTGGAGAAGGAAAAGTGAAGAATGTTACAGTGATTGATGAATGCTTGAAAGCAGGTTTTTTTTTTATTATCATGTAACGCGGTGGAAAGGCGTTCCGGCACCCTTTTACTCGACATTTGTAATGCTTCAAATCGATATTTGAATTCTTTAAATGTTAATTTGTATTTTTAGATCGATGTGTGATGCTCTTCGAAAACTCTCAGAATTAATTTTAGACCTAAAATTAACGAGGCAAAGCGAGAGCGATTAGTTAATCACAAATCCTGTCCTAGCTCTATCCTTCTATTCTTACTCTCTTCGAAAAAAGAGAGGTTGAGCAACTGGTAACGAGTTCTTGAAAAAAAGAACAATGTTGAAATACCTCCACTAAGAAGCCATATCCTCCACATTGGAAACGGACATGAATTTAAAATTCTCTTTCACTAAGAAAACCCAATTCTGATCACCCTTTAAAATCTTTAGTAAAAAGCATGATAAGAAGTCAGTTCCGGCACCTTTTTCTTTTAAAAAAAAAGCACTGCTTAAAAGTGCACTGTAGGAACATCGGATGTAGTAACATCGGATGTAGTAACAGGTGTATTTAGTATTGAGACATTATTTTATTCTCTTAATTTATGTCACGATCCAGCCCACATGCTTCACGAATCCCAGCCATAAAGATTTTTCTAGAATTATGGATATATAGAATTCTTCATAGTTGATATTGGGAAATAATATTCAATGTAATAGCGTTTTTTAAGATCTTGAAATTGAGGCTATCTCCACCTTTACCGCAATCAAGTTATTTAACAACTCCCCCCGTGCAAATACAATAGATTTCCCATTATAAATGGAAGATAATAAGAATATTTATAATTGTTACATTTTTTATAGAAGAGCTTTGATAAACTGACACAAAGAAATGAGCGCGAATATCGTACATGTATTGATAGAGCTGACTGATCGAGCTGACATCGCAATATGCGACCCTGCAGATGTTAAATATAAAATAAAACATTCAAAAGCCACCTTTTTCAAACGTGTTTTACAAGTAAACCAGGCAATGTACATTTAAATCTTAAATTATGATATACCAGTCCAATAAGACTGCATTGTAAAAAGTATAATTGAGATATATATTTTCCAGTAGCAAGTTCACCTGAATCTATTAATTTACAGCAGTGGTTTTTAAACATTTTAGTGATCCGCACCGCTTTGAATCCGAAAAAATGTTACCGTACCGCTGGAAAAATGCATTCAGATTTATAAAATTAGGAAATAACTTTTTTCGCGGGAAATTTTTTGTAAACATGAAAATATATGTATACATAAATTTACATTTCTTTTGTCCATGTCCACTCTCAATGTGGAGCATATGGCCTCCTAATGGAGGTATGTCAACATAAAATTTTCTACGAAAACTGTTTGTTAGTCAGTCGCTCAACCTCACTTTTCCAAAAAGAGTAGTAGGGGTAGAAGACAAGGCTAGAAGAGGACTAGTGGTTAACTATTCGCTCTCGCTACGCCCAGTTATTGTAGGATGGAAAGTTATTTGAACATGTTTTGAGACCACAGCAATGTTTTTAAAAAAGCACATATTTTGAAAACGCAAGACGATATCTCCATTTTTAATGACTAGGTTGTTGTTCCTCATTCATAATAATACTCGTTAAGCGAAGATCCAATTCCAATGGTTTACAAACATCGCAACATATTAGAAACATAAATAGGAACATCTCCCGCACCACAGGACATGCTTTCCCGCACCCCAGGTTAAGAAACACTGATTTACAGAGCGGTGTCACTAAGTTTACGACAGTTGAAATCGATTATTGCCCGCTATTACACCTCGTTACGTTCAATATTTATTGGTCTGCATTTAAAAAAATATTTAGAATCAGTTGCATCTATACTCGCTTAAAACAAAACATTCGCGTGAATTCCCAGGATGCCTCATCAGTCATCAGTCACAGTTTCCACAATCGAATCGTGGCCCAGCGGAGTGATGTCGCCCACGCATAGCAGATCGAAACCGAGTGAATAAAGTTTATAAAAATAGCTTCGCACTTGGTAAAGTGAAGTATGTCCACTGTCCACTCTGCCAACAAAAGTATAAACCAAACAGTCGACAAACTCTATACAGAACGATCATTCCGCGAATGAGTGAAAATACTATGAAAGATATAAGCGATGAATGATTCAGAGGTAGGAAACATGTAAGAAGCGATTGGTACGTTTAGTACACTGCTCAAACAAACAATAACCCAAAATGACAACAGTGCTTCTAAATATTACGTAAATTTAAAAACCGGTTACGCATGACGAGTAATAATTACCACTGATATGAAACTAAAACATGTGATTTAAATATGCATTTTTTTACGTGTGCAAAAAAAAATGCATTGCCACAAGTGAAATATAATATTAAGAATTAATATAGTATAGTCTGATAAGAGTTATTTTTAATAGCTCTGTGCTAAAAAGGCACAAGTTTGGATCATTGCACAGCTTGGAAAAACTTTACCGATATATTATAAACTAAACTTAACAGTTTGAACGTTCGAAGAGACATGTACCTGGCCGTATGTTTCTTTTTGCTTATTAATTCCACCATTCTTGAGAATGTAAATCTGAATGTTCCTGATTATTTTATGAGAAATCGTGGAAATGAATTGTTTGTTCTCCCAAGGTGTATAGCCTGCCACTGGGGAGAGCTTTAACGGTGTTCAACAATATTGCTTCGGATGTCGACATATTTCACGTAGACGTGGGTGAGTTCCGACTAGGGCTGCAATTTACCGTCAATTTGCAATTACCGGTAAACGGTAAATATTTTTTCCCATTACCGGTTATTTACCGGTAAATGGAAAATATAGACGTATGTAGATTAGATGATTAAAGTATAACTCTATGTGGCCACCTTTACTAAAAACGGTATCCTAGATTGAAACTTACACAATTTCCAATACGTTTCAGGTGAATAATGTCATAGAAATTCATATATTTTATATTATGTCTTTATTGTTTTACTGAGATATGGTCATGGGAGATCAAATAATCACTTGTATATGTCACATCGAGCTTGGTTAATTTGAATTACGACTTTATAGTATGTATTTGGTTTATCTGTAGTTAATAATATTAACTTAACGGTAAAATAATTTCCGGTAATGTTTCCAATTTACCGGTAAATACCGATGATGCGTTTTGGACGAATTACCGGTAAACCGATAAACCGGTAAACCTGTAATGCAAGCCTTAGTTCCGACGAATACTATTTTTATGTATTAAAGTAGAGTTCGTCGAAACTTTCTCAGTTGGCTTCCTTGCCTTTTTTTTCTACTGTTTATCTTAACATTAATAGCCGATAAGGTCTGTCTGTAAGGACGTCCGCAGTAAGGTACAGACCAATGATTTCGATTTATTCTGAACAGCACATTTTTGAAATGTTGTTCTATCCAATGGGAGCGGCTTATTTTAAACCGGGCGTGAATGTTCTGATATCGCCACGTTTGAAAATTTGATATTTCTTGGTGTAGAGCTAAAGTATTGTATCACCATACATCATAATATTCGAATAATCAAAGACTTTAATTCGACTATTGCAAACTATGATTATAGGGCTATCGAAATGAATCGTCTGATCGTGTGAGTCGATGTGAGACTAATATTTTTTGGAGCGGATTTGATCAATTGAATCATAATGATGAATCTTTTCACGTCTGACCTTGAAAATCTGTTAGAATTCTTTAATACATTAAGAATATTCAAATTATGATATGGATATATGATAGAATAATATTTTGCTTTTTTCATACACTTGGACAAAATGTGCAACTGATTTTTTATTGAAAAATTGGATTTGATCTTTTGATTTTTATTGGAAATAATTGTTAAATAATTTAAAATCCGAAAAATAATTGTTGGCAAACTTAAACATTATTCCAAAAATTAAGTAATTTACAAAATTTCTGCTACTACGAAAGATGATTGTTAGCAAACTTTAACATTATTCCAAAAATTAAATAATTTACGAAATTTCTGCTACTACGAAAAATGGTTGTTAGCAAACTTAATCATTATTCCAACAATTAAATAATTTACGTAATTTCTGCTACTACGAAAAATGGTTGTTAGCAAACATAAACTTTATTCCAAAAATTCAATAATTTACGAAATTTCTGCTACTACGAAAAATGGTTGTTAGCAAACTTAAACATTATTCCAAAAAATCAATAATTTACGAAATTTCTGCTACTACGAAAAATGGTTGTTAGCAAACTTAAACATTATTCTAAAAAATCAATAATTTACGAAATTTCTGCTTCTACGAAAAATGGTTGTTAGCAAACTTAAACATTATTCCAAAAATTCAATAATTTACGAAATTTCTGCTACTACGAAAAATGGTTGTTAGCAAACTTAAACATTATTCTAAAAAATCAATAATTTACGAAATTTCTGCTTCTACGAAAAATGGTTGTTAGCAAACTTAAACATTATTCCAAAAATTAAGTAATTTAGGAAATTTCTGCTACTACGAAAAATGGTTGTTAGCAAATTTAAACATTATTCCAAAAATTCAATAATTTACGAAATTTCTGCTTCTACGAAAAATGGTTGTTAGCAAACTTAAACATTATTCCAAAAATTAAGTAATTTAGGAAATTTCTGCTACTACGAAAAATGGTTGTTAGCAAATTTAAACATTATTCCAAAAATTCAATAATTTACGAAATTTCTGCTACTACGAAAAATGGTTGTTAGCAAACTTGGACATTATTCCAAATATTAAATAATTTACGAAATTTCTGCTCCAACGAAAAATGGTTGTTAGCAAACTTGAACATTATTCCAAAAATTCAATAATTTACGAAATTTCTGCTACTACGAAAAATGGTTGTTAGCAAACTTAAACTTTATTCCAAAAATTGAATAATTTACTAAATTTCTGCTACTACGAAAAATGGTTGTTAGCAAACTTCAACATTATTCCAAAAAATCAATAATTTACGAAATTTCTGCTACTACGAAAAATGGTTGTTAGCAAACTTAAACATTATTCTAAAAAATCAATAATTTACGAAATTTCTGCTTCTACGAAAAATGGTTGTTAGCAAACTTAAACATTATTCCAAAAATTCAATAATTTACGAAATTTCTGCTACTACGAAAAATGGTTGTTAGCAAACTTAAACATTATTCTAAAAAATCAATAATTTACGAAATTTCTGCTTCTACGAAAAATGGTTGTTAGCAAACTTAAACATTATTCCAAAAATTAAGTAATTTAGGAAATTTCTGCTACTACGAAAAATGGTTGTTAGCAAATTTAAACATTATTCCAAAAATTCAATAATTTACGAAATTTCTGCTTCTACGAAAAATGGTTGTTAGCAAACTTAAACATTATTCCAAAAATTAAGTAATTTAGGAAATTTCTGCTACTACGAAAAATGGTTGTTAGCAAATTTAAACATTATTCCAAAAATTCAATAATTTACGAAATTTCTGCTACTACGAAAAATGGTTGTTAGCAAACTTGGACATTATTCCAAATATTAAATAATTTACGAAATTTCTGCTCCAACGAAAAATGGTTGTTAGCAAACTTGAACATTATTCCAAAAATTCAATAATTTACGAAATTTCTGCTACTACGAAAAATGGTTGTTAGCAAACTTAAACTTTATTCCAAAAATTGAATAATTTACTAAATTTCTGCTACTACGAAAAATGGTTGTTAGCAAACTTCAACATTATTCCAAAAATTAAATAATTTACGAAATTTCTGCTCCTACGAAAAATGGTTGTTAGCAAACTTAAACATTATTCTAAAAATTAAATATTTTACGAAATTTCTGCTCCTACGAAAAATGGTTGTTAGCAAACTTAAACATTATTCTAAAAATTAAATATTTTACGAAATTTCTGCTACTACGAAAAATGGTTGTTAGCAAACTTAAACATTATTCCAAATATTAAATAATTTACGAAATTTCTGCTACTACGAAAAATGGCTGTTAGCAAACTTGAACATTATTCCAAAAATTCAATAATTTACGAAATTTCTGCTACTACGAAAAATGGTTGTTAGCAAACTTAAACTTTATTCCAAAAATTCAATAATTTACGAAATTTCGGCTACTACGAAAATTGGTTGTTAGCAAACTTTAACTTTATTCCAAAAATTAAATATTTCACGAAATTTATGCTACTGCGAAAAATGGTTGTTAGCAAACTTGAACATTATTCCAAATATTAAATAATTTACGAAATTTCTGCTACTACGAAAAATGGTTGTTAGCAAACTTAAACTTTATTCCAAAAAATCAATATTTTACGAAATTTATGCTACTACGAAAAATGGTTGTTAGCAAACTTGAACATTATTCCAAATATTAAATCATTTACGAAATTTCGGCTACTACGAAAAATGGTTGTTATCAAACTTTTTTTTTCCAAAAATTCAATAATTCACGAAATTTCTGCTACTACGAAAAATAGTTGTCAGCAAACTTGAACATTATTCTAAAAATTAAGTAATTTACGAAGTTTCTGCTAATACGAAAAATTGTTGTTAGCAAACTTAAACATTATTCCAAATATTAAATAATTTACGAAATATCTGCTAACTATAAAAATAAAATATATTAAAATAAAATATAATTAAATTAAATTAAATTCAATAAAATAAAATAAAATAAAATAAAATAAAATGAAATGAAATAAAATAAAATAAAATACCATAAAATAAAATAACATAAAATTAAATTAAATTAAATACTATGCAACAAAAATCTCACGTTGCTGGGCAACGGGCTTACAGCTAGTAATATTAAATTGTATTGTTTTTTTTTTCTTCATTGTAAGAGTTTTACATTTATAATTTTTCAACCTTGTGCAATGTTGATTAAACAAATTAATAAATTACATAGCACATATATTTAATTTTTTTTGAATATTGTCTTTATTACGTTCAATATGCATTTAGTTAACATAATTAAAACAGTAGATATCATAAGAAACACTTAATGTTAATACAGTAAAGTAGTAATAATAATCTAGCTGTTAAAAAGTAACAAAACACTCTTTCGTACTCACTAAGCATTATTTATCAGGATCAGGATCGAATTCACCCATCGCGATTATTTTCAACTCAAGTTGATACTACTCGCGATGAGCGAAACCGGTTTTAGTCCTAATGAATAATAGTGGGATAAGTGTTTTAATATTATTTAATATAAACATTTTCCACCAAGCATTGACAGCGGTTTATCTATTATTTATAATATTTATGTAAATCATACGGTTTTAGTAAGTTTTCAATAATTTGAAAACCATGTAACAGATGCAATAAATATTTAGAGTTTCCAATTAATTGCTAGTCATTCAATCATCTCACTGTTTTATGATAAGCGAGGCATTACATCGAAATGTGAAAAAATATGTCGATTTATTGCAAAGAAAAACAAAACCTGTCTCCTGCATAGCTCAATTGGCGAGGCAACGGGCCGATAAACGACATAAAGACTGCAAGCAAGTCCTTGCACCAACTCTGACCACCGCTGTCCTTCGATTTCGGAGAGAAGCTAACAACCGGCGGCGCGCACACATTTACCGGCGCGGCGTCATCTTATCGAGAAAACCGCATGACGATTCGACCCAAAACAAATCCACACTGCTCCCGACGCACATGCACGCATGCGCCAACCCGAATTTTCACGGGCATCTATAAAATGCGGGAAAAATCAGCACGCGAGTACAGTGTTTTTAAAACTACCAAGGTGTGCAAAGCGCAAGGGTTGTTCGTGGAAATCCGTTTGATAAGAATCTCGCTGATTGAAACAAAAACAATAAACAAACACTAGATTCCGCATCGGTATAATTTACTTAGTGAAACATTGATATCTTACGAGTTAACAAAAAGTGAGCTAAAAGTGACTTATTTGAAACCAGTTGGAATCAATAGCACCAGTGTATTAAATTAGGAGTATAAACAAAGTTACTAGTATTAAAAAAGAGAAGAAGAAGAAACAAGCAAACATGTTGCAAGCAGCAGTAATGGCAGGAATAGAGAAGGCGAGAATGGTAAGAAATTCTGTGTTCATAAATTAAAATAACATTTCGATCGTTACTGCTATGGCCATTGATAACATATGTAAAACGTTCAATTCTTCTTCCCACATTAATGGTTTAAAGAAGATAACTTTGGCAACAGTTCGTAGCATACTTCAACAAAAGCAATCTTTTCAAAGTATGATTTTTTCAAATCCTTCTTATTGTACTCGCGCAATTGTAACTAAGTCATTTTTAATCTGATATCAAAAGGTAACATAACATATATAGAAATCATGATTTTTTTTTTAAAAAATACAATAATACATTTGAAATGCGTTTCCTAAAAAAACATCAAATAATGACGAAAACTTTTTTAATAAACTGGTTGTGTAAATCATTCAATCTTTAAAATGGAAGCCCGATACTAACCCGATTATGTTTTTAAATGCAGAATTATAATATTAACAGAAAATTATGTAGAAAATTTAAATTAACGTTGATTATTCCACGTATTGTGTAACTAACTGTGACACGTGTTTCGCCTCTTTCAGAGGCATCTTCAGACTTACTATCGCAAAGTTTGCTTAAGTAATGAAGCAAGATTGATTCTAACATTTTAAAATTATAAAATTACAAAATGGATTGGGTTTTTTTCCTTTTAAGAGGAGCAAGGAGGGGAGGGGAGCAAGGAGATTGTTTCCAATTAATAGAGTAATCACAAACCTAGATGATTGATTGTAGCTCATTAGTTTTAATAGTTTGTAATGTTTAACGTCATTAGTAGTATGATTTGTTTGCATTTTATAATCCCCTCTTTGCTTCCATTAAAAAGGAAAAATCCCATTCTGATTGTTTACAACTCATTAGTAAAATTAGTATCATTATCTGTTTGCTTTATTTCGATTCTACACCCCCCTCCTTGCTCCTCTTAAAAGGAAAAAAACCCAATCCATTTTGTAATTTTATAATTTTAAAATGTTAGAATCAATCTTGCTTCATTACTTAAGCAAACTTTGCGATAGTAAGTCTGAAGATGCCTCTGAAAGAGGCGAAACACGTGTCACAGTTAGTTACACAATACGTGGAATAATCAACGTTAATTTAAATTTTCTATTAAAATGAACTTCCACAAAGTTACCGCCGAAACCATCGAAAGTAAGAAAATTATGTATTCACGTTACGGCACTGGATTATATCACGGCGATTCATTTGCCCAACAGATATCCGTGTTCGTAAAGTTCTAAGAGTTGCAAATTCATTAGACATAATAAAATAATCAATTAGAATTACTTATTGCTGCACATATTCTAATAGTGACCATGTATGAAATCGGATCCAAGATGTCACTTAAAATTTAATTAGCAGTCGGACTCACTAAAATATACTGAAACAAAGCAAACTGTGTGAATAGATAGATTACTATTGAAGGGTTATGTTTGATCGGTAACATTCAGAAGATCGAATGTTTGTTTACACAATTGTGCGTAACATGACGTAACAGTAAGTATGTTATGACTTATGGCACTCGTGTGTTAACAAAAGGTGCATTTTCATTGTCATTATGATCCCGAAGTCAAATTGTTTGTTTAGTTTCTATGGATACATCTTGGCTTGAGAAAGCACACCGATGTATTTGCTACCCAATTGGATAATGATTCACTAGAAGCTTGTTGTAAATTGTTGTATATTTGCCTAGCACGGTCGCTTTTTTTTGTTGCTATTTGAAATTATGGAAAGAGGCTATGAAAATATCGGATAAAGCGCGACGAATAATGTTGAATTGAATAGTTATTACCGTATCGAGGTAAAGTGTAGCTCACTAGACGGTCTGTCTGCCTCAAGTGCGCCATACGTGGGCAATGAATCCATAAAATAACTTATATTCATTTCCTAATTGAGGCAGTCATTGTCGGTTTTTGAAATAACATAAGTAATAAAGGAAATTTATTGTTCGACATTTAAATGCAATTCATTATAATATTTGGTAAAAAGGTGACTATATCTGCCCAACACTTTACTAGAACATATCATAAAAATTATTAACTTTGTTATTTCACAAGACATGACACGTGGTTTTCCTTTTTGAGAAAAATATTAACACAAAAAGTGGAATAAAATTCTCAATTTCAAGTTACCTCTGAATCCATTCGCTATCGAGAAAACGCAAGTTTTCAGATTTTTCTATCTCTTACTTTGGGACTTGTAACACTAATAAAATATGCACTCCGCACTCTTGACAGTAGTACTGTATCGTACTTTTTTTCATTCAGATTGCAAATATATATTTAATTCTGGTGGTAAGATAATTATGTCTCGCCTTCACAGACAGTACTAATCAAAATAACATGACACAGTTCGACATGGCCAGCGTGTTTATACTTAAACAATACAAATTGTCGTCAAAAGTCCCCGTTGGAATTCGCTTCAATCATATTATACGAAGGACAGGTCGCATGCCTGCTCTCATTTCATTGAAAAAACGAAACATGACATACAAAAAGAGTTAAAAATAATCAATTATTTGAAGAGGCAAAAGAAAAAAGCGTTTTCTTTTTTTTCACATGATGGCGGACTGAATATTTGACAGACACGAACGTAATGAGGGAAGACGTAGCCTCGTCCGAATCGCTGGCCGCCGTTCAGGAAAAGGTCAATCAATCTAAATGAAAGAAACATTGAATAACAGAGTATACACCTATCTAAAATAATAAGTGCAAACGTAAGTGTGCTATTATTTAATGGAATAAAAATTACTACTACTGGCAACAAAATATTATCGAACTTTCACGTCACATTTGAAACGTTCTATTTTTTTAGGATTCATTTTGTGAATGCAATGCGGGTCGCGACTTTCAGCATTTCCATGCCTTCAAGCCACTGTTAAAGGTTCAGCCAAAAAGTCATTCGAAGGCGTGAAAATGAAAAAATAACGAAACCCGTGATGTAACTCCCAAGTCACAGCACAAAACGTACGCAATTAAAACGATTCAATGGTAAATTAAATCGTTGCAAAAAGATATACACTAATTTATGCGTAAGTGTATTTTTACAATCAGTGGGTGGTGGCTACCCACCGCGTGTTTATCATTGTAGGGAGCTTATTTCTCCTCAGCAGCCCCCCTAGCCTACTTTGCTATGCACACTCTAGGTACGATTAACAGCTGGATGGGAATAATAAATAATTATTCAAACATGACTCCAAAGAGCTATTTAAACCAGAATTGAAAGTCATGGAAACTTAAAAATTGTTTCTTCTTCGATTCGATTGAGATTGTCGACCGAGTAAATATTGGATACAAAACTATATGAAGACAGGTTGGTTTTGTGTGGGCCGCGTAACTCGCAGACTATTATTTTGAAGGATGGAAAGGTAAATTTGTAAGAGACGCGGGATAAAAACAGGAAAATCTGATAAACGAATAAATACAATGTAACTATATAAAATTACCTTTAGCAAACTCGAGAAGAAAAACGCATACCGAAAACATGACATCTTTGCAATGATGAAAAATCCATGATATTCTACATATTACAACTATGACCAGTATTAAAACGCCAGGAATCATTATAATCAATCTTAACTGATAACTTACTCGCAGTTATATTTATAGACTAAGTGGAACATACCAAATCGTTATAAAGAAGCAAAGGTGGAAAAGTATTCGTCAGAATTTCGTGAGTTTTTTTATTTTTCGGAATTTTCGGAAACAGTCCTGGCTTTGCGATTACGCGAAAGCTTAAAAATATCACATACGTCTCAGTCGTTTTCAAGAAATGTCTACTTTAGTGTTATTATAGTTAACTTATTTGATAATTTAATGATGGCGCGGGCGTCGTTTTGTTGCAGCAGTTGTCATGACGGCAGTATTAGTCAACAAAGATTCATTGTGTAGTTCGCCAATTTACTACCGCACAAGATAGAATAGCAATTTCCAATTTTAAAAAAGACTATAACAGTCTACATAATTTGAATAATACATAATTTTTCTTGACATTGTTACTGAAGGTACATATTTGATGGAATTTCGATACCAAAATTGAACGGTTCAAATTTAATATAAATATAACTGGTTTACTGTCGTAATTGTCGCTATTTCATATAAATCAGCATTTTATCTATGATTTAAGTAACAAAAAATATGTTCATCGCTCAAAAGTAAGTTGAATTAACGTCATAATAACGATGAGCCATGTGGTCATTTTCGATTATTTGTGTTTTTTATGATATAATGGTTGTCACGTCATGCACGACGCAGACTGTTCTATGAAATTGGTGACGGATAGCGAAATCAGATTTTGATATCTTTTTAGACAAGTTGATGTTTACTTTTGATAGTGCTTGATCGTTAAACGATACCGCTGGAAAGAAATTAACCAATTATTGCCATATTTTTTGTTAATAAAATACTATGTTTTATATAGCATGCAATACACTTTTTATAAAGAGCTATAGCTATGGTAGCTAGCAGCGTCAGAATACTCTTGTGTGGCTGTGTTAATCAGCCGTGAGGCAATAATGTTCACATAATGTTTATTTAGAAACAAAAAAATTCTACTGACTGCGTACAGTAATTGACTTGAATGTATCAATCAGATCATCTTTAGTAATCATAATATAATGAATAAACCATATACCCACACGTACAGTGGTGTCGTTCAAACGAGACAGAAACGGAATTCAACAAGAAAAAGGACAAAATCTCACGGCCAGCGTTGCCAACAAAGGGACAATGAATATTTCGATTTCCAAGGAGCGAGACGAAATTCGCGGAACTGGCAATAATAAATAACAACAATATCAAAAGAATAATGTATGAAAAAAGAATTCCAAGAAACCGTTAAAGAAATCATCTCGCCGGGGTCAATCCAACACGAATTCGCACATAAGGACCTACATTTTAAAACTTGGCCCATAGAAGATTAAAGCATAATATTTTTAAGACACTTCCATGTCAGAAGTATCTTTTAATAAGTTGGAATAGAATATTTTGTTCTAATGTCAAGTATTTCATTAATAGTGTTTGTTACAGGATCTGAATCCAAAATACAATCCGAATTGTATACACTGGCTGATGTTATTGTGGACGTTTCACAAATCAAACATTCCCTTCAATCCTTCACAGCCCATTTCCCTCATCGTCACGACCGTGTGTTATCGTTATTTCATTCAATCGTTGGCTCATTTATCTATAATGTCCAAATCACAACGGAGTCAGGCGAAAAACATTGTTTCGGGACGCTATATCGCATCGGTCACTTTATACAAGCCACACTATACCATTTTAGTTACATGTACGTATAATTGATTATACAATGAATTGGATTGTTTTAATATACTGTATCGGTAAGTTGAAAAAAGAATGTTTCAAAAATTGATAAGGCAATCGATTTTTTTAAATAAGCCGTACTATTGCTAAAGTATATTTTCTTATGATTATTGTATAGCTATATAGCTGGACCTTCGTTTTGCATTGCAACATCTACATTTTGATTTCGCTTGACAAGTCTCAAAGCATAACATATTATGTGCAAATGATACATTTCGCTCCATTTAAGGGACCAGCGACGCAATTCAATATAGTATGTACATCCAAACAGCACAAAGGATCTGTCAAGTTTCCTCGCTATGGATGTATTCATTATACTTGTTTACGAAATAATAATGACAGTGTGAGCGAGCGACGCGAAATGCCTCGAAACCTCAAAAACTAATCATTTCGGAGGACAAAGTGAAACAACTCCATAGCAAATGTATGATTGCTGCGAAATGTTTTCTAGTTTTCCACGGCATTTAAGTGGCCTTCTGCCCGATATTTCGCATGAGGCACAGTTTCATCATCAAGCGGCAGCCATTATATTTTCAACGGATCCGTGGGTCACTTATTAGCCATGAAATTAGCGTTAAATATATTTTTTTAATTGATGATTGTATGATGTAATAAAATATGGCACGTCTTTCACATTGTCAAAAAAATCAGTACATCAATCAATGGTGTCCCCCTCGTAAATGAATTACCCTCAGGTTCCTTCCTTATCAGTAATATTAGATGCGAGTACTCTTTTTATCCTTCTATCGGTAATATCTCCTTTAATTTCAATTCCATCCACCGTGACGAGCGCTACTAGAAAACATAATGCATTCGTCACTTGTAGGGTGTTCACTGCAAATACTTGGTGGAAAGGGCATTATATTAAGAAGAACACAATATTCCTTTGTACTTATTTCCACCTTTATTTACCAAGATCAAGACCGGTTTCGCTCATAGCGAGCATTATCAACTGATAAGAAATATAATTTATTTATACAAAAACAAATTGAAATAAAAAATTGTAATAAACAATTGTCATCGAAAAGTCGGCATCAAATAAATTTTCGTTATAGATTTTTCTATTGTCAAAGGATGTATAAATGCCCAAATAACAAAACGATTAACAGTAGCAAAATAGATTAAAGTTGCATGAATTACAAACGTGTTTTTTTTTAATTTATGGTACCCAGCACCGCTTTTTAAGTAACAAGAAGACGTATGCAGCGAAGACAACATTTTTTTTAGTAACTTTGTTTTGTGACCTTTTTAGAATATCAAAGGAAACTGCGTGTTCGCCCAAACTGACACATAAATATTATCTCTTCCTATTCCTAATTAAATTTTTCCCATTCGAACCGTCGATCTCAAAAAAAAAACGCCAAGGGATTTAACGAAAATAGTTTCTTTCACCGATTACATCAGGGATGGCGAACCTTTTTGAATCCGCGTGCCAAAAATCCTCAAATATTATTTCTCGATTTTGTGGCGTGCCCAAGCAGAAAAATAGAAAAAATAAAAAAATATTTTTTAAACAATTGTCGTTTATCTTGGGAAACATTTGAAAATTAATAAAACGGAATAAATTAATAATTCACGGATTTTTAATCAAAATTTTATTATTTAAACTTGGAAATCGTTCGCGTGCCATCCAAATTCTCAAACGTGCCGTAGGTTTGCCATCCCTGGACTACATGTTAACCACAAGATGCGAGGTATTGCACGCGAGGTTGATACACAATGCAAACCAAAGAAAGAAATAAAGAGAGGAAAAAGCCAAGCGAAATAAAATCATTATGAAATATACTTTGTTCACACAAAGGATGCGGAATAAGGAAAGATGTGAATATTACTCGATTCTTTGTAGCGATTACTATATGACCTTCATTAAGGTGTGTATTTAACAACAAAAGAATAATTATATTTACCTTCAAATAAACACAAAGAATTTTAATGTTTTAGTGTGTTCGTATTTAAACGTAATTTATCACTAAAATGTGATCGATGCACGTGTACAGAAACAAAACAATATGTGAAAATACGATAAACAAATGAAAATATTGAGAAAAAATCTAAGAGGGCGGGCCAAACAAATCCATAGTTTGAATTGGATCATATGGCTCACGGCAACATAGTGACTTACTTCGTGGAAAAGGGTAAATTAGTATTTTTTATAGTAAATTAAAATTCACACCTTTCGTAGTCGATTGGCTGTGACTATTTCATTCTAAAAATAAATTTACACATGTTTATATTTAAAAAATAGCTTACATATTAAAATTATTTATAAGCTATTTAGGTTTAGCCATTTTAATATACAACGTGTCTCGACAGAAATACTACTTTCCGTTGTAACAGATTGTATAAGAAGAATATATTTAATACAACAACAAAAAATACCACAATGTAACTCTAGTAAATTATCAATATAGATATTAATATAAAAAATGATAGCATTGTTATTCCACTTGTTGTCCAACAAAATGTGACGTGTTTCGCCTCGATTCAAATTTCGTAACACAACAAGTGAAATAGCAAAGTTATCAAATTTAATTTTATATTAAAAATGAACTTCTACGAAGTAACCGCCGAATCATCGAGAAAAAATATGAATATATTTGTTACTGCTTACACTAAGTGGATTGTACTAATTATCATCATGGTAGGATAAAAAAAAAACTTACAGCCCGACTATTTCTTTTGTTAAAATGTTACACCGAACAATTTCAATGTGCGAAATTAATTACTCAAAAAATATTATTTGTTATTTAATTAGCTTTATTAAAAATTTAAAAAAATGATCACCACGAATACAATACACATCGAAGAGAGCTACCGGAGAATAATCTTTTTTTTGTAAAACATGCGAGGGTCAGTGTTTTTTTTTTAATAATACACCTTCGCCATGAGCATACAAATTTATTCAGGATGTCCACTCTAGTGATTTCAAAGCACAGTGGCCGTCGCACAATCCACGAAGACGGTACTATCCGGTAGCTGGTGTAAAAAAATAAAATATATGTATAATATGTACATATCGCTTCGTTTAACACTACTTAGTCGCGTGACTATGCCACTTTTAATAATAATAACACCAATGAATACAATTTAAAATCCAAGTAGCCAAGGCATACATATGTGAGGAAACTTTTTTTCCTTACATCAGTCGCGATTATCGAAGACAACCCGAATAACGCTGCACGGAACGTTTTGTTGATTTTACAAAAACGGTGCAGCGTTCTACAACACGGCGTATTTTAGCATGCCATACAAGGGGATAGAATTTGGGCCTTCTGACTACACCAAAATGTGCCTGTTCGGGTGATTTTCTCAATTATAAAGACAAATCGGTGGTACACGTGTGCGCGTGTACAGCATAATGTGACAACAATGAATAATCCCAGAATATAAATGTTATCGAAATAAACAAACCTTAATGAAATTTGATTTTATTAACATTCACGGTCAGTATTCGCAAGAGTTTTTCCGATTCCGAATGAATAACTTTAAAAAAAGACGCCGAGAAGTTTTAATTTTTCACAAATAAAAAAAGAAAATATCAATTGATACGGAAACATTCTTACAGCGACAAATGTTTTGCAAGCAAAAATAGTAGCATAAAAGGTTTTCTTTTCATATTTAAAAATACTGCCAAATCTCTAACTCGCACACCGCCGGTTTGCGACGGGCACTGCGTAAGTAACGTGTCGTGTTTTATATGGGACAATCACGAAAGTGGCAACTATTCAATAATTTTATTCATACATCGTTTATTTTATTGAATCTTATCTTTTGTGTAAAGCTTTGAATGGAGACTTACGGACACGAAAACAACTTTAGATAAATATAAGCAGCTGATGATGTAACCGGGCAATACGCTACTAGGGTTATTGATTCAAACGCCCCCACCCCGGACTGAAATTACAATATGTATGTAAAAAATAAGCATAAAAGAATACTGGTTGTACAAAAGAAATAATTATGAAAGTTTTTCGTTTAGACTTCACAATAAGTAATATGAAAAATACTCTCAAGTCTTAACCGAAAGTTAGATAAGAAACGAGGATTTCCATAATATTTAACGTCGATCATTGATAGCTAAGAGTAATCATACCGCATACGAGCAAGCACCTCATAACACTGTCAGTGACGTCAGCAAAACAGCTGTTACAATGTCTCGGTTTGTTGAAAGGTGGGGGGGTAAAACGAATCACATTCGCACAAGCACTCCTCGAACGGTCAGTGATCGGTTTCAGTCCAGTGACCTTTGACTTTGCTACTATGAAAACCAACGTGTCGTGTAGTTTTTAGACACTAGACGACTAGACAATTGCGATTTTTTTCGCGACAACTTAACCGTTTACCCGTCCTTTAAAGACACTGCTCAAACTGCACGGATTGTGAGTTGTACAGCTGTCGTCGGTACTATAGTCAATTATTGTTGTTTTGAGTAGCGGAAAAACGTTTTATCGGTTTTTTCTTATAGATCGAGCATAATTTTCAAATTTTCGATTGTGTTCATGTATATTTCGATAGCATAAGCAACACCAAATCGTATACATCGTTTTCACGGACGTATCAATTATTTAACAAGTACGAGATATGTGTTATAGCGCGCTCGGTGAAGCAATTATTGATGTCTGCACGCACTGGGGACAAACATACATAACTGCTGAGCACACAATGCAAAAGTACTTTATACTTCATTTTTTTCGAACATTTAAATATAGGTAAAATGATCAGTTACTACATATAGATTTTTAAAAAAAAACAGTCCTTTTCCTCGTGGTAAGATTATATTTATAATATGAGATTCCAGTAGTAGTTTGATAAGACTAGAATTTTTAGAAGTTAGTTAGTAACGTTCACTCAGTTTAATTATTTCAAACAGTTAAGATATATAAATTGAAACGTTATTTTAGAGTGGACGATTGATTAGACTAAAACAATGAATTGGTAAAAACAAGATACCAAATCGCCAACAAATAAAATGATGTAGTTTCCGAAGCAAAGAAAAAATCCAGGTTACAGTAACAAACAAAAATCACAAAATAAATATATATATTTCGATTTTCGAGTTAGGTTTCGCAGTGCATCAATTCATTGATAATTCTCTAAACTTATTATTCTTCATATAAATGCCTTTTCCGTTACGTTTCTATCATGTGAAATTTCAGTAAGAGCATAGACAATATTCATGTAATTAAAATAATGATGCACAACAATTCTTTTTCCATACTGCGATGAATATAAATGTTGCCACGTAGAAAAATCTGTCCAGGCTTCGTCCGTTAAAAAGGCTGATTAAATAAATATTATTACACTGACAATACCTATAATTTCATTCCTTTGACCTCGCGTGAGGTCTTTGAACACATTTAATTTTTTTTCGGCAAGTCTACGAGCGTTCTTACTTCTTATAAAGCCGGTCGATCGACCACACGCTGCTCTGAAAATCCTCGCTCCGGCACAAACATTACAAAATGGTAATAATTTACGAAAGCACAATCACAATTTATGAATACTGTTTTCACCACGATTGATTTCCAAGTTTTATAATTAATCACCGATAGCGGAGGAAATTTTTTGAGTTTGCATCTAAGGGCATGGGTGTGTGATTTTTTAAACATCCTGTGAATATAAATTATTTGCAACGCACATATGAAAAAAACATAACTTATTTCCTGTGCGACGCTAACTAATCCAAATGATATGCAATCCGTTTTTTGGCAATCCGCAATTTACCGTTATAAAGTTTATCATAATAACATCTAAACACAAAACGTTTTTGCATTTGATTTGCCAATTAATGCCATGTGGCCTTCTATCATTAATTAAAACAATAGACATCGTTATAAATTAATAACATACATTATTTATCAAAATATATTTTTAAAAAAAGTTAAGTCTGATACAATTAATTAGTTTAAATATATTAGTGCAAAAGTGCTGAACAAAAGTATTATTTTTTTAGCCGTAGTATTTCGTCAATTGTATTTTAAATGTTTCAAAATTAATAAAAAAAAATACACGTGAAAAAAACTTTCTCGTGTCTAATAGTCCAAGCGAAAAATGCATTCAGATATCAAATGAATCAATGTTTAGTTTGCTATTAAAAAATACACATAATCGGAGACGGCGATTTGAATAAATTCGCAACAAAGATGGTGGCGGTTGAAACAAAGCCAAGTGATATATTGCCAATTAATTAATGTATTACACTGATTGTTCTCGCGCACTCAATATTAGGCCATCCGATGCGCGGAATCCAAAATTTCACCGCATTTCTATATCAGAATATCTCAAACGTAGAATTGGTAACCAAGAATCACTTATCTGCCAGCATATTCACTTAACCCCCTGCTTGTGCGGCGCGATCGTTTACTTCCTTATATGAAACTACCACACGATAATTCATTATATGTATAATTATTTAAATGATCGTGCGACGTTCAAAATATTGAATTGCATACCATCGACGTAGGACAATTAATGGAACGTTTATTAAAACTTTCTATTTGTGATTCAGCTAAATTAATTGTAAGGTTTTTAAATAAACAATGAATGTACAGATAAACTGTTAGATTGATATAAAATATGTATAAAAGCTGCCTGGTGTTATATTTTAGATGGATTTGGCGATAACTTTGCGGATGTTCATTTTAAAAGTGTGAAATGGCGAAACACGTGTCACAATTTACAACATGTGACACTCTTTTCGCCTCATTAAGAAGTATCATCAGACAGAATATCGCAAGGTTAATGAATAAACATAGTACTTAGTCAAATGTAAATTTTGATGTACCTATTTAAAAAATACGCTGCTTTTTTGCATTTAATTGTTATAAAAGTCGTAACCTGTCAACCGCTGTAACTATGCGGTAGTGTCGGGTTTATGCCGCATTTAGATAGAAAACGGATAAATAACATGTTATTATGCAATAAGTATACTTCTGATGCCGTCATCCCTGTCCTCTTTTCAAGTGAGATGTTGAAAACCAGTTGCTCGGACACAAATTCTACTACATATCTCTAAAACACAGGAACGAGGTAAAATGGTGAATAAAAATATCAGCTGATTAAATAAAATAACACTGCTCGATTCAATATTTCGTTTTGTGAAATAGTGAGTGGTAAAAAAAATGCATTGTTTAGAGACGTCACGACGTCACGAGACCAGATCGACGGTCAGTGAGCCAGCCATCAGTCTGCTGAATACGGCAGCGGTGATCGACGCGAGAAAAATAATATGAATAAAATGATAATCAAATCTGCGTCCGTGCCTAGAAATCGCGTCCGTCACGGGACACGAACCCGCGGCTTGCAACTCGCCCACCGGGCAATACGTTTCTTCTCTTCCGTTGAGTGCGAGTTTGGTATAATAACGCTAGCAATTGAATTGGACAAACTTAAATTCGCCATAGCTGTCGTTTCAGAACCATAAAGCACCTAACGATTTTTTTTTGGATATCAAATTTATGGAGCTTCAAACAATAAGGAAAGGATAATCAAAATATTGTTTTCTCCAAATACGCTACTTCAATGGCATTTTTATTAATTCTAGAATCCAGTTTTCCTACATTTTTTGGTAGAACTTCTATTGCGGACGTGCAAATTCAAACTTCGGACTGCAAAGATCACGTGTTGCACAACATACTATATATAAATTAAAGTTGCGAACTTATTTGTTATGGTATTAGAAAACGATTATTCAATCTTTCGAGATGATTTGAATAGCAGTACCTCCTACAAATATTGGTTAAGTTCTCGTTAGTTTTGTTGTAGACACATTTTTCTATATTATAAAAGAGCAAAGCAATGTATTTTAGATAGCTCATGCCACAGCTGTTCATATCCTGTAAGTGTGTACTGATCTTGGAGGTGCATACACGGCCGATAACTCAACTGCTTCTTTAGTACGTCTATAATTTCCAAAAGATTTAATTTTCTAAGACATTCATGTTTGGATTAACTACTTATAGGCACATGTATACGAGCCAGTCACAAGTTTCGACTCGAATGAAATAAAAACGAGTGGGCCGATCCACTGTCAGAAATAATGGCGCAGCTCCACTCTCCCGGCCGTCATCGCGGACGTCACAAATAATCCAGTCGAGAGCCATCTTTCCGAAATTCATTGAGAATTTGTCATTAGTCCGCTGCTGATGTCAAAAACCTTCGCAGACTACAAAAGAAGGTGCGGTTCCCGAGAAACTATGACCGTTCGAAATCTGGGTTCCATAACCCCTGGTCGGAAGCACCGTTGGGTCATTAGCCTACTAAATTATACTGATGTCGAAATTGTCTCCGAAGGCGGGATACGATTGGAAATTCATTTTGATTTTTAAATGCGTGACTAAAAGTCTACAATTTTTTAATGTTTTTTAGTGTAGATACCGCCAGATAATTTGAAACCAGAAACAGAGACTCTTACGCAAAACGTTAGCACGGTCCGGATGTGATAAAAGTCGTATGTCAGAAAGTGGCCAAAAGCTTGTCACTATAGGAACGATTTACATGATATGATATAATATGTTAGTGATCATTTTAAAAATGGGACATCATGTTTTTAACATAATAAAAATATACAAAACACAATAGTAATATGTTCTAAAACAATACTTATCGAATCATAAAAATAAATAAATATTCGAGTCTGAAAGCGCGTCGGGGATGGTTTCATTGTTTATCCAATTGTTTTTATCGTGACCGTCGTCAAACAGAACGGTAGCAGTTCAAGTGACTCCTTTATTGTTTTTTCTTTGGCTAAAGATCGGTTCACAACCTCGAATCAAAATACATCATTTAAGTTCATCAAAAAATATTATTTACTATTCATTTTAGCTCAATAATTTATGAAAAATAAAATGAAAAATCGTAAATCGATAGCTTTAATCGCTTTTTATCATTCAGACATAAACAAATGTTATACTTGAAATTTGATAATTATATACTCACGACATTAAGATTAATAAGGATATAGAATAAATTATATATAAAAAACCAAACATATGGGAAGATATATTCCACAGGATTTGTCGTGTTTGATTTATTATCACTTGTTTCCGAGTCCTCTCACTTTCAACTATGCAATCTTATTAAATTGTCTATGTAAATTGCAAGCCCACAAATCGGTGACCATGAATCGGCGGCATTAGGAGTCTCCGGTGTAAAACGACGAGAGATGAATAATTATTACACCGGAGCAGAGTGAAAACAGGGTCAATGTCATTTTTAAATCGTCATCAAAACTAACGCACCGCAAAAAAACTATTTTTTTTCGACTATCCGTTTTCGTTTTTCATTAGTAATTATTAGCAAGTAGGTGCTTGATCGTCGAAAGTAACGATCTAAATTACACGTTCGCATGCCGTTTCGAAAAGTTGAGCTTTAACTTGAATTATTGTCATAAGTCGTTAGAAAAGTAAATGCAGAGATCGAAATCGTCACATTAATGTTATGATTATTTAAAAGATGTCAATTAAGAATTGAATCTTGTGTAATAGATGCCGAAAGGCAAAGCAACTATAGCTAGTATTTGAGAAAAATATGCAGATCATTTTAACGATTCATTTTTTTAATATATCGAGTAACTTGAAAATATAGTAATTTATTAATTATCCGCAAGGGCATACTGAGATCACCATATGGTATTGAAAACCAGTGAATTCTTTCGGGGCATGCTAACTGCACTGGTTTGGAAATAATAAAAAAACTCCTTTTTACCAATTCCACGTTAGTTTAATACAGTGATCGCCAAACGGTAGCTCGCCGAGGCTTTTTCGGTAGCTCGCGTAGGATATTTGATCATATTTTTATAAATAAATTTATATTTGCCTATAAAATTTTATCATGTTACTGCGAAAATAAAAAAACAACAAATCAAGGCATTGATTTTTCTATCTACTTATGTGAAACAGCGTTTTCTTCTATGGAGATGGTCAAGAGTACATATAGAAACAGACTCATAGATGTAAATCTTGTTAATTGCATTTGGGTGTAAGTGACAAGGTACTCACCGAGAATTCAAAAAAATGTGGATGAAAGTGAATGCCATTCTTTTTACGAATTATTTTTACTCGTAATTTTTACTTTTATTTTTACTCACACTTATTTTTCAATTATTATTTTGTTAACAAATAAATAATTGATGCTTTATAAGAAAATCTGATGTTATAATTTATTTTAAAAAAACTATAAAGAAGGAATATGTATAGGTAGCTCACCAGACAATTTCAATTTCTGAAAGTAGCTCACATCCTTATTGAGTTTGGAGACCACTGGTTTAATATGACCAGGACTGGTTGCACTCATCACAGATATTTTCAAGTAAATCGCGATGAGCGATTTTTTTAATATAATGCCTTTCCATCAAAGTATTGACAGTGAACACAATAAAAGTTATACGTCAGAGAGTTAAGGATATACTGATTATTTGGTGTATACATTTTATGTGTATCCAACGAAACGAGTTACATTTAAAATTCACGGATTCAATACAGTGAGTCCTCGACTTACGCGATTTCGACTTACGCGAAATTGCATTTTTTACTTTGCTGATCTTTATTTCTTTGCGGTGTTTGTTTACATAAATTAGTATACGGGAGTAAGAAAGAAAGAAAAAACAACACCAGCACGCATGTGACCATGTGATTAAAGTGACTGGTGAAGCTGCCAGTGCAGACGTAGAAGGGGCTACGAATTTTATCAAGACTTTAGCAAATATCATTAAAGATGACGGTTATCTGCCACAACAATTTTTTAACGTAGACGAAACGGGATTATATCGGAAAAAAATGCCAGATCGTTCATATATATATACCAACTAGAAAATTCTATGCCGGGTTTTAAGATGTCTAATGATAGACTTACACTTTTACTTGGTGGAAATTCAACGGGGGATTGTAAAATCAAGCCACTCTTAATCTATCACAGCGAAAACCCAAGGGTCTTGAAAAATATCATAATACCTTCATAGTAAGGACAGTATTCCAAGATGGTTCCGCTTTTTGTCATCGTGCAAAATCTATAACTTCATGATTTTTTCTGGCCTTCAAACAATTTATTTTACAAATAAATGTGGTATTTATATTTCTATCTGTTAGTTGGGCGACGAATTACCAAGAAAATTTTGGCATAACGAGCTTTTTATGGCCAGGTAACAACCGTGATCTCAACATCATTTAGAATTTCTTGACGATAATGGGCAACGAAATTGCAAATCTTAAGCCCAAAACAATAAATGAATTGAAAAAAGCTATTTAAAGTGTTTGGAATAACCAAAAAACGGTTAATTAATTTTTAAAAAAAAGTATAATTCCGTGCCATTGCGAATAACCACCCCAATGAAAGCTAAGGGTGGGGAATTTATATTTATTGAAAGAAAAATCATTAAAAAAAACACGGATTTTTTAAAAATGCATTTTAAGATTCCCTGGATGCTCAAATATATCAATAATTAACAATTGATAAAATAATAATCGAATATTTAAGTTAAAAAATATTTAATGAATACAAAAATTTGTTAATTCTACTACCTGGGCTATCATTAGTTCATTGTTAGGTGTTAAAAATTGTGTCAAAGGTAAAACTACTTATATTTGAGATGTGGATACATGCTTAGACATATTTGTAATAATATTTATAAAGATATAATTGATTTGTGTTATTTAGACATTTTAAAATACAAAACTGAATTTTCGTACGGTACGCGATACATTATTGCGCAGACTGTAGTTCTATTATGTGTTCAACTATCATTTGAAACTGACACATATATAAAACTTTTCAAATTTAATGTTTGTTCGACTTACGCGAAAACCTTCGGAACGAATTAATCGCGTAAGTCGAGGACTTACTGTATAGTGTTAAAATACTGAATGTTCTCATTGGTTAAGAGGAGAGGTGTGGAAAATTTACCATAATTTTTAAAATTTATCTGTGTAACATTTCTTCTCTTGAATATCCAAAAGACTGAAATACAGAAATTGATGTAACCTAGTCGTGATTCGCATCTCGTGAATACGGCAATAAGCGTTAGTTAGGTAGGTACCCGAGTGTCACACATTCAAGGACCGGATCGGCAAACCGCACCGCCGCCGGCCGGACGACTGTTGCTCTAATTGTTAATTAACGAGAGAAAGAGAAATTATTGTAATACTGTAAGTAAGTATATCGCTTATACGAATCATTATAATAATAATGCACACATTCAAATTAATATTCAGCAGACACAAACGCCGTGAGCCAACTTAACGATATAAGATCTTGAAGTGGAAATATATGAAAATATTTCAGACGACTTACTCAGTTGAATTTTGATATCCATATCAAAGCAGTTTTATGAAAATATAATAGGGTAAAACCTACTATTATTGGCCACTTGCAAATAAAATCTAGTTTTATAAGATATGACACTAACATTACCACTCGTTGACTAAATAAGGAAGTTCATTAAGTAGTCCTCCGTTGACATAGCAGATAACTAACATTTAAAGCATTGTCAAATAACCTAAAATCTGATTTTAAACTTACTGTTGGAGCGTTGCCGTGAAACAAGTGAGATTTGTTGTAAAAATCACAAGGATTTGACTTCCGTGTAAAGCTACGTTAAACATTTATATGATCATTAAATGAATTGAAAATTGATTTGAGTAGTTTGTATTTAGTGTATTTATAAATCATTCACTGGTTGAATTGGATATATTTTTATAAAAAGTTATAATGGTGGTGGCCAATAATTAATTCCAATTTCTATAATTGGCCTGGCTGGCCAATAATACAATATGTGACTTATAAGTAAAATATTCATTTTTTTTTTCGAAAATTGTATTTTGAGAATATTATTAATCACCTTATGTATTTATCAGATTTTTCCTACAATCCTATATAAATGTTGGCCACCTGGCCCATAATTGTGGTTTTGATGGCCAATAATTAAAACTTTTTTCACGCAATAGAGTAAACATCATCAAAAGAAAACATTACAGCTATGTTTACCTTTTCAGCCAGCGGAATAGTTTTTGACCCTCTTATTGTGTTTGAATATCAAAGAGTTCCAAAAAGAATAGCGCAATATATAACTTCGACTTGAGGTATTGGAAAGAGTGATAGCGGTTGGATGATATATCAACTATTTTTTGAGTACATCGCGAACATGATACATCCTTAACTCCAAAAAGCTGGTGTCAAATTCCCAGTCATTTTATCTTTAGATAGCCACATGTCTTATATTACATATAAAATAAGCAAGTTATGTTCTGATCTAAAAAATCATATATTTGTTCTATACCTAGCTCTATTCCTACTCTCTTTGGAAAAAGAGAGGTTGAGCAACTGAGTAACAACCAGTTCCCGTAGAAACACTTCTGTTGAGATAAACTTGATTAGGAGTCCATATGCTCCACATTGGGAGCGGACATGGTTAAAAAAAAATACCTAGCTCTATACAGTTATTCAGACTCATCATTAGGTGAATTGATTAAACCAGCGATTTCCAACCTGGCAGGCGTGGGCTATTGCAAAGGGAGGCGCGAACAGTCCAAAATATTTATTTACCCTTTAAAACGTGTCTTTATTACTATATGAAATAAAGGATGGGGAAGCGTAGTAACATAAAGGTTGGAAACCACTGGATTGAACACTTCAAAGATAATGACGAACTTTGATTATTAAATTTTGATAACAGGGGTTTTTAAAACCCTTATAGGTATTTCCAATTTTAAAATGTATGTCTATTCAGCTCGATTTAATGAAAAAATATGATTCTTACATTACATTTGCATTAATCACTTAACTTTACACTTTATATTGATGTGGGAACATAACATTACATCATTAGTTATTATTTTATTTTTTAATATTTTTTTACTGCAATTTTTTGTATGGCCAATAATTGTAGATTTCTGCATTTTTTTGTTTATTTTTTTTCATGTGCAAAATATATTTTTTTACATGTTTCGATAATTGATTATCATAAATAAATAAGCAATTTAACATGTAATATTTTTTTATTTCAACTTTCTTAGGATACGTGTCCACAAATCAAGAACATAGTTGAAAAAATCCTTATGTGGCCAATAATTGTATGTTTTGCCCTACCGTCGTTACTTGGCTTATGTGATACGGAGTCGAGAAGTATAAACTAATACCAAGTCTAATGAAATTGAATGGAGCATTTACTTCGCAGATGGAATAATATTAGTGATACAAAACCCAATAAAATAATTTCAGTAACGCCCAAAATTGAAAATAACTATAACTGTGTCAATTATACCACTATGTTACTACTATTACAAAAATCAAATGCTGATTAAATATATTAAAAAAAGAAGAATGATTTAAGCCACGAAAACGTTGGTGATATTAATTAATATCCCTATCTAAAATCTCATTATGTCGATAATATGAAGTGACTTGAATGTTTCATACTGTTAATAATGCAATAAATTTCGATACCCTCACGTGCAAGCGCGTGCTAACTGTAGCTAGCTAGCTATCCACCGTCCAATCGAATACTGCCATGTGATTATTACCTGTAAAAAAAGAGAAAATCATCATTAGTAATCTGTTAAAAAAAAATGAAATAAGAAACATAATATGGCTCTGATAGAGGAAAAGTTCAAAATATTATTGAGAAAATTGGTGGTTATTATAAAGTCAACGAGAAATTATGTCTTCTCTGGGTATCATAAAAAATAATCCTTATTGCCGATAAGAGAGTCAAAGCTTAATTCACAGCGCTTACATATAAGTAGGGGTTGCAAAACTACTATTACCGGGATTTATTCAATATCAAACTACCGGTTTTAATATTTCTAAAATATCGTTATTCCGATATTGATAATTATTCTGCTAGTAATACATAACTGCTAATCATAAATTTAAATAAATCTGCTAAGAGTCTTGATAAGACTTTCAAAGATGTATTATTATTTTAAGAAACCGTTTGTTGATGAAAATAATCCATTTATGATATATTTTTTACTGGCGGTATTTTATAAGAAACATCGAAATACCGCTTCTGATTTAATCGTACGGTATTGCTATCCCAATTTGCTTTGTTTAAACTTTTTTGTAATACCGATATTGATATTTGCAATATTTTGCCCAACTTCGTTGACACACAACACCATACAATATTCAAAAAGTGTCGACAATTTAAAGCCGTGTGAATCGCTTTTGGATGTGTCGCTGCAATGTGGGCAATTATCACTCAAAACTGAAAGATGTCAGACAGGAGTGTCAATATATTTTTTATAGATGAGGTTGAGAGTGCTTGAGATTTTAACATTGTTAAGTTTTTAAGCGAATCATGCATTTTTGCTTCTCATGTTATTTCTTGCCGAGACCTCACAAAATATGCACTTTGTCTGACATTTGTCGCCTGCCAAATGACAATCGCGTTGGCGCGCATGTATTGTAGTATCGGTCCCTAAAAACAAAATTGCATATTCCAAATTACACTCAGTAGCAATCTTGTCCAAGTCAAATGAAATAATAATTAAACCTTTGACTTATAAAAGTGTGTCCCTTGATTTCAACTCGATCCATTGTATCACGTACTAGCACGTAACAGGATTTTTAACAAGATAGTGATAAGTATGATGCGTGTGATACAGATGATAAAAAAATAAATAAAAGAACGAGGAGGGACCTTTGCCTTCGTACATAAACTATGCATTATTTACATAGTGTCAAGTAATGCATTGTTTACCATCAGGGGCCACTAAACGAAAATCTAGCAGTCTCTTGTTGTATATTATATAATATTTATTAATTGAAAAATTTTCATGAAAAATGTTTTAATTGTATATTTTTGTTGCAGGTAAGTAAACATCGACTCTTCCATTCGATCAAAATATATTATGCGTAAATAAAGGTAGGAATGACAATATTATTTTTTACGTATTTGACACAAAGCTTTATATAACAAAAATATTACGTATCTTATTGGAAAATCTGTTTCACAAGGGCGATCATTTACTCCGTGCCAAATGTCTTTACTCGATGGAAAGACGGTAGAATAAGTGCTTTCATTAATTGTATCAATAAATTCAATAATATATTACATTCGATCGTATTTACAGAACTTCCCAAGCGAACAATGCTTTATTATTGAAGCAATAACTAAATAATTATCAATTATTAATTGATTTGGCATTTACTTGGTAGAACTCCATTATAACAGATTAAAAATGTCAAAGTATGTAGTTTAGTTCTACAGTTTTTAATATTTTTTATGCGTTGATAGCTATTTCGGCTTTCGCCATCGTCAAAACTCTGTTTCAACTTATATTTTGCTCAGCTATACATACTGGCTCTGAAGAGAAGATACACAATGCATCAAGTTATTCACTCTAACATCCTAATTGTAAATAATTATCATTGAAAGCACTGGAAATACAATAATACTGTCTATCTATGAAGCTCTGATTTGCAAAATCATTTGCTTCAGTACCGGCAGTTGACTGTTGCTAGAGATGAACTAGAGATGCGTTGATAGAGGGTCGGGCAACTAGCAGTTGTGTCAACAAACCCATGACAAGGCGCGATACAAAAAGATATATGATGCATGCACGTATTGGTGCATAGTCCCTGCTCTATTTGAGTCGCTGCACTAATTGTTATTTCATTATATATAGTATATACGAACCACGAGAGTATTGTTCAGAATTATTATTGATATAACACAGTTGCAACATATTGGCCTAATTAATGCATTAAACATATTGAGTCCCGCGTTCATGTTTGTTGATTAATTTATTACGGAAACCGAAAGTCTTCATTAGAAATTCGACTACACAAGTCGTGAGTCATGGTCTCGGATCTGCATTCTTCTCATAGCATGTATGAATATCATTAAAAAAAGACATTTAATTAAAAAAATGTTATTCACAACCAAAAGTTTGCACAGGTAAGGTGCAATATCCAACATCGCGATTTCACGATACCATGTATACTTAATCGATGTCGCTTTGCATGTGCCAGCGAGCATATGTACATAGATTTACAAAAGCGATATTGCATATTGCAGATTTCATGTGCTGTGTAAACCTTAACTTGTGATATATATATATAAAAAAATGATAACTTTTATAATAATTCACCGGATAGCTCTTTTATTGGATAATAAACAGCAAAAACATTTAGGATTATAAAATTATTTCAATTTCAAAAAATGCCTTTCGGAGCACATATTCGCTATTCCTTACTTCAAACCTTACCTTACCTTACCTTAATTCAAAATTTTCCTAAACGTACGAATATTTTGATTTATTTTTTATTCAAAATAACCATTGATAAGTATATGATGCATTATACGGAAATAAACATACATAATGTTGTCCCATTAGAGGTGAAGTGAGTCAAGTAGTATTTTAGAAAAAAAAAAAATTTAGATGCGTTGTAATATCATACACGTCTTAAAGTATCGGAAAAGTGAAGTCACCTCAGTTAATAGACATTGCAATAGTGGTATCTCCGTAAAATACAAGTAAATACGTGATTGTACTTAAAATCCAAGAAAAAAGTTTTACCACTTTACTAGTTGGCTTACTTCACGTTTTCGAGGGCTTATATGTAAAATGATATCGGTTAAAAAAAATCAGACAAGCTAAATGTTTTGTGGTGCATTTAAAATATATTTTCAACACTATTTCGATAGTTTAACAAACCTGCAATTTACTGTGCATTGTATACACGAAAAGAATTCAATTATCTTGCTAGAGGCAAAAGTAGAAAAATGCTTTAAAAAAAGCTTCAAAAATTTAAATTCGTCGAGTAGGGCGTAGGCCGCACGCAGCTTTGTGTGTAAAAGTTCAGTAGGGGGGCGCGTAGTCCTTACAATCCACCAAGTACGCTCCCTCGCAATCTTCAACAAAAGGCTCATTATTATTTTTGACGCGGAAGCCGCAACAGTGTGCCGGCTGACCCCTATCTGATCCACGCATACATATTAATATAGATACACACGCTTGCATTGTTTTTATTCGCATTGCATTTTATCGTAGCGGAGAGTATACAAAGCGAATTGAAATATATGCCATAAACGTAAAGAAAATTTTCAGTTTGCGAAAAGTGGACTCATCATAATCACACGAAAGAAATAAATATTACTCCAATTATTTTATTGTCGACGTAACTGGCAGTTGAAACAAATATCTTCAATAGTGTTATCTTCAATATAACCCTAATCAACTGATAAGTATTGCTGATCTACTCGTGCATCATATCTTCAACAATTCAGTTACTCAGTTATCAAGAGAATATTAGAGTAAACGAAAGAGATCAATTTGCGCAATCACAGAAGGTATGCCAGTTAAAGGATGTCAAAGTTAATTATTACGTAATATTACATTACCGTTGGATGGATAGCTTACTTATTCTATATCGATAGATACAACGTTAAAAACAACATCTAATGTTAGTTAGTTGTGACAAAAGCGTTCAGAACAACTGATACTGTGAGTAGAACGGGTACGCTGCTAGTAAACCTGTATTATCTCAAATACTTTTTATTTATATTGTGCGCTCAGACTGATATGGGATTTTTCATATTTTTCTCTTCATCTGTCGAAATACCAACAGACCCGCATGATTTGCTTCATTCCGCACCGTCGATCTTGGCATGAAAGTCAAGGTTTACAAAAAAATATACTATGTCTAGGATCAAATATCAGAAAACAAAATAGATATACCCATATAAAATCTGACGAACGATACACGGTGAACGAAATGCTTTTTCGTTTCTTCATAAAGTTCCTCTCTGTATAGCTGGGGAAGGAATAGAAATGTAAAAATAAAAATGAACACAACCAGATGTTCGTAAAATAATCAATCATTCAATATAGGGGAGATTCTACACGTCATTGAAGCAAATTGAATGTCAATAAAAGACCAATTAATGGGGTGCAATTGCGTTTGATTTTATATCAATTGGGCGAGTAAACGTTCAAGTCTTACTTATAATAGCGGTATAAACGTTTATGCATGTAATACATTTATTAAATGATAGATTGACCTAATGAATTAACTTATTAAATATATACCATTAAATAGTATTCTATTTGAATCGTTCAAACTATGTACATTCTCACAAATTTTGTCATTAACGACCCGGGTTTCGCCTTTCGGCATCTTCAGGCATTCAAGTGCACGGATGAACTTGAACTGACGCTTAGCAAATAAAAGTTTCGTGCTTATATAAGATACAAATGCATCACTGAGTCCAAAGCCATTGCTGGCGAAAAGGATGAGCTCATGGGAATGCTAACAGATTTGTGTAGTGAGCAGTTTCAAGAATTATATAATCTGTTTGTCGGCAAAGGTTTTATGATTATATGATTTTATGGTTATATAGGGTATAGAAGAGGAGATGTGGGAAAATTTGTTATTTCGTTTAAAATCGGAAGACTTTGCAACTGTGCTTTATTGATTTCTAAAATTTCTTGGAAAAAGAGCTTATGACTGTCCGTATTTGGGTGTAACATTTTTATCCCTTGTTCCTGATTGAACACGTGTCCTTCCGAAATTAAGTGATTAGCAAAAGTAGACGTGTCTTTTTTCAATCTAAAGGCTGCCATATGTTCTAAAACTCGGATGTTCAATGTTCTTTCTGTTCTTTCTGTTTTCTTTCTGTTCAATGTTCTGTTCAGCAAGTCTCAAAATTAAAAAACAGCTAGCTGATAGTGTTAGACCTGCTTTTTACTGTAAAAACTCTTTAGGCAAATTATTAATTAATAATAAAGATAAAATACATTACTTAAATAAATCCGGGATTTATAGATTGCAATGCTCTTGTTGTACAAAGTTTTATATCGGCAAAACAGAAAGAACATTGAACATCCGAGTTTTAGAACATATGGCAGCCTTTAGATTGAAAAAAGACACGTCTACTTTTGCTAATCACTTAATTTCGGAAGGACACGTGTTCAATCAGGAACAAGGGATAAAAATGTTACACCCAAATACGGACAGTCATAAGCTCTTTTTCCAAGAAATTTTAGAAATCAATAAAGCACAGTTGCAAAGTCTTCCGATTTTAAACGAAATAACAAATTTTCCCACATCTCCTCTTCTATACCCTATATAACCATAAAATCATATAATCATAAAACCTTTGCCGACAAACAGATTATATAATTCTTGAAACTGCTCACTACACAAATCTGTTAGCATTCCCATGAGCTCATCCTTTTCGCCAGCAATGGCTTTGGACTCAGTGATGCATTTGTATCTTATATAAGCACGAAACTTTTATTTGCTAAGCGTCAGTTCAAGTTCATCCGTGCACTTGAATGCCTGAAGATGCCGAAAGGCGAAACCCGGGTCGTTAATGACAAAATTTGTGAGAATGTACATAGTTTGAACGATTCAAATTTAATATTGAAATTCCACCAAGCACCTTCAGTCGAAATCTTAAATTAAAAAAATAGTATTCTATTTTTACAATTTAAAATATCGTGTCCACTTTTCTTGCCGGTAGATTGCTGATATTTTTTTAGCAACATGATGGATAGTAAATCAGAAAATATTTATTTTCACAAGGACAGTCAAGTATCTAGCAAAGATAGCAAATATTCCGAACAAATTTCGTAATCCAAATAAAATGTTCATCGAGAACAAACGACAGTGCAACCACGGCGGAGGCAAATAAATAATTGCAAGATTGACAGATGCAAAATACTTTCGAAATCAAAATTTGGACCAGAGGCTACTCGAATATTTCGTCTAGTGAAAATATCACCTATTTCTTCTCTTCTCGTCGAGAGTTGAGTGTAGCTACACGTTGCACAAGAAATGCCCGCTTCTGTGTGCACTGGGCTTTATCCGAAAACCGGTCGATAGACACCTGCTTCCATACTATTCTTCAACACCTCACCCTAATAATAAAACCACGAGTACTTTACCTGTAGAAGCGCCCGCCTCTTCATGGGATTAGAGCTATAATTTTTCAATTACTTTCATTCAAGTTTTATTATGTGAAAAATGTCGTTGCCTGCTAAAGACGACGTGAATATAAATAAGCAGTGATAAGTTTTTTTTAAGACTCACTTTTTACTATCACTATTTTTTTGGCAATAAAATTGCAATCACTATATTTAAACTAGGGCATCCAGTCCCAGACCCACTTTGTGATCCCGGAATTCCGGGATTGAACCTTCAACATAAAAACGTGTATAAATTCGGGATTGGGGATTTTTTTGCTTGGCGATTTAAAAATCATACATACAAATGTATGTACATATATTATTTTTCTTGTAAATGAAATCGATGGAGTATTTGGATTTAAAAGGCTATTTATGAGGATCTTGCAAGTCGTTATTTCGGTCTAAGCCCTCTTGAATGTTATTGTTTGAGGATATCTTCGTAAAATACTTACATAACCACGAGAGAGACTTTCAATGTTTTAAAAATATTAAAATCTAAAAAATAAAAGACTTTTTATTAGTTCCAAATTATTTATTTTAGATAAGGACCGGTTTCGCGCATAGCGATCATTATCGACTGATGAAATATTTAAAGGTACGGGTTTACCTATACAAACAACTTGAATGCTCTTTGTTTGTTATTTTTAAATTAGTTAAGCAATAAATCAAACAGTTAAAAATAACCAATAAGCTGTGCCGTGTGTTACCTGAGCTATAAGCCAATGAATCAGAAAACTATCTCATAACAAGAAGCAATACATGTTTAACATTGATCACCTATCGAAAATTCTACCATACGTAACTTACCTGTGCGCCAGTAGTCAGTGCGTTTAATAGGTCAAACAGGAGGAGTGAAAGTTCAGTCGCTAAGTAAACAACAGAAAACAAAAAAATGCGCGGAGACAATCTGTTGCTGGTGTTTGGTGGGCAGATGGCGGGACGGACGTGGTCAAAGAAGCACCAGGTATGATGAAGTCTATTCTACAACATGCACGCTTCGTTCGTCCACAAGTTGTGTGTTTTTGCGGTTTCCACTGAATAAAACATTTTTTTGTTAAGGATATTTGTTTGCACCTACCTATCAATAAGGGTGAACTACAATTGCAACGAAGTTCGTTTATATTTAATATTGAGGACGGAGAATACTACTGAGGGAGAAAAAATGTGTTATGTATATTATTATAAGGATTTTAACCTTTCATGATAAATAAAGAAATCAACTACTCTAGAAGTTTTCTCTCAATGTATATTGTATATTCATTCGCCAGTTTTCCAAAATACTTCATAAGATTTGATCGCTTGAAAATTGTTATTATAAGTATGGATCGATCGGAAAACTTGTCGAAAAACCATACTTAGTACATATATGAATATTTACTATTAGTATTGTCCAATCAAAATTCTCTCGCGTAGAGCAAATAATTAAGTGAGTTCCCGGGAACAGAAACCGAGCATCTAAGCAACTCGGCTGGTGCACTAGGCCGAGCCACTGGGGCGTGGCGTACCAGTGGGTCGACAATGCGTTTGCGGTCGCGCACTGATTAAATTTGATTGGCAAATCGTATAGCAGGAAACAAAATAATGGATCCACATTAGGGCGGTAATATGAAATACCAAACAAACTAACCTGCACTTTTGTGTTTCGTTTTCACACGTTTTGTAAAAGAAAAATTAAAGTACGCGACAACAGATAACGTACACCAGCATTTTATCACCAAATATATTTATCCTTCAACTGGTTGATTACTTTGTTGCCCAATATCTTGGCGGTATTCTAATTTTCACGAATATGATATTCACTGGTAAAAGGAACAAGCAAAGAGATTTTCGTAACTGAATTCATATTTTGTTCTTCCTTTGGTAAAAAAATATTTAACCAGACTAAAAAATATATGAATATCAAATCTTTTTTTTTCAAAGAAAAAAGTGTAAAAGTAAGTTTTTTAATGGTAACATTTCAATAATGGATACAGAATGTTTGTATCGTGCAGACGTTAAAACTAACATACGCCCAAACCAATTCCACGGAACCTTTCTACACCAACCTGAAATAATATACATTATATTATATATCATCTTTTAACTATTTACGACGTGTACCTACTTATTTAAATATGAATCATTCAATACGTTAAGAATAAGAGATTGAAATACCGGTATAATTGAGACCGGGATCCTGGTATTCATGGTAACATTTCAATACCGAAATACCGATTATGAAAATGCGAAAAAAAGCTATTTTAGTATTGAAAATGAACCTAAATCGATTTTTGAATATATATAAACTAACATATATAATATTGTTATTAAATTATTCGCGAAGAATTCAAATATTTAAAATAGAGAGCTGTATCAATATTGACAGCTTCCAGAATTGACGACTTTTCAATGATGTATTATTACTTTTAGGGTGTTCACTGTCAATACTTGGTGGAAAGGCATTATATTAATAAAAACAATAATCCTTTGTACTTCATTCCACTTTATTTAATATGTCAGGACCGGTTTCGCTCATTGCGAGCATTGTCAATTATTGTTGTAGCATTTTATCACTTTGTCAAAAATTTCCCAAATTTTAATTATGTTTGTAATTACTTTCAATCGCATTCTGAATTTATGAATCTGGGATGACTTTTTAATTATATGTTAGTTGTGTTGAACATTTTAATTTTGTGTTATTTTAGAATCACTTTAATGTTATTTGCAATTTCTTTTCAATGCCAACTGTTGTGTATAACTTTTCAATTTTGTATAAATAGCATTGTTAAATTATATTTCTTATCAGTTGACAATGCTCGCAATGAGCGAAACCGGTCCTGACATATTAAATAAAGTGGAATGAAGTACAAAGGATTATTGTTTTTATTGATGTATTATTATTTTAAGAAACCGTAATTTATTGACAAAAATCAATCTTTTTTGATAACCATATTTTATAATGTGGTATTTTATATCTAATAACGAAACACCGATATTGGTTTATTGACCGGTATTGCGATCCCAATTGGCTGTATGTACTTGTATATTGAAACATTTTTACAAGTAATTCATATGAAATACCGATACTACCGGTATTGATTAATGTATTCATCCGGTATTGAAATCCCTAGTCAGAATATACCTAGGTTTAGTTTCTCGGCTGACGCTCGATTGTGATATCAAATCTGCTATGTTGAACGTATTACATACATATTACGAAAATAGCAATGATTCACAATTTCATAACAATCAGTACAAAATCCACACAGCCGAAGACCACTGACCGGTGAGATAAAATAATAATAATAAAAAAATCACTCAGGTAGCGACCGGAGACATGCATGGCATTGAAGGCCTGTAACGATTCGCAGACTCGAGTGGTGTCTAATATTTTCGAGAGCTAACCGTCGATCGGGAAAAAAATTGCGACGAAAAAACGTCTCGAGCGCGGCAGTTTGGCGCAAACAAATTTTTTGATATAAAATATGTACGAGGCGATCGTTCATCCCAACGGCTGCCTTGACCCGTCCGCCGGTGTCAAGTACGGGCGACCGAGAGCAAACCGCTGATCGTTTACGACGGTTGATCATCGCATCACCTGCAGGAGCAATGTGTATCCTTCGTCGGAAAAGTGAGTTTTTTTTTCAACGTGAATTTCTCTCCAGACTTACAAAAAAAATTAAAAGTCCAATGAAAAATAAGGATTTCTCTAACTTTTCGAGAATAGTCTACATTCATAAATCGGTACATATGTAGTAAACCACACTATGTCAAAGATGGCAGTTTTTTTCCCTCTGCCTGTTCAATGCTTATTCAAGAAGTATATGTTAGATAATCACTGGTTTTTTTTCTACTATTTGTTAAGATCATTCATTTAATCATACTTGAGGTGTTGTTGCTCTACATAATCACTGGAAAGAGCATTGTATGGTATATTACATAATACCGATCAATTTGTCATACACTATCTCAATTTGTCCAAAATTGACAAAAGTGTAGTTTACCTCACATGTACAGAAATATACAACGGTATACAGAATGATGCATTCTTTCTACATTAGCGCTTCTATACCAAGGCATGTATTAATACAGTACCATTTTTTCTCTACTGAAACTGACCAAGAGTAGAGACGCTTGGTCCCCTCCCAAATTTTCACACAAAGTCAAACAACCTTAACTATACCAAGAAACTGATTTTAAATTTAAAATCTCTCCGAGTGAACTATAAGAAAGTGAGAATCGTATTGATAGTAAAACATGCAATTACATGTATTAATTTTTATATATAATAACATCCAGAAGTTTCATATTTTTCCAGTTGCTTTCAAGGTTTTGCGAATCTTAATAGTGTTTTCTATATATCCATACAACTTGGAAATACAATTTAATGAGGTTTATTTTGATAGTAGATGTCAATTTATGCATTTTAATAACTTTTATTTTTCAAAATTATTAATAGAGTCCACATAACAACCCTAGGACAATGCGTCCAAGTGGATATGCATACAAGACGTCGGTGCCAATGTCACGTGACTACAAACAATCCTTGCATCTCGGAGATGTTTGTGTTATTTTGGCATTGTATCAACTCGCTAACCGCACCAGGATGACTTGGATAAACATAAGACACTAAATGGAGAAAATTCAAAATGGTTGGCATTGAAAATAAGTTGAAATAAATGGTAATGGAAGCATATAATTCATCTGTCCTCACGCAGCTGCGAAACGTTTTAAAACACAAAATTCGTGGGCGTAACTTATATGTTAGCAAAACACGAAACTATAACAGCTTTAAAAAAGGACTAAAATAAAGACAACATAATTCGAGGTGCCAGCACCGAGTACAATGCCCAGAATTATATCTCGACTTATAGATAATATACCACTGTTTTGATTTCTCAATTGCGCGCGAAAAGTTATGAACCACTGTCATCACAAATGAAAGCGAAAGACATTTTTTTTATCAATTAAACAATAATTATGATGCAGAGAAATAAAATCATAAAAAAAACAATGATTAACCACAAAAAAGTCCCGGTGAATGAATCATAAGATCATTTAAATATTGAAACCAGATTTTGCGCCCACAACAAATTGTTTGACAGGCCTTGAAATTCAATATGAAACGAATAAAAATAAGCACTGTGTCCCAACACAGCGTGTACTTAAATCGTGCTAAAGTGCAAGACAATAAAACGAACTAAATTGATAGATAATCACGTAACCTAAATACGATTGGCTTGCGATACATTTGCATCGACTATGGAGATTTCATCCATAGTCGATAGTCATCATTTAGTGTTTAGAGTGGTACAATAATAAACACTTACTCAATATGACAAGAGCACGAACTGATGCATTGTTTTTTTGAACATTATTGATTTGGTGAGCGTTATTTACTTGATAGAATTCAATTCCAATATAACAATGAATACATATCGACTGTGGAAAGGAAAAAGGACGTAAACCACACATATCAAATTTTACAGGAGGCGCTAAAAACGTGTTTTGATGATTTTGTGACATATGCAAATTATGAATTGTACACAACCTTGAAGTGCACGGATACTTCTAAACTGGTGCTTAATTGACATAACCTAATATTAATTGTTTCGGAGAAATCTTTATTTCAGTGTTTTTTCTTAGTTTTAATTTTTTACAAGGTCATCTTTTTCAAACTTAAAAGCTAAATTTAGATACTTATTCGGCATTTTCAGCTTCCATCCTTTTGATAGAATGTGTGTCATGTTGCATACATTGTGATTATCGAAAAAAAGCTGTTTTGGAAAATTGAGGGTTACGTCCTTTTTCCTTTCCACAGTCGATATGTAAATAATATATTGTGTATAAATCGTTGTTTTTTTCAAATTCGAATTACATGAATACTATCGTAACATTGATAAGGCAAACATAGATTCAAGGAAATATTTGCGTAATTATTGCAATATAATTATGCTATTCTTGATTTGACAGGATGTATATTTGTAACACAGCACAACACTGCGATTGCGCACGATGCAGAGTAACTGAGTGAGTGTGTGTGTGTGTGAGAGCGAATATTGACAGGTGGAATAGCCAACTAGTATATAACAGTACTAGCAACAAATAATTACTATAGAAAAGAGTTTAATCGTATTTAAAAATAAAAGCTGAATAATCGTTAATAGTATATGTCACTCCTGTTTGATTATTTGCGAAATCTCCGTTAGAATCAAAGATAACACTAATATTTGTCAGTATTTTTTTATTGCCTTCTTATACGCTGCTTTACAGCACAACCTCATTAAACTCGAAGAAGTGGAATAGTGGAACAAATATTAATTTTATCGATTAACCCGCGTATAAAATGTACACATTACATAGAATAGTTAATTTGCACAGTTTGCGAGTTCGTCCCCGATTTCGCGGCCAGCCTGTACGAGTCAGTACAACACAGGTAAATTGCAAACAGAGAAGGTGTACAAGCGATCGGACGGGATTAATTCGACAAGAATTAATCCACCGAATGACCTTTTGGCGGTTTCAATAACCCAAATACAAAAATAATCAACGATCTGTGTAGGTTGACACATCAACAATGAAGCATACCTATGCAACTTTACAGAGTTGCATATGCTTCAAGTTAAGGTTATATATAACACGGCAGAAAAAGAACACGAACAAATAGGATCAATTATGTCAATATTTTTTAAGGGTATGGTTTTACAAATAAATATATTCAAAAAAATATTATCGTCCCACAATCAAATTTACCATATATGCGTTGGAGGGTGGTTTTTTATACATCGATGTGGAGTTCCGTAAAAGTTATTATTAACTTTAAAACTAAGATATTCACAAGTGATGTAGGGATTTGAGCAGAAGGGGTGCATGCAAATAAGAGACGAGTTAAGAGAATCAAAAGTGATAAATAAATTTAAATATACACATTGAAAATGACATATATTTTTTAAATGTATCAGCATGACCATCAAACGATCCTGACGATTCTCATCTGGTCTGATATGAAAACGGTTAAATACTTATTAATTTAATCACCAAATATAAAATTGATTGACATAAATAACAAAAAGCACGTAGCAAAGAATCGTTAAGAGGATATAGTACCTTTACGCCTGAAAACAGAGTAAATCGATCGTTTGCCATCGACGAAATCTCGTGAACCGTTCACTTAAAAAAATTTTTTTTTCAAATATTACATTTTCCAAACGCTTTTTTACACTATTACATTTTTTTTTTCATGAAAATAGTCATATTTTCAAGAATAAAAGGCAAACAGTTTACACAGAATTTTTCAACTGCTTTCGTTTTGATCATTTTTAGAGTTTATTGTAAGATACCGAAGTTTAATGTCTTAGAAAGAAATGCAGATAAAGGTTTGTTTAAGAAAGTGATTTGAGCAGAATTTCCAATTTATGTAATATAATGATTGTACATCTATTTGAAATGTACCATTTTTCCCACTTTTTCTGACTGATTTTTAAAGCATAATTGGATCATAAATACTTCTAAAAAAAATTGGAATAATAAAACATTTTATTGTTTACATTTAAAAGCAAAAAAAAAATTAACAAATTGTCATACCAATAAATAATAACTATTTTTCGGGGATGTGTTTTTCTTGCCGTAAATTTCGCAAACCCAGTCAGTGTGAGAAAGACGTTCGTACTGAGTGCACGTACCACATATTACTCTGCATTAACTTAAAACACTGGTCATACAAATGAATCGAAGAAATGTATTTTTTATTTTGCGATAAAAAAGTTGTTGCGCAAAATAGCGGTTAGGGTTAGGGTTGCTCAATGCGCTTACAAATAATACTATTATTTATAATACAATAATGTCTTTTCCAATAGCGATTATTTTAAAGACCAGTATTTAGCTTAATGGATAAGCATTTTGAAATATTTATTTGGCAATGCTTTTAAAAAGAGATTCTATTCAATATAATAGTAGCAGTAGTTGAATAAAAAGATTTTTCACATTAGTAGTTTTGAATCATTTCTATATTTCAAAAGATTTTTGCTAAAAAAACAAAGTTCGTCATCTAAATCGAAAAAAAACTTGAAAATTATTAGATAAGGTAAGATATTAACAGTAAATATTTTTTAAGAATCATTATACAGATGGTAAACCATGTTTTTTTGCAACGTAGAGTTTTTATCAGGAATTTTTTTCAATAATTTCATTTTAACTTATATATATGTGTACCATCAGATCATCTTTAGTCAGCCAAGTATGAAATGTTAATTCTTTTGACTATTTTGTTTACATACACATCATTAAATATATTTTTCAAAAAAAAATCGAGCCGCTCATTTTTCACGACTCCGGCCAAAATACCGCGACTCCGACTCCACAGCCCTGGTTTTTTTTAATTGAATACATTTTTCTACCGTCAAACTTGTTTTTTTTAAGTTATAATTGAATAAAACAGAATGCTAGAAAATATTCGAAATTGATATATGACAAATATATATACATATGTATGGATACATAATAAACTTGTGAAATATATTAATTCATACATTTAAGTCATTTTTTGTACCACCCAACAAAGTTAGTCCGATGCAGCCGATATAACTTAACGACTTTAATTTATCTATTATATTAAATGATTGAAAACCATATTTTTTCGATAACTTACCAAATTATGTAACAATATTATACCTACAATACATTAATATTCAAATCAATCACATGGTTTGAATTACTTTTAATATTATTAGTATTATGTTTTTTTGTCACAGCCCTGAATGTCGAACTTGTATATTGGCGAGAGAAAAAAAGTTCCCAAACATTATACAAAAATACGAATATATTTATGCAATTGATATAAATTATACAAATAACTTTTTTTGATCAGGCATACTATTCATTTAGTTTCTTCCTTATTGAATTAGTGTTAGGCTATATAAAAACTTGAAGTAAAAATAAACACATCATAACATTTGGTTATGACTTTAAAGACATGCATGGATTATGAATATTTTCGATAGTTTCGGCATTCACTAAAGACAAAATCATTTTATAACAAATTAACAAATAAACTTTGTCATTCCACTAATTGTTTACAAATTGTAACACGTTTTTGGCTTTTTCGAGAAGCGTCTTCATACCAACTATCTTAAAGCTATTATTAGTTAATGAAATTTACCTTTATTCTAAGTAATCAGTCGAATAACTAAGTTTTCTGATAGCAAATATGTTTTTATTCCGTGAATTCAGTATATATATATTTTTTTTTGAAAATGATTACAAATATCCTCCAAGATAGCTTAGATGTCCAACAAGAAATATAAGACATAGTTAATATAATTTTCGGAAAATCCACTGTCAGAACTATGGCGTGAACCAGAAATAACTATCAACTGAAATTTATATTTATTTTACAACTCAATACTTTTTCCATTTTAATCTTATTATGTCAATATTTTTTATTCAACAGAATGTTTTTAACTGTATTCATATTAAAATCAATGTCATAACAAATAGGTTATACAAAATTAAAAATAAAAACAAATTCTTTCAATATATTAGAGAAAGTTTGAGAAATTTGTATTGTATGGTTTATCTTGTTTATTTCTTTTATTATTTCGTTTGACAAAACACCGTCTCTGATTTACATTTATTAAATACGATGGCTTACTGTTGCTATCAATAACTCATATGTAGCATTATAAGTCATTTTCACGGTATATATAATTAACGCATTGTTTCAGTTACATATAATTTTTGCAACAGATATTTGGGGAAGTAAATTAGATTGTCAGTCTTTGCTACGAAGATAAAAAGTACTTACTGATTTTCGTCAATAACAAATTGTTTTATATGAAAAACCCTTATTACTGTCTAAATATCCATCCGTGTGTTAGGTGGTATTGCTATTTTTGTAATGAAATATACAAATGTTTTGCTTGTTTTGATACTGTAAAAATACGTATTGTGGTGGTTACTTATTTAAGTCAGTGCAATATTTATGCTGTAGGTCAAATTTAAGTTTTGCAATCCTACTGAGTCGCCTTAATAACATAATAATTATTTCCTCGCGGAAATGAAATGAAATCACATCACTGGCCTAGAATGCCTAATTAGAGAATAAAATAATAGCATCAAAATGAAAGTTCATCTATAAAAATAAGCAGTAGATAATTGCGAGTAATAATTTTGTCAAAACAATAAATCGATGAATGTTGGTCGGAATATAAATCCATTTGAAATATCTTATGGATTTTTTGGGAACAAAATACTTTCATAAACAATGCGCATACTTAATTGACCACCTTTGTCTAAGCATACTTGTCGATATACAAAATACGAATGCAGAATAATTAAAAATGAGCGTAATAATTAATTATTGTACATTGACACTTGCCTTGTCTTTACGTCACTACCACGTGTACGCCACGGCACACGTGCAAGTATTGATCGGTGCATCAGAGCGGACAACACATGTTTATATTATGCGTGAGGTTACCTAGTTATTGTCATTACGCAAATATTCATGCGAACGTTATGATGAAGTACTGGGCCCTAGGGGAATAGTCGTAATAATACGGTTTCATAATAGTACATACAGAACTAGTCAAAATTGTTGGAAGACTGCAGCATTGGATTGAGTTACTGATGGTAGGCATAGGCATAGGCATGTTTGACATATTGTACATACATGATTATTTGTATGCAGAAATATAAATAGTAAAACAACCTAAGCATCCTGAAAGTTTAAACAATAATCAACGAAAAAATTTTCACCTAGGTAATTTCATTGAATAAAATATATGGTCCGAATCCGACTCTGATTTAAAAAAAATCTGAAATTGAATTTGCGTAAATTTAATATCGACTAAAATTTATAACTTTGTAATAAAAATGTTTTATTATTTTTAGTATAATGCCATTCCATCAAGTATTGACAGTAAACACCTTAAAAGTGATTATAACTTTGTATTTCGTAGACTCAACAGTCTAGTATTAATTTAATTGGATTTATAAGATTAAAAAGATAGCGTTTTTACATAAGGTAACCAAGTAATTATAAGCCAAACTAGACAGTCCACTGTAATGTACTATCAAGTAAGCTCCAAAACAATTAACTAATTGATCCGTGGTCATGTGTTCCCATAAATTAATTATTATTTCAGATATTCAATTGCAATAAATTATGTAAGATTCATTATTTTCCAGCGGTTTTTCAAAATTGGCAAAAGATGTTCACGTTACTTGAGAGGGAAACATAGCATTACACAAAGCAAATAGCACACAGAAAAATCTATAAAACACAGTGACGCAATTTATAAAGTAAAATACAATGAGCAGTGACAGCAATTCGGTCGCGGCTTAGCGAACAATTAGACATGATTTTGATTAAAGTGGAGCAAACAAACAATACAAATTTGTTATTTTCAATCGAAGTAAAAGTCTCGAAGAAACACGCGGGTCGTTTTTTGCTTTGACCGCCAAGCGAGTCCGTTGGACACCACTGGCATTTTTAACTATGCTAATGGATAACACTATCGTAAATATAATTCTAATCATTAAGACCATTTGAGGTCCTAATTATATATAATAAATATTCCGGATGGGCTGGTATTAAACCCGATTAACCTCGCATTACAGTAAAAATAATTCCCCAGACCTTTTTTTTGGCTCTCGCGAAAATATTCAAAATTTCCTCCGGTTGCCTATTTTCAACAACTTTTTGAGTATTTCACACTTCTTGTCATCAATCCCGAAATCCCAGGATTACTACCATTGCAATCCCGGGATTTCGGGATCACAAAATTGGAAGGGATCCCGCAATTGGAGGCCCTAGTTGACATTATTTGACACCCAAGGATAGCGCAATTGTGTTTAATAACCGCACAAACTAAAAAATCGATTTCGACTCCTAATTTTCCAGGATAAGCAGTCAGCAGATCAGTTGATCAATTTTTCGATGCTATTGCAGTCAGTCACAGTGGCTTCAAATTAATGTGAAATGTATTTTTACAAAAAGGAATAGCTCGTACGTAACTGGATGCATACGCAAAACATAATTCCTCCGGGAATGGGGTGCATTTTATGTAATAATTACACAATATCGACGTCGATCGATTAAGTGATGCAGATTATACAACATATAATAACCGTACTGTACACACAAGAAAAAACGTACGACTGACTCTTGTAGATATACAATGAAGTATTTAAATATCCGAAATATCGAACGTAATAATTATTTTCTGAATCCACTAATGATGATGACATTTTATTTGAAGTCTACCCAAGTCAAATCTTTGAAATTTCATCCGTCGTTCACGGAACGGTTTTATGAATAGAAGTTAATTATATTCTAATTTACAAGTATAATTGATGTTTTATATTAATGTATGTATTAGTTAATTTTCAAAATTACATACTAAAAATAAAACACGAACTAAAATATTGTAACAATCCAATGATGTGTTATATCAACACGATTATTACAACGTTATGAACGCGAAATGACTGATGATTTAACACTGAAGCATCCAAGACTACTTGTTTCTAGAAATCACATTGCTCAATCTGCGAAACGGGTATTCGCTTCCTAGAAAAACGGAGACGATACAATCATGACTTGTGCCACAGTAATGATCATCAAAGTGCGGCTCGAGATGACAGTGATATCAATTTTTAAATTGATCATATTAATAAAAAAAAACATGTACACTCGCAAGACAAACGCGATGTATTAAAAGTGCATGAGTTTTGGGGGTCAGCGGTCGGATTCGAAGGTGGAGGGTCGGCCATCCTAGATTGCATCATATATAAATATTAAACTACATCGTAGATTAAAAAAAAACTCTTCGGACCGTGAATCTATATTTGTCGTCATGTTGTTTTTTGTACTAATGAACAAAATAAAGAGTTTGCCGTAGTGGGATATTCTTTGTTGTTAAATGAATTGGTATTTACTTGGTAGAATTTCACTGTAATAAGGTAATAGGGTTTTTCAGTGATATTCTCACTCAGATTGCCCGTCGAAGGTATCTAATGTGAATGAATAATGTCGATAGTAATGACTATAGTCGATAACAGTACATCAAAACTCGCTCTTGAATCTAAAGTCACATATTAATTCTAAAAAATATTCAGTTCGCAATGTAACATGCACTGGGTATTTTTAACAGGGGCAGCGTAATAAAATAGTTTGAAAATATTGCCATCGAAAAGACGCACAAACCACCACCCAGGCAATTGATCAGCGATACTTTGTTATAAAATATCACTTTGGAAAAGTGTGTCACGGCATTGGGAGACGTCTTCCGAGACGATTTAGTCACGGAATCAACATTAATTATATAAACTCTGTTAAGCAGACAATCATCATCATCGTAGATTCTGAAAACTAACAGCAATATTGAAAATTCGCTAGAATTCGACAGGTAATAATTTTGTGCGCATTCGAGAACATATTGTTAATCACGTGAAATGTGTACTGTGCTTTAATCACAACAACACATATCTCCATCGATTACTTAACTATACCCTCCCGAAGTGTTACGTGGTTTAAAGAAAAGTTAAATTATAAAACAGTAAAACACAAAAATATGTTATATTAAGAAAAACACAATGTACTTATTCTCACTTTGTAATTATTTCCACTTTTATATAAGTGGAAATAAGTACAAAAGAATTTTGTATTTTTATTTTTAAAATTTTTTATAAAAACCAGATAGACAATTAGTCTTAACAGCAGTGAGTTCAAACAAAGATACTAGAATAATAAATATTAAATTAGTTTTTTTAACATCGCATTTGAATCAAATATGATTGTACTCATGACTAGGGTATCCAATCCCGGGATTTGCTCACCGAGGAATTTGAAATCCTCAATTCGCTATATTTTTTCCCCGGATTATCTGGAAACCTGGTTTTTTTTTTTAGCTCACCGAGGAATCTGAAATCCTCTATGTGCCAATTTCATGTAAATTTTCGAGATTTGTTCAAAATTTCTCAATCCCGAAATCCCGGGATTGCGGGATCAGAAAATTAAACGGGATCCCGGGATTGGATGCCCTACTCACGACCATGTTTGGAAAATCTAGAAATATTGACATTGCCTCTATATGACACCAAGGTAGCCTTTTGATAACGGTTTTTCGGTAAGGGTTATTTGTGGCATCGATCCCCTGGATGGATTGTTTATAATTTGTATTAACAGTGTTTAATACTTTTATTATTTTTTTAAAAATATATCAGTGGTATAACTATTGGGTTTAACTAGAACATAGACTTAATGAACCTCTCCATGTGAAGGGATTCGTGCTGGAAATCGATACGCCTGGACAAGACAAAATTTTATTTCTCAAGACATTTGTTAAATGCAAAGAATTGTTCTTAAAAACAAGTCATTTGCTTACAGTTCATTTAAATTAATGAATTAAAAGTTGATGTAACGGTAACAGACATAATTGTTTCACCATTTGCAATGGGGACAATATTATAGTTACCCCACTAAATGTACTGATGCGTCGGTATTGATTGACATGATAAACTATGGCGATAATCATTCACAATACACGGAAAAGGAATGACGATAATCTTGGTGCATACTGTGAATACTGACGATTTGTAAAGATCATTTGTTCTCATTCGATGTCCTTCGAATCGACATCACACCACCAATGAGCACCGCTTACCTGAAACAAAAGACAAACAACGAAGATAAATACAACTGTAATGACGAACAAACAAAACAAGACCGACCTTTCAAAATAAGAGTTCCGAGACAAACATCGTATTTCGATTTAAGAACCATTTTCTCAGATATAAATTCGTCACAAAGGGCTTAGAGTTCGTACTTTTTCATGTGTTTCGGAAAGAAAACATTGCCTTTAGGTTTTCCAATACGTTAAAAAAATATTTTAATGTATTATTAAACTGAGTGACTTTTTGCGATTATTTAAAATTGTAAAATGCGATTTTTATTAATTTTTACCTCATATCAACTTTTTAATTTATTTAAATAATAGCATGTAAGCTATAATAACTGCGCGAATGTGTTCCACCTGCTTAGTGGAGTAATCTATATAAATAACTAGCTGACCCGACGAACTTCGTACCGCCTCAGAATCAATAAATGTTGTAATAAAAATAATAAAACATTTTTAGTACTTTTCCCACTAAATAAAATTTATTTGATCAGGACCGGTTTCGCTCATCGCGAGCATTATCAACTGAGTTATTATCATCTGAGCATTATCATCAGTTAATAATGCTCGCGATGAGCGAAACCGGTCCTGATCAAATAAATTTTATGGGGAAAAAGTACTAAAAATGTTTTATTATTTTTATTATATTGCCATTCCACCAAGTATTGACAGTGAACACCTTAAAAGTGAATAAATGTTCTGTTAACTTGATAACTTGAAGCATGATGACTACCGAGTCAACCTTCAGTTGTAAATTGCGCGGTGGCAAGCCAGGCAGATCCAATAAGTTTAAAAATGAAGTTGGATAGTTGGTTGCTTCGTCTTCGTTTGTTACACGGTCGATAGATTTGAAGGAATGCAGTGGACCAACGATTTGATTTTGAATTGTGAAGTTTAAATGATCCACATCTTTGTTCTTTGCCGCAAGAATTGCTCGTTCATTCAACCAATTGTGATTTTTGTGATTCGGAACATTTTGTTGAATGAAGTGAAATTGCGAAAATTCGGCGGAAACAAAATCAATCCATTCGATTCGTCGACAGGAACTCCCCCGTTACCGATAGTCAGCAATTGCTTCGGCAGATAGATCGTTTAGCAATGCAACTCGCATGTTTGTCGTCAGCTGAAGATTCTTTACATAGCGCCAGAGTCGTGATTTGAGGTAAGCGTTTATTTCATCGGAAGCGGTAAATCTTGGAATGACTGGTAGTGTTTGGTGGAAATCGCCAGATAGTAGAATCATTGCGCCTATAAAACATCTTGAGTCATTGCACAGATATTTCATACTTTGATTGAGTGCTTCCAATGCGCATTTGTGCGCCATTGTCCATTCATCCCAGGTGATGATTTTACTTGCTACCAAAACTTTAGTCATTGGTGAGTGTTTCGCAATATTGCATGTCAGTTTTTCAGTCGTTTAAAGCATTGCTCCGCAAGCGGTGTGCCGCGAGGCGATGCTGGGTGTGCTGCGGCGCGAATCTCTAATAAACGAAAAAAAAAAATAGTTTGGTCGATACTACAAACTATTTCTGATGACACTATCATAGAGAAGCAGAAATAATTATTTTTTGGTTGAAAGAATATGTTATATGTACAGTCTGCGCAAGAATGTTTCGCGCACCTTGCGAAAGTTCGCTAGATTTGAAGGAATGTAGTGGACCAACGATTTGATTTTGAATTGTGAAGTTTAAATGATCCACATCTTTGTTCTTCGCCGCAAGAATTACTCATTCAATCAACCAATTGTGATTTTTGTGATTAGACGTTTGGGAACATTTTTTTGATGAAGCCGTCCTTCGTTGAGACGAAATTGTTAAAATTCGGCGGAAACGAAATCAATCTGTTCGATTTGTCAACAGGAACACGGTCGTTACCGACGATAGTCGAAGATCGTTTTCAAGCTTAAATCATTTTTCTCTTCTCCTTCGGGGCCGAGTTAATAATCCTCAAATTCTCATGACTATTAATTTACATGCTCCCAATTTATTCTTACGTGGGCGTAACTATGAGCAAAAACTTTTATTTCTAAAAACTTATACCTCGCTTAAGAGGTTTAAATCACCAGTTCCAAGGGCCGTTAGATTGATCAACGCATTGCCTAGAGAAGTGGACATTTTTAGTGATAGTATTTGTGAACTGTTTGTAAAGTTTATTTCTTGATTTTTTATGTTGATTTTGATGTATTATGTAGTTTTATTTTATATTTTGTCTTATTATATTTTTCAAGTACATGGCGAATTGGCGTCAGCTGTTATGTCATGTACTGTAATTTTAATTTTGAACAATGAATAAATAGATAGTCAGCAATTGCTTGGAGAAATCTTCGGCAGATAGATCGTTTAGCAATGCAACTCGCATGTTTGTCAATTATTTGAGGCAAGCGTTTATTTCATCGGCAGCGGTTGATCTATCTACGTGGCTGCTATTCCAGAAGAAGAAACTGCTACAGCAATTTTTTTATCTCGCATGAACAGTGGCCATAATCAATGACATGAAGAATGTCTTCCCAGCTCCACCGGGCGCATCGAGGAAAAATAAGCCACCATTTCCATCATCAATTACCTTCATTATCGTATCGCTAATTTCCTTCTGTTGAGGGTTCAACAGTGGTACATTCGTTCAAACTGATTGGTTCAATGCATCTCGATCATATTCACGTTCACGTTCCAATTCTCGATTGAAAGCGTCGTTCATTCCACGATCTGGCGTTGGCATTTCTAACTTGACTACCAAACTGCCGCACATGAGGTAACACATGTCTTCGATCTAAAGCAAAGCCTGGTTATGTATCTCTTCATTCACCTCGAGATCGGGATTCCCCAAACTGACACGAATTCGATGCAAAATGTATTCGGACATGTCATCCTTGTACTTGTTCCACAGTTCACGGGGATTCGATGGGAAGCATGTCAAAATAATGATAGAAAATAATGTGCGTATCTGACTTGGAGATTCAGAAACAATTTCTTCAGCGATTGTAATGAGTATCATTTTCAAGCAAATTGAGCTGTTGACATGCAAGTAGAAGCATTCGTCATTTTTCGGATGAACTGTGTACATGCGACCAAGAGCATCAGTAGTCATTCGGATGAGCAGGAACCGCATCGCCTTGCTTTCGACGTTAAAATTTCTTCGATGTAGCTTTCCAAGTGTAATAACGTGGCATCTCAAAGTAGAGCAACGTTCGTGCAAACAGCGTAATATTTTTGTCAAAAAAATTATCATACCTAATTAAAAACATAACCTTATTTTAACATTATCCGATTTTATTTCGTTTTCATTTTATATCATCGATTTGTTTTATTCTAATCCATACTCTAAATTTAAAATTATTTAGAAGTCAATCGTATGCAAAAGAAGCAAAAACAAATGAATTTTGAAAAAATTGCCACCTAGCGGATGAAATCTGCATACAAACGACATTTTCATTATTTCAAGGTGTTCGCCATTTGAAAACTGTATGAGAATATTAATTTTCTTCATAATTTCTTTGCCGTGATATTTTTCCGATGTTTTATTGCTTATTCTGCTATTCTAGGCGGATACGAATTTAATAAAACAAAGATCATTAAAATCCGAGCTGTTATTCTCGAGATATACGTGGTGTAACAAACCCCACTTTCTTTTATATATATAGATTAAAGCAACATCGACTGACAATGATGATGAGCAACAACGTTTATTACAAAGATGAGAAATCGGCTGTCTGATTCGTCATTAAATTCATTATTATTTTTAAAAGCATATTTTGATAAGCAAAAATAAAATATTAACTTTTGTGTAAATAATACATACTTTGTATGATATGAGGTTGTGACTTTATTATTGAATTAATTTAATATTTTTATTATTAATAAATAAATGTGTTCAAAAGATGTATTTTTTTTAATTAACGCATACTTTCGCCGCCATTTTAAAGTACGCATGAAAAAAAAATACGTCTTAACTGCGTAAAAAACGCTAAAAAAAATAGTTTAATTGAAACGAAATATTAAAAAACGTTTGGGAGAAAGATATCTTCATTTATGTTATTAGAAATTTGTTTAAATCAATTCATAATCGTATTAAAAATATAACTGTAGCAAAAACAAATTAAAAAATATTATAATTAAGTGTTCATACCTGATGTTGTTTTATTTACAAATGTTTTTCACTGTTGTACAAAGTTACCAATGTCTCAATAGGACAAAAAAGGTATAAAAGCTGTATTGTGATTTGTGAAGTAACGGTCATAATTTTACCCAATTCATTGTTATTTTTTCAATACATGAACCGTTATCATCCCTTTTTAGTACATACATAAAAATATTTAATTTTAATAAATTTATAATTTTATTGAAGGGGAAATAAAAGTCCCAAGTCCCGGGACTTTGAAAAACCCGAGACTTCAGAATCCCTAATCCCAGGTGATGATTTTATTTCCTACCAAAACTTTGGCCATTGCTGACTGTTTGCATGTCGGTTTATCAGTGATTTGAAGTTTTAACGGCAATTTCAACGCTGAATAAGCCGTTCGGCATCCTTCTATCTACGTAGCCGCTATTCTAGAAGAAGAAACTGCTACAGCAATTTTATATCGAACGAACAGTGGCCATGATCAATGACATGAGGAATGTCTTCCCAGCTCCACCAAACGCATCGAGGAAAAATAAGCCACCATTTCCATCATCAATTACCTTCATTAACGTATCGTACACTTCCTTTCGTTTGGGCTTCAACAGTGTTACATTCGTTCGAACTGATTGGTTCAATGCTCGATTGAAAGCGTCGTTCATTCCACGATCTGGCGTTGGCATTCCTAACTTGACTCACAAACTGCAGCGCATGAAGAAACGCATGAAACGAAATCAATCTGTTCGATTCGTCGACAAAAACACGGCCGTTACAGATAGTCAGCAATCGCTGGAAATCACCAGAGAGTAGAATCAGTGCGCTCCCAAAACATCTTGAGTCATTGCGCAAATCTTTCATAGTTCGATTGATTACTTCCAATGCGCGTTTGTGCGCAATTATCCATTCATTCCAGGTGGTGATTTTACTTGATACTAAATGCAATGCATCATATGAGCAGTGTGTTTCGTATATTCGTTTTAGTTGTACAGTGTCGCGAAGTCTAAGCACAATATCGTTTAAATATTATTTCACAGTAATCGCGCCACAATCAAAATACACTGTTCCTGCCATTATACATGAATCTCGAGATGGACCATAAAAATATGTATAGAATTCCACACCAGAATGATTAATCGTAACGAAAACTGAGTGAAAATTGATAAAAACTCAAAAAACGTCATGATAAATTGCGGGGCACGTCAGCTAGCTGACAAATGTCAAATGCAAATGCAACTAATGCCACCTAGTGGATTTACTGGAAAACAGCATACAACGTGTCATACAATGTCCACGTTCCATTTGTATTTTTCAAAAAAACGAAATGTATGGAGACATTTATTTTCTTCATAATTTATTTTACGTGTTATTTTTCCGATGTTTTAATGCTTATTCTGCTATTCTAGGCGGATGCGAATTTAATAAATCAAAGATCATTAAAATCAGCCAAGTTATAGCCAAGATATACGTGGTGTAACAAACCCCACTTTCTTTTATATATATAGATAAAATAACTTCATTTAAAAAGTTTAAAATACTATCTACAATTTTTATAAATAACAGTCATGAGAAATAATTGTATATAAACAGTTATAATCTATATAAAGAATATAAACAGTTATATAACACGACGAGACAGGCGGCACATTAAAATTGGCTATGAGTTATGAATGCCGTGCCGAATTCGATTCTTGTGTGCAATTATGCTAACCAGTTTATATTTACTTGTGTTTTTTTAAAATCTTTAATGTTTCATATAAATTGATTAAAATCAGAGAATCTAAAATTTTTATGATTATATCTATGGTATACCGAATCTCCATCTTCCCATGGTACTCAACGTTGTAGACGCCACCAACCGCTATTGGTTGACAGCATTGTACTGGGCGTATACCGAAACCCAGAAGTATAATAAACTCGAATGAGTTTATCAATAGTAACATTTAACAAAAGTTGGCTGTTATTCTCTATAATATGCTAAAGAATTAACGGTTTCAAATCGGAAAGCTTCTGCAAGTTGAAATCTACTCATTCTCCATATGACGCCACAATGTTACAGCATACAAGCGATTTCGACCATCTGTGTACACATTTAAAGCTACTGATAGTAGTATATTAGCGCTACTCGATTAGAACCATGAATAAGCGTAATGCAAATCGTGGCGGACGGTAAAATTGTGCATACAAACGGTTGAAAGTGAAAATTACAGTAACCCCCTTTCTCCCCCATTACTATTTGCTTTCGAATGCAGCACATATTTAAATGGCTATTAAATATGCGCTATTTAATAAAAATTGTTAAAATAGACTGTTTACAACTCCACGGCTCGAGTCAGGGAAAGTGATTGTAAATTGAACAGTGACCTGATATTTATAGAAATCTTTGTTTTTCTAATTACATATAATTACTAAAATAATTAGTCACCGCTCGTCGGTATCGCTGTGACCAATGGCATTATATCAATGTGTAGTAATGATATGAAAAGTTAGCATTTAGTTTGAGGCCAAAATTACGATAATGATAAGCAACTGGGCGGTGTATCATTTCCTTGTATGATAAATAGGTACAGCCGATGCATAATAACAGCTTATACAATACAATATAAAAAAAATAAATTGGAAATCATTATACATTTTTTAGATTCACGTATAAACACACCTTTTGAGATTCGTATTGCAGTGGTGACGTGCGTGTCCCAAAAGTGCAAAATATTATTTACCCACTTTTCAACGTGCCGAGCAAAAAAAAAATATTACATAAGGAACATCATGCTGTAGTCCTGATTTGTTTTTGAAGAACCTAGCTATTTATTTATGTATAGTAGAAAGTCTTCTTTTAAAAATGGGGTGTGGCTGTGTCATGGACACGGCCGTGTGTTGTACGTGAATACGTCTCGTAATAGATGATATTAGGCCCCATTTTTACGATCCCGGCACTGCTTGACTCGGTCATATGGTGTTTTAATGGTACCATTCGATTGCTCTTGAGAAGCCTTTTCCAAGCGTATACGATCTCTGTATTTTGATTTGGCTTTTTGACGCGAATAGCCCGACATTACATATTTTTGATATATTTTTCTATATTTTAACACCTAATTATAGTCACAGTCGCAATATTACACTAATGTTTTAACTAAGATTTTGTCGAGAGCTAACGACTGAAACTTGAATGAACATCGTAACTTCTTCAAGTCAAAAGTTATAGTAAATAGAAATCCCGATACGCAGCAAAATTACCTCAAAATGGCGGCGCTTCCCCCTCAGCCCCGCGCGATGTATCACAGTCCTTACATAGCATAATAAATTATTTGATTCTTTAGCTATCCAGTGGTGCAATTGAATTTTGGATAGCGATGATAGGTATAAAGCTGCAGCACCAAACTGTATCCCCCGATTTTGTTATCATTCGTTTTTTTGGATTGCCTCCCTATGGAAGCAATTTTAAAGACGTATTCACGTCAAAAAGATATTCTTTTGTGCACAACATTAAATTTGTGAATCGCTTACGTGACAGCAACATTTTCTATTCTGCCAATTCTGGCACGCGTGCCCTAGGTTCGCTAAGTCTGTGACCAACTGCATAGAATTGTTTCTTGAACATTTACTGAACATTAATAAAAACACAATAATCCTTTGTACTTCATTCCACTTTATTTAATATGTCAGGACCGGTTTCGCTCATTGCGAGCATGCTCGATTATTGTGTTTTTATTAATATAATGCCTTTCCACCAAGTATTGACAGTGAACACCCTAAAAGTGATTTACTGAACATTATAAACAGTGATTTTTTTGTTCGTTTTCTTACTACCTATAAAACGATTTTATACTGGACCTCAAAAAGTAACGTTGTAGAATTTGTTTTGTTAGTAATATATACTAGCTGTAAGCCCGTTGCCCAGCAACGTGAGATTTTTGTTGCAAAGTATTTAATTTAATTTAATTTTATGGTATTTTATTTTATTTTATGTTATTTTATTTTATTTTATTGTATTGTATTTTATTTTTATAGTTAGCAGAAATTTCGTAAATTATTTAATTTTTGGAATAATATTTAAGTTTGCTAACAATCATTTTTCGTAGTAGCCGAAATTTCGTAAATTTTTGAAATAATGTTTAAGTTTGCTAACAACCATTTTTCGTAGTAGCCGAAATTTCGTAAATTATTTAATTTTTGGAATAATGTTTAAGTTTGCTAACAACCATTTTTCGTAGTAGCAGAAATTTTGTAAATTATTGAATTTTTGGAATAAAGTTTAAGTTTGCTAACAACTATTTTTCGTAGTAGCAAAAATTTCGTAAATTATTGAATTTTTGGAATAATGTTTAAGTTTGCTAACAACCATTTTTCGTAGGAGCAGAAATTTCGTAAATTATTTAATATTTGGAATAATGTCCAAGTTTGCTAACAACCATTTTTCGTAGTAGCAGAAATTTAGTGAATTATCGAATTTTTGCAGTAGTAGCAGAACAGATGTCGTAAATTTTTTAATTTTGGGACATCAGTACGCACACATTTGTGGGTTGTGATTTGTCAATTGTGAATTGTGATTATTTTATCGGCTATTAATATATAGATTACCAGTAGTGTGTACATATGTACATATAGCTAGTAAACCCTAAATCATATTATTGAAGTCACAAAAATGGATAACTTACAGTAGTCTCCACTCTCCATCCCGGGGTTCCCAAGCAACCGGACACCCGTAAAGCTTTTTTAACGTGCTCGTCACTAATATAATATTAGATTAATAATATTTCGGAACCGCTAGACTTTCTATTTAAATTATACAAATACTATAGAAAATTTTAGTAATTTAATACACAGTAAAAAAAAACCGAGACTGCTAGAGTTGAGCAATCGATGAGTGTACTATTAATAAAGTACGTTTTAATAAATAAATTTTAATGTGTTGAGTCAAATGTATGTTTAAATTTTACCTTACACTTTTAACTGCTTCCGCCATCAAATGAATACAAACGTTTCTTGTCTTACACTTCCACAAATCATGCACTTCTTAGTAAAAAAAAATGGTTTCCGATTAATGTTATTTAATTTTGTTATCTCAAATAAATAAAGAAAACTTCAAATTAGATCCGACTAGTAGAGCAATATATAAGTGTGTGATTGTAAACCTATTTTATAAATGAGGTTGAGAAGACTGCATGTTAACTTAAAGTTCTAGCTTTGTTAGGATTAGTTTATGTCGATCGTTGATGATTTCATTTCAAAGTTTGTAAAACGAACGACATACTATAATATTTTTTGCAGATAACATAGTCTTTCATTATACCATGAAAATTGAATTGAAATCACCGTAATTTGGTAAATGAAATATAAATAAGCGATGAAAAAAGAATCATTTAAAAGAATATGACTATGCGTTGTTTTTTTCTCAAGTGGGATCAAATTTATTTACTTAACCATACGGTAAATTTGATCATTTGAATAATGCTACAACCTTCTGTATCCATGCGCAAAATTTCTTTGATTAACTAAGTTGTCGACTATCATTGTGCTTATAATATTTGCAAGCAGATTTCTCAATAGCATTGTTATTATAAATTCATATTCAAAAACGAAATTCATTAGGAAAGGCGGCATTCTTTGTAATATACAATGTCACACTATGACTGGAAAAAACGCCAGCAGCTAGATTTAATTATATTTATTAGTTACGTAAACATAATACTTAGGTATCCATCATGCAACAAAATTTGTAAATAATTATAATAATCATATAATAAAAGTACGTCAGCATTTGTATCGATTCACGGGATAAACAAGCAAAAACGTATGGGCCGAGATTTACCTTAAAGGTGACAAAATGAGCGCACTGTATAATTTCGCGTTATAGCATATAATATGGTAATCAATCCACCAGTATTTACATTCAATTTGCTTTGACATGCGTAATTCGTTTGTATCTTATATTGGGAAAAGCAAATAATATCCGAAAGAATATCATGTGTGGTTTTCATACGCTTTTCTTAATAGAAAAATAAAAAAAATCTTATCAAAAAAAAAAGCAATAAAACGTGTATCCTACTTTTAAAGTAGTGATTAGTGATTATTCCAATATATCCCTGCCAATACTTTACCAAAACTAAAAAATAGTCAGAATCACTTTCACAATTTGTTTTACTGAATGCGTTTTTCTAAACGAAATTTTCATAACAGATAACATCATCAACAAAATTCACTACGCTTACGTTAGTCTCTAATCCTTTTCGTAGTTTGGCGGGAAGGCGACTTTAAAGCAGCTAAAGTTCAATGCTTGGCGTCTGTACATCGTATTCTGGGGAGGTCAAGCCATGCTTCAATTTCCCTTTCGTCTATGGTTGGGTGATGCTATTATATCCTGCGTTCTGTCCCGGGTTTGCCGGGGCATTCGGTTCTTTCCTGTTAAACGTGCATCAAAAAGTGCAAAATCGACGCGAACCGAGTATTATAATTGTATTTTACTTCCTAAAAAACGCCCCACTCCCCCCACAAACAAAAAACCGCTCATAAATGCATATAAAAAATACGTACGCTATTTTAGACCTTATTATACCTTACGTAAGATGGTAATTTCAAATGCCAAACACCTAATTCCGTTAAATTATGTTACAATAAACTTTAATAGTGATGTTCATTTCATAATTCAATAAATTTAACGTTCATTTAAAATGCGAACAATATCTTTAAAAAATGATCTTATTCTCGTTAGATAGAAATCTAAAATATAAAATATTTATATTATCGAATTGAATTATTACACTAATACATAAATAGTTGTAGCATAAAATAAATTGCTAACGAAAAATTCAAAATTCATATGATTTTTCCATCTGATGTCAGTTTTCTACTTACTTCCACGATGGATTATTTCTCAAAGAAAATATATCCAAAAATTATTATAAAATTGGAAAATGGAAAATAAGCGTTTCGACAATAATAAAACCTACAAGAGGATGTGTCTAGTATCCATATCTGAAGAAATAAAAAAAAACAGTAATAACTATGAGAATAGCGATAGAGAATGGAAATAAGCAAAATATTTAATTGTATGTATGTGAACAGTTTATCATTTAATGCGTATTTTGGCTAGAAAAGAACTGTTGTATTGTAATAGGGCCGATATTTTTGATTATATAGAAAATAAATATCATTCATAAAGGTATTTAATATTAAAAATTCACATACACAGTGTGCTTACATAATTTTATTATTTCATTGATACTCATATAATATTATACCTTCACTTGACAACAATGTGAATATCAAATATTTAACATATTTTTTTCCAGATTGTAATTGCAACATGAGATTTTACCAAATAATTTAAATAAATATCAATAATGAAAAAATCACTGACCATCTCTATTGTACGTCTGTACACAAACGTATATGAGTGTGTATACTGTGTTCAATAATTTTGTGCGCGACGATATAATTAAATACGTATGATACCGGCTAAAAAACAAGTACCGGGCATTCAACACGAAAAAGTTCACATAAACTATTAAAATGTTTCTAATTGAAAAAAAACGGAACATTTTTGACGGAAATCAGTTACTTATCAATAATTTATTACAGATCAAACGGCTAACAACAAAAAACTTGAAATATACAGGGACTTTAAACTAACCTAGATCTACGATCAAGTCGTAACGGAAGTCAATTATGTGCATCATAATAATATGTATTCCACGAAACATCCATACAATATATTGAAGAAGTTATTTCCTCGCACTGTTTAAATCAAATTTGTATTTAATATTACAACGTTTGTTTCGTGAAGGTAGCCAAATTAACATTACACATATGTAACTGCTTATATAGTACCTGGTACTTCAATATTTAATTAGTATGCAAAACGATTTGCCTCCTGGGTAAATCGCTGACAAATACTTACCTGTTCGCTTCCTTATAAAACAGTAGAAAAACCTAACGTATTCATTTATTCGAGTACACAACCGCGACACAATTTACACAGCTGGTTCAATATAAATTCGCCAAAAAGAACTACTAAATATAAAATTACGTAACTTTATGTTTTAATTTAAGCAACGAACTTACAGATAAAAGTGGTGAATCAAATTGATTATTATAAGCGGTATGTCTGTGTCTACGTGTATTTCATACTTTCCAGGTCTATATGTAATTATATATTTGTATATTATTAAAGGCAAACGAATGCCAAACCGCAAGCAATCATTTCAAAAATTATATATATATGCCCCTGATTGTAATTGTATATTTAAATAATTATTGTTTCGGGAATCTAATTGATAAATAACATTACCGGCTTCGCTTGGCGTAGTTTCAATTAAAATTCGTCTACGATAACAATTAACTACGCCGACAAATCGTAGCGTCCTCAATGGACCTTCCTTCGACTGAGATCTATAATACTAACCAGTTCAATCTTATTACATAAAACGATGCAGTAATCGCGCATGACCACATTAAGGATTTCGATTATACACGTGAACATTATAAATATTGATAATTATTTCAATCACAATACGTTTAACGGTATATGGAATGAGGTCTTTAACAAGTTGTTCTTAATGAAATCCGTGTCTATTATGTCTAGCGGATCATTTTAATACAGTTATAAAAAAAATAGATAAGGTGAACGAAATAATGGAACTAGACGAGATTTCTCTCGCGGTATTCCTTTTGGCGAGCCGTGTTATGTCCGCTATTTTATTTTGCCGATCGATATGCAACAGGCTTTATAAATAAGAGGCAGCATCGCTTGTTGCTCGGAAGCATGCGTCAGCGGTGTCTGTATGCAAAGGTGGACGCCCCGCATATTAACCAGCTGCTACTTCTCTGCGCAAAGTTACGGTATTACACCTTTGCGGGATAGCTGATCGAACACTACTAAGGACTCAAAATATTCGCTGAAAACTAATATTTGCAAATCCGACTCATTCCAAAATTGTTGAAACATGAACCATGAATGTAATTAATAAGATATATACATATCGACTGTGGAAAGGAAAAAGGACATAACCCACGCATATCAAATTTTACAGGAGGCATAAAAAACGTGTTTTGATCATTTTGTGACATATGCAAATTATGAATTATACACAACCTTGAAGTGCACAGATACTTCTAAAATGGTGTTTAATTGACATAACCTAATATTAATTAAAGAAATCGTCTCGTAAAAACCATTATTTCAGTGTTTTTTCTTGGTTTAAATTTTTTACAAAGTCATCTTTTTCAAACTGAAAAGCTAAATTTAGATACTTATTCGGCATTTTCAGCTTCCATCCTTTTGATAGAATATGTGTCAAGTTGTATACATTGTGATTATCGAAAAAAGCGATTTTTGAAAATTGAGGGTTACGTCCTTTTTCCTTTCTACAGTCGATATATAAGATCATTACAAAGTATGTAATGTAAAACCAAAAAATACCATAAATAACCATTTTGGAATGAATCATGTTTGCAAATAATACCCTCATTTCAATATTAAAAACATATACTTTTCGATAAAAATAATAAAACATTTTTAGTACTTTTTCCACATAAAATTTATTAGATCAGGACCGGTTTCGCTCATCGCGAGCATTATCAACTGATGAGCGAAACCGGTCCTGATCTAATAAATTTTATGTGGAAAAAGTACTAAAAATGTTTTATTATTTTTATTATAATGCCATTCCACCAAGTATTGACAGTGAACACCTTAAAAGTGATATACTTTTCGAATAAAATCTATACTTGTTTTTTTTGTATTTCTGGCAAGACATATTAATTGTAAGCAAATACTAGTTGCCGAAAGGTGTCTTGAGTGAGTATAATGGCGTATAAATAAACCAAAACAGATTATAATATCGATACATGTGTCTCAAATATTAAAAAAAAAAAAAAAGTGTACTTTTGCAGCATCCTTTCCATGAAAATGACTGATATTTGTTTTTCGGAATGTCATCGACGCATCGTTTCATAAAATAAATGAAAATACTTCGAAATGACACAAGCATCACCTGAATTCCGCGAAAAGGACATCACACTTGCTATGGATTTCGGATTCCTAGGTGAAGAAAAAATAAAACAATTCTGATAATATATAGAAACATTGGTAACCGCTATGAGTGAGTAACAAAGCCTCCTCAATCGTATTGTACTATCAATACACAGGTGTTTTTAACAAAAGACATTTTTTCTTCGTAAGTAATATGTTATTGTCATATTATATATCAATTATTGAGTGTGTTGTAACCGGCTGCGCGAGTACACCAAACAAGAAATATTACATAAGGGAGGCTTTGATAAAGCAGTGAATATTTAGACAGTGTTGGTGCCCCACACTGTACTTTTTATTTGGTGATGTTTGAGATTTTTAAGATAAGTTGCTGAATAAAAAAATACAAGACAATAAATAGATGGGGAACTGTTGAAGTTAAGTAGAATCTTTTTTTTTTGAATCGTTCAAACTATGTACATTCTCACAAATTTTGTCACTATTGACCCGGGTTTCGCTTTTCGGCATCTTCAGGCATTCAAGTGCACGGATGAACTTGAACTGACACTTAGCAAATGAAAGTTTCGTGCTTATATAAGACATAAATGCATCACTGAGTCCAAAGCCATTGCTGGCGAAAAGGATGAGCCCATGGGAATGCCAACAGATTTGTGTAGTGAGCAGTTTCAAGAATTATATAATTTGTTTGTCGGCAAAGGCGTAATCATAAAACCTTTGCCGACAAACAAATTATATAATTCTTGAAACTGCTCACTACACAAATCTGTTGGCATTCCCATGGGCTCATCCTTTTCGCCAGCAATGGCTTTGGACTCAGTGATGCATTTATGTCTTATATAAGCACGAAACTTTCATTTGCTAAGTGTCAGTTCAAGTTCATCCGTGCACTTGAATGCCTGAAGATGCCGAAAGGCGAAACCCGGGTCGTTAGTGACAAAATTTGTGAGAATGTACATAGTTTGAACGATTCAAATTTAATATTGAAATTCCACCAAGCACCTTCAGTCGAAATCTTAAATTTATTAAGTAGAATCATTTGCAAGTCGTGCGAATATCAATAATTAAAATACTGCAATTTATTGTAAATATAAGAACAAAAAAAAAACTTTTTAATTTAAGATTTCGGCTGAAGGTGTTTGGTGAAATTTCAATATTAAATTTAAATCGTTCAAACTATGTACAATCTCACAGATTTTGCCACTAACGACCCGGGTTTCGCCTTTCGGCATCTTCAAGCGTTCAAGTGCACGGATGGACTTGAACTGACGCTTAGTAAATGAATGTTTCGTGTTTATATAAGAAATAAATGTATCATTGAGTTCAAAGCCATTGCTGGTGACAAGGATAAGCTCATGGGAATGCCCACAGATTTGAGTAGTAAGTACTTTCAAGAATTATGTTTATTTGTTTGTCGGAAAAAGGTTTTATGATTATATTTATATAGGATATAGAAGTGGAGATCCCGGTAGGTTTAATATTTCATTTAAAAACGGAAGGCTATGCAATTGTGCTCTGTTTATTTCCAAAATTCAAGACATTAATTACATATTTAAATACCTACTGGTGGAGCTACACGAACAACGTCTTTTACGGGCAGTAATAACAATGTAATTGAACAATCAAAGTGCAGTACATAAGTCAATTGCAAGCGCACATATACAATAAAACATATCGACCGCATTGGGAAACAACGATATCGCCAGCAACACTGTGCATTCGATTGACCAACTTTTAAGAAAGTTAGAGAGGAACAAACAGTAGATATGTTAGTTCTGACTATCGGCGTGGTGATTTTGGATTAACTATCAACCGAACTTATACAATTCCTGTGCAAGTAACACGTTTTTTTTTATTGAATTGTATCGGGTTGATTGACACGGAACTAAACATATTTACATACATAATAATGTGCAGTTTTTCCATTAATAATTCTGATATTTATTAAGAATACTTCACCGATTGTTTATGGGGATTATACATTTCTCACCCACAAGCATTCGTAATAAGATAAAAACTGAATTCAGCTATAAATTTCAAAATTTAAGTATTGAGGTCAACTGTTTGAATATCTAATAAACTTTATTCCAATTCGATTTTTTAAATACTAGTTCCATATTTTTAAGAATGATTAACAGAAAACCGTTTTCGCTTTTCAGGTTATAAACTATACCAAAACAAAAAATGAAAACATAATAATAAAAATGTGGTATGTTGCAAGTAAATTCAGATTTTTTTTGGAAAGAATTTTTATAAAACGAGGGAAAGAGAAAAACCAGAAGTAAAAAATGAGAGGCCGCCAATCGCTTGGTCACTCTACTGCGCATACTTTCTTTTGGTCGGGTTGTCACTATCTGATAACGTTTTGATAACATACTAAAACATGAGATTGTTGAACTAAAACGCAACATGCACAGAATGCAAACATTACGGAAGAAAAAACATTTTCAAAGTGATGTTTTTTGGGTGATAACACTAATCGTATATTTTAGGATAGAGCCTTCTTATTGTTCAACATTATTATATTATATGTGGATATGTTCATGTTTGGCAATTTTTTGAGAATAACCTTGACCGAAATTTAATATCTCAACTATCATATCTTTCTTTACGACCTGTCTTATCTTAACAAATCAACGCATAATCTATATCTAATGGCGTGTTTAAGTGAGAAATTTCATATAACAGGGGCCATTTGCGTAATATTATATATACAAAATTACCTACAGTTCGCAAGAAAGATATCATTTACATTACTTATGATCATACTCCCTAGAATTCTGAATACCCCAACATCACATAAAAGTTATAAGCGCCCACAGCCGAAGGGACGCACAATCATGCCATTGTTGAGAATCATTTCATTAAATGATTCAATAATGTTTCTATTACTTCACTTCAATAGATACTCGACCGATATATTTCATAACAAGGGGAATTTTAGTTATCCAACGGGACACTTAATTAAAAACGTTTCCTTTGGTTGCTACAATTTGAAGCGTTAACAGCCGTCCCATTACATATAATATAGTAAATGCTACTAAAGGATATTTAATAGTATATTAATTTAAATGGCGGTACGTAACCCTATCCAAGAGTCGTTTGAAGATTGTACACAGTATCCTTGAAAAGGATAATGATTATTAATTGGGTCCATATCGATCTGAAGAAAGGGTTCGAAGTAGTTGAATACGCCCATTATTTGTGTTAATGCTATGTAAAATTTAAATTGAAAAGATGACTATCATTTGGCCGTGATTAATTGGGAGACGGCGCCACATATTAAATTCGAGATACGTACGTTAACTGATAAAATACAAATCTTATTTTTGTAGTACAAAACTAAAAAAAACGACATAAAAAAATAAAAAAAATATCTAAATAAAATTATCATACCGGAAGATTTGGAATTATAGTACATACAATTTTTCATCTCGTGTCAATAAGTTTTTGTCTCGATTCAATATTGAGTATTATTAGGTATCAAAATAAATAACTGTACATAAAATAGTAATTGTAGCTCTGTTTTAACAGATGGTAAGCTGAATTTATCTATTATCATTTCCAATTTTCGTGCACAGCGTCACCCTCTCAAAGCGCCAGCTAATTAATAATAATACAAAAAATTGTATAGGTCCTTCTTGACGTCAAATTGATAATTAAAATCAATTGCGATTCCATACATGGTATACTCATATTCATTAACGGTGGATATGATCGCAGCATTTGAAGAGGTCGAGGTTTCTATGGTGGGGTGAGGAATTATTCTTACACTGATCTAACTCGCGATGCCTTCTATGGTAAAAACGTGATGAGACCATCATGCCCGAACGAGGACACCATGTTTGTGTTTGTTTATTTATTTCGTCTGTACCTATTCTAATTTATAAACACGGTAGTAATAACAATAAGTACACTGCCGCCGAGGTTATTGAGTTTTTCATTCGCTAATGCGCTTCTAGTGATAAACTTTACAAAAGATAATATTTCGAATGACAAGCGCACGGTTGTTTGTCGAAATAAATGATAGATTGGTTCTGCGAATATGGCAAACGTTATGCAGATATAATGAGTTGAAATAAAATTCATCATTGATCCGTTGATCACCCACCCACGGTCCTGTAAAAAATGCCGCTCAAGTAAAAGTGACCTCCGTGATATATTGATGACCAATACAGAAACTTTCCTCAATATTCTATATATGTATTATAATATAAAAAAGCGTGAGTGGAAACGAAGGATAGTGACCAAAAATTGTATACACTAAATATAAATTCGCTTATAGTATTCAAATTCAAAAGAATAATGAAATACTTTTTTGGTTAGCAACGTTTTATTTTTACGATCATGACCGGTTTTACTGAAGGAGTAAAAATTGACACAAACAATAAAATAAATTTAAGATTATTATTTTTATTTTCATAATTAACAAACATGTATAATATAACAATACATATAACAATTATCATTCAAGGAGTAAAAAGTTTCGCTTATCTACTAGTCAATTTAATACAATTTTCGATAGTAAACTTCATGGAAATTCACCATCCAAAAAATATAAAAAAAACTCTAGATCAGGCGTGGGGAACCAGCGCCCTTTTTGCTACTCTGGTGCGGCCTTCTGGTAAATTCTGTAATTTCGTTAATTTCTTAGATTTTGGATGTCAAAATCCTTGGAAGGCCTAAAAAAAGGTCCCAAGCTGGTAATTTTTGAAAATCTGCAAATTTCTGGGCTTTAGAAAGTGGCATGAAATTGTCTCCGGCCAAAGATTCCTTAGTCAATGTTTACTGCGGCCTTATGCCGAATCAGAAAAATGAATGCGGCCTTTAGAGCAGAAAATGTTTCCCACTCCTGCTCTAGATTCTGCTAGTGTAGCACTTCAAAGATTCAATCGGTTTATATTATGTCATAATTAAAAAAAAAAATGATACATTATCAGTTTTTAATTTACGACATAATTTTCATTCGAGTAAGGGGTAAATTTAAACAGTATATAAATTGTAAATAACTTAATTTAAATTATATTTAGGATTAAAACAAATGGCTCGGATCACTTTGATTAGTTTCTCAAGTTTACATTTTGAATAGATTAAATTGAGATTTTTTACGTAGCTGTATGATGCTTTGTAGCGTTTGAAAATAAAGACATCAATATAAATTGCTCAAGATTTTTTAGACCCACTACACATGTAATATTATGGGACAATAATTATATCTCGAGTGGTTATTTTTTCCATGCCGTTTTTCAGCGTCGGAAAGACCGGTAGCCGAGCACTTTGGCCAAGCGAGCGAACCAAAGTTAAACACTTTTAAATGTGTACACAAAGAAACGGCCTCGCGCAGAAATCAACGTAATTCGCAAATTGATCATACGGGAGTAAAAATAATATTTATAATTGAATAAGCCAGGCCATGGCGTGCGGTCTGCGCGCTTCACTTCCGTCCAGAAGGCTATTTTTTTTAAATAGCAATAATTAGCATTGCAGGTGGTTGTACGTAGGATGTTTTATTGACCCAAAATCAAGACTACTTAACCTTCGCTCATAACACTTTGATTACTAACGATGCAATCTCAACAATATCAAAAAATGTTAAGATGAATTGGTTAGTGCCCGATTCTAGGAATGGGTTGACATTTCCAACATATTCATGAAATTCTTTCTACTTGGCCATCAAGTGTGGATATGACTTTCATCCAGGGCTGAAGAGTCGTGTAAAAAAAAAAGACGACTCCGACTCTAGATTTACAATAATTAACGACTCCGACTCAGAGGAAATTTTTCAATAATTTCATTTTAACTTATACATATGTATACCATTAGATCATCTTTAGTCAGCCAAGCATGAAATGTCAACACTTTTGACTATTTTGTTTGACTACACATTACATATTTTTCAAAAAAAATCGAGCCGCTCATTTTTCTCGACTCCGACTCCAACTCCGCCATCACATCACAGCCCTGCTTTCATCAGAGGTTTACGTGAAGTCCTAATCCACATACCGAATTAAAGTTGAAAAATGAAATAGGGAATTAATTCGGAAAATAGGTATTCGTCAGAAGTGACAACATGAAGGGTGTGATTTTAAGTTTATAGAATAAGTAAATGCTATAACAGCAGATAACATAATTTAATATCAACCTGAATATTTCAATCGTTAAAATTGTGTACATTTTCGTGCGTTTCGTCACTAAAAACCCGGGATTCGCCACTAGGCATCTTCTGGCATTTAAAAATTCACAGATAGCAATATTAAACCATTTGTTAAATTAATCCAGATCGCCATCAAGACATTTTATACCAAGTGATAATATTTTAACTCTTAAAAGACCGAGTTTGAAAAAAACACGACATCATTTTACATAAAGAAAATTATCATACTTTGTATGCATTAAGCTGCAGTAATATATTCGTAACAAACAATTCACAAGAGTGAGCAAACATGATACGATTAAGAATTTGAAAATGGTTAATTTTAATTTTGCGTTCTAAAATATGTTAAAACCATGCCAAAATAATCAAGAAGTCTCGACCAGCCAGCCGCCTTAAATGATATGTATGAAAAAAGCAATGAATAATTTGCAAACAAACTGAACAACTATTGTTGTCGTTTTGTTTTCAAACCTTCTGATACTCCAAAACAGTAAAAATGAGTAATAATTGACATTGAAGCTGCTTTGAATATTTATAGTACCAAAACAAGGCACTGAGTAAAAAACACTAATATTGTATACAACATATTCTAATACATACATACACACCGAAAAAACATCGAAAACAATTTCCAAACTTTTTTTATTAGATAATATACTTACTACATTTAAATATTTAGGCATAGGTTGATAGACTTATATGACTTCGTTCAAATCGAACATGAATACGCCGCCAATCGTGCGTATTTACTACGCGCCTGAGATATAACCACCAGATTCTATAGTAATGACGGCTGAAATATACAACAGGTCGTACTCTCGAAATAGCCGACGCTCGTTTTAATGGCTTTATATTAATCTTTAATAGGTATCTCACACATGACGTCGAGGTGGCGCTTAAATATCGGTGACGTCACAAACGGAATCACTGCGCTATGGCCCCTCTAAAAATAGTCCCAAGACTCGAACATGGACCTATCAAACGAATTAACTACGTAACAGACACCGTCTCCATCAATGAACACCAAATTGCTCACAATCAGATGTAACATTAACGGATGTCCATACTTTGGCCAACCAAACCACTGCACCAGTTGCTTACGACTGTCAGAGAATGGATGTTTCATAAATAATGTTGATAAAATTATATATTCGTGTAGTGAATCTCATTGACGTCTGTATTTACAGTTATGACGTGCTATAAGACTATTTTAAAAGGTTTTTAGGTTAACTATTATATTTCCCACATTTCCTTTTTTTTCATGTTTACAATCCTGTTTACATACACGTGTAATTAAAATGTATTATAGATTCACTGATTACACCGACAGATATGAAAATATTTTTAGATCTTTTTAATACAAAGGAACCGATATTATAACTGAAATTGGGTGACTCAAAATCAATATTCGTAAAATTGATAACATTCAGGTCAGGCGTGTCCAAGCCGGTGCCTGAAGTAGAAAAATACGTGGCTCAAAAAACCCCGATAAATACGTTTCTTCTAAAACGACCGAGTAATTATTAGATTAGGAATAAGACGTTGAACGTATTTTGTAAAAATATCTTCCTAGAGAAAAATGTCGTTTTAGAAACAAGATGCAAAAAGAAAAAATTGTAGAAACAAGTTCGCTAATAATTGCCTAAATCATCATCATCACTATTCAAGAGTTGGTGTCGGAAGAACCGCAAACGACTATGCAAGGAGCCGCAGTCTGGCGACACCTGGTCTTAACGGAAGGAAAATCGGCATCACGGACTGCATATGACTTTAACACAGCACGCGGGAGACGCGTCCTTGTGCCTAGCAGTGTATTTAAAATACTCATTAGTAATCAGACACAATATATTCATTTTCGCCTTATAAATCGAAATCGATTTGTTTATGACCTTCGTAACAACACGATCGAGATAAAATTGAACGAAACTATTCGTCATACCAGCCGCGGTTGAATTTTTACACAACTTTTATATATTACGTACTGCGAAAAAATAGCAAATTATCTATAAATTGCAACAGAAAATGATTTAAAAAGTGGAGTTGGAGTCTTATTAAACTTGAAGATTTTCCGACATTTTATCATCAATAATAGAAAAAATTCTTACGTACGTGTAAAATCATTTCTTTCGTGACTAATAACAACCCAAAAAATGTCAACTTTAAAACTATCGGTGACACCAACTCAAAGAGATCTGTTTTTTTTAAGTTTGTTGCATCGTGCAATAACGTCTGCAATTTTGTATTCCACAATACTAGCAATTATGTTATAATTGTAAAGCCTTCGGTAAATAATATACAATATAAAGACAAATATTACCCTGAAGATAATCTTACGTAAGTACCTAACAAGTATACAATTTTAACTGTCATTCCAAAATGGTGGCACGGCAATTAATTGAATGCCGTACAAGGTATTTATTACACTCTAAAGTTAACCATCGATGTTTTTGTAGGACTACAAAATTACACCAAACCAGTAAAAAAAACATTGTTAGATAAAAATATATATTAGTTATATCTAGTTCAAGCGAATTCGATTATCAATATAAGAATCATAAGAATAAGATAAGATTTCAAAATTATGCACAAATAAAATAGTGTTGATTTGACAGGAAGATAATAAATATTTTTTGATTAAATCTGGAATAAACATTAGTTTTTCATTAGCGTTCGGTTTAATAACATTTTATGAATCATTATATAAAAACAAATGACACAAATAACCGGATACTACATAAAAGCGTAGGTAGCCAACTAAAGTAATTGTATTACATACATAGTTTCCCGAATGAAGAAATGATAAACCGTTTTTATATAATAACACGAGTAGTTATTGTTATCATGTGCAACGCTTACACAAAAAGCCTCAATTTGAACGGATGTTGAAAGAACGAGAATCGCAAAACCAGCGACAATTAACCAATCAATACTATTTCGAGACGAAATTTGAAAAAAGGAACATTAAAATGGAATGTTTTAGACAACGAAAAAATAAGAAAACGACCTCAATTGTGTGCTTTTCGCAATACACTTGGCAAGGCCTTCATGCAGCGATGATATAATGCGAGCCGGTGATAACGATGATGTGATGCAACGAAAAGAAACATCGCCGGTGGCAATAATAGCGAAATTAAATAACAATAAAAAAAAACAAATAACGGCAAAAAAAATGGCGAACTCACGTGATTGAATAAGAACTACCGCCACAATAACTTACTCTTATCGCGTTAAAGATTTTGGAGGTCGATAGCTTGATTATTCACAGGTACAAAATATGGCTCGAAAATACGATTAGTCTTGGCACACTGAAATATACGGAAAGATAAGAGTTTTTCGCTGGGTAAACGACTGAATGATCGTTACGGGTGTGAATATGACAGAGATAAGCTTCAATGTCAGACGAGGATTTCTATTGTGCGTTAAATATTGATTAAAGCATATCGACTGTGGAAAGGAAAAAGGACGTAACCCACACATATCAAAGTTTACAGGAGGCGCTAAAAACGTGTTTTGATAATTTTGTGACATATGCAGATTATGAATTATACACAACCTTAAAGTGCACGGATACTTCTGAATTGGTGTTTAATTGACATAACCTAATATTAATTAAAGAAATTGTATCGGAAAAACCTTTATTTCAGTGTTTTTTCTTGGTTTTAATTTTTTACAAGGTCATCTTCTTTAAACTTAAAAGCTAAATTTAGATACTTATTCGGCATTTTCAGCTTCCATCCTTTTGATAGAATGTGTGTCAAATTGTATATAATGTGATGATCGAAAAAAAGCTGTTTTGGAAAATTGTGGGTTACGTCCTTTTTCCTTTCCAGTCGATATGTATACAACATCCAGTGAACACACGTGTCCCATAAACTTGGATCCACAATATAAAAATACGATCGTAATTTAAGAAAAGATTTTAACAATTTAAGTGGTACTAGAGTAAAAAAGGGTTGGGAAAACCTGCTTTAGAATAATAATAAAAAATAATGATATGAATTATAACTCAGCAAAGAAAATTAACAGCATTAAAATAATCATCGTATTTAACATATTCTCCAGAAGTTAACTAAATGTCTTTAATTTTTAACGGTTAGCTCGGCGGTACTATTTAAATTTAAAAAAAAAGCCAATCGCAATACCAAACTTGACTACAATTATAGAGGTGTATAAGTTGCTGAGGATTGATTGCTATTCAGCCAAGATAATTTAAAAAATACTGATCCAAAAAACCAACATTAGGTCTATTATTTTTGTATTTTACTTAAAAATAAAAAATATATAACTCTTCCAACATGACATCTAGCAACAGTAGATGTGACATGGGAAACTACGTCACACTTTTCAGCTTTTATTTAGCCGTACAGTTATGATAATATGATGGTATTAGATATGACAGTATTAGAAGAAAAACAAGAACGTCCGGAATCGTCAGATTGACAGCGGAAAGCACCCGTTAGTGATAATGAAGACTTGCTCAGTTGGCGATACAAACAATTCAACCATTTACATAATGTGACATCACGCATGAAAATAATCACGATTTCAGACTAAAAGGCCTTCACCGCAGATTGGCCATACGACCTTTCGAAAATCAGTCATAATAATGCACATCAGCTTATTATAATCACCCACCGAGAAAGGACGGGCATTTAATTTTTACAAGAAATCAAACCAAAACATGAGGTTTTCCTCGTAAGACGATAATAACTAAGGTGTTATTATTGCGAGAATATTTTCGGGATCTCATTGCGGTTGGCGCAATACCCGGATGCGTCGCGACGTCAATAGGCAGGCAGTCAACGAAGTATGTAGGTCCTTTGAAAGTCGTTCCCGGCTGCTCGAACAGTAGTGGTCGCCTCTCGATGTATATTATAAAATAGTAAAGGCGATACGGCTAATGCACCTATGAGATGAACGTCTGGCCGACCGCTCGCTAAATTTAACGTCGGCTGTTAATATGACATTATGTGATCTCTCAGCTAGCCGGTGCGGCCCAGTTTCAGATGAAGTGTGGTAGGGCAAGTTATAATAATTTATAATATATCTATGTAACTAAAATGAATGATAAAAAAGTTGCATTATAAGGTTTAGTTAAATAAGAGATACTGTAACTGCAAAAATGGGAAAACATCATATACTTACCAACAATAAATAAACAAATGTAGTCTGCCGATTCCGAGCAATTTAATTCACTCGTGACCACCGATTTTTATTTTTGAGAATAACAGAACATTCTACATTAAATATTTTATTAAATACACTTTAAAAATTAGTTGACAGAATAAAACTCGATAATAAAAGGAGGACTGGTATTTTAATTTAATTAAATTAAAAATTAAAGTTTGATTCATTCGAAGAAAATTAATAAAGTAAAATCTTATAGCTTTTCACACGATGATCATTTATTCCTAAATATGGATTGAATAATGTCAGCTATGTATCTAAAGCTCGAACTACTAAAATATCGAAAACTTGATACGCCAAACTTACAGTTTGCTACATAGTATGTATACAAATTAATAAGGTATTACGACTAAATATCTGAAACAAATAAATAGGTGCGTGGCTTAACGCACATCTCATCAGCCGTCGCGCGTTAAAACTTCTGCAGAATTTTGACCGCATGGTAATCGTGCGTCGAATGTAGTTTACAAGCGACGACGGGAGGATGTATAACATTACAAGGATGTTATTAGAAACATTGCCTGTTATATCATAGTTTTACATTTTATATTTTTTGGGCTACGTAATCAAAATATAATTAATCAAGAGATTTAGTTTTAGAATCTGTTAAATTGAAAGGTCTGACGAGTTTGCGAAGATCTGCAAAGTAGAGTACATAAACACGAATATGTGAAACGTTGACCGTTCTCATTCCAGCTAATGACACCGATAATTTATGTGGAAATATGCCAAACACTACGAATAGGAATTGTGATGTTTGAAAAGTTAATAACCAGAAGAAAACAACGAGCACGCATATCTATCGCTCACGGCGTACGACACAATGTGCGACAGCTGACGCGTTCAAGTAAAAAAAAAAAAAACAATTTCCTTAGAAGATTTGTCACCAGAGCCAATGTCCAATACACTCGGTCAGCTGTTTCGCATTAACCTTGACTCACAAATAATACAAGCGGCAGGCAGGTGCAAGCCCATAAAGAGTACACACTCGCACGTGTCAATACGAGTGGACATTTTCTTACCAGGTAGAAAGAAATTAATGCAAGGCGACCATTGGAAATGAGCCCAACAAGTTCTTTGTGTATGCGGTTCTTGTTAATTTTCAGTTTTATAATCAGCAGGTTCCTCTACTGACATCTGACGATTAGTGGACTAAAATTTCTCGCTGTGGCGTGTTTGTTGTCATCCGTGTTCACAAACGTTATGAGGCAGATCTTTTCATGTGGGAAACTTCGCTGTGATGACACTTGTCACCTATTCTGTAGGCACTCGTAATATGACAAAGTAATTATACTTCATGCGTACGTAGTACGTTCGTAATTAATGAATTTTGTTTGAATGTCATAATCACTCATAGGTAGAGATCGCAGTACCGGATGCATATAATTCTACCGGTATTTAATATATTATACAGTCATTAAAAAATATGTACATATATCAAAATGATAAACGGGTGTTTTTTTTACTAAATAAAACGTAATTGAATGGGTCACCAATTCCACAGCATGTCAATACTGGTACAAATCTTAGCAGGCTTAAAATATATTATGTATGTACATTCAAAATTCTACTTCTGATTATTTTAAAAAATCAACCGAAGGAGAAAAAAGTGAGAAAAAAAAACATATACCGGGATCCCGGTTTCGGTAGTACCGGTATTGCAAACCCTACTTATAGTCATTTTGATGTAATGGATATGAATTTATCAATTGTACCATTTTTGTATTGGTCGCCATCTCTCTGTCACAGCGATAAGATGGTACCGGGCTCGAATCTAGACAAGGATAATATGTTTTTTGTTTTCAATATAAACTTTCCAGCTTACACAAAAATACATGACGGGCCGTAGTTTGCGCACGGCTGCTGAAAACAAACACCAACACAATAACAATTGAATAAATGATAACAATGTGAGAGTAAAATAACTTAATTATTCAGCGTTTATTAGCGAGGCGTTGAGTAAGTGGGTAAAAAATTAAATATGTAAAACTGCAATTATTGTAAAAATTTCTACCGACCAGATAACGAGAAAAGCGGACTATTCAAACCGTGACTATTGGCACATACATAAATTGACAAAAAAGAAACAAATGAGTGATTCTCATTGTGCCAACACGTACGCCATACGTGCCAGCTGGAGCATCTTCTATTTCCTCACTACGAACATATCACAAACGAATTTGATACTTGACGATAACTCCATTAAAAATATGCAAAACAAATTTAACTCCACTCGGTTGCCATGAAGTAACAAACGAGTTCCGATATAAAATTATAGTTTAGGGAAATTTCTAAATCGTATAGCTTGTCATTTTTTTTTTAACCACGTCCGCTCCCAATGTTTTTTAGTCCATATCCGCTCCCTATACGGAGAATATGGTCACCACGAAGTTCCTCCATGATTCTCTATCCCCAGCCAGTCTCCTTGCTTCCTCCCATGTCATCCCAGCGTCCCGCAACTCCGCTGAGTACATCCTGTGGATAGTCATTAGTGGCCTTCCACGACGCCGGGATACATCCGGTTGGAAGAAGAGACAGGCAGGGTTCAGGCTCTCTTGAGGCATCCTTACCACTCCGAGGCATCTGCGTTGGTGTTATCGTAATCATTTTGTTTTAAGAAGGCAGGGTGATTAACCTGCGCTTCCGAGGCCTGAGTCACGAGGGCTCTGCAGATTGGCTCAACCCGATTTTTAAGTCAGGGATTTCCTTCCCTTAGCCAGTAGACCGGTTTTAAGGCGCCGGAAGGTTCGCCCTTTGTCCCCTGCTGTTAGCTACAGTCAAAACTGCATTGCCCGATGATCGCCGCGGGGAGGCCAGCGGATATCCCATAATTTGCTATGAGGACATCCACTAGCATAGCATAGCTCCCGATGTACTCAACATATATTTTTTCAAAGATAGTAGGGATAGAATAGCACCATAGAAGCTCATCGATCGACATATTCTTAAAACTGCTTGTAAAGGTTTGATTGTAAAGAGGTTCATGATTGTAAATGTTTGTTCACATATATATGTTGATCCAAAAATTACGATTATTATATTTATTTTCAATCTTTTTTAAAAAGGCGTTAAAAGATAAAAACGGGAATCTTTTTCAAAAATTTAATATTGCTCGCGGACCGCGGTTTGCCCGCGCCTGATGTAGACTAAGGGTTACTTAGGTATCATTTCAAATATCACAATATGTATGCAGTCTAAAGAACATGCATACTATTATGATTTAATTGCGGCCACTTAGAACGTAGAAACTGTACAATATAGGATTAGATAATTTTCGTGTAATATAAAGCGTTTGGCAAGCTCCTTCAAACATAACCGAGATGCGTAGGGGCAAAGCTTGCTGCTATTAAGACTGCTATGGTAGGGGCCATGGTTAAACATATCACACCATCAAATACCATTACAATTACAAAATTCAACAACGAATACACAAGTAAAACTGGCTTATATTTTAACAAATAAACAACAATAACACCTCAGTCCAGTGTAGAAACTCGGCATTTATGTAGCGAAATCAGTCATGCGTAACCAGCACAAGAAAAATAATAATAACGATGTATTAAAATTAACGGCTATGAAAAATATGAATAATTTCAATCGAGACGTGTAAAAACACGTATTTACGCTAATCCAAATATCCCTTTATTAATATATTATACATATATATATTACGATTACGATTCTTCAAGGTGAAATAGAAATAGCCACTCAAAATTTATATACGCATGAAATAAACCTTACCTGGACGCGCGCAGTAAAATTACGTATTATTATCTATATAATATTTGCACCATGCCAGTTTCCAGTGTGGATCTAATAGATTAATGAGATTTTAAAAAAAACTGACCGTTAGTCAACGGCTACTCGAAGTGTTGGAAGTACTCGGAGGATTAATGGGGATAGTTAAGTTGATAGTTGTAGTGAGATTTCAACACCACAGACAACGTTGTCTTTGGCTAAATCAGTGTCTGCCGTACTGTGTGCCGCAAGAAGTCTCAGGTGTGCCGCGGAGGAAGACGGCTCAAAAATTTTCATTTTTAATAATGCCTATTCATTTAAATTTTCTTAAATTTTTAATTAATTCAACATCTACGTATTTAAATAAATATTTGTCACGTTCGCATATGCATACATCGACAGACTCGGCGCATTTTTCACATTTCCGTCTTTTAAAGCATTTTTATTTGGTGTGCCGTGGAGCAAATCACATTCACCAGTGTGCCGCAAAGTAAAAAAAGTTTGGCTAAATATACATACATTGACGGAAATGTTTTCCTTCGGGAATTTAGGCCCGTGACCCCGCAATTAAACAGAATAAAGGCCGACAGTATCTGCCACTCAGCACCGTTTCATCCATAAGAAATAATTATTTTTATGTCATAATAAAAATATGATAATTTAGATGAGTATATATACTAATGTATATAGGTACTTACTCAATAAAATAATGAATACAAAACGAAAATCATTGAACACACCCAAGTATAGAGGCGTGACTTTGATGAGATTTGATTTTTTGTATTAAAATTTTTATAATTCATTATATAAATAATTGATATTTTTAAAACTTCGTGTGTACACAAGTGCTTTAGTTAGATGTAGGTGGTACTGACTGTCAAAAAAACGACATGTATATTATGTACATTGATGTGCAAATATGCATGTCTACCTAAATAATATTATGCAACTTGCGCGCTATTTCTTACCCAATGTAATTTTGAATTAAACAATAATATTGTATTTAATATGAATATATGTTTGCGTTATTATTAACGCTTTCGACACCGATGATAAATATTGAAGGCGTCAGTAATATTTTACGATACTATATTTTAAACATTCTCTTAAATCAAAAAATGTAACAAGAGTGTAAAAAATATATAAAGGCTGTTGACGCTCTTGGGTTTTGGCACACTCAGTATAGTGGCCAAGGATTAGAATATACGAATTACATTTTCGGGATTAACTAACAACTAATATAACTCCTTCTCGCTACCCTTGTCATATCTAAAAAGTTATTGAGCTAATAGGTCTAGTTATTTTGATCCCATGCCTCATATAATAATGCTTTCAGATTGACATTCTTTTGATATTGAAATAAACATTTTTTTTAAAAAGCCGTGTATAAAAATCAAAATAAATAAATGTGATTTTCATGTGAAATAATTGACGTAATAGAGGTAGTCAAAAAATAATACATACTACAAAACACATTGATATAAATTATTATTATGTATGGTATCATCATATTGGTCCCAAATATGAATAAAGATTACTGCTAGGTCTCAGAGGGTTGATTTATTAGTACACGACTGCGTGTTACATAAGCTTACAAAATCATTTATTTACAATAAATAGATAACACTCCATGCATTCGTACAGTTATGGTGGTTTAATTATTGCTATTATCATTTGTTAGTCGTTATTGATTTTATAGAATTTAATAACAATAACTAAGAGGTTCCTCGTACAGATAAGAAATACAACTCGATGCCTTTTGCGTATTTAATATGTACCTATCGTGGTTTATCGTTACGAGGTTTTTAATTATCAATAATTTCGCATTTTCGTCTTTCTCCCATGAATACGATCGCCTTTCTGTCGAATTGACAAAGAGTAACGTAGATCTGAATCAGTCAATTTAAATTATTCGTGTATATAAACGTCGTAGGGATTCCCGCCAATAGGATGTCGGAAGGCGATAATTAAAAACAGGCTTTTCGATATAATAATTACTAATCAAAATTGAATAAAATCCAGCCCCAGGATTGATAATTTTTCATATAACGTTTTTACATTTAATTTTCATGATATTCAACTATAACCTCGACTGAAATATTTAATTATTCATTCCGTTAACATTAATCGAATATTTTTTAATGTGATTCATAATTTGAGTTGCATAATAATATTGAAAATTCATTGGTTTAAAAAATAAAGCGTTGTAATATTAATCACTTTGTATAAAATTTCAACCCTTTATTATTTAATAAACAAAATAGTTAATGCAAACTATTTAATTGTAGATATTTTCATACCGGGCTATTTATTTATTATTCGGATTGTATATTTTTTAAAAATCTAAGGCACATGTTTCGCTTAGCGAGTCACTGTCGATATCGATCAGCAACGCTCAAGCCAGTGGTTTCCAAACTTTACGTTAATGCGCCCATATTTAGAAAAATAATTTTGGCGCCCCTTTATTTTACAAAACAATTCACACCCATTTTTTTTAAAAAAAGAAGCTTTTTGTACCCCTGCGATTGCAAAACCAATTGGTAATAAAATATCTTTAAAGTTTTGTGATATTCAGAAGGAAAATATACCTATATTATAAACATGCCAGTGATTATTAAAACTAGTTTATTTTTCAAAGAACTAGAGCTTTTCCACAAACTTATCTATGTATAATGGGAGCACAATCAACAATATTCGATGATATTCTCAAGTGACTATATTCAATCTAGAAAAGCTGATATTTCTAATGACGCACTAGTTTCACTAGTTATTTTATGTGTTATTGAGTGGATATAGGATTAATGAAATTTATAACGAAATTTGATCCGTCCGCGTATCCAATGATAATGACAAATGGCCTAATTTCACCAACAGCTGTTATGCATCAACCGCCGAGTGGCCGATCAAAAATATCAACCTATATTATGCATTCCATGCCTGTGGCAGAGTGGTCAACGTCGTTGACTTCGGCTGCAGCGTTCACGGGTTGGATACCAATATGGATAATCCCATAAATGTTCTTTTAAATCGAAATTCGTTTTAAACGTTATCATACGTATTTAAATATATCGTCACGCATTCAGTAATCGAATATAGTCTTGACTTACACTAAAGGTTTATATACAGAAGCACGCTAGAGATGGCCCTTGATATTTTTATATTTTCATGTCTTTCGTTGTTAATAATTGTTGAAATTATTTATTAAATTCTCATGTTGCAATTACAATTTGATAAATTATGTTTGATTTGACATGATAATGACATTGTTTGCATTTATCAAGTGAACGTATAATATGAAGGTATTGCTTGCAAACCCAGCTTATCCAAAGTTGTTGAAACATGAACCATGAATGTAATTTAGTAGATAAAAATAATATTTGAAAATATTTTAAGAAATCAGTCCCAAAAATGACTTGACAACATCCAAAATATCATTCCAAAGTAATGTACGACTTAAAAACTTTTAAAATGAACATTGTTTTTCAAAATGATATTCAAGTTTCATTTTTTTTAACCATTTTAGAATAAGCCGTGTTTGCAAGTAATACCCTTATATATGAGTATCAGTAAGATAACAAAAGTATGTAAACATACTGTGTATGTGAATTTTCAATATTAAATACATATATGAATGATATTTCTTTTCAATATAATCAAAAATATCGACCCTATTACAATACAGTAGAATTTTGAATATTTTTTCCGATATACATATTTTCTTTGACAAATAATCCATGGTGGAAGTAAGTAGTTAAACTGATATCATATAAATTTTGAATTTTTCGTTTACAATTTATTTTATACTGCACCTAATTATGTACTACTGATATAATTCAATTCGATAATATAAATTATTTAGATTTTTAGATTTCTATCTAACGAGAATAAGATCATTTTTTAAAGATATTGGTCGCATTTTAAATGAATGTTAAATTTATTAAATTATGAAATTCACATCTCTAGTAATATATTATTGTAAAGAGGGGTTGTTTTGTTTGCGGGGAAGTGGGGCGTTTTTTAAGAAGCAAAATGAACTCCGTTCGAATAGAGTATGCACTTTTTTATGTACGTCTATTGCGATTGTACCAATATTTGTATTCGAAGGCATGTATGTCTGCGATGTACTAATTTCCTTTTATAAATTAAAAAAATATATACCCAACGATATGATTCTTTTTTTATTATTATTACTCTGAATCGCCTTTTTTGTTTTGAACTTGAAGGCAAATTTTAACCAATATAACTTTAAATTATTCTACGTTCGTAGCAACCATAATCGTACTTCGGTATTCTAGCTTCAGATTTTTAATTTAAAGTACAACAAAATCGCTAGGAAAAAAGCTGCCGTACGTGCGTGACCGAGAAATAAATAGCATTTTAATTTAACCAAGGGCGAACACGATCGATATACTTTGATTTCCCTTAAAATACGTCATTTCAACTGTAAGGGCATATAGTTATATTTATCGGATATGTTCATAATAACAATTCACGACATAGTACAATGCAATTATAAAATTAATGAGGGATAAAAATTCAAATAATCACTTGTCTATCCAACGGTGATATAAAAGATTGAAATAATAAATGAAAAATTATTAAAGAATATTAACAAAATTATTCATATTTTCGGGAATAAAAAAAATCGTCACGTTCGTAGGTATGTTGCATCATATCGCCGTACGCCCGCGAGGGAAAAACAAAATAGTTGAATTTATAATATTGACTGAATTTCCGTGACAGCGCCAAATCACGGATGATAACGTACAGTAAAAAACACTTACCATTATCTGGTTGCCATGGTGACGCATTATTAGTTATAGGGACAATTTTCACGTGATAATATTTGGAATTTCTCGTACGTATATCTTTTATCCCGAGTTCGAAGAAAAAAAACGAAAAATTATCATGAGATGGTATACATTGATTAATTTCCGAGGTCTTTGTTGAGCGTAAATTATTGTTAGCATAGGAAACACATATTTTGTTATATTAAATAACAAACACAATACCCATTTATATAACAGCGAAAACCATGGTAGAAAAAATGTACATTGCTGTGCGATTGTTCGTGCATTACAGTAAATTTCTCTCACGATGACAGTAGCTGTGGAATAACATTAATTTAGTTGAATAATAACTGCCTCGTTAGATGTTTTCAATAATGCGCTTTCATATTAAAGAGCACTAGACACTACTGGTATAATAATAGGAAGCTTTCATTTGATTCACAAACTGATTAGAAACTATTGAGGGATGGAGAGGAAATGCTAGTTGCAAAACTTCATAAAACCAATGATACAATAATAATACACATGGCAATATAGTGGCACATATTCGTTACAAATGAAAATTGATCGTAATCGTAAGTCGTGGAGTCGAACATGAAAAAAACTAATAACTTCGAGTTCTTTTAAAATAAAATGTGTATTTAAATCGCTAGTGTCAAAAGTAGGGCCGGGCCACTGCATGCTGGTAAGCTTAAAAAATAATTAATGTCGTGTTTTAAGCTATGGTCGGAGTCCTCTTATTTCTTGACGACTCCACATCCCTGATTGCATTAAAAACTACATATTCAATATATTGTACAGGGTACATGTCACCAGGACCGACTCGTAGCGTGTGCAAAGAGTGCGGTGGACACAGGCGCACGTGCGGTGTACACACGCGCCGCTCTACGATTTTAGCACTATCCACGCATTTAGATCTATTATTTCGAGCCTCGCACACAGGTGCAGAAATCCTCGAGCCGGTCCTGCATGTCACTACTACGATGTTGTAACGCCACTGCTTCATTCAGGGAAGACCGAAGATATATTGAGGCAAAAACTAGTTATACGGTATTTTATAATATCGGTTATATAAAAAGTATAACAGTATAAATATGATGGGGCAGTGGCGGCACTGTTTACTCGAAGACAAGAGTGTCGCCTTCATCTTGTCAGCGTATCATCAATTACTTTTTCAGAACAGTATTCACAAAATAGAAAATGCGTTACAAAAAATATTACTTATATTTTGGGATAGTAAATATGAAATGTCTCATCGATATAACTAATCATTGTAAAATGATAAAATGGCTGAAAAGAGACACTATCAAATAAAAGAACACGGCAATGTTGCTGTTATGCGTTTTCGCTTCTTTCGAAGTGACAGTCGGTGGAACGGTTGGTTTTTTATTTTGAAATATTGTAATATTGTTTCACAATATGTATTTCATACCTAATAGAAATATATAATAAAACATAAACTCATACCAAACTGTCAGTGACTCCCACTGTACTGATATAATTTACCATTTCATATATACATGAACAATCTACGATGATGAAAGTTATGTAGGGTGAAAGATAATAATATTATGAATTATGACTGACAGCCAGTACAAATATGAATCTTAATATTATTTGAGAATTTTATATAGCGTATATGTGTTCCTGAATTTTTTATTTATGATCCGAGAAGAAGCTACAGAATAAGACTAAGCAGGTACTCCATTAGTTAAGCTTCTGAACGCTGTAGATACAATGGGCATAGTAGAAGAAATTTGTGTGATAACAAATTACTTATTGAAATTAATTCTCGGTGAAACAATAGGCCATATCGATATTCTTTAGCTAACCACCAAACACGAGTATTGTTATTTGTCGCCTTTAAATAAAATAAAAAAAACTTATACGCATGGTGCTTCAATTTACTTCAAGATATAACAAATGAAATAACCGATACGTGAATTATGTTTTCACGCATATAAGTTACAACGTTGGTGCAAAGAATTTGTATGTGTATTTGATAGTGCAGACTCTCTCGGATCTGTTTTGGCGTGTTCTTACCTTTATGCCAGATCTGCCAGGTTGTTTCAGTAAAATGTTCTCCGGCTTCATATCACAATGAATAATGTTCAACTTGGAAAGAGTATCTAGACACTGCAACAAGCTGTGTGAAAACTTCCTAACCAGCTGCAGGCTAAACCCCAGAAACTTGTTTTTCTTGATCAACTCGTACAGATTGATCGAGAGGAGTTCAAACGTGATACACATGTGATCTCTAAATGTGAAACTGTCCAGCATGTGAATGACGTTCATCGTGTTATCTTTGTCCTTTCTGCGGAGATGATCCAGGATTCTGACCTCTTCCCTGGCCTGGCGATAGAACCTCTTTTGGTTCCTCACCATTTTTAGGGCGACGTGCTCACGGGTCTTATGGTCAAACGCCTTGAAGACCTGGCCGAAGCTGCCCTTGCCTATCACTTTCAGTATTTCGTACCTATAGTCTATGTGGTCGTGCAGTGTATGAATGTACGACCCGTGCTCGTCGTCGTAAAAGGTGGACGCGCTCGCAGCCAAACAACCAGGTCTCTTTTTGGCGTTCACCCCGAAGAAATATATTTCTGGATAGTGCCATACCTCCCTCTGCTCGTTCTCAGTCAGTTTATGTTTGTAAAACGCGAGAATGGTCCTCGGGGACTGGGGCTGCACCCTGTGGGGCTCCGTCCTCTCGTCACCCGCGACGGCCGGAGGACTGTGGGCCCCTTTCAGAGGGGGCAAAGGCGCCGGCTCCCTCGCGTAGGGGGGTTCACAAGGCTTCGATTGAGGCATTATTCCTACGTTAACCGCACACCTCGACACGGTAGCGGTCCGTTTAAAGACGGACCGTCTCACTCACATAATTTTCGACGCGGGGATGCGCGACATTCTAAGCGAAATCTCCATTCGATTTCGACGGCAGAGTCCATTCGCTCGTACACATAAACGAGAGACACGACCGACATACGTCAATCTGCACGTTCGAGGGCTATTTTCACACAAGCACTGAACATATTCTAACACATTTCACCTGGCAACGAGGCGACGGTCGCCCTTTTCACATCCGCCCGAACGTCTCGCAGAAGCAAACAAAGAATAACTGATGGATTCGACCACAGAGAAAATAGAAACTGGTCGAGAGTCATTGAACCATTTTAGTTTGCGATACATGTGAGAGAGAGCGAGAAGTGTGAATTGTCAGGGCTTCACATATCTACCGCTAGAGCGCGACACGTCGGTAATAGCATTGACTACTCAGCTGTTGAATAAGAATCTGAAGCAAGTCCTTCATCAATAATCTCTTCGTACATGTGAAAAAAAAGTCAATTTTTTTGATAAGTCGACTTTATTTGAAGATTAACATACTATATCATACAATTAATCATTTAAAACGATATAAAAACGCTTTGCCAGTTTATGGGTAAAACAGATTTTAATTTTACCATCAGATAAATCAAGCTTTATTGTCTATGGTAGAAAATTAGTTTGAATCTATTGTAACAGCATTCAATTTTAAAAATATAGGATGCTTTACAAGATTTATATTGTTTTCTAAATCAAATAAACATTGAGAAATAATTAGTACAAACACTTTAAATATAACAGCAAAGTGGTTCTTCCAACCATTAAAAAATACTTGACATTTAGTCACTACCAGTGTTTAGTGGTTATGATTTGATTATATTATAATATTATGTATAATAATTAATCTTTAGTTAAGTAATTAAAAAATAAATACATTATAATATGAATAGAAATATGTTTTAACTTTATTTACAAAATTCGTTTTGGCATAAACTTAATCATACGAGTGAGTAAGAATTGTGTGCAGGCAAAAACACAATAAAATAATTTGACGATAAGTATTTCAGTAAATGCTTTTTAATGCATATATTATGAAATGTGACGATTTTTTTTAAAAGTAAGAATGAAATTTAATAATTTATATAGCCGAAGTTTTACAATATTTGATGTAAAAAGGCAACGTAAATTAGTTATCGGTGATATACACAGAATTTTAAAAAATATAAATTGATTTGAAGATTTTGATTTGCTTGTCATCCATGTAATCAAAATAAAAAAAATCATTGCATTTTAAGCCTTTACTTTTTCTATATTTTCCATCCATATAACTTATTACATACGTGAAATTAGTAAAAAACTACTATATCAAGTGTAATTGGCGAAAAAAAGTCGATAAGTGTATTAAAATTAACGGTTAAATGCAGATTTCAGGCACATTAAGTCATGGTTTCACTATAATTCAAAATGTCACACTTTGTTATGAAATTAACTAATATAAAATGTATTTAAAAAATAAACGATTTGTATTATCCAAATAATAGTAAAAAGTAATCTTCGAAATCGCATTGATGTGATAATAATGTTCAAAAATGTCTACTCTGGCGGTTGTTACATGAACTAACCACTCCTGTCACCATCCTGTCACGATTCATGAACTTGGCAGGCGGGCGTGAATTGTCGTCTGTCAAAGTAAAATGATTATTTCATGTAATTTTTGAACATCGTTCGTCGTTCTCGATGAAAGACAGTTGAGTGTTTATCGGTGATCGTTTCGTGCGTGAAGTAATTAATGGCTCACTCCTATCAGTTCTAAATACATCAATAAACTATTGAGGTACGTAAGTATTAGAATAATTGTTAATGTACTATGCAATTATTTTCAAATACAAATTAATATCGTATTTGTAATATTTGTACTTGGCAGTGTATGTGATTACGTTTCAAGGATTTGTAGACTTGGCTCGGTTACGGTGCAATGTTTTGTTTTAAAAACGTTTCAATCTTGTGGGAATTCGCCGATATTGGTTTTTTGACAACCAGAGATGTCATATTACTTGCGCCGCTGTACAGGATTGACCCCAAAGGTTAAAATGTTGCTCTTCCGTTTCATTGTTTTACGAATTGACATGATTCACTCGATTAAAGCAGAACTAAACTCAAGGGAAAATGGTTTAAAACCATTTTTCACAACGAATTTGTAATTGACAATTTAATCTAAAGTTCTCTTTGTGCAACCTACTACATTGATGCCTTCAATTTATTACTTACACCATAAATAGTATATTTTATACCTCAATAGGGCATATGTTTATTATTTTATAATAAATAATAAACAATTCATCAAATTGAACTTACATATTTATTCTACATTGTGTAAATTTGACATTTGACGTTTTACCTATAAAATGCCGGTATTTTCTATTTTATCATAAACTGACTTGAAGAATTACGAAATTATTTGCTTAAAGAATAGTTCAGTTTTTTCTTTTGCACTTTTTAGTCAATAGAATGACGTATCGTAGATTCGTAGCAAATATTTATGTGCAGCGATGCAGTATCAGATTTGGGGTAGGTGAGTTAACACGCTGACGTACATTGGAGCTTCGAACAGTCGTAGTATAAACATTTGTTTTGATTTTAAGATATTTTTCGTTAATGAGATGTATATTTTTTTAATGAACGTTAGTGCTTATAACAATTGACTTTTATTCGTCTTACTTTAATTTTGTATTATAATATAAGCATTACAGATTAAATGTATCTAGTCTATAATGAAAAATAAATCAATTAACTGCTCAAATTTAATTTAATGCTATTGTCAATTGTCAAAACTAGTTTTTTTAGTTGTACAAAAGTACTTGTCGGAAGATAGCTTTCTAATGTTTGATAGTCCGGTAACTCTCCAAATTTTATTTATGTGTGCAAAAACCAGTGACTTGTTGCTATTATGATTTCTAATTTTTAAAGCCAATAAGCCAAACTACCACGAGAGTATTTTTGATACCTAGAATAATTTCTGTCACAAAACGTAAATAATCCATGGTAAGTATGTGTACAATATGAGATTGTAAAGAGATACCTTACGCGTCGTTTTATATTAAAAACATGAACTAATTATGTGGTGATAAGTAAAGTACGTGGTGATATCAATTATAAATTTGAAAAAAATAATCAAATGCTTGTAAAATCATCCATCGTTTGTTTTTTCCAAATCAAATTGCTAAACGAATTTTTCACTTAATACGCCTTAAAATGTATACCCCAAGTTTTTTTCGGTATCCTACTTCAGAATTTCAATTGTCACTTCATACATGTTTGAATTCTTATTTTATGAAATTTTATATTTTACCTAAATTTTCTTGAACATTTAATAATTATTATTTTTACTCACTTGCTCAACCTCTATCTCTATTCGAAGAGAATTAGGATGGAAAGATATGCGTAACAACACTAGTGGTTAGTTCTCCAGTCCTGTTATATTTCGCGATATACTACTGTTTTTGGATCGGGTGGAGTAACACATTTTATTTGAAAAAAAATACATTAATAGTAGGGTATCCAATCCCGGAACCTTTCCAATCCCGGGATTTCGGGATTGATTTATATTGAATCCCGGGATCCCGGGATTGAGATTTTCTCACCGAGGAAATTGAAATCTTGAATTTGCCAATTTCGTGTAAATTTACGGAATTTCCTCAAAATTTCTCAATCCCGAAATCCCGGGATCGCGGCCATCTCAATCCCGGAATTTCGGGATCAGAAAGTTGAACGGGATCCCGGGATTGGATGTCCTAATTAATAGTTTAAAAAATATATTTATGATATTGTCCGTACTGGGATTCGAACTCGTGGACATCGCAATCGAAACCATCGACGCTGACCAGGCTCGGAATTGTTATTATGTTTGTACATTTGTATGTTATTGAACCGATTAAATGCGTCGTTTTTGTATAGATAAAAATGTAATTTACACAAATACACAATATAGGAAGTGACAAAAAATTGTGATGTTCCGATAAACCAAATAACGTATCTTTTTGCCATTCAGAAGTAGCGTGTTATTGACTGATGTGAAATGCTAATGTCCGTTTCGATATCACACAAATTAATGTGTACGTATAATACATACGTCCAGACAATAATGACATGTCATGATGAACTCTCCGGCCTCGACCCTAAAAGGGGACAGCACTGGCACAAAGAAGACTGGAATTACTGTGGAAGAAAATTTTATATCGACAGACGAATGAAACCGCTGTGTTATTTAAATTTAAGTAAAATTGATTTAATCACGCAACCGGCCCTCGATTTGATTACATGTGAAAACTGTCTTACACCATTAGGTATTTTTGTTTTACTTGAGCAAAAAATAATTTTGTCAATCTATAAATTTATGTGTAGGAGGAAAAGTCGTTAGCCAAATAGTCGAATGTAATAATTATATTCAAGACCCACTTATTCAAAGTCATTTCCAAATAATAATTTAAAAAATACTGTTATAAAACATTTTGCAAAAATATGTAGTTAGGTTTATTAAAAAAAGTAATGAATTGAAAGTAGAACTTTCAGTTCAGGTGACCAAAAATGAAAAATTAAAGTGGCTTGCGAGAATGAAAATGAACTAATAATTATTACTTACTCATCGGACGTAATTGTGTGGAAATTCATTTTGAGCCTAAGAATTATGTGTTGATTTGACTGCCCTGAGTAATAATTGTAAATTATACATTTTTTTTTACAATCACGCTCGATTATTTTAAGATTTAAGACAGACAATTGTACGTATTCGTTAGATTTGAAAAATTTGCATCAACAATTTTGTGTTAATGTGCTTATTCTGGAAGATGCGTGTAATTATGTTAAGAATATTGATTGACACATATTTCAATGTCTGTTGACTTAATATATTCATGCATATAAATTAAAGAGTGTTTTCGAGTAACAACTTTCGATAAAATTCTGACCAGCATTCAACATTTGTTTATTAATCAGTGAATTTTAAGAGATAGCTTTAAGTCTTTATAATACCACGTCAAATAGGTAGTTTGAAAGTTACTGTGATAATGTCGAATTTAACTCGACCATTCCTTGAAATATTAAAGTTATCACTATGGATCAGTTGTGTATAATGTTTGTTGTTTCCAGCGGTGGGCTGGTAATATGTTAACAAGGGGCTCGGTAAATCTCAGCCATAATCTCCTCATACCATGGATGATGCATATGACGTGACTCGCTGGCTTTCTGCGGCCAGTTGGTTGTCTTAGCAACAAACTCTTCTGTTTCGTATTACAATTTAAAAGATATTGCAGTTAGGTGCTGATTTTATCTTAAATGAATGATTTTCATAATTTAACCAGGGGCTCGCCGGCCACGCCGAATTTTAACAAGGGGCTCGTGCGAACCCCCCGAGCCCTCTTCCAGCCCACCCCTGGATGTTTCCCAATAAATAAATGATATTTAGTTACGGATTTCGAAGAAAAAGAGTCCCTGACATGCGATATCCAATTCATTGATTCCTCATGGGAGGCTGCCTCGCCCCTAATCAAACCTCAGGGGTATTTAGTTTTTATAATATAATTAGACTGGCACTATTATGCCGTACCTTGTATCATGGCATAACCCAGCCCAAATGTAATATTGAAAAATTGATTCTAAATTGATATACATACTCCATGCAAACATCTGCTTAGTAATTTAATTTAACATGAATATTTTTTTCTGTTCTGAATAAGTATAAACTTCAATGTGACAGATATATTTTAAAAATGGAATAAGGATCATATATCAATAATATGTCTTAAAACATTTTTATATTTTTTATTCAGATTGACAATATATAATCGCTTGGAAGCTTACAGTACTAGTTATGAGTAAGTTTACTTTTTGTACTATAAAAGGGATTGTCTTCCGTGATCAAAATGAAAAAACAGACCGCGAAACAGACCGATCGACAACTAAAAAAAATATCGTCATTCCTTTTCATTAACATTGCCCATATTCTTTTCGGCGTAATCATTAAGTATTTTTTTTTGTTTGATAATTGACAAAACGATTTCGATTTTTTACGAGACCGCTCACTCAGCCAATTATATTAACCGGCGCACAGGTTCCAATTCGAGCCCTGATTATTAATCTCGATTTTTTACCAATCGCGTGACAAAATTATATATCTGAAAATAGATGCTTATTATTAATTCAACGATTTTTTTTTATAAGATAACCAAATCTTACCTAATTTTAGATTTGGCAATGATGCTGATGAACATTTATCCAAAGAAGACATGCGAGAAAATTAATTTATATCGTTGTTATATAGTTATCACACGTTCGTCGTCATTGCATATTATTCTCCCTAAATTGAAAAGTTATTTTTAATAATAATTCTATCACGAATGTTAGAAGTAAGTACCTACAGTTTTTATCCTTTTGTTTTTATAGTAACTACAATATTTCTTCGCTATACTGGCAGAAGGCGTTTAGACAAAGACCGGCTGTTATAAGTTATAAGTGCTGACAGAATCGTATCACGCTGTATCTTATAAAAAAACAAGTTCAATCATAATCCGTGTTTTTTTAAAAATATAATTTGAACATTCTATACATACGTCAAGTGAATTCTGTTAAAATTTATTGTTGACAAAACATAAATAAATTAACGCTTTAAAATATCTGGATCGAATTTTTTAATCATTATCGAACTTCATGAAGTGTTTGAAATGATAAATTATAGATGGTACGATGTAGTGCATAAATAGAGACGTTACAATTTCATGATAATCGAAAATGACGATTATTTAAATTTAAATGACGAAACAAAGTTTTTCGATCACTTTTAGGGTGTTCACTGTCAATACTTGGTGGAAAGGCATTATATTAAGAAAAACGCAATATTCCTTTGTACTTATTTCCACTTTTATTTACCAATATCAGGACCGGTTTTGCTCATAGCGATCATTATCAAGTGATGATAAATACAATTTAACAGTGTTATCTGTACAAAACAAATTGAAATATAACATAAAGAATTTGTTATGAAGGTTTTTTGACGTATCGTCTACTGCCAGTGTACCTACGAATTATTTTTTTAATATATAATTGAAAATAGAAATAAGTATGTAATATTATCATCATTCATTTTTATGAACAAAAATAATAATTTTAGTGTACAGTATTTTTAACAGTAAAAATTGAATTCGCTACGAAAAAAATGCTACTTTTTAATATTTTGTTGTTTTTTGTTTGTCGATTTTAAAATGCCAGCTTTGTCATGATTTCTCACTTCATTGTTTTGTTGTGTAGCCACTTAAGTGCACATTGTGTTATTCAAATTAATGTGTTGTTATCACTATAGGTATACGTGTTGTACCTTTGTATGACATAGTACCGTCTAATGGTTAAAATACTTACTGCGATTTATTTCATTGTCTCATTGGGGTTAAATGACAACTAGTTTGTAGTTGTATAAGCGATCACTGTCATTAAGTTCATTAATGATTATGATTAAATAAAATTAATAAATAATATAAGAGCTTCAAAAACTGGCATCTGTCGATGAAACCCATTTACTACCGCAGAATGAAGAATTACATTTATTATTTACCCTTTTTAATATAACGACGTTTAATGGTGTAATAATGTATATCGACTTTGGAAAGGAAAAAGGACGTAACCCACAGTTTTTCAAAAAATATTTTTTCGATAATCACAATGTATACAGCTTCATACACGTTCTATCAAAAGGATGTAAGCTGAAACTGCCTAGTTAGTTTCTAAATTTAGCTTTTATGTTTGATAAAAAAAGGTTCTCTCAAAATTGCTATCGGGAAAAATACTTAGAAAAAGGTTTTTTTACAAAAAATTTTCAATCAATATTAGATAAAATCAATTAAAACCCAGTTTATCAGTAACCATGTACTACAAGGTCGTGTATTTTTCATAATTTGCCTTTGGCCGAAGATCATTTAAAAATGTTTTTCGTGTCTCCTGTAAAATTTGGTATGTGTGGTTTACGTAATTTTTCCTTTCCACAGTCGATATAGTCAGCATAAATATGGGTAAGATAAAATTAGCACTTATGCCAAGATTTTTGATCACCCATCAAATGTATATAGTATTGTTTTACCTTCTTGTTTCAAATTTTTGTGACGTTATATTTTATCATTCCGTCAATTTCTCTCGTTACTAATCAATACATTTTTTTACCCCCTATCTAATTTGGTTGTGGAGTTGTAATTTATATGCGGAATGCCCCTATAGAAAGCAACTTTTTTTGGTGTTTTTTTTTTGTTAATCTCATTTATGTCATTACGATCACGGAATTGTGATTTATAATATATTATATTGTTAAGTGTGTCATTTCTGCATCAAGCCCTTCGCCCACTTAGTTACGTAGGTATTGTGTGATTCATCGGTGCCTATCGGTGCTGGTCTCTTGGTGACTGGGTCGGCGTACAGTACAGTAACCAGGGATAGGGCTGTCGCGGCCAGAAATTCAATGGGCATTAATATAGTATATAAATAATTAAGGTTTCTCCTAAGCTAGCCGGTGCTGATAAAATCACCTGTGAAATATCTTTTGATTGAGTATATTATATAAATCTCACTTTTATATTAGGCATTAGTTATTCATAAAAGAATGAATCCATTCGACATAGCCTCAGTAGTGAAAGAGAGCGATCGTTTTTCTCTATGGAAATATTAATTCTCGCGAATCATTTACTTACATTCCTACTCTTAACAGTTCATTACAAGGTAGAGTGTGACGACAATAGATAAGCGCAAAATCTAATAAGAATTGATTCCGCAAATCATTTTCCCTCTATTTTGCTTGTGAATTGCAGACAGAATGAGACAACAAATTATTCGAAGAAAAGATTATAAACCTAAGTGTCTTCAATATATTTACAAACCTTACCTGTCATTGAGGAGATGTAATGGTAAACTATTAAAAATAATCAAAAATACATCAATGACCAGCATTTTCAAACAAACCTTCCGTAAAGAGTAATGTATATATTAGGTTCTTACATTTTCAAAGTTGAATAGAACCGAAGAATAAAATTGAAAATGACTCGTAAAGTGTTCACCTCTTTTCGTTTCCGTGTTACCAAACTATCGTAAAATACACGTTTTTTCGCGTATTATAGCGAAAAGCCTGAGACCATTAAATCTAGTTTCATAAATGTGGAAATTATTCATATAGCCGTTCTGGCAACCCTAATGGGAGTCTACTCAGCTTCAAGGTAGATTACTATGTACCCGCATATCGACTCTTTGTTCATAAAAGAGATTGTAGGGACGAGGGGACAGAATTATAAATGACTAGCGGTCCTATGCGGAATTAATCCCCTACTTGATAACTATCATGAATCTGAAGTGAATATTATCCCAGGATCCATTGTGAGCAGAGGGAATTGTCTGTCTGATACGGCATTCCAAGAGTTTTGGATTCTGAAATACAGTAGATATTACTAACCCAAACTGATGTCCTTGATTTGGCTCGTTATAATGCCAACAAAATTTCTACACTTTCAAAATCATTAGTATCGATTTTATGATTATTGTTGTTATATAATTTAACCAGGTTTTTTTGATGAAATATTTCCAGATGCTTATTCCTCGATATACAATAGTATTGTTATATGTGTACAGTTTTGATACTAGGAATGCTTGTAATTCTATCATTTATGCTCGGTAGTGAGATTTGTTGATTTATGCTTTTGATTATTAATAACTGTCACTAGCCTTTGTGGAGTGGGATTTCATACTACCCGTTTCTACATTACGAACCAAAATGAGTTATTTTTACTTTATTTGTATGGATCCAAATATATATATATATGTATATTTGTGACCCCGAAAAAGGAAAATATAGAAAACAATTCACTTATTTTCAGTCCATTTCTAACACTGCTGTTAATTTCTTCCACTCTCAGAAAAGGGAGATTGAACGACTTTCTTCAAACCAGTATGTAATCGTTAAATACATTCTGTTGACATCGGTTGTAGTTACGCAATATAGGGAGTGTATGTATTTAGAAAAAAAATAATACATTCATAGATATTTTTTCTCGACTCGGAATATTTCTATACTTTTTACTATACATATCTGGAGTTTTATGGCGCAAGCTGATATTTCAGTTCCACGTTAGTTTACAGGAGAATAATTATTACCCTTGACATTTAGAAAAATATTAATTCTGTGAAATGGATAAATAAAATGTACCATACCGATTTTCGCAACCATAAACTGAGAAATATCTTTATAAATTGTGAGAATACACACACCATATATGAAAAAACTGACATATTATTATCAGCTTGTGCTATTCGTCGCCCGCTGTGGTCTAGTTGGTTAGAGCTTGCTCTACTGACCAGGCGGGTCTGGGTTCGATTCTCGTCGATGTCAATTTTTTTTTCAATTTGTGGTTGTGATTTTACCTCGAGTTGATCTCGAGTGACTTACAATAAATTCTCATCGAGCTTTTCTCGTAAGATCCTTTAACTTAAAAAATATTTGGCGCATTGGTATTAGCTGTTGTGTTAAATATATTTTTGAAATTTAAATATAAGAAATAATTAAATTAAAATCACGCCACAAATATTATCTAAAAAAAACAGTAAATCATTCATTACTAATTGTGTACCGAGAAAAAATGCAGACTATTTTTTTATCGCATGATTATGGCATTAATCAATTATATTTAAATACAATATATTATTTAGTGATAAATGTATGTGTAAACCTTATCAAAATAATCGCCTGATCATTTGAAATATCGCTAGTACATCTTGATATCACAAACCGGCTTACTTCAATTTTCAACTTGACTCGTTTCTGTTGGTTTAGTTAAGTATGCACTTATTCGTTTAATTTTAAACTTTGACTCTTGTAAGCAGGAATACATTGGATTACAAAGAATACACGTGAAGTGTGTGGAAATAATGAATACGGAAAAAACAATGTACAGTGCTGGCCAATTGATTCTTAATACCGCGAAAAATATATGTATTTCATTTATAAATCAATATTATTTCAGTTTTAAGTGAAATATTTACATTTTTATTTTATAAACCACATGCTTAGATGCCAATAGATCATTCATAAAGAATAAAATAAAAAAGGAGACCCCTAACAGTGGAGATATAAATTTGAATAGAGACCGATAGGTAATCGGAGCGTTTCACGCCTCACTGAGCTTTAATTGTTTTATGACTGTAACAAAATATAATGCATTTCGAACCAAGCTTTCTTTTGTCAGTATGATTAATAGGGTGTTAATGGACCTTATAAAAATATTTTCAGATAAATAATACACATGGAATATTTTTTCAAATATTCAATATTTTGTAGAATCTCCCTTATTCTTTATAACCTCTAGAATTCGTTTAGGCATGAAATCGTATATTTCTTTACAATTTAAAATACCAATTACATTGTATCACACATATTGAACCACTTTGATTATCTCCGGAGCCGTTTTAAACGGGTGTTTGTCGAGCTTCCGCTTCATAATAGACCATAGATTTTCTATTGGATTTTAATCCAGGCTATTCGCTGGCCAGGGAAGTGATGTAATTCCAGTTGTTTCATTGTAATCTGAAGCCTAATGATTGAGTTAATTGATTTGTATAAAAAAATATTTAGAGAAATATGAATTGGACTCGCTCTGTGGCACGGCGCAGAATCGTCCTGAAATATCGGGTCACTGAACACCCCCGTCATCTCCTCAAAAATCGGTAATAATTCGTCAATAGTTACCGATTTATATTTTATGCTATTCATCATTCCATTGACAATCACGAAATCACCTACCCCATTGTTCGCCATGCACCCCCATACTATTACAAAGGGTGGATGCTCGACAGTCCGCCAAATGCATTTACGACTATTTTGTTTACCACTCTTTCGGCGCTTCACAACGGCCTTTTTCGATAGTGAAGCCTCGAACATTGACTCATCTGAGAAGATGGCATGTCTCTTATTATCCACGGTCCACGATCTGTGGGCTAACGCCCAATCCGTACGTATTTTCTTCATAGCCGCCGTCAGAAGTGGCTTTCTGAGAGCGCTTCGGCTATTGAAACCCATCTCCACAAGCCTCATACGAATGGTCCGTTTCAAAATGGTTGCCGAAGATGATTGGCTCAGCTCTTCTTGAATTTTTCATGACATTAAAAATCGATTATTCGTAATAATTGATTTTATTTCTCTATAATCTCACACAGTCGTGAATTGTTGCCGTCCTCCTCTTTGATTGCGCTCAATATAATCAGTTTGTCTGAATTTCTTCAAAAAAACTAATACAGCCGGAGCACTGTACCCTAAACATTTTGAAATTTCATTAATGAAAATTTTTAGTTCAGCGAAAGCCAAAATTTTTGATTTCGTCGCGAGTGTCATGTGTTTTGGCTTACTTTGGTTGTACTTTCGGTCTATAGTTTTTTGTAACTGTTGTGAAAATTATCTTTATTAAGTACGAGCTATCGCATAGGAAAAACAGGGTGATATAAGAGATTTTTCTTGACGACTTAAAAAAATTTAGCATTCAAAAGTTGTTCGATTATAATTAGGGGAACTAAAGCTACAGTGGGACACTTAAAATTAAACCGGAAGTTTTTACAGTGGCTCATTTCGAAAAATCTCAGTTGTGGACTGTAGCCGCAAAACATGTATTATTTTAGAATAATAAAGAATAGTAAAAATACGACGATTGAATGTTAATCAGTTATATATGAAAAAGTTTACTATAATTGAGGAGCAAACATTCAAAAAGTGTTTTGTCACAAATTTTGAAAAATGGCGTTTTATATCAATTCTGATAGCCCATAATAAAACCTATGAATGGAAATCAAAATTAGTGTTCAAAAAGGTTTTTTTTCATATTAAAATTAAATCATAAAGTTGACACATTCATACAAACCGTCACTTTTGCAACACTTAAACCATCATTTTCCAAGCTTTGTATTTGTGTGACAAAACACTTTTTGAATGTTTGCTCCTCAATTATTGTTGGTAAGTATCGTTTTTAGTTATTTCGAAATAGCTATCAACCAATTCTTGTGGGATTAAATTCTTTTATATTTTAACCTAATTATAATGGTGTTCTAACAAGTAAACTTGAATTCAATCGATTTGTATTTTTTTCGTCTATGCCAGCGATTCTCAACCTTGGGTTCGCGTTTCGTGACCTTATAGGCGAATGATTAATCCATAACGGCTCACGTGCAGTCCTTGACCATAACATACATTATTGACACTTATTTAATCCAAAAGTTATTTTATTAAAGTATGTACACAAGGTATACAAAATACATCACTTTAAAAGCAATAGTGAAATTAGGTCATAATAATTGTTCTTTCAAAAATGACCCCCTTTTCAAAAATTTCATAAAATAATAAGCAGAGTATTTTGCGCATAGCATGCCCTCACTCTCAGATTGATTAATTCACATTTCTGTCAAAATTCAAATGAAAAAAAAATGCCGGAATATGTTGCCAAAAGAGCCACTCAAGTCAAAATTGCCGGAAACACCGGGCTTAGACTAAGTAATTTTTCAATTTTGACACCATCCACGTAAAGTATTGGAATTTCAAAATCGGCACCTTACAAGACAGTGGTTTAAAGAGAAAAAACCTTGTTGTTTGGTCGTTTTGCACTAAATTCTATTTATATTTCACAATAAACATCCCAAATTTGGTGCAAAACGATCAAAACCTCAACGTAAACCAAGCTTCTGTCTCTCCACTACCACTAACTCTCTTATAAAATTCTGATTTTGAAGTTACAACACTTAACGTAGGAGGTGTCGATTTTAAACTAAGAAAAACGAACAAATAAGTATTCAAAATGTTTGCATAATTATTGTGATATGTATTGCGAAATGCGTGAACTTGTCTATTGTTCCCCGGCGTCCTTGATAAGTGCATCGGATATTGAAATATGCAACTGTGACAGCATATTATATTATTTCGTCCTTATGGTTCACGCCATTATCTTAGTATATAGTTTATAAAAATAATTTCCTGAATAATTATTTTTTTTGACCGCTGTCGTGAGCGGAAACCGACACACGTCATTTTTTTTTCCAAGCGCAACAGTTTTCCATTAATTATTTATTTATATTACTTATTTACCATGAGTATGATACAAATGTTATTTGATTTGTTTTAATGATAAATAAAAAATGTATATATCATTAACCGTTTCGTACGGAGTAGAATTATTTCACATTATTTTTTACATACAAATACGATTATTTATTTAAGTTGTCCCTAATGTATGTTTACTAACGTTTTTTAATAGAATAATACACAAAATAAAAATATATGAAACTTTTATTGATAAAATGCATTAAAAATATATCATAATTAAAATACACGGTTTAAGGATTTTAAAAAATAGTAAAATTATTTTAACTGTAAGGTGTTTGTTTATTATTAATATAAAAATATCATATTATTTTAAAGGTTTAAAATATGCATGTGTGGCCCATCAGAGACATGCATTATTTTATTTGACCCAACAAGTGATTTCAGTTGGGCATCCCTGCTGGAGACTATATTGAATTGAGTGTATTGTAAGCCGCCTCATTACACCCATTTTACTGTTTTTTGCACAATTTTTAAAATTTTATCGGATAAGTATTTAAATTGATTGTTTAAAAACGAATTAGAATAAAAATGATAATGCCATTTAAAGCAGCCTTAAATACACACGGATTTACACCTTAACTACAAAATCTTCAATTGTCTATCATAAAGCCCAGGCAAAAGTTATGACATGTTTTAAAGAAAATGTTAATTTTTTCAACTTTTGTACATCATCCTAGATGGAGTATTTTCGTTGATGAGTTGATCCAAGTAATGAAAATATCATATGACATAATCGTAAATACATATATTAATTAAAATAAGATTATCAGCCGCTGTGTAATTCCTCATGATCAATTCACGATCTTCATTGTTCCAGCGACTGTTAATTCCCCATTGTGGTCGTTTCGTGTCTTTTATGTTGGCACTGGAATCGTGTCTTTTGTCCAGCGATCTTTCTTTCGATGTGTCCAACCATAGCCCCCCTATATTTATGGATGTAGGTGGAATGGTCCAACCCATTTAAGCATCACATCACGTCTCGCACACGCCTTTGCTTCCGTTATAATTGCTTCACTTTCGGGCGATGCACGTTATGCTAATCCAACGCGATTTACTAACAAGTGTGCAATATCTTAACATTATTATGAATGTTTCTTTGATCAATCATACGAAAAAAAAATTCTATACATTCCGGTACTCGTAATATTAGCATTTCATCAGTGTATAAGTAGCGTCAATACATCTAGAATTGATCGTAACTATATACAACATGTACGTCTACATGGTCGTAAATGTACTTTAGACTGGCATATATATTGAGAAAATTTCCAGTATCCAATGATAAATCGAGTCTTTTTGCCGTTTTTTTTTTTCAATATTTGTTTATATAAAAAGTAGATAAACATGTTTATTTCACTTTTAAATTGAGTCTAAATTATTCAGCGATAGAAAATAATATCGTTATCATTACTCGGACTCCTTGAATTATGAAGGCCGTCATAATGCTCTTTTAGCACGATGTGATATCGTGTCGTATGCGCAATTTTCGGTGTCAAAACATATTTTTTCATCCCGTTTGCGAGGCTCGCAATGCCCTTCAGTCGTCGCCTGCTTGTAGCACTGTAATTTCAATAATAATCGAGTCCTTCAGATTCAAGTTCGTATATTTCCATAACTACTTTATCAATGCTAGGGTTTTTTTTAATGGACACAACATGTTTGTTATAGGCTTGTATTTTTCTGGTCATAATTTATCTTACGTTGGTCAGAATTTATATTAAATGGTCATAATATATCGGTCAGTGTAAATAGTCATAATTTAAATGAAATTTTTAAAAAAAACCTAACCTAACCAAAATGGTTATAAAATATTCTGACCGTATAATATTTTATTCTGACCTCAAATTGATTTGAATTCTGACCATTTAATTTGTTCCCTTTGTTATATTCATGAAACACCCACAATAGTTTACTCAGTTTACTGTATATTATATATATTTTTTTAGTTTTATCCATGTCCGCCCCCAATGTGGAGCATATGGTCTCCTGGTGGAGGTATCTCAACAGAAGTTTTTTATGAGAACTGTTTGTCAATCAGTCGCTCAGTCTATGTTTTCCAAATAGAGTAGTAGAGATAGGACAAGGCTATGACAGGACTAGTAGGTAACTAATCCCTCTCGCTACGCCTAGTTATTTAAGGATCGGACGGATGAAAAGGATTTTTTAGATATCACAGTCACCCATGCCTTCGAACAGAAATCGATATAATCGATCGCATAAATGCTGTTCGTACTGAGACTCGAACCCGTGAGATACGGCACGGAAGGCACAAAGCTAAACCGCTGCGACACAGAACTCAACAATTTCATAAAAAATATTGAAACCAAATATCGTAAATTACAAATTGACTACTCCGGATTGGCTTGCTTAAATGCAGGGCAGGTAAACCTTTAAATATTAGATTTTTTAAATTTAGTACATTGAATGCCTCAAATTAATGAAACCACACATTTTAACATGTTACTTACTGATAGCTGTTACACTAGAATTTTTTTAAATACCTTTGTACCACGTTTTATAGATTTCACGTTACACGATGTTTGTATTGGACTAAAATATGTAGTATTATGTCATAATAATTAATAATACTTTTTTATGACTCTGTTTACCAAAGACCATCGTCATATTTTATTCATATGACGTATATTTGAAACATAGATCGTTGATGCATTTTTTTGTGTCACTATATATTATCATGCTAATAAATTGTAATTTATTCAAAAATTGATGATAATTTTATTGATTCACTTACTATGCTTCAATCCAATCGGCAATCATTTTCATCAGACCGATCATCGATCAATGGATCTTCTTAGTGAGTCATTCAATTTATCACCGTGATTTATTATCTGATTATCTTTTACACTTCTTCACATATCTTTCTTAAGAATAAATATATGTAATATATTTATTATGAAAACAAGGTTATTGTTATAGTTTTATTATGTATTTTAACAAGCGTGTATTTTTATTGCTAAATAAACGATTGATTAATTTCTGGAAGCAGATTTGATATAACGCTTATGTAGATTTTATGTAATCGAAGCATCGTGAATCAATTCATTTCTAAGAGATCCCCTTCTATGAATCAATCAGGTACTGGGCTAGGTGGGCTAAGCCCGACCTGCATTTTCACTCAAAACTTTAGATGGCTGAATAAAAATGAACAGCAATTCGGCTGCTGAACAAAATAAATACATTTATAAGCGTAACTAACCTTTCCCAAATGAATACAATATCTTTGTTTTGATTTTCCTCTGTCAATATAAGACAATGCTTTGTCTACCTACAATAATATTCTCGATTGTGTTTTGTATTACAATTTTAAACTGAGCCAGAATAAAAAAAAACAATAACCCTATAAACACTTCATAGAGAACAGGTAACGTGACGCCAGTCTGGCAACACCTACGTATTAACGAGCCAGGGGCTGGAAAGATCTAGCCCGTGTTTTTTCTCTTACACTGGGGCGCAATCTAGCACGATTAGATTTTGTTGTATTTGTATGTACGGAAACGTCATCAAACTCACACGATTGTGCGTCAAATTATCTAACTTCTGTCATTCGTTGGGGGATAAATTGAATTTGCCCATGACCACCCATACATTCAAACACAAATACAAATATCGTTGTATTGTATGAAAGTGACAGATATTGACTTTCAGTGACAGCTCTGTATTGCTTTTTGTACTTAAGAGACGAATTTAAGGTTATTATTTTATTATTTCTTACTTACATTAGCATTGATTTTTTTTATATGGTAATTTATGCTTTGCAGTAGTGTCGTAATATTTGTGTATTTGCTTGTAGATTAATTAATGTATAAGGTGAAGTGGAAAAATACACAATTTCGTAAATAGTATACAATGCTAAACTTTCCTCTAGCCCACCCAAGATTTTAGTTCAGGAACCGCCACTGGCATCAATAAATCAATACAGTTAAAGTCGAGTCGCTACTTCTGGTGAGTCAATTTTCTACGGCGTTTTGTATTAATTTAAATAAATATATAATTTTAACATTATTACTATTAGTCTTCAAACCTTTGACAACGAATAAATCACTGTTTGTACTATTATAATTCCACATAATGTATTATAGATCAGTACCGGTTCCGCTCATCGCTACGATTATCAACACATAAATTATAAAACGTTACAGTATTTGTTTGTACCAAATTAAGTTGGAACTAAGAACAAGGCGTAACAAACAATCGGTAAAAGAAATATGAAAGAATTTATAAATAATTGTACAATCTACATATAAATGAATGACAATAATTTTTTTAAACTTTTTGTAATCCCGGGATTTAGGGATTTACAATTTTTCCAATCCCGGGATTAAACATTCTTCACAAAATCGTGGAAAAATTCGGGATTCCGTATTGTAGGTCGCTGGCAGATTTCATTTTTTATTGCTCACTACCCGATTTCAAAAACCCAGAAATTAACGGAATTTCCAAAAATACAAAAAAATGGGACCTTTTTTTTTTAGCTCGCGTGGATTTCACAAAATTTGCCTAGTTGCCTGTTTCCAAAAACTTTTCGAGAATTTTGCATTTCTTTTCTTCAATCCCGAAATCCAGGGAAAAGTAATTATGAAGTAATCATTTTTTTTTTGATTTCGGGACCCGGGATTGGAGGCCCTATTTGGGACGCATTAATAGATAATGTGCAATTGTACAAAAAAGTGTTTTGTAAATATTTTTTTCATTAAATGCCTTTACGCCAAGAATTAGCAATGAACACCTTAAAATTGAATTTTCATCTTTCTTTAGTACTTATGCATTGAAAATAAAATCAGGCCGTTTTAATCAGCCACTGGTTATAACAAATTATCAAAATATAAAATATCAAATTTTATTTATTTTTATCGTTTTAAGGCAGTGGTTTCCAACCTTTATGTTACTGCGCCTTCCTTTGAAGAAAAAAATATCTTCGCGCCTTTATTTCACATAGTAATACGCCTCCCCAGGGAGGCGCGCCACCCAGGTTGGATATCGCTGTTTTAAGGTATATTAGATGACTGTTCGTTATTGGTTTATTTTTCCTTTATGACTCGATGACTAAAATTTGACACAATTACCAGAAAATGGTTTTCGATAACGCCAACTATCAAAGAACTGGTGCGTCATTGTTAACCTGTCTTGGAATTACTATGAATAATGCCACAGTCCTCTATTCACACGGCGCGGATTCATTTGTCGCGGTCTTTTGTTTAATTAATTGACTTAATATACATATTTCTTGACACGTCCGAGAATTCAAATTGGACAATGTTTACATTTTGGTCTTGTTTTGTTCTCGGCGACCTTGCCGATAAAGGTGCGTCCACACTCTGCCGTCACGTTTTCGACCTACCATCACCGTCCAGACCATTTAGAGAGCTTCACGTTGACATATCTGTCAAACGTGAGACATGCGAAGATAAGTGCAAACCACTGAGGCGTTCTTGCCAACATAAGTACGGTTTTTGGTTGCTTTAAAAGTTCTCGACGGAAAATAATGTAATAGGCTTATCTTAAAACATGCCGATAAGAAAATACTTGTCATATATATTACTAATATTTTTTGGTGAAGAAACAATGGAATAATGATATGAGTTCAGATTAGAATACACATATATGTGTGTATCATTTTCCACTGCAATGCTGTTACGTCATAAACAAGAAATATATCAGAGAACTAATTTGCAACATTGAGGTACCTCATTTACTTTTGATTGTTGTTTTTCGTGTAATTATCAAAATTACTGACATTATATCGCACCCCTAGTTTTACACTATTTCAAATCAAACAATGATATTTTTAGTTAATAATGCAGGAAGGTTATTTACCTTGTCAAAGACATTAGCGACTGTGAAAAGAGGTTCTAATGATATTGGTAGTTTTCGGTGCCAATAATTGGAAAAGGAATGTCTAAAAAAATGTGTATTTGTGGTCAGATAACTGTGCTAGGAAAAATAAGAATGCATATTTAATAATATGGCAAGCAATCAAAATGCGCATTTCAAAAAAGAATCACGTTTGTTTAAGACGGTATGAATCCATAAATCCTATTATTTCAGAATGTAATTCGTGACTTGTCATTGTTTAAAACTATGGGTGCAATATGTTCTCGGATCTCAATTAATATTGTATTTCAGTACAGTCGATTTAAATTCGATCCCAATACCGTATAGTACATAGCGGTAGCTCCCGCTCGGCCAAGACGGTCAGTTTTAGTGTGATATGGATCGTGGAATGAAGTACCTTCTGTACAAATTCGCTTTCGGCTGTTGTGTTGTGCATATTGAGAAGATTTTATTTTAAAACCCTTTCTAATTGGTTGAATTTCCCGTACGTTTTTGGTACTTAACAATCGTTCATTAACATTTTAAATGACAGTATTTCCGCTTTGAGTGATGCATTATGGATGTGATTTTAATTTTACGCTGGGCCGTATTGAATAAAAACGAAATTTACTCAAATTAACTAACTCTCTCGGTATTTTCGTTTATTTTCCATATATTTTAATGTCAACAGTGCTTTTAAAAAAACAGATGCGTTATATAAATAAACATTAAACACTGAGTGGAAATTGTTTATTTTGACTTTTCTGTATATTTTTTTAGTGCGCTACAAATTCTGGAATTTCTCAATAATAAATGCGCCTATTACTTGATTTCACCGCAAATTTATTCAATCACATCATTTTAAGATATTCCTGATTCCAGGCTTCCGAGATTTTTTTTCTAACATTTCACAAATATATGCATCCAAATCTTTCGTGGTACTAGTAAATAATTAATAAAAATACTATAAATTGATGAGTTTTTATATAAATTAATAATACAATTTCTCAATTAAATACGATTTTATTATTGACAGTCTTTATATATAAATGATACTCGCTAGTTTTATTTCTTATTAAGATTTTTTGTCTCTATTTGTCAGCAATTCAAAACTATTTGTTTCGTCGAATATGAAAATATAGGAGATACGTTTTATGAGAACAGTTGTCTGTTCGGACTCCGTCTAGTTGTCAGTATAACTGACCTGTAAAAAATGGAGATCTGACTTGATCGTTCATTATTTTTTCAATTAATTAAATTAACATTTGGATAGACTTAGACCCAGAGTTTAACCGCAATCTAGTCTAAGATTATAACGGGGGCTGCCTTGTATGCATCCATCATAGTTCAATTAAAGCCGTTTTAATGATTGTTTGTGTGAATATAATTATTGAAACCCTATAAATGCCACAGCTTTGGACTGAGATGGTGTGTGAACCGACAGCTTAACTGACGGTCCCATAAAATTGTTTTGTTTTGCATATCAGTTCTTCGTATGCCGTACTAGTGTTTTCTGAAATTCGCGAAAAAGTTAGTGATATAGAATTATAGAAATTGCGGATTAAAAAAAAACATATTTTATTTAGCTTAAAATCATATGTTTTTTGATACAACGTCTCTGTTTAAATAACACATTCAACGTTGGATTGGCCATTCGAGTACGTTTTTTTTGTTGTTGCATATAAATTGTTTGCGACTGTACAATTGCGTTCGTTTTCAGTGGGCGTAGGTTTTATCATCGACAAAAGCCGCTCGGTTCTTGCAAATTTTCTGTCATTTTGCCCTTATAAAGTCTTTTTTTTAGAACCCGAAATTTATCATCACTTTTATCTCCAGACTCTATTTCTGTTATAAATAAATTTAAGCACTTTCGTCGAGTGAACCTAGATATTGTAGAAATTTAAAAAAATAAATGTTATAAACTTGTATTGTTTCTACTTTTTTTATTTAATTTTTGATTTGGATATTCGAATTGCGAATTTGTTATGATATTGTAAGAATTCCGTGTAAAAATAAAATTATTCAATTATGATTTTATGATTTTATTGTTGGCGTTCTCGAGATATTACACTACATTTCGAGAAATGAAAAATAAAAAAAATGGTCTTTATTGGGAAATTCTCAAGTAGAAATACCATCATATCGCCATTAACTCGTCTATTTTTGCTGTCTTTATAGATCGATGTTCGCATCTAATAAATAAACTTGCTTCTTATCGACGTGTTTATTGTAGCAATGGGTATAATTTGGCCTCACACCACAATGTATATTGAATGTTTATATCTCAAACAAATCTCATCGATAAAACCTAGGTCAAACAAGAGTGATATTCGGCAGTTAAAATGTCCGCGAACCTTTTATTTTTTTCGATGGAACGAAGGTTAAATTCGTACACGTGAACTTAACCCTTTGTAGTCCTTAATTGAAATATGTTTTGACATTAATTCGTCTTTAATTAATTTATTATCGTATAATTATAATAAAAAACATTTTGAATGTTTCAGTATAGCAAAATTTATCTTGCGCACGATGCGTATTGGTAATATTTGGATGAAAAAAAAAATATATTATTAAAAAAATCAGTAAATAAAAAAACATTGCCAAATCTGTAATGTCGAGTCCAGCTCGACATAGGACTTCTAAGAGTTAAGAGTAAGAGTCACGGTCTACAGAGACACCTATAATTAAGAGAAAATAATAAAATGCTTATTTACAAAAAACCGTTTAATTGATAGAATTTAGGTTAATAGGATTTTAAAAAATCATCCCAGTTGGGAAAAGCATTCCTTATTATCATATAGTGATAAATTTCGTTTGTAAAAATTGAACAGTGAGCCAGTGGCGTGCTTAAGCAGGGACCTCCTATTTTTTTCATTAAAATTTTTCATTTCATCTCAACCAAAACGCACTATTTATTCAAAAAAAATATATCAAACGTTAGTAAAATCAAATACATCAATAATGATATTAAGTTTTTATTTTTTTAAATTCTCCATTCGACAGATACTATTTCAAAATTTAATAAGGTATGAATGTCCAATAAAAGCTGAAAAAACTCAATATCATTGCTAACGTTTGATATTTTTTCAAAAATAAATATTGCGTTTTGGTTGAGATACGATTTTTTAATGAAAAAAAAATAAGAGGTCCCTGCTTAAACACGCCACTGGCTCCCTGTTCATTTTTTCTTTAAATAAACTTTATTAGAAAATGATAATAAGAAATGTTTCACTCTGCTGAGATGATTTAAAAATCCTATTTAGCTATATTCAATCAATCAAACGATTTTTGTGTATAAGCATTTTAATAATATCTCTTAATTGTAGGTGTCTCTGTAGACCGTGACACTTACTTTTAGCATAATGTCAACAACCGGAGTTCGAAAAGGTATATTAATTGAGAACCAGTAATATTGTTATGAAATTATCTTTGAATTTTTCTCAAAATTTTGTTTTACTATCAGTTTTTCGTGTTATTCTAATATCTTATCTTATCAATATAAACTGGTTTATCAAATGATACGAAAGGATAATCAATATTTGTGTTGCCATCAGTAGCGTAGCAAGAGGGGTGCGGCAGGGGCGGTCTGGCGTGCGGCACATTTTTGGGGGCGGCATTTTCAAAAATATATAAAATATTTTTCGAGAAATTTTATTTATAAATAAAAAAAATTAAGCCACCTGTAGTAAAAACTCCTAGTTTATAGATAATAAATAAAAGTGATTTTAATTCAAAATTAGAGGAAATTTTGAGGGCGGCAAATTCAAGGACCGTCTCGGGTAGCAAGACCCCTCCTACACTACTGGTTGCCACGACGTTTATCTTATAAATAATTTCATCTATAGATAGGTGCATTCTGAAGGACTTACGCATCGTTCAGATTTTAATGCTGCTGACTCACTGCAGTTCAGTGTTAGTAGGTGATGAGTATAACATTTAATTTTGGAATATATCCTTTGCTTGACGCTGAACAAAGATTTTGTATCTAGCTGACAACATTTTTTATTTTAGAATTCAGATAGAAGAATAAATAATAAATATTAAATTGATAACTTTATTAAACCATTTATGTGTTATGTATGAGTGACGTGTTTTGCTCATTAGAGAAACATTAAATTGAGGAGATCGTAATTTTTTTTTTGTATGTATTGATTATAATTACTTGAATAGCGCGAATAAAACGCGATCGTTTATATCGACCATTATAAGTTGTCCGGGTAGAGAGGGTGCTAGTGTCACACTATCCAATGCTTATCATACTACTTTACCTGTCATGACAGCTACACGCCCTAGTTGACTAATTTAGTTCAGACTTCTACCGGCGGCCAAGTTCTAATAGTAGAAAAATAGATACCAAAAGCATGGGAAGTTGGGTGGTATTATTTGCATTAATATTATCAAATAAGATTTAATTGAAATTTTCTTTTTAATTCATAAAAAATCAAAACTTTGGAGACACCTTTTTAACCCTTAATTATTTATGCGAGTGTGTTCATACATTATTTTATTTTTAAAGTCCAGCACATGCCTAATATTAAATCAAAATATCGATTTTACTAAATTTATTCGAATAATATGAAATTTATAATATTTTTTATCTATATATACTTATGTTATATGTATAATCAAAACGAACCCGCATCAAAACCATTTTTCTGTGAAAAACGTAAGTGTTCTCTTAGTGTGCGGAACCAGCCCTGATTTAAAATTAGTACTACAAATCTGGGCATTCGGATTATTTGATTTTTGACACCTATTTATTGCATAAGGTGTATGATTCGCTTGTCGATATAAATGATTCTAACTAATGTAAATTGTGGTCGTAATACCAGCAGTGTCAAATACATTTTTATCTCATGTGACCGTAAATATATCCAATAACTTATGATGGATATTGATAATGGCAGCCTTGATTTTTGCATTTATTAATTATAATGTCTCTCTAATTGCGTACGCGATGTGATTACCAGCATATTTATTATTGCAGTGCATTTAAATATGGCAGTAGGTCGTTTCAGTCTCGTTTATCATTTGAGAGATCTCATAATATGCTAATAATTAAAAATGGTTGGCTTCTTTGTTCCAAGATCAAGTTCCTTGGCTACTATTTAGAGTGCAAGGCACGCCATGGCACGTCATTTCGCAACACAGGTGTTAGCAAATGAAATTGCAAACGTAGGGCTACTTCGATGGGGACAGACGATCACATTTTTGCCTTAGTTCATTTAGCTGCATTTTATTTAGGAATTTATAAAAAGCGTATATAATAAATCAATTGGTGGACATAACATACACCTCTCCATCTAAAGGTTTTCCGTTTTTTCTAGTACGTGAGCCTTCAACACAGTGAATAATTGATTGGATTTACATTTAATTGTTAGAATGGCATTCTATTTCGGCATCACGTCATCGTCAAACCTAAGAAGCTAAGTCTTAGCGATGCCATGAAACCGAATAGCCTATCATTTATAATTATTATTGGATATTTTCTTTTTTCGTAAGTAGGTACTGACTTGTTTATCTTTTTTGTTATTAATGTGTGACAATTTTTTTTGTATCTCATTCTAATGTTGGTTTCTTATTACTGCCCAAATTATGCTTTCAATTGTCAGTATGATTTTCCTTCAAGAACTTATTTTAGAAAAGCGACATAGAATAATAGAGTTGGGTTACTTTAGGTGGGGAATCTGTGGTACCTTCGGTTGAAGTTTGAATACAACTGTTTGTAAACCAATCTACTCCCTGATGTGATGCATCAATAAATTAATTTTGGGAATTCTTACTCTGGGTCGCAGAATATATCTCTACACACCAGCCATGGTGATATGCGATTGTCTTATTGTATTTAATTCAAGTTTATTTGAGCATATAAATCAGCACTGCTAGAAGGGGTGGGTACCCATAGTAATATGCCAATGTGCCATTGCGGTCGGATACGCATACAATTGCGATAAAAATGATCTAAAGAATCTTATATCTATCCAAAAAACTACGTAGTGCAAACATATTTCTCCTCGAAAATGTATTTCAATATGTGTACAGCCAGCATCAATGCGTTGGATGCAATCAATCATAGGTGTTCTCAACTCTAGGCGGCCATGGGTTATTCGGAAAATAATATAGTTTTGTGTGAAAATCGCGTTTCGAATACTTGAGAGCCTTTTGTGATGTAGCCTTAAAGTTATAAAGCTTGGCTTAATGGTTTAACTTATTGGTGCTTTAAAAATAAATTTGAATCTTTCTTATTTAAAGCCACGGTATAACACATCTGTTTAATATAGTAATTGCTCTGTGATCATCCTGTAAAATTGACCATTCATATTATTGATAGCGTGATTGAAGTCGGAACTTATTTTCTTATTTCGATGTAAATTAATTATCTAAATATTTCTTTATAATTTTATTGCTTTATTATAAAATAGAAAATCATTCACAACTCGCTAACATTAGTAAGCAATTAAACTATGTTTATACTAGAATTAGATACGTACTAGCGATAAATTTTACTGACGCTTATCGGTTGATTAGATTTAAGTTAGTAGTTCATTTACTCATACGTAAATGTCAATGTTAAGGTGTTTCACATAGTTTTCATTATTAAATTACTAGAATTGCAGTTATTTACATTATTAACTTTATATGTATATCAATAAGGTGAATCGAGTATCGACAAACATTTAACGCTCGTCAATACGTTATGTCATATTTAATAATTTATCTTTATACAGTATACACCAGTGGTGCGCAACACTTTTAAGGCAGGTGCCACTTTTCCAATGTTAAATTTGTTAAGTGTCACTCAATGGAAAAGTAAATTTTCCAAAAATTTCTTATTTTCTCGCCATATTGTATAATCGAGTTCAACAGTATTAGTAAAATTAATTATAGTTAAATATAATAAAAAAATATATACTCGACCACAATTTATTTTTAATAACAGTTGCATAGTTTAGGATGCGGATGACCTGCCGCAGCAAGCTCAAAGTAAATTTAATATTTAAATAGTATATGTACGTCGCAAAATGAAAGTATTTTTTAACATTTTCAATTTTTTTAAATTCTTAAAGGCTCAAAGTACCCTGTGCGCATCACCGGTATACACAATACAGCAATAGATTTGTCTATCGTTGGATTTTATAGTTTTGAGCTGACAATTTTCACATAGTCATGTTAACACTCAAGACCCCGGCCCCGCACTAACGCGGAAATGGTCGTTATCCGTTAAACCCCGGCCCCGCGCTACCGCGGGTTTACACACATGGGCGAGTAATCGGTATCCGTCAAGGCAAAACTAATTTATTTCGGTTTTTGTTTTTTTATGCTACTCAAGAGGGTTTGCTGCGCATGTGTATTTTTTTGTGTATTTTTTTTGTGTAGAATTTATCTTATTATTTATGGGTGAAAATGACATAAAAAAAAGTACATAAAAATACGTCAACGCAAACAAATATTACACAGTTTGAGATTTTCTGAATGCCGTAAAAATCAAACAATTAAGAGTCATAATTTATTGCTTCACATGTTTATATTATTTTCGGTTCTTTTCAATGATGTCAACATCAGTGAAATTATGCATTTTTATCGCGTCACATACTCGTTCACAAGACCATTCATTTTTTATTTTCATAGGTACGGCTCTTTGCTTCCGAGCCCTTTTTGTTTTAAAGAAATGTGTCGATTAAATAAAAAGATATGATTTTTTAAAGAAAAAACGCGCGAATCCGGCTGCATGTGCGAAATGTGCGGGTTTAAGCGTAACTTTGTCGCGAAACTGCCGGTTGCTTGAGTGTTATCTATCAAGTCACTAATGATTTGCGTGGTTTACGTGTTGATATCGCGAAATAACTATTTATGTGTATTTTATGAACATCTGTTGTCGGTGATAAATTTAAATCAATTTGACTGTTTATGGTTGTTCGAAATGTGATGTAAAACACGTACACAATGTCAAGGTGCGGATTGTATAGAGGGCGGGAAATTGAAGGAGCGACTAATAAATTGAAGTTTTTTTTAATCGGTAGGTTTTCAGAAAACGATTATAATAGATTCGCGAAAACTACGGACACGTAATGCTTATTGTTTGGTCGTCGAGGGCAAGCCTTGGAATTCAGAAGAACCTTGAATGATAATGTTCTGTTCGTGTTTAATATTGAAAAGAAAGTTTTCTTTTTATTGTTAATAATAACTGTTTTTCTTCTTTTATTTCAGAACCGTATACTGGAAGCGGCCTCGGTAGATCGGCAGGCCGTGCCTCGCAAGTCGCTCACTCCACAGGGCGAAATCAACGGCAAAGACAAAAACAATAGTAATTTGCCGCGCAAGAACAGAAATAAAATTTTCGAACCGAGACCCGAACTCACCTACGACGACATAAATAACTTCTACGATATCCCGCTCGGGAAAATAGAACAGAGAGGCGGGCGCGCATCCGATTCGCGGGCGCCGGTACGATACAGCGGCGCCAACACGGACAGCCAATTGGACTACGCCGAGTCGAACCGCGTCGACGGAACCGAATTCATCCAGCCGGTCAGGCGTCGGAAGCTGGTTCGCCGCGAAACTGTCATCGCGAGTTGGAAATATTTGAAAAACGAACGCGAAAATGCACTCGGGAGGGAGCGACACGAAAAAAGTGACAGTCCTAAAGTCAAACCGAGAAGGAAAGTCTCCAGGAGCCAGAGCGACCGAGAAAATGACAGCTTAAACAAGTTTTCTTCTCACAGGAAAAGCATTCTCTACACTTACGACCCTGATCTGAAAATTTTGAAAAAGGAGTACAAAATACTACCCTATGAATTAGCGGGAGATAATGTCAAAGGAAGTGATTCGTCTTTTCAATCATTTTCGGACCCGAATTTGAATTCGGAAAGCGACGGGGAGTGCCAGAAGTCTTCTTCTTTTGTCAAAATTAAATCAATGTTGATGCGCGTTTTTACAAACAACAAATCTGTATCATAAAAAACAACAATAATTTTCCAATTTAATTTAGTCCATTACGATAATTAAAAATAAATAAGTGTGCATAATATATTATTGTGATTTGTGTTCGTATTCCATGGCCAATTTCCTTTTTTAATTATTGTGATATTTATTAAATTTAAATATAATTACTCCATTGATTAAATATTAATATTTATTTAAAGAAAATATCGTAAACGTTTTCTCAGTGTCAATATACTTTTTTTACATGCTTTGTAAATTACTTCAAATCAAAGAGTGATAGTGTAACGACAATATCGTATTTTAAATAGAAATAATTTATTATAGTTATTTTATAAAAAATAATCCCCCCCCTCGATGGCTTCAGTGACGTTAATAAATTCGTTCGTCAAAAGAACAAAACTTGACGGTCATAATTATTGTTAAAAAAAACTAGTGTGTGATTTTCCCGCCAAGATTCCTTCCAAATTGAAATCCAGAATGAAGGCGTCGGAGAGAGACAAAGAGAAAGAGACGGATGCGGCCAAAGACAGGACGAAGGAGAAGGATAGAGAGAAAGGAGAAAGCCTTCAGGTCGTAGGAGTTTCCGCAAAACATCCTAGCCGGAGTCAGTCGCCAGCTTTGACAGATTTGAGGGCGGAATCTCTGCCCATCATGCATGCTGCACAGGTATTAGTTTGTTTTTATAATGTTGTCCTTTTTTTATAAAAATAAACACAATTAATACATAGTACTTGTTAAACAATCAAAGTAAAGTTTACACAATGATCAGTTTTGTTCGACGAAGGTATATTTTCAATGAAATCATCCTAATTTTCATTGAGAAAATAAAATGGCTCTGTGGTCTAGTGGTCAACGTCATTGGCTTCGGTTGCGAAAGTGACGGGTTTGAATCCCATTATGGACAGTTTTTATAAATTGAATTATGGATTTCTGTGTAAAGGCATACATAAGTGCATGTGATCTCTTGAAACCCTTCCCACTCGTCCTATCTGTAAACAGGCGTAGCGAGAGCAATTAGCCAACCACTAGTCCTTTTTTATCTTTTCATCCCTATACTTTCTAAAAAAGAGAGGTTGAGAAACCGATTGTGTAGAAAAAACATTTGTTGAGATACCTCTATTAGGAGGCCATATGCTCTACATTGGGAGCGGGCATGGATTTAAAATTCTCTTTCACCAAGCAAAACCAATTGTTTTCTGTCTTTAAATTGTGCCTTATTTTTCTAAATATAACTATTTTTATGGAGATTGACATTCCATGCCATTGGAGTGCAGAAAGTATTTTTTTTAATGTACAACTGAAAGAACTGTTTGTATGGGTGTACATTTTAATATTTTTTCTAAGTAATATTAAAAAAGTAATTCATGCAGAAGCTCCTCTAATTGGTTTTAAAAATTTTAATGAATATGCCTTTTTATTCATCAGAAAATACGCGTACAGCGACTACTTTTGCACTTCAAAGCCTGTGCTCGAAACGAGGTTATCAGAGAGATTGGGATTCAGAAGGGTTGCGAGGCAAATTATTTAATAAATTTATGCAAATTTTACACCTATAAATATAGAATGAAACCATATATCAAGAGACACCCATTTTAATATTTATGCTGTGTGTTTATATTTAAGTATGGCATTCATTTTTTACTGATTAATTTCAGGAGCCGGCGTTATCAACATCTTCTAAACACAGCAGTGAACGAAGTCATCATTCCAAATCGCATTCTAGAGACCTTACATCGACTCCGGGAGCATACAATTCACAGCAGCCCCCATCCAGATCGTTAGTATTTTTCAACTATATGTAATATGCTAGATATAGTCAATCAAAATTCTGGCAATCGGAACAAATACCGAAATTCCATTAGATCCAAGATATGAAAATATTTTTTCTCAGTTTTTTTTTTGTGGCCACTTTAATATGCATTCCAACTTCATGCCTCATTTTCCATAAAATCCGTCAATGAAACGAAATTATTGTTTCTTGAATCATTTCTTGGAAGAAAATATTTTGAAAAATTTTCTTGGCACATTACACACTGCGCTTGGAAAATGTTGGAGTCATTAAATTTATAGTGAGGTTTTGTATCAAAATTTCTAGTGAATCAGTTATGATAAAAATTACAAAATTTTATTGTTTGTAACTTGTAATTGGTGCTTACCAGCATTACTGGGTTTCAATCTCTAACTTGTGCAAGCTTGTATCCAAGAGCTTGGGTGTAAATAATGATTTCAACCTCTTCCATGTTAATATCGAAACGTATTTATTGACTCGCTGTAATATTTTTATCCCACCATCTCTGAAAGTTGTCATTAAATCGCGATTAGTTTTTGTAAAAATTCCTCTTTTTTCAGTATGGAGGATTCTCCCCAAAAACAACCAATAGGGAATCTATCATCGCTTGTCGAGTACAGTACGCAGATTGCATCACCGAATGCTCTATCAGCGAGTGCTTATCAAAGTGCCAATGTCTCATTTTCCAATACAGGAGATGAGTTTCCATCTCCGCATCCTGGATATAGAGGTAAATGAAGTGATTTTCTACTTTTATTTATTTACGATGTTTTTTTTTCACTTGCTTGCCAATTTTGACAATAATGTAAAGAACCTTTGCTACATTGTCACAAAGTGCAGAATTCAGATTACATTGCTTGCGGTGTTGTCCCACATTCTAAATCAGATTTATGGCCAACATATACTGGTGGTGAAGACTCGGCACTGAGCATTTTTTTTTTTTTTTTTATCATGTATCATATTGTAAGGCAAGTGTGACAAATATATTTATTGTATATAGCCCACAGCATTTGAAATATATCCATTACTTATTGGACCAATTTAGTATAAGAGATCTAACATAACAGTATCTAGTTTACATTTTTCTAAAGAATACACAGCTTGATATTATGTTGTCATATAATTTTGTATTGTCTGTGAACTCATTCACTAATAGCAATTTCACATTCGTATGTATGTCGAGTCAAGTGCTCTGTCAAGTCTGAAAAGTCATTGAAATTAATAAATAAAACATTATTTTGTACCATCCCCTCATTTTTTATAACAATCAGTCTCGCTCATTGCAAGCATATAAAACATTACAAAAACGATCGATACAACAACTTACAGATAGTTAAACAAATTATAAATAAATTAAATTGTCCTTATTTAAAATGTTAAGGACCTCATATGAATAATAAAAACTAATCTGTATTAAAAAATGAAAATATAATGAGCTTAACCATCAGACTGCTGCTCTAATTTTTTAATATTTAGAATGAGCGCCATCGCACTCCTCAACACTGTAATAGTTAAAAATAATTCCTAAATGTTCAATTAGTAAATGTTTACAAAAAAATCACTGAAATAATTTCAATAACAAATTAATATTTATTATAATATCAAAAAAGATAATTCATGATAAAGAATGAAGTTTTTTTTTCTGTTAGTGACTGCCAATAAATAAATATCTGAAATGATTTACAAAACCATTATCAGTTCTTACAAGCAAAAATAGAAGACAGATATATTGATGTTGATGTAGAAAACATTATTGTTCATTTAGTAAATTTTAATTAGGGAATTTGAATTGGATATTATAAATTTATTTATAATACCACTTTTTAAAAATCTATCGATATCCTTGATCAACAGGGAGTTTCCTAGAATTTAAATTTATGTGGTAGAACAAAGGACAGGTATATAGACAAAAAGATTCTCTAGAAATTTACCTTGTGTCTTGTCATTTTATTTTGTCTAAAATTATTTTATTCTGCTTTCAAAAATTCATTTGAAATGAAATTTCAATAACTATTTTTGTAGTGTCTATGGTTATAACTAAACATTTTCGCTGACTCGTGAGGCTTTGTGTTAATGTTGAGTTATTTTGTTGTAATCTTTTCACATATACGGATTGCAGGTATTATATCAAAAGGTGCTGTTTCTACGGTTAATAGTTGATTTTATTATTGTACGAATCATCATTATCTTTTTTGTGAATCTCAAATTGACCTCGATCAAATGGTTAATGAGGATTATTTACGAGTCTTCTAATTGTCTACGTTGTTTAAGTTGGTTTCTTTTTGTTTGCCCTCCTCGATTCCAGAACATCGAGAGAGTCTCCACCGGAGGCCTGTCCTTATGAGCAGCCTGTCCCAACCGGGACCTGCCCATACGGAATATGTCCTTTGCGAATACCAGACAATGGGCCAAGGTTTGTCCTGGATGTGCCAATTAATTTGACATGCAGGGCACTTTTTGGCTTATAACATAGTTAAATGCAAGCATGATTCTCCTTCTCCTTAGTCCCATTCAATTATTTCATATAGGAAATGTAAATACACTGGATATTGAGTCGAGGCGATCCAAACACTGAGTAAACATAAACGGTCAAACGTGAGAATATTTTTGGGCTCACAATCAAATAGTTCTCATATTGCAGAAAAACAATATAAACCGTATTAAGAAATTCTTTTCTCGCCACTGTTCTCTACAAGATAGACATTAAATATTTTAAAAAATACTGTCATAAATATTTTCATCTTAAGAAATCAGACTGAAAACTTCCTCCGGAAAAGTGAAATTCATGGACCACATAATTATTCCCTTCGTTACTATCACCATAAATGATGATAACAAGTATGAACACAGCATCTGTGACAATTTTTTTTTATAGTTTGTCTGACTACACACAGTGATGGCTTTCTTGTAATTGACTAAATACATTTCCTAGTCCATGTACCGTGCTTAAGCCTGTAGTGTTTTACTTTCCAATATGCATATCTTTCATGTTAAACTATGAAATAATTCCGGGGAACGAGTCATTGAGGTCTAGGTTTGATCTTTAAAATACAAGCTTTTGTACCAATAGACGTAGGAAAAACATTCACCTAACCTGGCCTCGCTTTATCATATGGTTTTTATTTAAAGTTGGCTTAGAATCTTGGCGTAGCTGTGATAATAGAAAAAAATACTGTTTTATTTCCCAAAGCATTTTTCTTTAAAGGACTGATTTGTGTGTAAGTTTTCATGTGGTTATTGAAATTTTCATTTTAAAAACGCTGATAGAAATAAGTATGGACAGTCGAAATAGTTATCGGTGATAAAACTTCTTGTATTATAGAATTAAGAACATTCTAAGTATTTACCTCAATAATGAGTGAAAATCTTATATGTTCATTTACAAAATCTCTCAAACACAATCAATCATTCACCATAACTTTTGTAAATATATCTCTGATGATATCAATCAATTATTACTTTCACCATTACCCTTGATGAATGTTCGACGCGTGTCTAGATTTGATCAAACATTTCATTGCCTCTTTGGTCACGAGCCTGTTAAGATAAGCGCCAGCATGCTTCTCGATTTCTCTCATCCTAATGATCTATTTTTGTCGTACAGAAGAGTGTATTATATTATAATTGGAAATAAATGAATGTGTATTTTGTATAGAAAATGGCACCTAAGAAAATCTATAACACCTCATGTAATTTTGTATCTTTATTTAAATGTTTTTTACTGTATTATAATACTATTTTACTCATAGAATTTAAATCTACTTTTGAAATCTATGTCGTCATATTTACTCGATTTCTTATGACTATACAGTGGAATCTTGATCTATCGTTCATTGATGTATCTTTTTCCTGAAATTTAAAACATGCTTTAATACCGAAGCAAACTAATATGAAAAGTAATCGGTATTCTTTCCATTTATTCATTCAATTCAACACACGATATATCTTCGGTATACTGGTAGAAGACGATGAATCAAAAAACCTCAATTTGATATAATCAACATTTTTGATGGTCATGAAATTTTAAAATCTCTAATTATGTACTATAGTTATTACTTATCCTTTTAAACACTTCATGAAATTCAATTTTGATTAAAAAATTCAATCCACATATTCAAACATATTTTTTTTGCTTGTACGGAATTGACTTTTGATGTATTTAATGTTCGAATTATGTACAAATACACAAAATATAAATGATTTTTCAGAATAGACAGCGTTTTAAAATTTAACTATCTGCATTCATAACTCAAAAACACCCGGTTTTTGGCTTAACGCCTTCTGTCAGCATACTGACAATATAGTATCCCTTGATTTTTAATAAGGTTGGTATTGCTATATAAAACTAAAATGTGTTGATTTCATCTGAAAAAAAAAATATATTATTTATATATCTCATTACCAACTTTTATCATCGATTTCTAGTCTTCCATTGAATTGAAATGATAGATTTATAATCCACTGTTCTTGCTATAAATATCATCAACAATATACTGGTACAAATTGAGAGCATTTTCACATAATGTACCTACTACCTAATCGTTCTTAAACCTGATGGATGTTTTCATAATATATTTTTTTTAAAATTTTAATGATGTGTAATATATTTTCACTTGTTTGTTATTTTTAATAACACTGGATGACCCTGATAAGTCATAACAATCGATGATTAATAAGTGTTGTAGATTGTATCAATTTCACTTAATCTGTCAAACACTTAGGAAATAGAACTGTCGTATTTAAATAAATGATTTCTTTTGTTTTATTTTTTACATGGATCGACAAGACTATTGTACTTCCTTCGATACTCCCTTAATTTACCTGTATATTATTCAATTACTTATACATATCGCCTCACCGGAAGAACGATGACGTAATTGACGAATTTATAGTTCTATAGAAATCACAATTTAGTTGTTCGCTTCTAATTGTTTCAATCTGAGCTTTTTTCTCCCAGGTCATTTGTCTGTAGCTGGTTTTGTTAAAGAATTTATCGCTTACTTTTGCAAATGTGTCAATTAAATCTTTTCTGGTAGTTATAATAAATTCGGTGTAACTCAAAAAATATTTGATTGCATCAAGGAAAATAACCTATTTCAGTAATTTTGTCATATTTAACTCAAAAATTTCAAAATTAGCACTTACGTCGCTGTTCTGTTGAAGATTCATTATGAAAAGCATTCAGAACAAGGGAAATAACTTAACTTAGTGACTTAAATGATGTTAAAAATATTTTTTTAATAGTCAGCCATAAGCAGCATTTCTGATAAACCTGATTTAATGTTCTGTTTTTAAAATAAGTTTGATATTGCCTTTATTTGACTTTTTGAGATTTTATTTGTGAATATTGTACTCGACAATTCAAATTGATGTTTAAAATTCCCACTGAAACATGGCCCATCTCAATGCTGACATAAACTTGATATTCTAACTAAGAATATCATTTCAAAAATAAAATAAAACAATCTGAAACACTTTTAATGTTATCGTAACTTGATGTCTGTTTTCATGCGATTTTCGAAAATGCTGTATATTGATTTTCATATAAGTCATATTTTTAAGCTTATTCAATTATGTTGGCAGGTGTCCATGGAGACGAAGGCGACTGCGGTGCCGGCGGAGGAACGACAAGAGCCGCAATCGAGATCGCAAGCCTCAATAAGAAAGTGATTCAAACGAGAGAACTTATAATATTAGAGCAGAGCATAAGAGATGGTCAGTTATATTTTAATTTAAGAAATGGCATAGATACCTTACTTCTTCTCTTTAGTCTGACAACATGGTTTCCGCTGTCAGTTTAAGACTGTATGTAATGACACTGTTGCTGATTCTGAACAGTGGCGAAACTAGAAATTTGGGGCCCTTAAGGCCCCCCCACGCAATTAGTTATGTTCAATATGTAGAAATTTGGGCCCCCCTTTTCGCTGGGCCCTCATGCATTACATGACTGCTATGAGTTAGCTATGCCGCTGATTCTAAACACGTAAAACTATCAAAGGCAGAGTTAAATAACAAATATATTATGTGTGATATTCAGCTTTGTGTGATGAGCTGAAGAATGCTGCATTTTGTCACCTTATGGTACGACTGAAATAGTTATCAAATTGATTATGTTTTGTTTGATGTTTTCCCAGCTTCAATTTAATATAATTATAATTCACCTTTTTCTTTCAATTTTTTTTATTAGATAACGTTAATGAGTACCTGAAGTTGGCAGGGAACGCTGACAAGCAGCAGCTCCAGAGAATTAAAGCTGTCTTCGAGAAAAAAAACCAAAAGTCGGCTAATTCCATTGCTCAGCTGCAGAAGAAATTGGAGGGTTACTCCAAACGAATCAAAAACTGGGAGGTAATATCAGATTATTTGGAATTCTTGTGATATTGTAACATGATCGACTGTGAAGCCAATGACATTAAAATTATCTCATTTCGACCAGAGAATTCAATAGAATGTGTAAAAATAATGGATGGTATCAATTTTATGATATTTAATTCACAATTTTACAATTTGATTTTATTTTGAGCACAGAGAATCCTAGTAAAGCTTATCTCAATAGAGAAGTTGTTTTGTGATAACTGCTTGTTACTCTGAAACTCAACCTCTCTTTTTTGGAGAGAGTTTGGATGGAAAGATAGGAGGGCTAAGATAGAACTTTGGCTGTGTCTCTTTTTTAGAATCGAATGCGTGGGAGAGAATTTCAGACAGGCATTCATTCATGCTTTTGAACACAAATCTATAAATTGGTTGAAAAATCATTTTATGAAACTGTTTGTTAAACTGACTATGATTCAAACTCGTTGACAACACAACTGATACCAACAATGTTAAACACTCGGCTGTAGACTCGACTTATTGAATTTGAATTAACGATTATAAACATTAAATTTCAGACCCACGGATCAAGCGGAGGTCAAGGATCTCACAGACAGCCGAGAGAGATGCTCCGAGATATGGGTCAAGGCCTCAAGTATGTCAATCATTCTTTATATTTTATACTTAAAAAAAAATAGTATAAATTAAAGTGTTGATTAATATATTCATTTCATATCTTTCACTTTGTTTTGTAGAAACGTGGGCGGTAATATTAGGACCGGAATCACAGGTCTCGGGGGCACCGTCATGTCAAAGCCGAGAGAGTTCGCTCACCTCATTAAGAATAAGTTTGGGTCTGCTGACAATATAAACCAGATGGCAGGACGTAAGTTCACTTATTTGTATATTTTGTCTCTCAGTATTCATAGAATTTCACGTAAATTAGTTAAAAGATATTTTCGCTGGTGACATAAAGATAAGAAAAGATTTAATTGACTGATTTGTAAAAGGAAACGATGAATACTTATATAAAACCAGCTACAAACGATCTGAGGAAAATCTATTCCATCACAATTCAATTTTAACTTATATATATGAAGAAATATACATTCCCCATAAGAAGCACTATGTTGATTTATCTATCTTTAAGAAGCAAAACATTAATAGTGCACTGTCTGTCTTCAGAGTGGTTGTTATTTTTCAATATGTGATATGAAATAATTGTCCTATGGTGTTTAATTTTAATATTTCCTTGTGCAAGCACCCCACCCGGAATTGAGAGGTAACTTAAATAATATTTTTATCTTTTATATATTATTTTTAATGAGTAATAAGAAATATATTCTTTACGTTTCAAACATATGTTTTACATTACTGCATTCACCACAGGCCTCTAGTTTAATTTTAGTCGTAGGTGCCTTTGAGTTTGAATATAACTGTGACAGGCAAAAGCAACATTTTAAAATAACCGAATTGAAGTAGTGTGCAACATTCCTGATATATTTACAAAACTACGCTTTTATAGACATTTACAAAAAATACTTTTTGGATTCAATGGTGTTTTTTTGTTAATGAATTCTATCTTATGGGTGCATGAAATAAGCAGGGTTGGGAAACCCCCGCATACACCGACAATGGAAAAAATGAGTTTCCAAATCAAATGCAAGAAAACCGATTTGTTGTTGACTCCTATTCAAATTTGATTGCCATAAATTTCGTAACAATCAATTGGAATGATTACTCTTTTTATTTCAACAACCATTCAATTAGATCCCAGGAATTGAAATATTTTTACATACACGTACGCATTTAATTTTCAATTTGTATTATCTCAGTATTGTTTGTATAATACTATTCGGTACTGTTAACAATGTGTATTTGAGAAATGAATGTGTTTTTTTTCTTCACAGGAAACAATTGGTCGGAAGGTCGAAGAGCTGAAGGTGAGACCAGCAGTGGTGGTGCGCACACATTACCCGGAGCCTTACGTAATGACCAAGGTCAGCCCGCTTCCAACGCCACCGGCCAACCCGGAAACACGGCGTCAAATGCTTTACCTCATCATCATAAACTTACCTCGGAAGAGGGAAGTGAGTCATCGTCAGCTACCAGTGAAAGTATTCCTGGGTTAGTATGTCGTAATATGTACGAACTTTTTATTTCTTCCTGTTAAAAGTATTCATTGCCTGTTTATATAGATATGTTAAGGCTGAGTAATGCATATTAAAGATGTCTCAAGGGAAAAAAATGTTTCTTTATTATTTTTTAAACCATATCCGCTCCCAATGTGGAGCATATGGACTCCTAATGGAGTTTATCCCAACAGAAGTGTTTTCTACGAGAACTGCTTGTTACTCAATTGCTCAACCTCTCTTTTTGCAAAGAGAGTAGGGATAGAAGGATAGGGCTAGGACAGGATTAGTAGTAAGCTAATCGCTCTCGATACACCCCGTTCATAGGATAGGATGGGTGAGAGGGGGGAATTCAAGACATCACATATGCCTTTGAACAGAAATTCATAAATTGATTGAAAAATCAATTTATAAAACTGTCCGTACCGGGATTTGAACCCGGGCCCTCCGTAGCCGAAGCCAACACCGTTGACCACTCGACCACACAGGTTACGCTACGTTAGGTTACGGTTAGGTTTCTTTATTATTACCGTACATTTTAATAATTTTGCAAATAATCCTTGAAGTGTCCTGCTTTCTTAAAAATACAGAAAACTAGTTGCACCAAAAATTAAATGAAACCTGTACAAATATTTTGCATTGCAGCCAACAACAATGTACCAACTATTTTGAAAAATAAAAAATAACCTGAGATATACTCAATAAGTCGCACTCGAGGAAAAACACCCATGTCTAAGATACCAAATTTGAATAGAAAACATCTAAATTTGAATTTGACCTTACTGGGACTTGAACCCAAACCGGCTAGATCGCTAGGCAAGGTTCTCATCAACTAGACCGCAGAGAGCGTCTATTATTATGGGAAAAAAAATTGTTACCAAAGTTGACATCAAAGTTATGCTCAGAATATGACTTATTATTAGCAGTATAGTTGTCTGTGTCAGTAAAATATTTACGTTGTATGTATTGTATATTAATTTTTGTGCTGCCATTTTCAGCTACCCAAACCAAAGTGGAGGCGGCAATCTTGCCGAAGGAGTGTTCACCCTGAAGCCGATCTTCAGTGAACTTCAAGAGATGCGCGAGGAAATAGAAACACTCTCATTAAAAACAGAAGCATCATGCAAGGTATGCGAGCTTAATATTATTGACAGTTGTATTTACAATCTTGTTAAACTAGGTGACGAAGTTGGATTTTTGGTTTTGGTTGGGCGCTTTATTTAATAAATACGGCAGACCCAACTTAACTGAGAAAACAGTCAATGAAAAATCACAGTTTATCGGAAACTCTTTAAAAATAATTATGCATAGAGTGAATATGAATCTTGCTGTTTTGACAGCACCGACTGTACTTATTTTTACACATGACTGTTTAAAATTTTGTCTGATTTGCTATGTATTACCACAGGATACGAAACCTTGCATGTGATGTCATATACAAATAACAAAACTTCCAACACTTTTGGTAATTTTGGTAAAACATCTCAAAATCTTACCTGCGTCTCGCTTTTAGCAAATTTGTGTAAACCTACATTATTTTATGAATAATGAATTTTAATTGCTTATCTTCTTACCCAACATTAATTATTTTCCTGCATTTATTATTTGGTTTATCTGGGCCTTTCAAAAGTGAAATTTTTCGAACAATTGCTACTTAGATTCCTTCTTATTCAGCAGGAGATTCTTCTGTACATGCATTTGAATCGTAATTTTAAAATTTAAAAAAGAAACAAGTGCTCTTGATAAAGTTTTTCTTATTTTTTAGGCCGTAAGATCAGAACTTTCTTACGTAGAACTTGGTCTGCAAGAAGAGCGATTCCGGTCCGAACGTCTTGAAGAACAAATCAATGATCTCACTGAACTTCATCAGAATGAGGTATGTTTTATGTAAATTTTCCACTCTATATTGAGTTTCATTGACTAGTAAACATTTATAATTGATTGAAATAAGGCAAACAATAATTGCGAAACCTCTGAATGGGAGGCAATGTAATGGATCAGAAAGCATATAGTCTTGGGTGGGATATGCGCTGCTGATGCTGCTAAAACCCTACAGCTCTCCTCTAATTCTTATTCCAACTATTGTGTCTTTGTTTGAATATTTTGAAATATTATACATCAGATGTAGTTGATGGAATTAAATGATATAGGTTTTTAGTAAATCTCACTGAAATGCTATTATCTGCGGTAAGAAAAAAAGAAAGGAGGGATATCAATTTGATTCTTCTTCAATGTTAAAAGGTTTTTTCAGTATCTTCTTGGATTTTCATGTTTATTTTAATTTATATGAAAAGCATAAATAGTTTTCATATAAATGTTTTTTGGAATCGGTCTTGTAAATCTTATGTAAATTGACACTGCAGTGTATTTCATTGAAGGCATTATAATATATGAAATCTTTCGTTGCTCTTAGGTGGAAAATTTAAAGCAAGCATTGGCTGACGTTGAAGAAAAGGTTCAATATCAAAGCGAGGAAAGAGTCAGAGACATTCACGAAATGCTGGAACTTTGCCAAACTAAGGTAATTCATTATTCCTGTTGTTTATTACAGTATTTCATCTGATAATAGCACGCGAACCAATAAGGTTGATACAATTTTTAAACATATTCGAAATATAGTTGTAAGTGAATATAAAATCATATTTATTAATATACACTTTAAACCGATGTTTCCCAACCGATACCCGCGGACAGTTCCATATTTTTTTCTGCTGTCAAAAAAAAGCATTTACAATCTAACTGTTCTATTTATACTGGTCCGCAGGTGTAGCAATTTTGGGAAACACTGCTTTAAACCACCCATGGAAAGTATTAATAAATATACTGCATATATTATATGAAGAATCCAACGACAACTTTTATTGTACACTTTATCTTATGCGCATACCATTCCAATAATTTTATTTCCCACAATTTTTTTGATTGGTTCATAGAACATAAAACTTAACTGAGATTACCATTTATTTAATTATTTACATGCCTATTTGTATATATCAGATTTACAGCTTGAAATACCAACAACTTTTTTTACAAAGGGATTATACAAATATCTTAAGCGATTCAAGAAATAAAGCTGTAGAAATAGTGTCATATTAAAAATTATTTGAATGTGTTGGCAGCAAAAGATATTGGAACATTGCCATAAATTACTGTTGAATAAATATTTACAACACTATTTAAATCAATGGCAAAGGTCATTGATTTCCTTCTAAATAAATATCAGGAAATCAATTCTTATTATGACTGCCATAATTTTCTTAGGAAAATTATTCGAGATAATGGATAATTTGAATATAACTTTTTCTAAACCATGATTTGAATTTGGTGAAAAATTCATTCAATATTTTTATATATAAATCCGGCTACAATTTTCATTTCTGTTTCGTTTTCTATCTTACTTTCATTACGGGATGGGAACAATCACAAATAATAATAACCCAAGCTTTTGTGGAAAAAGACATGACTGAAGATAGAACGTATATGCCTGTGTGTTTGTTGAGTTTTATGGTATACATGCGATGGTGATAGCTATTATTACTTTTAGAGAGAAAGTTAAGCGCATTATGTGTTGTTTATACACTCTTCCATGAGAGTTAATTAATGTTCAATTTTACAGATAAGCAAGATGGAGCATCAGGCGATGCAGCAGCAGCAATATGTGAACTTGGAAGGTATCGAAGGATTCAATGCTCGAGTGTTGGCTGTTAAATTAATTAATGTAGTTTTGACTGTTCTGCAAGTCGTCCTATTGCTAGTCGCGACAGCCGCCGGTATTCTTATGCCCTTCTTGAGAACCAGGTAACTATAACTCCAATATGTATTCTTCAATATGACATATTGAAAAATAGATATCAAATGGAAAACAAAGCTAAGAAAGTAAATATAGTGGATTCTAGTCACACTGAAGCCATTTAACTAATTATCATATTATATATGAATAAATATTGAGTTCTTATAACAGCTGAAATAAGGCTGCCATGCCAATAAAGATAGCATTCTTAGAATCCTAACGATGTTAAATTATCTACATTTTTCAAGTAGGTAACAATATTCTCAAATATTTATTCTTGGGTAAATACCAAAACTCTTTTGGTGGTTAATTATCTTATCATTCATTACATTTTATTGTCTTATCATTCACTTATTACATCAAATCATACGCCTAATTTTTGTTTTGTCACTGTCTGCATGCTTCCAAATTTAAAAAAATAATTAAAGATGGTGATTTTGACTGATCACGGTGATGTCTCACTTAAATAAGAACAGTTTTAAATTTATTTATAGCAACATTATCACCAAAGTTACCGATTTTTTATGTTTGATAGAAGTGAACTATAAGTATTGCACATGATGCTAGCCATTCACCTGGGAACAAATGATCCTAAACATCTACGTTATGGTCTAGGAAACAATGTCCCAGCACATTTTCTTGAACACATTAGGGGTCACAGAAACGTCACCCGTTGAGGTTACGTTGGTCAGTGTTGCGACCGAGTGAACGTTATTTGATTTTATTGTATGCAAACAATGCGCATAAAGTTAATTACTAATGTTTATAACTACAATGAAAACACAATTATTGAATCATCCACGATGACGCTTTTACACCATCTTATCGGCAATCTTTTTGGGCTCACGGACCGCTAAATTCACAAGTTTAATCCAGCTGACCACTGCCTAGACTTTTGTGTTAATAATAATATATTGAAATAAAAGTGATCAAATGCGTCTAAAAATGCACCCAGTTCATAAAATAATGTCAGATTTCTCTGCAGGCCACCAAAACTTTTTTGTGGACCACTCTTTGCCAACTGCTGCCATAGACATTATATAGCCATAAAGTAATATAACTCATGCAAAGGCGTTCATTTTGACAGCTGTCACCATAAGGAGACATTTCAAATTTGAAAATAAATCTCTAAAATGACACTCGATGAGTTTATGATGATCAGTGCTGTCTACGTATATATAAATATGAATCCTAATGATGAAATAGAATAATATGACTTTGACAGTTCGTCTATAGCTGCGCGCGTATTGCATGTTCCGTATGCGCTCGCTCCCAGACCTTGAACAAGGCAACCTATCTCGGGTCACGTAAAATGTTCCATGGTATGATGTAAACACGTAAAGTTTATGTTCCAGGACATGTTGTGGAATAATTTTTCCCTAGTGAATGGCGGCTGTATCTCAGCAAAAAATATATAATTGCAAGCACTTGTTTGTACTTTGTTTGAAAAAGACTAAACGGCTGTAGATATTTCTTATCCAGTAAAGTTAAATGTTATTTATTCGTGCAAATTATTTTCATTATCATCTCATCCTTCTGTTTACTCACATTTTTATTTTTTCTTTTGTTTCGAATTGAATTGTGCGCAGGGACGATCTGAAATCAAAGTACCATAATGGAAACGGTGCTCACGGTGGACACACGCAATCCTTGTTTTTGCACACGTAAGTGCCAATCCATTGCATAAAATAAATAACACGAGACTCTTCAAATGGGTACATCATTTCAAAATTTGCTGACAACACGTAACCTTCTGCCTGTGAAATGTTGTATAGTAGACTATACACATGATTAATTTATATTAAATCATTCTTATATTCACTTTATTATTAAAATCTTTGAAGAGATGTACATTGTTTTCAGATTGTTGGAGTGATATAAAGTCGACATTAAAAGTCATCCATTTACAAATATTGATGATCGAATTTGACTTTCCAGGGTTCGAATCTTAACTACATCGATGGTAGTGATAGGGGCAGTGTTCGTCTTGAAGCAATGGCCAGAAGTGTGGGAAATATCATCGCATCTCATGGAAAAACTTCGCAAAACAATAGTCAGCAGCGCTGTGGAGCCGACGGCTGACAGATAGCCGCTTTATGATGAAGATGAAGACACTTCCCAGTACTGCTGAACCGTTCACCCGAAGCAGGAGTTGTCCCGGATCGCGCGAGCGGTGGGAATGCGATTGATGCGACACGTTATCTCATCGAAAAGAATGTTAATTTGGCTTAAAAGAAACATTTTTCGGATTCGGGTATAATATAGAATATATTTTACTCTGAAGATACACAATTGAAAACAAAAAACAGGAGGTTGCAGATGAGCTTTGAAGAGTCTTAATATTTTCGTTGACCAATAAAAATTTTGCTCCAATAATAAGCTTGCTATAAGGTCTTTTATTTTTTCTATAATAAATAGTTGGAAAACAATGTAAGATCGGTGAACCGGAAAGAAGATGTTTTTTTTAGTTTTGTACACAATCTGAGTGTATATATTTCAGTGATTCGAACAGACAGAAAAAGTGAGAAACCCATAATAATGTGTAAGGTGCAAGTATTAAGTATAGGAAGATATATGAACGAAGCGATGAAATACGTAGCAAATGAAGAGTTGTCATGACATTGTTGAAGTTCCTATTAACATTTTGCTGTGTGCATGTCTAGCGCAAGAGTTTTTGCCCCAAGTATGATCATCGTTCATTCTTAGTGGATTTTATTACCGTACACAAATCTAGTCCCTCTATTATGGAAAACACTTTTCTGCCTCTCTGATATTAATTGATTAAAACCCTATGTTTAATGAGATGGTAATAAATACAAATAGCATAATACTTCTTATATACTTTGATTTCACACATCTTGTTCGTCTTTTCTTATAAAAAAGGGAATTTCAAAACTAATCGTGAAGATTTTTTTCACTCTTTACTCTTTCTAGCAAAAAAAAGGTAAAATGCTGTTTTTTGTATAAAATTTGGTGCAAAAATTCATGCTGCAATATGAAAAGATGGTTTTTAATATTTTTTTTAAACACGTTTGTAACAATAAATTGTTTTCATCATCAAAATTTACTATTTACAATTCATATAAACATATTCAAATTCGATTTCTAGCATGGCCTATTTTTCTGAAAAATATGGCTCTCGATCAATCCAATTATCAAAATTGACAATTTTAAAATCGGTTTTTATATAAATGATCATCGCCAATTGTGTGATATAATCGTTTGTTGTCATATTTAAAATGGAGACGTGAATTTGTTTTATATACACCGTCAGCGAAATATTCACCTTTTAATAATTTTCGATTTCACTTCCAAATTTTAAATGTGTGCTTATTTTCTTTTCGCACACCATACACACGTCCAATATTTTCAAAATTGAACGTAAATCGGTTCCATCCACGTAACAAGTAATAAAAAACATTGTGATCTCAATGCGACCCCCCTCTTCCGATTGAGGGGTCGTTTGGATCACGATGAAGATGAATATGTATTTTGGAATTTTTACCATTTTAAAGTAATGTGAACGTACGATATTAGCTAGTGTCCATTAGAGAAAATACTTTTTTAATAGTGCAGTGTCGTTAAAAGTTAGACAAAACTAGGAATGCGCCAAAGTTTTTAATTTATTTCATTGCTATTACCGATGACGCATTTTCAAAGATTCTACAGACGTTCGGATAACCATAATAATGCTCTTCGACTACCACAACAAAATGACAAATCTCCATTGGTCATTTTGTAGTAGAGTTAATAATATATTATTTACTAGTTTTCATTTGTTTCTCCTGTCAAATGAGTGAAAGTATGTTACTGGTCTTACTATATCGCTTATATTGTTCAGGCATGTTCATGGTATTTTCAATTAACATGCAGTACCGCTGCAATTTGATGGGCACCGTTTTAAAATACCACACTATTTTAAAGGTTTTTGGAGCTTGGGTAAAATTATGATATCTTTCTTAATTCTTTTTTATTTTATTTATAAAATAAATACCCTCTGTCGAAACTTCAGAATATTTGTTATTTTGAGAGTAAAAATCCTAATTTATATGTAAATTTTTGTGAGCACTCTGCCATTTTGGGGTATCATAATATCGCGAATATAAAAGTATTTCATAATAAAAAATTATCAGCATATGCCCTATCTGATATGATCAATTATAATGATGCTCAATATTGTCCCCACAACTTGTTATATGTACTATGGCTCAAGTATTAGAATGATGAGAACCTTAAGGACACTTACTTGCTTAACAGAAAGCCAATGTAATGGCGCTGTGGTAATCTAAGGGTTAAAATTGGTGAAGAAAACTAAATAATGAAGCTTTGGCGCATTGTTACTCAGAATTAATATGTATGTTATAATTAGTGATCTAGATAGCATGTTGTTTTTTTTTTTGATACTATAATTGGAAGAATTCCCCCAATTCTTGTTAGAATGTTAAAATGCAAGTTTTATCTAAAAAAATCTTTTGAATTAGTGTCTTGTAATGTCTCTGGATCAATTGATTGCAATACATTTTTTTATGCTGACCATTTCTTGATATGAGCAATCTTATCACTTATTGAAGTCAATTAAAAATGATGTTAAATACCGATACCAGTTTTTAATATAAACGTGTATATAAAAATACAAAAAATAACATTTCATAGACTTAGTATTCGTAAAAATCTACTCGTCTATTGCTCTACAGGAACTTGTTAAATATAAAGCTTCTTTCGATTGCTATAAAACCCCAGAACTTGAAAATTTCAACCTGTTGAAAAATAGTTCAATTTCAATAAACAATTGTTTCTTTTTTAATAATATCAATTTAGGCTCCAAGTGTAGCAGATAGTGTCCTTCTTTCTACTTAAATTTAATGATTTTAATTAAAAGTAAAGTGATTGTTTTACACACGCGCTGCAAACAATATTTATTTATCTGTTAATCTTTAAAGTCACATAAAATTTGTAAAAATAAATTGCACTGATTTCATCGCTCTCTGGCATTGAAGAATGCAGTTTATTTATCTATTATGATAATATAATATGTGAGAAGAAAGGAAGTATGCGAATTGAAGCTTCCTGCATATTTTAAATACATGTTTGACAGAATGAGATCATTTTGATAAAACGAAACAAATGAAAAATGAATAATTATTATTGAATTTCACGCTCAATATGAAATGTAATGCACGGGTTGTACTCGGTTTCTCTGAAATGTCAAAAGTTCCACAACGCACTGTCAATTAATTCCAAGCTTTACATGCTGCGATAGATTTTAAATGCAAAGTGTACGTAATAATATTTACTCATATTTAGAATACTGTAATATAAATGTTAATTAAATTATAAATTAGAAAACTATTGCAAATTTGTTAATTTTGCAATGTACATCGAGTCTGTTCTCATGGTACAGGTCATTAATTCATTATTTTTAAAATATTTTTATAAATCTAGTCTTTGCTTATCAATTTAAAGAACATTCTCCGTCAAAAGAAATCGTTTGATACTCGAATGTTTCTTAAGCTCCAGTATTGATTAATGTTACAGACCAATCTATGCGTAATCAAGTATATGTAAATGTTTTCTCCTTTTGTCATTTTTTGTATTGATATTCATAGAAAAATAGAAGGCAGTAAAGAATTTTCTTGGCTACAAAATCTTCGGAAGCGGCACAATGCTAAAGTTTTCGGAGACCTAAAAGGCCCAGCTCAGAATAAAGAGACATACTATAATTTGAATTAGAACAATATCCTCGATGAAAGGAATAATAAACCATGGAAACATTCTTTTGATGTAGCATTATGAATTAACAGAGGCCATTCAATGAAACATACCATCTATCTCTAGACTTGCGAATCTTTCACAGAATAAATATTTATGGCGTCGGATGCAGAGAACATATTTGAGATTTTAATGCAACGTTAATTGATGGCCTCGGCTGTTTTCTGTAATTAAAAATTTGTTGACGTTTTGTTTTGTTGCGAGAGAGGAGAAATAATAAATAATTATTGCCTTGTTGTGAAGTGCTCAAGTGAATCGACAAATAGGCTGAAGGCTAAAGTCAAATGTACAGACAGAATTAGAATTTAATATGTGTAATGTTAGAGTTCAATTTTCATTACACTATTTATTAGCGACACATTTTCCATGATTTCTTTTAGTTAAAGCTTAACAGCGAGACCAGAATTGGGATTCGCAGTCAGTCGGGTGATCGGTGCGAGGACTTAAGACGGTTGTCATAATGATAATTAATTAAATGACCCCTCCCCTGGTGGTAATGGTTAAAATTAGCGACGCTGTTCTCACTTGCATTGTCTAATTTGTTAACGGTCTCCCTAAAAAATAACACCTTTTCAGTTACGTAAGGATTTACGTAAAATAATTGTTTACACAATTTAATCGCACTGGAAATGATTTAACAAAATGAGTAGTAGAGTAGAGTTGGAGGATAATTTGTTGGTAAATCGCTGACATTGATTGCAAATCCTTATTCTAGTCATAATACGGAAATTAGTTTCGTTTCAATCGAGAGGTTTTAGTCACTGCTTGTGTAAAAATAGTGAGCCAATTACTCCAGTAGTCCAATTCAGAATACATCAATATTTATGGACACTTTATTGACAGTCTTCAATAGTATCAACATAAATTATTGGCGACAGTGTTTCAAAATGCCTGTGAGAAATAGTAATAAATTATAATTGATTTGTTTATACCGTGCATGTCGTGAAACTGAATTAGTTTTTTCATATTATCTTATTTTACTTATTCGTGTAAAAATAAAAACATAGTGAAGAATTCTCGGACATAATAATTATTGAGTAATCTTAATTTGCTTGGCGGTAATTGTTTATTTTACGACTAATGTAATCTGTGATTTTTAATATTTAGAAAATTTCTCGTTTTCTCATGTAGAATATGAAGACAAATTTAATATAATTTATCCACATCATACTGACCGCGAAGAAGTAATGTAACTGTAACCCTCAGTCGCGTGAATGAATTTGATGATCGGTAAACGCTGGGACTGCGGTTTGATTTGTGTATGTATGGTGTAACCGGTTGTATTTATGACCTTTTGCGTAGTCATATTCTACATGACAAATCAATTTATTTTTTTAACATTTTAATTTTGCTTGGTAAATGTTAAATATATGAAATATTTTCATAAAACTTTCTTAAAATTGATCATATTGCTCAAGTCATCTTTGTCATCTTTTATTTTATCCTGTGTGATATATATTTTGCACATTTTGGTATTTTAAAATAATAATTGTCAATTGTACAATACAATACGAGGGCTTAAAGTCAAACAACACTATCTACAAAAATGTAACTTTTCAGAAGAGCCAAAAAACACTTTTTATTATTTCGTGTTCCTACCTAATGTTCATATTTTATAATTTATTGTGTACTGTATTGCTTATGGTAATGCTAAAATTTTTAGGTATTATCTTAAAAAACATTAAAAAATAACAACTTTATAAAGTTAACGTTAAACCTCAGTGGTGATTTAACAAGAAACTATAAAAGATAGACATAATGTTGTTCGACTATCATCTAGCCGAGAATGAAAACTAAATTAATCAACCAAAAACTGAAAAACACTTTTTTGTATATCGTTTTAACTTTAAGCCCTCGAATAATAACTGAACAAAATCTTGACATCGTTCAGAATCAAGATTCTTTGTATCATTCTCATTTATTTATTTATTTACGTACCCTTCTTATTTTAGCTTAGCTATTATAATTTTTTTGTTGTAAAATCCAAAGAATGTCGAATTTAGTTATAACTACTGCCGGCTGTATTTATTTATATCCATATTCCAAGTGTATGTTTTTTTTTACTTATCATTTGTATGTATTTTAGGTATATCAAGAAGAAATGAATGGATTTTTGTGAGGTTACGTTTGGTTTGTGATTTCGGTCAATCCAAAATGGTGACTTGATATTATTATGTTTGATTAAAATAAATGATTCGATTATATTAATGATTATACCATAGCACTTACTTTTTATTTCACCACTGCTCCTTAGAAAACAAATAAGAATCGTTCTGCAATATTTGGCATTACAGACAATGGCTATGGAGTCGCGTAAAAAAAAGGTGACTCCGACTCCAGCTTTAAAATAAAAAAACGACTGACTCCAAAGTATACCATAAGATCATCTTTAGTCATCGTAGCATGCAGTGGCAACACTGGGTACTATTGTGGTTTGAATGCCCATCATTAAATATATTTTTTTAAATGGCTTTGAGTCGTAAGATTTCTCCGATTTTGACCCCGGACAAAACCCCCGACTCCACAGTCCTGATTACAGGAAGTAATAGCCAAAAAACAAGGTGTTCATTAAAATTTTTGACATAAGCTCAATGAAAATTTTCTATGTCACTCAAGAGTTCGAGGAGAAAACACATCACAAGCAGCCATACCCATAATCTTAAAATTTAAATTAAATCTACATTTTATATTGAGATTCGCGGGATTTTAACCTAGATCCAACTGATGGTTGGACCACAAACGCGGACTATTATACAGTTGGCAAAACCTAAATCAATAATTAATACCTGGTGTTGCATCTTAGCTGTGAGTCTCAATGTAAGTCTTAAAATAATTGGGTGAGTACTTGGACTTCTAGGTGAAGGTTTATGATGTGAAGCCTTGAACAGACATCACTGGACAAGCATCGGTCTATAGCAGTGGCTTCCAACCTTTATGTTACTGCGCCTCCCCTCTTTTATTTCTTAGTAATAAAGAAAATAAATATTTTGGACTGTTCGCGCCTCCCTTTGCAATAACAGTCCACGCCTGGAAATCGCTGATCTATAGTGTATTGATTTACAACAACTCGGTAATTATAATAATAAGTTTGACAAGTTATACTTTAATTTGATTACATAAGTTTTTACATTAAATTAAATATTTTGCAAAACATTTAAATTTAAAATTGAATATCTTTTTATTTCAAATTCAATTGTTTTCATTTCAAATTAAATCTTTATAAAATTGAAACATATCATTAGATAGTTTTTTAATTAATACATTTTATTTTTCTTATATGTAACCATATGTATTTAAATCAGGGGTTCACAAACATTTTCGTCAAAGGGACAAAATTGACAAATCAAAAATATTGATTTATCGATTTCTGTTCGAAGGCATGGGTGATGGTGATGTCCCTCTCACCATTTCCGATCCTTTAACAACTGGGCGTAGCGAGAGCGATTGGTTAACCACTAGTCCTGTCCTAGCCTTATCCTTCTATCCCTACTACTCTCTTTAAAAAAAGAGAGGTTGAGCGACTGAGTAACAGTTCTCGTAGAAAAACTTCTGTTGAGATACCTACATGAGAAGGTTATATGTTCCACATTGGGAGTGGACATGAATTAAAAAAAGTTCATTTGAGTGCTTTTGACTTCCTTGAAATTAAAATATGCGTAAATGCTCAATTCATTGCATTATTTCTAATATTTTTTGAAATTGAAGGCAATTATCGAGTTAAATCAAAATCAAGACCCCTGATATTGTAAGGCCTGGGTCAGCGCATCTTCAGTCTTTTCCACCCCTCTAATAGGGTCCGAAAATGACAATTATAAATTCTATGTGTCATATGTCGGACCATCTTTGGGTAATATAATAGAATGGGTTATGTATTTTTAATGATGTTGATTATTGAAAGATATTCAGGTGAAATACACATTACTTTTAAAGATATCTAAAAGTATTCTTACAAAAAGGTGCGGAGGAGCCTATGCCCCCCTTTATACAGAATTGACCTTATCTGGAATTTTTCGAAATATTGATAATCTGAGCACCAACAATGTTGATTTTGTTTGTAAACATATTTTTAAGCTAACCACACGATAATGGTCAATGTATCGGATACGTACGTATGTTACGATAAGGAAAACAGTATTTAAAAAAAAAAGAATTACAACGAAGTAGCTCGAAGCACTTTATTTGAAACTCTAAATAGATAATTTACGTGGGTAGGATTTTTTTTATCTCCAAACCACTGTTGTCTGAAATGTTTTAATGACAAAAATTTTTTCGCAAATTCTTCACTTTCATCTAAAGATCATTCAAAGTCAAGTCCTATCATTGCGCGAACACTTATTTTTCATTTTCATTAAAATTGTAATGAATTCGGGGCGAGATTTGCACGAAAATTGTTTTCATGTTTACCTCCTGCGTGTGGATACAATTATATTAACAAAAAACGGTTCCAGTTCCCACTTTTCACAAAAGATATAATGTGGTTAACACTAACATGTCCTGACAAGTCTTTTCATATAAGGGGTAAAAAGTATGAACATATTATAATAACAGTGCGTAATAATTGCGCAAGTGCGTAATAATAATTGTGCGTTAGTGGTAAGCAATAAAAAGTTTGGAGACCACAGAACTAGAAAACAGACCAGCGGTCGCTATGTTGTTATTCGCGAGTTATCGAGAGCGGTCTTCTCATTAGCTCGTGAGAAAATTTAAGAAAAGGTGCTGAAAAATAGGGTGGGAGGAAACATATTTATGCTAACGGTTGTTGTGATTTCCAAACGCATTACATATATGTATTATATTTTTTTAAGAGAGCACAAAAATAAATATTTCGATATTTTTTTTATCAATTTCTATCTTCTCGAAAATCACACCAAATTTTATTGAAGACCAATATCAAATTTTAAATAAAAAAAATATTTCCGATCCTGTATTTGAGTCAACGCTTTAGTGATAGTTTGGTATTTCATTATAAATACTGGTATTTTAAATATTATAAAACAGTTATAAAATCAAGCAAAAAATACAGCCAGTTAGGGTGGGGTCTCAATATCGGCCGAGTAAATTATAATTACGATAATCATAAACGGGTGATTTACATAAATAATGTACGGTTCCTTAAAATAATAATACATCATTGAAGACTCATCAATTGTGGAACCAGATTTAAATATTGATACAACTCTTAGCAGATTTAAAACGCTTCGACTTATGGCACAATTGGCTAATTTTCAATCCTGAAATACCGGTATTTTTACATTTCCGAAATTGCGTAACAAACACCATAATTAGCGGGTTTCGGGTTGCGGGCCACGGTTTCAAATATCCGAACTGACGCATTAATATATATATATATAAAATATCCTAAAAGAATTTCTGTGGTGTTTTTATTTCTTTACACCCTCTTTCTATTCAACATTATAAAAATGGGGCGCTGACTAGTCCCGCTACTGAGTTGCAATCAGATTTCGTAAAACCAATTCTATCGAGAAGCTTTTTCGTTCAAACACAACGAATACATGATAACCTAGTTCCTATAGAAAACAAGTGATAAAAAAACAAAACCAAAAGTTCTTTTTATACAAGACACTCTCCCTCCTCTTTTATACAAAAGGGAATGTCCCTTCAATAAATTATTATTTTCAGCAGAATACGTCAGCGATAAACAGCAATAAACGGGTACCTGATTTCTCTGTCAAGCAAAACTGACAAAACTGACAAAATATATAAATGTTCTATAATTGAATTCAAATCGAACCTAACTCATATTTTTGAAAGGTCAACGTGTATTATATATATTCAGTGGTGTGCTGCTATGGGTTCGCACCGGCTCTGCCGATCCGGTTCCTAAAATAATTTCTGTTCGGAGAGCCGGTTCCTAGAATACTAAAATAATTTACAATTCCTTAAATCATGTGTCAGAAGCCGATGTCAGCAGATAATACACGTTATATGTTATATGATAATATTAGTATATCCGTAAATTCCTGTAAAATCGGTAAATTCTTGGTATTTTGGAAATTCTTGGAAGAACATAAAAAAAAATCCGCGATGGAAATTTCTGGGTTTTTGAAATTGACATGAAATTGTTTGAAATCACAAAATCGCTGACTAAGGTGCGAGCCGGTTGATAAAATTTTAGCAGCACACCACTGTATATATTATATGGTTTTTACGCGGTTGTTAACGGACCGGACCGTAGCCTCCGTGCAAAACGAGGATCGAGAGTATATAAAGTCTTTTTTTTGTGCTCAATGATCGATTTAAAATATAAGCCTTACAAGGCTAGCCCATCCAGTCAAACAATGTATATTGATCTCGGTTCCAAGGGCAACGATATCTGCAAATGCAATCAGAGAGCAATTAATCGTTTTCTTCCGGAAGCGTGTGGGAGCTTTATCTAGAATTTTATAATTTTAGTAATGAATTATTGTAATTTAACGAGTGAGAAAATTATACTCTGCTTATCTTTGTACAGCTTTACAAAGCAACGCAAGTAAAAGAGGTGGACATTTATGAAAAATGTTCTATCGAGCACCAGTTAGGATAATATAGTGGGTTCAAATCCCGTATTGGCAGGCGAACACTTTTTGAGCTCCTTAAAAATGATTGAAATAATTATACGGAAAAATATCATATATGTTTTGCTATTTTTTAATTTAAACCGTTAATATCAGTGATTATTTAAACTTATTGACTACGGATAACGCGGAATACGCGTTTTTATAACGTTAGTCGATGTAGTCGATGTTAATAGCTCTTAACTCTTTGAATACATTTGTTAAAAAATATTTTCTTGATACTTATTGTTAACAAGGCATGCGTTAATATAAAATTGATTTCTTTATCCTTGGCAATATCGGCAATTATGAACTAAAGAAATTTAACTGATGCAATATTTTTTAACCCTTTCCAAACATGAATGATAACAAAACACACAAAAATGGTATGTTGTTATCGATAAAAATCAGAGCTGTGGAGTCGGAGTTGGAGTCGTGAAAAATGAGCGGCTCAATTTTTTTTTTTAAATATATTTAATGATGTGTATTCAAACAAAATAGTCCAAAGTGTTGACATTTCATGCTTGGCTGACTAAAGATGATCTGATGGGTTACATATGTATATTATATATAAGTTAAAATTAAATTATTGAAAAATTTCGTCGGAGTCAAAGTCGTCTTTTTTTACACGACTCCACAGCCCTGATAAAAATTGAGCAGTCATGTTGGACGATTAGATCAAAGCTTTCAAACATTTGGAATTTGATTGAAATTAATAAAATACACCAAAGTCAAACTGTTGAACATTCTTTGAAGTATTCCAAGCTCGATTACTGGCCATAGTTTAAGTCAGTGTTTCACAACCTTTTTGAGCCCGTGGCCTCTTTTGAGTGTCTTTATATTTCTGTGGCGCCCGTACCACTGTTTTGTTTTCCCATAAGGCCACAGGGCTCCCGGTTTCAGAAACCCTGGTTTAATTAATAAAATTAAAATAAAAAAAAAACAAAACATCCAAACATATTTTCCCGGAATCGTTAGTCGGTCAGTTGTATTTTAATAATTTTAAAAATCAATCCCTCAATGTGGTTTCATTTTAAAATTTTGTAATCCATGCCATCACCGATTAGAGCAATTGATGGGGGTAAAAATAGATGTTTCGGTAGATTCGTCGATGTTATTCTATTTATTTATCAAGTATGAACTTTATTTACAGGTACACCCTCTTTTTGCAGGACAAGATTGAAACGTATTGATTGAATAATAAATACGTTGTTATTACACATTAAAGGGATTTTTTAAACAAAAAATCCAAAGTCGTCAAACATGCGGCAATAGATCTCGAAGTACTGATAAAAAAAGAATATTATTTCATTATTTTTCTATCTCTATAAAGAAGGATAGCTTCATGTATACACAAATTTTGGAAAAATATTTTCCACTAAGGTAAAAGTTAGGATGATTTAAAGAAGACCACAATTGTATTATGTAGTTTGGGAATATTCGCCCCGTAGCCAATGTGTTAAGAAAAATGCATATTTGAATTGAAAATATTAGTAGAAATAAGTTTCAAAGCTAGGCTTTGCCAATTACACATAAACAGATTCTTCGTAAAATGCAAAATTCAATTATTCATAAGAAGTTTTGATGTTTTATTTTTACGCTTATGAATTTACAGAAAAAAAAACATTTTTTATTATTTATTTGCTATTGTACGTGTTTTAAATTACAAATTAAACACAAAAAAGAGTTTTCCGTATAAAGAGCAATATTTTTCATGGGCATCTATTTATATGATTAATACACGAGTCCATGGTCTTTAATTTCATGTTATAATTTGGTTGGGCGAGTCCTGGTCACTTGTGTTGACGTGATTTTTAAAGTCACCAAATATAATATAACCAAAAACTGGCATTGAGCGACACGCATTGGTTAAAATTTGATTAAAATTGTATGGTTTTTTTAATAGTAGATACTCAATTATTCTACCGCAGCCGTCGAATTAGTAGCTCTACCAACAATAGAGACCCATTTTTTTAGGTTAAAAGACGGCTTTATAACGCGTCTGGCTTCCATTCGCCTTCAATTCCTCCAAGGCAATATATTGGTGCAGTCACCGGGTCAACTGCAAATAGAAAATTTACATGATCCAGCAATCAGGATTTGTAATCAATGAAAAAAAATGTTCATTCCAATACCAGCAAAAAAAAAAATATATGCCAACTAATTAAAACACAATTTAATTTGCGACTTTGCGTACAAAGCACAAATTAGTATTTATTTATTTTTATTTTTTTATTTGATTAACATTGCACAAGGTTGATAAATTATAAATTTAAAACTTTTACAATGGAGAAAAAAAATAGTACAATTTAATATTAAAAGCAGTAGAAAAAAATTGGCAAGGAAGTCAACTGAGTAAGCTCCGACGAACTCTGCTTTAATACATAAAAAATAGTATTCGTCGGAACTTACCCACGTCTACGTGGAATATGTCGACATCCGAAGCAATATTGTTGAACACCGTTAAATCCCGATTGGCAGGCTGGTTCTACACCTTGGGAGAACAAACAATTCATGTCCACGATTTCTCAAAAAATAATCAGGAACATTTAGATTCACATTCTCAAGAATGGTGGAATTCTCATTTTGGCCTTGTATAAGTCGAAAGAAATATATGGCCAGATACATTTCTCTTCGAATGTTCAAGCTATTGAAGTTAAGCATGCCTAAGAGAAAGTCAGTTGGATAAAGCCATGGGTAATATCCATACACCCTCATATAGAGAAGTCTCAAAAATTTCTTCTGAATCTTCTTCACCATAAGGGTATATTTCGAGCATCTTGGGGCCCAAACAATTGACCCACTCTCAAGTCTGCTTCGAACCAAAGCGTTGTACATTAATATTAGAATTTTAACTCCCGAAAAGGCTGGTGGTACGGATGATAAAGCCTAACATTTGTAATGCTTTTTTGCAAGTAATCTTAATGTGATTATTGAATGTTAGTTTGCTCTCAAATTGTACGCCAAGATCTTTGACTGATGAAATTCGCGAGAGAATTCGGCCATTCATTGAATAACGGAGAAATATCACTCGCGACCTTCTTGTAAAGGATAAAAGATTGCATTTATCAATATTGGAATCGAGTTTGTTACACCGCCCTCAAATCTATTATATTATCTATATCAGACTGAAGACGATGACAATCATCTATGGTGACAACCTTCAAAAAAAGTTTCAAATCATCAGCGAATAACAAGAACATAGAATTTTTAATAAAGTTTGCTATATCATTTATGAAAATAGTGAACAGCAATGGCCCCAGGTTTGAACCATGCGGAACACCAGAGTACGTGCAAAACGGCATTGATTTGAAAAGCCCATACGATACGTATTGTTTTCTGTTCCTAAAATAACTACCAAGTATTGAAACTTGTTATATGACATAAACATGTATAGTATAGACTAGGCGTGGGAAACCTGCGGCCTTATGTCGAATTAGAAAAACGAATGCGGCCTTTAGAGAGAAAAAGGTTCCCCACCCGGGTATAGACCAATGTTTCTTAACCGGTGGTCCGCAAAAAACATCTGCAGTTCAAAAACAGTTAATATCCGTTTATAAAAGCTTATATTGGTGGTCCGCAAATCATTTTTTGATTTTTTGGTGGTCCGCGGATGTAAAAAAGTTAGGAAAAATTGGTATAGACATTGTACAAATTTTGTTATTGAGCCTTCCATAAAGGAGAATACAAGCAATGGGTATTATCTCTCAAAATAATAATTTAAGTTTTTCAGACAATCATTAGTTTCATTTGATTGTATTAATTATTGTTAGTAAGCAACTAAGAAAACGTAAGTTATTACTTAAAAAATGAGCCGTTCACATGGATAAGTTCCCCTTATTTGGGCTGGGACTTAGAGATTCAAAAATAATTTTGTTACTTTAACTGCCGGGTACAATTAGAGTAGTAATATTATTTGTTTTATTTTTCTGCTCTTTAGAAAATCAAGCTTTCCGATTAACAATGTGTGTTTATAGATACATTTTTTTTTTATTAAAACACGAATTAATTAGCCGTGTGGTCAAATTAGTAGATGTTGTTCCAGTAAGTGCTAAATATTAAATTCTAGGTATTCAATATCACAGATTATTTTAACGATATGCAGACATAGTATTATCGGAAGTCCATATCAGCCAGGATGTGTGGAATTCTAAAAAATGGCTCGGAAAGTCTACATCCGCCCTTCGGAGGATTAATCTGCAACTCAATATTCAAACGAGTCCATTGGTGTCCCCGATGCTAGAAATGTGGAATGGTGGGATGCAATGAGCGAGGCCTCGTTTTATTGTTGAGGTATAATCAGCACGGTGAAATAAAATAACATATGTCGATCGATGGCTTAGAGATAAAATATTGTATATCCAATTTTTGTCGAAAATGAGTTAACCAATAAAATATACAAAAACATATTTTTTTTAATTATTGCCTTTTAATTATTCCAAAGATTATGCATATCTATTATATTAAAATATAGTATTTTAAATGCTCCAGGCAATATTTTTATGAGCACAGGTATTTTATTTCCTTAACAATATATTAATCTGTATAATAAATGGAAAAAATATTTTAAACTATGCAGTGTGAAAAAATCTTATTTTTGTTAAATATGAAAGTTAAATAAAAACTATGAATCTAAACACTCATTTTTATAATACATTTTAATCATTTAATAGATTATTTTTTTATGATACAATATGTTTTCTTTAAGCTATCGATATGAGAAATTCAATTCATGAGGTGCCAAACGTCTTAGCCGAGTGTTGATGTTTGTTTTACTTTACTTACTCAATTGCGCAGACAAGGGTTTTTATTCCAAAATCTTCACTTGTATACATAACTTATTCAATCAATTAATACATTCGTGTACAAAGGCACGCTGAGATCAGTGGTGGTTTATCCTTTTCTACGCATGGAAGCGAATAGATTTTCGATTACCCTATTGGCCTTTTTTTCACCATCATTACATTCTCGAATGAAGTTTTAGATTGATTTTTAACAAGATCCAGTCGAAGAAGTTCTTTTATTTAGTATTTAAATATTTTCTCCCCTTCATCGATACATTTTTTTTATTCGATAAGCTTTTTTTGTTTGTATCATACCGAAGATAAAATTTTCTCAATGATACACTCGAGCTACATTATTTTTTCAACTTGATTAGCAGCAGTAAATAAAATTTTGGTTAGCAACGGTTAATAAAATAAAATTGAAATAAAAATAAGATAATTTCTACAAACAATGCTACCAATAAGATTGATGAAATTTTCACTAATATAGATTAGCACGATAAGAATGATCTGTTACTATAATAATTGATATCATTGATAATATGACGATCATAACTTAAACGTCCACCCTTCTTTACCCCTGAGCACGTCTTTGGCTTAACGCCCCACTAAAGTGATTTCAAGTAGGATCAAATTCTATTAAAGCCACAATAATATGTTGTTTTTTCACTTATCGGCCGTATGTATTGTTATTTCCCCGAACAATTGTCAATATTGATCATTAAAGAAATGCAATCAGCTCAACTAACATGTGTGTGAAAATTCGCCATTTTAAAATTATAAAATGAAAACTCAAAATGGCGGCCGTATTCAGTGTTCGAATCAGTCGCGGTTTCAAGAGCGTGCAATAACGTAAAAATTGTTCCATTATCAAAAAAAAGAGTGTGACAGCCAAACTAAATTAAAAATCTAAATCGAATATAATATACGAGTAATATACGTAATTGAATAAATTATTGTGAGGTATTTATAAAACTTCATAGAAAAGTGTTAAATAGCCTAGTCGTCCATGGAAACTAGAAAAAAAGTTTTTCTTTTTTTTAGCTTTAACTAGAAATGAAGTGATTAAATTTGATTTAAATTATTCATTAAATACGTAATAAATAAAAAAAATAAGTTGTGTGACATTTTGTTTAAACATTTGACTTTTTATGGCATTTTTATAAAGTGAATTTCAAGATGCGTCCATATTTATTGACTTATTTAATTATTCAAGGATTGTGTTCTATCATTCCATTAATCAACGAAACAAGTGGTAAGTAACTGTCACTTTTAGGGTGTTCACTGTCAATACTTGGTGGAAAGGCATTATATTAATAAAAACAATAATCCTTTGTACTTCATTCCACTTTATTTAATATGTCAGGACCGGTTTCGCTCATTGCGAGCGTTGTCAACTGATAAGAAATATAATTTAACAATGCTATTTATACAAAATTGAAAAGTTATACACAACAGTTGGCATTGAAAAGAAATTGCCAATTACATTAAAGTGATTCTAAAATAACACAAAATTAAAATGTTCAACACAACTAACATATAATTATATGAATCTGGGATGACTTTTTAATTATATGTTAGTTGTGTTCCTTCAATATTTCTTCCTGTGTTGACATATTCCACAGCTAAGAGAAAATTGGTAAAACTTGTTAGATACCATTTTGTGACTCGCATTATAGTATATATTTAATGTTTCATGTATATATTAAAGGTTTCTGAAATGGTACATGAATAAATTCATTTCTAATACTGAACTATAAAATTGTATATGTTGTTGATATTGTTTTTTTCCGTGAAAAGAAAATGCACTTTATTCGCTATTTTAAAAATTGTATTTTTTTATCTTCAATTAAATATTTTTTCCTTATGTTGTAAATCATAGATCCTTTCTTAAACCATTTTTTATGATGATAGTCATATAAACTATAGAATATATACACTCATCCCTCGATTTACGTGTTACCCATTTTACGCGGTTTCACTTTTACGCGGTCAGAAAAAACACACAAACGAGTATGTTGATAGCAGTCTTAAGTTCCAAGTAGTGCTGTAGAAAATCAGCAAATTGAGCGATCCGTGAAATCCCAGCCTTTACTAACAAATTGTATGGCAGTTATACGTAGTATATATTAATTGATTAAAATCCCAATAATAACGTTGGTTTCTTAATGAACTATCCAACCTCATATTCTGTATAGAAATATTGTAAAACAAAATATAACAAAAGCGTCGGGACAAGGGTTTGAGAATTAAGAATTCAGTGACATCGATGAGTTGTTTGTTGACCAGGAAATAGACGAAGAAGAATTGATTTATACGGTGTCAAGCAACGAAAAAGCAAATGTTTAAAGTAGCGATGATAGTAATAATGACATTACTAATAAACCAAATAAATTTACGTCTGAAGACATTTCTGATTTAAAAAACAAAACACAAAAATTAGTTACAGACTATTTGATAAGACGATGATAGTAGCGATTTCGAGTCAACCATAAAGAGAAAATTCGTTGAATTAGAATATAGTAGTGAGGTGGCGGAATAATAAAATTACAATTTTATAATTATGCTTTTAACTATGAAAATGTTTTTTAACTATGAAATTTATGTCGAGCTATTAAATCTATTTCTTAATAAATTCTCTTTTTTATGCAGAAAATGTACACATAAAATGTCTCGATTTACGCGGATTTTTATTTTCTGGAACCTATATTTGGAAGTCTCGATTTACACTGTTTCGGCTTACGAGATATCTCTTGGAACGTATCTAACGCGTAAATTGAGGGATAGGTGTATATGATAGTGATAGCATTGGTGTCACTTTTCAAGCCATACAATTTTATTTTCCTAGAAGCCGAAAACGGTTTCAAGAGAAAAAAAAATGTACTCCGATATACTTGTGTTGTCTGTTGTTTTTAAAACTTAAAGCTCTCACGGCTTCATCGATTTTTTAAATACGCTATGTTCGGATATTATTATATATTAACCTTAGCAAAAAACAATGCAGCTAAAATTATAACCTATTAGAAATAGATTCATGGTTTCGCGCTGGTTCACAGCTATTTTGGAATCCCGAGATTGAGCACTGGGAAAAAAGTGTGAAATTGAGAGATTCCAAAATAATTTTCAACTCGAAGACCTTTTTTAGGTCCTTCCTCAGAAAAAGTTGCGAATTATACGACTGCCAGTGTCTCCAGAAAGCTGTAACTTCAGTGACTGAAATAAGCTTAAAGCTTCTTTAATTACATAATTTAAAAAAATGTTCCGCTTTTTAAAATGAGCTTTGTTTCGAATGTCCACATTTATGTTTTAAGATTCGAAGTGATAACATTTTTAATTCAATTATTATTTTGACGGAGTTCTTCTATTCCAATAGTAATGTAGTAAGTAATACGTTATCTTAAGAAACTTCACTCCGCAAAGAAGCTGTTCTAAAGATCCTTATATGTACTGTGTCCAGTGCCTTCTGTGATGTAAAATACGATGACCATTAAAGAGCACAGGACAATAGTTACGCTTATAAAAAAATGCACAGGGAGAAATAATTTCGCACAAAATAGTAAAATATTTTTTTCATTGTATGTAATTTAAATAACCTGAAGAAATTCAACACATTCCAATGTTTGCTTAATATAGATTTTTTTCACACGTGTAAGAATAACTTTATATTAAGATTATAATTTCCCTTGCCTTATTTTAATGAAAACGTGTAATATTTCAATACATGTAAATATTTTAATATTTTTAAGGATGAAATGTTTGGTATGCTTACATTTACTCCCATCGAGGACAGAGGTAGTGCGAATAGCTAACGAATAGTCATTTACCCTTACTGTCACCGATAATGGATTTAAATGACTGAATAGCAGGCAGTTCTCGTAAAACAGTATATGTTAATATAGTCGATTGGGAGTCTAGATGCTTGAGATTGTCGACTTTTTTTAAATATATATAAACGCTTCTGTCTGTTGAGCAACTTTCTCTAGCGTAATTATTATGGAGCCAAATTGTGTTATATTAAATAACTTTATAACATTACTATGAAACAGTCATTCAGATCTTATGATTTTTTGTGGTGCTGGATGTCGATGTTCAGATAATGTGCAAACTATTTTATTCTCAGCTCTGGACTGTAACACTCCAACTCTGGTGCATGGAAAAGTAAGAACGAAGAACCGTGGCAGAGTGGCCAGATACCAATGCCTCTGGGGCTACGAGCTGATGGGCCAACGATACACCACTTGCACAAATGGACGCTGGGATTCTGAGTCTCCGGTTTGTTTTAGTAAGTAGCAATTATACGAATGTTGAATAAAATTCCTTTCTTTGGATATTTAAGAAAATAGTCACAATGCAGTTCTGCTGCTTTCTCATTCACTTGTATACAGCAGTCAGTGACGTTCCTAGGCTATGTGCCGCCCCTAGGCAGAACCCTAAAATAGCGCCCATTTTTCAAATAATTTACTATTATTCTAGGAATACATATACAAATATAAAAGATCCAATCCGTATTCAAACAAATGTTTCGTCACTAATTTCGTTTTGCTTTCAGATGATTAATAATATATGTTACCTTACTGACAAAGTTCCTCGCGAACAAATATGACCCAAAAGCCCATATACAATAGTTCAAGCCATAAGACAATAGTTCAATAATTATGAAAAAATAACTATTACTTTCACTACACATCATAAGAAATAATGTAAATTTAAAATACAGTTACATTATGTAAGAAATTTTCAGTATGATATTTATACTTTCACCTTTTCATGTTGTCTTATTCGAAAAAAAAGAAAGTGCTCAAAGAGCTTGGCAAAATCATTATGTCTTTGTAACTTTGGGTACCCATTCACCTAGTGGTGGATTAACCTACATATATACGAATTAGGCGCCCGCTTGGGAACTCCGGATCTTAGGGCCTCAAAAATAGCTTTACCCCCATGTACTTTTTGTTCAAATTTTAATATATATTTAACATATTACGTGGAATTTTCTGACGTTTTTATGTTATTCGAAAAACAGGGCATCCAAATTTTATTGCGCCTCTATGTGCTTAACCGCCACTGCATTCAAGAATTATACACTGTTTCATATTTCACGTAATGAGCAGATTCGTAACACAGATTCGGTGGAACATTATAGACTATATTATTGTAAAATAACGTTTAGAGAACAATACACGTGTCGTGAAACAGATGTGTAATAATTAACCAGATACATCATCTATATATATAAAACAAAGTGGGGTTGGTTACACCACGTATATCTCGAGAATGGCAGTACGGATTGTAATGAGCTTTGATTTATTAAATTCGTATCCGCCTAGAATAGCAGAATAAGCATTAAAACATCGGAAAAATATCACGACATAGAAATTATGAAGAAAATGAATATTTTCATACAGTTTTCAAATGAAGAACAGCTTGAAATATGAAAATGTCGTTGTATGCAAATTTCGTCCGCTAGATGGAAATGTTACCAAAATTTATTTGTTTCTGCTTCTTTTGCATACGATTGACTTTTAAATAATTTTAAATTTAGAGTATGGATTAGAATAAAAAAAAATCGATGATATGAAATGAAAACGAAAGAAAATCGGATAATATTGAAATAAGGTTATGTTTATAATTAGGTATGATAACTGTTTGCTCTACTCTGAGATGTCACGTTATTACACATGGAAAGCTACATCGAAGAAATTTTTACGTCGAAAGCAAGGCGATGCGATTCCTGATCATCCGAATGACTAGTGATGCTCTTGGTTGAATTTACACAGTTCATCCGAAAAATGACGAATGCTTCTACTTGCATGTCAACAGCTTGATTTGCTTGAAAATGATACTCATTGGGAGATGACAATTGCTGAAGAAATTGTTTCTGAATCTATTTCGCATATTATTTTCTATCATTATTTTGAAATGCTTCCCATGGAATCCCCGTGAACTGTGGAACAAGTACAATGATGAAATGTCCGAATACATTTTACATCGAATTCGTGTCAGTTCAAGGAATCCCAATCTCGAGATGAATGAAGAGATACATAACCAGGCTTTGATTTTGATCGAAGACATGTGTTACCTTATGTGCGGCAGTTTGTTAGTCCAGTTAGGAATGCCAACGCCAGATCGTGGAATGAACGACGCTTTCAATCGAGAATCGGACGTGAACGTGGACGTGAATATGATCGAGATGCATTGAACCAATCAGTTTGAACGAATGTACCACTGTTGAACCCTCAACAGAAGGAAATGGACGATACGTTGATGATGGAAATGGTGGCTTATTTTTCCTCGATGCGCCCAGTGGAGCTGGGAAGACATTCCTCATATCATTGATTATGGACACTGTTCGTGCGAGATAAAAAAATTGCTGTAGCAGTTTCTTCTTCTGGAATAGCGGCCACGTAGATAGAAGGCGAAACACTCGGCAATGGCAAATTTTTTGGTAACAAATACAATCATCACCTGGGATGAATGGACAATGGCGAACAAATGCGCATTGGAAGCACTCTATCGAACTATGAAAGATCTGTGCAATGACTCAAGATCTTTTAGAGGCGCAATGATTGTACTATCTGGCGATTTCCGCCAAGCACTACCAGTCATTCCAAGATCGACCGCTGCCGATGAAATAAACGCTTGCCTCAAATCATTGACTCTGGCGCTGTGTGAAGAAACTTCAGCTGACGACAAACATGCGAGTTGCATTGCTAAACGATCCATCTGCCGAAGATTTCTCCAAGCAATTGCTGACTATTTATTTATTTATTGTTAAAAATTAAAATTACAGTACATGACATAACAGCTGACGCCAATTTGCCATGTACTTGAAAAATATAATAAGATAAAATATAAAATAAAACTACATAATACATCAAAATCAACATAAAAAATCAAGAAATAAAATAGTAAAATTTTACAAACAGTTCACAAATACTAAATCACTAAAAATGTCCACTTTTCTAGGCAATGCGTTGATCAATCTAACGGGCCTTGGAAATGGCGACTCATACCTCTTAAGCGAGGTATAAGTTTTTAGAAATAAAAGTTTTTGCTCATAGTTTTGCCCACGTAAGAATATATTGGGAGCATGTAAATTAATAGTCATGAGAATTTGACGATTATTAACTCGGCCCCGAAGGAGAAGAGAAACATGCTTTAAGCTAGAAAACGATCTTCGACTATCGTCGGTAACGACCGTGTTCCTGTTGACGAATCGAACGGATTGATTTCGTTTCCGCCGAATTTTAGTAATTTCGTCGCAACGAAGGACGGCTTCATCAACAAAATGTTCCCAAACATCTAATCACAAAAATCACAATTGGTTGAGTGAACGAGCAATTCTTGCGGCGAAGAACAAAGATGTGGATCATTTAAACTTCACAATTCAAAATCAAATCGTTGGTCCACTACATTCCTTCAAATCTATCGACCGTGTAACAAACGAAGACGAAGCAACCAACTATCCAACTGAATTTTTAAACTCATTGGATCTGCCTGGCTTGCCACCGCATAATTTACAACTAAAGGTTGGCTCGGTAGTCATCATGTTTCAAGTTATCAAGTTAACACAAAATGTATTGATTCGGAGGCGGTTCGAAGTTCGTCGGGCCAGCTAGTATAATAATAATTACACTATTTCTGAAGTTCATAATTTGTTTTAATTTAATTTTGACAGGGCCTGGTTGCGAGTTAGTGTTCGAGCTGGAAAACGGGATAGTGCTTTACATGAAGAGAACTGCTGTCGCCATGTTCTTCTGCAACCCTGGCTATCAAATGGAAGGACCAGCAACTATATTTTGTGATGGAGTCAAATGGAATACTACCGCGCCTTTGTGCAAAGGTGCGTAATTGAAGTTTTACAACATTCTTCAGCTTTAAATATTGAATAATTTAATTTTAATTTCCAGTTTAGGCCAGCCGTGGCGGATCACAGCGTAAGCGCAGGAGGCGCGCGCTTGGAGCCTCCGAATCTCAGGGTCCTCAAAAATAGCATATATTATATCAGTGATTTCCAACCTTTATGTTATTGCGCCTCCATTTCATGAAAAAAAATATCTTCGCGCCTCTCCATCCTTTATTTCACACATTGTAATAAAAACACGTTTTAAAGGGTAAATAAATATTTTGGATTGTTCGCGCCTCCCATGTTGGAAATCGCTGTATAATATGAAGCCCATTAGTTTTGAATTCAGATTTTCAATAATTACGCTAAGTTTGGTCCTCTACAATGTATTGCGCCTGAATCTTTCCAAGTGTGAAATCTGTCACTGAAGGCCAGGGGTCCAAAAGCTGCAGCGTTCTATCATAGTGCCTGGCATGTAGCTATTTGGCATAATCAAAAATGCTATTTTTTAGGTACCTATAACGCCATAACTATTCGAAGTTTGTTATTTGTCAAATGATACATAAATGTGTCATTCAAACATGATAGGGTTATCCACCCCCGGTCTAGACTTCGTATGTATAGTATTGGTATTTCTTGCTAAAAAAACTTTGAAGTATTTTGAAATAGGGAAAAATGTGTAAAGTCGTAAATTGTCAATTCATTGAAAAACAAAAATAAGAACGAAAGTAGTTAGTGACAAAACTTGTTCGAATGTAGAAAAAATCTTTACACTGAGATTATTTAAATCCACCTGCATTTTTGGTTTCATAGCAATTCCAGGTACGATGCCAAATACAAGTTGTGACTTCGAGCAGCCTGGAATTTGCGGCTGGAAGCATGATCCTCTCCATGACTTTGACTGGCGGAGACAGAACAAAAACACTCCGAGTGGACATATTGGGACAGGACCTTCTTACGATCATACATTAGGATACGGAAAAACGGGTAAAATATTTTCCATCATGTTAATGTTTCTCATAAAACGCCTTGAAACGATTTTGAGTTTGCGAATCATTTAATAGAAAATGATAATAGTTTTAATAATAATATTTTGTTTGAAATGGCTATTAATTCTAGATAATTAATTATTAAGGGTTAAGAATGAACAGCCAATAGGTCTTTAAAATTGATCAATGTGTATCTTGTGTGTATCGTGGCTTGTGTGTATTTCCTACAAAGCCTTTTTCTTCAAAATCATTCAATAAGCTAAGACAAATGATTGCACACTATTTCACAATAATTGTTTTTTTTTTTATATATAAAACGTTTTTACGGTTAAAACACGTTGGTTTATCGAATATTTTTCCATGATAAATTTGCCACGTCTGTAATTCACGCTTCGGTAGTTGACAAAATTTATGTTTACCCAAAATGACGACCAAACAAAGAAGTCAAATTTCCCGCCAAACATTCTGTATTACATAATATTGATCGAAGGAAAGGTTTGTAGTTAAGTCTTAAATTGACAACTATACGATCTGAGATTTTATATGATTGATCAGTTTTTTACACACACGGTTTTCTTTGTACATAAATAGCAATTATAAATTAAATTCTGTAAGGTTTTAAAAAGCTAATATTTGGTTGTAGTATGCTTATAATAAAATAAATTTTGTTAAACTACGTTTAATAAACAGCGAATAATATCACGGTCAATTATTTTAAAAATATTTATTCGGTAAACTCAATTTAACCAAAACCACAACATCCTGAAAAGATAACAGCGATAACACTCACATCTACCATTGCGATAAAATAAATTGCTTATTTTTAAATAGTACAATGAAACCTCGATATTGCGTTTTTAAAGTAACCATTTAATTTATCAAACGTAAATTGTGGGAAACTTTAATTTCAAGCAAGTAAAATCAAGGCTTCACTCCGTGCGAAAATAATTATGTGCGACCCCGATTCATTGTTCCAGGTTACTATATGTACATCGAAAGCTCTTCCCGTCTCGTAAATGATTCTGCCCGCCTGTTGTCTCCAATATTTTCTGCCAATTTGACCCAAAATGGTTGCTTTGTTTTCTACTACCACATGTATGGGAGGGATATTGGATCATTGCACATAATTGTGCGCCCAGAGTCAACGGATCTTCAAAAAGTAATTCTCGATAACGACCTTAGGATGAAGTACATGTTGTTTGAAAAGAGAGGTAATCAAGGAAACGTTTGGTATAGAGGATTCTTCGAACTTGATGTGCTAAATGAAGACTTTCAGGTATGATATTTTTTTCCATACACAAAATAATATTTATATTATATGAGGCGTCTAAAAGTTTAAATCGATATGTCAACTGTGCCAATGTTTCTTAACCAGTGGTACGCGAAGATTTTTGGGTGGGCCGCAAGTTCTGCAGTTCAAAAATAGTTAGTTTCCATTTTAAAAGAAACATTTGCAGATTTGCTTGTGGTCAGCGGATGTAAAAAGGTTACGAAACATTGTACTATGCAATGTTAGTAGTAAACAATGTTTTTTTACTTCACGCTAAAAAATTAAGTTATGTCTTTGGTTTCTTTTCTTATCGTACTATATTTTGCTATACGCATATTTTACAGCCAATCAACCACTTGTTGTTATACATATTGTGAAAAAGACCCTCAAGATTAAATCGTTTGGCAGGGAATTCAACTTTTGCTATTATTTTTTTAACTTTTGGAAAATTTAAGTATATATATAAATTTAGGGGCCTCTGGGCCCAAGGGCCATTATGCGTTGCAAAGACCGCGCTGTATGTTGGTTACGTCCCTGTCGCCATGGATTGACTTCACATTCTCACTACCAGCCGCTACGATTTCACATCTTCAGAAATGGTGGGACATTGACAAATTGTTCCTTGAATGAACGCTTCCATGACTCTGCATGTATCTGCATATAACAATTGCAAACAAACATCGCAATTTGTCTATCACGAACAATACAGTGGGTTCTCTACTTACGCGGTTATTTCGTTTCCAAGGAATCAGTGCAATTCGAAAACCCCGTGCGTCAAGGAGTACTTAAATTTTCGATATATATTTAATGTGTAAATTGTATCCACTTGTAGCCACATTGTAGTCACATTGTAGCCACCTGTGTAGTCGAGTGGTCAACGGTGTTGTATAAAAGTACTGCAAACCTCTTCGTAGAATAACAGTGAATATTGAAAACTGAAATTAAAATGTAAGGGTTTATATAATATATGCATCTTTGAGGCCCCAAGCGTGCGCCTCTTGCGCTTATGGGGTAATCCGCCACTGCTTTTAAGTGATATATTTCTCTATCTATCATATGAAAGCATTCTTGTCATTCTTTATTCAGTTACAAAATCCATAAAAATCTATATATTATGAAACAAACATAAACGATTTTTTTAAATTTGCATCCTCGTAACTACAAAACCGCGTAAGTGGAGGACAAACTGTATATTTTTAAAAAAATAATCAAATCATTCATTATACAATTGCAGATTGTAATCGAAGGCATCAGGGGCAAAGGATACGTCAGTGATATAGCTATTGACGACGTGGCCATTCTTCAAGGAGATGAATGCGTGAGACAAAAAGAAATCCATATGGCATCGACCGCTGTACCGTATACTACAAGAGGTAAGACAGATTGGTACCACGAGCTGTAAGCCTGTTGCCCCCAACAGGAGGATTTTTTTTAAATTATAAATAAATCAGAAATTTACCTACATGAACAATCAAATGCATACTTAAGTACGTATTAAAAAAATCAGAATGAATAAACTTGACTAATTCTCCGAATGGAACTTGTTTTTATGAATATATATGATGATTTTTAAACTGATTATACATACTTTACTATATATACTGAAATTATGCTTTCGCTGAATTCTTTTTTTGACATTTTCTTTCAGTCTTAATGTTGATATCTATGACTATCAACTAAAGCTTGTATTTGCATGCACTTTTTTTAGATCATAAACACTTTTAATAAATCCTTTCTACTAAAAAAATACACTAAACGAAAAATATATTACTTAGTTAGTATTGATTGTAATTGAAAATCATAAATACAGGTCACTACTTAAGCACGCCACTGGCTCCCTGTTCATTTTTGACTCCCAGGCAATTTTAGTGAGCTTAAAATAATATGATCGTTTGTTTTCACCAGCAAAACCATTAAATGTAATGATAAATATTTGGTAAAATGAATTTGTTTTCAGATTCGTGTCTGAATAGATGCAACCAGCAATCTGTTGATAGCCAGACGATCAGCGGAGAAGGAGTTGATTGCCAATGCCAAGAGGATTGTGAGACTTCTTCCATGTGTTGTGTGGACTATAGAGACCTTTGTGTCTTCGGTAAGATAATGTTTCCCTATTGAAATGTCAAAAAACACCAACTATGTACTTTTTTAAAGTAAGATTTTATGGTGATGGGATGCATAGACAGTAAAGACACCCATTATAGTTCATAGGATTTCTTTGAAAGAAGAGTGGAGTGCCAAATAGCGCTACTTTACCGGGTAAATCGAATTTGCTTAGAGCGTGACGTTTCAGAGCCCTTGGGTTAGGTTGAATTAATTAATTTTCGTATTCGTAGTAAAGTTTTACTTCATTAATATGAAAAAATTGTCATCTATAATAATATCACCCTCTTGAAGCCAAAGCCTTGCCACGTGCACTAAGAGGTATCAATAGACAAGACATAATAATATTAAAGATAGACGAAATCTGCCTTATCCTATTAATGGGGCATCAAATTGTAGTTTTTGTAACGGTTTTCAGGATTCTGTTGGTAATATTGCTTTTTATTTTTATAGTGCACATAAAAAAGTAAAAATCACTATAAAAATTCAATAGCTGAAAAATGTACTTACCTATCTTAGATTGCAAGAGTGAACAGTTCCAAGTTGAAGTTGGTACATACTAGAGGTCTGTACAGGCGGAAATTTTACAAAATTACCCGGCCCGAGCCCGAAAGACTCAGGCCCGACCCGGCCTGGGCCCGAGTCTAATACCACACCTGTTACCCGAACCCGACCCGAAGCCCATATTTATACTCCTCAGCCCAAAAAAAACAGTTGTTTACAAATTTGCAATTCTCTATAGAACTGGTAATAATGAAAATCATCATGGGTGACTTATGACATGAACATAGTCTGAAATATTTATCTGAAGAAATAAATTCCTTACCCGGGCCCGGCCCGAACCCGAATCTCAATTGCGCTTACCCGCCTGAGCCCAGCCGGGCCGGGTAGGGGCCTGTGCAGACCTCTAGTACATACTAATTTTTTACTCAAATGTCTTGTTTCAAATGTTATTCTTAAACAATCGTAGATAATATATACAGGTACTGATTTGATCTGAGAATACTATTTTTCTTAATTTAACAAGGGGCTCGAGGGTCTTAGTCAAATTTAACAAGGGCCTCTAGCAAGCCCCTCCGAACTCCCTCTAACCCATCCTTGACTTAACTACCTTTATAGAATGCTACTTCATTCTAGTTCAAATAATACCTGTATTGATTATATTATGTTGTTTCTTTAATTATTCCAGGTATCACAGATATACCAAATTTCGAAAGTGCTACTTCGCAAGGCTATGATGACGATTCAACACAAAATCCCCCTCCATTGCCTCCATCATTAAAAATGACAGCGACAAACAAACCTGATTCCGATGATCAATATACGACTACTGAAAAAATTTCCTCTACAACTGATAACACAACACCAACGAGAGAACCGTATGTTGTCAATGAAAGTGCGCACAAAGAAAAAGCTGTTACCGCAGAACAAAAACAGGAAGTAACCGAAGCTACCACTAAGGTCCCCACTACCATAATAAATAAAACACAAAGAATTGTTAACAAACCTCTACCTACGTGGCGATATCCTACAATATTACCACCTTTCAAAAATACAACTGGATTTTTAAATAATACTGAAGTTGGCAAAAAAGATGGCTCTATAAATCCTGGCTATGTCAACATTACCAAAGATATCGCCAAGAATGTTCCTAGCGGACCCAGTGCAAAATTCATACCAGGGAAAAAACTAGATATTATTTTCACTACTACTGACAGTATGCCCAAATTTTCAAAGACATATTACCACTATGGGATTACAACTGAATCGGGGAAGTTGGTGAAAGGTATTCAGAGTGATGTTGTGACAGACAAAATTATTGTTGCACCCAAGAAGCACGAAAAGTTGATTTCTTTAGTTGACGGTAAGCACAAAAAAAATATTTAATCATCATATTTTATTCTTGCAAACGTTCCTTTTTGATTGTCATCACTTGTATTTTTTTGCAAAGAGTTTAGTAATAATAGTAGTGCTCATATGTAATTGATTGAATATTCGTTTATTTGATAGAATTGCATTATATGAGAAGTAGCGGATTTCGCACACGAGAGACCCCAGGCGCAATAAAATTTGGAGGCCCTGTTTTTCGGATAACATATAAACATCAGAAAAATTCATGTAATATAATGAAAATATATTCAAATCGGAACAAAAAGCATATAAGTTATATAATATACACTATTTTTGAGGCCCCTTAAATTCGGAGGCCCTAAGCGCGCGCCTCTTCTCAACCAGGGGTCCGTGAAAATTTTCATTCTTTCAACATTCTTTGTTATAAAATATGAACATGTAAACTAAAAAAAAATCGGTGGTCCGCAGATTATTGTTTTCAGATTTAGGGGTCCGTGGCATGAAAAAGGATGGGAAGCACTGGCGTATAGGATAATCCGCCACTGTATATGATGGTTAAAAAGAAGTAGTAAATAAAGAAACTAAAATTATAGCAATAAAAAAGATTTTTATAATTGATTTCTTTATACAAAAAAAAAAATAACAGTTAAAATGTTTAACATCTTATTGATGATGCTTATTTTAATTGACTCTCAAAATTTTAAATACAAAAGCACTATACATAGACAGACAAATCTAGACATATGTATGTATAATATCATATAATAATATTAGTCATTTTTTAAAATGTTATATTCTTCAATATAAAGAATGGCCAGCATGCCCATAAGACTATGATGTGAGGTCATTGAAATTACATAATAAGTTGAAGATGTTGTCGTCAGTTTGTTACACTATAAAAGAAACCAGGCAAAAATTCAAGGATTTAAATTAAGATATTGCATTGAAGTAGAGGCTCTCATATTTATTAATTCAGCTGTTTTAAATGTCTTTTTCAGATGCTCATATTGCCCCAGTTTCTCCCTCAGGACATTCAAAGTCAACCAATCTTATCACCATCTCTATAATTATAGTCGGTGCAATAGTTTTTGCGATAGGATATGCCTTGAAGAAAGGAGCCGCGACCAAGTTAGTTGATCAATACACAAGATTAAGAAAACGAGCTGCCTTCCATAATTCCAGTGATAATATGAGATTCCTCGTTCAGGAAGAAGAGTTGGAACATGAATACGAAGACTTATAATCCAAATATGTGGTTTATTGTGTAAATACTGTTTTTTGATGCATCTATTATTATTATTATGTTAGTCTGCTTTAAATAGTTATTTTATAAGTTTGCTCATTTTTGATATGACCAAGAAAAGTGAAGACACTTTTCAATTATAGGTACAAACAGGTTTTCACTCAAGAGGTTTGCGCTTGCTTGGAATATTGATTTGAAATCATTGATTGCAGATAATTTATGCCTCTGGTACTTATCTTGATATGTAAATTTGTAAGGCTATGTAGAAAGGTTTTTTTTCAATAATAAAAAGGTTTGGCAAACATAAAAGAAGGATTCTGAGGAGGATAATATTATTGCTTTTACAAAAGAAAATCAGTTTATATCACTTTTTAAATTCAGAATTTTCTTTATGTCAGATTGCTTCACTTATTGAAAAATACAGATGAAAAATGTTACTCACTATCAGGTTGTCAAAATAATTCAAAAAATAAAATATGTATGCAAGATTTAAGTCTTCTGTGGCGGTGTGCATCGTGAACTATTTTCAGAACGAGTCAGCTTGCATTTTTTTATTAAAGCAACGGTTGTTCTGAACGGAATAATGCAGTGGTATGCATAAAAATGTAATGTATCTTTGATATTGTTTAAGGTGCTTAATAAATATTTCAGTGAGAATAAATTTTATTTTTGGACTCCTTTTCCTTTCCCCACAATTCATATACCCATGGTAACCAAAATTTTCGAGGGCTGAATAATTTTTCAAAAAAGTTGGGGTCTGGCTGAAAAAAATTTTTGTTGGAACTTAATAAAAATAATATTATGTTCATAAAAATTGGGGGCCGGATGAAAATCTTCCGAAAGTTATTTTTTCATAGGGGTAGTTTCCGTTACCATGGACAAGGAATCTTTCAAGTTTTAATATACAACTTGCAGAGTAAGAATGATACAGTAACATTTAATTACAAAAAAATTGTCATTTACTATATGAAAATAAAAAAATCGCCATCATTGCTGGTCTAAGCGGGTTAAGTCTCTCTAAGAATAAATATCCTTAAGTAATCTTATCTATATTATGAGCCATCCTGTTTGTTTCCAGCAACAGCTTTGTTTTTGTTCCATATAGCTATAGCAAATTGGGTTTGCCAATTATTACACTACAGCCGTCAGGTTTAGACCTTGATAAGTTTATCGGTATATCTCTTGAGCTCCATCGCGTTGCAACTCTTGGCAAATTAAAATAAAATCAATTGACTCCTCAACTGAAATTCTCAGAAATATATTTTTCTGTCTCTTGGAAATATGGTTGAGTGTGGTGTAAATCTAATATGATAAAAACGAAACTGTAACTAAAAGTATATATAAATTTAATATGAACTGTACTATTAAACATTGTAATTGTTTTATTTCATCTGTGACGAAACTTTTTTACATTGCTCGGTAGCTGCTTCTATTGCGCCAATAACAGTTCCTCGGAATGCTGAAAAGAAAAATTGAGTACACACATATTATTCAAAATTTAAATCAGGATTTCCCAATTGAATTAAGTTAGAGAATCTTTTTTTTATAATATTTGTATACAGAAAAAAATTATGTTCAAATAACTTATATCATCTGAAAGCTGTAATTTTACCTGGTGGAGACATAGAAGAATTACACAGAATACCGTTTTTATGTAAGTGAGTAACAAAATGGTCAATCGTATCACGTTTTTATGTAGTGTTATTGTGGTCAACATATTTTTATTTTAAGAAGAAAACACTATTGTTATGAGAATTTACTAAGCTCACTTCACTTTTACAATACTTTAAGAAATATAAGAATATTAAAACACATAAAACTCAATGTTTCCTAAAATATCACTTTTCAGGGACTCAATTGAAAGTTTATTTTGCTTTTTTCAAAAACTTATTTTTCAATAGTATAGCATACATATCAAAAATTATACGGCTTAACCAGATCTGTGGTGTCGGCGTCATAAAAGACAGAGACTCGAACGGCTTTTTTCAATTATAGGTAATCCCCGACTTACAACGGTTCGACTTACGACAATTCGCACTTACGACCAAAAACAATAGCATTTTTTAAAAAATTGAATTGCATCACGGGCCACCACAGCAGATGCTTGTGTAAAGTAAAATGACGTAACAATGATAATGCAATACACATTTGCTCATATGTACCAATTTAACATTAAAAAAATAATATAAAAATGATTTATTTTAATACATCGTCGATGCGCATCAAATGTGATATATGTGACTCTGGGTGCATTCTGAGATAATTGATAAAAACTGTTTAAAAAAATGAAACGGAAAATAACACTTCTATGTATGCACAAATTAGGGGTATATATTTTATTCAGTATTAGAATGCATGCACATATTGCAAATATTTACTATTTTGAACAATAAAATGACATTTTATTGCGTTTTTTTGTACCATTTTTAATGTTTTGCTGTCAAAATATTTTATTAAAAATAATTCAAATTTGATAACTAGGCAATAGTTTAGTCACTAGTGTCAAGTTAAAAGAATTTATTAATAAGATTTTATGATCAAAACATGTATGTGATCGATGTGGACATATTATGACAATGGAATTATTAATCGTGTATGCAGAAGATATGATTTTTTTATTAAAAAATAATTTATTAATTTTTGGTTTGGACTAAACATTTATTTGACTCTAGTTGATAAAGTTTTTTTTATCTTCCCATAGGGCAGTGGTTGGCAAATTTGTTCGCCAAAGAGCCAAATATGAACATTAAAAACAATTAAAAAAAATATTGGGAGCCAAATCTGTCTATTGTCCGCACTTAAGGGGCCAAAGAGCCGCACTTTGCCGACCAATGCCATAGGGCAGCGATTTCCAACCTGGGAGGCGCGAACAGTCCAAAATATTTATTTACCCTATAAAAAGTGTCTTTATTACTATATGAAATAAAGGATGGGAAGGGGCAAAGATATTTTTTTCTTCAAAGGTAACATAAAGGTTGGAAACCGCTGCTATAGGGTATTAACCCTTATCTTTAAATCATTACAACACCCAGACTTACAGCATCCATATTTACACAGATCACACAATCTTACGGTCTGAGGATTTGATATTTATTGGAATAAAAATCTTTAAAAAAACATGGATTTTTTTTAATGCATTTTAAGATTCCCTGGATGTTAAAAGTTATCAATAATTAACATTGATAAAAAATAATCGCTTATTTAAATTAAAAAATATTTAATGAATACAACAATTTGTTAATTCTACTACCTGGGCTATCATCACTTCATTATTAGCTGTTAAAATTTGTATCAAATGTAAAACCATTTATATTTGAGATGTGGATAATGGACACATGCTTTGACATATTTGTAATGATATTTATAAAGACTAGCTGTAAGCCCGTTGCCCAGCAACGTGAGATTTTCGTTGCATTTTTCAGTAGCCAGAAAATTTACTGGCGTGAAAAATAAATTACAAACCTATTTATTGAATAAGCCAGAAATTCTGATGGTAAAAGAAATATATCTCGGGACATATATCGACAGCCCTACCCTGTAGTATTTAAATTGTAAATTATTGAATTTTTGGAATAATGTTTAAGTTTGCTAACAACTATTTTTCGTAGTAGCAGAAATTTCGTAAATAATTGAATTTTTGGAATTATGTATAAGTTTGCTAACAATCATTTTTCGTAGTAGCAGAAATTTCGTAAATTATTATATTTTGGAATAATTTTTAAGTTTGCTAACAACCATTTTTCGTAGTAGCAGAAATTTCATAAATTATTTAATTTTTGGAATAATGTTTAAGTTTGCTAACAACCATTTTTCGTAGTAGCAGAAATTTTGTAAATTATTTAATTTTTGGAATAATGTTTAAGTTTGCTAACAACCATTTTTCGTAGTAGCAGAAATTTCGTAAATTATTGAATTTTTGGAATAATGTTTAAGTTTGCTAACAACTATTTTTCGTAGTAGCAGAAATTTCGTAAATTATTGAATTTTTGGAATAATGTTTATGTTTGCTCACAACCATTTTTCGTAGTAGCAGAAATAGTTGTTGTAAATTTTTTAATTGTGATTATTTTATCGAATATTAATATATAGGTATTTATTTTTTGAAAAACTTATAACGCTTATCAATCGGATTTTATTATTTTCATACGATCAAGATGTACTGTGTTTAAAAAAAAAAGTTATAAACCCAAAAAAAAAGTTTAAGGTTAGACTCGAACCACTGACCATCAGCTTACGAATCTGGCGCTCTGCCTTTTGGGTAGAGCGGAATTATCCCTACGTGCAAAAATTAGAACATATATGCTTTGCTTCAAATAAAAAACAAAAGTTTCAAAATTCGAACGCAATTCAATATATATAATGTAATTTTATCGCATTTGGCAGTTGTACGTTACCCTAGAGGTAAAGAATTCAACTCATAATCCGGAGACCGTGTTTCGAATCCAGCTCTTGGTGCTTTTTTTGTATGAGAATTCAATTTTTCAGCGATTTGATATGTTTCATCAAATAACAGTGTATGGAAAAATTGTTTTTAGTATGAATAAAAAAATGGAGACAGCGTGGCTGGGGAGGAGGAGGGGGAGAGGCAGGGGGAGGGGAAATCGGGGACATCCTTCATACACTCACTCAAACAAACGGACGGACCTTATCGGCTATTAATATATAGATGTAATTCATTTGTGTTCTTTAAAGAAATTTTAAAATACATGAATTTTCGTAAGGTGCGCGAAAAATTCTTGCGCAGCCATAGTATGCGCTAGCACATAGTAGCATAGTGCGCATAGTATGCGACATAGAACGCGAAAAATTCTTGCGCTTACATAGTATGCATACCCAAATCGATAAAATAATTATTTGTTAGTATAACTTCAACCACTAAATACTAGAAACATTTTAATAGCCGATGCTGAAAATTCAACTGAAGTGGGAAACTTACAAACTTTTCCCCACTTTGGTGCAGCCTTTTGACTGATTCTTTTTTTGTAAATGAATCTGAATAATCTGAAACTTTTCTTTTAAGATAATCTAGATAGATAAGGAGTATATGTGCTCTACATTGGTAGTGGAGATGGTTATAAAATATCCATATGGTTCTTTTGTGGTTTGTATCATATATAAACACAAACTAATGTAATTTCTGTATATTATGCACATTTTTACTTGTGGTGTGCCGCGAAATTTTGGAGAACACGTTGGTGTGGCTTGGAAGATAAAAGATGCTTTAGAAGGCTGAGATAAAACTGTATATTTTACTAACTTTCGTAAAATCGTCACATATGTATAACATATGTATACCAAATATGGTATACATATGTGATGTTCAGCAACGACATATTTTGTATGAAATTCGACATACGACCAAAGTTCTGCAGCATATCTCGGTCGTATGTCGAGGACTACCGTACTTTTTTACTACTGTAAATTAAAATACAAAAAGCTATGCATTTTAGTAGACATTAAAAATATTTTTTTTATGTTCTTTTAAATTGGGTTGCAGTCGGAGTAGGAACATTTGTAAATGCAGGAGTCGGAGTCTCGGTTTTTTTCACGACTCTGCAGTCCTAGGATTGACAAATATGAATCTGCTAAGGCAAATTTTTCTTCTTCAACTACATCTTCTTAAAACATTTTAGTTATTGAGAAACGATGGTTTGTAAGAGATGGAGAATATTAATGTTAAATTTGAATTAGGTATAACAGGACAATACCGATATATATTAGGTATGGAGCTTTTTCTAATAAGCTATAATATAGCAGTACTTAATTTCAAAGAATTATTACCATTTTTTTCTAGATGGTACAGAGCAGCAGCTGTGGATCCTCCGGGACTAGTGACATCGTCCCTTAGTTTAGCAGGATGTTCTGTGCTCTCCTTCACCATCTTAGCCGCGCCGGCTACAGTTTGGGCTGCTAAGCGTTGAGAAAGGTCTCGCGGAAGTCCCATACGTACTCCGCCATCCGCCAATGCCTCAATCATCAGATATACCTATTAAAATTAAAACCAATCCAAATTACCTTTCCGAAGAGCCGTTCTTAAATAACCACAGATTACCACATATTACATTTTGGAATTGGTTGATATCTGTATTCAAAGAATTTATTCATACTAAATTAAAAACAGTAAATTTTTGACTCATCAAACTTTGGAACTCATGTATCGATTAGAAGATGCTCACTTAATTTTTGTGTACATTCTTAATACAAAATACGAATTGGTTAAGCAGTATACATTTATTATTATCATTCAATGAAAGGGAAACAATAATACGATTGTAATCGGAGGCAATAAATACATACGTAAGCAGGGCCTGATCCACTAAGGGCTGTGACGGCATCAAGTGAATACTCGGAAACCAAATCGCAAGTTCCTACAGCACGGAAAAGCTCCATGGCCAAGTCGGCGTCCTCCTTGGTTGCGTTTGTTCCGGGAGCAACCACAGCAGCACCCGATAATACCAGAGCCGGGGTGTTAGGCATAGCACGGATAACTCGACAGGAGATGGGTAAATTCTAGAATGATTTAATTGTCTTCACATTTAATACATACTAGTCAGCAGTAAGGTATGAATTATATTATTTATCGTTAATCGTTATTTTGAACGGCCATTATGAGTCTATTTTTAATTAAATAATAGATTGATTATAAAATTACCAATGAGTCTAACGTATATTGTGGTATTATATAGTGTGATGAGTTGTGTATATATCACTAAGCAGGCAAATTACAAATAGAGACTAGATGTATGCATTGCTATAATTTAAAATTCAAAGCAATATTTGGTATTATTTTTTTAAAAGAAGCGTCATCAACTAACATAGCAATATGTTTTTAAAATATCCAATCACAAATATTAAAAAATAATGACGTCGAAATACTCCACCAAGTAAGCAGTAAAGGATTAAAAATAAATGACAACAATTTTGAAAATTAACATTTCAAATCAATTATTAGAAAGTCTCCCCTCTATTATTGTTTGTGTTGAAGCCTTTCTCTATGGCAAATAGAAAATAATAGCCCTACACCCAGGAGTTGACCTGAAGTTTATCTGAAGATGCTTTGCAAAGAGGCAAAACACATGTCACACCTAGTCACACAACTATCAGAATAAGAATGTTTTTTTAAATTTTATTTTCTGTTATATCTTGATTTATTTTTTAAAAATCTATTACATTTTACAAATTTACCTTTTCTAATTCCTTGATAGTAACCCCCATTGCAATTGAGATGTACAATTTATTTTGTGCTCCGGCCAGCGGTTTTACTTCAGCCAACACTTCTGGAACCACCGATGGTTTGACGGATATCACCACAACATCAGACTTCTCCACGACTGGTTTGTTTGTGAAAACAGCGCTGGCGCCTATAGCCTAGAAAAGTAAAATAATAACATCAATTAAATCAATTAATGCCAGAAACGCCCGAAAAATCATTTGAATTTGAAAATGGTTTGCAGTTTTTAATATCTCATATCCGCTTATTTTGGGGCATAATTAGATTGACAGTTTCAAATTAACAAGTCAGTGAAATTCATTGATTTCAACAACTGTGTTCACAGAATCATGAAAATAATTAAATACCTAATAGCACGTAAAGCATACAAAGTTTTTAAATCTATTAATAAATACTAGCTGTAAGCCCGTTGCCCAGCAACGTGAGATTTTTGTTGCATTGTGTTTAATTTAATTTTATTTAATTTTATTTTATTTAATTTAATTTTATTTCATTAACTATTAATTTTCAAGTACGCAAACAAATACATTTTGTAGAAGAAGAAAAAGACTCGAGGACATCAGTACGCACACATTTGTGAAAAGTGAGTGATTATTTTATCGACTATTAATATATAGATTTAGTATGAATAAAAAAGTGGAGACTGGAAGGTGTGAAATCGGGGACACCGGACGGACGGATGGACATACGGATGTACGGACCTTATCGACTATTAATATATAGATAATACGCTTATAATGCAGAAGATTACAGGTCAACATTGAGTATGTATAACCGACTTCAATTTTAAAGTTTTAGTCGGTTATTTCAGTGATTTTTAAAATTCAACTATTAAATAAATAGTATTTTTCACCTAAGTTTGCGTCAGGTTCGATGGAATCCAATAAAGCTAGCTCTTAGCTCAAAGAAATTTTATCCACAGTCGAACGGCTTTGCTTTGGACCATACATAATAAATTTAAATAAGTACTGTGTAATTTTTTTCATGGATAATCAATTCAGAGTTTAATGTTTTACCAAGAAAAAGTAATGTGATTTTTAAGATGAGTAAGCGCACTATATTATAGTTATTGATTTTTTAGGGGAATGCTTTCCTACAAAACCAGTATTTTCAGAAAAATTATTTGAACAAAAATGGAATAAGTAAAATCTTAAAGAAAACAATAGTTATTACCTGAAATTCTTCAGCGCATTTGATATCCATTGGATGACAACTAGCGATTATATTTTCAGCCTTAGCCAAACCTAAAAAATGAAATGATTATTTTTTAGAAATGGAAGTAAGTATTCCAATAAAACATAATTATATTTTTTTAAGTACAAAGTTGATAATATTTAAACATAACACATATGTATAATATATATTTTATAAACTAACCTGCTGATATGAAGCCCTTCGCCATCGCATGCGCCATCCTCCCCCCGCCGATAAATCCGATTTTCAGCATTTTCCCGTTGAAACCTTCGTGCGCCTTCGCGTTTCCTTTAGCAGAATTCATTTTGAACACTTAATTTTGGTAAATATTAAAATCTACCACCAATTGTACACTGCTAAATTTTGAAAGTAATATACTATTCGTGCTATCATATTTTATAATACAAAATCAGTGACAAGAAATAATTATTGCTTCATCGTTAAAGTATGTATCTTTCCAATAAACTAGTTCCCATGTTTTCATTTAGTTTATCAGAATTTAATGTTCTTCAAACCTCAACATTACAATGTTATCAGTTTTAGCAAACATTGAGATCCATGATCAGTAAAATACAATTTGCAGACAATCCGTGCAGAAAACCAACACGCAAATAACAATCATAGAAAAAGTTTTCGAAATCTATTTATTCCTTATATTTAATAAACATACCAACTTCAAATGAATATACTTACTAATATGTTAATATTGTTTCGTTAAGACAAGATAATTAAAAAAAATCGTTGACTATAATTTAGGGTCCCCATTATAATTCTTTATTATTTTCAATTTTATCGACGTATTCGAGGGAAACTTTGTAAAAATTTACTTTTTAATATAAAATTTAATTTAAAAACTTCACTATTTTTCTGATTGTGTTACTAACTGTGACACTTGTTTCACCTCTTTCAGAAGTATCTACAAACTAACTCTATTGTAAGATTTTTATTTATAAAGTAAACATTGTATAAATGAACAGCGGCAGGGGGCTACATGCAAACAATAAGAGAACTTATTGCAATAACATAAATTATAGTAATTATAAAATTAATAATCTATGTTAGGAGTAAACTATATAGGAAATAAATTGAATGGTGGCGAGCCACTTGTTTTATTAAAAATGTTATACTAACAACAATTGAGTACTGTGAATGCATTTATTGATTTCCAATTTATTATTTACTCGATGGAGTATTTCTACATTAAAATCATGATTGTTTTCGATTCAATGAACAGTCAAATTTTACTGATAATAATTTCTTTCTAACTCTAATTCTATGATTATGAAATTAATATTTCTGCCGGTCCCTATTATTTTTATTATCAACAAAACTTATATGTGTATGATTATATTAAGTATTCTGCAATCCCACAACGTAACTGGAATTTGTTTTCTTTGGATGCTTCGTCAAAGACAAAAATTAGCAATTCATAACACCACTAACTGTATAACATGGACGCAATGTAATACTGAAATGCTCATAAAACTTAAATAACATAAGTTTATTTACTATATTTAAATATAATATATACTTTATTCAACTCTTTGAAATATGTTCTGAATTAACAGAAAGACTTCAATTTAATTGACATCAAGTAAAAGCATCGCAACAATAATTTATGTGTCAGGAGTCATTCTTAAATTTAAAAAAACAACCAAAATCATTCAACCGCGAACCAGCTACACTTTAAACATTCATGAGCTGTAACTCAACTTTATAAAAAAGATAGAAGTTATGAAAATTTACCTATAGCTTCACAAAATCCCTTTAAAAAATCTGAGTGTGATTTAACAATAATAATGATAGTTAATAACACAGTTGTTTTATACTGATATTTGTTGATTTCTATTGGTAAAAGACACACAACTGACGTACAAGAATTCTATCAAAAAATGATTAGACACGAAAATATGGATATTATATCATATAAACATAAAAATATACTACATTTTGATCTCAAGGGTCAACTGATAGCACTTTATCAGGCGTTTATTTTCAAATAGTTAGTTATCTAATATCAGAAAAGACATGATTAAAATATTGGAGGCGATGGGAGAACTCACACCTATTGATATACTCATTATCTCAGACATGTATTTTTCATAGGTACAGTCTTCGACAGCACTGTTATTTATAATGGTCTAACATTGACACCTCATAAAACACGTTTGACCCTTATATTACTGCAGCTCAATGAAATAGAAAAAAGGCTTGATGATTACAAGAGTGAGAAATTTCACTTATATTTTTATAGCATTAACTTATGTATATTTATATATATCAGACGATAGCTGAGAATAAAAAATGATGACACGAGTCGTGATATTTCAAATATAATCAAAATTATTTGGCATTAATTTGACAATTTTATATAATGATGATCAGGACCAGTTTGACCACAGGAATCATTAAAAAAAAGAATCTTATGAATGACTTAAATCGAAGAATTATTTTACAAAGAAAACTGAATAATAAATTAGACAAAGATTTGAAAGTTTGTAAGTGACTTAAAATATTGTGCAATACATATTCCATCTTTCATAGGTTATGATTTTTAAAAATCGAGTGGTATCTAAAAGCGAAGTCAAATTCATGAGGATCTAATATTTTACCAGTCTAGAGAGGAGATTTAAAAATTGGCCCATTTGCGTAAGCTGAAATATTTTTAATGAAAGAGCTGTCTGGACTGATAGATATTTCTTCAACAAATCAATTCATCCCTTATGAACGTCACATTGAATTTGGCAATGAAATCAGAAAACGTTAACGAAAATAAGCTAATAATAATAATAACTATGTTTATTTCTTGATAGAGATCTTCATTCAACAGTTAATATTTTGACACTTGATAAGCTATGTATGTATGTCTAATGAAAGCTTGAAAAAGTAAAAACAAATTCAGTGGAATTCAGAAGTTTCTTTGCTATATATATTTATCAAATTATAAGGGCGTTTTAGGTTAAATGAATTTGTTTTTTGTCAAAAAATAAGTCATTGGTGCGGGGTGGCACAGTAAAAAGTTTTTGTAATGATACATGCTATAAGACATGCCTTAATGATTTAAAACATTTAAAAAAATCTTGTTAGCTATATTGAATCAATAATACTTATGTTCGTAAAACCATTTGACCGATTTTTTTATTAACAGATGTCACTGTTTCAAAATCTTATCACTCACTTTAAATCATTTTTACAGACAATTTATTTTATTTAACCCGCAACCCTTTTCTTAAATCTATAGATATGAAATTACAAGAAAAAGTTAAAAAAAACCTTATTCTATACCGTTGATGTTATTCTATTATATTTCTCTAAATCAGCGGTCTTCAAACTAACACTAACCCTATTGGCCCTCCAATGATTTTCACCCGGCCCCTGATTTTCATATATAAATATTTTATATACACAAAATATAGATTTTTTGAAAATTTGAACAGGATTCTTACAAGTGCCCCCTAACGTTTTTGAAAAAATCATCTGGCTTGTTTCTCGAAAAGTTAAATTAATTTAAATAAAACACGTTGCTATTTCTTATATGGTGGTAATCATGAACTAGTAGAGTGGAGCTATTGCAAACGCCCATCTCATCTCCATTATTTAATCCCTCCCTAGAACTATTAATTTCTTTCTCTAATACTTCGCTGAGATGAATCAGGGCTGGACAAAATAGCTCGGTAGGCCGGTGGTTGCCCATATATGCTCTAAATCATAAAACTGTCAGTGGAATAGCATCGGTAGCAAATAAAGTTGTCGTTCATTTTGCAACACTTCTTGCACTTTGTGAGATAAGAACATGATATAAAAAGAAATGAAAGCGAAATTATTTTTAATGCAATTGGATACCAGCTTATTGAAAGTTGTTGTTTATGATTTTCAGAAATATTTGAATCACTCCACCGAACTCTTATACTAAATCTTTTAACTTAGAAGCAGTACAAACGTGATAATAATTATCGAAGAACAATTATTAATATACACATCATCAAGTCTTAATCACAACTAAAATGAAATTTTCAGACTACAGAATTATCAGACTTTAGAAGTTAAAATATACTATATAATATATATATTTGATTTATTAATATGACGCTGATAAGCTTCGACAAATAAGATTAGACTTAATGAACTCAGAAAATAGATATATCACACAGGAGGTTCATCTTTTATCGTGAATTTTCAAAAATGATAAACTTTATGACCTTATATTTAAAAATATATTTATTTGAAAATATTTATTTTCAATCCGAGTGAAGTCTTTTGAACATGGCCAAAAATTTAAATTGGTACAAAAATATAGAATACATTCATTAGGAGTATTCTTAATAAGTCTAATCAAGTTTTGGTTATAATTGATGATTGGTGTCATATTGTAACTTCTTTGTCTTCGAAAAATTTGGAAAGATCAAATAAATAGACCTTCATTCTTAGAAATATAGTTGTTATCTAAAGGAATTGACTTTTTACACACTGAATTGAAAGTCTTTTCGACAAAACTTTTGTAATTATATTAAAATGAAATAAACATTTTAATTATAGTCAATTTAGTGTTGCTTATTTATATTTTGTTCCTTTATTTGTAAATTCCTTTCAATACCAATTGTTCGTTACAACCTATTTTTTTTGTTTAAATAACATTAATATTCTATTCTCTTATCAGTTGATAATGCTTGTCATGAGTGAAACGGGTCCTGGTCTTAAAATAAAAGTGGAATTAGTACAAATAAGAACTTTATTTTTTAAATATGTAATGCAGCTCTGCATGCTCTCTGAAAAGTATTCTTGGGGTAATCAGCACTATGACGTTGGAGTTGTTAGAAGAGTCTTAGTCCACAGTCCTGCTAAGAATGCTCAGCTCGGCTAGTCTCGTGGTCTTGGTATGAATTTAGATTGTTCAAACTCATAAACTATGCACATTTGTTGTGTACGTAAATTGTGATAATAGTTATCGTATTATCATTTATCAATAACCACTCACTGTTTGTGATGAATAATTATATGTTCTTGTTCACTGATTGCATTCAATATATAATTCATAAGCAGTGGCGGATTAAGCAATCGGGAAGCCCCAAGTGCAATAGGGCTCAGAGGTCCTGTTTTTCAGATAACAAGATTCTATATTAATACAAGATAAGCTTTTTAGAGGCCCCTGAGGTTAGGAAGTCCCAAACACGATGTGGCAATCCGCTGCTATTCAAAAGATACACAACATTAATGGCGATACAAGAATTTAATAGAGGAATGATATTTTATCATTCCTGTATTAAATTTAAATGCGATGAGGTACCAACATTACAACTTTGATTTCATTCAATATAATTTTAATAATAATAATCAGTCTATCATTCAGGACAATTAATTGATTACGGGATGGTAACCTACAGAGAAGTCTTATTGGCAGTTAATGGGGTACAGTAATAACAATGTTTCATTTTCCAATATTAAACAAGATTTTGGTTTAGATATATTAATTAATTGAAAATGTCATTGTATAAGCATGCCAATAGCCTGGGAATATAGCAACTAGGCAACATGAGAACCGAACTTTAAAAATTGTGTTGTTTACTAATTTAGTTGTTTTCAGCATACTGTTTGAAATTATCTTTATCGCACATTAAATTAATTTAACCCACGAAGTGGCAAGAAGAAACTGTTTATATTTTACATACTCTCTCCTTTTAAAATTGCACTGCTTACTTTGTGTCATGGTTTGGGAAAAGAATATTATGTATTAAGTTACCCACTGCAGTGATTTTTTTTAGTAATGATAAATGACAAACGATTATAAATTTTTTAAGATTTTTATTATTTTTCATATATTTATATATAATAGCCGTTTCTATATACAACAAACATATAATATAATAATTTTATGAATATATTCAATTAAAACTCATCCATTTTGTGTTAATGCAATAATATTTATCGAGGATTGAATTTACACAAAAGGTTATATTTATCCCGTCTGCCAAAGATATGACAAATTTTACTAAAGAAAAATGAAAGGCAAAAGCTACAACCGTACTATGACAACACATTATTATGAATTGTAAACTATCATTTGCATAAGTCCACTCTGATAATATTTTCATTTAATTTATTGGCATTTATTTATCACTAACCAATTTTTATTATTTACGCAGTATTCCAATATAATGTATTGAACAATGACCAATTCGAGAATAAATAACAGAGGCACCGAAAATAAATACAGTACATTTGTATCTACGGTTCGTTTCAGTAATATTTGAAATCATCATGTTTTTCAGGAACGGCTCAACAGTATTACAGCTATGAAGAGTCAATGAAATATTTTGATGATCACAAATCACTATCTGCTAGAAATGAAATCAACAATCAACATTGAAATCGAAAACAGCAACAATTGGCACATCTAAGTTATTTTATAACATTATTTATCGCATTAAAAAGACTAATGAGGATTATTAATTAAACTAATAATTAAACTAATCGATTGATGAAATAAATTATTAATTATTATTAACAAGTTTGAGATGCGGTTACTACGGATACAATCAGTGTGTAAGCAGTGAAAGTGGAAAGCGCATTACACAAATGTCATGAAGTACGGATCGATAAAGAATCACATGTGAAAAAAAACTGTAATTAAAATTTAAGTACCGTTTCCAATATAGAAAAAATCATGCTAGATTGTTTCAACAATTTATGTCCAAAGATAAAAACAAAAATTCAAATTATCAGTAGCACTATTAAACTGTCAGTTAGATAAATCTAGATTACTAACAATTTTATATTTAGTTGGTGAATTTTGTACCGCAACATACACTTTTTACAAATCATTCGAAAGCTTCAACATTAAGTAATCAAACAGCACAGATATAAGATGATAATAAAATGGTTAATCATATTTATATGGACGACATATCGGTAGCTCAACATGAATATATTTTTTAGCATTGCCGTTTTTTGTTTATGTACATAAATGATATGTTTGAGGGTTAGATCTTTATTGAAAAATAATCGCGAATCCAACATCTTGCAGCAGAAAAGACTGACATAGTTGTTATATTGAAATTGAGAATACTATTTATTAGGGTTCAATTTTACTTAAAAAATATTCACTGAGATGCCAGAGTTGGTATTCTGTATCACAAAGCCTAAAAATGAGTTTCTTAATTTATTCATAAGCAACTAAATAAGAACAACAAAAGTCTCAATTCAGGTTAATCATACAACATTTATATTTAATTAGAGAGTAAACCATTCAATGTGCCGCGCACGCAGATCAAAAACCACTCCCAGGGACAGACAGGACAACAATGCCCTGTTTTATCTTTCATATATAAGAACAACAGCTACTCGATTTCGTTAACATAACTTGATGACTATAAAAAATAGATTCAAATATGAGTTGTGATAATTTTTTATCCTATTAAATATATAGATAAATTGAATTTTTTTTTTTTGAACGGCTATGAGTCAGCACCCTGAGCTTGTTTAGTCTTACCAGTTATTGGATCTGAGTGATATTTTTAAATAGAAAAATACCCGACAACCTCTGGTGTCATACATTGCCACGACCTGAATGTCACCAAATATGTTTTTCAAAACAAAACAATCCATTTAACTTTTAATCGATGTGTTGAAGTTGGGCGCATTATGTTATTTATTAGAACCGAAAAAATGAAATTCCAGTAGCTGTCAAAGTGTTAATCGAATTAAAAAATCTTATAATATGTAATATAATTATCAACATTCTGTAAAAAAAATATGTTACATCCCTGGGAATGAAAATCGATTTCAGGTTCCCGAGCCTGAAGGGTTAAAGGAGGAGGAATACATATACGTATTTTTATATATACATGTCTTTACAAATTGCTGAATGAAACTGTTGTTGCCAAAATTTAAGCAGTTAAAAGAAATCACTTGCTATTTTAATAGAGCTTACTTACTAAGCAAAACCGACTTTGATCTTTAAAAAGTAAAAATAGTAATAAGAGCATATATGAGATCTTCGTAGAATAAAAATTGCAATGAACTTGCAGACCAATTTATAAGACGTTAATAAATAAAATGCAAAAAATGCGTACTGATTTATTTAATTTCTTGATAAATTTGAAGTAGACTTCTGAGGCATTAATATCGAAATAATAAAAATGTCTCAGGCCACAAATTCCGAATATATGTATTTATGAAAGTTAATCAAAAAATAAATCAGTGTTTAAAACATTCTTCGACACTGTTTAAAATTTATAGTAGAGATTGCAGTTGAGCCAATAGAACAAGCCCTTTGGGCAACATTGATTGTTAAAAATAAAAAATATACAAATATGTCATATCGATTGGCAGCGCACATCTACTGAACACATAAATCTATAAAACCTAACTATTATTATTAAAACATGAAAATCGCGATTCTTTGATAAGCCAACCCAGGTAGTATATTTTTTTCATTTTAAAATACACGGACATCAATGAGGTGAGGATAATCATGCATTTCATGACAGGTTACAAATCTTTCTTTATCAGATCTTCAATATTATTATTCGACAGATTTGACTGAAAAATTCTGACATTGGGTATAAATTATTTGAGCTGACAATCTGCAAGGTAAGCTCACAACACATACCTGCCGAGAAATTTAATCAATACATACGTAGAAACATATTTTTTCTATATATTATTAACATGCGGCAGATTTTTATTAAAAGTATTAATGATAAAACACTTTTTTGTACTAATTCCACAGATCAGGACTATCAGCATATATTAACTGATAATGCTTGCGATGAACGAAGTCGGTCCTGATCTTTAATAATTAATGTTGAATTAATGCAAACGAATATTTTTTTTTCTTTTAATTTAATGTCTTTCCACTGAGAATTGACAGTAAACCGTATAAGGTATAAATAATTGATGACACTATCAAAATTAAAGTACTGTCAAAAGATAGTCCGTATCAGTTTTATTTTGAGTGATATTGTAAACTCGCGTATTGAATTGCATGATTATCCCGAATCTAAATATAATATTCCATCACAATGACTACACGCATAAATCTGTCGCTAATATCATTCACAAATTCTCATTCTATATTATTCATATAAGATAATTATTTAAGTTGTCTCTTTGTTATCGTAAATATTTTCAACACAGAGCGCCCATCAGAGAAAAATTAAATACATCTCTGGGATGGTCAGGTAAGAACACATATACAAAAGCGAAAACTATGTAAGCTATTTGAAACAAAACTAGGCGTAACACACTACACATTCATTGTAAAGGAAGGTAATGCAGTGTTACACATTAAAAGAGTTAATTGAATCTGCCATTACACGACTCCTATTTACCCTTCGACTCCCTGATGATTTTGGCATGCGAATGCAAAAAATAGTGTCTTTTGCAAAAAAAAATATAGATAAGTCTTGTGTTTATTTAAAATTATTAATGCCGAAATTTCAGCCTGCAGGAATTTCGGCTGAAGTATAGGATAGGTTGATATTTCAACACTGAGAGAGTTAAAGGGTTAAAAAAAAACAATTTATCAAAGTAATTATTTAAAAAAAAATGAGGATCTCTGGCAGTTCTTAGTATTCAAAGAGAAATTATTGATTTTCTATGTATGAATAGAAATATTTTTTTATTATACATATTCGATTATCACTTTCTTATTTAAACACATCATGCGAATATGAGAATATTTAAAAATAGTCAAAGCACATGATAACTTGAATACTAATAATTTCGATTGACAACGGTAGAACTTGAGCTATTGCGCTCTGATGGGAGCCCTACCTTAACTTTATATCAAATCATTCCTTTCATTACTTAATGTAAATCTTTTCGAAGTGTTATCCGCGGAAGAGTGAGAGAATAAGCCACTCAATTTTGATGAACGCATAGCTGTCGAAACATTTTAGCGCTCGGTGTTCTGTCGATTGATTATTCAAAGTCATCGACCGCAAAGACGAAAACTTAAATAACTATCCTTTTCAAAGTAGTGGAGTTTTAGAATTCACTCAAAAATAAAAACCGGTAGGTTCGAGTGACGTTACAATATTGAATGACGTATTCGCTTACTCGTTTGACAGTCACTTAAAAATTTAATATCATATACACTTCTCTATCCATATTATTTTACATTTACGTAATAACTATTAACACATCAAATTCAAATATGCTTGAGATTTATACAAACCGAACGATTGTTATTTTTAAATTATTCTCAAATCTTCATATTTAAATTCACTTTTTTTATATACTATAAAGATATAATATAATATGTAATCCAATATTAATTATTAAGTTTTCATTATTATTATTGATTGATAAAAACGAGTTAGAAATTAGTATTTCTTGCATAAAAATTAATACAACACTTATTAAATCTTTGATGTTTGATTTGTAGAGGTTTTTATTTCACCCCCGTCTCTTTCGTTATTCCTCTTTACTTCGCCATATCACGACTGACAATTTTACAATGGCAACTTTGAAAAACACAACTCTCAACCTGAACGAGAGTTTGATGTGGACGCCTGAGTAATTGAATTAATAATATATGATAAATTTCACAATTAAAAGTGGCGCAGTTGAAGATATTTGAATCATGCGTGGAGACGACATTGCAACTAAAATTTTTAGGAAGCTTCAATAATTACAAATGGCAATAAAAAGTTATGCAATATAGTTTATAGCTATTTTGGCATTATGCCATATGTATGTGGCTATCAACTATATTCCATAATTCTTGAATACTTGGCTATTTTTTGACATATTATGATGGAGTTCGACAAATAAATTAAGAGACTTAACATTAAAAGAAGATACAGTTCTGGGTTCAGTTAGTAGAACTTGTGAATTTACATTAAAGAATACAAAATATTGCCAAAAACTGAAAAACACTTACTGTTAAACATTACAGATTGCATTCACGATTTGTGCATTTTGTATCACTTCCGGTCCTGACTTATCCTGTCATTCGGTTTGCGATACGCTTAACGTTCAAAGATTTGAAACTATTGAAATTATTGAGCACACGATTTGCTGACAGCGGGTGGCTTTTGTTGAAAATCATTTCTGACCGTTCAGCCGGACAGCAGACGGAGCGAAAAGCGACACCTCGTGAATCATAGGACTTAACATTAATTTTTATCGGTGTATTTTGTCTTTGACTACAACGAATATTCTTAAAATACTTCAATAGATCGAAAAATACTTTCTTCTTTATTTTATTATTATAGGTGATTAAATTACTAAATAAAGCATCGGAGACTTGGATTTCTCCGTCGGATATCTTCATGTCAGTAATCATTTTCATAAAAAACATCAGAATAACTGTCATCAAATCATATTCAGAATCACCGGATACACTTTGGATGCATACCAGATGCAACGGTGTCCCGGTGAAATTATTATCTGTGTAAATACCTAATGCTCCAAATATCAATAACCTATAAAGAGATGGTCCACTAGTATTAATTATGAGAGAATTCTTAAGAATTTTGTCAGGAAATGAAATTTGAATCCCATAAAATACGTAATGTTTAAAGCGTTCCATATTTATATAAAATGACTTACTAGTATTAATTATGAGGATCATTGGAGAGAGCGGCGGGTGAATTCTCATAACGCGGACTGTAATATATTTGTCAAAGGAATTATTATTTATTGACAATTGACTATTATTCAGGTAAAATAATTCTTTTTGACGTACTGAATAAGACATGTCGATGAGTAAAATATTTCGATGAAAATTGACATTTTCCTTATTTATATGTGACATTATTTGATGGTATACATTATGACAGAGATTATCACAGGACAAAAGCTGAACAAGATTTGAAAACAAATGATAAAATGGCTCATGAGATAGGTCTTTAACGATATAGCTAGTATAGCAATCAAATATATGTGAATTAAATTGCACTGAGAACGGTGACAAACCACGATTGTGATGATTTTTAGGTAAACAATAACAGTAGATTTTGATCAGACAATAAGCAGGAAATACTTCAGTTATGTTGACACTAGGAGAAAAGTGTTTAAATTGAATATCGAAAACTCTTACAATGTTTTTGGATAGCAAGACGATAGTTATGATCAGTAGCACTCTGTAGTATCGATTATTTTTTAAGTTTCGGTGAATAAATGGAACCAAATAAAACATAGGCAGTCTGTGAATAATAGTGGTTTTCAAAAGAGCTGCGCTGTGCGGAAAAATATGACTTGATACAAATGCACAGCACGCTATATCAAGACAATTCTTGTCAAACAATGCAGCAGTTACGTCTGTTACTTTATGTGTGGTTTTCATGATGAAGCCGCTGTTGAAAACAATGACCTTCTGATGGTTTAAAATTAATTTTAAATGAAGTGATATGGCAGTAGGCTGTGTAACGACTGCGCCGAAATGGGCAAAATTATCAGAATGCAAAAGCCACTTTGCAAAACACGGACGACTTGCAAGATTGTAATATTTGATGTAAAAAGGGTCGAAATGAGACAGGGGTTTCCCTATAACGACAAAAACAAAACGGGGCCATACTGAATCGCACCCGGGATTGATTCTCGATTTTAACATACTGCTTCGTTATAACTCCATATCTCTGGCTTCATCTTCGCTATAGTCACTCATGGAACTCTCACTGTCGCTATTTTGGGCGTGCTCCCCGGATGCCCCCGCTCCGCCCGCCGCCGTACTGCCGTTAGTGGTGGAAGTGGAGCGCCCGGATGATGCCCCGCCTCCCGATGATCGTTCGTTGAGGGCGTCTTCTGTTGCAAATTTACGCACATAGTCTGGGAACAGAAAAATATTATGTATAAACTTATCGTTCTCATTATGTTATTTTAATAACATTAATAGATCGAAAACAGGAAAGACCATATTACGAACCTCAACTTTTGTCACCTCTTCTCTCTTTTTTTTATTTCATAAGCTTCTATTCAATTCAGATATATGTGACATTTATATCAAAAAGATTGTTGACCTGCGGAGATTGTAAGTAGACTGTTTCCAATAATATCCTATTATAAAAAACTTTTTTTGGTTATTCACAGGCAGAAAGCTGAAACCTGTTTTGATTTTATAAAAAATAGTACAACTCATGACCAGTGGCAGCTCTTATTAATCAAATAATTATGGAATTAGTACAAAAGAGTTTTGTTTATAAATATAATTCCTTTCCACCAAGTGTTGACAGTGAACTATATTTTCACAGTTTTGATAAAAAAAAATGATGAAGGTATCCAAATAATGCGTTGTTTTATTTATTTTATACAAATGTGAATGAATAAGATTCTTTTTAAGGCAGAAATTGGCCATTATAGACATTAAAATCCAGATACAGCAGAACCTCGATTAACCGGATTTTCGATTATCCGGATTGTTTCCCGGAACAATTTTTTTATGAATTTGCTCATTTTCTCGTGGCGAATTGTTTCCACCGTTGTTTACATATGTGATGGAGTGTATACCATTTTGTTCATTGTTTTGCGTTGTTTGAAATCGAAGAAATCTTCCGGTTGAATATTACCATCATAAAAAAAATCAGGATAAATGGTGAAATTTTTAAAATCATTCCAAAAGTAAAAAATATCAAAACTGCATAGATAAAAGAGAAAAAACATTTTTATTACTAGATAATGCATAATCTCGCCCATCAATAGAATGCTTAAACCAGATCGATGAAATGTTTACGTTAAAATTTCTGAGAGTTGGAATTTTTTAGATTTGTCGACAGTGAGAATATCATGGAACAAATTCTTGAAAAGACTATCAGAAAGTCCCAGTAACACACCATAAATTGTTATAAAAGACATTATGGAAGCAAGAGCACAAATTTCAAAATGTACTGAATGTGTCGAAGAATATGTTACCAAGTGGTTAAATTTTTATGCGAACGATCTTGGATTTCAAATTTTGAATGATTTGAAAATAATTAAGGAAATATTTGTCTCAGCAAGATCAAGAAGACAAAGAATAAATATACAAAGAATAAATATGCAAAGAAAAAGATATTAGTCCTGCTCATTCTAAGGATTTTCAGTGCTTAAATGTCGCCATAAAGTGGTTTGAGAGCCAAGAAGAGTGTATCTCAGGATAATTTATGTCTTAAAAGTATTTGCGATTTGGCAGCTTCAAAAAGAACAGCTAGCTTATTTAAGCAAAAACTAATTAATGATTTTCTTGATAAAAAAATAATCTATATATTAATAGCCGATAAGGTCCGTATGAGTGTAAGGTGTCCTCGACCTCCCAGTCTCCACTTTTTTAAATAAAATAAAATAAAATAAAATAAAATAAAATAAAATGAGATAAAATAAAATAAAATAAAATAAAATAAAATAAATTAAAATAAAATAAAATTAAATTAAATAAATTAAAATTAAATTAAATTAAATAAAATTAAATTAAACTAAATAAAATTAAACACAATGCAACAAAAATCTCCCGTTGCTGGGCAACGGGCTTATCTATATATTAATAGCCGATAAGGTCCGTTAGTTAGAGTGAGTGTAAGGTGTCCTCGACCTTCCAGTCTCCACTTTTTTAAATAAAATAAAATAAAATAATATAAAATAAAATAATATAAAATTAAATTAAATTAAATTAAATTAAATAAAATGAAATTAAATAAAATAAAATAAAATAAAATAAAATAAATTAAAATAAAATAAAATAAAATAAAATAAAATAAAATCAAACACAATGCAACAAAAATCTCACGTTGCTGGGCAACGGGCTTACAGCTATTCTATATATTAATAGCCGATAATGTCTGTCCGACCACATTTCAAACCTTCCAGTCTCCACTTTTTTGAATAAAATAAAATAAAATAAAATAAAATAAATTAAAATAAAATAAATTGAAATAAATTAAAATAAAATAAAATAAAATAAATTGAAATAAATTGAAATAAATTAAAATAAAATAAAATTAAATTAAATTAAATAAAATAAAATAAATTAAAATAAATTAAAATAAATTAAATTAAAATAAAATAAAATAAAATAAAATAAATTGAAATAAATTGAAATAAATTAAATTAAATTAAATTAAATAAAATAAATTAAATAAAATAAAATAAAATAAAATAAAATGAATTAAAATAAAATAAATTAAACTAAATAAAATCAAACACAATGCAGCAAAAATCTCCCGTTGCTGGGCAACGGGCTTACAGCTAGTCTATATATTAATAGCCGATAATGTCTGTCCAGTTGAGTGTAAGGTGTCCTCGACCTTCCAGTCTCCACTTTTTTAAATAAAATAAAATAAAATAAAATCTATATATTAATAGCCGATAAAATAAGTTTTCACTTTTCACTTTTTACTTTTCACAAATGTGTGCGTACTGATGTCCTCGGGTCTTTTTCTTCTTTTACGAAATGTATTTGTTAGCGTATTTGAAAATTAGTTGAATAAAATATATATACTACGAAAAATGATTGTTAGCAAACTTGAACATTTTTCCAAAAATTCAATAATTTGCAATTTAAAAACTGCAGGGCTGTCGATATATGCGCCGAGGTAGATTTATAGTACTATGAAAAATGATTGTTAGCAAACTTGAACATTATTCCAAAGATTTAATAATTTACGATATTTCTGCTACTACGAAAAATGATTGTTAGCAAACTTAAACATTATTCCAATAATTAAGTAATTTACAATTTAAATACTGCAGGGCAGGGCTGTCGATACATGTCCCGAGATATATTTCTTTTACTATCAGAATTTCTGGCTTATTCAATAAATAGGTTTGTAATTATTCAAAATATTAATGATTTATGAAATTTCTGCTACTACGAAAAATGGTTGTTAGCAAACTTAAACATTATTCCAAAATATAATAATTTACGATATTTCTGATACTACGAAAAATGATTGTTAGCAAACATGAACATTATTCAAAATATTAAATAATTTACGAAATTTCTGCTACTACGAAAAATGGTTGTTAGCAAACTTAAACATTATTCCAAAAATTAAATAATTTAAGACATTTCGGCTACTACGAAAAATGGTTGTTAGCAAAATTAAACATTATTCCAAAAATTAAATAATTTACGACATTTCGGCTACTACGAAAAATGGTTGTTAGCAAAATTAAACATTATTCCAAAAATTAAATAATTTACGACATTTCGGCTACTACGAAAAATGGTTGTTAGCAAACTTAAACTTTATTCAAAAATTCAATAATTTAAGAAATTTCTGCTACTATGAAAAATGGGTAACTATAAAAATAAAATAAATTAAAATAAAATAAAATAAAATAAAGTAAAATAAATTAAAATGAAATAAAATGAAATAAAATAAAATAAAATAACCTAAAATAGAATAAAATAAAATAATTGTTAGCAAACTCAAACATTATTCTAAAAATTCAATAATTTACGAAATTTCTGCTACTACGAAAAATGGTTGTTAGCAAACTTAAACATTATTCCAAAAATTAATTAATTTACGACATTTCGGCTACTACGAAAAATGGTTGTTAGCAAAATTAAACATTATTCCAAAAATTAAATAATTTACGACATTTCGGCTACTACGAAAAATGGTTGTTAGCAAACTTAAACATTATTCCAATAATTAAGTAATTTACGAAATTTCTGCTACTACGAAAAATGGTTAACTATAAAAATAAAATAAAATAAAGTAAAATAAATTAAAATAAAATAACATAAAATAAAATAACATAAAATAAAATAAAATACTATAAAATAAAATAACACAAAATAAAATTAAATACTATGCAACAAAAATCTCACGTTTATGTTATCACGGGCTTACAGCTAGTTTAATACTAAAGCTTTATGTTAATCTAGACAAATAAAAATTATTTACACTGATTGTACAATGTTTTCCGAAAATTATGATTTTTTTTCGATTATCCGGATTTTTCCTTATCCGGACTACCTTCATCCCCAATTAAGTCCGGATAATCGAGGTTCTATTGTGCAAAAAAAGCTCAAAAGATAATTTTATGCGTTTTATTCAATTTACCTGATACTTTCTTTTTGTACTCATCAGGTTTGTGCAGGTACATGGCGGCCGCATCTCCATTCAAAGGATCTATGGGGTTGGGGTAAGTTAAAAGCTGAGGAAGAAACGACTCAAAGATGTTGGATAAATCTGAAATGAAGAGAAAAACATTTATTATGAATAAATTCTACAAGATAAGAGTAACGAAATTATGTTATGCCATGCAGTAAATGATATGAAATAATTGAAGAAACTAACCATAGAGAGCCGTCCACGCCTGATTGATAACATCCAAACACACAGTCCCGGAAACTTCATCTATATTAGGATGGTAGACTTTATTCATAAACCCTATCGAGGGCGACTTAAATGGGTAATGTTCAGGTAAATGGACACGGACTTTCCAGACTCCACCCTCATAAGGAGCTAAAATAAGATTATAAACAGTTGACTATTTTTTTTTTAACTTATTAAAAATAAATGAGTATAAAACTTACTTAAATATATATATCTGTACTTCTTTCCAAACAAAGCACGTCAATTTTCGACGATTTTAAATGTCAATATTACAATAGTTGGTGCTGAATGCACACTCATGTAAGATACCAATAGATTTATAATTAAGTGCATAGTCAAAATAATAATTATATCAAGCAACAATTTTAAGTAACTAGCATAAAAATGATATCATAATACAGAAGAAAGTGACTAGAGTGTTGGATTTCTAATTTTTTAAAAAAAATCTTTAGTCGTGAAAATTTTAGATGAAATAAAATGAGAATTTACCTCAAAAAAATACATTGATAATAAAAAGTAATTCAAAGTTTTGTACTCACTTCCTCTGGGACCAAAGAACTTAACACAGAATTCATTAAGACCTCCTAATATGGTAACCTCATGTTTACTCTCGATACTGATTTGTATAGTTAAGGATAATGGTTTTTTTTGAAATTGTGTAATTATTTCCCACCCAAATTAAAGTGTCATACACGCTTGAAGAGTAAAATGATGAAAAATTTGTTAAAGAGTCTTTCTTAGTACTAATTGACATAGAAAGTGATACCGAAAGCTCTGGTGCAATTTCAATAATATTGGTGCAAAAATAAAGAGGAGATTTTCAAGAATCTTAACAGAAAATGATAGATAAAAAAAGTTTACAGATTTCATGATGCGAAAGACGGAACACATGGAAAATTATATTGAAAGCAGTAATGATGATCACATGTAGTTGAAAAGAAAATAAACCGTTTTGATATTTTCTAGTCAGAGGGAAAGTTAATTATACTTTTTTATCTATTCTTCACAACATTTTTTCATATCTTTAGTAAATTAATAAATACTTATGTATGTTTTTAACTTTTCTAAGAAAAGAACCTACCCCGATCTATTCGATATATTTATAAGTTTCATACATGGTTGCGTTTTACATAGTGATGTAGCTGGATCTATCTTCCAAGTAAAGCTGGGGACAACTGAATTTATAAATGATTTGCAATATGTCAAAATAAATATATTTTTAACAAAGAATCCTTTCACCAATTTCATATTGTATAAAAAGATAATTAATATCAAATATCTAAATCGTTGTGCAATTTATAAAGTGAATGCAGAAAAACATATTCACAAAAAAATGTGGTTGAATAAATTTAACTGTTAAGGTAAGGACACCATCTACCGCCACATTAGTAGCTCGATTTAAGAAATTTTGTGTATTTCTTATATTTCTTAACGAAAACATAAACTTCTTGTTTAATTCTATACTGTTATATATCGCCTATTTAAGTATAAAGCAATAGTGAGGATGAGCTTTATATTTAATGAATTAACTAAAGTTTTTTCATTGAAGAATGGTTCCCTATTACCGCCACCCATTTTTTTTTTGTATCCTATTACCGCCAATGCAGGGACCAACTACCGCCATATGAATTTAAAGCCATTTTAAACACATTTAAAGATGTTTGTTTGAATTAAATTCATTTTATTTATGTACCTATGTTTAAATGTTTCCTATTATACCTAGGTATGCACTTAAATTATTTATTTTAAAAAAATCACATTCCTAATACAAAAAAAAATCAAAATCACATTCTTGTAAATAAAAAATTGCACCTTCATTGGCATTCATATAAATAATAGCTACTTATATAAGTACATACTATGATGAAATAAGGCAAGTAGGTTAAGTATTACTTCTTTTTTAAAGATACCACTTCTGGGACGTAATAAAAGCCCCTAGTATTAGTCAACGTCGGCGTAGAAATTTTTACAATATCTGCAACAGGGTAATTTAAAATATCGTCGATCGCAGGCCACTTCCAGTTTGACCCTGCCATTGTCATGGTCTTAACTTGCACTTCATTATCGGTTGTATTGATACCTAGAACAAAACCAGGAAACAATTCGCCTTCATAGGTCACAACAACATAATCGCCAGTATCAAATGATGCCATAATTTCTTTGTGTACTTTAGCCACTTTTGCCGAATTCTGTTGTTTCGCTGCCTTTTCGTCGAATCTTAATTTTCTTTTAAGCCGTCTCTCAGCTATATCCATTTCTTTAATGTCTTTATCCAATTTTTGATTTCGAAGGTTCTGTGAAACTCTTTGCACCAATTACGGGTGTCTTTTTAAAAAACAGCTAAACCATTTCTTTCCAGGTCTTCCACCAGTAAATGGATTTTCTCTGCTTAGAGTTTTGGTGAGTTCTGCGACAGAGTCCTGTAACTGAGGCTTCGTTATTGGAAATCCCAAACTTGCCAACTTTTGTGTCCACTTCACAAGCAGCGCTTCTTCTTGGCATGACAAAATTTTGGAAGGTCCTGGTTTAACTCCTTCCCTATACTTACCACTTATCTTATCACGCAATGTGGTACGTGGTATACTATATTTTTTACTTATTGCCAGTACGGAACTCTCCTTTTTTAATTCTTTCAGTGCAGTATCCAATGTTTCAGCTGAGTATAAACATTTTTTGTGCCAACCATATTTTATAATTTTTTAATATCTGAAAATTAAGGTAAAATAATGACCCAATCACCGATTATTGTTCCTTTTACCGCCACTTAAATTAAAGCTGTATTTTATCATAGAAAATTTAAATTAACTTTGATTATTCCACGTATTGTGTAACTAACTGTGACACGTGTTTCGCCTCTTTCAGAGGCATCTTCAGACTTACTATCGCAAAGTTTGCTTAAGTAATGAAGCAAGATTGATTCTAACATTTTAAAATTATAAAATTACAAAATGGATTGGGTTTTTTTTCCTTTTAAGAGGAGCAAGGAGGGGGGTGTAGAATCGAAATAAAGCAGATAATGATACTAATTTTACTAATGAGTTGTAAACAATCAGAATGGGATTTTTCCTTTTTAATGGAAGCAAAGAGGAAACTCGCACACTAGAAATCGAGCAACAAAAAACCTTAAATTTTCTTGACATAACAATAAAGAAAAATAATAGCAACAGATTAGAATTTGCCATTTACAGAAAGCCTACTTATACAGATGTCGTCATTCACCATCAATCAATTCACCCGTGGTCGCAAAAACTCTCATCATTCCATGCAATGATTAATAGATTAGTTAACATCCCTCTCACTAAAGTCAACTTTGAATTAGAGTTAAACATTATTAAACAGATAGCTGTAAATAATGGTTACAACACAGACGTAGTAGTTAACTTACTTAAACGTAAGCAAGTTAAACAACTCATAGTAAATAATATTTTTTCAGGAGAGAAGAAAGCAAACGATAATATTAAAAACTGGCGTAGAATTATTTATTTAGGAGACATCTCGTCAAAGATAGTTAAATTTTTGCCAGACAATATAGAACCCGCGTTTTATACAGTAAATAATTTAGGTAAAATTTTATTGAACAGTAAAGATCGCGTAGATTCATCGTCACAGAGTGGTATCTATCGACTCTCTTGTGGAGACTGTCAAGCGTCTTATGTTGGACAGACAGGTAGAAACTTTAATATTAGAATTAAAGAACATATAAGATGTCTAAAAAGTAACAATTTCTCTGAGTTTGCCAATCATTTAATAGAAAATAATCATAATTTTAATCAGATTTGTAATTTAGAAATACTCCACCGAGTAAATAAAAAGGGTTTAAAGATGAATAGCTTAGAATTTTTAGAAATTAATAAAACTCTTAACAAAAAAGAAATATTATTAAATAATATTCTTAATAGCACAGGCGGTTCCCCGTTACTAAAATTGTTTCCAATTAATAGAGTAATCACAAACCTAGATGATTGATTGTAGCTCATTAGTTTTAATAGTTTGTAATGTTTAACGTCATTAGTAGTATGATTAAATTTGTTTGCATTTTATAATCCCCTCTTTGCTTCCATTAAAAAGGAAAAATCCCATTCTGATTGTTTACAACTCATTAGTAAAATTAGTATCATTATCTGTTTGCTTTATTTCGATTCTACACCCCCCTCCTTGCTCCTCTTAAAAGGAAAAAAAACCCAATCCATTTTGTAATTTTATAATTTTAAAATGTTAGAATCAATCTTGCTTCATTACTTAAGCAAACTTTGCGATAGTAAGTCTGAAGATGCCTCTGAAAGAGGCGAAACACGTGTCACAGTTAGTTACACAATACGTGGAATAATCAAAGTTAATTTAAATTTTCTATTAAAATGAACTTCCACAAAGTTACCGCCGAAACCATCGAAAGTATCTGTATTTTATCAATTACATTATTACGACATTGGTATTTTTGAAACAAATTATGCTTATTTAATCATTTTCTTTATAAATTATGTGAAAAATATTGCAATATTTAAGTTTATTTAGCTTAAATTTGCATTTTCATATATGTTTATGTGGAGCCTATCACCGCCATGGCCAATGCCCTATTACCGCCACTAGATTTTTGCTGATGCTTTTACGGGATCAGAAATGTACAGTAGAAGTGACGGTGATTGGACCAACACAAATATGAATTGGGTTATTCACTTTAATATTTGAAAAATTTATTAAATACTTATAATTTACATTAAAAATTTCAATGTTTTCAAACTCTATTACCGCCAGGGGTGGCGGTATTTGGTTCCCATATAATAATTAATGGGTCCAATCACTGCCACGCAATATTTTCTATTTTTATCAATTAATTTATATTAATTATGGATTTATACTTACTTTAGAGTGTTCTAAATATGTTATTTATTATAAACTAAACTTTACTTTCATATATATTCAATGAATTTTGTTTTAAATCGAAAAATAAAATTTAGCTATTTCTTAACAAAGTGTTTAACGAAAGGCCAAATTACAATCGTACCTCCGAGCTCATCCAGAAAACTGATATTTCCGATAGAATAAATACAGTTAGCTATAAAACAACAAATGACACGTGATCACTATGCATTCGTGTTTACTGTTCAATATATTTTGTTGAGAAGATTTTAACGGTTTTCTTGTTATTTCGAGAACATTCTTACGGTGGCGGTAGTTGGTGTAGTGGCGGTGATGGGTGCTCTTACCTTATATATTGACATTCATTTTTGTTTTTTCATCTAACAACTGACAACAAAGATTTTCAATTATTCAAAAGTAAAGAAGGTTTAAGTCATTAAAGAATACTAATATGGAGTAATATGCTAGTCTTAGAAAAGAAGGGTTATTTCATAGATGATTGACGCTCCATTCCTCGTGAATAAATTAAATTTGAAACTGTGGTACAATCGCATTAGACGTACATCAAAAAGTGCATACTCTATTCAAACGGAGTTCATTTCGCTTCCTAAGAAACGCCCCACTTCCCCGCAAACAAAAAAAACCCTCTTAACAATAATATATTGCTAGAGATGTGAATTTCATAATTTAATAAATTTAACATTCATTTAAAATGCGAACAATATCTTTAAAAAATGATCTTATTCTCGTTAGAAAGAAATTTAAAAATCTAAAATATTTATATTATCGAATTGAATTATATCAGTAGTAGATAATTAGTTGCAATATAAAATAAATTGTAAACGAAAAATTAAAAATTTATATGATATCAGTTTAACTACTTACCACGGATTATTTGTCAAAGAAAATATGTATATCGGAAAAAATATTCAAAATTCTGCTGTATTATAATAGGGTCGATATTTTTGATTATATTGAAAAGAAATATCATTCATATATGTATTTAATATTGAAAATTCACATACACAGTATGTTTACATACTTTTGTTATCTTACTGATACTCATATATGAGGGTATTACTTGCAAACACGGCTTATTCTAAAATGGTTAAAAAAAAAATGAAACTTGAATATCATTTTGAAAAACAATGTTCATTTTAAAAGTTTTTAAGTTGTACATTACTTTGGAAATTATTTTTATCTACTAAATTACATTCATGGTTCATGTTTCAACAACTTTGGATAAGCTGGGTTTGGAAGTAATACCTTCATATTATACACGTTCACTTGATAAATGCAAACAATGTCATTATCAAATATCAAACATAATTTATCAAATTGTAATTGCAACATGAGAATTTAATAAATAATTTTAACAATTATTAACAACGAAAGACATGAAAATATAAAAATATCAAGGGCCATCTCTAAGCGTGCTTCTGTATATAAATAAACCTTTAGTGTAAGTCAAGACTATATTCGATAACTGAATGCGTGACAATATATTTAAATAGGTATGATACCGTTTAAAACGAATGTACCGAAACCGTTTTGAACCGATTACTAAATTACATGATAAAATTGAATATTTCTTGATACTTGACTGGAAAACAAAATGAGACGTTAATTTGAATAATTAAAAATAGTTCTAAATTTATTAAAACTATAACAAAAAGTAGTTGAGTCTGCTTATATATTATCATTTGCATTTGTTTACAAAACACAAAGAAAGTACATCCAGTCAAAATAAACATGAATTATTCATTCAAAAAGTGCATGTTTTAAAAAAATCTTTGAAAGGGAGGTAAAATTCAGTCTTTTATTTAATCTTTCATTTATATATTAATGGATCATTCTAGGTCTCCCAAGTAGTGATACCCCCCCCCCCCCCCATTCACACCAAAAGGTAGAGTACATCTTCAGTATAAACTGGACCAACCCAAAAAAATACACCTAACAGCCATGACCTAATTAAGTCATCTGCAAAATTCAATCAATTTAACAAAATTGAATACTACCGTTATCATCCGTATAATCGTTCCAAACAAAGAAATGCGTAATAGGTGTAAACACGTCACAAATACATATTTATATTCCTAGGTACAAACTTTACGCAGCCATTTAATGCAATAGACGTTGCGACATACAGCTAAATCTCGCTGTAAATTTAACAATTAAATGCAACAATAAATTCTATCCCTTAAATAAAACCTGAAAAATATCATGAAGAATCTCATCTAAAACAACATAACTGCCATTGTGTCCCGATGCAAAATATCGATTTTAGCAGGGCACTGACAATCAGCTGATACCAGGAGGCAGCATATTTACATGAGCCCTATTCATTTCTAGCAGGCTGTAGATAACAAAGAAAGGATACAGTTTGATGACGTCCGTATCCATCCGGCGTTTACCAGCGCTTGGAGACGACATTTTGTTAAAAACTAACACGTTTCACTTGTTCGAAAAGACACTTGCGAGACAAATATTACGCGAGTATAGCTATCGACAGAGATTAATTCGTCGCAGTGGTCAAAAAAATAACATTAGCAGAATAACAATGGATGATGCACAGAAGGAGGTTGCGCGTAGATCGGGAACTCTATGTTTCCTAAATAAAAACTTTAGTATGTTGGTATGATGATGTTCTTCATATAATTAAACTATGATTTTAATATTTATCATCATGTAAAACGTTAATTCACATAATTTGTTATGTTAAATCAATTCAAAGTTAAAGGAAGAGTGTGAGATTAATAAAACATGCCCAACTCAGTATTTTTTATGTTAAGAAAATATATTTCTGTTTAAAGTTGATTGATCTATGAAAATGACGACTTCCCATTAGTAAAACATTGTAGAAATAATTTGCTGTACATTATAAAAATATAATTTTGTTTAAAATAAAGATAAACCTTTTTGTAACGAAAATTATAAAATTTGTAATATAAAATAGCCAATCTATGTCCTTGCGGGTATCTATGCAAAGGTTACTAATTAATTTGCTGCGCTGTGTGAAAATTGGGAATTATTTATAAATTGATCGAAGCAAACATCAACCCTTTTATGTGCGGTCATAAACTTTGAGAAGTTGATAGTTTACTCCTCTTTTGAAATCCGAGTACATTTGGAAGCTTGTAATATCATAACTAAAATAATCGTGTTAATAGTAGTGCATGACAGATGGGTGTAAAATAGTTAACTACAGTAACCGATGTCATTATAGCGATTCCTCCATTCTGTTCTGACGTTGTACAGATGTTGATAATTGTGTAAATACTGGAGCGGGAACGCCAATGCCTAATTTTAGCTCAGTAAGAGACTGATTCACAGGCCAATAACTACACCACCATGTCTGATGCGGAGGTAGATATCGGGTCGAGTTTATAACCTATCGACAATGAACTTCTGATGTCGGACTCGAGAAGTACCTCTAATTTGATCACTTCGAACATATAACTACCCTTCCTTCTACAAACCCAGCAAAAATGGCTGTAACTTTTGACCACAATGATATGAACAGGTAACTATTTTGCATAACAGTTATATTTTGTTGTTTATTAACTTTAAAAACAGGTTTACGAATAGTTCTAAATTATTTATGTGTTACTTGAATCACAATGTCATCGTTTGATGCTTATACTAACAATTTCTTAGATTTCAATGTACCATTGATTGATTTGAGTGTTGAGAAACTGCTTACAGATTGTAGATTAGATTCAGCGCATAGATATCTTTATTATTATCGTCTCCATTCTCTTCATTCAAAGCCTTTTTTTTATTCACATGAAAGCTTCAAGTACTCAGAAACTCTTATGAGTTTATATGTACTTGCTCAGAAATATTGAATACTATGCATTTCATGTTTGTGTGCCGCGGCCGTGGCTGAGATAACTTAAGTAATTATTTTGGTAATCATGTCGTAAAGAATGCTGCGATTATTTCAGTAAAACATTTCACGGTTATAGTAGAGTATAGCATGTCATGGCGCCGCCATAATGGATAACAGAGGCGATGTACTGAAAAATATTTCATATTTCGCATAATTTATCAGTGTTCTTCGTAATAATGTGTGGTTTTAATGCGATTATCAAGCTCTCAATAAATATTTTTAAATCGTGGCGTTGTTTTTAGCTTAGTTTGTGAATTTTTTCACCGTAGTAATCCATGACACGCTATACTCTACTTTTACCTATTTCACAATGTATCTAAAAACAACAGCATGATTTTTAAAAAAAATGCGGACTTGATGATCACAATAAATCACACATTATTATGAAGATCACTGATAAATTATGCGAAATAAATTTTAGTATGAAAACATCGCCATCGTATATGAAATATTCTGAGCTTAGTTCCTTTAGTTCTCCGGAACAGGTAGTTGCCAGTTGCATGGAAAATTAGCGGAGGGATATTAATTTTTTCTTTACATTATTTCTTCAGAGGGAGAAAAATAGACATACTTGTACGTATATATTAGAGGGATTAATTAATTCTTGATAAGAATGTCTACCAACTCTAGGCATTTTGTCTGTTTTTTGTCAGTGGCATGTTGTATGACATCACAGTGTGTATTAAATCTGTCATAATATGGACATTATATAATGTCGTGTTTTGGTTTTCTTGTTGCTGTTTGTTTTGATTAATAATCTCAGAAAAATTCAATAGAATTTTGCCATACTTTTAATGTTTTCTTAAACATTCTTTGTAACAATGTGTGTTTTCTTCGTATAAGAATGCATTTTTTCTACAATGTTGCTCTATGTCAGACATGGGCAAATGTGGCTCGTCATTGAGTTAAGTTTAACTCCCATTAATTCTTGATAAAAATGTTCTTTGAACTTTATAAAGCAATTAAGATTTGTATAGAAATGTAATTAAATTTGTGAATTTAATACTACTAAAATGTTTCAGCCCTATAATCATAGCTTGCAGTATGCGAATGAGTGTCTTTGATTATTTGAAAATTTACGGAAACGATTCAAACTTTCAAATTCAGTTTTATCAATATTATGATTTATAAATACAATTCGGATTACCACAGATTTGCAATTGCAGGCTTAAATATGAGAACCTCAACTTACGATTGATAAATGAATCTTAAAATAAGTTGTCTTTTTACAGCGACAATGAAGCGTTCATTGTCCATTCCCCTTACTTAAACATTTCATGAATAAAAAATGGGTACTTAAAGTATATCACTTCAGTATCGATTGAGGGTTGCTTCTACTTTAAAAAGTTCAAGTCATTTTTAAAAAATACCAAAGAAAACCATCCATAAAAATATTACTAAATGACTAAATACTATAACGAGATTGTAGAGAAACTGTAAGTTGATATCGTCAATATCGATTGATGTTCGCGTTGTCGCAGTGTTTTCATAATCTAAGTAACGGAAGATGAATTTTTGATCTTAGGCAATTAGGTAAATCTTTTTTTTGCACTCCCTAATATTTTCGTCACCAGCTGCCACTGGGTTAAATAAAGCATGAAATATTATTATTTTTGGAATATGAGTTAAAGGAATATGTGTGTATTAAAATTCTGAATTTATTACATACAAAAATTCAAAACATACAAAAGTTGAGATACATGCTTGTAGAAAATTGACGATTATATGTAATTGTGTGTGTTGACTTTATGTAATTTTTGTTTTAACCTATGCTCGAATTAAATTTTTGTGAAATTTCTCAAATCAAGGTATGGGTAATGTATACACAAATATATTTTTAAATAAACAATATCACAAACCATTGCTCATCACTGATAATTTATTGGATGTCTATTTTCCATATCTAATAGTGCAGTTTTTTCTTATCTCTTTGGGATAACCCAGCAGTTACTCATAGTGAATACAGTTTGTCAATTATAGCCTGTCTGCTTTGGACATCTTCAACTCTCAGTGTAAAAAAAAACTATCAAAAGTATCATCCGTCTCCATAATATTGATTTATGGATATCAATTAAATAAATATCTGAGAGTCATATTAAATTATTTTTGTTACAATTTCTTCTAGTCGTCGGTGATATAAAATTAAATGTCATATATTTGAATATCACATTAGGAAACATAATGGTTTCCTAATCGACATTCAAAAAAAAAAAACAATATTAATTACTAATTATATGTGAAAATCTAGGTTTATAAAAAAAAATGAAAAAATTATCGTAATAGTACTTCAATAAGCATTTAACTAATGTATTGTTGTATTTTTTTCTCAGTTGGTACTTCAGCGGACTGTCTAGAGTTGCGGCAACACAAATGCTCAAAAGTGAGAGAGACAGCGGAGTGTTTTTGGTCAGAGATAGTAATACTATTCAAGGAGACTTTGTTCTCTGTGTGAGGTAAAACTAATATACTATTTTAAATATTGACTGTGGGTGCTCGAAGGAACTTAAATATCAAATTTGAATCGAGTTATAGTGGACTTGAATGACCGAAGATGTCGGATGGGGTAACCTTAATCGCTTGTGACTAAAATAATGGAAGTGTATGTTACAACATTGGAGCGATTCAAATTTGATACAGTGGAACCCCGATCTACCATTTTGGCATTATTCGTTTTCCCGCATGGACCATTTTTGTTGAATATTTCTCATTTCGCTCATAAATATTTAGTCTTGCCTCTCATCTTGTTTCACGATTTTTTCTAACTCACAACTAAAATGCTCCCCATAAAGAAAACTATAACTTTAGCTGAGAAACTGAAAATAATTCAAGATGTTGAAAAAAATCCAGTAGAAAAACTAGCTGACTTAGAAAAGTACCTTTAAAATCTGTGCAGTAGAACTCTTATCTACCGTTCCCGCATTCTGGGTTTTCCCGAATTGATTGTTTATTTTCATAAAAAAGATTTTAAGTAATCCCGCATAAACCATTCTCCGATTTACCGATTTCCTCGATCTATCATCTAAATATTATATTATAGTCCTGTCCATTGGTGTGCTGCTAAAATGTTATCAACCGACTCGCACCTTGGTCGGCGATTTTGGGATTTTCAAAAATTTCATACCAATTTCAAAAACCCATACATTTCCAGTGTGACTCGTTTTTTTTTTATATCTACTGAGAATTTTTGAATCCAAAATCCCATAAATTTACATATATGCCCAAATTGAAAAACGAATTGACATAGCAAAAAGAGTTAATTTAGAAAAGTATGCGAGTTTTAAGGGTCCCTGCTAAAGTTTAAATGCCAAACTGCAAATAAGCAACTTGGTATACATTTAACTTTTGGCTGCCGTAGAAAAAAGTCGTTTGTACCTAGCACTCTGGCTATAATTTGCAATTATTAGTTTAATTAGTTATTGACAAGGTAACTCGTCTCTGGAGTGTTGAGCATGAAAAATTTGACGAGATATCCCTTCTGTGGGAGCCATCCAGATAAGCAATTTTAATATATGATATATATTCTTTAATAAAAATGTTTGTTTATTACGGTCCCTTGAAAAACGTACAATCGAGGTTCCACTGTATTGAAGTTCCATCAAACATCCTCAGTTACATTTTTTTTTGTATTTGTATTTGAATCAGGCTTATTCTCATGAACTATTTATTTGGAATTATTTATATTTAGTTCAGGATTAACATTAAAAAAAGGCAAAAACAAGTCTCGAAAAATGCCCTAGTAAAATCAAGAGTTTACTGTTAAAAATCAGTGGTCGATTATTATTATTGAATTTTTGTTCATAATTGATAAGAAGAAAATATATTTATAAATTATTTTATCATACAGTGTGTCCTACACTTTTATTCCATCTATTTGAACAGTCAGATGTGTAAAAGTATTTCAATTTTGTCAATTTCGTTTTGCTGTTTTATCAACGCTTGATAACATCTAGAATTATCATGGAACAATTATTTATTTATTTATTTAAATAACATTGCATAAAACTGACAAATCATAAATTTTGACTTTTACTATGATGAAAAAAAAAACATATTACAATTTAATATTAAAAACAGTAGAAAAAAATGGCAAGGAAGTCAACTGAGTAAGCTCCGACGAACTCTACTTTAATATATAAAAATAGCATTCGTCGGAACTTGTCCACGTGGAATATGTCGACATCCGAAGCAATATTTTTAAACACTGTTAAAGCTGTCCCTAGTAGTATCCCCATTGACTCTGGGGTACTTGATTGGAAAATATAAGACACAAATATAGGTAGTGTCTCTGGTAGTGCACACGTTAGTTTTACCCAAAGTTGTTAGTTCTGCATCAGCCTCAGTGAATTCAAATGGACCTTTGGTCATCCATTTTTCAGTATCAATTATTAGCTTACTTTTTATTTCAACAAATTATATGTATTGCCATAGAAAAGGTGTTTTTAAATACAGAAAAAAAACATAAATAAACAAATGGAGTTAAGCAAATTTGTGTCGTACATTCAAGTCAAAATAATTTTAACATTAAGTTAATCAATGAAAATTTGTAAGCATGGTGCCGTACAAAATTTCTGACACGTCATATGCGAATGCCTAATACATCTTTGAATCTTACAGCAGTGGCGGTTCTACGTACTGGGCTAGGTGGGCTGAGCCCACCCTGAAATTTCCTGCTATATTGTGGAAAAAAAAATCTTAAACTAACTTAACAATAACAAACAGCACTTTGAACATACAACGTAACTAACCTATAACAAATTCATACAGTATCTTAGCTCTGATTCTCTTCTATCAATATAAAGGCAATTCTCTGGTTCTTTTTTCCTGTGACTAAAGAAACCTCAGCCAATGAAAGAGATTTACCTACTTCAATCATAAAGTTAATCAAATCTGACCATCTTCTACTGACTAGCAAATCTCCCATATTTATGGCGATTTTATTCAGTTATAATGGATCGACACTTTTTTGTTGTTTTTTTTCAGCAAATACCACAAATCATCAATTGTTAAAAATGTAAAACAGTTCCATTCATACATTGTTGGTTATTAGATAATCATTTATTTAAATTATGTCAAAATTCCTTTTTAATTATAATAAATAATGTATATCTAATAATATGTGCCCCTTTGACAAAAAGTTTGCTTTGACGTGCAATTGGAAGCTGAATTTCGATAAAATTAAAAAATTGCAGTCATTTCTCCAGTACTGTATCTGATCAATTCTCATTCGAAAAATTCAGGGAAACTGATGATAGCCGCGTGTCACATTACATAATCAACCGTGTGGCTCAAACGGATGGCTCTTTTAAGTTTCGAATCGGAGACCAACAGTTTGCAGACCTGCCCAGCCTTTTGGCATTTTACAGGCTGCACTATTTGGACTCCACACCCCTCGTCAGACCTCTAGTCTACACTCCACCCACCACTGTTCTCGAGACAGTGATGGCTAAATATGATTTTGACGGTCAAGTGAGTATTTATTTGAATTTATTTTCAAACAAGAAGGCTTGTCAGTTTTATATTAACCTTTTACAGGTAATAAAGTTTTCACATGTGGACTTTTACCTTTCTTCTCTATCTCTATCGGACTGTCATTCTTACATATCCTGACAGCAATATGAACTTAGTATATTAGTAAATATCATCAAGTCTACTTTGTATTGGTAACGAAAAAATTCATGCTTTATAAAAAATGAATTGATTGTAGGTAAATTAAGTTTTAATTAATTAATCAGGCAACCGATTATCAGTAGATTGAGTTAAAAATACTTTATGTATAATGACAATATGACTGATTTATTTTAAACAGAATTTTTTTTCGAATTGGTGAATGAATGTCTATTGAAACAAAGAAAAATATTTTACTCCACATTTTCAACTGATTTTTATTGTAATATAAAACAAAAATTCTCTTTATCTTCTAGTCTAATATTAAATTTTTTCATGGTTTAAAAAATACAAAAAACTTTCATATACATAATATGTGATTTATACGATGTGGTTGCCTGATATAGAAATAAGATATTTTTTCCCAATATCAGTCTGTTTTTAACTCAGTTAATTGATTGAAAGAGTTTTATTAGAAACGACGTATTCTGGTAGATTTATTTATTGTTACTGTTTTGAATATCTAGTAATGGAATTAACATTATTAATATATAGCCTTGAAGATTTAAAGAAGAAATTCATTCACATAGAATAAGCAATTTCGGTAATGCCGTTTTCTCAATATTATGGTATTCACTTTCATTGACTGTATATAATATCTTTATTGCAGGACACTGATGATCTTCCATTCAGAAAAGGAGAAGTGTTGGAAGTAATATGCAAAGATGAAGACCAATGGTGGACTGCAAGAAATAAAGTGGGCAATACTGGGTCAATTCCAGTACCTTACGTTATGCGGGTATGGAATACTTAGTTTCAAAATGCAATCTTTTTTAAATGAGAACATTATATCACAAATCGGTGTGCACGGGTTGTATATGTTCTGTGGTATTAACCCTTTGACCGCGGATGACTGCTATAGCAGCCCAATCTGAACCAATTTGGATCCGAGCCGCGGTCAAAAGGTGGTTAAACTAAAAGTTGCGTTAAACTCATCCCATCTTTTCAATACACCCAATTCTCGTTTTGTGCATAATAAAATAAATGTAAATAAACTAATTCATTTTTATTTTTAAATAATTTTCAAGAAGCTATTACTTCCGATTGGGGTCTAGATCTTGTTTTTGTTTCATCTGTGGACATGGCCCGTTCTACTGACGTTCATTCCGGGAAGGGAATCGCACCAAAATGAAATTTTACGCTGAATATTGTATGGTTACCGATTCGTATAAAAATATCAACTTTTTTATAAAATTCTTTTGTTCGTTTACAACAACTAATAAAAATATTGTGACTGCAAAAAATCACAGATATATATATATATATATTTTTAAATCCATATTTGAAGAAATAATGAGAATTCAATGATAAACTTGAGAATGGCATATATTAAGACAGCATAATATTTGGATGCCCATACTTGGCCATACTCCTCAAAGGGTTCAACATGATCTAACACTCATTTTTTTTTTTAATATTTCAGATTGTTGAGACAAGTGCCAACAGCAACAACTTGACTGATTCACCGAATCAAACAACACAGCACAACAACATGAATCACTCTTCTGTCGGACATGATAACCAGCACCCTCCTGCCATTACCACTCATGCCAGAACAAATATGCAGGTGGGCTGTCATATTCTGTGTTATTTCTCATCATATGTATTTTGATGGCCTAGTTCCACAGATCGATAGGTCAAAAAATTGATGTTTTGAGTTATATACCAGTTATATTCGAATACTTCTCAAATTTCATACGAACTTCATTGAAATATTTTCACAGAGACTCTTACCAGCTCAAGCCCGCGTACGACAAACGCGAGTCCCGAACGCGTACGACAGGACAGCTCTGAGATTAGAACTGGGCGACATCATCAATGTCACCAAGATCAACATCAACGGCCAGTGGGAAGGCGAGCTGAACGGCCGCACGGGTCACTTCCCTTTCACTCACGTTGAATTTCTGGACGAACTGCCTCCGCAGGAAGGGAGGGGAAGTTAAAACACGCCAGCGTAAACATCGAGCACCTATTGTTTTGTACTCCTCAACATCAAAACTACAATACCCGATAACCTCGATTTAATATAACATGTTATTCACACAGCTGTGGAAGCCACTGCTTCATAAATTATACTACATTTGCATTATTCATTCATCATTGTAAATGCCTTGTTAAAATATTATCAATTTATGCTCATGACTATTGCAAATCAATATTCTCAGAGTTGAATGCTATTTAAAAAAAAAATATAATTCAAGAAACGATTACCAGCTTACTTTTACGGTGTTCACTGTTGGTTCTCGGTGAATGGCATTATATTAAAAAATAAAACTATTTTAAACTAATTCCACATTATTTATCATAGCATATCAGTTGATAATTCTCGCGATGAGCAATACCGGTCCTAATATATGATAATTAATGTGGAATTTGTGCAAAAATGTTCTATTTTCTAATCAATCAATAGAATGATTTTTTTTATTTTATTAATAACTACATATTACATTTTATAAGCTAGAATGTGCAAATAAATTACAGATCCATAAATTGGATCACCGAGATAAATCATCCCTCATTGTCGCAGTTAAAGTGATATCTACCGTGTCCAAATGAAAAATCTGTCTACTTCGTCATTGAAACAACAAAAAACACTAACTACTTTAAATATTTTCTTGTAATAATGCATTTTCAGGATATTTTACTTCTGTGTATTTATCCTATCTCGGTTGGAGCACGTGCTGCAGATACTTCAGGAGAGCTCGAATCCAGTCTGTCTCTTTCGATCGGACAGATTTTGTCATCCAGAAAGGCCGCTGATGACCATCCATCGGATGTACTATGGGACTCTGGTAAGATTTGATTAAGAGGAAGAAATGATTAGTGGGGGACAGATAGTCTTCAAGCCACCGTATACTGGCCGTGTGCTCCGAATGGGGAGACATCATGGTCTAGAAGAAGAAAAAGAGAGCATCTGTCATATACTGATTGCCGAGCATAAAAAAACTATTTATGATTAACAGATATTTTGTGGAGTTCGCTATTGCATTACAATCCTTTATCTAGTAATATAAGAATCTGTATTTTTTTATTTGATTGGAATCATAATACGCATTTCCAAGATATCCTTCTGATGTTCAACTTTGTGACTAATATGCCAAAATTATTTTTACTATCGCTCCCCATCGTTTGTCAAGGTCCTTTGGCACTCTAGTTTAGTAGATATTCCATTTATGACTCGACGGACATGATTTTTAGTGTCATTAATATTTTTATATTTAAATGTGTGCATGTTAATTATAGATTTTTTGTACATCGTTTGTCAATCATTTTTCACGGTATTCATAAAAAAATACGAATTCATTCTTCGTTATGCCTTCTAAATAAAAATTGATTTTTCAGATATTAATCCTTGATTGCCGAAAGAAATTGAGTATTATTAATATGTAATATTTAAAGATAACTAGATAAGAATTTGATTGTAAAATGATTGTCAACTGCAATATTATATGACTTTAAATTGTAATTCCAATACATAAGAATCGAGTAAATATAACAAACATAAAAAAAATATATCAAATCTTATCCTTTAATTTGATAAATGTATTATTATCACGATTGCTGGACAATAATTTGGAGGATATAGAGACATCTGAGAACCGTAATTGCAATCTTCAACGGCATCATCTTATTGGACATATTGTACTTTTCTACAAATCTTTTATAAATATTTAATGTTTTAGACATAGCTGCATAATTGAACCTCAATGTATCTTTTTCCCGCATTGATTGTTGAAGTTTTGATATTTTTCCTCGGTTGATTGTTATTGCATTAACAATACACGTGGACAATATTGATGTATAGAGAAATCAAACTTTTTTTACCGAAGCCGAATAATTGTTAACGTACATGATTTTTGTCAACAGTATGTTTCCTTGAATCTATAGAAAGCCCTACTTATTCTCAAAGACTTCTTATTTGGGATTTTTACGTAGAACTTTGACGACTGCAATTTTATTAATCTACTGTGTCTGAATTGTTTTTGAAACAGTAGTGTTGGCCTGTTTTGGCTTCTTAAAAATCAAATTTATATTTTTATTAGACATCTAATGCCTACGTGTATCTGTAGTATGTATATTTAGGTATTTTTATCGTGAGATGAAAAAAAATGAGCACGTTTTAACACGGAATGTAATGCTCGGTGGAACCGTCAATTGTATTGTCATTTATTTTCAAGGGAAGACGGTGCAGTCATTTTTACTTAAATGATTAATTCACCCTGAAAAACATTTTTTCCATGCATCTATAATTCCCTACGTCAGTCATATTTTATCATCCATATTACAAGTAAAAAATAAAACAAATGTTTTTGTACTTGGGTTTTGAAAATACTTAAATAACATCTTATGAATGCAGTAAAATACTATTTTCATGTAGAATAAATCGAGAACTATTAGAGTATTTTTGAAAATTAGTATATACTATGATATATTGCAAATTGTTGTCATGGAATGGGTGTATACTGGAAAATTTATATTTATGACTGAAATAACTGCTTTGTGAATAACAAGTTTATATATAATGTCGAATAATTATTAGCTATAAGACCGAAGTATTTGTAAATATTTTTTTGCTATCATGTAAATGATAAATACCAAAATTTGACAACAAGATGTCATTTGGAGGAGGAGCGGTGGGAGTCATTTGCGCATAAATTTGAAGAAGCAAACATTTATCTCTTTTCGAGCTGACTTGTGCATTTAAAAGAAACAAAGAATTACAAACAGGCAAATTTTCCCTCCACCCACCCCCCTGAAAAAAGCTGAAATTATGGCTCTTATAGCAATGTTTAAATTCATTTTATGTGTTTCCTAAATTCCCCTGTAATTTGCTTGATCGTTAAGAACCAAGTATTTACAGTACTGCTGAAATAGAAATGGCAAAATGAATATTATATAATTACTAAAATATATCTGTTTTTGAAAATATCAATTATACATAAGTTATAATCTATGACTACTGACATAAAAGATATGATTTTATTTTTAATTTACAAATCGATAGTTAAGCTGGCTATGGTTTAAATTAGCAATTCTTTGCCCATATCTGTTTGTGCCAAAGTTATCGAGTGCTAGAAATAATTACTTAACCATGCTATTTACTTACAAACTATGATAAATCAAGTGCTTTTTACTTAAAAAATAAAATGATTGATAATACCTCTGATAAACTCTGTTAAAGATGGTTTTCTACATTGTATTAAACTAGTTAACTATTCTAGAAGAATAACCCACCAATATGCATTTAATGATCTTTCCCTGTTGTATCTTACCTAACATACTTTTATCAAATATTCCATTTTTAAATTTTTCTGCTTCTGCGTTGCAAAGCATTCATGCATTTTATAAAATATTGTGTGTTACTTTTTTATGTTTCATTCATTTCTTTTTACTGTCCACCTCCTTGCATATCGACTGTGGAAAGGAAAAAGGATGTAAACCCACCCAAAAAATGTGCTTTGATGATTTTGGGCCATATGCAAATTATGAATTATACACAACCTTGAAGTGCACGGAGACTTCTAAACTGGTCTTTAAATGACATAATGACATATTAACCCTCCAAGGACGAGCGTCACCATATGGTCACACAAAACACCGTTGTCTATTGATCCCACTATTCATACTTTTTCTACCTGAATATCGTTGCTTTTGCTCATATTTGGTTAAGAAGGGTACGAACTACAGTAAGTCATCAGCCGTAGGAACAGGAACGGTCTCCAAAAGCACATGTGATTTTTTGAATTTCCGTTTTTTTTAATTTACTTTTTGAAACTGTTAGATATTTTTTTATAAAAACATAAAATTATTTACAGTTATTTTGCTAATATATTTGTTTTGAAATTATGTTGATCTAAAGAGGTCAAATTGTAAATATTTAAAAAAAAAACACGTTTAGCTATATTTCTACCCCGAATGTTTGCAAGCCCATACGGTCACTTTTGTCCTTACTACTGTCCGTACTCAATATTACACGGTAATAAAAGGATGATCATGACCATATAGTCATGCGGGGTTTCTATACAACGACTTTGCGTTTTTTTTTTTTTAATTTTGGATAGGAATAAAAGTTATCCGTGACTTCAATATGGCTTAGAAAATATATTTTTTATCCGAAAAAAGCTCTCGTCTCTGGAGGGTTAATTAAAAAATTTTTTTAGGATAAACCTACATTTCAGTCTTTTTTCTTGGTTTTAATTTTTATAAAGTCATCTTTTTCAAACTTAAAAGCTAAATTTAGATACTAATTGGGCATTTGCAGCTTGCATCCTTTTAGTAGAACGTGTATCAAGTTGTGATAATCGAAAAAAAGCTGTTTTGAAAAAACTGTGGGTTACCTTTCCTTTCCACAGTCGATATGATAATAATGCGTACTTGTACTTATAGAGAAGAAAGTCATGCGAGATGAGTGAGCCGATTGTATCAGGTGTATGTGTAGGCTAGTATGTCTGTGCATGCAATGTAGCTCAATCTGATGGCTTATTATAAAAGTTTGACTGCCTCATTTGACCGTCTTCTTCTACCACAGGCCTCATGCACACGGGTAAATAAACTCCGTCTCTTTCTGATGGCATTGTTATCGCAGGATCTGATTGAGAATAATAAGCTTTTACCAGACGAGTAAAATAATATATGTATGTCAAATAATATATGTCAAATCTACAACAAAATTAACAGAATTTGATAGTATTTCTCAAAATTATTTTTGTGAAACAACATAATATAGTTTTTACTCCTGTCTTATAGAAATAGCGGTATCCGCCGGTAAGGCTCAAAATTGATAATGTTTTAGTTGAATATATCAAGTTAACTCTCCAGAGACGAGAGCTTTTTTCCGATAAAAAAAATATTTTCTAAGCCATATTGAAGTCACGGATAACTTTTATTCCTATCAAAAATTTTAAAAAAAAAAAACGCAAAGTCGTTGTATAGAAACCCCGCATGACTATATGGTCATGCTCATCCTTTTATTACCGTGTAATATTGAGTACGGACAGTAGTAAGGACAAAAGTGACCGTATGGGCTTGCAAACATTCGGGGTTGAAATATAGCTGAACGTGATTTTTTTTAAAATATTTACAATTTGACCTCTTTAGATCAACATAATTTCAAAACAAATATATTAGCAAAATAACTGTAAATAATTTGATGTTTTTATAAAAAAATATCTAACAGTTTCAAAAAGTAAATTAAAAAAAACTGAAATTCAAAAAATCACGTGCTTTTGGAGACCGTTCCTGTTCCTACGGCTGATGACTTACTGTAGTCTGTACCCTTCTTAACCAAATATGAGCAAAAGCAACGATATTCAGGTAGAAAAAGTATGAATAGTGGGATCAATAGACAACGGTGTTTTGTGTGACCATATGGTGACGCTCGTCCTTGGAGGGTTAAGGAAGATCACACACTCAATTTGTATGCCACTTTGTAAGTTGTTTGCGATTGATTTTACTTTTTTATTATAAAATATTGCCACCTCAATACTACAACTAGGTAACTTGATTTTAAACTTCCCTCTGATATGTATTTACTACAATTCAGTGAATATCGATACAAAATAAGATAGATATGGGGCTCAGAATTTATGTATTCCTCCGTAATAGATTAAGAATTTTATATAAAAGTTTTTGAGAAAATTTCGAACATTATTTATTTGTTCTCAAATTTACAAAACACCATTTTTCATATTTTCTCCTCATCCTGTGTATAGTATCCAAAGTCGTCTGGGACATCTGAATCCCGCAGGCTTAGAAAAGAGATAAGCGGAATTGTGTCTCTGGAGGCATCCACAGCACTTGACCCAGTCAGTTCCAATATCTCTCCGTGACGACTGACGTAACAGGACACTGTCTTATATTGGGGTAGACATATTATGTTGGGAATTCATTTTCCCTTGAAAGATCATATCAGAGTTACCTAGTTGCATGAGTTGATATATATTTAGATAAAACCGTAAAATCTTAAATGGCAGAAATTAAATTAAATCTGGCTATATTCTAATTTCTCCAAAAATACAACAGTTTATGATTTTATTTTATCTATGTATTCTTTTAAAAATCATTTTTGTCTTTAATTTTCAGGAACAATCTTAGTCCACTGAATCCATTTCTGGCTTATTTTTTATGTCATATTTTCACCTCTGGTTGAACATACTTTATTTAAATTAGAGTTTATTTTAAGATGAGAAATAAATGGTGTAATATTTATCACTCAAGGGTGCACTGAAGAAGAGTTCATATTTATATATATGATATCTTATGTAAATATTCAAACATTTTTTTAATCTGCATGTAATATTGAAATCATATTCTTTTAACCACCAAGGAAATTATTAAATAAGTAGATTTCATAAAATGTATTTTTTTAACTTATTTTTCATAATTTTAAGACTATCATTAGTGTTGCCTATTTTTAATGTTATTTCTTTTATATTTCTCACTTATAAACTTGCAGCTTTACGATTTCTTTAAAAATATGTTTTACTTTTACTATGTATATTTCCAAGATAAGTTACTCTTTTTACATAATATTATTTCACTGGTTTGAATTTGCTAAGAAATCGTCATTTTAGGTGCATAAATTTTATCAACCGTCTTTAGAATGGTATAAAATTGTTTAAATCTGATATATTTATCATTTTGATATTTTTATTCGGTAAGTCACAACTGAAATGAAATGGTGGAAATAAAAACTAACAATGTGCCATCAAATGAATTCATTAAACATGATAACATGGTATACTATTTTATATGAATTACGATAATATCATTGATCTAATAGTTTATAAATAATAGACACTTATTTGCCGAGCTCAAAATAAAGTACTCAAAATTTAATTTTTTATGGTAACATGACCAATTTTAACTTGAATGCTATTTTCATTTTCTGCACACTAAAAACCCATTTTGAAAAATAAACAAATACGATCAGTAACAGGGCAGAAACATAATTTTTCTTTTCCCGCTGAGGACTTTATAAAAATGACCCATTCATCATTTTACATTTTGAATGAGGGTTATTTCCAATAAATACCTATTAACCGTTTCAATACATGTGCTGGTCCATAAAAAATATAAAATGACATTTTGTAGAAGAAATTGGGTCATAAAATTGATTTAAATGTAATTTTAAAAATCATCACAGATTTAAGCACAGCTGTTTGTCGATATTAAAATCTATTTAATTTCATGGCAGTTGTGTGAATAGCATCCAAAAATCATTTTTATGAAATTTGAGTAAACCTTTTGCCAATTTTCTTTTTACAGTGACAACCCAATGTTTAATAGTCATGCAAATGTATTTAAACCACCGCGATTGTACCATTAAATAATAGCTTATAACAGTTCAATAGCTTCAAAATATATGTGTGACATAACCAATCTATATCGAAATGTTGATTATTATAAAATCATGCTAATCATAATATAAACTTTATAACTACTTTTAAAAATTACACTCAAGTCATACATAAAGGAAGCTTAATATTTTTTAAATATATGTTATACGTATCCCAAATTGGATTGTAATATTCTGTATGAATCATTTCTTTTATTTGTAGTAATGAATTGAGATTCAAAAATGTAAATATATTGTTTAAGAAAAACTTCTAAAGATATCGGTGTCGGCATCCCGCTGACGATACAATCATCAAATTCTATGCTTGTCAAAACATAATATTAATGGTGCAATATTTAATCGTCCAGTAAAATTTACACTCGTCAGTCAAGTTGTCATTCAATTATTCAGTAATAGTGTTTCAAATTTATTATTGTTGAGTTAGTCTATTTTTAGTTGATAGTTCATTTATTCTCATCGCTATGTGAATGCTTTCACTGACATACGATAGACTTAAAAAGTAAAAAATCACCATTGAAATACCCATTACGGTAGAAAAAATATTTAGGATCTAAAAGTCTTTAATGTGACATTTATTTAAAATATGACAAGGCAATTTACAGTTACCTTTGTTAATGCGAAATTCGTGCTGAATTTAAAACTAGAGTAAATCTGTGTCCACTTATAATAAAGGTTATGTAAGACCTCATGCATTTAAAACCATTTTTTTCTACTTCATATCTAATATTCGTCATTATTGAAATTTGTGTAAACTTCTTTGACAACTTTTATTACAGATGTTGAAACTGGTCCTGCGGTATTAACCCTTCAGGTACCGTTGGCTTAAATAGATTTTTAATAGTGGCCGATATGTATCCAATGAATAGCAGAATGGGTCCAGATGAAAAAATAAATAAATGTAAAAACTGATATTTCGTTTTGAAAAACATTTCTGTTGACATTCTGGGCACATTATTTTGAAACCGGCGAATGTCATGTTTTTTTATTTAATATTATTACTTACAGACCAGCGATTTACTGACACTACGAAAACCATAGTACTCGGGTATATAGCTTTTAATGTTTAAAATGAAATTCTACTATCTTTCAAAACAATAAAAAGTATAAATATCTAAAACTTCAATCTTATTTTTGTAAGAAATTAATTCGTTTGAATAAAATTGGTGAACTTTGCTTTTATAAATGGACATTAAAACAGCATATTTTTGGTGTGCTATGGCACTTCACTTGATTAGTTGATTTCGTTAAATTCACAAAATCCAATTAAAAGAACCTAACCTTAAATTTTCTACGGGTGGCTAGTCCCGTATAATGTAGTATTGCTATAGCGTAGTCACAATCTCTATGCTATAGGGGAGGTCGACTGTATTTGTCATTGTATAATATAATTCTTAGCATAAACTCATGTTAACATATGCCCGGAACCAGAATAATTTGTAAAGTAGGCGCGACACTGCTATGTGCATTGAATCTCCGTGTGTTTAATCGACTTCAATGATATTTGAACACACCTGTCTAAGCAAAGTGAACGATGTACCTGTGACAGTTTAAATCTGACATTGACAGGACTGATTTGTGCTAAACGGTAATAGACGGCTATCTTATTGATAATTTTAAAGTTGAAAAGGTTACATTTGTTCAACGACATTATCTTTGTAATTAAAATACTTTTCGTAATCCATAGAAGTGTAAACAGTTTAGGTATACCGTCACGCTGCAAGAAGTATGCTAATGGAGTATATAGAAATTATCTATCATATAAGTAGAAACGTAGTATTTTATTTTATGTAACTATATATACATATACTATATTCTAAATGCGCTGATTTTTTATAATAATTCTGCAAATTGAATATGTACTCCCAACACTAGTTGCTAACTTTTTGTAGCGTATCAATAATAATTTATACATTGTAATATTGCACTCTGTGGCACGTTTTGTGTTAACTGATAAAAGTTAATGATAATAAATATAATTTTTTATGACATACATTATGCTGCTTTTCTTTTACAAACCTGCCATGTTCAATTTCAGTGGAAAATCTATTATCATTACTAATCAAAAGAAATAAACCGCTGATGAAAAATAAGACAGATTTTTTCTTTATAAATGATAATATAATATCAATTTTGTTTATTAAACTTCTTACTTTTGGCACTCTGTCTGGTCAGCACAAATATTTTATTGTAACATATGTTAAAATAAGTTTATTTGTAAGCAATATGAGAAACTTATATCGCTCCCATAAAGCAACAGTGAGATAAGTTGATTATAAGTAAGTTTATAGTAGCAGAAAGTTAAAGAAACCATAATTAACTATTTAAAAAGTACAACACAAACCTTAATGATGAGGATGCTGCAAGTCGGTAATTAAAATTTCTTTTGCAAAGGATTATGCTGGACATTTTTGACCAATGGCTCCCTCTATCTAGAAATGTGAATATTCTATTTTGTTGTTTTTTAAATCTATATCCAAGTCCATGAAATAGAGCTTATCTAAAAATCCACTCCATCAAAAAAGATATCACTTACGCTTAACCCTCCAGAGACGAGAGCTTTTTTTAATCCATATTGAAGTCACAGATAACTTTCATTCCTAACAAAAATTAAAAAAAAAAAAACACAGTTGTTTTATAGAAACCCTTCATGACTATATGGTCATGCTCATCCTTTTATCACTGTGTAATATTGTGTACGGACAGTAAGGAAAAGCTTGACCGTATGGACACGCAAAGGTTGAAATATAGCTAAATGTGAAATTTCTAAAAATATTTACAATTTGACCTCTTTAGATTAACATAATTTCAATACAAATATATTAGCAAAAGAACTAAATAATTTGATGTTTTGATAAAAAAATAACTAACAGTTTCAAAAAGTCCATTAAAAAATGGAAATTCAAAAAATCGCATGTGCTTTTGGTGACCGTTTCTGTCCCCGTGGCTAATGACTAACTGAAGTTTGTACCCTTGACCAAAATGAGTCAACGCAACAATATTCAGGTAGAAAAAAGATGAATAGTGGGATCAATAGACAACAATGTTTACTGTGACCATATGGTCACGCTCGTCCTTGGAGGGTTAAGTCTAGTGTTTAATTGATGGTTAGCTTGTCAGGATTTAAGCCCAGAACTTTCTGATTACTTAGCATACAGAAACTCAGGATTAAAATAATAATTTGTTTCAAATCAATAACATTTTATTTAAAATTAAAATAGTTTACATAATTAATAGGTATTGTAACATGTGAAGCGATTTCTCTCAAAACCAGCTAAAACAACTTTTGTTGGTTTCGAGAAAAATGGGACAAGATAATATTTGTCAAATTAGTGAACTCTGTGTATTTTAACATGTTTCCAAGTGAAATATTTGTCAGGGTACTTGTTCTCCAATGCGTGGACTAATGAGCTTATTTATTTTAAGACCAATTGAAACTCGCATATTGATTATTCAGGGTGGTTTCAAAATTAACTTGAATTTTCGGTCAGAAATATTGAGAGTTTTTGGCATTGGCAAATACGCTATCTCCTTATATAGATATATCATACTCAAAATTGTATGAAAACAGTTTTAGCCGGTTTTAAAAGTAAGCGCTTCATGTAATAATGTTAGGACATAACTATGTTGTCTTTTTCTTTTAACTAAGTCTATACTGGATCAACGGCAAAAACAAAATATGACAAAACAAACGAAAATCTTCAGCTAACTAGCATCGCATGCAATTATTTCTGACCATTGAATATATTATGTATTTGAAGTTGATGAAATTATTTGTTTAATCGACATGCCAAACACCACCTAGGAATACGTAAATCAGGCATGCCCAAACCTTGGCCCGCGGGTCACATGTGGCCCTTTTGAGATTTACAAATTTCTATACATTTTTCGTACTGATAAAGAATCCAATTAATTTTAAATTATTAAATAAATTTATTAGTGACAGAAAAAACTATTTGAAATATGCTACTGAAGTTACAAAACTAATCAAAGCATTCGACAATAGATTTTCATTTATTCAAAAGCATGAGAAAATGTTAACAACTTTCTTATCCCCGTTTGATGTAAAGGTCGATACTGCACCTCCAGATTTACAAATGTAGCTTGTAGATCTGAAATCAAATATTGCAATAAAAGCCATGTTCAAAGAAAATAAAATACAAGATTTTTTCAAAAATATATCCTTGAAGATAAATTTATGTAATTAAGGCAATTAGCAATGTGCATTTCGCACTACATATCGCTGCGAGTCATTTATCTCATAGTTAAAAATCAGTGTCGAAACAGGTTGACATATGAAAATTTAACTAATCTACTGTGATGCGCGACATCCAGATTACCAATCAACGTTGAAAAATATATAAGAAAAATGAATGGTAAAAGGATTTAAAAAATAATAAAGATATTTTTATTGTGAGGTGTTTGTTTATTATTAATATAAAAATATCATTATTATTAAGGTTTAAAATACGCCCATCACAGACGTGCATTATTTTATTTTGCCCACCTAGTGATTTCGTCATCCCGAAACGTAAATGTAAGCGGTTGTAATATTATATAGCAATGCTGAAGAAACGAGTACTAACTTGCCAATTTTAAGCAAATGACTAACGCTTTTAGTGCAAGCACTTATTGTTAGCAATAATGAATAGCTATTTCGCGCGTAAGTATCTCGGTGTACATATTACATACGGTGTAGGAGCTTAAAAATTCTATCAATGCCGATGAGAGTGGTTCCAAAAAGTAAAAAACAGTTCTTACTTACAAAAGCTCAGAGACTGCATTACTGACACTTGCGCAACACACAATGTTTGTTAAAACTAGGTTGTGAAATTATTTGGCCAATTCGGTTTTTTTGTATATATACATACTGGTAAATGGTCTGTATAGATAGGACAGTAATTTAGCCTAGAATACAATTCTTGGGTGCTCCTGACACACTCCCAGCCGTTGCTTCATGATGCTTACCACTTCTGAGTTGCGGAATGCACCCAGTTAGTGCTGTTAGTCTGTAGCGGTCGGAACAAAATTTACAATTAGTAGCCATACACAAGATATCATAAGCCTTAAAAAAAAATCTTTTAATAAAAAAGTGTTAATTTTTAGTTTTTTTTAATTTTGCTATGTTCACATTATTGTTTATACAATTTGTTTTGTTTCATTAATTATTTCTACAAAATTAAATATTGCCATTGGTAAAGTTCACCAGCGATTTATTTTACAATAAGTAAATATTGTTGCTCTCATCACTTTTGAAATGACCTATATTCATAAAAGAATGAGAATGTATGCAAACCTATACTATTTTTTCCTCTTGCCAATCTGATAATTTAGATAAAGTAACACTTGCTCTGCAGATACGTATTTGTAATTATTTTTAGTGTCAAAAATATTCATAGCCATATCATCTAAACCTGATGTTAGATTTCAATGATTGTTTTTCATCAAAAAATACAATTTTTAATAAATATTATGATATTCATTCAAAATTGCATTTAGCAAGCTTATGCAAAATAGACAACATGCACAACTAAATCATGGATTAGAATTTATGGTTGAAATTAATCAATGCTAATAAGTATCACATGAAATTTAATTGTTTATTTAACACTGTTTAGTAATCAGATAAAAAATATTTTTTGTCGTAATCATTTGTTTAGTATGAATATTCCTTAACAGATGTCAGTAGCTCAATTTTAATTTCGAATTTCAGAACACTTTGTAGTAGTGCACAATCCTCAAAAAATGAGGTTTTCTGTGATTTAGTGTTTAGATCTCAAAATGCAACTACTATTGATTAATCAATGGTTATATAAAATCAATGAAGGTTTATAAAATAGTTTTTTTTTGACCGTTGGAAGCGTTATATTTTCAAAATGTTACATATAACGAGTTTGCATACATATTGAATATGTAAAATAGTACAGAAATTACTAGTATATGTTGAAAATCGAATATAAATATTAATATATATTTGTGAATCTATCATTTGGTTTGAATATTTATAATGGTAATTTTACCGACCCCATCGACTAAAGGACTCAAATACCTCCTTACTGACGAAAAGAAATATTTCAAAATTGTTATGCAAAACAAATACACACTTGCTTATAATTCAATTGAACACAATTCATAATATTTTTACTAATAAATGCAGTTTGAAAGTTAAACATAACAACTTTTTATGAGATGGCAACATCACACATATCGGCAGTGTCTTTGAACATATGCGAAAACCACACAGAGAAAATTTAATGGTGTACAACACAGAATTTAGTTTTCACTAAAAAAAAATTGAAAATAGACGAGATAATCAGTCTCAGTCTGCTCTAAAGCACATTTTGTTTACAGCTCGTGTCCATTCACCATTAGACATTATCACAAATTTTCACAATATCCAAATCTATCAAATCAAAAAATTATAAAAATGTGTGATGTCGCTATCCCAGAATACTACCAAAAAATATAAATGGTCTATAAGCAAAACGCTGCTTTTAAATACATTATAGAGGAAATGTAAAATATTCATTGACAACAAAAGAACACATTTAGAAAACTTCTTTTATATTAAAATATAAAATCTGTGAATTAGATGAAATAATCAAATAAAGAAAGCTACAAAAGATATTTATGAGGGAAAATTCCTAGGAGTCGATCAAATGATATTTGAATTCATTACACACGGAATTACAGATAATACTGATATAAGATGCTTTGATATTCATCAGCATGTTGCTGAATAAAATATTTTTATGGGGATACATTAACTGATGACTGATATAAGGAAATCATTCTATGAAATGATGTTTATCTAAATTATATATGAATTAATATTTTCATATTTGTTTCTTTCTATTCATCCACATTATTTATTATACATAATAAATAAACAAAACTTGTCCATCTAATCACAAGAATCCAAGCTTATCCTTCTGTTGACTTATGAATTTATGTTCTGATTCAAAATTTATCATACTCGTTGCGGTTAAATTTATTTAGAATAGCCTAATTTGCATATAGACCGGAAATATTCCAACGGACAAGATATTCGTTCATCCACACCGACAGTCAAAACATTGTAATTTTTTACTTGGCAAAGAACACCAACTCAATATTTTCATTTATAATATGTGCGACAATTTAATTTACAGTGACGTTGAACGTTTTTAACCGATGATGACACCGCAGCCGAATCTAAACTGCTGCTTTGTATGGTTCACGCTCCCCGAAAGAGCGAAACTGAACGGTAAAGGCTGCAATCTCTTTTCTAATGTGGCGCCGACAGTCCAATTTGAATCAATCATGCCTGAAATATAAAAGTTTATAATATTAATTGATGTTACGTACCTAAAAGTTGATAGTATTTCCGGTTGTTACGGTAAAAATTTATTCAAATGATTTAATGAAAATTGAGTCATAGAAAATAGTCGCTATTTACGTGAATTTACCGGATTTGAAATTGATGGTGAGTTCTCTTCTTGGGATGTATAGTCTATTATTCTGTATCATCTTTCATTGCTTTCTGCTTGTTTATATTATGTACTATCATTTCAATATTTTAAGTATTGCAGTTTTACCAATAACTTAACAATACTTATCATTACATTTCAAATTTACTCTTTTCCATGGTTTACTATACCTAGATTCTTATTCAAAAATCATACATCATCATATTTTATAATGTGATCAAAGTGAATAGGCTGTTTAAGCTTTTATTTTTGAAAAAAGTTTTGAATCTTTAAGCAATGCGAACTTTCAATTTCCACTGTGATGTATTGTAATGTATTGCATGTAAGTGACAATCAAATTACGTAGGTTGAATTTCCTGTATCAGAATAAAATTTATTCCTACTGTTTATTACCTTTGAAGACAAGATCAGCTTTTGGTAGCTGAACCTGGTAACCAATTGTGCCAACTGATTCTTGACCTCGTAATGAAGTTTCTAATTCTACACCAATCTGAAAAATTCAATTTGATTTTGTTAGTTAATACATAGGATAACTTTTTGAAAGATATTTTCAGCATATTAAAAAATAATAATCAAGTAAAATGAAAGATTTAAAAAATCTAAAATGTATTTGCTACATAATTTTAATATTTTATGTTTATAGGGAGTTGAGTTAGTTAATGAAGTTCACAAATCATAATATAAGCGCAATCAATTGTTTTTTGAAATAATGTAGGTACAACTATGCCTTAATAAATTGAAATTGTAAAATTCACCTGCACTTGTTCACTAGCTTGTTTGTAATAACAAACATGTAGACCTCCCATTCCGAGAGTACCTGATACTTCAGAATCTGAAATATTTAAAAATTTATTTTCTTTATTTTTTGAAAAATTATTTTATTCGACGCTCCTTTTAACAAAAGTCATCAATAACCGCATTTTGTTTAATATATTGTCTTCTTTGCACAATAAAACCGTATACTAAATGGTGAGACAATTTATGATCTTGTATTGACTTCGGGCATATTTAAAAATAATATTAAAATACTTAGTGTTTCATTTTTATGTTTGTATTTTTTAGATAAATTGACTTTATTTAAATTATTGAGAATGTATGTACACGATAATTTAGGAACTCTTCAATCTTGCAGTTTGAAGTAAGTAGGTACTTTTTTCAGTTATCGACATCAATTATTTTAAGTTATATTGTATATTTTTACATAATGTATGCATATTAAGTTCGTTTAATATTTATGGCGTACATTTTTCTATGAGTATTTATAAATTCCAATTTTTGACCAATATTATCATTTTTTTATTTTTTAAAACAACGTATTATAATAAATCTGATTTCGGGACCAGTCCCGGGATCCCGAGATAGAAAAATTCTAATCCTGAAATCCATTTAAAAATAAAAAGGGTTGTCACTCAACACACTGAAACATTGATATAAAATACACCCGATCCTCTTTTCCACTGTTTCCAAATAACATAATAATAAAAAAAGGAACCGATTTTTTTGCATTAACACTTCTTGGTCGGGCGGTCCAAACAATAGACTCTAGCCTGTAGCGGGCGTTTTTTAGTGATTAGCGCAATAATATATTGCATTCTTAAAATCAACAGAACTTCTAAACCAAACAATATTTTCGGCTGAAATTTTAAAAGAAATCATTTGTGACATTTTGAATACATTATAATTTCACTACTTTTTTAAGCTGAATATAAAAACCTTTTATTAATTTAGAAGATAGCACTCCACTTGTTATCAGTATGAAATATTCAAAATATTCTGTATAAAAAATAACATTAATCCATAACATACAATTATCTATATATTAATAGTCGATAATGTCCGTATGTCCGTCCGTCCGACCAGATTTCACACCTTCCAGTCTCCACTTTTTTATTCATACTAAATCTATATATTAATAGTCGATAAAATAATCACTCGCTTTTCACAAATGTGTGCGTACTGACGAAATGTATTTGTTTGCGTACTTGAAAATTAATAGTTAATGAAATTACAAAGAATGAATATATTTCTATACGTTAAATTCAATTTAAAATCGAAAACTATGTAAACTTATTTTTTTGTGTAAGTATTTTAATTTTGAGTTCAAGAATTTCATATTTTGAGTTATTTGTAATGGGACATATCTACCGTTTTTGTGAGAGCACCTCATCATTTTTTGCATGGTAGTCAGCGAAACGTATCACCCGTGCAAATAAAGAATTGGGCGTATACTTCTTATATCATAAATAATAATGTCAGTTTTTTAAGTACACTGAATTTGGCACACATAGATCAGGAAATAACTTTTTAGGTGTGACGTTTTTGGTCTAGAATGTGATGAACATGAGAAATGTTAAAAATTTACATAAAAAATAGTTATTTATTTTATTATATTTTATGCACTGAATGAACACGAACGATTTTTCTAATTTGAATATAATAAGTTTTCATTGATGACCATTTAACCACTCACCTGACATGGTATAACGTCCAGCAGCAGAGACTACTGCAATTTCGCCGCCTGGTATTTTTGGGTTTTTTTGATAAGCCAGCTCAGCCCCCAACGCCAACCGGTTTGTCACCGACTGCAGGTAGTGACCGACAGCTACATATGAGCGCTCATGCATTTCTTGGCTTCCTAATGTTAAAGCTGCCGTGTGGTAATCGCCTCTGTATTCTGTGGTCAACTGGACGGCGGCTATTTTAGCTGCTTGCACCTGGGAAACATTTTTTCGCAGGATAAGTTTTAGAGCAGTTATAATCATTTCTTTTAATCTTTTTAATAAGAATGTATACTTGTGTATGTACATATAAACAAATGTACAAGCAATGATTAAAAAACTCTACGTGCTATGGTAAAGTAAAAATATCTTACACATATTTTGCATATTTCAAAAAAGAATGGTATAAGAAAAACGAATACGAATGGTGTCGAAATGTTAAAATGACAATGAATGAGTGGTAGAGCATGCTCCTTACTCATAAAATATGGATAGTGCATGGGTAGACTCTTCTTCATTCAGCAATTTGATAGGAACGGTATTTATAAATAAAATCAATGCGGCCATTCTAAATACCTGTCCAAGAAACCGGCACTTGACCTCTGGCGTAAATTGGTGAATCACGTTACAATTAATGTTTCCGTCAGGGTCCACATCTCCAAGAACAACGGGGAATGCCTCCGTTGGGCTGGTCTGCTTTGAGCCTACGAACGTTCCTCCAATTTTGTATCCACTCGGGGATATTGAACTCATGTTGATGGTGTGTGATATCTGAAAGATTTGTAACATTTTAATAATATATATTTCTAAAATTAATTTATTTAATCTTCATTTACCACATATAAACACTTTTATACCACTTTTAAAAATGACAAATTAATGCTTTTTATATTAGTATTTTTTAAAGATGAAACAAGTACAATGATTAAAATACAAATATATCACCAATCGTTTTTCCATGATTTCTTAATTTTTTTTTTTTATTATTAAATAGAATAAGAAGAGTTACAATTGATAATTTGACTTTGTTATTATTGTCAGGGCTGTGGAGTCGTGTAAAAAAAGACCACGACTCCGATTCAAGCTTTAAAAAAAACGACTTAACTCCAAAATAATTTTTAAATAATTTCATTTTAACTTGTACATTATATGTATGCTATCAGATCATCTTTAGTCAGCCAAGCATGCAATGTCAACACTATGGACTATTGTGGTTTGAATACACATCATTAAATATATAATTTTTTAAATTTTCGAGCCGCACATTTTTCATGACTCAGGCCAAAACACTGCGACTCTACAGCCCTGAATATTATCAATATCTATTTACCACTCACAATGATGATGTGTGAATTGCAGCATCTATGTATATCCATTTTTGGCAATGGTAAAATATAATTATTTTTATTTAAAAATCAGGTAAATAATATTATTGGAAAATTCAATCATATCATGGAACTAATATCATTTTTATCACAGACAATGAGAACAACATACCTGAAAATGATTACTAATGCCTCTATTAACGATAAGTTTTCCTCCTTCAAAGTTGATCGGAAAGATTTCTATAAAAAATAATAATTAAGTATACTTTCAGTATCATACAAGATTATTGCATGTAACGATTTAAAAATCAAAATCGATCGGTTCTTTTTAGAATAGATGGAAAAATATTCTGCAATATATTATGAGAGTATTATTTGCAAACACGGCTCGTTCCAAAATGGTTAAAAAATTAAACTTGAAAAACAATATACATTTTATCATAGTATTTTTAGTTTTACATTACAATGGAATGATATTTTGTATGTTATCAAGCCATGTTTGAGACTGATTACTAAATTACATTCATGGTTCATGTTTCAACAATTTTGGAATGAGCCGAGTTCGCAAATAATAGCCTCATATGTAATCCACATTTTCCCACTTGCCCTTTTCCAACCAATATAAAATGAAGATAGTAAATCTAATAACAACGGTAATTGTAGAGTATAGCTTGTCATGGATTATTACGGCGAAAAACTTCACAAACTAAGCTAAAAACAACGCCACGATTTAAAATTATTTTTTGAGAGATGGATAATCGCGTTAAAACCAGACATTATTACGAAGAACACTGATAAATTATGCGAAATACGAAATATTTTTCAGTACATCGCCTCTGATTTCCATTATGGCGGCGCCGACATAATAATGTCTGGTTTTAACGCGATTATCCATCTCTCAAAAAATAATTTTAAATCGTGGCGTTGTTTTTAGCTTAGTTTGTGAAGTTTTTCGCCGTAATAATCCATGACGAGCTATACTCTACTTTTACCATAACAATTTCTGTGTTGAAATTTTTCAAAATAATTCCATTGAAATTCCATTTTCAAAATGAAAATGCATTCTTCATAAAGAGATCAATATGTATTCTCGTATTCTTCAATTCTAGTGGATTATTTGAAACTTCTCATAGTTGGCGACCTACACACCAATTAGTAACATTACATTCTTGAGCTGAAGTGTAACAACCTGTAATTTTAGGAAAATATTACACATTTCGGGTCTTTTTTGTGGCGGTCATAATATAATCATGTAAACGTACAACAATGGAATCCAATCCAAGGTATGTTACACGACATATAATAAAGTGTTCTTTTAAACAGATATTTGATACAATTTTTCACAACTTAAAACGAAGATTTCAGGCATCTGTCAATAAAAAATGTTGAAGAAAATGGTAACAGAGAACCTGTTGGAAGAGCAGCGATACATTTAGAGATTATAACAATCGTTTCATGGATATAAATTGTAAATAGTATTGACTAACCCTTGCACTTTTTATGTATCTCATCCAAGGACCCAGGGTTTGGAAGTTTGTACTCATTTTCTAATAAAGTTAAGGGCGGATCTATTACCGCCTGCATGTGGGCTCTATGGGAACTGGCAAACGCGCCCATTTTCAATATATAATTTTATTTTCTTGAATGATATCAGTGAAATAATTGCCCAAGACAACCCACATGTAAGGTTATCACGCTCTTATGGAATAAAAAATTCGCCGATCGGTATGGATTCGTAACCAACTTAAGAAACATACGTCTTACCAACAGAGCAAATGTTTAGAAAAAACATAGAATTGAATAGAAATTACGTTTAACAAAGTTATATCAGTTTTGGGTAAATATGTTGATCTAAAAAAAAATACAATCGCATATTTTACCAGATAATATGTAGTTCATCAAAAAAAAAATATCGGTAAAAATATCAAGTAAAAATACAATAATGTAAAGTTAAGTAATTATTTTTATTTGCTTAAGAAATTAAAAATAATGTAATAAAACCTTTTTATGAAGGTTTAAACATACACATATATTTTTTTGTAATTATTAGTAATCAGTAATCATCTATTCTAGTATGTTTTTATTATTTCATCTCAATTTACTTACCTAAATTCAAAAACTCATCCGGCTTGCAAATCTAAAATTCTAGGTCACCATGTTCAATAGTCTAGTGGCGTATCTATTCGTGTCTATCTTCTGTGTCGCTGCCCAGATATTTAAGAAATTAGGAGTGTATCTACAGTTGTGTGCTAATTTTTAACTTGTTAATCGATCACGGTGGAGTTTTCGTTCTCCATTTGATAGATTAAGGTGCCGGGTTGTACTTGGATGATCCAGTGAATACAATAAAGTTGTTTTTAGTTACAAAAATCGGCTGGCCGCTCCCACGGGCCGTAATACGTCAAGCGCGTATTTTTTACACGGGACGGGTACATCGGACGTAGTACTATGAGAGCGGTGCATTCGTTAGTGCTACTGAAATGCATCGAAGACTCGTCAAAATAACCTTGCGGCCTATTTTGACATGATTGACAGACGTCGCAAGGCTTTTAGCCGACAGATCAACCGTTACACACGGCTATCGGTTAGTATTCAATGTTTTGTGCCGTCTAAACATTAGTACTACGCGGACTCACGCATGGTACAAGGGCGTATTTTTCCATCTCGGAATGCTGATAGACTCTACTCTTTATCTATCGAATGTGATAAATCCAGTTACGTTGTTTGATTTACTTTTTAGGCGTGTTCCAAAGCTATTGTGTGGCAAACCGTCGAGTATTTTGGAGCGAGTGTCAATAGTTTGAAAACGGGTCGCAATGATTGTCATTTGTATGCCCGACGGTATGTGTGTACCCGTGTATGTATATTATGAATTATATCCTATTGTAGTCGTTGTTTTGTGTGAAAATAAACGATGAATGGAAGTGTAATTATATTTGTAATCCACTTCTCATTGCTTTTTGCATCGACTCACATGTATTCACTTCGACTTTTTTCAAACCGTCTAGAAACTGACAGTTGTCTGCTATATTTTGCTAGTTTGTTTTCGTGTCATTCGCTTTCTCGTTTTTTTAAATATGAATATTTTCTGACTCATGTCATCTTACTATAAAGATTTGTCAAATACAATGTAATTCTGCCACCAAAGATTATTTAAAAAAATGTATATAACAATAAAAAACTATTTTTATATCTGATAATTATTCGAAAATATAAGGTAAACTAAAAATTAGACAAATGAATCATTCTGACGATTGCGAAACACGCATTTGGCAACTTGACATTGAAAACAAATTGTGTAAATTCAATCAAATAGAAAATTATTAATATCCATTGCACAGTAAATAATTAACTAGTTAAATCAGTTGTAATACTTTGCCAACCGTATCCAATCGGAAATCACTAAAGGTACCTTAAACAATCTTTGAAATAAAATATGAGTCAAATATTTCTACGAAAAAACAGATTTGGAAATGTTTGGTCTTTAGAATCACTTTATTTGGGAAAGTTACTATTACTTCTTTGGAATCTATCGTCATAGAAATAATATATCTCATAATGAAGTTTTCCGCTTATTTAGTTTTTTCAAAGAAGTGGGAAGATCAGCTATAATATGTATATGTAAAAATTTGGAAAACTCCCTCATACAAAAAAATATAAGTTTTACAAACAGACAATTTACAGACATTACAAACAATTTAGATATATATATCTTTATATTAAGGCACTTGCTGTCCAAAGTCTCAATTCCTGATATTATATATAATATTATGTTATAGTTGAATTAGTTTCATCAACTTCATTTTCAAAATTATATGTGGTGATTTCTCAATGTTTTTCAATTCTTGCAATTTTAACATACAAGCCAATTCATACTGGAAACACAATTGAGAAATATTTTTTTCTATTATTATTTAATGTTTTCGATTGAGTCGATAAAAAAGTCATGAGTATAGTTTATCTTGTTAATAAATTAGGCTGCTATTTCATTAAATGATAAGATACTTTGCTAAATTCTATCATAATTATACTGGTGAGTAATGCAATAATTACACCTTCATATTTTTGTGGATAGTATCCATTAGCAAAAATAAATGATAATTTTGATATTGCAAAGAGACTATAGGGCTCTCCGTGTCACAAATCAAATAAATAAAATATTGATAGTGAATGTGAATGTGACTTATCTATATTGCAAATGTTTTATAGAGGATTATTGGATGACTGATATACATATTAATGTAGGTATTGCGTTATGACTACACTGATTTTAATTACAAATTTTGTCCAGAAACTTTATGATTATAAATTATAATGCAATATTTCAACAGTAGGTGTTTTATCAGAATGTTTAAGATCATAGAACTAGTAATGCTCAATTGTGTTTGTTCTTTTTGAATTTACAATCAAATGCTGAAATCTTCAAATTTATAGTTTTATACAATGGTTCTTCAATTGATTTATCTGTAACTCATTACATGAGTGTCTATATTGTTATACCTCTCTACCATTGGTGGATCCAGAAATTGTCCAAGGAGGGGGCCATTAAATTCGAAAATAAACATCATACAAAAATAATACATTAAAAATAGATGATTTAAAAATAATATATCTATATAAAAGTAGTTGAAACATAATTAAGTATGTATTCTATAAAACATCATAAACTTAACAATTAAAGATCCCATTTCACAATAAAGTTTTAATAAAGTAGAAAAATGAAGAAAAAATCTCCTCAGGGCGAGGCCATGGCCCCCATGACCCCCCCCCCCCCTTGGATCCGCCAATGCTCTCTACTCTATTTTATCGTGAAATATATGATGTAGATAAAGCTATTTACTTATAGATAATCCTCTATCGCAGAGTTTCGTATGCTTTATCATGAATTATCATCAAACATCGAGAAAGAAATCAAATTAACTGTCAAGTAGAATCACAATTCTCTTTTTATATTTTGCTAGGAAGATTTTGCTAAGGCGAGAGATTCTCTGCACTGCAAATCCAAAGGTTGAATAGGCCAAACCAACAAATGCGCAGCATAATTCTCACCTTCTGCAAACATCACATTTGAATATTTGTTACGAAATTTTGGTTTTTTATTGTGTTTTACATAATTAAAAATAAAACTAGATAATATAAAATTTAATAACTTTGTTATTATACTAGCTGTGCTAAAAATTGTGATAAATGTTTCGCCTCTTTGAGAAGCATCATCAGACTATCAAAACATTTATTAATAATTATGTTTTTTTAATCTTTAGTTTATTAGTAAACGTTGTGATAATGCTTCTCAAAGAGGTGAAACACGTGTCACAAATTGACGCACAGCAAGTGTAATAAAGATACCAAATTTAGTTTTATATTAAAAATGAACTTCCACAAAGTTACCGCTGAATCTATCAAATATATAAAAAGTTATTCATGTATACTACATGGTACATAAAAAACAAATATTGAAGGAAAATAGTTTAAAAAATATAGCAGCAGTTTTAAAATTATTAAAAAAAACAGAATTCATTTTATTTATTCAAAAAAAAAAAAGCATCAATTAAGGAAAAGTAACCAAATTAAATCCAATCACCAGTCTTTAAAGTAAAATTTTATGGTTTTTTTTTCATCCTTCTTTACAATCAATCTGAATTGAGTTCTATCAAAGCCCCCTATAGTGAAAGCCATGCTATGGAGCTGAAACAGGTACTTTTTTCAGATAAGCGGGCCAGCGTCATAATTTTCAAAGTAATATCACATCATTATGAAGCCATTTGTTTCTGATATATTGTAGGAAATATATATTTATATTGTAATTATATATCTTTTCAATTACATATTTTTCAAAATAAGAAAAAATCACATTTTCTAAGGTTTTTGAAGAAAAATCTCGGAGAACAAAAGCAAACAAAGAAGGCAAATCATTTTATTAAAATTATTTTTTTTACAATATTTCAATATAGAATATGAGGTTGGATAGTTCATTAAAAAATCAGCGTCATTTTTGAGATTTTAATCAATTAATAATTAATCTCAAAATTTATTTGTGCACACTGGTTTGTTACTCAATCTTTCCATATTATTTCTCAAGTCATATCAGTAATCAAAAATCAGTAAGTCAAACTAGGGTAGCACATTTCACTTCATTATTTTTTAAATATTATTATTGATTAAATCATCATTTACTTGGTATATTGCCATTATTATATGATAAGACGCAGCATTTATTTCATAATATCACAATAGGCGTAAAAATCGTATATAATATAATATGGATTCCGCTTGTTACTGTTGTTTTATGTTATTTATAATCAATATTTTATATAACTGTGATATTTAATAGTGGGAAGTCAAATTTTATTTGTTTTACCACACATCGCATATCTTGCCATTCGCTTTATTTCTTACAATCATTACTTAATTTGCATATATGACCCTTCGGATGTATCGTAAATTGTAAATTAATAACACCAAAGAATCACAGAATATCCATACGAGAAATCTTTCAAACATATATGTTATATTCAACGAAAAATAAGCTCATAAATTGGAATTTAGAGTTGATCTACGTATAACCGCCATACAATTTGTTAGGAGCGGCGGGGATTTAACGGCCTGGACTTTTTTGCTGTTTTTTCTATGACACTGCTTGGAACTTAAGATTGCTATGATTATACACATCACTTAAGTCAATGTGTTTTCAAAGAATATCATAAAATTATTTAATTCTCATTGAATTATCCAAATATTCATATATTTCCTATTTTAGATTTGATAGTATTCATCAAGTCAAATCCACATTCACATTCGGGACTTGTTCCATGAAACTTTGAATACATATCGACTGTGGAAAGGAAAAAGGACGCAACCCACACATATCAAATTTTACAGGAGGCGCTAAAACCGTGTTTTGATGATTTTGTGACACGTGCAAATTATGAATTATACACAACCTTGAAGTGCACGGATACTTCTAAACGGGTGTTTAATTGGCATAACCTAATATTAATCAAAGAAATTGTTTCGGAAAAACCTTTATTTCAGTGTTTTTTCTTGGTTTTAATTTTTTACAAGGTCATCTTTTTCAAACTTAAAAGCTAAATTTAGATACCAATTCGGCATTTTCAGCTTCCATTATTTTGCTAGACCGTGTGTCAAGTTGTATACATTGTGATTATCGAAAAAAAGCTGTTTTGGAAAATTGAGGGTTACGTCCTTTTTCCACAGTCGATATTCCACAGTCGATATTTTTAAGAAACAAGAATTTCTTAAAATCTTTATTTTTTATGATTATATCAATAAATGTTTACATATTCATTACTCTCAACCAACGTTCCCTCTAATTTTTCTATTGTGTGAGCGGACCATCAACTTCTGGGAGTAGTAAATTTTCAGCAAAATAAAAAATGTGCGCAAATATAAAAAAAATATGAAACAAACTTATTTTTACAATATTGCTATGTGCAGCCTTGTGCGGGGATAGAAAAATGTGTGCAGGCACATTTTGGGAGGTGTGCGTGCGCACACCTCAGCGGGAACATTGCTCTCAACTCGTGTTTCAACATGCTGAGAGAAAATTTTATACCTAAATTAAAAGTATTTTAATTATAAAAAAAATATTTTTTTTGTTTTTATTAATTGTCAATTAAAACTACATAATTTTTGAAAATTTATATTTCTTTGAAAATTACATTTAAATAGCTTGTATCTCAGTGTACTCGAGGTGAGTGCCGTTTTTCTAAAACTACAGTGCGGTAGCCTCAAGGGCTATTAAAAAAGCTAAAATAATCAAGATATTGGATGATATAGTCACCTTTTCAATATAAATTTTAAAATGTCAATTATTTTCACAGTGCACCTTTCACACAATAGACAACACTGCCGAACGCACAACCTGCTGAGAATAAAAGCGGCGATTCGTCGCCTGTTCACGTTATTGTTGTGAAATGAAGTTCCGGTATCGTTGCCGGTGTGTCGACTGAAACGTTGCAAGCTGATTGGTCGGCCATCTCTGGAGAGACATGGAAGGGGCCAAGAAGTTGCATCCCAATTCACTGTATGGGTAAGTTGGCAAAACATTTGAATAAAGTAAAATTGACTTGTCATATTTTGATCGTTTCATCGTTCGTCTCATAATCTGAAGTTTGTTTTAACCACTAGCATGCTAGCGACTCGCCTGTGCGTCGCGCTGCTTTCTCATTGAAAATAAATATTTTTCAATATCTAAAAATTATTCTGCTATCTATTAACGAACCTGATACATTTAAAATTATCTTAGTTTACTCATATTATTTACATACGCAAGGACATACTAGAACATCATTAGAATATGAATTTTAAACATTTGTGCACAGTTTGTACAATTGTCGATACTCAAAAAAATGAACATGCTGTTGGGATATAAACAATTTTCTTCTCTTCTGTTTAAATCTATTATATTTTCATTCCATAAGTATATTTGATCAAATTTAGTGGAAAATCTGGTTTCATTATTTTTTTTGTGGTGTGTAAATCATTAATATTTTTTTCTCGAAACTATTGGTACATTCATAAATATTTATTGGTAAACGATTAGTGTCTTCTTTTCCGCTCATTTACTTTTGTTGTGGCCATTATAACAGTTATACCGCGTATTATAATATTCCTTATCAACATTCTTAGGTAGAAGTGATAAGTACATTACTGGAAATGGTGTAGTATTCTCGTGCATCATGACTGGAATGCGGTACATATTTTATCAATACATTCAAACCCAATTTTATATAATACAAGTCAATGTAAAATATTTCAAATCTACTAACTTGCTTAAAAGAGTTTTTGTTATCATTTGATTATTATATCTATTAGATATAAAAAATGTAGCCTTTTATCTCATTAGGTTAAGTATATTGTTAAGTCAATATAAAAAAATATATCAATTTTGTAAATATTGCTAAATTGTACAGTTAATTAGTGTTGTTTCACTCCCACTTAGATCATTGTTAGACATACAATGAGACTTAGTACCACAAATGGTTAGTGAATTTTTCCTTTAATATGAATATACAATGAAAAAACTATTAACCTTTTGACCGCGGCTCGGATCCAAATCGGTTCAGATTGGGCTGCTATAGCAGTCATCCGCGGTCAAAGGGTTAATATTACCACTTGTTAGCTTGTATGTAATCAATTTTTTTTGTTGCTATAAAAACATTCACCTTATATTTGAAGTTTAATAAAAAAACATATGTTTTTTAATGCATACTGTGCTCCCTTTACATGACTTATTCTAGTTATAGCAAGACCTATCTTACGCTTTTGTGTAAAGTAACGGCTCACGGCTGCTTTCTTGTAATTTGTGAGATTTATCATTTTTCCACTCCTTGCAATTATAGTAAAATGTGTAACATACATAATAAAGAAATTGTTGAACAAAAAAAGGGTTAACTTACTTTCAGATTATTAAAGATATTCAAAGAAAATACAATATAAACTTCAAGGCAACGACATTTGTATTTGAAATTTACTAATAAAACTCGCTTACTATGTTTTGCTTGATTAGATGCTATTTTGAATACCAAGTGACAAAGCGTGCCACTGTTTTTGTATTACTCATAGTAATAGGAGTGCGTTTAGTTTAACTGAAGAAAGCCGACTACCGAATAAATATTTTTTCGCAAAATTATTAGTACAGTTGGTAAACTGCCACCTCCAAAATGTTTTTTGTGAGCCTGTACCATAATGAATTCTTCTCAGTAAATTCAAACTAAGTTTTCTGTAGTATCTACCAGTTAGGCAATTAATTACATACAATGTGTTTTATTTATTCATTTATATAAAAAAGTATACGCACATCTTAGACCTTTGTTTGTTGAAATAACATTAAATTTTAATAGTGATCAAATAAATATACACTTAAGGCTTTTGGTGAATTTTTTTTTTAGACCTCACCATACATAAATTTCACTTTATTACGAGTTCCTGGCATATTATAAAAGTAAGAAGCCATACTTATGTCTTATATTGTATTCAATTAAATTGTAGTAAAAATGCAGGGTGTTTCCCCCTTCTTTACTCGTGGTGAATCTTATTTTATTAGAATTATTTTATATTTCTAAAAACAACGAGGTCTATTAGAACATAAGATCATGTGGTGTGATTTTGTTTTTATCATTAATAAAATAAAGGGCTTGGTCGATATAATCAATTTACGAGACTATCTAAAGTCTAATTATCTAAAGACTAATTCGTCTAGAAGTTACTTTGTGGTCTAAATTCATCTTGTGTTAATTTTTGTAATGAGTTGCAATCGACATAAAATATTTAATATACCTTGTATGCGGTTTTTAAATTCAATTTTAATCTATTACTCCATAACGTTACTGCTACAAACTCATGTCGATAAATAATAAATGAATTTATTGATCAGGCATGTTTTTTCATTAACTGAAGTGTAATATTAAATAGAGATTTTTAAATCTGATAAATGTTGATATTACGTGTTCTACGTGATAAGTGGTTCATTCAATTCATTGCCATGTTTGACTCGATATCTAACGGTGCCAGCTGACAATATGTAACAATAGATTAAGCGTTTTATAAATATAATAATATTTCACTTTTTTAGAAAATATTTTTTTTTAGGTTCTGAATATTCAGTTGCTTATTTGTAATTTGGCACTTTAATTTAACCAAGGCCGCTCACACTCCTGTACTTTTCTGAGTCAACTCTTTTTTTCTATATCTACTCGTTTTGTTCTAGTCTTCGTGGGGTGCATTTTAGTTGTGAGTTAGAAAAAATCACTAATGATATGTAAGGCATGACTATTTATAAACGAAATGGGTCAATCGGTGACGGGACCTTAATATAGATTGAGGAAATCGGGGAACGATTAATGCGAGACTATTTAATTATATAGCAGGTAATTGTTGTGGGTGAAAAATTTTCATAAATGTTTTTTTTTATTCCACTTGTACAATATTTGCTGGGAAAATTGTAATTTATTTTTCATTCAAATGTATGTAAAGCTATATTATTCAAACAAAAATCTCTCATAGGCTTGAGAGACTTATATTGTCGACTATAGATATGTAGACATATAATAGATATGTCGACAAATAAATTATTTTTATGGATCACAGATTTTTTGGAAATCTAAGACAATTCTAAGTTTCCAATTTCTTTTGAAACATTCTGCATCGGTTTGTTATCTGACTTGTATAGATTCACCTTCTGTCCATAGACAATGAAGTATTAAAATATGAGATGACAAAGTTAACGTAGGATGATAACCATAAATAAAATAATGTAGTTTATTGAATCTATGCCAAACCCAAAAAAACCCCCCTCCCCAACTCATTCCTCTCTCAAGAAGTTAACATCACTGACGCTGACAATCTGATATAATATAATTCTTGAAGGAATAACTTTCATATTATCCATTCTTACAGTTTATACAATTCAATGTATAACTAAATTGATCTGTGCACAAAAAACGATGATTTTTATTTTGCAGTGCTCGCGGTGATATTCAACAGCCTGCATTGTCAGCGTACGAACGCAGCAATGGGCACGCTGGAGGAGGGAGGAGGAGCCCAGACCTAGGACCCGGAGGGGTAGGAGGAATGCCCTTGCAACAGCAGCAACAACCGACAGCTGATCTCAATGATGCGCATCATCAGCATCTTATGCAGGTAATATAACTCTTTGATTGAATCAACATTAATTTGGTAGAAATGATGAGATATGGGTAATGGTTATTTCAGCTTCACAACCATCGTTAAAAATATGCTTATTTAAAACATGTCCACTGAAATACTATTTATTTTAATTAGTTTACGGTTCTTCATTATACTGTCAATAATTTATTATAGGGTGGGGACTATCAAGTATCTGGAATTCCCGAAGCAGAGTATGGCGGAATGTATCTGCCTCCCGGAGCCCAGTACAATCATATGGGACACATAGCTGTAGCACCGTCGCAAAAATATCCACACGTAAGTTCCCTAATTTTTATTATAAAATCAACAAATTGTTCAGATAAACTGAGTGATGACCTAATGTTTATTATTAGTAAATGAGCTCAAACAAATTGGTGTTAATTTTTCTTTTTTTATTGCCTTGACAATTTTTTTGAATCATGTGAACGAATTTGTGATGTCAAACAAGTCTTTGAATACTGTTGCCGTTCATTCATCAGTTAAGTTGACTCCTTGAACAATTATCATTGCAGATGATGGGAGATGCAGGTGGCTATCCTCACTATCAGACGTATTCACATTATGGAGGCAACCCTTATGGCGCAGCACCTCAATATTTGTCAGAGGCTTCACCCCAGATGGCTCAATATATGGGACAGGTAACAAATTCATCAAACATCTTCAATGTACCTGTATCAAAATAATTCTATCCTATTGAAATATAAAATATACCTTGGTTTTCAGGAATATGTTGAAAGAGCAAGATCGCCTCCTTCTCCGAGTTCGAGAAGTGCATCTCCGTCTCCCGGAATGATGGGTGGAGTTCGCATACTTCCTCCATCACCTAATCCTTCAGGAGCTCCTCACCACCAGCTGCATGCCATGCCACAGACCAGGTGAGGCGAGGCTATCGTCTTATTATATCCCAACTTTAAAATCACATTACTAGTTATAGTAGATAGTTAACCCAGATATGCCCACCCACATATGGTAGAATTAGGTGCATACTTTTGAAAATAACATGAATTTGTGGTGGTATATTTTTTTGTATTGCGTAATTGATGATAGGTGCTATTGCATCATCCAATAATCATATGTAAACAATGACATAAAAAATTACTCTTTTCGTTTCACATCCAGATATAAATTCTAGTATATGCGTTAATTATTTTTAAAAATATTTTTAGGTATGAGGATGTAGATCAATTAAGAGGATTAGTAGGATCTGAGCACTACTGTGTGGCTCCTTCACCACGACCTTCCTTGGCCGATCAATATTCAGGAGGAGGTCCCGTCGGTGTTCCACCGCCTTCTGACGGCGGTGTACCACCACATCAGATGCATGTCTATGGATATGTTGCACCGCAGCAAAACTACCCGATGCCTATGTCTTTTAAGGTACGTGCCGAACTCAAGTTAGCCTCGCATCATCAAACATCGCAATTCGGTCGAGTAATAAATTTATTAATGACAATATAATCTGATGTCACGTTTTTTTTACAGGATTCACAGAACGGCTTGAGCTTGGGCAGTGCAGGAGGTCAATCGATGTACGGAGATGAAGAAGAGCTGCAAAAGCAAATGGCTGGAATGACTATGGGTGAGTACTCAGACTTCAGACATAACCACCCACTAAATTTTCTTTCAGAACTACATAAGTTTTGTAATAATATTGGAGATGACAGCTAATAAATGAAATTTTTGTATTTTGTATCAAATCTATGAGAATTTTTAGTCACTTGAGAAAAGACATCACGGACGCCCATGCCAGAAATTACAAATATTGGATTTTAAAAATCTAAATTTTATACTGTTCTTGCCGGAATTTGAAGTTACTAGACCACACAGGCTGACAATCAAATCACAAATTGACATGCAATGAATTCACATAGTTTTATGGCTTACTGATAGTAGAGCTGTTTTCTTTAGAAAAATTTCAAATGTAATTAATGAAAAAAACGATTAATGACTGCCTGAAATAGATTTCTACCTTATGATTTATTATTTAATCATGTCTGCTCCTAATGTGGAGTATATGGGCTACTAATATAGCTTATCGCTACAGAAGTTTTTCTACCAGAACTGCTTGTCACTCAGTTGCTCGACCTCAATAGTAGTAAAAATAGAAGGACACGACTGAGGCTTCATTGACAATTTTTCAAATTTATTGATAAACCAATAATGAAACTGTACCATATTAACACCTTTAATACTGCTCCCTTACAAGTGTAATTGTCAATATTTTTATTTATATTTATCAGAAATGCTCGGAGTACCAGGCGGTGTGGGAGTAGGAGTGGACGCTCCGCGTCTTCAGTGGCGCGATCCCAACCTGCCGGAGGTGATCGGCTTCTTGGAGAGTCCGAGTGCAGTGGTCAAGGCCAATGCGGCCGCCTATCTACAGCACCTGTGTTATATGGACGATCCAAATAAGCAGAAAACCAGAAATTTAGGTAATATTTCAGTTCTACATTATTTAATTGTAATTTAACTGTAAAAAACTATCGCATGTGGATGAGGACATGTCAGCTGATGATCGCTTTGATTTAAAATTAAAACGATAAGTTTTTCGGTTCCACAGGAGGAATTCCGCCTCTGGTTCGACTGCTGTCCCATGAGAGTGGGGAAGTATGTCGCAATGCATGTGGAGCTTTGCGTAATCTTTCATACGGCCGACAGAACGATGAAAATAAAAGAGCCATCAAGCAGGCCGGAGGAATATCCGCACTCACCACATTGCTGAGTAGGACTCATGATATAGAGGTATGAGAGAATTTTTTTCTATTATTCTTCTGCAGTGAAACCTCCATTACTGCTGTTAAATTCAATCGAAAATGACAAAATAATTTTAGCTTGGACGAAATCAAATCAAGGCTATAGAATAGTATAATTAATTAAAAAGTTTTATTCTTTCAAGAATATTTTTTTATATAATTATCGACATCTATTTCAGAATATATGTTTGTCTTTTCAGGTGAAAGAACTGGTAACCGGAGTGATTTGGAACATGTCTTCGTGCGAAGATTTGAAGCAGTGCATCATCGAAGAAGGCGCTCAAGTGATTGTATCGCAGGTCATAATTCCACATTCTGGATGGCATGCTGTCAATCCCGGAGACACCTATTGGTCTACAGGTAGAATATACTTTAAAGTCAATGCAAATATCTACAGGAGGTTTTCAGTATCTGATAAATATTTTACTGGAAAAATAATCTGCTTAAAACTTGAACGAAATGACGGGGGCAATTGGATTTATCCTGAAACTTGATGATTGGACTATTGCTCATATTTGCATATATTTCATTTGCCATATACTACAACTGGTGACTCGGATAACAAATACCTCCTGTACAACCTAAAGTATATCAATTCAAATAATTGAATGAGAGTTTTTCTTCGCAGTATTCCGAAATGCGTCTGGTGTTTTGAGGAACGTCAGTTCTGCAGGGGCTCCGGCTAGACGGCGCCTGCGAGCTCTCCCAGGATTAGCCGAAGCTCTTCTCCACGTCGTGAAGACAGCTCTTGCGCAAGACAGTATGAGTAGCAAAATTGTTGAGAACTGCGTCTGCACACTCAGGAACCTCTCATACAGGTGATTACTAGGAAGCTCAATATGAAATTAAATTTGACAACTTTGTTATTCCACTTGTTGTGTTACAAAATGTGACAATTGTTTCGCCTCATCAGACAGATCATCACAGGTTTACTTATGATTATTTTTAAACCTTGCAATGTCACATTTTGTGTGTAAAATTTTGTTACTAATATTTACAAATCAAATTTTTTTTTTTTTTTATAAAAGCAGCTTGTGGTAACTTTTTCAAAGCCTCTTATCTTCTATATACGTCTTCAACAATTTTCTTCAAGTGATATTCACTACAGATAAATGTGATTGCTTTTATTGTTTAAACATGTTTTTCTGGTCTATCATTTTATAGATGTCAAGAAGTTGAAGATCCAGCTTACGACAGGCGGCAGCTTGAAACGACTCCACAGACACAAGCCGTTGCGACAAGATCGACAGCCCCACCTACTAAAGGTGAGTCATCTTTTTGTCAATTTTTATACTGCAAGATATATTTTTAACTGGGAAAGAATCAGAAACATTTTAAAAATATTAATTTCTTTTAACTCTATGTAAATTTTGTTATTTTTGAAAAATTATATCTTCATGGTTATTATTGCTGCGCGCTCTATATGTGGCCTTAAACGCCACTTCATTATTCACTGTATATATCATCGTCACTATATATACTCTATTTTTATACCTGCTACACAATCTACATACCGCTTTGCCCAGGTGAAGACAAAAATGATTTTAAAAGTAACGAAACACAAACAAAATAGATGTTTAAAAAGTCAATCTGACTGAAAATGAATCTTAAAATTTATATAGATAGGTATTGTAATTTTAAAACACTTTTTATTTTGTGACAAAGTATAACTAGAATTTTCCATTCTAGGTGACAGCTTAGGTTGCTTTGGCGGCAGTAAGAAAAAGAAAGAAGGTCAGTCAGGGGCATCCTCCGCGTCCACTAGTCCACACGGCCGGGGACCCGGAGACGTCTCTGACAATGTCCCTCACAATAACGGAAGAGATGATGGCCCACAACAGATGGCGCAGCAAGTTCCCAAGGGCACTGAAACGCTCTGGAGTCCCGAGGTTAATATGCGAACTGCTCTTTTCTCCCACTCGGTCGAAACTTTTTTTTATATTTAACTCACATCGGTAGTATTGGCAATGCCCAGACATTTTTGTGGTATTTGAACAATATATTTAGACACTATATTTTGAACATGTGTTAAATCGTTTGGACATGTGAAGCACGGTTTTAGGCATTTAAGACTACTTCTAGTAATATTTTAAAAAGTCTTTTAATCTTCATATCATCAACACTTGTTTGTAAAGTAGGAAAATAGTGCTTTCCACGTTGGTAAATGAATATCTTTGTAAATGTCAACACTTCGTGTAAAAATTCTGAAAATTAATCTGAGTGATTCAAACTTATACAATCATTGTTTGTTAACAAACAGAAACTCCGAAATGTGGCCAATGTTTTATATTCACCCTACAGGTTGTTCCACTGTACCTGGCGTTGCTGCAGCATTGCTCAAATCCGGAGACGTTGGAAGCGGCAGCTGGAGCATTGCAAAATCTAGCAGCTTGTTATTGGCAACCCAGTATCGAGATTAGAGCCGCCGTCAGAAAAGAAAAAGGTAACTTTTCACATAGACATCCTCATTATTGTCATCAATTATTTTATAAAACACCCTTCAAAAGAATTTCATTATAAATGAATCGGGTAATTATAAGCGTAATTAAACAATATTTTTTTCATGTACTTTTTACTGTATATCTGAAATTAATGAATTGCAATCCAATGAAATTCACAAAATAAATAACCGTTAGGTGGGTAGCAAATTTCTGTGATAATACTAAAAATTGTAGAGAATTCATTTTTTAACTCCAATCCTTTTCCTTGCTCTCTCAAAAGAGTGGTTGAGGAAATGACTTCAAATCAGTTTTTATGTATCTTCTGTTAAAATACTGCATTCTAATTATAGATGGTTGAATGGTAATTGAATAAGTTGATCGTCTCATACACCCACATATCTGAAATTCTGTCATTCTGTCAGATTTTTCTTGAGCAAAGTTCGTCTTTTTACAGGACTGCCTATCCTTGTGGAATTGTTGCGCATGGAGGTTGATCGTGTGGTATGCGCAATAGCTACAGCCCTTCGCAACTTGGCTATTGATCAGCGCAACAAAGAGCTCATCGGAAAGTATGCCATGAGAGACCTTGTTCAAAAACTTCCCAGTGGCGTTCCTCAGCATGACCAGGTAATTTTTAAAGAATTATTTGTATTGATTCCTATTTAATTAACTCTGCATTTCTTTAACTTTTTTAACTGTGACCCAAATAATGGTAATATTTTGACACAGGAATAAAATAACACATACAAAAAACATCACATATTTTAATATGATCCTTGACTTAGGATAAGTTGAAAAGCTATAGATCTTCAGGCTTCAGTTTGTTTCGAAAGTTAGTTATCAATTATAGTTAAAGCTGGAACTCTTGATTTGTACATATCATTGGAGATTGGGCATAGCTTGATAACTGCAAAATATTGATGTTACAGGAGGGCAAATCCTAATGTATGAAATAAGTAAATGAAAACAGAAATATCAGTACATATCACATTTTCGATTATTCTTATTTTTATGGAATTTATATCAGTTTTAAAGAATTGTGCAAACATTTTATTATACAGTCTGTATTTGAAAGTATATATGCAACACAGTTTCAAAAATCAGTTATCAGGTTATTCCCATAACTAACCAATATCTTTGCTTTTACAAACTGCTGTAGTGTGTGATTTGTTTTCTGATATTGGCTTTTTTACATTAACTACATTAACTAGAATGCACACTAACACTCAGTGCTTTTTCTAAAACTGTCACTTAGTTTCTTGTCTTTGTTTCAATGAATTGCTCTTCTAGTTATCTATATAGACAAAATCTTCATAAAAGTCATTTACTTTATTGTTTCATATTCAACCTTCATTGCCACATTATTGCAACAGCATTAATTTTGTTGAGAATATGCCGAAACACTGAATTAACTAAATTGAGCAAGATGTTATTATGATACAATTTTTTAAAATATTGTAAATTTGAGTTATGATCTGTTGTGCTTTTCACAAATAGTTAAATCAATGTTTTTTGTTACACAGGGCACGTCAGATGACACGATAGCAGCGGTCCTGGCAACATTAAACGAAGTGATCAAGCGCAATGCGGAATTCTCCCGTGCACTTCTAGAAGCCGGCGGAGTCGACAGGCTCGTTTCAATTACCCACAATCGTACTAAATACACACCGCGGGTTCTCAAATTTGCAGGTAAATAAACCATTTCAACATCAACAGTTACAAAAGATGTGAAGAGCCATCGACACTGAGATCTCAATATGTCAAATGGAGGGTTTGTCATTTAGTAATATTGACGTTTGCTTAATAAGATTAGAGTTTAATGTAAATTTAGTTATAGGCCAGAGCTTTAGACTTTGGAAAATTGGCTGACTCCTTAATTTAATATATCTATGGGTCGAGAGCAATGTTCCCTCTAATTTTCCAATAGTTATGTGCGCAAAAGAAATTGGCTGTGCAAATTTGAAAGGAAATTAAAGATATTGTGCGCCACATAACAGTATTTAGACCTGCTAAACGGAACTGTAAATTTTGAATAATGACATTAATTAACAACACCATGTAATGTCAATTAATTTATTCTGGTAGTGACTAGTGGTATGAATAGCTGGTGTAACTTTTGTGCGCTCTGTTGTAATGTATGTGCGCGCGCTCGGCGAGTTGTGTACCCACGCACAGCTTGGAGGGTACACTGGTCGAGAGCCTGTTCAATAAAGAACTTGTTCCGTGGCAATAAAATTACTAATAGTCAAAGTGCAAGGCTAAAAATCTGTGCAATGCTTAGTAAATCCCATATAAACATCCTCTACCTTTTTAGGTCAAGTGCTGTTCACAATGTGGCAACACCAAGAGCTCCGCGAAGTGTACCGCAAGCACGGTTGGAAGGAACCCGACTTCATCAGTCGCGGGTCGACGGGATCCGCGAGCGGAGGCCGCGCGCCCGGATCACCGGGAGGCGGGGCCCCGGGAGCCAACAGTACGCTCAGTCGACCGATGGCTTCACAGGGAGGCACTCGCTACGAGGACAGAACTATAAAGAGGACTGGAAATCAACACAGGCATCAAGTATGTTCAAATATTTATAATTTTGTCCAAAAACACATGTTACTCTATTCCCTCTGCATGTACAACTTAACACATTGATTGCTAAACAAGTTTAATGTAAAATGATTCTTTCTTTAAAAGTATTATTTGATGAAAATATATTGATTATTTTTCTGGTCACCTCATATAAAAAATTCACCGCTTGCACTGTTTAACGAATAACTTAAAGCTCAGTCTTCTTTGCCGGTTATTATGACATTATGTTATTACATTATCAATGACTCCAAACCAGTATTATTTATAATTAATTGAAATGATTGTTCAAAATTTTCAAATCGGATTTATGCATGTTATAAATATTGAAACTCAAACTTTAGCTAATATTTTGCTCTAATAATATCCTAATTTCTCTTCATCAAAATAATAAGTGCCTTCCTAATGACAGGGTGATGAAATACCGATGTCCGACATGAACTATGCTGAGAACGCTGGCAATCCTAACGGCAGAGCGATGCAACCGGGAATGCCATCTTCGCAGCAGACGCAGCCGGGACGCTAAGTTTTCGTTTCTAATATTCTGTGCCCGGAGACAATTGAAAAAATAAAGATATTTTGTTTCACGATAGACACAAATATATGTGACGTGTTAATTTTCAACATTACTAATTACAGTGGGAGAACTACTAATATAAGTGCATTTTTTAACAAAAAAAATTACATGCTTTTAAAGTGTGCATTTTTGAAATGTGAGAGGTATTTATTTATTTTAAATATTTAAGTAATTTTCTGGCAGCCGTACGACGATCAAGTAATATCAATCGTGTTGTAATATATTATAACAATAAGGAAGGATCAGGTCGCCGCTTCGATCGATTGTGAGCGTTTGTTTGTATTTTGAAAAATGAAAAGACAGTTTCGACGCAGTCGGTAGAATATCGTTATTTGGATGCCAGCAAGACATTAAGCGGCGCTTAAAACAACAGACGGTCTACAGACTTTCATAAACTTAACTAATCGCAGAATTCGGACAGTCTCAATTTTATTGTTCGAATTGGACTCGTCTGATAGTGAAAGATGAGTGTTAAGAAATGATTTAATAAAATATCCGGATCGGTAATTGTTTAAAAAATTCAAAACAATGTCGAAGCGCAATGGCAAAAACGCCCGTTTATAGAGTTTGGCTTGACGAAATTCATACAAATCTTGTGTGATTAAAAAATAGACAGCAATTATTTTGATTTCAATTATTTGTATTCCTTAAAATGTGATTGAATTCATTATCGATGTAATTTAAAAAATTAACATTCGAAAAGATATTTATTGATATGGCAGCATTTGAATTATTACTATCGTATTTATTATATTTCACTCCTTTAGAGTTGAGTGGTAAATTATTGAAATGCGTTCACGGCATTGTTGTAAAAAAAATATAAATATTTATATAACGTGAAAATGTACTATTATTGTGTGGGCACATTGTAGCTGAATTGATTAAAACGAGTTTGACACAGATTTTTGAAATGGCTATCGTTGAACGCTTACAGTTTGAAATTTTCACTCGGGTTAAGCCTTTCTGTTCTAAATAGCATCCTTATACCTACTACTATAGACTGAAAGTGCTCTATTTTGTCCTGTTTTACCTGTAATGAATATAGGTTTTCTTTTGACACTCGAATGTTATTTTCAGCCATATTGTTACGTAAATAAATACTTATCAATATTAACTGTCGTAGCAGAAATTACTTATTCAAAATTGTAGCGGTATGGTGTGATTCTGTGAACTCGATTTGAATGAAATTAAACAAAAAATAATCCCTTGTATAGAAACATCTTGCATTATATTTTTTTAATTGCACGAATTGTCGAAGATTTTTTTATAGCCTGCTGTCATTTCTATAAAATTTTCAATTCCGTTTGGAAAGGCTGAAATTTGATATTGTCAAAAATTACACTACGGCCGCAACTTAGTAACGTATTAGGGCAGCTGATTTTGAATATTTTGTTATTAATTTTTTTTTGTCAATAGCAATATTATCATTATCGATGGTATCTTCCGAGATATGTTATTTCTTTGTGGGACAATTCCATCTGCGGCTGTAAATATGTTTTTTGTGTATTCATAATAAATATAAATTATTAATATAGTCAATATTACGCAAAGAAATTTTAATATAGTGTAAATTTTATGTGCACTCTTAGATGAGAATGTAAAAGATCTCAAATGACCGTGAATGAAATCGCTCGGCATCTTTGGTGGTCTATATGTTATAAATATCATATATCTTCATTTAATTACTGTTAGTTTTACCTTCGTTCACATGAAGTATTATAGCCGACCGCATTAAAAAAATATCTGTGTACTTATAATTTTACCATCCGAAAATACAATTATTCCAGCATCAGTCAATCCGTAAATATGTCTTGTTTTAATGACTTTCTGCAGCTCAAATTCTTCTTTTGCAAAGATAATATTACACACTAATTACTAGTTGGTTATAGACGAACATTGATTAACAGCTACAGCTTGAAAGCTTGCCCGTTTACTTGAAATATCATTTGATAATATATATTTTATCAGACTGATGATTTAATTTGAGTATTTTTAACCTCTGCCGCATTATATTCTTGTCTGTAGAATGGTTCCGTAGAATAAACGAGGTATTGTGGGGAAGAGTGACATTAACCACTTGCCGGTCCAATTGATTTAAGCAGATGTTCTAAAAAGATCACATATTTCTTATTATGCCTAACACCAAACACATGTGTTATATTTATAAAACATGCATATTTAGTGAAAGAATTCATTGGTTTTTTTTGTGGAATTTGTCCGAGTTTTCTTGTGGTGTACATTGAGTATACTTGGGCGTGACCGGGAAGAGGTTTACTCAAAGGAACTGGGAAAAACACATTCAATGTCCACTTGTAGCCATTTTTATGACATAATTAATTATTAACACTGAACAATTTATATTTGTTGGAAAGTCTAGTTCCAATACACTACATTTTATAGTATAATTGATGTGTCTGTGGATTATTTCTTATCTCAAATATAAAAATGATTATAAAAGATTATGGATATTGCCGCTGGAATAATAAAGCATTGCAAGATTTTTTCAAAATCGCATTACTCTATTGCCAATATGTGTGGACAAGATATATATTAATTTAAATATATGAAACAGGGAGTCTTAAATGTTAATATAGTTGAAAATATTATTTGAAAGTTCCAAGAAGTACAGTTGTCATATTGTACACGTTTTAATTGTATAGCGGTTAGGAGATTTGTCAGCCATAAATAATAATATATTAATGAGTAATTGCACCATTTTCATCACACACACACACCTAGATGTTTTCGAAAAAGTTGATAAATATTTATGTATCTTTTGATCGATCGGTCTTAGCCTTTCGTTTTAGGCAAACTCAAATTTGGATTTATTTATTACAGACAAAATCCACGAATCTACACTACTGCAATGTAAATGCTACCGAGAACATTGTTGAAATTCAATTCCAATCTTTTGATTTTGTTATGCAGGTGTGTATTTTTTAACACATCTGTTTAACTGAACAGAAAATAAACTGTAACAATCAAATCTAGTTTGTTACTATCAGCTCTGATGTTCTGGGAGTATTTATTGCCTTTAGATTTCCCTTTTTTATCCTTTTGTAAATTGAAACCATTTTATCATATACAATTGATGGTATTGCCGATGAATGTTAAAAATTCAGCAATTTTCTTCATCGCACATCTATTATTGTCATTGCATCAAAATTGTGGAAAACCTGTATTTGCTTCGTTAAGCGTGGTATATGGTTAGAATTACTTACATTTATTACGCGAATCGTAGGTTCAATAGAGGCTTTTCATTTCCTTCTGATTGCTGCAAATGCTGTCTGCGATCTTCATCCACAGTAACATCACCGAGACGATAACACTACTTCATGCGGTGTCGACGACTGAACTGGAAGCTATAATTAAATACACTAAATTGTAATCCTGCACGTCTGGTGGAGCGGTATACTAAAATTATGTCTCTCTACACGGACCGTTCAAATAAATACATCCACGTATTTAAATTTTTATATGCAATATCGAAAACTTTAAGCAAACTCAATCAGTATTTTACACTTAGGATATATTCTTCTAACATAAAGTTTCATAATGGCAAAGTGTCGTTGCATTTTGATGTTATATATAAATATATATATATATATTATAAATGTCAATTTTTACCAGAAATTAAGTGTATGATTTATGAAATCATCAAACCGATCCTCTTTTGATTGATTATATTGGTCTAAAATCATCTAATGTTAACTTATTAATAGGAAATCAAAGTCTGAATTTGTAACATTTTTTAATACTTACAATATAATTGATAAAATAATTTTGTTTTTTCCTGAATATTTATTTTACTCAATACGAGAATGTTTAATGCTTGCCAGTGACTTACAGAATATTGAAAGCTTTTATAGTGTCGACAGTTCTGAGTTAGTTTTAGTAGGGTTACTCGCAATGTTTTGTTTAATTATTATCACTAAAGACTACCTATTTTAGTCTTTCGTTTTAGATATGTTTATAATTCAAATATTTTGAGAAACATTAATACGTTGTGTTATATTTGGCGCATTTTTAATCACAAAGCCGTTACTAATCATGAAATGTTGTTTCGGTACTGTCATTTTGTGTACAGTAAATACATGATTTAATAAACATCTCGGTGATCCTTCCCCTCGCTTTGCATTAAACCTTCTCGTTTGTTAATACATTATAAAAATTGATTATTTCTCTATGAATTAAATTTTTACTGTCGTTATGTTTTTTTGTTGCACTGCGACATATTGAGTTGAAATGGAAGGCAAACAATTTCGAGTGGCCTAAATGAGTGTTTTGTGATATTTCTAATAGTTTCTATTAGCTTTTATTTTTATTTTATGGGAAAGTGATAACAGCGACATTGTAGATATGAATATTCATAGAGAACCGATTGATTTCTCCGTAGGCGTTAAAAACATATTATATATCACTAGAAAAATAAAGCAGTATATAAAAAATACTAAAAATATATATTATTATTTATATGTAAATTTGATATTATATGTATGAAATGAATTATCAAAACGAAATAACTGTGTCCAGTAGGATTATTATTCATTATAAAAAACACTTAAATATTAAATATATTTTACTAGATACACATGTAATTTTTCTTTACATACGAATGCAATTAAATAGTAAATAATCATAAAAACATTTGATACGTTTAGGATTTTCTACATACGCCGCTGCCATACTATAGAGATTGAATAACTTAAGTGATGACTTTGCCTGTATCATAGGTACTTTACTGAATACAGTTATCGTATTCTAAAATCGCACAGAAGGCACTCAATTTCTCGAAATTGTCCCAGTTTGAAGAAAAAGAATATGGTAAGACTACTTATTAATTGATACACGAGCCTACCACCAATATAATAAAATAGGCTCGATCCAAATTTTAATATCTTTCCATTTTTTCACATTGCTGTTAAATAAAAATATTTTAATATATATTTATTTTGCCTTTAAACCATTTTCAATTTCAATGCAGTCATATTGTACTTAAATGTTGGTATTCTTAAACCATATAAATCAGTGTTCAATTTCTGTAGTATCGCAATTCTGTTAGAGTCTGCTCAATCTGTGTTGATTATCTGTTATATTGAAAAAAGATTTAATGTGGTAGTTAAAACTGAAAATATTCATCTAAAGTAAATTTCATACACTGACATAGTCTCTATTGACTTCTATATATTGGTCGATATCTGATATACTGACTTCACCATTCCTTTTTTATGTGAATTTAACAAAAATGTGAACATAATTTTGAATGAAAATTAAATACTTTTTGGCAGCTGAATAACCAAATTTTACTCATCTATTCATAAACAAACTAATTTTACTTGCCTAAATGTTAACGAGTTTACCCTCATGTTTACGTATCGTAGCATCTATTAATTTAATATTTTTCCAACATATTGACCGTCTCCTGATCGTAAGGATTTGCTAGAAAATTGCCTCAGTTTTGAAACAAGTCAGAAATTAATCGCAAGAGAGACCTAACTAACGCTTGTAAATATTTAGATCACTTAACTTCCATCGTCTCGCTCTTCGTAATGAATATTGATTTAGTAAATTTGGCATATTGTGATGTTGTTTCTCTTTAGTTATTTTAGTATACATAAATAATTATATGTAAATTTATTTTTTTGAAATGCAGCCAGCCATTAGGTTTTAATTATTTAAACACTTAATTTAACATAATAGAATTGCATTGTAATTATAGTTATATTTTTTATATATTTTTTTTTATTTTTAGTGAATATAAATATTAGTAATGAAATATAGTGGAAATTATTTTCTTTTTGTTGATTGGAGATTATTTTATAAGCAGATACATAATTATTAATTGTAAAATTTTATATTATTTCTTTTATATAAATGATTTTTTATTTGAATTATTTTGTTTTATTTATGTTTTCTTCTGGCATTTTTAATGATTGATTTATTTAATTTATCCCATACTACCAAAATATATCATAATCCACCAAAGGAAGAATATTGCACAACAATTAACGAGGGCTCAAGTTACACAACGCTATACAAAAAGGTGTTTTTTTTGTTTTGGTGGTTATGTTATTTTTCATTCTCTCAAACAAAGTTATGTCAATCTTTTTTAGTTTCTTTTTAAATCACCGTAAAGTTTAATGTTACTTAACTACATAAGGTTGTCCTTGTTTGATATTCATTTTAAAATATAAAATATAAACATTAGGTTTCAAATAAACATCTGCTTTGTAAACTTGCAAAATAAAAAAAAAGTTTACGGTTCTATACTGTAAAGTTACACTTTTGTAGGTAGTGTTGTTTGACTTTAAGCCTTCGAATTAAACATGATTTTAATTAACAAGTGAAATACATAACCCTTGTTTTTAATGACGTCACTTCAGCTACTTATTCTCAGGTAGTACTAGAGGTCTGCACGGGCCGAAATTTTACAAAATTATCCGGTCCGAGCCCGAAAGACTCAGGCCCGGGCCCGAATCTAATACCACACTTGTTACCCGAAGCCCGGATTTATACTCCACAGCCTGAAAAAAACCCGTTTTTTACAACTTTACAACAATTTACGATTCTCTGTAGAACTGGTAATAGTTAAAATCATTATTGCTGACTTATGACACGAACATAGTTGGAAACATTTTTCTGAAGAATAAATTCCTTACCCGGGCCCGGCTCGAGCCAGAGTCTCAATTGCGTTTACCCCCCTGAACCCGGCCTGCGGTCCGGGCCGGATAAGAGCCCGAGGGCTAGGCCCGGGCCCGTGCAGACCTCTAGGAAGTACCTCTCAATGACTATTCTAGCAGTCTTTATAGACTAGAGGTAAATATAATAATCAAAATATTCCTGATATAAAGATATTGAATGTAAATACATATGGCTTTTCTCATTTATGGGATCTTCTATTATTCTATCATGGAGAATTGTTAATTTTGTGATCATTTACAAAAGTTCCTCATATGAGTTATTGATGATATTCTCTTCAAAAGTGTCAATAGTGTTTTGTGTTATTTTATGAATCTCTTTTGAAACAGATATCTCAATTTTGCAAATTCTTTCAATAGGTCTACCATAGCAATTTGTAAAGTACATAAGCACCTCGATCTGATATTTATCATAATCATAAATAAGAGTTCTTTTCTACATTATACAGCTAGCCACTGCAATCAAGATAACTGAATACCTCTCGACACAATATGAAAATATGATTATCATAAAATGCTCATTTCGTAATTTCGAGGAAATTATAAGACAAGTTAAAAAAAATAGGTGTTGGCCTGCAACTCAATGTGGCTTCATCATGTGGTTATTTAGTACTACATAAAATAATTTACTGATACCACTTGATTTTTTATTATTTTACCACTTTATAGTAATAATATGATTTATTTGAACAATATAAACTGGTGTTGTGGAATTTTGCTAAAATTTAAACTATTTTAGTAGTGTGCCGCTAAGCAATTGGAATTTGTCACCCGAAACAACATAATTAATACCACAATTGAAAGTGTGTTAGATGCATATCATAATGTAATTAATATGAATGATAATGTTATATAATAGTACTTCCATTCGAAATCTTTTCTAGGTTAGGATCATATTTTTTTACATTTCAGTTGTTAGCAGACATTTGATATAAGAAATTTAAATAATTAAAAGATTGTTAGAATTTTTTGTGTCATTCTACGTTGAAAAGTGTTTTGCAGCGGATTCAACACTGGAAATTTCAATTACTATAACAGAAGAGATTTAACAATATTTTGGCAATGCTATATATAGCTGTATATTTTCTTTTAATCCGTGTAATCAGTTACATTTTCACAGAGCAATCGAATATTTTCATCAAATTGTAATAAATAATTGGCATTCCTTTTTAAAAATCTCTTTTCCAAACATCATTACAGAAGATGTTTGTACGTAACGCAAAATAAGCAGAGAAGAAATATCTCACTGAAAAAGTTTAATTAAACTTATATATTAATTGAGATTTTTGGTAGTTCTAAAAAACCATATAGATATTAATTAAGAAACTAGATTTAATCAAATTACGAATATATTAATAATCATTTGTGTCATGAGTATATTTTGCCACATCTGTTTTATGACTATGGACCAACATTTTGAATTTTTTCAAGGATTTGAAAAGAGGAATTATTTATTTGTTGGTGTATGTTGATATTTAGGAATCGAGTGTTATTATTAAAATATTTTTCCTTCGAACGGGGCTTGACAGATCTCTTTAGCCATTTTCATAACTATCACATCAGTTTGTTTTATTTAGTTACCTGTTTAAAAACTAAAAATATGCTGGAAAAATACAGGGACATTTTCTTTATATACTTCTAATACACATTTATTGATATAATAAAAATATCCACGCTAGCACCGATTATTGTTAATTTGTTTCTTTCTTCCTTGAACTTCTTTGCTATAACTATGGAAATAATTATTTGTCTGAATTATCTAAGGATTTGATGGTCATTTTCCCAGCATATGTAATAAACTATTAAAAATATATAATATATTTTGCTAATTTTTTTTTGATTCATTTTGTAATAGTTATACTTCAGTAAAATGTAATGTTTAACGTTGAGAGTGTTCGTCGGCTTGGAGATTCCGTTTCAGGAATAGAAAAAGAAATATTCAATTCATAAACGCATAATAGCAGTAATTACTATAATAATTACTATTGAAACGATGTAAGATAATATACCAACCTCACCATTTACAATTACTAGTGAATAAAATATAAATAATCGGGTAAAGTTAGATTGTATTACATACATAATTAAAATTTTAAGGCTGTTTTATTTCAGAATATGCACATATTGAGAAATATTTTTAATTATGTTCTTAGAGGTTTCTATGAGTAGTTGTTTATTTCATATTATTAAATGATAATGTTAAAATAAATGATATGTTATGCTTTTGTCACATACGGCACCCATCATGCTGAACGATTGTAAAATTATGACAAAAAATTTGCAACCCCCTGAATGCCTTGCTTTTAGATGCTACTTAAAAAATATATATTTATTATACATTATTGGCCTACAAAGATAGCGTTGGAGTCCATTAAACATCAACAATATCACTCACACAATTCATATTCATTCTATATCAATTTTGAGTAATTATATAATTTTATTACCGAAGCTACAGTGAGAAAAATTCCAACAACAAATATCACATGGATTTATCGTTTCCCATTATTATCGTATGAAAAAAATTTATGAAAACTCTTTGTCTTCTTTCAGGCTTAGGGTGTATTTATTTAGAAATATTTCAAATCCGAATGATTTGTCATGCAATTGGCATCAAATTTAAGGTTTTATATTAAAATGGAAAATTTATTTTTTGTAATGGATTTGAAGTAATCAAGATTCTAGGTTTTATTTTTGATTACTACAGTTACTAATGAAATTTAATAAAATAAATAATGATACAATCAAAATACATCTAATAATTACTGTCCCTTTTGTAGAAGGAAATAAATAAAATCAACCATTAAACATAAAATAGTATAGGAAGGGTGTCCTGCAGCCGAAATTTATAATGAAAATTTCTCACACTTACCTTGAATGTAGATAGAATCAGCATTTGACTTGTTGTGCTGTGAATAAATTATTAATGTCACATAAATCTGATCTATCCCAGAGGAGATCTAAGAATATGATACTTATTTTGAAAACAAATTTCTGTCTTTTAATAGAAGTATATATAAAAATTGACATAAATTTGTTTCTGAAATTTAGGTAACCTTGTTTGTAGTGGGGTGATTGTCCACAATCTGAATCAGTTTGCATCATAGAAAACCAGAGGAATTTTTCTATGCAACTACCTATGTATGGGCCAATTAGAGGTGAAGTGAGCCAAGTGGTATTTTAGAAAAAAATAAGTTAGATGTGTTGTAATATTCTGCACATCTAAAGTGTCGTAAAAGTGAAGTAACCTATGTTAAATCACACTGCAATAGTGTAATCTCCGTAAAATAAAAATATGAAATCCACCAAAACACCAAGTAAAGATGTGATTGTACTTAACGTCTTGCGCTCCATTAGCCAGGATAATACCATCTGGACAACTAATAGCACGGTCCAATCTCCAGGATAATGTATTTTGTAGTCGGTCTCTTTGAAGCTTTATTTTTGGTATTTCCCGAAATATTTCCGGGGCATAATTTTACAATAGTGCACTTAAGGGATTAAAAAATGCAATATTTTTTTTAAATATGAAAATTACAGTAGAGAGCTGCCTTATATGTTGATTTTAATAATATTTGAAGTCTTTACCTGCTTTGTATAAATAAGTTAGTTGTTTTATCTGGAAAGGCTGTATCCACATCTTGTGGGCGTTAGAGTTGTATGAAGTGTTGTGACCATCATTTTATTATGTGAAGGAAAAAGCAATTTCAACGAAATATATTTTTGACTACCATGAATCACTTGAACAAATTTTTACAGAATATAGTGATAATGATGCGTTCAGTTGATATAAGTGCACTATATGGTGACATAGTAAATAAAAATGTTGGTCATTTTTAAATTTCTGTTATGATACTTTAGAAAGCTTCCAAAATCACAGTTATAATGATGATTTATTTTTTATTTGATAATTTTGACATCATATATATTTTAATAATAAAAATACATATTTGAGCAAAGTCAGACTATGGGTATATTAATTCGCTTTTTTCACATTTCGCTTCCTTAACGATACATATTTGTATACGTTCTGACCTGATTCATGATTACATCATGAATTGTTTTCAATTTATTTAATAATTTATCTAATCCAACTCCGGGAGCTGAATTCCACTTTGAGAAAAAAGCTTTAATTGAAGACGGGAGAAACTATTTCATGTCTAAAAAATAATCAAATGCTTCTTGCTTGAAATGAAAAACGAATTGTTACCATGTAAACAAATAACGATAATATTGTAAAAAGAGCCGGCTGCGTGGTAAGTGGTCAATGTTCGGGTTTGGTTACGGAGGTCACTGTTCGAATCCCAGTACTGACAGCTAATAAAATTTATAAGCTGTCAGCACTGGGACAATAATTAATTTTATACAATCGATTTATGGATTTCTGTTTGGAGACATAAACGTATATGATGTTTTGAATTCTTACCTATCACCTATCACATCATACAAAACGGAGTGAGAGCGATTAGCGTGAGTGTGTTCGAATAAAATACAATGAAAAGGGACATTGTATTTTTGTAAAACTTATGGCAACGTTATTTATATGAAAAACTTTCAGAAACACCGAGTATTTCTAAACATCAATATTGTTATCTATTCCAGCCTTTTGGGATGATCTTACATTGTTTCCAACATTGACTTCGAGGAAGTAATCAATATAAAACAAAATTTTAACCAATAATAGCAAACTGTAGGTACTATATTTTTTAAGAAGGACTGCTAGCATAATGCGATTGGGTAGGAATGTCGGTACGTTGTAAAATTAATTACCCCAAAGACGGGCGATGTCTGTTCTTGGACCCTCACACAATACGGTGGTCGTAAAAACGTTCATGCTAAAATATTTCTAAAGTAAATCGATAATAAAACCCCATTTTTTTCAAAATATCGCCTTAAATAATACAAGAATGGTTTATTTTACAATCCGTGATAGCTTAGTGAATATTTTAGCTCAAATTAGTGGAATTTAATTACGTTTTCGAAGAAAATTATACCAAATATGATACGCGTTATTATGGTCACCATTGGAGCTACACAGATTGTCTCAAAAATACGTTTGACTTTTTGTTTAAAACCGTACTCAATTTGCTGGTAATACGAGTAAAATCTGGACCCAGAGTAGACTATTGGTATTGAGTAAATCTAGTGAGAGTGCAAAGTGTTAAAGTCCAAGAAAAAAGTTTGACCATTTTACTAGTTGTCTCGCTTCACCTCCAGAGTGCCCATATTATTTATCTATTTTTACCCAATAAAAATCATTTTAGTATTCAGAAAAATAATTTTGAATGACATATTTTACTGTTTTTATTGTTTTTGTGTTTTTTTTTTAAAACAATAGTTGTGCTGCAATTACTATGTAGGTATATAAATACTTGTAGCAATATATTACAAACCATACACACTTTGCGAATGGACACGTATTAGACGTAAGAAATCGAGATTGTTCGCGATGCGTGTACACTCTTTTTATATTAAATGATAATTTGTATATAATTTACAAAGCGAACACTGCCTAATTGACCTTAAGACACATGCACACAGTATACCTACATTAATATATAATAAAATATTATATACTTGACAGTAATGATTATATTTCATAATTGTTACGCAACTTCATCGCTATTTTATATTGTAATTTATCACAAGCCGTATCTATTGATAGTGTCTAAATAATATTTAAAGTATTGTTACAACTGGCCTATACGGTGTATCTATCTAATGATAAGCATGGAACTTATGATGTAATTATTATTTGTAACGATAAAACCGGGCCACACTGCTCAAAAAACTCACTTTAAATCTGTCATAACGTGGTCGCGAGCATCATTCCCACATTCGGTCGATGAAATGATTCACAGAAAAAAGACAGGTACATTTCGATTGTAAAGAAATATAAATTTATGTCTATGTAGGGGTTTGAAATTTTTATACCACTTTGTTTAATCACGTAGGTGTGTTTTTTTTATTGTAAAACAAAAATAAACTAAACTATTTACCGTAGCAATCATTATTTGTAATTATCAAATAAAACATTCTTTTTTTAAAATATAATTCTTTATTGTAATAAATAATGTATAACCTATAAAAATAACTTCAGTTAAATAATCATTGTTTTGAAATGTGTTTAAAATAGTTTATTTTCACCTGCCATGTTAAAATGTAAAATAACACTTTATAAAAGATAATGGTTTATTACTATTATTACTTATTAACTTTATAAAAGATAATTGTACAAGTAATAAATGCGTACTTTTGGAGCAAGCGGCTTAATGTTTTAACTATGAATATTTTTTTTGAATTTTACACAAATATTGATTAAATTCCTACTTAAATATCAATGTGCCCATTTGCTCCACGAGTATATAAATGTTTTTTTAAAAAATAGGAATAAAACAGTTTTTTTTAAATACTGGAATAAATTTGAAACTAAATTTACATTGGTGATTTTCACTAAATATACTAGATGAATCGATTGCTAAGTAGACAATATTACAAAAAAACTTTGGCTTACGAAATATTGTCTACTTGGAATAAGCAGACATGGATTATATTTGAAGTATTATTTAAAATGATATCATATTTTAAAAAATCTTTTCGAAATTATCAGGGCAAATAGAATGTGACTTTTTCCAAAAATTTATGATTTCACCGTTTTTATTCAATTCCAAGAAAAATCCAACCAATTTGAACCAAGAAAAATCAGTTCCTTCTGATTCAAGTACAATATAAATGTATTTAAATGCACGTTGTACTTCAATTTAAATTTGGTCAAGTCCACTGTTACCAACTATTAGGGAACACTCGCAGCAGTATGTAATTTACATAAATTCTGTCTAGCTAGAATGACGTTGTATTCGTAATTAGTTATCTGTATTCACGGAAGATGGCCAGAATCGTTTCGGAACAAATATAATTAAATATCAGTGATTTTTACTACGATCTGAATTTATTCATAATAAAAAAAATACATACCTAGTATGTACATTAAAAAAGAGTGGGCCCCATTAAAAAATTTAAAATCAGCCATCTGTATTGTGATTCCGACACTAGTTTCGGATACATCGGCGATTCTATTATTGCTCATTGTATTGTGTATAAAATGATACCTTTTTATTTATAATAATACAAATAAAATACCGTATTTGCACATCGAATTATAAATCGTTTATTGTGTGTAATCCATGTCTCTATCTTCCCGTGTTTTCCATGACAGATTTGATGCACCAAAATAAAATATGTTTTTATTAGTGGAGACAGGCCATTTACGTAAAAAAAATAACCAATGTATTAAGTGTGAAACTATTATGTATAATATGACATATTATATTTTTAAATAATGTAACTCCCATTTGTACCGATTTAGATGTTTGTTTATTTTGAATTGAAACATTATAGTTTTCTCATTATAAAGAATATTTTAGCGATCTACTAATTATTATTATAAAATAATTATTTGTATCGGACGAGTAAAGAATGGCTCAAAAATGTGTGCACCGTTTTAGTTTTAGGTAGAACATTTTGTATCACTCATTTTGGTAATAAATGTGTAAAATATAACTCAATACATGTACCTATGTTATTATTATATTAATAATATAAAAATTTAATCGGCTGTTTTATTTCAAAATGTATTGCTCATTTCCTATAATAACCGCCAGACACGTATGTTAAATCTCGCGAACTTCGATGTAAGTTTATAAAACCTTACTTTATAATATACCAGACCTGTGAAGTCGTGAAAAAATACCGCGACTCCGACTTTCGCAATTAAAACAGGTCCGACTCCGGCAATGACTGAATCCGATTTTAAAAAAGACGTAAATGATATACAAACATTTTTTTAACCAACTTAAATGTATAACTTTTCATATTTTTAGTTCAATTACAAATAAAAAAAAAATGGTTAGGGTCGCCCGTTTTTATACGACTATTAATTAAAAAAAAACACCACGACTCCGCTCTACAAACCCATGTCTCACATGAATAATTCGAATCACGTCATGTTTATTGATGGTATAAAAATAAATTACCATGCACACTTCCACACTTTTACTTTAAGCAGAAGAGTCGTCGCTTTATGGACTTGAACGTGTAGGTAAATTAGTAGGAGGGCCGCCATAACCAGAAGCGCGTCTGTAATTGAGAGTTGTGGTCCTATAGGACTTTCTTACAGCGACTAGCGCTCTTTGCTGTCCGCTAAGAAGAGCCTGGTGTGATAAAACCTGCATCTATCGGATCACACGCTGGCGACGTAGCTGGAAACTTGGGGCCCTATTGCAAACGTCACGCAAGTCTCCCCATCACACAATTATTTATATTGGGTATGTAGAAATTTGGGGCCTTCTTGTATTGCATGACTCTGATATGAGGTAGCTACGACACTGCTATATTTTTATACATTTATTTGAAACGATTGTATGCCAATGCTACTTGTTAGCGTCCATTTACATCAGTGGTTCCCAAACTTATTATGCTCATGGACCCGTTTCAATGCAAAGACCGGACCATGGACCCCCAAGTGAAATAATAAATTTAGTTTTAATGCCTTGAAGGGTGATTTTTTTTTATTCATGTCCGTTTCCAATGTGGAGCATATGGTCCGTTATTGGGGTATGTCAACAGAAGTTTTTCCTCGAGAACTGTTTCTCACTCAGTTACTTCACCCCTTTTTGTCAAAGAGAGTTAGGATAGAAGAATAATGCTAGGACATGACTGGTGGTTAATAAATTTAACTTTTATGGCGACCTATTGACCTCACGCTTATTTGATCATTTTTTTGCAAATATATATTTTTTTATTTTTTCCGTGGTTTGATATTACCTAAAACGGATTCGCTGTATATTGAATATCTGGTGAAGAGAATAAGTATAGACATGGCTTCCCAAGCTTTGTTATGCGGAACATCGGTACTACCAGGCAAGATGGAAAAAGACTTGTGTGAACGGCCGGCTCGTAGCGTGGGCGAAGTGTGCGGCGCACACAAGTGCACGGGCGACGCACTTAGATTTTAGCACTATCAACTCATTTAGTTCTAGTCTTAAGAGGCGCCTAATGCATTTATGAAAAATCAGACGGCCATATGCTTCATATTGTTAGCGAACATTCACAAAAAGTTTATAAAACTTATTTTTTGATATTTATAGGAAATAAACAGATTAAATTCAGTAAATCTATGCTATATTAACCACTACTAGCTGTAAGCCCAGCAACGTGAGATTTTTGTTGCATTGTGTTTAATTTAATTTAATTTAATTTTATTTTATTTCATTAACTATTAATTTTCAAGTACGCAAACAAATACATTTCTTAGAAGAAGAAAAAGACTCGAGGACATCAGTACGCACACAACATTTGTGAAAAGTGAAAAGCGAGTGATTATTTTATCGACTATTAATATATAGATTTAATATGAATAAAAAAGTGTTGACTGGAAGGTGTGAAATCGGGTCGGACGGACGGACGGACGTACGGACCTTATCGACTATTAATATATAGATTCCTATTCTCGCTCATTCCTTATATCCCTACTCTCTTCAAAAATAAGAGGTTAAGCAACTGGACATCAAATAGTTCTCGCAGAAAAAAGATACGGTAATACCAGTCGATAGTGGAGCATCCTGCGACTTTCAGTATCTTTCCCTCTTTAGTAAGGCTCTTAGAGGGAAACACTTACTACGAGTCTTCGTTGCTCCGTCTAAATCTGTTAACAATGTCTAACAAGTGACAAATTATAAATAGCAAATAATTCTTTCTTGCATATTGTTAAAAAGCTGACAATGTGTTTACATTTAACTATGAATTTTACATTCAACTATTGTAAACAATTCTAGTTAACAACTCCTTGAAGAGTACAACCTTAGTAAAGCATTCATTTATGAGGTTGAAACAGTGATAACATATTATATTAACCAAATAAGTCTATCCTGCATACTCTTAAAAAGCCAACCATGTGATAGATTAACAACAACTCCTCGTTGTTTTGTGAAAACCTTTTTTTGTGTAGAGTGAGTGTTACGATATATTGCATATTCATAAAAAACCAACCATGTCTGACAGGTATTCCTCATAAAACCATTTTTGTATTCAACAATTTTAATCGATTGTACTCAACAACTTCTCATGTATAGTATATCATGGAGAAGTCTGAGGGGGTTAGACTAACAACAAGTCCTCGTTGCTCTGCGAAAGTCTTTACTATACCAAAAGTGTATATAACAAAAAAGTGATAAGATATATAAACCAAATATTGATATCTTGCATTCTCTTGAAAAGCCAACCATCATGATATTGACTGACAGGTAATCCTTAATAAATCTTCTTTTTTTTATTGTACCAATGCATACTTTTATCTCATAAAAGCCTTCAGAGGCTTAGACTAACAACAAGTTCTCGTTACTCTATCAAAATCATTGTCTTTTGACAAATAAGTTATACAATATAGAAAGCAAACAGTTAAAAACTTAAAAAGCCAACCATGTGATAAACTAACAGCAAGTCGTTGTTCTGTTAAAACCTATTTAATGTTTCGGACCAGTAATACGATATGTTGCATAGTCTTAAAAAGCCGGCCATGTAATGGACCAACAGGTAGTTCTTTTATTATATGAAAATTGAGGGATACACTAAGAAGAAGTCGTCTTTGGTTTGTCAAAATGTTTTTATAATGCGATAGGATATATTACATAATATGGCAAGTAGTCCTCGTCCTCTGAAAAACTAACAGCAAGTCGTCGTTGCTCTGTAAATATCATACATATATATTTTTCATTACCAAGGAAAGTCACTAGAAAAAAACACACCATCCTACCTGTTAGCAGTGTGGATGAACAATAATCGAATTTCGTTGGCGAGGGGGGGCTTATACTCAAATTTATAACACACTGCGAAAAAAATGTTGATCTCCTTGGTTACGTTCATTATTATAGAGAAAACGATATGTTACTTTTTCCCTGTAATGCTTTAAATTCACAACCTGTCGTCGGCTTTCTTACAGTGTCCAAGACATCGTATTACGACTTGTTGTTACTTATACTTCAACAAAAATTTCTAATCTATAACCTAGGCTTTGTCTTTTCTTCTCAATCTGGCAAGATGACAACAGTTCCGACTACAACATACAAGACTTGGACAACATACGAGGCTGTAATAATTAAAAGTTGTCAGTGACGGATCGTGATAAAATAGTTACACATTATATTATATAACCTTATGCTTTTCTTCGGATTTAACGTAGAATTTTCTGGCGTTTTTATGTTGTCCGAACAACAGGGCCTCGTCAATAGTAGGATATCCGATCCCGGAACCAGAAACTCGTTTTTTTTTTAGCTCAACGAAGAATTTGAAATCCTCAACTTCCCAATTTCTTGTCAATTTTCGGGATTTGCTCAAAATTTCTCAATCCCGAAATCTTAGGATCGCGGCCATGTCAGTCCCGGGATTTCGGGATCAGACAATTGAACGGGATCCCGGGATTTGATGCCCTAGTCCAGTGATCGCCAAACGGTCGCTCGCGAGCTACCGGTAGCTCGCGTAGGATATTTTATCATATTTATAAATTTGCCTATAAAAAAATATTATTGAACTCGCAAAATAAAAAATAAAATTGAGCTAAATTTCAACAAAATGCTTAAAATGTTGCCGTTGTAATATTATTTTTTTAGCTGTATTGTTGACAATTTTCAAGAAGATCGTCCTTCGTCAGAAATGGAATTGATAGAATTTCAATGTGATTTGTTGCTTAATAGTGTTGCCTCAACTATAGAATCTGTATGGCGTTTCGCCCCAAAAGAAAAGTATCCAATTTCGGTTCGAATTGCGCTCAAACTTTAAGAATTGTTTTGTTCTGCCTACTTATGTGAATCAATGTTTTCCACTATGAAGGTGGTTAAGAGTAAATATAAAAACAGACTCACAGATGTACATCTTGATGCATTCATGTTTTATTAGAAAATCTGATGTTCTAATTTATTTTTAGTAATATAATAATACTATGTGTGGTACGATAAGGGCCGATGATAAAAAAACAATTTAGAAGGAATATGTATAGGTAGCTCACCAGACAATATCAATTTCTGAAAGTAGCTCAGATCGTTATTGAGTTTGAAGACCACTGCCCTAGTCAATAGAGAGCACTACAGATGTTTCCAATCCCGGGATTCCATTCAATTTTCTGATCCTGAAATCCAGGATTTCGGGATTGATATTTTTTTAACAATTCCGTAAATTTATAGGATTTTGGATTTGAAAATTGCTGGGTTTTGAGAGTTTGAATTCTTGGAAAAGCTAAAAAAACGAGTCACGCTCACATTTTGGGCAAATCGGCAAATTCCTGGGTTTTTGAATAGTTTGAAAAATTCCATGACACCAAAAGTTTTCTCAATTTATACACGATTTCATGTTAAGTGCCCAAACCATTTTATTTATTATAACTTTCGTTATAATAAACAAGGTGTCAGGAAGATTTGTTATATGTATTCTTCCGCGGACCCCCTGCCGTTGCCCACGCACCCCCAAATGATTTTTAATTTGTCACGGACCCTTGGGGGGTCCGTACGAACCACTTTGGGAACCACTGATTTACATGATACTCTTCGATTTTAATAGCACTAATTCTAGCTTTTTATACTATGCAAATAATTAAATGGTTTTTAGCTGATGATCATAGACATCTTTACTTCTTAAAACACCGCCTAGACGTCATCATTAGGGAATCCAATTCCGGGATTCGGGATCCCGTGCAGTTTTCGATACATTTCAATTCCAGGATTAGAAGACATGATCCCGTAACTTGCGGGAATTATTTTCGTATAAAACAGAATTGTCTTGGCGTTGTAAATAAAACGCAGCCAATAGACAGACTGCCTTATCTTAAAATATAATAAGCAATGTTCCATTGTTCATTATTTCATAATGCACAATTAAGATATCATGTTCGAAAATAAATTCTGCCGATGAAATCAATAAAATGAAATACAATAAGTCATTTATGGTAATAAATTATGTTTCAATGAATCCCAAAAATATTGAATTCTACAGCATATTATAGATACGTAAGAGGACACGTTTGGCGATAAGACGTTATTTTTTAGTATTAAATGTTTCTTGTTTCTTTATCTGCATTGTGCATATTGCAATGGTAATTGACTTTTTATTTATTTTAATGCCACTTGGGCTTTGCTCTATGAAGAAATTTTATGTTGTTTGTTATCATTATTATGATCTGTCAAATCCTGTGTGACGATAACTAAAGTGATTTTTCTATTGTTCTAAACATTTACATATATGACTTGAATAAAATACTTGACTTGAATAAAATTTGAAAAGATGTGATAAAACAATAACATAATAACTTTTTAAAATTAGACTCAAAAAAAATCAGTCCTTTCAGCTTCTATATAATACCAGTGTCAAAAATATTTTTCATTAGTTCTACGGTTGAATTTCCAAGAGACACCGAGTATTTTAATAACATATTTTTACCCTTCATCATGAACAAGGAACAGAAATTTAGAGTTCATAAGAAAGATGATGATTTAAGTTCAATATGGAAACACTTGTTTACGCCTGTGGGTGGAGCCACAGCTAAGGGTAAAGAGTATAGTATGGTGTTAAAAACTGGAGAGGAATCTACAAAAGGACTGCACACGGATTTATTTTCAATACACAGAATGAAAATTCATGGACCAACTTCCATCAATTCATTTCCATCAAATACAAGTGGTTCTACAACAAAAACCACAGAATGTCCTGAACGGCTGTTGAAAAGAAAATTAATATCCGACTATTTTTTAACTAAAGAAGATCGATTACTCGACGACTCACTGATTTTTCAGCAGCAGGCTGCCTGGGTACACAAATAAGATCCAGACTAAATGACGAAACACTCGATGCTTTGGTGTTTCTTCGAGCATATTATTCAAATTAAAATTAAATTGCTAGGCGTTTTATTTTAAATGTACATGTTTGTTTAATTTTGTATGTGAATTTTTTTACAATATCATTCATTTTATTTAAAAATATGTCTAAGATTTTTTGTACATAGTATAAAATAAATGCTTTATATAATATAGAATAAGTTGTATGATTAATTTTTGACCAATATTATAAATATCATTTATAAAAATAAAATGTGTAAATATAAAAAAAAAACTATAATTTCGGGACTAGCCCCGGGATCCAAGGATCATAAAATTGACACTGGATCATTAAAAATACACGACAATTTCAGAAATATTTGCTCTTGCAGTCTAAAGTATATAGATACTTTTATCAGCTGTAGACATTAATTATTTTTAAGTTATATTGCGTATTTTTACATAATGTATGCATATTAAGTTCGTTTAATAATTATGGCGCATATTTTTTTACGAGTAATTAAAAAATCCACTCATTCACCTGTATATCGCGAATAACTGAGATTAAGAGAGCTTTTTGGTAACGTATAGGCAGCCTACAGCTGGTTATATAATATAGAATAAATTGTTTAATTTATTTTTCACAAAAAAAACACAAATTTTATTTCTTAAAAAAATGTACTGATCACGAGACTGGTTCCGGGATCCCGGGATCGAAAAATTCTAATCCCGAAATCCCGGGATCAACATTTTGGCTCGGGATTGGATTCCCTAGTCATGATCAAAAACGCCATACGCATATATTATACAGTGTTTCCATTGACGTGGGCAATTGAAGAAAATCATCGACAGTCTGAGATCAAAGTGATCAAACCTAGGTCATGGTTGTTAGACGACATTAATTTAATATAACTTTAAAATAGTGAATACTTATATCACTGAGACTGCAATGCAAACGGCAGATGCTAAAAATAACACCGGACGATTATAATTTAGGACTATAAAAATGGTAATTGGTATTCTAATTTATAAAAAATAAACCTTATACCACCAATGGATCCAGAAAATAAATATGATTGACATGTATATAACATTATGAATGGATACATAGTTTAAAAATTCATAAGCTAAGATTATCTGCCCACGAATATGGTAAAATATTTTCTTTTTCTCGATTTATATTTTTACATATCACGAACGGAATTCAATAATGGTTATAATATTCTATATCCAGTCAGATCGGTTGGCTGTCTTCCCATCATTGACGGATTAAGCACATGCGAGGCCACATGCACAATAAAATATGGCAGCCGTGTTTTTCGGATAACCTTAAATCATCGGTAATTTAATGTAAAATAAAAAATAAATGTTGAAAACGAAAACTGTAAATAATAATTTAGGATTTCGACTGGAGGAGCTTGGTAGATTTTGGATTGCTTAAATTATGTACATTTTCATACGCTTTATTAATGATGACCTGGGTTTCGCCTTTCGGCATTTTTATGCACTTAAGTGCACAGGTTATTCAGTTCAAATTCATGCGCACACTTGAATGCTTGAAGATGCCAAAAAGCAGTGCAATAGTGACAAAACGTATAAAAAATTTCAAAATTTGCACGATTCAAATTTGTTAAGAGATTGGCAGGCCTTATTTTTTGAATCAGTAAAACTGAATTGAAAATATTATATGATTTGTATAGAATATGTTATTTTGAGGTCCCTTAGATTAGAGACCTCGAGCACGCGCCTCGTGCACTTATGGGGTAATCTGTCACTGATCTATGATCTATAGCTTATCTGCAATGATTTGTATACTCTCGCAGTGAAGTAAAAATATCACTATTTCTTATATTATACTTTTAGGCTGTAATCGTACTTTCAAATTAAAATGTATACAAATCACAGAAACCCGGATAACTTTCGAGATATTGTATAACAACATTCCTAGATAAACGGCCGTGTGTTTGACATTCCGGTAGTCATAGATTGTAGACTGGGTGTCTACTTCATAAATATGTTGGTTGTGTTTTTGATATTATAATTTCGCGACTAGACGACAATTTTACTTCCCAATAAACGAATATTTCTGTCTGTCGTTTCAATAAAGCTAATCGGTACAACAAAAGCTCGTGAATCAAACCACCATAACTCCAATTATTCTAGTTATCACAGAAATTTTACAAACACCATAAGGGCACTATTTTAAGTTTAATAATAAAAATAAGTCTGGTAGATATTACTTGAATAAGGGGCCGGATAAAAGGATGAGGAGTATAATTAGCGTCGATGAAAGAGTATACAAAATAGAAAATTTTGGTAAATATAATATTATATATAATAATATATCTCATCACTTTTTTGAATTAATAAAAAGATTTTGACGGAGCAGCGTTTGAAAACATCCAAGGAGTTTTTAAGGAAAATTGGTTCTGATTGTTGAATCTAATCTTTTCGGATTATAAGAGGACTACCTGTCATTCTATCACATGGTTGATTTTGTAAGACTATGCAAGACATAATAATTTGGTCAATATATCTTGTCTTTTTTCCGAGACATAATAAAAACACGTTGTTAATCTATATTTTCGAGGGCTTTTCTAAAGAGTGAAATATACGATGAATGGCTTAGTAGAATTCGTAGCAATTGTTGAAAGTCAATTATTTTAGAATATTACAGCAGTGACCCGCAAATAGTGGTCCGCGAGTTACTTTGATAAATCATGCATACACTTCAAGATCAAACATTTTCAAAATATGTTTGGTTTCACAACTATTGACACTAATTTGTTATCAAGCTCACTGACAAACTCAATCAATCACGATTTTGAATCATTTTGTAAAAAATTCAAAGTTTAACTCATTTGAATATAAAAACTGAGTATCTTTCACTTAGCAAAAAACTGTATTTTTTTTTTGTCATCATATTTTTGTAAAATAAACGTTTTCAGTAAGGATTGCAATTGAACCAAATAAAAAATAAATATACTTTAACAATGTTTTGAAGGCCCTTTTAAAGAAATTAATTTTATTGTTGTATTTTTTTTTGAAAATATATTATATTATTAAATTGTATTAAACTATTTTTTTAATTTAAATTACTTTATTTTACCGTAATTCAATCAGTAAAGTTTGTTTCTTAGGTGGTCCACCAATTTACAGACACTTTGCAGGGGAATCCGGAGTAGATTTATTTATTTTTAAAAAATCATTACGTTTTCGAAACATTTTTTTAGTCAACTAGTTACATGGTTGTGATTATAATGCCCATAATTTTCGTAGAGGCACTAATTTTCTATATATGGAAATAACTGACCCGCCGAAATACCTCAGAGGAAAACTAAAAAAACTGGATTTGTATTTAACTTATACTGAGAGGTTTTTTTTTTTTATTTTTTTGCAAACTTTATTGTGATTGATAAAATCTAGTTAACTTTATTTTTAATTATTATGAAAAACTAAATAAAAATCGCATAATCTTGTCTTTATTTTTACTCGAAATCGGAATCACAATTTTAATCTGAAAATTCAATCGCTCCTGTTGAAAGCACTTCATTTGCCTCTATAAATATTATATTTCGGCGAAGCTCATTAGTATCACATGTAATAATTAATATAAGAATTCTCTTCGTTTTAATCTGAATCATCTGGGAAAACACACATTTTTTCTTCTTTTTCTATTTGAACAGTAAACTGTTTATCTATTGTATTTGACTGTTTTTTACTTGAACGGCGATGGATTATTAAAATTTATGCACCAAAATCTCAACCTAAATACAAACAAAAACACTATAGTTGATCTCATCTTGCGGCGTCGTAAATAACAGTACTCCCCAAACCTTTTCATGGCTTGGCCCCTAAATCTAAAATCATAATCAAGAATCTTCCAAAGTACCTGTGGAAAGGCATACCCTGTGCTTATTTTTAGGAAAAGTATCGTCAAAAATGATTTTTCACATAGGTTTGTAGTCGCAAAAGAAATAAGAATTACCAGAGATTCTTTGGAAAAAACGAATATTCTTGCTGTTTTCTTGCTGAAATTCTGTTTCAAGCAAATGAACTGAAAAATTTTGTAGACCCCCGCAGAAAGCCTGCGGGTCCAAGTTTGGAAAGCACTGGTATAGAGAACAAGTATACCTAATATAAGCTTTTCATTTATCTAAAGTAGCAGTTCTCAAACTGTGGTTTGTGAGTATCACGATGCGCTCCCAATTTTCTTTAAATGAAATATTTTTTTATTTTTCAACCAAATGGCCTGCGAGCCATCAACATTTTTCAAATGGGACCAAATTTTAATAAATTTGGGAAAATAGAAATCTGCTGATCTAGTGGGATTGATTTTTGTAATTAAGTCTTGGGAAATTGCTTCTAAGAAACTCCCAGGCAAGAAAAACAACTGCAGATACGCTTATGGTTTTTTGTGTCGCTAAATACTGCCATATAAAATTAATGCGTTTGAAAGCAGTTATGGGTGGATGAAGGTAAAAGCACAATTTATGAATTTCGCTATCTGTTTTGCACGTTTCTCTTATACATGGTTGCCTTTATGAAAATTCCATAAATTACTTAAGTAACAGCTGCATTTATCTGAATTCTAAATCATCTTTAAAATGTATGTCGTTACAGACGTTATATTCATGCTGATAAAGTATTTATCTAAATACGTAATTGCCAGCGTTAGTCGTAGAATTCGGTATTATACTTTGAAAAATTCATCCTTGGCCTATATTTACCGCAAATGTTTTTTTTTCTCATTTTTTCATTTGAAGTTTAAATCTTAGTACATAGCATCTTAATAACACATTTTCGACTACTACCAATGCTTCTAATCTTGATATAGTTCAAATTGTCAGCATTTTAAAAAATAAAATTATATTTGCAAAGATAAGAGTCAAATTGAAGAGAGAAATATTCAATACACGATTTTAATTATTATATATTCCTGTTATTCAACGTCATCACAGTGGTTTCTCTACGGAAGTGATTTTTTTTTTTATTTCTTAATGGCAATATAACTAACTTTTAATCAGTATTTAAATTCCCGAGTGACTACATATACTCTAAAGCAGTGGATCCTTAACCTTTTTAGTGACCCGCACCCCCTTGAAGCTGAAAATGTTTTCTCGCACCCCCTTAAAATATTTACGTACATATTTGTAATACATTTAATATACATTTTTTTCAAAATATAAACTTCTCTCGTACCCCGGAAATGCTTTATCGCATCCACAAGGGGGTGCACGCACCCCAGGTTAAGAATCAATGCTCTAAAGGTATTTACTCAACGTAGAAGCTTTATAAAAGCGTAGCTGGAAATTTGGGGTCCTCATTCAAACGTCACGCAAGGTCCTCCTACGAGATTTGCTATATAGAGTATGTAGAAATTTGGGCTTCCTTTTTCGTAGGTCCCTCATGGATTCATTGCATTACTCTGCTACGAGGTGACTACGCCGCTGGTCTCAGGACTTCAGTGATATCCACTTAGCTGAGCTTGAAAATAAATGAAAATTGAAAATAGAAAACGCTATCATTTTTAGCGCTAAAACTGGATTCAACTTAATATGATGATGGGAATGGCAACAATAATTTTCGACCTAAATTTGTCATAATTGGATATTTTGTTTGTAAAAAATGTTGCAAATATTAATGATTTGCACATTGCCTCCCAAAACATTGAAATTGCCCCCCGTATGGAAACACCGCCTTTGGCGATATTGAACAATTATTGGCTTAAAGCGGAATTTACTGAATTGTTTTGCTTAAGTTCTTTTGTCGATTATGGGTCGATGTTATGGTAGTAAACAGCTTAAATTGAATACAGACCACAAATCTTGAATACTTTTTATACTAGAGTTGAAACTTTGTCAATCTTGTCATATCCATCATTCTATTTTTTGCACAGCATCTGATTATTTCTTATGTAACGGAAATAAATGAATTTACTGATAAAACAAATGCTTCCCGCGATCTTTTGTGGGATTAACGACACGCGCATGTTTTTTTTTGTATAGCAAAGTTCAATTTTGTTGATAATGTGGAGTTGAGGTTAGCATTATTCAAGGGTCACAGAAAGAATAATTATTTTTGTATTTCGTGAGTGCAAGGAAATAATCTCTACGTCATTCAATTTTAAGACTATACATTATTATTGTAGGTACATACGAGTATTTATTTTTTATTAGTCCATTATTAAAAAACTTCTTTACAAATGAAGCCCAGATTCAAAAGAAAGAATATGTTTAATAGATGTTGTTTAATAGAATCATGTTTTTCTTTTCGTATACAATATTTTTACATAAAAATAGCAATGTAAAATTTTATTTACATAGTATAACCGTTAACCAAATATTTCTAATTTAATATAGCTATTTTTTTTTTGTTTTGCGATCAGTGAAATATAAACATAAAATATCTACTCTACCTAAAGATTAAGCATCGTGAAGTGTTTGTGTATATCATTATTTTATTATTTCCGAATTTAGAATTCTATTCTTGTTGCTCAAATTTGAGCGTCGTAACTCGTAGGTTATCGTTAACTTGTATTGAGTACTTTATTTTGAGTAGTGATATCAGTGATATCACAGTGAAAAGTTGTAATACTCCCGATACACTGACAGCACGTGCTCATGTCAAATCTCGTCGGCCCAGTGGCGAAAGCTGTACCCAGCAATCAGATGCGTCTGGATTCAAGATCCGTCAAAGACAATACCAAATTACGATATTTCTAAATCTAATATTTAAGGTCTTGTGTATGATGACTTATATCCAGTAGTGTAGTGGGGCCAGGTCTGGCCAGGTCGGCGACCTGGCACCTGAAAACGACCCAGGTAAAATTTAAAAGCATTATATCAAAATTTTCAAAATTAAAAATTAGGTATTTCTAAAAACAGGAGCAATTGTCCGTTTTCTTTATTGATTTAATTATGAAAACTTGTGTTTTTTTTAACTTCGGACGGATGTAAAAAAAGAGCAGAAATCAATGACCGACCTGGTAACCTATTCATTTACAACTACACCACTGCTTGTATCGTCGAGTAGACTTTGAATGATTTAAAAATGTCTGCCGGTATGGCTTTTGTTATGCCAAATATTTATGTCGGCTCTTATGGCGCAGCGGTTAGCGTTGTGGGCTTCCGTGTCGGACTTCACGGGTTCGATTCCCACTACGAGCTGCATTTTTTCGATTTATTTATCGATTTTTGTTCAAAGGTATGGGTGCAGTAGCGGCCGGTCAATGTGGCATTTGATCAATGCACCCCTTGAATATGCAGGGGCGGCTATATTTCATGAAATAATATTCATAAATAACATCTATACCATTCCCTCATTTTAAATTCAATAAAATAAAATAAAATATTTTTTTTCTAAAATATTCATTATAGACAATATACACATGAATAATTTCAAATGAGTGAATGGTATAAATGTTATTTTTGAATATTATTTCATGAAATATAACCGCCCCTGCATATACAAGGGGTGCATTGATCGAATGCCACATTGACCGGCCGCCACTGCATGGGTGTGTGTGATTTCTAATGATAACGATGTTCATTTAATTATTGGGTGTAGCGACAGCGATTTGCTAATAACTAGTCTTGTCCTAGATCAAAATTAATCCATTTATTATACAAAAATCAACAAAATAATGTTTAAAATGGTGAATTATGAATATAAATTATACGGTAAAATTAAATTGACTAGATACTTAATTTTTATTAATTAGATTACAACCCATGGTCATTTATGATGATAAAAAAATTCAACGTAAGTTATGTATGTCATTATCAGCGGCGCACCGCTGAGCAATGTATTGCTTACTAAACTCAACGGAACATGATGTATAAACAGCAATCATATTATCTTTTTTCATCGAACATTTTTTTATATCATTTGACTTTGAATCATTTTTATTGTTATTTGAAGCCCTAGTGGAAAAAAAATAAACAAATCTTTTTCTAAGAATCCATTCTCATCTGTAGTATTGTGATGTGTAAAGATATGCGAATCACGGCAAATACATATTTAAAACCCAAAATTAACGAAAAGTTTTGACCCTAAAACTTTACAGGTATGTACAGTATTTCACATCATAGTAAATTAGACGTTACTATGACGTAGCACATGAAATGCTATGTACTAATTTTGCGGTTACTTTTTTTTTCAGAAATAGATGAATCCACACAATGTATGACATTGCCACCAAGCTTCTGTAAAATTACAGAAACCATAAGCGAATTGATGCACAAAGTTTTCCAAAATATCGCACAGAATTACAAAAATCAAAATTGGCGTACCTATCAATTCTTCTCCGAAATATAAATCCACCACGACTTTGCAACGGTATCAGGCATTCAGTGAAAAATTAATGAACAATATCATCTAAGCTTCAATTTTAAATGGAAAATTTAAAGGATACGATGTACTGTTGCCAAGCATCCCAATAATTCCGACAGATAGGCCATTAGAATTAAAATGTTTGCAGTTTCCGGTGCGACTCGCATTTGGACAATCGCTACAAGTGTGTGGACTAAATTTTAAAAATCCATGCTTCACACATGGACAGCTGTATCTGGCCTGCTCACGCGTTGAAAAACCTTAAGATCTATTCATATACGCACCAGAAAAAAAAAACAAAATATATCCAAAAGCACTTCAATAAACATAATTAAAACACAAAAACTTTCTTTCTTTGAGTGGCATTGCAAAGCATGCCGGGTCAGCTAGTTGTTATATGTAAAATGCAAATTGTATTCTCAGTTTCATACAACGTGATACAACATCATATTTAAGTAAATAAGAATAAGTGTATAAAGTATTTTTTTTTTTTGGTTTTTAGATGACACGTTTTCCTACATAATTCTTTTTCATTACATATATAAAATTAAATTAAAGAATAATGAAACCAACAAAGAATAACTCTAGGTCTGTTGTACATACTGTCCCATTCTCAGCCTCAGGCTCTACGGATGTTATATTAGTGTATTTTTCATTTAATTTATTGAAAAATTTATCCAGTGATGTTTGTACAAACAGATCTTTTTTTTCATAATACCTAAATTATTTTAAACAGGTAATTAGGGCATCCAATCCCGGGATCCAGTTCAATTTTCTGATCCCGAAATTCCGGGACTGAGATGGCCGCGATCCCGAGAAATCGGGATTGAGCAATTTTGAGACAATCCCGAAAATTTACACGAAATTGGCAAATTCAAGATTTCAAATTCCTCGGTGGGCTAAAAAAAAAAACGAAGTTCTGTGAGAATCCAAGGAAAAAGTATAGCGAATTGAGGATTTCAAATTCCTCGGTGAGGAAATCTCAATTCCGGGATCCCGGGATCCAGGGATTCAAAATTAATCAATCCCGGGATTGGAAAAAGGCTCCGGGATTGGTTACCCTACAGGTAATGTCACCCTGTAGTCCTTTATGCACGTTCGTAAATCGATCAGTATCAGGACAGTGTGCTTCTAAGCCATACATTTCCGTATACATCATGTTTTAGCATTCTCCCAATTTTTTAGCTACAAAGTCAGTCACAAAATCCATAGAAATCGATATATGTATGAAACAAACGGGATTATTTTTTTTTAATTCTTATCCGAAACCACATACGTAGAGGACCTACTACAGTGTCATGTGGATTTAGATTAAATAGATACATCGGCATGGCGCCAGTACACCACTGAGGTGTCAATTCTTACAATTATCAATAAAACTGGTTATATTTATCAATTAAAATTAATGCTACAAAATTATTACTGATAACGACGAACAAAGATGAAAGCGACTGACGATGAGAGAAATTTATGAATTGTACTTTAAATATAACGATTTAAATTCTTTTTACACGTTGTTGTATTCATATTATTACTAAAAACAGACATGGACTAAGGAAATAATAATTGTGAAAAAAATGAATGTGTATTTACTATTATGTTAATAATCTTCACAATTAATTTACTATTTTGAAAGATTTAAATCAATAATAACTTATCGTAGTTTTACACGTAATACATATTTCTAATTATGCGCTATATTTTGTTTATTGCAATCATTCTTCGAATGATTTTTGTTATTTAACAAATATTCATAGACACATATATAAAATGAAAATATAAATATAAATTTAAAAATGTGTCAAATGTGTAAAACATTTAATCAGGATTTTTTTTTCAAATAGACCGTAAGGATTTTTTACAGGATTGGAAAAATTTTAAATCTAAACAAATAGTCCCCATCAATGTAGTTTTAAATTAAGCGCATACCTAAATACCGTTTGATGTAAATTATACTGGCATACCTTTTAAAGATGCTTTATACATTGCTAGATTATAAACACAGCCTAACTAACATTATCTGGTGACATTTTTCACATTTTCACATTAAACAAAAATATAAGTTTGTTCTTAAGAACGCAAATCAGGTTTCCAGAAATATTATTTAAATTTTCATATTGCTTCTCTATCGCTCGAGTCGAAATGAGTTTATTAACCCACACATAAAAACAATAAATGTAATCAATTATCGTACTCTAAATAAACAGTAATTTAAGAAATAATCTTACGATGTTTTTAATGTTGTATGTCTATGATATCATGCAGAAGGTAACAATTACTTTCGATTCTGTAAATATGACGCATAATAATAGATATGCTAGTGTGAACCTCTTTGATTACCTGTACTAACTAACTGAAAGTAGACGAGATCTTTCAGTTTCTTAACTAATTTTATGTATATGATTCGACAACGTCTGTGCGTACCCCAGCACTTAAGAAGACCAAGGAATATGCCTTTATATGTATATTTTTCCCGCACGAAGTCTGAGTATTTTCTTGTTTAAATATTGTTGTGTACCAACTAAGGAATCCAATCCCTAGCCAAAATGTTGATCTCGGGATTTCGGGATTAGAATTTTTCGATCCCGGGATCTCGGGACTGGTCCCGAAATCAGTTTCATTAAAATACGTTTTTTTAAGAAATAAAAATTGATGATATTAATAAATTAAACAATTTGTTCTTTATTATATTATAAAATAGGCGGTGGGTTACCAATGCGTTACCAAGAGGCTCTTTTAATCTCAGCTATTCGTGATAAACAGGTGGAAGTGTGGATTTTTTAATTACTAATAAAAAAATTATGCGCCATAATTATTAAACGCATTTTTAAATTATTAAACGCACACTTAATATGCATAGATCGTGTAAAAATACGCAATATAACTTGAAATAATGAATTTCGATAGCTGAAAAAAGTACCTACCTACTGCAGACTGCAAGAGTGAAGAATTCTAAAATTTTCGTATAAATACATCCTTAATAATTTTATTGGAGTAAAATAGAAGTAATTTAAATATTATTTAAAAATATGCCCGAAGTACCAGAGCATCAATTGTTTCGCAATTTAGTCTCAAGTTTCGGTTTACGGTACAAAATTAATATTTATGAACAATAAAAAAATAAATCTAGCAAAACAATCATTGCAATAAAGTAATTAGTGACGTTAAATGCATTCAAATATAATTCACTAAAATGCGTTGAAGAAATTTAATATGCTTTTCATAAAATTACCTTATCGTCTGCGATAACTCTTGCAGTAAATCTAATCGCAAAGAATTTAAATTGGGCATCGTTTATTGCATATGCGTGAACTGCCGAACTGATTTCTGTATTAATACCAATCCCTAAAGTTTCGGGATCATGTCTTCTAATCCCGGGATTGAAATGTATCGAAAACTGTACGGGATCCCGGGATTGGATTCCTTAGCACCAACTTAAGGCTTTAAATAACGAAATTAGTTTCTCCATTTCTTATAAAGTAAAATACTCTCAGTCCAGTTCTTGATCAAATTACTCATTTCCATGCCGTGAAACATTTTTAATGGTATAAATCACCGTCAATATAGGAAGTAACACGCTATAATAAAATAAGTATACTTTTTAAAATAATTGTCTACCAAATCAATGTACAATCATAAGAGTTTAATTTGACTATATTAAGAATAAAATCATCAGAGAAAAATACAATAATGAACCAGATAATTCAATGGACGTGCACGTGTTGCTGGTTTATCTTATCGAAATATTGCATTAATCTTTAAACAAATAAATAAGTTTAGACCTTTTTCCTCCACGATTCATGTACGCGAAATTTTAATTGTCAACCGCTACACAAATTGAATTTTGATTTCAGTAGAGAGCTTTTCAGGGTTGCATCTTGTACGATACTAGATTTTGATATTTTATTTTAACCAAATAATTCGAAACGATTTCAAATAACTGATTTTTATAATAAAAAATATTTTAATACTTTAAAATCAACAAATTATTAACTTATAGTTATGTGCTCAACGTCATCTAGTCCAGTTGCTGTATCTGCGGATGGGAGTCCCAATGCCTTCAATGGCAACATTGTTTTTCGATACCCGATGTGATTTTTGTTTCTTTCTTCCTTGCTCTTTTGGACTCGAACCGAACACAACGTGTGTGGGGGACACCTCCCGGTCTTGGAACTAGCTTCCAGTGACCTTTAGTTGTAAATTCATTTGCGGTTTTTTTTCTTTTGTGGTTTTCCGTCCGACACGAAAGAACTGATATTTTTCCATTTCGACGAAAATTAAAATTCATTTTGTTCCCGCGCGGATGGTAGCTTCAATCTATTTAACTTTTATAAAATCATGTAAGCAAGCTAGGTATTAAAATAGTTATTATGTATTTTTATCATTTTTTTTTCTGTTAAATATTGTATGTAATAAAACGGTGATTGCAAATTCTTAAATAAATGTTTTCGTAACAGTTGAGCGATGGTTTTTATTTTAATTCTACCTACCTGTTTTACGTCGAGTTCATTCAAGCTGTTATTGGTCGTAATGAATTTTATTCTTTCTTCTTTGGCCATGTTCGCTTCCTATGTGGAGCATATGGCCGCCACGCGGCACCTCCATGTTTCCCTGTCTCCCACCAATAGCTTTGCTTCCTCCCATGACATACCAGCATCCCTCAGTTCCGCCGAGTACATCCTATGGATAGTACCCGACGGACGTCCGGGACGCCGGAATCCCACCGGTCGAAAGAAGAGGCAGGCAGGATTGAGGCTTTCCGGAGGCATCCTCAGCACGTGACCCAGCCAGTTCCAGTTCCACACCCTGGCCATCAGGTGATAGAGAGGATGTAAGACGGCGTTAAGACCACATTTCAGAAATTCCGAATGTATTCCGTCTCCACCCGGTGGTTTGCCGTTTTTAAGCCTCTTCACTGCCAAGATGATTTTGGCATGTGTGAAAGTACGGTATGAAATACCGGACACTCGGGGAAGGTCCATATATGAAGCCTCTTTGGTTACGTCAAAAGGGTCCTGGGGGTCGCTTCAGCACCTCGCAAACATGATCCTTCCAAATCTTTTTAACGCTTTCTGCGTTTGACTCTATTGCTCCGTCAGTGCCGCGAATGGGCCCGGGAGTCGGTGGTTGCTTTCCGCAGACTTCGCGCGTGATTTTAAATAACTTCTTGGTATCATTTCTGCGGGCCGCCACCTCAGCTGTCTCAATTTGCCGATCCAAGAATCGGCGCTTGTCAAGTCGCGCAGACTTCTTGACAACCTTGTCCTGATTACGATAATCAGCGCGACGTTCTTCAAATTTTTCAGGGTCAGCTTCACTGTCCTTCAGTGCTTTTAGCCTGGCCCGCTCTTCAATTCTCCTCCACGTTTTTTCGGACATCCATTTTGGTTGCCCCTCCCTCCGGAATCCGAGAAAATCTTCGGCCGATGATGCAATAGCACGTTTGATACAGCACCAGTCCGCCTCAATGCGATCGGACCCGGAAATAGGTCGCACGGAGACACGATCTATTTCCTTCCTTACAGCAATCTCGAATTTTAGCCTCGTATTCACGATTTCTAGCTTCTCGATGTCGATCTTTTTCCGTGCTGGATGCGGGAAGATAAGACTTTTATTAGTGAGGATTTATTCTTAGAGTATAACATCGTGAACAAAGGTAGAAATTTCTCACATTAAATGAAACTCGCTCAAAAATAATTTACGAGTAATGTCAGTATGTACGAATACTGGTTGTCTATTATGTCTAAAATCTACTCCCACCCATACGATTCTAAAAACGGGCCATAGTAAAAGCGATAAACTTACTTCTAGTCATATTCTAGCTCATTTCTTACATCAATTTTATGAGATACTCCATTAGGAGTCCATTTGCTCCACATCGGTGACGGACATGGTTCAAAAAATCTAATAGCGAGGTCTCTCATAGAGGCGAAACATAATTCACATAATCTGTGAAATTTTAAAAAAATACTCAGTAACTCCCCCGCATCTATGGAAAAAAACGACACATTAGAAAAATATAACGTATATGAATTGTCTGCTTGAATAAGTCTTGTAAAATAAGCTTATTAAGAAATTTATTATAAAATTTACTTCTGTTATTAACATTATTATTGATAAATAATATTATATTATGCTAGAATTGTCAAACAATATTAGTTAAAAAAATATTCGTCCATAGCTTTAATCAAAGTTCTCAATCACTGAAAGATTTTTTCACATACTTTTACGAGACCAACTCGAGAAGAAAAGACCCACATTAGTCATATTATGAAAGTAAATATGTGATATTGACCACGTCTAAAATTGAATGGGTACCATTCTAATTATTAATTGGAGCTCCTCCAACCGGCTAGCATATGGCATATAATGTTACAAAATAAATCTTCATTTTAATTGATACAACTCCATTATAATTAGATAAAAATAAAAGTATTAGATTCCACAAAAAAATTTTACACAGTTGATTTTTCGATATCACGCCATTTACAGAACTATAGTCAAATACATTGTTTCGACAATTAAAAATCACATCAACTGGTATCGTTGAGTGCTTTTGCACTGCCGTCGGCCACTCGACCACATTTCTTGCCATTTTTCTACTGCTTTTAATATTAAACTATACTATTTTTTTTTCTTAGTTGTAAAAGTTTTAAATTTATAATTTGTCAACCTTGTGTAATGTTAATTAAATAAATAAATAAATACAAAACATATGCAAAATAAAAAAAGTGTACGAAATATTAATTATTTCAAAATAAATTTAGTAGTTTTAATTTTGATGTGTGAGTTGCCTCAAAAACATTATTAGTTTCGGACTTTGAAATTCTTTAATATACTGTAAGTATAGGTTATAATATATAAATGTACATGTGTAATTACATGTTATATTGGCTTAGAAAACAAACTTCAACAAACATTATTAATCGTAAAATGTTAAGCCCTTGTTGTACGATTTTTTTAATGACTTAGCAGCCCTGTTTGAAACAGAGCTGTCAGTACTGCCGTTGCTCTTGCTCGAAGTTGTCGCGTGCTTTTTTTGTTCCAACTTAAATTTCATCCAGTGATTTTTTGTTCATCAAAAAAAAATTTAATACTTTATTCACAACCATAAAAAATACAAAAAAGTGTTAAAAAAACTTTTTAATAATAAAACATTATTTATTAATTTGTGTTGTATTGAAATATAAATACTTGCGTACTTTTAATGCATTGTCGGTGAACACATTTATTTCGCTGTGATTAAAAATAATGTATTTTATATGTTTTTGTTCTCACAACGAATTCATCACAGAGAAGTTTTACCTTATAAATTTAGCGTTATTTTCATGTAAGTAATAATAAAATAAACGAATTTACAATGACACTTCAAGCTTTCGCTGCAATTCCTATATACAAAATAATATATATTTGCAGTAATATTTACTAGCAGTAAATAAATGCATTTTATTTAGTAGAAGCGACTCGTCTTGTAACTAACTAACTGTATGGAGTAACATTTCGACAAAGTCAACGATTACACACGATTTTTTTTATCTCCGGTTAAGCAACGTATTCTGTGCTTGGAAAAATTAGATGATTGAACAAATATATTGCAAATATTTTGCATAGCAACGATACCTCTTGATGTTACAAAATATTAATATAGTAAAGGGTTTAAGAACTTCACAAAATGCAGTGTTACAAACAGTCTATTGTACTTCGTGTTTTAGTGATAACAGTAAATTAAACATTAAAGAATATTTTCTTCTATAAAATATCAAGGATTTATTTTAAATTCATACACGTGGTGAACGAAAAAACTGTACTTTATATAAAACACAAACTATAATTACTTCCACAGCAATTTTCTTTGATTTAAACATCCATAGCTAATTTCCATAAAATGGTTTTGTTTTAAAATATTGTTAAAATATATATAACGCATAATAGTGCAAAAACTTGAAATCAAAAAATATCAGCTACCTCATGTGATTCTTTATTTATCGTATTAAAATTACTGAAAATTATATAAATTATAGTTTTTAATGTCTCACATTACTGACGTATCTTTTTATTGGATAAGAAAAGACGAAATACTTAAAACCAATCGAAACAAATTCAATAAATAATTGCTGGTGATAAAATTAAGTGGAACATTTGAAAATAAAATTAATACCGTTATCTTTAATTACCTATATAATTTTATATTTTTATTTGGCAGTCAACCGGTAACGTTTTAATCGTAATTTTGAATGTTAATTATTTTTATTGAATATTTTTTTCCCCCAATAATACTCAAAATATTAATTTACGCTTTGTGAATATAATTTTTATTAAGAAATTTCACGTTCTCGTGGTTTTTATTTTAAAAAAGATTCATTCGATGCATTTTTAATTAAGAAATGAAGATAAATCCAAACAGACTCTTGGCACAAAATTGATTATACATTGACCTATGTTTTATTGTTTAATAGATTAAAAGTAATATAATTTATTATATAGATAATGTATTACAAAGATACATTACAAAACATATGATTGAAATAGTGTAACATTAACTACTATACATTTTTGATAGATGCCAAAGAGTTATGTTACATAATGATATATTTTTATATATACATAGAGTCTTGTCTACTTTGTATTTTCATATAAGTATTAAAGCCCACTTTATAAAGTAGATAAGATTATTTTAAAAGTTAGTAATTGGTATAGAATTTTTATTAAAAAAACAATCATAAAACGTAAATATTTTCACAGGAAAAGTCTAATACATACCTTAAGAGTAAAGCATTTGATTCAAATATACCGGTAATTTGTGATGCAATTTGTTTTGCTTAAAATTTTGTAACAGTTAATTACCAAGAACAATTTTGTATGGTTTTAAGAACAGACCTAATTTGTTCAACTATTTTTTTAAAAATCTTTAGAATTTTAAATAACATATTATTTGTTAAATTTGACACGGAAAATCTATCGTGAATAATAAATGACCGGTATTTTGAAATAGTTAACTTAATTGTTGATGATATGCAATTCACAAGATAAATATAAATGGCGGCTTAAAATAATCTGAAGAAAAAAATGCTGGAAGGAGAATGTAAAGAAGATTCAAGAAATTAATATTAACAAAGAATTATGTCAATGTAGGTAAGTGTAGAATATAATCAATACAATACCGTTTTATCATTTTTTACAGTGAATAATTCTTGGAAATGCACTTTAAATCGTTTTCTATCAAAGTAATACGAAGTGATCGATACAGAAAATATGTTCGGAGAGAAACGAATTGTAGTAAAATTCCATTTTTAGTAGTAGCGCCGAAAGATTTGTGAATGAGATACATATTATACAACAAGAAGACAAAAACTGCTACCATAATAAAAAAAAAAAACATTTTACGCCAAGCAGTTGATATTTTTGTATATTCTCTCATATATCTAAAAGAATTTCGATTCCAATCATAACAGAAACGTACACAGAAAATGTTAAGCGAATTGAATTTGTATGAATACATATTATATTAATCTAATACTGAAAGCTTAAATACAAAAAGCTCACATAACCTCTATCTTGAGATAAAATTATGTATTTTTAATTATAAGGTCCACTGTAAGCTATTCGATAATAATAAGTGCACAACTCACCACGACGTAAAAAATATTAGCATATACTATAAAAATAAATAATAAATCTATCGCCCTGCTGACTTGATACGCGACCTTTTCTCTGCACAAATACGAGGTTGCAGACATTTTATTTTTAAATAAATAAATCAATTTTGTCTAGAAACAGTGTATTAATTCAATTGTGATAAGAGAAGATGTCAACTTATTTATAAGTGGAAATGTGAACTCTGTGGAATCGATAATAAATGTATTATTATTAAATAGGTAAAACAATCATCTTGACACTAATCCGACTTTATTGTAAGAGATTGGTAAGTACAAAATTATATCTCCTTCTTTAGAGACCTGTGGTTTTGTCATTCATTCGTATATGGCATCATCGGTAACACCATTCCTAAGAAATGTAATCATTTCAGAATAGATTTTTAAACTGGAGCTGTGGGGACTTTTGTATGCACAATAAGAGAGACGTAAATTATTTCTGACTCGTCTACCTGAAACGATAAGCTGCCGGAAAGTTATGTTGACATGCAATGAAATTATGACATTCTTCTTAAGGTCTTCTTACTAAGCAATCAGGGGGCGCAGAAATGTATGAATAGGAGTGAAACTCAAACATATCACAAATTCAAACATATCACACATTTGTTTAGCTGTTAAAAAAATGAACATTATTAATACAAAATATCATTAGCTTATTTTATTACTTATACATTGTTCTGTTATTCCCATTTATATTCTCAATTGATATTAAAGCTGTCAATTAAACATACAACCTATAAACGTCTTTCCTTATCAATGCTAGTACTATTATTATGTCAAACTTATTTATGGAAATGTTCACTTTTGCGACGCTAACGTATTTATTTTCACCTTTTTATCGAAGTTTTATTTCACAGAGACATATTTTCTTCTGCTGAAATACTTCATAGATTTTCTTTAATTAATCTATTTTGCACTGTTAATTAATCTATTTTATTATTGTTATTTAAACGAAGTGCGTAAAGAGTTTGTCATAGTTTTTGTTGTTAGTGTTATTTCTACTCGACGTGTTAATGCTCAATTCCGTTGTACCATAGCAGTCTTAAGTTCCAAGCAGTGTCGTAGAAAAAACAGCAAAAAAGACCGAGCCGTTAAATCCCAGCCGCTCCTAACAAATCGTATGGCGGTTATACGTAGATCAACTCTAAATTCCAATTTATGAGCTTATTTTTCGTTGAATATATCATGTATGTTTGAAAGATTTCTTGTATGGATATTCTGTGATTCTTTGGTGTTATTAATTTACAATTAACGATACATCGAAAGGGTCATAGATGCAAATTAAGTAATGATTGTAAGAAATATAGCGAATGGCAAGAAATGCGATGTGTGGTAAAAAAATAGAATTTAACTTCCCACTATTAAATATCACAGTTATATAAAATATTGATTATAAATAACATAAAACAACAGTAAGAAGCGGAATCCATATTATATTAATACGATTTTGACGCCTATTGTGATATTATGAAATAAATGCTGCGTCTTATCATATAATAATGGCAATATACCAAGTAAATGATGATTTAATCAATAATAATATTTAAAAAATAATGAAGTGAAATGTGCTACCCTAGTTTGACTAACTGATTTTTGATTACTGATATGACTTGAGAAATCCTATGGAAAGATTGAGTAACGAAACAGTGTGCACAAATAAATTTTGAGATTAATTATTAATTGATTAAAATCCCAATAATGACGTTGATTTTTTTAATGAACTATCCAACCTTGTATTGAAATATTGTAAAAAAAATAATTTTAATAAAATGATTTGCCTTCTTTGTTTGCTTTTGTTCTTCGAGATTTTTCTTGAAAAACCTTATAAAATGTGATTTTTTCTTATTTTGAAAAATATGTAATTGAAAAGATATATAATTACAATGTAAATATGTATTTCCTACAATATATCAGAAACAAATGGCTTCATAGTGATGTGATATTACTTTGAAAATTATGACGCCGGCCCGCTTATCTGAAAAAAGTACCTGTTTTCAGCTCCATAGCATGGCTTTCACTATAGGGGGCTTTGGTTGTACACATCGTTAAAATAAAGTTACTTTGCAATCTTGAAACCTGCATCTATCTAAAAGCAATTACACTATGATACAATAGATTCACTTTCGTGAGAAGACGTTTGAATGATGCATGTTTATGAAAACAATTTGTATAGTTACTATGCATGCGTATTTTCGAACATGTTAATAATATCATTGTTTAAGCAAAGCGTACAAAGAAATCACTGTACTGACGTAATACATACATGTTTTGATAGTTACTATGTTGATACATATTTTAAATAAATCATCGTTGGGATTGGGGACACGTCAATCAACAAAGTCAGAAATTTGTCGGTTTTTCGTTCAATTAATCAGTCATTGTTGTTTTTAATAATAATGCTACACGAAAACCTTTGATGGCAGAGAAATTCGGAAAACGTATTGAATTCAACATGAAACATTATATATAGTTTGCTTCATAGGACACACGTTGTAAGCTTCTGCCCACTAGTGGTATCTTACCATATCCCTTATGCATTAACGTGCTGTTTCAATTTGTTATCAGCAAATATGTCGCCAGATATCTTGTTTTAGTAGAACATTACTTCCGAAATTCACAGGTCGTCTAGGGGTAAAAAATATAAGTTATACGCATAATTACAATGAGTGACAGATATAGCTTCTGATAACTTAAATAATTTACTTTTAAAGGAAAGATTGCCACGTAATACTTTTTCAGATTTTGAGGCAGTGGTAAGAAAGTTTTTGAGGAACCACTGTCTTAAAATGTCCAATGGAAATTTAAATAATCTGAATCTTTCAAATCTTGTACTTTTCCATGGGTTTTTTTCAATAACGACCCGGGCTTCGCCTTTCAACATCTTCAGGGATTTAAGTACAATGGTGAACAGTGGCGGTTTACCCTATAGGCGGATGAGGCGCGCGCTTAGGGCCTCCGAATTTTAGGGGCCTGAAAAACAGTTTATATTATATAGCCCAGATACTTTTTTTTCAGATTTTGATCAAAGGGCGCGATAAAAGTTAAATTATGTTTTTCACTTGGTTATAAAAGGCCAGCAACATCGGTAGTATTTTTTTGCACCGTAGGGAAAGTGTTAAACGTATTCAAATTTCTAAAACTTGATAGTTTATGACAACAACTAAATAATCAGGATTTTTCTTAATGGAAATAATCAAGGTTAACCAACTTATTAAAATTAAAATTTTCTTCGTATATTTTGGCTAGTATGATAGTTTACCATAAAATAGTGGTATATTAATTAAATTTTCTTATCGTCCATTGATTACTGAAACTAAATCTCTGATAAGCCAGAGTCTCTGAAAGATTCTAACTTTATTTTAGCTAGTAGATTTTTCAGTAAATCTTATTTGGTTTCACAAATATGAACATTGATTGCATGTTCCAATAGATTCGAATGACTATTTTAGAATTCGTAATATTTTGATTTCGCATGCGACTGGTTCAATTGTCATTGAAATTGCCATTCTAAATGCACAAATTGTTTTCAATGACATTTAGATTCAACATGCGTAACACAGTATTCTTTTTGGAATTTACGTCATGTGCATGCATTTGACATTAAATTTCATTATGCAAAGAATGCAGAACTCAAAATTGCATCAAGTATAACTGAAAAGTCAAGTATCCCCAAATGATAGAACTTAAACTTATAGTTAACATCCCAGGAGGATAAATCAGGGGTGGGCTGGAGGGGGGTTGGAGTGGCTCGAGCGAGCCTCTTATTAATTTAAGAGAAAATAATATTCTCAAATTCAATTAGTATATAACTGCAATTTCTGACTTTTATATTATCTACGATAGTTTCAGTATACACAGTAATACATTTTTAGATCAATAGTTTGACGGAAAATTTCATATTGTTACATATTATAAGTGCAGTAAGTAACAATCGATTGCTAATTTAAATATTTCATATAATTGTAGAGGAGTGATAAAAAAATTCACTCCTTCCCTGGAGCACCGAGAATTGCTTTGAAATTAAGCGAGCCCCTTGTTAACGTATTGACAGCTCACCGCTGGGTTGAATAAATAAAATATTTGATCTACAAAAACATACTATGTAGCAGTTAAAAAGTAATATGTTTCATCCGATAAAATCCAGTTTTATTCCCATCAATATTTATTGAAATTCTATTGAATGATTCGTGAATAATTTCACAAAATTCTCTGGAATACGAATATGTATTTATGTGAAATGATAATTCAGTGTTGTAGATTGTATCCGTTTTTTTTTTTAAATTGAAATATTGAATTTGAAATCGCAAAAACTGAACAGTAATTTACAAAATTTGAATACATAAACCAACATTCATTTAAATTAACCAAAAACTCGGTATAATTAGATTTCAAAAACAAATTTTACCCTTAGGATTACAATGACATGAAGTAAAGTTGTATAATAATGCTTTGTAAGCTTGTGTCACTGGCAAAACCTTCATATTGGCACGCGTCCCTCACAAGACCACCCTCTTCGTGATGATTTCCTCTCCCCGATTTCAAATGATGCTGGTACGCATTGAAATCCCACCCCTAATCATGAACGATCACACACGTCGCCTAACCAATATCCCTCTGGCCGATAAGAATATCATGCGGGCGCATTGTCCCACATTTACCCAAGCCCCCTTAATAATGTGACCCGGATGTACTCTCTCGTAGAACAGTGTGAATTTAACGAACATATGACGATAGATGCTTTTATAAACGAACACACAATACATTATTAAGTTATGTCATGGACCAGTGTCCCACATACAATCAATAAAAATCTATTATACCAATAAATATATTTTCAAAATTAAATACTCATTTGTACCAATTCCACTTCTATTTAATATTATCATGAGCAGTTTCGCTCATAAAAAGCATTATCAACTGATAAGAGAATAAAATATTACAGTCTTATTTATACGAAACAAAATAATATTTATTAGTTAGTTATTGTTTTTATTAACCACTTAAATACCGCAAAAATAAATCATTAATATGTCCCAGAGATACTGCGTGTTTTTGAGAAAAATAATTTTCCCTAATATACACTCGAATTCGATATTTTAAAAACCTATATTGACTCAGTATAGATTGCACTACACATATTCATCAAAATATTGCTTATATTCTATTAAAATACCTACTATTTAATGTTTTAAATGTCTTGGACATCCGTGTTTGCTTGCATATGTTCCGGACACCGGTGTCCGCTTGGTATTCAAGTGGTTAATGTAACACTCTATAAAAACCCAAATTATAATCACGTCCGAATTTACTGATTATCTCCACTTCAGCTTAATTATTCTTATGTGAGTTTTGTACTTATGTAAATATATTTTTTTAAATTTCAGTCAATTTTTTGTCACCTATTCATTTTTTGTACGTTTATTTGTAGATTCCTTTTAATATCAAATATTGGTAACGCCATATTATTATTTTTTGCATAAATAACTCTCTTATCAGTCATCTTATAAACTCTCTTATCAGTTGGTAAAGCTCGTCATGAGAGAAACCGGTTCTGATAATATTAAATAAAAGTGGAATTAGTATAAATGAGTATTTTATTTTTTGAATATAATGCCTTTACACCAAGTATCGACAGTGAACAGCCTAAAGTAAAAAATAAATTATTATAATATATCGATTCATTGTAATATTCTACTACATATTTGCAATACAGAATGACATTTGATTTGTACGTTTCCTACAAGTCCATGACAAAATCGTTCTAAAGTTTCGAGTTTTCATTTAATACTATCAGTTTTTTTGCAATATTTGTATCTATTAGTAAATCTGAAAGTCTGCAACCATAATAATAACCAATTTGTTTAGTTAGCAACATTTTTATTTTTCTGAAACACTATCACAAACAACAATTGACTATATTATTATATCACTTTCGCTAATACTTACCTCTGTTATGTTGTATAGCTTTTCATCGTAAAGATGATAAACAGTCAAATTATTTTTTTTGTGTGGACACCATGTTACGATTGGCCAGGAACTCGTCACAAATTACAACAATTATCATATCGATTGTGGAAAGGAAAAAGGACGTAACTCACAGTTTTTTCAAAACAGATTTTTTTCGATAATCACAATTTATTAAACATGATACACGCTCTATCAAAAAGATGCAAGCTGCAAATGCCGAATTAGTATCTAAATTTAGCTTTGATGTTTGAAAAAGATGACCTTGTAAAAAATTAAAACCAAGAAAAACGACTGAAATATAAGTTTTTCCTAGACAATTTTTCTAATTAATATTAGATTATGTCAATTAACACCATTTTAGAAGTCTCCGTGCACTTCAAGGTTGTGTATAATTCATAATTTGCATATGACCCAAAATCATCAAAACGCGTTTTTTGCGCCTCCTGTAAAATTTGATATGTGTGGGTTACGTCCTTTCCCCTTTTCAATGTCGATATAAAGCCTTTGACAGTGAAGTTACGGACGGTTTCCAAGCATTAGAATTTCCAATATTATAACACGATATATTCACAAATTGAATGGCTTTAAATAAGTACACACATCAAGAAAGACTTAAAACCCATATAAAAAGATACTCGCTTGTCTTTTTATGGCAGTGGTTTTCAACCGGTGCACTTAATGCACCGTGAGCTTGTTGCAAGTGCACCGCGGAAAAAATGGTATAGCTAAAAAATCCGCGAAATGTGCCGTTTGTTGTAATTCAACATGACTCATTAAAAAATATGTATGTTTTCTTAACATCATAATCTGACGACAGAATTAATTAATCAAATCGATCCAAGAAATTGATAGACTAAAATGATCAAAAAAACAACCTACCGTTCCCATACCGCTATTTTTAGTGTGTATAAATTATCTGTTTTCAAAATACTTAAATATATGTGAATTAATGTTTTTTTATCGTTCTCTCATCATGATTCTCTCAAAATGTGGCCACTCTTGATTATAGTAAGGGATTAAAACATTTTTAATCCGATAGCAGTGCAACGTTCGGATAAAAGAAACCCACCAAATAATTTCGGTAGCCGGCAACGATGTGTTTGACACGTGTTGGCTCGCACGTGCTCCACTTCTAGATGTCATTGAGCAAAATGAGAATAATCAATTACGCTAATCAAAGAAATGAAAATTCGCTGACGGGCTCGTTGCCGGCGGTGTCACAGTCACGCTAGTTATTGATCGTCAATTAACCCCGGCCGCACTGTTTGGGTTACCAGCCACCAGCGGATCTGAATATTTATTTAGAGAATACACAAATTCACGAAAAAGATAAAAAGATTTTGTCACTGTACTGGTTAGTATAAGTTATTAAATATCTCTCTAAATAAGTCTCTTGCTTTGATGTATTATAATCAGGGATGTCTCGTGGGCATAGGCGAGTAGGCAGTTGCCTCAGGGTGGCAAGTCCAAAAGAGAGCGGCAAATTATCTCAGAATAAATTTAAAAAATGCCGAAAAATACATTTTAAATAAAAAAAAATATTATAACCTATGTGTATACAGTTGTTAACGTTATAGAAAAATGACGTTTTATTTAAATATGGCATTTTCTAATAGCGGAATTGGCCTGTGTCATAAAAGCTCTTAAGGGACAAATTTATTTATTTTTAGTACGTACATGAGTTGAAAATTCAAACTTCTATATTTGTATTCTTAGAATAATCGGAAATAATGAAAAAATGACACTTATTCTCTCATGGCTTTCAGGTATTCATATGTTTATTTCGAAAACTAGCAAGGGCGCTATTTTAAACTTTGCCTAGAGGCGGCACGTTGCCTAGAAACGTCACTGATTATAATGTCTAAATAAAGATGGGCGTATGCCAATCTGACTCAAATAAAGTAAAGAATTAATAGAAATCAACAATTTCATGTGATGAAGTCGGTATAAGCACTTTAAAATGTCGTTATTGCCAAACTGGGACAATAAATGCACCAACTGAGTTATTGCAGACACATTGTAGACGATACGATTAAAGTAACAATCAATGCGACCGAGCAGACTTAACACATTTTGTCACTGTTGTTATTTACCTGCTTCTTCCAGTAAAATTACATATAAATTTACTGTTCACACTTTATCTATATATAAGATGCCGCAAGACGTCTATTTTTCATAATCTTTGATCAGAAATTACACGGTGCAATTGCAAGGTGACACATTTGTTTTTATATTTTAAAACTATTTTAAACATAGCTTCGTATCGTAATATAGGTTACTTCTACGACTTTATTTGGTTTATAAGACAATGCGTAACTTCACTATTCTTTTATTATTATCATTTGTGAATATTTCTGTGTCGGTAACCAAAGTTTGGGAACCAGCGTCCAAGGGAAAAGGTGCGTGAGTGTAAACGAGTCCATCTATCACTTTCCAAGTAACATAACTATTTGCGTTTATTGCAAAGATTATGAGCCCAAAAAACTTTAACCATACTTTACTTTTTATATAAAGTATTCCATAACTTTACAGTCTCGCTTATTGTGATTTAATACCTTTAGTCATTTATTTCCATTGAAGTTAATCTTATATTAGAATACAAATTTATCTTTTGAATGACTTTTAACACTAGATTGATTCGAGAACGGTTTCTGAAAACCCGAGTTTTTAAAACTCGTTGATTCCGGGTCCAATATTTTGGAAACTGTCCGCTTTGGGTTCGGATCCAAAATCAAATATATTAAAAACATCCGGATTTATGTGATATCCGGGGAAAAGCATTTCCCTTTCGCAGGGCACATACATGTGATAAACCAGTAAAAGTCTATTTCAAATATGATATTCCGTGAACCCAACAAAGCCGTTGGTTGAATATTTTAAGTTATTTATATTATTCTTGTTTTTTACAAAACATTGTAGTTACATTTTTTTTTTGAATCGTTCAAACTATGTACATTCTCACAGATTTTGTCACTAACGACCCGGGTTTCGCCTTTCGGCATCTTCAGGCATTCAAGTGCACGGATGAACTTGAACTGACGTTTAGTAAATGAAAGTTTCGTGTTTATATAAGAAATATAAACGTCAGTTCAAGTTCATCCGTGCACTTGAATGCCTGATGATGCCGAAAGGCGAAACCCGGGTCGTTAGTGACAAAATCTGTGAGAATGTACATAGTTTGAACGATTCAAATTTAATATTGAAATTCCACCAAGCACCTTCAGTCGAAATCTTAAATTATATTGTAGTTACAGTTAAAACATGCAACAATGTAATTTAATTTTTACGAAAATTACATGAAAAGGGTTTTATAATACCCGGGATCTGAGTCCGGGTTTGAGGTGATTTCTGGGTGATTATTGATTAAATCCTGGCGTTATCTAGCTATATTACTATATAATTGTAACGATGGCGTGAAGCCGAAAAAGCCATAAACTATATGATATAATTCTTGGAGAACCGAAAACGTTTTGCTATTTTACCTCATTTACAATAAATGTCAATTCAATAGACAATATGAAATATTCCTTAAAGTAAGAATTATTTTTAACTAGATTTTTATCATCAGGTTTGTATTAAAACGTATTTATTCTGGATGATCGAAATTATCTACTCAGTACAATTTTATAAATATAATGTAAAAGAAGCGGAAAAATACGATCTTGCCTGAGGCGGCCAAATGTCTAGCGCCGGCCCTAATTTACTTTTTTTTTATCCATGTCCGCTCCCAATGTGGATCATATGGCCTTCTAATGAAGGTATCTAAGCAGAAGTTTTTCTATGAGAACTGTTTGTTACGCAGTCGCTCAGCCTCTCTTTTTTTTCAAAGGGAGTAGTAGTAGGGATAGAAGGATAAGGCTAGGGTAGGACTACTATTCATAATCTAATAGGATCTACTATACATAATACATATATTGTATTAGGCAATAAACCCACTTCTTTAATTCTTTTTTTAATCAAATCATTAATAATATTAGTTCATATTGGTAAGCGAAACCGATCCAGTTATAAATGATATATTATTTTTAAAATGTGATTAACGCAGATTGTACGCTGGCACTGTTATAAAAAAAAATGTTTTTTACTTTTCATTTGAAACATTTTGTTTGGTAATATCCATTAAATGTGTCCAACAGATGTGTATTAATAACGTGAACAAAGAAGCTGTCCATTTTCATTGATCAGAATTATTGCCAACTTGACCGAGGAAGGCAGGCAGGTATCGTGTCGATCGCACTTGACGCCGATTTACCACTCGCTATTTTGTAGGTCAGTGCGACTGGCTCCTGAATTAAGGTCACGAGACAAACCGTCCGTGATGACGGGCGTCTCTCCATCATGGATATTGATGATCGCTCACAATTTCCCCGGAACACCCTGCGATCGGCGCCAAGAGACCGTTTAAACCATCTATTCCAATAAAAATAATTTAAACAAACAATAAGATTTCGCTGAATTGAATAATATTTCATGAAATTGAAGGCTGGTATTTTATATACTTATTTAATAATTAGATATTAACACTTTCAAAATGTTTTTTGGAAATGGTCCTTCGGTAATTCTTCCCAAAAAAATACTATTTTCTTAAAAAATATATGGATTTACATGTTATTTTGTTGCAAAATATATCAGCTAGGGCTGTGGAGGAAAATCTGCGGCCTCTTGGCTACTCTGTTCGACAGTCAAAAAAAGGTGGAGGGGGGGGGTGTCAACGTTTTCTTTACTGCGGCCTTATGTTGAATCATATAAATGAATGTGGCCTTTAAAAATGAAAAGGTTCCCCACCCCTGAGCTAAGGCATGTACAAAAAGATTCATTAAAAATGAAAATTAAATATTATTGAGAAAAAAAAAATTGAAACTTCGTTTATGTATTATAAGAAAAACAAAAAAATATTAAATTTTAGTCGGTTTTCAGGAAATATGTTTTAGAAAGAAAAAAAAACCAATGATTGATTATACTTTGATCACACATTGTTGATCTTATTTTGGTAACAAAATTTTCTGGAAAATAAAAAAAATACTCTCGCTGTGCCATGAAGAGGGCTATATAGTTTTTAAATTATCAAATAGAAGATTATTTTTTGTTGTATTTATAGTGGTTAATTGTAAAGAAAAACGTCGAAAAGTGACCGCGGACGCATTTAATTTGTATAATTTTTTTAAAGTTTTGGTATTGGAATTTATCATTATTTTATTTCCAACTAGCTGACTCGGCATGCGTTGCAATGCCACTCAAAGAAAGAAAGTTTTGTGTTTTAATTTTGTTTATTGAAGTGCATATTCTCTTTTTCTGTCTATTCGACGTTTGCTACCAATTGTTACGACACACGCGCCACCTATTTTAAGCTAATTGTAATATAACCTTCGCGCAAGTGCAAGCATATGTTGTCAAAATGAACTGTAAGTGCTGAAAATAAGTGCTTTTGGATATATTTTGTTTTTTGCCTGGTGGGTATATGAATAGATCTGCAGGGTTTTCAATGCGTGAACATGCCAGATACAGCTGCCCATGTAAGAAGCATTGATTTTTAAAATTTAGTCCACACACTTGTAGCGATTGTCCAAATGCGAGTCGCACCGGGAACTGCAAACATTTGAATTCTAATGGCCTATTTGTCGGAATTATTGGGATGCTTGGCAACAGTACATCGTATCCTTTAATTTCTCCATTTAAAATTGTAGCTTAGATGATATCGTTCATTACATTTTCACTGAAAGCCTGGTACCGTGCAAAGTCGTGATGGATTTATATTTCGGAGAAGAATGATAGGTACGCCAATTTTCAGTGTTAAAACGTGCGGTAGCATGCATGGAAAATCAAGTGAGTTTAAGAATTCAGTTGGATAATTGACAACTTCGTCGTGATCAATTTATAGTATCGAATAGACTTATATGTTGTTTCTTTGCCTGGTATTTCGTTTTGAATCCTGAAGTTGATGGCATTATCATCTTTGTTTTTGACTGCTAATATTACACATACACTGAGCCACTGATGATTTTTGTAATTCTGTGCGATATTTGGAAAACTTTGTGCATCAATTCGCTTACGGTTCCTGTAATTTTACAAAAGCTTGGTTGTAATGTGTGGATTCATCGATTTCTATTTTTTATTACCAATATCTGACAATTGTTTTTTGAAACGTTCAGCGGATGTATCATATTGTAATTCTACACCCATATTAGCTTTCAAAGTCAATCGACAGTGCACATGTCACCATAAAACTGATGATTTGAGACATGCACTTGATTCATCAGCAGGTGTTGAACGTGGTATAACTGGTAGAGTTTATCGAAAAACACCAGACAATAAAAAAAGGTGCGCCACCAAAGACCTGTTCATTTCCTCTCAAATCTTTTAGTGTACATATAGTGAAGATTTTCCAATGCCTTTTTGTGCGCCATAGTAAATTCGTCCCATTTAATGAGTTGATATGATTAAAGTACTTCATCAATCATGACTTTTTTTTTGATATTGCATGTTGGTGTTCAAAGGCAATTTCTTTGCTGAATGCGCTGTTTGATCACCATCCAAAAGATTTGCTGCAATTGCAGATGAAGCGATTGCCAATGCAATATTGTTTCGTGATCCAACGTTTTGGCTTGTGATTGATTGCATGCATAATTCTGTCATACGCTTTGCGTTGTTCTGGGACCAATTTCGGAAGATTTGTTTGAACAAATTTACCCAATTTGTTTGAACAAATTTACCCAATTTGTCGACATCAAATTGTGTTTGTCGTTCCAAATCACGGTCAAGAGAGTTGTTTGCATGTCATTGTATCAGACGATCGGGCTTGAGCAGTGAGAGCTCGAACGGTTTCCAAACTTGCTCGTCTGTTTCTGAAGCTCGTGATGCCGTTTTATTTCGTGCTTGAAGTTTAAATCAACTAATAGCTAGTTTTTAGGTGGCATAATTGTTTGACAGCGAAAGAAATGCTTTGTGACGACTATTACAAATTCACTTGATAATTGTTTACAATACCCTTTGATTGTTTGACGTAACCATGGCACGTGTCAAACGTAACTAAGGAGTCATAAACAACTTGCTTATTTTGGACTTAAGTTGCTGCGCACTTAGCGCCATCTGTCATTCAACAACATAAATAATTTCGTTCTGTTTGAAATACGATCGACGGAAGTCAAAAATATTGAAAACAAAATCTGGATAAGGACATCCTTCACCTAGCGGGATAAAATATACTTAAAAACCTATTCTACTATCTAACAAATATACATTTAAAAAATCATAAACATCGGTTAAACCTATATAGAGATATAGGTAATTTTTAGAATAATTGAAATGTTTAAGTTTGCTAACAAATATATTTCGTAGAAAAAGAAAAAGATCTCGGGATATATATCGACAGTCCTTCAGTATTTAAATTGTAAATAATATATTTTTTAGAATATTTGAAATGTTTTAAGTTTGCTAACAAATATATTTCGTAGAAGAAGAAGTAGATCTCGGGACATATATCGACAGCCTTGCAGTATTTAAATTGTAAATAATATAATTTTTAGATTAATTAAAAAGTCTACAAATATATTTCGTTGTAAAAGAAATAGACTTCGAGGCATATATCGACTGCCCTGCTGTATTTAAATTGTAAATTATTTAATTTTTGGAATAATGTTTTAGTTTGCTAACAACCATTTTTCGTAGTAGCAGAAATTTCGTAAATTATTGAATTTTTGGAATAATGTAAATAATATAATTTTTAGATTAATCAAAAAGTCTACAAATATATTTCATAGTAGCATAAATCGACCTCGGCGCATATATCGACAGCCCTGCAGTTTTTAAATTGTAAATTATTGAATTTTTAAAATAATGTTAAAGTTTGCTAACAATTATTTTTCGTAGTAGCAGAAATTTCGTAAATTACTTAATTTTTGAAATAATGTTTAAGTTTGCTAACAACCATTTTTCGTAGTAGCAGGAATTTCGTAAATTATTGAATTTTTGGAATAATGTTTAAGTTTGCTAACAATTATTTTTCGTAGTAGAAGATTTTAAAATAAAAGTCTAAATATAGTTCTATAAAATATTTTTACCGTCATTAGAATATTCCTAATGTATGTAAGAAGTTTAAAAAAATTTCAAGGCCGGATGCAAAATAAAACCATACCTTTCAATAATCGAATCAATGACACTGATCAAAATCTGTCAAATCAGCTCCGAGCCCTATAATTTTAGCTTCAAAAATCGAATAAATATATTTGATTATTTAAAAAACGTCGTAGCGATGCAAACTTTCAAATAAAGTTCTCTCAATATTGTTACGATGCTTCAGTTCTATGCCAGGAAATTTGAATTTTGAACATAAAAAGACGTCCATTTCAATTGTTTTAAATTCGAATGACGGATGTCGGGAATATTGAAAAAATAGGATCTGGATAGGGACACCCTTTCCTTTCACTTTCAGCACTTTCCTTTACTATTCAATAAAGTATTTATATCAATGAAGATCGAGTATCTACAACTTGTAATTACAAAAAAATACACTACAGCATCTAAAGCGAGCATGGTTTAAAAAAATAAAAATCGATATGTTCTCCCTTTTCCGTAGAACACATTTACACGGTAAATACGCTCACGCGATACCGAATAAAGGAAACGTGTAAACAAAATACTAAAATTTAAAATTTGTGGTAGATAGGCTTCCTTACATAAAACTCAATTCAGGATATCAAAAATAAAATTCATTATTGCTTATTGAATTTAAAAAATACTTTTTAAAAATCAAAAGTAACAAAAATTATTTACTATCACTATGAGACAAAAGACGAAGCTGTTTACGCACATTTTTCACGATGTCGCTTTCATCTCTTGAGATATTCAAAACCTGTGTAATATTTCTCTCAAAATTTTTAAATGAATGGTCGATTTTTACTCTTTTTTTGCACCGTGCTATTTCTAAATCGTTTTAAAATGGACTTTAGTGTATTTTAATAGCGAGCCGAGTTGGTGTATTCTATTCAAATCAATGAAATAATTATATTTAAAACGATATGCCTAATAATGCGCGGTGTACGTCAGCTTGCGGTCAACTGTCAAAGTATTATCCAATCACCATGGAAACAGCATTCAACGTCATGTTCATGACAGCATTCGATTTGCGACGTTTGAAAATAACGAAATATATGGAGACATTTATTTTATTCATAATTTCTTTCCCATGATATTTTTCCGATGTTTTAATGCTTATTCTGCTATTCTAGGCGGATACGAATTTAATAAAACAAAGATCATTAAAATCCGAGCTTCAATTCTCGAGATATACGTGGTGTAACAAACCCCACTTTGTTTTATATGTATAGATTTCAAAAACCCAAGAATTAAACGATTTACCTGAAATATCACCGTGACTCATTTTTTGTTTTATTGGGATTACGGGATTTGGGATCCCGGGATTAGAAAACCTAATTGTAATAGTGTTATCTTCGTAAAATAAAAATATACAATCCACTAAAGACGTGACAGTACTTGAAATTCGAAGATTAAAATTTTACCATTTTACTAGGCTCACTTCACCTCTAATGGGCCGATATTTGGTCTAGTTTTATGTGTCATAAAGTCAAAATATTAACGTCTTTAATTGATTAAATAATAAAAAATGTATTTATTCTAATATTAGAAACCGTGCTACCAACAATTTGAAAAAAACAACATTTGAATTTTGCCAATTATGAATGCTACAGACTACATTTTCAAGCCCTGTAGGAAATTCAACTATCGACATTTTTTCAATGCGACAGTTGAATGATGATTACATGTATTTTTTTCAATCCATTTCGCCTCCCATTTTGCGGCATATGGCGACTTAATAGAGGTATCTCAACAGAAGATTTTATGAATGAGTGATGATGGAAAGGATAGAGCTAAGATTGAACTTGTGGTTAGCCAATCGTTTTCATAACCGTTTTTTAGAATTGTAAGGGTATTTCTATACATCACAAATAAGCCCCCCAATTGTCTTAGTACTAATCCAGGCATTTCAGGATTCACTATATGAAATAAAAAATCTATTTAATCCGCATTTTTTTTGCGCTATTGTCACTGGCAGTCGTAAATTTTTGTAAGGATGGAGCTAAAAAAAGCTCCCAAGCTTCTGAATAATTGTCAAATGTTTTTTAAATTCCGGGATAAAAAAAAAACAGTCCGGGACTAGATTACCTAATCAAAAACATCTACGCCTTCGAAAATTGAAAAATTGAACTCGTGAGATACGTCACGAAAGCAAACGGCGTTGTCCACAACACGTGAATTTGTTTTAGTATGTATAACCAATTTTTCAAAACCAATAATACTTTTAATTTAATTAATATAGTATAGAGTTACATTCCATTACCATGCGGTGATATCGCGCAAGTCTTTTTCTCGTTTTTTAATTAAATGCAATTATTTATTTATTTATTTGAAGTGCATTTAATTCTAAGTTTATCACTCATGAACTTTGCTTTGAAAGTCATTCGAACAATGGAAATTGCGACAAGAGTATCAAAAAACAAAAAAAGCTTTATATCAATTCATTGATTTTTTTTAATCAATTTAAAGTAAAATATAAGGTGTTGTTTTGCTCATTATTATGCATCAAAGAAAACACTGATATTTTAGCATATATTGTCCCAAGACTTTCTACGAATAAAATCTAACTTCTGTTGAACCAAGTAATTAATCGGCTACTAAGTAATATGAATAATATGTATTATGAAATATTCCCAATTTAATTCATTTGGTTAACGAATAAAAAACATAATTTGTGAATGTTAATGAAACAGTCGACCACCGAGGTTGTCTTTGCTCAACGAATACTGCTCCTTAAAGAGCTTATTTGTAAGCTCGCTTCATTTATTTCTCTCGCTGTAAGTATGTGGAAAGGTCTATATTAGGGCCTGTCGGTTTTCAAAAACCGGTTTTTTTGCCAAATTTGTGACATTCGAAAACCGGTTTGTCAACTTCGTAACCGGTTGTGCCGAATTTTCCATAAACGAGTCAATAAACAAAATGACGGGAAAACAAACGAGTCTATAAGCGAAAAGGTATTTTCGATATCGGAAAAATTTGTTACAAAACGATAAGTGGACGCTTTGTGTTTTCTTAATTCATATTTTCTTAAGAGTAAACACCAAATAGTTTCTTGTTGTGTATTATTTATGTATATAGATAAAAACCATAAAATAATTGAACATTTTCTCGCTATTTCAATTAAATTAACCATTTTTTGTATTACCGGATAAAACCGGTTTTCGAATGTCAATATTATTCGGTTCAAAAGTCGGTTTTTGTATAAACCCTAGTCTATATGTATTGAAAACATATTTCTTCGGCGCCTCGAAGAATGCAATCCACGTCAAGTTTTCTCTGCTTTGATTTTATATATCCCAATCTCAATAATCATTCCACCGCGTTGTATTGTTGTCGACACGTTGTTCATTTGTAAAACGGCCAGGTACTCTTCTCTGGTGGCGCTTCGATTTGTTTTATGACATTGAAGAGTGACAATAATTAAGACAGCCCGGGTCTTTGACACTTTGATTAACGGCTCGATTTTGCTGCGTAGTCGTACATAAGTGGTCACTGCAGCTGAGCGAGCGTCAAAGCTTGGCGGTGACCCCGAAACAAAGCTGCTGATATCGCTTATCTCACACAACTTATCAACTACTCCCCCCTCTCTGTACCAAAAATTGGCATACCACCCCTTCTCCTGATGCAGTCCGATGACGTCTACTTCTCGGCTGGTGTTTATTTTCACAATCATTTTTATGCACATACAGAGGTTCAAACGCAACAAATAATAATAATATTCAGTCTCGCCTCGATATCTCTTTTGACAGATTCTGAAATACTCATCAGTCGTATCTTAATAAATAAAAAACCGGAATAGATAAAAATGTCTATTTTAGTTAATTAAATATAATTTACTTGATAAGCGTTTTACTTCTGATAACAAAAAAAAAATACAAACGTGCGTCAGTAGATAGATATACACAATTCGCATAGCATTGCTAGACATTAGAGTTAGAGTTAGAGTCTCCAATCACAGGATCCCGACCAATTTCGCGATCCCGTAGTCCCGGGATTGTTTTAGTACTAATCCCGGGATTCACCTCAGCACGTAAATATCCATAAAAAAAGCTAAAAAAAATCTCAACAGTGCTGGACTCACTGGTAGACGTAACCTTTTGAGAGAAAGGAGCTAAAAAAAAGGTCTCCGACTTCTGAATAACTGCACGAAGCGCCGGCGCTGATCGCAGATTTTTAGGTTGAGTATACATGGGTATACATAGGTTCTTTTGGAAATCTTATTATTTTCCACTTAGTTAACCCACTTTCTCTAGTGCAGTGGTTCTTAACCAGAGGTGCGAGAAAGCATTCCGAGGGTGCGGGAGATGTTTCTGTTTTGACATATATAAAAAAATGTATTTTAAATGTATCACAAATACGTAAATAAATTTTAAAGGGGGTGTGAGAACACATTTTCAGATTCAAAGGGGTGCGGGTCACTAAACAGGTTAAGATCCACTGCTCTATTGTGTTTTTTTTTTAATGTGACGGAGCTCGCTTCTTATCAAGCATTTTTTCAAATCTATGTCCGTGTTCAGTGTGCCCGGCTTCATAATGGAGGTATTTCAGGACTGCTTGTTACTGAGTTTCTTAACCTATTTTTTCTAAAGAGTGAGGATAGAAGGATAGAACTAGGGCAGGACTAGCGATTGACGAATTGCTATCACTTCAAAAGTTTACAAAGTAAATTAAAAATAAAATGTTGCTACTTTTGATCTGAAACATTAAAAAGGCAATGAAACAAATGGCGTAACGCCATTCCACCGCGTTACATGAGGAAAAAAGTAAGTTCTATAAACTATAAGCAATATTACAATATGCTATTTTACATTTTCTTTTGTTGAGTAGTATTATTTGGCAATCAAAAAATGTATCTCTTGTAACAGTAGGATAGGGTAGTCGCATCTAAGGTCATGACCCATGACCCAAAGCTTAGGTCAAACTATTATCCACTTGAAGAGTGCAAGGTCGCTTATCTCCTTTCAAAGTCAATATACTATAACTGAACACAACGGCAATAAATTAATCTGACACACATAAGAATGCTTTTCAGAAAAATCTAAATATAGAATCATTTGATTATTTACTGTCAGATATGAAATCTCCGTTCTAAGATGATTTGTGTATTGTTTACAATTTCAATGATAAAAAAAGAACCCTTTTAAAATTGACATTGATTTCAAATCACAAACAATTGGCGTAGCCACTTCACTGCAAGAGTATGTAAAGCGTCGAGGTATGGGTTGATAAATAGCCCTAAATTTCAATTTTGTTAATTTACTACATTCAAATTTAAAGCTGGTATATGGATTAATTTACAACGTTTGGCAATATACGATGTAATTTTCAAGTGCACGACATGATATTCCAAATATTCTTCATACATCAAGACGAATTAAATTCATAGTATAACGTTATTGGGCGACCCTGATCATAAGGCGACCCCTATTTTGTAATTAACTTTTTGAAAAAAAAAATCCCTTACAAATATAATATTATCAAAAATAAAATACGTTTTAATTTTTTTTTAAATATATTAAATTATGTTAATCACTATGTTTTTGTCTCGAATATAAGGCGACCCCCTATTTAAATGTCTCTAATTATTTATAAATATTCTTTTTTAGATTATACGATCGAACAAAGTTACAAATATTATAATTTGCCACTATGATATTTTTTCAAAAATCTGTATAGAGTAGAAGCGAATTCAGTAGGGACGTATTTTTAAGAATTAAATAAACATTTTTTTTTTTTTAATATTTGTGTTCAATAAGTAAGTGGTTATGTTATTTACAATACATTTTCTACATATGCAAAACAAAAATGGGGCTAATATTTTGACGAATTGAAAATAGTTTTCCAAGCTTATTTAATAAAAATCGTATCTCACTGAACGTAAGTTTTTTTGTTTTAAATATAATTTATCCATTTAAAAAAATACGGAAATGACTCTGATCGTACCTGACTAGAATGTGCAAAATGCAATTTCGTTGCTTGCATACAGATGCATAAATTATTTAATCTATAGGTAAATGGCATTAACTTTGTTAAATGCATATCTATAAATGTGTTGTATTTTATTCATTTAATTGGTAAATAACCTCAAACTTAGTGTCACAAACCTATGAGATAATTACTAAAATATCATAAAACTTTGGTGCATAAAAATTATGTTATAATAAAGATGCTTAATTAAGTGATTCGGTAATCTTACAGAATGCCCCAAAAGTATGTAGCATACAATCAAACGAAATAAGATTTAATTGTTGACAATGGTTGAGAAAGTTTATTTACAATTATTTATACCGACCATTTTACACCGCCATCGCGATGTTAAGGCTAACTATGATGTGATGTGTCACTCACGTGGGCCAAGATACACCCAAGATACACCCAAGATTTTTTTCAAAACACTGAATATTGTAGAACGATCCTACTATACAAATATAAATAAATAGCATTACACCTAATTGCCAATGCGCCTGCTATTAAAAAAATGAAACTATTTTTTTGAGTCTTTCAAATTAGCTCGAGAAAGGAAAACATCACGAACACACGGCCCTCAACAAGGTCTTAATTGATAAATTCAAATAATCATATTTTAATATTAACCCTGTAGGAATTTGAACCCAGAACCATCTTATTGCTAGCGAAATGTTCTTACGCTAGATAATGCATTTATGGAACTCTCATTTACGATATACTAAAAACATTTAAAGTTTTATCAACGATTGCAATTATTCTTCTAGTGTTTATTTTTTGATACGGAAACATCCGTTTTTTTATTGATTTCTCCCTTTTTACTTCCATTATTACTTTGGAGGATTTTTTAAAAAAAAAATATCCAAATTAATTGTCTCATTTATATTTTTTTCTTTACGTCATTTTCTGTGTCATAAACGTTTAAATAGGACTTAATAATTATTTGTTAGAAAAAATAGTTATTTTCGTAAACATATAACGATTTCCATTGTAATTATTTATACTTGCGGCCATTTCCAAGACGTTTTATAACAAGATTGCTTAATTTACCGAGAATAATTCATTAAATACCCCAATAATTCACTTTAATGGCGACAAGTAATAAATAGCTGAAGAATTCCAACTGTGATTAGTTTTCTTGTCACGAGTGTTTGGGAGTTTCGCTCTCTACAAATTTCAAAAAGAGTAACTCAAATCGATCGCAAGGTGGGTGTGGTACTTAAATTTGTTTAGCTTCGATGAACAAATGAATGTGTTTAAAAATTTAAGAATATTTAATTTGTCTGTTGCATATCGCAGTAGGCAAAGCTCCATGAAAGTCGACCCGTTGTTCATGGGACGAGATGAAAATACGTAAATTTAAAATACAAATTCATAAATATATTGAAGAGTCAATACATAAAACTTCTTGAAGATGTTATTCAGCAGTAAATTCGGGAGAGTGTTGCCCACTAGAGAATCAAAAAACAGTTCAAATCACATCACAGGCTTAAGACTGATTGTATAATCATTTATTACGAGAATTCAAATTTTAAATATTTGAATCATGTTTTTACCATATGAGGGCATAACTTGCAAACCCGGCTCATTCCAAAGTTATTGAAACATGAACAATGAATGCTATTTAGTAGATAAAAATAATTTTATAAATATATAATAATTTTGAAAATAATTTTAGAAATCAGTCTCAATCATGGCTTCAACGTTCCCTCTAATTTTTCTATTGTGTGTGCGGACCATCAACTTCTGTGAGTAGTAAAATTTCAGCAAAATAAAAACTGTGCGCAAATATAAAAATATGGTGAAACAAACTTATTTTTACAATATTTCTATGTGCAGCCTTGTGCGGGGATGGAAAAATGTGTGCGGGAACATTTTGGGAGGTATGCGCGCGCACACGCGCACACCTTGTCGGGAGCATTGGGTTTGACAACGTCCGAAATATCATTTCAAAGTAATGTAAGACCAAAAATAATTTTAAAATGTACATTGTTTTTCAAAATGTAATTCAAGTTTCAATAAGTAATACCCTCATATGTATTATTATTTTATTTTTTTCAATTTAATTGCGTAAAAAATAATGCGCCATATATTTGTAAGTTGAAAGATCATACCAGATAAGCTCGATGAAAATATTTTTTGTTAGTCACTCGAGATCTAATCGAGGAGAATAATCGGCATCAAAAATATCCACGTTTTAGGTCTCAAATTGAAATTGAAAAAAAACCTAAATTTGACATTGATCTTACCGGTAATCAAACGCAGACCCGCAAAATCGGTAGAGCAATCTCTAACTAACTAGATCTCATCGGGTGACAATAATAATATGTATGTCACTAACACCAAATGTACATGCACTGCGTTCTTAAATTTAGAAAGAAATAATGGATATTTATACATTATAATATAATGTATGGATCTGAGAATATAGTTCTTTTCTTAATTTAAGAAAGGGTCGCCAGTAAAATTTGCGAGAGACTTGCAATCTGATCCTCCTCCAGCCCACCCCTGCATCAAACATAGTATTATTTATTATTCGGGTACGAGTTGCGAGATATAGACAATTCCGTATGTGCCGCCATGTAACTTAATGATTTAAGAAAAAGGAAATTAAAGGTGTTGATTTTACGAAACTCTGGAAATTTGAGATTTTTTTATTATAAAATGACACTTCACCATCTACTTTGTATTCAAGTGCTGTATCATCTGCAATTTATTTTACAAAACCTTGACCCGCGCTCATGCAAATTGAAAATTCACATTATCTATTTCTCGAATGCATTAAAATTTAAGAAGCGCCGTGATTTTATTTCAGAATTATCTTAACACATGTGTGTCGATTTATTTTCATGATACTGAATATCAATGAAAAAGTTCATGGGAGTAATTTTAATCAGTTATTTAAAATAATCATCTGGTTGAGTATACTTATACAGTCTTATAGTTCTATATAGCGATCAGAGTCTTTAAAAAAGACAACTTCAAATGATTTATTTCGGTTGCCACATGTCACGAATATAATATATTATATCAGTGGCCATGACTGCATGCTGCATGCGATTTTTGCAACTCCTTTCACGCTTATCATTTTTCCATACGTGAAGCAATACATCGCTAAGTCTTATATCGCTTTTCGAATGTGTCTTAAAACGGTTTCAAATCAACCATATTGTATGGGCGTCGCACATGGTTCGAATAAAGCGTAATCTGGAAGTACAATTTTCGATCAGTTTTTGGATCAGCTGGGGCCGTATGTCGGCAATAACGCGGTGAGAAGAAAGCTGCATGGAAGCCAACTTTCAAGCAGTCTCTGTTTTATCGGCGTAGTCTAGTGACTTTGCATATACCCACAGAATATAATCCAAACGCGTTAAGTTAGGCGATATTGGAGGCCAATTCACAGGTACATTACGCAAAAGTATGCGCTCTTCGAATATTTCATTCAATAAATTGATTTTAACGCGCGCTGTGTATTCTTGAAACTATAGCTCTTCTACATTAATTTCATTAAATTTAGGAACGAAATGTCAGTAATCATGGATTTATAGCGCTCTCCATTGACTGTAACGTACTGGTTGGCATCATTTTGAAGACTAATGATTCCACCAGCCCATAAAGCACACCAACTAATAATTGTTGACGTAACGGCGTCTTAATAATGGCTTGTGAATTTTCTCCACTCCAAATGCAGTATTTTTTATTATTCAAACAAAATAAGCCTCATCGTTGAACAAAATTTTGGCCGTAGCGCACGGTGGGTTTCGACCCACGATTTTACAAATAAATATGCACAAGTCTATACATGGTGAAATGGCATTGGAAACGAAAATCAGCTGACAGTTGTCAGCTGTCAAATTGGCTGACTCTAGAAAAAGTGTTGCTAATTCTAAAAACAAAGCTCTAACAAAACACCCAATAAAAAATGCGTCAGTGGTACTATTGTTATACTGTTCTTTCACAGCCACGCACTATAATTAAACATTGTTTCTATGTTTTACCTATTCAGTGGAACCCGAATCTATCGTTCTCGAATTATTCGTTTTCCCTCATGGATCGTTTATTTTTTATAGTCCCGGCAAAACATCCATAAGAACAATGTTAAATAGTCCTGCATGAATCGTTCCCCGATTTACCGATTTCCTCGATCCATCGTCTAAATATTATGATCCGTCCCAAATTTATCCCGATTGACCGTTTTCGTTGAATATTTCTCATTTCGCTCACAAATAGTGACTTCACTTCACAGCTCGTTTCGCCATTTTTTCTAACTCACAACTAAAATGACTAAATGAATTAAACTAGAAATCTACCTAAGAAATTGAAAACAAATCAAGGCCTCGTCATTGACAACAATTAAATCTTATTTCATTTGATTGTATGCTACATACTTTTGGGGCATTCTGTAAGATTACCGAATCATTTAATTAAGCAGCTTTATTATAACATATTTTTTATGCACCATAAAAATCCAGGAGAAAAACGCGTTGACATAGCAAAAAGAGTTAACTTACAAAATTATGTAGGTTTAAAGAGTCTCTGTCAAAATTTAGGTGCCAAACTGCAAATAAGCTACTTAGTATGTATTTAGTAATTTAAAAAGATATATTTAAATATATATGTATTCTTTAATAAAAAAAGTCCAAATAATTAAATGGGTTGTTTGAGAATTAAACATATATTTTGTTATTATTTGAAGATGTCCCGCATTGTTCGTTTGCTTATTACGGTCCCTTTAAAAACGCAAAATTGGGGTTTTACTGCCTATAAACTTCTCCTCAAAACGAAACTTTAATAATATATCAAAGTATGTATACTGGTACATTATATGTTACATAAATACTTGAATTACGGCGCCTATATCTGCGTCGTTGTTTCTACATCAACAGCTATATTAATATATCGTATATATATATTCATCAAAAGTTGTGATATGTCAAATACAAAAGATACACGCTTTCATCGCATCATGTATATTTTCTTTCCACCTTATATAATCATTAGACACTATTGAATTTATTGGCATTAACAACTTTCACGACGCGAGGCAAACCACATAAACGGTTTTGTTATATTATTCATTGTTAACATAAATATGTATTACTTTTAAGGTGTTCACTGTCAATACTTGGTGGAATGGCATTATAATAAAAATAATAAAACATTTTTAGTACTTTTTCCACATAAAATTTATTAGATCAGGACCGGTTTCGCTCAATTTGGTTGACAGACATTAAGATTTATTTATTATATACACTAATTGTTGGTTTTTACTTTGGTAATGATAATTCATACCTAATTGGTTTTTGTTGTAATCGTATTCATTGCTAAGTGGTCTTCAACTTTTTATTTATAGTTTATTTTCCTTGTATTTTGCTTCAATTCTTTTGCTAGGTTGTAATACCAATTGTTTGTCATACCTTGTTTTTATCACTTAACTTTTGTATAAATATCACTGTTTTATTGTTTTTCTTATCAGTTGACAATGCTCATCATGAGCGAAACCGGTCCTGATCTAATAAATTTTATGTGGAAAAAGTACTAAAAATGTTTTATTATTTTTATTAAATATGTATTGTTTTGTGAATAATAAAATTGTGTCCGACCAGTGACTCACTAGAAACTAGAATAACGGCACCAACCCAATAGGTTTCAGAAGATCAAAAATATTTGACCATAAAACAAGAAATAAATTCATTCGTGCACTATTTTTTCTGTACTATTTTTTTCCAGATCGGATATATTACATACGGAGTAACTCAGCAGCTTTCAATACAATTTACCACTTTTGGCAGTTATGAAATGTTCAAAGCTCCCATACATTTAACGTCAAAAATTGTGAGCTGGAATTCCTCATCCTTTAAATAATTCGCACTAGTCATTTTTGACAGGTCCGCAATAGAGGAGAGGTCGCGACCTCTCCCAGCCGTGACACGAGCCGTGTCTAGCGCACGCGTGCTCCTCACAGTTACTATGCGCGTACCATGTGGCAATAATGTTGTACTGAATCGCCTAACCAATAAATATTATTGACTTCCAGTGTAGGCAGAGCATGAGCCATCTCGGCTGTGGCGTGCTTGAAATTTTTACAGGATCCGGGTCACTGATTAATTATTTCACTGAGAAAAACCCAAGTTACCGAAGTCTGTATCGATAGTCGGATGCTCGGCCCGCTCCTTTTGATATGAGTTTATTTGATTCTTTTTTTGCAACCATTTCCGATCATAATGTAAAGTATGATATATTGACTCATAACTGAATTTATCTCAAGAGAAGCTTTTCCACGACAGCCGTTCAACCATTCGTTATTTAAGATAGTAAAGACAGAATGATTGGACTAGCGGTTAGCTAATGTCTCGCGTAACGAGAGATTGGTTTGGTATGAATCACAAATTTCCGAGCTTTTAAACACAAATTTATAAATCGATATATTCGTGCTGGAACACAAACCCGCGAAGACCACAACAAAATCTAACAACTCTAATGACTAGCATATTTGAGCACGTTACGGATATTTTGTTTTTAACTTGCTAAAGTACTATTTTAAACTTTTTTTAGATCGATAATTTTGTTTTTCAACTGACTAAATCGCACTTAGCTACGCCAGCATTGAAATAAATCGATATTATTTCACCGCGCGTAAACTCCTGTAATAAGACTTTCAAATTTTCCCGCATGTGTCTACTTTTGATGGACGTCCAGATACGTCAAGCAGGAAAGGGCATCTCTTAGTTTTTTTTCCGTAGAATTTAAAAATAACATTAAAAAAGAAAATTTCTCATGAAAGTGACATACTATAAAAATACATTTAAGTACATACAAGATTTTTTTCTGTAACAAACCTTTTTTTTCTGTAACAAAGTATGCAAAATTATTTTACTTGAAGTCATCTTGCGATTTTTTATTATTTCTGCAGTAAAAAGTCTATCTTGCTCAATTCAGTTTTCATATAAAATTGTCCTACATTTATCAGAAACCTTATGTTCTATAAAATTAAAATATAAGTATGTTAACCCTAGATATTGGCTTACCATTCGAATTTGGGTGACTTGTTTTTTATTTAATTCAATATCAATGAGTTTCTACTCAGGAGTATTATACCGAAAGATATTACCCATTAATAGATGCAAGTCACTGCACACAAGCAAAGATGACAATCTCCATTTCCTACTTGCAACGTTACGTAATTCAAACATACATAATATGATGACATCACGATACAACTGTCCTCATACTGTGCATATACGATTTTCTCGTATTAAAATTTATGATCGTAGAGGTCTACGACGTAGACTCTACGCCTTAAGTGTAAATACGACAACATTTCAATGACATACACAGTTAAGACTTCAATACTAATATTATTAAAATACTGTTTTTTTATCTTGAAAATAGTGCGTCAGTTTTATAATAAAAACATGTTTTTTTCCACATTTATATTGGTTCATAACTTAAAACAAAAAAAAACTTCCGAGTGGCATTTCTTTAATATTTCTAATGATTTGAGAGTGACATGCTTTGTAGCTTAGATCGATAGATATATAACTAGAAACCAGGGCTGTGGAGTCGTTTAAAAAAAAGACGACTCCGACTCCGAGGAGTTAAAAAAAAAACATTTTAACTTACATATATGTATTCCATCAGATCATCTTTAGTCAGCCAAGCATGAAATGTCAACATTTGGCTTATTTTGTTTGAATACACATCATTAAAAATATTTTTCAAAAAAAAATCGAGCCGTTCATTTTTCAAGACTCCGACTCCAGCTCCGACTCCACAGCCCTGCTAGAAACGATTATTTAATTCGTTAGCGACTTTTCAGAGATTTTCTTTTGCTCTTGTTTTTCTTGATAATTATTTTGATTGTATTCTGTTAGCTTTTACATCGTCATCAACAACGATTTTCGCAGTCATTTAAATGTGTGTCATCATTTTTTTAAATTCGTTTCCGCTACCATTTCAGAACATATGGTCTTCTAATAGAGGTATCTTAACAGAAGTGTTTCTACAAGAACTGCATGTTTTTCAAATACTCAACCTCTCTTTTTTCGAAGATAGTAGCGATAAAATAATAAATAAGGGCAGGACTAGTGCTTAACTAATCGTTCTCGCTGTGCTTCGTAAGTTTTAGGATTGTGAGGCTGGGTAGTATTTAATTAAAATATATCACAAACGCCCATGTCTTTTGAACAAAAATCGATTAAATAAATGATGTCGGTACTGGAATTTAAGCCCGTGATATATACCACAAAATCCAGCAGCTTTGACCAATGCACCACAGACCGAAGTGTGTAATCATACATAAACAATATTCAAATTACGTTTTATAAAACATATTTATTTTAACAACCGTAATTCAATGGCTTTCACATGCGTTGTTTATGCATGTTTCTTACTCTGGCAACTAATAAATTAAAAATAATTAATTGAATACGTTTAAGATTTAGTTTTTTTTTATAAAAAATTGACAAATTTAATGCATTAAATAACATTTGAATTAAAAAACATAATTATGGAAATTCCATACCTATTTGATACAAAATATTCTTATGAGTGTGTCAACTTTGAATGATTTTACGCAACTGTGGAACTGACCAGAAGAAAATAGTTACAATTTACGCTCAGAATGCATAATCATGTATTGAGAGAATAAGTCAAACATTTACAAATATGTTAATAGATCGTTCGTTATAGAACAATTTTGTTTAAAAAAAAAAACATATCGAAGCCGTTAACCCTACGATGTATACCGTCGTAAACAGCAAAATAATGTATTGCATTCAAATGTTTTGTTATCATAGTGAAACGAAAATTGTTTAAAAATCAATTATTGGTGTGGCACGTAATACTTTTAATGTTTTATCACACCAAGGGTGACCTCTATTAGTCGTTTTGAGATTTATTTGTTTACTTTCTACACGTCAGGCTCGATCGATAAATTCATAATTTATCAAATTACTTATAAATTCCATACGGGCGCATTTAACACTTCTCATTCATATTGGTAATAGTAATAATATTCATTTTATAAAAGGCTATATGAGAAAAACTGCCACTATCCATACCTTATCGTTTTTGAGATAATGATTGATTAATGATCCTTGCATTACTCTTTACCCCCTACAAACTTCAAACCAATGCGAATTTGTCTCAAAATCGACATCTAAAATGGTGATTAAACGCATAACCGCCTCTCTTATGCATTAGTGAAGTTCAAAAGCGCGACAATCTAAATCCACCAATCACGATACAGTAAACACACACTCATCGCAAATTTAATAAAGCCGCTGGTTTCTTTTTAGCTGTCATTTGTTAACACTTTAAGCGCCGGGTACTGGATCGATTTTTAAAAGAATACTTTTGTTTAATATACATATATATGCACCAAAGAGTTTGCCGAATCTAAGAGTGATTGTCGGGTCCTATGGCGCAGTGGTGTGGTTGTGGGCTTCCTTGCTGGACTTTACGGGTACGAGTCCCAGTACGTACAGCATTTTTTGGTCGACAACCATGTGTTTGTGATGTCTGAAAAATCCCTCCCACTCTTTCCAACCCTGTAAAAATTAGGTGTAGCGAGAGCGATTAGCTAATTACTAGCTTTGTCCTAGCTTTATTCTTCTATCTATGCTACTCTCTAAGAATAAGACAGATTGAGCAACTGAGTAACAAACAGTTCCCGTAGAAAAAATCTGTTGAGATACCTGCATTGGGAGGCCATATGCTCCACATTGGGAGCGGACATGGATTTTTTTAAAAAAAAGATTATGAATTGTGAATTGTGAATTATGAATTGTCATCACCAAAACAACAAAAAGATGATTGGAGATAAAGAGGTGTAATGAAATTGGACCGCATAATATTCGAAAATTTCATAATACCTTTTATGCGAAACGTGAAAAATCATATCAAGATTCATTCATTTTGAAATATTTGAAAGTTAAATTGCACGACAACACTTTCCAAAATAAAATATCGAGGCGATGCAGCAAACGCATACTAGATTATACGCGAGGAAGTTCACACGACCGTTTGTAGAACGGCAAGTTTTCCAAAATTATTCTATGCATCAGTGGCGGATTAAGCACATGAAAGGTCCCAGGTGCATTCAAATTTGGAGGCCTTATTTTTCGGATAACATTAGAACATCAGAAAATTCAATTTTAAATCTGAACAAAAGTCTATGGAATAATGGGAGGCCCCAAGCGCGCGCTTCATTCGCTCATAAGATAATCCACCACTGCTGGGCTTTGGAGTTCATAGACTGCGATCCATTGCGAAAACTTTCCTGATTTCTAGCAAAATTTTCCAAGATAAACATGGCGGAGACAGAGTGTCTAAGAATAAATGTTCAAACTTAATAAGTTCAAAAAATTGACGTATTTTTGCGTTTTGTTAGCTTGTAAAATTGTAATATTCTTTTTTTTTATTATTTTGGTTTGCGAAATATATTTTTTAACTGATTATTTTATTTTCCTTTATGAAAAATAGAAAATAATAAATATTTGAATCATATCTCGAAATGGTTAAATCGATAAATCACGTATGGTGAAGTGTAAATCCGCCACTTTCACAAATTGAGCTGCAAAACCTCCTCTATCGAAAAAATAACTGTCTTTTTTGAAGTAACGGAATTAAAATTGCTTGATATATAATAACCAAACTAAAGACAAATCTAATAGGATGTGAATACAATTTAAAATCGGTCAAAAATATGTAAAGAGAACATTTAAAACGTTTTTTTCGATTACTGAACAATTTGCATTTGTGCGTGGAGGCGGTTATGGTTTTATAGCCCTCATATATAATGTTGCTGTAATAAATAATACCGCCGAACGTAAGAAAATTTTATAGATTGATTTAAAAATCACTTATTCATAGAAATTAATCAGAAAGTGTTTTTATAGAATCTGTGGGTTGCCATTGGCGGAGTTTTTACTAATGACTGCCGTGTTGTAATTCTAACTCATGTGGCCGCCATAAAAATGTGATGTCATTAAAAATAACATTTTTTTTGTACTGATTCCGCAATTTTATCTAAGGTTCAACTTTTGACTAATGAAATTGCTGGCAATGAGCGAAACCGGCCCTGAGCATTTTTTAAAATGTTTTTAAAAAATATTATTTTTCCATTAAGAATTGGCAGTTAAGTGATTAAGTAAACACCATACAAGTGATTTTATTATGTGATATTTATTGAATAATCTGTGGTATATGTTAAAATTAGTTACACATGGTAAAAACTAATGAACCTTTTTTTCAAGAAAAAGACTGCCGTTAACATTTAAGATTTAAAATTAAATATCTGTTTCAATAACATCACATTGAATCATTGACTTTATGACAGTTCTTAGTGGAAATACATATTAAACAAATGTACAATCAGTACCATCGCGAGGTTATTTGGCGCCCTAGGCAATGGTTATTGGCGCGCCCCCTTTTTAACAAACTGTGGAATATTTTTTTTATATGCATGTCCACTCTTAATGTGAATCATATGCCCTCCTAATGGAGGTATCTCAAAAGAAGTTTTTTACGAGAACTGTTTGTTAGTCAGTCGCTCAACTTGCCTTTATCGAAGTATACAGAATACGATACATAATTATATCGAACAGATACAATTATAAACTATTATTTTTTATTAGAATATAAAAAATAATTTGATTTCTCAATTTATGCGCCCCTTAATGATTTGCGCCCTAGGCGATTGCCTATTTCGCCTGTATGGTAGCGCCGGCCCTGTGTACAATAAAGCATTATGTAATGATGATCGGATTCGAGAGAGAGAATTTTAATTTATTTTTACAAATTATCAATATATTATATCAATTGGCTTGGGAATCAATTGGCCGTTTCATAAAGAAATCAAAGAATGATTGTACAATTTATATATTTATTGTATCATCTTATATATATTTATATTGTAATATAATGTATTCTTTATTTATTTTTATAATCATTTGCTAGTGATTCTTTTATAAATTATAATATTGATGTTGTACAACTTATTCAAAAGTTGAATTTTTCATTTTGTGAGTTGGATGGTTTCTTTATTGCAGGGTTCAATTGAGAATACCATACATTGATATTTCAGTAACTTCATGAATTTGTGTCCAAAGGCAAGAATTTATGTGATGTTTTTAATGCTTTCCACAGTACTTGGATCTGATATGTAAAGCCGAGCATAATGGGAGCGATTATATTATATATTATTTACTATTGTAAACAACAACCCTATATCCTTTTTTCTCTATGAAGATGAGTTGATTGACTCAAAACCAATTCTATTTTAACGCCGTTCCATAAAATGTTCATTTGCTCCAAATGTACAAATGGTATTTATTCAATTTAATATTTGTCAATATACTTACTTTAAAAACAATGTTATTGATCGAAAAATATTGATAATTATGTTAAATTTACTGTTTCTAATTTTTATTCATTATAACTTGTTTGATAAGTTGATATTTTCATCACACATAAATAATATTTTAACTAATAAACTTAACTAGCTAAATTTACTTATGATAATAACAGCATACTGTATTGAATTTAGTTACGAACTTTATTGAATTCTGTATATGAATGCCTATTACTCAAAGCCCGGAAAACTTCTGTGTACTCTCACACCGCAATGTAAATGTACTCTACCCGTACACTCAAAATTAACTCCCTGACGACCCTATATTCGTCGTTAATAAATTAGCGAGCATTGTCCCTTGAGTTACGGCCTTGGAAAGTTAAAACGTTCCCACGGCACGGTACAATAAATAATGAGCGATGGTGATGATAATAATAAATGCATCCAGCGGTCGATTGTCGACGGGGTCAACTCGCCCGGGACACCCCAAGGACCTCAGAGCTCAGGGGGAACGCCCTCTGTACTGGGGTAAACAGCGTATGGCTTGCGAATTGTTCCAAAATAAATATGATTTATTTAAAGTATTGATTTTCAATGACCTATGCGGAGCTTGGTATCAAAACTCATACGAAATATCCACAAAATTCTGAATGAATCACTTCACATATCAAAAAATATATAAGTATAAAAATTCACTTAAACTACTGTTAAAACCACTATCGGTAATATAAAATTAAATTTTATAACTTTGTCATTATATGACACGTGATTCGCCTTTTTAAGAAGCATCGAGCAAGAAGGCTTTGCTTCTCAAAGAGGCGAAATACGTGTCACATTTTTTAATACAACAAGTGGCACAACAAAGTTATCAAATTTAATTATATATTAAAAATAAACTTCCACAAATTTACCGCCGAATCCGTCGCAGATATCACTATCGGTGTCTAAGCTCGCATTTTCAAATGAATAGTATGATATGGTAAGAAAGACCCAATCATCGATCAGTATTTTTCGGGAGCCGGTAAATTGCTCGAATTACAAATTATTCGAATTGCTTGGTTATTTAAACGATTTTTCAAGACTTTTTCTACGAATTTCATTTTTATCTTGTGCGACACTTGTTTAGAGATTGAAATATAAAAATAATTTTCGTAAGTATTTATTTTAACCGTGTCCGCTCCAAATGCGGAACATATGATCTTCTAATGGAGTTTATCTCAACAGAAGTGTTTCTACGAGAACTGCTTATTAATTAGTAACTCAAACTGTTTCTATATATTTCCATAAAACATAGAAGACTAGGGCTAAGACAGAACAAACGGACAGAACAAACGGAGACAAATTGATTATCTTGTTATTCGAGCAATTTTCCGGGAACCGAATTTTTCATGGTGTTATAGTATATTTCGTATCTTAAGAAAGTGCAACTTTTCACTTGGGATAAACAAACATGATTATTTCTAACTTTTTTTATAATAATCAAATATTTTTCTCTTGTGGTTTTTTGGGATTTTCTCGAAAGTTGATTTTTGGAGAATGTGAGTTATGATACTAGGCTCCTCATATAATATTTCTCAGACACTGATCAAATATGTACACACAAAAAAGTTGACGACGAAGAAAACACCATGAATTGAGAATTTTCACTAGCCATTTTCTTGACAAATAATAAACTATGAAACTTAACAAAATGTTAACTGAATACCATTTACATTATGTATTAGTACAGCCTAATAAATAAACAAGAATACTCTTTATTCAATTATAAGTAAATACCACCTTTTGATTAATTCACGTACGTTCCCAATGTAAAGTATGTGGTCTTCTAATGGAGATATTTCAACAGAAGTTTTACTATAACATCTGCTAGTTACTCAGTTGCTCAGCCTATATTTTTGTTAAGAGAGTAGAGATGTAAATGATAGGGTTACGACAGGACTAGTGGATATCTAATCGCTCTCGCTACCCTTCGTTATTTAAGGATTGGAAGAGTGGATATTTTAGATATCACAAAACATTCTAACAGAAAACAAAACCCTTGAAATCTTTCCCGGAAGCCAACGACTTTGACCACTGACTCAATAGCTAAAAATAGATTGAACGCAAATAGAAATTGATTAATGTCCAAAGTGAAATATAAAAATTATATTGAATGTTAGCTATTTTTACTACGCTGATAATTACGAAATTACTGAAACCTCTTAGAATCGTCCTAAGATAAATGAGACAAAACTCACGTTTTCCATGTATAATTTGTAAAAGAATAATCATTTCGGAGATACTTTCCCTTCGGCCAGCTCTCTCCATACTTAAATTCATCCGACTAAATACATTGGAAACTTCTTTTTCAATTGTGAGAGAGTTTGCCATTCCTTTTTGCTTTCCTCGTTCCTGGCGGTCATTCTTTTCCACGGGCCCATTGACCGAGAGACTAATCAACCGTTTGTCATTGCACCAGTCAGATACAACATGGTCACAGGATCCTCAAAAACTTACTTATACTCATATTGCACAATAGCATTCACATCCTGTTTTTAAATGGTAAGTTTGCCAAGTTCGTATTTAAAAAAATTGCAACATGATTACTTTTCTGACTAGTGGCATAATTAGGAGGGCATATCGTGCATAGCAATCTCATAAGCATACAGCTTAATTTTCAGCTATTGAATTAAATATCACACCACAGTCGTGGGCTATTACTTCACTAGAAACATTGCATTTGGTATAATTGAGAATTGAAAGTGTCTTTTCAAAAACTGACTATTTCCGAAATTGACGAAAATATTACGTATGCATTATTGTAATTATTTGTGTCAGGCATCGATTGATTTATACATTGTTCACCAAAGCATGTGATGTTGCTGTTTAAAGGAGATTTAGTTTAAAAGAGAAAAAGAAAAAGAAAAACCATTTCATGGAAATAAAAATAAAAAAATCGTTTTTATTAAATAAATATAAATCAATGGTTTTTATGTGTGCACCTAGATTAAGAACACATAAACATATAGATTCCCTATTTATAATGGATTGATTAATATTCAGTGCCTGTAATAGGAAATCGAGTTTCCTGAAAAAATGCAAAAAGTCAGTTTTGGAAAAGAGTTCTGCAATATACTGTAGCATAATATTATAGTAGACACAACAATGTCATTTGTTTTTGAAAGATGTTCTCAAACTTTACAAAATATAACACATTCCGTAGAATTTACACATATTTAATTATGTTGTTAGAATGATATTATACTTAAATTAAAATGTAAGTTTGACAGTCAGACAAATAAATTGAAAATAAATGTCAACTCCAGGAAATTAATGTATTTTTTTGTATGTATTAAATGTATCATTTACATGAAAAACGGAAAAAAAATTGACCGATTCTTAGAAATGCATTTATTTTTAATTGATACACAATAATTTTCAGAAAATAAATTTAAAAATTAATAGCATCATCAATATTACATATTTTCAAATATAACGGGTTTGACCGTAAAAATAATATTTAATGAATTTGATACCGAATATTTGCAAACGCAACAATACATAAAATCGCTCAATATTAATTTTTGTAAATGTTTTAAAATATGTATACAAATTTTGGAAATATCGGATCCTATGGCGCAGCGGTTAGCGTTGCTGGCTTCTGTGCCGGATTTTACGGGCATGATTTATCGATTTCTGTTCGAAGGCATGGGTGTTTGTGATGTCTAAAAATTCCTTCTCACTAGTTCTATCCTAGCTTTATCCTTATACCCCTTACTACTCTCATTGGAAAGACAGGTTGAGCGACTGAGTAACAAACCATTTTTCGTAGAAAAACCTCTGTTAAGATTCCTCCATGAGGAGGCCATATGCTCCACATTGAGAGCGGACATGGATTAAAAAAATACAAATCTCATTTGAAAATATTTATCCTCGCAATGAAGGAAGCTAAAAAGTGTGGACACAGTTCATATTTTATTCTGGAAGTATTCAGAGATCAGCAACAAGCAGACGAAAGGAATAATTTCAAGTCAGATCACTAGGAGTCTTGGAAAGGTGAAAAAAGGTGGCTTTGAACATACCTGAATGGAAGAAAATACCTTAAGTACATTAGTAATAGCGTTAAAAAAATGAGACAAAGAATACCCGTGCATTGTATTCAAAGGGAATACGATATTCTTTGTAGTAACCTAGTGTGAATCCACTTGTAAGCGTTTATTCCGCCTGTACCGCAATGTCGCCCAGTTGCAAACGTCATCATCTCGAGTAATGAATATAATCTGTTATTGTTTCGATTGATTGACCGCGTCCCGCAGGAGCTGCCCGCAGAGGAAATGCGTTTGCCTGATGAGTTATGGCAACCTTACGACTGAACAACGCTGTATTAATCTGTTCATTCGTGTTTCAGGATCTGTCATGTCAGGTTTTCCCTACTGCAGATGACGGTGTGAAAGTGATTGTATTGTGTACAAAAACAAACGAATCAAAAATAATTCTACAGTGAGTTTTCAATAACGGAAGACATTGAAACATATTTTGTTTTTTTTTCTCATAAATTTCAAAAAAAATCTTCTTGTCAGGATATATATTTGTTCATTTATGAGTGAATACAATGTGTGATTTAATATAATTAAAAACCGTGATTTAATTTACAAATAACGAAAATATAAAGTAGCATAATAATTAATTGTTCTTTACTGTCATTCAACATTTTTTTAGTAGTTTAACATACATTTAATGAATGGTGTTTAAATTAAGCATGTCAATAATTTAATCTTGATTAACTTAAAACAGTATATTTACATTCATATCCTGCTGCACGCAAGAGCTGTTAGTATGGCTGTAAAAATAGTGTTACTTTTCAGTTATATTTCAGTATATGTCAATTAGAAGTGGCAGTCACTCACACATAGTCAAATTACCAGGTATTCAAACATTATATTTTTATGATTGTATTTATTTAAATCATATTCTTGTTCTGTATATTTGTGTAAAAATAATCAAAAAAGGTTGAACTGCCTACCCTGCTCTACCCTGCTCCTACCTTCTCGAAAATTTTTTTTGGGCTCGCGTAAAATGTCCACAAATTGCTATTGTTCTTAATATTGACTCATATTTCATCGCCAAATCGCCGGATCATTCCCGTCCTACCCGACAAACATAACAAAGATTATAAATATCAATTTAAAAAAAATATTGAAAAATTCGAAATAAGTCGAGTGTTTTTTTTTTGTTGGTATTTTCATATTAATATAAATATATAAATAAACAATCAATAAAATATATTTGTTATAATATCATAGATAAACTTGTGTTAGTGCATATTAAAATAATAATTGGAGCTAAAATCAGCGGCGATAAATCGCTGCGTCGGCTTTCTCGTTAGAGCAGCGTTTTTTCGCTGTTCCGTGACCAAATGGTTAATATTCAAACATCAAACGATTGTTAGTGTCGTTAAAATTTCCATTTTTACTGTTGAATCTAATTTTGTTTACAGTCCAGCGGCACAGGCGTATAGAAAACGATATGGTTTGTACAATTTCTTTGGATTAAGTAATGGAACGAATTAATTTATTACCATTTTTAATTCATACATTAAAAACTTCATGCAGAATAAATGGCCTCTTGGTTGGGATGGTAACAGTACAATTAAAATCGGATAATTCTTAAATGTACTCAAAATCTTAGTGCCACAATGTAAATAGTTTATTTGACTTATTCATTCGTAGATTTACTTACACTTGTCACAATAGCTAAATACGTGAAATAAACTGCTTATATTCTGACATACCCAACCGATCCCTGGCGTCCACGTCGCGAGGCTGGTAATGTTTTTTATGTGTATTTTTATTTATAAAATAACATATAAAAAGCAGCTAACAAGGGAATTTATTGTATTTATTTAAAAAAAAATAAAGACATGTTATTTATTAAGACGTCAGTTCTTAATCTGTCACAATTCCTGACAGATTAATAATAAATATAAACAAAACACTTTAATAACTTAATTTCATCTTATTATTCATGAGTATTTTTCATTGTGATAAATAATTGATTAAACTGTACAATATGATATGTTTTTTTACAGTTTTTATCTTGTGGATGACTTTTCTCATGTCCAAAACGATTTCTTCATTATCATCATCATCCATTTGCTATTTGGGCTGTCTATAAATGTATATGTGGACTGTTTATAAATACTGTCTGCAACGATACAACCCCTCCCCCCTATTTCCGTGTCGCTGTATATCTTCATATTGTTTTATACTCCATTCCTTATATGACATTATAGATGGCCCAAACTATATATTTATGTATATTTATAAACATTCATTAATTTTAGTTATACTATTTAAACTTTATCCTTTCCCATAAGTTTGTTTATTTGATCAATTTCTGATAATTTGGACAAAAAAACAATCAAATGAATCGATCCTTATTTATTATATTAAACATATGTAATAAAACAAATAATCTTGAAAGTAAGAAATTAATTTCAAGAATATGTGTTTTTAATATTGAAGTATTGGATTGAATATTTATAATATATTATACCAGTTCGAGCAGATAAGTATAAATAATATGTATATTGTTATTGATAATTCCGTTTATCCTTATTTTTTCAATCTAAAGTAGAAAAACACAAAATAAAGAGTAGTACTTATATAATACGACGATTTTTGTTTTCTATTATATCAAAACATGATACAGAATTATATTTTGTTAGTTAATTTATGACTCTTTGTTTTGCAATTCTTTTCAAAAATTAATATGCAAACCCTGATTTTTTTTCGTTTTTACTCCTTAAAACAGAGCGAATGGTGAGACATAAAGGGCACAAAATTATGTACTACAAATTTACGGATAAAACCATGCAGAAAAAAGTGACTGATGCTCACCTTCACTTCAAGATCGTGATGCCTGAAGACGCCAAAGATGAGGATGCTGATCCTGATAGAAGTCTTACCGTCAATGTTCAGGTAGGGGTATAATCTTCTTAATGTTTTTTTTTTATTTAAAAATATATTTGAAAATATTTATATTATTTTAGTAGTTAACCTACTAAAAAGTAAAAAGCCTACCTCTATAATAATGTTCAGTGCTTATTCTTTTTTTTTTTTTTTATTCGATAAACTTTTTCTATTCTTTTCTGCATCACCTCAATGATACAGTTAAGATACATTTTATTTAGGTACAATTTGAAAGGCAACGTATTGCTTATTCTACTTAAAATAATTGAACGTAAAGAATAAGTGCTGCTGTGCTTGAGAACTATAAAAAAAACAAAATGTGGATGTTTTCAACGCAAGCCACACCGGCGTTCACTACATAATATTAAATTAATTAAAAAATATTTATATATGAAGATGATGAAACAAATATGGTCGTTGTGTCAAACCTGCTTGCTAATAAAAATGAGTTTAATTTTTTAGACGTAAAACAATATTTTCCATTCATTACCCAGTCACAAATGACTAACTACGTTTTTACACTCTGCCGTAATGTTTTAATTTATGGAGTGACGAGATTTGAATTCTGAAGTTCATGTATTGCAAATTGCAACTTCTTAAAAATATTGAGAGTGAAAATAAAACTTAAGAAAGAAATTGACTAGTGCAAATATAAAAAATTGTCTGGAAAATACAAAAAAAAAACATAATATATCAATGTGGAACGCAATGCGAAGGCAGTGCCGGCGCTACGCCTGTTACGGTAAATCTGAAGAGATGGCCAAGCGTGTAATCCCTATGAGAATTTTTAATTATTTTATTTCTCATTTTGCACACATTGTGTGTCAAAACAAATTTTGAGAAATTTGCTCTCGGGATATCCCTGTTAAAAAAATAATAACGTTGTTAGTCTACCTGGGTAGGGTATCCAATCCCGGACTTTTTTGTGATCCCGGGATTGACAAATTTTAGCATTTTTAATAAATTATCTAATTGTTTAAAAAAAAAACCAATTTGGAGTGTAAAAACTGTATACACCAGCAAAATTTCATAAATTATTTATTTTGTTTGAAATTTATTTTACGTATAATTAAAAAATCCGCAGGTAAGTAGAGCAGCCCACCCAGGATTAGGCGGCAACCCTTCGGTAATCGCCACATATGGGATGGTTCTTTCTCGATCAGCGATGGTCAAAGGAACGATGGTCAAAATCAATGTCACTGCAGCCATTGCGGAATGGTTCATTCTTCCTCGAGATTCTCTCGGACTCATTATCAAAGCTCATGACTCCGAGAAGAGAAGAATACCGATTCCAGATGTGAAAGCGGAATCCATTAGTAAGGTATGTATTTTGGTGATTTCACTTTTAGCACAACTCACCAACGGTATGCATTAAACTCGGGCATTTTTAAATAAATTTCATTTTGCACCGTATGATTTTACTTGATAGTGGCCGTAGAATATCGTAGCCAATTTAATGCGGCATTTCAATGCAAAAAGTTCCATACCTCTGAGCTAGAATAATCGCAAAAAAGTGACCAAAAATGAAACGGAATAGTGTTAATTCCAAAAATATACACTTTTTGGCGGTAAAATTGAGGAAATTGAGGAAATTGAGGAAATAAATTATCGTCATTATCGTTGTCCATATCAGTGCTTCCCAACCTGTGGGCCGCGGCCCCTCAGGGGGCCGTAGGATTTCTTGCGGGGCCGCGAAATTCAGTAGAAAGTACAAAAATCTATATATTTAAGTCTATCAAATCGGTGTTTCCCATATTGGGGGCCGCGGAATTTCTAAAGGGGGCCGCCGGATTGGATTGGAAATTGGATTCAGGGTGAAAAGTATAGCAAATCGAGGATTTCGAATTCGTCGGTGAGCTAAAAAACGAGTTACGGAGACAATTGATTTTTTTAGATTTAGGGGGCCGTGGAACGAAAAGGGTTGGGAAGCACTGGTCCATATCACGACTACGAAGAAATATTTCTCGATGATGTTTGACAATTCTTGTGAAACTAAATACATAGCTATAAGATCATTGTAACTCTATTATTGTCTATATAGTAAGTTTTTTTTTGTCATCGTCACTTCCAATAAAGAATACTAAAAATTAACTTTAAAAAAAAAACAAATGAAACTACCAAAATTATTTATTCGCTTGTCACTCTTAATATCTTGAAATCTTGAATAATAATTGTTCATGACGCATGATAGTATCCATATGATCGTATCCTCGTGTCTGGCTGATTTAATATGTGTATGTGTTTTTTTCCAGTGCCCATACCTTGAGTTGCACGTGGAGGACAACGAAAAAATCCGTAGCAAAAGAACAATCGGCTTAACCTGCACGGAAGAGTCCGAAGAGACTCGCTGCTGCAGATATCCCCTGACGGTCAACTTTGAAGAGTTCGGGTGGGACTGGATCATCGCTCCAAAGAAGTACGAAGCCAACTTCTGCATGGGCGAGTGCCCTTACGCTTTCATGCAAAAATATCCGACCACTCACGTCGTGCATTTGGCTGCCCCTGCGGGATACGGCGGCCCGTGTTGCAGTCCACGAAAAATGAGTCCCATATCATTGCTTCATTTCGACCACGAGTTTAACATAATCCTCGGGACGTTACAGGCAATGGTGGTAGAACAGTGTGGATGTAATTGATCGTGGGGCTCATATATTTGGGTACATAAATAAATATCGTCTTTCATAAAACGAAGACGCGAAGTGTTAGCGGATTATTATGAAACGAAATATTCATAAATATTTTTTTTAATAAAGAAAACATTGAAAATCTTAGCCGAAGTTGCATAAAAAAAGATAATTGGCGATATATTTTATTTAATTCATTTATAGCAAAAGATATTTAAAAAAATCTTTCAATATTTGTCTCTGTTTCAACATTTTAAAAAATCAAGCCGTTTTTTCAGAATTTTTAATGCCCTCGAAATCATCGGGAAGTATTGAAATTATTTATGTTAATATACCAAAGTTGTGCATAACTTTCATAATTGAATTAAAATAAATATAGATCTTTACCAATTTGCTAATCATTTTGTAATTAAAAAAATAATAATTGAATGTTTCATATTTATAATAAAATGTAGCAAGTACACTTTTGAAGTAAATGTGGAATTTGTGATTCTTAGCTATCTGGATTAATTTTTTCAGTGATCGGGAATGAAAATTGGTAGGATTGGTTGATAGGATATATCGTAATAAATATAACGATATTTTTATCTTATCGACTTATCGAGTACACGTACGTCCGTAAACCGTTACCGTGGTACGGTTTAAGGAAAAATTAACGTGTGCAAAGAGAGGGGCTTATTCTAAATACACTGTAAACAATATTAAAAGACGTATCAAAACAGTGTTATTAAATGTTTAAACATAATTTTGAACACCAGTGAAATAACATTTCGTGTATTTCCATTTGCCGGACTTTGCGATGTGGCAAATAAACGAGAAAATGATAAGTGCCCGAGCAATCTGATACCAATGAAAAATTCGTATACTTGAATTGGATTACAGTGAACTGGAGAAGGTCAATTGTAAAAATGTGAAGTGAACAATAAATAATAGAGGTGAAACTTATATATTGTATTTCAAGCGCGTGATAATTAATGAAATGGAGACTTATAAAATAATTATAAGTTATTAATGTAATAAAATTCATATTTAATAAGGACCGACTCAAAATGTTTAATTTAATTTTAATCGAGTAAATTTTAAATGATGGATGCCGTGTAAATAATTACTTTATTATTTTAATTAACCTTTTAGTTAACAGCATTATTATTTAATATATTTGTCTGTTTGATAAGGCAAATATTAATTTACATCTTGAAATGCAAAACATAATATCAACTTTGATACTAGAAGATAAAGTAAATCATCCAGGAACTGATAAACCAGATCTTTCGAAGAAATATTATGATTTTGTTAAAAGGTTACCTTAAGATTTTCTCGAAATAAAAAAAAACGAAATAATTTAACTATTTTGCTATCAACAAATGATAATCACGATAAATTTATACTTTTTCCTTTTTAGGTCGGTCCTTAGATGATTTTTTCAAGCCGATAAATAAGTTACGGCATATAACAGAGAATTAATAGATGCTATTTTTTTTAAATAGATTTTCTTTTGAAGTTATTTTGTCTCAATTTATTCCAATATCTTGTAGCCTTTTAATTTTGAAACTGTCCAACAACTTTAGCAAATTTATTATAATGTTATGTTTCCAATACAAATATACTCAATATACTACCAATTTTTCAAATCGAAAAATTGAGGAAGAAGCTGTTTTCGATGGACCCATAATTTATTTCAAATAAATTTATCAGAGAACGGTGTTTGCATTTTGCACCGATAAACTAATCTCTATAATATATGAGAATACCAAATCTGTACCTTATAATCTAGTTTTCATAGAAAAGCAAATAGATTTTGGAAAACTTTGTCACCAAAATCAGTTATGTCCCATGTCCAACAAATTTTTGTTTGCAGTTAAAGCATAGTTAGCTTTGAATTACATGTTTTTTACAGTTTCAAAATTGAAGGTTTAACAATAGATACAATTTTTTCATTTTTAACATTAGTTATTATTGCTAATTTAAAACCAAACGAAAGATATTAGGTTATAAAAGATATGAGTGGTTTATTTTACGTATTATTTAAATGTGTGTGTTTTATGAATTGTTTTTGTGTGAGAATAGTTTTATTTTTTCTTAAAATCATCAAAATTTACTTCTGAAAACATTTTTTCAGTGTCTGAATCTATAATTCAATTTTTAATGGTATTTTTCGATTTCGCATATCTAGTAGAATATGTTTTATTGTAATTGGAATAGATTTTGATTGCCATGAATTATTATTGTACTACTTTTTACATGATCTACCCCAGTATAAACTTTTAATATGATACTTTACAAAAATAAATGAAATCTGTTTATGTTTTTGTTTAAATATTTCAAAAGAAAAACGAATTTAATACCTGAAAAATCATATATTTAAAATTAATTTAGGAAATTCTGATTTTATTCATTTATATTATTTTTATCTGATTTTCAATTTAAAAAATGATCAATACATTATTGATGTCCGATATCGATATTTACGCATCATAAACTTAAAAAAACCTAGTATGAAATTACTATTTTATTCAATGATTTTGTAAATATGTATTTGAGTTTTATTATAGCCAGTAAGTAATAAAATATACCGATATTTTTTTATGTAACTAATCGATTTTTTATATCGTATAAAACAAATCGTTTATTCTTTTAGAAGTAAAAAGCAAGTGAAACTTAACTCTAAAACTTATCGGTAGCTTTTCATGTCATTTCTTTGGTTGATTAAAAACACCCGATACATTACAACGGTAATGTATATTGATTGCTCCTGTTGAATAATTAATTAAGCACACTAGATAAATATTTAGACGAGTAAATAGTAAGTATTTAATATGATTGATATTAACTTATTCTGAGCAAACATTGTTTTATTTTTCCCCACGTCTTCAAAAATTCAAGCATAAAAGTATTTTGATGAATATTTTTGTGTTTTATAATTTATTATAATTAAAAATTAAAAATAGAAAATGAATTTTAATTTTAATGAAAAATACAATGTGCTATTTCTCTGTGGAATAATTAAATGGACTCTTAAAACAGTCGACAAATAACGATACAAAAATTAGCAGTGTATAATTTGAATGGTACCCACAAGTTTTCAGTTTCATTCTTTTTGTGAATTGCTTATTATTTAATAATATATTTATTTCTAAAGAAAGATTTTTTTTCAAACTGGTAAGAAAGCTCAAAAAATATTTCGGGCATCTAAAACTGGAGATAGATATAATATTTATAGAATGCAAATATGTATAGAGCATTCCAGCGTAATTCACAATTTATTAAAATATGATTTCTTAAATAAAAATATCTATCCGCCGCCATTTTAGGAAGTATCGCAGTGATGTCTCAATAATCATTTTTTTGAAATTGTTTTTAATTTGTTTAATCACATTAAATACACAATAGTTTCGTTTGATTTTAGGCGATATCACTGTTATCGCATAATTAATGCGAGAGCTAAGGACCACAGAGGTCTATCTACAAAGATATTGTTTTAAGTTCAATAAAGTATAACACATTTGCCTTTGTCTAACATTATAATTTAATTTTTTGATGTACTCAACCGTATCTTAACAACGGTGTGCTGTGAACTCGATTATGGCATTTTTAAAACTGAGCTTAACTCGAAGCACACCTTTTTGTAGATATACCACTGCAATCCTTAGCCCTCAATTTTGGTAGTAAGCTACTTAAATCCTTAATTTAAAAGAATAATTTACAATTCAAAATTTAGCAACAAGCAAATATTTGAGTTGTTTATTTTACGTATTATTTAAATGTGTGTGTTTTATGAAATGTTTTTGTGTGAAAATAGTTTTATTTTTTTTAAAATCATCAAAATTTACTTCTGAAAACATGTTTTTCAGCGCCTGACTCTAAAATTTATCTACAAAGATATTGTTTTAAGTGGTTCCCGGTAAATTGCTCGAATGCAATCGCTCGAATGGAAATTGCTCGAATAACAAGATCCTCGAATAACCAATTCCTCGAACGTCAAATGCTCGAATAACAAATTGCTAGAAAATTTTTATAAAAGTTTAAACTAAAATTCTTTAAAAAAATATTTATGCAAGTCGAGAAATAAAAACCATAAATCAAAAAAAGTCATAATAAAAAAATATTTTTTATTTAAGTTACCAGTGGTCGAATGGAAAAGGTTGTTGATTTTGTTTTCGGTGGTCACGGGCTTCTATCTTAATACGTACACTTTTTAATCAATTATTTTTCAAACTATTTATGGATTTCTGTTTAAAGGCACATATGTAATTTCTTGAAACCCTCTCACCCATTCTTACCAAAAATTGGGCGTAGCGATAGTGCCGTTAAATAACCAAGCAATTCGAGCATTTGACGTTCGAGGAATTGGTTATTCGAAAAATTTGTTATTCGAGCTATTGCATCCGAGTAATTCGGCATACCGGTTCCCGTTTTAAGTTCAATAAAGTATAACAAATTTACATTTGTCTAACATTAAGCTTAACTCAAAACACACTTTTTTTTTAGATATACCACTGCAATCCTTAGCCCTCAATTTCGGTAGTAAGCTACTTAAATTCCTTATTTGAAAGAATAATTTACAATTCAAAATTAAATAAAAAAAAAAAAACTAATATTTTTTGAGAATCATTAGATGACATGTAAAATTCTGTAATTTACTAGCAATAAATTAAGTAACACAAATTCCCTTAATAATGTGAATTGCATACAATTCAGTTATAATGAAATAATAATGCCGTATGTAATGTTATTACATGTAACAAATTTTGTTTAGTACACTAGTAATGTATTGTTTTTACAAATTATCTGTACCCGCTGTAGTTGGAATTATTTTTTATTTATAATTATAGGTTTGTATTTAAGATGGATTTTTAAACAGTGATATTTCAGTAGTATACAATCAAGATCTCAATAAAATTTCACAAAAAATGTGCTGCGTTATTAATACCACCTTCATCCATTTGAAATTCAAAATTCAATTAACCTAACATGGATAGAGATACACACTATAACAATATATCAACTCATGTTTTTAGTATTTATATAGAGAAATATTAAGTACCGCTTATTCTCAAGGATAACCACCAATATGACTTTTTCAATTTCAATAGGTCAACTTCCTTAGGACCAATGGCATAAAATTTGAAGCCCTCGTGCAAATGACACGCAAGCTTTTTGTACCTAGAAATTTGGGCCCCCCCTTGTGCTGGGCCTTCATGCATTGTAGCTACGTCGCTGCTTAGGTCAGACATGGACGACTATCAGTCAGATTTGTAAGTAGTTGCATCCAACATAAATTGCAAAGCTCAAAACAAAATATCCTATCTCAATACACAAACACATTTTTATAGCAGTTTTTATCTTTCTGCATACTTTAGAGTAGGGGTGTCCAAACATTTTAGCCTAAGGCGCACACTGACTCTTCCATTAAGTCCCAAGAGCTAAGACCTAACCCATTCATCATACCAATATACGGACACCAGGCATGCCTGGCTACGGCCTGCCGAAGGTGGAGACTCCTGCTTTAGATCATACAACTAAGTCTTTATGACTTTTTCTAAGGCATTCCAGGGAAAAATTTGAAACACGAACAACATTGTTATGCTGCAGAAAACATACTGTATGGAGAATGTTAAGCCGTAGGAGTGGGGGTGGGTGAAACATTGAGTACCCTAGGAAAAATTTATGAAACCCCAACATGATGCATCCTTATACAACACTGTTTTGAATGTGTGTTTTGAGAATTTAATATGCCTGATAATCAGTTAGATAGTTTAATTGTTCAATTATTAACAATTATATACGAATTTATTTATTAAAAAAAATATATATATAAATAAATAAAGTCTCATGTGAACAAAAATGACCAGTTTGACCTGTAATATTTGCAGTCCGTAAAATGATAGAAAGTGATTGCTGTTTGCAATATAAAATAAAATAACACATTGGGCATTGTAAGCATAATTGACATAAAAATATATGATTATTGATAATAATGTACATGTTGACAACCCTTGATAATAACAAGTGCCTTCAGAAAATCTCACAACCAAGAAATTGCACCTTTCATAAAGTTTACCTCTATCACTCATTTTGTTGAATAACTTTTATGGTTTTAACTATCTATTCTCTGTGGAAAGACATTGTATTTATGTATGTTTAATCAGAAGTGTATATGTTTTATAATGAACATAAAATACGTTATACTTTATCACTTGGGAGGTTTGAAATATTCATTTATCTTTAGATAAAATGCTTGTTAAACAATCCGAAGAGAACACTTCTTAAAATTTGAATATATATTATACTTACAAATTTGTAGGACTGATACATTTGGAAGCCTTCCATTGCATATAATAAAAATTAAATGTCTAAAAATTATACATACAATGTATATACAATGGTGATTCCTCGATATTGCAAAACCTTTGGAGCCAAAACATTGAATTATAGAAAATTTCGATGACCATTGATGTAATCAAAATAATTATTATTCTAAAAAGAAGACACATCATGTTAAATCTGTACTAGAACAAACATTAGATATCACGTTTTACATATTTCATAGTGTTCATCATTTTCTATCTTTCATAATATTTTTTAACACCCTTTTGGAACAAACACATAATGATTTCAATGATTTCATTTGATGATCAATCACGGTGACTACTTTCACCTATTCCAGGCGTGGGGAACCTGTGGCCTTCCGGCCAATTCTGTAAATATATGTAAATTCGTAAATTCCTGACATATTCTGACCGTAAATTCCTGTTTCCGGCCAAAGATTCCCTAGTCATTGTTTACTGCGGCCTTATGTCGAATCAGAAAAATGAATGCGGCCTTTAGAGAAGAAAAGGTTCCACACCCCTGAACTATGCAATCTGTGGAAGCTTACAAACTTATAAAATTATTAATGATTATCATTCAGTAACGGCAATCATTAAATAAAAAAAAAAATTATCTATCATCTGTAATTTAAAAATTATAACAATATGAATTTTTAATTAGGAAGTATAAAATATAATCCATATCAATCAAAAATAATTTACAGATGTGCAAAATAGAATGAATAGAACTCCACACTATAACTGCAAACATGTCATTTTATAAACCAACATTAAATTAACAATTCCAGAATTGTACTATGTACCCAATCCACTTATAAAAGTCTCGACACTTTTTGACGTCATGGAACTCATTCTGCTTCTAAATGACCTACTCAATATCATGTCAATCATGATCAACGGTTATGGTTTTCCGCGACAGCCACACATACTTACACCTACTTACACAAATTACAATAATGATGTCACATTTAACTTTTTTTCAGTAGCTTCCAAAACATGAATTACCAATGAAGTTATTTAATTTTAAAATTGAATCACTTGAAATTTTAACGTTTTCATATGTTTTGTCACCAACGGCTCGGGTTTTGTTTTTCAGCATCTTCAGGCATTCAAGTGTATAGAGGATCAACAGTTTCATTGCCAATAATTAATAATCAGTATTGGAATTATATTGATTTGAAAATTAAGTCACATAATAAATTTAAAAACTGTGATAGATTTAGCCAATCACAGGTGGTCTTAAGGATAACTTATCGTCACAAATTAATTAGGAGTGTAATGAAAGTGACTATAACGTAGAAATAGAGTAAAACCCCCATTTACACTATAGTCGGGATCGTGTAATTGGGGGTGTGAATCTCATACAAAATTAGGGATTTGGTTTTTTTACGCGGAAAACGCAAAACTAAGATTTCCCTTAGTTTTGCAAAAAAAAAATATGGACGAAATATTTAGTTTTATAATAAATAAATAAATATTAAGATTTATTTATTATATGCACTCATTTTTGGCTTTTACTTTGTTAATGATAATTCATACTTAATTGATTTTTGATGTAATAGTTTGCTTAGAGGTCTTCAACTTTTTATTTATAGTTTATTTTTCTTGGATTGTGCTTCAATTTATTTGCTTAGTTGTAATCCCAATTGTTTGTCATACCTTGTTTTTCTTACTCAACTTTTGTATAAATATCACTGTTTCATTGTATTTCTTATCAGTTGACAATGCTCACCATGAGCGAAACCGGTCCTGATCCAATAAATTTTATGTGGAAAAAGTATTAAAAATGTTTTATTATTATTTTATTTTTTTCTTTTTATACAGTTTGCTTCTAGTGTGCAGAATCTCAACAAAACGTATTTTAACAATAACTAGTGGGAAGTTTATCCATTCTGGTACCAATTACCCTTCTGTGTAGTGGAAAATATCCTAACAGCGTTGTCTACTCAATTAGGGGTTTGACAGAAGCTATAACAAAAAAAACAAAATAAGTATTTTCCTTCAACCCAGATTTAAATTGTTTATTTCACTTTGTCTCAAAAACAATAGATTGAGAATCTTGGACAATAGGACACACTCATGTCTATGATTAAATAGATTTTACCAGTGGCGGATTAATCCCATGGGAAGCCCCAGGCTCGATGATATTTGCAGGTACTCTTTTTCGGAAGACAAACTTTACTTTTTTTGTCGCAAAATTCCATGTAAAATAAAAATAAACAAAATTTTAAATATTTATTTTTCAATCAATGGCCACTTTCAATGTGAAGCATACCTTTTATAATATTTACTATTTTGAGGCCCCTTTGATTCAGAGGTCTCAAGAGGTGCACCTCATGGGCTTATTTTCAAAAATGAGGATATAGATATACCATGAAAAAGTCTTTTTGACGATACTGACAAAAATGCATAAAAATGTTTATTCAATCATCGCATTGAAATCATATATTATAATCTGCCAAAAACGTTTTATTTCGTGTAGCTATATTATTTTATATCAAAAGTTGTGCTATTTATTTGTAGCCAGTCATTTGTAAAAAATACATCGTCGTTTAAAACATGAGCAGACAACGTTGAATAAAAAGAGCTTTTGGAACATCTGGAAACATTATTTTAAATGAATAGACAGATAATTCAATCAATAAAACCGAAAACTGACCATCACCAATCTAGAAGAATTGAGGTTGTTACATTTAATATTGTATGTGTATAACTATAATTTTGACTATAGTTAGTGCTGTCCAACTTCTACAACAACAAGCCGCGGGCCATTTTTTCTTTAGCAAACATTTTGGGGGCCAAAAAGGATAGGTAAATGAAAAGTCAGTTAATGTAAATTCAAAAGTTATGTTCTAATATTTATAAGTATATTCTCATCTACTTTTATGTTTCTTTCAAGCTGGAAAAATTAAGTAGTATATTTCTTTGACTTTTAAAAGTATTTTTAATATTTAGTATTACACTAAAATGATTTCATATTTTAATGGATGGTGGGTAATTCTGAACACAATATTCTATATTCTTTCACCGGACATGTCACGTCAAATACAAATTCTGACGAAATGTTTTGCTCACCAATGTTTGATGAAAAATTTGCTGTAAAATGTACAGCTCGCGGGCCGCAAAATTTGCGGGCCGCTAGTTGGACAGCGCTGCTATAGACCATTCATTTACTTGCAACGATCGATGGCATGAAATAATTCAGTAATGACATTCAAATTTATAATATTTTTTAATAACCTTGAAATGTCGGCATGTATTTTGACAAAGCTGATAGCAATTATTAAATTCATATGAACTTTTCTATATATGTATATATTTTTTGATGTGTTTATTGCTTTCAAAATAATCAATAGACTTATCCTTAATCATAGACTGTTTTGATGAGATGAAAAATGTTGCAGACTATATTAGTTTCCTTACCAATATTTTGCTACAAATTATTATGTCTTTGAATATCCTTAGTTGGAGCACAAATTTATCTGGATTGAATACGTTTTGAATTATATTTTCATACTTTATATTTAGGCACAGTTTATTATATTGGGTATAGTAGCTAGTTTTGTTATATTCATTCAAAAAAAAAGAAGAAAATCAGTGGAAATATTATTTCATTGATCAACACAATAAAATATCAATATAAATAAACTCATGTACATTCATTAAAAAAACCACCTAAGGATAAATCATTAAAAAATAATTCAAAATTAAAACATGTAATGTGATGCTTGAACACTTATACTTGAAAACTTTACAAAAGTCAAACTTAAAATTAATTTATAATAATATTAAACATGTTGCGCAAAGTCAATTTTATAAATCAACAAAATAACAAATAAATTGTAAATTGTTTTACAGGAATGTAGTCCAGTAGACAATGTTAAGAATGAAAAAGGAAAAGGGAAAAAAGAATCTTGAAAAACGGTCAATGAAAAGAGCAGTCTCGCGGCCATGGCAAAAAGTATCGTATTGGGGAGCACTCACGCTGGCTCTTACTTCTTCTTCTGGAAACACCCCCTGTAAATGAATACAAACCAGAAAATTTCGAATCGATTACCCTCTGTCATTTATTCCTGAAATCTACGTCTATCTTAACTAATGATTTTATTCTTTCCCAATTCTGAAAACATGTACATTATGCATAATAATCTTACAATAGAGTTGGTCTGGAAATGCTTCTATAAGAGACGAAACATGCGTCACAAATAGTAGCGCAGCCGGTGGAATATAAAAGGTATCAATTTCATATTAAGATATTTGAAGTTTATTTCTCAGTCGATAATGATTGAGCTTACTTTATATCCATCAAGATCAGATCGTATATCTTCATCAGAGTATCCTTTCATAGCTTTCGTAGCGACGGGTCCCATGTAATTATTCACCACAGCAAATTCAAATAGGGAAAGGAACACAAACACAGAGCATGATGACATCCAAACGTCTATAGCTTTGACATACGATACCGGAGGTAGAGATTGTTGGGATTGAGTGTTTTGAGTTGCTAAAACATGGAAAATACTATAATTAAAACCTTAGCTGCACAAAGATTCTCTCACATTAACATACGGTGGAGTTTGGAACAATTTTTCTTAAATATATCATTATTCATTCAACTCTCAAATAGTATTCTGTTTCTAGTGTAAATTTTGATTGTATGTCTCTTCTTCTTAGACCATATTTGCTTCCTGTGTGGAGCGTACGCCACCACGTGGCACCTCCATGTTTCCCTCTCTCTCACTAATTGCTTTGCTTCTTCTCATGACATTCCAGTATCCCTCAGTTCCGCCGAGTACATCCTATGGATAGTACCCGGTTGTCCAGGAAGCCGAAATCACACCGGTCGAAAGAAGAGGCAGGGAGGCTTAAGGGTTTCAACGTCTCTCCATAACCACTGATGTGATAGAGTGCTGTGTCGTACATTCCCATTATCCGACGCAAGCATCTGTTCTCGAAACTCAGTATACGGTTTTTCTGAGTCTTCATCAGGTGCCATGATTAGCTACCGTAAAGCAGTACTGGTAGAATGCGAGCGTTGAACAAATGGCATTTGGTTTTAATCGTGTACAGCTGTGTGTCACAGACAGTTCGCATTGAGTTAAATGTGGCTCCAGCCATTCCTAGACGACTGGCGAGCTCCTTCTTGTACTTCCATCTTCCGGAATATGTACGCCGAGGTATCTGAAGCTGTCGACCCTCTCAATGATCTGTCCCACGCTGGTCAGGGTCCTATCAGAGTCATGGCAGGTTTGGTTACACATCACATCGGTCTTACTTGTATTAATTTTTAAGCCAATGCGACCTGAGCTAATTCCTAATCTCCTAGATACCCTTAACAGATTTATCGAAAATGACCGCATCATTGACATATTCAAGGTCACACGGCCTCAGACCGAGACCAACAGCTACACCTCGATCAGGCGGAATTAACAGTGAAACATGAACGGTGTGAGAATACAACCCTGTCTCACTCCAGTTGTGACCCCAAACCATTCGGTATTTGAGTCACCGATTCTCACACAACATTCACTATTCTCATGCAGGGATTTGATAATGGCCACAATCTTGCTTAATCTAGCACAGTAAAAATATGTTTTAATATGGGTATGTAAACAACACAGACTTATGCTGCAGCATGTCAATTAGTCTGCTATAAGGTAAATGGGTGTGACGAACCTGCAGCCTTCCAGGTCTTCAAGTGGAGAGTTGGACTGAATCCAAATTTTTCATTTCATTGTTTTCATTTGATTGTTCAAGTTATTTAGTTTATTTAAGTAAAATTATTAGTATGCACGTCTAATGTAAGTTTCAAGAATGTAGCCTTATTGGATTACAAACAAATAAGTGAAGCATTTCAGCTATTTGGATTATTTTTGTGTTGAAAGTGTCTGTTATATCTGAGCAACAATGTTATTAGAGTTGTTCTGATGAAAAAATATATTTTCGACCACAAAAACGTCAAATGAAATTGATGTCGATTTTCTGCATTGTAAACAGAATTCTCCAACCATTGTAGAAAAAAAAAACCCACAAATATAAAAACAGTGTTATGTAGTTTGTAGTACAATTTGTGAATGTGGAAGAGTTCCTTTGAAGTTATATTATTGTTTATGGATTTGCAATCTTTGTTTAGATGCAATAAGGTCAATTACCACAGTGGGAAGTTATTGTTATACACATTCAGTTAGTGATAATTTCCTTTGTCCATTAAAACGAAATATTAAGAACTAGCTGTAGTGTTTTTAACCCAAGTGTTACCGAGTGTCAATAAAGATGTAACTCCGAGCGTGACTCTGGCAGGAATGGCTTCAGGTTTAATCCAGAACGATATCCAAGACATTACAACGATCAAGGCTGAAGGAATGTAAGTATGAAATAAGTGGTAACCAAGCCGACGTCTCAGGTTAAATACTACTGCCAGACATGTGAAATTACCTAGAACAAGTAGCAAATTAATAGTTTTTAAAAATATTATTGAAAAATATAATTTATCATACATTTCATGATTTTAATCATAGTTATTATAGTAAAAATGTAGCAAACTATTTCAATGCCAGTTTTATTTATAATTTCTATAAAAACCAAGTTTTTAGTTGGCTTCCATGCCATAACTCACAGGTTCAAATCCCAGTACAAACTGCATTTTTTCAATCGATTTATCGATTTCTGTTCAAAGACATGGATGTTTGTGATGCCTAAAAATTTCCTGACCATCATTACTATTCTAAAATGACAGGGTGTAGCGAGAGCGACTAGCCAACCACTAGTCCTGTCCTAACCCAATTCTTTCCCTACTCTCTTTGAAAGAAAAAGAGAATTTAAGCAACTGAGTAACTGAGCAGTTCTTGTAGAAAAACTTATGTTGAAAAACCTCAATTAATCACATTGGGAACAGACATGGATTTAAAAAAAACTTGATATGAACGAGCATGTGTGAAAAACAAGTAATACTTAAGTTAGTTTCTGGTTAGTTTACTCTGATTCCCAAATATAGAGGTAATGTTGCGAATTGAAAAATGGTGGCGTTTTCAGGAATTACATTGCAGACTAAAAAAGAGGTTTGATTAAAAAATTATCATGTCTGCCGGACACAATAACGTGTAAAGATTTAAAATACAAATTTTACCAAGATGAAAATTGAACCCACGACCGCATAATTATTTCATTCTACTGCCAAGCATCAGTCATGCAGAGTATCAAAAAAATATATATGATGATTTATTAAATTTATTTACCAGTTGAGTACTCTATGGTGCAATCTGTTGTATAGTTATTAGAGATGTCCAATTGCGGCAGCTCGATATCAGGGTTCACAACCAGCGGGTCTGTCATATTCCAAATGAATCTCAAGTCATGAACAGTGTGCGACACTGAAAAAAAATGATAATAAATACACAATTTCCACCATACCAAAAAAAACGAAAACATATCAAAGTAATTGTAGGTATTTTTATTTCAGATCCCAAAGACCTGCGGTAAATGCGGTTTTTGCCTAACTCAGTTATGCAGTCAGGGAAACGAATGAACACATTGGTTTTCCATTTGATCTATCGATATGTGTTCAAAGACATGGATTTCGATAATTTTGTCATACCTTCGCATCCAATCTTAAATATAGGTTATAAAGATTCATGCTCTCTTCCAAACACGAATGTACTATGCCCATTTTCAAAAGAGGGTAAGGCAGGGAGGCTTATCGAGCAGCTAGACTTAGAATTATGTATCAAATGAAGATTTTTATAATTTGTCCATTCAGAAATTCAAAACTCATTTCAAAATGGTTTTTCAACCAGTAGTCCACAGACTAATGTCAGTTTGTAGATATTGCCTGCTGCGACACCTTTTAACTGCTCTGTAAAAAGTATTATTTTATCATTGACATCTTTGTACATGGTTATCTGATTTGATTTACCATAGAATAAACACTCGTTAACAAAATACCATACATATTATAGTTTTTACAGGTGTGCGAATATAATAATTTCCAAATATAACAGATTCGGTGAGAAAAAGTAAAAGAATGGCGGCCTAGAAGATTACCACTCAGCCGCAGCAACCAAAAGATATAAACTAATATTACTTTATCTCTAATATCAACATAACTTTAAACAAAAAAAACCACATATTTATAATTGATGATACTCAATGTAAAGTTATGCTAGAATTATTAATCGACATACTTACAACTTTCAATCATCATGGAACAGATTTGCGTATCGTGTGGATATGATTCAAATTTCATAGCACAAGACAACACCAAAGTCAACCTATAATGTTATACATACCAAAATTATATTCTTTAGGTTTCAGAAAAATGTTACTTAATTTTAATGACTAAAAATGTACGCCTAAAATAAGCACTATTATTTTCAAAATAGAATATTAATTAACCGTGTAATTAGTAATGCCGTCGAATTAATCACTCGGATGTACATCCAAGTAATTTGTCCACTTTTATCTATTGCATTTCTCACATTTGTATTGACCTATTATATTTTTTTAGAAAGATACTACACACATCTATCAGTGATATTTTGGCAGTTATAATAATTTTATTATTTATTGCGGATGAACAAACGAATTTTGTAAAAAGGTATATTTTTGCAAACATATCGATAGCCATATAAATTTCAATCTGTGTCGAATCCATTTCTGGAATCATAGTCAGCGGCGACCACATGGCAACAAACGAACGCAATAAAGATCTCGGTCGGAAATGGAAGTAATGGTCTCTAGAAAATTAATTAAAAGTAATAATGTATTTATTCATTTACATTCATGGTTTCATTCATAACGAGCATTATCAACTGATGAGTTTGAAATATAAAGCCTTTCCAACGAGTATTGACAATATACACCCTAAAAGTATTCATTGACATTTTTAATTTTATGTTTTCAAATTCAAAAAAAATATTTAATACTTAAAATAACAAGTAATGTTCTTCCCAGATTGACCCATAACCAAATAATTTTTTTTTTATATTTTTGAGTGCAATAATAGTAAAAAAATAATTAAATAGTAAATAAACAGCTCTCTACTCAAAGGGTAAACAGATAAAAGAATATACTCTGGAAATAGTATTACTATGAAAGACAAGGAAAATTCACTCACTTGGACATATACAAAAGTGTTTTGTCGTGATATAACCACAGGTAATGATTTGGGATGGACATTTCATGAAATGTGACTTTTTTGGCATTTTTAAAAAAGCAATCCGGCCGCCAGATGCTATTGAGCCAATCCACATCCAAGATACGATATTCTTCATTCATATTTTCTGGAAGTCGAAGGCGTGGATCACGCCATGATTGGGCGAGGAAAATATCAGCCACGTATGTCTATAAAAATAAATTAATTAAGTGACATGGATGGATGATCAACCGAACAATAGATGGATGGATGATCTTGCATACAGAATAATGTTGGGCTATATTGCATGAACAGCATTATGTCGGCTATTTCAAACATTTAAGTTACCATTTTTGTAAACACAAATAAAATATCTTATAATAGTTTAATCCAAATTACCAGCATGGCCAAAATTATAAGATAATACAATGCTTCACCGTATATTATGTACAACCACACTGCTCAATGCATTTAAAAGAAGAGTAAATGAATAAATTATTGTTTTCGATACAACATCGTATTTTTGTGTCATGAATTAGTTTTTAATATATTAAAATAAGTTAATAGTGTTCTAGGTTTATTTATTTGAAAAACAATTCTATTATCACTTTTAACCAGTTCAGTGCCGGTCCTGATCTAAAATAAATAATGTGAATTTAGAACATAAGTGTTTTCTTTTTTTTATGAGAGTTTTATAGTGAAAATTGATAACTTGGCAACTTGGCATGATTATTTAATTTTCAAAAAAAATTGGTTTCAAGTTGTCAACTTTGGCACGAATCTGGGTTACGAGTAGACATCTTCTGACCCTCGACATGTAGAAAAATGCTCTCTTTACAAAAGTTCAGTCGCTGTAACTGATTTGTAGAGCTCTAAAGCTTTCTTCCTATTTCATTACACATTCCTGAAATGCCAGGCCGCTCCTGGGGGTTTGGCTGCCTGTGTGAAAACTGCCCACCCCCATTGGACATTGGAAATTGTTTTACTTTTAATACAATGGTATCCAAATATGCAAATATATGCTTATTCACACCCCCTCCCCCTCTCTAATCTAATTGACAAAAAAACGAGCAGAGACAAAGTGATAGGATACTGTTAGCCTTTACCAAATACCATCTTTGTGTCCTTATTTAAAAAAAATGATTTTAAACATACAAATCAGGTATAAGTATTAGGCATAAAAAATATAACAACACATTCTCATGTTTAAACAATGAATAAACCAATATTTTTTTTACCATAGACTCTTCATTGATTGAGTCAAGCGACAAGACTGTTACATGAAAATAAACAATGGTTGGCTGTCCTAGTAACTTTGGAGCTCTATTTTTATCATAATATTTAGCCTTAATTGGTAAAATATCACTCAGAGATAGACTGCTTTCTGGATTCTTCGTCTCCACTTCGTGATATGATGTATTTGTTCTGAAATGGTATAAATATGATGTAGATATTATTTATACTGTATTCTTCTAAGTGTCGGTAAAATGTTGATTTGTTAATGTATGACATGTCTACTCTGTGATATACGTAACGATTTTTTTTGCATTGTATGCAATTGAAATTATCACACCTGAAAGCCAAAATTTTCTAAAACTATAATCATTTAACACCAATGTGTCACAGTAAAAGTACTATATTTTCAAATTGTTGACGTTTATTGTGTCAAAATCAAATTTAGACGCGGGATAACTTATTGTCTATGAATGTTCAATATTTTATATTATAAAATATAGGTAAATAATAAGACTGTGACGACGGAGTTGTAGTCGTGGTATTTTCGGTAAAGTTTGGGTAGTAAAAACGAGTGACTCAGTGGCGGACTACCTTATAAGTGGGCCTTGGGGCCTCCGAATTTGAGGGGCCTCAAAATATCTCATATAATGAACAACTCGTATCTTTTAAATTCAGTTTTAATGTTTACATAGAATGATTAATTATTTTTTACTATACATGGAATTTAAGTTATCCGAAAAACGAAATGGCTTTAAAATTGTATTGCGCCTGAGACCTCTGGAGGCCTTAACCCGCTATTGGGGTGACTCCTACTACTTTAAGCTACAATTAAAATAAAAAAGATTTGCATTTAAGTAGATATTTAATAAAATATATTTTGAAGCCATATGTAAATACTGGAGTAGGAGTCGCGGTATTTTTCACGACTCTACAGGCTTGGTAAATAATAAATATGTTTCAGTGATTTTTTTAATAAATATTAAATCAACTAATGAAAATATATCAATTTAAAACAAAAATTTGGTGATTATAATAAGCATGCCTTTCACTGCTATAACGGACATAATATTTTTAGTTCAATAAAAAAAATATATACTTAATAACAATATTTCTATGAAATTTATCACGTATTATTTACTTCTGACAATTTGATTGTGAACTCAATTCAAATCAACATTTCATAACATTTGTAAATACTCTGTACACAAAAATAAATGTTCAAAGCCATAAAAGTGCAATTAAATTATCGAATAGATTGGAAGCTAGGTTAAGTTTACACATTCAATAAAACAATACTAAATACTTATTATATAGTTGATTTAACCACTTCCTATTAAAATATAGCCATGCTTTATAACTTACAGAAAGGTCATTAGTTCTTCACAAAGTACATTTGCCGACGATAATAATACTAACTGCCATATAAACTGCATTTTAATAATTATCAATTCAATACTTAGCTATTATAACACGAAAGAAATAGAATATCATATATTTTGTCATTAAAAATTAAATTAAATCAATTTTAAAAATTGGATCATGATTGAATATTTTGTACGTTTTTAATCAAACATAATTTAATTCACTCAGAGTAAACGGAAACTTTTCCCACTATAATTAATCATTTTATGTAATCAATGATTAAAAAACACACATTGCTTCATTAAAATCAATATTTTTTCATATCGATGAACGCAAATTGAAAATATTTTATGAAACCCATATGACATAAACGATACAGCAATGCGTAACTTATAGTGTTCACATCGTAACATAAAGTGAATACATGTTGAATGAATGCCTAATTGAATTAGGATTTAAAGTGCGAAGGTTTTTTATCGCGACGTTCAATATTTACCGCTATAATACGCTGACCTCAATGCGCAATGCAAAACTTTAAATTATTTATTCATTTAAATATTATATTGAATTAAATTCCATATACCAAATAAAAAAGTTACTACAATTACAATAATTCAATGAGTAATTATTATATCAATAAACCATATTATTGTTTTTTTTTTTTAATTTAAAAATACAATAAAATCGGGCATTGCTATAAACACATTATTTTTATTATATCATTCTAAATAAATAAAATTATTTTCAACAATATTTCAAAAATTCTAGCAACAAGTTTATCATTATGAATAATAATTGGCTTATTTTCTACTTTAAGCTTCAAATTGAGATGAAAATAGCAAATAATAATGAATAAATAGGCACTTTTTACCTATACTATTACAACTATTCAAATGCCACGTAATACTGTAGACTAGCCATTATAATAATTAAGAACGGTTTGTTACCAGAAAAATATTCAAAACAAAACCAATCTCTTTAAATTGATTCCATGCCTGAAATTTTAAATTTACAAACTCAATATTTTGTTTTGTTAATTGATATTTACTATCAAAATGTATTTTTTTTTATCAAAACCATATTCAAAAAGTTTTTTTTACATGTGTGAAACGTTGGTAAAATATGAAAACTTTTATTACTAAGTACTATCAGTTTCGAAGACTAGTAAACTGATTTGGAGAATAATTCTAAAAGATAAAATAATGTATTTTTACTAATCTTCCATTTTAACCATAGAGAAACGTCATCAGGGGTAATAATGTTTCTCAAATTTGCCGCTCGGCAGCAGCGCTCAACCAAACTGTAAAAATAAACTCTGTCGTTTAGTCGGTGAGATCCCAATCTGCGGTTCGCTCTCGTATGAGGGAGCAACCACCTACTTTCTTTGGACCACGGAAGGTCAATACCTGCATACCTTTAACACCTATGCATTTTTCCGACGTGATGACTCGGTACATCGTAAACTATTGTTGAATTACGATTCTACTTAAATTATTGAAGCACAATATCGTTTTAAATGTTTGGAGACCGCCGGTATTTGTTTTAATCGATAATTTACAACTTACATTCAATTCAGTTGATGTCGGCGATGGTGATTTTATGAAGTAAAAGTTATTTGTGCCAAACATGGAGTATTGTCTCGCAGCTTGTAACTGCAGGTGGTCTAATAATGAAATGCTGTAATTTCTTATGTTTTATGTTGTGATATTTGTGTGAGGTGATCAATACAAAAGCCGTGAACGACTGAATGGCTATAGTGTACCTTCTGTATTGTGTATAAACAAAATGGCGTGTATTCTAAGAGATGTGTCTCACCGCTTAGGATAACATGGTATGTATAATATCTCAATTAAACATCAATGCTTCATTATTCTATTTATCATTACCTTTTTGCTGCACTCACCTTTGAGACTTTTCATTCATTCAGTGTCCATTTTCTTTTATGTCAATCGCCTTTGTTATGTCTGGACATTAATGTCACCGTCGCTGAACTTTCACATGTTTTGGTTTGTAAATTATATGTTTGATACTAACAGTATTTAAAAATGATATGTGAAATTCTCAGCGATATAGTCAGTCCATTTATATTCCATCGGTATTATTTAAACACGTCATTTAAGAGTAAAGAAATTCCAATCTGATTAGTGACAACTGAACATGATTGTCATCAGCAAGATGAAACAGTAAATATGTATACAAACGCAATTAACATTTTACAATTATAATTAATTTATTGTAATATTATATATGGAATCTTTGCGGTAGAATACCGAATAAGTATTAGTACATCAGCAACTTATTAAACCTCTTTCGTGATGGTGTGTGTCTTCTACATGTTTAGTGGTGTAGGACGCAGAGGAATGCAGTAAGATGACAATTATCTTTCTTTTGCACCTTGTATAGGTGGCGTCGTGCCGTACACTGCTCGATTTTTATTTATTAGAGTTAATTTAAAAATGGAATAAGTAATATATTTTTTGATGCTCCTATATTGTCTATTTTTATCACTCGATTTATTTTCACGAGTGAAATCGAGTTTGTCAACATTTCTAACTAAGCTTTTTTGCTTACTTATTGAAACATGTGGATGTCATAATGCCTGACGTATATTTAATTGTCATGAGTCTTTGTTATCTTCCAATCTTATATGAAATTACTAAGAGTTCTGTCATATATCAGCTGTTCTGCCATATTTTATTTCCATTCAATTAAAACACTAAACTCAAATTTTAACTTTTCGAAGCACTAGTAATCAATGTAAAAAAACTATTTAATATGGAAACTTCCATCTTTTGCAGAACCGTGTCTATAGTGAGACAAGAATAGCAAGGGCTTAAAACCCTCCCATCTCACGAATGCTTCAAATAATTTATATATGTACATTGTAATCTCCCAATTATCCGGGCTAATGGCGTGGAGGAGTGGCACGGATAATGAAACAATTATTTTACCATGTTTAATAATTGTTAGTAATATCTGTGATTTTGGCTCGTTAACAGAAACCTTTAAACGTCTAATATCAGTTCAAATTTCATTAGAACCTTTTAACCTACGGTGATAAAAAATACTTCCGATATGTTACTGGCCCTTAAAGAACCAGCAACATAAGTTATATTCGTGTTGTGTCTAATTGAAACTACTTATTTATTTTTCCTCTGGTATCCTCATCCTTTTTTCTTGTGGTTGAATGAGATTGGACGTAATACCCACATCATTCACTATACGCCGAAAATCAGAATCACGTATTTTAATTTTAAAGTTTATCAATATTTTCAAATCCTTTATAACTTGCCATTCGTTCGTATATTTCTCTTCTTGTTTCAGGCTCGTTAAAATCCAAAAAAAACTATATATTCTAGGATTTTCCTCCTCGATCGAACAATTCCAGTATTGCGTAAAGATTAGGTACTAATTATTTATTATTTAGAAAGATTCGATGTAGATTCACTCTTTGAAATCTTGAGTTTTTATTTCATACTTATTACCTACGACTTTCAAGTGATATATCTGAAATATTTCAGTTTAATAGGGTAAAAATAGCGACGTATTTAGTTTTATATTTATTAGTTGAAAGCTATTTCGGCTTTCGCCATCGTTAGAACTATAGTACATATCGACAGTGGAAAGGAAAAAGGACGTAACCCACACATAGCAAATTTTACAGGAGGAACAAAAAACGTGTTTTGATGATTTTGGGCCATATGCAAATTATGAATTATACACAACCTTGAAGTGCACGGAGACTTCTAAACTGGTGTTTAATTGACATAACCCAATATTCATTTTAAAAAATGTCTAGGATAAACATTTATTTCAGTTTTCAATTTTTACAAGCTCATCTTTTTTTTAAATTTAAAAGCTAAATTTAGATACTAATTCGGCATTTGCAGCTTACATCCTTTTGATAGAACATGTATCAAGTTTGATACATTGTGATTATCGAAAAAAGCTGTTTTGAAAAACTGTGGGTTACGTCCTTTTTCCTTTCCACAGTCGATATGTAGTTGTAGGATACTAATAGGATAACATCAGTTGATAATGCTCACCATTAGCGAATCCGACCCTGATCTTATTTAATAAAAATGGAATTAGTGCAAATGAATATTTTTTTAATGTAGTGTTTTTATTCAGCATAATTGTTGCAGTAACTTTAATTTTATTGGTTTGTTATCCTTAACTTACTTTTCCCCTCCGCTAATATTCACGCTATTGCTTGTATCTAATCCATATATGGGCAACCACCGGCCCGCTAAGCCATTTTGTCCGGCCCTGATTCATCTCGGCGAAGTAATAGAGAATGAAATTAATAGTTCCAGAGAAGTATTAAATAATCGAGATGACACGGGCGCTTGCGGTGGCTCCACTAGTTTATGATCACCACCGCTTGGACGATATATAAGAAGTTGCAACGTGCTTTATTCAATTAAATATTACTTTATTATGTTTAATAATTTGGTCCGGCCCTTGGCTCGGAGACAGAATGATAATTTGGCTCCAGACCTAGGAAAGGTTGCCCATGCCTGATCTTATCCCTCCCCGCGCTCAGTAAAAAAATCTCTTATTTTTTATACATGCAAAGAATTACAATCAATATCAACGTTATATTATAGATACATATTTTTTAGTTAGTCTGAACATAATTCTCATTTATGCGAAACACGTATCTTGCCTGTTAACGCAATCATTGGTATGAAAACGTTATCATTTTTTTTTATTTTATTATGTATTTATGTTAGTGTTCAATTGCTACTTTCGCTCTTTTAGATTCTCTGTAACACCCCTTCAATTATTTCTTTCCTCCTATATTTTTATTAGATTTAAATCATACCGCTGTGATAAAATACTCCATTATTGCGAATGATAAAATGAATGATTTTAGGGCCTAGATCAGGTGTGGGGAACCTGCGACCTTTTGGTTACTCTGGTGCGGTCTTCTGATTCAATTCTGTAAATTCCTTAGATTATGGATTTGAAAATTCCCTCGCTGGTAATTTTGAGGAATCCGAAAATTTCTGGGCTTTAGAAAATGGCATAAAATTGTTTCCGGCCAAAGATTCCCTAGTCAATGTTTACTGCGGCCTTATGTCGAATCAGAAAAATGAATGCAGCCTTTAGATAAGAAAAGGTTCCCCAACCCTGCCCTAGATGATATTTTCAACCGCGATAAAAGGACCCCATCTGAAATATTAGGTACTAGATGTATGTATTAGAAAAAATCTGTTTCTTGTTAGATATTGACTTGGAGTTTAATTTTATCATTATCACAATAGTCGATTGTTTGATTATTTTGAGAACAAATTTTCGCAATAGTTTTCGGTATCTCGTTGCATGCATTTACTAATACCATTTACTGGGTACCAAAGCTAAGTATGAGGTTGAAATCGAGCCGTTTAATCCAAAACTTCAAAAGTCTCAAAGTCGAACATTGGTTTCTACTTCAGCGGGAAAAGTATAGTTAATCCTGTAAATGGCTAAAAACTTCGAAATGAGAACATGCTACATATCCTTTGCAACATGCGATGTATCCACATTTGTAAAATTGACTGCATGCTACGTTATTTCTAATATTTTAATATAAATTCTGCGTGTGACTTTAATTATAGAAAATATTTTACCGATTTGTTGAAATATTTCATGATGATTTTAATTGCGAAACCACCTACCCTGTGTGTTTTCCTTGAAAAAAATAGAGACCCTTGAAATAAATAGCCGACCACCTGCCCATGCGCCCGTCGCGTTGACGTACCTGCACAAGAAACGAGGATTATTCTATAGACATAAATGAAAATTAAGTTGACACATTTTTCCTTATTTTTATTTAATTCCTGTAGACAGCGAAAGAAGTCGTAGATGTGCGTAGGAAACTCAATATGCCGGACACTAGTAATAATGTTGTTTTATGCTCGACTGGCTTCGGGATTGGATAACAAACACCACACTGCTTAGAAATCAGTCCCCAATATCTATATATTAATAGCCGATAAAATAAGTTTTCACTTTTCACAAATGTGTGCGTACTGATGTCCTCGAGTCTTTTTCTTCTTCTACGAAATGTATTTGTTTGCGTATTTGAAAATTAGTTAAATAAAATATACATACTACAAAAAATGGTTGTTAGCAAACTTGAACATTATTCCAAAAATTCAATAATTTACGAAATTTCTGCTACTACGAAAAATGGTTGTTAGCAAACTTAAACATTTCAATTATTCTAAAAAATACATTATTTACAATTAAATAGTGCAGGGGTGTCGATATATGTCCTGTGATCTATTTCTTCTTCTACGAAATATATTTGTTAGCCAACTTAAATATTTCAATTATTCTAAAAATTATATTATTTCCAATTAAATAGTGCAGGGGTGTTGATATATGTCCCGAGATCTATTTCTTCTTCTACGAAATATGTTTGTTAGCAAACTTAAACATTTCAATTATTCTAAAAATTACATTATTTACAATTAAAATACTACAGGGGTGTCGATATATGTCCCGTAATCTATTTCTTCTTCTACAAAATATGTTTGTTAGCAAACTTAAACATTTCGATTATTATAAAAAATATATTATTTCCAATTAAATAGTGCAGGGGTGTTGATATATGTCCCGAGATCTATTTTTTCTTCTACGAAATATGTTTGTTAGCAAATTTAAACATTTCAATTATTCTAAAAATTATATTATTTCCAATTAAATAGTGCAGGGGTGTCGATATATGTCCCGAGATCTATTTCTTCTTCTACTAAATATATTTGTTAGCCAACTTAAATATTTCAATTATTCTAAAAATTATATAATTTCCAATTAAATAGTGCAGGGGTGTTGATATATGTCCCGTGATCTATTTCTTCTTCTACAAAATGTATTTGTTTGCGTACTTGAAAATTAATAGTTAATGAAATAAAATAAAATAAAATAATATAAAATGAAATAATATAATATAAAATAAAATAAAATAAAAAAAAATAAATTAAAATAAAATAAAATAATATAAAATGAAATAATATAAAATAAAATAAAATAAAATAAAATAAAATAAAATAAAATAAAATAAAATAAAATAAAATGAAATAAAATAAAATAAAATAAAATGAAATAAAATAAAATAAAATAAAATAAAATAAAATAAAATAAAATAAAATAAAATAACATAAAATAAAATAAAATAAAATAACATAAAATAACATAAAATAAAATAAAATAAAATAAAATAGAAAAAAATAAAATAAAATAAAATTAAATTAAATTAAATTAAATTAAATTAAATTAAATTAAATTAAATTAAATAAAATAAAATAAAATAAAATTAAATAAATTTAATAATTAAATAATTTACGATATTTCGGCTACTACGAAAAATGGTTGTTAGCAAACTTAAACATTATTCCAAAAATTAAATATTTTACGAAATTTCTCCTACTACGAAAAATGGTTGTTAGCAAACTTAAACATTACTCCAAAAATTAAATAATTTACGACATTTCGGCTACTACGAAAAATGGTTGTTATCAAACTTAAACATTATTTTAAATATTAAATAATTTACGAAATTTCTGCTCCTACGAAAAATGGTTGTTAGCAAACTTGAACATTATTCCAAATATTAAATAATTTACGAAATTTCTATTACTACGAAAAATGGTTGTTAGCAAACTTGAACATTATTCCAAATACTAAATAATTTACGAAATTTCTGCTCCTACGAAAAATGGTTGTTAGCAAACTTAAACATTATTTTAAATATTAAATAATTTACGAAATTTCGGCTACTACGAAAAATGGTTGTTAGCAAACTTAAACATTATTCCAAATATTAAATAATTTACGAAATTTCGGCTACTACGAAAAATGGTTGTTAGCAAACTTGAACATTATTCCAAATATTGAATAATTTACGAAATTTCTGCTAACTATAAAAATAAAATAAAATAACAAAAAATAAAATAAAATACCATAAAATAAAATTAAATACTTTGCAACAAAAATCTCACGTTGCTGGGCAACGGGCTTACAGCTAGTATATTATGTAATACACTACTTCTGTAGTATCAAATTTAAGTATCTATCTGTTAATTTGTACAATTTTTTATTCACACCCCGCCTACCTGACTTAGTAGTAATTTAAATTAAATTAAACACACCAAAAAATATATAATAACATTTCCAATCCTGAAAATTGTAGCATTTGAATTATTCCAACATTGTCTTTAATTTGGCGTTGCTTTACTGGTCACGATTATTTCACCCTACTTGGGTGTTAAAATTTTGTAGCCGTTTATTGTAAGTTTTTTTTAATCCCATGTACACATTGTGCGCGCGAGCATAGCGAGTCTTCCGTTCGGTGTGCTGACGTACATGCCAACTTTTCTCCTGAGCCACCATCAACTCTTTTGGTGATCGAATTCGCACGAAGCATCTCTATCCTACTGCACGCAATGTGTACAATACATGCCATTATTCATTCTACTATCACAATACTATTTCATCTGAAATGTGTTTAACCTGTTTGTTTGTTTTATATCTTTTCTCTAAAAGTTTCCTTTAAAATACTCAAAATACTACAAAATAATCTTGCTTCGATTTACTATATTTTTTACTAATCTTACTATGGTAAACTTATTTGGAGTTTAAGACTATCGAGGCTGATACACTACCTATACATTTTGGTTTGGCCAGTCTTTCCTTGTAATTTGATTTGTAACGCAGCCAACTACTTAAGTATACATATATATATTTAAATATTACAAGACGTAAGAGCCACTCTTCCCACTATGTTCACATGAGAATGGTCCGTACTTGAAGTTGTGCTAGAAGTTGCCCAATTAGTATTCCATTAAGTCAAAATGAACTTTGTGAAGCTGTGGACAAATATACCTATGGAAGTGATGATTTAGTTGAAACACTAAGTATTTAAGTCCCTACAACACAAAGCTGCAACTGCTGAACTTGAGTAAAGCTTCGCCAGTGTAAATATTCAACTAATTATGTTGTACTTCAATATTATAAACAACTCGGCAGGAATAGTAAAGCAGCTTTATTATCCAGCAGCAAAAGTAGTGAGCCAACCTAAACAACTAAAAAGAATAGAGCCATTATCAACTTCCAACACTTATTGGAACATATCGCGTCATACGATAAATTGTGCGTTTTCTGTTTAAAACATTCAAGTATCTAATTACATATATTTACTTCCGCTGGAGCTAAGTCGCCGGCGGACTTTGCGTTTCCCAATGGTGACTTCTCAAAAGCTTGGAATAAACAAATAACGGAACGCAGATATTCATCGCCGCGACTGTTTTTCTCCTTAACGTACAATTTTGAAATTTTGTAGAAATACCGACGTTGAATAGGCAAGTCATCGGATAAAATTCGGATCTTACCGATTGATTCGTTTATCGAGTGCAATGTGAGTAATCATGGATGCAATAAAAATACACTATATGCACTGACTCCTTAAAAACTGTGTCTGTTAGTGGTGCAAATACGATGAAAACACTTATTAGAAAAGAAAATTACAGTATCTATAAAACAATATTCATTCCCAGATACCTTTTTTATCCTCGTGATTATCCTTAGAAGGTATCAAATACCCATTTGGTCCGGATAGTAGTGGTTCCGTTATAAGTATGCCGAGTCTTATTCCTAACGATTTTTTTTATTTGATAATGAATTGTTTATTTCATATTTATTAACTAAAATATATATAATAATATAATGTTTTGTGGTGTTACGACGGAGCAATGGTTATCTGCTAAAAAACTTAACAACTTTGAAGATATTTTATTAATTAGGTACTCGTACCAATACGTACTATTTCGTAATTAGTTATTAACATTTTTCAATATATCCAGTAAACATTTTTTTAAATATGATCAATGTGTTATAATCGCATAAATATTCTTATGGAAATGGGAAAGAAAAATATTAATTAATCGAGTTCTATCCAGAATCGCGTATTGAGTATCGTAAAGATTATATTGCCAATAAATATAATACCACTTGGCTCACTTCACCACTAATGGGTCCATATAAATTATGTATTATTCAGCGACCTAACATATTTTTACTTAAATTTATGTGGCTAAGTATAATTAACTTCAATGATATTATAATCTGTGGAGAGTTATTTTTACATGAATTGAAACATATTTAATGAATTGGAAATATATCTTCACATTAGGTATCACTTCAGTCATGCGATTGTCTGGTGATGCCCTCTGAATTATTTATAAACACTGTCTCCGCTCTACTGCACGGCATTTATTTGTGTTAAGTGTGTAATCAGATTTGCCAAAATAACTTTTGCCCACATGTGCTACAATAGAATAAATCACGCAGAGCATTAAACTGTATATCAATTTAATTATGCAAATTTTTACTACGGAACTGTAGCTTTTGCATGTTGTCTAGCCGTTATTATTATGTTTTAAGTTAAAACTTATTGGCATTCCAAATTGAATTATAATTAGAACGACTAAAAATGATTGCCCGAACACGTTTTTAGACGTGTAAGCACCGATATTGCATGATCGAATTCCAACCTTTTTATGAAAAATGTTATTATATATCACAAGATTGGGCTTCAGAAACTAGTATGTATTTAGTTTTTTATTGTCGCATTTAAAAAATATATATTATTTAACCGTATTTAATACTTTCATATATTTTTTATCACCTTAATTATACACGGTGTCGGATAGTTAGATAGGTTGCGTTTGGAATCTGATTGCCCGTGAAACTCTAGTTACAGTAACTGTTAACATCGTTAATACACAAAAACCTTGATTGAATACACATGTTCGTGAAGCGAAATTACGAGCACTATTAGGACTAGGAAAAATGATTAATGTTGTGCATTTTTTGTGCCTTGAGAAACGTGAAATATTTCGGGTCTTATCTGATCGTAAACCTTTGTAAGCAAGGAGGCATTGCATAATTTCGAGTAATTAACGATCGAATGCTTTACAATTAGCTACCATAGGAAGTTATATTGTCGGTTATGCTACAAATAGCTTGTCAAAAACACAAAAAACCCACGTCGTTTGTCGCTTTTAGTCTAAAAATGTGACTGGCAGACATGAATTTCTTATTTCCAACATTTAATATTTTCATACTTTACACACAGTGAAAATATGATGTTTTCGTATATTATCTTTACTCATAAGATAGAATTAATTAGGCATAATAGTATCTTTGCCGTGTTCTGTATTCGATCACTCTATTTTCCAACATGTGTATTGTGTGAAGAGACCTCTGATCTAGAGTTTCACAATATCCACTACTCTCCTATGTTCGTGTTGGTGAGGTGAGAAAGTACTACCCATACATATGTAATTTAATTAATCAAATTTAAATGTCAGATAACCACGCTTAGACATTTCTATTCAAAAGAATAATTAATACTCACATGATAATTACCAGACAAAACATTGTTTTGTTATAAAACTATGGTTAAATAACCTTTTAAAATACTTATTATTATTCCATTGAACTTTAGCCGCTGGTGTCCATTTAACTATTATAGGATGTTGTTCGAGACGTGACCTCTATGCTCTATTCCTAATCTCGCTTTAAAATAGTTGTTTAACATTGCGATTCGCTGAAAACGTTTGCGAATATGTACATCCCTCAACAAATTAACCTTATCGATTGTATTTGATTGCTTAAAAAATCTGTTATGTGAGAAATTAAATAAATATCCTTTACACACTCTTATTGATATAAGTTAAATCTTTATCGAAATGTTGATTACCATAGTCATAGTAAATAAAATTCAGACTATGGTTTAGTCATACTTACTCGCTCAACCTTCTTAAATAGCGTTCCTGATGTCATGTTCTTGCATGATACATCTTGCATTTATTTTGTCCGGTATCCACAAAATATCTCCGATTTCTCGGTGATTCTTCCTCAATCACCAATCACGAATAAAAATAAAACTCATTTTGTTTCATTCTTCGAGTCGTTGCATACCTACGGGTTCTATATGGAGACAGTAATATTTTGGGATGCAGAAATTCCTGGTTATATTCACAGCTCGTCAGCTGATTTTACAACATTCGATTTTTACAGCAATGTCGTATAGTGAAGTGACAGTCATGAAAATACATGCATATGCGCTTAAGTATTCGTTTACGAAATACTTTTTAACTTGCGAGCAATTATTTATTATCACGTTTAATTTGACTCGCATTAAAATATTTATAGTACATATAAATGAATTTAATAAAGTTTTTTTTACAAATTATGTTGTTATCTAATCAAAAATTCTTACCATGTTATGCAGACTTACCGAATGTAACTTAAATTGAATTTATTTGAACGTTGATAACGGGATTGGTGAATATTTATTTATTTTAACCAAATTCGATGTCATTTTGCGGCATTGGGGCTTTAACAGTGAAGATCAGATAAGGAAAGCATTCAAATTTTATGCACATATTCATACAAAAAAATATTTTGAATAAACGTCTTTGAGTAAAGTCGTGGCAACGTCGCTTACCTCTGCGCCCGCCCAGGTAGGTAGCTCCACACACACCCTCACATAAACTGCTCACGATCCTGTTGCCGGCGCCTGTGTTCGCCTATCCGTGCGCATGCGTGTGCCTGTGTGCATGCTCGCTGGCGCGCGTGTGTGTGAGTTCTCGATCGGGCCACGAAAATTACCACAAAAGTGTATGCATTAATGACTAATTTGGACGCCTCTAGGTGTGCTAATGGCTAGTTTCGAGTTGTGTAAGGTAAAACATGTGCTTCCCAAAGCTCTACGCGTTCTATCCGCCAATCCTCAAAGTTTTCAAGTGTTCGCTCTACGCTGCTTGCACATTTTCACAAGCTCTTCCTGTCCAAATAATTATCTCGGCCCTAAAAACTAGTCGTCTGTATTTATAGATTAATCTTTTTTAATCACATATTAATTTTAAGTGACGAAAAACTTATAGACAGAATAAGGGTGTTCACTGTCAATACTTGGTAGTAAGGCATTATAAAAATACAATTTTATTGCGAGAAATTGTTCACTGACAGTTGACAATGTTCGCAATGAGCGAAACCGGTCCTGATCTTTTAAATAAAGTTGAATAAAATACTAAGGAATATTGTGTTTTTACTATTATAGACAGTAAATATGATTGTTGACATTGATTACTTGTATATAAAAACAATGACGTTGATGTCCCAATTGATATTTAATTTCATCATAAAAATATGTGGTATTTCATGGTAAAAAATATTTTATTGATAAATTAAAATACAATTAAAAATAGCTATAAAGATGGTCTAAAATTTTGTGATACATTGTTATGACATCTGATGATATAAAATCCAGTGTTGTCTTGTCATATTTAAATATTTACCTTGACAGAATATAAGGTATCTGTTTGAATTGTTTATTAGATTTCAGCTACCAAATTATTAATATTCTATCCGATTTTCAATTTCAAAAATGTTTTGAATGCACCACACCTACTTAGTTATGGCAATGAATGATAATTTTCATTACTTCGTCACTTCGTATTTTGTCAGATCTTTGGTTGAATAATCTCCGTTATAAGTTGTCTTCCAACGCCTTTGTGCCTTGGAAATTAATGTCACGTACTTCCGTCCAGAGATTACACTTAGAATGCAAGCAATTATTATAAGCTTACGTATATCTCATAACTTTTGTTAATATGGCCACTTTCGTGGGTTCAAACCGTATTAATTCGTTTCTGCAGAATACGCATACCACAGCTCTTCTCATGAATCATGCGAATTAAATCTACTAGCATTCAACATGCTTTGATATAACGATATCAAACTTGTCACTATTAAGACATAAGACATTTTTTTTATTATTAGTTTTAGTTATAGGTCATTTTGTTTCGTATTAGCATCTTGGCGTATACGCACTGCTAGAGTGCGTTTTTAATAACATGCTGTTAAAACCGATTCCAATGTTGATCATATGGCCTCCTAATTGAGATTTCTCACCAGAAGTTTTTCTACGATAACAGCTAGTTACCCAGTTGCTCATCTTTCTATTTTTTTTCTCGAAAATAGTAGGGATAGAACGGATTAGAGTAGTAAGATAGGACCATTGTCACGCTAATCGCTCTCGCTACGATCCTTTATTTTAGGACTGGAAGGGTGGGAGGGAATTTTTGGACATCACAAACATTCATGCCTTCGAGCAGATATCGATTGAAAAAATCCTGCTCGTACTGGGATTCGGACCCGTGAGTTCTGTCACAGATACCTACAACTTTGATCACTGCAATACAGACCCGACAAATATTAAATCTATATATGTTTTTAATATTGATTTATTAATATCAACCTAATCAATTGCGATGCCACGATTGTAGATTGTCGTGCACATTGTATGACACGCATCGATACAAAAATGTGGATTTTATCATCAAAGCAGAAGTCAACTGGTGTATGTTTGTGATGACTATGTAATACAATTTACTTCTTTATATCGGTATTATATTAGGACAAGTACTAAACACTCTTTTTTTATAATGAGTAACTGTTAGTAGAGTTCTTAAATATTTGGCATTTAAGTGCACTCCTAGTATTCTCCGCAGGCATCTGTTTTCAAATCATATTGTACGATTACTCCGCTTTCGTAATGTGCCATGACTCGCAACCGTAAAACAGAAATGTCAAAATGCATGCGTTGAACAGGAGGCACTTGGTTTCTAACCGAATACAGCCTTGAGTCCCAGACTTTCCGCTGTGAATCAAAAGTGGTTCCAGCTATCCCCAATCGGATCGCAAGTTTTTTTGAGAGGGTTACCATCTCTCGTGATGCCCCCAGGTACCTTAAGTCATCGACTCTCGATTTTCTTTCCCGCGGTCTTCAGGGGCAGCCGGGTCCTGACCAGGATTTCCAGGCGTCGCTATTTGAGTGGAACTGTTCCGATTTTTGCATTGCATGTCCTTTTAAAAATCCCGACTTGAAAATGTCTACTTGTGTAAAAATCTTCGAAATAGTGAATGGCCCAATAAGTGATTTTGATAATCTGGCAACCCTGGTCCGGACAAGCATTGTTGCAGGTTTTCAATGTTTTCAAAATAAGCTATAAGAGATGATTGAAATCCGGCATTTTTATCTTCTTATTTAGAAATACTATAATATATTTTTTTTTTTTTTACTTAGAATTTAAGAAATAACAAAACAAGTGGAAGTGTGGAAAGTACAGAGTGAAAATTTAAATAAACATATAAAAATGAGTATTAGACATGTTTTCCAGATTCTTTTAGAGATGATCTCTGGTTATGATCTTACATACACTTCTACAAGTTTCAATTGAATATTATTTAATTTTCCTGATTATTTAAACATTATTTTTATTTCAGATGAATTTTAATCGAATAAAGTTTAAATCTCATTTACCCCAACGATGAATCAAATCAGACTCGCCTAGTTGTTAGTTAGTATTGAGGCAACGATATATATTCCGAATAATAAAAAATAAATCGTATTGCTTCTTTCATGTTGATATCGTAGATCAATGTGATTATTGTTCAAGTTTGTTGAAACAACTACTAATGTTGATATAATGTTGTTTCATTTTGCAATACCAGTAGTATTGATAGCAACGACTCGATATATATAGCAGATACTTTTTGTTTAGATGGGTGATGAATAAAAAATCCCGTCTGGTTCAGTTTAATCTAGTGAAATTCCATTTTATTTTTAGTGGGCACCCTGCCGGATTTCCTATTTTGACCGTCTGGTCACCCCACAGTAACTATAACGCCAGCAAGTTTAATACATTTTATTATTTCCTCCGTTCAATTACAATTGACGCCCACGTCGCCGTTCGCCTGAATGCGGCCCTATTTTTCTTATATTTCAAGTTTTCCTTGCGAAACTGCACAGCACTGACCGTATCACAAAAATCTTATTTTTTCTACTGAAACACGATTTTATAGTCAACAGACTTTCGAGGCAGATATTTCAATAACACGTGGAAGTTATTTATTATGTAATAGATATCTGAAGAAAATGAGTTCCTCGATGACGTTGGCTATAATATATTTTTATTTTGCATTTGATATTTTAATCTCAGTTTTCAATACGCATACATGCCTGCAGTGCAACGTTTGCAGTCGTCTTGCATGGAAATTGAAGATATATACGTATTAACTTGTCAATCTTAGTTATTAGTTACTTTTCAATACTCACAACACATAAATAAATTAGTATGAAGGTTTTTTTAAAATATATATTTTTTATTTATAAAAAGCCGTGTTCTTGTCCGCGAAATATTTTTGTTTATTTTTACTCGCAGTTGAAAAACATATTTTATAGATTACCACTTTTCAATTTCAGTACATTCTGTTTTATACTTGCGAACCATCCATGTATAAACATTTGATCCTATTGCTACGGTTACAAAGTACAACAAAACAAAACTCTGCATGTCTGGCGATAATAAAAAACTTACATTCATATAATTATTACTGTATCGAAAAAAATTCAATGAAAGAGCGCAGCGTCGTTGGTAAAAATATTCACGCTTCTTTGATTTTGTTTATAAAATTTAAAAATACGTCAAATCAGTGAAATGTGTCTACAACTTAATGCCACTAACGAAATTCAATGAAACATAATATCTGTCGGGAAAATAGTATTACCATTCGGTAGCACTCAATTCAAGAATACCAATGGTACAGTTTTCTCTTTTCTTGTATGTACTGTTATTGCTTTGATTAATTTTCCTTGTAACATATATGTACCCATAAGTACCTTTTGAGAATATAAGTACAAGATTATTTTTTTATATTTTGTACTTATTCTAAAATAAATCAGTCGAAACATATTCTGCGAATAATTCAAAGAAATTAATATTTGTTTTTATGTTATTTTTTTTTCGAAATTTTACGCCAAAATATATATATATAGATGTTTAGATGTTTGTTTATATTAATTTCGCCGAAGATAGATATTTGGCTAATACATATTAAATAATACGTAATACCGCCTCCCTATGGCGTGCCTATCATGTTTGGTATTGCAATTAAATTTAAATTATCAATTATAAACTGGTAAATTAATTTGTAATTACCTACTATTATAAGCCATCTTCATTTTAATAATATATCCATCCATCTCTTATTAGTTATTCAATTTATATGATTGGTCTCTTCCAGAGTACAGCGATTTATTTAATGTAGTATAAACATTGTACATCTACATTTTTAAAGATATTTTTTTAATCTTGTCATATGGATCAGTCAATCAGAAGTACAAATGTAAAGAACCTGATATTTGCATATTTTTTAAATGTTACAGAGATGAATTTTATTTTCAGCATTCAAATATCACATAGAACTAAATTGTTTTATATCATGTTCGATGTATTCGGTCGGGGTAACTTTACGAAAATTAATTCAACTTAATGTAAAATAAATTTGATTACTTTGTTATAATTGGAATAACTAAGTTATACAATTTATTTTGTTGAATATAGATTTATAAAACGGAAAAGCATTCTTCAAATTGCGTTGTTTAAGTGTTTCTGTGTTACTTCATAACACAAGACCACGTAATTTACTTCGCTTGTCTTTCATTTTTAGCACCTGCACAGTTTACAGTTACAATTTCTTTTAAATTCTCGGTATCTGAGCAGTAAATACCCCAGTAGGTATAATTCGCATTTACAAAGTTATGGGCGAGCAATAAATTATTCTGCAAATGAAAGGTTGTTTTGTAAATCCACCTAATCACAAACGAAGTAGTACTCTTGTAAATTGCGCCGGTCACATTTTATAAACCAACGGTTGAAATTCGCGCTGCACTCCCAGAAATTAATAAAATACTTTTTAACAGATTTTTCATTGGATGGTTTTGTAATTATGAATGTAATAACTTGGTAGATGTGTGCGTTTACTACACCTAGACGGTCATTGCGATCTCATTCTTGATAAGTCCCTTGGAAAATTATCGAGTTGTGCTGCCGAACCAATTCAGAATAGTTATATTCATAATGTACTAACGGTGTAACGTCTTTGTACCACTCGAATGAATTGAAGACGTCAAGGCAAAAACATGTTAACTAAAAAAAATACTTTTGGAGATATTAAGGCATTGGCGAATCGACCTGTATTTCATTGACTATTAGGATTTTTAAAAATATTTTTGACGGGAATTTTGGTTAAATAATGAGAAAAGCTATTTTGTATTTTTGAGCTTAACTATACATTTGTTAACAACTTCAAACTCATTTGATTGCACGGAGTGACTTTTTGCTGGTCAAAAAACTCTGCTACATTATTATGTTACAACAGTTTCTTATCTTTGCAAAAAGCACAAGAGTAGAAGAATCAGGCAAATGTAAATAGCACGAATCTCTTTCGCAGGACGCATGACAGGTTCACATTTTAAAAATCGGGGAGTACGCCCTTAATTTCGTCTTTACCAATTTTTGTGCCAATATGACATATAAACAATATCTCATTGACGCGTGGAAAGGTGTTTTTTACATTATTTAAATGAGATTAATCCTGGGTTTTATTCTTAAATTTAAAAAAAAACACTTAAAACAAGGTTTGATTACCTCGTCAACATGTTTGTGCTGGTAGTGGTTTCATATTACATACGTAAGGTCAGAACATGTTAATTTCGCATTTAACATATTCATGCCGCTATTTATAGATTTTATCTTCGTAGAAGACTGAAGTTATCAACTTCAAAGTTTTATATGTTTTGGACCTTTAGAGCAATAAGAGTTAGTGCATTGGAAGGAGCATGCACGAGTTAGCCCAGAACGTGCTATAACTCATTTGCGGCAAAAAGTTGTAGTTACCATGTTCTTGCATTGACGTCTTCAACTGGTGCAGTGCGATCGATTCATTTTTCTGATAAGATGTAGACATAGAAACATGCGTTACTTTTTTTTGCAGTGTCTATTGTCGCACGGGTAACTAAGCGTTCTGAATTTTCTACTTGCTTGATTGGAAAAATCGCGAGGATGTAAATTTCTATGTAACTTTTTTGACAATGTTAATAATAGGATTTCGTGTTTTTTTGGTTCAATTATGTTAATTTAAAATTCAATAAATATTAGATTGTATGGGGAATAATTGGTTTCGTGTCTAGACACAGCGTACTTATAATTTACCCACAATATCTAAAGTTGCTGTGTGAATTCAGTCACATTCTGAATGTTGGTCCTATTATAGTGGCGAGTCGATTTATAGATCCGAACGCAATAATTTCATTGAAATGAAAACACGCAAACATAATACCGGAGCTTACACTTCTTCAATAATGGCTTTAAACATAGCTTACACTTCTACCCATATCTTGATATCAAGCTTAGTTGACCCTAATGATGCTTTCCATACGTATAATGCGCTGGCTCTCAACCTTTTCTAAGTCGCAACCCTTTTTTTTATATTAGTCACATTTATTACGACATTGTCATAAAAGGTTAAAAAAAAGCACATAAATATTTATTAAAAATATAATTTTCCCCTCGAGAAGTTTTAATAACAGGCTCGTATTTGTGCCTGGACAACCAGCTTCAAAATTCAAGTTAGTATTGTCGGTTTTTTTGTCTGAATTTCAATAATAATTAATATTGAAAATTCAACAGGGCAAAGCGAGCGCGATTAGTTAACCACCAGTCCCTATCCTTCTATCCATACTCACTTCGAAAAAAGTTAAGTTGAGCAACTGAGTAACATTCAGTTCTCGTAAAAAAAATCCACATAAGGAACGGACATGAATTGGAAAAAAACGTTAGCAAAAAGCTTGTCATGAAGTGAATTCCGGCAACTTATCTTTAAAAAAAGTACTAGTTATTTATATGTACATGCATGTATATCAATTTTTAATGTCTTTCATGATTGTCTATAATTGACATAATGTCTAATAATTTGTATGATTTCCTGCTAATTCATGAATTATATTTCTTGTACTAATCGTTCTATACATTTCTACATTTTTTCATTAGTCAATTTTATATAAAATAACTTCGGATTATTTTTATTCAGTTGGTAATTCTAGCGATGAGCGAATCCGATCCAGATCTTATATAAAAATAGTAAAAGGTTATTGTTTTATTTTGTGTACTTGCGCCACTTGCGGAAAATTATATATTATATCCTTGATGTCAAACATACCATATTGCGTATTTTTTGTCGATCTGATTAGATTGAACGTTGTAAGATTATTGTTTGAATCTATTTTTCTAAACAGATGTGCATCTTCGAAATCGATTCAGCAATAGGCATAAACTTTATTCAAGCAAATGGATAAACCTAGCCGACGGCTTAAAGCCGAACGTTTTCTGAAATAGTATGAAATCACGTGTAAATTGTATTTTAATCATCGAGTCATTTCACATAACTTTTTTTTACTGCTGCAAGTATTCTTAGTCTTCAGTCGACTGAAACGTTGTTACGTAAATAGGTAAAAAATAAATAATAGGTATAAGGTATGATATTGCTTTTTACCTATGACTGAGTTTTAGCGTTGAATTCATTTAAGTTACAAGTATGCAATCTTTTTTTTGTTCTTAAAAAAATATATTCGTATAGCGAATAATGGTTCAATAGAACCTCGATAAAACAGACATCGAATATATAACACAAAACATCAGACCATCTGATTGGATTATGACAAAGATTTTTTTTCGTGTTCCTAAATGTATACCAATATCGGAATAAGGTGTATTTTCGTACAAAAATGATTTATATTTGATAGCAGAAAACTTGTCTACGAATTAAAGTTTTCATACCTACCTCATCCGCATTAGTTCGTTATATTGAGTTTCTACTGAACGTATATTATTTTTGGATATGATGATAAAATCTTTTATCCATCCTAGACATGTTTATAACATTGATGTCATTGCATTATTTATTACATTATTATATAGTAAACATGCGATTACAGTAATAAATATTGTTTGATTGTGTGAATATTATTTACATATCGATTTATTGAAAACATTATTCGTACGTTGCTTCGAGTCGGTAATTAATTACTATAAAACATTTCCATAAACAAGAATATTACACTGTTTTTTAATTAAATAGCTGACATTTAGAAGTATTTGTAATTTATTACCAATTAACCCCTGACGACAAGTGGCAAAATACTTTCTCCTGCCAATAGATATACACTTCCTATAGATCTACGCCCCGTATCAAAATTGGATGTCTGAAGTCTATAATCTGTAATGTTCCTCACCACATTAACACTGTGCGGCCATCGTAAAAATCCTCTTCGCCGTTAAATCTTACACACACCAGACAATAAATTTCTTATTTTATGAAATACCTTTAATGATTTTTTTAATTTTGTAAATCTTTCATACATGCTTATTACATCTTTTTTGATAGTAAAATTTCTGACAGTTGTTTATATAATATAAGTGCTTTAAGTTTCATGCACGGTGTGTATCTTGTATTGTCGACAGTGTAATATAGCCGCATGAGATTTATATGAGAGATGAATGTTACTAGCATGATATAAATAATTGTATTCTGACGCGCTCTTTGCAGAAGTCCATAAAATAATGATTTACTGCTATGGCATATTCTTAACCTGTTTAATGACAGACGAGAAAGTAGTTAATCCCCTTTCGCAGTCTTGATGATATGTGGATAACTGAAAATGATATATGATTTTAGATTGCATGACACCTTACTAGATACCTATAATTAACCGAAACGAAAAATATCTACTGATGCCTTCTTCTGAATTCAAACACATAATACGTTGTAAAATGTAAAATGGCTTACTTTCTAGTTATGGCAGCTTGATTTATTTGCCAAAATTGTCGGGCAAATTGTTAGTAATTAAATCATGATATCACAATAAAAATTGGTACCCTGTTAAAGACAAAACTACAACTTGGAGCGTAGGAGATAATATAATGATAAACACTAGAATGAATACATATTTTCTTAAAGTTGTTTATATTTTATAAGATTTGTGCTCATTACAGTATTCATTAAAAATATCAAATTGACCGTTGATAAGTTTAGATAAAATGCATGCAGGTCAGTTGGTTGATATGTGATGGAAATTATTGCCATAATAGCAATTTATCGATTGTTGGAATACATATTATTATTTCAACAATACACATCGGTATATTGGCGAGAAAATTTATGGCCATTAAATTACTTCGTAAATATGTTTGTTACTTATTTAAAGAAAAAATAATTATCTTGGATTTGTGGATGCCATGTCACTATGAGCTGTAAAATCATTTCAAATGTCACAATATTGTTTTGCTCTGATTATTTTAGTAATAACATCATTGTTATGTCTGTATTTTGTAGGTAAAATATTGAGGGAATGATTGATGCGTGTTATGGTTGACAAATGCTTATTATTTTCTGTCATTTTGCATATTGGATGGATATTTTTTAAATGTAATTTACAATTGAAATAAAATTCTATAGCAACCTTAAATTCTTGTCGAGTGGCAGAGTAATCCGTCACAGACATTATATAATAATATTTTATTTGGAATTGAAAGTTAAATTCGTTCTTGGAATCCATAAATAACGAACTGACATCGGTTTTGAGAGAAGACAATGAAAAAATCGTCATGTGACGTGAATAATGTTGCATTAATATTTTTGAATAAGTATGTGTTTAGAAAATAAAATATATATTGTTCATATGAACCGCATCGTTGTATCGGCTTGTATTTTTTCCGTTGAATTTCATCTGGCCCTCTGAAAAACATCAACGTCGCGTGTCACTTAAAAATCCTTGCTCGTATTAACCTATAAATTATTTATAAGATACAAAAATCTCTGATATGAAAAATTCATTCATGTCAATGTGATGAAGATGATGTAAGTTATAGGCGAGACGTGATAATGTCATCATGGAGAGTGATTTTGAACTCTTGACAGGTTAAATAACGGAAAAATACAGTACAATACCGTGTTCAGTCATTTTTTGCTTAATTCATATCTATATGTTACACTATTTTTATCTTGAAATGTTCATTTTATTCTATTTTTTAGAAATAAATGCTCTGCGTTTTTGTGTGTACGTATAATGTATTGATTTTATATAATTATAAAATGGAGTCGGTTTCAACCAGTACCGTGCTTAACCGCATACAATAAATATTTGCACGCGTTCTTCCTACCCAGACTTTCATATTTTCTTAGTAAAGACACCATCGTATTATCTTTATAAATTACCTGAATTTATAAGCATTTGACAAATGCTAAATTTAAAATCAATCTCAGTTACTTTCATTATCAATTGTTTTTATTCAAATTTATTACTGACGTTTATCTTATAAATTTAAACAAAACTTTTTCGTTATTTATTCGTATTACTATTTTAGACTTTTCCAGACTAAAATATGCTGCAATTGTACTCCATTATGAGATAATAATTTACGCAGCTATTGCTTTAATATATTATTATTGTCCATAAATTAACGATAAAACAAATGAGAAATATTATAAAATGCTTTGTTACCTATTACAGCAATTAATGGTGTGAATTATAAGATTTCTGAGGTATGGTATGATAAGTATACCTAAATATGTATTCATAAAATGGTAATTTTTTCAACCATACAATTTTATATACAGTTTTAATTGTTGTGAGATTCAGGCGTGCAAGTAGTGTCTCTATTATACGAAGAAGAATTCATTATTATTTTGAAAAAATAATTACAGGTGCTAGTTTTATTTTGATGTATTAATTCTGATATGTCCATTAAACCTAACCTTTTGTTAACATCTACCCTTTTTATAATCTTCATAATACCTCTTCTTTCCACGTCGCTATAGTTTTTATTGAGCATTGTCTTCATTAAGTCTTCTAATCAGTGATTATGTTTGCCTTGTATATCTGAAGATTTTGTCGTATCATGTCGCAAGGCTACGAAGCAATGGGAAATAAGATTTTCCTACGCCTGAAGTATGAGCGTTGATCTATTACTACTAGGGATTCTGTGTCGTGACGTCCCGGAACTTTTCAGGTTATTTCTTAAGTCCCGGGACTTTGGTGTCTATTCTCGGGATTAGTTTGAAAAAAATGCATTATATTCAGGCTAAAGGATTAAAACCTGGGGTTTTAAACAAAAAAAAATTTTAAACCATGTCCGCTCCCAATGTGGAGCATATGGACTCCTAATGGAGTTTATCTCAACAGAAGTGTTTTCTACGAGAACTGTTTGTTACTCAGTTGCTCAACCTCTCTTTTTACAAATAGAGTAGGGATAGAAGGATAGGGCTAGGACAGGATTAGTGGTAAGCTAATCGCTCTCGATACGCCCCGCTCATAGGATAGGATGGGTCAGAGGGGGAATTTCAAGACATCACATATATCCATGCCTTTGAACAGAAATTCATAAATTGATTGAAAAATCAATTTATAAAACTGTCCGTACCGGGATTTGAACCCGGGCCCTCTGTAGCCGAAGCCAACACCGTTGACCACTCGACCACACAGGTGGCTCTGTGTATATAAAAATATAAAAAAGGATTTGATAAAAAACAGATTTTTGGGATTTATAATTTCGTAGAAGTTTCAAATACCATGTGTTTATATATTTTCATACAACTAGCAAAAGCAAATTCCAAAATATTAAAATTAAATGTTCATATCTCATGTTGTTTTATGTATAATTTTTTTTTCACTATTATACAAAAGTACCAATGTCTCAATCGGACAAAAAAGGTCTAAAAGCTGCATTGTGAAGTTACGTTCATAAATTTACTGACGGCGGTCGAATTCTTTGATACATTACATGTGCCGTTATCATCCCTTCTTAGAAAAAGTTAACCGTAAGCATTGCACATATCCATTACATAAGAAAAATAATAAATATTAAATATTTTATTAAAAAACGCGATTTTTACTGGTGCGTACTTTCAAAAGGCGTATAAGGCATGTATGTAATACATACATGCAAATATTTCATTTTAATAAAATTATAATTTTATTGAAAGGGAAATAAAAGTCTCGAGTCCCGGGACTTTTAAAACCTCGAGACTTCAGAATCCCTAATTACTACTGAAGTGCTTGTAGCTAGATTTCTTAGATTTTAGTAACACTTGACTATGATCGATGTGCGAATTGACTGTATGTTTAGAGTTCTCACCTGTTTTTTTTACACAATCTGCTGTTTATATTAAAGGTTATATAAATTACATAGATTTCATATTTACTTAACCGATACTTTGTACGCTGCATCCTGGCGAGGGATTTTAATACAGGTCAAGTTTATCAATACCGGTATTACAAAATAAGTTTGAATAAATCAAAAAATACGGTCAATTGAGATCGTAATACCGGACGAGTATATCAAAATCAGTATGTCATATAAAATACCGCAATTAAAAAATATATAATAAAGGATGATTTTCGTTGTAAAGTCATTAATAATTATGGAAATTCTCAATATTGATACAACTCTAAAAATAATAATTAATCTAGCTGGCGTAGTTGCCATGCAGACTAGAATTGCATTAAGTTTAGGATTAATCGTTTTAATCAGTAACAACACTATCCATAGTATACAAATTTAATTCAACCTCTATAGGTTGCAAATTAGACATTTATTACTAGGTATACGTGTATATTGGTACTCATAAAACGGTACAGATCGCCGTGCACGTTTGTTACTCGTATCGCCATTATGAGAATGCCTTGTTTAGTTGGGTCATCATTCCGCACATGAAAATGCGCACGCGGATCAAAAAAATATTTCAATATTGAAAAAGAAATCGGACTGAACGCAAAGTAAAATTATTGACGATAGCTTACTTGCAATAATAAACTGATTTATTTTTTAATGCTTTGAACTTTAATTATCAATTTTGTGGAACAAATAATTTTGATATTGAAAGCTTGACATTTTAATTGATTGAATATGTCCAACAATTTATTTTTTAATGCCTTCGTTTTGTTAATCATTTATTGTTTTTTATTTTTTCCAAGTTTAATTATCTTCTGGATTAACTCGTTAGTGAGAACGAGAAACGTGCATCATTTTATTTTGTTACTCGCTAGACTTGCCAATCAATGTTTTAATATATGAAAATGTCGATCTATTTCTAATGCTGCTCCTATTTGAGAATGAAAGTGTTTTACCATCCCCCTTCTTCATTTTGATTATTGTTTCTGATATTAATTTTACATACATATTTGACACATAGCTGTATGAATTAAATACCCCTGAGAGTAAGTACTAAGCGTATACGCTTGGTTAGCTACTCCAGCTTAAGAATATTGCCTACTATAATAAAAGCTCCACAATTTACGATGTTCTCATCGACCTCTGCTTATGAGCCGAGTGCTCGAGATGTCGCTATAAGTTTATTGTGAGTCAAAAGGGAGGATCTTACGAAAAAGGGGGAAATTAATTATTAGCTAATGACTGGTCTTGAACGGCGCCGGTCGCATCGCATACATAGCCAACCGCGGATCGCGTTTTTTATTTACCATTTTTATTATCACCGTAACACAAATCAGCTAAGAATGCACATATCTACAAAAGTAGATTAAGCTAGTTTCTAACAAGTTTATTTTGTCAAAACATTTTATGAGTTTTTAATATTGTTTTTATGTATCAAAAATAAATCGATTGCTTTGAAAACTATGTTAAAGAATTGATTATGATATCTATGTATACCTTTACAATAGGTTACAAAAACTATGAATATGTAAAATGTTGTGACAAAAAAAAATATATGACAACGTGTTTTACTCGGACACTGCTGAATTGCATAAGGAATCCACGTCATTCGGGAAGTGGGACAAGATAAAAAAAAAAACTACCGGAATGTGTCTTTACTTGTTATTTTTACGTTTTGTGGGTCGTCCAATAAGCCTAACGGCATGCATCTTCCGTCATTCGTGATTGCTACAGTATGGTGGTCATAGTAAAATAGTGGGTTGCGTTTTGATTTATGGGATACGTTATCCGGCCAACCGATACTTCAATACACCGTGCTTGCTAACCTACGGCGACTCTTGCAAATAGCAAATAGGTACTTCTGTCTATTAATCGAAATACAAACATATTGTGTAAATTCTCAATTCAAACCAAAATTACTCAAAATCTTTCTAGAAGTATAGAGAAATGGATAATATAGAACAACATTGTTCGCTGTAATAGCCCGTGGGATGATATTCAAATATGTTTCATTTCATATCATATTCATTTCTTTGACTAATTTTGTGCTTGAAATATAAGATCCACGGTGCAGTAAAACTACTGAAAGTTGAAATCATAGAATCGAAAGTGAGGATATTATCACATGTGGTCAATCCTGAAATAAGGTTCCCGTCCACAGTTAAAATACTGTTTGATTATTCTCAAGTGACGGTACATTCTTATCTAGTATTTTGTAAATGAAGACACACCAGTATGTGTATATCGTCCGATTAATAATATGTTAACGTAATATATGTAATGTTAGTATCTCGTGCCTTTGTAAAAACAAAATGGTTGGAACAATTACCACGTCTGGATTTAATACTCGTCGACTTCAAAAATCTTTGAATATGTAAAATCGCCATTGCGATTAAGTATATTTAAGTCCTCTTCGGTCGCAGTGCCCCTTGAGTTTCCATGATTGGTACGAACACAATCATTGTTCAATCAATCTGAAGATTTGTAAGTGAAATATGTATATAAATTCCCTCCCACACTCATCCGATCCTCAACGGATCGTAGTTAGAGCGAAAATCCAACTTCTGGTTGTAACATTGTTATTCTATTCTTACTCACCTAACAAAAAAGTTTAAACGACTGTTATTTTAAGCATTATTATAAGCATTATTATAAATCTAAGTTTCTAAAAAAAAACTTCCGTCGAATTATCCATCAAAAAAAGTTATCTTGTTATATGTACCATTCATAGAATATTTCAAGAACTTGTTTTACGTCGATTGTTTATGGGTGGTAGGGCGAAGAGAGCTAAGTGACAGACGAACACCTCTATGTATTAATAAATACGATTTTTATCATTAATTAAAATATCTAGGTTTGTTTTTGGATTAGGGCCTCTCGCCGAACTAATGCTGCAATGCAAAGCGCTTACGTAGAGATCTGAGAAATATTCATTCATTAGGTAAAAATTGTACCGCATGAGTTAACATGTTTTATATACGAATATTATTTATTATTATATGCCGTTTACATAATTGTTTCATAAACTTGAACATACCATTTTTCGCCTCGAGTTATTGGGTTCATTCGTAAAATCGAGTACACATAGCCATTGTAATCATACGCTACCTTTACATAAATAATACCCGGGCATCAGCATTGTCATGAAAATTTCATTATTAATAAAGTATCATGTACAAAGAGTAAGTAGGTATTTATGCAGCAGAAACGGCTATTAAATGTACCCACAGCTGACGCGAAGTATCTGTTGGTTCACGGCCATTCTGTGTGAAATGTTATAGGCGCACGGTTGATATCATAATATTCCACTTTTGTATAAACGCAGATTAGATTGCCCAACCTAACGATATCAATTATTAGTAGTTCATATATTCACAAATTTCCCAATGTAAATTTAGATATTTCGGAAATTGGATTTTCAGAATGCCGGCTATACGTTATTATTCTATGACGTGAACACCTATTATGTATTGGTATAAAATGAAAGCAAGTGTGCGCTAAAATCGGTGATCCAAGATTTGTTAACGCTGTTAATTTTGTTATTTATATATTATGAATCATATCCATAAATAAATATATATTACACATATCTGAATGGTTTGCTTGCCAATGATAACAGTTTTTATTTCAACATTGCGTAGACAAATACAATTAGCTTTTATTTGTTGATTAGTTAGTCCGCTTGGCGTGACTTTTTATAATCATGTTGAATGCGTAATATTGTGTCATTACTAAATTAAAATTATCGTTTTGATTTTTCACTTTTTATATGTTTGGTGCCCGCAGCCGTATTTCTGTACACCGGTGGAGCTTCGAGTCATAGCTCAAGGAAAACATATTTTTCATAGGTCTACGGCTTATTTATGTTCTGCATAATATATTTTATATGTTTTTTTTTATTATTATTTACAATCACTGTTGGTAGTCTCATTTAAGAAGTATAGGATATTACTTTTAATCAATTATCATTCCAAAACGGAAATACTTGTTGCCAATTTGCGATAAAATACTACTAAATTCCTTTTATTTCGGCTGACTCTCCTGTTTTGCATTCATTATTTTTAATTCAAGTAAAAATCCTGAGTAGGCTATAAGTCATAATGGGAGTTGATTTTTCATTTTTCCTCACAGCGAGAATTTTATTATGACAACGTTGCTCGCACATTAAATATGCAAAACAAAAAATAATGACACAAATTTATAAACATGAGCGCCGCAAAGAAAAGGCAGGTTAAAACGTGCAGTATGAGAGATGAGTGCAATCGCTTGGGTTATTTATTCTCGACCTCTTTTGCTGAGCATTCATGGAAGTCTGATGATGCTTCTCAAAAATACGAAACATGTGTCACAAATTGCAAACACAACAAACAAGTGGAATAACAAAGGTATCAAATTTAATTTAATTTTCTTTTATAAGATAGTTAACGTTGCAATGTATTTGGGCCTTGAATTATCAAATATCGTGGATGAGTATTTCGACATCTCGTCGAAACTAACGTAGTTGTGGGAATGTCTTTGAATAATAATTGATAATTCTTTTCGAACCAAATAATATATATTGCCATTTTTTTATTTGTGTGCTCATTTTCCTAGTCGCTTTAATATTGCAGTAGTTAAATGTAATCTTTTATGACTATGTTTTATGTTTATGATAATTACGGATGAAATTGCCATGGTTCATTGGGTAGTTTGTGTAGAGAAAGCAAATAATGTAGATGTCATCGTTTTAATATTGCCGGGTTCACTGGCACTTCATCGTTTGATTTTATGCTACGTAGAGGTCAACGATCATGTCTCTTGGTTTGCTCTAGCTATGTGCGGCAAATGTGGCCCGTAATGAGAGAGTGGCGGCCTATACTTAGCGTAATAGTGACCGCGGCCGACGCCTTGCATTAGCGCGCACGGCGAGGGAGGGCGGGAAAAGAGGTACGGTAGATTTCTCGCTGGCACCGCACATTAAAAAAAATATGAATATGTTATATGGGTATTCAAGTTACCTTATCTACGATATGGCTCAAATTTTATCTTTGTCAATACAATTATACGATTTACATATATATTTATATTATACAAATAAACGTTTTCTACAAAGCGACAATTATCAATGAAAACTTTTTTTAAATTTATAAATTTTGCTGACGGCGAAATAAAAAGCTTTCTTTCCGTTGCTGGAGTGCAGCTTTTACGATTATCATGAGCAAAAGTCAACGGATCAGTATTTTTTTAATGAATCAATAATATACATACGTTTTGCAATATAATATACAAAGGTAACTAAGAAACACGAATCGGTGGAATAACAAATTATTAAATTAATTTTTATTTGAAAATAAATGTTTTAATTTAATTACTCGCTTATTATTTTAACACATATTTTTTTTCACTTTAGTTTGTCTCACCGTCATGTTTGATAGAGGCCATTAATTTATTAAAATAAGTTTTTTTTTGTAATTGTACTATCAACTTTTAGGAGTCGCTGGCCACTGACAAACCATGTACTCGTCTATCTATACTACTGAATTTGTAATTATTATCAAACCGTTTATCATCGATATGCCTATGTATTTAATTATATACATATAATACATACTTGGAATTTATAAAATGCGAATATTTTTGCGAATAATCTACTTAATCTTGGATTTTTATATTTTTAACAGTTTAGTGCGGCTGGGAACAGCAGGCTACGAGTAACCTGCTGTTCATTTGTAATATTAGAGTTCAAATAGACCCATATCTTATTAAATCATCAAATTCCTACCGGTGTTTATTTATCATGCACACGTCTCATTAATTATATATTCAACTCAATCTCAACTAGTAATTCTTTACATTACCTTTGCTGTTATTAAACTTGTCACAGTCGCCGGTCGTCTCGAGGAATGCGTTGAAAAAATAAATAAATGTATTTATCGTGTAATATGATGGAATTTTTACCTGTCATTTTGACGTCGTGTTTGATTGCCATCGATATGTCACCTGACACGGCGCCCTGTCAAAACAGAATGTAACAATAAATATGTAGTCCTCTCCGTTCGTTGGTTGTTCTTCATAAATATTCTTCCTGGACATCATTTTGAACCCTTAAATTTAATTTGTAACGTATAATATTAGTCATCAACGCCGATTACGATGCATAATGGCATTTCTTTTGTATGTATTTTTTCTAAAATTGAAATGAGAAATTATTGGATACCAAAATAGCAGGGCTGTGGAGTCGCGGAGTCGGAGTCGTGAAAAATGAGCGGCTCGATTTTTTTTTGAAAACTATATTTAATGATGTGTATTTAAACAAAATATTCAAAAGTGTTAACATTTCATGCTTGGCTGACTAAAGGTGATCTGATGGAATACATTTATATAAGTTAAAATTAAATTATTGAAAAATTTCCTCGGAGTCGTTAATTATTTTTAAGCTGGAGTCGGATCGCAGTCGTTAATTATTTTAAAGCTGGATTCGGAGTCGTCTTTTTTTCACGCTACTCCACAGCCCTGCAAAATAGTATAAATATATTTTTTTACTTGTGTATCAATTGGTTATTATTTAAAACCAAATGTACAATTAAAAAAATAATAAATATAAATGTGCGTAACATATTCTTAACCCGTTCTGGTTTCAAGAAGAATTTGAAACACCCCTATATGTAGTTTAGATACGAAATTAACAACGTTCGGCATGTTTACACGATACATACCACTTGAAGCTGCTAATTTTCTTCAAAAAAATAAACATTCAACTGGAATCTGGAGAAATGTTCCAAATATTCACGATTTTGGCAAAATTTTAGTTTTCATACATTTTTACGCGTCAGTTTCTAGAACCAATGTTTCACGTATACAAATAATTGGGTGTGTAAGTATATGATTATTTATTTCTAGCTTTTCCTTGCGGAGAAGTCCGATTATAAAATGAAGTGTACGAAATTTTAACTATTCATATTTCTACTGACGTTTTTCAACCAGTTGCCTGCAGACACTGCCGCGGCCGTTCAATAACAGGTATACCGATCACCCGCATCTAAACGGTCAGCGAAGGCCGACCGAGTTAATTAATTACCGAAAATAAATCATAGACAGTAGTCAGTGCAAGTACACGGACTGTTTTTGTTGCTCGGTTAATGCGGGAAGCCAGAAGTAACGACTGATGATACAGATCTCGTCCCTTATCCGAAACGTCATCTCTTATCTGATCGCTTAAAAACAAATAGCTTGTCTATCATTCATCATCATACAACATAAAAAAAAACAGGCGGTCAATGGTTGTATTATTTTTTTATTTGTTTCGAATATATGTATTTCTATCAATGCATTGTACCCAGTCTTCGTCGATAGCATACGTGAGAGCAAGTAAGTAAGTAGTCGTTATATTTATTTATTAGGACATCGTTAATCGATGGAATGAAACACCTATTATGGTCTTTCTCTAATATTATTCACATCTAAAGAAATTAATATTATGTAAACGTTTTACATAACACTTCCTTTGTCACCTATATTTATACGATGAGTGATACTTAAAGTTATCAATTTTTATTGTATGTGTATTAAAGTCATAACCCATGGAAAAATCGATCATTCTAACCTAGGCTGACGATAAACCTTTTCCAAGTGGATCGATTTTTCTTTTCGTTGAAATAATGTTATATCATATATCGTCCTATTATGCCGATGTCACCGTTTTCCTAACATATTTTTCTTTTATTTTCAGGTAAGCTTATAATTTATAACAGCTACTAGCTACATCGCCATTGGACGCAGTAAGTTTTATTTCCTTAATTTCCCTTCTAGATATTTTATTTCTTATCCGTTTTAATCTCTGCGTTATAAATGTGGACCTTTATGTTCGCCCAATTATTGCTTGTTTCAAAACGCGCTCCGAGACGGCTTCATTAATAATTTGTATTTGAAGGGCAGTTAGTGAACACGATGAAGTCGGGCTACCGCTGGGCCACTACAGCTTTCGTAAAACCGGGTTAAAAAAAAATGTCATTCGTCTTGGCGACATTACGTAGAATGTCATGTCTGCTACTTAATTATCTTTTCAGAAGAACTGAACGACAGTCGACCTTTGATTTAAAATTTGTTTTTCATGTAATCAAACTATTATTTTTTATTGAAATTTACAGAAATTTTGGATACTAGATATTATTTTTAAATATGTAATACATATCTTTAAAAATAAAGTATTACAAGTGTTCAATTTAGTTAGTGGACTGATTATTTTATCACAATTCAACAGCATTCGATAGACCAGGGCTTTCCAATCTATGTTCCGCGGAACACTGGTGTTCCACGGAACCTGCATAGGTGTTCCGCGAACTTGAAAAAACCTCTTGCAATATTTTTCGATAACTAGTAAGGATGGTTCCTGGGTTCGAAATCCATTTTATGTGGCCGCTAAGCTAGCAGACTTAAGCTCAAGTGATTATAAATGCAATTGAATTAATCAGTGATTTTGATTTGAAGAGTCCTCCAACATGTTTTAATAACATATTTGTTTGATTTTAACTATTAGAAATTACCCAGGCTAAAAAAACAAAGTGTTCCAGATTTTCTAAGTGTTCCATTGCAGAAATAGTTTGGGAAACGCTGCGATAGACTGATATAAATTATGGGGATGTGTTAACTTTATTAGTTATTGATAATTATTGTATGATTCATGGCATTTTGCTTATTTTAATTATTTGTGACTTAGAACATATTTGAGTCGATAATAATATACGCACATAAGTCGCACTAAACAAAAATTTGGATAACATTTTTGGTTTAATGACGTTTTTTCCTGAGCTAATAAAAAGTATTTAAATATGGTTTGAAATAACTAATTTAACAATTAAATAACACATTTTGGGTTCTTTTTTCAATAATTAAAAACTAAAACACGTTTTTAATGTGGACTTAGGCAGTTTTGATCGAACACAGGCTTAAACTTAGGTTTGCTATTTATTTATTTAGGTCTCCTTTGATCTTTGCTTCTTTTAAGTCAATTAGTGTGGCTGAAAAACATAAAAATCACACTTCAGAGACGAGAAACCGTCATTCAAAGCACGGTTTCAAACAAACAATTGCATCGTCGCCAGGCTGCATAGTTATTGGCTTAAACGGACTTAAGCAGGTATGCTTTACACTACGGCTTGGACATGGGTTTGATTATGCCTTTGCTTGGAAAGTATTGATTGATTGGTATCCAAATTTAAAAAAAAAATATTCTGGACTTAGGTGCATATGATATTTATCGACTCGTTTATTTGTAATGGCCTTTTTGGATATTTTCGTTTACGCCTTTACTCTGTAAATGTTTACACGAGTGTGACCTACAATCTGTCTATATTAAGTAATTAATAGCGATACTTCCTCATATAAATTTATGTTTCTGCAGAAATATTACCATTATAATGTATTATATTTATTATTATCTCTCTAAATATTGAGGTAGGCACACGAAAAACTAGACTCTGTTTATTACTTCGGGTTGTTTCCGTAGTATTATTTTACGATCCATAAAGTAATTCTCAATTATGTAATTAATGCAAATAAAAATTGTTTTTCTGACAGGAAATTCCCGGAAATAACTCGTTGAATATTATTTTATTACACTGCGATTCAACGACCACTTCTCGCTAACAACTCTATAAATTCATAAGGCGAACGGTGCATTCCCTGTCGTCTGAAATTCAAAGTTTTTAAACTCTCGGTGGTCTCTATTTGTGTGGTCAACTAAGGCATCTATCTATTTATTAGCCAGTTGAATTTGCAGATGCGAATTGAATTCATTCCTCTCATAACGTCGTTTGTCTATATTTATTTTAATTGACGACAACAATCCGGCACGCAGTGGTTATTGTCCGTTTATAATGTTTTATTATATTGAACAATAGTCGGTCGAACCGCGGCAATTTATTTTTGGGCATCCCTTTCACAATCCAACCCTTCTAATTTTACATGGCATTAAACCGTGGTCACATTAAATATACACATTAGGCCCAAAGGTTTAAATTCTCTACTTGTGAAAGCGTTAAATTCATTTTATAGACGTGTAACATAGAAAAAGGTCATGTTCTGAATATTACGGGACTTTTACGAAATGTTATCATTTCTGCGTTAACTTCTTTATAGGTCTATAAAAAAATCTATATATTTGGCGCGTCTACTTTAAAACAATTTTCACTCCATTGTCCCTTTTTCGCCTTTATTTTTTTTGATTAAAATAGTTGCAAAACTTTAGTGGCAGTAAAAAGATCAATATTTTTTATCGGCACTAAAATTTTAGCATTATTCCATCACTCTGTAACTAGGAATGCGAAATAAAAATAAAAGTATCGTTATTTGGTATCGAATACCGGTACTGATAAAAACCTCAACAATTCCTAAAAGTAGTAAAAAAAATCGTTTGAGATTACTTCATGTGTGTTATCAAACTTAGACAAGAATATAGTGTTGTTTTTTTTTATTATGCTATTATGAGGCTAAGCAACATTACATGCTGAGACGCAGTCGACGGAGCGCGGTGATTTTGTATTACACGAAGAAGCTCAGTCCTGCGTGTGCTGCAAAGCAGTCACGGGCGACGAAGACATGCGTCTGTCCTGCCAGCTCTCCGTTGTAATGCCGGCACAGATTCCTGCATGACGCGTGCACGTGTGGTTGTGTTCTACTTTCGCGAAAATGACCGATAGACTACTGAATTAGTGCGCACTAAACTTTCTTTTTATAATACTAATGTAGATCACTCTTAAAATACATTAAAACGGTTATTGTGCGTCTCTTTATGCATCATTGATAAACAGTCCCAGCATGCGCTGAACGTACATGTCTATTTCGTCTGCCTGTACCTTCCAATTTTGCACCATCAGCCTGCGCTACGTCGTATGCGTCTCTCTCTGCACACGCTTAGCCTTAATTAATGTTAAATAATGTTGATCTATCGCCATTATAAATATGTTGACTATCGACGGATTCAAATCATTATTACGCATGAGTAGATTTTGCGCGATACATTGCATCCATCATGCTAAGATAACCTTATATATTTAAACTTAATATGTTCTATATTATTGTAATAGTAGAATCATCGAGTCATTCAACCGAATTAGCCTTATCATATAAAATAACTTTTCAACTGTAAACAGCTATAAAATGCAACATCATCACTTTCAGAAATTTTAATAAATATAATAACTTATCTAAAATACGTGGTCTATGAATACGCATATTTGACATAAATAGGTCAACCGGGCTCATAACTGGCAATGTTTATTTTAAGCTCGTTTGTACATATATTTCTAAATCACTCGCTTATTTCCTTGCAGTTTGTCCTACCATTTACATATATTTTTTTTAATCAATGGAAACCATTCAATTCATTGTTTGTTTCCGATCATGCAACAGAAATTTGGCACGTCAGCCAGGTAAGCAGCCCTGGATACTAGTATATATTTATACAACTATTTTCCGGGAAATGATTTTCAATGAGCCATGCGTCACCCACAACGAACATCTATAAATATTATTTTCCTCGTGAGTTTCTTCACCGCATTGCTTAAAACGCGAAAACATATCTCTCAAATAACTTTAATATTTATTTCAACCGTTTGATATGTCATATAAGAATGTAGTTGAAATAACAATTTAATCTTCTGTAGTCGACATTATTAATTGCAGTGTTAGGACTGTCAGAAGTCTCGGAAAGTGGAAATAGTAAATGGATATTTTATATTATAATTTAAAATGTTTTTTCGAAACCAATATGAAACTTGCAATAATTTTGAATCGTCGATTGATTGCCATCCATCTTAACATGCTGTCTATTCAAAAAAATAAGTTTTTGAAAATCGACATGTTTTATAAAACCTTATGTTCGACAAAAAGCAAAAAAAAATGTTCATTTCCGAACTGTAATTTGATAATTGCTATTTCTGGTCATGTTTGGTTTTGTACGCGTGGTATTCAAACATGGACATTTAAAATGAAAATACCGATTGCTTTAATATTCATAAGTACACCTTTGTGTTTGGGTCAACATGGTTTATGTGAAATATCAAAAATATCAATTTGTTTGGATTGAAATCATTTTTCAATCACAATTTCACATGCAAACAACATGAGAAATGTTATTGAATAAATAAATCTATGTTCTCGCATCTGTTTGCAAACTCGTTTATGAAAATATTGTTATGGTTCGTAACAAGTTTTTCCGTATATAAAAAGAGTAATGATAAAACGGAAGTGTTTTTTTTCAGAAGTCCCTACAGTTATGTAAATCGTGACAAGAAATTGTTATTAATTATCGTTTCGACACTTGCCGTTCACTATAGGTCGCAGGCATAACCATGTCTCATTTGAACCCGTTTTCACATGGGGACAAAGTGTTCTTTAACATGACCCGCCTCATGTATTCCACGTGACACTGCAACGTTGCGCACTGTCCTCCAATGTTGCACGCCACGTAGCGCAACACTTACGTGACGCGGAATGTGCTGCATTTTTACTATCATTGTTAGCATCTTATAAAATCAAATAATATTTTTCGTAAGCACTACGGACCAACACACTTCAACGAGTGAAATTCTGCTATATCTGACGTGAGTCTTGGTGTGGTGTGTCCAAGGAAGCTACAATGTTTCGGAGACATGTTCCATTTCCCCCTAATGTATGCGTAGCTTTTTTCTTACTGAATTTTGCTGCAACCGCCTATATATTCCTTACATAATTTATTATTGTTTCATATTGAATATAAATACATTCCGGCGTACTATACAATCCTATAATATATTATTGCCGAAAATGACGCCAGATAACTCGACTACTTAGCTTAAGAGAGCAGTTTAGTGTAAAAAAAAATGTTATCGATATTGCCGATTTTGGATTAATCGGCGATAACTTCCACAACGGTAGTAAAGTGCTTTTTACTATTATTAAGTGTCAAATGTTGATATTTTAAAAATATAATTTAATGCATACATACATGTAGTAAGTTTAGCCTAAACTTTGTCTTTTTTATGGCTTTCTATATTAAATTTTAACTTTACATTACTAAACGTAGTCGTGATGTAGTCAATGACGGTGGCTGTGTACTTGCAGCTACTCATATCCATTTTTTTTAATCGCATGTGATTCATATCATAAAATACGTTAGTTAGTAAGCAATGGTTATACATCTTAGTTATTAAAATGAAGATGTTTTGTAAGAGAATTGAGTTGTTCAAACAGTATTGCTTCGGACGCATTAAAACTTTATGATCATTTTTTACTAACTCGTGCAAATATTAATGGTATACATTAAAATTAAAATATATTAACGATTCACTTCCAAAATGTCGGATTATTTATTTTTAATCACTACTATTATTTCTTTTTAGCGTACATTAAAAACGAGATAGTATCAGTTTGCTTAACATTTGATAATAATCATTATTTTTACTCTTATTTCTTGTGTCTTTTATTATTTTATTAAGAAATACACTTGATTTTGGAAAACTTTGGCTTAATGTAATATGCTGACTTGGGATCTTTGTCGAATAAATAGAATTATAAGTACATGTTATATTATTATTCCAAGGATTAAAACTCTTCCAAAGAAATATGATATTGTAAGAAAATAGAATCACTTTTAAGGTGTTCACTGTCAATACTTGGTGGAATGGCATTATAATAAAAATAAAACATTTTTAGTACTTTTTCCACAAAATTTTTTTTTTTGTGAATTTATTATAAATTTATTAATTATTATTATATAGTTATTGTAAATTTATTTTAACTGTTTTATTGTTTATCTTATCAGTTGACAATGCTCATCATGAGCGAAACCGGTCCTGATCTAATAAATTTTATGTGGAAAAAGTACTAAAAATATTTTATTATTTTTAGAAAACAGAATAGTTGTCTCGTGAGAGAATATCTTATTCTTTTGATTCGTACGATAAATAAAACCTTTTTAATAAATTACATGCAATGAGATTTTACTTCAAAAAATAAAATACTTATTTGTACCAATTCCACTTTTATTTAAATTTAAATAAAAGTGGAATTTTACAAAATAAGTATTTTTTTAATGTAATACTTTTCCGCCAAGTATGGTATATTGACAGTGAAAACAGCATAGAAATAGTAATTGCTAACTAAATAGACATAGTGAACATTTTATAATGTTATTCCGAAACGTTGTGTACAATTTTATCATTTTTATCATTCTGTTAGAAAAAAGTTATGCACAAAACAAGCTTCCATAAATATGAGCACAAAAAGCGATCGTTACGCGCCGCGGGAATGACTCGAAACCTTTTGCATATTAAGTGGTCGACTTGGAGGCACGGTCGCCTGGCGAGAAGCTCTTCGGCTCCTGCAATATGTGTGCACTGCCGACTGCCAACATATATTTTTAATCAGGTGCCTTCAACCTTATCAAATATATTTATTTTCGTTTTTCGGTAAATCTTTTTAGATACATTTGCAGCCGCTTCTCCGTCGATTCCAAAAACAGTGAAGATAATGATATTGTGGAATAATTTCCAACATGGCCAATTCTGTTTACCGAGTACTGGTCGACGTCCGTTTTTTTAAGGCAAGTATAGATAGAATGACAGGGATGTATGAAAGGGCTAGTAGTTAGCTAATCGCTTTCGTTCCTCCCCGTTTTTAGAATCGGAGTGATGTGAAAATGCTTACATCACAGATTTCCATGCCTTTAAACACAGATTCATAAAACAGTTAATATTGTCCTTATTAAGATTCGAAATTTTAGACAGCGCGGTCGAATATGAAGAATGCCAAAAGTCGTCGACTAATAAGCAACAGTTCAATTACACCAAACTGCTTTGCATTTTATCAATGGATATAGGAGCTTATGAATTTCAGTCAATTTACTCCCAGAAATTTTATCAGTGTGTAAAGTTATTTCTTTAGCGGAATTTTCGGATGGAGTATGCTAACGCTGTTGTGTTATTTAGAATTTTAAACATTAAAACAATTTATTCTGGCTAAAACAATTAAATCATTCTAAAATTGTAGTAATCTACCTTAGACACGAGAGATGTTATACATCGAGCCGTCTAGATCTAGTGTTATCAAGTCGTTTTTTTTAAACTATCACTCCTTGCTTATGGAAATCCCACAAAATGTGTGTTCATAGCCAAAATGTTACAATATTGTAAAATATTGAAATTCTCGTTTCCCTATCGGAGAATGTGAGAGTGATCTAGAGCGAGTGAGGGAATCTATGTAAATATTCCTCCCTTGAATAAAGATTGAATGTCCTTCGGGAGAGAGCTGATTTTACTGTGACTCATAGCCGGTCTCTAGGGACGTGTGAGGATTTTTTCGATATTGAATATGGAGCAAAATAGATATGCTTCCCTGTGCGAGGGTCTGATCGATTTATTATAAAGTGGGAGGATAAAGAATTGTTCGGTGCAAAAAAGTAAATTGCAAACGCGTGTCGTAGGCAAGTTACACTTTATTACAAGGTCATGGAGTACTAATTATTTTACTGTGCTTTCAATTGTATATTGCAAACCACGAACCATCCGGACAGATGTAAGTGTAAAATAAAAGTGTTCCTTTATATAATGTTTTATATCGGTTTTACTTTAATAATCCTTTGAGAATATATAGATAAGAAGGAGGCACATACTAATTTAAAGAAACGAGGGAGGGGACAATATTTTTTACCTCTTTTTCCATATCTGGTCCATAGTCGTAGCATATGGCCATCACATGATTCCTCCAAGATTTTCTGTCCCCCGCTAGTCTTCTTCCTTCCTCACATGTCATTCCAACGTCCTGTAACTACGCCGAGTACACCTTATAGATCAGTACTTCCCAACCTTTTTCATGCCACTGACCCCTAAATCTGAAAAAATAATTGCGGACCCCCGATTTTTTTTATTTCACATGTTTATATTTTGAAGAATGTTCACAAATAAATATTTGTACTTTCTAATGAAAATTTTCGCGGACCCCAGGCTGGGAAGCACTGCTATAGATGGTCATCAGTGGCCTTTCATGATGACGGAATCCATCCGGTTGGTAGAAGAGACAAGCTTGAGAATTCAGGCTTTCTTGGAGCATCCCCAGCATATGTCCAAACCAGGTCCATCGTCGCTTTTTCACTTCTTAATTCTTTATTACTTCGTATATACATTTCGCGAAACGCTGAAACCTGGTGCTAAAACGCCTGATAAACTGGTCCATCGCATAATAATATTTTAAACATATGGGTGGTAATACCACCCATCTATATAACAAAAAAAATACTAATGACACTAAGTAAGCTTTAAATATCCGTTTAAAATTTATCTATGTATGTATGTGTGTGTATCTATATATATAAAAGTCGGGTTATTTAAGGGTTAAGGGTTAAGGGCTTGGCTGATTTTAATGATCTTTGATTTATTAAATTCGTCTCCGCCTAGAATAGCAGAATAAGCATTAAAACATCGGAAAAATATCACGGAGAAGAAATTTAATATTCTCATACAGTTTTCAAATGAGGAACAGATTGAAATAATGAAAATGTCGTTGTATGCCGATTTCATCCACTAGATGGCAAGTTGTTTCCAAAATTCATTTGTTTCTGCTTCTTTTGCATGCGATTGACTAATTTTAAATTTAGAGTATGGATTAGAAAACGAAAGAAAATCGGATACTATTGAAATAAGGTTATGTTTATAATTAGGTATGATAATTTTTTTGACAACAATTTTACGCACGAACGTTGCTCTACTCTGAGATACCACGTTATTACACTTGGAACGCTACATCGAAGAAATTTTTACGTCAAAAGCAAGGCGATGCGGTTTCTGACCACCCGAATGACACATGACAATCGCTGAAGAAATTGTTTCTGAATCTCCAAGTCAGATACGCACATTATTTTCTATCATTATTTTGACATGCTTCCCATCGAATCCCCGTGAGCTGTGGAACAAGTACAAGGATGACATGTCCGAATACATTTTACATCGAATTCGTGTCAGTTCAGGGAATCCCAATCTCGTGATGAATGAAGAGATACATAACCAGGCTTTGCTTTTTATCGAAAACATGTGTTACATTATGTGCGGCAGTTTGTTAGTCAAGTTAGGAATGCCAACGCCAGATCGTGGAATGAACGACGCTTTCAATCGAGAATCGGAACGTGAACGTGAATATGATCGAGATGCATTGAACACATCAGTTTGAACGAATGTACCACTGTTGAACCCACAACAGGAGGAAATGTACGATACGTTAATGAAGGCAATTGATGCTAGAAATGGTGGCTTATTTTTCCTCGATGCGGTGGAGCTGGAAAGGCATTCCTCATGTCATTGATTATGGCCACTGTTCGTGAGAGATATAAAATTGCTGAAGCAGTTTCTTCTTCTGGAATAGCGGCCACGTAGATAGAAGGATGCCGAACGGCTTATTCAGCGTTGAAATTGCCGTTAAGCCTTCAAACCACTGAAAAACCGACATGCAAGATTGCGAAACACTCAGCAATGGCCAAATTTTTGGTAGCAAACACAATCATTACCTGGGATGAATGGACAATGGCGCACACATGCACATTGGAAGCACTCAATCGAACTATGAAAGATCTGTGCAATGACTCAAGATCTTTTGGAGGCGCAATGATTGTACTATCTGGCGATTTCCGCCAAACACTACCAGTCATTCCAAGATCGAGCTCTCTGCCGATGAAATAAACGCTTGCCTCAAATCATTGACTATGGAGCTATGTGAAGAAACTTCAGCTGACGACAAACATGCGAGTTGCATTGCTAAACGTTCCTGTTGACGAATCGAACGGATTGATTTCGTTTCCGCCGAATTTTATCAATTTCGTCTCAACGAAGGACGGCTTCATCAACAAAATGTTCCCGAACATCTAATCACAAAAATCACAATTGCTTGAGTGAACGAGCAATTCTTGCGGCTAAGAACGAAGATGTGGATCATTCAAACTTCACAATTTAAAATTAAATCGTTGGTCCACTACATTCCTTCAAATCTATCGACCGTGTAACAAACGAAGACGAAGCAACCAACTATCCAACTGAATTTTTAAGCTCATTGGATCTGCCTGGCTTGCCACCGCACAATTTACAACTAAAGGTTGGCTAGGTAGTCATCATGTTTCAAGTTATCAAGTTAACACAACACTTATTGATTCTGAGGCGGTACGAAGTTCGTTGGGTCAGCTAGTTATTACATAAAATAAGGGCAAGTAGTTAAGCCCAACATCGTAATGAATTTATTACCACATTAGAATCTTTGGCGACATCTCCGGTGATATTTAGTTTGTATCGCTGGTTTGTATGCTTGCACTCAAGGCATTCGTTTTATTATAGTTTATTCTGTGAAGATTATTTTGATTTGGCGTCCGCGCTTGATTGATGTCTGCAGTCGGCCACCAACCTTCTGGCGGCTATATCTCGCCAGCCGGCAACTAACAGCCACGGTAGATCAAAATGTCACAATACCGGCTGGCTTGGGAATCAGACCGGTTAAGTTCCACCGATAGGCTGTCGTTTCGTCCGTTTCTGTAAATCGTAGTTTATTATTTTTTTCGCTGCTATCCATTCCATCACGGGCGTCATCATAATTAACCCCTAACAATATCATCCCCATCCACCCACCACAATTTCCTTGTGGAATTCTTATCACGCATCAATTGAATATTAACATTGCGTTCGCCACGGTTTAAATACAATAATTATACTTAAATAATATTATTATGAATGCTTAAATACAGAGGTATTCCCCTTCGTTCAGCAGGTTAAACTAGGATCGACTTGAAGTTTAAGCAATTGGGTAACCTTCATCAAGTAAATACTCAGTATTACAAAGTACATTTTTTTGTATTAAATTCACTTTCATTCAGTACCAAAATTTCTTATGTAATGAATATCTTCATATTATGAAAAGTACACGTATTTTTTACAGTTGGCCACATTGATTTTAATTATTCATGCCGCATAGCACTTATTCAGCTTTAATATTTTTCGATCGGATTAGTATTATAATAATGTCGCCATGAAAATCAATTGAATTTTTCATTTGCAAATCGTCCTTGCATTCAAAGTCAACTCAACTCGGTTGCTTGTACATTAACGCCTTCTTAAAATAACATCATGTTTGTATAAATATATTTCTATTAGATACTACAAATATGAGGATTACGGTGATATTATAATTAAATGATGATTCCATGTGAAAATACTCTGTTGCTGTACTGCAGTGATGCACAACATGTGGCCCGTCTGTTTTTTTTTTAATTGGCCTCGAATTTTTCGTTTTGGAATTAAAATATAGCACATATTGTTTTGAAGTAAGTAAATCATTAAATTTATCAAATGTGAGCGAGAGTTTTAGTTAATGAAGCAGAATAAATCGGTTCGTAGAAATGGTTTAGTGATGGAAATTTGGATTTGATTTCGCAGCTTCTAGAGACTTAGTTTGAAATTTACAAAAAAAGATCACATAAACTTTTGAATTATAAATACACGTATAATTAGATATTTCACAAGAAAAATATTTTTGTAAATAAGTACACCTAATCCTATATAGTGCATGGTTTTGAAATAGCACGGTCAAATATAATGAAACTTACCTTTTATTTATCTGTATTCACTTAATCTTTTTTAAACGGTTATTATGCACCGCTGTTTCATGTGTAAAAAGCAGGGCTGTGAAGTCGGGTAAAAATTAAACGACTCCGACTTATTTTTTTTTTCTCCGATTCTAACTGTACAGCCCTGATAAAGAGGATTGAACTTATTTTAAATTAAAATTTTCTTTGCGTACCGAAACAATCATATTTTTTTTATGCCGACCGTAAGAAGAAAAAAACTTATGCATGTCTGTTGTTGCCATGTTACCATATATGTATTTTTTTCATATTAATTCCGCTATATAAACTCTTTGAACGAAAAACACGTAATTGTGATGAAATTCTATCGAGCTACCAACTGGAATATGTTAGATTTATAGTAAATTATGTTGAAAATATTTTTACTAAGCTAACTACTAATTTTAATAACCATGGTTTTAAATAATGCTGGTGCTTACCAAAATGCGAAAATCAATGATTGTTTATAAGTCCTCCATCCATCCGAACCGGTGTTTTAAACTCGACTACTGGTACTATTAATTAGTTTAGTTTCGGCAATCATTAGACGTGGGAAAATTCGTTTTCATATATTTTTGTAATTGCGATTGATAATATTATTATAGATGCTCAAATATTCTCACAAGAAACTAGAACTGCGATAGCTTACTAAATGAATCACTAAAGAAATAAATATAATTGCTCTCTGTAAGTGATCTCATCGCTTCTAATGCTTAGTTGACGTTTGCCAAAATATTTATATTGGCTGGTCTTATCTTGTCATGACTTTAGCCTCCTACAACATCTTGTTAACTCAACTGTGCCCTGTGAGATTGTCAACAATTTTTAATACTGCGGCTATTACAGGCTAAACTGCTACTTCCGCACATCTGACCAATATTTTGAAGAAAAACGTATGAAACAAATTGTATCGATAGTTCTTCCAAAAATGACAAACGTGCAGTGTTTGTGACAATCGCAATTAACGCAACCATATAATTGATAACACGCTTAACACATATAGGTCCGCAGATTTGCATACTAAAACATGCGCGGGAGCCGGCCGAATTTTGGGGAAATGGAACTTTTTTTGCGCTCACGTTTAAATTGCGATAACTATTTAACCGATTGATGTATATTTTTTTTTCTTTCAGAAAAGCGTTCGTATGGTTTTATACATATAAAAATATGATAAAATCAGTGTTTCTCAACCGAGGGTTTCATATAAAGAGTCTTAACAACTTAAAAATAAAGTTATTTAGTAAGAAATGGCTATAAAGAGTTGCAATAATATATACTAATTTAAAATAAAGTTACTGGTTACTAACCCCCCCCCCCCCATCTCCTTCTTCTCAGCAACGACAACTATTTTAGTTTTTTTGAGATATTGTAAAACCGAAAATAAACATCTGCTCTATATCGTAAGGTTTTATTCGCAACTCTCAGATATTTTTAAATAATTCTTGTTATATTTCAATTATTTAAATATTTTAAATCTTTGAGAATCGTTTGTTTTTGTTAGAATGGTGCAGGTATATGCTATTAATGAATGGTGGCCATTCATATGTGTAATAATTATGAAGCATTAGGGTCACATTTTTTTCACAGCAGAGCCATAAACTTTACAGAAAAAATAGCTCCTTGTCAACAGTGTCTCGAAAAGGGCAATAAGAATTACTTAATTTATTGCTATTGGCAAGCCAAACATATATTCAGTAAAAGCGGTGCTTTGTTCGAAGTAAAATAATGATTTCATTTCTTTGAATTTAGGGTTGACTTTCCAACAAGAATTAGTTGCAAAATGTCTACAAAAGAAAAAAAGGATACAGATGTAAAATGAATCTGAGACAATGGATCTGTGTTATATAATTATTGTCATGACTAATTTCACTTTCGTAAAAATCCCATAGAACAAACACTTATTTTTTTGTAAAGAATTGTGAAGCGGCCAAAGAAGCAATAAATAAACTTATCCGAAAATTTAACCCATATTTATATACGTAAACGAAGCAAAAGATCTAACAAAAAAAGATGCATTTTTCCATGAAAATAATATTACACCAAACGTTAAACGTTATACAAAAAATATTATTTACTAGGTGATACTGTGGAATTACTTCTATATTTACGATTAAAAAAATAATATTTTTAATATATTTGTTTGACATTATCAATTTCAATATCACTGGCAACCTTGATGTTAAATGTGAAGAAAAAAAATCATCACACAAAGTACCTTTTTTTTGTATAAACTTACACTCGGCAAAACGAACAGATATGTTCGCGCGGACTCCTGCGCACTGAAAGTGAGATGCACACATATGTTCGCCCGGACTCCTAAGTGTATTAGACATTTTTTTAGTTTTTACTTTTGAAATAAAATAATGACTACCTTCCACGTATTCCACAAGTACAGTGTCTGAATGTTAAGTACTTTTTTTTTTTTGATCGATGTTCGCTCCCTATAGCATTATGACCTTATAAAGATGGTTTAGCTAATCGTTCTCGCTGCGCTCTATTATAGGGGTAATTTAAGAGCTTCGCCCGTTCGGCGCAGCAAATATTATGATGAATTAAGTGACGTCGCAGTAAATTACCGGTATGCCGAGTCTTCGTCTAGCGGCGGGTAATATTTATAATAGACTGACATTAGTTAAACAATAAAACTAATATATACAAAAATCGTCAATTTTATATTGATAGTTAATTTCCATAACGCAATCGCCTAACCCCTTTAATGAATCCTAGGAATATTTTGGATTTTGATATTTTAAGAAATATTTTTAATAAAATAACTGTTTTATACATGTATGTATTTTCGTCGGAATATCTACATTTCACCAGTAAGCCTGTCAATCGATATTATGTTGTCCTTCTTGTAAATATGTTTTCAATTAAAGAGAATTTTGTGTTCCTTTGAGTGTTTCACTAACAACTCTTCTTGCTAAGTGTGTCCGAAAACAGTGTCAGATTATTTTTATTCGCGCATCATGCACGGCATGTTGTTATCTTATGTGAACCCGCAGCGATGTCATTATATTAGCATTGATTCCGTTGAAAAACAATACCTCGCTAATGGAACCACTCTATTTTGTTTTTTGCTGCCCGGAATGTGTGTAGGCCATATATGTTTGATTGGTAAAATAATTAAAATTGTCAATCACGAAGCGGAGTAACAATGCAAAAGATTAATATTATTTAAAAACAAATGTGATTTGTGATTGCATATTTTTTGTACAAAACGACCTTTACTGGACCAGTGATGATAATAAATACACTCAACTCGATTTTGAACTAACATGTTCCACTAAAAGCAACAAACAATATTTATTACTATATTTTAACACAAAAAAATGTTCTCGTACGATTCACAGACACAAAAACATAGAAGCGGATAACGGATTTCCTAATAATAAGAAATTCAACAAAACACAGTAGTAACAAACAAAAGGCTTAATAAGATACCAACATATTATATTTAGACTTGTCAGACATTGCTAGCGATGAAAGCGATTTATGTCTCATTAAAGTTTCCGTATGTATTCAAGTAGCGATGAATAGTATTATTTCTCTTAAATAAAACTTATATTATGAATAATATTTTGTGTAATTTATTTATTGTGTTTTCATTACTAACTTTTTTACATGACAATGTTGTTATTTTTTCAAATAACACGGTTTTTGTGTTTCACGGGTTTCGAACATCGTACCGTTAATGATAACCGACTGCGCTTGCCACTGCTTTGACGATTATTCGATAATGCAAATTAAACCTGTGCTTTTCCAGTACGCAAAGTCTCATCGTGTAGTTATATACCGACTCCATTGACATTTCATTATCACTTGAACGTTTTAATAGCATGTTTTATAATGATCAATAACAAAATATATGAATTTAATTGATTTCTGGAATTCACGAGAACACGCATACTGCGATTCACAATATTTTATTCAAAGTAAGTTTTATGTGTTTTTCAAAGTATTAAAAATCATGCCGCTCTTTTTACTGAAATCCTTTGGTATTTTCATGTGTTTAATGCTTACGGTCGCGTCTCGCGGAGTAATCTACTGTGGACCATTTCAAAATGCAACTTTTTAATTGACGTGTATCGATCGGGCCCGCTAACAATCCTAATATGACAACTGCGACGAAATGTCAAAGATTCGAAATGGACCGCTCAATCGATTTGCTTTCAAAAAAACCTAAACTCGTTTCAAAGTTTAAGTCTCTTAAATTTCTCCATCGTTTATCCAGCGGTGGTATCTGGCGATCTATCTTAATGTCATTTATTATTATTACTATTTTATCTCTATATCCCGTTGTCTTGCATTTAAAATAGTTTTGTTTAAGTACACGCAATCATTATTAATTTAAAAAAATCATCTTATCTGAAACGAATGATCAACACTATTTCAAGAATGCTGTTTAATATTGATAATATTATATTGGAAATTTATTTACAATTTATGTTGAGGATCAGGAACGGTTTTGATCAACGAGAGCATAATTTATTTTTCTTATATTGTTTAATTCATGATGACAGATGAGTATAGTTATTATTTGTAAGAGGTCTTGATTATCTGTTAATTATTGTCATATTTATTTTCAGTAATCTTACGGAATTTTATATAAATAACTCTTATTTCGATTTCTTTTTCATTAGCTGATAATGTTTACGATGGCTTAAATCGGCCTCGATCTCGATCTCGATCGAAATTTATTAAATATATTTGAAAGTATGTATAAGAAAATGTTTAATATTTTTTTCAATTTAATGCTTTTCTTCCAAGATAGAATTGCCAGCATTAAAGATATTATTATGTTTTTAGACTTAATACAGTTTAAAAAAACTATGCTTACTTGCTATTTTGTCAATGTTTTAAATACAATTTAAATTTATGTGATTTGTAATAAAATAAGATTAAATACACTTAAGCATCGAAGCATTCATTGTTCGCAAATATAATATAATAATATGCATAACTAATGCAATAATTCTTTTACGATTTATTATTATAAATGCCCTATTAAATCGATCATCTACGGTCATGTGATGTGTGTCATCGCTATCATCGTATTATGATAGTGTCATCTCGCTTGTGCAGTTATTCACTCATCACGTGTTAGTCATCGCTGTGCTAAAAAGATTTTTTTAGATTTTAGATTATATATTTGTTTGTTCGGAGCTTCATTGTTATAGCTTTGATATATAATTTTAAATCGATTCCAGATAACTCATTGGCCATATTATCAAATTAGAACCAAAATAATCTAACGTTAAATTAACATTTTTACCTTCCGTATTTTAGAACCATTATCTACAACTGCCAGGCTAGATTTTTAAGTTTTTCGGTGGATGTTTCACATATACTCACACAGCCATTAAATGTAACAAAGTTACCAATTAAATATTTTTAATGTTTCAAATCAACGGATGGAATAGATAGTATACAGTGCGATGTAAGGTTGTTTGTACTGCCGGCAATCTGGCTCGACCTACATGATGCAAACACCGGCATTTTACGCAAAGTAATAATTCCTGTTATGTGTTTTTCGTTTTGGCCAACCCGTTCCCGCCCTTCCTGAAAGAAGCGGTGAGACTCTTAATGTCATGGTTATATCATGAAGTAATTCTCGCCAATCCAGGAAATATTAACGAAACGCCTTACCCTTTTTAAAACACCTCGTTCGGACATTGAGTACAAACGGACGCTTTCAAGTAATTTCCTGTGCATTTTTATAGATTTATTTTTACACGTCAAAAAAATATATTATTTATTGAAACGTATTTGCTTCATCTGCAATTTATTTATTTTACTCACTAATACAAAGCAATTGCTAAATACATATGCATATTTATTTATTAAAACTACATACTTATGTGGGTACCTCGCAGAGTACGACACGGCTATCAGGCTATCTACCTTATGAGCATGTTTCTTTTTTTTTGCGGAACTGCATACATTCATGCATAATATTTTGTCAGTAATAATATCAGAATCATTCTCACCATCATGGTCTGCTTTGTTTTGATACACTGTATCTTAATTACTGTTTGAGTTTCATAGACGCATAAAGATAGTGTTTTTGGTATTATGATATTGCATTACATGAGATATAAGGGAGAGGTATCTAACATTATTTTACTTAATAAAAACACAATATTCCTTTGTACTTCATTCCACTTTATTTATTAGGTCAGGACCGGTTTCGCTCATTGCGAGCATTGTCAGTTGATTCATTAATTTTAATGAAGTACAAAGGAATATTGTGTTTTTATTAATATAATGCCTTTCCACCAAGTATTGACAGTGAACACCCTAAAAATTGTTTTACTGCTTACTTTGGTTTTTAAATCGTCCTTAGTTTACTCCTAAGGCGTGAGATGTGCTTACCATTTATTATGTATTTTCGCATCTTAACTCATCGTCAGAACACTCAGAACCCGAACCTGCAATCCTTTACCACTGTCTCCGAATACGCGCGAGTGGCCTAACGATGATTTTATAATGTATACGGCATAGATGATGCTTCCACTGGCGTACATACCTAACAAAAAGGAAAAGGTTCTGGGGTGGGCCATACCCTCTTAATATTTATTACGGCTCGTAATAACAATTTTCGTTCGCTGTTCCGACGGCCGGTGATAAAACAATATCTGTCATGTTGGCAGGAGTCGAGTCGCGGGCACGCTGCCTTCCCCCACGCAAGGTCGGTGAAGGCAAAGGGGAAAGGTGGGAAACTATGTTGGCTGCGGTGTATAGGTACATAGTGAAAGGTGAAAGAAAAATTAATCTCGTGGCCTCATTTCTCTATGTCATAAAATCTGCGTCGTGACATGAAAACCGTGAATTTTGATGCCGTAAGGCGGGCCACTCGATGGGCTTCGGTTATAATATTTTACCGACCATAGTGACAACAATGGTTTTTCGTAAATTAACTTGTTATTGAAAAGTCTTCATTACCTCTCGCGACCCGCACGAAGAGGATATCATAGCAAACTGCTTCATTCTAGATTGTTTGGGCGTGCCTTTTATGTTTTCATTCCAAATTTGATTATTGACTCTTAGCATTAACAAGCGGTCATTCCAAAAAGCTTCCCAGTGAAATCAAATGACTGGTTACGTTTTTAACGTAATTATCATTTTTTTTACCTCTTTATACAGGCATTACTGAAACCAGGTTCACAGTATTTATAGTGTTTTTACAATACCGAACTACCGGTATTTCGATATTGAAAATAAATTCAAATCGATTTTTCATACAGTAACTATGACCGTCATATTATGACGTACATCAATAAATTGTTTGCGATGAATTAAAATATTTTAAATTTACTAAGAGCTTTGTCGATTATTGGTAGGTTTCAAAATTTATGAGCTTTTCAATGATGTATTATTAAAAAAAAAGTTATATTAATCATTAAAATCATCCGTTTATGATATATTTTATAATGATTTTGATTTGTTAGTCGGTATTGCAATCCTGCAATACTGCCTATAGTTTCTTGCTAACATTGTCATTCATTTTTAACATTGCCATTCTGTTAAAGACCCATTTTAATATTCAAATATTCGATTATATTCTGCTCTTTTTTATATTCGAGTATTAAATAAATTATTCCAATTTTATTTTTATTTTATATTTCATATGACAACTAGTGTACGTTTATTTGTCAAATTCGTAAAACAAATAAATAAACGTGGTGAAATTTATACATTATATTTGAATACTATTACGATTTAATATTAGATATTCAAATAATATAAGGTTTTAATATTCGATGTTCGAATGTTTGTTTTCAACCAATATTTGATATCCTTCGGTCGACTCCAGTCTCACGGTTGACGAAAAAGACATAAGAAAGAAAATGATATAAATGCTACGAATATAAAATTTAGACCGTCACATGCAGTATATCGACAAATATTTTGCTTCCCATTTCTCGTATCAACTAAAGCCATGTCAATTCAGTTGTTTCGTATATCCATTTTATTATTTATAAAAGTAATATTTTGCATTGACAAATATTTTTATTCGGCTATGAAAACTTTACAATATTTAAAACAATGTGCAATACGTGTTGCATTCGTGCCATCACACCTTAAGAGCTGTCTGGGTGTAATTTTCCCATCTGTCTGCTCTGCGGCTCGCCAGTTTTCAAACCGACAATTGCGATATTAATATTGAAATTTTAATTAACGCTGTTAATTAAGTTCGCAAAACATTTTATGTTACATTTCACCTTTAAACCTCGTTTTCGCATAATAAAACTATGCATATGCTATACCAATGCTCCCAGGACTTTTAAATTTAATGAAAAGTCACGGACACGTGTATGTTTTACTTGCATATTATTTTCTGGTCCCACATCACCTTCAAATTACCTCATAAAAATATTTGTATAACAAGTGTAGAGTATTTTTACGAGAAATGTTTTCACTACATTTATGGTGGTTTTGAAAATCTTTGTTCACCATACTCAGTATTTGTAAGAAAATAGCATTTCGAGCTGATAGTATTGCGTTCCATTTAAATTTGCTGCGTTTTTAGTGGTGTAAAATTCTATAAATGTTACATTTTCCCTTGATTTTTTGCAACTGATACATACTACTTATCATTGCGCAATCTACTAAGCCTCGTGGATCATCCGTCTATTAATATAAAACGTTTTTGAAAAGTATATTATATTATATACATAGCTATGCGTTAATTAAACAATGGGGTCGGCCAGATTACAATTGCGCATTTTTTACTACGACTGACACCATAGGTCGCGACAGTGTGATATATAATACTATGATGCCACCGATTTTTACTGAAATACCAATTGACATAGATAGCTACCAGGCAGACAAAGAACATTAAATAATTACAAATTATAACACAAGTAAAAAATCTTTAAATACTCCATCTACCAAATAACAACAGACGATAATTTAATGACGTAATTAATGTAGAGGTACTAAAGAAGAGTATTTTTATAAGAGATTTTTGAAATTTTAAAATTTAACGCAAACGTCAGTAGTTTTGAAATGATCTCACGCCTTTACGAAAGCATTAATCGGTCTCAATAAAATTTAATATTACAGCGCTATATTTCTATTGTAAGATTATGCTTTAAAACGATAAGGTGTTGTGGAATATAAGTGCAGGATATCGCATCATTAACTGTCGATTGAACATAAAAATTGCGGTGACATGTGTCGATAAAACAGTTATTTGTTTTGCCAATGGAACCTTGCAAAATTCGAAAAATTATAATCACTGAAATAGTTTGACCGAATTTTAGACGAGGGCAAATTCGACTTTAGGATAAACGGTATATATTTAATATCGATGCAGATTGGTAAGTATTTAAAAACAGTAACCAATAATGCAAGACTGTTTAGTTTTTGTTCATCGATGAGATTTCCATGGTTGGTTCCTTATGAAATGCTGTGCATAATCGACTCCCGATTAAGACAATTGAAGAACAGCGAAGAATTTTTTGGTGGTATCAACATATTACTATTTAATGCAATTACCATTGGTAAGGGGTAACCAAGTATTCCAGCAAACAGATAGATTAGTGTCCGCAATTCATATATGGTGGAAGCTCACGTTAGTTGAATGAACGAAAAACATGAGACAACAAGGTTGCACCATCTTTGCTAATATTTAAACCAGTGATGCACAAAACGGACGCGCCCTTTTTAATTTTTATGGCGGCCCTTAAATATTTTTCTGAAACATAATTTTTCACGTAAAACATTTATTTAATCAATGTAAGCAAGCTTTTTCTTCGAAGGAGAATAAATCGGTTCATAAAAACAGGCTTACTGGTGAAAATTTGGATTTGACTGTGCTGCTTAATACTACAAATATTATGTCAAATAAAAAAAATGTTTAAAATGAACAAATACCAAGATCCCATCAACATTTCACAATGAAACGATTTTTAATAAATAAATACTCAATTCTTTTTTGCATGGCTTATTTTCTACTGTAGATAAGATGCAGGACAGTACAGTTGATCATGCGATCGTATAAATATTATTAAAACTTTTTGCTGTTAGTCAAGCCTGTGTCGCCCTCAGAAGTCACTCGACGGATTGTGAATCTTAAGTTTAGATTGTACTAAATTAAGTGAAAATCACCGCGTAAAGCCGATGTTCTTGCCAAAATTAATAGATTACGTAATTTTCAGTTGAATAATAATAAAGAATATGTAATATTAAGTAATACTGTACTATGGATCCACTCATGAATTAGCCAAAATCTCAGACGCAGAGCTTTATGCGACCGTTTCGAGCCCTAAGTAAAAATTCAAGTTGGAACATCAGGGGACTTTAAGTCCTAGAATAAATTCATTAAAAAAATATTTGAACAAAATATTAATTGTATATTGATATGAATTGAGCATGATATTTACAAACGCAACGACTAAAAAGCATAAAATAAATTATAATAAAAATATTTTTATAAATAAGCTTTTATTTAAGTGTAATACCAAGATAAAAATAATTCCGATATCTATTCCCTCAAAATTACTCCCTCTTCTGAGCAACATCCTGCTCAGACAACATCCTCACTCTTCAGCACAGAAAGTCGGATCGTTGACTCTCCAGAGAATTGGGAAACAAACCATCTCTCACATTCTACTATCGCCAGTAGTCGACAGTAGATTAGAGTTTTTAATTTCGGAATAATTATCTCATATGTAAAATATTTATCTAAAGCTTAATGTACAATATAATATCAAGTAAATTCAAAGCGAGCGAAAATACTTATCTAACATTTAATGTACAATACTATATCAAATAAGTATAAAACGGCTGAAAATATGTATCTAAAACTTAATCTACAATATAATATCAAGTAAATTTAAGACAGGCGAAAATATTTATCTAACACTTAATGTACAATATAACAAATAAATTTAAGCCGAGCGAAAATATGTTTCTCAAATTTAATGAACAATATAATATCAAATAAATTTAAGCTGGACAAAAATATTAATCTACAACTGATTGTACAGTATAATATAAAATAAATTTAAGGTAGGTGAAAATGTTTATCATAAACTTAAAATACAATATTATATCAAATGAATTTAAGGTGGGCAAAAAAACTTGTCTTAAACTTTAAATAAATTTAAGACTGAAAATATTTTCTAAAACTTAGTGTACAATATAATACCAAATAACTTTTAGGGTATTCACTGTCAATACTTGGTGGAAAGGCATTATATTAATAAAAACAATAATCCTTTGTACTTCATTCCACTTTATTTAATATGTCATATAATAATATGAAATCCTATAAATCAATAGATTCAAATTTTTACCTGATTCAGATCTTTTGAACGATCAAATAATTTTTGCTAGTTCCCCGTTACTTTATCCATTGCATTAGCCCTTGTTAACTATTCTTTTATATAAATTAAAAAAATAAATAAATATAGATTTCTTTTGTTAGAATTGATATGGTCTTTGAAAAATTTGTTTTTCAGAATCTCCCTGGCTGTCGATTTTGTTTAAGTGATGAATGAACACACCAACTACTTGGAAGCGGGGAAAACATAAAACTATCATTAAGCATATTCATATCATTAAGCATATTCACTTTATTAATGTAGCATTTTATCACTTTGTCAAAAATTTCCCAAATTTTAATTATGTTTGTAATTACTTTCAATCGCATTCTGAATTTATGAATCTGGGATGACTTTTTGATTATGTGTTAGATGTGTTGAACATTTTAATTTGTGTTATTTTAGAATCACTTTAATGTAATTGGCAATTTCTTTTCAATGCCAACTGTTGTGTATAACTTTTCAATTTTGTATAAATAGCATTGTTAAATTATATTTCTTATCAGTTGACAATGCTCGCAATGAGCGAAACCGGTCCTGACATATTAAATAAAGTGGAATGAAGTACAAAGGATTATTGTTTTTATTAATACCAAATAAGTTGAATCCGGACGAAAATGTGTTTCTAAAACTTATTGTACAGTATAATATCATATAAATTGAAGGCAAGCGAAAATATGTATCTGAAATTTAATGTATAATATAACATCAAATCAATTTAAACCAGGCGAAAATATATATCTTAAACCTGATTTACAATATAAAATTTAAAATAACTCAGATTATTCCACGTATTGTGCTACAAACTGTGACACGTGTTGCGCCTCTTTCATGGGCATCCTCAGACAATATTACTTTTACAAAGCTTGTTTAATTAAGTACGTTACAGTAAGTTTAAGTAAGTTACAATATAAATAAATATTTTCGCCGCGCGCTTTTACTTTTATTCATATGAGATAATTATTCCGAAATTAATAACTCTAATCTACCGTCGACTACTAGCGATAGTAGAATGTGAGAGATGGTTTGTTTCCCAATTCTCTGAAGAGTCAACGATCCGACTTACTGTGCTGAAGAGTGTTATGTGGTCAGGATGTTGCTCAGACAAGGGAATAATTTTGAGGGAATAGATATCGGAATTATTTTTATCTTTTTAGTACACTTAAATAAAAGGTTATTTTTAAAAATATTTTTATTATAATTTATTTTTATTGAAAATATATTAGGAATTTACACATTCTTTTACCGTTTCACGTCCATATCAAACAAATTAATACATTTTTGATGACATAAATGTTTTAAAATTATATTGAAATAAACTGATCAATTTTAGTTTTCGTTAATGCTGCAGATATTTTCCTATGTGACAACTGGTTTTTCCTAGTATGTTTTTCATCTTTCTGTTTTACATATATTGTAATAAAGGTAACGTATGCAAAGTTATCGGATCCACTTCGCTTGAGGTTAGCCTAAGTAACATGTAATCTATACAATAAATTACTTTGTAGGTATATACTTTAAAACGTGTTTTTGGGTGATATTATATCCTTGTAACGCTACTGGCCTTAAGAAGTATTAGTTACCACACCAAGAGTTACCACAATGAAAATATTTTCTCTCTAATTATCCTGTCGTGACTGGTACTCGTCCATCTGGTTGTTTCGTCTATGGAGGCCAAAAATTCGCTCTTATTTTGTGCTTTTTTTGAAGTAAGTGTTGGTACATTTAAAATATATATTTCATTCACATTTTTGTTGGGCAATCAATCCTCTTTTACAAAAGCATTATCACTAGGGATTCTGTGTCGAGACGTCCCGGGACTTTTAAGGTTTTTTGCTGACTTAAGTCCCGGGACATTTAACAACAAAGTCCCGGGACTTACGACAGCCAAATTGTACATTTTTAATTTTGAAAAAACCATTCTAACAAATAAAAATTGGATGCACGCGATCGCTAATGGGACCTAAAAAGTTAATTTTGATTTAAAATAAAGTTACATTGGTGTCTATCCGCGGGATCAGTTTTGAAAGAAATGCATTATATTTAGGCTAAGGATTAAAGGCCGAGGTTTTAACAAAATTAAGTATGCATATATAACAGGGATCTTATAAAAGAAACAGCTGTTTGGATTTATAATTGTAGAAGTTTCAAATAACATCTATTTATATATTGTAATACGAAACAAACATTTTTAATGGGTAGAGAGAGACATGCAGAAATACAAAAAAAAACTAAGACACGTGTTCGCTTAACTATTTTTGCAGCATGGGATAATCGCACAGAATTCCAAGAAATAATGGAACCAATAGTTATTTCTAGAAAATTATGTTTTAAATCAAGGCGGCTTATAAATGTTTTATTACCAACCTTTCTGCTGAGATTAATTGATTTTTAAAAAGAATACACGAAAGATTTTGACAAATGCTACGAATTACGAATTTAAGATTTTAAAATCAACTGGAGAACGGAAACAAAGATTATTTTTTATATATAACATTAAAGCAACATCGACTGACAATGATGATGAGCAACAACGTTTATTACAAAAATAAGAAATCGGCTGTCTGATTCGTCATTAAATTCATTATTATTTTTAAAAGCATATTTTGATAAGCAAAAATAAAATATTAACTTTTGTGTAAATAATACACACTTATGATTTGAGGTTGTGACTTTATTATTGAATTAATGTAATATTTTTATTATTAATAAATAAATGTGTTCAAAAGATGTATTTTTTTTAATTAACGCAAACTTTCGCCGCCCTTTAAAGTACGCATGAAAAAAAAATACGTCTAACTGCGTAAAAAACGCTCAAAAATAGTTTAATTGAAGCGAAATATTAAAAAACGTTTGGGAGATATCTTCAGCGCTTTGGGAGATATCTTCATTTATGTTATTAGAAATTTGTTTAAATCAATTCACAATCTATTAAAAATATAACTGTAGCAAACAAATATTATAATTAAGTGTTCATACCTGATGTTGTTTTATTTACAAATGTTTTTCACTATTGTACAAAGTTACCAATGTCTCAATAGGATAAAAAAAGGTATAAAAAATGTATTGTGAAGTAACGATCATAATTTTACCCAATTCATTGTTATTTTTTCAATACATGAACCGTTATCATCCCTTTTTAGTACATACATACAAATATTTAATTTTAATAAATTTATAATTTTATTGAAGGGGAAATAAAAGTCCCAAGTCCCGGGAAGCCCCGGGACTTTGACTTTATCACGTCTCGTGTCCCGGGACTTTGAAAAACCCGAGACTTCAGAATCCCTAATTATCACACTTCAATGAGAAAGAAGATCGATGAACCTAATCATTATTTTTAACAGCTTTTTTTTTAAAATTTGAATCGTTCAAACTATGTTGTTGACAAAAAAAAATGGGTGTGATAAATAAGATTCTACTAAGATTTTGCCTATCGAATTTCATTTTTAAATAAAATAAAATTTGTTAATTTGGTTATTCCATTGATTATTGTCTCACATCTGCAACACAATCTGGATAACTGCAATATTAAAACACATTCTGTGTCACGTAGTGACAAAACTTGTGTGGATGTACATAATTTGAAACATTTTAATTTAACATTCTAGATATTTAATAATGAAGTAGTTTTTAAAGATGGGATTATTACTTGAAAATGCAGAAATGCGAAACCCGGGTCGTCAGTGAGAAAATTTGTGTGAATGTACATAATTTTAACGATTCAAATTTTATACATTGTTTGATGTATAAATAATATGACTGTTACTATCAGTGCTATTTTCTGAAAACATACATACATATATACTTTGTTCTATATAGTTCAATCTTATACTATTATAGTACAGTCGTGTCAATTTGGATTTGTTATATTGAGTAAAATGTACACATTTTTATGCATAATAACGTGCAGCGCAAGTATAGATGGTTGGATTTGAATTTGTTGTTAGTACGTTTCCATAAGTACCATTTACGTCTTTCGCGGGGTATCTTTTAATGAAGAAAATCGAATGTAATTAATGCAAAAAAAAATCGTATAAATATATATTTAATTTACGTTCTAATAGAGAGATAGCGTTATTATTTTTGTGTATTCATTAATATGTATTTACTTCAGCGTATTACTTTTTAAAGTCGGCAAATATTAATGCTCTTGTCTTTCTGTTTCAGGTAAGCTTTTGCTATTCTCTTTGAATCAATCTTCCGTTGGATGTTAGTGAAGGTAAGTCTCTTTAATGACTTTGACTGCACTCATTAACTTTTACGACTGACCTTCCGAATCTCCTACTTAATCTAATTAAAAGTTAAATACATTTTAACCTCTCTGACTTTATAGAAGAATTTATTCCGGAAAGAGAGTCTAATTCTTTAGTAAATTGTTTGTGATACTTACTGTCTATTTAATTAAGGACGGACGTCACATTATATGGTTTATAGAACGTTCGATCAGAGCAGAGAAATTATAGTGCTCATTAATAATGGTCATTTAAAATGTATTCTTACCGAAGAGGCTATTTCAATTTTGTTTGTACAGATTGTTGTCATAAACCTTAAATAAATAGATTTGAAATGATTTTATCTTACCGCGAAATGAGATAGAAAAAATATTAATTTCTTTTTTTATTCTTTTCTTTGGTTGAGTATAGATAAAATCTTCATATTGACAAAATATAATGTCATACAATGCTATTTGAAGGGGGAAAAATAATAAAACATTTCTCGAATAGTCATTGTATAAGAAACACATTCGAAATTAAACTATCCTATTGTTTAAAAACTGGACAGTCTTGATAACAATATTTACTGAATTTAGAAAAAAATATCAATGAAAATACTTATTTTTTTAATCTTCATATTATAATACTTTGATGTGTCAGCTCTGTTGATTAAGTTTAAACCTCGACGTTTGGATATGCTTTCAATAAAAGTGATTTTGCCATAACAGTTGTTATATTATTAAGAAAAACATATTTTTTGATTGGTAACGTTATGATATATTTAATTAAGTTTATCGAAACTTAGTCAGTTGCCAATGTTGCGACACACTGGTTGGAATCACACATGTATGTACATATATGTAAATATACATGTTTGTACATTCATCGTTTTATAGACTCTTAATAATTACATTAAACCATTTTTACACGAATATGAAATTATATTATTTTCAATGAATATTCTATTAATCATCTTGATGTCTAAAAATTTACTCCCACCATTTTCGATCCTTTAATAACTTGGCGTGTCGAAAGCAATTAGTTAACCACTAGTTCTGTCCTAGCCTTATCATCTTTACTCTCTTTGAAAAAGAGAGGATGAGCGACTGAATAACAAACAGTTCTGGTAGAAAAATTCTGTTGAGATACCTCCATTAGGAGGCCATATGCTCTCCACATTGGGTGCGGTCATGGATAAAAAAAATTTAATGTTGGTAGGCATCGTTTTTATTATTGAATAAATTTATTAAGAAATATAAATATTTCTATTTTATCAGCAGCAGCAAAAAAATCATAAATGTATGCTAATGTAGAAATCCTATTGACTTTGCTGTCTGGACCAGTGGCTGTGAAAAAATTATATTATGTAATACACATGAAGCTTTTTATTTATTTATAGGCGCCCTTACACGTGATAAAAATAACACATGCGTTGGACAAAGTTTTAATTTTACTCGGGTATTTGAGAATCGCGGTTTTCCCATTTTCCGATTCCTTGAATTTAGGTTTGTTTTTGGTACTCGATCTGAATTTATAATCAAAGCGATCCTTTGTTTACTCTCTCATTACATTAATCGTATAATGTTATTTATAGAAATATTTGTTCTACATAATTATATTTGTTGTGTATGCTACCATTTTTTTTAGTCCAACCCTTGGACTACATGTAAATGAAGTAACTATGATTATTTATTTGGTAGATAAATGAGGATTTATTTTATTGCAGAAATTAATTTTGATAAAAATATGCACGGTATTAAAAAATCTTGATTTACCCAAATGTAATTAATTCCAACGATTTTTTTATCCGTATATTTGCTACCTCGCAATGTGAAAAAATCGACGAGACGCGTTTATGATTATTCTATTCATTACGTTTAATTGAAATTTCTATTTCGGCATAGTTGTTTTGAATATTTTTAAATATTTAATAAATTATTTAAAATCTGGAGGAAATTTAGCGTTTTAGCTTGACATCAAATCGAATACACATTATCTCAATTATTGAATTCAAAAATCATTTTGTATTGACATCGACACAATCGCCAGTACAAGTGTAATTATTTTATCTACCGCGTAACTATTCAACTCTTCCATTATCCTGTTTTTAAATATATTATGGAAAAATATTCATGTATTTCCACACGGTATCGGTAGTGTTTTAATTTATATAATTAATCTAGCCGTCATTCGATTAAATGTTTTATCTGTTTAGGATCACTGATTCAAGAGAGAGCTTCTAAAAGATAAACATCGTCTGCTTTCATTGTTTCCAAATTCTAGGAGCTTCTTATATAACAAGAAAACATGATTCATTTCTGTTCATTTATCAAATGTGTACTGGAAGGGGTAGTACGTCTGACGAGGCGAATTTATTATTCTTCATTTTCTTTAGAAATTCCTATCATTTTTATTGTATTTCATTTCAAAGAGTTACAGAAAATTTTTCATAGCTAAACCGATCCTATCAAGCTTTTGGTAGGTTATGATACATTTTTTTATATAACTTTTAAGGTGGTTCACTGTCAATTCTTGGGTAAAAGGTATTATATTAAAACTACGTTATCTATTTTTGATATCTGCGAGATTTGATCTTGGGGAGCGTTATCAACTGATGCTAAACATTGTTGAGTTAACACATAAGTTTGTTTGATGTTGTTTTAAAAATAGAAAAATAATTATACTATAAAATATTCTATAAATAACTTATCTCATAAAATACTTCAAAACGTTTTAGATTTCGATGGATTCGAGAATGAACTCATTAAAAGCTTATATCTTATAGTACAGTACCTTATACTTGAGGATTATGATCCTCAAAGTATGATCCTGCAGGTTTTGAACAAAGCTGAAGACACTCCTTTCCATTCGGTCCTCGTATGCTTTCTTTCAATATTTGAAATATATTTAAAGATATTCAGTAAGAAATCATTTATTATTTTCGAAATTATGTATTTTGTAATTTCAGTGATAGTTTTTCGACTTGTTTCTGAAAACATTGTGCTTCTTATCAGAAAGTATACGTAAAACCTATAGTACTAATTCCAAACCTTTGGAAGCTGGACAAAAACTTGATATTTTGTTGTTGTATATTGAATTATCTGAGAAAACAATGCAGCAGCGCTTCGAAATAATGGAAAAAATTCTTCAGTTCGGCTTATGGAAATCGATCCGAACTCTCCGGTTACACTTTCGCATCCGAGTCCAATTAAATATTTCGCTTACTAGCCGCGATGCCGCACGTGGAAAAAATCCGTATTTATTTAGCAGATTAGTAAACATTTTTGTTATATTCATAGAGACGAGGCGGCAGGGGGTGGCGACAACGCTATTGTCAGCAAGAAAACAAAAACAGGCGACCAATTTGTTCGCTGAACTGATACCAGCGCTTTTATCGTTTATCGTTTCGTGTCACGTTCCCATCGGACCATGCGATGTTTTTGCTGCCAGTACACGCCTGTCCTCGCAGTGATATGACGAATAAAAAATCGCCTGGAGGGTGCGCAATATTGCCGGCAATCCTCGGAATGAGCACTAGGAATACAATGTGTGGCCGGGCTTATATATATTATTTTATTTGGTTCTTGACTTACCTATATACTAAGGATTCACAATGCAATACTCGGCTTTGTTGATATTTGGACATATTTTTGGTGTTCTGGGCTTATTTCATGATCGCTTTTGCCGAACGTTTCAATATATATAGGAAAACTTTATTTTATTTTAATCATTTATGTGTATTTATTTCATAAGACATTGAAGAATTCCTGAAAGTGCCTTATATATTTATCTTGAAGCATGTCCATTGATAAGATTTTTAAAAATAATATAATGCCTGTCGAGTAGAGGTCTGCACGGGCCGAAATTTTACAAAATTATCCGGTCCGAGCCCGAAAGACCCAAGCCCGACCCGGCCCGGGCCCGAGTCTAATACCACACTTGTTACCTGAACCCGACCCGAAACCCAGACTTACACTCCTCAGCCCGAAAAAAACCGGTTTTCTACAAATTTACAACAATTTACGATTCTCTATAGAACTGGTAATAATTAAAATCACCATGACTGACTTATGACACGAACATAGTCTGAAATATTTTAAATATAAGCCCGAATCTTAATTGCGCTTACCCGCCCGAATCCGGCCCGTGGGCCGGACCGGGTAAGGGCCCGGGCCCGTGCAGACCTCTACTGTCGGGTAACATGAACAAAGATTTTGGAATGCGATTTTGTCTGTACAATTATTTAAAAATAAATAAATGAGCTACGATAAATAAACACAAATAGTGTAGACGAATAAACAAAATCCATATATTGTTATAGATGCATAATTTACAAATTGGTTTTTAAAATACAATGGTATCGTATACTATTTCGTAAAATTAATATCGATCGATTGAATTCCATTTTTTAATCAAACCTCGCAGTTGGTTTTGGTAGCATGGACGACGTAGTATATCCAACCGTGTATCATGTCACGTATTGCAATGCTACTGTACAGATTGTCTTACGCAAGCATTTTTATCTGGTTATGGGCAAGCCACTGCGTGTCCCGGGCTCGTATCTCACGCTCCATCCAAATTTATAGGTTCGAATCCGCACCAACAACACACTGTTTGCCACCTACCGCGTATCTCCTCCATCCTTATACACCCGCGGTGTACGAAGTTTTCGGGTTGCGTGACCCAATCTTCGGAGCCCTAACACAACATAAAAATCTCTTTTTCTACCCAATTTTGCAAAATCTACGTCAAAATTTTGTTCTTCGAAATAATAGGTTTTTATTCTGGCTGTCCGGATGAAATGAGTTGTACGCTGCGGTCCAAACATGCTCGGCCAGTGGAATTAAATAAACCAAATAGTGGCTTACTTCTGCGAACGTCTATCAGAAAAAAAAATCTGTGTTCTATAAGACGTATGCATTTGTCTAATTGTATCAAACAACAACAAAAAACACCTTTCAGTTCAAATATAATAAATAATATGGCGACATCAATATTTTGAGGAGATTTTATCAGATTTAATTCACTGTTTCTGAATGTGTTAAAAATACTAATCAAGAATATGCCATCAAACTTTATTCACATTCAAGCTCTCTCTTTTCCACTTTCCGTAAGGGTCAATGAATAGAAAATTTAAATGTCTTTCTGGCAACTTCTTGAATCATTTATTTATGTCAAACCTTTTGAAACCTCTCTTTCTCTTTGGCCAAATCCATTATTTATAGATAGGTCCACGCTCCTCCAAAACATTTTCTCACTAATCTTGTTGCTTTCACCCGAATTATTTTCCGTATTTTAATTGAAAATCTTAAAGCCTCCCACGCATCGGAATCGATTAGTTTACCGTTGAAGGAGGCAGCCGACGGATTCCAGGCTCTCCCGAAACCGCAACGCATGCCCAAGCCATATCAATCGTTGTTACTCAATTGATGGCGTTATTCAGTGCTGCACATTCCTCATCGTAGCGATTTGTCCATAGCATTCGCTTGAATGATCTATTTTCCAACCTCTGATTTTGTTATGAAACATGACTTTCAACCGTAAAGAGCTGCACACAAAACAACTGCATTGTAGAAGCGAAGTAAGGTTCCGAACTAGTACAACCATGCTCTGAATTACGACATGACGTTTGAATCTTGGGTCGAATTAGTCTTTGAGCTCGGTTGTTTTTTTTTTAGAAAAATACCATACCATACATACCAGCGGCTATTTTCTTTTCGGTGCCTAACGAATCTTCAAGACTCTTCGGTCCCATGGGCATCGCGCCCTTAGTAAAATACACTGTATATACATACTCAAACTGCAAGTGTTTCTCCCGGGCGTTAAGACTTACAATGTACATAATCAAGTCTTAACGCTGTAGAGACATTTACAGCTTTCAAAAATTTGGTACAAATACATAAAATGCACCTACGATTAGGGTATCCAATCCCGGAATTTCGGGATTGATTAATTTTGAATCCCGGGATTGAGATTTTCTCACCGAGGAATTTGAAATCCTCAATTCGCTATACTTTTTCCTTGTATTCTCACAGAACCTCGTTTTTTTTAGCTCACCGAGGAATTTGAAATCTTGAATTTGCCAATTTCGTGTAAATTTTCGGGATTTGCTCAAAATTTCTCAATCCCGAAATCCCGGGATCGCGGCCATCTCAATCCCGGAATTTCGGGATCGGAAAATTGAACGGGATCCCGGGATTGGATGCCCTACCTACGATCAACGGGATTTTACTTGAACAAAATTAAAATGTGTCTTAATTTAAAATTTCGACTGAAGGATGATTGATGGAAATTTAATAATAATTTATTTAATAAAACATTTTTAGTACTTTTTCCACATAAAATTTATTAGATCAGGACCGGTTTCGCTCATCGCGAGCATTATCAACTGATAATGCTCATTAGGATATTTACTTTAGTAATGTAGTGTTTCACTTTGTGTAAAAATTTCCCAAATTTTAATTGTGTTTATAATTGATATCGTTTGCCACTTAGATTTATTATTCTTTGATGATGATTTTTTAATTGTTATGGGTGTTAAGCATTTTAATTTTGTGTAATTATAATGTAATTTGCTAATCCTTTAAATTGTTAATAGTTGCTTACACCTTTTTATTTCAATTTAAATTTGTATAAATATCACTGTTTATGTATTTTTCTTATCAGTTGATAATGCTCGCGATGAGCGAAACCGGTCCTGATCTAATAAATTTTATGTGGAAAAAGTACTAAAAATGTTTTATTATTTTTATTATAATGCCATTCCACCAAGTATTGACAGTGAACACCTTAAAAGTGAATAATTTATTTTTAATAATTTATCTAATAACCATCTTCCGGAAGATGCCGAGCGGCGAAACCCGAGTCGTGTTCGACCAAAGATTTAATGGAAGTGTACAAAATAAAAATAATTCTAAATTAAAATGTGTCAATTTTTAAATTCTATCACTATTTAACCGAATTTGTGATGTGCGTCAATGTGTATAAAATTATTATAAAACTGGAAATGAATTACATTTTGTGATAATGGCAATACATATTGATCGGCGTTGGATATTTGTATCAATTGTCGAGAATTTGTTTTTTACCACTATATTTTTAACAACTTGTCGTGTCACATTATTTCTGAAAATGACAATACTTTCATAAATACACAACTTCATGCAAATGATAGTATGAACTGTCACTATAATTTATATTCCAAAAGTCGTGCGGAAATTTTGTACACATTGAAATCAACATACACTTCAGCTAAGTACTTGTATTTTTTACTGCATGCAAATTACACATTTTAATAGACATGTTTGTGAGTTTTCAAGTACTTATTTATTCTTTTATTATTCTGCAAAGTTACCCGATAACTTTTACTGAGCTGGTTTTGTTATTTTTGGTGAATATCGGCTGCGAAATTTAAGATATAAAAGAAGAAACTGGTCTTCGAATTTCTATGCGCACGATTTTTTTTACATTCATATTTAGTATGTTCGCCTTAGGGCTATTTAAGTCTCGGATAAAAGAAAAGAAATATTAAAGATCACTTCCGATAATATATGAATGGAAAATTATTATGTATATTCTTAAATGTTGTAGATTGTTCACAATCTAGTTTCCGTACCGATGTGATATATTATGATGTTACGATTTGTAGTTTGGTAATTTTTGCTCGGTAGAAGTAGCCTAATCTTTATCGTGTATTTATTTTCTATACCATTTATAAAAACACAGCAATAACAACCGTCATGTTAACCTAGTCAGTAGTTAAAATGATCCTAGAATACCACTAGAAAATTTGACAGATTTTTTCTTAAATATAATAATGCACTTGGCATGATATTACACAGCCGAAAAGTGGTAAGAGTTTTACTTTAGCAATCGAGTTCAGGTTCCGTCAAGGTTATTTATTGCATTTACTTATACTGGTGTTTTTGTGATACATTCGAATGTTACCAAATGCCCGCTACTTAAAAGGATATCACCTTAAGGGTGTTCACTGTCAATACTTAATGGAAAGGCATATTGAGAAAAAAACATTATTTTGTATTTATTTCCACTTTTATTTACCAATATCAGGAACGGTTTCGCTCATGGTTAGAATTATCAACTGATCAGAATGATATTTCTTATAAGTTGACAATGTTCGCCATGAGCGAAACCGGTCCTGATCTTGTTAAATAAAAGTGGAAATAAATACAAAATAATGTAATGTTTTTCTTGATAAAAGGATATAATTATAAAAAAATCGATAGCGAGATTCCAAAAAAGGTATGCACTTAGTTTTATTTTTGTAGGGCTTTATTTATTCTTACCTTATTTTATATCGTGGAGTTCTACCAAATTAATGCTTATTCAATCTTTGACCTATTTCATAGTTTTTGTTTAACCCTTTGCCCGCGTCACCAAATTAAGCGAGCATGCCCTGTACGCGGCTGTTTTTTTGCGGATTTTGTTATCGCGTTTTCGACTATAAATATAGGTTGTAATATTTTTTCAACTAATCAAATATGTTAATTGCCACCCAAAGTAACTTTTTCAATAATAAAAAACAATATATTTCTTGTATTTTCGGTTTAATTCAACAATAATCATTCTTCATACAATTGCGGCGTGACGTTGCCATATTGCAAAATACCGCCACGCGCGACCGAGAACACTGCGCCACCACCATACCATGCTTCGGAACAATTTCAATTTCACCCGCACTCGATGGCTTATTTACATTACCCAAAATATGCATTGGTGACGTAGGTTCACGGCGTATTCCAGAAATAAATTATTTTAGCCATTTGATTTTTTTTGCCTAATGCCATCTATTGGATTTGGTAAAATATACATTTAGTAATATTTTCAACCAAGCTATACAATTTTAACACAATATATAGCTTTTATATAGGGTTTGAAATTTCCATGACATCTATACGTGTCACGCGCGCTGAGGGCATGTTCGCTAGAACATGCATAGATGTCATACGCGGTGAGAAGGTTCAATATATTATATTATTTATTATGAAAGGCTTATATTTTATTGCCCAGGCAAATTGATATATCACAATTACCACTTCTGTTCTTTCTGTTTTTTTTTCAATGATCATGTAATGTTAATTATCGCAATAAAAAAACCTTAAATTTTTACCATCAAAAATTGGCGATCCTAAAGCAATCATAATACGTCTTACCTGGAATTCGCCGTGTGCAGGTAAATTTGGCGAATGATTTAAGTGTGCCTAATTGCGAGCGCTTTGTCGGCGTCACCTGCCTCACCTGCGGGGGATATTTCGCCTACGAGATTGCCGAGGAATAGTCGGGCACGAGACCAGATTTTGAGTATTTTTCAGCCGATTTTATTTCCATCTTAGCGGTGTTTGTTTTAATTACTTTTGCCACTTTCTGTGGATCAGGAAGACACGATTTTTGAGAGATTGGACTGTGAATGACTGACGTCAATGACAATGCAGCGAAGAAAAAGCAACTATTCTAAATTTTCAACGGATAGAAAAAAGTCATCACTTAGTTAGATGTTTGATTATATTTTGAATACAACAATATTTTAATGTAACACAGATAACCCATATTAACTATTACACAATTTAATATTTCAACGAGGACAGTCTAGTTTGGTCAGGATAATAACTTTTTTAACTGATTCACAGCTACTAAAAAACACAATTAATGTTTTTAAAAAAGCTTCCCTTTGGCGTGCAATTGGCGTTCGGTAAAGCGATGTCAGTGAATAATAATTAATACTAACACTACGTGTTGGTTGACCTCCCGCCAATCTTCATTTATTTTTATTAATGATTCGAAGCTTACAGTAAGTACTCTGAACAGATAGTTGAACAGTCCCAGGCATATTACTGGTTTTTTTTATTATTATCTAACTTATGCCGGGAATATTCATGAACCCTGTATCATATCCAATAATTATTTACTTGTACATAATTGGTCTGATTGCAGTTCCCCATAACTTGCGTTACTTTAAAACATTAGATCAAAGATTATCATTAAATCTTTTATGATACCGTTCTAAAAGTAATATCTTGTCCCAAATGGATTGTTACATTTTAATAACGATATCGTATTCAGGTTGCAGGTTTTTATGTGGGGGTATACATTGTCGTTCATAATAAAGTTGTTTGTTTTTGAATATAAATTAGATCATTTTATTATCCTTTTAAACACTAAATTTACTATCAACAGTTTGAAATCGCTGATCTTATAGTCGTGCTATAGGTATACTAAATAATTAAATATGTATTTTTAAATTTGGATTTCATATTCAATAACCCGCCAAAACCAATTGTTGTAACCTCGTGAGAAGGCGTGGAGGAATATTTATTTTTGAGATCAATCAGTATTTTCAATTAAGATGGTGAGAAACGATAATATGTATAATAAAAATAATAAAACATTTTTAGTACTTATTCCACATAAAATTTATTAGATCAGGACCGGTTTCGCTCATCGCGAGCATTATCAACTGATAAGAAAAATACATAAACAGTGATATTTATACAAATTTAAATTGAAATAAAAGGTGTAAGCAACTATTAACAATTTAAAGGATTAACAAATTACATTATAATTACACAAGATTAAAATGCTTAACACCCATAACAATTAAAAAATCATCATCAAAGAATAATAAATCTAAGTGGCAAACGATGTCAATTATGAACACAATTAAAATTTGGGAAATTTTTAAGCAAAGTAAATATCCTAATGATGATTTGGTGTTTTTCCCGCTTCCAATCAATGATGTACAAGCAACAAAATCAGCAGTAATGAAGAATCAAAATTGAGTTTGGAAAAACCAGTAGAGCTCAATCCAGCAAAATTGAATCCTGCGAAAAGAATAAAGGCAATATCAATTCTTACAAAATAAAAACAAACTAAGAAAATTAAAATTCTAAAGAAATAAAACAGTACAAAAATGGAAATATAATAGGCTAGAATTAGGTTAATGAAACGGATATAACAAAGGTGATGATGCAAATACAAGCTGTTCGTTTAATAAATTAGAGTTCGGCAAGAATTTATGTCTATTGATTTCTAAGATCTCTTGTTTATCAAGTTTTAAATATAAATTAAATTTCAGTCCTAAATTTAGTATTAAAAATTCGATTGAGTTAGTAAATAAAATTAAAGATATCTCAGTTCCTTTAAATTCTAAGCTTGTTTCTTTTGATGTAGTAAGTTTATTTACGAGTGTCCCTATACCTGAGTTAAAGTTAGCTTTTTTAGACTTTATAGATAGTAAAAATCTTAATCCCTTGTTAGTTAATGATATTAAATCTATTGTCAATTGTTGTATTGACCAAAACTTCTTTAAATTCAATGATAAAATTTACCAACAGTTGAATGGGTTGGCAATGGGTAGCCCTTTGTCTCCTATTTTAGCTGATTTTTTCATGGATTTTTTAGAATCTAAAATCAGTAATTTTGATCTCTTTAGAAATGTCATTTACTGGTATAGATACGTAGATGACATCTTAGTACTTTGGGGAGGTACAGAGAGACAACTTAACCAATTCTTAAAACTTATAAATAACGTTAACCCGCATATTCAATTTACAATGGAGTTGGGGTTGAATAAAATAAACTTTTTGGATTTAACGATCGAGATTATTAATAATCGGCATTGTTTCAGTATATTTAGAAAAGATTCATACAGTGATAACATCATTAACAATTCTTCCAGACATCATATCTCGCATAAATTAGCAACCTTTCATTGCTTTATTCATCGTCTCTTGTTGATTCCGATGACTAAAGCTAGTTATGATCTTGAGTTAAATACGATAAAACAAATTGCAATGAATAATGGTTATGATTCGGATTTAATAGATCGTCTTTTATTTAAAAAACACAAAAAACTAGCTTTGATAAATGTAAGCTCTAGTTTGGTGATTAATGCACCAGTTGTTGAGAAACAATGGGTGAAATTGAGCTACTTGGGTAGTGTTTCAGAAAAGATTTCAAGGAAATTCAACAAAAACCTTTTTAATGTCACTTTTTATAATTCTTTTAACTTACAACGCATTTTAGTAAATTCTAAAGATAAACTCAACATTCTTAACCAAAGTGGCATATATTTAATTGATTGTGATTCTTGTGGAGCCAGGTATATTGGTCAAACGGGAAGAGCTTTTAATATCAGATTTAAAGAACATTTAGCCTGCTCACGTAAAGGGAATGAATTATCTTCATTTGGGAACCATTTGTTCCTAAATAAGCATACATTTGATATCTCTAAAAACTTTAAAATCCTGCATGTTAACAATAAATCTTTAAAACTTGATAAACAAGAGATCTTAGAAATCAATAGACATAAATTCTTGCCGAACTCTAATTTATTAAACGAACAGCTTGTATTTGCATCATCACCTTTGTTATATCCGTTTCATTAACCTAATTCTAGCCTATTATATTTCCATTTTTGTACTGTTTTATTTCTTTAGAATTTTAATTTTCTTAGTTTGTTTTTATTTTGTAAGAATTGATATTGCCTTTATTCTTTTCGCAGGATTCAATTTTGCTGGATTGAGCTCTACTGGTTTTTCCAAACTCAATTTTGATTCTTCATTACTGCTGATTTTGTTGCTTGTACATCATTGATTGGAAGCGGGAAAAACACCAAATCATCATTAGGATATTTACTTTGCTTAAAAATTTCCCAAATTTTAATTGTGTTCATAATTGACATCGTTTGCCACTTAGATTTATTATTCTTTGATGATGATTTTTTAATTGTTATGGGTGTTAAGCATTTTAATCTTGTGTAATTATAATGTAATTTGTTAATCCTTTAAATTGTTAATAGTTGCTTACACCTTTTATTTCAATTTAAATTTGTATAAATATCACTGTTTATGTATTTTTCTTATCAGTTGATAATGCTCGCGATGAGCGAAACCGGTCCTGATCTAATAAATTTTATGTGGAATAAGTACTAAAAATGTTTTATTATTTTTATTATAATGCCATTCCACCAAGTATTGACAGTGAACACCTTAAAAGTGATAATATGTATCTTTATACCTATTTAATGGGGAAAAATAATGCGTATAAACCTAAATCTACTCTTTCGACTTAATATCTTTTGCGATATCTACCATTATCGAAAGCCATTGTTAAATACGTTTGACTTGCTTCATAAAATATTAATTTTATTTACATTTTCCTGGATACGTTTTTATTTCAATCTTACCTTTTGATAACGAAAATTTTCATGAATATAAGCCACCATTTTATCGTCTCCCCTACCCATTTGCAAAATGTTTGAATATCGGTGACACTGACAGGAAATTCCCGCTTCGATAAGAAGAGGCTTTAGTGAGTGTTGAGATGTACCAGGGGTACGCACGCCATTTGATCAATTCCGTTTTATGTGCATTTTTTTTTATACATTACTATTTCTCTGTCTTTCTCAATCAATACATCTTACTTTCATTACTGTTTATCGGTCGGTCAATCGTTTTGTGCATTTCCATGTCATCATGATGTTGTAAAGAAAACGGTAATTAATTATTTTTTCTCTCAACACGTTGCCGTAAAAAATTGTTCACGATTTCAATGAATCATCCTGCATCTGTATTTTAGCTGTTTTCTGTCAACAAAATAAACTAGCCACATCTCCTTCCAATTTTGAATCCACGTAAGTTTTTCTACGAAAAGTGCATGTTGCCTAGTTGTTCAACTTTTTTTTCATCATGATTAGCGATAGAAGGTTGCACAAAAATAGTGGTTAGCTAATCTGTCTCGCTACACATTAGCTAATTTAAGACATAATATAAGGCGCCCATTTCCAAAATTCACATTGTCCATTTACATTTGATTGGACATGCTTTTCAAAAAACATGTATGAAACCTTTACATTGAAAAAACCAAATTTTCTTCGTTTCAAATTGAAAAACATACTATAATATTTTTTTTTATATTATTTTATAAAATATGGTTAATATGGCAATGACAAGGGTTCCACACACACTTTTGTGAGCATTTCCAGAGAAATGAATATGGACAAGGTGAATTTTGGAAATGGGCGACTCGTATAATAGATTCATGCCTTTCAACAGAAAATCCATCAATCTATTGAAAATTCAATTTATGAAACTGAAGCTGACGCCAACGACATTCAATACTCGGTCACGGGCCTAAATATCAAGCCTATTTTTGTTAACCGTATGTATTTTTCGGTTACATATTTTTTTTCAAAACCAACTTATTGCCTAAAAGTACAATCACATAATACGTACGACGTTGTGAACCGACTTACGACCACTGATTTAAACGCTTGAAAAGCGGTAGGAAAACGGGTACAATACAATCATCTGAGGTTATATTGAGATTTCCTCAGTGGGGGAGGGTAAAGCTCCACAATTCCACTTCCATCTCTACCTATTCGACCTTTTCAGAGCTTATAATTAGCGACGAAATCAATATCACCAATATACTGTCAGCTTACGAGACATAAAGGGTGGCTCCAACGTTTCTTTTTATAAAAAAATATATAAAACTGTCGATTTTTACCAAATACTTGTTGGTATTGCAGAAAATTCACTTATCTACTATAAGTGTCATTCAAATTTTTATTCTAACATTACATTCGACACTTCTTAGTACTCTCTTAGTATTTATATATTGAGTTCGACTTCATAAAATATATCTCCGTTTACTTAAGATGAGTTGATGTTCTTCAATACTAATATACATTTAAAAAATATTCGATTTAATCAACCAAAAAACATCATAATCTATAGTGATAGTGTTACCATGTATTATTTGATACAAATTATTTACTGCTAATTTTCAATCAATATTATTTAGTATGCATGTTTGGTTCAATATTCTCAAATTTAAAACGTTCAAACTATGTACATTCTCACAGATGTTGTCACTAACGACTCGGGTTTCGTCTTTCGGCATCTTCAGGCGTTCAAGTGCACGGTGAACTTGAACTGACGCCTAGTAAATGAATGTTTCGTGTTTATCTAAGAAATAAATGTATCATTGAGTTTAAAGCCATTGCTGGCGTAAAGGATAAGCTCATGGGAATGCCCACAGATTTGAGTAGTAAGTAGTTGTAAGAATTATATTTATTTGTGTGTCGGCAAAAGTTTTATGATTATATTTATATAGGGTATATAAGTGGAGATCCCGGCATGTTTAATATTTCATTTAAATCGGAAGTCTATGCAATTATGCTCTGTTTATTTCCAAAATTTCCTGGAAAAAGAGCTTATTATGACTGTCCGTATTTGGGTGTAACACTTTTATCCCTTGTTCCTGATTGAACACGTGTCCTTCCGAAATTAAGTGATTAGCAAAAGTAGACGTGTCTTTTTTCAATCTAAAGGCTGCCATATGTTCTGATAATCTGGTGTTCAGTGTCCTTTCTGTTTTGCCGATATAAAATTTAGCACAAAAAAAAAAATATAACTAGCTGTAAGCCCGTTTTCGTTGCATTTTTAAGTAGTCAGAAAATTTACTAGCTTGAAAAATAAATTACAAACTTATTTATTGAATAAGTCAGAAATTCTGATAGTAAAAGAAATATATCTCGGGGCATATATCGACAGCCCTGCCCTGCAGTATTTAAATTGTATATAATACAATTTTTAGAATAATTGAAATGTTTAAGTTTGCTAACAATCGTTTTTCGTAGTAGCAGAAATTGACATCGGCGCATATATCGACAGCCCTGCAGTTTTTAAATTGTAAATTATTAAATTTTTGGAATGATGTTCAAGTTTGCTAACAATGCAAACTTTCAAATAAAGTTCTCTCAATATTATTATGATGCTTCAGTTCTAAGCCAAGAAATTTGAATTATGAATATAAAAAGACGTCCATTCCAATTGGGCGAACGAAATATGCGATTCAAAATAAGCCGTTAGCATTGGCCGAAAAATGTGCTGTTCAAAATAAACCCTTATCATTGGGCGAAATGTATAGTGTTACGGACATATTTGTGATTATTTTATCGGCTATTAATGATAATATTCTTAAAACTACTTACTACTCAAATCTGTGGGCATTCCCATGAGCTTATCCTTTTCGCCAGCAATGGCTTTATACTCAATGATACATTTATTTCTTATATAAACACGAAACATTCGTTTACTAAGCGTCAGTTCAAGTTCACCCGTGCACTTGAACGCCTGAAGATGCCAAAAGGCGAAACTCGGGTCGTTAGTGACAAAATCTGTGAGAATGTACATAGCTTGAACAATTCAAATTTAATATTGAAATTCCACCAAGCACCTTCCGTCGAAATCTTAAATTATTCAATAATCTCCTTCTTTTTCACATCGGTCCAAGGGATTTTTGAAAGATATGAACCATTTGATTGGTGGACAATTACGTATCACATTTACCTTCGACCCAACTTGATAACCTATCATCGTATATTTCCTCGGTTATCAGTCACAGGCAGATAGAAAAAATTGTATGCACTTTCAATGTATAATAGAAGCAGATGAACATTTATGTTACTATACTTTACGTTATTTTATCTTCTCTTAATGTCTACATTCATAAAACATAGAAGTTTGTGTGTCATGTAACAATGGTCGTGTCTTTCAAGTTTCGGCTATCGTGCAAATTAACCTCATTGCTCATCCCACGTATATCGTCCAATAATAACTTCATCTTCGTTTGCAAAGTCGACCTAAAACCTTCTCATGCGGAAGATATAAGAGACATTCAAATTAGATTTGAATTAAAGTACCTACTAGTATCTTTTTTCCGAAACACTAGTTAGGTACCAATATAATTTGTTTTATACCCGAGAATATTTTCTACGCGCCCACATTCTATTACTTTATCATAGTTGTTTTTCCAGAAAACTAATTTCTTGATCTTAAGTAATTTCTAAAAAAATAAAAATATGTGTCTCTTTAGTAATCGATTTAGGACAACGCGTTATCAGTGTGGAAATAATTATAACCAGGGCGGGTGTATACACCATTGAAAGAATTAGGCCACCCCAGTTCAAGAAGGCAATTTTTGGAATCATACAAGCATAATACTTACACGCAAGAATAGCCAACACATTTGTAAAAAAGCTGTTGAATTTTATAGTAAAAGTTTTGATTTGTGTTTTTCAATTCAATTGACCTACATCCGTTTATCATAACATACATTATGGGTTTCCTTTTCAAAATTTGATCACATCGAAATATGGAAACTTTAATATCATATTATGAAGTTTCGGCGGAACTTCTCATTCTGCGATCGATACCAAAACAATTATAATAAATTTCTGCAATTTGAATTATCTAATGTTTTGTTTGACATTTTATTGATACGCTAACATTTCCCTGTAATTGTTTCCAATACAAGATAATATTATTATAGAATGGCAATTAAGTACAGGCATCAATAAATTGAATACAAATGCCTCGAAAACATAAATAACGACATGAAACGCGACACGTGCTGTTTACCAGTTTGCATTGGAATTATGATTATAATACCCGCAATACTTAAATTGTTGTTACAATTTTAAACGTGAATAACATGACACATATAACGTAGGGAAAGAAAGCACGTATGGAGCGGGAACATACCTTACTACCTGCTAATTAATTTGGCTGTACTTTATTTATTGTGAAAATTTTATGCAAGTTGAAAATCAATTCAAAATAGTTTTCATTATTGCCAATAGAAATCAATAGCACTTGTTCAATTGTTTTAAATATGGAAAAAGTTTTTCAATTGATAAATCAGATTTTTTTATCCAGCTCTTCTTTATCCAAATTACTAGTAATCTATATATTAATAGCCGATAAGGTCCGTCTGTAAAACGTCCGCAGTAAGGTACAGACCAATGATTTCGATTTATTCTGAACAGCACATTTTTGAAATGTTGTTCTATCCAATGGAAGCGGCTTATTTTAAACAGCACGTGAATGTTCTGATATCGCCACGTTTGAAAATTCGATATTTCTTGGTGTAGAGCTAAAGTATAGTATCACCATACATCATAATATTCGAATAATCAAAGACTTTAATTCGACTATTGCAAACTATGATTATAGGGCTATCGAAAGAATCGTTTGATCGTGTGACTCGATGTGAGACTAATATTTTTTGGAGCGGATTTGATCAATTGAATCATAATGATGAATCATTTCACGTCTGACCTTGAAAATCTGTTAGAATTCTTTAATACATTAAGAATATTCAAATTATGATATGGATATATCATAGAATAATATTTTGCTTTTTTCATACACTTGGACAAAATGTGCAACTGATTTTTTATTGAAAAATTGGATTTGATCTTTTGATTTTTATTGGAAATAATTGTTAAATAATTTAAAATCCGAAAAATAATTGTTGGCAAACTTAAACATTATTCCAAAAATTAAGTAATTTACAAAATTTCTGCTACTACGAAAGATGATTGTTAGCAAACTTTAACATTATTCCAAAAATTAAATATTTTACGAAATTTATGCTACTACGAAAAATGGTTGTTAGCAAACTTAAACATTATTCCACATATTAAATAATTTACGAAATTTCTGCTACTACGAAAAATGGTTGTTAGCAAACTTGGACATTATTCCAAATATTAAATAATTTACGAAATTTCTGCTCCAACGAAAAATGGTTGTTAGCAAACTTGAACATTATTCCAAAAATTCAATAATTTACGAAATTTCTGCTACTACGAAAAATGGTTGTTAGCAAACTTGGACATTATTCCAAAAATTCAATAATTTACGAAATTTCTGCTCCTACTAAAAATGGTTGTTAGCAAACTTGGACATTATTCCAAAAATTCAATAATTTACGAAATTTCTGCTCCTACGAAAAATGGTTGTTAGCAAACTTGAACATTATTCCAAAAATTCAATAATTTACGAAATTTCTGCTACTACGAAAAATGGTTGTTAGCAAACTTAAACTTTATTCCAAAAATTGAATATTTTACGAAATTTATGCTACTACGAAAAATGGTTGTTAGCAAACTTAAACATTATTCCACATATTAAATAATTTAAGAAATTTATGCTACTACGAAAAATGGTTGTTAGCAAACTTGAACTTTATTCCAAAAATTCAATAATTTACGAAATTTCTGCTCCTACGAAAAATGGTTGTTAGCAAACTTAAAAATTATTCCAAAAATTAAATATTTTATGAAATTTCTGCTCCTACGAAAAATGGTTGTTAGCAAACTTGAATATTATTCCAAAAATTCAATAATTTACGAAATTCCTGCTACTACGAAAAATGGTTGTTAGCAAACTTAAAAATTATTCCAAAAATTAAATATTTTATGAAATTTCTGCTCCTACGAAAAATGGTTGTTAGCAAACTTGAACATTATTCCAAAAATTCAATAATTTACGAAATTCCTGCTACTACGAAAAATGGTTGTTAGCAAACTTGAACATTATTCCAAAAATTCAATAATTTACGAAATTTCTGCTACTACGAAAAATGGTTGTTAGCAAACTTAAACTTTATTCCAAAAATTCAATAATTTACGAAATTTCGGCTACTACGAAAAATGGTTGTTAGCAAACTTAAACTTTATTCCAAAAATTGAATATTTTACGAAATTTATGCTACTACGAAAAATGGTTGTTAGCAAACTTGAACATTATTCCAAATATTAAATAATTTACGAAATTTCTGCTCCTACGAAAAATGGTTGTTAGCAAACTTGAACATTATTCCAAAAATTCAATAATTTACGAAATTTCTGCTACTACGAAAAATGGTTGTTAGCAAACTTAAACTCTATTCCAAAAATTGAATATTTTACGAAATTTATGCTACTACGAAAAATGGTTGTTAGCAAACTTGAACATTATTCCAAATATTACATAATTTACGAAATTTCTGCTCCTACGAAAAATGGTTGTTAGCAAACTTGAACATTATTCCAAATATTACATAATTTACGAAATTTCTGCTCCTACGAAAAATGGTTGTTAGCAAACTTGAACATTATTCCAAAAATTCAATAATTTACGAAATTTCTGCTACTACGAAAAATGGTTGTTATCAAACTTAAACTTTATTCCAAAAAATCAATAATTTACGAAATTTCGGCTACTACGAAAAATGGTTGTTAGCAAACTTTTTTTTATTCCAAAAATTCAATAATTCACGAAATTTCTGCTCCTACGAAATATGGTTGTTAGCAAACTTGAACATTATTCGAAAAATTAAATATTTTACGAAATTTATGCTACTACGAAAAATGGTTGTTAGCAAACTTGAACATTATTCCAAATATTACATAATTTACGAAATTTCTGCTCCTACGAAAAATGGTTGTTAGCAAACTTGAACATTATTCCAAAAATTCAATAATTTACGAAATTTCTGCTACTACGAAAAATGGTTGTTAGCAAACTTAAACTTTATTCCAAAAAATCAATAATTTACGAAATTTCTGCTACTACGAAAAATAGTTGTCAGCAAACTTGAACATTATTCTAAAAATTAAGTAATTTCCGAAGTTTCTGCTACTACGAAAAATTGTTGTTAGCAAACTTAAACATTATTCCAAATATTAAATAATTTACGAAATTTCTGCTAACTATAAAAATAAAATAAATTAAAATAAAATAAAATGAAATGAAATAAAATTAAATTAAATTAAACGCAATGCAACAAAAATCTCACGTTGCTGGGCAACGGGCTTACAGCTAGTTTAAGTAATTTGCTAATTCATCAGGCCCTTTTCGTTTCTACTTAATGATCAGTTGAAATTGCTCACCTGTAAAGTAAAACTAGTCCTGAACAAACAATGAGAAAATATTATTTTTTTGCATCATATAATCAAGTACATTTTTTATAATTTTTCGATTCAAATATTTTTTTTATTGATCTTTAAGTTACTACTTCATTTTTTCGATATCAATTAAAAATATTGAATTTGTTTTTGTTTTGAATATTTTTTGTTATTTTTTTATTACACAAATTCTTACGTATGGATATGTTTTTTGGCAAATTTATTGAATTCTAGGCTAATTACGTTTGTAAGTATGTACCTGTGTAAACTATTAAAAAACCAGATATAAAAATGAAATATGAAGACATTTTTTAGTATGTGGATTTATTGTATTTGGAAACTCTCGTATGAATCCCTAAATTGGTTTATGATTAACATCTCCCTTGGCACACGTCAACTCTATATGTGCTATGATGATTAGGTAAGAATTATTTGTAAAATACTGTAGTCTTCATTTGATTATTGATATTCGTGTGGTCTCAATAATTATGTTTCATTCTGATTTTAGAATAGCTTTCTACCGATGACAAAATAATATTTCAATTATTATTAGCAAGAGTAATCTCCCTGTTCCGAATCTGTCCTCCGTAATTTGTTTTAGTATAAGACAATCAAATCAATTCATATCCGACGGTCCTTAGTTCGGCGAGGCAAATCACTTTATCAAAATGATGGTACTTAAATCTATCAAAGGGAGGACTCGGCGCCGTTCCGAGGACGGTCTATTAAATGAGAATACGTATCAGACTCTCATTAAACCTGTTTCAATCATAGTTATTACTTCATACAGAAATTCATGGTTTGATTGATAATATGAAAGCGCCCTTAAATATACCCATACTGTTTTAGGCATTGCTGAATTATCAATTCGTATATTATCGTCATTCATCATCATTAGCCCTCTATTCAATTGGCCTACAATACTTAGTGTCCTATTAAAATAGTCTAGCTCTGGTTAATTGAGTATATTGTGCTATTGACTAGAAAAAATACGAATTTTTAAATTTACCGAAGGCTTTTGAATACTATTCGTTTTTTTAGTTGTATCTGTTTCACTTTTTGCGAATAAAATAACGCGATACAATATATAAGACCAAGTTTGTAGGTTTGCGTCCTGGAAAGCCACTGATAAACATTCGTAGGATGTACTCTCTGGATCTACGGGTCGCAGGGATTACCTGTGAGGAAGCTAAGAGACTGGCAGGGGATAGATGATGTTGGAGGAACTGTGTGGTGACCATATGCTTCTAACAGGAAATGGATATGGATTAAACAAAAACATAATATATGAGACCAGAAGCTGTCGCTTTAACTACAACTAGCTGTAAGCCCGTTGACCTCAACGGGGGAAGTAGTCAGAAAATTTACTGGCGTGAAAAATAACTTACAAACCCATTTATTGAATAAGCCAGAAATTCTGATAGTAAAAGAAATATATCTCGGGGCATATACCGACAGCCATGCCCTGCAGTATTTAAATTGTGAATTATTTATTTTTTGGAATAATGTTTTAGTTTGCTAACAATCATTTTAGAAGTAGCAGAAATAGACGTCGGGGCATATATTGACAGCCCTGTAGTATTTAAATTGTAAATTATTTAATTTTTGGAATAATGTTTAAATTTGCTAACAATCATTTTTCGTAGTAGTAGAAATAGACCTCGGGGCATATATCGACAGCCCTGCAGTATTTAAATTGTAAATTATTTAATTTTTGGAATATTGTTTTAAGTTTGCTAACAATCATTTTTCGTAGTAGCAGAAATCGACCTCGGGGCATATATCGACAGCCCTGCAGTTTTTAAATTGTAAATTATAAAATTTTTGGAATAATGAATCATTTTTCGGAGTATATATATATTATTCAACTAATTTTCAAGTACGCTAACAAAAATATTTCGTAGAAGAAGAAAAAGACCCGAGGACATCAATCAGTACGGACATATTTGTGATTATTTGTGATTATTTTATCGACTATTAATAAATAGATATATCATATCTATGGATTAATAGAAACCATTTTTTTTCATCTGTACGTGCCTGAAGTAGTAATATTTCCCAAATATCATTTTCCCATGTCTAGAAACGGCTTTTTGCTAAATGGTGCAACAACATCGACCCAAAATGGGCAGAAAATCGTAACAGACAATGTATAAGTTTTACAGGAGAACGTTTTTTTACTACTAGTATCTCGTATTACGTTCGATAAAGGAATTCTTTAAATGCGGTTAGTAAATAGGAATATATCGACTATGGAAAGGAAAAAGTCCGTAACCCACACAGCAAATTTTACAGGAGGCGCAAAAAACGTGTTTTGATGATTTTGGGCCTTATGCAAATTATGAAAAATACACAACCTTGAAGTGCACGGAGACTTGTAAGCTGGTGTTTAATTGACATTCATATCAATTTAAGAAATTGTCTAGGTATCTAGGTTTTTTTCAGCCCTTTTCTTTGATTTCAATTTTCACAAGCTCATATTTTTTAAACTTAAAACCTAAATTTAAAGATTAATTTGGCATTTGCAGCTTTACACCCTTTTGATAGAACGTGTATCAAGTTTGATACATTGTGACTATCGAAAAAAGCTGGTTGGAAAAAACTGTGGGTTACGTCCTTTTTATTTCCACAGTCAATATGGTCCATGCCAATCCTGATATTATACTGATTACTTTCAGTTCTGTAGATCAGCGCTTTTCGACCGGAGACTTGGAACAAACGATAACAAGTCAAAACGTTAAAATACACAGGCCTTAAGAAATATCAGGCGAATGAGATAAAGTTCTATAAATGTGACGCCCTAGAACCTAGGTGATATTGACAATAATTGTTTTAAAAGGCAATTTACCTATGTAATTGTGTTGTTTAATTAGAAATTTTGCCGATATAATCTAGTTTAATTTCGTATAAAAAACGTACCACCTATATTTCACATTTTCCATCGATAATAAATGATGTTTAACATATTCAGAACTATGTTTTAGCCTATACCTATCATTTATGGCGTAATGTATCATTTTTATATACTTTCACGGATTAAAGAATTGCCCAAAAGCATGCATATCAACCGATTAAATCTATGATTACCGACGTGGGGACTTGGGTGATTTTCTGACATCAAAAGCAGTGTGTCCACCCTAGTGCTATTTAGCCCGGACACTTTCAGCGTGCAATTATTATTAGATCGTACGGCGCTATTGAATTATGAAAATTACACTCGTCGGCCGTAATTAATTTAAAATTTATGACGCAGGCTTTTTTGCCTCCATTTTCTTTTGCACCGGCTAATGTTCAGCGCACACGCCACTGCTGCCCACACCGAACACTCTTCTATCGCCGACGATTCACGGTAGATGAATACTGAAGGTATACTAATATTACCGAACTTTGGGTACCCTAGAATCTAGAGTGAATAGCTTTTTTCATGTTATCTGTATTTTGTTCCATAGACCCTATACCAGGGGTGGAAAACATGTGACCTTTTAAGTGGACCGAATTTTTCATTAATTAAAAAAATGAAATATATTCATGATTAAGTATATCATTGAAATTTACGTTCTTCCAGCACAAAAAAGTTCCCCATCCATCCAATAGACCGTGGCTGTCCCGCGGGCCGCAGTATTTAAATCATAACTAGATACGAAAAAAATATTCTCTGGATTTTAGTAGTTCTAATATAATATCAAATTTGATAACTTTGCTAATCAACATGTTAACTTAATTAACTTTTAATTTCTGCACACTGTAGTGCATGCAACCAAGTCTTGAAGAATTTCTTCTCGGGACATTTCTGGCAAAATTTTGAACACGACTAACGTTGTTACGCTACGGAATACATCCTATAAAAAGAGTGTGAAGCCGTAGCGGGTGGTGGTGGGTACAACGTTGAGTACCCTAGGGAATGTAAAAAAAAAAAAAAAAAAATCAACATGTGTTACGAATAAACATTGCGATATTCTGTATGACGATGCTTAAAGAGGCGTAACACATGTCACAATTTGTGTATCACTAAGATAGTCAAACATAAACTTCCACCAAGTTCCCGCCGAATCCATCGAAGATATTACATTTGTCCTGTTTCTGGCTGTTCCGTTTCTGCGTATTCCGTTCTGAATCAATCGAAAAAGTATTTGTGTTTTGGATTTTTTTCGGAAAATATTTCGCCGCTACTTCTTCGGTTATTTTTTTTCTCAAAAATGCGTTTTTATTTTATAATTATATACTTAACTATGTTTTAAATCACAGTTTTTAATATCGAACACTTTCTACAAAACTCGTGAACCATTGTTTTGCTAGTTTAATGGCGCACATATACACAATTATTACTCTCACCCTTTGTAGATGGCCCAATCCCTGCATGGAAAATACATAAGAATAGTGTTCTATATCGGTTTATAGTATATGGAAGAAAGATTGCATACAGCTATTTTTATTATGTATCAACTTGTAGCACAGAGGGTTATTAGTGTTCTATATTTATTAGTTGTCAAAGAAATGATTTTTAATATTGGTGAAACAACCAGGACTGCGGAAGTCGTAGTCGTTAAGAAACGAATGATTCTGGCTTTTTTAAAAAATCAAATTAATATACTGCAAGGTATGCATTTTAATAGAAATTTTAAAATATGCAGATTTAATACATCTGTAGGAGTTGGACGATTTGTAAATGTAAGTTATGGTAGCGATTTTTTATAAATAAACCTTAGGAAGGACTTGAGAACTTGTGGGCTTTTATCACTGTCGTACATATATTTAATTTTATTTTTGTGTACATTTAATAGTAGGTGAGAGGAATAGAATTTTGGTGGTTGAAAACATCTGTTTCCATTTTTTATTAAAGCTAATATGGCATGCATTAGGCAAATTTGATTTTCATATAATTTCTTGGAAATTATGGCATTCTGTCAATGGTGGGCTCGTGTAAATTTTGCTACTGGATGTTCTATTGATTATTTTTGGATGTTGGAAAAAGATAGCCAATAGTTTGATCTCGTGGATAGTTTCGTTTGATCTTGAACGAGTCGACATACTCATATGGTATGACGAGTGAAGAACATGCAAGAATACCTAACATGTCATCTTTGTATTGTAAGTCAATACTTACAAATTGTATTTTATTGAGTAGTAGTCGCAACTTTACTGCGGCAAAACGAATTATGTACATTCTTTGTAGCCGTTTTTCTAATTGTGTAACAAAATAAATCGCTTTGTCGGGTTACTTCGCTTATAAAATTATTATTATATAGCAACGCGTCGATTGTTTTCCATCGCCCGTGCATTACTTATTACATTACACCCGTAATCATCGGTAATTTTTACGTTTATTATTTATGATTAACTTCTGTTATGCGGCCACGTTAAAAATATAGCGGGTTTGATCCCAAAGTACGTACATTTATGTTAGTGCAGGGAAATCTATTATTTATTGTTAAAAATTAAAAGCATAACAGCTTACGCCAATTCGCCATGTACTTAAAAATTATAATGAGACAAAATACAAAATAAAACTACACAATACATCAAAATCAACATAAAAAATCAAGAAATATAATAATAAAATTGAACAAACAGTTCACAAATACTATCACTAAAAATGTCCAGTTCTCTAGGCAATGCGTTGATCAACATAACGGCCCTTGGAACTGGTGACGCATACCTCTTAAGCGAGGTATAAGTTTTTAGAAATAAAATATTTGCTCATAGTTTCGCCCACGTAAGAATAAATTGGGAGCATGCAAATTGTTAATCCCCGAAGGAGAAGAGAAAAATGCTTTAAGCTTGAAAACGATCTTCGACTATTGTCGGTAACGACCGTGTTCCTGTTGACAAATCGAACATATTGATTTCGTTTCCGCCGAATTTTAGCAATTTCGTCTCAACGAAGGACGGCTTCATCAACAAAATGTTCCCGAACATCTAATCACAAAAATCACAATTGCTTGAGTGAACGAGCAATTGTTGCGGCGAAGAACGAAGATGTGGATCATTTAAACTTCACAATTCAAAATCAAATCGTTGGTCCACTACATTCCTTCAAATCTATCGACCGTGTAACAAATGAAGACGAAGCAACCAACTATCCAACTGAATTTTTAAGCTTATTAGATCTGCCAGGCTTGCCAACGCACAATTTACAACTAAAGGTTGGCTCGGTAGTCATCATGTTTCAAGTTATCAAGTTAACACAACACTTGTTGATTCTGAGGCGTTACGAAGTTCGTTGGGTCAGCTAGTATATTATAGCCTTAATAACTATTGCTTTGGTGTTTCAGAATGTCATTGTCAAGTCATTGGTAGCGTGCGAAATGATTAGGAATATTCATTTTAATCTGACATCAGCAGTTGGTTATCTATTTAATTCCAAAACTTGATTGCTGTTATTCGAAATTATCGCTTTTTTACATTACAGGTACAACCGAATTTGCGTTTGAGCTAGTTTGTTTACAGCGAAATCATAAAATATGCATTACAAATAATTACATTGCAACATAGGTATGTACGAACAAAACTTTGTATGTATGTATTTTCGTTCGTAAAGCTAATTGATATCTAATACTTTAAAACTGCGTGGAATCATTATGTTGGAATATGCAGAATTAATCGGCCCTGTGTATAAATCAATCAGTGCGCAGGGCGGTATAGAGATAGTTCGCTACGCGACGCTGCGTGGCTGAATGTCAGCCGCTGCGACTGCCCGCGGCAGGTTCAATTCCCGGAACGGCCTCTGTCATAATGATACGCTATTATTTTATTGCTGTTTTTATCCACGCCCACCTCCTACTTATTCACCATTGCTTGCTACACGACGTCTCGCGCATGCCCACTGTGAATTGAAGCTTTAATCTATCAGCACCCATGAGTTCAATATATTTACGCGAACTGGACGAAGATGTACAAAAGCATTAAAGTCACTTATATTAGCATGTTCAAATTCATCAATAGGTTCTCGTAGCATAATCTATTAAGTATATGTCGAACCCATCCATTGACGATGCTGGGGGCGACAGGTTTTGGTCAATAGAATGTCAATAATCTAAATTGTATTAATCAGTCATGCTGCAGCTCTAAAAAACGAAATCAATGTTTGTTTTAGTACATATGAAATATTTATTTCTCGCTACAATTTTTTTACATATCTTCAAAGTTTCAAAGAATTCTTTTTAAACATTTTTTTTGTATTCGATCGTTAATGATATATAGGAGTAGGGATTCTGAAGTCTCGGGGTTTTCAAAGTCCCGGGACTCGAGGCGTGATAAAGTCAAAGTCCTGGGACATCTCGGGACTCAAGACTTTTATTTTCCCTTAGTAAAATTATAATTATTAAAAAAAATATATTTGCATGTATTTATTACATACTGAATGCATTTTGAAAGTACGCAGTAGTAAAAATCGCGTTTTTTAAATATATTTTTTAATAATAATTATTATTTTTTTATGTTATGGATGTGTGCAATGCTTACCGTTAATTTTTACTAAAAAGGGATGATAACGGTACTTTTAATGAAAACTATCAATGAAGCAGCCGTCAGGAGTAAATTCATGACCTTTACTTCACAATACAGCTCTAAGTCCTTTTTTGTCCTATTGAGACATTGGTACCTTTGTGAATTAGTAAAAAAACATTTGTACATAAAACAACATTTTGGACATTTAATTTTAATATTTTGTAATTTGCTTTTGCTAGTTATATTACAATATTCAAACGCGTGGTATTTTAAACATCTACGAAATTATAAATCCCAAACATCTGTTTTTATCTGTTCAGATCCCTTTTATATATGCATACTTAATTTTGTTGAAACCCCGGGTAAATTTCACGTCCCGACCATGTCGTGTCCGTTTTTCTTGGGGCTACCCTTTTACATCTGCTTTCATTCAATACACGTCAGTCCTTATGAGGGTTTCTTAATCACAAGATTATTTTTTTCAAAATTAAAATGTACATGTTATTAGCACATTATAAATCAGTCACAATTCCCGTGACATTTTCCAAAAAAGTCCCGGGACTTAAGACAGCAAAAAACCCGTCAAGTCCCGGGACGTCTCGACACAGAATCCCTAGATAGGAGAGTATTTAATTTAAGGGCATTTTTTTTATTTGTATCCATGAACTATGGATATATATGACGGTGATTTTTGCGTCGAAATGACTTCATAATAATGATACATAGGCAACTCTCGTTGTACGTGTGGATCGAGTAGAATTTATTTTCCATCTGTAATTATCTGCCCGAAGCTAAAATAGCCGATAAAAATTAAATTTAATCCACCAACGCTTAAAATAAAGTAATTGTATATAATTTATCAAGAGAATTATCGATTTCCAATATGAATATATTTGTACGTATGTACTGGCAAATAATATAATTAATTTAAATTGTTAAAAATGGGCGCTTAGGTTGTAGGCTTAGCAATGGTTAATCGATTAGCCATATCACAGATAAATCGAACATGTTTTATTTCACTTCAATTAAGCTGCATATTTCTGTAAATCTTAATCTGTTTTTTTTTGTTGTTATAACATTTTATTTTCTGTTTCAGGTAAGTCTAATGCTGCATTCCATCAACATATTTTCTTTGTGCTGAAAGTGAGTTTTTCAAAATATTGAATTCGTTATTTTTTTCATTTGACTGTGTTGGTTGGGATTACACAATTAAGTAGCCTATATATTTATGTTACGCAACAAAAAGCTAATGCCGCTTTGAAAATTAATCGAATTTTCATATTTCCAGTTATATTTTCCTGACTATTATTGTCGTACGTAGTGATTAATTATTTCTAGTAAAAACAGCATTCTAACAGTTTGTCTGAATAAAGAAAGGGTGATGTTATTTCACAGAAGACTATATTTTAACCGTTTGCGCCCTATTTCCCATTTCAATACTTTTAATTGAAACGTTCGCCGGGATGAAAATTAAACTCTCTCGGAGCTTTTAAATCGCCTCGGATGTCAGCATCGCTTCTGTCTTTGTGACCACAATAATTATTCACTGCCATCAAGATCTGACACTGATATTAAATTTTCTTTTGTCGGTGAAATTGAAATCACCAAAGTGGTCTAAAGTGGCAATCTAACCATTCATTACACAATTACTGTAATTATTGTAATTAAAATCATTATGAGCCGTGGGAATTTAATTGCTCTTTATGTTATCCGAAGCTATTTCAATTAACATGTTACATTCAATGTAACTATTTTAAAATATTAAATCATATTATGACATGCAATTAATACACACTAGTGAATATTTAATACAATTCATAAAGTTTCTGTTGTAACGTGAATGATTGGATTTTGTGTGGGTATGGTGAGTATTCGGCTATTAAATAATAATCTAGTCTTTTATTTAATCCTGAGACATGGTGTTTAATAGAACAGGATAGCCGGTATTTCATGGTGGAATTGGTATTGAGATTTTGAAAACATACATTTCAAAACCATACATTGGTACCATATGCCGCCAGCTATTATATTGGTTTACATATTATTTCATGTGTTTTCCTGTCGGGTCCATGGCACAGTATTCAACGTCTATGGCTTCAATGTCGGACCTCACGGGTTCGAATCCCATTACGAATAGCATTTTTCAATTGATTTATCGATTTTCTGTTCGAAGGTAATGTTTGTGATGTTTAAAAATTCCCCCCACCATTCCAATCATAACATAAGGGACTGTAGCGAGAGTGATTAGCTAACCACTAGTCCTATCCTAGCCCTGTCCTTTCTACCTCGACTCTCTTCGGAAAAAAAGAAATGTTGAGCAACTGAATAATAAGCTGTTCTCGAAGAAGAATTTCTGTTGAGTTACCTTCATAAGCATTTAAAAAAAACTATGTCAATAACTGTCTTAAAAAAATGATCGAAATTGTTAATCAATATTTCGTTTTCGTTGAATTCATCATAAATACAATACTATGCTTGGTACTTTTTTGGCTTTATTGCATGAAGGGCCAAGCTATTTACATACTAAAAGTACCATACTAATATTACAAACAACCTTAATCGAAACAATAATTGAAGATTGACTGCCGTGTCCTCGGGCGCACATTTCCAATTTAGACATCACGTATGCTATGTATGCGCTTCTCTATATCATATCATTAGGTAAATGTTTAAATTTACATTATTTCACACACATATACACACGATTTCATAACACACAAGTATGCATGTTTCTAATTTAAGATTTCGACTGAAGGTGCTTGGTGGAATTTCAATATTAAATTTGAATCGTTCAAACTATGTACATTCTCACAAATTTTGTCACTAACGACCCGGGTTTCGCCTTTCGGCATCTTCAGGCATTCAAGTGCACGGATGAACTTGAACTGACGCTTAGCAAATAAAAGTTTCGTGTTTATATAAGGTATACATGCATCACTGAGTCCAAAGACATTGCTGGCGAAAAGGATGAGCCCATGGGAATGCCAACAGATTTGTGTAGTGAGCAGTTTCAAGAATTATATAATTTGTTTGTCGGCAAAGGTTTTATGATTATATGATTTTATGGTTATATAGGGTATAGAAGAGGAGATGTGGGAAAGTTTGATATTTCGTTTAAAATCGGAAGACTTTGCAACTGTGCTTTGTTGATTTCTAAAATTTCTTGGAAAAAGAGCTTATGACTGTCCGTATTTGGGTGTAACATTTTTATCCCTTGTTCCTGATTGAACACAATGAGCCAGCAATGGCTTTGGACTCAGTGATGCATTTATACCTTATATAAACACGAAACTTTTATTTGCTAAGCGTCAGTTCAAGTTCATCCGTGCACTTGAATGCCTGAAGATGCCGAAAGGCGAAACCCGGGTCGTTAGTGACAAAATTTGTGAGAATGTACATAGTTTGAACGATTCAAATTTAATGCATGTTTCTGCATCACGTTCAATGGTCAAAATTTTATGGTTATGTTATTGTTGGAATTTTTCATTTACATAGTACACACGCCACAAATACTTCGTTTCGATATCGCCTGCATTTTCCAATAATGACTCGGATGGGTTCCCCATCTCTGCTCCGTGTAATCGATGATATGCATTCGTTTTTTGATAGGTGATTCATTATCCAGTCGCATACTAGGGACGGTTTTTCGTAGGGTTCCGACGGTTTCGAAGGCAAGCTCGCTGATTCCATCCACTGATATGGAATAGGTTTATTTATACTTTACTGAAATATTTATATTTACTTAAGTGAACAATCTTAAACTTGTTTGTTTGTTATATTATATTATGTTTATCCACTTGGTACGGTATGTGACAATGAATCCGTCTAAGCGTAATATTAATTTTACTATAAGAAATATTCATAATATATGTAGTTCATAAATTCTGTTATAAGAAGGTAACAGACGTGTTACGCCAAGTTACGCGTAGCACTTGGGATGAACGATGTAACCGCCGATGTAATCCATCACATAATTATGTCATTTTTATGTATTTATATATTCACTGACATAAAGAGCTTTTAATGAAATATTTTCGTCTGAAATTTATTACAGCCTAATTAATTTATTATTACAGCTTAACTCTCGATGGACTTGGGAAATTCTGTTTTTATATTGCCACACTTCATATAAAATATTATACGATTTCTCTCTTACATTCAGGTATTGTGTTTCCAATATCTATCTGTCTTGCCAATGATACTAGACTCACTTTTGTAGTGCCGGGTCACGTTTCTATTCTTCCAATTATTATAACTTAGCTTAGACATCGTATTTTTTCTATTCCTTATTCGTCTTTCGACATAATAGATAAACGACAAATGAAATCGTGTATATTTTATAGACTTTTTTGTACATTGTCTATCATAGTTGACAACCTGTTAGTTTTTAGCTTTGAAAATTTCAAGTTATTCACGGCTCAGTGCGTCATTATTTATATTTTGGTTGAGGTTAATATTATATATTCAAGATCACAAGAAGTTTTCTTATCGATATCTTAGCGAAAAAAGCTGATACAACGAATCACCGTGTAAAGTTAAATCTGTTCATATTGTGTAACTCACTTTAATATAAACAATCTAGTGAATCTTTCTGTGAATTTTACTTGTACATATTGAATCTGCGAACATCTTGAAAACATAATGAAATACTTATTTTTCACAAAATGTCTGGAGCCTAGCTTATTATATAATTTCGGTGTGTATGTCTTCAAATGAAGAATTGCTGTATTCAAAAAATTAAATACTCATTTGTACTGATTTCACTTAAATATAATATGCTCATGACCGGTTTCGCACATGACGAGTATTATCAACTGATAAGATACAATATAACAGGGCTATTCATACAGAACAAAATATATAATCAATGAAATATTCATCCTTTTTAAATATCACCTTTCTTTCATCCGGTGAATATCATGCAGCAATGGGGGCGGGGCATAAAGCAAAAATGAATCCCTTACTTTTTAAATTATACATTTGCCAACGTACGCTATAAAGAAAAAAAAACACAATTTGATCAAGAGACAATGCGAATAATATATGACGCCAAAGGGATTTCGATGGCCTTATAATCATCCGAATTGTTATTCGTGGCATAAAACCCCCATCGCCAATCACACGATGAGATGTCGCGACCGCTCGTGACTTGCATTCTTCCAAGTGCCGTCTGTCTGCCCCCCTGCGTCCCCACAGCGTCACACTCCACAGTCCTCACACTCGGATATGGAAATATGGCCGCCGTGGGCGTGAAATCGATATTCGAGAGAAAATGGTATGCGCGAGAAAGTGGACAGCCAGCAGTGGTGTGCTTGATCATCTCGGTCGAAGGTCTCTCCATGCGACTTATCTGTCAGTGGAATCACAGAGTATCAAATAGTATTCCCGAAAGGGAATTCATTGCAACGCCTAGATTAAGACTTCTAGATATTTGCATTACTTGTATGTCTCTTATTTTACATCTTTCTCTGCGAAATCTGAAGACGCACGGCATGTATATAACTTTGAAGATAAGCTTACTGACATTTGACGTATGTGAGTATAAAATGACGAGCGTTGAAGTAATATAGCTAACTAGCTGTAAGCCCGTTGCCCAGCAACGTGAGATTTTTGTTGCATAGTATTAATTTTTATTTTATTTTATGTTATTTTATTTTATGGTATTTTATTTTATTTTATTTTATTTTATTTCATTTAATTTTAATTTATTTTATTTTATTTTTATAGTTAGCAGAAATTTCGTAAATTATTTAATTTTTGGAATAATGTTTATGTTTGCTAACAACCATTTTTCGTAGTAGCAGAAATTTCGTAAAATATTTAATTTTTGGAGTAATGTTTAAGTTTGCTAACAACCATTTTTCGTAGAAGCATAAATTTCGTAAAATATTCAATTTTTGGAATAATGTTTAAGTTTGCTAACAACCATTTTTCGTAGTAGCAGAAATTTCGTGAATTATTGAATTTTTGGAATAAAGTTTAAGTTTGCTAACAACCATTTTTCGTAGAAGCATAAATTTCGTAAAATATTCAATTTTTGGAATAATGTTTAAGTTTGCTAACAACCATTTTTCGTAGGAGCAGAAATTTAGTAAATTATTTAATATTTGGAATAATGTTCAAGTTTGCTAACAACCATTTTTCGTAGTAGCAGAAATTTCGTAAATTATTGAATTTTTGGAATAATGTTCAAGTTTGCTAACAACCATTTTTCGTAGAAGCAGAAATTTCGTAAATTATTTAATATTTGGAATAATGTTCAAGTTTGCTAACAACCATTTTTCGTAGGAGTAGAAATTTTGTAAAATATTTAATATTTGAAATAATGTTTAAGTATGCTAACAACCATTTTTCGTAGTAGCCGAAATTTCGTAAATTATTTAATATTTAGAATAATGTTCATGTTTGCTAACAACCATTTTTCGTAGGAGTAGAAATTTCGTAAAATATTTAATATTTGAAATAATGTTTAAGTTTGCTAACAACCATTTTTCGTAGTAGCCGAAATATCGTAAATTATTGAATTTTTGGAATAAAGTTTAAGTTTGCTAACAACCATTTTTCGTAATAGCCGAAATATCGTAAATTATTGAATTTTCGGAATAAAGTTCAAGTTTACTAACAACCATTTTTCGTAGGAGCAGAAATTTAGTAAATTATTTAATATTTGGAATAATGTTCAAGTTTGCTAACAACCATTTTTCGTAGTAGCAGAAATTTCGTAAATTATTGAATTTTTGGAATAATGTTCAAGTTTGCTAACAACCATTTTTCGTAGGAGCAGAAATTTCGTAAATTATTTAATATTTAGAATAATGTTCAAGTTTGCTAACAACCATTTTTCGTAGTAGCCGAAATTTCGTAAATTATTTAATATTTGAAATAATGTTTGAGTTTGCTAACAACCATTTTTCGTAGGAGCAGAAATTTCGTAAATTATTTAATATTTGAAATAATGTTTTGAGTTTGCTAACAACCATTTTTCGTAGTAGCAGAAATTTCGTAAATTATTATATTTTGGAATAACTTTTAAGTTTGCTAACAACCATTTTTCGTAGTAGCAGAAATTTCGTAAATTATTGAATTTTTGGAATAATGTTTAAGTTTGCTAACATCCATTTTTCGTAATAGCAGAAATTGCGTAAATTATTATATTTTGGAATAACTTTTAAGTTTGCTAACAACCATTTTTCGTAGTAGCAGAAATTTCGTAAATTATTGAATTTTTGGAATAATGTTTAAGTTTGCTAACAACCATTTTTCGTAGTAGCAGAAATAGACGTTGTAAATTTTTAATTGTGATTATTTTATCGAATATTAATATATAGGTATTTATTTTTTGAAAAACTTATCACGCTTATCAATCGGATTTTATTATTTTCATACGATCAAGATGTACTGTGTTTAAAAAAAAATGTTATAAACCAAAAAAAAACGCTCGGGGTCAGACTCGAACCACTGACCATCAGCTTACCAATCTAGCGCTTTACCTTTCGGGTACGTTGGAATTAATGAATGTGCAAAAATTAGGATATATATGCTGTGTTTCAAATAAAAAACAAAAGTTTCAAAATTCGAACGTAATACAATATATATAATGTAATTTTATCGTATCTGGCAGTTGTTTGTTTACCCGAGTGGTAGAGCTCTCAACTCATAATTCAAGGACCGTGTTTCGAATCCAGACCAAGGTGCTTTTTTGTATGAGAATTCAATTTTTCAGCGATTTGATATGTTCCATCAAATAAAAGTATATAATGACGTCATCGAAAAGGTAGGAATAAAAATTGTGACATCGAGGCTGGTGAGGGGGAGGGGGAGGAGGAGAGGAAATCGAGGAAAATCATAAGTAACAGTGTATATTGGAAAAATATGTCTTAAGTATGAATAAAAAGTTACAGCGCGGCTTGGCAGGAGGAGGAGGGGGAGGGGCAGGGGGAGGGGAAATCGAGGACATCTTACACTCAGACGGACATTAACGGCTATTAATATATAGATGCTTTATTAACATCAATTTTTCTACATCAAATTTTACCTGACTGAAATTTAAACTGATTTTTGTGAATATACGTCTATGATACTGAAAAATTCTTTTTTTTGGCTCTATTTGGAGTAAGAACAAAGGTATCTTTCTGAATTATTATCATAAAAAGGTTATCGGCTTAGGTTATTCCAGAAATATGAGAGTGATAATTTCCAATATTGAGGAGCAAAATCTGAATATCTGCCTAAAATGTGTAATAGAATATACTTTTTAATTTTCTTTTCCACATACACAAAGCTTTTAACCAATGCATTATCGTATATTTGAATCAATATCCTTATGTTTATAGTTTTCAAAATCATGACAAAAAAAGCTTATATGTAAGTGTTCTGCTGGTAAATTAAAAAAAAAGCAGATATGCTTTTTCTGTACCAAAGATATTTAATTAAACATCACAGGTCGTTTATTTATTAGTTATCGTTAAGTTTAACAGAAAAAAACTGGCGTAAGTTATAAATTAGACAACGATTATCGTATCATTATAATATATCAGCGAGTATGCGCCACTGAATAAAATGTCGATATAGTGAATAACGACTGAAAACCTTTCACCTGTAGATGTTCTGATAGCTGAGACCAAATCGCAAAATAGTTGACCTTTTATACTCGAACGAGAAATTAAAATGAAAGTAAGATATTAATATGTACGTACTTAAAATCTATATAGACAAACTTGCCAAAGTTGTACTTTGGTTATATTATATTTTTATTTTCTTTAAACCACGTGCACTACAACTGCTCTCAGTGTAGTGCACGCGAACCCCTTGATGGAGCATATCAACAGAAATTGTTTTTACGAGAACAGGTCGCGAGTATTATATAGCTATTTGATTTTATTGCTTACTAGCTGTAAGCCCGTTGCCAGCAACGTGAGATTTTTGTTGTATTATAGAAAAGTCAGAAATTTACTGGCATGAACAATTGAATGCATATTTATTATTATATATGTATATAATCTAATAACACATAATTAATAAACTTTTTTTTTTGTTTTCCCTGGGGTTCTCAAAGTTGTACCCACCACCCGCTACGGAATACACCCTATAAAAGAGTGTGAAGCCGGCTTCACACTCTTTTATAAGGTGTATTCCATAGCGTAACAACGTTAGTCGTGTTGTTAACGTTAGCTGTAAGCCCGTTGCCCTCAACGGAGTGGATTTCTGATGCATTTTTAAATAGTCAGAAAATTTACTGGCGTGAAAAATAAATAGCAAACCTATTGATTGAATAAGCCAGAAAATCTAAACGTAATTAATTCTCTACATGGATTGTTTAAGAAATACACACAATTCTCTAACAGAACTAAAATACACCGGGATCGCAAAACAAAATATGCAAATAGCGGAAAATTCCAGGGACGTGAAAACAGGATTTCACTGAACTGTAAATAATCAAAAATTACGTTCAAGCCAAATTTAATAAGATAAAAATTTCTGCTCAAAAGGTTAAAAATGAATTCTTTCAATAGTAAAAAAGATGCTATTATTTTATTTGAAGTTTTAGTATAAATAAAAAAATAATGTGAAAATAATCTTTTGAGATTCTTTGAGGGTGTCGAGTCGCGAAAGTAACATAAACCATAAAGACCAGTGTTTCCCAAACTTATTTGTGCCACGCCTCCCCAATAAAAATCTTATTCACCTAGTCCTCTTTTTACGCGATTTCGCTTTTATGCGCATTTTTTATGCGATTACGATGTAATTTGTTTTATATAAATAACACTAATATTGCATACTCTCATCAGTTTATAATGCTCACCATTAGCGAAACCGGTTCGGGTTTACTATAATAAAAGTGAAATTAGTTCAAATGAGTATTTTATCTTTTGAATATAATGCCTTTTTACCAAGTATTGACAGTGAACACCCTAAAAGTGATTATATTTTGCAACCACAGTAACAGCAGCGAAGAATTCCTATAAAGAATTTGATGGTTAATGTGGCGTTGAAATTTGCGTAAGTGTTGCCATCTTTCACTAAAAATAATACGGAATGCATATGTATAACAATGCATCGTTTCCTCAATTGAGGGATGCAATATAAAAAAAATGTTTTCAAAAAATCATTAAAGTAAAAACAACAAATATTAAAGATTTGCGTATTGCCCTCTAAAATATTGAAATTGCCCGCAAATCAATCGCCCCACGTTGGAAATCATCGATATAGACAGAAGAGGTGTCAAATCTTAAAATGCTGAGAAACCGTGTAACATAGGATGACAAAAATCAAGTTATTAAGATGTGTCGACTCTTAAAATATGTATGTATATAACAAAGTATGAAAAATTCCAAAAAAATATTCAATAATTTGTCCAAAATGTATGAAAAATATCGTATTTTATATTTGCTTTACGTGTGTAATTTTTTTTTTAATTTTGATAAAATAAATATATTATAAATGAATATATTCATACAAATCATAATTGAGCTTCCCTGCTGAGCTGCTATATTCAATATCGACAGCCCTGCAGTCGAAAAAAAGTATAAAAGTCCATACCGTAATTAGAATATTTTTAATGCATGTTTTCATGGCTGAACGCGAAATATAATTATATCTTCAATAATCGATCCGTGTCTTTGATTATTTGAAAGAATCGAATTAATATAAGAAAATATTTTTTGGCAATTTTTTTGTAATAAAAATAAAATTTATGATATTTATTTATGTATTATGTTAGTCTAAATATTTACACAGTATTTAAATTTATGTTCGATAATATGACAATATTAAATAAAAATCTTGATAATAGTTTCATTTTACCGACCAACCAATGACTTATGAATGTGAAAAACACAATGTATGAATATCGATAGTATTTGGTGATTTTTTGTTACAAATTCATGTGATTCTTTTTCATTCTATTAACTTTTTATGGCGTACTGTTTTTTGCCAATTTTTATTTTCTTTTTTCTGAGTGATTCAAATGTTGTCTCCGTATCCTTCAAATACTTGGTTTGAAGAAGTACGGAATCTTCAAACAAATTTCTTCATACACGAAATAAACTTTTTCAAATATTTCATCTGCTCATGTTTACAGACATATTTCTTAACAGTAATCGAAATAGGTATGAATATTAAAATTAGTTTTATGATTTGAAATAGAACGGCATGATGTCATTGAAATGATATAAAATTCAGTTTTGACCATGGTAAATTATTAAATATATATAGTTAACATTCATTTGATTGCCAGTGTTATGTTTACCTATAATCATGCCATTATTGTTGAGTTGTTTAGGTATTAAATTATCATAGCAAGGCCGTATGGTAATCGATACTTTGAAAAGCAGGCTTTTACTTGGCAAAATGTTCTTAGTAAGTCGAGTCCGACGAAGGATTAAATTCATTTGGGCTTTGAATGTTTGTAATGTAAGGAATATGAATGTAAAATAAAGTGTGCCGTGTGATCCTTACACGCTTTTCAAGATGGTGGAAATGGCTTCCAAGGTGATTAAAACGTTGCCTGCTACATTGCAGATAATATGCATGATATGTATGTAGTTACAAGTTGTGTAAAATACCTACCAGAGGCGCAAATTGATTCGTACGGTTCAACGAACCGGTTTTAAGCCTATGTCTTATAAGCCTGCCTCTCACTGTGGATAATTTATTTCCATCGTCAGATTCTTGCATTTCGTTTCGATACTGTCAAAAAATGTTTCGCTGTGCAATTTTCTAAAGAAATGTATATCCCGTTTAACGAAAAACATACTGTTGTAATATTGGTGTCATTGCATCGTTCACTTACACTAACAAGGACCGCAACTACCAAGATAATATAAAACTTTCATAATAAAATATATTATAATAGGTAAACATAGCTAAGTCATAAGTTTTAAAAGAATAACCAGATTATGTTATTTGATGACTGTTATGGCTTTCGTCTCTTCCAGGCAGAAAATGTATCTTAAAAAGTTCTCTTTGTAAAGTACCAACGAATCCATCGAACATATTATGTTTTAAAGTAGTTTTAAGTTATAGCAATATATTCTTATCAAGTAAAAATATTTTATAATAATCCGTATTCTCTTATATGTATCACAGTGAAGTTCTTAGACTGAAATATACTATTGTACTCCTTACAATAAATAGTAGTTAGTAAATAATAATGTTTATACTTGCTAAAAAATGCTACATAAACACAGGAGAATGTGTGGTTATTGTTATGATTTATTTATTCACAGTGTTTTGAATCGACTGCGTCTGTTTTCCAATTGATTGATCGTGAGACGCAGGCGTTTTCTTGAAGCGAAAAGGAGGTTTCGCTCAACCATTTTCGAAATTGATAGCCCGACGCGGCTAACGGAAATTTTAATAAACTTATAAATAATAATGATATGGTGCCATTAGTCAAAGATTGTGATCGAATATTGAATGGGAGCAATAAGAATTTCATTTCGGGTTTTAAATGCTCGTGGTTTATGGTATTTTCGATCATCACTGATGGACTGCCCATATTGACATGTTGCGAGATTACATTTAGCCAGTTTTATTACAAAAAAACTCTATTGATTTCGCGCATATTTTTTAAACTTAGCTAGCTATAAACATGATGTGATATTGTTAAATGATACGTCAATTTTATTATGTTGTGAAGAATCAATATTTAAGCTATTTTATAGTACATATTTTAGTAAATAGATTTCTAGATTCACAATTTAATACTTTGGAAGAACACGTTTAATTCATTTATTTTTGTCACAATATGGTAATGATCGTTTTACCTTCTAAGCTACTTACTGTACGCTTATGTTTGTTGCTTGGATTTTTCCTCATTATCCTCAATAACATAATTCTCTCGTCCCCGGTAAAAATATAGCTAGCGACATAAGTTATATTTTAATCAAGTGCATCATTGTGAATTGTGATTACATCAGATTCTTTTGTTAATATCCCCGATTCGATATATTGTCAAAGCAATCAATGAATTTCTGTAATAGGTGGTTGTTTTTGTGTTTTTACTTAGTGTCAGAATTTATTTAACAGTGAATATTTATTTAAAAATAGTTTTGTGCTTATCAATCTCTCGCTGGTTTATTAAATTTATCACTCAAATATTGTTATCATAAAGAATACTAACTTTTTAAATTCCCTTAAAGCAAATGGATATGTGTTTATTGTACATATTACAAATAATACGTATATATATCGAGCATAATATTTATATACATATTTACTTCATTAGGACAGATGTTATTGCTATTTAATTCAACACTTTGTTGTTCTACTCGTTTAATATATTTATATGTAATTAAATTGATACCTTTGTTATTCCACTGGTATTTTAACTAGGGTTGCCAGATTTCTTGCAAGTCAAACCGGGACATTTGTCCGATTTTTTTTTTAGCTCTTCCGAGACTTTCGAATCCTAGTTGGAATCGAAGTTAAATAGTTTTCTCTAAATTTCCGGGACAATTTAGTACTCATCCGGGATACGGGACAGCGATTCCAATCCGGGGACACCGGGTAACCCTTGTATTGACTCGTTTTTCGCCATTTTGACGAGCATCATCAATATATTCAGTGTGTTTCTGGAAGAGGCGAAGCCATGAAGAATATTTTTATTATTTTAATATTTTCATATTGGCCCGTTCCTGCAGTAAAATTTAATTGGTATTGATGGCGTGCTTGATGACAGATGCACATTGCGGTAATGGACCGTTGAATCCAAAGGTTTCTATATGAAAATAAGTAAGTACTATTCGTTTGACAAAAATACTCATTTATCGAGATTGAATGATTGATTGTCAATTCTTGGTGGGAAAATTTTACATTTATTATCAAATTATGCTTAAAATTAATAAAAACACAATAATCCTTTGTACTTCATTCCACTTTATTTAGTGGAATGAAGTACAAAGGATTATTGTGTTTTTATTAATATAATGCCTTTCCACCAAGTATTGACAGTGAACACCCTAAAAGTGATATGCTTAAAATGTTCGTGTTGAGAGAAACCGTAGTTGATCATCACATAAAACTCTTGTGCGCTAAATCGATCTTTACTTTTTTGTTGGTTTCAACACGTAATCCACGCGAAAACGCAAAAAAGTTCGTGGAAAATTCCCAATCAATAGATAAATGTGTAATTCTCCTTGCCGTACTAATATTCGTTAAACTTTCAATTCTGACTGCATGCATCTATGTTTAATATCGCGGCGAATGCGATCACTTATTATAGATAAGAGCCGTCGGAATGCGCGTGATTAAATTGCATAACATGATCTATCGAATGTAACGTCGCGCCTGCTGCAATTATTCCGACACTGTGCTTTCCTCCTTTTTTACTGCCAAGGAAGCGATTGTCCGCGCCGCTTCTAACGTGTGCAGTGTATGCCTCGTTGACCGATTAGATCCCACATCGTCTAACAAAAATAAAATAAATTAGGGAATACCCATAATGTTTTCTTGTTCAACTTTCGCTGGTTTCAATGTTTTGTAAATAATCAAATATCTGAATAACTGATTTAATTCTATAGAAGATTTAACCTGTACATGTTATGTGAAATCTCGCCCTCATCATGGGTTCTCACTGTAATTGTAACGTCCACTGTCTCTGTAACGATCATTTTAAACGGACCTCGGTTGGTTGGCTTTGTAGATTTAATCTGAGTAGACATTAAACGCGTCCGTATTTCAATAATTTCAAATGTATTTTTTATCACTCTATTATAATAAGAGTTATATGTACCAAGTAAATGACAATTCAATCTTTGCCAACCCTAAATAATATCTCCACAGAGTAAGAAAAACAAATCTTTTATTCATGCATACCAGTTAATTGAAACAGAGAAACTACATAAAAAATGTTTATTATTTCTGGTATTTTATTCCTGCTGCTGAGACTTTTAATATGATTAATGTTATAAGACGTCCTGCATTTAAAAAATATGTGTAACCTTCTGAGACGCCGCTAGAATTCTTGACCATAGTCCTTTGCTGGTAACATCGTATATTTTATTTGAATATTTATTCATATATTAAGTACTGTGCATTATTCTTTAATGGCATCATTATTTTTTTCGGTATTAATTTTCTTTACTTAAAAACCACCACCGGACAACGTCTTACGAATGGTATTTTAACTTTAAAATTCTCTACATCTTTATTAATGTCTACAACAGCGTAAAACTCTTGTAATCTATTAGATTAGTTATGCAAAAAATAAATGGAATGCATGCTGCTATTTCACCCTGTTAAATTAAAACTGTTTACTTAAAATATTATTTGCATTTTAAATAATCTTTTTTAAAACTTTCACTGTTCTATGATATCCTCTATCTAATCGATCTTATTACCGTTTTTGAAACACGCGGTATTTTATATGTACGATTCATATTTAATTTAGAATGCCTTAGTATTATAAGTTTAGTCGAATAAGAGCATTTATGGATAGAAGACACGAGTGTATTAATTATGTTGTCAAGTAGCGATTTATGAAACAGTCTTTTTGCGTTGATGGCGGTTTTACCTCTAACCATATTTACAAATCAGTTCCAAGTTAGTAAAATTTTATTAGCCAAAGATATCAATCAAACACCGATGCTGATTCGAATCGTTCAAATTCCACCAAGCACCTTCCGTCGAACTCTTAAATCACCATCACTAAATGTTCCCAACTGGGAACAATTTCTATCAAAAATCTTTGACATTAATTATGTTACAACTCTCATCCTCTTGTGTCTTCTCTGTGTTTACTACACAATATGAGAAGAATACACGACCCGGTTTCACTCGGTTAACATCTCATTTGCGCTGCAGCAAATTTCCTTCTCCCAACAATCATTTGCGAATTAACGAGGCTCTCATAGTAAAGTTAATCTAGTTACTCTTGATTTTGAGATAACTCTCAGACACTCTCAGACAAATGAATCAATCAAAACCGGAGAGATTAGTTAACCTGAGAGCCAGGCTTCATTTATACAGTAATTATTATTATGTTGTTAAAATTCCGCACAGCTTGGGGATATTGATGTTTATCGGGCTCGTTTTTTCAAAAAATATTATTGTTCTGCAAGAGAAATCGACGGTTTGAAATAATTATATATGTATGTATGTATGTATGTATGTATATACCAGGACTTTGGAGTCGGGTAAAAAAAAACGACTGGCTCAGACTTTACATCAAAATCCGATTCCGACTCCGAAATGATTCATTAATTCAATCATTTTCGTTCAACTAATATGCAGGGGCGGCTCGTGGTGTGTGTAAAGTGTGCGGCGCACACAGGCGCCGCAGTAACTGTATGTCTTACGTGGACGAAATCAAAGCGAATCGGTGCGGCACGAAAATATCAAATGGTCTCCGCCACTATAGTGTCCCCGTGACAAACCCCATGCCGCGATCAGTTTTGTTTGATATTTTGATTCGCTTCAAACCGTGTTCCAATCGCGTTCGCAGTGACTTCGCCCAGGAAAGACGTAGTGTTGAATTTTAGTACTATCCACTCATTCAGTTCTAGTTTTACGAGGCGCTGAAGGCGTCTTTCTTATACTTAGTGTATATTTCGACACAACCTTTAAACGTTATTCTCAACAAAACCAGATATTTTGATAGCGTTGATATATCTTGGCAACGCTCGGAAAGTTAGTAGTCATTTGCAGATGTCTCATTTAGTTGTTTCTATCATCATATTTCAACCTTTATTCGGCTTATCCAGGTGCCTGTACGTATTGTATTCGTTTGAGAAGCACTGCACTTTAAGGTGGATAATATAGCTAATAAATAAAAGCCGCAGATTAACAGCGCGGGGCACTGTAGGCCACTAAAATAATAAAAAAATGTACCCGTAATGCGAGTCATTAGTAGCGCCCGTCTGGCGTTTTATTTTATTGCGTGTAGTCGTCGTTGTTTTCTGGCTTTTTATTTCTTCATTTTATTAACCCTTTGAGAATCGCGTTACTTTGTAGCATTCAACATTTCGCGGAAAGCGTTTTTTTTTTTAAAACATTGTATACAAGCAGCATCTTGCATCACTAATTCGCAGCTGCCGAATTTTATTGTGTACATTTCATCACTAAATTGAGATGCAATCTTTTGATATTTCTATATTGTGTGTACGATGAAGGACAACTGTTTGCTCGATTAAGAAAAAAGTCTGTTATATGAAAAATAAAATTAATAACCGAAACCGAAATATACCAAATGTAAAGTTATCTATTGAATTGCCTTTGATTTGTAGAACTCCATTATAATAAGGTAGAAACAAAAGTATTACGGAAATAGGCGGATCACAATTGTTGGATTTATATTTAAGTAATTAATTTGTAATTAGTACTATCAATTTTTGTATCTTAGCCCCTCCCTGCGTTCAGTAGAAAATGATAAATCCCCCACTTTATTTTGTAATTTATAACATAAGATTTATAATCATTTTCTATTTTATTCGTACACTTTGCGATGTTCTGTCCGGTGATGCTTCTCATCACTTGAGGCAAAACACATTTTTTAACAACCAAGTGGAATAACACAGTTATCAAATTTAATTTCATATAAAAAATGATCTTTCACAAAGATACCGCCGAATCCATCGAACATCTATACATCAACCACTTCAAATAATTATTGTGAAAGACCTACGTTGCTATTTTTATCTTATTATATTTTAGTAATTGCCTTATAATATTTTTACATTTTATTTAACTTATAATCCTATTGATAATTAGATCTGTTTTATCCCACTCAAAACATAACTTTAAAAAATATATCGAATAAATACTTTCACTGTTATGGAAACCACCACTCAACTCAGGCTCTATAGTGTATAAAAAAATAGCTGTATGTGGTATACATTATTTTTAAAATATTTTTTTATGTTAAATTGAATTTACCAACAAATAAATATGGTAGGAATGCTGATTATCCATTTGTGGATAAATTTCGATCGGTTGTGGAAGTGTTTATATTATTTATGCCATACCGTGTAACTGAAATTCCCGCCGGCCGACTCTGTAATAAATCTATCCGCGAAACTCAGTCCATTTCGGGTGATATCCGTGTGAGCCTAATGCCTCTCAAATTATGGGGCGAGCGCGTTGTACGGGGCTAACCGCCTGTTAATTCTAATCTCTTCTTTATAATAAAATGAATTATCGATAAAAATACACGTATAAAATATTTCAATACATTTTCAAAAAATATACACCCTTCATTAAAATATAACTTTCGATTACCGAATCTACATTTTACCAGCGTACCCAACGTCTCGTACACGCCACAATTCCTTGATTGGATTTTTATGATTATTTTACAGGTTTTCTTCAACGTCAATATTCGATTTTAAGAAAATATTTTTTTTTATTATTTGAATGTCATTCGTTTGTGAAGAATGGTTTCAATACTACCAATATTAAAAATAAAATAAAATCAAACGATACTGAGATGCCGATGCCGATGCATTTATTTATACATCGAAGTCATCAAAGATTGTCTTGTTTGTATGACGTGTGCTGAATGACTTCATCGCGGGGCTCCAGTCGTGAAACAGTTTGGTGGGTTGCGTTTTATAGATCGTGGATCGTTGTTATTTTTTCTCATCTTTTGATTTAATTGAGTTGTATGAGTTTCCGTAGAGGTTCTGAAAGTGTGCTGTTACGCGCGGTTGTCTCTTTGGGACTTTTTTTAAAATATGTATTCACCGTGGGTATTTATCGAAATTATTTCGAAGTGATTGCATATAATAAATAACGTGTCCAATCCGCGGGCCAGTAATTTGATACATAATAATGAAAGTAACACAGAGTGGAATCGGTCAATAAACTCGTGATTATTGCTGTGATTTCGTTCTTTACATTGCGGATAATTAATATCTGAAACGGAATTAAATTGTAATATTTTACCTTCAATACACACGCTGAACAAATAAAACACTTGTGTATGTATCAACACCGGGACTGGTTTTTAATTTGCAAGACTGTATTATAATATGTTAAAAATATCAAAGCATGTTTAAATACTTCTAATAGTCTTTGTTCTGGCGCTTCCGTGATACCGAGATAGCCATTTACTATTTATAAAAAAAAACAATTTTATTTAATTTTTAGGACTAGTCTCGATCATCGCAAGCATTTGCAACATAATATATAAATGCCATTCAACCAATAATTAACAGTTAACATCCTTGAATATATCAACTGTATTTTATTATTACTGTAGATCTAAATATGTTTATATATTTTTCTTCTTATACGCATATTTTTATAGAAAATATGTGTACAAAACTCCTTAATTGAATGATGAAATAGACTCCAAAACGGCAATTTTAGAATCGGGAATGAAAATATTATTCTCCCCAGGACAAAAATCTTCATGTTTACTTTTGGACGAAATGCAATCACGATATTGTTTGATACGGTGACCGCACACATCTCACAAAATTCTCATGTAACTGTAGTAACTTGTATACATATTGTTAATTCGCAGCGAAAATACATTGCGAATCCATTATCATATTAAATTTAATCCACAGTGCTTTATCTAATTCTTAGCTCTGTCTTAATTAAATAATACGTAAGTCTAAAAAAAAATAACTAAAATATTTGGCTTAGCCAAGCATGAGTGACCGAAATGACTTGATTACTAAAAGACGTTATAAATAAAATATATTTTCCAAATTCCCGTATTTTTTCATTATTAAATGTAAATTTAAGTATGTGATTTACTCCGCATAGTGTACTTCTCAATCAATCTCACATATTTTACAAGCGTTCGTTCACTTTTTGAAGGGCTATTTTTTATTTGTTGAAAATTCTCACTCATTTCAGGTAAACTTAAGAATACTACAGACGGCTCTCGTCTTTCACACATAATTGGTTCCTGAAAATGTGTGCTAATGTTGAATGTTCTATAAGTAAAGAGATTGTTTAAGATTAATAATGCACGGAAGCAAACGATTTTTGCACTGTCGACAAAAATCTTTGATATATTTTTTTAAAAATGTGCGAAAGTAGGGACCGGGCCGCGCCTGCATATGAAATTCTTTACTTCCAACAAAACTAAAATTCATATGCCAAATGTTCTGTATCAGTTTTTGTATTGAACGACATTCTAAATTAGAACAAAATACATTGCCGTGGTTCATTATTCTCAATTAAGACGGGTTTCTATACTTTAATTATTGTAAAGCGAGACAACTACATACTACTAGTTTATATATAAGCGCAAGGGCTATAATTAATATAAATTATGAAAACTGAGTAGGGTTTCACCTAGTTACTTTGTGAAAATTGGCTTCTAAGACGATATAATCTTTGTGACATTATCTGCATGATACACATGGGCATCCTATCATATTTGCCCTAGTTTTGTAAGTATCATCTTAAACATTCACAAGGGAACGAGAAAAATTCCCATATAAAAGATTGCTTCTGAACAATTGGACTCTAAGTACCGATTCGACTTCGCATGCGCACTGATGTTATATGTTTGTCTGTAGTGAAATAATTTAATCTCGAACCTAAATCTATTACGATGATTATGTTGTTTAATGCACCATGAGATTTATTTTAATTATTCATGAATTAGAATATTTAAAAAAATATGAAAAAATGACTGAAATTATATGGATATAATAGCTTTATTTTCGATATCAATAAGTATTTTTTTTATATTTGTTCATATTTAGACTAGTAAGCAATTAATTAGAAGGTATTCTAAGATTCGATTGAACACGACTATATTTTTTCTCGTGGATACTTTTCTCTCTTATGATTGTGATATTGGAACAAGAAATTGCTTTTATCAAAAAAATGTGATAGGGGGCGTTGTTTTTTTGACACTCGCAGTATCATTATTTTTTGTTAGTGTGAAATATTTATATTGAAATATGAATGTGAATATTTTGCTATTAACGTTTTTTAAAAAGTAAATATTTTATAATAGAAAATTTAAATTAACTTTGATTATTCCACGTATTGTGTAACTAACTGTGACACGTGTTTCGCCTCTTTCAGAGGCATCTTCAGACTTACTATCGCAAAGTTTGCTTAAGTAATGAAGCAAGATTGATTCTAACATTTTAAAATTATAAAATTACAAAATGGATTGGGTTTTTTTTTTTTTTTTTTTTCCTTTTAAGAGGAGCAAAGAGGGGGGTGTAGAATCGAAATAAAGCAAACAGATAATGATACTAATTTTACTAATGAGTTGTAAACAATCAGAATGGGATTTTTCCTTTTTAATGGAAGCAAAGAGGGGATTATAAAATCGAAACAGTGCAAACAAATTTAATCATACTACTAATGACGTTAAACATTACAAACTATTAAAACTAATGAGCTACAGTCAATCATCTAGGTTTGTGATTACTCTATTAATTGGAAACAATTTGAGTAACGGGGAACCGCCTGTGCTATTAAGAATATTATTTAATAATATTTCTTTTTTGTTAAGAGTTTTATTAATTTCTAAAAATTCTAAGCTATTCATCTTTAAACCCTTTTTATTTACTCGGTGGAGTATTTCTAAATTACAAATCTGATTAAAATTATGATTATTTTCTATTAAATGATTGGCAAACTCAGAGAAATTGTTACTTTTTAGACATCGTATATGTTCTTTGATTCTAATATTAAAGTTTCTACCTGTCTGTCCAACATAAGACGCTTGACAGTCTCCACAAGAGAGTCGATAGATACCACTCTGTGACGATGAATCTACGCGATCTTTACTGTTCAATAAAATTTTACCTAAATTATTTACTGTATAAAACGCGGGTTCTATATTGTCTGGCAAAAATTTAACTATCTTTGACGAGATGTCTCCTAAATAAATAATCCTACGCCAGTTTTTAATATTATCGTTTGCTTTCTTCTCTCCTGAAAAAATATTATTTACTATGAGTTGTTTAACTTGCTTACGTTTAAGTAAGTTAACTACTACGTCTGTGTTGTAACCATTATTTACAGCTATCTGTTAAATAGAACTGAAGATGCCTCTGAAAGAGGCGAAACACGTGTCACAGTTAGTTACACAATACGTGGAATAATCAAAGTTAACTAGCTGTTAGCCCGTTGCCCAGCAACGGGAGATTTTTGCTGCATTGTGTTTGATTTTATTTAGTTTAATTTAATTTAATTTAATTTAATTTTATTTTATTTAATTTTATTTTATTCAAAAAAGTGGAGACTGGAAGGTTTGAAATGTGGTCGGACAGACATTATCGGCTATTAATATATAGAATAGCTGTAAGCCTGTTGCCCAGCAACGTGAGATTTTTGTTGCATTGTGTTTGATTTTATTTTATTTTATTTTATTTTATTTTATTTTATTTTCTTTTATTTTCTTTTATTTTATTTTATTTTATTTTATTTTATTTTATTTTATTTTATTTTATTTTATTTTAATTTATTTTATTTTATTTTATTTTATTTTAATTTATTTTATTTTATTTTATTTTAATTTATTTTATTTTATTTTATTTTAATTTATTTTATTTTATTTTATTTTATTTTATTTTATTTCATTTCATTTCATTTCATTTCATTTCATTTCATTTCATTTCATTTCATTTCATTTCATTTTATTTTATTTTATTTTATTTTATTTTATTTTATTTTATTTTATTTTATTTTATTTTATTTTATTTTAATTTATTTTATTTTATTTCAGTTTATTTTATTTTATTTTAATTTATTTTAATTTATTTTATTTTATTTTATTTTATTTCATTTCATTATCTATTAATTTGAAAATGTACGCAAACAAAATACATTTCGTAGAAGAAGAAGATGTCTCGAGGACATCATCAGTACGCACACATTTGTGAAAAGTGAAAAGCGAGTGATTATTTTATCGACTTTTAATATATAAATTTAGTATGAATAAAAAAGTGGAGACTGGAAGGTGTGAAATGGACGCTCAAACACTCACTCACCCACTCACCCAGACAAACATACGGACCTTATCGGCTATTAATATATAGATAAGCCCGTTGCCCAGCAACGGGAGATTTTTGTTGCATTGTGTTTAATTTTATTTAGTTTAATTAAATTAAATTTAATTTAATTTAATTTAATTTAATTTTATTTTATTTTATTTTATTTTATTTTATTTCATTTTATTTCATTTCATTTCATTTCATTTCATTTCATTTCATTTCATTTCATTTCATTTCATTTCATTTCATTTTATTTTATTTTATTTTATTTTATTTTATTTTATTTTATTTTATTTTATTTCATTTTATTTTATTTTATTTTATATTATTTTATTTTATTTTATTTCAAAAAGTGGAGACTGGGAGGTCGAGGACACCTTACAGACGGACCTTATCGGCTATTAATATATAGATTAAATTTTCTATTAAAATGAACTTCCACAAAGTTACCGCCGAAACCATCGAAAGTATTAAAATATTTTATATATCGTCAACTATGTTGACCAGTCTTTTTCAATATGAGTAAGTTACAACTGGTTGTCGTGAACACATTGTTTTCAAGTAAATTTCACCGTGGTGTAGCAGTATTGAAATAATTGTTGATATCGTAACTTTTATCCCTTTTTTTTAAAATACATCTTTATTTAAGTCTTACGATATTATATTATGTATGTGAGATTTCGCACAGTTTCCAGTATATTACACGTAATTGAGGTATCAGCATCATTATGGTAGTGTAAATCGATATTCATTCTACTTTAGAACGATCAACTGGTACTTTTCCTACAGTTAGTCAGTTTGCCTTACAACTTTGTACGTTCATCGTTTTTAATTGTTATTGCTCACTTGCCGTCGTCCGCCGTGTTCAATCAATATGCCTTTGTTTGGACTCGGGTATCAATTACTTGGTGGGTTACTTTCCTCGGCTCCACCATCCGATGGCATGACGTTGATGGTATCAATTTAACTCCTCCATTACCGCGTGATTTTAACGACCCTCTTACAGAATCCCGACTGGTAAATGGCATTTTTTTCCCCGACGTTCCATTTTCGACTTCGTAAACGTAGATATTAATTACGCACAGAGGCTATTCAGTGTCTCTTTGAAAAAATTGCTCACTCCGCCGTTAGATTAAAAACATATCTAAGTGTAGGTATCTCGTTTTCAGTGCCCATTCTTGATTGTGAATATATTTTTTTTATTTATTTAATTAACATTGCACAAGGTTGACAAATTATAAATTTAAAAATTTTACAATGGAGGAAAAAAAATAGTATAATTTAATATTAAAAGCAGTAAAAAAATGGCAAGGAAGTCAACTGAGTAAGCTCCGACGAACTCTGCTTTAATACATAAAAAATAGTATTCGTCGGAACTCACCCACGTCTACGTGGAATATGTCGACATCCGAAGCAATATTGTTGAACATCGTTAAAGCTCTCCCCATTGGCATCCCCATTGGCAGGCTGGTTCTACACCTTGGTAGAAAAAACAATTTATGTCTACGATTTCTCAAAAAATAATCAAGAACATTTAGATTCACATTCTCAAGAACGGTGGAATTCTCATTTTGGCCTCGTATAAGTCGAAAGAAATATATGGCCAGATACATTTCTCTTCGAACGTTCAAGCTATTGAAATTAAGCATGCCTAAGACAAAGTCAGTTGGATAAAGCCATGGGTAATATCCATACACCCTCAATAGAGAAGTCTCAAAAATTTCTTCTGAATCTTCTCCACCATAAGGGTATATTTCGAGCATTTGGGGTCCAAACAATTGACCCACTCTCAAGTCTGCTTCGAACCAAAGCGTTGTACATTAATATTAGAATTTTAACTCCCGAAAAGGCTGGTGGTACGGATGATAAAGCCCAACATTTGCAATGCTTTTTTGCAAGTAATCTTAATGTGATTATTGAATGTTAGTTTGCTCTCAAATTGTACGCCAAGATCTTTGACTGATGAAATTCGCGAGAGAATTCGGCTTTTCATTGAATAACTGAAAAATAACACTCGCGACCCTCTTGTAAAGGATAAAAGATTGCATTTATCAATATTGAAATCGAGTTTGTTACACCGCCCCCAATCTATTATATTATCTATATCAGACTGAAGACGATGACAATCATCTATGGTGACAACCTTCAAAAAAAAGTTTCAAATCATCAGCGAATAACAAGAACATAGAATTTTTAATAACGTTTGCTATATCATTTATGAAAATAGTGAACAGCAATGGCCCCAGGTTTGAACCCTGCGGAACACCAGAGTACGTGCAAAACGGCATTGATTCGAAAAGCCCATACGATACGTATTGTTTTCTGTTCCTAAAATAACTACCAAAAAGCCTAACAACACCATCAGACAAACCGATCCATTGGAGTTTTTCCAAAAGAATGACATGATCGACCCTGTCAAATGTCTTCGAAAAATCATTGTAAGAACACTCAACTTGCAGTCCTTTATCTAACGCCGTCGACACGTAATCCGTAAACACCATCAAGTTTGTGTTGGTTGATCTTCCGACTCTGAACCCATACTGTTCATTAATTATAAATGGTTCAATCCTTTTTAAAATCATACGATGCATAATCATCTCATGAACCTTAGCTGGCGCTGAGAGAACAGCCACCGGTCTATAATTTTCCACTGATGATTCTGCGCCATTCTTAAAAATTGGTGTAATTTTAGATATTTTCCATATTTCAGGGAAAATGCCTGATTTCATAAAGAGATTAAATATATAACACAAAGGACTTTTGATGAGGTCAATACATCCTTTTAAAAAACATGTAGGTACCCTGTCGGGACCAAGCGAGCGGGTATTTTTAAGTTTTTTTGGTAAAAAAAAAAATCTGTTTCATCGATTTGCATGGCATCAATGCATTGGGCACCATTTGTACGACTTTTCAAAATTGATTCAATATTAAGGCATTGTATATTATTTGAGTATACAGATCTGAAATGGCCAGCAAATGCTTCTGCCACCCCCAGACCTGCCACTTCATGACCCTTCCAATTCATTGTCTCGCATATTTTTATATATATTTTTGCATATGCAATCTTAAATATTGTGATCATATCCGTTCACAATACGTAAGAATAAACATCCATATAATTTCCCCCATAATGTTTGCTGTATCAAATACATTTAAGAGTAAAACCACGTGTAAATGTGTATATTTTGTTTGTTACATTTCCACAGTTTTCATTAAAAATGTGAAACTAACTACTAGTACAAACAATGTATAAAATAGAGTCGTCTTATGTTTACCTTTGTGGCTTTAATTGGCTCATTATGGTTTAAACCGAAATGAAAAAATAATAGAGAATTAGGAAATAAATACGATTATTGAATTACGGCAATACAGATAGAAAACTTTTACACCGCTTAAATCGTCATATAATATATGTCATAGATAGCGACATCTTGTTTTTATGACTAAGGGTGCATTTACCGTTGGATATCATCGGAATAAAACGAGTGATTTGCTTGCATTTTTTTCATTATCATTTTTTCTATAAGATATTTATGTTGAAGCAAACCATATTAATGAACTGGGCGTAATAAACTGGTCCATGGTTCCTTCCAATAGCCAATGTTTAACAATTTCACTGACACCGATGTTTATATACACATACAAAAACACAACATCCATCCGTGTTTACCATGATATTAAATTAATAATCTGCATAAAGATGACGTTGCAATTTTTTCATATGTGTAATCACTAAAAATCTTCTGCAACGTAACGTATGTAGCGTTTTTTTACATCAGTATTAATTGAATGGATAATCATTCCGGGTAATTTTAATTTTGCATTCATACTAATTGCTAAGTCACGAATTTACTCTGAACTTTATTCTTAATATATTTCCTAAAATTCTTTGAGAGACGTCCGAAATTACTTCATTATTTACACAATATTGTCAAATTATGGTAAATAATAGTAAATTTTATTTTTTCTGTACTACAATATTTCATAAAGCCTAGTTTTCTCTATATTGAGAATACGAAGAATTTACTTTTGTTGACATGTGTTTTTGACTATCACCACGATTCTTTAATAGTTTATAAAACGGGTTTGAACGTAGAGTCTTAAAATAATGTGGCATGAATATTTTCTTTTTCTTATACTACTTCGATAATTCGTATTTTTTTTATTAATTAATACATTTAACTTTATAATTTTATTGTAATGTTTGCTTTGCATTTGAATTTATATAAATTTCTTTTAGGAATGATATCATTTCACTGTCTATTATTCTTACGTAGGGCGAAACTATGAGCCAAAACTTTTATTTCTAAAAACTTATACCTCGCTTAGGAGGTGAGAGTCACCAGTTCCAAGGGCCGTTCGATTGATCAACGCATTGCCTAGAGAAGTGGACACTTTCAGTGATAGTATTTGTGAACTGTTTGATAAATTTTATTATTATATTTCTTGATTTTTTATGTTGATTTTGATGTATTGTGTAGTTTTATTTTGTATTTTCTCTTATTATAATTTTTAAGTACATGGCGAATTGGCGTCAGCTGTTATGTCATGTACTGTAATTCTAATTTTGAACAGTAAATAAATATATATTTTTCATGATTTTTAAATTACATACCTTATATCAAAATTGATTAATTTCACTCAAATTGATGATTCTTGAGGATAAATTTATTATCATGTTATGTATTATATTACCCTTCCTTCTCTTTCCACTCTTCACCATCGTGACAATTTGCACTTCGAAATTACACTGCCGATTTTTTTCAGAAAAAGTGAACCACTTGAAGTTTATCCATTCACATTTTTTTCTTGCAGTGGCATTCGTTTTCCAAAAAAATATTTCGTGAGTGATCAAGTTGCATTATAATGCATCGTTTGAATTTATTCTGGTGACTAGAAGTGATCCCTGTTCGCTAGAAATGTCTTAACCTCTATTCAAGAGAGTTTCTTTTCAAGACTTCTTTACTGACATGTTCGATTTCGCTCTTACCGTTATGAAAAATATCGGGATATAATAAAATCAATTTAGATTTAATTAATATATTGTGACCTATGCGCACAGGTGTATGTTACGAAACGTGAAATAATTACAACACGAAGCAGAGTCGCCTCAGTCTCCGTCTCGGATCTGAATCGTTCGAATAAAGAGGACCGCGTGAGAGAGATCCTACTTCTCTCGCCCAACTTTATTGCTTGTAAAACAACTTCATTATTGTGGCACTGCGCACACTGTTTGATTTAGTGAACTAATAATGCCATACAAGTTGGTATGCGGTTCGGATCAACTGTGAGAGTGTGGGAGTCTCCTGCGCTTGCGTCACCTTGTCTTCGTCTGATACCTACCCCCGAACTATTCATGTTTTAGTTTTTGACCTGGAGTATCATGAATATTCACATACTTTTATTATATTTTGATTTTGATGGCAAGGCAAAGTGTTTTTATGCATTTGGCATAATGTCTTATGATAGTTAATTAATCAAAGGCTCGCTTCTGTATCAAACTAAGGAATATGCAACATGTGTTATTCTGTAACGTAAATTTTACATATAGGTACATGATTGTGACGGTCATTGTTTATAAGCAATATTTAAGTATATCTTGTCTTTGGCTCTTACGATATTTATGAACTAGACCGGGGGGTGGGGAACCTTTTCTTCTCTAAAGGCCGCATTCATTTTACTGATTCGACATAAGGCCGCAGTAAGCATTGACTAGGGGATCTTTGACCGGAAACAGGAATTTACGGTCGGATTATGTCAGGAATTTACGAATTTACGTAAATTTACAGAATTGGCCAGAAGGCCGCAGGTTCCACACGCCTGACCTAGACTGATTCGTATAGGTCAGTCTTCCCAACCTAGGTCCGTAGGTTTTACACGGGGGGTCGTGAATTTTTTTTTCTTTCAACATTCTTTGTGATAAAATATTAACATGTGAAATAAAAAAAAAACGGGGGTCCGCATGAAAAAGGTTGGGAAGCACTGGTATAGGTGACCTTCGATTGCCTTCAAACGTCGGTATTTTTTGAAAGAAATGAAAATTTACATTGATATGGCCAAAGTGAACTTAAAACACATGGTCACGCTTTTTTTTGTAACAAGAAACGATCCTATTAGAGATTTGAATCCTTGATATTGACGTTGAATCTCCGCATCTATTTCATAAACAAAAATGACCAGTAACCCTTTATAAAAACAACTATTCGTCATTATAAACCTGTAATACACCCATACCTCGCTTGACGGACTAGATACGTTCCACAAAACTTGGCCGCAAAGCGAAAAGCCGTATAAGGAATCACTTATTCTAATACAAATTCATACAAATTTAATGGGATTGGTTCCAAATTTATTAAATATGTAACATGGTTTATCATTCAAAATGCATTTTATCTTTTGGCGTGTTAATCTCGAGACATTTTAAAGGCGCAGTAGATTGAAAATATGTTTTAATGGCTTCCTTTTTATCGCGAATAGTTTAAATGGTAGATTTCGCAAGTCCAATTGCCTTGCAAATTTCAACAATTTTCTCTCCAGCTTCTATACGACGTAATACTTCTAGTTTAGTTTCTAGCGTGACTGATTTTCGGCATCTCTTTTTATCAGTCTCCGAAGTCGATAACTTTTTCGATGAATGAAATTATAAAATAAGTAAAAAAAAATACATATAAAATAAAATTGTACATACATACGTACTTACGTACCAAAAATTGTTTCCAATTTTTCCAGTTAATGTGTAACAATCCGTAATAAATATGTATGTATATAAAACACTCACATCGACATCGAAAAAAAGTTTTTTTGCCGTTATAGCGAAAAATTTTAGGCCGAAAATCGAAAACGTGCCTTAACCCTTTGGTTACGGGCGAAATTTCGTAGGTATGTGCGAAAAAAACGGGTAAGAAAATGGGAATTTTCCAGTGTTTTGGAAAAACTAACGTAAATCTCAAAAATTTTAATCCATTTTATCAATTTTTTTCATAACGTGGTAAGATCAATATTATCTACGAGAATTTATAGTAAATTGAATAATTATCTGACTTATTATAAATAATAATAAGCGATGAAATCAAAAAAACGTTTTTCTTATACCCTAATTCGACTTTCACTCAAAATATATGCTTTATAAGAGAATAAAATGTATTTAATAATTATGCTAATCAATAGTATGGATTATCGTTAGTATCATCATAAAAAAATCACGAGGAGTTTTGGATCGAAAATGACCAGATCCACCTTTTCCTGAACGTAGAAAAACACACTTTTCCTTTAAAAAACTAAGACAGTTTTGATTATTAGGTCATATTTTAACCCTTAATTTATTTGAAACTAAGAGGTTTTTGGCGACGTTAAAATTTTTATTCTGTTCTTTTGAATCAGTACTCCAATATTATAGCGATATTTAATTTTTTTCTCTTAACTGAATTTAGGCGTATTTGATCCAATACTCCTCATAATAATAGAATCATAAAAAGGACTAAACGTCACGTAAGATCATTTAGCGTCTTTCGTTTTTGTCTTAAATTACATCATAATTCATATGTTACTGATAGCATTGTAAACTATAATTTATATTATGATTATTTTACAAAGAAAAATCATATTATCTTTATGTAAAATCACTTAAAAATTACCTGGACTATTATCGTATCACTAAAAAACTATTACGTTTTTTTTCTTAAAGGATTATATTATTTCGCAACAAAAAAACCACAAACATGCTTTATTTATTGTCCTCAATGTAAATCGGATACAAACTTTATCAATCTTTATGGAAATATACTTTAACCGTTTCACCAGGGGTGGGCTGGAGGCGGCTCGCAGGGGCCCGGACGGGCCCTTTGATAGTTTTAAGTTGGGTCACCGAGCCCTTTGTTAAATTATGAAAAACAATATTTTCTGGCTCAATCAGTACTTAACTGCAATTTATGACCCATATATTATCTTATATATATTATATTCAGTATAACGTTTGACTGAAAGAAATAGTACCTATTTCTGCGTCCATCTTATAACTCTTCACTCTTGCAATCTGAGGTAGGTAATTTCATTTTTCAGCTATAGATATTAATAATTTTACGGTATATTACGTATCATTACTTAATTTAAGTCTAGTAAAAATTAATTGTTTTAATATTTATTGTGTAAAATTGTAGGTATAAGATTGATAAAGAAATCTGCCTATTGAACAGAACACGGCGAATATATCTGTGATTAGGCGTACCTTTTGCAAGGGTATTGGCAGCCCACCGATGCGTTTTACCATCCTTTCAACGCTTTTATTACTGGCTGTTAAGTCGGATAAAAAATGACTCCTACTTTGGCTTTAAATTGAAAGCGACTAAGACTCCGACTACGAATTGATATTTACATATATCGATGGCTTAGTTCCATACTGCTACAACTAAAAAGAGTTAATTTTGAGATATGGTTGGCTGACCAATGTTTTGACACATCTAAACTGAGTTGTAGAAAAGTGATATTTATTGTTTGTCTCATATCTTCAGTGAATCATTTTGTTATTTATCTCATTTCAATTCAAATTTATTGAAACTTTGACAAAACCATAAAATGATATTTCGAATCGTATATATTATACATGTAACCGAGGTATTGTTTATATTTCTTTATTTCCATTATGCAAACTTTTGCCGACCGGGAGAAAACTAGTATTTTTTTCTAGATGTTCTTTTGTGAATCTATAGAAGATGTATTCGAATATAAAGAGGTAATATAACTCAAAACATCAAATTTTTGACTTATCGTTTTATAAAACTAGGACATCGATATATATATTTCGCGAGATTTTTTAGTCCAACAAGATGTATTATTATTTATGTTGTCATGTAATGCTCATTTTCAAAATAACTGATATAAACGCTTTGATTTGATATGCAGTTATCGGATTTCATTATTTCATCTTATTTGAATGTATTCTAGTATCTTATAAGCATATTTATGTATTTCAATGGTTATCATGTTCAACAATTGAGCATTAAAAAAATATTGATGTAAGAAATGGCTTCAACTGATTTTAGATGAAAATGCTCGAGTCATAATAACTCGTTAAATAGAATGGGCAAGGGGGAAGTGTCATTAAAATTTTACTAAAATCTGTTCCACAATTGTAATTATCAGAGAATTTTCGGCTGGATTACGTCACTGTATGATTTTCTTCAACCTTTTTGTTGGCTCAATGGGTGTTTTTTTCACATCTAGTTGTGGTATTGTTTTTTTCCAATTACACTGATTGAATGCTTTCAAATTATTTATTGTACTAAAAATATTAATAGGTATGAAATTCGTTGTAATAAAAAATATTTTTTTTTTATTGTATAATGTTTGCATGTATGTGCTATGTATTAGGAAAATTTATTTTTAACGTATACATATTGTAACTTGAATTTTCGTATATTTCTGTATAAATATTACATTTTATTTTTTCATATTATGAAGGTTGGGGAAGCCGCCAATACTTTTTTTGAGACGTTGTTAGATACTGTGAAAAATCATTTATTTTTATTCATATCAGCTCCCAACCTTTTTTTTTCTACTAGAACTGCCTCAGATGTTCAAGCAATCTTTTTCGAAGAGAAAACAAATAGAAAGAATAGGGTTAAAACAATAATTACAGGTCAGCTAATTACTCTCACTACGCCCTGTAATTTTAGAATTGGAAGGGTAAGAAGGAATTTTCAGACATCACAAACATCCTTGCCTTAGAAAAAAATGATAAATTTTTTGAAATGTGATTCGAACTAGGGTATCCAATCCCGGAGCCTTTTTCCAATCCCGGGATTTCGGGATTGATTTATTTTGAATCCGGGATCCCGGATTGAGATTTTCTCACCGAGGAATTTGAAATCCTCAATTTGCTATACTTTTTCCCGGAATCTCACGGAAACTCGTTTTTTTTTTAGCTCACCGAGGAATTTGATATCTCCGATTTGGTATACTTTTTCCCGGAATCTCACAGAAACTCGTTTTTTTTTTTTTAGCTCACCGAGGAATTTGAAATCTTCGATTTGCCAATTTCGTGTAAATTTCGAGAAATTCCTCAAAATTTCTCAATCCCAAAATCCCGGGATCGCGGTCATCTCAATCCCGGAATTTCGGGATCAGAAAATTGAACGGGATCCCGGGATTGGATGCCCTAATTCGAACCAAGCGTCTCGGAAGTAGATGACGTTGACCACTGCACTGCAGAACCGAATCACAAGTTTAATTTATTATTTTTAAAATAAATTAACCTAGAAGTATAGCAGTTTTGTCGGGTCCTACGGCGCAGTGGTAACCGTTTTTGGCTTCCACGCCGAATCTCACAAACTCGAGCCCCAGTACAAACAGCATTTTTTCGATTGATTTATCGATTTCTGTTCGAAGGCATGGGTGTTTGTGATGTCTATAAATTTTCTCTCACTCTTCCAATCCTTCAATAACTGGGTGTAGTGAGAGCGATCAACTAAATACTAGTCCTGTCCTAGCCCTATACTTTTTTCCCTACTACTCTCTTAGGAAAGGAGAGGTTAAGCGACTGAATAACAATCAGTTCTCGTAGAAAAACTAATTTTGAGATACCTTCATAAAGAAGCCATATGCTCCACATTGAGTCCGCTTCTATTGGGAGCGGACATAGAATTAAAAAAAAATAGCAGTACAGATACATTACGACTCTATGTATACATATTGACTATCGTCGTATGAAATCAATTACACCACTTTCCCCGTCAAATAATAAATGCTATTGATAAATGCATGTCGATAAAATATTTTTTAATAAATCATCAGTGCATATTTATTTTTGTATTACATTCAACCTTTCAACGTTTTTATTGTTGCAAAATGCATATATTTTATTCGCCCAGCTCTTTCCAAAATATTTTGATTGCGGCAGTTCAATCAATACAGCAGGAATTCAAACCGATTGTCAATTTTCCACGTGTATTACGTAAAAAAACAAGATCCTTTCAGAAACTATACATAAGTTAAAAAAAAATATCTAGAAAGTGTTTGCTTAATTTTAAAAGTTAAAGTGAAAAAAATGATAAAAAAAAAATTTAGTAATAAAAATATTGTCTTTTTATAATCATTAAAAGAATGAATTAAAGTAAAAAAATGTTTTAAAATAAGTTAATTTATGTATTTAACAATCATTAGTCATATATTCACCAAAAATATTAAATGATATTCCCATAAATATACGTTCATTAAGCCACGCAATATGACACCAACCAATCGTCGCAAAATCGACGCCCGATCTTTTCGCATGGGAAACGATCGTCGCAAAAGCGATTGCCCGTATGCAAAGGGTTAATTGAAGAAGGCCGTTATAGCGAAATGCCGTATAAAGAGCGGCCGTATAGCGAGGTATGGGTGTATATATAACCTTCCTGTATCTACAGTAACCCATATTTGTTAATAAAATGGAACTTGCTTTGTAATGATTCATTTGGTATGATGAATTATTTTTTTATTAGTGTAACAAAATTACTACGTATCTTTCTCACAAGTCTACTAAAACTATTTAATCGCGTAGATATTTTATGTCTTTAATCTACTGTACCAAAGCTATTACCAGCAGACGTTTAAACTTAAATACTAAAAATCAGCTAGTTTTACTTTATATTATTGTTATTTTAAGACTGAAGAAACTATTTATATGTTAATATAGAATATTAGCAATTAGATGGATATGAAAGACGTCTGGATCTCGTGTATTACTGAAGTTTTATACTCTTGGTGTGACTTCGGTAAACAGTCGGGAATGCGGGGACCGTTGCGTCACTGAATTCTCCACCCCCCGGCGTTGTCTCTATGCCTGTGTTGGATTTACAACTCTCCACCTGTCCGTGTTAGAGATTTGATTCGATTGTCTATCGTACGTCTGGCTGTCAATTATTTGCTTTTCTCGCGGCTGTCCTAAGGATTTCATCTCGAGGCTCACAGCGATGTCTAACTTCATCTACTTTACTGCCAGAGTAAACCTTTAACACCATTCAATCAGGGACGTCATTTAAGTTTTTTCAGTGGAGGTTTAAATTTTTCCAGCTCACTCTTTTTGAAGAAAGTCTGCACTAACCATTTCAGCAAATTGATGTTTTAACATTAACACCTCGTAAATGACATTTAACTGTGTTGTGACAGTTTTGTTTAAACTAAAAATAATATGATAGCGATGAAAACAAAAAAAAATGACTCACAAAAGATTCTATGATTACAAAAGAGTGAAAAACTTTGCATAAATTTTAATACGTAAAGCTATAACTGAGACTAAACAAAACGATACAAGTTGTCAATATATTTCCGATGAATAATTTTGCAATTAGTACCTTCTACCAAACCTTAGAAACATACATATATGGATGGTAAACAGTGTATATTATAACATTTAACGCTTTTAACCATCACGCATTGACAGTTGTGTTTTTTTTTTTAATATAAAAAATGATTGATAATTTTTTTCTTTATCTTCAGACTTGAGGAATATATAAATTTGATGTATTTATAGTAGTAATTAAGTATTTCGACTGAGGGTGCTTGATGGAATTTCAATATCAAATTTGAATTGTTTGAATTTTGTACTTTTCCATGAGTTTTGTCGCTAACGACCCGGGTTTCGCCTTTCGGCATCTTCAGGCTTCGGAAAGGCGAAACCCGGGTCGTTAGCGACAAAACTCATGGAAAAGTACAAAATTCAAACAATTCAAATTTGGTATTTATAGTAGCAAAAGCAATGACATAGGTTTGATATTTTATTAAGTGTAAAATTTATAATTACATTGAATTTTCTTATTTTTTGTTGCAAAGCTTTATCAAAATATGTATTTTGAGTTCTTATGACCATATCACAGAAGTCACATTTCATATGTTTAGGGCATGTGTACTAGAATATGTGCACCTCGTGGCCTACATTATATTAATCAGGCTCCAGCCATCTCAGTGTGATCTTCAAGTCCAGTTCCAAATGTCATTGCCTGTGATTAGCAAAAACATTTGAAGTGACATACGAAGTGCTATCATGTGAACACGTTGGAACGAGTACCGGGCAACAGCTAGGCTGTATTTAAAAATAATTTGAATTCAGAACAAACCCCATATTAAAAGAAGAATTGAATTTTACTCTATCTGGATTTTAAATCGAAATCGCTTACTGTAAGCGCGCACATTGAATCGCAATGATTTTATGACATAACTCATTCTGTTTTTATTTATAAGCCGTGTATATATAAAACATCTGTAGCCAGTAGGGCATCCAATCCCGGGATCCCGCTCAATTTTCTGATCCCGACATTCCGGGATCGCGGCCTTGTCATTCTCAAAATTGAGAAATTTTGAGCAAATCCCGAAAATTGTCACGAAATTGGCAAATTGAAGATTTCAAATTCCTCAGTGAGCTAAAAAAAAAGAGTTGTGAGAAAAAGTATACCTAATTGAGAATTTCAAATTCCTCGGTGAGCTAATCCCAATCCCCGGGATTGGAAAAAGGCTCCGGGATTGGATACCCTAGTAGCCAGCAAACAGTGTCTGCCGAATCGTTTTTGTCGACTCCTATGCTACGGTGATGTATCGCGGTGCACCGGTAGAATTATTGCTTCGCTTCCGGATTCAATACGAGGATGTCGTTCACTATTCCTCCTCCCTATATACCAGGTACATAATGTGATGTTTACCGCTGAGTGCATTGCATTGCATTGTTTAGGCTCTTATAGCGAATGAAAGGCGAAATGAGAAAGGCATCCTCGTGAAGACTGCATGATTGGGTTTTTATTCTCCAGATGGATCGTTACTCATCACTCTTACTAAATCTTACGATTATTTTGACGGTTTTCAAAATTTAATCTTACGACATAAATTACTTTTTTGGTGTGTATTTATTTACTAGGAATAGTTGTGAATCTATTATACTCTAAAAATAAAACACTCATTTGCACTAATTCCACTTTTTTTTTCAAATGATCATGAACGGATTCGCTCTTGACAAGCATTATCAACAGATATGAAAATATAGTTGCTAAATGAATGAGCGAACCGGGTCTGATCATTAAAAAAAAAAGTGGAATTAGTACAAGTGAGTATTTTTTAAAAAATATAATGCCTCCACCAAGTATCGACAGTGAAAACACCCTAAAAGTAAACTGGCCATTTTGTCAATTGACAAATTGATTTTCTTGTAGTAGACTGAATAAGGAATACAGATGTTTGAAGATATCGTGCAACTTATATTGACTTTTAAAAACTTTTCCATTGGCTACGAATTTAAAGAATTCTATATATTGTGGTTAAAAAAGTTTTCCGATGATTTTTGAACTGCCATCACGATAAAACGTTAAATTGTCATTCTGTCAGTAATTAATTATTCATTTGAGTGTGTATGATTCCTTGCTCTTGCTGTGGGTGATTATTTGTCGAATATTTGTTTTTAATGCCAAAGTTTATGCGTAGTTAAAAAAGCATTTTGTAATCAATGTTATATATATATTTGTATAAGCAATGTATTTCTTTCACGTTGTGATGATGATAGTCGACGTTGTGTTATCATAATGTGACTATCAAAATGCTCCACGAGTTACATTATTTTCTATTCGATTCACACAAACACCTCTTTCCTCCACTATACCCTTTCATTATCAACAGGCCTTTTGTGTTTTTTGTTTATCCGTTAGTCTTTTTTTAACATTGTTATTATGAAATTGTTTTGTTTCGCGGGGCGAATGAAATTGTTGCGAGTTATTGTGCCGACCGTAACTCTTCCCAGCGATAAGGCAGCTCTCGACTCGTAAATTTTCAGTCTTTTTTTTATTTTTGGTGCCCTTTGACATGTAAAATACGATTTTAGCGACGATTATAATCATGCGTGATATTTTTTTTTTGACTTTGTAGAATAAAGTAACTCGGAGGTGTTCGTATCACGCGTTCGTGGTTCCATCTTTTGACACTTGCGTATAAGTACGTATGTACCAACTTACCTAGCGTTGCCTCTAAATCAGCTGTTATTAATCTTTTAGAAGTCGCAGGGAACACCCGGCTTAGAAAGAAATTGCGAACTACGTTTTTTTTAATTATAAAATAATTATTCCGTCCATTTCAAATTATATAAAGTACACGTACTTAAAAGTAAAATTTTCTTAAATATCATTTTAAGTAGAAAATGGTGGTTTCTCTCTGTCAAATGAATCTCTATGCAAAAGCAAGTAAATATTTTGTTATTGTTTATGCCTAACCTTTTTCCTGCGTCCAGTAAAAAAAAACAACCCAATTTATACGCCAATTATCAAAATCAATGTCCACATTAGATTTAAAAATCTAACTAAAAATTTAGTCCTAAGATGCTTCCGAAATAGATGTAACACTTGTCACACCAAATACAACAACCAGTGGAAATATCAATTTATACTGCCTATTTAATTTACCCCTGAATATGACTTATTTTGATTGTTTTTTTTATTGAAATATAAATTATAAATATATAGTTTCGTTTTATTCAAGTGATGATAAGCTTATGATAATTCATTTTAATTTTTATACGCAAAAAACCAAATCCCATATACATATCATGTTTCGCACTTATTTAAATTTCAAGACGTCAAATTTACAAAGATAGCTCACACCTCTTTGACACAACTTTGAACCGTTTTTTTTCTTATTTAGTAAATGGTCATTTTTTCATCACATAAAATACGTACCTACAAGTTCACGATCGCGTCATTGTGTCCCTTGAAATAAATTCCCCTGTGAGTTTGTGACAGTAGACGTCTAAAAATATTACCCTTATTTCCCTAATCTTATGTCGTCTGCTCTTTGCTCAGGTAGATAATGTATTGACCGTTCTGAGGTACTTCGCCTTGAGTGCCCACCTTTAAAAGGGTGACCGACATCCAATTGTTGAATAAAATAAAAAATAAAATCATTTCATTGAAATTATTCTCGTTAGCGATGTAATATTATCGACATCAATTAATTTGTAGTGGGAAATTAAAATCATATGAACGATTTTGTGGCGGGACCCATAGTCGATGGTTATATTGTGTTTTTATCCATGTCCGACCGCAATGTGGATCATATCTCAACAGAACTTTTTTCTATGAGAACTGTTGGTTACTCGGTTACTCGAAACTCTCTATTTTCGAAGAGAATGATATAGCTAGGACAGGGCTAGTGGTTGACAAATAGCTCTCGTTCCACCTTGTTATTTTAGGATTGGAAGGGGGGTTGTAAGGATTTTTTTTTACATCGCAAACATCCCATGCCTTCGAACAGAAATCGATAAATCGTTTAAAATAGGCTGTTCGCACTGGGACTAGAAACCCGTGAGATTCGTCATGGAAGCTAACGACGTTGATCACTGTGCCATGACCCGTAAAATATTTGTTTATTTTTATTTATTGTATATTATTATCGTTAAATGAATATGCTCGATCGAATCTTTAATATCACATAAAGCTTCGATTTAAACACCTGGAAATAGGTAAATTTGGTGTTTTAGATAAGTTCCTACTTAAACACTACACTAACAAAACATTGTTTCATCAAAGAAAATTGAACTTTTCTTTGTTTAAAAATTCCCCATTGCAATGTCCGACTTGGTCACCGCATTGCTACAGGCCACGATTTACGCTTTGATAAAGGTGTATTCCCGTTCTCACAAACACACGTAAACTCATACCCACTCATACATGGACGGATTGCGAAGGGATGTTGACCATCTCACCTTTTCTAGTGGGCACTTATGTTGGAAAAATAGAATCACTTTCCTTAGTTTCTTATTTCTTTAAATTTTTACTTTTATCGACATCGTTTCAGTATACAAACACATATTTATTTCATATCACATGTACTTAATCATTACTGTTTGTTTGTGTTAAATACGGTATGACGTCCAAAAACTGGGCCCACAAGAAAGCGTTAACTTTATTGCTACAGTATTTTTAAACGCTATTAAAGATCATCGGTGAACGTTATATGCGTGATTTTTAACAAATTCAAAAACATACTTTTTAAATTAAACGATTTATTGATTGAATTTGCATTTACTTGATAGAAAGAACTCCAATGTAATACGGTAAAAAATAACAAAGTATGTAGTTCTACTTTTTTTTTTTTTAATTCAGTTGGTAGCTATTTCGGCTATATTTTTATAGGTGTGATGAAGGCACACGCCGAAATAGCTATCAGCTAAATTTTTAAAAAATATAAAACTTAATACTTTGTTATTTTTTACCGTATTAAATTAAACGAGTTCTGACAAATAAAAATGATGAAAAACAAACAAACCTGAAATTGATATCTATCGGCTAGCTATATCTATGCAAGCATTAGACTATCTTATTATAATAGTTTCGCCATGCAAGGATGATGATCTGCTCCCATTACTCCAAGGTAAACGCCAGTGTGTGGTTTTATATGCACACAGGGCGACTCGGGGCAATGTATCAAAGTTTCAATAACTTTGTGAACACAAGTTGTTTCGGAACGCCGACAGAGAGAGTCGTATCTGAGAGATTCTTCTTCTCGCTCACTCCCTCTTGCACGCCGTCGGCGACCTGTGAACAATAGAAAGGCTCTCATAAAGGCCAATGCACACTGGATAAAATACATTGTCAGATGCATGGTACTATTATTTATCACGTGTGATTCATTTTAATTCAGACTCATTTCAATATCATCTTATCTATTAGGTATGTTGAGCATACCAACTATTATTTTTTTATATGTTTTTCAATCATCACCTCAACAAAAAGATGGACGTCGATATTCATTTTTAAAGGGGATACGTGAAAAGATTTATATAGGTTTAATCTCGAACGAAACTAATTTTCGTCAGTCGATAAAGTGTTAATTAAACGATAATCCGTAAAGTTATATATCCGTAAAATGATATGAGACTACATATAACATAGGCATTGAAAACTCGTGTCTAAAACAATCATACATTATTTACAACTCCACATTCTAAGATTGAATAAATACTGTACTAAAACTAAGACCACTTGTGTGAAAGCACCCTTATCGTTCCTCAAAGATACAAATCTCTCAGATGCTATCACCTGAGAGAGAAAGACAGAGAGGTAATTCCGAGTGCGAATAAAGCAGGTTGGGCACGATCGGAGGGAGACGCAATATCTTCTTACTGGCAGTCATGCCGAAGGTGCTTGAAGCAAATTTTTGCTGGCTAGGTCATTTTCTTGGTGCGAATGACTCTGGTTCCTACGCTGTTGAATTTGTATAGTCTGAAACCCTATGGCATGATTTAATGAATTACAATTACTGTTAAACACATACAACCTCGTTAATATAAAAATATGCAGTTCAAAAATCAATCAGCGCTTGAGAACTTTTTTTTATGATAGAAAATTATTTACTTAATTAAGCTTAAAGACATTTGTTATTTTCAATGGATTAAGCGGTAACTCAGTGGAAACTATTTTTTAATATGCCTAACATTGGTGACTTTTCCTACAATATTTTTCTTTGTCATCTTTCAGTGTTTATGTGTATGTATCGACTTTGTTAGTAAATAATATGTTAATAAAACCCGAGCGCCGATGTCCGAAGTAAAACTCTAGTATAAGTAGAGATAATTGCAAAAAAGTATTTGGAAAGTTGTAATTTTTATCCTATTTAATAACAGTCCCTGATCTTTTCTAGAAACTTTTGATCCAGTTGCTTTCCACGATCGATCAATCTTTCCCTATAAGGTAATATTGGAAGCGGGGCGTAGAAAAAGTGATTAATTACCCGATATTCATCATCATTCGTCTTTAAAATATCTTCTGTTGAATTACTTATAAAAAGTTATTTGCCCCATTTTAAGACCATATTTAAAAAATATTAATTAGCATTTCAAACAATTGTTATCATATAATGATCGGTTTTGATTCATTTCAAAAAAATGAGTAACTTAATAGTAAAGTGATCTATGATATTTTAGTCAAGGAGTGCTAGACGTTTTTTTAATAGGACTTTCGTATACACCGTAGCCAAACCCGGGTCTGCCCTCAATTTTAATAATCTCGATTTAGCAAACATGAAATGTTTGGAAAACTATCGTTCGATATTAGTGACAGTGCCGATCATAGATTCTGTTGATCTGGGAAACCCTATTTTTATTGATTTGCAAAACGTCAGACTTCTTACTGGATTTATTTGAGATTTTTTAAGAAAGTTTATCAAGTCGTCAATGTAATAGAAAATAATCAGTCGGAGTCGCCAGGGCTTAAATTTAAAACGACTCCATAATCCTGGTTATAATAATTTGTGGACTTGATTTTAAAATATCTTTTAGCGTGTAAATACAACGTCTTGAATTTAAAAAAAAACACCTAACTTTTAGTCATCACCTTGTATGTCCTTATCAACACATAATGAATTATATTGCCTTTTCACAGCAAGAATGAGCATCATCAAACCAGATAGAAAAATATAACTAGACTTATATGATATTATGCACTTACTTCGTAATGTAATAATATACTTAGCGTATATTATACGTCTTAGTTGGAGTGGGTGGGCGGTATTGCTAAAATATGCATCGAAGAGAGATACGACTATCTCGCCGCGATTGCTTTTAAGTGGTATTTTTTATGACGTGTAACGTTGAAATCCTCTCTCTTTTTCCTAAGTGTGGAATGCTAAAGGCTTACTTGCGTGCCTATACATTTTAAACTGGATTTTTGAAATCATTTATTTCTTCGTATCTTTAGTCACGGCTTGTGATTTTTAATATGAATTGATACGATCGGCTACCGTTTATTACTGAAAAGTGCTCTGCTATTTTTTTGTTGTTTTATGTTTTATTACAAACAGCCTCGTTCGTCACATTATGCCGTCAATATTTAAATTAAATTTATGTTGTTTTATCACATCATAATTTTTAATTCGAGTTAGACAAGTTTTATCACATAAATAAAATGAAAATTAATTCTGTCACGGCTTATCTGATAATATCATAACTATTTGACGTTATTTTTTTTGTAGTTTAAATTATATGTAGATATAATTGAAAATACAAACTAAAAGTTATATTTATTAGTATGCACACATGCAGCGTCGTACGTATATATATTTTTGCCTATTTTAACGATTTTTTCTTTTTATTTTCAGGTAAGCATCATTTCATCATGTAATCAATTGCTGCACCTACACAACTGAATGTTAGGGTTGCCACCATTACTGTGTTCAATGAAATCGGGTATATGTTTTATACTATTAAATAATAACACAGGATTGCGAAAATGTAAGTTTCTTCTGATTTATTTTTCCGTGTCTATTTTACACATTTCTTATTTCATTTTGTACACGCAAAGAAAGAAGTCGATATGATGTCAAACATGTTGTTTAATCGCCAAAATGTGTTTTTTGTTAATCCAAACAAATTCTAATCAACGTAATATTTTTTGAATTAACTAGAAATGTGGTCTATCTTTAGCAATCATATTAGTATTATTCATACCATTTTACCCACTTTCTCGCGGTCTCAGCGAAGCTGTTTAAATTTCATCTTCGTTGAGAAATGCCCTCTTACAATTGTTTGGATTGATCAAAACTGCTTGACAACCCTGGCTGCCTGGTGATATCATGTTGCACGTCATGCTGCAAGTCATGTCATTTCGCCACTAAAACAAAATTACCACACTCGTTCATAATTATATTATTTTACAAGTGCTTGATGCACTTTGACACGATTTGAAATGCCCTCGTGATATAGCAATAAAATACATACATGAAATCAATTCGTTTGAATATCTAATCCACAAACTGTACGGAGCCTATTTGCAAGTTTTGCCGAAGTTGCGGCCACTTTCTAATTTCTACTAAATCCAATGTATCTAAACGTCTCGCTTATGATAATTCACACATCGTTTATTACGTAAATCGTCGTCTCCGGCAGAAAGAAGCGTGCGATATTATTGTACATAATATGTCGAATCAGTAATATGTATTGACGATGTATTTATTATAATGTTAAATCTGTGAAACGGTGTTAAAATATTAGACACCGTTTGTCTCATAAATACTTTTATAAAACATTTTTTTTTATATCGCAAGTTAATCAACTCCGCTGTCATTATCAGTTACGCATAGAGGTTATAATTTTCGTTACTTGGTATTACCGATTCGTTCTACTAAACCCCTCTTGCACAATGTAATGAAACAGTATACATACAGTGATAATAATTATTGATTGGTTGATCGGCGTCTTTCGTACAATTATGTACGTACGTATTTTTTTAAATTTATCTGACATCCAAATATTTTTTTATCAAAGAGAAATTATTTAAAAAAAAATATCAGTTCCACATTTTTAATATTAGTACCGTGTTCGCTTATTGCTAGCATTATTGTCAGTTGATTCTCGTAAGAAGTGAAACTGTATCTGAGCTTTATTAAAATGTAGAAGTAGATACAAAATGTGTATTTTTTATAAAATGCTTAACCACCGAAAATTGTCAGTAACCTGTTCCTACATTCCGCAGCTTTAGATGAGGTGTTTTGTAGTCGTATTATTTTGCAAGTCATCCTTATTTTATTGAATACAGAAACGAAGGTCTTCCCATGACTTTGTTTCGCTTTTATTGCTCTTGGCATTCAGTTTCTATATTCCTTCGGTAGACTTTCAGTTTTCGCTCATGAATCTTTTTTTTTTAGTTTATAATTTTTATATCCCTTCAATGCATCAAACATTCAAATCGATTTAATTTCATCCATTGTTGGTACAAAACGTCACGCCCCAAGCCATTCTAATTTTTAATATCCCTGTTAGCTTAGCCGATGAATCATATCGTACTTCAAATATGAATAAGAATACCAATTTTATTTGATAACGTTTATATTTGATGCCACGGTATCTAGAATTTACTAAAAGAGCAGTTATAAGATAATACTTGAAAATATCATTTATTATTCTAATATTAATATGATCAATTGTACAAAATTATTGCAAAACATTCCTGTTCAAAAAATATTTATTTTAGCTGCTTTTATTTTGGTTCGGAATGGACTGGCATAAAACAAATCAATTTATGCTTGTTGCAAAGTCATCTAGTCATCTAGGAGTGTATAGATAATGAGAATAAAAATATAATCAATTGATTCCATCAATGTTTTGCGATTAATGTTGCAACATATTGTATAAAAGAGCCATTATTATTAGCAAAGGCCAAATATTGTATTGTTGGCCTTTAATTTTCACAATCTAATGATCGCCCATGGGTAGGCATTCTAAATGAAACTGCTGCGTACCTATCTCGAGCGCCACCTTCGCAGCGAGCTCTCTTAATTGATTATTCTATTACCCATGTCCGGTTTCGCTTTTAAAAGTCATTATTAAACTGGTTCCACACAATAAAATATGATAAACTTATTTACGTACATAGCTTAACAATGGGAGACGTGAGATGCCCAGTGGTTTGCAAGGTGTAATAATAGAACAAGTGCAATAGCGGGCATAGCGGTCAATAGATTTTTTTAAAAATAATTCATTGCTGTATATACTGCGTAATTGTATATACATATTCTTCTCTTCTACTTCTTTGGCCATGTCCGCTCCCTATGTGGAGCATATGACCGCCACGCGGCACCTCCATGTTTCCCTGTCTCCCGCCAATTGCTTTGCTTCCTCCCATGACATACCAGCATCCCTCAGTTCCGTCGAGTACATCCTATGGATAGTACCCGACGGACGTCCGGGACGCCGGAATCCCACCGGTCGAAAGAAGAGGCAGGCAGGATTGAGGCTTTCCGGAGGCATCCGCAGCACGTGACCCAGCCAGTTCCAACGTCTCTCCATAACCACTGACGTGACGGGACGCTGTCTTGTACGCTCCCTTATCTCTGAATTCCTCACAAAATCATGGCACCTGACGACCGTATACTGAGCTTCGAGAACAGATGCTTGCGTCGGATAATGGGGGTGAGGTGGCTTGATTTTGTGAGGAATTGTATATAAGTTGATATGAAATAAAGTTCGCTCCTATTTATACTTTAATCCTGAATTTCCTGAATTCATATTGTTTATTTCCTTGTAACTTTGCGGTGCGCGGTAACATGACTACATAGCATCTTATCACCTATATTTGTATTTACGTGTTCGAAGACTTTCCAAATAATAATTTCCCAATTCAACAAGAACCTGCATGACATCTTGGGTGATATTATAGATTAAATCATTATACCTACATAGTATTTGATCACAGCTCAGTAAACTATTTTGAATATACATGATTGAATATTTTTTAAGTTTATGTGCCGTTTCATCATAGAAAAATAGCACCACTCGCGCACTACATTTTATCGTGATTCGTCGTATTGGGTAAACGATACAGATACAACTCGCCTCAACATTAATTCACGAATATGATGAATTCAACTATAGTTTTTTTTTTATTATTTAACATGAAAATATACAAATTCAAAAAAATAATTGCATGTGTAAATTACCTATTGCCATCGAAATGTTTTTTCTTACACCGTCGAATTAACCCAGATGGAAAAAATACCAACATAGATAGCTTTGCTAAGTATAGGACTTTTTATGCGTGTCACACATTATGGAAGTAATAACCTTACTCTGCTATGAAGTACAAACGTTAATATAAATTAGACGATGGTGATACGGCGACAATTCAAATCAATCTGACAATTGTATAAATAAGCTACGGGGATCGATACTATAGTATTCATAAGGAAAATCCATTTAACTACTTACGAGATCCAAGGGAAACCAATTAATTCGAAGCATTCATATTTAAATCGCCTGCGCACAAGAAGATGCAATTCATTGGGTAGCTGGTTGCGCGCCAGTGAAAGTAATTATTGTTATTGTAATTGATAGCTAATAGGTTTGTTATGCAACAGCGGTGTGCTGGTTGGTGGTGGGGTAGGCTTTATTGTGATACTGGCTGCAATTTGTCTCTTTTTTATTGCTGCACGATAATGCTACTTTCGATTGCGCAACATAATAATTTGATGTGCTTGCTTCTAAGAATTTCAGTTGTGTCTTGATGGAAATTTTGGTTGATTAATTCTTGTTGTATTGAACCATATTGAATATATGTATGTAGTTGTAGAGCAGTGATTCCCAAACTTATTATGCTCACGGACCTCTTCATGGAGAAAAATTTGACCACGGACCCCCAAGTGAAATAACTCTACATAATTTCATAAGAGAAAAATTATAAATTTTATTTTGATACCTTGAATGGTAAATGGTGATAATAAAATATAAATAAAACATTTTGATATTTAAAGTAGTATTTATAACAATAAATAATTTTTGATATTAAAAAAAAAACACATTTTTTCAATGCGACGGATGAATCTGGTGAGATGATATGAGATCATTTGTGTTTGGCTCTATGTTTGATAGTATCAATCCTAAGTCTCGACGAGCACTAATTTCCAGTGAGATTCTTTTTCTTGTAATAAAGTTCATAACAGCACTAAATCCACTTTCACTAAATAAGAGGACGGGAAAGCAATCAACAGCTTCTGTACAGTGCCCCATAAAGCAAGATATACAATTTGTATCTGTTTTTGCAACCAGAATTTGTGGTAGCCTTGTAAAAACATTGGTTTAAGTTCCTTATTTGTAGATAATTCAATTAATTGCTCCTGTAACAATATAGATTCATCGTAGTTTGTAGTTCTACTTGTAAAAGGGTCCAGCACCCAATCAGGAATAACTAAATGAAGAATATCTTCAAATCTTCGGCTGAGATCAGAATGAAGAGCCCCTAAGTGTTCACATTAAGCAAGCAAAGCTTCACTTCGCTTTTCCAATTTCGAATGATTAGGAAACTGAGAGCATTCTCCTCTCCCTAAGTTTTGTTTGTCTATACAAATTTTACGTTTATTGCAAAATATTTTTTTGCAATTATCGCAGATATTATACTTTGAGTTTTGATTAAATTTAGTTCATCGCCTTGTAGCTTCAAATTTGTTTCATTAAATTTGACATTCAATGTGAAGATAATTAATATTTTGTTTTATTTAAAAAAAAGAAATGCTACAGATGATCGCACTGCATATACACAATGGGTGGTGGTGGGAAACCAACCTGATCGCACTAATTATTTAAGATAAAGATAATATTTTGAGTGTCACAAATTGTAATTTACGCATTTTTTATTGATTTAGTTACTATTTTTTCAAGGTTAATAAATAATTAAATTATTATCCATCAATAACTAAACGTACTATTGAGAAATGTGTTTTACTAAAACTATTTCATGTAACTTAAGCAAAAGTATAACTTTGCGTTAATAAACTGAATATAATATGTCAATAAAAAAATCAACTATTAATATTAAAAAAATAATTATTTGTATCTTCGTAACAATCCAAAAACGAGACTCCTTTTGTTCAATGCTAGGAAAATTAGTTGAATGCACTTCGCGGCGAGGTCCGTTCCTCTTAAAAAATGCATAAAAAATATGGCCGCGGTTGGCTTGCTTGAAGGTTTAATATTTGCCCATACTTGTTTTTGAATATAAAATGTGTATATTTTACTCAAGACCTAAAAATTATCATCAAATTATTTATTGCTATTTATTTTAACTTTCATAATCCTGAAAATGTGTTACAGATATTATTTCAAATCGAACCTTTCGCGGACCCCTTGGCGTTGTCCACGCACCCCCAAATTAATTTTGACCGGCCACGGACCCCCTGAGCGGTCTCAGCGACCCCTGGGGGTCTGTAGGAACCACTTTGGGAATCACTTTTGTAGAGGATGTGCATTGATTGATAAAACTTATCTTATGGACTTTTTTATACCCATAGTTCAAAATTGTATAGGAATACAAAATATTGAAAAAGGTAAAATGTAAGGTGAATATCAAATTTAGGTTTCAATCTAATGAGATCTCAGTTGGATATGGTTGTTAGTAATTTCATTTCTCTCATGTGATTTAAATCTTGAAATATTTGACCCATTGGTAATTATTAGCTGCAATGCCAAATATTAAGTTTATAACGTATTTAATTAAATAAATAAAAGTATAAAATTCCATCTAATGAACACATTACTGAAAGTGTAGTGAAATATTTTGAAAAACAAATTTCTCTATTTGATAATCAAAATTATTAGTAATTTCTCGAAAATTTGATTTATAACCTCAAGTCACGAGGTAGGGGTATCTGAGTAATTTTGTTATGTAATTTATTTAATAATTTCTGTTTGCTAAATTCCCATTGTGAAAGATCTCGCTGAATAGGATCCCACACTCTGGGTATTGAATATCGACGGCGCTGGCAGAGGTCCGACCGGTTGGTTGGCTGGCAACCTAAGGTCGAGTTGATCGCGCGCGGTCTTGTAAAACATCCCGATAAAAACGAACGAACAAAAAAACGCATCGGACAACTAATGAAGGCAGTGTTGTGCGTCGCGGCAGGGCAGGTATTATGACGCGTAGGTCGATCAAAATGCATGTACGGCGTTGTAATGTTGTGCACTTAAAAATGCAGCGAGATGCAGCAGGACTTAGCGTGCCTTCACGCGCGCTCCGGCGACTGACACAACAGTTTGAAATGAGACTACGGACCCTTAAAATTTACATCAAATAATTAAAGTCGTTTTCCAATTCATTTTGTTCAGATATTGTCTTGAACTTATTGATGGTCTGATCTGAAACATGGGATATTTATTAAATTTGAATCGTTCAAATTATGTACATTCACACAGATTTTGTCACTAACGACTCGGGTTTCGCTTTTCGGCATCTTCAGGCGTTCAAGTGCACGGATGAACTTGAACTGACGCTAAGCAAATTAATGTTTCGTGTTTATATAATAAATAAATGCATCACTCAGTTTAAAGCTATTGTTGGCGAAAAGGATAAGCCCATGGGAATGCCCACAGATTTGAGTAGTGAGTAGTTTTAAAAATTACATTTATTTTGTTTGTCGGAAAAAGTTTTATCACTATATTTATAAAGGGTATAACAGTGGCGACCCAGGCATGTTTAATTGTTGAATATCCATGCAATATAATATTTTAAATGTTTACTCAACTCTCCCTGAAAATATGGGCCATGTCAGTTTAAGCTCTACTTACAGATTGTGATTAAGATACTTTATCCACTTCTTCGCATTTTGCATATCATTTCATTCACTGATAGGTATGTTACATGCAATGTAAATGAAGAACGGTTTGATTAGTTCATTATATGTATATCAGCCGTGCTGTATAAATAACATTGTCTCATTTTCTTACTTCCGGCGAACCAAATCAATATATCCCAAAATTTTTCTTTTTCTTAAGTATGAACAATCGTAATGTTCACTGAACTATAGATTTTTTATTTATTTGGTGTAGTGTTTGGTATAACAATAAACGTTAAAAATTCGTTGTAGTTTTTCTGTGTTAAGTATTTGCTTTTGTTATATTTTTTTCGTTTTATATCGCGTATTGATATTTCGTTCAATTGGAAAAGTGGAAGAGAACGTTTAAAATTCATTCAAGGAAACTACAAAATTTTCCGAGAAAAGAAAATTTCTCGTTGGCTGTGATATATTTGTCAATTCAAATCTACGACGCTACGTTTTCATGGCATCGCGAAACGACGTCGTTTTTCCGACGCCAACATGCCTTCCTTATCTATATTGTGTAGTTACTTTCGACGTCGACGTCGGCGTCGGTCGTCGCGTCGGTCGCCGTGGTGACGGGTCTCGATAGCTCCACAAGTCATGTTTTGTTGCTCCGCAGGGATCCTGGTCCGAATTGTTTCTTGCTCGCTTCCGCCGCCTTCTGAGCTGATTTTCTTTCTACTACTAAGCAATATTTCAAGCCACTGTATCGCTCTTACTGACGTATTATGTTGATGACGGACATGATGTGCTCTCATATACAGCCAACTATGAACTGAATGACCGATACGTCATTGCGCACGGACAATATTCGTTAAATATTTAATAGGGTTGGCAGTCAATTAAAGTTATAACGTACATTGTGTGTATATATTTTTAACTATTCTAGCCGAATATAAATCATCATGGAGATTCTTTTTTTCTTATTGTCGTATGAAATCTTCATCGACGTTCTAACTTTCATTCACCAACGACGTTTCATCACTTGAACCACATATTTCTATACCCAAACATATCTATATATATAAAAATCTCGTGTCACGGTGTTTGTCGCCAAACTCCTCCGAAACGGCTTGACCGGTTTTTATGATTTTTTTTATGTATATTTGCTAGATATGAGAATCAAATGTAAACTATATTTCACCCCGCTAGGAGAAGGGTGTCCTGATCCAGAATTTTTTTTTCAATATTCCTGACAATTCGTCATTCCAATTTAAAACAATTGAAATGGACGTCTTTAAATTAAAATTTCCTGGCTTAGAACTGAAGCATCGTAATAATATTGAGAGAACTTTATTTGAATGTTTGCATCGTTACGACGTTTTTTAAATAATCGAATATACTGAATCGATTTTTTGAAGCAATAATTATAGGGCTGGTAAAAGATTTGTTGGAGCTGATTTGACAGATTTTGATCAGTGACGTCATTGATTCGATTATTGGAGGTATGGTTATATTTTGCATCTGGCCTTGAAAATATTTTTAATTTCCTACATGCATTAGGAATATTCTGATGACAGTATGGATATTTTATAGAACTGTATTTCGACTTTTATTTTAAAATCTTCTACTAGGAAAAATGATTGTTAGCAAACTTAAACATTATTCTAAAAATTAAATAATTTACAATTTCAAGATTTTTTGGAGCTGATTTGACATATTTTGATCAGTGTCATTGATTAGATTATTGGAAGGTATGGGTTTATTTTGCATCCGGCGTTGAAAATCTTTTTAATTTCTTACATGCATTAGGAATATTCTAATGACGGTATGGATATTTTATAGAACTATATTTAGACTTTTATTTTAAAATCTTCTACTACGAAGAATAATTGTAAGCAAACTTAAACATTATTCCAAAAATTCAATAATTTACGAAATTTCTGCTACTATGAAAAATGGTTGTTAGCAAACTTAAACATTATTCCAAAAATTCAATAATTTACAATTTAAAAACTGCAGGGCTGTCGATATATGCGCCGAGGTCGATTTATGCTACTATGAAAAATGATTCTTAGCAAAGTTGAACATTATTCCAAAGATTTAATAATTTACGAAATTTTTGCTACTACGAAAAATTGTTGTTAGCAAACTTAAACATCATTCCAAAAATTAAATAATTTACGAGGTCTATTTCTGCTACTACGAAAAATAGTTGTTAGCAAACTTAAACATTATTCAAAAATACAATAATTTACGAAATTTCTGCTACTACGAAAAATGGTTATTAGCAAACTTAAACATTATTCCAAAAATTAAATAATTTACAATTTAAATACTGCAAGGCTGTCAATATATTATGTACTGAGATCTACTTCTTCTTCTACGAAATATATTTGTTAGCAAACTTAAAACATTTCAAATATTCTAAAAAATATATTATTTACAATTAAAATACTGAAGGACTGTCGTTATACATCCCGAGATCGTTTTCTTTTTCTACGAAATATATTTGTTAGCAAACTTAAACATTTCAATTATTCTAAAAATGATCTCTATCTCTATATAGGCTTGACCGATTTTTATGATTTTTTTAATGTATCTTTGTTAGATAGTAGAATAGGTTTTAAAGTATATTTCATCACGCTAGGTGAAGGATGTCTGTATCCCGATTTTTTTTTCAATATTTTTGACGTCCGTCGTTCGTATTTCAAACAGAACGAAATTATTCGATAAACACAATTTGATGTCGACAAATTGGGTACATTCGTTCAAACAAATCTTCCGAAATTGGTCCCAGAACAACGCATAGCGTAAGATAGAATTATGCATGCAATCAAACACAAGCCAAAACGTTGGATCACGAAACAATATTGTTGGCAATCGCTTCATCTGCAATTGCAGCAAATCTTTTGGATGGTGGTCAAACAGCGCATTCAGCAAAGAAATTGCTTTTGAACACCAACATGCAATATCAAAAAAAATCATGATTGATGAAGTACTTTAATCATATCAACTCATTAAATGGGACGAATTTACTATAGCGCACAAAAAGGCATTAGAAAATCTTCACTATATGTACACTAAAAGATTTGAGAGGAAATAAACAGGTCTTTGGTGGCGAACCTTTTTTATTGTCTGGTGTTTTTCGACAAACTCTACCAGTTATGCCACATTCAACAGCTGCTGATGAATCAAGTGCATGTCTCAAATCATCAGTTTTATGGTGACATGTGCAGAAATTGACTTTGAAAGCTAATATGCGTGTAGAATTACAATATGATGCATCCGCTGAACGTTTCAAAAAACAATTGTCAGATATTGGTAATGATAAATAGAAATCGATGAATCCACACATTACCACCAAGCTTCTATAAAATTGCAGGAATCGTAAGCGAATTGATGCACAAAGTTTTCCCAAATATCGCACAGAATTATAAAAATCATCAGTGGCTTAGTGAATGTGTTATATTAGCAGTCAAAAACAACGATGGTAATGCCATCAACTTCAGGATTTCAAACGAAATACCAGGCAAAGAAACAACGTATAAGTCCATCGATACTATAAATTGATCAAGACGAAGTTGTCAATTCAGTTGTTAAACTCACTTGATTTGCCAGGCATGCTACCGCACATTTTAACACTGAAAATTGGCGTACCTATCATTCTTCTTCGAAATATAAATCCACCACGACTTTGCAACGGTACCAGGCTTTCAGTGAAAAATTAATGAACAGTATCATCTAAGCTTTAATTTTAAATGGAAAATTTAAAGGAAACGATGTACTGTTGCCAAGCATTCCAATAATTCCGACAGATAGGCCATTAGAATAAAAATGTTTGCAGTTTCCGGTGCGACTCGCATTTGGACAATCGCTACAAGTGTGTGGACTAAATTTTAAAAATCCATGCTTCACACATGGACAGCTGTATCTGGCCTGCTCACGCGTTGAAAAACCTTAAGATCTATTCATATACGCACCAGACAAAAAAACAAAATATATCCAAAAGCACTTCAATAAACATAATTAAAACACAAACACTTTCTTTGAGTGGCATTGCAACGCATGCCGGGTCAGCTAGTATATATATATATTTGTATAACAAAACACATAAAGCAAATGGATGCCTCACGTATTGGAGATGTAAATCATTGTTTTGGCAAAGCAATCCTAAATTCTAAGTAAAATAATGTCTACCTTTTCATTATTATGGACTGGTGTGATCGCAGCCTTATATGTAGAAAGTTTTATGGTGCCATATTTTGATATCTTATTTTACAATATCGTCTTGTAAGAGATACCAGTTTATATTTATTAATGACTGCACGTTGGCTGAAATCATGATACAACAATTTATTTGAAAATTGAAAGTCACCGATTTGATTAAATTACTATCGTAGGCGTAATAAATACATCGGCGAGAAAAAAAACCATGATGGCGATTGGCCATTTGTTATTGATCTCGTACTGTGACTGAGAATAATGGTGTGTTGTCTATTTTTGTAGATATAGCCTACACGGCTATTGCAACTTTGAAATTTATACATATTTTTTCTTTTAGGTAAATGACATTTCCGAAACGACAGTTTATAAATTTTATTTGTTGAATTGAGCATTGATATTTATTGTTCATCAGTATTAGAAAGCACATATTTATTTCATGGAGGTTGTAAATAATGCATGAGATCTAAATCATATGACCGTATTATTAGCACAATTGGTATCACTGGCGCAATTAAGTTGGTGGTCGTTTCTATATAGTGAGATTTGAAAAAATTGAAAATTAAAAGTGGTATTCGTTTTTTCAAATAAAGAATACAAAAACACCCACTGAATAATGAGCGCAACGACATTTGCTTCAATTTACTAAACTATTCAGAAGTTAAATAGCTTAAACGCATTTAATAATCTAAATTCTGTAAAAAATTCTATAACACTACGATTAAAGCCTACAGACTAATTTTCCGCATAGTATTTTTTATTTAAAAGCAGTTTTTTTATATTATAAAAAAATGCCATTACAGATAATTCGCTAAATATTTTAAAATATAGAAATCACTCAACACATCAAATAAACCTACCGTATTGATACATTTCCAGTTTCCACGTATGTTTGTCCGATATTTCATACCAGCTATCTAGAGTTATTGATATTTGTTATAGAATCTTCATTTACTACATTGAAAAAAAGCTTTGCCGATTTACACCATATATTTTTACGGCGGCATTCAATTTATCTTAATACTTTTTTTTAAAACAAAAACCACATTAATGGTTACAGATGTTTATTATTGACGTTGATTAGTTTTAGCTTTATTTTATTATCATCCTTATTCATTAATCATAATTTATTATTGATTTTTCAGCCGCAAGTTATTGCCTCATTAAACCGTTCCTGTATACGATCTATCTTATTTTGATATTGCGAAAAAAACACCGCTCCGATATGGCTAGAATTCTTAAACGATTCCGTATGAGAAACAATGTTCTCGTGTTTGATTTTATTTTTATTTTTGTAACAGGTTTTCAGAATAGGCGGTGTTAATGACGTAGTAACACCATACATACTACATAAAACCAATCACAGCTATGATGGCCTCAAGATAGTGTATTGGTAGAGTGTCACGAAACCCCGACATTTACGTTCACAATTTAACATTGATCCTACTTTTTTACACCGACGTATTATTATTTAATTATAATACGTGTCGTGAGTTTTTACTTCATTTCTATCGAAATATTCTTTTGGATGGAAATAACTTCTGGATATTTGATATGTTTATTTTTTACACTTAATACTTTATTTTCCATTTTGGAACTTTCTACCCGCCACTATTCGCAGTCTGAGGCGCCCGGTTGTATTTGTAACACATCAACTGTTAAGTACTATTCTTTTACAGCGACCGTTAGGAGTGTCTCGTTAGAAGTTAACCAAGTATATGTTGGTATGGTTGAAAAATACCTTTTCTTTTTATTGAACTATAATAGGCACTGTTTTTATCATCATCATATTTACGCATTTTACGAACTGCGTGAATTAATTACTCAGTTGAATAAACTTTGTTATCTTTTTGTCGGCCTTTTCCGCTTTGATTTATAGTCATACCAATGTAACATGTATACCTTAATATTGGAAATCAGTAATGACTCATTCTCTATAAATATTAGTTCAAGCACGTGATTCGATGAAGGTGACACTGAATTATCGAATGATGAAATCATTGTCAATCGAATTTTTGTCTCGAGTTAAAAAATGCTATTGAATTTTCAAAAAAACATCCACGAAACGGTTTAAGCTATAAAAAAACTTATAATATGAATGCTAAATATGTAAACAAGCAAAAGGAATAGAAAATCTCTTACAGTGCTCCGAAATCCAGTATATATACGAAGTATATATAGCAGCCGCCATGTCGTATTATCCTACTTCTCACTTCTTTATTTATCCAATTCGTTTTTGCATTTGAATAATACTGACTCTTGCACGAAAGTGTGCGGGGAGAGGCGCCAGGAGTGAATCCCATTGAACGCTTTATATGCAGGATTTTCATATCGAACTTATCGAATTGTGTGAAACAGTGCTTTCCAATAACTACCACTGCCCTGCCACTGTTTATGTTTTCATCAATTTGTGCCATTCCAATTATGCGTGTTCATGCTCTTTGTATATCACTTTCAAAACATCGCAAGCAAAACAAATACGTAAAATAAAATCCTCTTTTGTTTTTCTGCCAAACCCGAATTGTCGGGGTGGGGCGGGTTATGGATCGGCTTTCAACATGAATTATGAATTTGCTTTTGAAAATTTATTAAATAATATTTTAGAAATATTTCTAATTGTAAAATCTCACGTATTTAATATTAGTATTGTATAAAAAACACATGTATTCTATAATATAATCTAAACATTCAACAATCTGAAATCAAACACGTATTCGTTCTTCACTTGTTAATGGTTCGATTGTGTTGGCAGATTTCAATATAAATTATATTACATTTACATCAGTTCCATCATTTTCCTTCCGTAAATTTCGCATGGCTCCTCCGTTTTGAGTTGAATGCTCATTTTCACAAAGCGGTGTAGTACATTAACCAGTCTTTCGGAATATATAGGAATGCTGTTATTTATAGAACCATAAATTATTAAATTATACCTAAGGCTTTCCACTCGGCATTAAGTTTGTGAACCGTTTCTGCGAATCGATGTTCTGAATATTACTATCGTATTCTTGTCTCCCTAGGGGAGAGTTGGGAAAATATTTCAACGCGGGCCGACCAAATGCGGCATACGAATATTATATTTATCTGACGATGTCTTGATAATATATTTCTACTCACTACTCACCACTCGATTGTATGTTTATAGACTCGCCCTTTAATCTGTTGATTAAATTGTATTTGAAACTGTTTTGTGATGTAGACAGCAATAAATTCCAGCCTAAAATAATTAATAATCTTTTTCGCGAATACGTACAGTACCTTGTATTGAACACTGTGCGAAAGGTTAACTATACTACATAATTTTATGTTTTACGGGAAAACTTTTACGGACATCTCCTACCAATTAACGTAATGCTTATTTCATTTCACTTGAACTATAATATTGTATTGTATATATGATGCATTTTTATAACTATTTCGGTACCGCGTCTAACTTAATTCTTTTAAGTCTAAATATTTTGATTTTGTCTTATTAAATTAAAGTTCTATCAATTTAATTAATTATCAATGAAGATGAAATTATTAATTTTTGATAAGTGTTCGACTAAGTACGATGAGGAATTATCATAGATAGTTCAATAATTACTTTTTTTCTTTTAAGGAATTTGCGCTTCACCTACCGCCGTTTGTTTTCGTTTCTGTATCGCTCACTTACCTCCCTCGGGGAGAGGTTGAGCAAAGTGACTTGCTCAGAATCCTGCAGTCTCTACTTTTCTAACGGCAAACAAAATGCGGGAAATGTGCAAATTTCCATTGAGCCTTCGTATTTTAATAACACCACGGAGCCCGACATTAGATTTTCTATTTATCTCCTCAACTACAATGGATTCACAGAATTATTCAGTGAATACTTTCTATCGCCTGAGTTGGCATAGAGCCATGTTCAATAATATCATTTCAAAAAACTTGTTGTTTTAAAAGTATTTTCGAGCTTTGATTATACGAACAATAAATAATTGTATGAATTAAGCTTAGTTTTTTGCAATTCAAGCGATTCGCTCATCTCATTTCATTGAAGAACTCGACTAGGTATTAAAGAAAATGTCTAAGAATAGATTTTATCCTGATAAAACTTACAAGCACGTGCCACGGCCCCAGCGTGTAAAGTGTATCTATAAAAGGGAGTAAGGGTAGTAGGCAAAACGTGGCATGGGGGAACGCCCGATTCAAACGTAAGTTATTCTATCTAAGTCTTCCGTGAACGATTTTGTAACGGTTGAATTGGAAGGGGACTTGGGATTCGGAATGTTTGTTTGATTCCAGATTCCTTTTTTTAGGATTACATTTTAATTACAATCGGATCGCACCCGTCGAATTATTTTATTATTATCGGGTATTTGGGTAATTTAACAGTGACGTTGCGTTTTTTTCATTTATCGGATTGTCCAAGATTTTTAAAAGCATTACATCTGATAAATATTTTACATTCTGGAGAATGTTTAATCATTTTTCTCTTTAAATATGTTTGGTGGTGGAACTTAAATTTCCTCTGATAGATAATGCGTTATTATTATATTATACCTATTAAACATACCGTTTGTAATTTAAACGTATGTTAAATTTGAATCGTTCAAACTATGTACATTCTCACAAATTTTGTCACTAACGACCCGGGTTTCGCCTTTCGGCATCTTCAGGCATTCAAGTGCACGGATGAACTTGAACTGACTGTCAGTTCAAGTTCATCCGTGCACTTGAATGCCTGAAGATGCCGAAAGGCGAAACCCGGGTCGTTAGTGACAAAATTTGTGAGAATGTACATAGTTTGAACGATTCAAATTTAATATTGAAATTCCACCAAGCACCTTCAGTCGAAATCTTAAATTAAACGTATGTATTAATATTTTGTACTGTCTGTTCTGTACTGCCTTCGGAGACCGAATTGATGCGGGTCATGATGGATTTTAGTGCTATTCAACCACTGAGATAATTTTTCAAATTTGTTATGTACGATATGCAAATTTTAAATCAGAAAGTCTCATACTGTCCCGGGGCTCGAGACCGCAAAAAAGAAACTCCGTATAGTGTCGACACAGAATTTTTTACTTTGTGCACGCCTGCAATTGAAGACTTGAAAATTATGATGGTAGGTGAAAAGAACGCATGATAACTTTAGATTTCATAAAAAAAAGTGTTTGTATTGATATACTTTCCACATTTTTTTTTATCTATTCTTCGAAACGGGCTACACAGGCTTTATTCAGCGAATAAGTATTTTCAAAATATAAAAGACGAATCAAACAAACATCTATACAAAACAAAAACCGCGTATCATATATTTATTCCGCGTTTTATTAAAACATCAACGCTGGCTATTCATATAGTTAAAAACGTTTATACACAATATGTCAATTCACAGCAGAACCATTAATCGATCGTATAAGTCATATTTCAATTTGAAACAAAGCCTCGCCTTAAATTCGGCACATTGTATTGCGAAAACATTTTTTAACAGAGATACATAAGCAAGTAAAAGCTTTTTTCCCAATAAAAGTAATAAATCTTCTCTTTAAGTATTTCATTATTATTAAGACACAAAATGAATTTAACAACATTCAATGTTTAAAAAAAAAAGTAATAAATCATCTAGAATTCGGTTTCTGTATTTGCTCTATCTTTTTCATCGTGTACTTCCTTTTGAGATACTTTTTGCGAACTCTGCATTACATCAATCGACAACAGCTTAATCGAATCGATCCATGTTTTCAATTTCAGTAATTAACAATCTTATATCGCTGCTTCGTCGGCAAACCTAGAAAATTTACTACAGATTATTCTTCTCATAAGAGGTACTTCACGATATTAAAATATATCTATTGTTAATATTTTAATTTGATGGATTTGATTCCAATATGAAATTAGAAATTTACATTCGTACTATACAAATCCACCCATTGACTTTCTTTGGTAATGTTTTAAATTAATACTAGGTACTGTCGAGTTTGTTTTAATCGTGTGGTGTAGACTGTAGGGACAGGTAAATTATGTATGTTATTTTAATTTACGAATGCAGAATGAGATGATGATAGCTTCAAAGAGCTTCTCTATGCTTTCGATGGTTTCGGCGGTAACTTTGTGGAAGTTCATTTTAATAGAAAATTTAAATTAACTTTGATTATTCCACGTATACGTGGAATAATCAAAGTTAATTTAAATTTTCTATTAGCTTCTCTATGCATTGAAACATACAAAGATTTCAATCGCAATATATAAATTATTTTTGACTGCTTCCCGAAACCTTCCTTCCTAATTGATAATTAAAAATACGAAAGACCGTCACTGGTTTATTATTAGTTATATACTTTTCCTTAGCTGTATTTTCACTTATAATGGTAGAATATTTATGACGGAAAATGAAGAGGTATCGTTTAATTGATTCGTTGAATTGGTAAATTTCGATTGTAATAAGGTATGAATATTCAAGTATTCACTTCTACAAGAATTATATAGAATATAAATGATCACTATTTTGGCTCTTTGGCCATTCTTAGAACAAAAATTGGAGATGAAATAGATATCAACTACAGCAGGGATGTGCGAACAACGGACCTGCGTGAGAAATTATCTACCCCGCTTAAACTTTTAGAAATGATTGTTTTTATTTAAAGCCTTAATTATTCAATCTATGTGACCCACTTGCGAAAAAGGTTCGCCATCCCTGAACTACATCATACTGTAATAATTTTACCCTTCTGATTTTTTTTATCGCCAATTTCTAAATGTGTTGGCCCACAAAGTGAGGAGCAAACATTCAAAAAGTGTTTTGTCACAAATTTTGAAAAATGGCGTTTTATATAAATTCTGATAGCCCATAATAAAACCTATGAATGGAAATCAAAATTAGTGTTCAAAAAGATTTTTTTTCATATTTAAATGAAATCATAAAGTTGACACATTCATACAAACCGTCACTTTTGCAACACTTAAATCATCATTTCCCAAGCTTTGTATTTGTGTGACAAAACACTTTTTGAATGTTTGCTCCTCAAGTAACATAATCCTTAGTGTGTGTGTAATCGAATCGAAAATATCAAAAACATGCAATTCTTAAAATATATTAAAAGGAACGGATAAAGACAGAGTAGTACTCCTTACGTGTTACGTTTTAGTATTTACGCGCAAGTTTACGTACCCCTGCTGCAAAATATAGCGGGACCATCAACTGCATGACGATAAATCGGTCTCAGATTTATTTATCTGTGTCGTGTTTAAAGAAGAAGGATACGCGGCTTGGATTTCAGGAGACATCCGCCTGACATATTCGCGTAGCCCTAATGAGCCCTAAAATGCATTTTCATCGCATATCTAGTTCAGGGGTCGCTCGTACTGGTTCCCGAGCTTTTCAATGCTTCTTAATTTCTCTTTTTATTAGTTTATATATCTTTTTTACTCTGCAAGACCGGAATGCGTTTAATATAATATATTTTAGATGAAATTATTTTCTAATTGTCATGGTGCCGTTTTCTGGCGGAATTTTGTCGACCAAATTTCAGTAAGCCTTTATCTTGGACCAGTTATATTTATATTATAATATAACATTGAATATGCTGTTTTAGTATTTTTATAAAACGTATCCACTGTGGAATGGCGATAGGGCGTAATGTAATTTTGCAGCTTTTTGAGAAGTCTGACGTGTAAATTTAAACCTTTTTATTTTTTAAAATATAAAAAATCGTGATTTTTATCAACCTAAAACATGATTTATAATTATTGTCATACATACATCATTGGGCTTGCGGTTTCTTATCCTAGTATATGTTAAGAACGCCTTCTTCTGTGGTACATATATTTTTTGTGTAAATTATATTTATTTTATTTCACGTTTGCTCTTGGTGATATATTTCATAAACATGTGGCTAACAATATTCTGCTGCCATTACTTTAAAAGACGATTAACGGTTAAATGAGATATTATCTATTTATAAATGGAAAATATTAGTGATATCCGTTATTTATTCACGGGAAAGTTACAGGAAAGTTAATATGCTAGCACGAGAAACTAAGTAATCTTTATTAATTCCTCGAGCTTATGTTAACTTAAAGGGAAAATATTTTCGCCACTGTTTCAGGAATATTAATCTGGTGTAATTAATAATTAAAACCGGGATTTAGTTATATACATAGATGGTTACTTTCACCCACACCCGATATCTTGCTGGAGACAGATTGCTAGTCATTTTTATAACAAAAATGAAATTATTCAAACACAAAGTTATCTTGTTTAGTTATAAATCACACGACAATCAGTGAACGATCATTCATCTGAAAATAATATTCAACGAGTTAATTTAAATTTCCCCTTCCCTGAAAAAAATAACTTAAAATTTTAACTAATTATAAAATTGAATCCTGAATCTGCAATTAGAGATATCTCTTCGTTTTTTTCAATCTGTAGAGTTACTGCTTACTTGCATATATTTATTGTACTATATCGTAAATAAAATATGTATTATTTCTATGGGTGCAGTTTTACTATGCCGAAATTCGTTAAATTGTATAAGGTAAATGTACCAATTTGCGTCAGTGCACCAATTACCGGCAGATTCGACAGAAATAGTCAAAAAACAAGCATGTGCTCAGTTTTTTTCAACTAGAAATTTCGGCAGTTTTAAGGTCTGTTAATTTTGTAAACAAAAAGTCTCCAAAGTATACTGGGTGTGTAGAAACACCAATACAAACGTTCAATCTTGTGTCAAGTGTTGATGGTTATATATAGTTCATAGTGAAAAAATTGTGCAGTTTGTTCCTTACAATTTCTTACATTTATTCTTAAGAGTTTCTATATTGTTTTTTGAAATTTTAGCAACAAGTAATGGTATTTTTTCTATTTTATGATGATTTTTCAACGTAAAAGAACACTAATATTATTAATTTAATCATTAGTTAACATAAAAATCAAATAAATAAAAATGCCGGTATTTAGAACGCCTAGTTTTTTGTAATGCCCCAAATTTTGGCATGGCTGGAAGCAACTGGAAATGGCCAGAAAAAAACGACATCATTTGGTAAGACCAAAAGGATATTTTGAAAATGATCCAGCCTCCTTCCCTTTTAAATAGTCTTTTTATACGATTTCGAAGTTATGCGGTTTTTTAGAAACGCATTTTTTTCACAATGTATAAAAATGTTAAATATTAAATCGCGAGCACGTATCGTTGTATTTTGGATAGAATAGAAAATGAATCATAAACACAACTGACATATGAAAAAAAAATACGATTTTGGACTGTTTAAGTCATGTTGCATCTGCCATCGCTGAATTAAGTCCACCTGTTACAGTCGATGAAAGCATTGAAACATCGGAGATATCAGCTGACAATGCGTGCACTGTATACTGACGCAATTACTTTGATTATATCCCATCTGTGGACAGATACTGATCGTCTTTGATGTCTTTAAAGGCAGATGTATGAATGACATATAAGAAAATTAGTCATATTCTGACGAGCTCAAGCTTGGAAGTCTTAAGTTCACTTAATTTTTAATATTTAAAGCAATCCAGTAGTTATATGACATTATCAATGTATTGTGTTAACTATTGGTAAAAGATTTAACGTTTTAACACGAGTGTGCAAACAACGCATATAAGTTAATTTGTTTGATGAGTCAGTTTCGCCAAGAGTATTACATATTATTTTAATGCTTATATAATATATTCTTAGCAATGTGGGCCGCGAGCCCATTGATGGTTTACGACCTCTTCTTTCTTTAGAAAGACCACCCACGCAAACAAAAAAACCTTTTTATTAAAACACGTGTTATACATTACCGAAATTGGTAGTCTCGTATTATATATTTTGGATGCACTGTCGGAATTATTCATTAACCTGACGATACAGTTATTGAAAAGCTGACTGTAATGATATTATAATTCAACCGTGGCAAGGCAAAAGGACGTAATCCACACCTAACAAATTTTACAGGAGATACAAAAAACGTTTCATAATTTTGGGTCTAAGTCAAATTAAAATATACACACCACCTTAAAGTGTACTGAGACTGCTAAATTGGTGTTTAATTTATTTAATAAATTATTTAAAAAAAACCCCCAGGTCGCAATTTTCACATGCCCTTCTTTTTGCAAACAAAAGCTAAATTTAGATACTAATTCGGCATTTGCAGTTTACACATCCTCTTGATAAAACGTGTATCAAGTTGTCAAATCCGCCACGCAGTATGTCAATGACATGAAATCGTCTGTAATTTTAATATAGCAACAAACTACGACTCAATTAAATGCGTACACTCTCACATAACTATCCACTTACCGAATCAAAATCTAAAGCTTAGATTCTAAACCATGCAGTAATTAATACAGAATATAATGTCATCAGCCGTAAAGTTATTTGTAGTTATATATCGTTTTGAATTTTTCGCAAGACAGGTAACCGCTCCATATATTACGTACCCTTAACACGGTAGGGTTATTGGCACCCGCTTCCACTAGCACTTTTGTGAGGAAAACTGGCAGGATTTAAAAAAAAAGGTGTAGCTAAATTAATTGTGTTTGGATTTGGTATCAGGTAACCCGTAATATCAATTGTTTATTGTTAATGGCCTTAAATGGCAACATTGTTTTTCGATACCGACGGATGAACTTGAGTTCATCCGTGCACTTGAATGCCTGAAGATGCCGAAAGGCGAAACCCGGGTCGTTAGTGACAAAATCTGTGAGAATGTACATAGTTAGAACGATTCAAATTAAATATTGAAATTCCAACAAGCACCTTCAGTCGAAATCTTAAAGTAATGAATTTAATTAGTGGGGATTTATTCTTGGGGCTTAACATCGTGAACAATAGTAGAAATTTCTAACAATAAATGAAACTCGCTCTAAAATAAATTACGAGTAATGTTACCCTATGCGGCTTGCGACGCGTATTTTTTAGGAATGAAGTTAACTGATTGATTCCGTTTATTGTTTTTTTTTCTGAAAATTTATCAGTTTTTACTTACATCATTCTACACAGTCTATAAAAACTTTTAATAATTTTACCGTATTGTTGAATAAGCGGCCAAAAAAACGTCGATTAATATTCAATCATTGTATTCGCACACATAATTATTATTTAATTCTGTAATTACTTGACGATTTAGATTTACGTGATCAATTTAACTGTGTAAACCGGAATAATATACGAAGAAAATTACTGTAAAAGGTTGTAAATAGTTTCGTGCTTCAATCTCAGTTGCAGTTAGTTGTATAATGAAGTTTTGTGATTGAAGTCCTTGTTAATTTTTCTGTTTGATGATCGAATAAGTTTGTATTTTACAATCGCCTTCAATTGCGACACCAAATTATTGTTAAAAATTCTTTTAAATGGTGTACAACATACGTACGAATATATGTTGACAGGTATAATAAACATATATTATTCATTCATTGATTTGGCATTTACTTGGTGGAACTCCATTATCAGAGGGTAAAAATATGAACGTATTTTAGTTCTACAGTTTTTAATATTTTTTATGCGTTGATAGCTATTTCGGCTTTCACCATCGTCAGAACTAGTTCTTAAATTATAAAAAACTGTAGAACTAAAATACTTTGATATTTTTACCCTCTGATATATATTATTCAATCGTTTTTGGGATGCTATTAGTGTGCGTAATTTGGTTGGTTTTTTTTGACCCCTTTACATATGATAATATATTTAAACGATGTTTTAAGCGGGAGCATCCGAGTTACTTTATTTGCTTTTTTTAATAGTTTAAACAGGTTTACATTAAGCTGAAATTTAATAGTTGCACTGGAGGGATACGCCCCTTCACTGATGTTTCTATCCGATGCGCTAGTGGATTTCAAAATGTCATCCGTTAAATAACTCGCGAATCAGCGAATCAAGCAAGTCATTTAAATAGTTTGTCTAACATTGAAGATTTTAAACCATCCAATTAGGTTTCAAGTGATTATAGTGAATTACCTAGGGCTGGGTAAATTTCGTATATTGTCAGGATATTTTAATTTATCAATTCAATGAAGATAGCCATTACGAAACTACAATTCTAGATAAACGTAAACATGTATTCATTTGAGTTTGTGACTAAACTAAACAAAAGCAATGGAATGTAACCATTTGAGTCTAAAACTCTAATGCAAATATCATATTTTATATGAGACATTTATTAAGAATAAGGACATTAGTTTATTCGTTTTTTTATATTAATAAAATATATTAGTCGAAGAAGGGTTTTGTAGACGAACAAATATTTGATTCGGTTTATTCTCTCGATTTCCCCGCTTGCACCAGAAGTAAACTCGAGGAAAACTTTTAATATTCCCCAAGGAAAATAGTTTTCTCTCAATAAGTTTAATCTTTCTAAATTCTCACGTGTTACAACTTACAACAGAGAGCAGAGCGATATCGTAAGGTTAATGATGATGATATTTTGAATATTATTGACACTAAATAACGCCCAAAAATACCCGCAGTGCCCCATAAACGTCACACTGTAATAATGACGTTTTTGTGCGATATTCATGAGATTTATTAAAGTGTAAAAAAACGCGAGAAGGTTTACGATTATTGGGCGAAGGTGATGCCTCATGGTTTGATGGCCGCTATAAAGTCTCTTTGTAGATGGAACCAAAATACGTGATTCACTTCGAATAAATTACTTAGTTATCCAGACAAGGGTATTTTTAAATTAAACAGATTTCCAAGATTCGGTTGCTATATTTGTTTATTTTTTTTCCAAAGTTATCTCGATTAAGTAAAAAAATAGTCATGTACTTTTCAATTGTTAGCTGAAATTATAATATTTCCATATATAACATTTATTTACAGACACCAATCATTTTATTCCACCAACCATTTTATTCATAGAGTGACTCATCGGCCGTGTACATATTATATAAGTATATTTTTTTACATGTTTATAATATACTTTTGACGGTAATAAGACTATATGTCTTATTTAAGATTTCGACTGAAGGTGCTTGGTGGAATTTCAATATTAAATTTGAATCGTTCAATCTATGTACATTCTATTAATAAAAACAATAATGCTTTGTACTTCATTCCACTTTATTTAATATGTCAGGACCGGTTTCGCTCATTGCGAGCATTGAGCATTCTTATCAGTTGACAATGCTCGCAATGAGCGAAACCGGTCCTGACATATTAAATAAAGTGGAATGAAGTACAAAGGATTATTGTTTTTATTAATATAATGCCTTTCCACCAAGTATTGACAGTGAACACCCTAAAAGTGATCTATGTACATTCTCACAGATTTTGTCACTAACCGTAGAGTAAGCCCAATAGTAACAAAAGAGTTATTAAATATATTAGATGTTTGCGTTGACCAGAATTATTTCCAATTTAACAATACAATTTATAAACAAACAGAAGGTCTTGCAATGGGAAACTGCCTATCACCGTTGTTAGCCGAGTTTTATATGAACTATTTAGAAGATAAAATTTTTAGAAACAAAACAGAAGCCAAACCTATAGTCTATTGGTTCCGATATGTATACGATATTCTTTGCCTGTTTAATGGAACAGATAGAAAAATAACTAACTTTCATAACTTTAACAACAAAAACCAATAGTAGTTGTAATAGTTTTCATTGCTAAGTGGTCTTCAACTTTTTATTTATAGTTTATTTTCCTTGTATTCTGCTTCAATTCTTTTGCTAGGTTGTAATACCAATTGTTTGTCATACCTTGTTTTATCACTTAACTTTTGTATAAATATCACTGTTTTATTGTTTTTCTTATCAGTTGACAAAGCTCATCATGAGCGAAACCGGTCCTGATCTAATAAATTTTATGTGGAAAAAGTACTAAAAATGTTTTATTATTTTTATTATAATGCTATTCCACCAAGTATTAACAGTGAACACCTTAAAAGTGAGTCGTATAATATAAAAAAAAACAGAACTTCCAAAAAGTCAGCTATAAGCTATAACTGAAGTTTGTTGTGAACGGTGTGTGAAAGGGCTGAACTTACACTGTGATATATTTTTTTTAAATGTCAAACATAGATTCTGATATTATTTAATTTTAATACAAAATCACAACTATTTCCGGGCTGTTCTTTAAATTGCATTGGTGATAGTTCTGCTTTTGATACTTTACGACTTATTTATCGTTTCTGACATATTATACTAATTCGAAACTGCATTGAAAAGGCTACGGCGAGCCACAGGATCGAAATGACTTTAAGGTTATTCAAATTTTCCAAAGAGCATTTTTTATAGCTATCTAACGTAAATATTTTCAACTATTTCATACATGCCATGCAATATTATAAATGTATTGAATCATTTTTAAAATATCTGATGTGTATGCATTGCATTCTAAAGTACAAACTCTTCAGCGTGTAATAGCTGTCTGAATTATTCATGTATCCTGGCAGAACTTTCGATGTGATTTTCTCATTTTTCCATCAGGTGCAACCAGACAATCGAAAACGAATCTCAAATGCTCATTCCAAATTCACGCAATGCATTAAAAATTACATGCAGTATGACATTAGTAGTATGATTCTCGTCTTATGTTATATATTTGTTCGTAAATATTTATAAAATACTCGTTGGTATTAGTTCCACTTTTATTTTAAATGATCAGAACCGGTTTCGCTCATCAAAACTCACAAAAAAAAAACAGTTTAAGTTAAAGTGGTGACTAACAATAATTTGGAATGCAATTATAATCTAAAAAATTCTTACAAAATAATTTATTATGTTACATTTATAAAATTAATGACTAAACGAAGATTAAATTACTTCCAGACAACGCAGGAAAGAATTAGAATTTTTCAAAGCCAACAGCCATGAGGATTTTGCAAAAGAATTTATCGACTCATATCAATTCTTACAGATACAGAAAAATAATATTAAAAAATACTAAACGTAAGTTAATATGTAACGAATAAAGTACAAAATAATTTTCTCATTCAATTGATTGGAATTAGGTAATAATTTATGTCTATTAATTTCATTGTTTGAGCGTTTTTTTTATGTAATTGTAGAATTTTAAAAATATATAATATACTTATACCGTAAATATTATCATCGGTGTATCATTTTCGGGTAAGCTTAAAATTGTACATTTCAACGCTGATAATCAGATCATAATATTATACATTATAGTAGCAGTACACCGCATGATATTTTTTTTTGTATTTTCGAAGTATTTAGGAAACGAAAATAGTTTAATTGCATGGAACGCGAATTACTCTCCGGTGACGCGGATAAAAAAAAGGCGAAGTGTCAAGAACAGGCGTGGGGAACCTGCGGCCTTTTGGATACTCTGGTGCGGCCTTCTGGTAAATTCTGTAATTCTGTAAATTTATGTTAATTCGTAAATTCCTGACATATTCTGACCGTTAAGTCCTTTAAATTTCCGGCCAAAGATTCCCTGTTTAATGTTTACTGCGGCCTTATGTCGAATCAGAAAAATGAATGCGGCCTTTAGATAATAAAAGGTTCCCCACCCCTGGTTAAGATAGTCATAAGTCTTATAAGATCTGCACGCTCTATATTATTTAATGCTCGGTTTTTGAAAAATATAAGATATCTTTCAAATATTATATATGTATTAAAACCACATCACCCAAAAATATGGTAGAGCAAATATTTTTATATTTAGTCGAAAAATATGTTTCTGTTCAAAACTCAATGCTAATCATAAACATTTTGTTTCTTTAAGCAAATTGCACCCGGGCTATCTTGAGCTGTTGTTTAAATGGTATGCAATGACAGATGATATCCTGTCGTATTACTCGTACACTGGGTAATGTTTCATTGCTCATTTTTTCATCGGGGTTACGCTACTTTCTTTGATGCAATGCTATATCTCAGGCGGCAAACTGTACTCGTTTTCCCACCCTAGAATCTTTCAGAAGCGCAGGTTAAAAGAACAAGTCGACGGAGTAGTAGAGTAGAAGGAAGACAAAAGGAAAAATGGCACCCGAAAAGTCGGAGCGCGCATATAAAGATGCAATCGCACTTGACGCTATCTCGTCGTCTGCATGCACCAGCTTGACTTGCCAACTTTTGGGACAGTTATACACAACTTAATACATATATTTTATATAATTACATTTTATTTTTCAACCATCTTGGAACGAGCCGTGTTTGCAAATAATACTCTCACATGTCATGAGACTTTTCTGTATCTGACAATATGCATTTTGTTGTGAATTCATAATACTAACTCGTTGTTAAGTTGCATTTCACTAATATTTTGCCTTCTTTATTCGTCTTCTTTCTGGTAAACCGAATTAAAATTTAAAACATCAACAATACACGGTTCTCGGGAATTACATATTTGCGAGTAAAGAAGTACCTCAATCATTTAATATAAATCTTTACATACAAAATAGGCTTAGATTCCAGGTGACTTATTTGATTTATATGTATTTTATCTTGAGGTCAGTGGCACGGTGTGTAATTTTGTGGGCTTGTGGGCTGAGCGATTAGAAAATTCGAAAGGACAATAAATTATACAGAAATTTCATTTCAAAAATGTCAAAATTTTACCCGCGTTCAATCAATAATTAATTATACTTGGTTCGACAACTTGAGCAGCCTGTGATTTTTCCATTTTCGAACCACTACAAGCTACCTTTCGCGTCGACAAAGAGATATATTGTGCATCCTGTAGGGGAGTATGTTTATCGGGCCATCGTCTTCAGATACGCTACCGACCCGATATCCAAGTGCCGCTCTCTAAGACAACACCATAATAATAAGAGAAGTAACAGTAGCCCGTTGGGTGGTCCTATACCGCGTCTCCATACGCACTATTTCAATATAGAGAATCGCGCCTTGCTGTTGTGGGACCTGGAAGCATACACAATTTCTTTGGTGAACTGAGAAGTAATCGTTGAATTAAAATGCCGTAAAAACTGGCACATTTGTGAAAATACAGGTGTTTTAGTATTTGTGACTAAGGTGTGTTACATTTTCAAGTATGTTATGTGAGACTGTGGGCTATATTGAAGCTTATAAACGGATTGTTATTAATTCTCATCATTGAATTTATTATCTTTTCACATAAATGTGGAATAGTCAACGGTTACCTGACTTGTTATTAAAGCATCTTGCAATGAGTTTCTTCGAAGCTTCAATCGTTTATTGATTATTTTTTTTATGCTATACATCATGTCTGCTTGAGGTGTCGATGTATCTACGAAATAAAAAACTACTTAATGGTATTGTTTTTGTCGTTTATTTCAAAATTTCGATTAATGATAATGCAACTTACATATAAGTGTTAAATAATAAACGAAACTTCATCACTCACTCATATTAAAAAATATCTGGCCATAAGATAACTTCCATGTACATACTTCATTACATTACCAAAAATGCTCTTTTTTCGTTAACATATAGGCTTGATGCCAAAATAGTTATCGGACCCTTGTAGAGCTTTCTTAAACGAAGTCTTAAATTATATGTATACCAAACACACCCCTCACTTACGGACCATTTTATAGTGATTACGAAAACGAATTTGGTTGATGTTAAATTATTATTTACGGTTTCTCAGAGGTTCAGAGATCAAACTGTAACACATATATTTATATAATTATCTAAAATTCCGCTATAAAGCATTTAATCGACCAATTTTGATATTTTGTCGCTTAATCGATTGATAGAATATTTAATTAACATCTTTTTTTTAGTAATAACTTCGTCGCTTCTCATAATTCGTAGTCACGCGCCGGCATCACCTACAAGACCGCCTATCTAGTGACTAGTGATGACTACTAATACTCCACGATTACTCCCTTTTCGACCGCCCCTCCTAACACTCCTTATCGCGTCTCGATCGTACTTGTGTACCTACCTCCTTCTTACTACATATTATCTTTTCTTCCATCCATTCGTTTGCGTTGTTTTCTCAGTATTGCACATCCATTATCCTCCGTAATTATTACATTTAGGCTGAATTGCTTTCTCGGGGTGTAGTATTATAGTATAGAGAGCTTAGTCGACGGATTTAGAATATTCTTTGCATAAACTAATCCATAATTTCCAACAATTTTCCGAAATTGATTTTGGACCGCATGTAGCCAATTATTATGACATTCTCGTAGTTTACTACAAATCATTATAATTTGTATTTTTTTTTGTAGTAATTTTGGTTACTTATTAATAGTCTTGATTTTATTGATAAGATTTTAATATGTTCAGTCATTTTTTTATGAAATAATTAAAAAATATATCTCAAACACACGTTTACGTAAACATGTATAATTTCCAAAAATATTGATTAAATTGTATGTAGATTGTATACCATAAGCATAGAAATCAATTTTACTTTAGAAAGGCAAAAGGACGTAGCTTACTGTTTTTTTGCTTGAGCTTTTACTCGATAATCACAATGTATCACAGATTATTACACGTTCTATCAAAATGGTGTAAACTTCAAATGCCAAATTAGTGTATACATTTAATTTTTATGTTACAAAAAGAAGGGCCTGTGAAAATTGTGACCAGGAAAAAAGACTTACAAAAAGGTTGTTCTTGAACAATTTATTAAATTAATATTTACTTGAAATCAATCAAACACCAGTTTCTTTTTACACAGAAAGGTTGTGTATATTTCATATTTACGTTTTCTCAAAGTCATTTGAAAGGGCTTTTGTGCCTCCTGTAAATTTTTTAATGTGGGTTACGTCCTTTTACCTTTCCAAAGTCGACAGGAAAACGTTGATTTCTCCCACTATTATTATTGTTAGACTACCCACTCTTAGTGTACATTGAAATTAGTAAGTTTTGCACTTTGCAAAATATGAAAGGGAGAGTAAATATTTTTATCATATCCTTTTTCATCTTGCCGTGTGCGATGTTTTCATCATCAATGCGACGAGGGGAGACTTTTTGCTACATACGACAAAGAATATAACAGGGAACGGGTTCGAGGGCCAGGCGTTTCAAACATACTCGAACGAGCCATCTACCGTCCACTGAAATTCATGTAAATTGCTATAATTTACGGAAAATCATTTAGTAACCAACAAAACAGTATTTTTAATTTTCGATGAATTTCATATAAATTCGCCTTACGCATCGAACCTATGCAAATTTTTCGAGAAATTTGGATTTTATAAAACTAATTAATATGTAGCACATACAAAAAATGTTGCAAAAAGAAATTCTATGTTTAATACACTTCGTTGTGTCTATCAAACAAAATGGGTATCGGCATAGACAATACAATTTAAAAGAATTCTATCAATAGATTCATATGTTAATTATTATATCATGTGAACCGTATTTTTTAAGCTAATACATATACATATCACTTTTAAGGTGTTCACTGTCAATACTTCGTGGAATGGCATTATAATAAAAATAATATTTATTATTTTTACATATACATATATCTGAGTGTGTATACATATTACATAGGATATAGAGAGCCAACCACACAATGAATGCAGAAAAATGTTTCTAAAGTATATGCATATATATGTACATAAGTGAGCAGCTACATCTCTGGTCTGCTTCTACAATAATGGTGAGATTTTGAAGGAAATATTATATATACCTTGTATCCGAGAAGCAGGGGCGTCGGATTAAGAGGGAAAGCGGGCGAAGGATATACGGGGAGGATGGGAAAAGGGGTTCCAATAAACGTCGCACACAAAAAAACCATCTTTTCCGTTTTGATCTATTTGCTTCGCGTATGCATGCCTCTTTACTTAAGCAGCCACCGCATATAAAAAAATGACAATTTATATTTTTTAAATCGATTCTGGAAATATATATGTTTTTTTTGCATCGATATAATTATCTTCATTCTTGACATATAAATCATTTTTTTAGATTGTTCTTATTGTTATTGCTATGATTAATATATTATCTGAATGTTAACTTGACCAAAAATATGGTTTTAGAAAACGCATGGTTTAAAGTAGTTTCGTTGTTAATCTTTTTTTTTTTTAAATAAAAAAGCTATTATTTCCTTAATGTAGCTTGTTTGTTTTAATAACCGTTCTATTTTTTCCTCCGGTAGAAATGAATTTATCGACATTATTTGCAATTCAACTCCCTGCAAAATGTAAATATTGCCTAGCATTCGAAGAAGTGAGCAAAATGACTTGCGGGCGGTCATATTCAGCCTTTCGCCGCCCCTTATCTAACAGTAGGTACGGCGTCAGATTCTGGGCATCCCTTTTTCCATTAGACACCTATGACATAGGTGTGAAATATTAACTATCTAACCAAACACAAGCAAATATGTGTATCACATAGTTCATTATATGTATTAGAATACCTGGTTCATTTATTAATACATATATAACATTACTGTGAAATATTTAAACTGGATCGCAAACAGCTTTTTGTCATGTTATTCATTCCATAGAACTTTAGCTTCCCTGTACATGTTCCTATGTAAATATATTCTAGTAAATATTCAAATTTAAATTATTTTTACTTATATAGTTATTCACTTTTAGGGTGTTCACTGTCAATACTTGGTGGAAAGGCATTATATTAATAAAAACAATAATCCTTTGTACTTCATTCCACTTTATTTAATATGTCAGGACCGGTTTCGCTCATTGCGAGCATTGTCAACTGATAAGAAATATAATTTAACAATGCTATTTATACAAAATTGAAAAGTTATACACAACAGTTGGCATTGAAAAGAAATTGCCAATTACATTAAGGTGATTTTAAAATAACACAAAATTAAAATGTTCAACACATCTAACATATAATTAAAAAATCATCCCAGATTCATAAATTCAGAATGCGATTGAAAGTAATTACAAACATAATTAAAATTTGGGAAAGTGATAAAATGCTACATTAATAAAGTGAATATGCTTAATGATAGTTTTATGTTTTCCCCGCTTCCAAGTAGTTGGTGTGTTCATTCATCACTTAAACAAAATCTTCCTGGCTGTCGATTTTGTTCGACTTTTTAATTATATGTTAGATGTGTTGAACATTTTAATTTTGTGTTATTTAGAATCACTTTAATGTAATTGGCAATTTCTTTTCAATGCCAACTGTTGTGTATAACTTTTCAATTTTGTATAAATAGCATTGTTAAATTATATTTCTTATCAGTTGACAATGCTCGCAATGAGCGAAACCGGTCCTGACATATTAAATAAAGTGGAATGAAGTACAAAGGATTATTGTTTTTATTAATATATAGTTATTGATTGAGATATAAATGTGGATGATATTGAAACCTAACTATAATGGCTTGTTTTCTTGTCATAGAATAAAAGTTACTCCCGCTGATTTTTTTCGTATTTTATACATTATACTCCCCCTACTTAGATCGCAAGTTGCATGATATCATATTTTCAATTTATTTTTGATATAATACATGCGTAATTATAATATTAAAATTATCGTTAAATATTTTCCTCACATTGTCTTTTGCGGTGTGCGTATTACCTACAATTATCGTAATTTTATATGTATATAATATTCACATTTGCATTTTTCATGTATATTAAAAGTATCAAATTTTAGGAATAAAATAAAATATTCCATTTTACGAAAATACCATCTCCGCAGATATGTGCCACGTGGTTAAGAAACCAATCTGAGGAAAATTAAATTCTCTTTTTATTCGCGTGGCGAGCTGCATTTTATATCGAAGTATTCCAAAACGCCTCCCTTATTTTGTTAAATATTGTCTTACTATTATTGGTTTTTGTTGTAATTGTTGGTTTTTACTTTGGTAATGATAATTCATACCTAATTGGTTTTTGTCATAATAGTTTCATTGCTAAGTGGTCTTCAACTTTTTATTTATAGTTTATTTTCCTTATATTTTACTTCAATTCTTTTGCTAGGTTGTAATACCAATTGTTTGTCATACCTTGTTTTTATCACTTAACTTTTGTTTAAATATCACTGTTTTATTGTTTTTATTATCAGTTGACAATGCTCATCATGAGCGAAACCGGTCCTGATCTAATAAATTTTATGTGGAAAAAGTACTAAAAATGTTTTATTATTTTTATTATAATGCCATTCCACCAAGTATTGACAGTGAACACCTTAAAAGTGAGAAATATATATTCAAAAAAAACGTTCAATCGGGATAATGTTTGTGAAGGGACCATAACATTTAGACGACAAATCGAAGAAATCGTATAATCGGGGAACGATTAATGCGGGATTATTTAATGTTGTTCTTATGGGTGTTTGGCCGGGACTATAACAGATGAACGATCCATGCGGGAAAACGAATTTGGCGAGTACGGTAGATCGGGGTTCCACTGTATTAAGGAAGAGTCGACGTTTTGTTTAGTTGGTAGATTAGACGGCATTCTTTATTTCAATATGCATATTTATTATTTCATTTGAGGACTTCAAAAATCTACGCTTTTGGCATTTATTTATGACTTCGCGTACAAGTCGACCAGCCAGCTTTCATTTTGAATATTTTTAAGTGGCATGTAACAACCAACGGTGACGCCATGTTGTCGAATGGACATCGGAAGCTGACATTTAACCGGAAGCGCACGATTCGGCAGTAACATAGCTTGCAGAATGACCTGTTATTTCCAGGGAATATTGAATTTCATTTTTCGTAAATGCTTCATAATTAAATAGAATATTGATATCAATTGATTTTAGGTCATATTTAGTTTTTTTCATACACATTTCAGACACTTTTTTGTATGGTAATGTCAACATGTTGATATTAATTACGCGATGAATAAAAATAACTTGCACGAAATTGATTCATATTCATTTAATTGAAGATTTCGACTGAAGGTGCTTGATGCAATTTCGATATTAAATTTGAATCGTTTAAATTATGTAAATACATACAAGTTTTGTCACTAACGACCCGGGTTTCGCCTTTCGGGTTGTTAGTGACAAAACTTAAATTGGTCTCGATAATAATTTGTTACACCTGCTTGTGTTATGTTTGTGTACTTTTCAAATAAAAGTCACATATTTCCTTATTGGTGTTTTTCATATACATGGCATGCGAATTATGACAAATGTTGAAGTCATGATTTTATTTCACTGCGAAGATAATTGACAATGTGTTCACGGAATTGATACTATTATGATATAGGACAAAACCAATGTGTCATTTAAATACACAGCTGAACCCAACACTTTTGGTTTGTAGTGTGTACTCAATTATACAAGCTATTTGTCATTTAAATTTATAAACGTCGTCAATTTTTCTTAGAAGCATTCGCTTTAATTTTTTTTCCAGTCGCTTCGCCGCAAGGACGAAATAATTATGTATAATCCGGCTCTAAAAAGCACATCTACAAAAGTCCTCGGCTAATTTTCATGTCACTGCTTTTGTAATACTGAAAAACAAATATAATTCTGTTGAAATGTTGTTTATTATAGTAGCAAGGTTCATATAAATAAAATACGCAAATTTTTTAATTTAATTTTGTGCCGGCGACTTCATGCCTAGTAACTATGAACACCTTGCTTGTGGGAGTTCAATTTGTTACACATAAACAGCTCGAACTTACAACTAGGGCCGTGAATTCAGAGTCGTTTTTTTACCCGACTTCACAGCCCTGCTTTCAACACAAATACGCTTAATTTTTGACTGACCTGATTCTATAAATTAAAAGATGGTTTGCGATACTGGTATTTCCGGAAATGGTTACCAAATGCTGCATACCACTTATTAATCCGACTTATTTTCTAATGAATAATCTATTAGGCCTGTATCAAAGATTTTTGATTGTATAATACATGCCATTTGCCACGCCGTATATAAGTATAAACATTTGTACGAAAATTCCCGTAAATAATTCGATATTCGACTGTTTCGCAATAATAGCGTGTAATATTTATAGGCTTTTTCGATATGGCAGATTGTTCGCTTATTCACCTCATTGTCAGTTCCTCTTTGTTTGAACGTGTTCACAAAAGCAACCGACAATATCTGTTTAGACAGGCTGTCAAAGTAACAAAGCGATTTTTGTCATAGGATAGTAGCCGTTTTCTAATGAGTGTATCCACTACCTGTTCATTAAGCAGAAAAAGTTTGCGAATACAATGGCAGACTGACGTAAATGTTTGCTTATCATGTCTCGCTACAAATTCAGTTTCGTCACACAGTGGATCAATGATAAGCGCAGGGTATTTTATCTCTGTTAAAAAGCGTAGGGAAGGCCTACATCCTGCAATTATTTTACGACACTAAGATGGCTATTTCGTGTCAAAACCTATACACAATGAAGTCTCACATACTGTTTTTTTCTGCGCAGATCCATTAAAATTTCCTTTTCATTTGGCAACAGTTATATATAGATGTTTTTTCTGGTATTAAGTTTTTTTTTAGAATTTCCTCGGGCTATATTCAATGAATTATGTTTTTATTGTATGACTTAAACAATAGCAGTAGTTTTTCTTTATATCGTTCTAATTAATAAAATATATGTTGGCGGTACATATTTTGTGTTTATTTCTTCATAACAATTTGAAGACAATAATTTTATATTACTTCCACACTTTTAATGTTTTCATGGTCCACAAGATCATGATCGGTTTCACTCACCGGGACATTTTCAACTAGTGAAAAAATCAACCCAAAAAGGGTTTTTTCCTATTGTGTGTGACTAATGACAAATTAAATATTGGTTCAAAAGATAATCATACCAATTATGACAATTAAGAAAAACTGAAATAGACCTTTCGTCAGTGACATCTTTTATTATATCTAGGAACACATATTTCGATGTAGAAAAGAATAGTAATAATAAATTCAAACAGTCAGTTATTATCGTTCAAACTATGTACATTCTCACAAATTTTGTCATTAACGACCCGGGTTTCGCCTTTCGGCATCTTCAGGCATTCAAGTGCACGGATGAACTTGAACTGACGCTTAGTAAATGAAAGTTTCGTGTTTATATAAGATATAAATGCATCACTGAGTCCAAAGCCACTGCTGGCAAAAAGGATAAGCCCATGGGAATGCCAACAGATTTGACTAGTGAGCAGTTTCAAGAATTATATAATTTGTTTGTCGGCAAAGGTTTTATGATTATATGATTTTATGGTTATATAGGGTATAGAAGAGGAGATGTGGGAAAATTTGATATTTCGTTTAAAATCGGAAGATTTTGCAGCTGTGCTTTGTTGATTTCTAACATTTCTTGGAAAAAGAGCTTATGACTGTCCGTATTTGGGTGTAACATTTTTATCCCTTGTTCCTGATTGAACACGTGTCCTTCCGATATTAAGTGATTAGCAAAAGTAGACGTGTCTTTTTTCAATCTAAAGGCTGCCATATGTTCTAAAACCCGGATGTTCAGTGTTCTTTCTGTTTTGCCGATATAAAACTTTGTACAACAAGAGCATTGCAATCTATAAATCCCGGATTTATTTAAGTAATGTATTTTATCTTTATTATTAACTAATAATTTGCCTAAAGAGTTTTTACAGTAAAAAGCAGGTCTTACACTATCAGCTAGCTGTTTTTTTAATTTTAAGACTTGTATTTCCTAAAAAAATGATTCTACGCCAATACCTAGTATGATCTATGTCCTTTGACACTATACCTTTAAATAACATTTTTTCTGCAAGTTTAGTTTGTTTTTTTGATAAAAGATTGTCTATAAGAGACATATCGTATCCATTGTTTATGGCGATTTGTTTGATGATTTTCAATTCGATATTAAAGTTTATTTCGTTTAAAGGAACACTCACAAGTCTATGTATTTCTGAATGAAAAGCGGCTAGTTTATAAGAAAATGGGTGCATTGAATTTTTATGGATTAGTGTCAGAGAAGGTTGGCTTCCGAAATATTTTAAACTCGTGAGAATGATTTTCAATGTTAATATTTAAGTCAAGAAAGTTAATATTTTTGCCTCCGAATTCTAGAGTGAATTTTATATTTTTATCTAATGAATTTATAAAGTTATGAAAGTTAGTTATTTGTCTATCTGTTCCATTAAACAGGCAAAGAATATCGTCTACATATCGGAACCAATAGACTATAGGTTTGGCTTCTGTTTTGTTTCTAAAAATTGTATCTTCTAAATAGTTCATATAAAACTCAGCTAACAACGGTGATAGGCAGTTTCCCATTGCAAGGCCTTCTGTTTGTTTATAAATTGTATTGTTAGGATACGATATGTCTCTTATAGACAATCTTTTATCAAAAAAACAAACTAAACTTGCAGAAAAAATGTTATTTAAAGGTATCGTATCCTAACAATACAATTTATAAACAAACAGAAGGCCTTGCAATGGGAAACTGCCTATCACCGTTGTTAGCTGAGTTTTATATGAACTATTTAGAAGATACAATTTTTAGAAACAAAACAGAAGCCAAACCTATAGTCTATTGGTTCCGATATGTAGACGATATTATTTGCCTGTTTAATGGAACAGATAGACAAATAACTAACTTTCATAACTTTATAAATTCATTAGATAAAAATATAAAATTCACTCTAGAATTCGGAGGCAAAAATATTAACTTTCTTGACTTAAATATTAACATTGAAAATCATTCTCACGAGTTTAAAATATTTCGGAAGCCAACCTTCTCTGACACTGTAATCCATAAAAATTCAATGCACCCATTTTCTTATAAACTAGCCGCTTTTCATTCAGAAATACATAGACTTGTGAGTGTTCCTTTAAACGAAATAAACTTTAATATCGAATTGAAAATCATCAAACAAATCGCCATAAACAATGGATACGATATGTCTCTTATAGACAATCTTTTATCAAAAAAACAAACTAAACTTGCAGAAAAAATGTTATTTAAAGGTATAGTGTCAAAGGACATAGATCATACTAGGTATTGGCGTAGAATCATTTTTTTAGGAAATACAAGTCTTAAAATTAAAAAAACAGCTAGCTGATAGTGTAAGACCTGCTTTTTACTGTAAAAACTCTTTAGGCAAATTATTAGTTAATAATAAAGATAAAATACATTACTTAAATAAATCCGGGATTTATAGATTGCAATGCTCTTGTTGTACAAAGTTTTATATCGGCAAAACAGAAAGAACACTGAACATCCGGGTTTTAGAACATATGGCAGCCTTTAGATTGAAAAAAGACACGTCTACTTTTGCTAATCACTTAATATCGGAAGGACACGTGTTCAATCAGGAACAAGGGATAAAAATGTTACACCCAAATACGGACAGTCATAAGCTCTTTTTCCAAGAAATGTTAGAAATCAACAAAGCACAGCTGCAAAATCTTCCGATTTTAAACGAAATATCAAATTTTCCCACATCTCCTCTTCTATACCCTATATAACCATAAAATCATATAATCATAAAACCTTTGCCGACAAACAAATTATATAATTCTTGAAACTGCTCACTAGTCAAATCTGTTGGCATTCCCATGGGCTTATCCTTTTTGCCAGCAGTGGCTTTGGACTCGGTGATGCATTTATATCTTATATAAACACGAAACTTTCATTTACTAAGCGTCAGTTCAAGTTCATCCGTGCACTTGAATGCCTGAAGATGCCGAAAGGCGAAACCCGGGTCGTTAATGACAAAATTTGTGAGAATGTACATAGTTTGAACGATTCAAATTTAATATTGAAATTCCACCAAGCACCTTCAGTCGAAATCTTAAATTAGTCAGTTATTAATCAAAAACACTAGGCTTATGTGTTCGGGTTTTTAAAAAATGTTTGTATTCATTCAATATGCGAATATTATCATGTTTTTTTAAGTCGACGTGCTCACAATTTAAATCGACAGCTTCCCCTTTGCTTGTTCCATCAATTTGTCACTTTTACTTAAAATTAAAACCCACAAAATGCTCATTTTTTTATGTATAGCCACTTCACTGTCGCCGTCTTACCATAAGCGCAAAATCAAAATATAGCATCTCGTCGAAGCCACCCTAATAGCGTAAACTGTATGGAAATCGATTCAATGTTCCCACACTCCATCCTCGGGATTCGTTTCTGGCTAGATAGGGAGCAGCAAAGGGGCAGAAGGAAAAAATGTGCCCCCTTCCCTCCCACCTCTTTCATATAATCGTCGGCGGGATTCATTCGAGATGGCAGCAATAAATATTCCAATAGGTGGACCCACTGCTTCTCAAATGGCGATTCTTTTGCATTGGTTATTGCATGATAAATAATGTCGAGATCAGATTGCAATCAAAATATATCGTGTACTCATGGTATAACCAAAAAAAATCAACGAATTTCAAAAAAATACTTTATGTCATACTATACTATACAAAGACATTAGCGATGCATTTTCGACTTTCATACGCTCTCAGAAATAAATGTGGGCATCTGAAAGGTTCAGTTGTTTAGCAAATGTGATAGTAAGATCAGTTTCAGAACAGATAATTGTACAAATGTAAGACTCGTGAATCACCTACATACTTAATATAAAATAACTTAGATTATTCCACGTATTGTGTTACAAACGGTGACACGTGTTTCGCCTCTTTCAGAGGCATCCTCAGACAGACTACTTTCACAAATGCTTGCTTAAGTACGAATTCGCATCCAACCCCGGACCCTTTTTGTGATCCCGGGATTGATCATTCACCATATATGCTACAATTGCTTGATAATATTGCCGAAAAATGTGGGTAATTATGAGATTCCAGAATTTTAGTCAACTCGAAGTGACGAATTGACAGATTCCACAACTATTCGGAAGTTGGAGACCTTTTTTTAGCTCCATCCTTTGAAAAGTTACGCCTGGTAGCTTTTTTTTTTACATATAAGGATTTTTACGTGTTAAAATGAATCCCGGGATTAAGGTATGAAACATTGGTCAATATCCCGGGATTGGAGGCTCTAATACTTACAACCGACTATGTTAATGTATTTATTTAACTCGATTATATTAATTATAGCTGGCAAGCTAGTGTGACTACGCCTGACGGTTTTGTCCAGAAGTAAACTTGAAAAAAGTGGATTACCGAAAGATTATGTTTTTATTATATTACTAAACCCAATGTCACGTCGGCTTTATTGGGTTAGTCGTTTGACAATCTTCGGCCGGAGGTTAAAGAATATAGTACCCTCGATATCCGTGCGGCCAGTCTAAGTGAAAACGGTGAATACTTCATATATATCATACTTGCCTCGATCTACCCCAGCTTAGGCCGGGATAAATTTCTTTTTATAAACATTATTTTACTTCGGTTGCTGTTTTTGAGAGGACTATTTTTTTTATCTGCGTATTAAAAAACGGTAACAATTTACGAAGTTTATCACTTGCAAGTCATGTATTTCGAGAATTCAAGGAAATATTTTTTCTACTTCTCTAACTTGTATTGTAAGAGTTTTTGGCATCGTACATAACATCTCTATGCACTGGTACACTTTTGGAAAATGTTCTTGCCATTCGATTGAACACACCTAAACCTGGAAGTTAATACGTTTATGGTGCACTCTATATTAACAGATTAACGACCGTGGACGCGTATTTGAGTCTTGGAAAAACAAAGGTTGCTGGCCGGCGGACACATATTTGCGTATAGGTGAAGTATCTGGATGCTAAGAAAATTAAATTTTGTAAAGATATCTCAATTTGCTTACAAATTACAGTGAATTTAGTAAAATTATAATTTTTGCGAATTTATTGCAAAATTTTATTTCGCCAGGTGAAATTTTATAAAAAAACGTGCGGTCGGCATTTACTGCCAAATTAATGTGCTATTTTTCAACATTCCAAAGACCTTATCAATATAAAAATATCGACACCATGGTAACCTTGTCTTATCTTTTTTTTACACGATAAAGCAAGGTGCATTTGCAAGTGTGTAGTGTTTTCAATATTGATCCTGCGCAATGCCTACATATTTAACAGTTATAATACATTGATTCTTCATTTCTAGTTTCGAGAGAAGTTATGTAGATCACTTTATTCTGTTAATTCTTGGTGGAAAAGCATTATATTAGAAATAATAAAATGCATTTTTTATACTACTTCCACATATTATTTTATATTGATCGGAACCAGTTTCGCTTATGACGAGCATATATATCGACTGTGGAAAGGAAAAAGGACGTAACCCTCAATTACCAAATACTCAATAACCAAAACAGCTTTTTTCGATAATCACAATGTATACAACTTGACACACATTCTATCAAAAGGATGGAAGTTGAAAATGCTGAATAAGTATCTAAATTTAGCTTTTAAGTTTGAAAAAGATGACATTGTAAAAAATTAAAACCCAGAAAAAACACTGAAATAAAGGTTTTTCCGAGACAAATTATTTAATTAATATTAGGTTATGTCACTTAAACACCAGTTTAGAAGTATCCGTGCACTTCAAGGTTGTGTATAATTCATAATTTGCATATGTCACAAAATCATCAAAACACGTTTATAGCACCTCCTGTAAAATTTGATATTGCGTCCTTTTTCCTTTCCACAGTCGATATTATCGTAATAAAAACACAATATTCCTTTGTTCTTCATCAATTGATGACAGTTGATCAAACAGAGATAATTATATAAAACTGAACACGAATGAAAAGATATCAAAAATATCATAAGAATTTGCAGATATTCAAACAATTTATTAACAAATGAATTTAGAGCGTCTATTTTTTAATTTTCAATTTTAAGTTTCATTTACCAGTTTGAGATAATTCGGTTATCAAAATCAAATAGCATTGAAAATATATTTATTTTTAAACATTAAACATGTGGACACTTTTGTCTCGCTAGGATATTTTTTCTTTGAACAGTCATTTTAAAATAGGTTTCTTAATTATATAAAATTAAATTATATCGTCACCTCTTTGAAGAGCATCCTCAGACCATCGCAAGGTTTACTTGTTCAGTTGAATTAGTTCAGCTAATGAAAGTAGTTAGTTTATAATTTATACTATCAAAGTTTGTATCTTACCCCCTCCCTGCGCCCAGTAGAAAGAGATAAACTCACAATTTCACTTTGTAATTAATAACTCAGGAATAAGAATCGATTATTAGTTTATTCGCTATCTTTACGATGGTCTGAAAGTGAATTACGCGTCCCAGCTTGTAACACAGGTATAGTAACAAAATTAATTTGATATCGAAAATAAACTGTCACAAAGTTAATGCCGATCTATCGAAGATTTTTTATTTACTAATTTACAGTATGTATTCAACAGTGAGTTATTTATTTTACGACCACTAATATTAATCAAGAAATATTCTAGGATTTCGTTTTGTTTTCTAATTTGACAGACGAATAACTATCTTTATAGAAAACTTTGCGTACACGTCAGCTCCTTCACTTTTCAATGATTTTGAGTACTGAAGACTCGTCTTTTGATATCAATGTATATACCTTATCAATTTATATGTATATACATATTGTGTATTTAAAATTAAATCGTGTCTGCATTTTTTTTGAATAGTTTTAGAATAATTGTGAATATTAACTTTTATGATTTAAAAAATCTTCCCGTTTTCAAAAATGAAAAAGCCCGTCCCACTAGCACTGATTTCGTAAATTCTGTTATATGCTCATTAGACGAAAGTGTTCCCGGGGTGTAGACCGACCGGCGCCACTCGCTAAGTGGATTGTCAAATCGCAAACGCGCATATACATGCATACCTGTGCCGGCCGTATAATATTTCACAGTATACAACAAATAAAAATTTATCATGTAGGAAATTTAGTAGTCGTGCATTAATCGTGCGGATATATCGTCGCAGTGGTTTTAGTCAGTGCATCCGTTAAGCGCGCTCCGGTACCATTTGACATATCGTTCCAACTTTGCCAATATAATGATGTCACATTTGATAAAGCTATCGAACTTTTTCAAACGGCATCCGCGATACTATCCATAACTAGAAGGATAAAAGGATAACAATACAACTTTTTCTTAAAACATATTTATTTGAAAAATATATGTGATTAGTGTTCCTTCCTCTATGTTTTTATTTTATCTATTCGTAATTTTTAATTAGCTTCGTTGGAAGAGCGTGCAAAAATTAGTTTATTGTGTTAAAAAGTTATCACTTCGGCTCAACAAATCTGTGTAAACTGTGAATAATCGAATTTGCTGAATGCTAATTTGGTTATCGAGTGATTTATATCTCTCACTGCAACAGTTAGTTAACATGCACTACTGTGAATTGGTGAATCATACAAGGACTGTGAAAGTTTTTTTCATTACAACTGAAATCTTACAGCTATCAAATCAAAGGTATTTTTTTTACAAAATCTGTTTAAGATTTTATACAGACTACAAACATATTGTTTTTAAATAGAAGATTTAATGATTTAGGTATTTAGCAGTTTTTTTAAAAATCCATGTCCACTCCCAAAATAGAGCATCTAGCCTCATAGTGGAAGTATATCATCATAAGTTTTATATGAGAAATGATTGTTACCCAGTTGCTCAATCTCTCTTTTTTCGAAGAGAGAAGGGATATAAATGATATGGTTAGAAAAGGGCTAGCAGTTAGCTAATCGTTTTTACAACGCCCTGTTATTTTAGGATTGGAAAGGTGGGAAGGAAGTTTTAGACATTACGAACATACATAATAAAAATCGATTAAAAAATCATACTTGGGATTCAAACCCGTGAGGCCCCCAGGGAAGACAACGACGTTGATCACTAAACTGCGGACCCGACAGTAGTATATTCATATATATATATATAAGTATATTCATATATATATATATATATTTAATTTAAATTTTGTATTTTTTTTAAATGTGTAATATGTATATGAAATTTGAACCCGGGTCGTTAGTGACAAAATCTGTGTGAATGTACATAATTTGAACGATTCAAGTTTAATATTGAAATTCCACAAACCACCTTCAGTCGAAATATTAAATGTATAATATGAAATTTTTTATTTTCCCATTTCAATGCCACTCTATAAATAAAACTTTTTGAATATCATATTTGACGTCACAATAAATGGTTGGATTTCCTGAAATCTTTCATCTTTAATTTCCGTTCAGTGATTATGGATTGCTGAAGATTTAAAGATTTATATTTTACATAAACTTGTATTTTTTCAATTTGTTTTGAATAGTATCACATTAACTGGCCTCTTATAATTTTGAATGTATGTATGTATACACTTACTCTAAATCTTTCAAAACATTTTGTATTATTATACGTCCAGTTTTTTTTCGTGAGCTTCAATTTTAATAAAGCCATCATGACTTGAAAGTATTGTGCAGTAATTACTTACTATAAAATTGAATTTTATAAATTTTCCACTCTACTTGTTGTATCAGAAATTGTTTTTCGTGTTACGAAGCATCACCAGGCAGAACATCGTAAGGTTTGCGAATAAACTAAAAATTGATTATACTTTATTCTTAAATTATAAATTACTAAACGTCAAAGATTTTTCCATTTCTTCTAGACGCAGGGAGGGGGGTAAAATACAGACACTAAGAGTACTAATTGCAAATTTATTGTATAAAATTATATGTATTAGGTTTGGTAAATCCCCAATGGAAATATGTTTAACAATGGTGTCTTATTGAAAATTGTATTTACTAATGCTTCCTTTATCAATCAACGCTTGTATCTCTTATTCATACGTCCAGTAGAAAATGGAAAAAAAAACCGACTTGTATTTTGTAATTTACAACTTAAGAACAAAAATAAATATTTATTTTATTCGCAAACCTTGCAAAGTTCTGTCTGGTGATACTTTCAAATAAGCGAAACTCGTGTAACTATTTTTATTATATCAAAGCGGCCAACTAGAAAATTCATAACATATAACAAAGGTGGCCATAGACTTCGTACAAATGGTTATTTCGTGCTTTTTTTTTTAATTGAATTTTCGTCGATAATGTGATAGAACACAAGACGAAATTCAGACAAGTAAGGGCTGTTGACAAATTCAATATTGATAATTTAGAAATATGAATTTGTATTTTACATTACTCTGCTTTCGTACATTGAACAATCTTGTATATTTGTAGAATCCGATCACTGGACGAAAGTCAGGGTCCGCCTATAATTCCTAGTTTGGCATTTTCCTACTTTGGTTTTTCGGTGGAACGAAAGCTTTGTTTGTATCATTATTTGTCTTTTCTGTTGTACTACGAATTTCGTAATTGTTTTTTCAACAAGTCTCCAATATTGTTTTCTTATGTGTGTATTGATTGCCTAACGATTTATGAGACTTTGTATTTGATTATCATGTTTCGCTATGTTGTGCGTGACTATATACTCGTTTATTTCAGTACTCTTCTTTTGCCATAATTTATTGGTAATTCATGAAATGCCTTATTTAACAGTCATCATACCGACCAATGAGCACAGTTATATCGAGGTGTTGGTAGAAATTATTAACAAAATAATCTTCAAGACTAATCACGTCGAATGAAGTTATTATTTCTAATTAGAACTTATTCATTCATTTTTTTTGTCACATCATATTATATAGTTTTGTATTTCTGGCAAAATTAATTTTGTCATAAATCTCGCGATATTTTCGAAAGTCTATTTATATTGAAAAAAAAATATATTCATTTGTTCTACTTCCACTTTCATTCAAAAAGATCAGGACCGGTTTCGCTCACAACAAACATTATCAACGGATTTGTATTTTTTTTATTAACACTCAAGCAACCGGCAGTTTTGCGACAAAGTTACGCTTAAACCCGCACATTTCGCACATGCAGACGGATTCGCGCTTTTTTTCTTTAAAAAATCATATCTTTTTATTTAATCGACACATTTCTTTAAAACAAAAAGGACTCGGAAGCAAAGAGCGTACCTATGAAAATAAACAATGAATTGTCTTGTGAACGAGTATGTGACGCGATAAAAATGCATAATTTCACTGATGTTGACATCATTGAAAAGAACCGAAAATAATAAAAATTTGACACGCGTAATTAAAGTAAATGCCCATAAACATGTGAAGCAATAAATTATGACTCTTAATTGTTTGATTTTTACGGCATCCAGAAAATCTCAAACTGTGTAATATTTGTTTGCGTTGACGTATTATATGTACTTTTTTTTGTTATTTCAAAAGTCATTTTCACCCATAAATAATAAGATAAATCGACACAAAAAAAATACACATACGCAGCAAACCCTCTTGAGTTGCATAAACAAACAAAAACCCGAAATAAATTAGTTTTGCTATAACGGATACCGATTACACGCCCACGTGTGTAAACCCGCGCTAGCGCGGGGCCGGGGTTTAACGGATAACAACCATTTCCGCGTTAGTGCGGGGCCGGGGTCTTTAGTGTTAATATGTTGACTTTCCACCAAGTATTGACAGTTTTATTGAAATTTAATTATATTCGAGCGCTTAGGATGTATCTTCAACGAGTTAATATGTTTTTGAACATTTTGTCATGTAAATATTATATAAATAATAAAAACAGGAATGGATACAATGTTGCCGTTTTAGTTTTTCGCTGTGAATTTTTGTTTAAATGATTATTAACATGAATTCTCCAGACTTTGTCTTGAATAGCGTCTCTTTTTATTATTAGTGCACTTGCGATGGCTAAGTAGCTCGGCTGGTTGTTCTTACGTTAGCGCTTTCTGAAAATAGTTGGTGAAGCACGATCCGCTGGAAGTGGCAAGGTAAGAGAGTTTGCCCTCCTGTATTATAACGTGCCAGCGGTGGCGGTGTAATGGATATTGCTAATTCATCTCAGCGTTCATTGTCTGGGGTCCCACTGTTTTGAGGGGCGGTGTACTGCGACACCCTCTACCCTATCACAGGTTTACATAAAAAGTCTCGTTGAGCTCCTGATTCATTTTTATTAATTAGACTTTCATTATTTCATTTCAGTTTTTACATAATGGATGACCCCACGCTATTATATCACTCCTATATACACAGTCGTGTGATACCGTGCACTCCCGCTTAATTTGATTTTTTCATCACTTCAGCTGCACTGCTGATTTTTAAGCCCGCTCCATGGTAGACATGGCTCTTGTAGGTTTAGAGTCTTTGTTTTTAGAACGTAGGTATATAAATCGTTATTTATCACATATTTTCAATCTACGTAGTTTACGTCTGTTGTACATTTAAGAGTGCATTATTTTTGGTAAAGCAATATTAAAATTACTGATATTTTCTCCCACTGTGTTTTTTTTATATACTTACATATTGATACCGTTTTATTTACAATCCATGTTAAATCGTCGATTTTTGCAATGTCGTATATTAAAAACATTTCTTTTATTGTGTGAATTTCGCTGTATATGCTTAACCCCCGCCTAAGTTCAGCCCGCTCACGACCCTACCACCCCCATTCGTGCAGCGGTTTTGATTCATAACGCCGCATCTCCTCTGTTGTTCTGTTGTGGCTTTTGTTGTCATCACTCTCTGTCTCTGATATTTACGATTCGAGCTGATGTCTCTTTGTACTGAGAGAAATTATCTTTGCGTGGATGTGTTTTAGAGACACTTCGAATGTCTTCCCTCGGTTCTCTATTATTTTGCTTACAATTCTGCCGTTGCCTTCGTTTTAAAGGTTATTTAACATTACGCAGCCTGTTATGAAGGCTATATTTGTGTATAATATAATAAGTATAGATTCACGGTCGCTTAACAGCTTAATGACCGCACGTTTTTTTAAAAACAAATCACCTGGCGAAATAAAATTTTGTAATTTTACTAAATTCACTAATTTGTTAACAAATTGAGATATCTTAACAAAATTTAATTTTCTTAGCTTCCAGATACTTCGCCTATACGCATATATGAGTCCGCCGGGCAACAACCTTTGTTTTTCAAACACTCAAATACTCGTCCGCGGTCGTTAATCTGTTTTAATATTATTTAGGTTACCGTTATGTGGAATGTCATTTTCATAGGCAATGAAATGTTTTTTTTTTTTTTTTTTGCCTATCGATTTAATATAGCCCATATCAAAGACGTAGAGTGGAACTTGCTGCCTTACAAGTGCAGTTTATAACTTAATCTATATTAAAAAATTTGTATTTTCATTAATTTTGAAAGGTCATGTAACTTTTAAATTTTATTTAATTGAAGTTTCTTGAATGCGGTCTTATTTGATCAAACATAAATAACATCTAAATATTTGCCCACCGAAGTAAGGTGAGGCATTATGGTGGTTAATTGTCTTTTTTAGATGCAACGATTTTCATTTTCCATCACCTTATTCATACCTTCAGTTTCTGTCTGAAAACATTGGATGAACGATAAGTTCCAAGTCGAAATTATCGTTGACATATTTCATTTTTACGTATCGTCGTAGTGAAAAAAATAATTCGTGCAAGACAGATGCGGCTAACGCGATATTGCAGGCTGAACGACCTGTGTTTCCCTCATTGCACACATTAATGATTTATTTGTGTAAATGTGTTTTTGAGTAACGACTTATCTGACATTTATTTTTTGTTTCAGGTGAGGAATCCCTTTTATTTTCACGACATGGAACGAAATCAAGGTTTGAATCGAATCTATTAAATCTTAAAGTCATAACAATGATAACAACTAAACTACAGAAATTTTATTTCAAGAAAGAATTAATTTTTGTATAAATAGCACTGTTTAATTATATTTCATATCTGTTGACAATGCTCGCAATGAGCGAAATCGGTGCCGACCTTTTAAAATAAAGTGGAATAAAGTACAAAGGAATATTGTGTTTTTATTAATATAATACCTTTCTTCCAAGTATTGACAGTGAACACCCTAAAAGTGATAAAGAATAAACAATGAATTTTTTATTTTCTTCAAATACATTGAAAATAATAAGGCAGTCTGTAGGAATATGTATTTGATGTTAATAACCATCATTTTGGAAAAAATCTAGTTAAAAATTCATTTTCGATTTCGTTGTGCACAAGCTCATGACACTTAAAACGTACGATTTGTTCGGCGCTTCTTTTTTGTCTTTATGAACAACGAATGTCTATTCACTCTGGGCATCGATTATGATGGAATATTTTAAATTTAAATTTGTTTGCTAGTTCCCACATCACCTCTGCAACCCTTCCGCCCCACTTACGGCCCACCGGTTTGAGTGCAAACGTGTGTCTGGCGGACGATTCGCTAATTGGGCCGCCAGTCGTCAGTTGACCTCAACTAGGGATTCTGAAGTCTCGGGTTTTTCAAAGTCCCGGGACACGAGACGTGATAAAGTCAAAGTCCCGGGACTTCCCGGGACTTGGGACTTTTATTTCCCCTTTAATAAAATTATGAATTTATTAAAATTAAATATTTGTAAGTACTTATTTACTAAAAAGGGATGATAACGGTTCATGTATTGAAAAAATAACAATGCATTGGGTAAAATTATGACCGTTACTTCACAAATCACAATACAACTTTTATACCTTTTTTGTCCTATTGAGAAATTGGTAACTTTATAGAATAGTGAAAAACATTTGTAAATAAAACAACATCAGGTATGAACACTTAATTATAATATTTTTAATTTGTTTTTGCTACAGATATATTTTTAATACGATTATGAATTGATTTAAACAAATTTCTAATAACATAAATGAAGATATCTTTCTCCCAAACGTTTTTAATATTTCGTTTCAATTAAACTATTTTTTTTTGAGCATTTTTTTACGCTTTTAGACGTATTTTTTTTTCATGCGTACTTTAAAAGGGCGGCGAAAGTATGCGTTAATTAAAAAAATACATCTTTTGAACACATTTATTTATTAATAATAAAAATATTAAATTAATTCAATAATAAAGTCACAACCTCAAATCATACATAGTATGTATTATTTACACAAAAGTTAATATTTTATTCTTGCTTATCAAAATATGCTTTTAAAAATAATAATGAATTTAATGACGAATCAGACAGCCGATTTCTTATTTTTGTAATAAACGTTGTTGCTCATCTTCATTGTAAGTCGATGTTGCTTTAATGTTATATATAAAAAAATAATCTTTGTTTCCGTTCTTCAGTTGATTTTAAAATATTAAATTCCTTTAGTTTTTAATGGAGAAATCTTTTGTTTTTTTGTAATCCAGTGACAGTTCTGCAATATTTATCTCATCATCGGTATTTTCTTCAGATACCTCGATATCTTTTTCCACGGAGAAAAGACGTTGTAGTAAATTATCTCCGTATTTCAAAAATATTGTTTTGGAGCATTTGTCAAAATCTTTCGTGTATTCTTTTCGAAAATCAATTAGTCTTTGCAGAACGGTTGGTAATAAAAGTTTATAAGCCGCCTTGATTTATAACATAATTTTCTAGAAATAACTATTGGTTCCATTAATTCTTAGAATTCTGTGCGATTATCCCATGCTGCAAAAATAGGTAAGCGAACACGTGTCTAAGTTTTTTTTGTATTTCTGCATGTCTCTTTCTACCCATTAAAAATGGTTGTTTTGTATTACAATATATAAATAGATGTTATTTGAAACTTCAACAATTATAAATCCAAACAGCTGTTTCTTTTATTCCTGTTATAAATGCATACTTAATTTTGTTAAAACCCCGGCCTTTAATCCTTAGCCTAAATATAATGCATTTTTTTCAAAACTGATCCCGTGGATAGACACCAATGTAACTTTAAAATTAACTTTTTAGGTCACATTAGCGATTGCTTGCATCCAATTTTTATTTGTTAGAATGGTTTTTTCAAAATTAAAAATGTACCATTTGGCTGTCTTAAGTCCCGGGACTTGGTTGTTAAATGTCCCGGGACTTAAGACAGCAAAAAATCTTAAAAGTCCCGGGACTTTTGTCCCGGGACGTCTCGACACAGAATCCCTAACCTCAACTTCCAATTCTCGCCGATTCTCGTAAACAATACAAAATTTGTGTGGAACTACCCGTACTTTTCAATTCACCGCCGTTTTTATATCAATATTATTCAGTGTAGCCGTTTTCGTATGTAGGAAATCGAACGGTCGTATATGCTAGAATGTTACGGCATAATTATGATGAATTTATTTAGTAGTGGCTGAACAATTAGATTGGAGTAATATATGTTTGTTCCTATAGTTTATAGTATTATACCGAAATTAGATCACTTGGCCCCACCCTTGGTCGAAAATATATATTTTTATTTAAATAACTGTTAATTTTGTATAATCAAGTACTGCTTTATTTTAAACCCAATCACTATAATATCTATGTTATCCAATTTATGTCAAAGGGTTTGTGTTTACATACATATTTCCGAATAAAAGCATCTATATGTTTTCAGTTATTTTATTTCAATTGATTGATTTCGTTATTCCAATCTACGACAGACATTTTTTTTATCCTGCAAGTACTGCTCGTATTATTGACAAATATCATGTAAGTTTCATGCTTTAAGAGGGTATTCTAGTGTAGAGGCACGAATTTTGAGTGTTTTTTCGAGCTCTGTAATAAAACAAAGAAATTTTTTACCGTCCATTTTTTTACCATTCTTTTACATATTTATATTTAAAAAATATATAAAAAATTAAAAAAAATAAATTCAAAACTCGAAAAGTTATCGGCTGGTAAAGGGAGCGGTCCAAAAAAAGATGGCGTCCTCACGTACACGATTCCAACCTTTCTGGTCATTTGAAAAAAATAAATTTAACGGATTCTTAATTAATAAAAATGTCGCTAGAGCTCCTACCTCGAAGATGTAAAAAGATTTTTTTTCAGAAAATGGCAGCCGTTCGAAAAAAAAGGATTTTTTACGTTTTTTTAACAGTTTCAAATTTTTTAAAAATAGTAAAAATTAAAATTTTGACTTAAGTCTGCTACGGGCTCTAAAAAAATGTATATAAAAGGTTCACACAAAATTTCAAATAAATCAGTTCGGTAGAACTTGAGATACTATGTACACCAGCTTGAAAAAAGTACTTTCGAGAAAAACGCGTTTAAAGTTTCTAGTTTCGATCTGTTCCGGTCGGACCAGCTTAATTGCTGCGTCACCAAAATCGCTGTAACTCAGTAAATAATTGAATTTTTGAAAAATCCCTTTGAGGACATACTCTCAAATGTCTAAACTTAAGAAAAATATATAAAAAAAAGAATCGACTTTTTAAAATTTCTACACTAGAATACTGCCTAATACCACTTCATGTTATTCTTGGCGTTATTTTCATTATAGTAATTTAACCACCTCGGTAATAATCATTAAAAATATATTTTTTGATTTAAGTTATCCTTTGATTACTCAGTCCTTATCCGTTTCGGCTAGATTAACCATTGATCGAATCTTGTGCAACTAGTTATTCATTTCGGCGTTGGCCGATGTAGCTGACATTTTTTTCGATTTCAAATCGTCGCTCGCTCGCCTTGCAATTTCCGGATAATCTCTGAGGGGTATTCTGCGTTTCTCGACTATATTTTTATCAGGCTTGTTTATTATTATATCGCGCGACTACCTATTTCAGATGTATCATAATTATTCTTGATTGCTATTACTCGTTAATAATATAAATCGAAGGTCCAATTAGGGAAGAGATGCGTAAAAATAACCAAATAGCGTGAACTCTTCAATCTGGATAAATCAAATCGAGTTAGACTTGCTACAGCAAAACATTAACTAATGTTGTATCAAGTACATTTATGAAAGTATGTTTTCTAATTAGCTTAACATCCATTAGGTTTAGTTTCCCTTAGTAATTATTATTGTTTTCTGTGGTAAACATTTGAAGTAAATAGCGACGCGGCTACGGTCTAATAGCTAAATTTTAATAGACTGAAGCATTTTAACACTTGTACGGGAATGTCGTTTGCAAAGGTGTGTTAAGTGTGATCATTAATCCAAACCTAAAACCCTCATTAACTACTAAAATGGACAGCGGCCTATTATTTTTGGTCTGGCCAGGCGTCGGCCTTGTGACTACCTGTGACAAAAATTACCTGTAAAATAATATCCTTATTATTCAGTATCATTACGCGCACCGACAATTTACCATTATTTCGCTGATAAACACAGGCTTCAAATTAGTAAGCGTGATGCTCTCTTTTAACAGGCATCAAAAATTATTTTATTACTTGTGATGCATAACCAACTGCCATATGTACCTACACCCCTAAAGTCGTTCTAAAATCCCAGCAGGTTTTGTATCCCAGTGAAATATCCAAACCCTATCATGCATGCACACTCAGTCAGGATTATTCAGAAAACATGTTAAAACTATCATTATTATCTTTACATCATCTTGAAACACCATACCAGTTGATCATTTTTCGACGATTCGGTCAGTGTGAAGATGCTTCTAAACTGTCAAATAAATATTTTTACTATATTTTTTTATGTAAGTATTCAAAAAAATGTAGGTTTTTCAACTAACTATCGTACATTGTGAACCACATAAATACAGTGGAACCCCAATCTACCGTTCTCGCATTGTTCGTTTTCCCGCATGAATCGTTTATTTTTCATAGTCCCGGCCAAACACCCATAAGAACAATGTTAAATAATCCCGCATTAATCGTTCCCCGATTTACCGTTAACCTCGATCAATCGTTTAAATATTTTGGTCCCGTCACGAATATTTTCCCGATTAACCGTTTTCGTTGACTATTTCAAATATTATAAATAGTCTTGCCTCGTATTTCATTTTGCGTTTTTTCGGTGGAACCCCGATCTTCCGTTCTTGCTATCTTCGTTTTTTTGCATGGATCGTTTATCGATTACTCGACTAAGACTTTGTAATAAATTTAATAGTCTTACATCGCATCTGGTTGCGAGAATTTTTCCAACTCAAAAGTCAAAATTAAAATGCCTAAGTAAAAAAAACTAGAACTGTAGCTGAGAAACTAAAAATAATTCAAGGCGTTGAAAAAATCATATAGCAAAAAAAGTTAATCACTTTTAGGGTGTTCACTGTCAATACTTGGTGGAAAGGCATTATATTAATAAAAACAATAATCCTTTGTACTTCATTCCACTTTATTTAATATGTCAGGACCGGTTTCGCTCATTGCGAGCATTGTCAACTGATAAGAAATATAATTTAACAATGCTATTTATACAAAATTGAAAAGTTATACACAACAGTTGGCATTGAAAAGAAATTGCCAATTACATTAAAGTGATTCTAAAATAACACAAAATTAAAATGTTCAACACATCTAACATATAATTAAAAAGTCATCTCAGATTCATAAATTCAGAATGCGATTGAAAGTAATTACAAACATAATTAAAATTTGGGAAATTTTTGACAAAGTGATAAAATGCTATATTTAAAAAAACTGGCAATTATAATATAAACAAGTTTAACCATTTTATTCGCATAGTTTTTGATAATAATACCAGCATTGCAAATCTCATTAAAATAAATATTAACAAAACAGTAATGACTTTTATAGTAGGCACGATTATTACTTGTATCGGGCGTACATACAATCTCAGAGGTATATATTTTCTTCCCTGGAGGCAATCGCCTTGTAATTATACTTGCGACGAAAATGAAGTAGAAAATATAATAATCTCCAGCCCAGTGAGACTGTTGGGGAAAATTTTCTCTCAGCGGAGGGAAATTAAAAAGTTAATCGGCTATTGCCTTTAGCGACATCGCGAAAGGTATTAGGGTAGCAGACGGGGATAATGGACTCGGCAATGTCCACATTATGAAATCGTCTTTTGGCATGTACTTCATCTGGTGCATTTTCGGAGTGAGTTTTAAATAAACGAGGGAAGGTAATGCGGTAAACCTTTTAGCCCTTTTATCTTATTTGTGATATGTTCGTTTCGCCAATCGTTGACTGTTATTGCGGCCATACTGGAATGAATAGTTCAAATGAAACATTAATATTGCAGCTCCGATTTTTATTACATTGTGTACTAACCGTTTCCTGATTTGGAAAATGTTGTATGAAATTACAATTGATACCTTTGTTTTTCCATTTTTTTGTTACTAAATATAACTTACACCAATTACATTTATTTGCTTTGCATTTTTATACTTTTATGAAGAACAAAATATTAGCCACTGAACCGATCGAAAATATTAGCTTCTTTGAGTCTATACTAATTTAGATACGATTTTATGTACAAACATAAAATTTTAAAACTAATCCATATGAGGTTAATACAATTTATTTCACATATATGTAAGTAAAATCTGTGCCTTTACAAAATGTCTGATATTGTTAAACACTAATTATACCGTTCACTGTTGTACAAACACATTTGATATATTTACCAGTAACCTTTGATATGATGTAGGTTAAACCACGAACACATGCAAGAAATGAGGAGGAATCTGCAATTAACTTAGTTAAATTGACGGATAGCTCACTTCAGTTCCCATCTATCTGTGTATAACATAATTGATGGATAATATATTATACTTCCTTTGTTGTGAAACAAAGCAATACAGTAATCAATACTAATACACATATTTACTTGTAACACGAGTATACCGCAAATAATAAGTTATGAATGAAGTTATTTATACTTTTGTATGGCATTAATGCTTTGCAGTCGTTTTCTGTTGGGGAGAGCTTTCTAATGTATTATTTTGTATTTATTACATTAGGCTAACTTAGTTGTATTGCTTCTTTACCAACGTGTTATTGTATGCCATTCGTGATGGTATCTGATATTTATCACGAAATTATATATATACATCTTAGAAGCTTGGAATCAAACATGCCCAAATCCAGTTTTAAAGGGGGAAAATGATATAACGTCGCATAAAACCTCGTAGTTTCAATGCAATTAAGGGTCAAAGTATGATATTATAATCAACATTTAAGTTTTTACAAGAAACGTGTATTTATATCATCTGTTCAGGAAATAGTTTATCTGGTCATGTTTGATCCCGAACTCCTCATATATGGTTTTTTTTCGACACAATGGTTTTATCCAGTCATATAACCTATTGTACCCACCATGGCTTACTTAATACGAATAATATTTGATATATCTTCGGATTGTTACGTATTTAAATATTCCGATTATGAAAAACGGGTCGCAGAAAAACCAGCTAACTGATAACTAAGCTTTTTAAAATTTAAGATTTCGACTGAAGGTGCTTGGTGGAAATTCAATATTAAATTTGAATCGTTCAAACTATGTACATTCTCACAGATTTTGTCACTAACGACCCGGGTTTCGCCTTTCGGCATCTTCAGGCGTTCAAGTGCACGGATGAACTTGAACTGATGCTTAGTAAATGAATGTTGCTTGTTTTATATAAGAAATAAATGTATCATTGAGCCTTTTCGCCAGCAATGGCTTTAAACCCAGTGATGATACATTTATTTATTATATCAACACGAAACATTCATTTACTAAGCGTCAGTTTAAGTTCATCCGTGCACTTGAACGCCTGAAGATGCCGAAAGGCGAAATCCGGGTCGTTAGTGACAAAATCTGTGAGAATGTACATAGTTTGAACGATTCAAATTTAATATTGAAATTCCACCTAGCACCTTCAGTCGAACTGCAACATGAAGATCTTTCTTTACACAGTAGTTTTATCCAGGAATATGCCAGTGGAAGAAAAGAAATGAAATTGAGTACCTAACATATTTTATACCAGTTTTTTTGAAGAATAATTAAACATCACATTACAGCATATCCATTGATTCTATTATAAAAACTCATATGTAAAAAGATAGTTTCTAACTCTCATTTCTCTCGATTAGTCATAATATTTTGTTTTTCCTGTGCAAGCAATGACGTAGAGAAGTGAGCTAGACGAAAGGCAATCCGTTTAAGTCTCTTCAGCCTAACCGCAGACGGAATCCTTTCATGGATTATTGGTCCTACCACTCCTACCCTATCACATTTGCTACGTACAGTACTTACGCGTCTGTCTGCATCTGTAACACACTCGGTAATAATACATTTTTCGAATAAAATATAGTATTGAATTTAAACTCTCGATTCATATAAAGTATTTTTTGTCCTATAGTAAATAGTATCAAAATTTCGTTTAATTTTTCGAATCAATATCCATCCCCAATGGCTGTAAATTCGATACAATAGTCTTTGTAGAGTTACAATCGACGCATTCTCAATTCTCAAGTGAAAACTATTTTTGATCGATTTTATTTTACATCTATTTTCGTAATGGAAATGTTGTGTACTTATAGATTAAAATCTTCTTTACATATAATTGTGGACTTATTCCTATTACAAGGTTTCATCAAAATATGTGACTGATAAAGATTGTGTACACGTACAATACTGTACTGATAATTTTGATATTAGTTCTAAGAATAATTTGAATTGTCATAAAAAATATCGTTTCAACGTCAGTGACGGTATACCGCGAATTTCTTTCAAAACATTTTTTTATAAAAAATCTGCATACTTTCCCATCCCATGTTATCATCTTATAATAACTATAACTATGTATGTTCGGTTCAATTTGAACATTCAATGACAATCTTGTGGAATTTCTTTTTTATGATATAGTAAATTATGTATATCTTTAAAACATATCATTGTTTGAATTTCATAATAATCAATAAGCCTATTGACGGAAATCACTTATGAGATTTTAATCTTTTCACTAGTTACTCCGTTGTACTAATAAAAGTATTTAATGGATTTTATAATAGCTATTATCTAATTCATAGTTTCTCAACCTTTTTAAGCCCGTGGCCCCCTTATGAGTCTTAAATTTTTCCGTGGCCCCCCTATCCATAGTAATAAAATTCTCGGAGCTCGGGAAAAATGAAAAAATATACATTTATTTTTAAAAAAATACAACACAAATTATTATTTAAAAATTTAAGATTTCGACTGAAGGTGCTTGGTGGAATTTCAATAAATTTGAATCGTTCAAATTATGTATATTCTCACAGATTTTGTCACTAACGACCCGGGTTTCGCCTTTTGGCATCTTCAGGCGTTCATGTACACGGATGAACTTGAACTGACGCTTAGTAAATGAATGTTTCGTGTTTATAAAGAAATGCCTGGATACTATATGTCCTATTTTTTTTGATGTGGAAACTTCTTAAAGCTTTTTAAATTATTCAAATGGTTTTTCTTTCATTCCCATGTGTTTTTTATAAAATGGATATTAGTATTAGCGAAGCAAAACATATTAAGCACATGAGTTTCATATTGTCACGGGGTGATGAAAGAAATCCGTGGACAAGATAGTCAATACAATATTGTCGACACTTACTTTTAGATGCAGTTATTATGGTATCCCTAAATACCATTGGAAAATAATAGAAAAATTATGTATAATACATACATTATTTCTGCTGCAATGTATAATTGTCCTACTGTATTCTATTTCATTTTAATATAAATTTTAGTTCATTATATTTTGGGTGGCCGTGGCCCCCTTTAAGTCTGCTGTGGCTCCCCAAAACTGAAATTTTCTTCTGTGGCCCCCTTGGGACATGCTGTGGCCCCCCAGGGAGCCACATGGCTCCCGGTTGAGAAACGCTGATCTAATTGATTCCCAATTTAACAACTAAAAATAATTTCCCCTTGATTAGTAATGTGGAATTTAATTATATTGCCAATTTAAATTATTATTAGTCTTTGTTCGTTCAACAGCTATGTTGACTCGTCCCCGCGATACCCTCTGTATTTCTAGAACCTATTTAATACTGTGTCCCTGTGTGTAATCCCTAAATCGCCACGCTCGGAGAGGGGTATTAATACACTTGCCATTGCAAGTTGCAAGATACCATTCGAACGTGGCTGGCAGAAAGCTTGTTGCGAATCGCTGTCGGTAATTTCGTCACCTTCTTACAAAGTCATCCATCCGCGCCCATAGTTCAATTGCACCGCTTATACATAGATATAATATAGAGAATAGATATCGATAATTGTTCTTTCAGGCGTGGTTTTTTCCAGTACCTGTGATCTTTTTTAGTATTAGCGAATATCGTTGATAATCGACAGTCGCATTCCCGCACGACATTGCAGGTATTTTCAAATAACCAAGTCTGATACTAATTTCTTTAAAATTGTTTTTCGTACGACCGACTGTTTTTTTTCTTCTAGCCGTTACCGTTATACTTAGTGACGTTAATCAATTAAAACGCATTGTGAGAAAATACGCAATTCCTCAGCGAAACCGCTCATCAATATTATTGATCGATTTCATATGGACGATACAGGTGAGTAATTTTCAATAATTTCAGACATGGTATGGACCGGGCCCGTCTATGAAAAATAATATTTTTCAATAAAAAATTAAAATCAAATCAATTATTGTAAATTACTTTGTCACACCACCCTTGTGTTGTGTTATTTTATTTTTTTCGTAATAATATTTTTTTATCTGATGTTAATGATTTATTTCTACTCTATTTCGAAATCCGGATGAATGTCTACTGATAACTCACAGCTGTAGGTTATATTCCTAATTCTCGGGCCTAAATAAGTTAACAGTATTTTTTTTAAATTTTGATAGTGTAAGCTCGTTTTATAATTGGTTATGTTTCTTCATATCTCTGTTCCAGTGGATGTGATTTGTGAAGATATGCTGTAAATTGTAAGTGATATGTATTGGTAAGGTTGGTTGCGCAACCCGTATCCATTATCATTACAGGTCGTATTGTATTGTTACGATTGCCAATTGTTGTCTAACTCTTTCAGAACGTCCATATCTTCACAGTATCAATAAAAATAATTTGCTTAAATTAATATGTTTTTACGCATATCAATTTTGTTTATATGTAGATTATATGATTTTGATTTTTATGTAGATATGTTATTTTTTTTTAAATGAAGCAAAATATAGTCAATTAAGATTGGAATACCGGGCGAGTAGATCAATATCTATTTTTCAATATTTCGTATAAAATACCGTCATTAAAAAATATGTTACAATTATGAACAGTGATTTTTGTGAATGAAAATAACTTTCGGTTGATTGTGATCAATTTTTAATATTGGACTTTAAATCTCAATATCAAATTTGAAGTTTTTCAATATCAAATCTAAATTTTTGTACATTTCTAGCTTTTCTGTCACTAACATTTTTTTTATGAGTTGCAATACATTATTCAAAGATTCAATAATTCTGGACATGTAAATATTGATACAAGTGATCTTATTTCAATTCATTTTAAAGATTTTTATTAAAATATTTGATGATTTCTTCACGCCCAAATTTGGATTTTGGTTGATTTTCGGTATTGAAAAATCACCATGAATATCGAAATCCTAATTTCGGATATACGGGTAATGCAATGTATAGATTAATTTGTATGTTACAAGGATACTTAATAAATAAATAAGCATTTCGTTAATCACTTATAATGTGTTAACTGTATTGGTGAAAGGTTATTATATTTAAAATTGCTGGCATAAAGATAATCGTCAGATATCAGATACCGTTTTCATTGTGTTTTTATTTCAGTATCCGATTGATGTCGGAAATTCATACCTCAATGGGTTTTTTAAATTCTTCTCGGCTGTCGGCGTGTAGCGAATCGCATCGATTGTCGTGTCAACAATCTTCTGACCTGCTGTTCGTTCATCAGATCGATTCCACTTCCACGGCACAAAAATACAATACACTATCAGACACTACAATATTATAAATTTAATAGTACGAAGGTATACCTCCACACGTCTCTGCTAACGCCGCCTTGGGAACGCTTCAAGATAAATTTGTATTTCTATGCTTCGCTTTCCAACGGCTTTGATAAATATTTTATTGTGCATATAAAATGGAAACAATTAAGGGAATATCAGTAGCAACGTTGCGATGTTGTGTGTTTTTTTTATTATTATTTCTACTAACATTCACTGTATCTATTATCGATTTCTATTCGATAGCTATAGAATAATATATGTAATAGTTTATTTTCTCGTAAACACCGTATTTTTATTGAGGTTCATTAAGATTTAGGTAGAATATACTACTTTTCTGAAGCTGAATAATTGACATTATATTTAAAATGCTTTCGATTGCATTACTATTGTCAAAAGTGACAATAGTAGCCCTGTGAAAAAAATAGTAATTTTAAATAAATCGGCAATTTCATTATTTTAAGAATTTTAAACTGATTCTGTACCCAATTATTTGTCACAAGACATACCCATCTTTTAAAAATATTATCAAATATCGACAACTTAACTTAAATAATACGGTGTCTACTATTCTATTTGTAATATATGTATGCCATTGTTGGATATCGAAAATTTAATCCAATGGATTCTTGATGAAGGGATGGGAAGGTCAAAAATAGGAAATAGTTTTTCAGACACGTAGATCAAAATCAATACGTGCGGTTTTTCCATTTGCAATAACGCACATAAGTGAAAATAAGCCCACTCTACTATGTCGGTTGGTACTACACTTCAACTACTTAGTATTTAGTTTTTACATACTTTGCCTACGTTATTTCAAGAGGAATGTCCCAATTCTCGCACATATGAAAACATTAAATAAAAGTATGTACCAACAAAAAAAGTGAAAAAAGTGAGTATGCTTACTCACATTTTTTTGTATTTAGTGCCTTTTATTTCCCGTATTCATATGATATTCTATTATGACAATCTATACATATAACAAACGCCGTGTAAATAAATGTGCTGTCGATTTTTAATGGCTTATTTTTTTCGGTATTCAGTAATGCGGTTTTATTATTATGTTGAATTTGGCTATTCTCAGTGAATTATTAGGAATGAATATTGGAAACACACGCAGAATTTCGTCAAATGTAATTTTATCTATGATTTCAATCGCTATTACTTATGTAAACAATGCAGGTCTCATCGGATCAGGTCGATATAAAATTTATTCCTGGGACATGAATATACTCATCGCCAAAAAATCTTTATGAAATCCATATTGTATACGTGCACCTGTGGTTTCCAATATGTGTGGCATGGTTTATTTTCGCGATTTAAACTTTGATGGGGCATTCATTTTCCGAAAACCGAAGGTTGATTTTAAGAGTTATTATTTATTATTCTTGATTGTTTTAAAGCATTTTGTAGTTTTGTGGATATTTAAGGCATTTTGGCCAAGTGCAGTAGTAGTAAAGTGGACTTATTTATTATTTTTAAGAGTTAAAAAAATATATTGAAAACACCTTCTCCATATCTTTAAATAATTACTTACAGTAATAATGACAAGTTTGACGAGATTGAAACCGGTGTTGGATGTTTCTAGGTAACTCAAGCATGATAGCTCTAAGTAACTTCAGGATTTTTTCGAAGGGTTTATCTCAAAATTTTGAAGTGATAACAATTATTTATATCGGCTTAAAATGTTCCAATTACTGTTTGATATAATGCATATTACACCATTGTATTGCTTAGTACTAATTTTAAGGAGAGTCAAGCCACCAAACAAGCCATTTGCTTAATTTACTTCATACACGCCACTTGATTTATCCGTCTTCTAGTGATCATTGATCGCTCTAACTGGGCAGACGTTTCATCTTATTTACTCATTCTTTCCGCTAGCTGTAGAAACTATTGTTTAGATCTTAGTTTCTCAACTTTTGGGCCCGTGGCCCCCACACCCGTACATTTTTTTTCGAGACTCGGGCACAATTATTTCGGGATTCATGACTGGGAAAATAGTGAGAAATTGAAAGATTTCAAAATAATTTAATTCATTTTCAACTATGACAATTTTGCTCGCTGGCAAATTTCAAAATTTTATCCTAGAATTTACGGATTTCCCAAAATGTAATAATGTGGGTTTTTTAGCTTTCGCGGATTTCAAAAAAAATATTCTCTGGTCGATTTCAAAAACCCAGGAATTTACATATTTTCCAAAATGAAATCATGTGGGGACCTTTTTTAGCTCTCGCAGAGTTAAAATATTTTTTTGCCGCTACCCGATTTTAAAAACCTGGAAATTTATTGATTTGCCCTTGGCTGTATACTGCTGTGGCTCTTCTAAAATTATTTTTTTCTCTGTGGACCCCGGTTGAGAAACCCTGGTGTAGCTGTTGTAATGATATATTTTTGCTTGTACAAATGTGTGTTGCCAGCATACGTCATTACACCGTTATTGTGCAAACTTTAAGTTTTACTTTGAATAACTAATGACCTATGTTTTGTCCATAAGCCCAGCCACTAGTGTTAATAGTAGTTATTTTGAATATTGATATGTTTAGTTAGTGATGGTGTGTGCCTCTAACGGCATAGCAACAGTAAGTTTTCATTCTGAAATAGTTGTGTTTAAACAGCAACAATCCCGAAACCTCTCGGAGAACTCGCATTATTCAGTACACATATTTGGCAAATACTCCAAAACTGTTTCAACTAACAATATCACGATATTTCTACAACGAGAAATGAGTAAATAATGTCTTGTGCCGAAACGCGTCACACAGATTGTCATCAACCGCAACGTTTCACTCCTCTTTCACGTGCGTGTGTACGTGTTTCGTATTTATTTATTAATTCGTATTTGTATTCTGCCCCCGCGTCACGTAATTATGGACCACACTGTCATTTGCATAAGAGCGAATTAATGCGATCCAAAGAGGAAAGAATTGAACGTTGACGTGAAAGGATTGCCAGAGGCTCGGTGCGGTATGGTTATGCTATGCCTGCCTGATTCGATTAATTATAACTTTTTATATCTATCATTCGTTAGCGATAAACATTACCAAACAAGGCTACATTATAAGTATGTTTACTTAGTGATAAACTGATATTACTACCCAATAACCATATCTCATATCTATATGGTTTATAATCTACATGCAAGTAGGAACATAGTCTACATCTATACGAATGCAGATGGTATGGTTGAATTGTAAATGCCAGAGTTTACCAAACTTTTTTATCTGCACTGTTTGGTAAAAATGCACACTTCGCGTACGGCAAACCCAGAACACATACCCCACTTAATTCCGATAGACTAACATTGAAACCTCGTAATTTATATATAACTTTTTTAATGCGATTCGCTAGAAACAAGTGTTGTATGATAACAGAACTGTGGGACATTTTAAGTATAATTTCATTTATAAATTTAAATATCTAAATATTTCAGATGACAGCTTAGAATATTAAATGACCATCGATATGGCATTTTTAAAGCAATATTTTCGGTGGATCGCTACCGTCCAGCGAACAATCGTTTAGTTAACCTGGGATCTAGTTTTTTTTTTCAAACTTTGTTAGAATGACTCGGGAACATCACAGTGAGAAAAAATCATTGAATGAATTGTTTATTTTGTTTTTCATGATTTGGATTAGATTTTGTCATGTGAATAAAATTACACACTACAAAAAGACTTGAATATAATGTTTTTCCAGATAAACAATTCTAACTATTATTTTGTACATGTGATAGTGCAGTGCTTCCCAACCTGTGGGCCGCGAAATTCAGTAGAAAGTACAAAAATCTATATATTTAAGTCTATCAAATCGGTGTTTCCCTTATTGGGGGCCGCGGAACTTCTTAAGGGAGCCGCCGGATTGGATTGGAAATAGGATTCTGGGGGAAAAGTATAGCAAATCGAGGATTTCAAATTCGTCGGTGAGCTAAAAAAGAAAAAAACGAGTTTCTGTGATAATCTGAGGAAAAAGTATACCAAATCGCAGGTTTTAAATTCCTCGGTGAGCTAAAAAAAAAGAGTTACGGAGACAATTGAGGAGGGCCGCGGATTATTTTTTTTAGATTTAGGGGGCCGTGTAACGAAAAAGGTTGGGAAGCACTGTGCTAGTCAACTTACTTAAACCTGGATAGAGCGCGTTAAATATAACTCCGATCCCAACAAGCGAGATTTAAAACTATATCTTGGCAAATTGAGTGACAGTCGCCAAATGCACCATCATTCAATCAACTGTCAAAAAGTTAAATTGATTCCGGCCAGAATGAGGGCTAGCAACTTTTCTGATCGCAAGTAATCGGAAAAATTATTTTGTCACTACGAATGGCGTGTCTTTTTTTTAATACCATCAAATTTTTACGCATCGAGAATTCTTACTAAAATCCAATCCAGCAGGTGTAGACGTACACATTTTGGCGATGCATTTAAACATTCGGGAATAAAATCGCAAGCGATAGCGTTCGGTAACCCTAGTTGTGACTCGTAACCGGAGGAGGTCGCAGCATCCGTTTTTCTCTTTATATCCGTTCGTTAATCGAATTAACGACGAGTGCACTGTTTTATTCGCAATGATAACCCGTCCATTCTTTATTAACGCATCATGATGTACGCGTGCGCTTAATCAAGTACGCTATTGTCTGTTTACAGCCGTCATGCCATGTGACTGAATTACAGTTGACATTAGATAAAATGCCAGACAAAAAAAATTGCCACGTATTTTTACATTACTAGGTAACATACTTATATACTTTAATGATGTGATCAACGTATCTGAATCATGATATACATGATGAGACAAAATTCTATATTATTTTTTAAATTGAATAGTAATTGATAATAGACGAATGACAAGAATAATATAATCTGTAATCCTGTTTCACTCGGTGGTTGTTCTTCTTATTGCATATTGACTTTGGAAAGGAAAAAGGACGTAACCCACAGATAAAAAAAACCAGGAGACAAAAAAAAAACGTTTTTTTACGATTTTGGGCCAAAGACACATTATGAAATACACACAACCTCTGAAGTGCACGGCTACTGAAAAACTGGTTTCTAATTGACTTTATCTAATATTTATTTTTTTCCAAAAAACCTTTTTTTAGTCTTTTTTACTGATCGCATTTTTCATAGGTCCTTGTTACTACCAGATACTAATTCGGAATTTTCAGTTTATATCCTTTCGATAGAACGTGTATCTTATTGTGATAATCGAAAAAAAACTGCGGCTAACGTCTTTTTTCCTATCCCAATCGATTTTATTGTTTATCACATACATACAAATACATTGTTGATTTCCTTTTTGTTATGTTTAAGTATATCAAACAAAAATATTTAAAACATCTATAACTGAGCAAAATACATTTTCCGTACAATGTCAAACGGCCGTCACCATATCTCGAAATAATTTCAAACGGCCAATTTAAAAGAAGAGGCCCATAACGAAATGAGAAAATAAAGAGTGCAGGAATAAGTACCGAGCATTCGCTGGTTGTGCCTCGACCGCCCAGAAATCCAATCCAGGGACATAATTTATCGGTTATTATTACTGTTACGTACCTTTTAAAGGGTCTAAGTGCATTTTTACGTCCGCCCACCTAACAGGGAGTTTGTACATACAAATCTAGTCAAATAATGAGACGGCATCCGTGTTTTACGCTGACATGGTTGGATTAATTATCATTCTGAATTTATCATAACAGAAGTGTAGAATGCTTATGTTATGTTGTATCGTAATGTGTACAATGTTGCTATATCAAATATTTAAAAAAGTATTGGGAAACTGCACTAAAAAGACATCTTTATATGATACAAATCTAAGCATATCTAGATAAAAATTACATGCATAACACAAAAAAACGAATTTATTGAGAAAAAAGCGTCCTTGTTTGGCCATACTCTGTTATATTACTAAACCTTTTTTGCGAGTAATGTAGCCCTTTATATACTAGGTAAATAAAAAGCCGTTTTGAATTATTGTACAACTATTTGCGACATTTTCGTAGATAATATGAGGGCTTCTATAGTATTTTACTTTTTGATATAAATGATGAATGAATGCATTTGGGAACGTATTCTAAGAATTACTTGAATCATTAAATATCTATTAGAGCACTTAAATTGGTTTAGAAAAGTAAACACAGGTCCACGATATATAAAGTGATCACTAAATGTTGACATAACTTAAATTATTCTATAACGTAAACAGTATAGGCCGGTCGTCTTTTCTATTCGTGCTCATCGAGCTGTTTCTAGCATCTTGCTTATTATTTATGTTAAATCGTAGTTCTTGAAATTTACACCCAAGAAATTGTTACATTTTATCAATTGATTAAATTATTTATATAGATTTTGTAATTATTTGTTTTTCTCTATTGCTCGATTTCTGCTGATATGTTCATGTTTTTTTTTAAATACACCCTCTGAGTTTCGGTATTTCTGTTTTTTTTATGAACTTCCATACATCGAAATTTGAGACCATAAATATTATTTTTGATATCGTAACGAATCTCGCGGACTATCTCAATATGATCAAAACACTAATTCCTTATTAGCCAACATTGCTAATGCTCACATTTGCGTAATTGTTTTTCTATTATATTATATAAAGTTTGCCAAAATGTGTATTGAGAAAATATTCAATTTCTTAGAATGCTTAGATAATCCAGTCTTGCCATTGATCAATAAAGTATGTTGGTTTTTATTCGTTATGTAATAAATATTTATATTTGAAGTATTTTATTATTTTTAAGGTGTTCACTGTCAATACTTAGTGGAATGGCATTATAATAAAAATAATAGAACATTTTTAGTACTTTTTCCGCGTAAAATTTATTGGATCAGGACCGGTTTCGCTCATGGTGAGCATTATCAACTGATAAGAAATACAACGAAACAGTGATATTTATACAAAAGTTAAGTAAGAAAAACAAGGGATGACAAACAATTGGTATTACAACATTGGAAATGTGGAAAAAGTACTAAAAATGTTTTATTATTTTCATTTTACTATTGTTATGTATAGTTAGGTGAAATAGTGTGAATAGTAAGAGGTAATTTAATATATGAGTCTCCTCTGCTGATGTGTTTGTATTTTAAAAAATATATCTATTCTAACAAGTGAATCATTTTATGTACAATGGATCACTTACTGATCGTTGTATTTGTTATTACACACCAACTGATAGCATAAAACATGGTATACTTAGGACTGATTCACAGCACTTTAATACCTGTGCATTTGGGTGTGACTTACCATATGCATCATTATAATGTTATCTCATTTACTGCACGCATTGCTACGTTCAGTAAAAAAATAAAGTAAAATTATATGTTTGTTTAAAATTCCACCAGCATCTAGCATTAAAACAGATACGTCTCGTGACGAAAACACAACAGGCCCCGCCGGTGATTTATTTTGGACAATTAATGCTAAACGGTTCGACGATAGATTTCAGTTTCACATGTTCAACAAAATATTTCCTTATTGCCTAACAAAACGCTTCTCATCAATCTCATCATCTATCTCTATCGGGTTAATTTAGAATTTCGTTTTCACAATATGTACATATTATGATAATATTTATAAAATGTTGCTTAATTAAGATGTAAGATACTATGCTTTTTAACTATTTCCGACAAGCCGTCGATGATGAAGTTTTATTTCAGGCCTATCCCTGGGAACCTCGAATGACGTGTTTCGCCATTAAATTATTAAAATATGCTGTAATTCTTCAATTACCTTAATCCCCGTAAACATGAATACTGTTATATATTTTACTTTGCGAATTTCTCCTTTGGCAAGCTTTTTGCTGGATACAATATTTTACTACATTCTGTCGAATAATGTTTTCCGATGAGTTTTTTTACAATGTAACTCGGACCGTAAATACAAGATTTTTCAAGAAAATAACTTCTGTGCCTCATGTGGTGATCAAAAATAATTTAGGTAGGTACTTTCGTGGAAGGGTCAACCGATACTATCGACTTTTATAATGAATACCGAATTCCTTCACCCATTGCATAAATATTCGACCTTCCTTATTTTGACTACACTGACATTTCACAAAACATTATTGAGTTATTTTATTAATATACTGTCAACCGCAAGCCGGACATGTCTCAAATATCTCGTACGTTAGTAGTAACACTACGCGGACGTTTAAAATACATTCAAACTTTCAATTAACACGATGGGTATTTTAATTTCGTTGTCAAACTAATGACTTTTGACGCACATTTTTGTTTGGACAGTGACTGTCAGTGGCTTACTTTGATACGATTCTAAGTATCTTCAGTTATGAAGATTGTAGCCTATTCCAATAGTTTATATAATATAATATTATTTTATAATATCGAATGTACTTCCGATCTGATTTTTTGATTGCTTTAATATTTCTTAAACTCTGGTTCAAAATTGGTATTAAAACGAAAATGTGAGCAAGTTGAAACTGTTTAAAATATGGATTTTATAACATGTTATTCGATAAAAAGTACAATAACAAACTATATGACTTGTACTGTGATTTAAAACAATCCACATCTTCAATGTGCACGGTTGCGGTTTTTTTTTCGTAAAATGAAGAGTCTGATATGCTAGTTTATTAAATTAAAACTAAAAATAAAATAATTTAAGATTTCGACTGAAGGTGCTTGGTGGAATTTCAATATTAAATTTGAATCGTTCAAATTATGTACATGCACATAGATTTTGTCACTAACGACCCGGGTTTCGAACTGACATCAGTTCAAGTTCATCCGTGCACTTGAACGCCTGAAGATGCCGAAAGGTTTATACAGTTTGAACGATTCAAAAAATAAAATAGTTTTCTTTACAAAAAAAATCCATAAGAAACAATATCTTCATCATTTTAACGTGCAAACTCTCGATTCTTAGGGGGTCTATAAAAAATGTTCATTGAAATATTGAAATCGTCATTAAATAAATTATAAATAATCAATTTCTGGATTCTTAACGCATCCCATGTATTGTCTCATCTATGCAAATTTACCCTTTCATATTATTCATTAGGATGCCACTGCACGCAATGATGTGGTACCTACTAAGTGTAAATTAATTCAACAGATACTCGAACCCCCTCCTTTGCGAACATCTATATATTAATAGCCGATAATGTCCGTCTGTAAGGACGTCCTCGACCTTCCAGTCTCCACTTTTTTAAATAAAATAAAATCTATAATAATCACTTTTCACTTTTCACAAATGTGTGCGTACTGATGTCATCGGGTCTTTTTCTTCTTTTACGAAATTTATTTGTTAGCGTATTTGAAAATTATTTGAATAAAATATATATACTACGAAAAATGATTGTTAGCAAACGTGAACATTATTCCAAAAATTCAATAATTTGCAATTTAAAAACTGCAGGGCTGTCGATATATGCGCCGAGGTCGATTTATGGTACTATGAAAAATGATTGTTAGCAAACTTGGACATTATTCCAAAGATTTAATAATTTACGAAATTTCTGCTACTACGAAAAATGGTTGTTAGCAAACTTGGACATTATTCCAAATATTAAATAATTTACGAAATTTCTGCTCCAACGAAAAATGGTTGTTAGCAAACTTGAACATTATTCCAAAAATTCAATAATTTACGAAATTTCTGCTACTACGAAAAATGGTTGTTAGCAAACTTCAACATTATTCCAAAAATTAAATAATTTACGAAATTTCTGCTACTACGAAAAATGGTTGTTAGCAAACTTGGACATTATTCCAAAAATTCAATAATTTACGAAATTTCTGCTCCTACGAAAAATGGTTGTTAGCAAACTTGAACATTATTCCAAAAATTCAATAATTTACGAAATTTCTGCTACTACGAAAAATGGTTGTTAGCAAACTTAAACTTTATTCCAAAAATTGAATATTTTACGAAATTTATGCTACTACGAAAAATGGTTGTTAGCAAACTTGAACATTATTCCAAATATTAAATAATTTACGAAATTTATGCTACTACGAAAAATGGTTGTTAGCAAACTTAAACATTATTCTATAAATTAAATATTTTACGAAATTTCTGCTACTACGAAAAATGGTTGTTAGCAAACTTGAACATTATTCCAAATATTAAATAATTTACGAAATTTCTGCTCCTACGAAAAATGGTTGTTAGCAAACTTAAACTTTATTCCAAAAATTCAATAATTTACGAAATTTCGGCTACTACGAAAAATGGTTGTTAGCAAACTTAAACTTTATACCAAAAATTGAATATTTTACGAAATTTCTGCTCCTACGAAAAATGGTTGTTAGCAAACTTAAACTTTATTCCAAAAATTCAATATTTTACGAAATTTCGGCTACTACGAAAAATGGTTGTTAGCAAACTTAAACTTTATTCCAAAAATTCAATATTTTACGAAATTTATGCTACTACGAAAAATGGTTGTTAGCAAACTTAAAAATTATTCCAAAAATTAAATATTTTACGAAATTTATGCTACTACGAAAATGGTTGTTAGCAAACTTTTTTTTTATTCCAAAAATTCAATAATTCACGAAATTTCTGCTCCTACGAAAAATGGTTGTTAGCAAACTTGAACATTATTCCAAAAATTAAATATTTTACGAAATTTATGCTACTACGAAAAATGGTTGTTAGCAAACTTGAACATTATTCCAAAAATTCTACGAAAAATGATTGTTAGCAAACGTGAACATTATTCCAAAAATTCAATAATTTGCAATTTAAAAACTGCAGGGCTGTCGATATATGCGCCGAGGTCGATTTATGGTACTATGAAAAATGATTGTTAGCAAACTTGGACATTATTCCAAAGATTTAATAATTTACGAAATTTCTGCTACTACGAAAAATGGTTGTTAGCAAACTTGGACATTATTCCAAATATTAAATAATTTACGAAATTTCTGCTCCAACGAAAAATGGTTGTTAGCAAACTTGAACATTATTCCAAAAATTCAATAATTTACGAAATTTCTGCTACTACGAAAAATGGTTGTTAGCAAACTTCAACATTATTCCAAAAATTAAATAATTTACGAAATTTCTGCTACTACGAAAAATGGTTGTTAGCAAACTTGGACATTATTCCAAAAATTCAATAATTTACGAAATTTCTGCTCCTACGAAAAATGGTTGTTAGCAAACTTGAACATTATTCCAAAAATTCAATAATTTACGAAATTTCTGCTACTACGAAAAATGGTTGTTAGCAAACTTAAACTTTATTCCAAAAATTGAATATTTTACGAAATTTATGCTACTACGAAAAATGGTTGTTAGCAAACTTGAACATTATTCCAAATATTAAATAATTTACGAAATTTATGCTACTACGAAAAATGGTTGTTAGCAAACTTAAACATTATTCTATAAATTAAATATTTTACGAAATTTCTGCTACTACGAAAAATGGTTGTTAGCAAACTTGAACATTATTCCAAATATTAAATAATTTACGAAATTTCTGCTCCTACGAAAAATGGTTGTTAGCAAACTTAAACTTTATTCCAAAAATTCAATAATTTACGAAAATATACTACGAAAAATGATTGTTAGCAAACGTGAACATTATTCCAAAAATTCAATAATTTGCAATTTAAAAACTGCAGGGCTGTCGATATATGCGCCGAGGTCGATTTATGGTACTATGAAAAATGATTGTTAGCAAACTTGGACATTATTCCAAAGATTTAATAATTTACGAAATTTCTGCTACTACGAAAAATGGTTGTTAGCAAACTTGGACATTATTCCAAATATTAAATAATTTACGAAATTTCTGCTCCAACGAAAAATGGTTGTTAGCAAACTTGAACATTATTCCAAAAATTCAATAATTTACGAAATTTCTGCTACTACGAAAAATGGTTGTTAGCAAACTTCAACATTATTCCAAAAATTAAATAATTTACGAAATTTCTGCTACTACGAAAAATGGTTGTTAGCAAACTTGGACATTATTCCAAAAATTCAATAATTTACGAAATTTCTGCTCCTACGAAAAATGGTTGTTAGCAAACTTGAACATTATTCCAAAAATTCAATAATTTACGAAATTTCTGCTACTACGAAAAATGGTTGTTAGCAAACTTAAACTTTATTCCAAAAATTGAATATTTTACGAAATTTATGCTACTACGAAAAATGGTTGTTAGCAAACTTGAACATTATTCCAAATATTAAATAATTTACGAAATTTATGCTACTACGAAAAATGGTTGTTAGCAAACTTAAACATTATTCTATAAATTAAATATTTTACGAAATTTCTGCTACTACGAAAAATGGTTGTTAGCAAACTTGAACATTATTCCAAATATTAAATAATTTACGAAATTTCTGCTCCTACGAAAAATGGTTGTTAGCAAACTTAAACTTTATTCCAAAAATTCAATAATTTACGAAATTTCGGCTACTACGAAAAATGGTTGTTAGCAAACTTAAACTTTATACCAAAAATTGAATATTTTACGAAATTTCTGCTCCTACGAAAAATGGTTGTTAGCAAACTTAAACTTTATTCCAAAAATTCAATATTTTACGAAATTTCGGCTACTACGAAAAATGGTTGTTAGCAAACTTAAACTTTATTCCAAAAATTCAATATTTTACGAAATTTATGCTACTACGAAAAATGGTTGTTAGCAAACTTAAAAATTATTCCAAAAATTAAATATTTTACGAAATTTATGCTACTACGAAAATGGTTGTTAGCAAACTTTTTTTTTATTCCAAAAATTCAATAATTCACGAAATTTCTGCTCCTACGAAAAATGGTTGTTAGCAAACTTGAACATTATTCCAAAAATTAAATATTTTACGAAATTTATGCTACTACGAAAAATGGTTGTTAGCAAACTTGAACATTATTCCAAAAATTCAATAATTTACGAAATTTCGGCTACTACGAAAAATGGTTGTTAGCAAACTTAAACTTTATTCCAAAAATTGAATATTTTACGAAATTTATGCTACTACGAAAAATGGTTGTTAGCAAACTTGAACATTATTCCAAATATTAAATAATTTACGAAATTTCTGCTCCTACGAAAAATGGTTGTTAGCAAACTTGAACATTATTCCAAAAATTCAATAATTTACGAAATTTCTGCTACTACGAAAAATGGTTGTTAGCAAACTTAAACTTTATTCCAAAAATTCAATAATTTACGAAATTTCGGCTACTACGAAAAATGGTTGTTAGCAAACTTAAACTTTATTCCAAAAATTCAATATTTTACGAAATTTATGCTACTACGAAAAATGGTTGTTAGCAAACATAAAAATTATTCCAAAAATTAAATATTTTACGAAATTTATGCTACTACGAAAAATGGTTGTTAGCAAACTTTTTTTTTATTCCAAAAATTTAATAATTCACGAAATTTCTGTTCCTACGAAAAATGGTTGTTAGCAAACTTGAACATTATTCCAAAAATTAAATATTTTACGAAATTTATGCTACTACGAAAAATGGTTGTTAGCAAACTTGAACATTATTTCAAATATTACATAATTTACGAAATTTCTGCTCCTACGAAAAATGGTTGTTAGCAAACTTGAACATTATTCCAAAAATTCAATAATTTACGAAATTTCTGCTACTACGAAAAATGGTTGTTAGCAAACTTAAACTTTATTCCAAAAAATCAATAATTTACGAAATTTCTGCTACTACGAAAAATAGTTGTCAGCAAACTTGAACATTATTCTAAAAATTAAGTAATTTCCGAAGTTTCTGCTACTACGAAAAATTGTTGTTAGCAAACTTAAATATTATTTCAAATATTAAATAATTTACGAAATTTCTGCTAACTATAAAAATAAAATAAATTAAAATAAAATAAAATAAAATAAAATAAAATAACATAAAATAAAATAACATGGAATAAAATAAAATAACATAAAATAAAATAAAATTAAATTAAATTAAATTAAATACCATAAAATAAAATAACATAAAATTAAATTAAATTAAATACTATGCAACAAAAATCTCACGTTGCTGGGCAACGGGCTTACAGCTAGTATTTTTAAAATTCTTCTGTATGACTCGGTAACAGCTGCTTTAATAAATTTTATGCTAATCACTTACACAAATTTTAAATAATTTCCTTATTACTTTTATTAGGGCTAAGCTTTTTGACCAGGCTTAAATATATAAATGTTTTTATTGTGCAATTGCACTTAAAGAGAGGCTTTTTTTATATGTAAAAGCATTCTAGGTATGTGTATTTTATAATGTAAGTTTAGAGTAAGTATTTTTTTACCCATATTTGCTCCTCCCCATTGTATATGACCGCCACATAGTTTCTCAACGTCTCTTCTTCCTCCCACGTCATGCCAATGTCCCGTGACTCCTTCGAATACATCCTAGAGATGGTCAACAGAGGTCTTTCATAGCGACGGGATCCATTTGGTTACTAGAAGATACAAGCATCCGCAGTACATGTCCGCCCTGGCACGGTTGATTTTTTTTTATTTTGGACGTAATAAGGGGTCTGTTAGTTAATATAATATGATATCAGTATCAAAGTCAAACCCCGTACTCCTAAAATTCTCCGCATCAGTCTGTTTTAAATCCACAGTATCATAGAAGTTCTGTAGAAAAATCAGCAAATCATGAGCGGGCCGTTAAATTCCAGCCTCTACTAACAAATTGTATGGTGGTTATACGTAGATCAACTCTAAATTCTAATTTATGAGCTTATTTTTCGTTGAATATAACATCTATGTTTTAAGGGGGCTTTGAGAGTATACGATTTCTCTGTGCAAGTGTCGAACAAGTGATTGATACTTGGCTATGATGGAGTACTACCGTACCGAGTCCCAGACTTTCCGTATCGAGTTGAAGGTTACTCCAGCCATCCCAAATCGTACCGCGAGCATATGTAATAAATATTCATATTAGTTGCGATTGGACTCCTTTTTGCTAGATTATGATTAGGAATATGGTTTCTACAGTTTACTTTGACGAACACTTACGAATTTAAACACCACAACTTCAATTGCTGACGAAAAATCCCAGAACAGTAACATTCCTCCATAAACTCTCAACCGGGAAACGAAAAAGAGCGAAATGTAAAAGAATAATATAAAAAACATAAAACAGCTTTACAAGTACAAGTGGAAGGCGAACATTACATTACACGCGAACAAGCCCGCCGCGGGTGGCTGGAATACCACGTCACACACACGTGGGCTTTTCACGGGGACTGTCCCTGTACCATATTCTTTCAAAGTAATGCTACACTAAAGACTTGCAATTCCACGTTTAAGTACCTTCTATTAAACTCGGGGCGGTGAAGTCTAGAGAAAAGTAATTCATTTTAGTCTATAAGTCGACTAGAATGATCGAATGATTTACAGATATGTAAGTAAAATGGAAATAATTGAAAAAAATCAACTCAGAATCGGTTTTTAATTTTATGTCGGATTCGTTTTCTTTTTACCCGACTCCACAGTCCTGATTAAATTAATATTGGTTGTATATAATTGCTATATCAATTGAGAGCATACATTGAACAAACGGAAAGACTTCTTTGTATCGGTTAGGTAAGATGAAAATGATATTGTAAAACCGCGATATAATGCAGTGATGCGGGCGGTATGTGAAGGGTGGGGCTTCCGATTCTAGACCTTATTTGCGATCCCAGCATTTCGAGATTTACAATTTTTGTTCGATTTATGGTATAGGTATTAAGGGATCGCCAAATCGACCAAATCCCGGCCTTGGTGTAGGTGTGTCCGTTAATACAGAAAGTACGTTATATAATAAATTAGCCTTTTTATGCATTTTTAGTCAGGACAAAAACGATACAAATCATATTTCTATACAAGGCTTGTGAATTTCCCATAAATATATATATTTTTTTAATGATAGGTGATATGTGAAATTACTTTCGGAGCAGTAGTTTTAGATTTGATTTGCTGATTAAATCAAAATCTTTTTTTTTTCGAATATAAATTTACTCATTTAATCAGTAGATTTTTTTTCACTTGATATTGCATCCTGCTTGATTTTATTTCACAGATTTGACTTTACGTTCGTCTGTGCTAGATAAATTTCTACGTGTATGGATCGCCATTGGGAGTTCGCGAATAGTTGTCTATGGGTAGGGGAGATATGGGCGTAATGGAGGCAAGGTGGTATTTACGACCCCGTCCCGCGGATAAATATATCTGGCTTTGTATTGCGTTGTTATGCTGTTTTGTTGCTACCTCGACGCTTCAGTTTCACTCAGCTGTAACAGATATTATCTGTAAGAAAATGACGTATCGTGTTTATTTGAGTCGAAAAAATGCCACGGTCTTCATTTGAAATGAATGATCAAAAAAGAAAAGAGAAATGATCACTTCAGATAACATTACTGCTTTTATAATGTTATATATTATTTCACCTGTCATCGAGAATCGCCTAGTCAAAATATTGGAATTTTTCCGTAGTTTTATAACTACGCAGTTATTTTATAAAAAAGCAATATTTTTTGTCGAGTCGAAAGATTTTAACACTGCGATTTACATTTTATTGAGTTTATTATCAGACGGTTGGTTTGAAACAGCTATCACTAAAAATAATATTGACTGTGGAAAGAAAAAAGGACGTAACACACACATAGCAATTTTACAGGAGAGACAAAAAACGTTTTGAGGTCTTTAAGCTTTATTCGTTTTATTGAAAACGAGTCACGAACTAGAGTTTGAATTGTTGACCCAATTATAAATGTATGTAAAATGATCCGAAATACAAAAAAGTATGTGAAAAAATATATTTTTTGTAGGTTTGTAAAAATATGTATTTATATTGATTATCGATTTAAAATGAAATAATTTTCAATTCAGGTAGTTTTTCTTTATGTATTGAATGCATAACTTATAGGTGTCCCCTGTCAATACTTGGTGGAAAGGAGTAAACAATATTCCTTTGTTATTAATACAAACACAATGTTCCTTTGTACTTCATCCACTTTATTTAATAGGTCAGGACTGGTTTCGCTCATTGCATGCATTGTCAACTGATAAGAAATATAATTTAACAATGCTATTTATACAAAAATAAATTTTAATGAAAAGGTGTAAACTCCAATTGACATTGAAAAGAAACTACGAATTACATTATAAGTGATTCTAAAATATAATAAAACAAATATCAGCTCAACATGCCATATACCAATAATATATTATATGAAAAAAAGTAATTATTCAATCACTCATTTATTTCATTTACTAAATACGTGTTTGTATGTATGTCATTATTCATCTCAGAAATATTGTAATTATTTCAGTTTTAATCTAGTACCCAGTTTTTTAGTATAACGTTATCACAAACCTAATAGTTTACTTTTAAATGGGATGAATTATTTACCGTTGCAAGCCCTGATAATAATATACGATGAGAAGATACACATCGAGTTCATGATATGTTGTCTTTTCATGGCTTTGAAAGGCGTGAAGTAAAAATTCTTCAACTTGTGTGCCGTCAGTTTGGCATGCGAAATTCGATATTTGCCGTGGCATGCGTGCAAAGAAGGTGTAAGTTAGCGTGCTACCGGTAGACGATTGATTGAAGACATGGTCAATTAATATTAACATGGACTTGGAGGATTATAGCGCATCCCAATGCTACGGACATTGACTCGTAAGTTTGTTTTCTTATTTCCACGATTGATATATATTTTCATGTTGAGCTTTTCACATTGCAAAACATTTTCCTATGTTTTATTAGCTGATAAACTAATAGATTTTCTTGAATCGTTTTTCTGCTTAAATACTTTGATTTTTTTTTGTTGTTCGATTGAAAATATACTGCATAATACGTAAAAGTCACATTTTTTTAAAATAAAATCATCGTACTGTAACATTGTCAACACAATTTATTGACGTAACATCATATATAACATCTTTTTAACGTGCGATTCCTTAATTTTTTGGTTGTCGCAATGAAAACTATAGGAACGGGATCTAGAAACTTTATGCGATATGTGTATAATTCGCCGTGTGCTCTTAGTAACGGTTGACATTCCTGACTATGTTAGTACTCGCTCGAGCGCATGCAGTTTGTCTTGCTTAGTCTTGAGCTTTGTTTACTAAAGGAAATATATTTATTTTTGTGTCCCTGCAATATATAAGGGTTCCTACTTAATGCGTTGATGCAAGTGGATAATTATCGTTGAATGAAATAATTCGCCATTCAGCAGGATCGACTGGTTAAATCATCATTATAATTATACTGTACAACATGCCTCGGCATGACCCTCGGCTATGACCCGCTGGCCACCAAGTAACCAAGCGACTATAAAATATGATATGAAAATACCCACTGACCCGAATAGTCTTCTTAATAGTCACATTTTTTTAAACTTTGACCCGCAACCAAAAAAGGTTGCCGAGACCTGCTATATAATATTTTATTATATAATACTACTACATTTATGCCTTTCAACATTTTTTCGAAAATGCATGCCATTGTATCCACGGTGAATATTTACAATGTTCACATACTTAACGTACGTGTACATTATTTTCCGTGAAACATTTCTCCCTTAAAATATGGATTCCCCTATGAAGATTCTACTCCGGCTTACCGCGTATTTTTATCATTTAAGTACGACATCCATTTTCACTATCCGGTCATCCCGTATGCATAAATTGTGTCTGGCTAATGCTTTTTTTCGCTAGCGAGCTTCCCCGGCGAGCATTTTCCGCCTTGAAATATTCAACGCGACAGATGGATGCTTTTGGACATAGAAGAGACTGCTACAATATTTTTTATTCCCGAACAAAAGCACCCTGTTACCATTTTTATTGTGGACATTTTATTTTTTGTTACGTTACAAATTTAAAACACGCGGGGACGTCCGTGTTGGACAATATTCACTCTTTATATGGTCGGTTTTTTTCAAGGAGGTAATACTATTTTTATCAGCTTGATAATTAACGTTTTTTAAAATCAATCCTTTATCACGGACTCGTCGTAATAACTTTGTGTTAAAGAATAATTATGGAATCTTTTTTTGCGTCACTATTGATTTAAAATTATTTACCCTCCACAAATTTAACGAGGTCTTTACTAGTCGTACCCAAGCCTAAATGGTATCGATAGTATGACTTGTCATATGTGTGTGCAATTATTGTAATGTGAAGTTCAAAATTTAAAGAAACTGAAACTGTTCCTAATATTTAAAAAAAATCAATTGTGGATTGTGTATTGCTGTATGTCTCTAATTTTGTTTTTATTGTATTCTGATGTCGCAGCTGCAGTGGGAAAATATCGAAAGTATGCTACTCATTCAAATATTCGAAAAACACTTGTTCTTGCTATGCGCAATTTTATTTTCAAATGATGAATTTCAACGATTAAATTCTCACATAGTGTTTGTTAATAATATAATAATAATGTTAATAAAAATCTGTTGAAAGATTCCAAAGAAGTCTGCTACAAATTCAGCCAAAGTGTGTGTTATTTTTCATTGCACCGACTCCCGAAGATTGGTTTTTTTCTGAATTCTCAGCATTGCTCATCTATAGGAAATATGTACTAATAAACCTCAGGCGGATGTTAAGAGAAATGATTTGTTAGCTGGATATGAAGATTTATAACACCATCTATGCTTATAATTTGCTATAGCGAATCCGGTATATATCAAAATATCTTCTTATTGTGTGGGAAAAAAAACAGTCCATAGCCCAATCCGAATACGCTGAGCTACTTGTGTTAGTATTGCATGTTAAGCATTTTAATATTGGCAATCGACTTATGCTTGTGAAAAAAGAAAATATCAATACATACATGTTTGTCTTGATGTAGGATTGTTATGAAACCAATGCTCCGAATTAACTTTACATGTTTCTTTACCCCTTACAACATTGTTTACGATGGATTCGATTATTTTAGTTGTTTCTGTGGCTGTTTTATTTATGCAAAATAAAACTACAGCATGTATACAAACTGTCAATTATACGAATATTTACGTCTATTTTATATCGCTTATATATCTAATAATAATCTTGGGTGGGTTGCTTTAGCCCAAGATTTTTCAACCGGGAGCCCTGTGGCCCCAAAATTTCTAGGATTTAAAATTCTTGGAAGAGCTAAAAAAGGTCTCACGGTGGATATTTGGGCAAATCCGCAAATTCCTGGGATTCGGAAAAAGCAACACAAACGTCAAAAAGAGCCAAGGGCTCAAAAAGGCTGAGAAACACTGCTTTAGCCAATGATGTTCATTCAAAATTTAAATATACACTTTTACTAATTCACTGTTATTAACTTTTATCAGGACCGGTTTTGTTGATGACAAGCGTTTCAACTGACCAATGCTCGTCATGATCGAAACCGGTCCTGGTCTTCATAAATTAAAGTGGGGATTAGTACACGTGTATGTTTTATTTCTTTAATAAAATGCCTTTCCACCAAGTATTGACAGTGAACAACCTAAAAGTGATCAATGATATTCACCTACGGAACCAAATCTCTATTGAACCTAACAATACTTGAGGTTAAAGAGCATTTAATACCTAGTTAATAATAGCTGTAGTTTTGAAAAAATACCGCATCTTAGACATTTACAAATGTTCCGAGTACAACTCGGACTCCGATTTAAAATTGTAGAATTCATACACATATATTTTAATCTATATATTAATAGCCGATAATGTCCGTATGTTTGTCTGAGTGTAAGATGTCCTCGATTTCCCCTACCCCTGCCCCTCCCCCTCCTCCTCCTGCCAAGCCGCGCTGTCACTTTTTATTCATACTTAAGACATATTTTTCCAATATACACTGTTACTTATGATTTTCCTCGATTTCCTCTCCTCCTCCCCCTCCCCCTCACCAGCCTCGATGACGCCATTTTTTATTCCTACCTTTTCGATGACGTCATTATATACTATTATTTGATGGAACATATCAAATCGCTGAAAAATTGAATTCTCATACAAAAAAGCGCCTTGGTCTGGATTCGAAACACGGTCCTTGAATTATGAGTTGAGAGCTTTACCACTCGGGTAAACAAACAACGATACGATACGATAAAATAACATTATATATATTGAATTACGTTCGAATTTTGAAACTTTTGTTTTTTATTTGAAGCAAAACATATATGTTCTAATTTTCGCACGTAAATTTAATTCCGCTCTACCCAAAAGGCAGAGCGCCAGATTCGTAAGCTGATGGTCAGTGGTTCGAGTCTAACCTTAAACGTTTTTTTTTTTTGTTTATAACATATTTTTTAAACACAGTACATCTTGATCGTATGAAAATAATAAAATCCGATTGATAAGCGTGATAAGTTTTTCAAAAAATAAATACCTATATATTAATATTCGATAAAATAAAAAATCACAATTAAAAAATTTACATTTGCATTTACATTTGTCTATTTCTGCTACTACGAAAAATGGTTGTTAGCAAACTTAAACATTATTCCAAAAATTCAATAATTTACGAAATTTCTGCTACTACGAAAAATGGTTGTTAGCAAACTTAAAAGTTATTCCAAAATATAATAATTTACGAAATTTCGGCTACTACGAAAAATGGTTGTTAGCAAACTTGAACATTATTCCAAAAATTAAATAATTTACGAAATTTCGGCTACTACGAAAAATGATTGTTAGCAAACTTGGACATTATTTCAAATATTAAATAATTTACGAAATTTCTGCTTCTACGAAAAATGGTTGTTAGCAAACTTAAACATTATTCCAAAAATTAAATAATTTACGAAATTTCTGCTACTACGAAAAATGGTTGTTAGTAAACTTGAACATTATTCCAAATATTAAATAATTTACTAAATTTCTGCTACTACGAAAAATGGTTGTTAGCAAACTTGAACATTATTCCAAATATTAAATAATTTACTAAATTTCTGCTCCTACGAAAAATGGTTGTTAGCAAACTTGAACTTTATTCCAAAAATTAAATAATTTACGATATTTCGGCTACTACGACAAATGGTTGTTAGCAAACTTAAACTTTATTCCAAAAATTTAATAATTTACGATATTTCGGCTACTACGAAAAATGGTTGTTAGCAAACTTGAACTTTATTCCAAATATTAAATAATTTACTAAATTTCTGCTCCTACGAAAAATGGTTGTTAGCAAACTTGAACTTTATTCCAAAAATTCAATAATTTACGATATTTCGGCTACTACGACAAATGGTTGTTAGCAAACTTAAACTTTATTCCAAAAATTTAATAATTTACGATATTTCGGCTACTACGAAAAATGGTTGTTAGCAAACTTGAACTTTATTCCAAAAATTCAATAATTTACGAAATTTCTGCTACTACGAAAAATGGTTGTTAGCAAACTTAAACATTACTTCAAAAATTAAATATTTTACGAAATTTCTGCTACTACGAAAAATGGTTGTTAGCAAACATAAACATTATTCCAAAAATTAAATAATTTACGAAATTTCTGCTAACTATAAAAATAAAATAAAATAAAAATTAAATGAAATAAAATAAAATAAAATAAAATAAAATACCATAAAATAAAATAACATAAAATAAAATTAAAATTAATACTATGCAACAAAAATCTCACGTTGCTGGGCAACGGGCTTACAGCTAGTATCTAATTAAATGCATAACTGTTTGTATTAAAAAATGGCAGTCGAAGTCACCCGTTTTGTACGACTCCGACTCCACTTCTCTCTCCGCGCCGAATAACTGTACCAGAATAAACTTGATCGTATAGTAACTGCATGCCGAACACTGTATTAAATTTATTATATTTGTGTATTTTTATTATTATTAATGGCTAGTCTATTCCATAAAGACAATATATATGTTGAAAATTATCGAGCGATCTATTGGGGACACGCCACAAATACAATACGACCATCAATAACGGCATTAACACAGAAGTTAACAACCGTTGGTCTTTGTTGTCATGATTACAATAATCGTAATATATGTTACGTATCTGACTGCATTATATAAAACAGTAAATATACGAAAACATATTTTTTAAATTTTTTTTTTAGCCATTTTAAGGTTTTAACTGTCGATGCTTGTTTGAAGAATATTAGTTAAAAAAGCATATTTTTGTGCGAATTCAACATCTTCTATAATGATTAGGACTTATTTAGCTCATCGTGAGTAATTTAGCACAATGCTTAATTTAAACGCATTCATCAATTATGCCAGTTAATAAATACTTACAATATTGCATTAACAGTAAAAAATAAATAAACTCTTTAGTTATAAAATAAATCTGAAATAACGGATTAAGAAATGTATTTTTTGCATAAATCATTGTTTCAAAATATTGAATCGAGTTGGGAGTTTATATAGCTATTACCTGCAACGTGTATTGAAAAAAATGAGTTACTCCATAAATTAACCTGATTCATAGTTTTAGATTTTCATGACCACAAATTTTAAAATATTTTTTATTCAAACGTGTGATAATTCCTTATATTTTTTTCAAATAAATCTAATAATTTAATTCCTGTAGTGTTGTCTCATTCTAGAAAGTTGTGTGTTTATTTATGGTTTGCCTCACCTGTGATAGAACCATCTAAATCATATCTGTTTAATGCAAATTAGGCATTTATGCTTATTGGAGATACCGATCCGAGATATGGTATCTTATTCTCGAAGCTGAGGTGAGTTTTTTTCTCTTTCATTTATACCGTCATACTAAACTGCATTCCTCGAACTTTTTGGTGATTCAACTAATGTGGTACATATGCCGTTTTCGCTCCGTCGTGATCGGTCTCGAGCCTACCAAGGCTGGTTGGAAGCAGACCGGTTAGAAATTTAGACAGACACAATATGAGAGCACTTAAATCTAGACTACGCTGCAAACAATTAGCAACTCTGTTAGTAGGTATGTGGTATCGCTTTATTATTGGTGATTTTGAATAAATTTTCAATGCACTCGAAATTGTTTATATACATCAAATTGTGCCTGGGACCTAAGCTACGATTCCATAGTTACAATGCTAAAAACAAGCCGATATTAGCTGAGTTGTCAACGTCGTTACCTGATTTATGGATTGTGTGTTTGGGCATGGTTATCTCTGTTGTCGAACATTGCCTCCCTCCCACCGTCTCACCCGTCGGATCTTCAATAATCCACCGAGTACGAACCGAGCCTTATTCTAACATTCAATTGAACTGCGACTGAAATTTTGAAAGAGGCATACTTCAGTCTATGGTTGCGATTTGGTAGGAATTGTCTAAACATGTACAGCGTAACGTCGTATGATTGATTCTAAATTACCCAATGCAATATCACATCTCGGGCGTTTTTGTTTTGTAAATCTGACCCGTCCCGCCTTTCTTACGAAAGTGATTAAATATTCGTAAATGGGCGTGATGTCTTACCAATCGTAATTCATTATTGTTATCAACCCTTGGGCTCAGAGTTATGATATCGGATTCGATAAAAGCTTAGAACAATCGATACTTAATTTATTGTGCATATTTATATGGAAATTATTTAATTGATAGTAACGCATTTTATGTACGAATACGTACAAACTTAAGACTAGAGTCACTTTGTTCCCCGTCGACTCTCAATATTATTTTCGACGTTTCGGTACCCAAGTGTTAATAAAACAGGCTATTTTGGATCCCAACTGAATAGTTTGGTGCTCATCAGTGTGTTTTTTTTATATGTTGGATGAAATCAATCATATCGGTTCAATTAATGGTATGTCGTGAATGCCAGTAAAGACAATATTTTCCACAAATATATGATATCACGTAAAGTCCCCGCCTACCCTGCCCCGCCCCTTGTAAATGAGTTAAACAAACCCATGCTACTTAAACATAGTATCAGCATAAAATATGGCTTACACATAGTTTGTATGTCGATATAACGTTTCATAACAGATCGCAAAATGGATGGTAACAACGGCTCTTGCGACGTGTACAGCGTAAAAATGAGCCACCATCCCCGTATTAAATTAGTTAAGTACCAAAGCCAGCGATGGTTAGGTAGGGACATACTAACGCTAACGACCGTCGATGAAAATGACACTTATGCAATTTCCCTTAAAATTTTCCGTTTAATAAAACGATGCTCGTACGAACAATGCCAACACCTGCGATTATAATATTATTTCCAGCTACTACCTAACGCTTGTTATGTGACAATGGCGCACGTAGAATAAGAATAGAAAAAATATTACTTAAGTTGTGTTCAATGTTTTTTTCAATATGTTCAGATGTGAAAATTATCAGTGTTTTAAAAGCATCTTTTTTCATAGTTGCTATATTTTACCTCCGCTCAACCGCTTTTTTCCATATTCGCTCCTTATACAGAGATATGGTCACCACGAGTTTCTCCAAGATTCTCTATCCCCCGCCAGTCTTTTTTGCTTCCTCCCAGGTCATCTCAGCGCCCCGTAGCTCCACTGAGTACATCCAGTGGATAGTTATCAGTGGCCTTCCACGACGCCGGGATGCATCTGGTTGGTAGAAGATACAGGAAGGGTTCAGACTCTCTTGAGGCATCCTCAGTACATGTCCAAGCCAGGTCCATCGCCGCTTCTTTATCACCCGCTATAATTAGAGTATATACAATAATACCAATATCTCAACAGGTCTTTGTACAGAAAAACATTTTTTCTTGTTTCATTTCACAATTATTATTTTTTTGATTACCAAATCCTAGATATAATTATTTGTCCTCGCACTTATGTTAATTAACAGACGTTTTACTATTCATCGGAGACTTGCATGGCAACTGGCTATGTCCTGATCATTACTTAGGTTCTTGTCCGGACAATTATCAGGTAACTGTAGTCATATGACTTTGTTGAAACACTTCATTAGGAGTCTAGGTTCTCGATGTTTGGAAAGCACGACTAGAAAACTAAATTCATTAGATGTAAGTACACTTTTTGAAGAAAAGCGATATTCTGCGTGATGGTATTGCTAATACTGATATTAATTTTCTTTTCAAGTTTTCGCGTATTTCCCATCACTCGCACGCCAATGATCACAGTAGTACCTGCACATAGACTAATTGCCGCCCTCACCGTGTTGTCGCACAGGCTAATGGCTTTTAAAATGATTCCGCGAACAATAAATATCCGCTTTGGAACTACCTAGCAAGTAACAAGTAACCAAGTGAACTCCCAACAAAGACCCATCCATGTTATTTGCGAGTTGTCGTTCTTGATACTTACAAACTATATGAGCAGAGGCCGCAACTTCTCGTGTCAATTTAACTATTTGTGATTATTTTTACAAGAGTGAACAAATCAAAATAGCCAAAAAACTGGTTAAGCAACAATATTTGCTACCGAGTTTCATTGAACACTGTAATGGAATTCAAGTTACTGTAATCGTACATTGCCATGACTTTAGATCAGAGTTTTTCAACCGGGAGCCCTGTGGCCCCCTAAGGGGCTACAGCGTGTTCCATGGCATCCACAGATTATTTTTTTTGTTTTGAGGAGCCACGGGCAAATTTTCCGAAATCCCTAAATTTTGGATTCAAAATTATTGCCCAAAAGAGCTTAAAAAAAGGTCCCACGCTGGTTATTTGGAGAAATCGCAAATTCCTTGAAATTCGAAATTTTATGGGAAGACAAAACATTGGTATGGGGGCCTCAGAAAAATAAAGACAGTTAAAAGGGTCCACTTGCCCAAAAAGGCTTAGAAACACTGCTTTAGATGATGTTTAATATTATAATTGTAATAATAAATTAGGATGTTAGAGTAAACAACAAGATTGTGTATCTCATCTACCCTTTTGGTGCCCGTTATCGAACAGTAGCGCGAATATTTTATTTAAAATCAGTCACAAGACAGATATTGACGAAAATGATAATGTGGAATATGATGCTGAAGTTTTCAGTCTATTCAATTCCTTACCGCTATTCTTATAGAGTTCTAAAAGCTCCTCATTCTATTTCCAATAATATGCGAAGGTATTGAAAAAGTTTGTTGGTGGACCCCGTGGAGCGGAAAATAGTTTTTCCGGCAATTATTCCATCTGCAAAGAAAATAATAAGTTTTTTTAAACGATTGTATAAAATTTTCGAACCTTCGGTAAAGTCTTAATTATTTTTTCAGTACCTTTCAAATTCATTTCTTTGTATATGGATTAAATGAAAATTGTTTTTGCAAAGTTTTGCCGAAGTAAAATTTTACATTAATCGTATACGATTGTATAGAAAGAAAAAAAAATGTTATAATGCTTGCTGAAATATCGCTTTTTTCAATACCTGGACCTAAATCAATAACAAGCAGCTAATAAAGTTATTAAATGTATCCCAGCTTCCCGGAAAAATACTTACGATTGTTTTATTGACGTCCTAAAAACGTAGATTTTAATTTGCTTATCAAATAATTCAAATTTTTTAACTCGGTGTGTTTGCTTTTTTTTGTTTCAGGTAAGCTTTCGACATTCATCAATATTCTGAAGATTCTCTGTTGACCGTTCGTTCTACAGTAAGTTTATATTGAACGTTATTTAGCTTTGAAAACTTTAACGATTGAAATTCTACTTTGATTGAAATGTAGGAATGCTATAATATTTTCTTCAGAACAACACTAATATTAATTAGCTTTACTCGCCACTAAAGGATACCAACCAAATATGATAATCGAATATTTTATGTATTATTCGATTATATTTCCAAACCGGGTGCGTGTTGGGTGAGTGGTCAACGTTTTTAGTTTGGTTCTGGTGTTCATGATTTCGTGTTTTTTTTAGTCGATAGATGTCAGAATTCCCTACCAATCCACCCGAGCTTTAAAATGGAGCAGGGTGTAGCGATTTCGATTATATAGCTAACCACTATTTTTTAGCTTTAACTTTAAATAACAAAATATTCGTGTTGGTATTTCCAATGCGTCTAATATAAAATTTGAATAGTTAAAATTGTGTACATTCACACAAGTTTTGTCACTAACGACCAGGGTTTCGCCTTTCGTCGGCGTCTAGGCGTCTAATATCGTTATTTTTTCAAAATTAAGGTATTTTACATGCACATACCAAAGCGAGACATTTAATTTACTATTGTGTTTTGAAAGGCAGGTATATTTAAATACCTACGAAATGTTTCAAATTTTTTTTATATTTCAAAATTATTCGAATAAAATGGAATACGGATTCGAATATTTTAAGATTTCAATATTCGATATAAGAACATTTTAATTGCGAAGGTTTGGAATCTCTAGTCGCCAGTCGCCACTCCAAATAGTCGCACATTTGTATGGAATTGTGTCAAGTGAAGACTTCCATTTCTTCTGACGTTAGAAATTCTAGACATGCATTACTGGTAGTTAGTTGCGCCGGCGAATTATTTGAATTGCTGCATATTTAATTAGCTACGGTTTTAACTTACCGTGTCTCTAGTCTCACTAAGGATAATTTCATTTTCTACACAATGTGAGGCTTACATATAAAACAAATATAAAATATACATTAGATATAAAAATGCATAGCCACTGAAAGTTGTATATTAATTAAGTATATTAACCCTCCAGAGACGAGAGCTTTTTTCCGAAAAAAAAAATATTTTCTTAGCCATATTGAAGTCACGGATAACTTTTATTCCTATCCAAAATTAAAAAAAAAAAAAAAACGCAAAGTCGATGTATAGAAACCCCGCATGACTATATGGTCATGCTCATCCTATTATTAGCGTGAAATATTGAGTACGGACAGTAGCAAGGACAAAATTGACCGTATGGGCTTGCAAACATTCGGGGTTGAAATATAGCTAAACGTGATTTTTTTAAAAATATTTACAAATTGACATCTTTAAATCAACATAATTTCAATACAAATATATTAGCAAAATAAGTGTTAATAATTTGATGTTTTTATAAAAAAATAACTAACAGTTTCAAAAAGTAAATTAAAAAAAAACGGAAATTCAAAAAATCACATGTGTGTTTGGAGGCTGTTCCTGTCCCCACGACTGATGACTCACTGTAGTCCGTACCCTTCTTAACTAAATATGAGCGATAGCAACGATATTCAGGTAGAAAAAGTATGAATAGTGGGATCAATAGACAACGGTGTTTTGTGTGACCATATGGTGACGCTCGTCCTTGGAGGGTTAAGTACCTATCGCAATTTTTGTAACAATACAATTATCTGAATATTCAGTCTTCCAATTTACACATTTCTAGTTATTCCAGTATAAGTATAACTTGTCAATGTCAGCCACAATAATTTGGTTAGAGGAAAGTCACAACCCGCACAACTCATATTGAGTACATACTGTGGCTATGTGTGTAAGTCGATTTCACACACGCGCGCAGGGCTATTGTAAATGCCCGTATAAAAACTTGCCTCTTGAAAAGATGGTGCCCGCGACCCATTAGTCACGCGCAGAAGCCTCCTCACGACCCGGTCGACGCAAGTTATGTGGCCGAGTGAAAACTGGAAAATCGGACGGGTCCCTCGGCCTAGCTGCTGCGCCGTGTATATCCATTTTTTCATACCCGAGAGTGGTCAAACACGTTTGAAGTGTATTGCCGCGTTGATGATTAAATTATGCACAGTTCAACAGTTTGAAACCCTTTTCTACAGTAAATTGATGCACATTTTGCAGCCTCGTGGTGCAGTAGCACATCATCCTCGTGTCACTGGGCAGCCGAGGGATTACGCGATTCAGTCACTAGATCGAGTGACACACAACCCTGCGTGATGTGCGCCTTAAATTAGACTAATAGCAACTTAGCATCACATTAAGCCTAAATATACCTTTCAATACATTTAAGTATTCTTAATTCAATTATGATGTATTTCGACTTAGTTCTAAATTCAAATATGTATCGATTTGTATTCCTATTATTCTCTTTTGTAACATGATGATACCATAAATAACGAGTTAATGTACAAAGAACAATGGATAAATCATTTAATACCAGGTAAAATATGGTACATGTCCTGAGTGAGTGAGTTTTGCATAATTTTATGAATAGAATATGCTCAAATTTAATAAAAACTTTTTTTCCGTTCGAGGTAAAATGCTGTCATTATTCATTCGGATTTTTCGACATTTTAAATAATAGCTGAAAAAAATGTAAGAACATAATATTATAATATCGAACCATCTAGGCAATTTGGATTTTTTCTGTGTTTCGAATAAAATAAAATGTCTTACTTATGATTTATTCATATTTCTTTGTCGAATACCAATAAATTTTCAAAGACGCTATTGCTTCGTGTAAATCAAATGTGCCTTTCGTGTGTCTGGCAGCTTGAAAAAATTCTGGCCACTCTATACCTAACAATAATAATTATTATCGATAATAGAGCATTAAGCCGTGCAAAATGGCCAATTATTCTCACCGTGTTATAGGCGGAATTCCAACACTCTTGAACGATGAATTTTTATTAACCCATTTGCATCTAGTTCAGCCTTTTTTCGTTTTTTAACGTTTTATCGAAGTTTTATTTTTTAGAATTTATTGGAATAATTTCAACTCTGATATATGAATTAAACGTTTTAGTCAACGGTTACCAACCTGAAATATTCAAATTAATGTTTTTCTCCTTAAATTTATAACGGGTGATTATTTTCCCTTGCCCGTCTAGACGAGTTCGGACGATTGACAACTAGTGCCAATTTCAACATTTTCAATTGTAAAAGTCTCGTCTGCTTTCGCTTTTTCAATATGCAATGTATTATATTTTCAATAGTTGCGACTTGCGACCGATGCTTCATTATGATTTATTTTATATGAAAATATTGCTTATTTACATTCAAGTTCATTTTGAAATTGCCGTAAAGTATTTGCTAGTAAAATCTATATCAGTATCTGTTATGTTATTAAACATTTACTAGAAAACTACGATTCTCGATTTATTGAACTAAAGAAAGAGGCAGTACGGGAAAATGGAAAAAGATACGCGAATATTTGTCATTTTTCAACACATTTATCCTAACGGGAATACCTGTGACACGTATTTCGCCTTTTTGAGCATCAGATAGGAGTAACAAAGTTATCAAAAATATTTTTTTATTAAAATAAAGCTTTCACAAAATACCGCCAAATCCACCGAAAAGAGAAATTAATTATTTTACTATAACTAGATATCGATTCCGGGCGTTAATGTGTTCTTAGATTTAACGCATTATGATATTGGATACATCCTGTGATTTTAAAACGAAATTTGAATTATTATTACACCGATTTCCTGCTAGATTGCCCGTTTCACATAAAAAATATTTCATATGTGTAGCATACACTCCTATAATAAATATCGCAGTGAACGTACTTCGACTACAACGTAGATTATTGTTCACTTTTAAAGAAGGTAATAAAACCATTTATTTCATAACACCGTTTGATTTTAGAATGCATATTTTTCTAGGATCAGGGCCAGTTTCGTTCATCGTAAGTTCTTTTTAACTGATTAACATATTAAGTAAGTGACAGAGCAGGAACCGAAAACACAGAAGAACAGTAGTTAGTATTTTTTGGTATTTTCATCGCATCGGAACAAAATATACATCTTAAGGAAGAAGTTCTTTGAAATACACATGCCATTAAATATAATAAAATATTATCGATTTATATAAATACAGTTGCTGTGTGAAGCAAAATGTACTTCTTATATTATTTATCAAATTAAGTTGTCTCTTGTCAGGCTTTAATTACTCAATAAGATTTACGACTATCAACACTCGATATCATAAAATAAGTGAATCATTTGATATTCAAAAAAACATAAGCCATGCTCCATTATAAGCTAAGCTACGCTTCCTATTTGAAATGTTCGAAATTAACTAAATGATTGATCTAAAAATAATGTATGAAAATATTTACTCTTCCGATGTAACGCAAACAAATGAATATCGGTATAATATGTACGATTACTTAGGGTCTCTTACTATTGAAAATTGTATTTTTATTACGGATAAAAACGGATATTACGGATATGTCGCATGTATTATAATTTTATAAAAACATTTCAATTTCTACAGGTAAAATTCACTTCTAGGGTGTTCACTGTCAATACTTGGTAGAAAGGTATTATATTAAGAAAAACACAATATTCTTTTGTACTTATTTACCAAGATCATAATCGGTTTCGCCCATGGCGAGCATTGTCAACTGATTGACTGTAGGATTATTGTGTTTTTTTTTTTAAATTATAATGGACGTCTAAAATCAACATTTATCAACGAAAGAAGAAAAAGTTACTTCCGAGTCGTTTATGAAATGATAGAAAACTTAATTTTTTGTTTATTATAACATTTGTGCGAGTGCCGTAGTTTATGTGTATGCAGTACGCACACATTAGAACTTGGTGATTTAAACACTCACCGTGCCTCAAGTTATTCCCGGTTAAAAAAATCTGAACATTTTGAACTGTTTTCACTTTTTACGAAAATTCTTGATACACTCCATGGCATGAATACATTCAACATAGCTGAACATCACTCTGCCTTCAGAAACATTGTAGAGGCTTACATTTTTCTCATTTCCTAACGTCCAACAAATTGGCTGACACGTTCTGCCCCGTCCATGTGGCAATTTATATTATTCTAATGTTCTTTGTGTGGACTGTGTAGGTAAAATAGTAGCATTTTTTGTGGTCTGATGAAAAAGATTGATACGTCACTCGCGACTCTCGTTTCATATTATGTAAAATTCCGCCTTTTTTGGCTCCGCCAGACGGAAATGTGTTTTCATTGTGTTTCCGTCGACTTTTTTTTAACTCCACGCGCCAATTAATAAACGCCTGCTACTTACTTACTATTCAAATATGATCACTTTTCTTTGCCGTGTTTCTATATTTGTTGTGGTGGTCGAAACGTTCATAGTAATTTACTTTGTATACGTATACTTTTTACATGTCAAAAAAATGTTCATAGTTATGATATAAAATACATTTTTTTCCACTGTATGTAATCCAGCTACAACCTACTTAACTGTATGGAATTTTTGACAAGGCTGAATTCATTCATTGCTGAGGGTTGTGCTTGTCAATGATGTTCTCGATTCTTTACGTATCAATGGCCATGATCTCTTTATTGAGAAAGCGAGTGTGTGACTTTTTAGTGATACATACTCAATTATTCATCCTTTTTCAGATACGTAGTGCATTTTACACCATTTCACAACGATGGAATTATGAAACAGTTGAATACTAAAAAATGTAAATTAAACTTGATCCACAGGTCGTGAAACAAATTATGTCACGTGTTTCCTTTCTTTGATAAGCATCTTCAGATGAACTAACGTGGGGTTATTTGAGAATAAACTAAAAATTGATTCTAATTCTTAATGTATAAATAACAAAATAAACGTTGAGGTTTCTTTCTTTCTACTAGACACGGCGAAGGGGCGTAGATACCAACAGCAACAGTACTAATTAAAAATTAATTACATGTATGAGGAAGGGTTTATGGTAAACTGCCTGTTCTATTTTAAATGTTATTTACGAATGATTCATTTCTGTTTTAACTTTCCATGAACTCTAGGCTGTTAATTCTTAACCCTACATTATTTGCTAGATAGAGTATTTCTACATTGTCTATTGAAAAAGATAATAGTATTGAGGCATCTTATGTTTCTTTATTTTTTACATTATGTTTCTACCTGTCTCCTCTACATAAATCCTTCTCAACCTTCGTCCTGTAATTTATAAGTTAAGAATTAGAATGATTTTTTAATCAATTCGTAAATATCCTCACGATAATTTGTCTGAAGACGTTTAATAAAGTGGCGAAACACGTGTCACAATTTGTTATACAACCTATTGAATAACAAAGTTTCATAGTTTAATTTATATTAAAAATGAACTCCCACAGTTACCTTCGAATCCATAGAGAATATTTTAGTTTTTTTTTCCACTACCTGATTGGTTAGTGCTTACTGTTTTGGTCTTACGGATTAGCAGCCAATGCAGCAAATCTGTTTAGGGAAAGAGGTGTGATCATTGAAATATTAAGATACCCGTTTTAATACGGCTATAAGTTCTGCTAGAGCAGAGGTGGGAACCTTTTCATTTCTAAAGGCCACATTCATTTATCTGATTCAACATATGGCCGCAGTAAAGAAAACGTTGAAACCTTTTTTGATCAAAGTGAATATATTGCATTTTAAAATTTGATATTTATTTTAAAAATATCCAGATTGATTTTTAAAAAAATTGGCATCAGTCAAAAGGCCGCATTAGAGTAGCCAAAAAGCCGCAGTTTCCCCACCTAGAGTATATCGAATATATTTATATGAAATCTGTATTTATAAAATAATAATTGCTTTCATCCCAATTACATTTGTTGTGGACTAGGTGTGGCATTTGTTAACGCCTCTAAGAAGTTATGTATATAGAATAAACATATTCTCCAAGTTCCTTTTTTTACTTTTATTATCTTGAATAATTTTCTTCCCGCACACTAGTAATTAGTATTAATTAGTATTATATAAAGCCGCCGAATCCATGAACCACGCATGTATTCGGACAAGATCATATATTATTATTTTATTGATTACGTTAAAAATTGTGTGAAAATATATTGTGAAACGTAGTGGCCGACCCGGGCGTGTTATAAAAAAGATGTTCACGAAGAATAACTACCAATTTATAATAATAAAATAATCATTTGGACGTATTATAAACAAATAAATTAAGTAACCAATCGTTTCTGGGCGCTCTAGTGCGATATCCACTTCTCTGATTTATGCCCGGATATTTTTGACACATCCAAACGCAATAAATGATCGTTATTTTTTTTATTTCATTTCATCCGCATCTACGAAATGCTTACTACGTACACGGTGTTCCCTAAACATAGAATGATTTCTTATATTTTGATTCTTGAAATTATATAAATATTCTTTCATTTAATTTTCTTAAAATTTAGGTTTACAAGTTGCATGCCTACAATATTCTATATGCAAGTATGTAAAGTGATGTATATATATGGGAAGTTTAATGGCCATAACTTCGAAATTTACAAAGCATCCTTGTCACAGCAATTTTCGGGAAAATTATATATTTTCTAGTTTTCCCAAACATGAATGATGTAAAAAATCTACCTCCAAGTCCAATTACAATAAATTATAAGTTTTTTTTGCCTGCTGAAATATTAAAATCGTTTTATTGTTCTCCGTCATGGCTTACGGCCAACAATTTATTTAATGCGTTAAATAGTATTAACACATACATTTGATAAGTAGTAGTTTTTTAATCGGTCGACTTTTTTTATTTCTTCCTTCCTTTGGTAATGAGAGTGTATTATTTTCTACAAATTTAATTATTTAGTCCTAGTTCATGAACTAGTAAAGTATGATAAACGAACAACGGTACAACCATCAGCCTTGCTTGCAAATCAGATAACGAAATCCACATTAAATATTGTTTTATAATCTATTTGCATTACGATATCGTGAATAATTGTTAACTTCAATGTTTAGAAGTATATGGCTATTTTGTTAACCACTTAGTTTTACTATTTATTCGGCTTAAATTTCTAAACAGGCTGTACCAATAATATGGTTTAATAATACCGACTACTGTGACAGTAAATTATTAACTGAATTGTGTTTTTAATCAGCTCGACTTGATTTGTATGAAATTATTGACCCGCAATAAGCGTATTCCGCTATATTCCGTGTTCATCTTTTCTGCTTTCGGTGTGTGGGAAATTCTATAAAATTGTTGGGATATTTATTTATTATCTTTGCTCACTTTAAGCTTTCCAGAAATGATCACTATTATAATTTGAAAAATGTACGTTTTAAAAAACGTCTCGGCTTTTCATCAGAACGTACATCATACATATCATTTTGTTATTATTGTGTGATGTCTTTAGTATTAAGCTGGTCCTCCTTCATTGGCATCCGTTGTAAGGATCCTTCACGATATTTACATGAATTATCAGTATTTTATTAAAATGCTTCAAGCTATTCTTGAAAAATATAAATATGTAGTACTGAAGAAAAAAACAAAAACTGCTCAACGTTGGCTCGGGGAATTAGAATGATAATAGGTTATAAATTTTCCTTAATCAATCCTATCGCGCGTTAATTCTTTAGTTTACCCAGACAGCACCACTTGTTGGATTTTGAAAGCATATGGCTATTGTATAATAGTTTATGAAAAAAAAAACAACCGTGATTCTTGAGTCGTGGAATAAAATTGATAGCCAAAAAACTAGTCTGATTCCTATTAATAATTTAGCTAAGTACGTCATATTATATTCATCCATTATCGCTTTGTCATCGGTAAGAGATCGGTGGAGGATGAGCAATACACACAAAGTCATTCAAATTGTAAGAATATTTTGGTAGATTTTCTTCATTAAAATTAATTTGTGTTAGAGCTCTTAATTTTTTAAGATCGAGAGTCAGGCATCGTAAATAATGAAGTCAGGCAATTTACAACATTGTTTTCTTTTAAATAACTCCTCTTACCTCGCTTGCTCTTTTATCTTAATTTGCTTATAATATTTTAATTTTATTTAGCTATAAAAAATCTCAAATCGCGTTAGTGTAATTAAATGTATACAGTAAATCCTTTGAATTTGCGTAGGTAATATCGCTTTCGCGTTTAAATAATAATATGCAAAGTGAAGAAGTATAGGGGAGACGGGGACAGAGTGGGCCGTTCGGGGGTTATCGTCGTGAATTAGAATTAATCGCTTTTATTAAACAGAGATGCCGCTCGATTATTTCATTCAGTATTTATTGCCGTTCGAGAAATGCGGACGGATTTAAGCCCAATGGGTGCTCAAAGTTTTTTTGTTAAATAAAACGGATTTATTGATCTATTTAAACTCGATTAAAAATAAACTTTTTTCAATAACGATTGTCATTGCTAAATTATGCTAGGTATTATCACTGCCCAACAGGTTGTATGTATTTACATTACATAATTTTTAAGATATAGGTGGGAAATACATACCAATCGAATGGTTATTTCAGAACATTCGGATAAAAATCATTTCATGTCGCGATATTTTAACTGTATTATTTAGAGCTTTAAGCATGCCTTTCAGCTTCAGGCATCTTCAGGATTTAATTTTTCTACTAGACTGAAAAAATATTTTAAATCCAAAAAAAATTGGGACCGTTTTGTAATTTGCAACATATTTACCAATACAAATTTGCTATGCACGTAAATGATCAATATGAAAAAAAAAATCGGTAAAGAGCTTTCACATTCCGCCCGTATCGTCTTATTCATAAGCCCGGTATCGATGAACAGTTTTGTGATTTGCGCGTCTTTATTTGCCATACCACCTCGTGTAGTTTGCCTTGCGTTCTTCTCGCCCGCGTTGTGCTGCGCTGTCTCAGTTCCGTTATTCCGCCGAGATTAAATAATTTATTCCGCCTAATTGCCTTAATTGTTCTCTCTGGCTGCTCGCTCTCACGCCCCGCACCAGACGAATCCGCCTATCTCGCACATTCGATCGACTCGCGGAACTAATTCTCCACACGGCACACACCTATGCGGAACAACACATATCTCCCCCCTTTGTTGTCAATCCTGTAAGCGCCCATCGTGCACGATCTTTTCGGGAATATTAAGAATATAAGACGAGACGTACTTTTTTATGATATGCCATTATGACATCATCGGATCCTTTGTAACCTGCCACCGAAAGGAATGTAGATATTCTCAAATGTTGTGAATGCAGTTGAAATTTACCTTTGTATTCACCACTTATATATTATATAAGTAGCGTAATATATATTATATACATACATACATATTACAAATATGCCTATACAGTAGAACCTCGATATAAGTTACCCATGCGTATGAGGTGTCCGTTAGAGCCAGGGTTGCCAGGCGTCCCTATTTGAGCGGGACTGTCCCGAGCTCAATCGACAAATCCCGAGTCCCGCATTGCAAGTCCCTCTATAATCCCGACGTATACATGTATAAAAGTCTTCATAGTGAATGTCCCGATCTGTGTTTTTAGAAATCTGGCAACCCTGGTTAGAGCCGATGTTCCGTTTGTCCATTTTATAAAGGTTTTTTTTTCTCCTTTGAAAGCACTATGAGGAAATTTATTAAATGGAGCAATAAATGCATCCATTTAATTAATAAAATCAAAATATTCCTTTTTACTTCATTCCACTTTATTTAATAGGTCAAGACCGGTTTCACTCCGTCGTTTGCAACGCTGGCAGCAGATTAACACAGCTGCACAGCAGTTTTATTTGATTACTCATATTAAATGGATGCCTTTTATTCCATTATTGGTCATTTCGAATAATTTAATAGGTCAGGACCGGTATCGCAATCAGCGATACCGGTCCTGACCTATTAAATAAAGTGGAATGAAGTAAAAAGGAATATTTTGATTTTATTAATATAATGCCTTTCCACCAAGTATTGACAGTGAACACCCTAAAAGGCATATATTTAATATGAGTAATCAAACAAAACTGCTGTGCAGCTGTGTTAATCTGCTGCCAGCGTTGCAAACGTCAGTGCTACGTTCAGAATACGAATCCGACTGCAAAAGGTATGACGTGACTATAATGGGCAGAATATTGTTTACTATCGGCGACATTTGAATAAAGACGATATAAAGTTAAAGGCACCTGTAAACGTACATTAATAATTTGCTCATGGCCGGCGTCATTGCGGAAACAGTGGTCGGCAATTTATTAGAGTAAAGGTTCACTTAGTTAAGTTTTCGTGACTTCGCCCAGTTACGAAGATGGAAGAAGTGGAAATGAATATAATAAAATAAAATTTTAATAACTATTGATAAATTTAAAGTATTCATCATCGAAAAAAATACAGCTAGAGTGATGTGACGTCGCTCGGGCAGATGTTAAGCATAAAAGTTATACATGACATACAAGAAAGATACTATGTTGGCAAACGCGCCTATGGATTAACACCTACCATTAATCATTGTATTACTTAACCCTTTCTCGTATAATATATGTGGCGCATATGAAACTCTCGGTAGGTGTCCACTTATGTGTCCCATCGATGCACGTCGTAATGGCGGACTTAAATTAGCCATCCTTGTTAAGGCATTTATTCTGATTACACATTATAGATATAATAAAAATCATTCGAGCCTGCTCTGATATATTTTACTTACTAATGACCGTCACCCTGTCTATGCATTTCTATAAAATCTCTAGTTAGCGTCTGTCTGTTGGGTGAAATCATTGTTTCGAGACAGTGAACTCCGTGACCGATTAACAGGCTTTAATATTATTATTTTCACACAATACTTTCAATAACATAGGGCTTGGGTAGTAAATGTTCTACGAATGGTATGTTAAAATAAGCATTCGTGGTTGGTGGAAATATTTTTTCTACATTAACCGCATTTTAGTGAATCAAGTTGGCTCTTATCGAGTCTTTCAACTGCCAACTACAATTCCACGATTTAGTTATAATATGCTCTACCTTCCTATTTAGAGAAGGTTAGGTTAAGAATGGGCTCGTTATTAGCCGTACGCACTCAAAATACAGTTTAGAGATACGGTAGAAAACAAAAGGTTGATAACATCAGACATCTTGCCTTTGTTGAGGTACGGAATTATAAATTGAATAAAAAATGTACCGTATACGAAAATGTATTGTTGAGTATTGAATCCCTAATTCATAAATCTGCGACGATTGGTATAATTAATTGTATTTTAATGTTATACGGTAGATCTGCTATAATTGGACGACGGATATTTTTTGAATATCAATTTATTTCGACATCAAGCTGCGTCTCTACCAAGACGCACTCGACTTATATTTAATATTTGCTGTGTCTTTTTTATTATTAGTTTAATGTAATTTTGTTTTTACAGGTATGCATCAAAGGCTTTTCACAAACTAAAACTCATTGTTCCATGGGCCATAGAAGAAGAAAATCTACAACGCGGTTCGATATTTTCATATAATTAACACTTTAAATAACATGTGTCTTTTTAGCATTCTGCGGTGATTAATTCTAATGCTTTTTTAAAGAATAAATTCTTCTCGGACGTCTGGAATAGAACCTATTCCTAAGAGGAAGTCACAACCTGCCAGCAGGCTTATATCCAACAACGATGTGGGAAGAATGATGGGTATACGTTTTCTTCGAATCCAATTTACACCCGAATGCCATGTTTTCATTTTTATCAGTATCGTTTTTATTCGAATCACAAGCATATTTTATTTTACTATGTATTAACCCGATGTGAAATTGGGTGTTCGTATAAAACGCTCGGCGCGGTTGAATCTTCGCTGTTATCAAAATATTTCAACGGAATTACGGTATAATGTAGGCTCCATTACTTTTTTTAACGCTTGCACTAAAATTCACAAAGTGGAAATCACGATTTGTTCTTATTATCATCCGGTACTTACAGTAACACCTCTTCATCTGCAAGATGTAGGTATATTTGCGTGTAGGCTTTGAATCATAAAAAAAAACATTTTCATTAGTTCTAATATGATTGCACTTTTTCTTCTGGTGTATCACCGGAAGACTCGCTTCATGGCCAAAAGTGCAAATATGTAAACAATCTCCTTTTAATTAGTATTATTTTAACTTGTTCGCCAAATAAATATATTCGAAGAGTTTAGTATCAAATAATTACAATTAAATGTGGTGGCTTATCATGTTTTCTTTTTTTAAAACGAGACCTACTTAATTTTCCGGATTGGATATGTATAGAAGCACGTAGCTGTCATTTATAGTCAACATTATCATGGTTGAGTTATATTTACCAAACAGGTAACCAAACAATTTTACTATATATATTTTTGCCTTGTTTTGCTGTGATGCTGTGAGGGTTTCGGTTTTAATAATTATGATGATCGTTGACAGCATGCATACGAGTTTATAACATCATTCATTCTTCCAGGTGTAGTAATACTATTCTTGTATATAAAACCTCACTGATAAAAAATGTTATTTTATAATATAGATTGCTTAGCGGCTTAGCGGGAATGTTTTAGTCAATTTATTTATATTTTGCATTGGAGTTGATTCATTTTCTACTTAAAGTATAGTTGTGTGGTGAGTTTTTCAAGTACATATAACGTTAAAATGAGCATCGTAATGATTATGTGTCTATATTTCGCTGTGTGTATGGAGATAATAACAACGGCATGTGGCATACGCGCTGCCGCAAGTTTAGTTCACGTAGCGATGGATGCATGCTAGCTGATGAAATAGGAAATGAGACTTAATTCATATACAAACTTAACAATGACCATAGAAGTTTGATAACTGGTATCTTTTTTGATAATTATATTATTAATTTGTCAACTTCGTATTTACTTGCTGTAATTCTCTAGTAAGTAAGTATACACAGAAATAAAAAAAACTTTAATTCAAAAATATTCGTAATTTTAAATTGTACGTTATGTTTATTCAACCACGGTTAGTCTTATTTTAGTGCCACACTGACAGCACTGTAAAAATCATACATTCTGCTTCGTTGACCATATTTGATTTCTGTGGCATATCCTGGATTTCTGATCATTCGCCAATGGCGTCCTTTATCAGCAACACCAGAAGTCCTCTTCTAGGAAGCCAGAAAGCAAGCATTGTAGAGGTCTCCCGTAGGCAATATCCACATTTACCTAGAAAAACGTATTAATTTCATAATTTTCATATATGTACATATTCGTGTTAGTAAATCTACGAATGCTATTTCGATTTATATTCTTATTTCGTCGAATTTGTTCAATTATGACTTGTGATTCATACAGCTATTTTTTGGATGGATGTTCGTAAACGTCTCGCTCAAATTTAAAATGAACGATCATTACGGCGTGTAACGTTGATTGGAATCGTTTTTAAAATGTGTTTTCTACGCAATTATACTACATATTATGATTGAATTATTTTTCGTGTGAGCACTGGATTACCTTGTAGATGAGATACGTTAATTTGACGCTCGGTTACGTCGAAAAATGAAAAAGTACATCGTCCGTAAAATTTGGATCGGTCTCGCTGCACGTAAATTGTTACTCGCCATCGTGTATGGAGCGTTAGTTGATTCATCAATTATTATGTTATTATACTACTAATAAGTTTAATAGCCATGCTGGACATCTTATGATATGCGTATCTTAATATTGTACGTACAAGGTAGAGGTCTGCACGGGCCGGGTTCTGGCGGGAAAGCGCAATTGAGATTCGGGCTCGGGCCGGGCCCAGGTAAGGAATTTATTCTTCAGAAAAACATTTCAGACTATGTTCGTGTCATAAGTCAGCCATGACGATTTTAATTATAACAAGTTCTATAAAGAATCGTAAATTGTTGTAAATTTGTAAAAAACGGGGTTTTTTCGGTCTGTTGAGTATAAATCCGGGCTTCGGGTCGGGTTCGGGTAACAATTGTGGTATTAGGTAACTCGGGCCCGGGCCGGGTCGGGTCTGAGTCTTTCGGGCTCAGACCGCGTAATTTTGTAAAATTTCGGCCCGTGCAGACTTCTAGTACAAGTTCGTTTAAATATATTTTCTGTACGAAGAGGTCTATTGTTATGTTTTTGTTGTTGTTATTGCTATTATTGTTCTTAGATTTCTCTAACAAAATATAAATTAGCTAAAATCTTACCGATAAATAATATCAAATGAAATGACATATGTAAAGTTATGTTTTGCGTGGCCCGTATAGCCGGATTTCGAGATAACTATCCCAAACTTAAAATATAAAATATATCCACTTTCATGTTCATAACTGGCCTGCTAAATCCACCATTTCAAAGCATTACCGTGATACCAGTTGCAACTGAAGGTTTTCATAATAAATTCAATTACTTTATGATATCATACGATTGAGTATTTCTCTCCATTAAGTGTTGCTATTAAAGCCCTCTGTATCAACTACTAAAAGTTAATTAATGTGTCCTATGTCGGCAACACTCTCGCTTATGATGGTACAATGCGGGTCCAATCAAATGTAGCTGTATGTATTCATTTTTCATATTATAATATATCGACATTTGAATAATATAATTCGATAACTTTAGACGATTGAATAATGAAGCATTCAGTATTCTTAATTATTTGCAAAAACGATTTCTGTATATGGGATATTAAATAACATTAGAATCTCGTTATGACAGGAAAATACCTAGTGTCACCGTTTGTAAACAATGTTGCGTCTGATAATCGCGTCATACTATATATATATTAATAGTCGATAATGTCCGTCCGTCCGTCTGTATGATTGTCCCCTATTTCCCAAAATTAAATTAAATTCATCATCCTTGCTCACCATTTAAAAAATGTAAAAGGAAAAATAATCTTTAACTGTTGTGTGATAGATGTGTTTCACAAAATATAAAAGATATTATTGCCCAAACAATAATGCATTTCATATTCACCGCTGAAACAATAATAAAAAAAGTCGAACTGTATTCACCTGTTTACTGTCATATCTATTTACTAGCAGACCATGTTCTTAGCTCAGCAGATAGAAAAAAAACGACTGGAACTCAATTCTTGTGAAGCTTTTTTTTATAATTCATGTCCGTTCTCAATTTGGATAAATGGTGTCCTAATAAAGGTATCTCAATATTTTTTTTTACGATTACTGCATGTTTGTCAATTGCTCAACCTCCCCTTTTAAAGAGAGAGCGAATATAAAGATGGGGCTAGAACCGGACTAATGGTTAACTAATCGCTCTCGCTTTGCCTTGTTAATTCTAGGATTGGTAGAGTGAGAGGTATAGATATCAAAAATACCAACACCTTTGAACAGAAATCGATCTTTTAGGTCTTATCTTAGTTCTAATAATTCTTTTTTTACCATTTTTACGTTTTTTGGGAGATTATGATTAAATAATTCTTTCGACCGAAAAATTAAAACGTTAAAATATCGAGAAAAGGGGTGCCGGAACGCCGTTCCACCGCATCGTATGGGGGAAAAAGCATTGATAATCTGTATATAATTATACATATGTTCTATAACATACGTTCCCAACCTTAATGGGCGGAGACCCCTTTTAATAGAAGCCATGTGACCCGCGGCCCCGAGGCTATTGAAAAGGGCACTTTTTCAATCAGGTAATTTTAGTTGACTGTAGTTTTAGTTTTGTTGTTAAAATCCAAAATCGAAAAAAGTTGGCGACCCCCAGAAAACCCGTCGCGACCCATAGGTTGGAAACCCGTGCTCTATAATATTAATAAAATATAATAATATTAACGATATAACTAAAAACTCTTAATTTTCATACTTTCGATGGTTTCGGCGGTAACTTTGTGGAAGTTCATTTTTATAGAAAATTTAAGTAACTTTGATTATCCTACGTATTGTGTTACTAACTGTGACACGTGTTTCGCCTCTTTCAGAGGCATCTTCAGACTTACTATCGCAAAGTTAAGTAATGAAAGAGGCGAAACACGTGTCACAGTTAGTAACACAATACGTGGAATAATCAAAGTTAATTTAAATTTTCTCTTAATTTTCATTCAAATAGTGTTTTGTCCACAAGTTTCATGCAAAAAGTGTTTTGTCCAAATTTCAAACCAAAAAATTAGCTAATCCAACATGTCCAGATTAAACAAAATACGTAGATTGAAATTCATTCCGTAAACAGTTTAATTTTAATAATCTTTTTTTAAGAACTTGGGCTACGTTATCAAATAACATGTTTTTCATCATTTCCCAAGTTCAGCATTTGTGTGACAAAACACTTTTTGAATGTTTGCTCCTCATATAGGGTGACTGTGTCTCGTGCATGTGGGCAATTAAGTATAATAAGAAAACAAACTGTCTCTGACATTAAAAAACAAACTTGCGTTAATATGTGATTTAGATGCAAACAGTAACTTCAGAAAATGTATTAAAAAACCCCTTGGAAAAATATTTTTTGTGTAACGAACTTTCAGGTTTAATTGAGACCCCCTCACTCGAATTACCTCTTTATATCGAGGTTCTACTGCACACATTTTTATTCGAAGTCCACCATCGATTGGCATCTTCGTGTTTTTTTTTCAATATGACTTACAGGACTTAGTGAAGTTAAGAATTTAATATCTCTTCGTAACCCTGTTAACATTAATTAATTATACCTTGTAAACCTACATCCACCACGGGTAAAGTTAGATGGTTATTATTGCATCACAGTGTCGAAAGCAATACGGTGGCAGTATCAGGAAGCAACGCGTGCAAGTATTTGTCGATTAAAAAAGCTATTGTGGCATCGGTTGTGTCTATAGCGACGAGCGCGTGTGCAATCATACCTCTACTCGGCATGCCCCCTCGTGTCAAATTGACATGTCAATCGCGACTGGACAGCTGTTGTCAACCTTTTTATGTAACAATAACCAAAACGTCATTTTACAGCACCAGCACTCGTGTGAAATCTTAAATTAAAACTACAATAATGTAAACAGCGTCGAATGGAGAACAAATTTTAATTCCGCAAGATTTATGGTACAATATATAACATATATCGACGTCGACAATTCTTTGCTAAAACGTATTTTTGTTAGCCCATTTCTTGCATTTACTAATCCAGAAGAGAGATCCATAATGTATTTTCTTACTAAAATAATACTATTTAGCTTTCAAAGTAAATACATTTTTCTTACATAAATAACTTCCCGGAATTCTATTCGTTCTGTTTTTTTTTTCATGTAAAGTTATGAAATTCGAAAAGTTTATTATTTTATCGTTGTTTGAAAATATATTCCAATCGTGAAACAAAAATTTTATAATGAAAATTCTCACATTTTATGTTCTGTATTCATTTTATCTCTCGCTTTTTTATTAAAATACTGTTTAGTTAAATTCTAAAACATTGTCACACATTCATAAGACGGGTTCAAACCTTGTTGTATTGTAATAACATATATTTCCCACGAAATCAATTAGATAACTCTAGACTAGGAAATTATTGCTAGATATATAGGTATTAGTTGGATATGCTGACTCGCTCAAAGAAACGGGTTCATAAATTTACCCATATGTATTTTATTCGGGTAAAATTGATTAATTTCAATCTGATACTAGCAGCCCTGCTGTGCTCCAACGGGATCACGGTGCATCACCTTGTAGAGCTGTTAATTTTTTTTTATTTCTAATAAAAACTGAAAACTGGACTTGATTTTCTGTCAGATAACTGGAGAAGATCCATGTGTCATCAGCCGTTTCGCAGTTGCCCTAAATTTATTTAGCAACCAAAAATATTATTACAATGAATTAAATATATGCAAAAATCATCGATTTCGTTACTAATTTATGAATCCGATTTATAATTTTCATATCCCCAGCGAGAACATCAAAAAAGTGCGTAACATTACATATGATATTTATCATGAAATACCCCTTACGATTTTAATTTATATGCTCTACGGCCCAATAAAAAATAGATAAAATAAATTAAGAACAACTAAGATAGCTTATATATTTAAAAAAAAAGGCTTATTAAAAAAATAACTTTCAAAAAGTTCATTTCTGTGTGTGAAATATATTATTTATTATGCAATAAAATCGCTTTACGTTTTATCTTGTTTGTATTGATTTCTTCCAACGCACATAAAACTTGGCTTAGTATTTGCCAGAATGTCTTGATTTAAAACCTCCACACGTTGCTGTTTTGAATTAGGGTTCGCAATAGTTTAACTTAGGTCTACGTCGTTTTTCCTCGCCACTTCTACTTTTCGTTAGTTATTTTAGTTATTTATATTCTTTGTTCGCCTATTTGTTTTGCTGACACCCGATTCGCTTCATTCTGCAGTATTTTAGAAATAGGATGGCCGTATATTTTGGTCATATGACGTGATTCACACGAGGAGATTGGTTTAATATTTTATATATTACATCTTGTCGTGAATCTTACTTGTATAAGTGTATTTGTTTTTCAATGCATCATAGTTTTATCGTTTCTTACATTTTTAATTGTTACATGTTTAATAGTGAAAGATTTTGCTTCGTATTTTTGGAATCAAATTAAACCTAATGTTTTACTCAGTATCTATTTTCTACAGCCATAATTTTCCGTATTTTTAGAAATCTCAATCGCTCTCTTAAAAAATCAACATTTAGTTTGACATTACATCATTGCATATTATAAAAAAATAATACTCTTTTGTACTAATTACACTTATTTTATTAAAAATAATACTTTTCCACCAAGTGAACTTAAACAATGATGACACATGTGAAGTACCTTTTTCTTTAGCAATACTGTATTCATAGTGCATCTATCCTAAATTGTACCGCTGTATATAATATAGAATATATACTCGAATTAGGAAGTGTAGACACGCGTCAGGGTTACCGAATCTATTCAAGGTGAAGTTGAAGCGGTGATTGAGGAATTAATCGATTTTTGTAGGGGTTTCTTGTAACTTTTTGTCGTTATTCCAAATATAATACTATTCATTATACATACAAGTACGTAAGGTTGTATGTATCAGTGCAATTATTGAAATTGAATTTAAATAAGCCGTTTAGATGCTCATTTCGTACTTGTGTTATTAAAGACATTGAAGTGTACAACGAAGTGGGGTGATTATTTATTGAGTAAGACACGAACGTTTTAAAAGTGTTTTTTTTCGCCATTTTTTGTATGTACCATCAAGGCCATAACGAATTCATAAATCTCTGTTTCTCCAGTTTACAGTCACCAATGGAACATAATGAGGGTAATATAGAGATTTTATATTACATTTCGTGTATTATAGTTCAATATAATCTATATAGTCTAGTATTACATTGAGCCGAACAGACGCGACGGAAAGTCATATTACCTTAGGGCTACGAAAGGTCGCGCTCTAAGAAAATTCGTTGGACACTACAAAGATTGTATGGAAGTTCGCAGCGCTTAACGGAATTGCGAGCGTGACGTTTCGTAGTCCCCGGGTTACGTTCTCAGTTCGTTTTGGTGATAAGTAAACGCTACTATTAGTCGCATCTTTAATGCTGTGCTTAGCGCTGGGATTAATAATTATAATATGAATACAGTAAATAAAAAAAGCACATATGCCTCAAAGAACATTTGTGCATACCGACTTCTATTTTTTAAGTACTTAGTGCCATTTTTTATTTCCTCTGTTCAAATATCAAATAACTTTTATGGAACATAGAAATTATTAACTTATATGAAACAGATTATTTTATCTTCCGATCATTACCCACTATAATCTCACCCAATATATTAATTTTAATAGAAATTAACCAATAAATGTACCTACTTTGTCGAGTGTGGAATTAAGAACGTGGATGACTAGATTATAATATTTGCTCATGATAAATAACACTGTGCCATATTAAATTATACTGAGTCGGTATATTGTATTGCATGTTGATTTCACTGGCTTATTTATTTTGACATCTATTTTTATTTATTACTCTTTAAGTATATAAATCCAAGTTATTGTTTTTTTTCTTCAATATCTATCTCTCATCGCCCTCCCCTTTTCCTTTTCTTTCTTGCATATTGTGCATGCCTTTTCTAGAAAATATTGGTGCGCTGCGTCGTCCCCTATTGTACGGAGAGGTCTTTTGTCCCGAAGCCCCATTGTGTCAAAGGCTCTCTATTGACTGAGTTAACATTTAGACTTCTTGCAACTATACATTGTGAGCTAGGTACGTTCTATCAAAACGAAAGGTGTTAAGCTACTGATAAGTAGTAAATATACATCAGTGTCGATACTCCAAGATGTTCAACTATTTAAATTACACATTTTTAGTCATGTGAGTATTATTATTGTATTAACCTTTTTTTATCTTCGAAAATATTTCGTTTGTGTTTCAACATTAAAAAATAGATGAAAACTAGGCGTCTATTTTCTTTTCTAACATCTAATTTTTTTATTGCATATAGATCACCATGCCTGCCTGTATTTATGGCTTTACATATAGAATTTTGATTACAGACCGCCATTAAAAAACTTTTTTTTTCCCCCACAATCATTTTCCATAAACTCACATTCGCGATTAATCTGTAACAGGCGATGCTGGATCGACAATGCGCGAGCTTTTTTTGCGATGCTCTTCGCTTTACTAAAAATATGTATTGAATATTTTCCGTATGTATCTTCCACTTAGAGCGACGCGAAACATGTCAAGTAAATACATTCGGGAGACGATAAAGTTTTTTGACATATTAGACGTCGCAGAGCGTAATAAATTTTGTCAAAATTAACAACACCCGGCTTGATCGAATGACAACTCTTTGGGAAATTTATGAGGCAAAGTTTCCCAAGAAGTAAAAGCCATTTGACGTATTAGTATTATTTCGCGCAACTTTCTTTGTTCTGTAGTTTTGGAAAATTCTCAATTTATTTTCGGAATGTTTGAACTGGATTGATTTTTTGTATTTTTTTCAGCGCGTGTTTCATCAATACAAAATATATAGGTACGTTATTTGGTACTATTTCCCGAATGGAAAGTATGCTATTTTTGCTTGTGTATGTTATTTATAAATATGTTTTAATGGTTATGTTTCGAAAAAAACCATGAACGAGTTATTAATGACACATTGCATTCACAAAACTATACGGTGTTTATTATTAATATTTTTATTCTCAATATCCGTCAATTTATAGCACGTTTTTAATTGAGTGACAAGTCTCAATATATACTGCTAAATATAATGTCTGAAAATTACTCTTAAAAAAACGAAACACTTGCCACACTATACAATGACTGCAATTACACATTTGGTAATTTTAGTTTTTAATACTTTCAATGTATTCGGCGGTAACTTTGTGGAAGTTTATTTTATATATTTTTTTTAAATCTAAATAATGTAAAATTAAGTAAATCCTTTCTATGAATAAATTTTAGCAAGATTTTTTGTTAATGAAAACGAATAAATCCATTCACAGAAATATGCTTATTGATGGAATATTTAGATGCGATAATTCTAAAGAAGAATATTAACTTCGGTGGCTGTTTTTACCCGAAATAGCCAAACGGAAAAATAAAACGGATACAATAAAAAAAAACTTTCTTTGACCTACACAATTTTACACTATTTCCGTCATTCTTATTTTTCTTAACTATCTTTTAGGAAATTGACGTTATATACCAGGAATTAAATAACAATATTTTTTTTAGGTATTCGCAAGTGAATAATATTACAATTTCATGATACGAGTCAGTCATTTAGAATGTTACTTTGTTGTCGTGTGTGTTTTGGTTCTAATATCGCCGGTTTCCCTGTGGCAAGAAATTATTTTTCTCAATTTCATCTCGTTCCTTCCAGTTCTTTATATCTGGTCGGCTTTGTTTCACAAACGTGATTTTTTTCGTAAGCACGCGTACAATATGTGAAAATCATAAACTGCGTTCAGGAAACTTCAGTGTCAACGTAACTTCTGACGAGGTAAAACCAACCCCTACTACTAAATGGCACATTTCGGTGTTTTACTCTCCCTCACGTATTGTGCCTCGTCCAAACTGGCGCAACGTAGAGAGGTTTACTTTACTCACATCATATTTAACTACTGAATTATAATATTAATAATGTGAAGAGATATCTTCATTGTAAGCTGTATCCGCGTGATTTAAATAATAGTTTGTATCTAGTGAAACCACAGTCGTTCTCATGACATTGGAAGTGTTGAAAAGTGATATGGTGTCCGAGAGGGGGACATGCTTACGTTGAAAAGATTTCAATATTTTATTGAATTTATGCAACGTGGGTCCTCTACTTACGCGATCGATGTGTTCCTAAGGATTCAGAGTAAGTCGCATTGACTGTCGCATAGAATGGGATATACTATAATGTTAAAGTCAATAAGAATAAGTGTTTAATATTTTCCTAGAAGTATACTTTATTTAGTAGGATTTCAAAGTACACATTTTCTTTTGTAATCCTTTTTCATATATTTTTTTATTATTATTATATTTTTTTCCATATCCGCTCCACATACGGAGCATATGGTCACCACGAAGTTCCTCCATGACTCCCTCCTCCTCCCAGGTTATCCTCAGGTCCTCCCTGCGTCCCACAACTCCGCTGAGTACATCCTGTGGATGGTCATCAGTGGCCTTCCATGACGCCGGGATCCATCCCGTTGGACGAAGAGACAGGCAGGGCTTAGGCTCTCTTGAGGCACCCTTAACACGTGTCCAAGCCAGGTCCACCGCCGCTTCTTTACTTTGGGCGTAATACGAGGCTGGTTTGTCCGCTCGCTAATCTCCGACAATTACAAACATAAGATGTGTGAATGTAAACTAGAAATTAGAGTTATATTAGATTGTTCACTGTCAATACTTGGTGGAAAGGCATTATATAAAAACAAAATATTCCTTTGTACTTTATTCCACTTTTTTTGAAAGATAAGGACTGGTTTCTCTCATTGCGAGCATATTTTCAATTGATAAAATATAATTAAACAGCTATTTATAAAAAAATAAATTGAAAAGAAAAACCTTCTGATGTGCTTCTTGGAATGATTTATTTATTAATACTTTAATGATATTATTTTCATCTTCGTTCAATCGACATGCGTATGTAAATTTATTATATCGTCATAGAAATAAAATTCTCTAGAAAACATCACACTTGTTTTTTTTAGTTTAACTTCATTGTCACAAATTTTTCGTTCTTTCTGCCGTCGAAAATATTGCAATCATTTGAACCAGTTTAACTTTTGCTGTCGCCGTCCATTGTCGTCAAAACCGAGGCTTTCGTTATAATAATAATAATTTGGCAAGGAAGGAATCTGCCCCCGTGTACGCACCCCCCCCCGTCTCTGCACGGGAAGTCGTCCCATTGTACGCTGGATGATGGCCCACCCCGTAAGCGACGTCTTTTAGCGAAGATTTGTAAACTTCTACCGGCTTCTTGTGACATTTTCATGCAAAATTTTGCAAGGTTTGAAGGCACTTGATGTGTTTTAGTCACAGTTTTAAGTTTATCTTTCGTTCATGCTACATTTAGCACGGTATTTTTACAAGGTACTGCGTAGGATAGTATCGTTTAAAGCGAAAATTAACCACTACTTCGTTTTATCGAATTAAATACATATTCTAGACGATGAGTATAGAAGACACGAGTAACACTCGAGGAAACTATGTTTTTTTTATTTTTAATTTAATAGTTTGTCGTTCCACTGGTTTTTTTTGCTATGTATGCTAGTAGTGCTTCTCTCAAGAATCAATTACTAAAATCCTGTCTTTTTTATTAGACATTGATTTCAATTCTTTACTTATTAATGAGAAATTTAGATTGGGGTATGTTTCTTTTATTGAACGCGAGAAGAGGATCGATACAAACAATAACGGTAATAATTAGGTACAAAGGCAATCGAATACAAATAGTGGGAAGCCACCCGTTTTATTTAAACCGTTACTAACTAATGAGAATTTTTAAGTAACTAATGCTTGAAATGCCGACATTAGGACGAAGATATTTCAGGTTGTAATTTTGATCCCCGATTTTGTGGTAAATTTGTTTTTCCATGTTTTTATGTATAGCAAGGGAATTTATTTACTTAAAAAATATACGCACGGTGATACCCTGGTCATTTTGAAGCGAAATAATGCTCAAATGAATGCACTACATAATGTTTTGCAATTTTCAATTTAGCGACGTATTTTCACCACTCGGTTAAGAACGGAATAAATCTTCGCTTGAATATAACCCTGTCAAGAAACAAGGTGTCCACGTTTAGTCATGCCACAAGTTTGCTAGCATAGATTACTATCAGGTAGCATACATTAGTCGGTTACTCACTATTATTCTATTGTCTTGCACATGTAATTGAGTAAATTTTATGTTTATCACACGGATCTTAATTTTTATATTTAGCTGTGAGAGTTTTGTACTTAAATGCTGTTTAACTTATTGCGAACCAGCTATTTTTAAATATCCTACTCTATAATGGTTTGACGCCACTATTAAAAGATATGTCACACCCATCAAATTTTTCTACCACCTTTGTGAGATCTGTAAAAAATATGGAACAATACATATTCTTAAATTCAAATACCCTTTTTTTCATTTGCGTCGCAATAATAATTATTACCCAGGCGCTCAATAAAGTATAAATAATATCCTTCCCATTGAAATAAGTTCTAATTTTCTTCAAGTCAAATAATAACTTGTATCAGACTTTGTTTATTTTACAGGTTCTTAATGAGTTAATCTCAGGTCACCCCTAGACGGTTTTAAAAAGGTTCAGCTGGTGAGCGGAAGTTAAAACTACACAGTTAAATTAATCCGCTTTCACGGCGTGTTGAATTGATAACGATTAAGAAACATGCATGTAACTTATCTTTTTACCTACTGGAAAGAATCCATTTGCACCGTATCTAAGAATAACTTACTCTTTTATGTTAATCCGTATGTTGTTCCTTCGAAGAAAATTGAATTTGTATCATGTGAAGAAGTAGCAAACACCGTATCTCTAGACGATTAATTTAATTAAGCCTAGAGGTAGCAAAGTATATCACATGTATAATTATAAAGCTCTCTGATAGTATTTAAAACTTACTCCAGTGATTGGTTTATAAAATATTCAGCCAAGCCTAATTTGATAAAGTTAAGGCATTTATATAACTTTACGTGAATATTCAGGGGACAAAGCTTTTATATCGATCTGTTTTTAATACAGGTAATATTATGCTTATTTTTATTATACATTCATCATCGGTGAAAATCGATCCATAATTAACTGAAGGATTCGCGCATCTGATTTGCATTATTGCTAGGTAGATTAGCAGGAAATTTTCCTTGTCCTGTTTCCTCGACTTTTGTGCATACACGCTATAATAGTAAAATTGTTTGGCTTACATTTTAGTGCAACATCTAGAAGACTAAATGCCTCTGCTTACTGTTGGTCTTCTGTTGAATGACATCAGATATTTTAACAGAATTTCAACATACAATGCTAACGATACAGATGCATTCCTCACAAAGGTAATAATATCATGTGTATCACATATTGGGACAACCTTTCTTGGACAAAATTGACAAATTGTTCAACTGATTTGCATTGTTAAAATGTAAATTTTACGCCAACACAATTATGTGCACTAGGAAAAATATTTGAGTGAGTTCAATCTTATAAAACGACGTGTCGTCATATCCCTAAAACAAAAATTATAACAATTTGTTCATTTTACGAAATGGATACAATAATTAACTTCTTTTATATTTTTTTTATAATTCTTACTGACCTTGATATTGTCTTCAACTGAGACTGATCTCCTTTTTCGGTTTGCAATTGTGGCGATAGTAGAGTTCATTATTCACGTTTCATGATACACTTTCTTTTCAACCACTTTCCACTCAGTTTAATATGTTGAATTGATTTTTCTTATCTTAATAATTATCCAAAGCCACGTAAATTAATTATGCAATTATCCTTAAACATAAGGTTTTTTTATTAATTTACTTAATAGCAATACTCTTCTACCGATTCCAGTGCACTTTTCAATTATGTGTTAAGCGAATTGGTTAAATTCGTTTAATGTATAACTTATACCCCCTGCAATTCTATGATAATATCGACCATTATTATGACATAATCCTCACCTTTTCACTGAAAGATGAGAGGGCTCAACTTTCAATCGAAAAAGTTTAATTTTTTCTCAAGGAACGCGCGACAATGCAATTCCGAAAGCAATGCATTGGCAACCAACTTGCACCGAATTCGTTCTTTTATGTCGCATGCCATGAAAGGATGATCGTTCAGTCGGAAAAGTAGTATAGGTACTTATCCGAAGGTCTGTCTAAAATTTCAATAGAAAACGATTTATTTCGCAAAAGTTTCCCAATTTTAAGTTTTTGAACTGATTGATTTTTTTGGCAATAACGGTTAAACTAGATTATACCGTCCTTACATTATTCGCCGTTTCCCATATTATATTGTTAAACATAACTGTTTTGGCAAACGTTGAAATAATATACGAAATTGTATTAAATGCATATGTTTACTCATTACGCTCTTATTATTCATTGGAAACGTGAAAAACTTTATAAAAAATATTTACTCAAAAACCTATACAGCTGTTAGAGTTAGAACTATTATCTGTATTAATCTCTAACTTACGAGATAAATCATATGGTAATATTTAAATTCCACCAAGCACCTTCAGTCGAAATCTTCTATTAAAATATGGTAACGTATTCAAATACCTAGAAATTTTCAGCTTGTTTTTAATAGTTTTTTGTAATTTAAATAATCAGATATTAAATTGTGCCAGCAACTTTTTATTTAAAAAAAAACAGTATCTGTGTGGCGTAATATTGAAAATAAAAATACGTAATTATTTCTTGTAATTGAAACTATTATTGAACATGTCACAAATTCAATCCGTTATTATTGGGTGACCATATAAAACTTTCATCTTTTATGCTACCAAATTATGTTGCGATTAGAATTCGCTAGGCACCAGCTATCTGTCGCCATGATTTCACTTTTAATCTATTTGTGTTTTTTTTCTTTCTGACGGACGTTTATTGATTGGTTTTAGATTGATATGCACTTCACTTCTCCCGATTGTGATTATTCATCCGACCGTCACTGAGGAGTGTCACAATAGCCAGGCGAATTATTTACTTCAGTTTTCCATTTTAACAAATGTTCAAATTATAATAAGTCGAATGTGTGAATGTACATAATTTGAACGATTCAAATTTAATATTGAAATTCCACCGAGCACCTTCAGTCTAAATCTTATATTATATACTAAGTCGGTTAATTTCTTCTAGTTCTCGTCATTTGAGGTGGACTTAAGAAATTAATTTGGTAAAACTCTATTGTAAGTTAGTAAAGGTGACTATTCAAATTATTCGTGTTAATTAACTCGTTAATGTGTTACTGCAGAAATTTCCGTTGTTTATCCACTGATTGTGCCACATCTAGTTACATAACCGGTCGAACAAAAAAGTTATCAGTTTTAGTTTTCAAATAGTATAAAAACTGAAACTGATTTGATGACCGCTATAAATAAAAATGCGAGGAGGCGGAACACGTGTTATAATAGATAAAGAAATCCGTGGTATTGAAGTCATCATTTTTTTAGTAAACAAATATGTTCGTACTTTTACCTTTGTTTATACACTTTGCATGTGATATGTGCCGTATGAAAACTATCTATCTACTGAGATTTCATTTTCAAATTTTTTGCTGAAGCCAACACACCGTCGGAAAAACAAGTCAATCATTCTATTTTTTTGCCAGGTATTTTTCGTTTCGCTGTTTTTTTTTTCTTGCGGCGTTTTTGTTATTGTACCATAATAACTTGCTATCCGATACCCTGCATTGCGGAAGAAGTAGATTTTATTGTTTTATTAGTGTTATCATTCGAAATGGCCAGTTTTACCAACACGCACTCCTATTTAAAAGGTTTGAAATTACGTTTTACCGTTTTCACGCTCCGTCTCGATTTTCTTAGTAGGTAGGTAAGTATTCCATCTAATGATAGTGTGTCGAGGTATAAACAACTACGGACATTATTACCAAGTGTTTCTATGTTATGTACGTACCTTCATTACGAGCACCACATAAATGTCATCCATCAGTGACCCGGGTGTGTTGTTGGGTTATGTGAAATAATTTACTTTCGAAAGGCCTTGCCGAGGAAATTGGCAACAGAAAAAATATCCATCGCGTTGAATAGAAGCCTCTTTTAGAAAGAGTTTTTCGTAATAAAATATAAAAAGTAATTCATTGTTTTAAAGTTCTCAATATTTGCCCAAAAAAGTAATCCTCCATTTTTATTATGCAGGCTTCTTTTCATACGTTGGAATTATTTTATAATTACCTTTTTTATACTTATTATTTAGTAAAATATAATAAATTCCTTCACAAATTAAATTCACTGTTATCCCAAGCCCTAATAATTATTATTTAACACTTGTAAATATACCGAATCGATAAATTAAATATACAGATCTGTTAGGATTATTATTTCTGTTAGAATCATACTTTGATGATATCATCCCAAATTTAAATTTGATAAATTTTCTATCAAGCATATTCCGTCAATACATTGGTAAATTTCCTTTTTGGATTATTGACGGCTGCTTGTCGTGCTTATCTTATGAATCACAGCCCATTTTCGAACATTATAATATTAAAATATCGATATCGCTCTGTTTTAACCGGCCTAATAGAGAAATCCAATTTGTTTCATAGAATACTTCATCGTTGTCTAACTAAATCGTCAAATGGGCAAATTGTCTGTTGCCTCTCGTATCAATCCATTCGTCCGTCAGACTGACGGCCGAATCGAGCTCACTTTGGCTGAAGATAAGAGAATGGGATACTTAAACTTTAAAGTCTTTAAGTCTGTAAGAAAACTTTCCTGTTTTTATCGCGATTTTTATTGAGTCTGGTTATACTTCAGTGGCAGATTATGCGGGCTTCAGTCGGGTGATGAGTTTTATATCCTGGGATCCAGATACATCTTTAGGCCTTTCGTGCTACGAAGAGAGTCGTTTTAATCCGGCCAAGCATTAATCGATTAGTGGAATTTGTAATAAATCAGTACATTTGCAGATTCTGAAAATAGTTCTGAATTTGTTTTCATTTCTAACTGTTTTTTTTAAATACACTATATTGCTTTGTTTATACCGAGTCTTCAAATTAAATCTTTTACAGTTTCGCCGACTCGCAGTTTGCGATAATACGTAAACCAATTCTGTGGAATAATTTATTTTCTGTCTTTGGAGGTGTTTAATGCTGTTGGTGGATAGTCATTAACTAACGCCATTCTAACAATGGTGGGGTGCTATAATAGCTTTAAATATTTAATTTGATAATAATTATTAATTTACTTGAACTACTATGATAGAACGTACAAATATTTATAAAATCTTTACGGATTATCTATCTTAGTAATGATTTAAAAAATGCCTGCCTGTCAATGTTTATGGAATAGCGAGTATTGTGCTCTTATTCTACAATCTTTAAGTTGATTTAAATACAACCACAGTTTAATGTTACGCATAAAAACCGTCAACCAGCTGGCGTCGATTTAGATATCCAATTTTACAAAACGAAAGCATATGCAACCGTTACAAGTACATATATATTTTTTCAATTTTTGATAATAAATACTGTTTGAATCATTCGAATTCCACAAGTTGTATTATCATTTGTGCAACTTCAGCTCTTTACTGTAATACCACGTAATACCACTTGTTATTGTGTTTAATTATGCAGCATCACAGTTTGAATATCCACCCTATAGCAATGGCCATCCATCGGATCTCCCTTGAACGTCGTAACCCCACAATTTCAGTTCTAAATGCCGTCTCTAAATTTGGAAGCGTTTAAGCTCGTCCCCTATTACCTACGGTGGAGAACATCTGGGTCCATTGGGGAACTACCCACATCCTATCTCCCGACAAACCCCATGCATGGCTCACGGGAAACGCAACGTCGTTTTGATAATGGTATCGTCGTTACACGGGCTGTGCTACTTCAGTGTGTACTTCAACTTAAAAAACTGCGTTCATTGAATACTTTTTTGGCTTTGTTAATCTTCAAAAATATATTTGCGAATCCGTAAATTGATAAATAATATAGTAAACCTCACTTTAAGGTGCAATGTCAAATATTGATGGAAATGCATTTTTTTTAAATGTATAAAAGAATGTTTTATTTATTGAATATTTAGAGATATTTGGAGAGTACCGCCAACTTCTGCATCAAGAAATAGATCAGCCATTCTTTATTAAAAAAATTGTACTTATTCCATGGGACCGGCTTCGCTTATCGAAACTAGGACCGGTCTACAATAAATAATTAATTTAAATAAAAAAAGTTTTATTTTATAAGAATTGCATGCCAAAATTCTTTAATTATTCAATTTTGAAAATTACCTCTTCTTATCCTACCCTCTTCAAAACATGTAGTTATTGACTCAGTCTCAACCTAATTCTTCCATCCGCACTTAGTTTTTGAGTGACCTTATCTCGGAAAATGTCTACTATTGGAATATTTCATACGATGTATATGCCCATATTTCCCATACTGCCTGATAAATTATGTTTTTTTAAATTTTACTCTTGTAAAAAATAATCGGCTTAACCCTCCAGAGACGAGAGCTTTTTTTCGATAAAAAAAATATTTGTTTAGCCATATTGAAGTCACGGATAACTTTTATTCCTAATAAAATTAATAAAAAAAAAACACCAAGTCGTTGTATAGAAACCCCGCATGACTATATGATCATGTTCATCTTTTTATTACCGTGTAATATTGTGTACGGACAGTAATAAGGACAAAATTGACCGTATGGGCACGCAAACATTCGGGGTTGAAATATAGCTACATGTGATTTTTTTTAAAAATATTTACAATTTAACCTCTTTAGATCAACATAATTTCAATACAAATATATTAGCAAAATAACTGTAAATAATTTGATATTTTGATAACAGTTTCAAAAAGTCCATTAAAGAAAACGGAAATTCAAAAAATCGCATGTGCATTTGGTGGCCGTTTCTTTCCCCGCGGCTGATGATTAACTGAAGTCTGTACCCTTCTTAACCAAATATGAGTAAAATCAACGATATTCAGGTAGAAAAAAGATGAATAGGGGATCAATAGACAACGGTGTTTACTGTTACCATATGGTCACGCTCGTCCTTGGAGGGTTAATAACAGCAATAAAAATGTGCAGCAAAGCTACAAATTATAAATGACCCTGGAAAATATTTCATAATAAAAAAAAAACAATTAAGCTCGTTATTTATGTATGGTTAATTGTGAACTGAAATATATTTTTAGCTCGAGGATTATGTTTTTACTGTCGATGGGGCAAAGAGATCAGTGATTTACAACACTTTCCTGTCCACGGTTTAATACTTCATGTTTGAACCTGCATCATATAATATTGTGATGATTTTGCATCTTTTTTTCAAAATAAAACAATGTATACATACGTACAATAAAATATAATATTTCGCATTCTCAATAGCATACGGACGTTGTTAGATTTTCGCAGTTACGAGATATCGCAGTTTTACCGAAATGTACATCTTTGGGGATAAAGATTAATAAAAATAAATTAACACTGTACACAAAAATATTTAATAATAAAGCATGCTATTTCCGTTATGGGAAACTAATAAAATAAATTTTATACGAAATACAGATCATTTTAAATTTATTTTAAACTTTTCCGATTTGAAATGTACTTTTTCGCGTCATCTGTCACCGAACTCGGAATTTTGACCTAAACGTGTTTCGGGTTTTTTTAAAGCTTGCAATTATTTGATTGAAATATTCATGAATATAATATTCTGCATAGTAAAAAAGTAAAAATGCTCGCGATCAGCGAAACCGGTCTTAATATTTAATGAATAGTGTGAAATTGTTGCAAGAAAGTGTTTTATTTTTCAATGAATATGACCCGATGGAATTTCGTGTTTTTTTTCTTAATAAAACAATATATTAAGTATGCTATCAATTTTAGCAGAATTTTAATTGGTAGCGGTGTAGATGTCGTAAAACTATTTTAATGTTATGATTTATGTGATATTTAACACGGTGAATTGCTTAAACTGTTGTCGGAATTACAAAAACATGTTTATTTTTTTTGGTTTCCTGCCCTTTTCTGAGCTCGACGAAAGAATATAACCAGATGAACGGATGCATGGCATGCATAAGTAACATTTTTGTGTATGATTCACAATACAAAAATAATTGTCGTATGGATACTTTGTTTTTGTTTTAATTTTTTTATTGAATATATGTCTAGTTTAAGATATTTTTAAAATGTATATTGTTTATTGTACCTTTTCATTTTTTTTTTTTATAAATATCACTTAAATTTTATTTCTCATCAGTTGACAATGCTCGCCATGAGCGAAACTGGTCCTGATCTTGATAACTTAAAGTGGAAATTAAGTACCAATGAATATTGTGTTTTTCTTAATATACTGCCTTTACACCAAGTTTTGACAGTTAACACCCCAAAAGTGATTTTGTTTACAGTTTTTATGAGATTTTCGTGGAAGCATTTTAAATGGAAGCTTTGTCAATTATGAACATCATTGATCCTGAATAAGATTTTTTTATTTCGAATCATGTATCCTTATTTACGTTTACAAGATATATTTCTTAAATATTCAAAAGTGTTAGTATTATTTGCCTACCTGTTTACAAATATGTACATACTTGTTTATAATAATGGGCGTACTTTTATATGCAGTTAGCTTTGCAAGCCTGACGACTCACAGAGGGACTCTTTTCTTAATTGACTGTCCGTCGCGTTAGATTAATAACGCCTAGCTCTTATTCCGAGCATTAACTGTGACATGTGCCAGACGTTGCGAATTTTCAATCACAATCCTTGCTGTTCGACCTCGATATAATGTTGACTGTTTTGTTCTAGATTAAATAAAAATCGAATAAAACTTAAGACTTGGTATTGTTATTTATGGTTTGTATCGATCGATCAATTTTTGTTTAAACTGCTAAACTTAAGCAGTTAAAGGGTTTCAATCACTACTATACAACTAAATCAGTCACTTGCTATAAATATATTATTTAGTTTGAAACACAATATGTATATGACAATATGAGGGTTAAAAAGTTTATACGTGGGAGTTTTAGACGAGAATAAAAGTCTGATAAACTAATATGATTTTGCACTGGCCAATATAATTGACACGTTCATAGCCGAACAAAAACATTAAAATAATGCGAACTATTTTTGTCGGGGATAATAAATTTGTTCCTAAGTTAGTTAATAAATCATAACATCTATATATTAATAGTCGATAATGTCCGTCTGTCTGTATGATCGTCCTCAATTTCCCCTTCCCCTCCCCAGCCCCGCTGTCGCCATTTTTTTATTCATACTAAAAACATACTTTTTTTGTGTGTATATGGTCGCGATTTCATCTTTTCGATGACGTCAAGAAAGACGGTCCCCTCCCCCGCTGTCGCCATTCATTCATTTCTTCATTTTTCTCTGACGTCTAATGTGTGAATTTTTGAAGTCATGACATTTTTATTTTATGTTGTGTAAAAACAATTCATTTTCGTACTAACCATAAATATTCTGTCAAGCTGGGGAATCGATTCCATGACCGATTTTCATGCGCGAAGTCCGGACCGCTTATCCACTGCTCCACGGAATCAAAAGAATGTAACGACAAAATAGCTGTATATTATTTAAATAATAGAAAGCAAATGATACAAATGACATCTGTGGGTGACACCTTGCACTACCGAATTTGAATTATTCTAAAACGATTGTTAGCAAACTTAAACATTATTAAATTTGAATCGTTCAAACTATGTACATTCTCACAGATTTTGTCACTAACGACCCGGGTTTCGCCTTTCGGCATCTTCAGGCATTCAAGTGCACGGATGAACTTGAACTGACGTTTAGTAAATGAAAGTTTCGTGTTTATATCTATATATATAAAAGAAAGTGGGGTTTGTTACACCACGTATATCTTGGCTATAACTTAGCTGATTTTAATAATCTTTGATTTATTAAATTCGTATCCGCCTAGAATAGCAGAATAAGCATTAAAACATCGGAAAAATAACACGTAAAATAAATTATGAAGAAAATAAATGTCTCCATACATTTCGTTTTTTTGAACTTCGCAAATCGAACGCCGTCGCGAACATGACGTCGTATGCTGTTCCCTATCAATCCACTAGGTGGCATTAGTTGCATTCGCATTTGACATTTGTCAGCTAGCTGACGTGCCCCGCAATTTATCATGACTTTTTTTGAGTTTTTATCAATTTTCACTCAGTTTTCGTTACGATTAATCTGGTATAATTCTGGTGTGGAATTCTATACATATTTTTATGGTCCATCTCGAGATTCATGTATAATGGCAGGAACAGTGTATTTTGATTGTGGCGCGATTACTGTGAAATAATATTTAAACGATATTGTGCTTAGACTTCGCGACACTGTACAACTACAACGAATATACGAAACACACTGCTCATATGATGCATTGCATTTAGTATCAAGTAAAATCACCACCTGGGATGAATGGATAATTGCGCACAAACGCGCATTGGAAGCAATCAATCGAACTATGAAAGATTTGCGCAATGACTCAAGATGTTTTGGGAGCGCACTGATTCTACTCTCTGGTGATTTCCAGCGATTGCTGACTATCTGTAACGGCCGTGTTTTTGTCGACGAATCGAACAGATTGATTTCGTTTCATGCGTTTCTTCATGCGCTGCAGTTTGTGAGTCAAGTTAGGAATGCCAACGCCAGATCGTGGAATGAACGACGCTTTCAATCGAGCATTGAACCAATCAGTTCGAACGAATGTAACACTGTTGAAGCCCAAACGAAAGGAAGTGTACGATACGTTAATGAAGGTAATTGATGATGGAAATGGTGGCTTATTTTTCCTCGATGCGTTTGGTGGAGCTGGGAAGACATTCCTCATGTCATTGATTATGGCCACTCTTCGTTCGATATAAAATTGCTGTAGCAGTTTCTTCTTCTGGAATAGCGGCCACGTAGATAGAAGGATGCCGAACGGCTTATTCAGCGTTGAAATTGCCGTTAAACCTTCAAATCACTGATAAACCGACATGCAAACAGTCGGCAATGGCCAAAGTTTTGGTAGGAAGTAAAATCATCACCTGGGATTAGGGATTCTGAAGTCTCGGGTTTTTCAAAGTCCCGGGACACGAGACGTGATAAAGTCAAAGTCCCGGGACTTGGGACTATTATTTCCCCTTCAATAAAATTATAAATTTATTAAAATTAAATATTTTTATGTATGTACTAAAAAGGGATGATAACGGTTCATGTATTGAAAAAATAACAATGAATTGGGTAAAATTATGACCGTTACTTCACAAATCACAATACAGCTTTTATACCTTTTTTGTCCTATTGAGATATTGGTAACTTTGTACAATATTGAAAAACATTTGCAAATAAAACAACATCAGGTATGAACACTTAATTATAATATTTTTTAATTGGTTTTTGCTACAGTTATATTTTTAATACGATTATGAATTGATTTAAACAAATTTCTAATAACATAAATGAAGATATCTTTCTCCCAAACGTTTTTTATTATTTCGTTTCAATTAAACTAATTTTTTTTAGCGTTTTTTACGCAGTTAAGACGTATTTTTTTTTCATGCGTACTTTAAAATGGCGGCGAAAGTATGCGTTAATTAAAAAAAATACATCTTTTGAACACATTTATTTATTAATAATAAAAATATTAAATTAATTCAATAATAAAGTTACAACCTCAAATCATACAAAGTATGTATTATTTACACAAAAGTTAATATTTTATTTTTGCTTATCAAAATATGCTTTTAAAAATAATAATGAATTTAATGACGAATCAGACAGCCGATTTCTCATATTTGTAATAAACGTTGTTGCTCATCATCATTGTCAGTCGATGTTGCTTTAATGTTATATATAAAAAATAATCTTTGTTTCCGTTCTCCAGTTGATTTTAAAATCTTAAATTCGTTTAGTTGTTTTGTTTTTAATGGAGAAATCTTTTGTTTTTTTTGTAATCTGTTTAATTCTTCTTCCAGTGACAGTTCTGCAATATTTATCTCATCATAGATATTTTCTTCAGATACCTCGATATCTTTTTCCACGGAGAAAAGACGTTGTAGTAAATTATCTCCGTATTTCAAATATATTGTTTTGGAGCATTTGTCAAAATCTTTCGTGTACTCTTTTCGAAAATCAATTAGTCCCAGTAGAACGGTTGGTAATAAAATATTTATAAGCCGCCTTGATTTATAACATAATTTTCTAGAAATAACTATTGGATCCATTATTTCTTGGAATTCTGTGCGATTATCCCATGCTGCAAAAATAGGTAAGCGAACACGTGTTTAAGTTTTTTTTGTATTTCTGCATGTCTCTCTCTACCCATTAAAATGGTTTTTTCGTATTACAATATATAAATAGATGTTATTTAAAACTTCTACAATTATAAATCCAAACAACTGTTTCTTTTCTTATAGATCCCTGTTATATATGCATACTTAATTTTGTTAAAACCCCAGCCTTTATTCTTAGCCTAAATACAATGATTTTTTTTCAAAACTGATCCCGCGGTTAGACACCAATGTAACTTTATTTTAAATCAAAATTAACTTTTTAGGTCACATTAGCGATTGCTTGCATCCAATTTTTATTTGTTCGAATGGTTTTTTCAAAATTAAAAATGTACAATTTGGCTGTCTTAAGTCCCGGGACTTTGTTGTTAAATGTCCCGGGACTTAAGACAGCAAAAAACCATAAAAGTCCCGGGACGTCTCGACACAGAATCCCTACCTGGGATGAATGCACAATGACGCGCATTGGAAGCACTCAATCGAACTATGAAAGATCTGCGCAATGATTCAAGATATTTTGGAGGCGCAGTGATTCTACTATCTGGCAATTTCCACCAAACACTACCAGTCATTCCAAGATCGACCGCTGCCCATGAAATAAACGCTTGCCTGAAATAATCGACTCTGTGGCGCTATGTGAAGAAAATTCAGATGACGACAAACATGCGAATTGCATTGCGAATTGCATCATTTAAACTTCACAATTCAAAATCAAACCGTTGGTCCACTACATTCTTTCAATTCTATCGACCGTGTAACAAACGAAAACGAAGCAACCAACTATCCAATTGAATTTGTAAACTCATTGGATCTGCCTGGCTTGCCACCGCACAATTTTCAACTAAAGGTTGGCTCGGTAGTCATCATGTTTCAAGTTATCAAGTTAACAGAACATTTATTCACTTTTAAGGTGTTCACTGTCAATACTTGGTGGAATGGCATTAAAATAAAACATTTTTAGTACTTTTTCCACATAAAATTTATTTGATCAGGACCGGTTTCACTCATCGCGAGCATTATCAACTGATGATAATGCTCAGATGATAATAACTCAGTTGATAATGCTCGCGATGAGCGAAACCGGTCCTGATCAAATAAATTTTATTTAGTGGGAAAAGTACTAAAAATGTTTTATTATTTTTATTACAACATTTATTGATTCTGAGGCGGCACGAAGTTCGTCGGGTCAGCTAGTAAGATATAAATGCATCACTGAGTCCAAAGCCATAGCTGGCGAAAAGGATGAGCTCATGGGAATGCCAACAGATTTGAGTAGTAAGTAGTTTCAAGAATTATATTATTTGTTTGTCGGCAAAGGTTTTTTGGTTTGTTGATTTCACAAAGCACAGCTGCAAAGTCTTCCGATTTTAAATGAAATATTAAACTTTCCCACATCTCCACTTCTATACCCTATATAATCATAAAATCATATTATCATAAAACCTTTGCCGACAAACAAATAATATAATTCTTGAAACTACTTACTACTCAAATCTGTTGGCATTAATTATTATTGGCTTAAATTATTAAAAAAATAAGTAACGTAGATTACTTATTTTTTTAATAATTATTAAAAAAATAAGTAATCTACGAAGTCTATTTCTGCTACTACGAAAAATGATTGTTAGCAAACTTAAACATTATTCAAAAATTAAGTAATCTACGAAGTCTATTTCTGTTACTACTTAAAATAGTTGTTAGCAAACTTAAACATTATTCCAAAAATTAAATAATTTACGAGGTCTATTTCTGCTACTACGAAAAATAACTGTTAGCGAACTTAAACATTATTCCAAAAATTAAATAATTTACAATTTAACTACTGCAGGGCTGTCAATATATGTCCCGAGGTATGTTTTTTCTTCTACGAAACATATTTGTTAGCAAACTTAAAAATTTCAATTATTCTAAAAATTATATTATATATAATTTAAATACTGCAGAGCAGGGCTGTCGATATATGCCCCGAGATATATGTCTTTTACTTTTAGAATTTCTGGCTTATTCAATAAATAGGTATGTAATTTATTTTTCACACCAGTAAATTTTCTTACTACTTAAAAATGCAACAAAAACCCCCCCGTTGAGGTCAACGGGCTTACAGCTAGTAAAAAGTAAATAAGGTTAATAATAACTAAAGTTCTGAAATTGTCGAACTTAATACGTTTGTAATTTTTACCTTATTACAATGGAGTTCTACCAAGTAAATGCCAATTCAATCAACGAAAAGTAAAGGTTGGTTTATTTTTGATATTTTTGTTTTTTTTGTGATTTTAGCCATTCTTTCAACATTCCATTTATATTTGATGTAGCGAAAAGGGTCGGAGAAACATTGAAGAAACATTATGTAGTGAAATTCTTGTATCAATCGGACAGTCATTCAAGTGAATGACCTGACCATTGTCACCAATATTTATTATATTCTTATCTCTATCTAAGGGACACTTTAAAATAACGCTGTAAATAGAAAATTTAAATTAACTTTGATTATTCCACGTATTGTGTAACTAACTGTGACACGTGTTTCGCCTCTTTCAGAGGCATCTTCAGACTTACTATCGCAAAGTTTGCCTCTTGCTCCTCTTAAAAGGAAAAAAAAAAACCCAATCCATTTTGTAATTTTATAATTTTAAAATGTTAGAATCAATCTTGCTTCATTACTTAAGCAAACTTTGCGATAGTAAGTCTGAAGATGCCTCTGAAAGAGGCGAAACACGTGTCACAGTTAGTTACACAATACGTGGAATAATCAAAGTTAATTTAAATTTTCTATTAAAATGAACTTCCACAAAGTTACCGCCGAAACCATCGAAAGTATTAACGCTGTAAAATTTAGGAATGCCACGCGAGGTTTGGAAAGTCCGCGAACTGTGGTTTGCAACATGTTCAAGTTGTATCCTTGCTTGTTGTAATATGTAAGCATGTCTTCCGAATGCATCCATCTATCTGTCTGCTGCCGTTGCGTATCGCGAGAAATATCTCCGTCTCGTTTTATTTTGACGTTTAACACCGAAGCATTTCGGGCACCCGATTCCTCAGCGACATTCTGTTTGCTTTCGAAATTCGAACATCTTTTTTTATACTCTTCTGCGGTGATTAGTGGCGACATCTTCCATCCTTCACAGATAAACTGCAATGCGCCTTTATGTGCGTTTGCTGACATTCCTGGACGGTTTAATTGATTATAAAAAGCGCCCACTGTAAAACTCCCTATGCATTTAGCGGAAAATTGTCTATTAAAATTTAGAAATATCTTTACTGCGTTCGTTTTGACGTTTGACGATAAAAGCATTCGGGGTGCTATTTGTCAAGTTGTCGTCTTATTTTCGTTGTGACAAGGGTACCTTCATTTTTAATTAATGTGTACTGTATCGTTCGACTGAACATTCCGACACTTATTTACTACTTATGAACTATTGGCTTCATATTTTTTTTCATGCATCAGTTGTAAGATACATCTAGCGAATTCAATTCGTTATTATGTGAGTAACGCAATTATTGTCTTAGCACAAAAGTTTTGCAGGACAAAGAAAGCCTTTTCTCTTTTGCATGAATTCTTTATACCCATATGATTGTCACGTGCTGTGACTTTGGGGCTATAATTTTGAATATTTGCCACATTATGTATTGTTTTATTAATTAAATGTGAGACTTCAAATGCAAGAATATTCGTATGCATTATCTTTTCCCATACTAGCCATAGTTTACCGATATATAAGTGGTAGTTAGGTATTAGTTGATTAAAAGTGTGTCATTATTTTGGCCGCTAACCCTAATGTTATATTATATCATCTCTCAATACAGTAGTTTCTGTTCAATTCCGGGTTAGTTCCAATATTTTTTTTTTTTTTTTTTTAACCATGTCCGCTCCCAATGTGGAGCATATGGACTCCTAATGGAGTTTATCTCAACAGAAGTGTTTCTACGAGAACTGTTTGTTACTCAGTTGCTCAACCTCTCTTTTTCCAAAGAAAGTAGGGATAGAAGGATTGGGCTAGGACAGGATTAGTGGTAAGCTAATCGCTGTCGATACGCCCCGTTCATAGGATAGGAAAGGTGAGAGGGGGGAATTCAAGACATCACATACATCCATGCTTTTGAACAGAAATTCATAATTCGATTGAAAAATCAATTTATAAAACTGTCCGTACCGGGATTTGAACCCGGGCCCTCTGTAGCCGAAGCCAACACCGTTGACCACTCGACCATACAGGCGACGAAATAGTTTCAGAAATATTCCTAATAGAAATTCACAAAATACTAGCTATTTATTTTCTGGTTTCGCCCTGGATAGATGCAAACTAATGTACTTCGTGTACATGTACGCACACCCTAATATGTCCGTTTTTTACCATGTCCACTCCTAATATGGAACATATGGACTCATTATAGAGTTTATCTCAATAAAAGTGTTTCTACGAGAACTGCTTGTTATTAAAATGCTCAACCTCTCTTTTTTTAAAGATAGTACGAATTGAAAAATAGGTCAAAAGCAGGACTAGTAGTTAGCTAATCGCTATGTCCGGTTTTTTGGGATAGGATGGGTGCAAGGGGTGAGTTCAATACGTCACATTCATTCATGCCTTCGAACCAAAATTCATAAACCTATTGAAAAAATCAATTTATAAAACTCTCCATAATGGGAATCGAAGCCAGCGATTTTTTTTGAAAGTTGAAAGAAATTGTTCTTAATTAGCACGTTGCTTTAGACAAGTGCAAATTTTACATCGGTTCTGTTTGCCGTTTAGAAAGAGTTCTTGTGACAGACTGAGACATATTTTTCTGTTATACGTATATTATATAGCCTAGCACCACGATACTCAACCTGCGGCTCATTCAGTTTTTTGCGAGGTCCAAAACGATCAGTCACTTTTTGTTAGAAAAAAATACGTAAACAAAAACATTTTGGAGACATTCGTATTTTTGTGTACTTAGATTAATTTTGTCACTATATAATGTATAGTATGTGGTATATTTACGTATAACCATTAGTATGCTGCGGCCCGCGTGGTGTAGCAAAAACCGGCAAAGAGGTTGAGTATCACTGGTCTAGCAGGTCAAAATAGAACGTGGAAAATTTACAATCGTATATTAAAATTAAAAATTACACTTACATGTTTATATATTGCTACTTGGTTTATGTTAAATGTCAATTAACAGAAAAAATACCTTACACTTTATACGAATTATGGTATCATGACTTATAACAACTATGTTTATCTTGATCATGATTCTTGAATTTTCTTCGTTTAGGCATAATAAACGTTCCCTTCGGCCATCTTTTCACCATTGTCTTTTTTGATATTGTATTCGTATCTATCGGATCTCGCGTGCCCTGGTGTACTGAAACACCGAATATAAAAGAAATGCAACAAAGATTCCTGCTAATAAAACCCATAACTGAATAATTAATAGTTAACCCAGATGTTGTGTGTATGGGACAATACAAGCAATAATAATGTTTGCGCGATAGCGTGATTTAACATTTCGTGCATTTATTTAACGCGCTCCGATACAATCGCTCGCATTTTTTTTTTTACTTATTTTTTCTACGCGAATGATAAATTACACTTGTTTTTGTCGTCTTCCTCTTTTAACTCGTTGCAATCCAGATTTTTTTTACGAACTTTTAATTACAGTCACCAGATTTTCTATTTTAAACATTCTGTTTAAATTTCGCTTTATGTTTTAAATGTACATTAACCTAAATTAATGGGGAAAGTCTGTCTTTTCGCAGGGGGTCGTTTCACAAACCAAACTGAATTACGTTTCTGGATAATTTTATTGTTTACTTGAAACCAAGAAATACTGCTTCACAAAGCGAAAATCGGGTACATATGTAGGTGACATAAGTACATTTGGTATTTAAATGAATTCTATTTTATGTGTTTTTCAAATCACTGCGATTTAATTTTTAAAAGTAACGTGTCTTTATTGGTTGTAATACCAAACATATTTTATTCTTTTTTGTTAATACCTAGTTTTCAATTTTTTTGAGCGAAAATGTTTTTTTATAAAACCATCAATATTTTATTAGTCCAATATACAGTCGAGGTAATCAGCAGTTTACAGGCAGCCTGTTTTCCATGAACCCCCAGAGACGAGAGCTTTTTTCCGATAAAAAAAAATATTTTCTAAGCCATATTTATATTTATAAGTCGCGGATAACTTTTATTCCTATTCAAAATTTAAAAAAAAAAACAAAAAAATGCAAAGTCGTTGTATAGAAACCCCGCATGACTATATGGTCATGCTCATCCTTTTATTGCCGTGTAATATTGAGTACGGACAGTAGTAACGACAAAAGTGACCGTATGGGCTCGCAAACATTCGGGGTTGAAATATAGCTAAAAGTGATTTTTTTTATATATTTACAATTTGTCCTCTTTAGATCAACATAATTTCAATACAAATATATTAGCAAAATAACTGAATAATTTGATGTTTTTATAAAAAAATAATTAACAGTTTCAAAAAGTAAATTAAAAAAAACGGAAATTCAAAAAATCACATGTGCTTTTGGAGGCCGTTTCTGTCCTCACGGCTGATGAATTACTGTAGTCTGTAACCTTCTTAACCAAATATGAGCGAAAGCAACGATATTCAGGTAGAAAACGATGAATAGTGGGATCAATAGACAACGGTGTTTACTGTGACCATATGGTGACGCTCGTCCTTGGAGGGTTAACCGTACACTTTGCTACAATATGCCAGAAACTTTATTCAAACGAACCCAAAATGATACCAACCAGGACTGTGGATTTAATAAAACAAGGAATCCTACTTCAAATTATAACACGACTCCAAATCGGAATTTGGTTTTAAAATATATTGAAAATATTTGGCTTACTAATAGGTACGTTCGGAGTACAACTTCCAAGGCGAACTAAGAGGGGGGGGGGGGGGGGGTTGAATTCTTCATAGCACTGTTTTATCTCATCTCAATCTTACAAAATACAAATAATTGATTAAATAGCTATTTTTTGATGGGTTGGACCCTCAATATTTTTAAGGCTTAGCATGCGGTGGCACCAACGATTTGAAGAAACAAAAACAAAATAAAGGTCTTGATATCAATATACAATATGAAAACTGACACTGACTCCGGCATGATTTTTTCAATCATTTCAGTTTTACAAATCTGCTTACTATCAAATCATTCTAGTAGATATTATCAATCAATATGATGAATAGACTAATAATTTTTCAATATCTTAAAATTAGTTTTCTCTGATTTTTCCGACTCCGCCTCCGGAAAAGAACACACGACTCTTGATTAAAAAACCCTGAATTATATGTATTGAATTTAGGTGTAATGTTATTTTTTATTCAGGATATTTATAAAGGGTACTAAATGCTGAATACACTTTAAGTTAAGTGGCATTAAAGTGCCAAATGGAGATCTTTTTGAGTGTTTAATGATCAATTAGATCGCGGTACTTAATGTTATAATATAAAATATTATTTTATTTTCTGGATTGCTTCGTAAATAAGTTGCTTATGGCAAAGCAAACCATGCTTAACCATTCGGGGTCTGAGGCAGGCGCAAGCAGCGGATTCTGAACGTCTGGTGATTTATTGTTTTTTGTTCCTTTATCGTGTTCGAACAAATGTTTCTGTAAATCACGCCCGGCGATTAGGGCAAAATTTAAATGATTTTTTAAAAAACTTTAATACATATTTTTATTATAATAAAAGGCGGTTTAATTCGCGGCACGCTAAATTTAACATGGCTTGTGCGTGAGAATTATACACGTGACGTCAAAACGCGTTAAAAAAGTACGCGGGCTGATGAGCTTGTTTTTACAACGGTTCAATTTACGAAACATGTTATTTTTCATAATAGTAGTTGTGTCTACCTACGTTTAAGTTAAAGCCATCACCATTTAAATGTTTCCCTGTCGTGCCGGTGTTCCTTCCGTCCTAATGCCTTCAGTTAATTAATTATTTTAGAGAACAGAATTGGTATATAATGTGTGCTTATACCTACATGATATGTAGAAAAATCTTACTGTGACGAAGCATTGAAGTAAAAATTGGTAATGAAACAATTAAATTTAGGTAGTAAGAAAACGTGTCTACGCATTTCCATCAATGAGAAATGTGGAGGGATTCGTCCAGTAATGGATTCATAATGTTGACGAGCGAAAACGGAAGACAAATTGTATCCACTTAAATGAGAAGAATAAATATTTTACTTTACGAGGCATTCCACGATATTATAACGAGTATAAAATTTGATAAATTATGTCTTCATTTTTTCATCACTGAATTCCTTAGGAATATTTTCATCCTCATCCATAACCTTTGCCTAGACATTCACAATAACGTAAACGCATGAACGCCGCGCACACCTGACATAAGTCATACAATATTGAAAAGAAAAACGTTAAATTACGGTCGTTTACCTTGAAATTTTCATCCGCAAAAGATGCTTTTCCGAAAACCCTTTTCATAAAAAGAAAACTTTTAATAATTTATGTCCCACATTCTCTGTCGGCGGAGGTTTATGCCATCAAGTGAGACAGTTTCCAAAGCAGTGGCGTTCATCTGTAAGAAACGCGTCGGCTACCGAATACCATTCGTATTTATTGTTATAGAAATACGCGAAATAGCCGACTATGCAATATGCCGTTCAAAAGAATCGCTGTGTCGATATTTTATTTTTTTATCTTCTGCTCCAGCAATATGAAAAATTTGGAATTATGGAAAAATATACAATTAAATATGTTTGCACACGTTATTATTTCAATATTGTAGAAAATATTAACATGCTTATCATATCGATTAGATTTGAAAAATAAGTAGGAATTTTTAATAATATTTAACGAATATGAAACTAATTTGATTATTGTGTACCGTTAATCTTTGGTAGAATGCCGTAATAATATGTAACAATGGTATATACAGTGCGTAATCCAAATTGACCGTTATCGCTTAGTTAGCGTTTTTAACTGATGTTTCTTACAAACAAAAACGGTTCCGATGGTGAAATATGTACAAAAAAACACACATCTGTTTTTGATAGATCGTATTTTTGTTTTCTAGAGTAAATTTACTGGAATGCTCGAGTGATCATATTTGTTATGCGGTGTACCATATGTTTAGTATGTACCCAGTCTTGAATTTCACCTCGGAAATACCAATGTGTCCGGGCGCGTACTTTCCAGTTGACCCGTGCGAAACATATTCCCGAAAAAAAAACGCCGTAGCACTTTCCCTATTTGGCCGTTTTATATGAAAAACTCATATATCACTGAGGATTTTTTGTCTCCGGCGTACTGCTGCCGCAACGCGGACATATATTACAAGCCCGCCGTGGAAGACAGCTAGATTGTTGCCGAGGTGTTTCCCAAAGTAATGGAGGTACAGCATCGGGACTAATTTTGTTGTTTTAGCACATTTAAAAGATCATCATTACTTATATATTTATACACCGTATACTACTTGTGAGAAATTCAAATTTTCAAAAGGTTTTTTTTATATATTTGAAATTTAAAGTTAAAAAATTATATATATAAAATATGGATCAGTTAACGGATATTTTCTATTACATATATATACTTACTATCAGTAAGCATAATATTTTGTTGTACATATTAAACTTCGGATTTCGGTTCATCATGATGACCTACTACTTCTTACATTACAAGTGGGCATGTAGTCTGTAATCAAATTAAACTTGATTCTGTGGCAAAAAATCGTATGACTTAACAAATCATTAAAATAATTTATAATTACGTTTTTTGCCAGAGATATAATAGTAACAGTAGTTTCCTCTTTGGGGTGCTTTTCAATTATTGATTTAGATATCTTAAACTTTCGTGAGAATAAAAAGGTTAGTACCAGAACGCATCACGATATAAAATTTATAATTCTATCATTGGATATTGCAAATAAGAAACAAGTAAAATGAGTTTTCGTGCTTTGATTGGCTTTAAACCTATTCATCAGTGGAGCAGACCAGTTTGAGAATCACATAGCCCCCTATGTCACTGTGTCGTTCGTTTGATATTTGGGCGTGGCTACACTTTGCGGGCTTTCAAGAGTTACAGCCATGCGTTTGCACTCTGCCCCCTGAAGCTCTTCATTCACTATCCTATCCTCGTCTTCAGGGTTGCCAGACTAATTATATTAAACCATTGCCAGCGAACATTCCAAGAAGTGGTCTCTTTTCAGTAACATATGATAATCTTTCGCTCAAATTAATATGTTAATTTTTCACTTTATTTTCTTCGTTTAAAATATAAAATGTATTTATTTTATAAATTTTGACTACGTAGTTTCTCTAGTTGCTTAGAAAATTTATTATATAAATATATAATTTGAATTGTTTGAATTTTGTACTTTTTCATGAGTTTTGTCGCTAACGACCCGGGTTTCGCCTTTCGGCATCTTCAGGCATTCCAAGTGCACGGATGTACTTGAACTGACGCGTAGTAAACAGTTTGTATCGTTTATAAACAAAAATATAAGTAGATCACTAAGTTAAATGGTTATTAAAATGTAAATTAGCGAAAATTGAATGTATACAATTTTCAATGGATTAAGTGGGTTTGTTATAATTATGGGGATTTTTGAAAATATTAATGACCAGATAATAACATAGGAATGTTTAAAATAAATCTAGGGTTTTATCCGACCTATTATTAATGAGTTGATTTGTTTTTAAGCCTTTGAATTAATATTTAATGATAGCAAGTGCTTTAATTATTAATAAATACAATTATTTAAAAGGGGTACAACAATGGAGAATTTGGTAGATAATATTGCTCGTTTAAAATTGGCAAACTGTTGAGCTGAGCTCGATTAATCTCTAAGATGTATTGGTAAAATAATTTAAACAGTGATCTACTTTTAAATAGTGATCTACTTATATTTTTGTTTATAAACGATACAAACTGTTTACTACGCGTCAGTTCAAGTACATCCGTGCACTTGGAATGCCTGAAGATGCCGAAAGGCGAAACCCAGGTCGTTAGCGACAAAACTCATGGAAAAGTACAAAATTCAAACAATTCAAATTTGATATTGAAATTCCATCAAGCACCCTCAGTCGAAATACTTAATTAATATAAATATATGTTCTTGTCGTGTCCGTGGTGCTGTGTTCAACGTCATTGACTTCCGAGACAAATATCACGGATTCATTTCCAAGTACGAACAGCACAATTTGTTCAATCGAAGGAATGAATTTTTGTGATCTTTAATAACACCCTCCCCCCCCCACACTTCCAATCCTAAAAAAACAGGCATAGCGAAATTCATTAGCTTACCAGCAACACTAGTCCTGTCCTAGCCCTACTCTCTTCGAGAAAGGGGTGGGGGGGGATGGGCCACTAAGTAACAAGATGTTCGCGTAGAAATACTTATGATACTTACTCGAGGTACCTCCATTAGTTTGATAAAAAAAAATATTTACTTGACATTATTCTTAGTAACTGGAAAAATTCAAAAGTAGTTAAGAAAATAGTTTTACGTATTATAATTAACCTTGATACGGTGTCGATTCTTGAATCTTTGATCTCAAATTTGTTTACGTAAAATGTGCCAACTTTTTTTTTATGATAATCGTTTTTTTTTAATACGCGCATTAAATCCATTCCACATCTTTTTTTACTAATGAATAAATCGATCTATACAACTAATATTTTAACATCTGGCTCTATTTTCTCGGCCTTATTTACATCAAAGATAGATGAGCCGTGTTTGAAAGCAGCTTATTAAGATGTGGTCAATCGAAGAAAATACTCATTTCTGTAAACATTTCGAATTTCAAACATAATTTATTAATAGATATCTTGATGTATGTATCGATTTCGTGGATTATAAAGAACTAAAATAACTGGACAGATAGTTATAACAAATATCGAATTTAAATTTAACTAAGCTTTCGTATTCAACGCACAGCCGTGTGAGTGTCCGACACTGTAGCAGTAGTAAATTAGAGTTGATTATATAGAGGTAACAAATCGTGGTTATATAATATTCCAGCAAATATCCTTTTCGTCTTATCATGCCGCTAAGTTATACACTATACTTACCTTATTTATAATTTATCGACGCCACTTCCGATTTGATCGCCGCGACGCCGATAACTTGGGCGTCCAACAGGTAGCTGCCAAGAGAGGTATCTCACATAAATATTTCAGAAACGTAGCTCGCCTATCTCTGTAACACGACCGTTGCGACCAACATTCAACTTTCTTTAGAATAGGAAATTATTTTTTATTCAAACAATTTTTTAAATTCAAATATTTGTTTAGAATTTCACATATCTTTTTATAATAATAAAACCCCCTCACAAAAAATTCGTTGACGCGTATCCATATATAAAATGTATGTTACAACATAATAATATACGGTGATATTGATTATTTCTACGATAGTTTTGTTTTAGTCTACACAAATTACTTAAATTTGTATAAATACTTGGGAATGTATGTTGACTAACATATTTTTACTCGCAATATTTTGGTAGCGTAACTACAAACTTCTTATTTCTTTTTGTAGATTTTAAACCTAAATTTGCTGCAAAATATTTCACGAAAAAATATTGCTTAAATTGAATAACAATTAACATGTACTTTCAAATATTTGTGTAGTTACTATACTTATTTAGTTAATTTACAGATTGTCAATTTGTTGTGTTATTTCCACTTTTATCTCTCGGTGTGTTCAGTATAAACAGCCTTAAGGTACATATAAAAAAAATGATGTAATACGGGAGGGAATCTGCATAAAAAAGTTCGTTATATTACCGAAAGTAGCCCTGTAGAAATCTGCAATATATTTTTTATTTTTTTTTGGGTTAAGCGCATAAGCTTCAGAATTAGCGGTGACACTTAGAAAATTATGGTTTCGAATTTAAAAAATATCGCAAAAAATAACGGCGTCGGGAATAAATAAAAATACGCAGGCTGTCCTACGGCGTAGCTCGTAAGCTTGCCTTCGACGATTTATTCAGAGGGACCGCGACGACTTCTGTGCGTATCCAAATCTCGATAAGTATTGATTACTCTCGCACTTTTACTCTTGTCGGTTTCTAGCACCAGAAACAATGAGAAGTTAATCTTGCGCCCACCAAATATATGATCGATTTCCGTAGTCTCCATATTTATCCTATAAAGCTCTCTTTATTTGGTGTCTTACATTCCTCTTTATTCTTATCATAGCGTTGCCCACGACATATCAATATAGAAGACGTAGAAATTTATTTTTTTGAGTCACTTATCCTGTGGTTCTCCGACAATTTCGTATTTTATTTAAAACATATTCAAAGGACAGTTTTTAAAATTTATGGTTTAGTTGAATTGACCGTAAACTGCTTTGTTTCTAGAAAATCATTTTCATCACAAAATAAAAACAATTGATATTTTTATGAAAACCACTTATTTTTTGTATCAGCAATCGGTAACGTTATTTTTTTTTAATTTTAATAGATTTCCATTTTATTACAAAAGGGTATATATATATATTCTCGGATTCCGGAGGGAGGGGCAACCAAAATGGATGTCCGAAAATACGTGGAGGATAATTGAAGAGCGGGCCAGGCTTAAAGCACTGAAGGACAGTGAAGCTGACCCTGAAAGATTTGAAGAACGTCGCGCTGATTATCGTAATCAGGACAAAGTTGTCAAGAAGTCTGCGCGACTTGACAAGCGCCGATTCTTGGATCGGCAAATTGAGACAGCTGAGGTGGCGGCCCGCAGAAATGATACCAAGAAGTTATTTAAAATCACGCGCGAGGTCTGCGGAAAGCGACCACCGACTCCCGGGCCAATTCGCGGCCCTGATGGAGCAATAGAGTCAAACGCAGAAAGCGTTAAAAAGATTTGGAAGGATCATTTCTGCGAGGTGCTGAACCGACCGCCCCCCCAGGACCCTTTTGACGTAACCGAAGAGGCTACATCTATGGACCTCCCCCGAGTGTCCGGTATTTCAGACCGTACGCCCACACATGCCGAAATCATCTTGGCAGTGAAGAGGCTTAAAAACGGCAAAGCACCGGGTGGAGACGGAATACATTCTGAATTTCTGAAATGTGGTCTTAACGCCGTCCTACATCCTCTCTATCACCTGATGGCCAGGGTGTGGGATTGTGAGCGTTGTCCTAGGGACTGGGTGGACGGTGAGGTGTTAGCACTCCACAAAAAAGGTGATCCCCTCAGCTGTAACAATTACCGAGGCATAACTCTTCTCAGTATTCCTGGGAAGGTAATGGCACACATTCTCTTGGCGAGAATAAGAGGTCCCATTATGAAAATACTTAGGAAAAATCAAGCGGGCTTCCTCCCTGGAAGGTCATGTGCGGACCAAATACACAATCTTCGATGTCTCCTCCAGCAGAGCAATGAATTTAACAGTGCTCTTGCTTGTTGTTTCGTCGACTATGAGAAGGCATTTGATAGTCCGCACAGACCCTCTTTGTGGAGGATACTGGATGCCTACGGGATTCCGCCAAAGATTGTGGCCATTATCAAATCCTTACATGAGAATAGTGCATGTTGTGTGAGAATCGGTGACTCAAATACCGAATGGTTCGGGGTCACAACCGGAGTGAGACAGGGGTGCGTTCTTGCACCGTTCCTGTTTATTATTATCTTTGACTTCATACTTCGCAGGTCAATTCCGCCTGATCGAGGTGTAGCTGTTGGTCCCGGTCTGAAGCTGTGTGACCTTGAATATGCCGATGATGCTGTAATATTCGATAAATCCATTGAGGGCATCCAGGAGACTATTGATGGGTTAGGAACTAACTCAGGTCGCATTGGTCTAAAAATTAATACTAGTAAGACCAATGTGATGTGTAACCAAACCTGTCATGACTCTGATAGGACCCTTACCAGCGCGGGACAGATCATCGAGAGGGTTGACAGCTTCAGATACCTCGGCGTACATATCCCCGAAGACGGTAGTACAAAAAACGAGCTCGCCATTCGTTTAGGAATGGCTGGAGCCACATTCAACTCAATGCGGACTGTCTGGGACACACAGCTGTACTCGATTAAAACCAAATGCCACTTGTTCAACGCTTGCATTCTGCCGGTAATGCTTTACGGTTGCGAATCATGGCACCTGACGAAGACTCAGAAAAACCGTATACTGAGCTTCGAGAACAGATGCTTGCGTCGGATAATGGGGGTGAGGTGGTTTGATTTTGTGAGGAATTCAGAGATAAGGGAGCGTGCAAGACAGCGTCCCGTCACGTCAGTGGTTATGGAGAGACGTTGAAACTGGCTGGGTCACGTGCTGCGGATGCCTCCGGAAAGCCTCAATCCTGCCTGCCTTTTCTTTCGACCGGTGGGATTCCGGCGTCCTGGACGTCCGTCGGGTACTATCCATAGGATGTACTCGGCGGAACTGAGGGATGCTGGCATGTCATGGGAGGAAGCAAAGCTATTGGCGGGAGACAGGGAAACATGGAGGTGCCGCGTGGCGGCCATATGCTCCACATAGGGAGCGAACATGGTCAAAGAAGAAGAATATATCATATATATGGGCATATATGGTTATTTAATTTTAGAACAGTTTTATTTAACATGGCACCTAATACAACATTTAGCAATGCCAGTCCTTCATCGTCGTTTTATATTATGAATCACTCGAGGTGGTTTAACGCCTAATGGTCTTGTTGGTAAATTCTTATTGATATCTCGTACGATATTCATCTTAATTATCCTTGATTGCAATTTTCGTGCCAAATGCATTTCACTCCACGTATTTCACATTATATATTAAGTGTTTGTTACCTTTATATTTGTGCTGTTGTGGACGCTCACAAAACTGCCGATTTTCCATCTTGACGCATCTAGAGGATTGTGAACTAAGGTCTAGAAAAACTTACAGAACCAACGATTCACATTTACTGGCAAAAGATTTTCCCGTTTTGGCGTACACATTTCGCCTGTTTTCCCCGAAGGCTCGTTCCACTCGGGCTATCAAAACTTAACGCGCGACCCACCGACGGTGACTTTACTGGCCTTCCATTTTATTTCGGGTTGCTTCTGTTTCATTTTTTATTTTTCCACACTAACAAATATTTATTATTTTATGCTATTTCATTTCGGTGAATGTCGGTGAGACAGTTCATACTTAGGTTAGATTTTAACTAAATTGATAATCTCCAATTTTCTATTAAAATGAACTTCCACAAAGTTACCGCCAAAACCATCGAAAGTATTTCATTTTTCTTGTCGTTTGATGTACTTATTTTAATATACTTTCGACTGCAGTAGTAATAATAATTGTTTAGTAATTATGATCAATATTGGTAATATAGATGTTTTTTTTTATTATTATGAAACACATAAATAGCAGGGAAACATTTTCCACTGATGAGCTAAAATTAGTATTAATTTAGGCAAAATAGGATCCTTCAGTGGTACACTATTATTAGAGACACGTATATTTAGCATCTCTTTTTGTCAAAACATGGATGTAAAAATACAATATCAAATTAACATTTATAAAAACAGTAAATTAAAAAAAAACGTTCCCATTTTTTTTATTATTATGAATACTGGCTGTTGAACCTGCTACAGATAGATTGACCAATGTTTGGAAGTACAAATCTGTCTGATTTAACAGTGAAAGCGATTCAGGTTAGAGAAGAATTTTCTGATCAACCTTTTTACTATATAACTCACACTCCCTTTTTCTTTTATCAGTAGTAGACAAAACAGTTGTTTCATATGTATTTATAACTATTTTTACATTGATTTTGTGATTTTAGCATATTTTACGAATTTACATATATTGGCAGTTATTCCGAATTTTATCATGTATTTATTTAGTTAGCATGTATCGCAAAATGCTAAAAATACGTGTCCATAGCTATTTATTATACACGAAAAATCTTCACGAATTATTTTGAACATTTACTGATATTATTTATTCGTAAATTTTAATCTATATTATTTAGTCAGTAATAACCGTTATTGGTATATTTCATACACTTTCCGGGGGGGCTATTTTTTACCCTTCATAAATACAATACGTTATGATCGTTTCACGAGGTTAACATCATTGGTATACAAAAACGGTAGACTAAATAGAAGTTTATTGAATACATATTATTTGGATCCCCGACCTTTTGTCCTAGATATGTCACAATCTGTGCATTAACAATCAATGTTATGTTAAATAATTTATGAGAAGTTGAATCGATAGCGGCTTCGGCGTTACAGTAAATATATTGTTTTTAACATGCCAAGTTTCGTTTTATATATAGAACGTAAACGATTTTGATTAGCATTATTATAATAAGAGGTGTGAAATTACACAAAATGATTAAGGCAGTTGGGTTCAATTCAACTATTAATTATTTGAACACAAGCCAATGAAATACTTATCATTCAACTGATCATCTTATAAGTCGGTGGAAATATACTTTTTTAGTTATTATTATTAAATTTAGATTAAATATTGTAAAATTGAGTAAAATTAAAAATACATGGTGAATCTTATTTGATTATATAGTATTTATGAAAAATGAATATGCAACACCTATTCGTTTATATGTTATTAGTATCTATTATATTTATAGGTATCTAATATATTTTTAATTAATTAAAATGTTCTTTTTTTTCAGGTATCTAAATCGGCTGGGGTGAGCTTGGAACCAGCCGACACCACGTGGACTATACACTGTAGAAAATCAGAAGTAGCGGTCGCTTTCCCGCTCGGGAACTATAGCCGCCGCCATGCTGCGAACACGAGACCGCGATCCACCGAGGACGAGGGCGGAGCGCCCTTGCCAACGGCTCGCCAGAGCTCGCCGCCATCCCAGAAGCGGCGACCCCGTTCCACCTTCGCCGCAATCCACCGAAAGTGACAGACCAGATAGCCGAGGCATAGAAATGAGGGACACCTTCAACAGTCGCGAGGAGACATTTGAACGGTGTGAAACATACAGGCATATGCCTTCAGACGATAATAGTCAATATCATTGTGAGAAATGCAAATTGTCCAGTTTGTTACGTCTAAACAATTGCCAGTGTTCTGAAGAATTTTCTGGTAACTTTTGTGGAAGTAATAGCGTAGGCAATGTTGCTTTAAGTGTTCTGAAGGTGCTGCCTTGGCGAGGAGTCTGTGATTTTGGTAGTAGGAGTAAAAGGAAGAGTTCTGCTGTTTCTTTCATGTTCAATCTCCTTCTGCTACTGACTGCGACGGTTGCGGTCCAGGGAAGAGGAGTTGGTGAGTACCATTTTGACTTGTTTTTTTTTTTTGTTATCATACTAGTAAATTTTCTAACCTTTTGTTCAGGCTATAGATTATGTGACTTGGTGATGGAAATAGTTATTAACTAGATTCATCAAAAAATGCGAAATAGTTAATTCGTCGCTTTACGTGGTTCTTGCGAAGATTTTTTCACCTCACTCCTCCATTGACTTTGATTCTAGTCATAAATTATATTATGCATGTCGTAATTAATTGATTTCGAATTCATATGCACTGTATCAACAGCAAGATTACGAAACAAACATAAAACGCACAAGCTTCGTTTTAAAATACATTATGCAAGATAATTAAATATTGAAATACTTCGGTACTTTTTTGTACTTTCGTATTCTTCTGCAAATACACTTTTCTATTCTTCATCACCTGGTATATTTCCCTCCGCTTATTATTTACCATAGCATCACTTATTAGTATTATTACGTCGGCTTGGAGACAGTTTGAAGTAGAGTCCTCTTCGCATTTCTGAGCTACATCAGCAATTATCATTTCATATAAATTTATTTATTCATTTCTCGTGGCTTAGAATTCTTAGATTATGTTGAATTAATCGATGACGTATAGATTGAATATATTTTTCGAAATAATTTAAATGTATTTTCGTAATTTGGTATCAAGGTATTAAAAAAAACCTTCGTTAAATATTTTAAATATTATTTAGATTTCAAAAAAGTGTAAGATAGTTGAAATGCATAAAGAATACTTAAAAGGAGCTCAATGAAATAAATGAACCAATGAATCACTTAAAAGGAGCTCAATGTCTATTTTAGGTAGAAAAGTATTGATCCTCTGTACTATTCTAAACAATTTTAAATTTACTTTACTTAATGAGTTTCAAAATTCAATCGTAACAAGCAAACAATATTACGATCATATCCTCATCTTGAGCTAGTAGGTACTAAGTTGTCGATGGTATAAACGTTTTTGTTCACGAGAACGTCAATATTAAACGCATTCAGGTACACAAATAATTTATTATCCGTTATTTCAGTCAGTCTCTCTTAGGAAGTTTATATATGTATGCATGTACATATATAGGCTGTTTAAAGTATTGCGGTTCAACCTGAAAGTCGTTTCAGTTTCTTTTTTGTTGGTATTGCAAGTCATCTATCCTGAACAAAGCTACACATCCAACTTTGCAAATTTGTAACGCAATAATTCAGAACAGAGGCGGACAAGTCTGCAAACGGGAAGTGGGCCCTCTCGGAATCGGAAACCATTTACTACTCTGGATCTGTCCCCATCGTATCCGATAGCAGGATGTACCCAACAATACATAATGCAAACTTCTAATATTAGTTTCACTACCCCCGCGTAGTCTCGATCACATTTTGGGAATCATTTGATTTGCATTAATAAACTACTAAAATTCCGACTGTAAAAATACAATCACTAGTTTCAAGAAAATTTAGTTACTGCCTCTTTTCTGTGAATTAAATATCCCCACTATCAAAATGGTTGAATTTAATAAAAGCATAGTTAATTGCGTGAATATTATTTATATTAAATTCACGAAATGTTTTCTTTATTTTAATAATTATTTTTTACATCATATTTTTCGAAATAATGCCATATTTTTTACTTATTTGTAAATATATATTTTATCAATGTATTTGAAGATGGCCGCAGAATTCATAGTTGATATTATCAAACTTGCATAATATTGACCATTAAGATTGACGATAGAAATAAAGAAAACTGTTCAAGAATGGTTATGGAATTTACAGTTATTGCAATCATGGTTTTTATCGTCTTGAATTAACGACTAGTGCGGCTACAGACTAATTTTAAAGAGAGTTCTCCCCAATCGGGAGAAGGGATATGGCTGAAAAAAAAAATACATGACGGTGATATCAACTCTTCGAAAAAGATGTTTCATGCTGTCCGTGACGAAACTGGTTCTATAGTATTCTGCAGCAAAGCAAAGAACTTTAATTGAGCATATCATTCTAAGAGCAAGTCAATATTTGAAGCTAAATAAACATCATTAATATTTTAGTTCAAAGTAAGAGAAAGCTATTATAAGTATTTCGGGTAGAGCATACTATTTTATGATGTTTGATAATTATTTTTCTTTGTAAACTTTGCTTGTAATAATTGTCTCCTTTCGCTTAACAAACGACTGTTGCAATTTAGATCAAATCAGAAAGAAGATTGCTATCATTTCTTTCCGCTTTGTTATGTTCAATTGATACCTATCAACACGGTTAATGACGTCATATTATTATTAAATTGGCTCTTATAAGTAGCTTTTCATGGAAAATATGAAATGATTCGTGCCCTGCGAATTTTAACAGAACGCATTTCAGTAAATTATTTATTTGTTACGGTTCTTGCTGTTCCACTAAGCAGTGTCTTTTTTATCCATATGACAGTTATTTTGCTATAAATTTCCTCTGGGACACCTGACAAATCGTCGGCGATAAAATTAGCCATTAGGAAACTAGTAAATACAGTACTTCGTGCGATTCTTACGAAATACTCGTATTAAATTAACTAAAGGGTACCCGGGCGTGTCGATATAACTACTTATTATTAATTATTGCCGACAACATTAACCCAGTGATATTCAACGTGATTTAGTGAGCAACATGTAACCGCAGGTGGCCTGTGATAAATAAATGGACCCTTACGCTTCGCTAACTATTGCGAAAATAATCGAATGTATCCTGACCTCCTATATTGTGTTTGAATTTAGTAGATTTTTTTATATATCTGTCTGAGTTTTTCCAATTTGTTTTTGATATGTTCAGATCTACTATTATACAAAAATAATTATACATGAAACATTTCCTGATTTACCGCTAAGAAAAACATTGTCAAAAAGTTTTTTTGTTTCAGGTGACCATTTCCCAAAAAAAATAATATGCTCATTGGTGGTTACTTTCTGTGGTAACTGGATGACTATAATGACAAAAAATACTTTTTTACCCGTGATTTTTCTGTTTTTAGTAAAAAAATAAATAACTATTATTATTCGACAGCTTAAAAACCTCTGCTTTGGGCTTTCCAGTTTTCACATCACATTTTTCTTATCTCACATATGCAAGTCATAAGACTCATGCTTTTATGAATGAGTATGTATTGTAAATATTCTCAGATTTGAGGGAGTGGTAGCACATTAAACTCTCCCACTCTATTATAAAAATAACACGTGGCAAGAAGTGATGTTAATTTTATTACTATATGTACGACAAATATTCACGCGGCTTAATTTACGATATTTTTTGTACACTGATATCACTATATAATTTTAATTTGGAAAATTGTAAAAATATTTTTTTTACTAACAAAATCAACTATATGAAACAGCTTGGGTTGTGTTATTCTTTCGTTGATTTGTCCATAATGATACAGTGTGTAACGTTAATATGAGCATGCACATTTACTCAACTGCAGTCGTTCTAAGAACCCTCAACTACTGCGACATGGCTGATTAATGATCTATGTAAATGCCTTATAATTTCCATCCCCCATCGCTCGTAACATTGTAAATTTGATGCGAGGGTGGCGTCTGTCACGGTAAGTATGACGACCCCGACCCGACGTCTCTAAAATTCGTTCTCGGACGCTAACTAAACACGGGCGCGGAAAATCACGAGGCACTAAATCTATCTTTGAATTTTAACGTGACTTAATTGCTTCATAAACATTGTTAAAAGGTGGGCTTCCGCTTGCGGATCCAAATATATTAAAGGATTTAAAATGATTATGAATCGGCAACATTATATATGTATTTGGATTTTAATTTATTAACATGCGTCTAAAAACCATCTAGTAGGACAGTTATCGTGTAAAATATTGTTATGGTGGTTGGCAATCTTGAAGTGACTGGGAAAAACTTATTAAGTATCGTCGATTATTTACATGCGTACAATTCTACTATAATAATTTTGTTTATTTTGATTTTGTATGGAGTAAACATTCTATAGACTTATTTTTGTCAGGTAATAATATACGAGTTTCTCTAACGATAAATGTTATTGTATGCGATTGGAAACAAGCTTCACGTTGACGAATGATATTTATTATATGATGATATTACACTTTTAGGGTGTTCACTGTCAATACTTGGTGGAAAAGCATTATATTAAGAAAAACACAATATTATTTTGTACTTAATTTACACTTTTATTTATCAAGATCAGGACCGGTTTCGCTCATGGCGAGCATTTTCAACTGATAAATAAAAGTGGAAATTTAGTACAAAGGAATATTGTGTTATTTTTTAAATTTTTATATAGTTTTAGTCGAGGGGAAGTTTCCCACTTGCTTATAGATATCTTTTTTGTATTCCTGGCAATTAATAATGTTAAATAATTCCGCGTGCATCGCTTTTTAATGAGTGACCCTTGAAAAACGATAAATCGGTGTTCCACTGTATATCATTTACACAAATAGATAAGTGATGTCTTAAACGCTTCCTGATTTGAATTATTTAAAAAAGCTTTTAAGTGCGATTTAATTACGCGTATCTCGTTGCATAACGACACAGTATAAATATGTGCACTTCATCTTCCGCCGATTATCTTACGAATGAAATTAATTGCCATTTTACTGACTTGTTTGTTTTACGATTAAGTAATTCCCGTGCTCGCATATTATCTGAACCGGTTTTACGCTCATTCTTATCATTAGATAGTTTAAATCGCGAAGTAAAACATTCAGCCCACGACTCAATGATTCGTTGTCATTTTGTCATGCAGTCATTTTTCAACATTAAATCATTGTTGGGAGGGACTTTGTAGCAACTGCTCAAATAAGCATTAAATTCTTACATTGTACGTTTGGGCGTAGACGTTATGCTCCTAGCTGTCAAGCACAAAGTACATTCATAATATTTAATATTAAGTAGTAGCTACTATCACGACGAAAAAGTAAAACAGTTGTGATCAAAGGATATTTGATAATCGTTCAATTGAGTGCGTCGGTATAATGTTAAAATTCAGATCTGGAATCTTACAGAAATGTAAAAAAAGTAACACAAATAAAATTAGTCAACGTATTGCAGTGCCGATTAAAGATTATGACGAAATCCTTTTGATAGTAATGTGGACTTTTTTTATTACTTGGACTGGTTTTTGTGTAAGCGTCAAAGTTTAATGGTACATACTTAGCAGTATTTTTATTACGCGAAATAATGCCTTATTTTTATACGATATATTTTTGTACGTTGTTGATAATGAAATTATGTATTATATCGAACGTTCATAATACTGAATTTATATGCTGATACCTTTTAAACTGTTCGCAATACGTTCTTTCACATACCTACATATTAAGATGTAATTAATGTGAAAACATCGAGCTTAATGGAATAATTTCGTAATACTTACATAAGTATATGTCTTACAGTATTATATTGTGTAGTTGATTAATAAAGTTCGCTGTGTAAATGTCGCAATCAATCTACACATCAAATGTCTAGCCAAAGTTTGATCGAAATAAAAGCAAAAAATCCAATGCAAAAAAAGTAAGAAAAGTAGAAACAGCAATTGACGCAAAACATTCCCCACGCCATCTCTCAACCGACTAGTGATAGAGGTAAGGTAAAAAGAAACAACATGTCGATATTGGAGAAATCTCGGCAAGGTTGGCTTAAGTAACATTTTAAATCACTTGAAATCACAGTTGAAATAACAAAATAATATTACGTTGAGAAAATATTGACTCCCTTAACCCCGGTGATTCGATGAAAAAAGTTTTCAATCTATGGGCTGGCGCCCTCTCGCAACTGACGAAATTATAAATCGATAAATCATTATTTAAGCCATTTCGGTTTCGTAACCTCGGTCTGATGACTGGCTCCGAGAAGGGAAAAAACCTGAAACCCGACTGAAATCCCCTCCCCCCATTCGCCACTCCCGGTTTACTTGCTCCACGTGAATTTCCACCGCCAGTCAACATGCCCCATGTGAAATCTTGCCCTTGCCTACCCTCTCATTTCCACATCAATATAGTATGTCCGAATAGAGCCAATATTGCGCTCGCTTGGCCCAATATTGCTCATGAAGAGATACTTTTCATCCTCAGTTGCCAGACAACGGTAAGTGACAAATTAATAAAAAATATATACCACCAGCGTAGTCAAAAAAATTTGCAGAACTATGGCGGGTTCTTTTCATAGCTTCAAAAAATCGAACAATGATTATTTCAATTCGAGAAATGTTTGAGATACTCACTTTTTTTTTTAGTTACGTTGAAAAGGTTTGGCGTAGTGTCAATAATACTATTTGTAAACACATGTAAAAAGTTCACGTCATTTATAGGGCCAGTCATATCGTATTAATTGAAAACTGCAAATGTTATGTACAATATTCCACTTCTTAGTTATAGCTTTAGTGTATCCCGGGCAGTCCCGTCAAAATGATTAATGTCTTCTGGGGTTTCCTGCAAAAGTGAGAGTCCCCGTGTTACGGCGGACACATTACGCGGATCCTGTCCTACGAAAATCCTCTACGACTCTCGTCCCCTGTCCCCCGCCGCTTCTCGACTTACAACTTATATTCAACGATTGTATCCTTTTAATGCCGTGGTGATCCTGTGTGGATTTTTACGACCCCTGCCACCGTTTATCGTGAAGATTGTTATTATAATACTAAGTTGAAAGGATTTATTTTTATTGCTCACGAATACTTGCTTCTCTTATTTTTTTTGTCGGGTTTTTATGTTTGGATTATTTTTCTTCCCCGTTATATAAAGAATACCAATTTCACATTTTTTAAACTTTATGATATAATCGAAAAAAGTGGTATTGTGCAACCAACTTCATTTCTTAACTGTTTGTTAGTACTTATGGTATTTTTAAATGTTTCAGAACAAATTTCACATATGTTAACTTACTATGCCGTAGAGGTCTGCACGGCCCCGGGCCGGGCCCGGGTAAGGAATTTATTCTTCGGAAAAATATTTCAGACTATGTTCGTGTCATAAGTCAGCCATGATGGTTTTAATTATTACCAGTTCCATAGTGAATCGTAAATTGTTGTAAATTAGTAAAAAAAAAATGGGTTTTTTTTCGGGCTGTGGACTATAAATCCGGGCTTCGAGTCGGGTCGGGTAACAAGTGAGGTATTAGACTCGGGTCCGGGCCGGGCCTGAGTCTTTCGGGCTCGGACCGGGTTATTTTGTAAAATTTCGACCCGTGCAGACCTCTACTATGCCGTATTCAGTCTCTCTCAATAAGTGGGCATTGTTAAATTAAAATTTGGTGAATACTATTGTTGATATATTTAAAAAATCTTGCACTTTATCAAAATGTCTTTTTTCCTATTTTTTTGTTGTTTCGCTTTCGTATTAATTGTGCATCTAATACCTTGCATTAAAAATCATTACGAAATTGTGTCGTTATTTATAGCTCACGTAGGTGAACAACCAAATAATTTACACTGCGATCGGAGGAATCTGATAAAAAATAATATATAATCTCGACAATATTTTTAGTAGTATGTATTTCAGTCCTGCATGTATTCACCGAATCGATTAATCTAAATTGATTTAACGACTCAACAGATTTCCGTACTCAATTCAAGCGTTAAGCTCAATAATAAATCTATCCAAGCGTCGAATCTGCTTCATAATACAACACTTACACTGGCCCAGAGATTCGAAGCAAGTCTTTTCCAGAACTATACTCTGAAAGCATATTTTCTTTCTCAAGAAGAATACTTAGCATTTCATTGATTATGTTACAATTCTGTGCAATATGTAGTCGTGAGAGTTAATCTCTATGTCATTAACTATTTCTATTATTTTACAATCATAATAACTTTAACTTTTTCCACTGAAATAAAGCGTTTTCTGTAAAATTTCGTTTTTCTAATCGATTGTTTATTTTTGTTAATAATTCCACACAAAAGCGCTAAAATATAGGAGGCAATAATTTAATATTTGGTTTTCAACATTTGATATCATTGCTAATCAAATGTAATAAATCAATGTTTGTTTCATACGCCCTCCCTCTTCGAACTGCAAACAGTAGAAAAGGACGAAACCCCAACTTTTATTTTGTAATTTCTAACAGAATTATAATCAATTTTTAGTTTATGCGCAAACCCTGCGATGTTCTGTCTGATGCTTCTTAAAGAGGTGAAACACTTTGTAACACAACAAGTGCAATAACCAAGTTATCGAATTTATTTTTATACATAAAATCTATATATATAAAAGAAAGTGGGGTTTGTTACACCACGTATATCTCGAGAATTACAGCTCGGATTTAAATGATCTTTGTTTTATTAAATTCTTATCCGCCTAGAATAGCAGAATAAGCATTAAAACATCGGAAAAATATCACGGGAATGAAATTATTAAGAAAATAAATGTCCTCATACAATTTGTTTTTTTGAAAAATACAAATGGAACGTGGACATTGTATGACACGTTGTATGCTGTTTTCCAGTAAATCCACCAGATGGCGTTAATTACATTATACTTTGACAGTTGACTACTAGCTATGTATACATGCGCCGCGATTTTGAGTTTTCATCGATTTTCATTATGTTTTAATTCCCATAAATCATTCTGTGACGTCACCGCACGTGTTTTTAAACAAAAAATCCGGTGCTGATGAACTACATTGCTTGGCATCGCGTCTTTGGGAATACTCGATGCTGGATGTATTCGATTGATTGGCAAAAATGGAGCTTGCCGTTTGCACGAACGTTGTTGAGATGCAAGGTTGTGGAATCAGAGTCGAAGAGTCGCGGTATTTTGGCCTGAGTCGGAGTCGTGAAAAATGAGCGGCTCGATTTTTTTTGAAAAATGTATTTAGTTATGTGTATTCAAACAAAATAGTCCAAAGTGTTGACATTGCATGCTTGGCTGACTAAAGATGATCTGATGGTATTACATATATATTGACTATGGAAAGGAAAAAGGACGTAACCCACACATGTTTTAATTATTTTGGGCCATATGCAAATTATGAATTGTACACAACCTTGAAGCGCACGGAGTCTTCTAAACTGTTGTTTAAATAACAAAGCCTAATATGAATTAAAGAAATTGTCTAGGAAACACCTTTATTTCAGTATTTTTTCTTGGTTTTAATTTTTTACAAGGTCATCTTTTTCAAACTTAAAAGCTAAATTTAGATATTAATTTAGCATTTGCAGCTTGCATCTTTTTGATAGAACGTGTATCAAATTTGATAGATTGTGATAATCGAAAAAAACCTGTTTTGAAAAAACTGTGGGTTACGTCCTTTTTCCTTTCCAAAGTCGATATATATATATATGTTAAAATGAAATTGTTGAGAAATTTCCTCGGAGTCGGAGTCAGAGTCGTTAATTATTTTTAAGCTGGAGTCGGAGTATTTTTTTTACACGACTCCACAGCCCTGCTGAGATTGCACGTTATTATACTTGGAACGCTTCATCGAAAAAAATTCAACGTCGAAAGCAAAGCAATGCGGTTCCTGATCATCCGGATGTGCGTTCTACTGATGCTCTTGGTCGCATTAACACAGTTCATCTGAAGAATGACGAATGTTTCTACTTGCGGTTGTTGCTGGTGAATGTTTGTGGGCCGACATCATTTGAATCACTTCGAACTGTCAATGGCGTAGTGTGCCCAACATTTCGTGCTGCATGTCAATATCTCATTTTGCTTGAAAACGCTACTCATTGGGACATGACAATCGCTGAAGCAATTGTTTCTGAATCTCCAAGTCAGATACACACATTATTTGCTATAATTATTTCGACACGCTTCCCATCAAATTCATGTGTTACCTTATGTGCGGCAGTTTGTTAGTCAAAGTAGAAATGCCGACGCCAGATCGTGGAATGAACGTCGCTTTCAATCGAGAATTGGAACTTGAACGTGAATATGATCGAGATGCATTGATCAGTTTGAACGAATGTACCACTGTTGAACCCTCGACAGAAGGAAATGTACGATACGTTAATGAAGGCAATTGATGACGGCAATGGTGGCTTATTTTTCCTCGATGCGCGCGGTAGAGCTGGGAAGACATTCCTCATGTCATTGATTATGGCCACTGGTCGTGGGAGATATAAAATTTCTGTAGCAGTTTCTTCTTCTGGAATAGCGGCCACGTAGATAGAAGGATGCCGAATGGCTTACTCACCGTTGAAATTGCCGTTAAACCTTCAAACCACTGAAAAACCGACATGCAAGATTGCGAAACACTCAGCAATGGCAATTTTTTGGTAGCAAATACAATCATCACCTGGGATGAATGGACAATGGCGCACAAATGCGCATTGGAAGCACTCAATCGAACCATGAAAGATCTGTGCAATGACTCAAGATCTTTTCGAGGCGCAATGATTGTACTATCTGGCGATTTCCGCCAAACACTTTTTTTTTTTTTTTTTATTCGATAAACTTTTTCTATTCTTTTCTGCATCACACCGAAGATGATATCTCCTCAATGATGCAGTTAAGATACATTACAGAGTTAAGATACATTAGGTACAATTTTAAAGGCAACAATAAATAATAATTACAACTATATAGATATTAATACAGGTTAATTAAATAACAAAGAATTGGTATGATTACAAGTAAAAACAATTAAATAATAATAAGCAAGAATGATAGTTAATGGGACTAATAAACAACTTTTAATTTTGAGACCGATATGATTACGCCAAACACTACCAGTCATTCCAAGATCGACCGCTGTCGATGAAATAAACGCTTGCCTCAAATCATTGACTCTGGCGCTATGTGAAGAAACTTCAGCTGACGACAAACATGCGAGTTGCATCGCATTGGAAGCACTCAATCAAAGTATGAAATATCTGTGCAATGACTCAAGATGTTTTATAGGCGCAATGATTCTACTATCTGGCGATTTCCACCAAACACTACCAGTCATTCCAAGATTTACCGCTTCCGATGAAATAAACGCTTACCTCAAATCACGACTCAGGCGCTATGTAAAGAATCTTCAGCTGACGACAAACATGCGAGTTGCATTGCTAAACGATCTATCTGCCGAAGCAATTGCTGACTATCGGTAACGGGGGTGTTCCTGTCGACGAATAGAACGGATTGATTTTGTTTCCGCCGAATTTTTGCAATTTCACTTCATTCAACAAAATGTTCTAATTGCCACCGCGCAATTTACAACTGAAGGTTGACTCGGTAGTCATCGTGCTTCAAGTTATCAAGTTAACAGAACATTTATTCACTTTTAAGGTGTTCACTGTCAATACTTGGTGGAATGGCATGATAATGCTCAGATGATAATAACTCAGTTGATAATGCTCGCGATGAGCGAAACCGGTCCTGATCAAATAACTTTTATTTAGTGGGAAAAGTACTAAAAATGTTTTATTATTTTTATTACAACATTTATTGATTCTGAGGCGGTACGAAGTTCGTCGGGTCAGCTAGTAATACATATAAAAAAGAAACGTTTCGAGTCTTAAAATGAAATTGGTAATAGGAATACCTCAATTTCATTTATATACAGTTATTTACACAAAACAGCTGAAACTTACTTCTCATATTCCATTGATTGGATGCGTTTTTTTATATTATAACCATCGAGATATTCTTTAAGGACGTACTTTCTTCAAAATTCTCTTAATTACCGAAATTATGAGTCGTAAAGGTTTTTCGCCTCGTAAATATGTTTTTGCTTTTAATAAAATGCTACAATGTGAAAATAAAATTTTCTTGCTAGCCATAAAAGAGTATGAAAAACATTCGCAGAAGTCGAGTACGTATAAAATGTATGGACACTTATAACCGTTTACTCTAGATTTAAAATCATTGGTATCGTTTATCCACTATTATTTTTTTCAATAAATTATTTTTTTACCTACCTATTTGTAAGTTCTGAAATGTTATTTGTCCCAATGCTTATATTTTGCCAACATCTACCGTCGAAATTAATATATCAATCACCGATTCTGTATTCTGTAGGCAAAATAGTTATTGTCGAGCAGTCTTAAATATCTTATTTAATATGAATCGCGTTAACACAAAGATTTGAAATATTTAAATGAAATTGGAATTTAAAAATAAAACTTGCTTGACTCTTTCCATGGCATGTCATGCTGAAGAGATTCGCGGTGTTTATATTTGGTAAATTCTATAACGCTTATCCAAAATATCTTGCCTAAATAATAAACTGTTAAAACATAATAATGAAGCAATTCTAATTTTCACTTGCACATACATGAGTTGCTTCAACGAGTTTGAAGTTGTAGGCAACAAATGTATATTTAAGCTCAAAGAACAAAAAAAATGCTTTTGCATTAATTTTTATTAGTTTTCATTTTCAACCACAATGCTCTCCACAAATCTTATAAATTTCCAATAGTTATTAAAATATAGGTCAATTCGCAAAACGTCTAAATAACTCCAAAAATATTTTTTGTTAGTTAACATGTTTTTGCCTTTACAGTTTTCATATGTACGCTTGATTCTCTTTTTACACTGGATGGATACGCTCCATGAAAAACAGGAGTGAATATGTGTAGTATATAAATGAACGATATATATATTAGGTTAGATTAAATTTGACCATGTAATTTTGGAATCGTCCAAAAAGAGGATATATAATTATTTTACAGCCACGATATTGATAAAACATTAAAATTCTTTTTAAATACATAAGTAATGTTATTTAAAGCTGCTCGAAACCCGATATCGTAAGTAAGCGTTGTCGTTTTTTATAGGTTTTAATATGCCAATTTCATTTGCAAGAAATACAGTGTTTAATGTTTACCGATAGTGAACGTTCAAATAACGTGTAATAAATACGTTTGTGCGTTTCGGTACATTTGCGGCAAATGATATTCGTGCGACTTAAAAATTGAAAATTCGCGAAATTAATGGCGGTGTATTTATTTTTAACGTTGGTGGTATTAAATGGAACTAAATAATACCCGCAGCCAAAGTAATGTTGTTTTTTCATTGAATTCTGTTTTCTTTGTGCTGCTTATTTGCCGAGTTTTCAATCCCTTCTGCGTATTTCGGTCATGCTAATTTTGGTGATAATTACACTTATTTAATTTCTTCATTTAAATTTTAAATATCTCAAATTTTGCATAATAGACTTCTTTTATTAGCCAGTTCACAAAGTTGGCTAGAATTATTCCGAGTGACGGTGTTATTTTTCTTTGGTAAAAGACCGCCTGACAAACATTTAAAAATAATTATATAAATAAATATGATCTATATTCCGCGGTTTTCTGCAAGACTTGCTCTGCCAAGACACATATCTTTTGCTTATATTAACTGTCGTATTATTTTCGTCGACCACTCTTCGTAGATATTAAATTTCCTATATATATATATATATATATATATACATCCTTGATAATGTAAACTTGCTTGATACACACACCAATACTTTCGTTCAATACAGGGTTCCCATTTACCTGCATCTTTTTTAAAATAACCAAAACCGGGTTATTTTTATTGGGTACCCGGTTATTTTAATTTAAATTCCATGTTAAAAATATATCTTCAAGGTGCGAAATTTTTCGGATATACTTTTATTTCGCAAAAGCCATTTAAAGATTAAGTGAATCTAGAATCTACTTTTAAGTAAAGTTTTCAATGCTCGAAAAACTTTTTAATTCTAAGCTCTACTTCTAGTCTACAATTATTACAACTTTTGATAAAAAATCAAATTTCTATTAAACGTCAAACACTGAATGCTATTGAAACATTGATTTTAAGAAAAAAAAAACCGTTTTAATAAATAATTCAACATCGGAATTCAAAAATATATATTTTAACTCTTATGGTCATTTGTATGTAAATCAATCAATGCTTTTTTTAGTATTCAAAACTTTTTGTATTTATCAGAAACTAAACCTCTATTGTTATTAAATACGATAGAGGCAAAATACTGTAATTAAATATGTTTGTATATATGTATTATAAACATAAGTTCTGGGACTGTGTGACAGTTAACAAAAAGTACCCGGAACCGAATCGGGTACCCGGTTAGTTCATAAAAAAATACCCGAGAAGCGTGTAATTTGTTTAGGTGGATATTTGGATTAATTGTTGTACTTATACATTTCTTTACTTGACGTCACACAAAAAAAAACTTATTTATAGTTTTTTTTATTTTTAATCGCTTCCTGATTGTGAAGCATCTAAGCTACACATTAAAGCTCAACAGAAGATATCAGTAGCTGAAATGACTTAGTTAGTTAGGCTGGGATGATCAATCGTTTGAAAAAATCATTGTATTCAATTGTTAATTAAGTAATTTGAAGTATTCGGCCAAGCTGTAAGTATTATATAACACACAGAATAATCGAATCCAACGTCACTACGGAATCTAAAATGATAGTAAAACCAATCCTCAACTGCATATTTCTCATTTAAATTGAAAATCTGTTATGTCTTTTATGCAACGATGGTAATATCTACTTTCTACAAAAGTAAATCTTTTTACCACTGCGCCAAATTTTCCTTCAATATACGCAGTCGTCAGGTAGTAGCTACCAGTCAAGAAAAGCTCTTAGCATTAGAAAGGTAAATCAGTCTGGAAATGAGTAGAATGGGAAGGTAATAGGTAGATAATATGGATTCTAAAGGTGCGTGGTGGGTAGCGTGGGAAAACAGGCATGGCGTCTCTAACTCCTTAAAATCCAGTTGATGTTAAATAATACATATTTAGCACATTTCGATTCATTCGAAAATAAAATCAGCACTCTTTAGCGAATTTTGAGCATCGCATGAAAATATTCGGGTCATTTTTTAAAACTTCTAAATCATGACACTAATCTAGAAAATATCAACACCCCGCTCCCCCCTTGTTTTCCTTGTGACCAGAAAACTTTGAATACTTCTTGCTTCATTAAATTTTCTAGATTCGCGTTGAAGCAGGTCAAACTGATGATTCGAAATATATTATTTCGCCATGCTTAATTCCAAAATATAATAAATTATCTGATTAATGCAAGACTTTATTTTCCAAATATGTAACACGATAGCAGCATAATAATTTCCAATCTGCCACTTTTAGTATTCAAATGCTGAACCAGACACTCAAACTCGAGTCTTTGGTAATCTCTTATTTGTATATGAATATATTATATTTGAAAAATATTTATTGTCACTTGATATTTGTCATTTTTTATACAATTTATTGTAAACCATCAAGCCTCAGAGTGTTAATGGAGTAGGAATATCAATTTTAGGATATCGCCACTGTATAATAATAATGTCACGGATGGCATGGAATATTGATTTCCATCGGATGACGAGGAAATTGGGCTAATGTGTTTCGACTGACGAGGATTTGTAATGGTTGTTGTTTCGATAACTAGTTCTGTAGGTAAAGTCGGATGTTGAATGTCCTATTTTATCTTATATGTATTCTTTTAATGATATATAATTACTTTTTTTATGTCACGTATACAAAAAAAACTTATACATAAATGGTAGGGCACTACAATTTTCTCGTGACGGGCATGTCATATTATATTTATATTTCAAGATTTAAAATTTTTATGACGATCAATATTTATTATACCGGTACATGTTGTAAATATGTATGTTCTTACAAAAAAAAAAAGTGTATGTACTGCTGAAAAAACATATTCTTTAACAATATGTTTAATTATGTGTTATATTTGACACGTCAAAATTTTCAAGCATCTGGTTATGATTTCAATCAAGGTGTTTCTTTCAATCTTTGTTGAACAACTTTTTCCATTCTAAACTATTTCTAAAAATCTAAATTTGAAAAGAAAATGTAATGAAATATGTACGTTTTTTAAAAAAACTTCCATACACACTTATAGCATCCATTCACAATGTTACGTACGATGAGGTATAATAATTTTCTTTTAGCCAAAAATAATCTCACACTCACCTTATAAAGGTATCGCGAAACTAGTCGTTTGAACTACGTACACATGTAACCAACTTCAAAACCCCTAGATTTTACTTTCAATCTCGTTGTTTTGGAGCGTGGGCGTCCTTAACGACTCGGGGCGGGGGACGGGTCTCGTCAGTTGGGTAAAAACATCCCCCGCCCAGAGGTCGTTTGTCTGGGGGCGGCGGACGCTCGTTATGCTGCGAGGCCATTTGCCTCGACGATTTTTCATTCCAATTAATTGCGTAACGACATTAGGCCTCCGCGGCGACTGACTGCTCCAATGCTTATGCTACATCGGCTAAGTACCGATGCTGAACGGAAGGGCGGCTGTGTGGGTCGGGCGGTTGTTTGCGACCGCCGCGACCCTTGATACAGCAACAAAAAAATAAACCATTTTTTTCCCACTCGCCAGACAATTTTTTCGCACACCGTTTTCAAGTGTTAGGTTTGGGGCGATACGGGTTGGTAATATTTTTCAAAATTATATTCATAATAGACTGGTGGAATTTGCCAACGTTCCCGTGGGGTTGTACACATGCGATAAGAGTATTTTGAGTTGATTTTCAGTGCAGAAAATATATGCGAAGAACGAGTTTCTTGCTAACAGATTAAAATAACAAAGTATTTTAGCTCTACAGTTTCTTGCTGTTTACCACAAATGGCGCGTTTTAGATTTCGTTCCTGCTTGCATATTATTGTCTGCATTCTACTCAAATTTATCAATTAATAAATAAATAACTTTGTTCTCTCGTTTTTTTAAACTATTATTATTATACATACTTTGTTTCTAATTTGTTTTCCATCAGGATTGTTTATGAGTGATTCCAAATCGGCGATCATTAAACTATTAAACGTAAACCCGCGAGGCATGTTTCTCATACGCAGCAACATTATTGGACACCATTAATTGTATTATTTCGTGCCATTAGTTAATTAAGTGAATTTTACAATAATTTTAATCCGTTTTCATGTTAGAAACGCCGTTGTTTTTATGTTTCGCACGAGCTATCTCAACACCTTCAGTACCGGACCTCGTTCCCTGCGATAGCGATTAAAATTATTGTTGTTTTATTCCCTAATGGGGGGCTAGCGTGATTAGGCGGCCTCGTCACACTCTTGTTTTGAATGATATGTATTTTTCGTATCGAGTTCCAACCATATATAAACCCTTAAATGTCTCATATTTTATATGATTTTTTTACCGACTAATCAACAACTATCAATGCATACACAAAGGTAGGTCTTTATAAACTTCACATTTTGCAAAATCTTCAATTGCATCATTTTTATTTTCCGGCGATAATAACGGCGGTACTCATTAAGAATTTTCTTAATATGTCTTAAATTTATCAAAATTATTTTTCTTGTTTGTAAAACTGTTGCATACTGCTAATCGAACATTTTTTTTTTATTTTAAAGTGGCTCTCAAGTCTTCCAAAGAGAATTTTGTGTCTAAAATCTAAACTTCGATTTTTATCCATCAACTTTCTTTCAGTGTGCAGCATGTTGACTCAATATGAAGTACATCAACAAAAGTAGTTAAACAAAAACTGGTTCTTAGTTAATAGCTCAACCACTCTTTGGGGACAGTAAAAACTTTTTTTAATTCATGTCCGCTCCCAACGCGGAGCATATGGCCTCCTAATGGAGGTGTCTCAGCGCAAATGTTTTTTTTGGAACTGCTTAATACTCCATTTATCTTTTTTCGGTAGTAAGAATAGATAGGATATGGCTAGGACAGGACTAGTATTTGGCTCACTTTCCATGCACCCAATTATTTTAAGATTAAAATGGTGGTTGGCAATTTTTAGACATCAGAGACTACACTTCGATAAATGCTGTGTGTACTGAAATTCAAAGCCATTAAATCCGTCCGGAACCGAAACGCGTTGAACACTGTGCCACGGACCCGATAAAAAATAAGGATAGAGTTTAAAAAAATATTAACTATTATTAAAAGGTGTAGGGAGTTTGGCGGTATGTAAACATTACTGATACCTAAACATTTTTGATTTTAATCCATAATTTAAATCGTAAAAATATTGGTGAATAATAGTCTAAAAATTGAATAAACCACTATTATTCTACGGGAAATAAGCATTTCCGCTTGTTTGCGTTAACGGAAAAATCATGTCAAATACATCCGAGAAACAGTTTGACAGCCCTGCGAGAAGGCAAATGTGACTATTATTAAGGCGTCTCTAACGCAAAAATTGTGTATGTTGTACATTATTGATATCCATAGTTGTCACTGTACGAGTTAGAACTTTCCAAATAATTGGCCGGGTGGCACGGGCGCAGTGTTATTATTTATTATTACTACGAATACCTGAAACTATTAAAATAATGGCCCACCTCGCTTTTTCCCCGCCAGTATGGAAATAAATTTATTTTTGGGCATACGCGAGCGAAAAAGCTAATCGCCATGGGACTTAAGATTAGAGATTTCGGTCGTGTGACAAATTATTATTGTCGGCTATGTATTAAAAACGTAATAAAAGAACGCCGGGTATTACTTTGATGGCTGAGAATTAATGTTACCTACTCCTGCGAAGTGTGGCCCGATACACGTTGCTCGTACAAGTCTTCTCTACCGCCATTGGATCGTTTTACTGTTTGTGATTTATACAACATTTATAACAATATGTATATAACAATAAGTATTCATAAAATGTGTTTGATAATAGTACCTAACGTCATCACTGGTCTCATCTTATTGTGTTTGTGTCTGCCCAATCAGAATCTAACCCCTTTAAAATGTTTCATACAACATGCATACACACAGATAAGTTTTACATATATTTCGCAATTGCTTCATTCAGTTACTTTTGATTTTGGAATTATTACCCTTCTTAAATTGGTCTGTGGACACGATTCATAATTGTATTGAATATGCCGTCCAACTAAGTTTTTGTACCGGCTTCACATTCTCGTGCTTAAGTCTCGACGAGCTTTAATATTATAGCGATTTTAAGAATTATTTCAGGGGTGCTTAGACAAATTTACGAAAAGCAAAACATTGGTGTAATATTGAAGACACATTTCGAAAACTTTATGTCGTTTGCTCCAATAAAAATGATAGATTTGACAAAAAATTGTACCTACAATAAATCATGTCGAATTATTTGGTTTTCTTTTACGGTTATTTACATCCACATTTCATACAAAATATAACATACATCACTTTCTCTCATCGTCTTTCTCGAGCAGAGTCATCTGTCATTTAGATTTTTTTTTAAATAATGATATTTTTTACGTGTATGTTTATATCCCGGTTTCAATTTAACGATACCGTGTGTGTTTCGAGTACACAGTATGAGTGCGTGGGTGAAAGGATTCAGTGCTTCTAATTTATTCAATTTCCAAAAATCCTCTTCCCATTATTTTAGATAATGCCGGTGGGTAGATGTCGATTTGAATATAAATTGAAAAGCCAATATTACCAGACTAATATTTAATCTCCTCAATTAATATTCCGATTAATTTCCTGGATAAAGGCAATCAAAATCAGACCCGAGAAGCGTTAAAACGATTTTGGCCCTATCCTGTGTCTCTAATAAATAATTAAAAAATCTCGAAAATTCGCCCGCCAGAGCCGAGTTGTCACTTTTTAAGTGTCGCGGTATGGTCGCAATTTGAAACAGGTGTTATAATTTCAGCTAAAATTATCGTTGACTGTTTTTTTCGCAATTACAAAGAACCTGAAGACTTTAACTGGTAGAATTAATAATGCCAGTAGTTAAATACGTTCCCAGAACGAGTTCTTGCATACATATTTCAAATTTTCATTTCAACAATCGAACAAAGATTAATTCCCTTGCCCCACTAGGATCAATCAAGATTATTAGTGGAAACACAAAATGTACCATCAAACTAAAGATGTGCTATTTCAAAATTTAACTATTTCCACAACTTGTTAGGTTAGGCCTCTGGACCCACGACTTACATCCATTAAGTTATCCATTAAAAAAACAGTTTAGTAACTCCACTGTTGCTGTGTCAAATATATGAAATAATTATGTTTTTTTTAAATTTCATTATTATGATTAATTAAATTAGGGAAATAAAAAATATGTTTATTCAATAATTAAATATAATCAGGAAGCCTGATGATACCAGCTGCCTACGCCTTCATTATACAGGTTGGAACTTTCAGACAATATTCCGGTTTATATAAAGCGAGATGAAGAATATACGGCATGAACGGAAATATCTCGGGAGTTATAGAATAATTTAGGCAAGCACTGTAAATAAAATATAATATCTCCTTAAAATAATGTGGCTTAGGCGGAAATTAAACACCTAGGGCGGACATTTCTCTGAGTGAAATCTCCGCCCTTCGCTGGGAATTCCACTGACTGATGCCTAGGATACATTTTAAGATTTTCCTTGCCCATTTATTGCTGTGAGTTCGTAATGTCTCATATTTTTTATGTACCGCTGCATACATTTAATTAAGTAAGTGACTATAAATATTCGCACATTTTCTTCTTCGAAACAAAGGTTCACAATGTTTGGTCCAAGTTTGCAATCTTTTGTTTTTATAAAATTACCGTGTTGATAGATTTATGAAATATATTTATGTATGAGTATTTATTATATACACGAATTTTCTCCTTCAAACACTCCTTCTTTTCTATACCTTGAGTAATTTGTATTTTGATCTTCGTACAGTGGTTCAAGTTTTTCCATGATTAGAGATGCAAAAAACCCGGAAAATTGAGAAAAAACGATCATAGACTAATACTTACTATACATACTTTACAAACACCTCTAACTTCATAACATTCATATTAACCTCTAATTTGAGAATTCAATAAGTAATACTCGTGTCGCTTTTTAAATATGTAAGCGTTTCCCCAAATTTCCCAAGGAGTTTATTCCCACTCAATTTTCCCGGTTTGGACCCATAAAAAACCCGGGTTTTCCCCCACCTCGAATCACTATTCAAGATTCAGGTTAAAAATACCATTTATATCGCTACTCTTTCAATGCGTTATATGAAGATGTTTCGATGCTGGTGGCTATTGGATTAATATTGGTAAATACTGCAAGCGGCTTAGGGTGTCATATAATACATACATTTTTTTCCAATATACGTGCCAAGTGTACCTTTAACCATACTATTTTTTGTTATTAGGTATATATATTCGGTAATGGACACAACCAATTGTGAATACTTATAAAGAAAGAGCGATACTGAAATAAACATGATTAATATTTGAAGTATCCAATCGATTTATGAATTTCTGTTCAAAGGCATGGATGTATGTGAAGTCTTGAATTCCCCCGTCCCACCCATCCTATCCTATGAACGGGCGTATCGAGAGCGATTAGCTTACCACTAGTCTTGTCGTAGCCCTATCCTTCTATCCCTACTCTCTTTGGAAAAAGAGAGGTTGAGCAACTGAGTAACAAGCAGTTCTCGTAGAAAGACTTCTGTTGAGATAAACTCCATTAGGAGTCCATATGCTCCATATTGGGAGCGGACATGGTTTAAAAAAAAAAGTATCAAATCCAATGTTTTGTTTTTTACTTAATTACAATGGAACTCTCCCAATTAAATTTGTATTTCACCAAAACAATTTATTTAATTTGTTATATATAATACATTTATTTATAAAGCATTATTTTTTCCATTGTGTAATCTTTATATATTCTTTATGTTGTCTGTGAAAAATATTGCACCATTTTCTGAGTATAATTCAAATTCCAAATCTGCAAAACGGACACCGTACTGTTATTTTCTCGTAGATGTTCCTTCAGGTAACGTTTAATAGGAAATTTTACCCATGATGATAATAGGGGCGCTCTTTGTTCGTAAGAGGCCCATGCCGTGTGTATAAGTCATTTTTACGACGTTATAAAACAAACACATCCTGTCGATCGATTAATGGAGTAATGGCTTTGACCTAAAAAGCTATCTTTATTCGCATTCTTGTTACTGTAAAAATAAGAAAAATACATCTACTTTGACAATTATAGAAGAACGACCTACATAGTTTATTAAGAAAATTTGTTCATATCTTATGTGCCAATATAGGCCAAAGATGTTTGAAACTACGGTAGATTACGTGAAGAAACCCATACTTGTAGCATTCATTTTTATTATTTTAGTGTCTAATAGTATTACATTTTAGCGTATATTTTTATTAGATATTAATTTCAAATAATTATCAAGATCAATGGATTTTTATCAATCAATATTTTATTATAATCCATGATCTAAGAGCCTTCCCGGCCCAAATCGGGTGCAACTGTCCCATGTGCCCGGGTTATCTTTGCAAATTTTCACTTTTCGTAAGAGTTTTAATTGCCTTGAAATTGTTGGGAAGATATTTTTTATATTGTTGCTAATATTTCATGATATGTAGAGTCATACGACAGTGTCAGCTCATAAATGTCGCCTTATTGTCTACATGGCTTATTTATTTTCTGTTGATGCTGGCATAAAATATTTTTGGTGATGACGTTTTCCTTCATATATTATGCAAAGCTCCGATTCGAAATGAACTCGGTAACTGCACTATCATGTGATTTTCAGAAGTGCAAGTAGACGTATCAGATGTTTTATAATTAAATATTTCTTAAAAATATTATTTTTGACGAAAATAATAAATTAATGATTTGAGTACCTGCTATAATGGCTACTACATATTTGTTAAAAGAAATGTTTCTAACACAGTATGGCTCTATTTAAAAGCCTATAACATCACGTATAAACATTTTTCCGAGACTCGACGCATGTGTATCACGTAAAAACACGGCTTCGGGCACGTGCTCAAAATATGTTTTAATTCATTACATACAATTCAAAAATACCAAAATAATATGTAAAACACCAGAAAGAATAACCTGAATGTAAAAACATCTATTAAACAACTTAATGATATTTAATGAAGAATTTTTCAGCATCTACACTATTAACCGGGCAAAAAAATAATTTAAGAGTGCATAATCGAACTCATAGAACAATTCGGATCGGGCGACAACTTGTGCTTGTTTAATGTAATTGCCAGCATAATAATCTTGGAAAATAACCATAGACAAAATATTTTATTATATATATGTACAAATAAACTGATTTTAGCAAGTTGATGCATATTTTACGATTTCAACAAAAAAAAGCGTCAATTGTGAATTTTAGCATCAATCGTAAAATGCTAAAAACACGGTTATATCAGACTTCATAAATAAGAATATCTGCTTGTTTGCGTTCATTATTTACTATCGTATAACGAAATATATTGCGATTAAAAATAATTAATATATTAACTGAAAAACTTTTTAATGTACATATAAACGATAGAGTGACAATCATTCTTATACATGCTAAATGTGTAAAAAAAAAATCGGGGCGTTGATAGGAAACTATTCGCGCTTAAGAGCTGACTTAGATAACAACGCGTTTGATAATTGATATTTCTAATGCTAGTAAAAACTATTACTTTGGAGCGAGCTCCATTGGACATAATTTGTCTAAACTTTTGGATCCTCAATGCGATACCGAACATATGGCTTTTGTTTATTGGTAGGCTTTGTGGACCGGTATTTAGGAATTGTTACAGAAAATGGAGCAATTTCGTACATCGATGCCGGCCGTTCAAATTCATCCCGATTTCCCAGGTCGCGTTTTCCATTAAAATAAACCAGGTGACGGAAGTATGTAGGACTTGCAAAATTTGTGAAAGGCCCACGGGATTAGATTGATAGGGTTGCCGATAATATTATTCTTCTAAACATATTGCATCATGGTATGTTTTTGTTTGGTTTACATTTTTTATTTTCATACATTAGTTCGCAATACATTTGTAAAATTATTTATTTTGAATAGATTTGTTTTGCTTAGATGTGAAAATATATTTTCGATACATTCGGCGATATATTGATGAAAATAATTTTAATATAAAATATTTTTGAGAATACTTCTCATTGAAGTGAAATGCTTGTCACAAGTAACACACATAATGGAAATAGCAAAGTCTAATTTTGTACGTAAACTAATTTTACGATTGTATACTATGATGAACATTTTAATGATTAATTTTGCTGATCGTTTCTTGAGAAGACACCTGAATAGAATAGTTGAACTTATTTTTCATTGTTGCCATTTGGTCACCCCCAAAATCCGTTTGCAAGAATGCAGTCCATCACTTCTATTGTCCGAAGGTCGAACCCAAGATAATTCATCAAGTGGCTGTACATATAGTTGTGAAAAGTCCCTCACCATTAAATCCGCGGACTTAAAGGGTCGGAAGCGGAATATTGCAAATACAGATTCGTAGCAATTAGACAGGCAATCGGTATTCAAATATTTGCTAATGATATATTCTCAATAAAATAACTCTGTTCACTTTGTAAAACTCGAGGAGTCTCTTAAAAATGGACATGCTTCTCAATGATTATAATATTTCAGTATAAATATTTCATAAAAGTGTTAATTTAATTCAGTAGTTATAATTATAAGCTTTCGAATTTATGACAGAAGGTAGTTCGGTGTTATGTTAGTACAATTGCCGAATAATATTTCGTTTTCACGTTAGTTTGGCACCTTGAAAAGAAGTTTTTTTTTGTTTTAAGTTATAAAAGCTAGATACTTAAGTTATAGAAGCTTGTACATCAAACCGCACCAGTTTTTTTTAAAAATTATTTTTCGCTGTTATTGAATGGATGTTGGCACTGCTACAATAAATTAATTTTAATTTCCATGCACACAGCCGTTCAAAAAAAAACAGTGCAAAGAAGGTGCAGTTAACACAGATTAATCAGAGGAAGGTTCCATTATTACGGACCGTGCAATTTGTGTTGAAACATTTCGTGGAAAAAGATCAATATGTGCCTACGAATTCTTTCAAGCGAACTACTTACTCCTCAAGTTCAAATTAATGTAGAATTTACAATAATTGGCATAACGTTTTTTTCAGTTTGATATTCATGCAGTCGACAGTATAGAAAAATATTCGTCGCTAAATAAATTACTTATCCTCCCATATCAAAAATCATGTCATTTTATATCGGCGTGCGGTTCCCCCGACACCGTGGGAAATCATACCAACCCTGATGTTCCCCTATACACTTTTCGCCCCCTTCTTCCTCCCCGTTAATAGATTATTCATGGAGGAGTTGCCGCAATTAACCCGATTTCGCCAACAGACAATGTGCTTTCCGAAACGATGCCCGACCGACAAACACCAAATTCACTTGACTGGACACTCGTATTATAGAATGGACCACCTACCCTGTTTGTGCTATATCTAAAAAATAATTATAATTTCGTTGCCTTTTCGGAAGCCTGTCAACCTTAATCAATGCAGTATTAAAATTGTAAAACATTCAGTTAATAAATGGAATAATTGAAATTATATTCAAAAAATAAAATACAAATTTGTAGTAATTCCCACTTTCATTTGAATAGGGCAGACTTTAACAAATACAAATACAATTATTACAGTACGAATTGTTTACTACACCGTATTAATTTCATTTTGATAAAAATAAAAATAATAAAACATTTTTAGTACTTTTTCCACATAAAAAATTATGTGGAAAAAGTACTAAAAATGTTTTATTATTTTTATTATAATGCCATTCCACCAAGTATTGACAGTGAACACATTAAAATTTCATTTTGATTTGTATAAATAACAATGTAACATTGTATTCTCCTATCAGTTGATAATGATCGCCATAAGCGAAACCGGTTCTGATATTATGAAATGAAAGTGGGAATTTGTACAAATGAGTATTTTATTTTTTGAATATAGTGCCTTTTCACCAATTATTGACAGTGAGCACCCTTAAAGTGATAATTGAAATTATATTGATTGAACTTTTATGCAGACAAAGCAGTGTTCCTTAATAAAGTTTAATGTGTTGAATGTGAATTCTTGCTATAAAGGCATTATATTGTATGTATAAACAAATAAAACACATTTTTGTTGTAATCATTTCACATGAGAAACTGAGTTTATAATGGTTGCACTGAGCGAAACTGGGTCTCACTGTGTAAAAATGTGAAATTATATAGTAGAAAAAAAATCTTTTATTTTATACAAAAAAAAAAACAATTATATTTCATCTAAAAATACCACTATCTCAGTGATAATTTTTCATTATACATTGATTATTACGGTTTTGGAAGAAAAATATATTAGATACGGTATATGCATAATGTTTACTATTCTGAAAAACTGAATATGTACACTGTTGGCGGCTGCTGGCGTCAAATTTTATATAGGCAAGAATACTTCATCTATTATGCATGTTCGGACGTAATAAGAAAACAACAATAGGATCACCCTATTTTCTATTATTATTATTACATATTTCACACACGTTAATAAAATGCAGTATGTGTAAAACAGAACGTGGGGATCAATATGGCGATTCATAATTACACCATAACAGCAGTTTCCCCTCGTGCATAGACGGTAATATTTCTACATTCTGCTTTCGCTGTGTAATGTGGGAGAAAGGGCCATTATTTTCATTGCGAGCTAGATTAAGTTTATTGCTTTGAAAACAACAGAAACATACACTGCTGTAATCAATATTTGAAACTGATGTTAATGACAGCTGAGTTTCTTTTTTGTTACTTTTCGCTACACATAAGCAGATATCTATCTAAACTATTATTTATAGCACCAATTGATATTTTCCAAGTATTGATAATATATATATAGTTTTATTGCTAATAGTTATGTGATATCCACTTCTAAGTGTACTTAACATACTTAAAGTTGTGGTCGCATTACGATAATTGTTTTATTTTTGTTACATATTTATAGAAAGACTATTCCACTGTATATATCGTGAGCGTGTAAATAATCCCTTAAAAAGAAAATAAGTAGGTACAACATATTAAACAATGGAGGAATAATTAATTTGTACTTACAATGAAAAATGAGAATTTTTCATTTATGTCTCGTTCAGTTGACTAATTAATATCGTACGGTAACTTGGTTAATTTGACTTTGTCGTGTCTTGTCTACAGGTGACGATCCACTATGCTTCTAGTATAATTGTAAAAACTAATAATGAAATTTATCGAAGTTGAGATCGCGCACTCGTATAGTAATTCTCGCTAAGGAGTGTTTCTGAATATTCGAGACGCAGTGCTTGGTTTCTGCGTGAGTTCAAAGGAAGTGGATGAAAAAAATAATGTCTTGACTAATTTGAAATCAATTATTAACTTATTTTAGTCGAATTAAATAATTTGAATACAAATAATATTTAATCGAATGAAGAAGAAATATAATTGTGTGTATCAGTTTCCCACAATAATTGTGACTTTATGACTTCACTATGGTTTGATAAAAATAATTCAATATTCTACTATTGCGTGTAATATGCCACTACGAGCTTTCTTTTTGATATCTCGCGAGACTTTGATACACAATTTAGTTTTGTTTGATTTTATACCTGGTAAGTAAAATCCACTTTTTATCGCCTACTATCTAAACCAGTTGTGATGTGAATTCTCAATAAAAACTTTTTGACAGTCCATCCATTATTTCCCACTCATCCTATTCTAAAACGGGCATAGCGAGAGCGATTAGCTAACCACTTGTCCTGTCCTTTCTATCCCTACTCTTTTTGAAAAAGAAAATTTAAGCAACTGAGTAACAACCAGTTCTCGTAATAAAAAATCTGCTGAGATACCTCCATTAGGAGGCCTTATTATCCACTGGGAGCGGACATGGATTTAAAGAAATACATTTTGGCCGTTATTTTTATACGTTTGTTAAAAATCGAAATGTCGAAGTATTTACATGTGTAAATAATATTATTTACGATTTTATTACCTAATGCTATATGCAATTTATTTCTTAACAACGCGCGTATTCGGTTACTTACATGAAAAAATAACGCCTTACTAAATATGTGTATCTGTTTAACACTGCCGTCGTTAGATTCTTCTACCTCAAGTGCAATGAGAATTAATAAAAATCATTCAGGGGTGAATCAAGTGCGAAACTTTGACACTCACCGGATAAAGGTGGTGTTTTTTTTTACCCAGCGCTCTAGTCATAATTGCTTTTACTGCCACATAAAATATGGAGGAAATGTTAAAAAGTTTTCATTGGCTTTTTTATGTGTTATGTCTCTCGCATATTACAGACGCGTTAAAAATACGCTATGTATATGCCGTGCTATGAATTCTATGACGTGTTTCCAGAATTTTCACGAAATTAGACTTTCCAGTGAGATCTGACCTATGAACATTACTACCATATTTTATTTAATTTACAAAATGTTTCAAGTTGCATGTTTTACTAGATATTGAAATCATAAACGAGTCGTATTCGAAGTTTTAAAAAACTTCATAATACTTGAATCTTACAATTAGTTAAGTATTTTTTCTGTGTGTAACTGTAATCCTTTTGTATTGCATGAATTTCATTACGAGCGCGGTAAAAGGTTAACATAAAATTACTTTTAATTGTCGAAATGTATATATTAAAAAATATATTGATAAAAGCGTAGGAACTCGATAAACTCCGTTCGATTGTATTTTTAATATAATTTCACATTAAATGTATAGTTTCAGTAAGCTTTCCCTTCGATTATATCAAACAAATTAGCGTGTTTAACTATTTAAATGGCTTACTGATTTTTTTTCTGCGATGTACGTTTATTTTTTTATTTAGCTGAACTGGCCATCGTTCTTTTTTGGTGAGCCGTGCTACTGTGCTTATGCTAAAGACTTCTTGTTCCATGAATTGTGTAAAATAAAGTATCACATGGCATCGCATGCTAATCTGGTGATATTATTACGAGTGCGAATACCTCTCGTTAAAAATTATCTCGACTTATATTACCTACTTGTGCTTTTTACAACCATCTAACACTTTCCCTTGCTCGGTAGACTATTAATTGAAAACCTCGCCGAGTTATTTGCACCGATATCTCCGGTTTTCCCACTGTGTAATGTCAAATTTCATTCACGTAGCTAACCGTTTTTTTTACATAAATTATTCACGTAGTCTTCATTAGTGAAGTGCCTTTTAAATAATTTTGAGACTATTACCTCGGTTAGATTCATAACTCATCCGTAACAGTTAGTTAGTTCTCTTTTCGCCTTTGAATTAATTGGTTCTAGTAATTAACGAAGACGTTATTGGTATCCAATTTTCATCAACTATCGGTTATATCTATATTCTACAAGATACTTTGTCTTATAATTTCCTAATGACAAAAATGTCCTTCATGACCACATAACATTGGTTCGCGACATTTTATCAAACCTTCGGTTACTCGGATAGGCATAGCGAGAACTTAGAGGCGATTTTTTATTGAATAAATATAACACTCTTCTGTACTTCTGTACTTCTGTACTAATTCTACGTCTATTTAATATGATCAGGACCGGCTTAGTTCATCACACGCAATTTTCAACTGATAAAATAAATGTAGAATTAGTAAAAAAAGTATTTTTTAATATAATGTTTCCTCCTAGTATTAACAGTGAACACCATAAAAGTGACGATTTTTATTAAAACTTAAATAAGCAGTTTAACTCTCGGGCTAAGAAAATATATAGAACTCAGTACCTTTTCAGAATTTTAGTTTGGTCGTGTCTAGGGCTTCCAATTAACCGGACATTTAAGCTAACCGGGTTTCGGTTTTTTTCATCGGGTAACCGGTTTAAACCGGATTTGTTTTCAAAAAACAAATTTTAGTACCACCACACTAAGCAATGTTCCAAAAAAAAGTATTTTGATTACTTAAAAACAGTCAATAAGTGCATACCATTAGAAAGTAGATAAAAATATCTCTGCTTTTGTTTGAGAAGGTCACGGGTTCGAATCCCGGTACAAACAGTTTTTATATATATTTTTAAAATTTACAAATCGATTTATGAATTTCTGTTTTTAAGGCATGGATGTTTGTGATGTCTTGAATTCCCCCCAACCCAACCCGTTATATCTTGAGCACGGAGCGTAACGAGAGCGATTAGCTAGTCACTTGTCCTGTTCTAGCCCTACTCTTTGATTTTGACTATCTTTGGAAAAAAGAGATGTTGAGTAGCTGAGTAACAAGCAGTTATCATGAAAACACTTGGGATACACTCCACCAGTAGTCCATATACACCAAATTGGGATTGTGCATTCGTGTGTGTTTATTTAATAACTATGTAGTACATAATTAAGTATTTCGACTGAGGGTGCTTGATGGAATTTCAATATCAAATTTGAATTGTTTGAATTTTGTACTTTTCCATGAGTTTTGTCGCTAACGACCCGGGTTTCGCCTTTCGGCATCTTCAGGCATTCCAAGTGCACGGATGTACTTGAACTGACGCGTAGTAAACAGTTTGTATCGTTTATAAACAAAAATATAAGTAGATCACTAAGTTATAAGGCTATTAAAATGTAAATTAGCGAAAATTGAATGTATACAATTTTCAATGGATTAAGTGGGTTTGTTATAATTATGGGGATTTTTCGAAAATATTAATGACCAGATAATAACATAGGAATGTTTAAAAATAAATCTAGGGTTTTATCCGACCTATTATTAATGAGTTGATTTGTTTTTAAGTCTTTGAATTAATATTTAATGATAGCAAGTGCTTGAATTATTATAAAATGACAATTATTTAAAAGGGGTACAACAATGGGGAATTCGGTAGATAATTTTGTTCGTTTAAAATTGGCAAATTGTTAATCTGAGCTCGATTAATCTCTAAGATTTCTTGGTAAAATAATTTAAACTCGCCCCTGTTAGTATGTAACAAATCAATGCCCGAGTCAAAATTAAACGTATGGTTTTCAAGAATTAAATGATTGGCAAAGGTGGAAGTATCTTTTTTTAAGCGAAAAGCGTCTAAATGCTCAGCCACTCTTATATTTAAGGTTCTAGCAGTTTTACCAATATAAAATTTGGGACAATCACTACACTGCAATCTATAAATCCCAGATTTGTTTTTATAATCTATAACATCTTTATTATTTATCAATAATTTACCTAAAGAGTTCTTGCAATAGAAAGCCGGTCTAACACTTTCCGAGAGCTGCTTCTTTATCTTTAAACTGGTGTGTCCTATGTAATTAATACTACGCCAAAACCTAATATCACCTGAGTCTTTCGTTATTAATCCCTTGTGTAAGATTTGTTGTGCTAGCTTAATACGTTTTTTATATAAAAGATTGTCTATAAGAGACATATCATAACCATTGTTAATGGCGATTTGTTTGATGATTTTTAATTCAAGATCAAAATTTAGTGTTAGACCGGCTTTCTATTGCAAGAACTCTTTAGGTAAATTATTGATAAATAATAAAGATGTTATAGATTATAAAAACAAATCTGGGATTTATAGATTGCAGTGTAGTGATTGTCCCAAATTTTATATTGGTAAAACTGCTAGAACCTTAAATATAAGAGTGGCTGAGCATTTAGCCGCTTTTCGCTTAAAAAAAGATACTTCCACATTTGCCAATCATTTAATTCTTGAAAACCATACGTTTAATTTTGACTCAGGTATTGATTTGTTACATACTAACAGGGGCGAGTTTAAATTATTTTACCAAGAAATCTTAGAGATTAATCGAGCTCAGATTAACAATTTGCCAATTTTAAACGAACAAAATTATCTACCGAATTCCCCATTGTTGTACCCCTTTTAAATAATTGTCATTTTATAATAATTCAAGCACTTGCTATCATTAAATATTAATTCAAAGACTTAAAAACAAATCAACTCATTAATAATAGGTCGGATAAAACCCTAGATTTATTTTTAAACATTCCTATGTTATTATCTGGTCATTAATATTTTCGAAAAATCCCCATAATTATAACAAACCCACTTAATCCATTGAAAATTGTATACATTCAATTTTCGCTAATTTACATTTTAATAGCCTTATAACTTAGTGATCTACTTATATTTTTGTTTATAAACGATACAAACTGTTTACTACGCGTCAGTTCAAGTACATCCGTGCACTTGGAATGCCTGAAGATGCCGAAAGGCGAAACCCGGGTCGTTAGCGACAAAACTCATGGAAAAGTACAAAATTCAAACAATTCAAATATGTAGTACATATTGTGTATTAATATACCTTATTATACAGGCTTAGAATTAAATGAACTTTAAGTTAGATCATTTTCACTTGTATTTAGTGTAGCTCCCCATAGAACTTAGTTTGGCTACTATTTTTGAACTAAAATATAATGGTTGTGATAGCATATTTAAAATATATTAAATATGTATTTTGTGATATTTTCAACAGAATCAAAAATCAAGTTCACTTTTTACCAGTGAAAACCATCCAATCCACAAGTGCAATTATTCTTAACCCTATAATATATATATCCTATTATAAATATTAGTAATTTTGTCAGAAACTACCAATTTTCACCAAGCGCAAACATGCATTATGTACTAACGATTGTATGTCTAACATTGTCATATTTATTATTATTACATGCCATTATTGTTTTACTACATGTGCATATTGAGGATGACACGGACCATAGGGGGCTTTGCATGTACCCTTAAAAGTAGTCGATGATTTATGGCACCGATTGTTTGAAAATAAAAATAAAACGTTTTAAAGTTGAATTGTTTTATAACTTTGAGGATGTAATAAACCATGAGTTTGGTCACTTAACACTTTGCACTCTCACTAGATTTACTCAATACCAATAGACTACTCTGGGTCCAGATTTTACTCATATTACCAGCAAATTGAATACGGTTTTAAAAAAGTCAAATGTATTTTTGAGACAATCTGTGAAGCTCCAATGGTGACCATAACGACGCGTATCATATTTGGGATAATTTTCTTCGAAACAATAATTAAATTCCACTATTTTGAACTAAAGTATTCACTAAGGCAGTGTTTCTCAACCTTTTTGGGAGCGTGGCCTCTTTTTAGTGCCTTTATTTTTCTGTGGCCCCCATACTATTGTTTTGTCTTCGTATAAATTGCCATCTCTTTAAGTTCAGATACTACTTTCTCGGAATAATAGCAATCGTATAATATATTATACAATATTTAAGTTCCATATCTAATATTATATTGTTCATAATTATAATTAATCCGACTAATAAAAATCAAATGAATACGTGAAAAAAATGTAGATTATAAATTTTTGTTTACTTATATTTAAATTGCTTTGAACACCACGAGTTTTTATTAAACTATTCACACGTAGAGTATAAATTTTTAAAAATGTTTTATATAATAATAGTATTATAAGTAGTACAATATAATTAAGTTAATAAAAGATTTTTTAATTAACCCGGTTAACCGCCGAAAATAAACCGGGTTTGGAAGCCCTAGTCGTGTCCTTTCTGTGCTCTTGAATAAACACGAAAACCACATGAATGCTTTATTCACATCGACAATTCATTTTCCCTCATGTCTATATTCTTACATTACACGTGTCCGAGAGTAGCAGAATCACTAAATGCCTCTTCCATAGATACGTGCTCGCCCATCTTAGCAATTATCCCGAATTAAACGACCCAAACGACGTCCTCGCCGTGATATCTTTTCTTTTTGTCGGCGGGGTGAGACAGAAGTGGGGTGGTCATCTCCGAAAGGCAAAAAAAAACAAGGCTATTCTGAATTAATGCGGCATCTATTTATTATAGCTTCTGTGTTATCTGTTTGTTTGTGATTGTTGGCTGTCGTAACTGGTAAACTGTATCGGACATAACTGTTTCTTATCGCTTTGTCGTATTTTATTGTTATTTTACCCTTGTAAGCTCTTGACCGGATCTTTGCTTGGCAAGAAAAAGCGACGACACAATCGTGAACCATTTTTTGTTGATTACGGTTTGAACAAAAGATTGACCTATCCCATTTTTCATGATTTTTCTTCAATCTTAAGTATTATTTGTAATTGTTTCGATGAATTCAACGGCAACATTATATAAAGAAATCGATATAAAAATAACATATATAACTGTGTTACTATGCTCCTAATACGTGCATAATACACATATGAAGTTGATATAATTTAGATTTTTTTTAAAAAAAAAATTTACATCAGGAAATGTATTCTTTCTTCGGAAATAAAATTCGGCCTTTTTATCAAATCGATTTGACAAGTAAGGTAAGTTTCTAAAGTAAGGTATCTAAAATATTCTCATTCACCTATCATTGATTGATAAACATATTTTAATACGATAATCGTTTTTTTTAATGAATGTAGTGATAACCGATTTTCATGCCGCAATTTAGACGCTCCTTTTCTACGAGCACTCATATAATTACCGAATGGCGAAAAGCGTCGTAAAAATATCGGACGTTAACAGGACATAAACCCAAGACTGGCAGTTAAAAAATAGTAAATCCACAGCTGGGGTCACTGCAATTATTATCGACACGATTGCGTTTCTTTTTACATCGGTCCCTTACAGGTAAATTAAATTTCTATTTATTTCACTGTGTGAAAAACAGGTTATAGGTCATATCAGTGTTTTTTTTTTAAATATTTGTGAGAGCTTTGCTTGTTTTATTATTGTTTTTAATTTTCTATTTGTTTAATAATATTGCGTCATTATCATCTGGAGTTGCAGTAATTGGTTACATTTCTTTTTTTTGTGATTCCTACATGAAATTTATTGTAATAATACAAAAACGGGAAGTCGTGGTTTATCCAAACATTTTAAATATATTTTTTAATGTTCTCAAAAAACACTATTTCTTATAAATACAGTGATTCCCCAATTACGCGAATTCCAGAAATATTCGCGGCTGTTTTTTTCCAATTACGCGTACGCATTGCATTGTTTTTGCTGTGCAGGCGTGCGTTTGGCGCCTGCGTGGCTGTTCAACCGGGCGGCTGTTGTGTTGTGTTGTGCATACAGTCAAACTTTGGCGGGGTGACTATGAATTTTACCGCCTAGTAATCAAATATTTCGTCCATATATTTTTTTATTTATTCTTAGTTTAGACATCATTTTAAGCAAAAAACGTAACCCTAATTTTTCTATGAGCTTCGTTATTCCAATTACGCGAATCCCAATAACGCGGTCCCGACTTCGCGTAATTATGCACTATGGTCTTGCTTGTCAAGGTTTTCGAATAGGGATATTGTGAATTTATAATAATTTTATAACATCACGGTTAAGCCTAGGAGTCTTCTGAGTGTAATTTAAACTCACTAAGATATTTTTACATTTTTCAATATATGTAAATGTTATATCAGACTGTTGTTTTTAACATTGGTATTCAACAACTAGTTTTTCGTCTCTGAACGATATGTTCTCGTGTGCATTTTTATCAAAAATAAATGATTCGCAATAAATCTACCCCAGTAATGTACAAAACTTCGCAATCTAAACTTATAGAAATGGAAAAGAGCAGCTCTATGAAAATCAGTTAAAATCTCATGTATCCTTATGTTCCCGTTTGGTAAGTCATTTGACTTCAATATAGGCCAATACCCTAATTTCCATGTCCATATTATCACCGCGACGTATTGTTGCAGCAGGTTATAAGAATGGTGATGATCGCGATAATATATTTTTATTATCGACAAGTCTCGACTGCTCAAACTTAAAGTGATTTATGTGCTTCCCTTTGACGATAATATAATATTTTGGTAAGGCGGTAGTTCCCACATTGTCACCGATCCATAAATTTAAAAACTTCACAAAGTATTTCCCGAACATAACCCACCCCACTCGGCATAACCGTAACATTATACAGAAACTTTATTTTTACATCAAAGCGTTCAGATTCAACATACATCCATGCTAGCTGCTAGCCTTGCATGCATATATCTTTAAATATAATATCGGTCGCAGAATTTCTTACTACCGTTTGATAAGCCCTCAAAAGCACGGATTTATTAGGTAAGGTACTCGCTACGACTACATATCTGCCGGCTTAATGATCCGAGATGCTAACCGACCCTTCGTAACACTTTAGATCGCGCCATGCTAAGTCTTTTTTACTATAAAAAATGCATAATATAAATACAATTGTTTTTAAATAAATTTAACGTTTCCGTGTAACTTAACTTTCCAAAACAAAAAAAAAATCAACTTTTGAAATTTATTTATTTTTCGAATAAACGATGGATTGTGTAACAAATTTGCAGTTATTAGCGTTTGTATCTTATCACCCTGCGACAGTAGAAAGGAAGAAAAAAACATAACCTTCATTTTGGAATTTTAAATGCTACAACTAAGAAACAAGTTTTAGTTCATTGGTGATTACGATAGTTTGTCTGAAGATGCCTCTTAAAAACATGTGTCCCAAAACCCGCGGAATAACTAAGTTATCAATTTTAATGAAGTCATAGTCAAGTAGTATTTTACCAATCTTTAATAGGACTGACGATGGCGTCTTGCTAAAATTACTATCGTTTTTGTCGAAAATTATACTCGGTAAGCGATGATTTGGATGGATTAATATTTGAACTATTTTTTAAGTAAACTGTATATTTTGGTAAGGTTATTCATAAAATGATCTGTTGTATTTTGTTATAATGTAGTGATATAAATTTCCCAGGCCTCATAGTGTAAAACTCACCACCAACCAATCACAAATGTGCACCCCACCGACGAAATTCATTCACCCTTATTCTCCGCAAGTTTTTTCCGATTGCCCCCTCCGCCCGCCGTCCGCCACTCAACCCCTTTATACAAAAGCCTGAAAACACTTTTCCTTTTTATTTCTTCCTTACATTTTTGTATACAACACGCTCGTTTCTTTTTCTTCCATAGAACTACTTCCGATAATACGTGTAAAAGATTTTTTATCAACGAATATTGAAGTTTTACTTCCAAGAATTTGTTTTCGACTAATACACATTTTCCGTAAATTCGTGCACCTATCTATAAACTTCTTTAATATACTGCCCGTTTGAAATTCGAGAAGTCGACAGTTGGTATTATCAATTAAAATAATGAATCCGACGATATCCTCTAATACTTTGAACCATCTAACTTCGAATATCAAACAAATGTGTAAGATAGTAATTTAAATTGTGCAAGTTAACGAAAACCGATTGCTGTAATGCAACTTATAATTTTAACCTAATTTTAACGTGAGATAAGAGTATATGCGTTTTCAAACCACATACATTAATTACTATACGGATAATCTTCTATTGTATACATTTTCCTCATATATCTAACGATAATTTTCCTTTTAATGTTTTGTTCTTATCATTGTCCTGTAACTCCTTTACCTTCAAGTGTTCTTTGAATTGACCAATCCATTAAAATATCAGAATCTTGGTTCCGCTAATTAAAATGTATATATTTTGTTATACCTTTATAACGTCGCTTATCTAAAGGAGTAGTACTTTTAACTGAGCAGGGAGAAAAATATAGCGAGAAAAACTGTCTTTTTAGTCCTTCCTTATATGCGAATCGTTTCCTTCCACGCCACTTGATATTTTGATCTCTTCTCGATGTTCGTAAAAGAGGATATACAGGACTAAAGTAAGTTTTGAATCCGTAGAAGCTCTTGCATATCTCGATGTACAAAAGATTTATTTTTCATCACGTATTTCTTTGCGGTCGCTTTCAAACGTTTACGCTTGCTCGGTTATATATTTCGATACTTTTCAACTTCCGCGACTTGTTTCAAAACACTTATTAATAATCAAACTAACAACAAATACATGTTATGGCGCTTATTGTAATAAATAGTTGAAAAGATATAGATTTTTAAAAATGTGGTTACAATTTAATACTTTAGTTAAATTGGAACATTTTTTTTATTAAATATTGTTTTCCTGATTTTATATACAAAAAAAACATAATTTATATGCTTTACATGAAAATAAAATACAACAGACATTGCGTTAATTCATCGTGGGTCCTGGATCTTCTGACATCGACGCATCTTCTGTGCATTATGATTTTCATGATAGTGTATGGCTAGTTGTCAGACTTTCCTGCTCTGTTTAAGGGAAATAAAGTTGTACCGCCCCTGGGAAAATTACTAATTGCGAATTGTTAGTCGGCCGCCACTGCTGTGTGTACGTAGTTTAAGTTGTTTTTTTGATTACAGTGGCGCACTTGCTTGCCATTTATTTTTTGATTGTACTCTGGAGACGGATTACGCATCAAATTAAGTGTCAATATAACAGTCGTATTACTTTTTCTAAAACAAAACTTTTTAATATATTGCATTGAAAACTTGATAATACTCATTGACACAATCTATATATTAATAGCCGATAAAATAATCACTTTTCACAAATGTGTGCGTACTGATGTCCACTTCGCCCAATGATAGCGCTTTATTTTGAACACCAAACTTTTTCGGCCAATTGGAATGGACGTCTTTTTATATTCAAAATTCAAATTTCCTGGCTTAGAACTAAAGCATTGTAATAATATTGAGAGAACTTTATTTGAAAGTTTGCATGGCTACGAAGTTTTTTAAATAATCAAATGTACTGATTCGATTTTTTGAAGCTATAATTATAGGGCTAGGAGCTGATTTGACAGTGATTTTGTTCAGTGTCATCTTCTATTTAGTAATAGTCGATAATGTCCGTTTTGATTGCATGATTGTCACTGATTTCCCCTCCCCCTGAAGACGGTCCCCTTCCCCCCACCCCTCTGCCCGCTATCGCCATCCGTTCATTTTTCTCTGGCGTCTATTAGTGAATATTTGAAGTCATGACAAAACAATTAATTTTCGTACTGACCAAAAATATTCTGTCCAGCTGAGGATCGAACCCATGTCCCTTTTTCATTCTAATCGTTTGCACAAATATCCATTGTTCCACAAAGCGATTAAAATTGGTGAGGTGGAACATCTATTTATTTTAAAAATTTCAAACCAAGTGTTTTCTTAGTGACCTTACAATGACATCTGTGAAGCAATGCACTAAACGAATTTGAATAATTGGAAAATAGAATATGTCAAATACTTATGAAATATTTTTCTTTTTCTACGAAATATACTTGAACATTATTCCAAATATTAAATAATTTACGCAATTTCTGCTCCTACGAAAAATGGTTGTTAGCAAACTTGAACATTATTCTAAATATTAAATAATTTACGAAATTTCTGCTCCTACGAAAAATGGTTGTTAGCAAACTTGAACATTATTCCAAAAATTAAATAATTTACGCAATTTCGGCTACTACAAAAAATGGTTGTTAGCAAACATAAACATTATTTCAAAAATAAAATATTTTACGAAATTTCTGATACTACGAAAAATGGTTGTCAGCAAACTTAAACATTATTTCAAAAATAAAATATTTCACGAAATTTCTGCTACTACGAAAAATGGTTGTTAGCAAACTTGAACATTATACCAAAAATTAAATATAAACGAAATTTCGGCTACTACAAAAAATGGTTGTTAGCAAACTTGAACATTATTCTAAATATTAAATAATTTACGAAATTTCTGCTCCTACGAAAAATGGTTGTAAGCAAACTTGAACATTATTCCAAATATTAAATAATTTACGAAATTTCTGCTCCTAAGAAAAATGGTTGTTAGCAAACTTAAACATTATTTCAAAAATAAAATATTTTACGAAATTTCTGCTACTACGAAAAATGGTTGTTAGCAAACTTAAACATTATTTCAAAAATAAAATATTTTACGAAATTTCTGCCACTACGAAAAATGGTTGTTAGCAAACTTAAACATTATTCCAAAAATTAAATATTTTACGAAATTTCTGCTACTACGAAAAATGGTTGTTAGCAAACTTAAACATTATTCCAAAAATTAAATAGTTTACGAAATTTCGGCTACTACGAAAAATGATTGTTAGCAAAATTAAACATTATTTCAAATATTAAATATTTTACGAAATTTCTACTCCTACGAAAAATGGTTGTTAGCAAACTTGAACATTATTCCAAAAATTAAATATAAACAAAATTTCGGCTACTACAAAAAATGGTTGTTAGCAAACTTGAACATTATTCCAAATATTAAATAATTTACGAAATTTCTGCTCCTACGAAAAATGGTTGTTAGCAAACTTGACATTATTCCAAAAATTAAATATAAACGAAATTTCGGCTACTACAAAAAATGGTTGTTAGCAAACTTAAACATTATTCCAAAAATTAAATAATTTACGAAATTTCTGCTAACTATAAAAATAAAATAAATAAAAATAAAATAAAATACAATACAATAAAATAAAATAAAATAAAATAAAATAAAATAAAATAAAATAAAATAAAATAAAATACAATAAAATAAAATAAAATAAAATACCATAAAATAAAATACCATAAAATAAAATAAAATTAAATACTTTGCAACAAAAATCTCACGTTGCTGGGCAACGGGCTTACAGCTAGTTATTATATAATTTATGCTCAACAGTAGACCAGTCAGTGTAATTTCGGTGATATAATAGTTATTGCTGAATTTATTTTCTTGACACTCGTTCACTACTGGTATTTGGGAGAATCTATTCCTTGTAGCAGATATGAATCTTGTGCATAATTTTGACTGCAGCACTAGAAGAAACCTAATCAGGTCGTTCTTCCCTCAGACCGCGGTAAAGGCAGAGGTGAAATGTGAGAATAAGGCCGCCCGTGGAGCAATCTACTTATTTCCCATTCCCGCCCGAACGGGCTGGCTGCTTTGCAATTGGCCTGGGGCGGGCCTTAATGACAAAGAAATCGCTCTGGCCTTTTTGTTTGTTTCGCGCTGCTTCGGGGAGGACGGGTTACCACCCCGCCACTTAATATACCCACTACCTCCCTGGCATTGGTAACTAGGTACTGCTGCGAATTTTTATATATTTTTTTGTAGGTTAAGTAGAAATAGATTTGCAGACGAGGAATCGAATAATGAGGCTTAGAGAATCGTAAATTTCTACTTAGCATTTTTCTTTTTTAAATAATCAACCTTTGTATTAAAGCTTTTTCCTTTTCAATAAAATTGCCAAATACTTCCTTTCATAAATATTGAAAAACTGTAATATATAGTACACTGCCTTTTGCTTTGAAACTCGATCATTTTATAAATATTTGTAGTTTCCGACAAGGAATGAAACGCCATGATCAGTACTGACACATTACTCAATCGAACATGCTTATTCTCTTATCTTTTATACCATATCCGTGTCCAATGAGAAGCAAAAATACTTATTTCAATGAAATTCTCTATGAAGACTGGTTGTTATTCAAATGCTTAACTTTTCCTTTTTGGGTTAGAGTAAGGATAGTATGGTGAATTTGAATCTGAACTGACAGTTCAAGTTTATCCTTGCACTTGAACGCCTGAAGATGCCGAAAGGCGAATCCCGGGTCGTTAGTGACAAAATCTGTGTGAATGTACATAATTTGAACGATTCAAATTTAATATTGAAATTTCACCAAAAGCACCTTCAGCCGAAATCTTAAATTATAGTATGGTGAGATAAGATACTAGTAAGGTGATAACTCTCGTATTCAATTAAAAAAAAAATCGTTGGAGATTCGAACTTGTGTACGCAACCAAATAGAATTCAACTATATGATCGACAACAATCTCTTACTGACTGACTCTGTTTATGTTCAGATCGCATATCAATTTTCCCCTCACTCTACGTAGTAGCTTCGAACGTTATTAAAGCAGTCAAGTTGAGGTGAACTCGAAATCATTAAATTTCAATTTATTGCGGCCTTAAAAAATATAATTTCAATCTCCGCTTTGAGTACATTATCATTCAAATAATTATTTATTACTATAATGGCGTTAATCTCCTGGTGGCGAGAGTAAGCAGCTTTCGCAGAGTAGTTTTTTTTATGTAATGCCTTTTCACCAAGAACTGACAGTTATAAACTTACAAACGATTCCTTTAATGTTCGTAGATCATATTTATTAATATGAAAGAATCGAACGCCGGGTATGCATTACGCACGGCAGCATAGTGAGTTTTCTTATGAGGAAAGTAGGCGTGCCTTACGATGAAGCCTCGTTATGCTGCTTACAGAACACAATGTCAAAAGATGACATAATAAATAAGTATCTGATTATTATGCATTACTTTTTGAGTAGGTGACTTTCACAGTTTAATTGTCTATGGGTTTCCTAGCAACTGTTACTGCCAGGGTGGTAGCGGGCAGCGAACGGCCGGGTTAATGACGCCGCAATGGATTTTTATTATTGAAACGTCCGTCCGTCCGGATTGATGTGTTGTTGTGGGCAGTTGTATGTATTTTTTTTTCTATTACATATTATTTTTTCCTCCGTTGCGGAGCCGACAGCAATAATTGACAGTTTGGCAAACTGTTTATTTCCCGATAGATTAAACTGAGATTTCCAAGTACTGTATTTTATTGAAACGCATTAATCATAATATATATGTAATTTCCTTTTGATATCTGATATCAATAATAACTTTTTGTATAATACATTATATTATCGATACCAAAATTCCACATTATATGAAATGGAGAAATATTCTTGGCAGCGGGTATCCTTATGTGAGTCGTATCGAAATAAATTATTTGTATTCCTCAATATTTTTACTGATAGGGACGAGAAAATCGATCGACAAAGGTGTACGTCATCACATTTTTTCATTATTTTAAAATTATTATGTTGTAATAGAATACATATAAATAGACTTCATGAATACCGGTCGAAAGCGTCTATAGCCATTATTATTGGAATGGGATAGTATAGTCGCTCGAACGAGCAGAATATGCTAATTTATTTTTACGTCATCTGAAGAATGGCTAGACGGTAAAAAAAGCATTCTTTGGTTTAATATCTAATGATTTTTTGTAAGAGATAAATTTGATATTTTCTCCGCCCAATCTCTCGCCATCTTTCTTTCTCCCTCGTTATAATAAATTATGACCCGTTACATTTTTTGTTGAATATAAAAAAATAGCTTTTCGAAAGCATATGTACAATAGATATACTGCCAAACGCATGAGTATGAGCATTTATTTCTGCGGTGTTGTCACAAGAGATAAATTTACGTGTCATTTTTTTTCGTCATGCAGTGTGTATCTCTTTCTCCAATCATCAGAAAAAGATTCTTATGTAGAGTGATGGCAATATTCGAATTGAATATATGTCAAACGTGTGACGATAATTTTAAGTTTCTACAGTAGTTAGTTTGAAAATTTACAGTCAATTAACAGTTCCTGTTATTTGATTTATATATACATACAATGCAAAATTGAGTTGTGTATGTCATTATACACTATATTCTCGCTATAAATCAAAAGTAAATAATTTGTAAAATTAAATTATCAGATTAAGAGCGGACATCTACATGACTGGTAACGTTTCGTGCAAATACTAAATTCTCAATAATCTTATTTGATTAAAATTTCCAATCGATTGCTGCTTGTATTTAGATAAAATATTTATATTCTCCGCCGCAGGATCTCGGTCTCAAACACGAAAATAATTCCTGGTATCATCGCTATCGTAAATCGCATTATTTCCTGTGCCATTTCGGCCGGCCAAACGCTCCCACCCTGATTCGGCTCAGTGGCGTCACTACCTCTCTCCCGAGGATCGTCACACTTGTATCGTATGCGTTTGATTACTTGTTTACATATCAATAATCACAGTAGTGCATAGTGTTGGCTATATTGAAAAATGCCGTGTTAATAATAAATTCTTTTAATATTTGCAATATTTCTTTCCTCCAAATCAACTAACTCTCAAGTCAGAAACTGGATACTTGTCGAACAGTGAAATGTTTTTAAGGTTCGGCACTCAAATTGAAAATTTTAATATTAACTTATGTATATATATATAGTTGAAACAGTTAAATTATAATTAAGTTATTAACTTTATTAATGTAGCATTTTATATCACTCTGTTAAAAAAATCTGAAATTATAATTATCTATTAATCAGTCACCACTTTAAATATATTAATCTTCAGAGATCTTCAGAGATGTTTTAAATAGAATCTCTTCTACTGTAATTTGTGAATTCTTTTCAATGCCAATTGTTGTTTACACATTTTGATTTCAATTTGGTTTTGTATAAATAGCAATGTCAAATTATATTTATTTTCAGTTGACAATGATCGCCATGAGCGAAATCGGTCCTGACCTTTTTAAATAAAGTGGAAATAAAGTACAAAAGAATAATGTGTTTTTATTAATATAATGCCTTTCCACCAAGTATTGACAGTGAACACCCTAAAATGTGCTCTAGTTGTTGAAAAAGTTAAAACTATAAACCCCTTTATGCACGTATTCCGATTTTACAATAAGATGTGACTGTTTGCGCCTTCGCTGATGTCTATTTGCTAAAACACTATTTAACAACAACAAAAAAAACAGGCCCACTAAAAATGTGTGCACGCCTCTGTCGCCCACCCCGTGTGCCAAAAAACGTTATTATGATTTCGCTAGTCACCGGACGCTGGCGGGAAATGAATCGCGCTTGTTTCGCTTTTATCCCTCTGGCCCGACCGGTCGCGGATCGCATCCTCATCGCCGAGGATTCTGCTTCATTTCGCTCTGATTCCCGACGCAATGGACGCCTAATATCGAGCTGTCGACCTTATCTCGAGCCCGTTTGCATCACGCATCCCCGATTCGCAATCCGCTGTCAAAATGTCATTTGCGGATGAATTGACAAATTATATATTTTTTTTGTATACAATTTTATAACGGCAATTTCCGCAAAATCAATGATTGAGCATAAGATTATGTAATGCTTTTTCAAATTTCTGAATTAAAAAGTAACTAAAGGAATCTTTTTTAGGGTCATTTTCACATTTTGAATGTGGCACATTTATATAATATAAAATCTAATTTTTCTTTGATACTATGACCCCGATCAGTAGTTTTTGATTGCGTACTGTAAATCAAAGTTTTGTGCCGCGAAAGTGTGAACAGTCGTTAGATCGAATAATAAATAATTGAGTTGGAAATATTTGCAAATATCAATCAATACCTTAATAACCGTAATTTATAGTAAATTTATTGTAGTTCTAAAACTTACACATTTTTAGGTTATTGGAGATTTTCCCGGACTTACGAGTGAGTAAATGAAAATTAAAACAGGTGCTTTTGTTGTACTGGTTTCAGATGAATCTGTTTCGATGGTGACACGATTTAAATATGATGTGTAAGTAATATATGGAAGCATACTTTACTTCGAGATGTTCTTATATGCACAACAAAGTAAAATACATGTCTCATGATCGGAATTACTTTACTACATTTTTTGGCACGACGGTGTGTTGTTTTAAAATCTATTCTTTACTTTTGCATCAAAGATATTTTATTCTTGTACCTACTTACTACATTGTTCTTAGTATTTCATATTTTACCATTAAAAACCGAATGCAGTGGTAGCTTCACGTGTTCCTCAAACTAAAGTGTTTTTTCTTTCCCACGTCTGCTCGTTATATAAAAGCCATGTGCCCTCATTTTCTCTTCCCGTCCGACATTGTAACGAAGAAATGTAACAAGAAACGTTCAATTTGGCTTGGGAAATGTGGAAAATACTGCCGCCGTGCGAGCCGCGAAAGGTAACCTAGTTTGCTCAAAACATCTTCGGATTAAATACGCTCATTTAAACATTGTCAAGTGGCCGGTAAACCCGAGATTAAATTCATATAGTATAAAGGTTTTAGATTATTCATACGATAGGCCAATAAAAACAATAAACGACACTTCGTTGTGGATATATTTGACGTTTTTACAAGGAAACGTATAAGTGACGGAGCCAAAGAGAACGAAAATACCGAATATATCATGAAAAAATGGACACATAATTTCTCACAATTCAATTCCTAATTTGTATGGCTACAATTTGTTGATAAATATCAGATATTTTTTTAGTAATCTCTAAAATTTTTCGAATTTTATTTTCTTAGATTTGTTCGTTCGTTCGATTTTTGTCTTAGATTCGTTCATCGTTTGTTAACACTCACTTCACATAACCGGATAGGCAATATCGTTTCTATTTTATATGACTATACGTATTGATAAACAAATATTTTGTGCTGTGATTACATTTGAAAGGATATACACCAATGTTGGTCACCTTTCGCGGATCGCAGTGCAAGCGATTTTATCGCTGGACCGTATTTGATGTGCCTTTAATGGACGTAATTGTAAAAAATGCTCCATGCTCTTACGCCTTTATTCTTTTGAAACTGTTCATTTCGAGAGAAAAGCAAGAGTAGTGCTACGTTTTATTCTTCAACCCTTTTAACTCTTTGTATCCGGTGGCCACCGGACAAAATGTACTCTATCTCAACGGCGGAATTCATTTAAATTAAAACATATTCATATGTGGCGTGTATGTGAGTGAAAGTTAAATTGCGTTTTGGCTTTATTGAATGTACGGCATTATCATTTTATTTTCATTCATTGTGTTTGCAATAGCTTAACTGCTCTTAATAGAAAATTAACACTTAAATAATCTTTATTTTCAACGGATTTGGCTATTTGTTTGTGAAGATTTCAAAGCTGTGGAGTCGTGTAAAAAAGCATGCAATTTCAACACTATGGACTATTGTGGTTTGACTACACGTTAAATATATATATTTTTTAATGTTTCGAGCCGCTCATTTTTCACGACTCCGACTCCACAACCCTGGAAGATTCATTTTAATACCGAATGCTGATACTTCTCAGTGTAACTCAACGAAAACAATAAGCTTGTTTACTAATTTACTCGTTACTGCTTTATATTGTAAAGCGCCAGATTTTTTGAGATTTAAAAAATATCGAAAATGTCTTAGGCGTATGTAAAATTTTATTAATCATCAACATACATCAATTATTGTAGAAAACATTTTCTTTATCAATAAAATCAATATTCTTTTGAGATATTGATAATTCTGAATCATTTATTAAAACTTGTTCTCGTCTGGATAAGTAAGAATTTTCTCATTCAGCTAGTTGTCTGGTCATTTAAAATTTTATATCATAAATATATGTACTAAAATTAATTTAATTGAGCGTGAAATTGTATAAACTATATTCGAATAAATGTATTGTATAGAAAATGGTACAATATGTCTGCAATAATGTACCCTGCCTGCGCCAGGTTCAAACAAGTTGTCTCAGAAAAGTATTTTCTCTTCTTTTTTTCTGTTTTATTATATCGCCCGGTGAAGGGTCCTTGACATAACACGACTTTAACAAGAGCCTATTAAACTAAGTTTTCCTTCAAGATTCTGTTTGTGACTCTTCATTCTCTTACTAAGACTTCTCTCCGGTTATAATATACCCGATTCTTTATATTTGAAGATCTTTCTTTCTCCGAGCCGACGAGTATACTTTCTACATAGTAACGGAGACGTCGAAAAAATACTATTCTTCGCATACTAAAGTTATTCAACGTCTCAATTGCTTTTTATAATGATGCTATCTATTGGCGCGATTACAGTTTTATTCGTGATGTGTTTACAGGCATTTCTCGATTGTGTTGTGTTCATGATCATTTGATTATGGTGTGCATTAAAAAACATACATTCCATAATGCATATATCTTTTTAAGTTACCGTAGTAAAATTAATCGCCACGTTATTGTTATCTACAATTCACTTTAGTGCCCGATATGGACAAAATAATTGCCCTACAGCATAAATGATGTATTGTTAAGTTTCTCATTAATACATCGTTCTTCACATGCTATAAGACTGAAGAAGGGTTAAAGATATACTTACACAAAAGAAAGCAAACTTGACACTGAATCTTTTTTGTCGTTCGTTCACTCGCTCGCTTAAAGAATATCGGTTTTTCTAGAGGGACTCTTTCTGAAAAGGGTGGGTTTTCCAAACAAGTTTGAGAATTTTTACTCTAACAAAATCCCATTTCATAAATGATCAAGGTCGGTTTAGTTACCGTATAAATAATTTCCATGCCGCATAAATTATGTGTATATAAATATAAGCAAAATCATTAATTGCAGCTAAATATTCAGAGTAAGTGGCGGGATGAAAATATCTAGGTTGACATCAGTTCCAAGCGTGACTTGACACTAATTTGTCATTGTTTCTCGCTGAAAGGGTTATCATAACGCCGCCGGCAATTATCGAGAAAAACTCTGACGTTAGGTAGACACTTCGTTTTTCATTATTTTCATCAATCATTTACGGGGGCAAGTAAGTGTTCTCTAGCTTTGAGTCAGTAATGTCAATGTCATGTTTTTAAACTGTTTGCGAATATTTTCAATACCGTCTTTGGTAAGCAAATAAATATACTGCCCCTCTGACTATGAATGAATTTAAGTTATTTTTATGGTTGAAAATATCGGTAAATGTATCTTACTTGTCAACCGCTTTTGTCACTCTCTCGTAACACGTCACTCATCTTCTTCCGACACACTTTTTCTATTGTATTTGTTACCTATCGTCAAATTATCGTTTTTTGAAGCTATTGTTTTAGTACAGACTACAGACAAATGATATTATCTTAGTTTAATAAGAAACAATAATTATGATCTCAGTGATGAGTTGATAAGTTATTCTATATATGCATATGCTTACTTGCTACTCTTTTGTTATGTGAATAAATTATCTCGACAAACTCTAGCCGTTCGACGGGTAATTTTGATACGATTTTTGTTCACCCTTATTCTTTTTGCTTTCGCCGTTGGATTTATGGTTCATTTACTGACGCAAGCTCACCGATCGAATATTGTGTATTTAAAGTGCCGATACCGTATATACTCCGATTTATATGCGTCCGGTGATATAACATTTTCACCTGTAGAGCCAAATCCGTTCACTCGCTCGCAAAAAGGTTATGCTGTAATTAGTGCTCGGCAAAACCCGCTTTTCATGTTGTACAATTTTCTAACTCGTCTTCCTACTAAATTTCATTTCTTACAGTTGTATAATCGATTAAGCTCAAATTTAAAACGTACGTCATCTTTTTCCCTGTATATTTCCTTTGTCCTATCTGCCTATGCTTTTCGTGATATATAACCATATCAGTAAATAAACGGATCTAATTCCAATGTATTTGAATAGTTAGCAGCTGTTTTCTCGAGTTGGGTACAGACTGTCTCACCGCCTCCGTTCAATTCGCAAACAAAACATTGTATTGTGACTTTATTTTAAGCTTTCTTGCTGCAGTGTTTTGAATTTATATATTCGCCGGCGACAAGTTTCAAGTCAAATTTATATAGGTTGGTATTATCATTATCATAAATTTTCGATCCATTTTTACTGAAGGCCACTATTATATTTACATGTTTCTCGCGTTTTTAATTCATATTCAAAATGCTTCCTTGTTTCCCTTTGCGTCGATTGAATTTCGTAAATATAAATATTGTTTTTTAACGAATGCATCACATTAAATTATTAAAAAGAAACTATTAATTTGAAAGTGCTTCTCAAAGTAACGAAACACGTATCACAATTTGTAACACGGCAGTGGGATAACAAAGTTATCAAATTTCATTAGACATTAAACTATTAATTATTTACATCATAGGCGTTATCTGTAAATTCTTGTTGAAAAGGCAACGTATTTAATAAATAAAACACTCTTTTTTTACTAATTCCAAATTTATTTATTATGATCAGGACCAGGTTCGCTCGTGACGATCATTTTCAACTGAATATCATATATTTTAGAAGAATTATATAAATTATTGAAGACAGGTTTGACACGAATTTAACAAGCGTGTCCACGTAATTGAAATGTATTTTTTACATTATTTTTTTTTATCAACATTCTCGACTTTCAATGGCGTTCCTTAGAATGTGTATGTGTTTCGAAGCTCGGTTTGCACTGTCGGCCATAACTCCTCAACGAGGCAGCATAAAACCGTGCTTGTTTTACACCTCCTTTATTTCACTACTGCACTTTGCGAAAATACTTCGACGCCGGAATCTTCAATCATGCTCTGCACGATTTTACTTTTAACTCAAAATCTCAGCATATGTGCATTCGTTACTTTCAGATTATGTAATAGGTAACACTTGTGTGTATAAATGTACGTGCCCTCGAGGGTTTATGTGCCATGACGTTTTTTTAAAACATACGGTTTTGGTCACCTGTAATTTGCGACTTTCAGTTCTCATCTGTGAAATCAATGTTATGCAACTTATTTTACTTTTTACAGGTTTTCTTATTAAAAACAAATTCAGAAAAAAAATTGTCGATTCAATTATTTTCTATGAAATTGCATATGGGCAGTTTGAGTTACGAGCTCAGTAGCGGAATAAATTAGACTTGTATGTCGAGTATCGCCGTATATAATTGTGTCTCCCATTTCCAAAATTCGCCTCGTCAATTTTTTTATATATATTTACACGCTTTTTTTGTAAGTGCATATGTTAAAAATAGGCGACTCAATTCTAAATTGAAGTCTTAAAAACCAGCAAAATGATCTATTCTACTATCACTTTACTTAGTCGACGCCTGAGCTTTTTTTTATTATTTTAATTTAATATCTTCAAGATAAGATATAGTATACGGTTACCTTATGCTTACTGTATATCATACAATTTATTGAACATTACATTTTTTCACTTTCAACGTGTTAACTGTCAATTCTTGGTTGAAATAATATATATTTATAAAAAGAAAACTCAATTTTTGTACTAAATACACAATATTTTAGTGATTGCATTATGAAAAAAAACAGGGAACTTGTACAAAAAACTGTGTTTAATCTATAGTTATCGCATCTGATAAAGTAGTATTAAATTTCTTAATTAATCAGCTTATAGCTGTTACAATAACAATGTTGAGCTGCGTTTACCGAATTTCACAAAGAATTCTGCAATCCCCGTGTTGGGAATTCCTTCTCTTAAAAACCCAGCTACGTTATCTATGACGTAACTCTTTACGGGTTAAGTATATCCTATTGTAGAAGAGCACTATCTCTCACGTCTCTGCCCTCCGTTAACACTTATTTTTTCCTCACCTATAAAACTACTTACCTGTGCACACATGTCTAGTGCAGTTTCTTGCACTTAGCGTCAGTAAATATAGTTACAAAGTTTTTATTTATTTTTAATCACCTTAAATTAAGCTTATTTTCCTGAGATTAAACGGACGAGAGAAATTAATTCATCACGATATTTAACTTGAAGCAATTTTCACCATTTTTTTAAAAATGTCACCTATTTGAAAAAATAATAGTGAATAAAAACATTTTGAGGTGCGCATGGTTGTTTAAATCAGCTAGAAAATGAATACATGTTGTGCTTTTAACACATTAATTATATTTTTGTCCCCTTTTTTACACTCAATGCGTCAAGCCTGTCCTGATAATTTATATTTCATTGTAAAATTGGTGTGAAACAAATATTCGATGATTTAATTGTCAATTGATAAAGTTCTCTTTTACATTATAGTTGAATATGCATATACATATTATATAATATTAATAAAAACACAATATTCATTTGTACTTTATTCCACTTTATTTAAAAGGTCAAGACCGGTTTCGCTCATTGCGAGCAATTGTCAACTGATAAGAAAAATATATAAAAAGTGCTATTTATACAAAAACAAATTGAAATAAAAAGGTGTAAACAACAATTGACATTGAAAAGAATTTTCAAATTAAAGTATAAGTGACTTTAAAATTACACAAAATTGAAATGTTTAACACCTTTGACATATAATTAAAAAATGATCAAAGATTATTATGATACAAGTCATCGAGAAGTCTATGGCATTTTTTTTAAATATAGCTTAAAATACTAAAATTGATTGGCAGTTTTATCGGGCTTGGAGGGTTTCACAGCTTCTGAGATATACTCGAACTTAAAAGTTTTCAAACTTCTTTCTCGTTTTCTAATTAAATTTGTTGTCAGTGTCTCGCACCATAGTTGGATAGTATGTATATTATTTTTATTTATTTTTTCAACAAAGTAAATTTTACAAGTGTCCAATTTTTTAACCAATCCCATGCTCTTCCCCAAGAATTCATACCAGATAGATGCTCTCCCACATGAGATTAATATATATTTTTTTTTTGCAGAATTGCCCCGCTACGAGACTGCATACGCATGCGAAGGGAAAACTTTGAAAATAGAATGCAGAGACGGCGAAGTGATCCACCTTATTAGGGCAAACTATGGAAGGTTTTCAATAACAATTTGCAATGATCATGGCAACACTGATTGGAGTGTCAATTGCATGTCCACAAAGTCACTCCGAGTACTCCACAACAAGTATGCATTTAACTATATTTGGAGATATTTTTCAAATATTACAAAATAATTAATGTATCAATGATCTGATTGATAATGAATGCTTATCGACTTCTTTTGACTATCGATTTTTTTTTTAATTCTAGGTGTAGTATGAATCAGAACTGCAGCATAGTAGCGAGCACCAACACGTTTGGAGATCCTTGCCCCAATACATTGAAATATCTTGAAGCTCATTATCAGTGCATACAAGGTAAGAGACAATGGGTTTTTTTGTTGTTGATAAATTTGAAATTAAAATTAATGACTGAAGTATCAATTTATCTGTGGAATCAATTGCAACTGGATGGGACCAACGTTCCCTCTAAGCTGCGCGCGTGCGCGGCCGCGCAACAGTTGGGAAGCCCCCGCGCACTCATTCTGGGTTGGCGCGCACTACAAGACAGTTGCTCAATTAATATTTGATCAGTCTGCGCAGCCTCCATGCCGCCTCCGCGCAGACTTTGAAATTTCCGCGCAGCTAACCCTTCGGCTTAGAGGGAACGTTGGATGGGACACGCTTTCGTTCCTTGGAGAAGCCTTCTCAATTTATGAGATACTTTAACCTTTTAGAGCTAGTAAAAATTTACAAGTTTCATTATTGGTAGCCATCTACACAAAATCCTTTTTTTTACGCGATACATTGGTTCCGGAAAGTGGCGCATAAATAAAACATCATTTTCATATAATTTCATTAATCTGTTCCAAATCCGCGTAAACAAAATGTATAAAAAAACGTAATGGTGCCGTCCAAGCATATGGCATAAAAAAAGGATTGGGCTTATTGTGGTTTTGAATTACTGCAACGTACTTTGTTTTTAGCTATTTTAGTTTAGTGCTTATTGTATCATTCAGTTCAATAAATTGAATGCATTCTCTTTTTTTTAGCGGCGACAACGAGCAGTACCATAAGGCCATCACCACCGTGGCTGATAACCTCACAACCGTCAGTGTGGCGATCCACCGTCCCGACCTCTTCGCTCGGCAGCGGTGCTTCTAATGGAGCAGGAAACAGTGGCAGTGCTGCCGGCAGAGATCAAAGCAGCGGAGGAGGTAGCGAAGTCAAGAATAATGGCGGAGGTAGCGGTATTCCACCTTCCGTGCATCATTTGGCTCCTCCTACCTTTAGGCCACACATCACGATGCCACCCGATTTAAGACCTGGCATCGTAAAGGTTAGAGAAAAGAATTTTCTTTAAAATGCCAAATTTGTCCTGCATATTATTTTTTTTTCATAACCAGTAATGATTTTTTCTATATGTGCATTTTAATATTTCAGGTGAAAAATGATGGTCACTCACCTGAAGTGATCGGTAAGCCTGCGGCGAAACTTCCACCGGAATCGACAATACCAATCGTGACTGAACGAACTAGTAATAATGATAGGACCGAGAGGCCTCTCGTCAAACCTAAAGATGAAGAACAGAACAGAGAAAGTATGCATGCACCCTATCTTATGAAATTTATTTGTGATTTTTTTCCCCATCTTGTCACTATATATATAAACTATTTTTCTCCCAGGTTTCACAGAAGATCCTTCAAAAAAGAAAGATGACAAAAGTTCGGTAGGTATAGGAGAACAGGACAGAGATACGGCGATACCTCCTCCTCCGCATGAAAGAGACCACCTTCTTCCTGGAGAAGGAGATGGTAATAGGAGACACCATCATCACAACCATCATGATAATCCAGATATAGGTATGGGTAAATTTCATTGAAATTGGATTACTACATTGGTGAAGTTATTTATAGAAATGCACTGCATAATTGAAATCTAAGGAAAGGACTGATGAGAAACAATGTTATTATCACACATATTTATTTGAATAGTATTTTGCTAATGATTTTTAATTTGAGTTAGAATCTTGGAATTGATATTGTAGATGTTAATTTTTTAAAACTATTAATTTTAGAAACTCGTTTGTTCCTATCGTTTACAGTTCCAAATCAGCCACTTTGGAGGCACTGTTCCCCTCAGTCAGCTAGAGGCCTTCAATGGAATTGGACTACTGTGGGAGAAGTCGCTTTGCAGCCTTGTCCTGGTGGTGCCACAGGACTCGCTAGATGGAGGTAAGAATATGATCAGAATATTCTGTACTATAGTTCTTTATTTTGAAATTTGTTATCAATTAAATAGTAAGTCTATTGATTATTTAAACTTAATGTTGTAAAATGTGTTACAGGTGTGTTAGTTCAGCCCATAAGCAATCGCATCTTCAGCAGCAGAGGCGACTCGGTGCACCGAGTAGAGATACGGGAAGTTCTCCCCAGGGTCGAGCTCCATTGCTTTTAGACGGACTCGGATCCGATACTTTACTCACAGGTAAACATATTATTTTTTATTACTTTCGATGGTTTCGGCGGTAACTTTGTGGAAGTTCATTTTAATAGAAAATTTAAATTAACTTTGATTATTTCAAGAAAGCAAACGATAATATTAAAAACTGGCGTAGAATTATTTATTTAGGAGACATCTCGTCAAAGATAGTTAAATTTTTGCCAGACAATATAGAACCCGCGTTTTATACAGTAAATAATTTAGGTAAAATTTTATTGAACAGTAAAGATCGCGTAGATTCATCGTCACAGAGTGGTATCTATCGACTCTCTTGTGGAGACTGTCAAGCGTCTTATGTTGGACAGACAGGTAGAAACTTTAATATTAGAATTAAAGAACATATAAGATGTCTAAAAAGTAACAATTTCTCTGAGTTTGCCAATCATTTAATAGAAAATAATCATAATTTTAATCAGATTTGTAATTTAGAAATACTCCACCGAGTAAATAAAAAGGGTTTAAAGATGAATAGCTTAGAATTTTTAGAAATTAATAAAACTCTTAACAAAAAAGAAATATTATTAAATAATATTCTTAATAGCAAAGGCGGTTCCCCGTTACTAAAATTGTTTCCAATTAATAGAGTAATCACAAACCTAGATGATTGATTGTAGCTCATTGGTTTTAATAGTTTGTAATGTTTAACGTCATTAGTAGTATGATTAAATTTGTTTGCATTTTATAATCCCCTCTTTGCTTCCATTAAAAAGGAAAAATCCCATTCTGATTGTTTACAACTCATTAGTAAAATTAGTATCATTATCTGTTTGCTTTATTTCGATTCTACACCCCCCTCCTTGCTCCTCTTAAAAGGAAAAAAAACCCAATCCATTTTGTAATTTTATAATTTTAAAATGTTAGAATCAATCTTGCTTCATTACTTAAGCAAACTTTGCGATAGTAAGTCTGAAGATGCCTCTGAAAGAGGCGAAACACGTGTCACAGTTAGTTACACAATACGTGGAATAATCAAAGTTAATTTAAATTTTCTATATTATTTTTTATTTCTCGTCGTTTTCATCTCCAGTAACTATAAATTATCTTCAATAGGTCAATAGTATTTGCAAGAGAAAGTAGTGTAAATTTTACTTTAGTTAGGTCTTAAAGTTACTATTTTTCTTTGACAGGCCGCGACATAGATACGAGTCCAGATTTATCAGATTTCCGTGCCGAAATGGACACTCTGATGTTGCCAGATTCTTTGGCTTCTAGTGCTGAAATTGATACCGAAAACCAACTCGGGATCGATCAGCAAAATGATTTTGGTAATAATATGTTTTGATAACCCTAATTCATACTCTAATCATGAATAGTATTACAAAAGAACTAGGCTTGCCATTGCAGCTGTTATCTCGATTCCATTTATAAATTATTTGATTATTATATTTTCAGGTGACGGTCAGCCGGTCTGGATATCGGAGAATCCCGATTTGTCCGAATGCAGATCTGTGTGGCTTAACAGCTTGGAGACCAGAGTCAAAGAAGGGGAATCCCTCCTCAGTATCAGTAACGATCTCTCGCAGGTGAGAATCTTGGATGAGAATGTAAATCTTGCTTTTATTGGCAGACATTCATTGACTTAAAGGGGGTAATCTAGAATTTTGATGTGCATAATTTATTCAGAATATATATAACAAAATATATATTTGGTCTCTCTTCAGGTAACTTCTTCGAAAACCCTTTATGGTGGTGATATGATGACCACAACTAACATCATGAAGCGACTTGCTCAAAGAATGGCACTCAACATTCAATCTTTTGCCGACACCCGGCAGAGAGAGGCCATTGTTACCGATTTGCTTTTGGGAGTAGTCAAGACAGGTAAATATGAAAAGCCCTTATTTTTTTTGTGGTTTTGTACTGTTTAGAAGTAGGACATCCAATCCCGGACCTTTTTTGTGATCCTGGGATTTTAGGATTCACAATATTTCAATCCCGAATTTTCATTATTTTATTAAAAAGAGTTTCTTATTACAAACACCCATGGTTAACAGCTTAACGACCGCGGACGCGTATTTGAGTCTTTGAAAAACAAAGGTTGCTGGCCGGCGGACTCATATATGCGTATAGGCGAAGTATCTGGAAGCTAAGAAAATTAAATTTGGTAAAGATATCTCAATTTGTTTACAAATTATAGTGAATTTAGTAAAATTACAATTTTTGCGAATTTTTCGCAAAAATTTATTTCGCCAGGTGAATTTTAAAAAAAAAAGTGCGGTCGTTAAACTGTTAATATCACAAATTAAAATAACTTTTATTCCGCCCTAAAAAAGAATTAATTGTAACTGAATTTTGTACAACATTATTTTTTAATTTAATTTTTTTTAAAAAAAAAATATTTGACATTACAGCTTACGCCAGTGCGTCAAATATTTTTATGTTGAAAGATCATACGAGATATACTCGATGAGAATTTTTTTATATAAATAATAATAATAATATAGCTTACTCTTGTCTACGACTGCTATATAATATGAAAGGGTGTAAGACCACAATTCATTTATTTATTATTTAGGCATCATCGGGAATTGAATTATTATGATATATGGTAGTAAATCAAAAAGTTTTTAAATTTGATTTATTTACATTGCTTTTGAATCCCAAAGTCCTGGGATCGGTATTAAGACAATCTCGGAATAACGGGATAACCATGTTAATCCATGATTGATTGATTCCATCCCTGGGATCCCGGTTCTCAGGATTTGAAGCCCAATCAGAAGTTCCGTTTCGTCAAAAAACAACTAAACAATTACTGGTCAATAGGCTTATTTTAAATATTTGTCGATGTGATGCTAGTTTCTCAACAATATGTTTGTGATCACCTGTATGCTTCCTTAGCACAAGGGAATTTTTAAGAATATTGTTGGAAAAATTATCTGAGTGAGAATTACTTTGTTTAAAACAAAATGTAATCTGCCCTGTTAAAATACTCATGGTACAGTATTTTTTTAGAATCTATACTATCCCTTGTGATATCACAATCTTTTAAACAAAAAAATATTTTCCCAGGTTCCAACCTTCTGGACATATCACAGCAGGCATCTTGGAAAGATTTGAGCCACCCTGCGCAGATGAGAGTTGCCACTTCACTTCTGATTGGTCTCGAAGAAAATGCATTTCTATTAGCTGAAGCTGTTCTCAGGGAGAAGACTATTGTACATCAAATGAAAAATATAGGTTTGCATTATTGATTCGTGTCAAATATATTATAATGTATATTTTAAATCAAATATCTCGGTGAAATGTCCTCTTGAGCAAAGAACAAATTTATGTATTTACTAAATTGTGTAGCACATATCTCAGTAGAATATTTGTTCATTTGATTTATATGTCTTACTTTCCTTCTCAGTGTTATCAGTCAGAGTTTTGGAAGCGAGGCATGTGGAAACTGAAGAGTTTCCATCGGCGGTAACAAAAGAGCAATGGACAGCCAGTCAAGATACAATACATTTACCGCGGGGAGCACTCATAGGTTTGCATACTTAAAGATTTTATCGCATTTAGAAGCAAAATACTGTTTCTCACTATACAGGATTTAAACTAAATTACTATCTTTTCACTTTATAGATAATTCAGAAGGTGGCCTTGTTCGAATAGTATTTGTGGCTTTTGATCGCTTAGAAGAGATTCTTCAACCGTTGGCAGCTCCGACGTCTCCGTCTCTTCCAGAAGAAACTCCTCTGTCCATCGGGGAGCCTCAAGGAAATTCAAGACATCAGCAAATGAATTCGCAGCGCGATAGGGATAATATCACAAGAGTGATCAACTCTAAGGTGAGATTTGCTTTATTGATGGAATTTATAGATTTTAATGCTGCCAGTGTAATTTTATTCCTGAAGTAATAACACCATTGAATTTCAAATTGATTGTAGGTATCATTGTCTAACATTCTTTATTGTTTTGGCAGGTTATTTCTGCCAGTTTGGGTAAAGGACGTCACATTCAGCTGTCTCAACCTGTGAGACTCACTCTACGTCATTTACGCACTGACAATGTCACTAACCCTACGTGTGTCTTTTGGGATTATACCGTTAAGTGAGTATTACTTTTTTTATATCCATCATAATATGAAAGCATTCAATCATTAGGGAAAATATTAGATGCATCCTGTTTATAGAATAATCTTTTAATCCACTTCAGTTACGAAAGTTAAGAAATTTCTAATTGAAAAAGAAAAAGAATACAAAAGCGGCAAGTATTGTCACATAAGTCGTCATAACTCGGCCGTTTGTTGAGATAAAAAATTGCGGCTGCCACCGTCGTCCTTGTAAAAAATTGAAAAACAGACTGGGACAGAAAAATACTTACCAAAAATAATACCTTAATCACAAATCACTAAAATGTGTACATTTATTTGCGGTATATACCATTATAATCATACATAGCACTTTTTAGGTGTTGACAATTCTTGGCAGAAAGACATTATATTTATAAAAAAATGATTTTTATTTTTATCAACAAGCTAAATTCTTTTTTTTTTGTATCCACCAAGACATGTTACTGAACTGTTAAATAACTGAAAAATACTATTAACCTTTTTAAGCATTGAGAATCTGTTAACTTAGCAATTTATGCAAAAATATTAAAATTAATGTATGTAATCTCTTTTCAGCGTGTGGTCAGCTGAAGGTTGCCGAGTTGAATGGACCAATAGCACACATACCGGTTGTCAATGCAGTCATCTCACAAATTTTGCTCTTCTGATGGATGTACATGCTGTTCCGCTGTCTCCGTCTCACGCTCTCGCTTTACACCTCATCACGGTTATAGGATGTGCCATAAGCGCTGTCGCTCTATTTGCAGCTATGATAGTTTTCCACTGCTTCAAGGGAATGAAGGTAAATAAACTATTGACAATTTCGTCATTCTTTTTCTTTTACGTGGGGAAGAAATCTATCAGTAATATTATCAATTATTTGGTACACGAAATGCAATATTGCTTACAATATTAATGATTTTAATTAAGCATTTTTATTTCTACGTTTGTGAAATAACAACTAAAATTATATTATAATTCAAATAAGATGAAGAATACGGAAAATATTGAACTAATCAGACCCGTTCGTAGGTCTGAGATTTTAACCGGTACCTCCGGCTCCGTGACCTGTCGGAGTCGCACTTCCAGCTTTGATGTACATAATGTAACACGCTTGTCCAATTTGTTTACATATTTGTTTAAAAATGCTGTTCACTTAAGCTAATCTGTTCCATCTTTCAGACTGACCGCATAACTATTCACAAGAACCTCTGCGCGTGCCTTTTGATAGCAGAGGTCATTTTCATGCTAGGTGTAGACAGAACTGCCAATAGAGTCCTCTGTGGAGTCATCGCGGCTTTCCTGCATTACTTTTTCTTGGCCGCATTTGCTTGGATGTTCCTGGAAGGTATGTTGTCGCTAGTTTATTAAAGAGCAGATCTAGTAAACCTAGAGTAAAGTGATATCTAACAGATTTGGAGTAAGATTACTGAAGATTATCTTTATATTGTACTTCAATGTTTGTCAAACTGCTCATAGAATCATAGTTTTCTTTAATTATATGAAAACTTATTTAAACAGATGAACAATAATAGTGAAGACAGGTGGAAATTTTAATAATCCATCTGAATTTAATAAAAAAAAACTAAATTATAAATATCTTAATCCCCAGGCTTCCAGTTATATGCCATGCTGGTGGAGGTGTTTGAGCCGGAAAGAGCCAGAGCTCGGTGGTATTATCCTGCGGCATACATCACTCCTCTCGTCATTGTCGTAATCAGCGGGGCCATCGACTCGTCCAGCTATGGAACTGCACAGCACTGTTGGCTGAGAGCTGACAATTATTTCATATTGAGCTTCCTAGTGCCGGTAGCCGTAGTTCTTGTAGTGAGTACATCAAAATGATACTAGTATTAACCTTTTGATTTGTTAGTTTATTTTTTTAGAGAGTTATTATCTAAAGCAGCGGTTTCCAACCTTTATGCTACTGCGCCTCCATAAAATAAAAATAAAATTGCCGCGCCTCCCCTACTTTTTATTTTTTTAATAAATATAGTATTATATACACATTTTTAATAATAAAAAAAATTACTACAAATAAAAATACTAAATTTAAGATTTCGACTGAAGGTGCTTGGTGGAATTTCAATATTAAATTTGAATTGTTCAAACTATGTACATTCTCACAGATTTTGTCACTAACGACCCGGGTTTCGCCTTTCGGCATCTTCAGGCATTCAAGTGCACGGATGAACTTGAACTGACAGTTCAAGTTCATCCGTGCACTTGAATGCCTGAAGATGCCGAAAGGCGAAACCCGGGTCGTTAGTGACAAAATCTGTGAGAATGTACATAGTTTGAACGATTCAAAAAAAATACTAAAAACCAATATTTACGCTACAATAACATTACATATCGCGCATGCATTCTAAATACCTCCTATGTGAGGTTTTTGACGAAAATGAGTTATTGATACCACGAGATGCGCATTTTTTTTCTCTACCATATGTATTATAACTAGTATGAAAAGACGTAACTGTCACAAAATGAAATCGATTTTAAATTAATCCTATGTGAGAGCATCCAAAATCATGCATCACAATTACTCCTATGTGAGGCTCCCCCACAAAATTTACTAACACAAATGACTTTCAGTGACTGTGGAGCAGATGATATAAAATTATTTCAAGCCACCGATATTTGCCCCATCTGATTACATTGCCTGCAAGGAAATAGTTAGGCCAAAGCAACCATTTAAAATTAAAATCCTTCACTTTGTTTTTTTTTTAAATACGATTCAACACGAAAAATCTTCCGTCATTAAGATTAGGAAAGAGAGCAGAAGATCCTGTGGTGACAGATTTTAGATGCCTGCAATACTTACCTTTTGAAGAAAACAAATAAAAGCTAACTTATGAAAGTGAATGGCAAGACTGGGTACAATGTCGAAAGTCTGGTCGTCTTACTATTCCAAGACTATACATTAAACATATTCCCTTGACAGAATCAAAGATTAGGCACTTGCAGAAACTTAAACAGGTTATCGGTAAAGATCACCATCCTTTCTAAGATTCACTGTCATATTGTAGAAACAATAGATATATTTTTTAGTTCAATTTATGGTAGGAATCAAATGATATTATATAAATTATTTAGTATTATTTCATTCCATCATCAACTATCGTGACTGTGGTGCATGGAGATCCCAGGTTCATTCTCTGACGGGACTAAATTTTAATATATGCCGAAAACTTAGTGAGTAGAGCAATTGACTGACAATCAAATCTTTCGATAAAAAATCTTTCACGATAAGTCTTTATACTTTGAGTATCCATATGCTCTACGTTGGGGGTGTAAATGGTAAAAAAACTCAAACAAAATAAGTCAAATACTATAACGAATAACACAAACAAAATAACGTTTGCATAAAAATATGATTTACAATTTGAACACGATAGTCTTATAGACATTTTATATTAAAACTAATAGGATTAGTCGATTCCTTAAGTTTGAATTACCCTATCTGCATACCTAACTCAATATCGCTCATTTTGGAAATAGTACATTTTGCACTATAACCCCCCAATTATAAGTCGACGTCTTTTTGTTTGTTTAAGATTGAGGTGTAGTTTACAATGTAAAATTTTATTAAACACAACCATATAAAATTAAAAAAACTAAACCCCACTAATTAGTCTTAATTTACATAGTTTCAGATGATCGAAATGACACATAACATATGATTCACTTACATTATTATTTTTTACATTAATTAATTAATAATATGCTAGAGTAAAATACCTCCTATGCGAGGACAGTGGGAACAGTGCGAACAGAATTACTCCTATGTGAGAAAAAAATGTAAAACCAACCATTTTACTATCCAAAATTGAAGGTATTATAAAAAATTTATGATATTAAAATTATAATATATTATCTATAAAAAATGCGTAAAAAAATATATTGTTTTTCTCTATTTTTTTAAACAGTTTTTTTTGATTATCTCGGAATGTTGATTTATCCGTTCTTAATTTGGAGCATATAGCTTAATAATAGAAGATTCTCAACGAAGTTGTTTTAGGAAAATTGCTTGTTACCCAACCTCACTTTTTTTGAAGAATAAAAGTATGGGGATAGGACAGTTCTAGTGATTAACCAATATCTCTCGCTTTGTCTAGTTTATTATAAATTTGAAAGGGTGGGAGGAAATGCTTATATATTACATACACTCAGGCCTTTAAACAGAAATCGATATATCGATTGAAGAAAATTTTGTTCGTACTGGGACTCGAATCTGTGAGATCCATCAAGAAAGCGTTGTCTTTCCATTCAATGTATTTTAAAGAATAAAATAAGTGTCAAAGTTGCCTCAATGAGTTTGATGAACAAAAGTGACAAAACTGTTGCACATGGAATACATGTGTCACAAAAGGTGCACTAAATCAAGCATTATATCCCTGTTTCTGGTCACAAAGTAAGTCTATGGACCTGATATTGTTTTGTATTATGACATCAATTTACATTTGAATGTTGCGATACCCAGTACATTATGTTACATTCAAAAGGGAAAAACAGCTAGTCGTTTTCAAGGTTTTTTTTTTACTAAAATTGATTTTAAACATTAAAAATGCCAACAAAAAGGTGCCGGAACGCCGTTTCACCGCGTTACATGGTAAAAAAAGCAGTACAATTATGAACACTTATTTTTTTTTTTTAATTAACAATTAAACTATTTTACTGCATCAAAATTGAATGCGAGGCTAGCTGTTGTTATTGGCACAAGGTGCATCAAATCTTAAGGGCAAAGTGGAGAGTGCAACTCATAATTCTTTTTCGACTATTAACCTGGTTCAATATTTGATTTTCATTGCAACCAGTACCGAAAAACACGTTTCGCATAAATAAGACGTTTTGAAGGGTAGAAGAACAAAGATTTATATTCTTCCAAAATTTTTGTTTTAATGAGCTATTATCGCAATGATAATTATATCATTTTTTCTTTTTCGATGTTTGTCATCTCAAATTCTATTTCATTACTATCGATAAATGGATTCTGTATCCACAAAAATGTTGAGAAATGTATGTCTTTGAAATAATTTGAAATAAATAAAAATGCAGCAATAAACCATCCAAGTGTTACATAAACATATTTTTGCTTCTTCAATACTTCAATGTTGACAGAAATCTTTTGAAAGTGAAAACATATCTAATTTATTCTTTTGTTAATTTGATTTCCATAACTTCAGCATTTTAATGAAAGCTTTTACTTTATATTTTTGAACAAGTAGATGCATTTGTGATCCCTACATTGATTTATATTTTAAGCTGTTCAATTTCGTTTTATGCATTTCCGAAACAAATTTGTTGCTAAGGCACCATTTTTAAGTCTTCCGCTCCAGATATTTTTTTAATAGGAATTAAAAGTATTGTAGATATATACAAACATGTAAGAAAAATAAAAATAAACATTCATACACTGAATTGTTAGCGCACATTACGATATTTTTTTTTATATGAAGAAATTATGGTATGAAAATTATTTTTTTATTAAAAAGTTTTGGCGCCTCCTCTGGCGGTACTCCGCGCCTCCCAGGTTGTAAACCGCTGATTTAAAGTATTGTTGTACATTGTCTAAAAAGTCTCATCAGACTATTTTGCTAACAAATCTATAGAGAATATTTACCTTTTCTACAATCTTTACATATTTTTTTCATAACTGAAAATAAATAACATTCTTATAACAACCACCAGTTTGTAACATTTGTATTAATAATTTCATCAATATTATGAAATCACTTTTAGGGTGTTCACTGTCAATACTTGGTGTAAAGGCTTATATTCAAAGACATAAAATTCTCATTTGTACTGATTTCACTTATCTATATGTATGTATAAAAATCAATGTTTGTTTGTTTCCATAATTTTCGCTGTATATACACTTAAAACCCGCTGATCCGATTGCAATAAAACTTCAACAACCTTTGACTTGTACTTGCACTTCCGGGAAGGTTATATGCATATTAAAATTAAACTGTATGACGAAATGTTCTCATTTGTATTTTTTTTTATAGGCTAATTGGCTCTGCCTTTTCATGGTGATCTACATGATGTGTCGGCATTCGAATGTCTCCATAAAGGCCAAAGAGAACAATAAGCTGCACAAAATAAAGTGAGTGATGAGTGACTGGTCTTCTGCAAACATTTAAGTAACGCTTTCGAGTACTATGTTTTACATATCTTTTACTGCTGCGCCTGATAAAGGAACTCTTTTTTCAGGGTTTGGCTTCGAAGTTCAGTATTCCTGGCAGTTTTACTTGGACTCACTTGGACGTTCGGACTGCTGTATTTAAACGAGCAGACAATTTTCATGGCGTATGCCTTTAGCACCCTCAATTCATTACAAGGCCTTTTCATCTTTATATTCCATTGCCTGCAAAATGAAGCGGTACGTATTTGATTTTTGAGTATTTGCTTCATTGCGAAAATCCATTTTTCAATGACAAAACCTTAACTTGCTGACACTTCGTATTGTCTCTTATAATATTATTTTTAGTAGATTTTGTTATTCAATTAATCAATTCAAATCGTATGAGTTAAAATAATTTTTATTTCACACTATGGACTCGATATGTTAAGTTAATTTTTATTTACTTGATTTCCTTCCTTCAATTCCATTTGAAAATTTGTATATGATATAGTTATAATCATAAAGCTAATCGTTTCCATATACAGTTCCAGAAAGAGTGCGGCCGACTGGGCCGTCAGCACAGTTGGCTGTCGTGTTGTTTGCGATTGGCACCAGCCACGTCTCCGCCCGCCGCCGGAGCCACCGGTTCGAGTTCGGCACCGCAAGTCCAGCAAGCTCCGACGCAGCAGACTCTGCCGTCCTCCGCCAAACACTCCGGCAGGCATCACCATCGACAGCAACATCAGAATGACGATCAGTGCTTGGAGGATGTCTCTGATATGGATCACAATGCACCTACGGTATGAATCCTTCATTTTTCTCACCACTCATGTATTTCATATTGACGGTTTTGTGGCAATATCATTTTGATTGCACACCTGTGCTATGTGTGATATTCCATGTCTTTTATTACAGATGCTATCAGTAGTAAACTATTAGTTTGCCGCCAATCGCAGTACCTGATCGGTACATATTTAAGCAAAATTTATTTCCAGTGTTATGCTTGTTTCCATCAATCCATTTATGAGATATAAATAAATTTATGATAAATGTTGCCGAAGATCATTTTAATCGAGATATCTTCATATCTCACTAATAATGATATCCTGCAGCTTTATATTAGGAATATGTTGACCGGTCGGCTTAGTGAACAATATTTTTTTGAGTGGGCTGTATTTGGCTTGTCTGTCAGCATTGTTTTGTCAATAAACTGACTTGTCGCTTTGCATTCTTCCAGCAGTTTGTTTTTTTCCTTCTTTTTATTTTATATCAAACAGCTGAATGGCGTGAACTTATTGTAATCTCACCTCCCTGAAATATCTATGAATATGTTGGATAATTTTAATTAAAATTGTTTGCAGAGGACTTGTCAATGTTTTAGATTATTTATTTTATCACATGTTATTACAACTTTTAAAAATACACAACGTGACTTGGGTATCGTACGCATGCCATTATAATATACCATTTCGTCTCATTGAACTGGTTTTAACATAAAACATAAATCGAATCGTTTGAAACAAACAGGGTCACAGCTCGACAGTGTCAGCATCGACGACAAACAACCTCGTCATCAACAATCTCAATGTTGTAGTGAACAACAATAATCATAACAATAACCATGTGATAAACAATGCGGCGGTGGCATCACTGGCGGCGGCCGCCGCCGCTCACGGTTACCACCAGCACAGAAACCGTAGAAATTCCTCACAGTGCAGCGGGAGCGGAAGTTCCCCGCGGCAAAATAATCGAGGGCCGCAAACCGCGGACGGGATGAGCGGACCGTCCAACAATCAGCCGAGAGAACCCCAAGGGGCCTATTTTAATTCACCGGGACCCCCGAATCATCATCAAGGATCTTCTCCCGGAGTTTCGGCGCCCATGTCTCACCTGAGAAATCCTTTGAACTCTTCGGGAACGCCTGGAAATCGAGGATATAGACACAATTTGCAGCAAGGTATTTTGATGCCCATAACGAATTTATTTTTAAAGAAATAACCTTTTTTGATAGATGCCTATAGTAAGTAGAACTTTTTCAATGTACCATGCAATCAGTTGTATGTTTGATTGAAATTAGTTCAAAAAAACTTCTATGGCATCATTCAAACATTGGCATATTTATATAATTTTATCAAATTGACGATGAAATTTCACTAATTTTTGTCAATTCCAAAAGATACACAAGAAATTTGCGAAAGTCACTTCTGCATGATGGTTTTTCTGTTTTTAAAATTATTTTTTACACTTTTATTGCCTTCGATGTATGGCTTTTCAATTTTATTTATTTTGGCCTTGTATGGGTATGTTTGACCTGTACAAATGTTAAGGTTTTATAACCCATTGTTAAGAAACCCTTGTAGTAATTTTACCACGATATTCTTTGCATCGATTATTGAATTCTAAAGAAATATTTCTTTCAAAATATATTTTTTTGACATTATTTGCGCTTCAATAGATTTCAAAAATGATCTCTTTAATTTTAATGATTTATGGTTCCTTTCACCATCAAAATTGTATACAATCTGTTACTTAGCCAACTTTTACCAGCTTCTATAATAGTCCCGTTTCAAATTGTGACTGCATTATTAGATCGGGAGACAATCAGTATATTAGTCAACTTTTATTGTATGAGAATGAACTGATGCTTCATTTACAATTTTTTTTTTATTGACCATTAAAGATTTAACGTTTTCACCGTGAAATTAAATGATTATGGAATATATGGGCTGCGCTCCTAATAATTGTAGAATATTAATCAAAATGCCTATATAATTAACAAACTTTTGTTTTTCTATTTTTTTTTATTTCTTGTTTCTAAAAAAATCAGTGTGTGTTCATTTGTGTCATTTGTTTTTTTTTTTTTTTTAAACAAAGCATTACTTTTTTAAATTGATTTGAATTATGAATAAAAATACCGAGGAGTATTAATATGGTAAGTTATAACTCCATCTTTCAAAGACATCACTTTGACTTTTTCTGTTTCGCAGAACAATGTATCATCTTGCTACATAATCCTTTATCATCATGATTTCCTCTTCGGTGTTGACTAACACTCACTAATCTGCTCTTCCATGCTACTTCCAGTAATCTTAAAAGTCTTCCATAACAAATCGTACATATATTATATAGAAACGTGACTAAACCTACTTTTATATCTCGCCTTACATCCTTGAACTATTTAAATGCTTCTTCTCTACTTAAAAAAACAACCGTCAATAAATTTGTTTACCTGAATTCTGTTGACAAACTGAATATTTTTTATTTTATTTTGAATGATTTATACTTCACTTTTGGGTTGGATGCTTTTGTTTCATTCCACAAAATTATTTATCAAATCGACAGAAAGTGGCTTTCCCAAATTTATGTAGTGTCTATTATTATATTATTATAAATACATGATGTGTTTTTTGATGATTGTGTTCTTGTATCTAAATTATTATTTCACATACAAAAAGGCACTGTGTTCATATTATCCTATAGTAAATCTGTTTCTATTGAAACAATCCCTGTGATCGAGTCAATGAAAGAAATTCGTTTTGGGATTTTTAAAAGCTGAAGTTTTCTCATACTTCAATATAGAGAAAGATTTGATTTAAATAAAATAACTCAACCTTTTTCAGGGGTCACGGTCGAAGTCAAAACGCTATTATTTTATAGCGTCATCAAATAGTTTCGTATAAAATTATCTACTTATCTCAGTAAACCAATATTTAAATTTTCTTTTACCAACCAATTTAAAAATTTAGATAAAGATAGGTATGCAATCAATTATTTTAAATACGTATCATTGAACTAAGTAAATGTTTTTTTCGGATTGAATCAAAAAAAAATTGTCCAAAACCAGCTTACTAAAAAATCTACTCGGTATAAATTCTTAAACATTCAATTGAATTAATTGTCAAATTTGTTTTCTTTTTCTTTTTTCTTCTTATGTTCTCGGAAGATCTAAAGTGGCATTTTGCATAAAAAAGTTACAAACTCGTCATCAAAAAACACTCTTGAATTATTTCAAAAATGGCATCTCATAATATCTTGCTGGATACAATTGTAGTGTATATCTCCTCTTGAATCTTAAATTCCCTTCTTTTCTTTTTCAGACAATTACTGTTATAATATTTTTTCTACAATTACTGTTATAATAGTTGTGTGTGTTAATGCAATTTTTCAAATTATTTCAGAAATTACTCTACGTAAATGGTTACGGTACGAAGATAACTAAAAGGCGCAAAAATCATTAAACATTTATTCTATTTTAGTTATATTCTATCTAAATGTTTTCCATTGTGTGTATCTTATTTGAAAAACTACAACTTATTTGGTTAACGTTAGTTATATTTATAATTTCGTTTCAAAGGTAGCTGGGTAGATAATTTATCAATGTTTACGTATTGAAAGTTGTGCTTTAAATAACAAAAGTAAACTTTTTACATTTTCATAAAGAGTACTGTTGCCGTTCTTTCTTTTTTTGTATTCCTTCTATATGACAATATATTTGTTTGTAATATGTACCAAATTATTTGTGGTCGTCTCGAGCTTAAAAAAACTCATGAGCTATTTTAACAAAATTTCACTTAATATTGTTTGAAAAAACATGGTCATCATGATTACGCTTATCTATTTGGGTTGAAAGAGCACATGAGGTGTTATTTTAAAATTTGCTGTTAATAAATGGTGTCAGTTCTAATAGTTGTGATGGTGATGAAGTCTAACATAATTAAATGTTTTATCTGTTTGGATTCGAAGAATACTGAAAAGGTTTATATTATTTCATATCTTGATGAAATCTATTCCGAGGTATAGAAAAATATGTCTTATGCCTAGTAACTTTGTCAGAATGATTTCCTTCGACAGTTATTTCCTTTTTTACTATTGTACGGTGGATATTATTAGGTGGACAAAGAAAGTACAGCGATCTTTAATATCGATCACCTATATAGTGTTTTAATCGCATCCAAACAATATCACATTCGGTGACCTACCGCTGTCCTCTGTATTCCCGATTACTCATTCTTCTCCCTTTTTAATTTCTTTATATAGCAACGATACACCCTTAAGCAGCATCACCACAACCAGCAAATCCACCAACCGCAAGACTCTCCGAGATCGTGGAACACTTCATCCAGACCATCGGCCCCTCCTTACGTGCCCCCCCCTACCGATCAGACCGCCTCTCATTCTTTAAGCATGCCATCCATTCACAATAACGGCTATCACCAGCCGCCGACCCAGCACTATCACCAGCCAAATCGGGCCGGAACTCCGGTGCCGGCGGAATTCCAATCGGACTATAACAACGGAGTCATGAGCAACGATCCCAATAACCCGAGATCCAGATCGCCTTCTTGCTTTTCTGTCAAGATGGGGGGGCAAAATGAACAGGGGGGCTGGGGTGTCGTGCAAAATCCGCTTTCTTCGGCAGGAGTTACGGGAACATGGAAGGTGGGGTGTTGAATGGAAGAATGTTGTTATAGCACTTTTGTTAATTTTGTTTACATTTTTGACGCTTTTGTTTGGCATGGCTTGTACGCATAAGGCATAAGGCTTTTGGTATATTGCAACGACTCTGATGTCTCTCCAATGTAATCGATAAATATTACATTTTTTCATTAAAAAAACTTTTGGTCATTTAATTTCTACATTAATTGTCTGTAGTTAGTAAGCGATCTTCCGACCGTTACATTTCATCTACTGTCTCCTACATCTATAGCAATCCATATTCTGCAGGTTGCAGGTGGGTCACATTTGAGATCGAAATTTTGTTACCGAGTCTTGTGATTTGACTTTTGAAAGAGAATGCTTACAAATTTTCTTTTAATTAAAATTTTGATCAATAAAACACAATCACAGCAAATGTAAAGAAAATAATATTTTTTTATGAAATTCGGTTTATTACAAATGTTGAATACTTATATGGAGTGATATTACAAAAATAGTTATTGAATATTTCACATAGTTGAGAAATTTTAATTGCATCTTAAAAAAAAGTTTAAATCGAGTAAACTTTTCGTACTCATTACTATTTTCCAATACTCAAATTTTAGCCTGGCTTTTAATGGAGTTAAACTGTGGGCATGCAGTACTTCTGACATTGATACCGGAAGAACATCAAATTGATTATTACACTCTATATTATTGTATGCCTACAGAATTTTTCCTAATATTTGCCTTGGTTCAATAAAAATAATGTGAAAAAACACTGATAGAGACACTAGAACTTATTTAAGTAAGTTTAAGCAATATTCTATTATTCATCAATATTTTTTATAATTTATAAAAATCTTTTTCACATTTATTCAAATCCCATTTATCCCATTGCTACTGACATTTGATTTCATAAATTTCTTTAATTATTATGATTTTTTTTTATTTTGCTGAAACAATAAAATAGTGAAAAAGTTCACTGATATTGTCTGAACTTATTTTTATTTATGTAAATCGTTACCGCTCTTGGAAGATACTGCTGCATATATTTAGGAATAAGGTTTCAAGTTGATGATATTGAAGACATTTTTTACATCAACTGTGTTTGGGCTAATACGCATGCTAAACCCAAATTAACTCAAAATATTATTTTATAGATTGGTGTTGTTTTTTGATATTTTTTTGGTATTTTACATAACAGATTTAGTATAAATGTGCAAATAGAATGTGAATAAACTTTTTTTTTTAAATTTATTATCAGAATAAGAATTATAAAATATCTGGTGACCAACAGCAAAAACTAACATCTGAATTATAGTAGTTTTAAATACTGTTTTAATGAATTGTTAGTATTAGATGGCTAGAAGGTATTATTGCAGCTTATTTATTATCATTTTTTTTTGCAGCCTATTTTTATCTAATGTTAATTTACACACACATTTGAACAAGCACTGTTTTTAGTAGGTCTACAAATAAATAATTTTGCACACAATATATGACATAGAACTTACATACAAAAAAATATATATTTAGTCTTTTTTTTAACCATAAATATAGAATTTAAGAGCAATATTGATAATTTGCATTAAGTGTTAAGTAAATAAAATATTTAACTGATTGGTTTATTTTTTTAACAGAGCACTTCTTCTAAGCACCAAGCTGCCGTTTCATCTAACAGTCTTCAACATCCGGATCACGCCCGTCGCATCGACCCTTCGTGTCGACCGTTGCCGCAACAGTTGACGTCATCGCGACACGATACCGCCCCTCGCCATGCCGCCCGCCAGCATCACTATCATCCGCATTCATATTCAGAGATAAGCCGACACCGTCGCGGCTCAGAAGAGCAGTACCGCGACATCCACGACGACCCCGTGTACGAAGAAATAGAACGCAACGTTGACAACACGCTGATGTCTGACATATCAGATGACAACTCGGGACACGGCACCGAAGGCTGCATACGGCAAGCCGATCTGGTCGGATCCATCGGTCACCATCATGGAAATTTATCGTCAAAATTTTACGGTGACCACAGACCGCTCATATCGTACAGTCCGGGAGAGAGACACAGGTATGACAGGTCTCCTGTTGCGCTAGATCACCATACGCCGCACGGTAAATACAGTTCGGGCAGATGGGACGGCAACATGGAGAGGCACGTCAACATGGAACAGGGCCGTCCCGCTTACGGGTACAGACCTAAAGAGAGAGCGTTGGCCGCAGTTCTCAATGGGGACAACGACGTCGCCAGCAGAGTTCTGTGTCACGGTGAACACGCGCGTAATATGCTGCAGGCTTACAGTGACGACATATGAAGGCACGCATCGTGTCGACTCGATGATGAAATATATGGCGATGCTGACGACGAATCGCATATCGATGTTCTAGATCCGGGTTTTCCATAAGTTGAAACTATAAACAATAACAGTTCACGCGGTTCTCGAGAATGACAATTGGTGATGTGACTCATTTTTGTCAGTTAATTTGTACCCATATTTTATGTTTTGGCTTAAATACATGATAAATATGGTAATTAATATACATTTCGTATAATCGTTGTTCAGACAATGGAATATTAGTTTTATTCTTGTCAACCTATTCTGGTTGAAAATAGTCATTTTTAGAAATCTAATCAATTATTAATTAACATTGCAGCTATGTTGTTTTGAAATATAGATAATTTGAACATAGTTTTTTTGACAAATCAATATAAATATGAGTGTATTTTTAAAAATTATTATATGATTTGCATTCAAAATGATCCGTGTTAATAGTAATTTATTGGTTTTTTTTTTTTCAATATTCCCATTTTAAGCTTTCTAGATCATTGACGATAAAGAAAAAATTGAAACTGCCCAAATTGATATAATATATTTCTTATGCATACTGTTAACGTTAAAATTTTTCATGTCGGCGATACCGAACAGACTATAGAGTGTCATAAATATTTATGAGAATATTCTAGGCATAACAAAGTTGTATTTATCGTAAATCTAAAATGTCGATGTCGGAACTCTTCGAACGTGCAGTTAATTTCGGTCTCCGCGGGGCCCTTCACGCGTACATAAATAAATTGCGCTACTCATTACTACATGCGCTGCTAATTTTTAGGTTTATAACATACGTAAAGAGTTAAACGCGTAGAAATTATTTTTCTATGTATAAAACCGGTCTAGATCGTTGTCAAAAAATAACTAGATCAATTATTTTAAATATTTTGACAAATCGTAAGGATACGGAGAGACGCGCGAGCGGTTGCATTTCAACGATGCGGTTTATATTTTATTATATACAATCAGTGTTTCATATTTAACTAAATAATATAGTGACTACGTTTGTATGAAAAATAAATTGAATAAATAATAGCCATTTCAAATGACTTAGCGTAAATATACGAAAAATATAATTATGATAATAATACACTAGTGTACAAAGTTGGATAAGAAGTGAGTGACAGTTTAGAACATGTTTTTCTGGAAATCGTTCGTTGTCGGGTTCGCCATATTTATTAGATCTAGCTTTTATTTTGTACATAAAACTTAAGAGTGATTACCGATTTAAGAATGAGAAAAAATATTTTGCCATATGAAAAGCATTCGTTTAAGTCAGTTCCGATGTAGTTCTCTGCTGAATTAAAATTAATTCACACAACCTGTACGTAAGTTTTTTATTCGTATCGAGGGAGATCACATTTGTTGTTATAAATTGTTTGCGTTTTAGAAAAGAATCAAATTCATTTGTCTCGATTGCAATGTACAGCTTACGAAGACTTCGATTAGAACTGATTTGGACATATTTAACAGAGGATTAATTTTGCGATATCGCCGCTCGAGCATATTTGAGATATATCATTTAAATTAATAAATATTATATATATTGGGATGTTTCAACGCCATTTCGACATTTCAGTGTTTTCTTTTTATATTTTTTTATGTTGACCGGCGTACTCGTCGTTTTGTTGCAATATTTCTCAGTGATTATTTTTCAAATATGGTGGAGCGGTATTGTTTTCGTAGCCCCCTCTGCGCAGCTCAATATAAGAACTATATAAATATTGGTTTATTAAGTGTATATAAAAGGTATGCTGTTAAGAATTTTTTAAATTTAAACATAGGATTCCAATAAATATGATAAAAATAGTGATCCCTAGCTGTAACATGTTTAGTGGAAGTATATTTATATAATGAGCGTGTACATTATTATTTCTATATTATATTGTTTTTTTTTTTATTAATATTATGTGTAATTAATATTATTGCAATTTGTAGAGAATGAGATTTTTAAATGTGATTTAATTAAGAATACTCCTGTAATGTTAGAACTTTCATATAAATTTTTTGGAACGCAAATATTTATTATATCTTTTTTTTTGATACGCCAAAACGGCAGAAAATTTAATTTTTCTCACCAATGTTATTTAGCATTTTCTATTTTACCATGTATGTTAGGCTTCAAGTTTTTCTCATTTCTCAAGCGAATGCGGGAGATAGCCACTTGATCGATTGCATGAAGACATTGATTTCTGTAATGTTTCAAAACCAGTAAAAATCATGTTTGAAAATGACGTACGCCAGTCCGAGCAATCATTCAGTATTTTTTTTCTCTTACTTTCGTAGCGTTGTTTAGCTAGGCAACTCAAATAGGATTGGTGAAAATATTGCCATTTTATAACTAAAAAATAATATTGCATTCATTTCATTATTAGTATTTGTTGCTATTTAAATTTTCCACTTTCTCTGGTAATATAGTCATGTAACAAACGCCTAAAACTATAATATTTTATGATTATGTTCATAAGATAAATGAAAAGATAGTTTTTTTCTCAAACATAAAGGTTCAGATTCATTATGTGAATCTTTTCGGCTTCTGTACAAAGACATGTGTAATAGACTCAAAAGTTAAAACGTTATTTTAAAAATGGCCGCTTTCTGTGTTGCTATTTTAATATGTTGAAAGGTTTTGATGCCGATTAAATCTCTATTTATTTTTAAGTATTTAAATCGTTTCACCTTTTAAATTGTTGATTAATAATATACAAACCTTTCTCATTACGTCAGTAAACGCATGCCCACTTGAAACTGGCAGCCAGCATGCGAATCGTCACGTTTGGATTCAGTAGCTATATTGCTAAAATATTAACTCTGAGAGGTTTTATTCACTATTATACGTCTTCTTTTACTCCCGCTGACTATTATTTGTGTAAAATTAACATTCACTTTAATCTCATATTTAATGAATTTCTAGATTCACACAAATATATTATTTTTTTTCGCAAACTATTTTTGACAAAAATACAGCCAGTTTCACACTCCGCTGTCAATCTACAACGGTGACTCCTTTTCAGCAATATTATCTCATTTTGTACGAGCAGTGACGGGTATCATATCTTAAAGATCTCCTATGACTGCGTTCATCGATCCAATTACTGTAGTTCAGTTCGTTGTCACCCCTTTTCTTTTATGAGATTACCTCTTCTTTCTTTTTTATATATAGCGATGCAATATTTTTATAACTATGAAATAAATATTCTACTGTCATATTGTAATGTCGGTTTTTAGTCTTTCACTTCTACTTGTGATTTATTTTAGAAATTTTATTGATCCGGAGAGCGATACTGTCGTCAAATATGAATTCACGAAAACAAATGATTTGATATTATCAGATACGAGGAATCAATTTATTATTCCGCACGGTGCAGATCCTGCGCAGTACAATGTAATTTCTTTTGAATTAAATTTTGTTATCTGACTAGACATAACTAGCAGAATTTGAAATATGTTACTAGTGCGGCGGTGACGTTCATTTGTTTCATTTCATTTGTTTTCTTATGACAATCGCATTATATGTAATGATTTTTTTATTTTCCGATTTATATACTTGGGAAGTCATTTTTGAGCACTCGGAACAATCATTTAAAAGAAATAATCTGTATAAAGATGTAAACGTAAGTGAACATGTGAAAATAATAATTAGAGTATGGAAAATGCCCGAAAGGCATAAAGGCCCAGTGATTATGGCGCGCACACTTTATTCGAACACCTCTTTCATTAGGGTTTGTGTGAACACACACTGTCGTGCGTTGAAATTAATAAAATCAAAAAAGACTAAAAGATCACTTGCATTTCTAGATCTCTGTATTTATTTTATGTACGTAGGCCCTCTTTTACAATAAATGAATGTATGAATGTAAATAATATTGAATTAGAAATCTTTTTTTTATGTTAACAAATTATAAATAGATCCGGTTGAGTTTTAACGTTTTACATTCATTGCGAATGCAATGTCTCGCAGTGTGTCGTCATAATCACTGTTCCGTGACTAGGGGAGACCACATATCAGAAAGCATCTCCCGAAGGCGGTCCCCGTGTGTATCTATTCTATTTAAGAAATCCGTCTTGAATCAATTGTATATGGAAGACTTTAAAGTATAAAATAATGTAGTAAATATTAAAAAAATGCTTTAGAATTGGAAAAATCCCGATTTTTAAATGAATAAAAACTACTTGACAATTAAATTATTGTTTTCTTAAACACCACATGTAAAAATCTTTATTCTTTATTGCCGTGTATAGGGCTCCTGCAGCTATATCTTGAGGCAAGTATGTAATGTGTTTGACAAATGTACCAAAGAAGATTTGTTTATATTCCCGAGTTATGAAACTCTGCTCTGGTGAGAACATAAAATGGACCAATGGCATTACAAATAAAAATAAAAAGTTAAGAAACATGCGGTGTTGAGTGCAGTGGTATCACCAAAATACACAGACAACATTGGATTAGCAAAGCTTAAGAAATAAAATTGATTGTACTATATTTGGTTTCTGAATTATGAAAGCCTAATATAAAATTAATTGTTATCATAGGTTTGGGGTTATTTCAGTTATGAATCTATAGATAGGATATTGAATCCATCTACGTGAGAATAAGATTTTATAAATTATTTAAAGCAAGAATTAAAACAATGTGCACTCGTTCCTCGATTTACCCAGTTAGGTAAAAGTGCCAAGGATTAAAGACAGAAAATAAGCAAAACTCTCCCGCTAGCCAGAAAAATGGAAAATTCTGGGTTAAATTGAGTTCCTGTTCGTTGGGTTCGTGGCACAGCGGTCAATTTCATCATTTCCATGAGGTATCTAAGTAGTTCAATTCCCAGTACGAACAGTATTTTTTCAATCAATTTCTGTCGGTAGGCATGGGTGTTGGTGATGTATAAAAATTCCACACCCATGCAATCGCTAAACACGGGGAGAACAATTAGCTAATCATTAGTCTTGTCGTAGCTTTATCCTTCTCTCCCTACTCTCTTAAAAAAAGAGATTGAGCAACTTAGTAACAAATAGTTCTGGTAGAAAAACTTCTGTTGAGATATCCCCATTAGGAGGCCATATACTACACAATGGGAGTGGATATGGATTTTAAAAAAAAAACTGTTTCTTGTAATGAAGATGAAAGTGATAAATCAAAGTTTTAGAAGACGGCAGCGAAAATTAGAATTAATGAATGTCTTTAGTTTTATTCAATAAATAATTTGTGCTCATAACAATAATTATCAGTACTAAATCTGTTGGGCCCGTGGTCGAGTGGTCAACATTATCAACTTCAATCATCATCGCTCACTAGTTCAAATCCTAGTATGGACAGTTTCATCTTTCAATCAATCAATGTATTCCTGTTTGAAGGCACTAACATTTGTGAAATCTAAAGACGTGTCCTAGCTCTTATTGTTACATGTTCGCTCACTTTGCAAAAAGAGGTTAAGCAACTGAGGCACTTCTCAGATATCATTGGCAGATTCAGAAGAATGGCCACCCCTAGATAAGAATTGAGAGGCAACCACCTTGGGCCCCGCACTTTCAGAGACACCGCACTCTTTGCTGCAGTAACAAAAATCATATGCTTAAATATAATTGATACACGATATATTATTTATTTATATTAAAATTTCTCATTTTATTAAGTAGGATCAATATTTTCAAATTGAACCGTCATCCCCTGACATTTTCTGGATCTGCCAGTGGCACATATTATGGTCCACATTGAAGGGAGACTTGGTTAATTTTTTTTCAATTGTAATTAACTTTTTTGTATGTGGATTTTCTTAAATGTATCCTTTCATTAAGTATGGATCAATGTCTCTATTTATACATGTTGTATTGGTTGTATGCTTTTTTTAGATGGTTTATTGCAGAACTCCTTTGTAGATAGGAGAGGATGACTACTGTGAAAACTAATGTACTCTTAATAACTTATCATTCAAATTAAATTGTTTTCTGTTACATATCACATTATTAAATCATTTTCCATTATATTTACAGCTTTCCAGATTTATTTTTAGAAAAGCATCTTTTATTTTACATTTTATTGGATCCAATAATTTTTTATACGATCCAAATAATAATTAGCTGTTGTATCATCATCTTGTATTAATTGTATAAATTCTTCTAATGATTGCAGGGACTCCTCCGTTGAAGGAGTAGAAGTTGAGAAAAAATCATAGATATCTGTGAACCCGATAGAGCTTAAAGTTGATACTTGGTTAACAACGTTATCGTCTGTAACATCTGTACTGTGGGTAGATACATCTGTTGCCTGCTCTTTTACAATGCTTTCACTTTTGGTTAATTTATCATCGTCCATACTAAAAACTTGCTCTGTTGATAATTCTAGCGGGTCTGTATCGCCTACAATGACAGAAGATTTTATAATACAACTTCAACATTTTTATAGATTTGTAATTTGTCATACATGAACTATTTTCACCCCTTTTCCTGAGAATAAATTCTTTAGTAAAAACCGTTTTCATAATATTTATTGATAGTGTATACCAACGTTCCCTCTTTTTTCAATTTAACAATTTTTCTATTGTGTGTGCGGACCATCAACTTCTGTGAGCAGTAAATTTTCAGCAAAATAGAAAATGTGCCCAAATATAAAAATTTGGTGAAACAAACTTATTTTTACAATATTTCTGTGTGCGGCCTTATGCGGGGATAGAAAAATGTGTGCGGGCACATTTGGGAGGATATACTCATAAATATAAAAAACTGTAGAACTAATAACGTTGATATTTTTACCCTAGCAATAATAATATTTCCCTATGCAAATAAATGCTTTTTTTAGCAAACTGGTATAATAAATGCTGGCAATTGTCCCTTACTATATTTGTGTCAGATCGGCAAAGATCCATCTATAGTTTGTGATATTCTAATTATCTATGTAAAATAAAACCAGATGGGTCCCGGCGTCGTGGAAGGCCACTGATCACTATCCACAGGGTGTACTCAGCGGAGCTACGGGACGCTGTGATGACCTGGGAGGAAGCAAAAAGACTGGCGGGGGATAGAGAATCTTGGAGGAATGAATGACTGAGAAGAGAATGTTGTGACCGTATGCTCCTTATAGGGAAGCGGATATGGAAAAAAAATGTACTACATATACTTTGTATTCTCAGTAAATACCAAATACGACCATGAGTGTCTCTTTCAAAGACAATTATTGGGTGATTCACTTTTGATAATATTATATATAATTTTACTGAATTAGTTTGTTCAGTTATTTTTTTTAACAATTTATGATGCAGATAAAAGAAATACGCAACATAATCTCTCATTCTTTGAGCGTTTTTTTCATACTTTGTGCTCTCAGTGAGACATTGATAAATAAACAAATCTTTGCAATCAATGTAATGATAAATACTTACTGACACATACAGGCAATTCCTGAGTCCATTTGCCATTTAAGCACGTTGAGTATGTATTCCCAATGAGTTTGAACCCTTCCAAACATTTAAAACGAACTTGACGACCACGGGATCTCCACTTTATCAATCCATTTGGAAAGGTTGGTGTGGCGCAGCTGCCTTTCTCTAAGAAAAATAATAATAAATTTACTATTTCTATCTAAAATATTACTCTTCCGTAATGTCCAAATAACAGAGTTATCAATTTTGATTTCATATTAAAAATGAATTGCCTCTTAAGTAATTAAAATTACTAATTCTTTATCAAGCTAAAAGTTATCAATCAATACAATTAATAGTCAAGCTGCGTGGTCAAGTTTCAATCGTTGGCTTAGAACACAGAGGTCACGGGTTTGAATCCCAATACGGACAGTTTTTATAGATTGATTTTTTAATTGATTTATAGATTTCTATCCGAAGGCATGTGATGTCTTGAATTCCCCGTCCCACCCATCCTATCTTCAATAATGGGGCGTAGAGAAAGCGATTAGCCAACCACAAGTCGTGTCCTAGCCCTATCTTTCTACCCCTACTCTCTAAGAGTAAGTAACATGGAGTTCTCGTAGAAACTCTTCTGTTGAGATAAATTCCATTAGAAGTCCATATGCCCTGCATTGGGAGTGGACATGGTAAATATTTTATTGACCAATGTTATTATTCATTATGTATATACATTTATCACAACTGCATAGTGGAGTGACTCTAAAAAAATGCTCCACGAAATCACCCTTAATTTTTTTGATGTGTATTTTGAACACTTAAAAATCACAGGGGCTGGGTTGGACAGTGTCCCATCAGTGGTAGAATATTTTATAGGATTTGTTAAATATTTAAAAAACTTTGCATATCTATGGAACCTCAGCTTGAATTTTTTATTTTGTCTACTGAAGTATTAAGATGTTTATAAATATATTTTTACATTGGCCTTTTGTACTATGGAGAATTATATCAATGTGATAATTCTACTATAATGTAAATATGATATAAATAAAGAATTAAAACAAATGCCTGCATAAAAAAAATATAATAATCATTCCGAAGATGCTTCTCAAAGATGTGAAATATGTTGTAACACTGGAATATTAAGGTTATCAATTTTTATTTTATACTTAATCCAAATGTATCTCAATTGTATTTCTAGCTTTAAGTTAACGATGCAGACCTGTACATGTAGGTAGAGTGTCGTTCCATTTACTTCCATCGCAGTGAATTGTTGTGCTTCTGTCAATATGGTAACCTCGCTTGCACATAAATTTGACCAGTGCATCTCTCTTTGTAAAAATCTCCACACCGTGTTGCAGCAACGGCAGTCGATCGCACCCTGGCTCTGATGAAGAATAGTTTTTTTAGATTATCATGTAATATATTAGTATTTTATCAAGTATTTTTGTGAATAAAACACTAATTAATATTCATATATATCATCGGTTTAATTCTAACATCATGTAAGTCATTTTTTTAGAATTTCATGTTTTGGTGATTTCGGTTAACAACGCATCTATTCCATTTGTTTTATATCCAAACTTACAAGTGGAAAGGGGTCAAAAAACAAACAGCAAAACAAAAATGTCTTCTTATATTCATTTATTCTTATACAATGTAAGTTCTCTACATTAAGTATATACAAAAAATTAAAATTATTTTTTTAAAAGCATAATTAAAAATAGTAAAATATTCTACTACGAAAAATAAATAAAAAATAAATGAAAAAGAATTTGTTCCTGTATGTTGAAAAATTCAGTTTTAACTGTGTCCTGAACACTTACGGTAAACTGACTTACGTGATGTTAGAATTAAGCCGACGATATTTTTTCAATAACACGGCTAGATGATATCATACTCACTGATGCAAAAAGGAGCTCGGGAGCTCCAATTCCCGTCTACGCAATAGGAGTTTCTGTCACCCCAAAGTTCGTAGCCTTCCCAGCAAATATATCGAACCGTTTGACCCCTATTTCTCAATCGAACATCTCCATGCCGAAACTCGGGTTCGGAGCAATGTGCACTCTGATGAGCTTTATTCAGAAGAATATGTTTTATTAAGCATAACGATATAGTATCCCACTCAATAAAAAATCTTATTACGAGTACAGTGGATCCCTGATCTATTATATTCGTATTCAGCGTTGTCACACATTTATCAATAATTATAATCCTGGCTGAACACTCATAAGAATAGTGTATAATATTAGTTATTACAAATTCTAAGCTGCTTAAAATATTTACCCTAACATTCTCTCACTCGCTGTATTTCTTAAACGTCTTAGTTTATACTGTTTTAAAGCAGGGTTTCCCAACCTTTTTTGACTCGCATACCACTTGGTAGTACATTACGTTAAATTGTACCACCATATAAAAATGATTGTGTTTCATGAAATTCGTTATTGCAAGTGTTATAATATAGTATTTGCATGGTAAGAATTAGAAGACATGGTAGACGTAATGGATCTGTTTTGTTAAGAAATTTCGTGGAAAAAAAGTTATTTGCGGAGTCACAATTTTAATATGCTCAAAGTTTATTAATTTATTTACTATTATTTGTTTTTTCTTAATAACTGACGCGTTTATTATACAGGACTATTTGTTTTAAATCTTATTTACTACTAGCTCATTACATCTTACTCATTTTCGAAAAAACATGGAGACTGCCGTCTTTGTTTCCAAAATGAAAATTGATGATTGAAAATGGTGCGGTATCAATTGGCACGAGCTGCCAAAATACCTTTTAAAGAATCCAATATGCAGGGTTTTGAAAATAAAAAATCATAATTCGGAGTTCCACTGCATCTTCATCTTTAAAAATGTTTTAAGACTAAAAACTCAGATAGGAGTAGATGATCTTTTAAAGATCCGTCATAAGCTATAATTCTAGTACATAACCTAACATTATTAAGTTTGAATCATTCAAATTTTATATACTTCCACATGTTTTGTCACTAACGTCCCGGTTTATGCCCTTTGACATCTTCAGACGTTTAAGTGCATAGATGAACTTGATAAATAAGTTTATCGAGTATATATAGAAATAAATTTATTTATTACAAAGTTAAAAGCTATTGTTGGCGAAATGGATTAATTGTACTATTGGTTTGATTTTAACAACATTCAATTACTTGGGAAAGTAATTACATAAACAAATAAAATTTCTGTTAGTCTTTGAAATTACATTTGTATATCGTTATAAGGTTATCACATGGGAATGCCTACTAATTTAAATGGTGGGTATTTTTAAGAATCATTTCATTTTGATCGTTCAACACGGGTTAACATTTTACATCAAAACATCAATTGTTTTACCGAGAAGTTTTAAAAATCAATGGGGCACAGCTGAGTGGTTTGCCAACTTTGTACAGACAGGTGAATATTCCTAATTCACCTTTATTATATCCTTTACAAGGATGTAAATATAATTAATTTTCATACAGTAAATATTAATTTCCCAGCGATCAAAATAATATAATCTTAATCAATCAATATTGAAATTTAATATTGAAATTCCGCCCTCAGTCGAAATCTTAAATTATCCCAACATTGTTTTAATAAGAAGATTAATTTTAAAAACACTCACATTCAGTAGGATGGGACACAGAAGACTCTAGTATACTATTTTGCTCTTTTATAAGGCGTATCTCATAAAAATAACGCTCTAGGTCAGATAAAGTTGTAGTTTCAATTGTTGGTTCTTCTTTTATAATTTCTGTTGTTAATTCACCATTCTCAATGTCTGCGGGATCAGCTTCTGAAAAAGAAGACGTTTATTTTCTAATATTTGCGCTTAACCCAGCGATTGAACAATATAATTTATACTTAAGCTTTTTTGGTTTTAAGAACAGAACCAAAAAAGTCTTGAAATTAAAAATAAACCAATACCTGTACATGATGGTCGTTTATCATTCCATTTCATTCCATCGCAGTAGAGAGCTGTCGGTCCGACGAGTGTATAATTAGGTTTGCATATAAATATTACATACGCATTTGACTTTAAGTAGATTATCTCTCCATTTTTTGGCGATGTTATCTTTTCGCATCCAGATTCTGAAAATGAATGCATAAAATTTTGTGCATTCGGTACGTAAACAATTTGTGAAGGAAAATTATTTCTTTTAGAAGCCGAATGACTAGCTTAGAAATTTTTATTTTACTTTGAAAATGAATGTTCACAAAGTAAATGCCAAATTCATTGAAAATAACTGTACTGCACTACACGCACCATTTGGCTACAATAAAGATTGTTCAAAAATACCCTAGAACAGTGATCCTTACAAAGTGTGAAAAACCTCCAAATTTACAATTTAAGAATATTGGATATTAATATGAAAATTATTCACTATAAAAAAATCAACTTAACCTTTCAAATTTCATGGCAGAAGTAAACAAAAATACTCTCATGAAAAACCGCTTGTCACAACGTTTTATCGAGTACTGTCGAAAAATGTCTTTAGTTTTAAGTAAGTAATATGGTAGTTCATAAAAGACCACTTGGGTTCCGCTATTCGAGTGATAACTTTTTTTTTAACTTTCACAACTCCATGATTTGACTTAGAAACAGGCAGACCTGGGAACGCTCCTGGGGGTTTGAATGCCTGCGCGCAAATACAAATTGGCTGCCCCCATTGATAAGCATAAAAATCATAATTTTACCCCATATGGGGTTTTCAGACAATTCTTTAAAAGCCATTATGTTGACTGTTGGGCACCAGTCGCCAACCTCATGGACCAATAAACATACAATGTTGAATCACGTGAACCTCTGATATGTTTTTTCTAAATACGTTATATACTTTTATAATAAAAGGATTATAATGCTTGTTTTAAAACAAAAAAATAAATCATGTGATGTCTGTTGCTGCATGTTAGAAATGTTACTATAAGAATTCCGGGGACCACCAAACTTTCTTACAATTCCACTGGTTGGCGACTGCTGTTCTGGGTATCTATATTTTTGTAAAGGTATCACTTACTTATACACGCTGGTATGTCTGGTTTCCAAACTCTATCGACACATGCTGAATAAAGTGAACCCGAAAGCTCATAACCCAGCATGCATTCGAATTGAGCTACTCCATTGATCATTTTCACTATTCCATGCTTCAGTACGGGAGATTGACACGCATGCCAGCTTCCTATTGAAATTTCAAAATTACTTTGAGTAAACGTAGTGGGTATTCATTAGGGATTCTAAAGTCTCGGGTTTTTCAAAGTCCCGGGATTCGAGACGTGATAAAGTCAAAGTCCCGGGACTTCCCGGGACTTGGGACTTTTATTTCCTCTTCAATAAATTATAAATTTATTAAAATTAAATATTTGCATGTACGTACTAAAAAGGGATGATAACGGTACATGTATTGAAAAAATATCAATGAATTGGGTAAAATTATGACCATTACTCCACAAATCACAATACAGCTTTTATACCTTTTTTTGTCCTATTGGGACATTGGTAACTTTGTACAATAGTGAAAAACATTTGTAAATAAAACAACATCAGGTATGAACTTTATTTATAATATTTTAAAATTTGTTTTTGCTACAGTTATATTTTTTATACGATTACGAATTGATTTAAACAAATTTCCAATAACATAAATGGAGATATCTTTCTCCCAAACGTTTTTCAATATTTTGTTTCAATTAAACTATTTTTTTGAGCGTTTTTTACGCAGTTAAAAGTATATTTTTTTTTGTGCGTACTTTAAAAGGGCGGCGAAAGTATGCGTTAATTAAAAAAATACATCTTTTGAACACATTTATTTATTAGTAATGAAAATATAAAATTAATTCAATAATAAAATCACAACCTCAAATCATACATAGTATGTATTATTTACACAAAAGTTAATATTTTATTTTTGCTTATCAAAATATGCTTTTAAAAATAATAATGAATTTAATGACGAATCAGACAGCTGATTTCTTATTTTTGTAATAAACGTTGTTGCTGTCGAGAAAACTCCTTCATTTTCAGTCGATGTTGGTTTAATGGTTAGCAAAGCTTTATATAAAAAAAAATCTTTGTTTCCGTTCTCCAGTTGATTTTAAAATCTTAAATTCGTTTAGTTTTTTCGTTTTTAATGGAGAAATCTTTTGTTTTTTGTAATCTGTCTGTTTAATTCTTCTTCCAGTGACAGTTCTGCAATATTTATCTCATCATCGATATTTTCTTCAGATATCTCGATATCTTTTTCCACGGAGAAAAGACGTTGTAGTAAATTATCTCCGTATTTCAAATATATTGTTTGGGAGTATTTGTCAAAATCTTTCGTGTATTCTTTTCGAAAATCAATTAGTCCCAGCAGAACCATTGATAATAAAACATTTATAAGCCGCCTTGATTTACAACATGATTTTCTAAAAATGACTATCAGTTTCATTATTTCTTAAAATTCTCTGCGATTATCCCATGCTGCAAAAATAGTTAAGCGAACACGTGATTGTTTCGTATAACAATATATAAATAGATGTTATTTGAAACTTCTACAATTATAAATCCAAACAGCTGTTTCTTTTATAAGATCCCTTTTATGTATGCATACTTAATTTTGTTAAAACCCCGGCCTTTAATCCTTAGCCTGAATATAATGCATTTTTTCAAAACTGATCCGAGGATAGACACCAATGTAAATTTATTTTAAATCAAAATTAACTTTTTAGGTCACATTAGTGATTGCTTGCTTGTTAGAATGGTTTTTTCAAAATTAATATGTACAATTTGGCTGTCTTAAGTCCCGGGACATTTAACAACAAAGTCCCGGGACTTAAGACAGCAAAAAACCTTAAAAGTCCCGGGACGTCTCGACACAGAATCCCTAGTGTTCATATCTCTACTGAGTACAGTAAATATTACTAATATACCTATGATACAGTTCCATAGGACGATAAATCAAAAAAAATATGTTTTGAGTTATATTACTCATTATATTCGAATACCTCTTTTCTATTCTTTTTCTTCTTTGGCCATGTTCGCTCCCTATGTGGAGCATATGGCCGCCACGCGGCACCTCCATGTTTCCCTGTCTCCCGCCAATAGCTTTGCTTCCTCCCATGACATGCCAGCATCCCTCAGTTCCGCCGAGTACATCCTATGGATAGTACCCGACGGACGTCCAGGACGCCGGAATCCCACCGGTCGAAAGAAGAGGCAGGCAGGATTGAGGCTTTCCGGAGGCATCCGCAGCACGTGACCCAGCCAGTTCCAACGTCTCTCCATAACCACTGACGTGACGGGACGCTGTCTTGTACGCTCCCTTATCTCTGAATTCCTCACAAAATCAAACCACCTCACCCCCATTATCCGACGCAAGCATCTGTTCTCGAAGCTCAGTATACGGTTTTTCTGAGTCTTCGTCAGGTGCCATGATTCGCAACCGTAAAGCATTACCGGCAGAATGCAAGCGTTGAACAAGTGGCATTTGGTTTTAATCGAGTACAGCTGTGTGTCCCAGACAGTCCGCATTGAGTTGAATGTGGCTCCAGCCATTCCTAAACGAATGGCGAGCTCGTTTTTTGTACTACCGTCTTCGGGGATATGTACGCCGAGGTATCTGAAGCTGTCAACTCTCTCGATGATCTGTCCCGCGCTGGTAAGGGTTCTATCAGAGTCATGACAGGTTTGGTTACACATCACATTGGTCTTACTAGTATTAATTTTTAGACCAATGCGACCTGAGTTAGTTCCTAACCCATCAATAGTCTCCTGGATGCCCTCAATGGATTTATCGAATATTACAGCATCATCGGCATATTCAAGGTCACACAGCTTCAGACCGGGACCAACAGCTACACCTCGATCAGGCGGAATTGACCTGCGAAGTATGAAGTCAAGGATAATAATAAACAGGAACGGTGCAAGAACGCACCCCTGTCTCACTCCGGTAGTGACCCCGAGCCATTCGGTATTTGAGTCACCGATTCTCACACAACATGCACTATTCTCATGTAAGGATTTGATAATGGCCACAATCTTTGGCGGAATCCCGTAGGCATCCAGTATCCTCCACAAAGAGGATAGCCCTATAGCCCCACAAAAGTCAAACTAGATTTCTCTCGGTACGCAGATGTTTGCATATGAAAATAAAGAAATATAAACAACCTTCTCTAAGTTTCGTATAAATACAACTCAAAGTATGTAGTTTTACGGTTACATCATTTCACCACCGAAACTTTGCTGGTGCCATGTTCCGATTCAGATTCATATTACTTACAAAAGAATTTACGCTTAATGTTATTTAAGTATTATAGAAGATCTTAAAATTAGCTACATTTTTTAGTTTTATGAACGTAATGAAAATATTTTTGTAACCTAGGAGCTTGAACTTTTATTCCTTATACCTGCAGACTCGACAACCTGAAATCCAACTTGTTTTTTTTACTTAGGCAGCGGTAAAGTTGATGTTATTTTTTATAATAAATTTTCATTTGATTAACACCTCAAGAGCTACTGGAATTTATTTTTTTCGGTTCCAATGAATAACATCATGCGTTTAGCTTGAACACATTAATTAAAAGATAAATGGATTGTTTTGTTTTGATAAACATATTTGGTGACATTCAGGTCATGGCACTGTATGACACCAGAGGTTGTCAAGTATTTTTTTATTTAAAAGTATTATTCAGACTGCCTAACCAGTAACTCTAAAAAGGTTCAGTCGCCGACTCATGGGCGCTCAAAAAACGTTACATTTATCAATTGATAACTTTTTGGAATCAAATCAAATATGATAAAAAAAATAAGCACAACTCAATTTTGAATCTATTCTTTAAAGTAGCCAAGTTATTTGAATGAAATCGGCTATTGCTCTTACATATTGAAGATTATACAAGGCACGATTTTACCGTGGAGAACACACGTCCATCCCTGGGAATGGTTTTTGATCCACATGCACATTCACGTCAATCAGGCTTGAAAGGTTGATACAGCACAGCTGTGGTAGTAATTTCATTTTACTTTCTAAAATTCCTCATAAAAAATTGATTACAAAGTTTATTTCATGTGAAGCTGCTATATCTGCAAAAATGTTTTTTATTTCTGTTTCAGATTGTGAATTTATTCGCAAAATATTAAGTTACCGCTTCCTTTTTCTTCTTTTCCGAACACGCATTAATGTGATGCAAATCATAAAAATTCGATCGGCCACGCCGACCTGACGGCTTAGGCAAATTAATTTGTATCTACCAAGAGGAATCGCTTTTCTCTATACGCAAGTGCACACACCAAGTTTTGAGAAACTGCTCCTCAGACACTGACGGCCTAAAGAGAAAAACTGTATATATGTTACGCCGAATCGGTGAAACTGCCGATTTCACGTATTCGGCAGAGATTTTGCCGAATGCGTGAAATAGACAACGGGCTTGCTTATTTCACGCATTCGACGAAATCTCTGCCGACTGCGTGAATTCGCCAAGGAGTAATAACTATTGTCTATGGTCAGTGTATAAATTCTTTAACTGTCAACATGACAGTTGAACAAATAATTTTGACACAGAAGTCAAACTTAGTGCAGAATGATTGATTTAAACACGTTCACACTTGATAAAATGAATCAATGCTTATTTGATGACAGAATTATTGATGTTGTTCAATCTGCAACTCCGTAAAATATTTGGTAAAAGTAGAGTATAGCTCGTCATGGATTATTACGGCGAAAAAATTCACTAACTAATTTAAAAACTACGCCACTATTTAAAGTTATTTTTTGAGAGCTTTATAATCGCGTTAAAACCACACATTATTACGAAGAACACTGATAAATTATGCGAAATACGAAATATTTTTCAGTACATCGCCTCTGTTTTCCATTATGGCCGCGCGGCGCGTATTTCGCATAATTTATCAGTGTTCTTCGTAATAATGTGTGGTTTTAACGCGATTATAAAGCTCTCAAAAAATAACTTTAAATCGTGGCGTAGTTTTTAGCTTAGTTTGTGAAGTTTATCGCCGTAATAATCCATGACGAGCTATACTCTATAATTACCAAATATTTTTTTGCTTTTCTTGTAAACTTAAATGCTATGAAAATTACACAACACTGGAAAAATTGGTGTGAAATTTACTGAGGATGAGGAAGCTTGGCGTGTAAAAGGGATTTAATTTTGATAAATATGGAAGGTAACACTTTAAAAGCCTGCACGGTTTATATTGTTAAAGAAATACCAGATAAAAATACCAAATCATATCATTTTTATCATAATGCTTTGTGATACAAAGGGTTTTATCACAACCATTTGTATTTCTAAAACAATAAATGATTTTAAAGTATGGGATCAGATAAGCAGTCACAGAAACCTAGCTAACAAGACGATGTGAAGTTTAATATTAAATTAAATTTGACGACTGTTACACATTTTATTTTACTGTTAATTATTTTTTCTTGATACTATTATTAATTTCCAAGATTTATAAACTGTTCATTTGTATACCTTTATCATTTTTTATTATTATCGTCAAAAGTTGTCAAGTCAAAGGTAGGAATTTAAATCTGTTTATTTCCAGAATTTTCTGTTTGTCTAGTTTTACCGACTTGTTATTAAAATGTAGAACTTTAAAATTTCTACCAATATCGAAGGTGTGGTTGTTTTGAAACAGATGATTTCCAAATGAAGAAAGTTCATCCCCTTTCTTAGCAGAACTCAAGTGTTCTTTGATTCTAATATTAAACGATCTACCTGTTTGACCAATATATTTGGCGTTACAAGAATTGTAGTGAGTTGAGTTGAGTAAATAAATCCCGCTTTGGTTCAAAAGTTTTAACTTATCTTTGGACTTAACTAATGCCAATGCTCGCAATGAGCGAAACCGGTCCTGATATATTAAATGAAGTACAAAGGAATATTGTGTTTTCATTAATATACTTAACGCCTTTCCACTAAGTATTGACAGTGAACATCCTAAAAGTGGTCACCCGTTGAGGTTATGTTGTACAGTGCTGCGTCCGAACGAACGTTATTTGATGCAAAAAATGCGATTAAATTTAATTACTAATGATTATAAGCTTTCTACAATTAAAATACAATTATTTTATCATCCACTATGACAGCTTATTCTTATACCATAGAAAGTTGAAATATAACTTATTATGGTCTATGGTTTATTTTGACATCTGTCACATATGTAGACATTTAAAAGTCGAAAATAGATCTCTAAATGACGCCCGATGGGTTGATGTCGACGAGTGCTGCCTATCATATTACAGTTTTAACTTATTTGCAAGTTGTATGGACATCAACGTCATTGTAGTTAATTTACAATATGCTTTTATATACTATGAAATGACATTTGGTTTAGTTGCAAAAAACACCGCCAGAGCGCTGTGATCATAGACAACCTACATAGTTTCTATCCATCTACCTTGCTGAATGCATGAAATAAGCAAAAGATTTTATGCCGAATTCACGCAGTCGGCAGAAAATTTACCGAATGCGTGAAATAGACAACGGGCTTGCCGAATTCACGCATTCAGCAAAATTTCTGCCGACTGCGTGAAATAGGCAATTTCACCGATTCGGCGTAACATATACACTTGAACTGAGCTAATACTGAGCAAGGCTGTATAGCAGGCTTGCATATGAAATATAGTATATGTAAAAAATGATCATAAACTAGAAATTATCACCAAGTGAAAGTGCTATCTGTCAGCATTCACTCAATTCTGCTTGATGAAAACGATGCGCAAAGACAGATGGTGTGTGTGTGTATTGTGTCTTAAATATTCACTCACCTGTTAAAGTCCACTCAACACTTATATCCACTCCTCTCTGCACATGCGCTCACAGAGAGGGTGTCTGTAGTACACAGTTACAGATAAATCAAGAATACTTTTTATAATCGAATAAATAATGTGATTTAAATTGATAGCTTACCATTTGTTTCATTCACATACAGTAAAATTAAATTAAGTGTAAAAATTAAAACACAATTCAATACTGACAGACGCATATTCATGTAATACAATTATACAAGATGCAAACAAAAATTCAAACTTCAGTGTACTATTTAATTATTCGAAATGATTTTATAAAAGATATTATATACACTCATGGATAATTGCACCACATTCGTATATTGTTATTTGTGCTAAATGTAGATAAAAGAACTTATCTGTCAGGGAAATAACACAATTGTACTATTTTAGCCAGGATATCGCGAAATACCAGGCCTGCTATCAATGACTTCCTGACATCCTGACAAAAGCAATGTTGATTTTAATATTCATAAAGACCCTCTGATAACATCATTGACAAACAAAAATATTATTTGTAACTTCAATGCAATTATGCAATTCTCATAATTAAATTCAAGTTCTGGGACATTTCTAATCGTCAGCTCCGGTGATGTTCAACGGCATGCGGATCAATTATTGTGTATACTGTCCGTGGACATTGTTTTTTAATACTATGTTATTCCTACTAAATATAAAAATACTAAAATTTCAGTCAATAATTTCTGCAGAGGAAATTGAATGACAGGAATGTAATTATGTTTAAATTTATGACCATATCTGTAGATAACATAAGAAATCAAGTGTTTGTAAACTGGAAGTAACATTGTTCAACACATTTTCTCATAGATGTTTCTGTCAAAGATATGAGCATTTATTTCCAAAATAATATTCAGAAACTGAAAAATAACAACTATAGTTTTAACGAGCAAAGATTGTCAAATGATAATTTTACAATAATTTACGTAATTGATAAAATATAGCTCACTAACCGACAAGAAATTAGAAATAGCAACAGTTACATTAAGCTTTTTTTAATTAACATGAAAGATTTCGCTACATATTAGCACAATTTCAATGCGCTACTCGTTTGAATAACAGTAAATTTATTTTCATTAATTATTAATAAAATTTTGAAAATTCAATATTGCCGTAAAGTGGAGATGAATTGTTTTTAACAGTTTCACACAAGATCATTTTTCTCAGCTTTCTATTCGCTCAGCCCACGTTATTGGAAAAAGAATATCAAAAATACTTGCTACCAAGCAAATGCAAAACAGTCACATTACATTACTTCGTTGAGCTACAAATCTGTCTATCTATTTAACAGTGTAGTAGCTCCATAATTCCCAACAACAGATACTTGTATCTTGAGGTTAGCAATTTCTTTTTTCATAGAAAGGTGTTTATTATTAGTATTTTTCGTGCACTTTTAGTGCTATGAAATTATATTTTAATGTGACATCGCCTTAATCACTTGCCGGTCCAATTGATTTAAACAGATGTTCTAAAAAGATCACATATTTCTTATTATGCTTAACACCAAACACATGTGTTATATTTATAAAACATGCATATTTAGTGAAAGAATTCATTGTTTTTTTTTGTGGAATTTGTCCGAGTTTTCTTGTGGTGTACATTTTGACGACTTTCGATACTCGAGTATACTCGGGCGTGACCGGGAAGAGGTTAAAAAGCAGGCTGAACGATTAACGCAGAACCAGTCCTATTTGGATAATTTCTATTGAAAATGCTCCATTAGCAATATGTAAAACCAAATAATTGTAATAATGGGAACACATATTATGGATTGTATTTGTTTATTACAAAAATATAAATGCGGCATCATGATGGGTTGTGTCAATATATTAACGACATAAGTTTTCCAACACAAAAATAATAAAATTTACATTGTTCATTAAACATTAAGCACATATATCATTATTTTTATTTTCACAAAGCTTTGTTCCTTTAAATATTACAATTCACATATTCTATGGCTGATCACAAATCTACGCTTGTAAATATGTGCATTAAATTAATTGAAAGCCATACACTTTCAAAGCAAATATAAAATAATATGAAAAAAAAACAGTGCAAAACCAGTGTTTAGCATGTAAGATCTTATAGTTAATTACTCCAACAGTTGCAAGGAAAAACAGTGCATCCAAATTTCCTCATATTAATTATTCTCCAAATAGTTGATTAAGTCTGTAAGAAATTTGGCCATTCCTTAACCCTTTCCTTACTGTGCAAAAAGAGCATGCGCTCCTGAGCTGTATATCCGTTACACATCAGGCAAACGGGAGTGAATCATGACATATATATATAACAATACTACAATATTTCTATTATTGCATTACTCAATGCGTAAATGTATAAGGGAGGAATACCTGAATTTTAGGCCGAGTATTTATTATATATTCAGAGAAATGTAAATGATTAGAAGGTATGTCTACTATTTACACATCTTAGTTAAGGAAGGTTTAATGGAATAGTAAAAACGATTTGTCAAAGGTGTTTCTTACAAGTTATCGATAACAAGCAATCATAAGAATTCTTACTATTTATTTTTAATAATAGTAATTTATAAATACAATCTTAATTAGAGTAATAATTTATTAAAATAATATTTGGTAATCATCAAAAGCACTTACAATAGATAAGATACAAGTAGGGTATAACATATTTCTGCATCATTTATTGTTAAAAAACTATTATAAATGATTCATATGTTTGTAGATCATTAAAGAAGAGCTTATAATAACCGATTGGTATATTTTCTCCTATGTATCACAATTCGTTATTCTGGTATTACATATGCATTATAATTTGCCAATTATGTTGCTAGAAAAAGATATAAAATAATGATTCATTTTAACAGCGACAAATTGCAATTTAAAAGTCATTGTTATAATTTTTCATACTATCCATTGTCAATAGAATTTTATTTTAATTTATTAGGTGTGATGTCCGTTTAAACCTCTGCAGATTAATTTTCTTTTTCAACAATAACATCACTTTCTGTTTTATATTCTGCATATTTGTTTTCAAATCTCTTTCTGCAATTGTATAGGATTGAGTTGTTTATTACAATTTAAATGTTACCACTTAGGATTTTTTTTTTGTCATTTTGAATAATATCTTGTTTACCAGGAAGCGGTTGAATGTCTTTGTTGTATACATCATATTCATTCTCTATTTGAAGTATTTTTTTCTTTCAGGTATCAAATGATTCTCTGTTTTATAAACTGCATATTCATTTACTGTTTCAAATTCTTCATTTTCTGGAAGCGGATGATTGAATTCCTTGTTGTATACATCATATTCATTCTCTATTTGAATTATTTCTTTTGTTTCTGATACCGAATGGCTCTCTGTTTTATAAACTGCATATTCATTTACTGTTTCAAATTCTTCATTTTCTGGAAGCGGATGATTGAATTCCTTGTTGTATACATCATATTCATTCTCTATTTGAATTATTTCTTTTGTTTCTGATACCGAATGGCTCTCTGTTTTATAAACTGCATATTCATTTTCTGTTTCAACTTTTTCATTTTCAGGAGGCTGATTACTTGATTCTTTGTTGTATACATCATATTCATTCTCTATTTGAAGTATTTCTTTTCCTTCGGGTACCAAATGGTTCTCTGTTTTATAAACTGCATATTCATTTTCTGTTTCCACTTCCTCATTTTCAGGAAGCGGATTACTTGATTCTTTGTTGTATACATCATATTCATTCTCTATTTGAATTATTTCTTTAGTTTCAGATACTGAATAGCTATCTGTTGTATAAACCGCAAATTCATTTTCTGTTACAGATTCTTCATTTTCATTAAGCTGTTTAAATTCCTTGTTGAACACATCACCTTCATCTTGAACAGGATTCTTTTCACCATGCTTTAGAACTGCTTGAGGAATATCATATACAATTACTTCATTTTCAATCTCGATTGTTTCTTCAGGAATCTGGTTGAAGTTTAGCATGTTTACTTTATTCTCCGGAGATAGCAATGGTCGATCATTGATTTTTTTCACATTAATTGGCTGATTGTTAGCGAACGCTTCTTTTGTGATATTCATATCTTTGACTGCTGTTTCATTTTTATGAAGAGCTGGCGATGGCTTATGATCCTGTGTCAAAGTCAAAGTTTTTCATTACAACAATATTTTTGTAGAAGAAAAAAATAACAAAAAAATATCATGTACAAGCAAATTTTTTAATCAAAGTATGACAGTCTAAGTATGGTGCTATTAATAAGTTAAGTTTTATTTTGATACATAAAGTACTAAATTTAATGATTAACATAGACAAAATATGGCACTGTCCTTGGTATATTATTCTCAATTCTTAGATTCGCCCGCTGTGGTCTAGTACAGTGGTTAACAAAGTGTGGTCTGCAGACGCGGAAAAAATTTTGATGGTCCGCAGAGAAATATGACATTATTTTATGAACTTGGGCCATTTTTAGACCCATTTGACCACTTGTATTTCAATATGTAGTAGTTAGCATAGAAGTCTAGTTAGTGGTCCACTGGATCAAAATTGTGAATTAAGTGGTTCGTGAGCACAAAAATTTTGCCGACCGCTGGTCTAGCAGGTTAGAGATTGCTCTACCGATCAGGCGGGTCTGGGTTTGATTCCCGGTAAGGTCAATGTCAATTTTTTTTTTAATTTGAACATTAGACTCAAGACGTGGGTGTTTGAGAAGTGTCTTACAAACAATTTTCATCGAGCTTAACTCGTATGATCGTTTGGCACATTGGAACAGTAAAAAAAAAATTTTTATCACAACTTTGTCAAACTTTTTAAATCTATTATTTTATACAGCTAATATAACTAGATTTTGTTTAATCAATGGGCATCCCCAAAGCCTTTAATAGTAGAGAATTTGATATATTACTGTAGAAGTTATTTGCAGATCCAATATATTAATATGCCGTGAAACAATAAAAAATGAATAATGCTGCCAGTAGAAATTGGTCTTTTTTGGTGAACTTCTGTGTTTTGTTCAATACAACACCCATTGCAAGCATCGATCTACTGAAAATCATGGTTATCATATTTGTTTTCTTCTGCTATCTTCGATGTATATTATAAACAGATGAAATAAATATCTTTCAGAATGTAGGATGATATTATAGTAAAAAGAAAAAAAACTTTTCAAGCAGTCAATAATAATTAATCACTATTAGGGTGTTCACTGTCAATACTTGGTGGAAAGGCATTATATTAAGAAAACACAATATTCCTAAAATCATTGCTCGCCATGAGCGAAATCGGTCCTGATGTTGATAAATAAAAGTAGAAATAAGTACAGAGGAATATTGTGTTTTTCTTAAAATAATAATTAAATTAAAACTCATCTATTTCACAGGTAAATAATATTTTCCAGGTGTGTTATAAAATAAAGCACATTATGTATTTTACTTACAAGTACGAATCTCTCAGCAAAGATTACTTCATGAGTTCGGGAAGACTAGGGAAAAGAAATCGCATGTGAGTGTTTATATACATAAGAAATTAAGAATACGTATCAAATTGTTTTTTCTATTACATACGTCTCAAGGTGCGAATATTCTTTAATGCTTTGTTATCTGATTTATTTTATAATACTGAAATATCTAATGTAGGAAAAAATAGTATCTTAAGCCGAGGATGCGCAACGTTCTTGCTTGGATCTACTTTTCAATCTTAATTTTTCTCGTGATTCTTAGTAAAGTATTTTTATTTCGGGTATATTTTGGAGTTATACTTTCCCTACTTACTTTAAATTTAAAAAAAATGTTTATTTTAAATGCGAGATATCATCAGATATCTATGTGCTTACAAAATAATTCAATTTTAGTATTTTGTTAACATATTATTTATTAAAAACCACTAGATGAAATGAGAAAATAATAGTTTTCAGATCGACCAAATTTTGCTTCGCGATCGACCGATTTCGCATAAGTCCCTTGTCATAAGCTATAATACAATGCTCGAATTAATGGACAAATATCATCATTGGCAAGAATAAAAATTAAAATAATTAATATAAAAACACTAAAGAAAAACTTCATTTAGCCGTCATGGTAAAAGCTGACACAGAAATATGTCAGATTTACTTTAATTCACTGTCATAATATTTATCTTGAGAGTGTAATGTGTGGAGAAATCATTTGGCATACCTACAGGTGCTTTAGTTTCATTAGAATAATTCAATAAACTAACATAGTTTGATTGACTAATGCTGTGAATAATAATCGTCATACCTTTGAAGTTTTAAGACTCTTGTCATTGATATTAAAGCTGGAACCGTAATTGAGGCTCATGGAACTTTTAGCAGAGAGTTTACTGTGCTGTGCAGTGCTATTGCCGGTCATAGTCAGGGATGTAGATTCGGCGGTCAGGCTTAGACAGCATGCTAGCAAACTGTGTTCGCGGCCAAGCCTGCGACACTCTTTTTGGAACTGCAAAATAAAAAATTAATGCTTTGTGTTTAGTGAGGGTTTTATCGATTGGATAATGAAAATGTCTGGGACAAAACGTAGGAGCATAATTTATTTGATCGGGGTCTGTGGGGTGGTAAGACAGTATCCGAGATTAATATTCTGACAACTTAACCTTTTTACTTAAGCATATAAGTTAATAAGTAACTTTTGAGTATTTTGGAATTGTTTAATTTGCAGAACAAAAAAAAATGAAAGAAAAGTTTGTCCTGAAAAGTTAAGCCGAGCGTATTTGGCCAGTACATAGATTAACCAGTTAATATGATATATTGAAATATTATATTATATGTGTTATTTCTTTACGTGGACATATAACCTTACAGGTAAAATAATAAATGAAACACATTCGATTTGCACCAGATATGTTCCATCAGATCTATGTTTCATTTATTTAATCCGTGCATTTCGATGGTTCCGCTAAACTGTTGAAAAGCACAATAAATTGGAAATTACATAATACATATTCGTGTATTAATTATATCTTAAAAAATACAAAAACTTATTTAATTCAAATCAAAGGACTAAAATTTACAACACAATATTTCTTATTCACAATGATTTGTTGATCGAATGCTCGGTTGAGTGTCAGTACGGGCAGTTTCATAAATTGATTTTTCAAATGATTTCATATGATAAAAATTCTACTCACAGTTTCATTAAGCAGGCAGTGGAAAACAAAAATGAACAGGCCTTGCAGAGAGTTAAGAACACTGAAAACATAAGCCATGAAAATGGTTTGTTCGTTTAAGTATAGAAGTCCAAAAGTCCACGTCAATCCGAGTAATATTGCCAAAAATATTGAACTTCGAAGCCATATCCTAAATCATAAGAAAAAAAATCATTTGAATTATCACTTATTTATCAATTCACTAGACTCCTGCTTAATCTGAATAGGTAAAAGAGAAATCTTTATTATAAAGAGATTTATCGGAGTATATAAAAAAATGATTGTATGATTTTATGTTTGACAATTCGTCACCATTTTTACCTGAATCTCTTAGCAGCAACAGCATAATCATTTGAAGCATTGCAACATGTAACTATAGAATGTTCGTTGTATGTAATGTTCGTTGTACAAAACACATGTTTCCTATAGTAGTAATGAAGTTAATAAAAACACAATATGTATTCCTTTGTACTTTATTCCACTTTATTTAAAATTTCAGGACCGGTTTCGCTCATTGCGAACATTGTCAACTTGTCTTGTCTTAATAAATAAAAGTGGAATAAAGTACAAAGGAATATTGTGATTTTATTAATATAATGCCTTTCCACCAAGTATTGACAGTGAACACCATAAACGTAGTAATGAAGTTGTATACACATCAAGTGAAACGTCAATAAAAAGACATGGTTCGGCAATCAGAGTTGCATACTGTGTATTTACGAAAATTTCTAAAGCGAACTCGGACTTTGTGGTATAAAAAGTTCATCATTGTTGTGAAAATCTTACTTGATACGTTGAGAATTCTCCGTAGCTTTCATAGCGTCCGTATGATGACACATTATGTAGACTACCATAAAGAGACTAGACCAGTTTGCCTGTAATTAAAATCAATATATATTTTTTTCATATTTCATTTCATGATGAAATGCAAAATCTCAGTCACAAAAACTTAAACGCACAAGAATGGAGGAAGCAGATTTTCTTGTGATTTTTGCTTAATACACTTAATACGAGACTCTTTTGTGGATTTCTTTGAGACTTCTACACATGAACCCTGTTCTCGTAAAATGTGCGATAAATTATGATAATATGCAAGCGAGGAAGCGAGACATGGCGGGAGGTAAGTGATGGGTATCTAGAAAGAGTAGCAGTCATGTTTATGTGGTGTATTAAATTTAGTTTGATTGCTTGTAAAAATAAATTAGGAATTTTTGTTGTGTGCTTTTGAAAGTTGGAATGGTCTATTAAAATTATTAATGTATTGTATGTGATGATTTAGGCAAAATCGCCTAAAATTCAAAGCTCACAATAATTCAGTTTGAAACACACCTTTGTTTCATATATTCCGCAAAATATTATCTTCTAACACTTATAAACAGAACATAAGCAGAATGTAAAATAATATGCTAATAAACAACTATTTATATAAAACTGTGATGACTTTTTTACAATTAAATCTAGCACACAAATTTTAGAATTAGTTTCAATATAAATTAATTTAAGCCAGTCCAATCTTACCAACAATATAATAGCAACCGGAACCATAAAACTCAGAATAAAATAATTGTCAGATCTCAACCAGCAAAGTTGTGATGTTCCATAGCTAGTGTGGTCTACTATCGCACTGATTCCAACAATTATAAGCGGAGTGACGTAAGCGATAGGGTAGTACCAGCGAGTCCTGTCATGCTCCGGCTCAAATACTTCTATTAGCATCGCGTACAGCTGGAAACCTGTAAATTAAAGTTTAAAAACCTCTATTAATACTGCTTTTTTCAATTCTGACCAATCATAAATATTTTAATGAAAGTCCTGTATTAGTGAGACGTCAAAAAGCAGAAAATCGGTCCACTTTGCTATGTCAGTACTTTTTGTATTATTAGTTTTAACAGTGGCTTGTTTTTTTCATTTGTATTACTGTTATGTTTTCAATTAATAGTATTTTAATGTTAATATATCGGTTTCCGCTTGTGATTCATGTGGCAAGTGCAATGTTAAAAATTAGTGAGTGACTCCATTTATAATTTTCATGCACTTCCTAATTTATTGACTTGATTAAATATCTAGGCTAGAAATAATCATGCACCTGCTAAATCAGATTCCGCATGTCAATAAAAGTTAAATCTTTAATTTTCCATATTTTTTTCTCAGACTTTATGTAAGTATTAATTATTATTACATAATTTGTAAAATGAGATGTAGTAAATGTAAGTACCGTTTGTCCGGTTTTGTCAAAATTTTAACTTTTAATTTTGGATATCTCACAATAAAGGCACAGAAAATTATCAAGGAAACATAATAGAAATGCTTATCAATACAATTCATTCATTGTTGTTCTGAATGAAGACAATCAGATTTATTTTTTGAACAATTTAGCACTGTCATCCCCATCTGTGATCTTAGAAATAAAGCTCAAGAAAGTGAATAATCACTACCAGCCATTTTCTATCTGTTCTCCCATGAATAGAGACGTTAATCAATTCATATACAAAACATCAGGATCCGCCACACTGGGAAAGAACAAAATAGAAATGACTATCTTCCTGCTAGACAATTATTTATGATAAACCAAAAGTATTTATTAAGACCACTCATTTAAAGAGCAAAAGAAAATGAAAAAAAAACAATTCAAATAACAATAATAATTATAAATTTACCTTCAAGAAACATCCAAAAAAATGCAGCGAGAAAGAAATATTGTAGAAAAGCCGCAATAAAACCGCAAAGGATTTGATTTTTGGTTTTCTCTATGCCGAATAGGAAAATGATCTCTGCTATCAAAAGACATACGCAAAGATTTTTGTGTATTAATATTCGATCAGACTGTAAAAAATAATAATATGATTAGTATTCACTACTTGCTATGTTTTTATACATTGATCATGTTGTTTGAGTTTCAGCGCAGTCAGAACATTGATATGTCTCGTGAGTAAATCAGTTATCAGAATAAGAAGCCTCATGACCCATCAGCTGGAAACATGGGTTCCAGAATACGTAATAATCTAAAACGTTCTACATATAACAAACGGGGGAACGAAATCCAAAAAAACCAATATTTTTTCTGTCAACTGATAATATTCAATGTATGGTTAAAGGCTTAAGAGTTCAATCTAATGTATGATTTATTATTTAGTTAGTGACAGAAAAAAAACATTTTGACTGATTTTCTTGCTTATGATGATTCAGAGTTGTTCTAAATAGTCATTTAATTGATACTATTATTTTATTAAATACTGTGTTATATTGATTGAAATTGTATTCATTATTTTCCAGCTTATTTTATTTGAAATTAAGTATATCTATTTGCAGAGAAGCTGAAGATTAATAGAAACGAATGCTTTTATTTTAATAAAACTCTGATTCTTCCAAAGATTATTAAGCACTTCTCGTCAGTGTTTTCTAAAAAAAATACACATCATGCAATTTAAGAAAATAATTTGACAAAATATGCCTACTTTCATTCCTTTGAAGCAATGAAAAATAATCGTAGCGACAAATAAAGCCAGAACACTGATTGTACAACCGATCACAGTGATAAGGTGAAGGGCGAGAATATCCGAAGAAGACAGAGGGACGGAATTCACGTCCATCAAAACGGCAAAGTTTGTCAAGTGAATGCATTCGCAGCCGGTGTGAGATGTATTTGTCCACTTCACACTGCACCCATCAGACGACCAAACACTAAAATTGATGATAAAAATATTTTCACAGAACATATATTTTTTTAAACTCATTTACTGTTGGGTATACATATCGAATGTGGAAAAGAAAAAGGATGTAACCCACACATATCAAATTTTACAGGAGGCACAAAAAACGTGTTTTGATGATTTTGGGCCATATGCAAATTATGAATTATACACAACCTTGAAGTGCACGGAGACTTCTAAACTGGTGTTAAATTGACATAAGCTAATATTAATTAAAGAAATTGTTTAGGAAAAACCTTTATTTCAGTCTTTTTTCCTGCTTTTATATTTTTACAAGGTCATCTTTTTCAAACTTAAAAGCTAAATTTAGATACTAATTCGGCATTTGCAGCTTGCATCCTTTTGATAGAACGTGTATCAAGTTTAATACATTGTGATTATAGAAAAAAAGCTGTTTTGAAAAAACTGCGGGTTACGTCCTCCACAGTCGATAATCATAGTTACTTATATCCGACAATTCAAGAAATAGTTCAGCAGTCTCGATTGAAAACAGACTTTTGTTATAGGGGGTGACAAGCAAATATTAAGCTATAGAAAATACCTTGCAGTAAATAAAACAAAGGCTACTCTGAAAAACTATCAATCAATTTTTACAATTTTACCATTACCCATGAATTTTCTTCTATAAAAAAATGAAATCAACATTTCCCAAACTCATTTTGATGGCTCTAAGCTTGTAAAAGTGGCTTTAAAGTAGCTTAAGATATGAATGATATGTATATTATAGTATTTAGATGATTTTAGAGAAGCTTTATTTGAACAAAACATTCTTTTAGTTCCAGACAAATAAAAGAGGCAAAAAAGAAAAATATTTTTGTTTTTCAGATTATATAATTATACTGTGATAATTAACCTGAATGTTTCGTTCCAATACACACAGCTCGGGTTTGCTACGTTTGTGAGTAAGTGACTTAGAGTAAATGACACCGGTTTAAGCAGATGACTGCGCTTAGCATCATTAATACATGCGGAGATTATCTAAAAATGGAAAAAAAATATCTTTAATTATAACACCATAAGCGTACACTATTTAACCCTTAAATGCATGATTAATATTTTTTTTATAAAACTGTATGGTACACACATATACATTGCAACGTGCTATTTATTGAAATTACTTTGACAGTTATTTTATCGTTAACAATTATGTATTAAAGCATAGGTTCCCAACCTTTAACGGGTGGCGACCCCTTTTTTAAAAGCCATGTGACTAAGCGACCCCCCGAGGAATTTGAAATCCTCGATTTGGTACACTTTTTCGTTATTTTGTTGTTCAAATCCAAAATCGAAAAAAGTTGGCGACCCCCCTGAAAACCCCTCGCGACCCACTTGGGGGTCGCGACCCCCAGGTTGGGAACCCGTGTATTAAAGAATGCAGTCAATTTTTTTTACCAGCAATAATCAATTATTTATATTATTTAAAGTGAATTTGAATATGCCCTAAAATCAAAATTTCAGATTGGAACCAGCAACCTCTAGCCACCACAACTTCCATTTTACAAATTGGAAGAATGATTTGTATTTTACCATTAGGTATAAAAAATTATGTTAAAATCAACTTCATTTGTCCAAAAACAAAATAAACAATAATTTGTACTTTTCGTTGTGCAGTATGCATTTAAGGGTTAAAAACTGTTTGGGACTTAAGTAATTTACTGCTAGTTTTACATCTAGTGAATTTCAAGCCAAGAAATCTATTATTTTTAATTTGATTGTTGGCAAAAATTTGCTTATCAAACGAAATTCATAACAAAATATGAATTGAATTGATTATGAATTAGTTGAATTATTTTTTATGGGGCTCACATACTGTAGATTCTCTTCTGATTTTAAATACCAACAATATGTCAATAAAAGGTCATCCCAACAAGGTTGATGAAATAATATGAACCTGACAAGACGAGCAAGAATAAAATGAATGAATAGTATTTTATACCATAGTCATACATGAAATCAAGGTACTCACATTTGAGTTAATAACTCTTGTGGTGCTAATTTTGCTGTCATTTTCAGATTCCAAATTTTGCATATCTAACTTTTCTCGGTGTTGGGATTCATGTGTCACTTGTGGTTGCATTACATCGTTTAAGCCGTCAAATATCATGAACACAATTCGCACTAGACCCTTCTCATTATAATCTAAAAAAATACAACCAAAGTGTATAAATATTTTTTAGTCATTATCTACAATAAAAATCAACTGTAAATCGACAGTCAGAGTTGTATTTCTAATCTCAAAACACTGAAGATATAATGAAGAATGAGAAGTCATTCATACGATATTATATTCATAATAATTAATTTTCTACTTAGAATTTTAACAAAACAGTTAATATTTTGATTTTATTTTTAACTGGTGTAGCATATATGTATTTGTAAGCCTGCTGCAAAATTATGGAATTTAAAGAATATTTAGTGAAAGTTATTTTCATTCAATTTTAAAAATCTTTACCCATGAGAGCTTCTTTAGATAGTTGAATGGAGTTTCCGTTTGTTCTCCAATTTTCTTTTGATGTCACAGGGAGAAACTCTTGGTCAATCACTCTGCTTGCATTTAAAACTCTTACAGACAACACTAAAAAATTGATGACCACAATTACTAATAGTTTAAATTTGAATCGTTCAAATTATGTACATTCACACAGATTTTGTCACTAACGACCCGGGTTTCGCGGGTCGGCGTCTTTAGGCATTCAAGTGCACGGATTAACTTGAACTGACAGTTCAAGTTCAGTTCAAGTTCATGCGTGCACTTAAACGCCTGAAGATGCCGAAAGGCGAAACCCGGGTTGTTAGTGACAAAATCTATGTGAATATACATAATTTGAACGATTCAAATTTAATATTAAAATTCCACCAAGCACCTTCAGTCGCCTTAAATCTTAAAAAACTAATAGTTTAATTTAAGTAGGATAAGATCAATCCAACGTGTTTTTTAATCTATTATTTATATATTTTTTAGTTGGTTTTACATATTTAAAAAAAATGATAAAAAATACTACTTTGTAGTCTATAAATAATAAATATATTTCTAAAATGAATTTATAAGATTCACTTACAGATATTTTTTCCATTTACTTCAATATTGTCTTCCGCATTGATGCTGCCAGCCATGTTAAAAGCAGTCTGTTCGACAGCAACAAGCACTGATGTTGCCGCTTGTTTCTGGTCAGTGTCACTTAGACTTTTCCAAGAGTCTTCATTTGCTTCATTCAGTAAATTAGAACCTAAACACACGAATGTGTGAATGTGAAATCGACCATTCCTTACCTTACTTTGAAAAGGTTCTATTTGCACTTTACCATGTTTTGAGATACGAGCGTTTGAATATTTGACTGATCATATTTTGAAATTGAAAAGAAAAAATGCACTTTTAATGATGAGCAAGTATATACATAATTATTTTACTAATTTTAAGCAAAATTTATTTAATTTAAACCCTATATATCTGGAGATAATCAGTGCTCAAAACTGTAATAAGAACCTTTTTGCTCTGAACTGACAACAATAATTGAGTTTGAAAAGGTTGTGAAGTCCAGTCAAACTTTTTACACTCTGTAGTATGCGTTTGACAGTTGGCACCTACCGATCGATTGTCTAATCTGAACGATGTCCCAACTTCGTTTAAAAGATTTAAGTTTTATAAAAATATACCGAGTTGTAATACTGTAAGACAAATATTGTTTATAAATCGATTATAAAAAGTTTTATTGTTTCTTAGAAGCTTGTAAAATTACTGTATGAAAAAAAGTGTGTACTTATATCTGGAATCCTGTTAACTTCTTTATTTAAAAATGTATGACTCTGAAATTAATATATATGTTAGATTGAGGCAAATACAACATTTTCTGACCAAAAGGTCAATTTAGGCCAAAATGTCAGTTAGAACCTTTCAAAGTAAGGTAGCACATTATTAATGGATGTTTTTATGTGTATGAAAAATATCCTTTAAATCTTATGTGAAAATATCTCAATATTACTTACATACTTTAACGACACCCGAAAGAAGTTTATAAGAGGTATTTTGCATTCCCTTGTTATCCACAGGTGTCAATCGAACGAAAGGTGTTGTCATCTTCTGACTTGTCTTCAGAGCTACCTGCTTGAGCATGTCAGATACGGCCATTATCTCATGTCCTTTTAACACCTCAGATGATGTTACCTTCACATAAAAAAAAAATGGTTAGCAGACTGATGGAAATTATATTATACATAAATTTATAAATATATTGTCGCCTGATAATTGTACTGGGACATAAAAATCTAGTATTCAGATGCTATGCAATGCTGTGCTATATTTTAAGACATGTTAAAATAGTTTATCTAAAATATAAAAACATTTTTCTCCTCATGACAGATATCCCATCAGAGCTCTAACATGAGGAAAAGGAATCTATCTATCAAAAGCGGGCACCTATTTTTTTAGGTGTCCCAGTACAGATCTCAGGTGACGATATATACATTATTACTTGTACGGAAAACACACAGCAGTTTTTTAAAAAAAAAATATGCTTAAATTTTATTTATCATAAGAGCCATTGATTAGTGAAAATGCAGCATTATTTGTAGCCGTCTACAATTGTGGAGCATATGGATTCTTAAAAGATCTTATCTCAACAGAAGTTGTTCAACAAGAACTTCTTGTTATTTTGTTGCCGAACCTCTCTTTTTAAATATTAATTAAATACCTTGAAACATGAATTGATTAAAACGTGTTGAAAAATTAAATACATCACTAGCATTATCAACTGATAATGCTTGTGGTGAGCAAAATCGATCCGAATCCAAAATAAATAATATGGAAACAGTGTTTTATTTTTTAATATAAGTGTGAAAAATTAATTTCTACATGGTGACAAGTCGGATCAGTGACCATGTTGTCAACGCCGTTGGCTACAGTTATGGTGCTTATGGATTTGAATCCTAGTACAAACAGTTTTTACAAATTGGTTTTTGATTTCTGTTTGAAGGCATAGATTTCTACAATGTCTGGAATTCCCTCCTACCATCCGAACGTAAAATGGAAAGAAGCGAGATTGATTAGGTAACCTTTAATCCTGTCATTACCCTATTATTCTATCACCTACTCTCTTTGAAACAGATTGGTTAAGCAACGAACTTACTAGCTGTTCTCTTAAAAAAACTTCTTTTGAGATTAATTCCATAAGAGGGTCCATGTCAGCGGTGTGGCGCTAACTAAAAAAGTCTGGGAGCGCTGATTAATTATAATGATTGAATGCTCTCTAACTGAAGTCTGTGGAACTGCAAACGTGTGGGACCCGGGACACCGACCCCACGTGCCCTCGCCACACTACACCACTAGTCCATATGCTTCACATTAGGCGCATAACTTATAAAAAATATAGGTTTAAAAAACAGAAACAGACATAGGCCGTTTCCATAATGAAATTCGGCTTAGAAAGCTTTTTGCCTTCCTAGCATTTCAATTTTTTATTGTTCAGACCAGAGGTGGGGAACCTCTTCATTTCTAAAGGCCATATTCATTTATCTGATTCAAAATAAGGCCGCAGTAAAGAAAGCATTGAAACCTTTTGATCAAAGTGAATATATTGCATTATAAAATTGTGTATATATTTAAAAAGTATCCAGATTTATTAAAAAAAAAATTGACACAAGTCTAAAGGCCGCATCAGAGTAGCCAAAAGGCTGCAGGTTCCCTACTACTGGTACAGACTAATAAATTACTCTTTACTTTTTCAATGTTTTCGATGATTCTATTTGCTGAATCACTGCTATTTGTTCCATTGTTATTGTTAGCCTCTGGAAATAAAATAACATAATTTAATAATAAAGCACAGCTAGAAGATAAAGTGCCCATAGATTAAAATCATGTGACATTCATTTTCCAATAGCTTTTTTTTTAGTGTTATAAATTATCACTACAGTGATATATATTAATTTATACGAGTATACTGGAATATATATAAGGTCATTAATTTTCTGCAAACACTTATCTCAATTTTTGACAGTTTTGAGTTTTTTGATGTAATGAAATCATAATTTCAATACACACATCGATGGCTCAGTTCCATATTGCTACAACTGGAAATTTGTAGTTTTGTGATATGGCTGACCAAACTTTTGACACATCTATACTGAGTTGTAGAAAATTTAATATTATTATTTGTCTCATGTTTTTATTGAATCACTTATTCATTTATCTCAATTCAATTCAAATTTATTGAAAAGTTGATAAAATGATATTTCGAGCTCCATTTATATGGAATTGAAAGATTAGTTTATTTTTCTTTTTTTAGAGAATACTTATAAGTATTCTAATATAACCAATGAATATTATAGTTATTCTTCTGCGGAGCTATAAAAGAGAGGTATTCGAACATAATAGGTTATATAACTCATTTTTGATAAATCGCTTTATGCAACTAGGCCATCAACACAGATATTGAGTATAAAATCATTCCAGTGGTGTTTTTTAACAATAGAAAGTGATAGAGATAGAAGAAAGTACATTTATGTGTGTAGTGGAAATGTGTACTTTTTGAGATACCAGGTTGTCGAAAATAACAAGCGATAAGGGATGTGGTCTAAGTCAGGAGTCTCCAAACTACGGTCGGCGAGTACTACCATTTGCAGGAATGCTCGGAGTTTGAAACTACAGTTGGTATGATGGTTAACTAGGTCTTAGCCCCTGGGACTTAGTGAAGGAGTCAGTGTGGCCATTAGGCAAAAAATTTTGGAGGCTCTTAGTCTAAATTGAAGGTAAGCCAATGGCTATTACTGTTTTTATGTACAACTAGTTATAACTTTTTTAAAAAAAAATACACACCATTCAAACAGTCTTGGTAAGTGTTGTAATGACCCTGTACTTCTGTGGTACATTCACTTTTCTTTGTAGAGAACATGAGATTGCAAATATCCTCTTTTCCGACACAACTGAAATCATTAACAATAAAAAACAATGATATAAATTTGAATTCATTTTCAAAACGTTAATTGAAAATATTAGAGTTTAAAATTTAATGTTTGCTTTGTCCATTCTTAGTAGAACTGTGGAGTCGTCAAGAAATAAGACGACTACGACTCCAATCTTAGTTTAAAACACAACTTTAATTATATTTTTAGGCTTGGTAGAATGCAGTGGCGCCACTTTTGACCCAAGCGATTTGAATACACATTTTTTTTATAAAGGTCTCAAACTTATTATTTTTTTTACGAGTCTGACTCCAGTTAAAACAGTCCGACTCCACACCCCTGACTCTCAGTGTGAAGGATGTGAACGCTTAATAGAAACCTCAATATAACGTTTTCGGTGAGAACTGTTTATTACTCATTTGCTCAATTTCTCTTTTTTTTAGGATAAGGCTAGGATAAGACTAGTGGCTGCCTTGCAACTCCCTGTCTTTAGCATCGGATGGCGACAGGGAGTTTTAGATATCACAGATACCATGCTTTCCATCTTTACCTCAATTTCAAACTAAGTCAAATATCATTATAAGAGAGTGGTTTTTTAAAGATACAATGTAACCTCGATTTTATGTTTTACAAGGGACCGTAATAAATAAACGAATAATGCGGAAAAACCGATAATGCGGAAAATCTTAAAATAATTTCAAAATATATAAAAATATAATTTTCAAAAAACTTCACTTTTATACCAAAGAATATTTTATAAATATATTTTTTGGATGCTCAATACAAACTCAGTATCCTATTTGCAGTTTGGCACTTAAATTTTATCAAACACCCTTCAAACTTGCATACATTTCTAAGCTGTGGTGTGGCTCCCCAAAACAAAAATAAATCTCTGTGGTCCCCTTGGAGCACGCTGTGACCCTCCGTTGAGAAATCCTGATCTATAGTGTTCTCCTTTGACTGCAACGTTCTGGTTGGCATCATTTTTGAAGAAATATGGACCAATGATTCAATTAGCCCATGAAGCAAACCAAATGGTTTTAAAAAAAAATACACAATATGCAAACGTTGTTCTGGCGTAAGTCTATTTATGGTGGAATGGCAAACCTAACTGAGCGTAAATTAGCTTTCAGCTGTCAAATTGACTTGTGCTTACTAATTTGCTTAATCACCATTTAAATAATTTTTAACAATTCATATTTGGATTTATAGATGTGTCTAAAAAGAGCCCGCATTTGTGAGGCAAACAGAGGGGGACATTTTAGCTGACATTGTCTTCCTTACGTTATTCCCAATATTCAATAAAACATTTATCAGCATTAAGCCATTTTGAATTCATTTTACATCAAGCTATTTTTTTTAATCCATGTTAATCATGGCTCAGAAGTCAATATCACACAGCTGATGATAGACGAATAAGACCCGTCATGGTTAAAGTTTTGAATGAAAATCAAAACACTATTTAGAATGAATTTATGTAATGTAAATAAATAATTTTGTGATGTATTAAGTATATATTATTTGAGAAACAACATTGGCGGCTGGTGTTTACCAAGGTGCGAGCCGGTTGATAGAATTTTAGTAACACATCACTGAATATATGTATATATGAAACTACTTATTATAAATGAAATTATTAAATTATTTATCCAAATACCTGCGATACAATTTTTCTTTGATGGTAGCTTTAAAACGGTCCTTATCATCATATACAATAAAATTGAATTCATCCTCTGACAGATAATATAAATATTGTTTACCACTCTTAGGTCCACTGCATGTGAGCTCTGCAAATTTAAAAAAACAGGTAATTTTATTTGGATGGCATTTGAGTATTTGGTGAAATTTACTGTCATGTGACAATTTACACAAATCCTTCAGTCCTTCAGACTTCCAGCACAATACCGGTAAATAATCTTGTTGCTTAGGAATAATGCCAACATAAAAAGTCTAAATTCCGAGTGGTAATCAATGATTCTCATGACTATACATAACTGAATACGATTTTTGAAAATAAGCATCCTAAGAATTACAAACCCAACTAATTACGACACTGGAATTAACTAATTTGGTCGTTTTATTTCATTATTAATTTAGTTATTGAGTTATTAGTTTATTTTATTCATTTATTTCATTCGGTATGTTTTAAGATAACGTATACTATGCAGTTTTGTATGATACAAAACATAATATGATTTATATGATGATGATACAATATTATTGTGAAAATTCACAGAAACAACTACCCGTTGAATTAATGAGACAAGAAAGAGATGGCGTCAGAAAGAAGGTGAAGGTTGGGTTCATTTTTCAATCTAGTATTTATTGTACTTGTCGATTTTTAAATTTTATATGATAACTAATACAATAGTCATGCATAGTATAACTCTAGGATTACTAATATAAAATATATACATACAACATAAACATTCTATTGTTATTTTAAAAATCCTTGCATATAGATATACCGCCTGCTTATGATATATTTTAACACTTTATAGGCTCGTCACAAAAAGCAATGTTTTTAACGACCTGTACGTTATCAGCTGGACACGGATCATTCTGTGCTTCTATGTAAACATTGAAGCTACATCTTTGTTGCTGTTAAGGAAGGCTTATTCCAAGCAAATATTTAAAATGATAATTATTTTTCTTTCTCTCAGTGAGAAACAATGAAAGATTTTGGTGGACACGGCAACGGTCCACATGTCACTGGTTGGGAAAAATTGCTGTTAACTAAAAATGTAACATACCATCAATGTCAGGTATCTTATGTATAATTCTGGCTTGAGTATCCCTCTTTTGAAATGAGCCATCATGTGTAGACGATACCTAATATTGAAATAAATATAAACATGTTATTTGTCACTCTAGAGCAGGGGCTCAAAACGTATGTCCTGTTTAAATTTTTAAATGTATCTCTCGATAGTTATTATCCTTCTATTGATTAAAAATGACTTAAAAATATCCCGTACAAAGCATGAACGGTCCGACAATTGGATAATTAAATATAAAGATCTACAATCGCAAGAGGGACTTTGCGAAGGGGAGAAATTACTGCAATTCCGGAAAGATCACAGTCCCAATCAAAGCTTGCCGCAGTTAAGATTGCTTACTACCATAGTGGTTGTATTCCTTGCTGTCAACTTTTACCCGTTCAACTAAAATTTCAGCAACAATCAAAACAGGTCATTGCATAATCAACGCATTTGATAGAAATAAATTTAATTGGTGTTACTATGAACGGTGTCCCAACCGTGGTAAGAGGGCGTTTAGTCTGATAAAGCAAAAATTATTGAAAAAGCTGTAAGAAATAATATTCAATTTCTCTACAATTTTCATAACCCAATTCAAATAATTCATATGAAACTAAATACTTTATTATTTTGATCATATGCAAATCTAAATTTAAGTTTTTTTTATAAAAGACAAAAAAAATTACTAGCAAAAAAAAAAAAAATTATGTAAAAGAATGCAGACCAATTACATGCAAATAAAAAAATTCAAAACGTTAATGTCCTCAAAAAAATGAAACTCAGTTTTTTACTAATTCCACACTTATAAGAATATACATTAATACAGGGCTTTTTATATTAAACGAAGTAAAACTATTAAAACTATTAAACTGTTATAAAACTATGGCACAAAAAAGTGTTTTAATTTTAAATATATCATATTAAAAGATCAATGTACCATGAATAAAACTTACATTATTATCTGACGCATATAAGCAGAATTTTTTGGATTCTTTTTTATACACTACCAATGTTGAGGATAGAAAATTCGACGCTGCAGCTGTTGATCGATAAAATAAAATAAAAATTAGTGGTAAGTGTGACACAAATAAAATAATTAGTAATATCGGTGATTTTATTTTTGTTTCATAACAATTACATTTGAATATTAATAACATGTTTACATAACTGTATTTTTCTTAATGCAAATCGCAACTATTAGAGTTTCGTCATTACTCAAATAAATATGGTAACTCCCTCTAAGCTGCGCGCGTAGCAGTTTAAACCCCCTCGCATTCATTACGGATTGACACCCCAATACAACTATTCAAATAATATTTTTTCAAATTGACATAACCCTTATTAACTGAAATAAATTATTGAAATAATACTAAAATTAAATTCTTATCTTAACAAAAAATTGATCTAAATGGAGTCTATAATATAAAGATTAATTGTAAGGAACCACATGAAAAACTAGACAATTTTAAATGAATTCATAAAATATGTTAATAACTTTATTAGCGACCAATTATTTGTTTGATTCTGCTTATTGTCTTAATTTGTGCTTGATTTTATTTTATGTGAATAAATAGAAAGAGATTTGTTTTCTTTCACTGCTTTATTCAATACACTTCTTAGTAAAAACTTATATATAGATTAATAAAATTATTAAATGAGTTTATAAAGATTTTTTATAAAGAAAACAAAAAGAAACACTATTTTTTATACCAAATATAAAAAACAATGCCGCAAATTTGTTGAATTCGGAGGGGCACAATTAATATTAAAGCTATTTGCGGTGTTCTGAGGAAGGGTGGATTTCCCAAAAGTCGACTTTCTTGTATGTAAATGTTAAATTTCATTTTAACATGTGAACTATGGGCATTGCTCTAAAGAGAAAGGAAAATTTTTCAACAATGTGAAACAGTTTTTTGTTATGTAGGATGACCTCTACAAAAATCATGATGGAGAAGTACAAAAAAAACAGCTTAGGTCAAAACTGTTAAGCTATGCAAGCAACATCTTGCTAAGCATTCCTTTTAATTTTTATTTAAAAAAATACTCGATGGTACGTACTTTTTTTACAGTTGTAATAGGCGCTTTCCGTATCATTATTTTTATATGTAATATATTCTTTCACTGTTTTCTCTCCTGCGTTCAAAAGCGAGCAAATATTTTTGTAATGTGGAATACATCTGCAAATACATTGAATAATTGATTTGTTGTATTCTCAAAGTATCGTACTATTATTGTATTGTATTTTCAAAATAGTATACATAGTTTTTTTGTCACTTTTTTAATGCTGAATTCGAAATATAACATCGACAATCCTCGATTTTGGAATTGTTCCCAAGGGCATGGACGGTAGTTAAGTTTTAATTGCGTATTACCTTACACAATTTGGAATATGAGGCAGTTAGATGACAACACGTTACCTCCTAGTGTCATCATACTATCCATATTCCTTTTGAACACTTTATTCCGTTTAAATACATCATTAGCACGTAATTTATACATTATTGGCTTCACTTTACACGATGCGCATTATAACTGAATATAGTCTGGATTATATTAAGTTTTTATACAAAGTTTACAACAAACTTTGTGTCTTGTTGTAGTAAAAAAATATACAATAGAATGATCGATTTTTATAGACATTATGTATTTTTGCAATAAACACTAATTTTCAACGAATTTTAATATTCGACACAGAATAACTTGGATACACTGGTGCAAAGAAAAGACTGTGTCTGCCTCAAAAGCAATGACAGAGATGGCTGATAGCATCATCTCAATACGAAGTAATGCGACAGCTAGAGCATCCAATCCTGGACCCTTTATTTTCGAGATTCACATTTTCTTTTGGATTTGAACTTTCGGGATCCCAGGATTGATCACTGACCATTGTTTCTGGAAATTTTGTAAAAAAGTGTCAAATTAACAGATTCCAAAAATACTCTCAACAAAATTTTTTTTAGCTCCATCCTCTGAAAAAGTTACATCTGCCAACGACCAAGTGTTTTTTTACGTGTTATAGTGAATCTCAATCTCCGCCCTCTCAGATTTCAAAAAGGCTCACAATTTCTTAAAATATAAAAATTCCTCTCTTAAGTAACACGGTTCTGAAACCTGTTAATAAAATGACGTGGCTAGAGTATAACGAGCTTACGACATAAAAGGCATTCAATTCCTTGGTTTCAAACTAATATTTGATATCATGTTATAATATTTCTTAAGTTGGCTGAGGTATAGTTTTTTTTTTCATTATATATAATAAATTGTTAGAAAAGTTGATTTTACCTAATTGCTTTTGGCGATTTTTGATGTTTCTCTGGTATCAAATACACTGTGATGTCTGAAGCATTTTTATTATGTTTCATGAAATAATCACATTTATAAATTGCTTTAGGGTCACAAGGAATTGTCAAATTATGTTTGCTCCAAGTCTCTGTAAATGGTATATTCAATTGAATTATTAGTAAATACACCCAATGGGAGAAGATTTTTTGTGCGGTTTTACAAATGGGATTAAAACATTTTTTTTTAAATCTCTATTAAATAAATACCATATTATTGGCATTTTAACCATTATTCTACTGTTTTAAATTCATTCGAGTCCAGCATATAATAATATTTTCTATTTATTATTATTGTTACTTCTAAAAGTCTCACAAAATCTTTTAAAAACAACATCAAAGTATTAATTATGAAGAAATTAAAATGAATGGCTTGAAAGACTGAAATTATTTATTAATGCTGACTAATCGCGACCCGAGTACTACAGGGTTCTAAGTGAAAAAAATTGACGAAACAGAAGTAACAATGCGGCAGTCTTCCAAGAACCATTATTGGTATACATTTCTATTTTTGCTTTGTCAAATAGAAGTTTTCACATAGAACCTTGTAGTACTCGGGTCGCGTAATGCTGATGAATAAAACATAATATGTTGTATTTTTTTTACCATATCCGCTTTTTATGTGAAGCTAATGCTCTTAATAGACTGCTAATGGTGTGTATCTCAACAGAAGTGTTTCTACAAGAGCTTGTTACTTAGTTGCTCAACCTCTCTTTTTTTCCAATGAGAGTAGGAATAGAAAGATAAGGCTAGAACAGGACAAGTGGTTAGTTAATCGCTCTAGCTATGTTCTGTTTTTAAGATAGTATGGGTAGGAGTAGGAAATCAAGACACCGCATACATCCATGCCACTGTACAGAAATTCATGAATAGATTGAAAAATCAATTTATAAAACTATCTGTATCGGGATTCGAACCCGTGACCCTATAACCCATAACCGAAGCCAACGACATTGACAAGTCCACCACACAGACGGTATGTATATTCCTATAAAAATGCATCCACACATTTGTATGAACTGCATTTAGAGGTGGTTTCCACTTATGTATTTTTCTGGAACGTATCTATCAACCATCTAAATCGAGGATGGGTGTATTCATGAATATATCCGGGGCTTTTCTTCCCATGTAACGTGGTGGAACAGCGTTCCAGTACCTTTTTTCTCCGCTAATTACTAAATGTTTTAAATATTCTCTTTTGAAAACGTTGTAAAACACTGATTTATAGCCTTTTTATTTCTTCAAAACTTGATGCACAAATTCAAGTTTTTGAAAAGATGAAAAATAATTTTAGACCCCTTTAAAAATGTACTGCAATTGCTGTAGGCGATCTGAATTTTCGTGGAGTTACGAAAAAGTCGAAATTGAAATGAAATTATGTTTTTCCACGTTACAAGAGTCACAAGTTACAAGTTTGCACTTGCGTACTTGACCAAAAATATTGACCTGAATTCCACCCCATGGGTGGGACACCATCAATAAACTAATAGGGCAAAGCTAGAGCGATTGGTTAACCACTACCCCTGTCATAGCCCTATATTTCTATTATTACTCTCTTTGAAAAATAGAGAGTTTGAGCAACTGAGTAAAAAAACTTGAAATACCTAAATAAGGAAACCATATGCTCCACATTGAGAACGGACATAGATTAGAAAAAAAACCCTGCATTTATCCATTGACATATTGAAACCAACAACCTCCCAGTTGAACGTAAAATAAAATAGTAATACTATTGTAGAAAATTCTCTGAATATCTGAATCATTGTAAATTATTATTATAATAATATTTTTGTTCCATTTGATGTCTTACTAGGTGTGACACATCCAGTAGAATAATTAAGTAATCAATTTAAAAATGCTTTGTAAAAAGTTCAAGATGTTTATATATTATTGTCATTTGCTATTTTTTATATAATTTTAATCAACCAGAAAACTGTGATTTTCATTTCAACGATACAATTAAATGACCTGTCAAAATGGATATGATACGGAATTTCAAAATTTGAGATCCAGTCAATGCTAGTTTTGTTAGCTTGAGATCCAAATTTTAAAATGTACGGCTTGTGGACATGCATTATTATTCTGAACTACCCATTTATTGAAGCTTTATGATATTTCTAGGGCTGTGGAGTCGGAGTCAGAGTCGCGGAGTCGCGGTATTTTGGCCGGAGTTGGGAGTCGTGAAAAATGAGCGGCTCGAATTTTTTTTGAAAAATATATTTATTGATGTGTATTCAAACAGAATAGTCATAAGTGTTGACATTTCATGCTTGGCTGACTAAAGATGATTGATGGTATACATATACAGACTCCATAGCAACTTTCCCTCTAAGCCGAAGGTTTAGATGCGCGGAAATTTCAAAGGCTGCGCGGACCGATCAAATATCAATTGAGCAACTGTCTTGGAGTGCGCGCCAACCCGGAATGAGTGCGCGGGAACTTCTCAACTGCGCACGCACGCAGCTTAGAGGGAACGTTGCTCCATAGCCCTGGATATTTCACCTAATTAATGAATTGCAGTGTTAACTATATTATTCTACTTAAAAATATAATAATACATCATACCTTCAGTCTGCACTGCCCCAATAAGAAATGTTAGTAAAATAATATTGAACACTGATAATCGTTTCGTGAGAATATGGGATTGAATTATAACTTCTTGGTTTTGATTCATGATGCAAGTCATATTTTTTCAAATCTGTAGAAAAATTGTTGAATGAAATCAATCTCCTAATATTATCTGGATCTCTGTAAAAAAAAAACATTTTTATATAGCACATTGAAATTATCTGGAATGTTAAAAATAAAATTTAAAAAAACAGAACAAAACCAGAACAATGCATGTGTTTTCATCTGGATGAACTTTTATATATCTGCTTTCAATGTGGAACACATGAACCCCTAATGAAGTATCCTAACAGAAATTGTTTTATTAAATCCAGGTTTTTATCGAGTCCCTCTAATTAGCATTTGCCCAATGCCACAATTAAATATCAACTATAAATGTTGGTAGGCTAAAATATTAAAATATCTAAAATTCTGTTTCATAGAAGAGTGTTGAACGGAATTGATGTAGATAAAAATAGAAATTTTATATTTAATTTTAAGAAAATATTAATGTAATTACTACGTGTATTATTCACTCAGTGAAATGTTTCAAGCTAAATTTCAATTAAAATGTTAAAATTTATTTACAACAGACTGAATTATGAAGAGACAATAGTATGCTTAACCTTTTGGCTGCCTTAGAAAAAAGTAAGTCTTTACCTAGCATGCCGGCTTTATTTTGTAATTATTAGTTTAATTGACGAGATTACTTGTCTCTGGCGTGTTGAGCACGAAAAATTTGACGAGATATCTTGTATTTGGCAGCCATCCAGTTAAATAAATTTAATCTAATTCTGGAGAGCAAATAGTGTTTTTAGGTTTCCCTAATGTATCATATATTTATCATAAAATCACCGTAATAAACGAAGCATGAATTGGACTGTAGTGCACCAGCACATCACACCGGTTCAGAGCATCCCTGGAGAGCCGGTGTGAAATTATTAAATTGTATTCAGTAATTATGGGCTACATTGATGAAAAAACATGTACCCTAGTACCCTGCTATCCAGAATAACAATATGATTAATTTGACAAATATTTTAAATTTATTTAGTGTAACTGAGGAAAAATTTAAACAATGATGTATATCTTAAATATAGGAAGGGCTATAGTTGTAAGTACCTTTATAATAAAATAACCATTGTTTGTACCACTGCTTATTGCTTAATTTAACAAATGATTTATTAATTAATTTTCTATATTAGACTGAGTGAACTTAAAAGAATCATTTATATTCGGTACTTTAGGCAAAGGATATTATTACTGGGCATTTGTCACATTTGGTGCAGTGTTCATAGAGTCTAAACCCAGCATGGAAGTTCATAAAAAGATTTTTCAATTGATTTATGGATTTGTTTTTAAAGGTTTAAATCATTGATGTCTAAGTTCCCTCCCTCCCAACTGATCCTAAAAATAAGGCTTAGCAAGAGTGAAGAGTGAGAGAGTACTGATTGTGCTACTAGTCCTGTTCTAGACACATCATGTTCTAGACACATCCCATCTACCAATTCACACAGAACAACTTTTATAGAGATGCAAAAATATGAGTCCATATGCTTCAAATTGGGAGCAGACTTGGTGGAAAAACTATATTTATTAGACCTGGTACCTAGTATTTCATTTATTAACATTTAAAATCTAGTATTTTTTCCCAAAAAAACTTCTCCTAACATTAGATAGGATAATATGGTTGAGTGATTATTTATTTCTCATATTTAAGTTATTTATTATTTTAAAAAAATATGCTTTTATAAAATAAAATCTCTGCCATTACAGACAATGATCCAGATGTTTAGATTTTTTTGAATCACTCGAAATCAATTCATCAAGAAAAAACATCTCCAAGATGTTAAACTTAAGTTGAGAAAAATCTAAATTTGATAAGTCTAAGTCTGGTTATATTTGTATCCTACATTAGAGCCATAAGATATAAGCAGTGCTATAATTGTAAATTTGGAAGAGAGAAGGTATGATAACCGCCCTATATACAATATGGTATGCCGTTATAATTGAAAAAGCATATACTATTTTATTTTTTACTATTTCTGCAAATATAGCACAGAGGAGCTTATATTCCCACATACCCTTCACCACATTACATAACACTGGATAAATTTTGCATTAATTTCACTTTAATTCACACTTCACATCACTAATGGTTGTACCATACAATTAACAATTAGGTAGCTTATTTTACTTTTGCTTACATAACATAGTATATTTTTAGGAATGACATTAGAAAACGTTTTAAAATCTTTTTTAGAGTGATGAATGTTGGAAGTCACATTATTAAAAAAATAATCAGTCATGAAAGTACCGTTAAAATGATATTAATATAAATGTTAAAGAAACTTTTACATTTATTGTAGATGAAAATTGATTCAACCGTATTTAATTATTCTTTATCACATTGCACAACAAGTCCCAGACTGACATACGAACACACTGATAAAATTGATGACTGAAGCTAAGACGTCACAGTTTAGGAGTAAAAACCACAACGCTCTCTTTCCTCGATATATGAATATGTCAAACCACAGGTCTTATCATGAAAATGATCACGTTTTACATTACAAAAACCATTAATACATTGAAGTTTTTATCTTGGATCACTTTTTCACAAATCTGAAAAATGTTATTGAGGACTTCACTGAGAATCAAATTTAAACATATTATTTTATTTTAAAAGTTAATCATTTTTTATTCTGTGAAATTAAGGGATTTCCCAATAGTCACAGACACATAAAAATCATCAATTTCATTTGATATATGTGTATAATTATCACACTAAAACTATTGAAAAATCACTGTGGCTGTGGAATTTATTTATTTATTCGATAGATATCTAACTACGTTAAACTTTTTAACCTTTAATTTTATAATCAGGACACAACCTTTCATCAATGTAAAAAGCTTAATTAAAAAATTCAAAAATATATATTTCTGACTAATAGCTCAGAATTGAAATGATTATATATTATCAACTTATAACACTCACAAAGCAGATATGGAAATACATATCAATTCACCACACGCCATGTAAAATGACATATGTAATGGTATTTATAAGTTTATCTACCATATATGATTCAGATATCATGTCATCAAAATAAAATATCAACAGTTGACTTTGCAAGATAGATCTTGGTTAATTTACAAAAAACAAACAGTTGTTTGTAGAACCTATCAAACAGTTTTTTCTTTATATCCTATATGTTGAATATGTCTACACCCGTTACAAATTATGCAGTTACTCAATATTACCTTACAGGAAAGCAAGAAATGGATATTTACTATATACATCTATTTCAATTAAGCTTTTATAATTTTAATGAACGCTAAGCATTTTTGATCTATCTATTTTTTTTTAATAATTTTTCAAACTTTTTCACTCTCCTTGAGTTATGTATTTTGATCATTTGAGGTGTAGTTATGAATAATATTATATATCTGAGCAATGTTATTGGTAATCAATTATATAGGTCCTACCCCATAACCGTTGGTATGATGGTTGTAAATTTCAGGAAATAAGCAAATTATCAAAATACTCTTCAAAGAGAGACAAAAAACAATGTAAGAACGATAAGCATTCTCAGAATCGTCGCCTTCAGATTCACTAGTTTAGTTAGTTTAGTATTTTACCTAGTATGTAAATGTAGGTATTTTACTAGTAAGTAAAATATCTCACAATTGAAAAAATGAATTCCATGCAATTAATGTTTTTTTTTTTAAATATTCATTATCGTTTCGCTCATCGTGAAAAATCTGTACATTTACCAGTCACTATTTTTAATTATCAAAACTACTATAATTAAGTATACTTAAGAGAAAGTCAACTGAATAATTTCAAATTAGTGTAAGTAAGAACTTAAATTTATCGATTCTATAAAAAAAGTATTTTAATAGTTCATAAAGACTGTTAATTCTCAAAGGAAAATACGAAAAATTAAAAGCTAAAATGAATAACTACCTACATCTGTACATTTTTAGAAGCATGCCTTTTAATCCTTGTCAAACAAGTTTTTCTAAGCTCATCCTATTTTAACTATCTGAGAAGGATGTTATAATTTTTGAATCACTATTATTTTAGCCTTTTACGACAGAGGACACGTTTACCTGAACTTTCTAGTTGATTTTCTTTTTTAAGATTTCGACTGAAGGTGCTTGGTGGAATTTCAATATTAAATTTGAATCGTTCAGATTATGTACATTCACATAGATTTTGTCACTAACGACCCGGGTTTCGCCTTTCGGCATCTTCAGGCGTTCAAGTCACGCATGAACTTGAACTGACGCTTAGTAAATGAATGTTTCGTGTTTATATAAGAAATAAATGTATTTATCATTGAGTTTAAAGCCATTGCTGGCGAAAAAGATTAGCCCATGGGAATGCCCACAGATTTGAATGGTGAGTAGTTTTAAGAATTACATTTATTTTTGTTTGTCAGAAAGGTTTAATGATTATATTTATATAGGGTATAGGAGGGGCGAGCCCGGCATGTGCAGTTGATCGTTTAAGATCGGAAGACTGTTCAATTGCGCTCTGTTTATTTCTAAAATTTCCTGAAAAAAGAGTTTATGAGGTTCCGTATTTGGGTGCAACATTGTTATCCCTTGTTCCTGATTGAATACGTGTCGTTCTGAAATTAAGTGATTAGCAAAAGTAGATGTGTCTTTTTTCAATCTATAGGCCCGATATCGGAAAATAGAAAGGACACTGAATACCAGGTTATCAGAACATATGACAGAAAATAGTTCTTTTGTTGCCAAAAATAGCTGTATTCAACATTGACTTTATGTACATATATCTTAACATTAATAGCCGATAAGGTCTGTCTGTAAGGACGTCCGCAGTAAGGTACAGACCAATGATTTCGATTTATTCTGAACAGCACATTTTTGAAATGTTGTTCTATCCAATGGGAGCGGCTTATTTTAAACCGGGCGTGAATGTTCTGATATCGCCACGTTTGAAAATTTGATATTTCTTGGTGTAAAGCTAAAGTATTGTATCACCATACATCATAATATTCGAATAATCAAAGACTTTAATTCGACTATTGCAAACTATGATTATAGGGCTATCGAAATGAATCGTCTGATCGTGTGAGTCGATGTGAGACTAATATTTTTTGGAGCGGATTTGATCAATTGAATCATAATGATGAATCTTTTCACGTCTGACCTTGAAAATCTGTTAGAATTCTTTAATACATTAAGAATATTCAAATTATGATATGGATATATGATAGAATAATATTTTGCTTTTTTCATACACTTGGACAAAATGTGCAACTGATTTTTTATTGAAAAATTGGATTTGATCTTTTGATTTTTATTGGAAATAATTGTTAAATAATTTAAAATCCGAAAAATAATTGTTGGCAAACTTAAACATTATTCCAAAAATTAAGTAATTTACAAAATTTCTGCTACTACGAAAGATGATTGTTAGCAAACTTTAACATTATTCCAAAAATTAAATAATTTACGAAATTTCTGCTACTACGAAAAATGGTTGTTAGCAAATTTAAACATTATTCCAAAAATTCAATAATTTACGAAATTTCTGCTACTACGAAAAATGGTTGTTAGCAAACTTGGACATTATTCCAAATATTAAATAATTTACGAAATTTCTGCTCCAACGAAAAATGGTTGTTAGCAAACTTGAACATTATTCCAAAAATTCAATAATTTACGAAATTTCTGCTACTACGAAAAATGGTTGTTAGCAAACTTAAACTTTATTCCAAAAATTGAATAATTTACTAAATTTCTGTTACTACGAAAAATGGTTGTTAGCAAACTTCAACATTATTCCAAAAATTAAATAATTTACGAAATTTCTGCTCCTACGAAAAATGGTTGTTAGCAAACTTGGACATTATTCCAAATATTAAATAATTTACGAAATTTCTGCTCCTACGAAAAATGGTTGTTAGCAAACTTAAACATTATTCTAAAAATTAAATATTTTACGAAATTTCTGCTACTACGAAAAATGGTTGTTAGCAAACTTAAACATTATTCCAAATATTAAATAATTTACGAAATTTCTGCTACTACGAAAAATGGCTGTTAGCAAACTTGAACATTATTCCAAAAATTCAATAATTTACGAAATTTCTGCTACTACGAAAAATGGTTGTTAGCAAACTTGAACATTATTCCAAAAATTCAATAATTTACGAAATTTCTGCTCCTACGAAAAATGGTTGTTAGCAAACTTGAACATTATTCCAAATATCAAATAATTTATGAAATTTCTGCTCCTACGAAAAATGGTTGTTAGCAAACTTGAACATTATTCCAAAAATTCAATAATTTACGAAATTTCTGCTACTACGAAAAATGGTTGTTAGCAAACTTAAACTTTATTCCAAAAATTGAATATTTTACGAAATTTATGCTACTACGAAAAATGGTTGTTAGCAAACTTGAACATTATTCCAAATATTACATAATTTACGAAATTTCTGCTCCTACGAAAAATGGTTGTTAGCAAACTTGAACATTATTCCAAAAATTCAATAATTTACGAAATTTCTGCTACTACGAAAAATGGTTGTTATCAAACTTAAACTTTATTCCAAAAAATCAATAATTTACGAAATTTCGGCTACTACGAAAAATGGTTGTTAGCAAACTTTTTTTTTATTCCAAAAATTCAATAATTCACGAAATTTCTGCTCCTACGAAATATGGTTGTTAGCAAACTTGAAAATTATTCGAAAAATTAAATATTTTACGAAATTTATGCTACTACGAAAAATGGTTGTTAGCAAACTTGAACATTATTCCAAATATTACATAATTTACGAAATTTCTGCTCCTACGAAAAATGGTTGTTAGCAAACTTGAACATTATTCCAAAAATTCAATAATTTACGAAATTTCTGCTACTACGAAAAATGGTTGTTAGCAAACTTAAACTTTATTCCAAAAAATCAATAATTTACGAAATTTCTGCTACTACGAAAAATAGTTGTCAGCAAACTTGAACATTATTCTAAAAATTAAGTAATTTCCGAAGTTTCTGCTACTACGAAAAATTGTTGTTAGCAAACTTAAACATTATTCCAAATATTAAATAATTTACGAAAATAAAATAAAATAAAATAAAATAAAATAAAATAAAATAAAATAAAATAGAATAACATAGAATAAAATAAAATGAAATGAAATAAAATAAAATAAAATACCATAAAATAAAATAACATTAAATTAAATACTATGCAACAAAAATCTCACGTTGCTGGGCAACGGGCTTACAGCTTGTCTATATATTAATAGCCGATAATGTTCATTTGTCCAGTTGAGTGTAAGGTGTCCTTGACCTCCCAGTCTCCACTTTTTTAAATAAAATAAAATAAAATAATATAAAATAAAATAAAATAAAATAAAATAAAATAAAATGAAATGAAATGAAATGAAATGAAATAAAATGAAATAAAATAAAATAAAATAAAATAAAATAAAATAAAATAAAATAAAATAAAATAAAATAAATTAAAATAAAATAAAATAAAATAAAATAAATTAAAATAAAATAAAATAAAATAAAATAAAATAAAATAAAATAAAATAAAATAAAATAAAATAAAATAAAATAAAATAAAATATATTAAAATAAAATAAAATAAAATAAAGTAAAGTAAAGTAAAGTAAAGTAAAGTAAAATAAAATAAAATAAAATATAATAAAATAAAATAAAATAAAATAAAATCAAACACAATGCAACAAAAATCTCACGTTGCTGGGCAACGGGCTTACAGCTATTCTATATATTAACTCATTCGCATCGGGGCATTTTTGCGAAATTTTGCAAAAAATTAGGTACTTTTGAAAAAATACTATAACTTTAAAACTATTTGACATTCAAAAAAATAATTTGGACACCAGTTGTGCAACACTTTGTTGCATAATACTTTATATATTTTAGCCTGCTTTTATTAGCGATACTCATCTTTTGTATTTTTTAATATATAAAATCGGGTATTTGACATAGAATTATATATTTCATCGAAAACGTAATAAATAACAAGTCAAATAAACATTTACTCCTGTTTATTTTATTTCAAAACAAAATTAGAAAACATAAAAGCCTATTTTTAGCCTACAATTGCTTATATTTTGGTGGCCTATTTTTTAAAGTTTTATTTTAACTGTCTGCTGATTTTTCATCGCCGAAATCACCGAATAAAAAAAATATTTGTGCATATATTTTAATATTTTATTTTTTAAATGATGCATCAATCATTTGTTACGCCATCTGCATAGAGAATCTAAAACATTTGTCGCATTGGATGTATATATTTCAACGCGTAAGTCAGACCGGCGAAAAGACTCGTATACGAGTCATCCGTAACCAATGTGTTTATAGCCGATAATGTCTGTCCGACCACATTTCACACCTTCCAGTCTCCACTTTTTTGAATAAAATAAAATAAAATAAAATAAATTAAAATTAAATTTAAATTAAATTAAATTAAATTAAATTAAACTAAATAAAATTAAACACAATGCAACAAAAATCTCCCGTTGCTGGGCAACGGGCTTACAGCTAGTTATGTTTGAATAATGTAAAAATACACACAATATGTCTGAATTTGTTTTTTTAAAAGATACAGCATGTTACAGGTATCTCACTTTTTGCCAGTATGCCAACAATATTTAATATAATTTTACTATATCTCTAGATGCTTACATAAAAATCTGATATTTATTGCTACTAACCCCAGTAACAATGTATAGCAAGACATGCATGATATTGTGAAGACTGATATTTCTTAATATACAATAAATAGTTTCCTTAGAAATCAATGTGCATTTTTTGTATGAATAGTTCACTCTCACTCTGCTAATAGCAAATCACAATGCTATTGACAAATCGGGAAGAGGCTATAGATTTAATATTGACTGTAGAAAGGAAAAAGGACGTAAGCCACAGTTTTTTCAAAACAGCTTTTTTTCGATAATCACAATGTATACAACTTGATATACGTTTAATCAAAAGGATGGAAGCTGTAAAAATTGTATTTTGTTGAGTATGTATACATACACTTTACTTCAATTGCTTATATTCTTATTCAATAAATGAAAATCATCAATCCATACAATATGTGAAACTGTAAAACTTTGCAAATAAATATATTCAATATTTGGAATGCCATTTTTATTACTTTCTTCTTTCTTAATTAGATGTAAAGTAGGCCTACGTATAAATAGGTACCTAATAATTATAATAAATATTTTCTATTATAAATAGCAATAAAATAAAGCACATAAAATAAATTAATATTCTGATAGGGTTCCAATAAGAATTTATTTGTCGTCCGGCTCCCTTAGTTTTTAAAGTTCAATCCGGTCCGCTTCTCAAAAAGTTTGGTGACCCTTGGTATTAATAATCAAAATATAAGAAAAAAACAGATTTAGTAAAAATTAACTCATTCCTCAAAGGGTTAAGTGCATTTAAAAGAGAGCAAGACAATAATGCTAAATAAAAATAATATTTATTACAAAACTTGCCTCTAGCATTTGATGCTTTTTAAATTTCAATGAAGATCTCTGGTTTTGTGCATAAAGTGCAAGATTTACATGTTTCAATTGTATTTCAGAATATTCAGTGATTAAATGGTGTTGCAGTTATCAAGTGTGTAAAAAAACATCAAATTTATTTCAATTTCCAATAATGTGGTCGATCTAATGAACTTTTAATTTCAGCAGTGACACATTACCCCATAAACGTATGAGGCACGCGCTTGGGGCCTCAACTTCTTACAGGTCTCCAAAATAACTTTTATGTAGTATTTCAAATAGAAATTCGTGACGCTTTTTTTGCTGTCTGAAAAACAAAACTTACATATTATATTGTGCCTAAAGCGGCAATACTCAACCTTCTTTTCGTCTAGACCAGTGTCTGCCAAACTTTTTTCCTTTGCGGCACACTGGTGAATGGGATTTGTTCAGCGCCACACCAAATAAAAATACAATACATAAAAAAAGGTATTTTATTAATATGAATATAGAAAATCATGGTGTAGGTAACATTTTTACAATATTTTTTCAATATATATGTCCATAGGTGGTAATAGTTTTATTAGTGAGGATGCAATTGATTTTTAGAAAGGATTCTGTCAAAATTCGGTTCTAAATTAAATAAACAAACACTCCTCATCTACTATTTGTAACCGCTCTCGTTTTTTTTTAATTCATTTCCACGAGCGCTGATAAACCAATTTCGCAAAAATAAGAAGATCCAAACGGCAACAGAGATTTAATTACTGTTGTAGCCAATCGAAGATATTGATATTGATAGCGATATCCAAAATGCTCACCAATCTAGCTCATAAAATGAGGCTTTGTGCACAGAGCCGTTTATAGATCTACTCAAATTTTGTCATCTGTTAGTGGCAAGTGTGTGTATTATCGAATCTTGCGAATGGTTGATTACGCACTGGTACATTTGATAATCAGGCGATGGAAAATAAGACTACGCTGTTTATATACCATCGTCACTGTATTCCTGTGTTGCGTCGGCCACTATGGACGAAAGTGACAAATATTTATTTGAATATTTAGGTGTTGAATTTATTTAAAATTGAAGAAAATTTAAATTAATAATAATTATCTAAATTGAACAGTTTTGAAGTTTTTACGTTCGCGGCACACCTGGGATTTCTTGCAGCACACAGTTTGGCAGACACTGGTAGACAAAAAATATAACGTGACATAAAACATATTAGTTGGATAAGACATTTATAGCTGTTTTTTGGCAATATTTTAGTTTATTATTATTTTTATATTATTTTCTGTATTTTATACCATTTCAGAATAAATTTTTATTTACATGTCTATAATATACTTTATGAACATGAACATAATTTTGTTCGAGTACTTGAGACCGTCAAAAAAAGTACTACTTATGCACGCTGAAATAGCACTAGTGGGCTTATAATATAATATACCATTTATCTGTAAACATCCATATGCCGAAATATTAAGAATATTAAATCTCTGCATTTAAAAATGGATTTTTTAATTACATTTACAGATATCAATAATTTTATTTAGATAAAAATATCTAAATCCAGTCATTTTGAGTGAAAGGATCAAAAAAATTAAAGAAGTATAAAAGTGAATTATCATACGCACAATAAATTACAATCGAAAAAATCTACTTTCTAAACTCTTAGTCTATGTAAAATAATATTTTAGATTGGTATTACTGAAATTTACAATAAAGCTCACTTGTGTCAGAATTGTACACTGTTAATATTAGATACCCGTGCCGAATTAAATAAGCATTGAATGATTAATGTAAGTAGTTTGACGAATAATTCTCGTGATATTCCGCCTGTATAATTATATGCGCTCTATGTTTACTTTAAATACGACATCACCCAGGTGAAAAGAAACCCGTGTTTGTCTGGCAGACATCCCTAATTTGACAAATCTACATTGCAGAAAAACACTCCCTCCTCGTTAAATTTTATTGTGTTAAACATTCTATTATTATTGCTACCGATTTCGCATGTATCCTAAGTATTCATTGTGAATTGCGAATACTAAAACCTATTTTATGCCGTTTACTAGTTATTTTCTTAGAGCGGCTTTGACGGATGTCTGCCGCTCATATCTTTCGTCATATTTTTTTATTGTATTTGGAATACGTAAATATTTTATTGGACTGTCAATGTAAATATTTCATATGAGTAGTATTTCATTTAGTACCTTGATTCACAATTATGTAAAACTTTTTGCGTCATAAATCAGATTTTTTGTAGGAAACTGACAGTTGTGGAAAATAAACATTTTGCCTAAGAATAACTACGTTAAATTTCTATGAATGACATCGGATTACATAGACCAACTGTAAATACCGACTGTTGAGTAATTTTCTTCTGTTTTATTCCAAAATTTAAATTATTTTTTTAAGTGATCACAGACAATAAATACATCTAGGTGAAATTGATTCTTCGTTGAAATAATCTCGTTTAACATTAAACTTTATGATATTAGGGTTGCGAAACGCCACTGCAATTATGTATTTCTGGGAGAGAGATGAACCTCACCAAAATAAGACGAATGTTTAAGTATAATTAGGAAAACTATAATTACTCGAAACAGAGTTAGACTGGGCAAGGAGAGTCTTATGTATCCGTCAATATCAGAGGTGTTAACTTATTTTTATACGATCCACGCTAAGTGTTAGTGAATGCTTAACTTTATAAGTAGATAAAGATTACAATGAAATGATAAAAAAAGTATCTTTTTATTTTAAAAAATGTACTTGTATGATAAAAGAAAGAAAGTGGCGTGATGTGTTTTTTTCAAATTTTTTGAGGCTCTTGTCAAAACGATATATCTTTTCTGTTTTGAATAACTATTTAAAAAAGCAAGTCAAGCTTCTTGTTACTATTTTAAATTATGTCTATCTCATATCGTCGGTATACTGCCAGTAAACATTATGTAAAAAATTGGGTGTTATCAGTTATGAATGCGTATCGATTGATTTATTCACACTCTTTATTGTCTGAAAAAACATACTATCTCATACTATATTTATTTCGACATTAAAAGAAGTAATACAAATTAAGTCTTTTATGTCCGTTCTCAATGTGGAGCATATGGCCTCCTAATAAAGGTATCCCAACAGAAGTTTCTTCTACGAGAACTGTTTGTTACTCAGTCGCTCCACCTCACTTTTTTTCAAAGTGAGTAGTAGGGAAAAAAGGATACGGCTTTACAGGACTAGTGGTTAACTAATCACTATTGCTACACCTAATTATTAAAGGATCAGAAGGATGGGAGGAGAGGAAATAATGTGAATTGACATCACAAACACCCAGTCTTCGATCACAGTTTTGAATTGAATAATTCTCAAATTCACTGTGGTCTTACCAGGAATCGAACCCAGACCTGTGCTATCGCTAGAGCAAGTTCTAACCAACTGGGCCACAGCAGGCTCACCTAACCTAACCGTATGGGAATTTAAAAAATTCAAATGCTATTCATAATGTTTACTTTTGTGATATTTACGTAGTTATAATTTGGGTCTGTTTCTCATGACTAATGTTCCCGCTAAGGTGTGCGCGCGCACACCTCCCAAAATGTAGTCGCACACATTTTTTCATCCCCGCACAGGCCGCACACAGAAAAATTGTAAAAAGGTTTCTTTCACCAAATTTGAGTGGGTCATTGAGTACATACTTAATATTTGCGCACAATTTTAATTTTGTTGGAAATTTATGGCTCACAAAAGTTGATGGTCCGCACACACAATAGAAAAATCAGAGGGAACGTTGCTTGTGACATGAAAATCTTAGTTTTATTTTGTATGAAAGGCCTACATTGGGTGGCTGTGTTGATGGTAGTCAAAATATAGTTGTCGACCCCCATTTTACAGTATAGTAAGTTCTGTGGTCTTTTTATACACGACTTGATGTTTAGCAATTCGTCAACCATTATATTTGTTTAAAATTACCAACAGTGAATATTGTTTGTTGTGGGTATTGAAGGTCATTATTATGATGTACAAATGTAATATAATTGTCCTACAGCTATAGAAGTACTACATAATCATTTAAACGATTACGTTACTATTTCTATGAAAAAATATTCATAATTTATGGTATTTTGTAATTTTGAAATTGATTATTGTCTAAAGCGAGAATATCCTGTTTGTGTGATAAGCATATAACAACGTATTGTACTGTATCAAATCTAATAGTACCAATGAGCACTGATGTATTGAAGCCGAGTGCCTATGTTGCTACTGTGGCAATTTTGATGAAACACTAGCTAAATACAAATCCCGACATTTTCTTTACCGCAGTAATATTATTTTTTACCATTTTAAATTTTATTAGTGCATATAAATTACTGTGTCTCAAATATAAGTATTTTTACTGGAGTAAGATTGTTCAAAAATGATGACAAACCTTTTGAGCTCAGTGTGTAGAAATTAAGAAAAAAACATAGCTTATAGATGCCAGTTAGTTACAACTAAAAATCCACGCCAGTGCCACGATATTTTTTCATTTTGAAAATCACAGAATTCTTTTATATTTAAGAATAAACTTAATAGTACTCACTTATATTTGGGTATTGTTTTGATTTCGTTCACTTCCGGCAACAAATAGCTTGAATTGGGCTCGTATATTTCCATAGCCCCAGGGTTGGCACATCACACAAATATTATTATTTTTTAGTTTTATATTAATATTATAGTTTTAATCATTTCACATATATTAACACTTGTAATAATTATATTTACATTACATTAGATATTTAAGGGTTGTCACAGCACATTTTAAAGATTATATTTTATAATTATTAAAATTTTTCTTGTGTATGGTAAGTTTCGAAGCATGGTACCGCACATAATGCAACATCACATTTTTTACAAGAAAATTTTGTTTCCACTCTTTTTTGAAGAACTTTTGAAGAACAAACAAAACATCTCTTCCTACCACTATTTCCCTTTTGAGTTTTAATTAATTCCAAAAAATGACCGTTTCGACCCTCCATGCGTGATGGCACCTCTGTCGCTTTTCTTTTACGGTAGATCGATTTCGTCTCACCATGTTTAAGAATTAGTTGTCTTATTACTTTCAGCTGAAAATCACCAAGTGATACATATTTTTTGGTTTTTTGCATATAGCTGGCATGTGCATTGAATAGGCTCAAATCCAATAAATGGAAAAATAGTTTCCTGTACCATTTACTGGATTTTCTTATGGATTCGGAGTAACTAATCATTTTGTCGCTTCTGTCCACACCACCCATATTTTTTGAGTAATCTATAGCATTCGATGGTCTTTTTTGGAGTTCACCAGTTTTGTAATTAATTTTTCCAGTTTCGGAAAAAATGGGTGTATGCATTAATGTGAAAAGATGAATTAATGTGAAAACATATTTCAATTAAAGACTACAAGGTGTTAAATGTTCTTCAAGAGCTTCAGATATATTATATCTTAATAAATATCACAAATTTGTCTAAGCATGTATTCACATCTCAAATATAAATGGTTTTACCGTTGTTAAAATTTTGAACAGCTAATAATGAACTGATAATAAAATAACCCAGGTTAAAGAATTAAAAAATTGTTGTATTATTAACCTTTTAATGCCCAGGAGCCGTGCACAGTAAGAGTAGCCCACTGCCCGAGCATTTTTTCACGGAATTTTTGTGTAACCCTTAGCTAGTTTAAAAATAACTATATCTTTAAAACTAGTCCAACTTATTTGGGTAAAGTAAGAAGCATTATTGAAAACAGATTGTTTATGTTACAAAAGCTTTATTTAAAATGTTTCACAATTTATATAATTAGACATTAATTAAAGTTAAAGAATTAAAACAATAAAAATTACACAAAACTCCAAAGGATAAATTTCTCGGCATGGAAAAAAAATCTATATCTCATCCCCAATGAAATATAGTGTATGATGTGGAAAAAAGTTGAAAGAGATGTTTAAACCTATTACTATCCAATTGCCCACCATTTGCTTTCATTAGGGTAATGTCGCCTTGGCATGGAATTACACATTTTAAAAAGAATGGACGAAGTAAGCGCGGCAAGCCTTTACTGTTCTCGAGCGAAGATTGTTCGTAAATAACGCTAGACAAATCAGTTCAAATGTTCTTCTTCTTCGGCCATGTTCGCTCCCTATGTGGAGCATATGGCCGCCACGTGGCACCTCCATGTTTCCCTGTCTCCTGCCGACTGCTTTGCTTCCTCCCATGACATGCCAGCATCCCTCAGTTCCGCTGGGTACATCCTATGGATAGTACCCGACGGACGTCCGGGACGCTGGAATCCCACCGGTCGAAAGAAGAGGCAGGCGGGATTAAGGCTTTCCGGAGGCTTCCGCAGCACGTGACTCAGCCAGTTCCAACGTCTCCATAACCACTGACGTGACGGGACGCTGTTTTGTACGCTCCCTTATCTCTGAGTTCCTCACAAAATCAAACCACCTCACCCCCATTATCCGACGCTAGCATCTGTTCTCGAAGCTCAGTATACGGTTTTTCTGAGTCTTCGTCAGGTGCCATGATTCGCAACCGTAAAGCAGTACCGGTAGAATGCCTAATGTTATAATTACTTTTAATTATCTTTGTAGGCATCGGCTGTACTTTTCACCATTGCTGAACTGCAGCCGGACAAGTCTGTCTGAGCTGGAAACCAGAACATCGAAATGGTGAATTCCATCCTGCTGATTCGTGAAACCGTGTTCATCGTGTCAAAAAATCAATCCGTTACCAATATAACATAACCGTCTTAACTTATTTAACATCACCCGAATCTCATTTTCATATCAGGCATTCATGCAAGTTTTGTTACTTATCAAATGTAATGCAAAACTGAATATTTTTTTGTCACGTTGATAATGCCTAATAAATCTCATTGTAATCTCTCAAACTTTGGTATTAGTTTTAATGTTAATTATTTTATACTGAACTATTCTGTAAATGTTGATAAGTGATTTTCCTCCTTTCTCATCTATTCTAATACTCTAATTGCTGTTATTGTAATACAAAGGAAACTCTCGGCAGTATTAATTATAAATCAAAAGTATTTTGTATCGTTGGAGAACTCAAATAATATTAAGATAAAAAATCTTCTCCTGAATCTCTGTTGAGCATTTTTAATAAAAATTCTCGACATTCGCGGTGCAGTAGGATTTTTGGTAATTGAAACTAATGTAAGGTTGTGGAAGAATTCTTCGAAGAGGAGGAGAAATCAGCATGGCGCGAAAGGCGGACTCTGCTGGACGAATGATAACCATTTCGGTGGTTGGATTGTCAGGTGAGCATACATTATAACATTTAAGACACTTTGTATATTTGTAGAATCAACATCTAATATGGTCAGTGGGAACAACCACATTTGTCAGTAGGGTATTTTTTGTAAATATTGTTTTGCTGTAAAGAAAGCTTGGCTATTAAAATAATTTAAAATGGCTACTGACAACCCATTCAACTAATGTCCCTTATCATTATAGTTTTAAATATTGTCATAATCACATAAGTGAAACTTACCCTTGACTTCACCATGTTTTTAAGAAATAAATAATTTATGTTATTATTTTGATTTGTAATAAAACGCTTCCTAAATCTGAAAAACTGAACTTCCTGACATAGTTATTCAGCGCAGATATAAAACCAATTCAATTAATGTGACATTAATGACTGACAAAATATTCACCAACTCACCGAAGTCCCATTAAAAAAAATCAAGCCATTGGATGAAAATACAATTCAAAGCAACACTGATTTTTTTGATGATAACTTAAATCGATCCTCGCAAGATAGTCAATGCAAAATATCAAACAAAACATAGCTGGTATTATTACATTGGTTACGTGATTCTTCTGAATTCAATTTTAATATTATTATTTTTTTGCTCTGCATAGGCACTGAAAAAGAAAAGGGACAATTAGGAGTAGGCAAATCTTGTCTATGCAACAGATTTGTTCGATCCAAAGCCGATGACTACACTACTGAACATATATCTGTTCTAAGCCAGGTCTGTACAATTTCACAATACATATATAAATTTACAGTCAATATACAGCAGGTTTTCAATTACAGAGGTTAATTAATGAAACTATAACACCTCTCAAATCTATTTAATAATTCATTCTTCATAACTGTTAACTATTAACTTTTTGCAATAATGTTCCCTTTCCACAATGTTTTGTAAAATTTTAGTTAATTTCTGAAAAGCGAACTGGTATATTAACATTCTGTTGAATTTTTTTCATTTTCAATTGTTTTAAACACCATATTGATTTCTGTGGTAAATCAAAGCATTCTATATTTTAAAACCACTTCTACCTGATATTTGGAATGACATTTGAATTCTTAATTAAGTCAGTTGTAATTATAATTTTCCTTTTTTTGTCTGTCCAGACCGACTTCAGCGGACGAGTGGTAAATAATGACCATTTTCTTTACTGGGGCAGCGTCAGTAAAGAAGTGGACGATCAAGAAGTCGGTTTTCACGTTTTGGAGCAGACCGAGTTTGTGGACGATGCTTGCTTTCAACCCTTCAAAGGTGATATTCTTTTCGATCTACAGCAATTTTCATTATTCTTGCAAGAAAATAAAATAATGTTTCAGAATATTAATGCCTACGAATAATGTAACTCAGATAACGGTGCATAATTGAGTGAATTTTATTTTACAACAATTTCTTAAAACCTAGCTGTTGGTTTGAGATATCCAATGATAAATATGATGTACCATAATAGTTAATGGAAATTAATTTTTATTAAAGAAAACTTACAACTATCTGACCTACTTGATAGTTTTGATCAGAATATTTATAATCAATGTATCGTTTGTTGTGTGGCTAAATGGGAAACACTAGTCACACTTAGTTCCACGAGTGCAAATCAATTCCTAATTTCACTTGCTTAAATATTATGTTATTGAAAATTTACTAATGATCCTCAGTCTATCTTTCGTTGAAGAATCAAATTCTAGCATTAATCGTTCACTTGAATACAATCAATAAAATCAAACTCGTCAGTCCGCAGTCGAATTATTTAAATTTGTCTCACCAGCTGGCGGCAAAACGGAGCCTTACTCGAAGCGGTGTGCAGCGTTACGGATACAATCAGCGGAAAAGCTCATGTACGTTTGCAAGAATCAACTCGGTATAGAAAAAGAGTATGAACAACGACTGTTACCCGACGGGAGGCTATCCGTTGACGGCTTTCTCTGCGTTTACGATGTTAGCCATGTTCCTGGGAGATCTTGGGACAAACAGGTTGGTTTTTATTTATCTACTTAACAAAACATTAAATCTCATAATAATGAAATGGAAGCATCGCTGTTTATTACCTTTTATTGGGTTTTGAATGTTTTATAATATCGGTGTGTTGTTTTTTTTTTATTATTTCAGTCGGAACTAGTCGCTGGAATCCTAAGCACGGTCCTCAAAACCAAGAAACCTGTTGTCCTTGTGACTACAAAAAATGACGAGGCGGCAGAGAGAGGTGTCCGCGAAGCCGAAAGACTGCTCAGTTCCAGGAGAGAATGGCGAGCTGCCGTCCCATTGGTGGAGACCTCCAGTCACTTGGCTGTCAATGTTGATCTCGCTTTTGTGCTATTGGCTCAAATGATAGACAGAGCAAAGACGAGATTGAAGGTATCTAGTGCTATTATTAACATAATAATTGAAACGATTAGTAAAGAAAAGCTATGTTTTTTAAAGACGATTTAACTTTTAAAATAATCGATACATGAATCAGGATTACAGTTTGCAGTTGTAAATTTTTTTACTGGCAAATAATTTAAAAAATTAAATATATATCCATATTCATACAAATAAAAATTGCTAGCCCTGACGACATGGAACAATTAAGTCACTTACATTTGATAGTACAAAACAATTAACATCTCACAAAATTAAATATACAACAAATAAAAACACTGTAAAAATAAAAAAAATATCTTAGATTTGCAGTTATCAAGAGGCGTTGAGAGTAAGAAGAGAACAATTGGATGAAGTAACCGAAGCTTTTCAGCACCTCATCAGAGCACATATCACCGATCATAGGTTGGTATTTGTGAATAATCGCGTAAAAAAATTATCGATTTCATTCGTTTTTAAAACACTGGAGTGTAAGATATTTCAACAATTTAATTAATGTCTCTTAAATATTCTTTAACAGTATATTTGTGATTTATTGTTTCAGGGAAACGTGGGCAATGGCGTCACGTCGGTTAGGTTCCAGAGATGAATGGGCATCCCTCGTCGGTGCTTTAGGTGAAGACGCATTGAGAAGAGCATTGGGTCGACACGCTAGAGCGCTGCGGGACTCTAGACTCGCCGGCAGACTCAGGAAACATCTCGCTAGACTACCGCAAGCGCTAAGATCACTCAGACTCGACACGCACAACTTACACGAAAGGTCGGCTATAATACTACACTGTCATAAATATCTAATGTCAACATGCATGCGTGCACAGCTGTAGATAAACTGTCAAAGTGTATTTCGTCATGGCTTCATACTAAAGCTATAACGTATTGAAAGATACATCTAATTATAAAAACCGAATACTACTTGCGAGAATATATAGGTAGGCAGCACTCATCGACATCTACTCATCGGGCGTCATTTTTGATATCTATTTTTGACTTTTGTCTTCGTATGGTGACAACTGTTAAAATAAACAATAAACAATAATAAGTTATATTGGAATTATCTATGGTATAAGCATATAAGCTGTTATCGTGGATGATAAAATAATTGTATTTTTATTGTAGAAAGCTTATAAACATTAGTAATTAAATTTGAATCGTTCAAACTATGTACATTCTCACAGATTTTGTCACTAACGACCCGGGTTTCGCCTTTCGGCATCTTCAGGCATTCAAGTGCACGGATGAACTTGAACTGACTGTCAGTTCAAGTTCATCCGTGCACTTGAATGCCTGAAGATGCCGAAAGGCGAAACCCGGGTCGTTAGTGACAAAATCTGTGAGAATGTACATAGTTTGAACGATTCAAATTTAATATTGAAATTCCACCAAGCACCTTCAGTCGAAATCTTAAATTATTAGTAATTAACTTTACTCCCATTGTTTGCATGCAATAAAATCAAATAATGTTTGTTCGGACGCAACACTGACCAACATGTTCTGGAACATAGTTTCTGAGACATTACGTAGATGTTCAGGATCGTCTTCGAAAATAATGACATATATGAAAATTAATGTAGTATTGCATTTAAAAAATTTAAATGCAACATATGGCGAAAATCATCAATCAAGTCAGATTGACATCTTAACTGCACTGTATTGTAATTATTGTCACTTTACTTCCTTAAAATTTTTATTCATTTAAGCTTTATTTGTGTATTTATTTTTCAAATAAATGTTTTTTTGTGCCATTACAGTGACTGGACCCACGTAGTTCGTCAAATTAGAACCCATCCTGAAGCAGGTCGTTATTTCTTGGAATCGGATGCTCCATGGACAGAGGACGCTCTTTCTGGTGCTTCCGACGAAGATGATGATGAAGGCCAAGAGGATGGTTGTGATGAGGACGGAGAAAAGGTAAGCAACCTTGATTGCTTATTGATTATAGTACCCTAATTATTGATACTATTTCAACAAATTAAAAATATCTGATATGAAAAATGTTCCTGCATGGAATTCTCTTACATCATTTCTAATCACGATTTCACCAATCCGTGCAGTAGTAAACATTATATATATATAGACATAACTTCCAGCAAAGTTTGTTTTTTTTTGATATTCTAAATGTCCACCGCTCTGCTGTGCATAATATTTATGTGTTCACGCTGCTACAGCACCTTTTTAATTCTTGTTGGCTGATATTTGATACAGTTAACTTATAAAATGAAATACAAATTAAGGTGATCAAACATATCAATCATTTGCAGCCTCTTATTCCGTTTGATGTCCTTGATACTACCGAAGCATCCGCAGTCTTCCGTACCTACCTTCAGGACTCTCAGCAAGAACAGAGGACTCTCGAGTAAGTACTATCAGTATGCAAAATAATAAAAGTGATATAGATGCAAATAATACTCCGTGTATTATTGACATATCTTTTCTTTCCTATAATAGATGGGGTCGCCAATTCAAACAGCTGTTAGAAGAAACCGGATATGTTACCCCGGGGAAAAGGCTGGCAGAGGTTAGAGTGCTATTCCTCGGCCGAGAGTGCTTTGAAGCTTTAAGCGAAAGAGAGCAGACTGCCATCTATGATCAGCACCAAAGAGACTTGCATCAGGCAGCTAAGCATAATTTCCAGGTAATTTTTTAGCTGCATTTTCTGTTGATTTTTGGAGCAGTGAGCTCTCACCCATTCTTAAAAACCATTTTAGGTGTAAAATTGCTCAAAAATATTTGATCTGCCGAGAATTGAGCCTGTGCGAGTCTCTGCATGATATGAGTGTAAGCGGTTGATCTGTCTGCAATATAAAAGGGTCTAATGAAATTTTGTTTTCAGGAATTACTTTTAGAACATGCAGATCTCTTCTATCACTTGAAAAGTATTTCACCGTCAGGAACGATCACCCAAGATGATATTAAAGAAATCACCGATGTACTGCAAGATGACTTTAGGTAATTAAAATATATAATTAAAACTTTCTATATAATTATTAAGCTGTCACACTATTCAACGATCAGTTGTCTCTCTTTCAAAATATTGAATTTAACTTTAAATGTCTACAGATATAAAATGCTGGATAAAGCCGAGCAGGACAGAAAGCTGGTTCTGTTTCAGCATTTAGGATTCGTTCACTGTCCTCTGAGAGAACATTGCCCTGCCTTACCAAATTGTGCAGATGTTGCCGCACCTACCGCTCTCACACAATCACTAGGGTGAGTAAAAAGAATACATCTTATTTATTTTTGTGTATTTAATAATAAGAATTTGTGAGCTATTTTCATCATTTTGTCATGTAATAATTGTACACACTACATTCACAGTTATTGAATTTGATCTTATTCTATGAATTTGAATCCTACATGTCTTAATGTGTTTGGTTTTTTGAGCACATTTAATTTTTCTGCAGTTGTCGACAATCTAAATCTCGCTGACACTTTAGTGCAAGCGTATTTATGATCACTAAATAAATTTTGTAATGATTTTAACTATTAAAATTATATAAATACTTTATTGTGAAAAATTAACAGTGAACAGCTTTAATAATATGTTTTATAGATCGAGAGAAATGGTGAATTTGTCCTGTGAACAGTTAAGTTATTCACTTTTAGGGTGTTCACTGTCAATACTTGGTGGAAAGGCATTATATTAATAAAAACACAATAATCCTTTGTACTTCATTCCACTTTATTTAATATGTCAGGACCGGTTTCGCTCATTGCGAGCATTGACTATCATTAAGCATATTCATATCATTAAGCATATTCACTTTATTAATGTAGCATTTTATCACTTTGTCAAAAATTTCCCAAATTTTAATTATGTTTGTAATTACTTTCAATCGCATTCTGAATTTATTAACCCTCCAGAGACGAGAGCTTTTTTCCGATAAAAAAAATATTTTCTAAGCCTTATTGAAGTCACGGATAACTTTTATTCCTATCCAAAATTAAAAAAAAAAAAAACGCAAATTCGTTGTATAGAAACCCCGCATGACTATATGGTCATGCTCATCCTTTTATTACCGTGTAATATTGAGTACGGACAGTAGTAAGGACAAAAGTGACCGTATGGGCTTGCAAACATTCGGGGTTGAAATATAGCTAAACGTGATTTTTTTTAAAATATTTACAATTTGACCTCTTTAGATCAACTCAATTTCAAAACAAATATATTAGCAAAATAACTGTAAATAATTTTATGTTTTTATAAAAAAATATCGTAACAGTTTCAAAAAGTAAATTAAAAAAAACGGAAATTCAAAAAATCACACGTGCTTTTGGAGACCGTTCCTGTTCCTACGGCTGATGACTTACTGTAGTCCGTACCCTTCTTAACCAAATATGAGCAAAAGCAACGATATTCAGGTAGAAAAAGTATGAATAGTGGGATCAATAGACAACGGTGTTTTGTGTGACCATATGGTGACGCTCGTCCTTGGAGGGTTAATCTGGGATGACTTTTTAATTATATGTTAGATGTGTTGAACATTTTAATTTTGTGTTATTTTAGAATCACTTTAATGTAATTGGCAATTTCTTTTCAACGCCAATTGTTTTGTATAACTTTTCAATTTTGTATAAATAGCATTGTTAAATTATATTTCTTATCAGTCGACAATGCTCGCAATGAGCGAAACCGGTCCTGACATATTAAATAAAGTGTAATGAAGTACAAAGGATTATTGTGTTTTTATTAAGTTAAGTTATTGTACCCTTTGGCGTAAGTCAACCATTCGGAGTGCCTGTCTCAGTAAAAAGTTTGCCAGTAAAATGTCAGTAAAAATATTTATTTTTTCAGTTCAATGACGGGTGACGGACAAGAAGGTTCCGATTGGGACTTTGACCCGGATACTGACAACCTCAATCTTCTAATCTTAGGGGTAAGAAAATCTGTGGAGAATCATTCAAATATATTAACCCTCCAGAGACGAGAGCTTTTTTCCGATAAAAAAAATATTTTCTAAGCCATATTGAAGTCACGGATAACTTTTATTCCTATCCAAAATTAAAAAAAAAAAAAACGCAAAGTCGTTGTATAGAAACCCCGCATGACTATATGGTCATGCTAATCCTTTTATTACCGTGTAATATTGAGTATGGACAGTAGTAAGGACAAAAGTGACCGTATGGGCTTGCAAACATTCGGGGTTGAAATATAGCTAAACGTGATTTTTTTAAAAATATTTAATATTTGACCTCTTTGGATCAACATAATTTCAAAACAAATATATTAGCAAAATAACTGTAAATAATTTTATGTTTTTATAAAAAAATATCTAACAGTTTCAAAAAGTAAATTAAAAAAACGGAAATTCAAAAAATCACATGTGCTTTTGGAGACCGTTCCTGTTCCTACGGCTGATGACTTACTGTAGTCCGTACCCTTCTTAACCAAATATGAGCAAAAGCAACGATATTCAGGTAGAAAAAGTATGAATAGTGGGATCAATAGACAACGGTGTTTTGTGTGACCATATGGTGACGCTCGTCCTTGGAGGGTTAAGTAGGGTTCTGCCATTTTGTAGTAATATACCAGTAGATACGAAATATGGTGGTTCTATTAGCATTACATTGAAGCATTTCAAATTAAACAATATGGACATGATTTTACGAACGGAAAAAAGAAAATTGTACAGTAAAGGAAAAATTTGGCTCTCTTCAAGCCAAAAATAATCCTATTGAATAAAAAAGAAGAATGCTTACTGTCAAAAATTACATTGTTTGCTTTTTTCTGCAGTCTTCCACTGTTGCTGACGAAGTGGCTCGAAGATTGGAAACAGGGTCCAGTGGGAGAGCTTCTTGTCGATCGGCTCCAGCATTAGATCATCACATTCCTAACTTTAGGCCAAATGGTGAGCAATTATTTTAGTATGGTATCTATATCCTTTATGGTCAATTCAATAAAAAGAACAATGTTAATAATTTACAAATGCACCAGTATTAATCTCTCGTGTGGGCATATTTAAATAGTGGAATGTAAAAATTTTAGGGTGTTTCTGGGTGTACTGGGATCAGGTTACGTTTGAACACGTCCGAGAAGCTGTCGAGAGAAGTCTCCTCTCTAATTTGGAACAGGACGATCACACTCTCAACAATCAGGTTGGTTTATTTTCATTTGTTTATTGCCTTATCTTAACTTATTTTCTGTTGAACAATTCTATGTAACTATGTGCTTAATTACGGAAGATAGACTAAATTTTTATTTGTACCTGCAGGGCTTGCCTATGGTAATAATGTTAGTGCAGCAACCTGGAACAGGGGAACAGGAAGCCAGCCAGTTACAAGATGAAGGACAAAGTCTCAGTGAAAAGTTAGTATTTTTTACCAGCCAAGAATTTTTTTATGGTTATTTAAGGTATCGAATAATTAAAAAATAAAACACTCTTTTGTACTAATTTCACATTTATTTAATATGATCAGGACCAATGTTCCTTCTAAGACGAGAGGTAAGCTGCGCGGAAAGTTCAAAGGCTGCGCAGGCCAATCCAACGAATGCACACCGTAATTTGTCATATTTGATATAAAAATTAGTGTTTTGTTTTGATTTACATAATAAAAATAATTATCATTTCAAATTATTATCAACAATTTATACTAATAAGTGTAATAAAATAAAACATTAGAAATAACGGAACACATTATATTTGTTTTTACATAGTATAAAATCAAACACAAATTAAGAAAAAAAGCAGAATAAAATTAATAAACGGCAGCTTATAAAGTTATCAACATATTTTATAAATTTATTTAAAATTATCTAGATTTCACGTCGTTTCTTACAACTAATCCTTATATTATATACTTCATTCAGATCAATTTCTTATTCTAATAATAGATAAGAATTTCATTCTAGTTGAATTATCAAATTATTATATGAATAGTTGTATTAGGGTGCGCGCCAACCTGAGAAAAGTGGGCAGGAGTTTTCAAACTGTGCGCGGCTGCGTACAGCTAAGAGGGAACATTGATCAGGACCGGTTTCGCGTATGATGAGCATTTTCAACTGGTCGAAATATGAAAAATAAATGTGAAATTAACATAAAAGAGTTTTTTTTAAGATGATGCCTTTCTATCAAGTATTACCTTAAAAGTGACCTAATAAACAGTTTCGTCTTGCATTTCCTTTCACTTTGATTCTTAAAAAAGGGTCGTCATAAGTCATTTTAGTTACCTAATTCTTTATAATGTTTTTTCAGTGTTCATTGGGCATATTGGGAATGTCGTAGTGAAGATTTGGGAACAAATGCTGGAGCCACAGCCGCTTTAAGAAGATTACCTAGAGCAAGACCGGCCAGAGCCCCTCTGTCCAGGCCATTGGCTGATTGTTTCCACGCTGACATAAGGTTACAAACCAGTAAACGCTTAATTATAGTAATATGCCAATAGTATCGTCTTTGAACCGATGATTAAATGTGTACAAATACTTAAAAAATATTCTAAATAGCCTAATGTTGGCAACGTTTTACTGTACCAGCTGGTTAAATTTTTACATTGAAACATCGAGGTACTCTGCTGTATCAAATTTTAACATCTGAATTTGCCATTTTCATGAATATATAATGTAAAATTACATTGAAATGTGACACAACCTCCTTGTGTGGACAAAACTATCAGTATCGGTTATCTGCTAATGAATCAGTTTCACCTCGACAGTTGTACCGCGTGGCAATTTCGGCCGTAGCACTTGTCAGTGTCAGCCGACTAATTATTATTTTCACTGGCAGCAGTGGAAATTTTTGTATTCTCGCAAGAAAAAAAAAATGGTGTTTCGACTGGTAATTGAAATAGCAAATAGCTGTTTAATTTAGTATTGAAAATAAATTAAATCGAAACCATCATATATTTCAATAAAATTGTTCAAGTGGAATAGAAACATTTTAAACCTTTTTAAGAGTTGTATCATTATTGTCAATTTCTAGAATTGATGAACTATTTAATGACGTATTATTATTTCAAGAAACTTAAGTTATTTATAAAAATTATGATGTATATTTTAGAATCTCAGTATTTCACATTATTATGAAATATCGAAATACTAATATTGATTTAACTGAAACTTTTTTATAAAACTGGACTTCAATAATTGGGCCCATAAGAGGTGAAGTGAGCCAAGTAGTATTTTAGAAAACTTTATAATATTCTACACGTCTTAAAGTATCGTAAAAGTGAAGTAACCTTAGTTAATACACATTGCAATCTTATCTCCGTAAAATAAAAATATACCTTCCACCAAAACACCAAGTAAAGACGTGATTGTACTTAAAAGTCCAAGAAAAAGTTTAACCATTTTACTAGACTCATTTCACCTCTAGAGGGCTCATATGAAATACCAATATTGATGTATTCATCTGGTATTGCAATCTTTAGTTAGGACTGGCCTTTTATTTCATTTTTGTTATCATTTCATTTGAAACACGTATGTCCTGCTGCATTATAGAAACGTTTCTACAACTGTATATCTGTCTGTCGATGTAACCACGCTTCCTGTTGTCCGTCTTGTTACATGGCATAAACTTTGGCTTGAAATTTATCAGAATCATCATGTGCTTATTCTGCGGCGATCCCTACCCTGTGGAGAATGTTTTGGCTCCGCTCTTACTGCACCCTTCGTGTTGCTTAACTGGAACCAGTTCCCTACTCATCGACACATTTCTCGGAGATTCTAAAAGAAATATTGAGGTAATGAAATCATCGATAGATACTCTTAAAATCTGTCGTGTATATTTATCATTTCTCATGTTTGAATGATGTTTTTTTTTATAAATTTTAGGTGATAATCTCCAGCTATCACGGAGCTAATCAGTTTCGTGATGAATTAGTCCACGGCTTTGTCCTAGTTTATTCTGCGAAACGTAAAGCTAGTCTGGCAACACTCAAGTGAGTAAAAATCAATATATGCCGGCCTTCAAACATGTTATATTTTTTTAAATATAGATGAAAAATGAATTCCTAATATTAACCGATCTATTTCAAATCTTATCAAAATATATTTTTATTCCCAGCGCTTTTTCAATGAACATTCCAAACCTGCCGATCCAAGTAGTGGCCGTGGCCGAAGGAGCCGGTGCTTTCTTTGGGTCTGAACTGTCGCAAATGTTACTGACTGAAGGGAATGCATCCGCAGATAGACTAGCCGCACATTTCTGTACTTACACTCCATCCTGCCATAGCAATTGTAAGTCGATCGATTACTGTTTTTCAGATTATTACAATGTTTGTTATCACAATTATTAAAATGGAGGTCTACCAAGTAAATTCCAATTCAATCAATACATATCACTGAATATTATTATTTTTCACCTCTATAAATATCGCTTGGTTATATAGTTTCATGTCAGTGTTAATAATGTGTCAAATTCCAAATTTCTATTATCTTTCAAAACTTCATATTAAAAATATACAGTCAAAAAATATAAATATCTAAAACATAATTCAACCTTTATAAGAAATCAAGTTATTTCAATATCGGGGAACTTTTACTATTATAAATGGATATCAAAACAGCATGTTTTCGGTGTGGCTTGCCATGCACATCATCCAGCGTTGAAGAGTTCAACTCTTTTCACAGAAGAGATATTTTCAAACGTATGTTGTATTAAAATTACTGTATAATCGTGAGTTCCAGTCCTCTTGAAGATGGTCATTTGATGAATGTAAAATCAAATTTTGTTGTTGAACTGATTCGTTGAATACCCATATGTTTATTATTTTCATCAATCGATCGAAAGTTTTCAACATAATCAAACAGTATTACTGTGAAGGTGAAACAGTACTATCAGTGAAGGTTAATAATCAAATTGAAAATTTTCTTTCACAGCTGCATTCTACACACCATTCTTCAAAGAAGTGTGGGAGAAGAAGGGAGAAATCGAACGAGCATTCCATTTAGAAGAAGAACCGCACGTCGTCGGAGTCGGGGGTGGATTACCGGATGTGGCCGAATCCAGACCGCGACCACCACCGAGAGCTGACAGCTATCATCTCAACCACAGGTTAGAAATTATATAATAATGCCCAATAATATGTGAAATATGTTGTAATTCATCAAATACACAATTTTATATGTTTTATCATTTTATAGATCTGAAGGATACCAATTGCCTAGCTCTTTAGATCTGCTTCTCGGCTCTCAACCCGACAGCAACAATATCAACCATAGAGGTGGCTACATGAAAGGTAATCAAAATCTTTTCAATACTTCAGCAATAATCTATTCATTTATAATACGTCTACCCGTCTTCTTAATTCTCTGTCTGCCTATGCCATGCGTTCCCATTTTCATATTACTACTACTTATCACATTACGCAATTAACCTCCTTATATTGAATACATGTAACGCTAACATGGCATCTTCTCTTGCAATATGCTTAGATTATAGTGTGTATTATTAGGATTTTTCAAAATGAAACGTGTACGCTTACTAATCATCGATAAACTTCTTGGTAGTCTATTTAAGAAGACTTGTACTAGACTGTAGTACAACTATTCTCAACTAAATATTGCTAATCGATTAAAAGTAATATCTGTGTATGAAAAGAATAGTCTTAAAAATTGAAAAATGAGTTGAATATGCCAAAACATCTAAAATGTATCTATGGGTAAAGTTGAAATCAACACTGCTGAAATATTAATTTAGTAAATTTTAGCTTGAAATGACATTAGGAAGATTTCAATAATGCAGATGACTAAAAATATGACATTTTAATTACTCTTAGTAGTCATCTCCAAACGTTTTTTTACCGCTTAACCCAGAGGCACTTAAATAAATAGTGTGCACCCCCCAATACATATACATAATTCCTTATTATTTAATAATATTGACAGAATTATTATATAAATATGATAAACCACAGATAATTTTCCTTTTGCACATATGTAGATATATGCATATTAAAAAATAAGACATAACTATCTTCATAATTTTTATTAACACTGACATAGTTGAATTAATTCTTGAAATTTTTGGTGTGGGTCCAATTTGTGGCTCAGCAGGGAAAGGAAATAGAACAAAATTTTGCGATTATTCAAGTTGAATTTAAATTAATGGTTTTACACCAAGAAAAAGGTTGTGAAAGGATAGTCCAGTAAAATTTACATTTCAAAAAGATGCATACTGTAGTGTTAATACGTTAGAGTCCGATGCTACTGATCGTCTTCAAACATTTCTCAAAAATCAAATTGCATCACTATCGGTGATTGAGCTATTCGGATGCAAAAATAATTTGGTTTTAGGTTTCAATGTATACCCGCCTCCATCCACACCCCCAGAGCCTGCCCCACCAGACCACAGACTCCCACAAGCCGATCTTTCTCGTAAGTTCTTTAACATTCTTGTTATAGTTAAAATTTAGAGTTGTGACTGCGAAAATTAAAAACTTAATGTCTTCCCGAGGTTTATTATTATTTGAACTGATTTTTCAACCTTTAGGTGAAGACTATTTTATTTAAAAACTGAAAATAATATATGAACAAAAACTTTACATTCCAAAACATATTCAAGTTGAAAATTTCCAGTTGATCGACTGTAGTATGTAAAATTTCAGCTAAATTTTCTTTGATCAAAAAAAGTTTCCCTCGTTTGATATGTTTATTCTTAAGGTTTGTTTTTCAGAATTACAATTCTTGACTAAGTTTTGGGATGTCATTTTTCCATTAGAGATACAAAGATGGCACAAAATATTGTCTAGGTACTGGTAAAATCTAATCTGGATTAACCTTGGGATGGAAATTTTCTTTTATTACCAAAAAAAATCCCAAAGGAAGAGTTTGAGTCCAAAAAATCTCCGATTTAATTAAGCTTTTGAACTAACCTGACGTATTTTGAAAAGTGAATATTTTTTATCATGTTATCGGAAGCGATTTCGATTAAGTACTGTGAGCATTGTTCATCATCATCAATCAGCTTGGTTTTGACGGTGTACTTATTATTGTTTGTTCATGGCAGCGGACCTGAATTGCTCTGAGGATTCTCTGAGCACGCACGACTCAGGTGAATTCTCATACTCATATTCATACTCATTTCGTGTGCATTATCTCCCATTGCTTTCCACAATCTATTGCTTTTTTTTTACTATCATTTGCAAAATATTTATTTACTCCGTCACGCTTCTTTGAAATGTATATCATATCGTTTGAACTTGTTGCCGTGTTGTATATTATTTTCCATTTTATAACACTTACCCGCTCACGTAAACTATTATCATTCATTCTGCATAAAAAATATATATATATAAACATCACAAAGAAATTTTTGTAAACATTTTAATGCTGGCCCAAAATAATCATTTTAGCATAATTTAAATTAGGGTTTCATTAACATGTTATGCTTTATAATTAATCATCATGACTATTATCAGTTATATGCAGTCAATACAGTTCCATAGTCTTTTACAAAAATAACTTGTATTATAAAAATCTCAAATGTATCATGTCAAATCAAGTTGTGAAATTTTTTTATGTTATTGTAGAATTACCTTGTTGCGAACCGCAAAGTGCCCACAGTTTCTTGATATCTTTGTGAAAATTGCCTATGTCGCCTGTGAGAGTTTGGAAATAGATGTTTTATTTAAATCTGAATTTTTCACATTGTAGGTTGTTTGGTAGACATTTATTTTTGTGAAAATCATCTTCATTAATTAGGCTTGAAATATTCTAAAATTCATATGGTGTTATCCTTTGGATGTACTTCAAACTGTACTTTTCAAACGTTTAATAAATATGATAAAAATAATTGTATCACTATCAAAATATAAATTGCACACGATGCCTGTTTTGCACATCTATTATAGAATCTTTGACTAATGTAAATAAAGATTCATTAAAATTCTTTTTAATTGGTTTGTCATATTTGTAGTTGATTTTATTTTTTATTGCTTATTATTTGGGTAGTAGCGGTGTAAGCAAATTCGATAAGCGCTGCAAATTTTCATTCAAACTTCGTATGGAAGTTTGCAGCGCCTAAACAATTTTCTTAGAATGTGACTTTTCGTGGCCCTCAGGTTACTGTTTTAATCACCGCTTCTTTTCGTTACATGATGCAATATTATTATTTTTCACTTTGATACTAATTCACTCACATGTTTAATTTTACTCGTTTACTTGATATATTTTATGAACGCACTTCAAGTTATATGTCAATTAGAATCTCTATAAGTGTTGTAATCCAGCATTGAAAATGTATTATAGATATTTAATTTGCTTTGATAAATATTATTCTCTTTGACAAGATATATTAATCAATGCCAATCCCAATAAGGGAGATGTAATTTTTTTATATTTGTGTTTTTCAGAGTTGAGTTTGCAACTCAAAAAAAGCATCTCTCAATTTTATTTTATTTGTATTGTTTCCCAACCCTCAATATTGAATTTTACATGCCACATTTTAGAAAGAAAATAAGGTTTTTATATATTCAGGGAGCATTCACAGAGTCCCTTTTCAGATTAACTCTGCTGCCACTGTAGGCTCAAAAGAATATTTATTTATGTGGCATCAGTGATGTTCTAAAATCTGAGAACGGTTGCGCCTGTTTAGATACCGGAGGCGGCGGATGGGGAGCGATGAGTGCCCGTTCGGCAACTACCGGAAGACCGAGGGCTCCGCCTGCGCCGAGACATCGACATGCACACACACTTAAGGTTATTACTTTTTCATGAAATACCTATTTAGAAAAATTGTTATTTAGTCATTTGTAGTTTTTTTTTTCCATATATCATACGGTTCCTTAATATTAAAAAACGTAAGCGTGGAACGCGTTAAATACGCTCCCAAGTTTTTACCTGTAAGTTACTGCCTTACTTTGTAGAATTATATCACAGATTGTAAAAAAATAACCATCTTAGTATAAATATGATGTTATTTATGGATAATAATACCCTTCATTTTTATTTTCTCATACAGCAACCTGGGAAATTGGAGTTAAGCAACTATGGACTGGTTTCGGGTGCTCTGCAACAGATGTCTCTAAGACCGAGACCACCTCCTACACGAAAGGTAATTTTATATTTCAATTCTCCACTTCTCACATTTGCCAATTAACATAATTAGTCGTAATCACTTCACATTTCATTGATTGCCATATCAAGACTTTCGTCTGTATAATTTCAAATTTCAGGCACATCATGGCTCCACCCAAGGACATCATGGAAAATCAACATTCGGTCATCATCATCATCCGTCCGGAGTAAGCTCCGAGACAGAATTGGATGCTCAATATGCCCAAGTGAGAATGTTAAATGCATTCATTAACTTAATTGATTTAGTGATTTTTGTTCAAAGGCACCGCTTGTCCGATTCTAAAAATATGACATTGAGAGGCATTACCTTACTTTTAAGGATAAGATGTAAATTTTAGTAATAATAATAATGACATCCGACACATGTTGTCTAAATGTTATTTTAAGACTCGGTTAATGTTTGTAATACCTACAAAGATTACAAATGAGACACGTAAGGCAATATTTGTTAACAACCCATTATTTTTAATTCTTCGAGTCAAAGGCACTTGCGACGAACCTCTTTGCCGCTGTGATTACCAAGCTAGCCGCCAGTTCATAAAGGCACATAGAGTATTACGATTTTAAACATGGTAAATTGCAGTGGCGGTTCTAGGTACTGGGCTAGGTGGGCTAAGCCCGACCTGCATTTTTCACCCAAAACTTTAGATGGCTGAATAAAAATGAACAGCAATTCGGCCGCTGAACAAAATAAATACATTTATAAGCGTCACTAACCTTCCCCAAATGAATATAATAATAGGGGGACCCGAAAGTATTCGCGTATTTTTGAGACCATATGTTTACCTCAGTTCGTGTCTGGACACGGTGACGGCAACATCTGTGTAAGTTTTTTTTTTTGTAGAACTATGGTTTAACATTATTTTCGTGCATAAATTTTTTTTTTATTGTTAAGGGTAAGATGTCCAGACCCGAAACTAGCGAAGTTCACATCCGGCATTGTATGCTGGTTTTTTTTGATTTGGGTTGGAATGCCACAAAAACTACTAAAACGCTCAAAGATCTTTATGGTGAAGTGGTTACAGCTCGCAGATGTCAATATTGGTTTCAAAAATTTAAATCGGGCAACAGAAGTTTAATTGACGAGCCGAGATGCGGAAGGCCTTCAAATTTTGACAATGAGGCGCTGAAATCTCTAATCGAGTCGGATCCACGACAAACAATCGAGGAATTGTCGCTGAGACTCAGATCCCCATGGACCACTGTACAAACACATTTAAAACTCATCGGTAAAACGAATAGGATGGGTGTATGGGTACCGCACGCCTTGACCGAAGCCAACAAGAACGAGCGACGCAACACGTGCCTCTCCTTGCTTACAAGACAAAAAAATAGTCCCTTCTTGAATAGCGTTGTAACTGGTGACGAGAAATGGGTCGTTTACGATAATAAACGACGCAAAAAACAATGGCTTTCTCGGAAAGAAACCCCAGTTCCAACGCCTAAGCCGGGATTGACCATAAAAAAGGTCCTTTTATGCATATGGTGGGATATGAGGGGGATAATTCATTACGAATTACGAAAGGGATCGAAGATCTGCCAAAACGATGGGAAGATGTGTTGAATATTGATGGAGCTTATGTTTTATAATTTACTTGTAAATTTTTTGAAATAAATAAAATTGAAGTTTTTAAAAAAAATACGCGAATACTTTCGGGTCCACCTAATATCTTTGTTTAAATTTTCCTCTACCAATATAAGACAATGCCATGTCTACCTACAATAATATTTTCGATTGTTTTTATTACAATTTTAAGCTGAGCCGGCATAAAAAAAACAATAACCCTATAAATAATTCATAGTGAACATTCAACGTGACGTCAGTCTGGCAACACCTATGTACATGCTATTGGTCAGGGGCTAACGGTTTCCAGCCCGTAACCATAGACAATATTTCTTTACACTGGAATGCAATCTAGCACGATTCGATTTAGTTTGTATTTGTATGTACGGAAACGTCATCAAACACACAGGACTGTATTTAAAATTTACTGGCTTCTGTCATTCATCGGGGGCTAAACTGGAATTAGTCCAAGGCCCATACAAACATACCAATATATTTGTATTTTATGAAAGTGACAGGTATCGAATCTCAGTGACAGTTCTGTATTGCTTTTTTTACTTGTTATTTCACTTTGAAAGAGACAAATTTAAGGTCACATATTATTATTTCTTACTTACATTAGCATTGATTGTATTATATGGTAATTTATACTTTGCAGTAGTGTCGTAGTATTTGTTAATTTGCTTGTAGATTAATGTATAAGATGAAGTGGAAGCATGCAAAATTTCGTAAATAGTATACAATGCTATGCTTTTCTCTAGCCCACCCAAGATTTCAGGTCAGGAACCGCCACTGGTAAATTGTATGTAATTTGAGGTACATGTGCTACGTAATCAATTTTTTAAGTAAATTAAGATCAAACTTATGTTGCTGCATTTTTTTCATTCGAGAACAATTTAACACGTTGACTGCTGCGTCCGTACATGGTACGGCACATCTTAAAATAAAAATTGAATTTAACAAAAAAATCGCAGCGCTGTTGAGACTCCACAACAACAATACTAGGACACTCCATTGGGTCATTACTAATGCAAAATTGTACAGTTATGTCGTTTCGGGTGCGTTAGTGTGTATCGTATTAAAGGGGTACCATAATATATCAGAAATTCATAGTACGGCTTTTTTGTTAAGCGTATTTAAATGAGAAGTTAACGTGTTGACTAGAAATGTGTTTTTTTGATAACTAAAGATTATACAATTTTACACACTAAGAACTACAGTGGTACCTTGATTCATCGTTTTCAAGGGCGCCTCAACAAGAACAATGAATGTGAAGAAATTCTCCAAACCAACAATGAAAATAATTGCAAGAATGATTGATCGGGCGCTTCCACTGTAATTTGTTATGAATTTTAAATGTGTCATTGAAATATAAAAGAAAATACCACTTTGATAATTATTATGGTTGAAGACCGAAACAACCAATGCAGCAACCTTCATCCATAACATAAAAAGTAACAACACATTCAAATATTGCTACAATGACGGAAAATTAAAATTTTAAGATTTCTGCTATATCCATATGAAAGATGGGTACATATCACCTTCTTCCAATCATGTCTTCAAATGTCATTGATTATAATTTGAATGGGATATTTATGACTGACAATAATTGTTCTTCTCAATCTGTTGACTGCTTTTGTAATGTCCTATTTATTTGTAACAGATTAAGGACTCGGGTGGCGGAGACAGGATGTTAGGGTTGGCACTAGACGCTCAGCATGCCAGAGCGAAAATGCGCCATCGCAGAGAAAAGGGTCAGCCTTGTAAGTAAACAATCTACAATCATCCTGCAAATTACATTCTATTATTCAACTTCTTTTTTACAGTGAAACAATTTACCACAAAATCATAGCGATATAATGTTGAGAGAATAGTTGAAATAGAAAGCTTGCACACTTTCTTTTCAAGAGTCAACAACTGCAATACATAAAAACACACAATGTGACAAAACTAAAGTTAACTGTAATTGAAAAATTGACAAATTAGATCACTAAAATAACATAAATAAATGTGTTAGCATGTGTAATTATTCAAAATAACATTGCCATGTTACACGTTTCTAGCATTTTCTGAGACAGACAGTGAATGTTCATCTGTAGAAGAGGAAATTGGAATGCGCGGCGGTGGTGGAAGAAGGGCTGTAGGCATGGGAGCCACAATTGGAGGGTCAGGCGGTGGAGCAAATTTGGGAAGTAACACGTCTCGCTCTAAGCAACATCACAAACCATACAGGAAGAGGTTAGTTGATTTTTTAGTTATTTTAATATAATAGAGTAAGTGAAATCTAACCATTTTACAATAATTTAAACGTAATATTTAAAATTATGACTAAACGAAGAAACTCCGTTATTCAATTCCTCATTAATCCAAAAATATTCCTCTACCATCTATAATTTCTACATTATTGTTTTCATTATTTATGTCTTAACCTTTTTTTTTACTTTAATATAAAAACCATATTTTCAATGTGAATGCGATTCTGAAAATTTGTGTGAAAATGAAATGGTAAATTGAATATAGTTAACCATATTTTGAGAAAAACTCAAATAGTATTGCACTTTAGACTGATATAGGAGAATAAAGATTACCCTTTTAAATGGTTCGACAATCTGACACATTTTATTAAATACACGTATAGCCATTTTTAGATTTATAGAAAAATATTATACTTTATAACACTTTATAAATTGTTATTACAATGCTACAAATTTCATACATTTTGTAGTACATATCAAGCAGTATTATAATGCTTACCTTTCCTGCCATATCCACTCCAAAATTGGTAGGAAAGATATCATACGTTGCTAATCCATTTATTGTTTTCTCTCTCCAAACAAGGTGTTGAAATAAAATTATTCATAACCAGTCTACATTAAATATCTTCTCTGAATATTTTCCATCATGTGTGAAAATGTCTAAGTAAAAAACAATTAAATGACGAGTTTTGTTTTTTTAATAGGTTGGTAGCAGTGGCAGCGCCTAAAGCTCCGCGTCTTGGAGTGTTCGTCGGTCCTCCAGAATTACCGAGCGGCTACCGAGCCAGGGATGTAGGTCAGTTATAACTTATTTATTTATACCATATATAACACGCATATCTTATTACATATTGAATGGAATTAAATTATATTTATCTTTATTTCTTAGGTAAAGAAGAATCCAGTGACGGGAGCGGCGGTGAAGGAGGAATTACGGGTCCTCCCACTCGGGTCGGCGCTTACAATCTACTTCATAATCCGTCTACGACTTCAGCCCCTTACACATCTTGCGATTTGGATGATCAGGTATGTAAAAACAAAATAAAACATATAAACGCAGCATTTCAAATTGAAACAATTTCGCAAATTCATTACAATACGAAACATTGAAATGTTATTCTATTTTGTTTTATCAGCTGTCGTCTTGCAAGGAATCCTCAACTCAGGACAATGATTCGGTGTCTGGCTCAAATTTGGCAGCCAGTTCGGGAGGAGGAGGTCGGACGAGACGTTCCGGATGGCCGAGATTGGACCGCGGACACCACAAGGAAAAAAATGTATGCGAAAATTTATCAGTAATAGAGTTTCTATTATGAAGATAAAAGTTTTCATAGCACTTAACATAATCACATATTTTTTAATAATTTCAATATTTTTATGTTACAGGAATGGTCAAAGAAGGATTCAAAAAAGAATGCTAGTCAAAATCCAGTAGTAAATAGTCAAGGATGGGGACCGCAAGTAAGTAGTATAATAAATTTAATAACAAGTTTATAACATAGCCTAGAAGGAATTTTCCATTTTTCCGCAAGTGATTTTGCTGAAATGGTTGATTCGCTTTCTGCTTTATATATTAATAATTCCTATTTAATTTATGTTGCAGGGTAACAATGGAGTTCCTTTATTCTTGGAAAAGTGTGTAACATTCATAGAGACTGAAGGTTTAGCAGCTGAAGGTATCTACAGGGTGCCAGGAAACAGGGCTCACGTGGATCTACTCTTCAAGAACTTTGATGAAGGTGAATAATCTAGATTTTCAGGAGTATGTTTGTATGATAATACTCCCTGGATTAATAGTGAATGTTGATAACCTATTGATTGATTAAAGTCACTAGTATAGATTATTATTCTTCTGAGATGTGAAATCTTTGCGTATATAATTCTAAGATCCTTCTGTACATAATCAAACCATCATAGACACTGTTATTGTGCAGCTCTTTTCTCAGTTTTGCAAAATTTTAGATTTTGTAACCTTCAAAAAAAATGATAAAGTTACAGAAAAGTCGCAGTCCGCATCCTGGCAATGTTACGCTGCACTTATTTGTAACACATCTTTGCTTGTAAATAAGTCTATAAGAAATTATTAAATACTTCTTCTACATAGTTTTTGATTGTATTTGGGGATACTAAAGATTACCAGAATACCAGAATTACTCATTTAATGAATATTTCTTTCAGATCCGAGTATATCCATCCAAAAATTAGATATTCCAGTGAATGCGGTGGCGACAGCATTGAAAGATTTCTTCTCCAAGAGATTGCCTCCACTCTTCGATGAACCCACTATGCAAGAGTTGGAAGATATTGCCAGTGAGTTACACTTACAAAAGAATATCCATAATCAATGTCATCACCTATAATAGAAATCAAATTTATTCTCACTTTTCATTGTTTTTCTTAGGTTCTTTGGGTGCAACTGACAGAAGTGGAAGACTCTTAGCTTTGAGGGCTCTCATCGCTGAAAGATTGCCTGCTCATCAGAGAGCTGTACTCAAATACATCTTCTCACATTTTGTCAGGTAATTATTAGTGAATTATTAGCTAACATTTAGTCAGTTATTCGGTCATCATGCTTTTGCAGAAAGACAAATAGGCATAAACCTCAATTTTTATTATTTTTCTTCTGTATTACAGGATAGCGGATAACGCTAAATTAAACTCGATGGACTCGAAGAATTTAGCCATTTGTTGGTGGCCTACACTGCTTCCGGTTCAATTCAGTGACATGGCTCGCTTCGAAGCCACGCGACCGTACCTAGAAGACATTCTGCAGACCATGATCGATCAGTACCCGTTCCTCTTTTGCGGCCAAGAAGCGGCTGTCATGGTCTGAGCCCTTTGGACCGTCGTCCCATTCCGAGACGTCTATTGATTATCGATACCCGCGAGTTGACGCCGAACTTTATCGTCGCCTCTTAGGAAATTTGTCCACCATTTGATGTTGTGCTTGTCAGCAGCCATATTGCATAATTAATAAATAATTTTGCTGCCTATATAATTGATATTTTAGACTGAGTACTCGGGGAGTCGACCATGATATTGCCGTTCATTGCAAACTATCTTTTTCTGCAAAATCATCCTATACACTGGCAACTTATCTTATTATTTGCAATACCTTGAAAATATGTTTGATTATAAAACCCTATGAATAACAAAGGTATATATTATTCAGAAGTTATATTACTTATTGAAGAATTATTTGTCATTGCCAAATCTGTCAATTCAAACTCGTTTTCGCATCTATCGAGAGCAACTAATATTCAGTAATAATGTTTTGAAATAAATTTACATTATGAAATTTGGCAGCCGTCCTCGACGCTTGATAATTGGGCAGTAACCTTTGAATGCTTTTCATGGCTGGCGCTCTGCAATTTCTGGCAGGCATTTTGTGTCTATGGTAAAATATGTAATTATTTATGGGATAAAGAAAGCGTTTTTGCATACATTCCTGATTAGCATTTCTCTATAAAACATCATATGTGATGGTTATTTTTATGCTGTAGCTATGTTATGAATTTATATTCTTTTCTGTATAGTTAAATTTGAAATAGTTTTTGAATTATTATTTTTATTTATACAAGGCACCGGTAAATTTATGTCTGATATATATTTGTATTATGTATCACTGTCGTAAATTTATTGCAAGTATAATATTTTGTCTATTTTACGCACTGACGTAACGCGATCAGTTTATTCTCGCTCTTAAGCAATTCTCATTAAACTTTTAACTATTTATGTAGGACGAATATGAATGGATTGCCGAATTATTTGTAAATAATTTGAAATACATCAAAACATGTTTTTGTTGTTGGCAACATTGGATATTTTTCTTAGTTGAAAATATGAATTTATTGTTCGAAAATGTGAAACTCTATTTGTGAATTGCATCAATATGAAAGAATTTTTCTCTCGTATTAATGATTTTTTATTGTATATTATAGTCATAATGCCACCACTCATGTGGTTTCAAAGTGTGAACGGTAAATTTTTGTCCAGAGATTGGTGGTATTTTTGTAAACGTCGGCATGGTGTAAAATTATCTCAATTCTCTGAATCTGTTTATATTCCTCCCCTCAAACTTTACCGTCTGTATTTAAGTCTCGAGAAGGGAGTATTCTAAAAACTTATGACGAAATTTACTTTTCCTTTTTGTTTATTTGCGTGTGAATAATGAATTGTTTAAAGTGATATGAAAGGTGCCATTGTTAATATGATACCGAAATGATAATTTTTCGTGCCATATACACAATTATCTTTTGATTTTGCATTGTTTTTCTTTGTTTGAAACAAAAAAAAAGACATTTTCATCCATGTGAATTCAGAATTCATAATAAATCCAAGATATCCTCGAAGCTACTCGTAATAATGATAATAATTTTGTTAAGTACATGTTTAGAATATGTTAGCTAGGTAAGAAACAATAAATATGTATTTAATAATCGTCGGCTACAAAACTTCAACAATTTGAAATTGAGTGAGAAATTACTAAATTTAAACCTCGGATGAGATCATCGATGAGGCATTTTAAAGTTTGTAGCTATCGATAACGATATTTGTGTAAAAAATGATTGCATTTAGTCGGTAAGATTAATTATATCGGTATTAGGTTTTTGCAGTCGGGGGGTTAGGTTAGTTTAGATCACACATTAGGGACTGTTCAGACTGATCGATTATCGAGAATGATTCCGGAAGGACGTTTGGAATGAATACATACGCCACGATTGTATTTTGATAGTATTAATAGAAATATCTGACGGGTTAGGCCATGTTGTTACATATTAATTTTAAAATTACATAATAGATACTTCACGCGCTTTTGTATTTGATTCGGTGTCAATTTGTCTGTAAGGAAGCTTTTTATTATTTATTCAGCTGCTAGGTGTAAGTATTATTTTTATATTTATAAGAAAAAAAGTTAAATATTTTCCCTTTGTATTGTTTTTTTTATCGTTTTCAATTTATTTATTCAGAAGTGATTGTACCTGCGACGCGTGAGTGGTAAAATTTATATTTTTAAGTCATATCGGTTTAGTATATATTTTTGATAATATTCAAATATTTTATTTTGTTGACTGAATTCGAATCTCGCTGTCTGAACTCGGCGACTGTCATCCCATAGAGCGACTTATCACACATTTTACAATTGCTCTAACTGTTCCTATCGTTTTATCATTGACTTCAACGCAGCTACTGTAATCTGCGATAATTATATTTTATCTGCTTGGAATATTTTTGTCTTTAGGATTCTTTCTGGCACATTTGTCATACTCTTCTACGGTTACTTTATTGCATATTATATGATTCCGATTCTCTTTCAGCATTACATAACTTACAATTTAGTTTCTATTTCTCTCTCAAACGAAATGTTTCTAAGGCATAGTTATGTAGATAGTAAAATTCTAAATTTCTTCTTAGAATAGTATCGTAATAATAACATTTATGAAAAAAGTGTAATTTGATTTAGTGTAAACGTCTGCCTACTTTTCATATCCCTACTTCGTGCGTGACACAAATATTTTTATTTTCATAAACATATTTTCCACGTTGAAAAACGGCGTTGAATAATATAATTTTTTATCAGTAGGCATTTTCGAATTTATTTATTATTCCATAATTTTAACAACATGCAATAATTGAAAAATTCCAATTAGTGAAGAAATAAAACTTGTTAATGTCAGGCGACGTACCGAGTGTTTATACAAACTAAATTTTAAGTCATAACATTTTTTAACTCTCATGGAAACATAGAATTTCCTTAAAAAACAGGCCTAAAATGATGGATTGTGAAAATTGTAAATATCTTTTTTCGTAACAGTCTGAAGATAGTAGTTATTTCCTCTGCGGAACCTGTCAATATTATCTGAATCTCAATTTATACTCTCTTTTTAGAAAGCTTTTATTTTTGATCAATCAAAATTTTTTATTGTCGTGTACTGAAATCACTTATTTGTCATGAAAGGATATTTGAAAAGCTAGTAATGCCAAAACTTTACGACGCATCTGTGAAATTGAAGATTCTCCATAATTTAATCACGGTAATTATCCATTTATGTGACACAAATATAATATTTATTAGCGTATGCCACACACAGTTGTGTCGCAGCTAATATTCATTATGATTTTTTTTTTAAAGACCGGTGAAAAGTATCAAATATTATATGTTGTTAATGAATAGATTGATAATAATAAATTTACACATTCCTTACATTTCGTCTATTGATATTGTAAGCGTAGATATCTTAAACTGGTCTCTTTAAATCTGTGACTATTTATAGGTTAACTTCAAGCACCTCACTCATATCTATTTGACACTTTTTAAAACGTTGAGAATAAGCTAAGCGACGTCTACGATAAGGCTGTACAACCGAGGTTATATATTTTGTAATTTGAAAAATCAACAATGATTCGGTTCAAAATATAAATTAAGTACCGTGTAAGTAATGCATATTTTTCTGTAACGCACACAGCGCGCTTTTTCTGAAACAAATATACAAATGGTGTTTGAGCCGTCACATTTCGTAGCGTTATCAAAGCTTTCAGTAACAATATTATAATATTATGTGTAAAATAGTTTTTAATGAAATGTTTAGAATTAAGCATATATAGTCATACTGTTGAGAATCTTATATTATTTAAAATGAATCGATTGTTTTTTCTTTTTATTTGTTCAAAGTATTTATTTTACATATTATATACACGAGTGGCGGGTCATCTGATACTTTAATCTATCGATACGCTGTGCTCAAAAATGTTTGGATCCCTTTTTTGAGATATTCTTTTTTTGATTCTTCCCAAAGAACAAACAAAACATTTATAATAAACGGTTTTATTGAACAGTATTATCGCGATGTTTTTCCTTACCTTCCTCGATCACTGTGAAATAAGGTGCCAACTTTGAGAGACAGTCGGACAAGTCATATTGAGTACTGGACATTGAAAGAAATAGATGATCCGTCGCTTGTTTGTTTTTAGTTTTAATTTAAAAAAATAATATACTCAGCTAAATGTTTTATTACTACTCATTATGTATAAATATTATTGGAGAAATAATTTCAAAATATGAATTAGTAATGTTATACAATTTTTTGTACTGCATGGTTGATAATATAAAATGATAATAATTTGTAAAAAATGTGCAAATTGAATTTCATACGTAGTGGTATAACATTTTTACTACTTGGAAGGTTTTCGCTGTATGGATTGCGAATTGCCATTTTTTTCATGTGGCAATTCTTAAGATTTGTCTGCTTTAATTATTGGCTCTGTAATAAGATGAACGAAATAAGCGGAATGAGTGACTTTTTAAATTTATATATGTAATTGTAACATGAATACAATGCTCACACTGAATGTATTAAAATAAAATATATCAAATGCAGTATTCGGTTTTTTATTTCCAAACCCAGCGTATACCCTCATCGAAACGTGATCGGTCGGACCAGTAGTGCTATTCCCGCGTGCATTGTACTCATTTTGGACGGTCTGTTTACTCGAAATGTGATTGTTTCAAACCGTTCAAAATAAATATTATGCACTCAGGAATAGCACCACAGAGTAGTCAGACTGAGATTAATGTGCACCGAACTAAGTATATAGTAAGTAACGGCCAGTGTAAATTAACAAATTGAGCCTTACAAAGTTTAATTGACTTGAAATTACTTATTTATTTCATATAAAGCAGTGTTGCACACCTTTTTTGAGCCAAATGCCAAAGTGACACTCAATAGAAAAGTTAAATTTCCAACTTACTATATTGTATAAACTCACTATATTGTATAAACAAGTTCAACAGTATTATAGTTACAGCAGGCCCTAAAAAAGATCAGGCGAATGAGATAACGCTCTAAAATTTTTGTCACTGACTCTTTAAGCAAAATTTAACAATTATAGGGTTTAAAACAATTGACTGAATTGTTTTAAAACTTACAATATCACAATCCGGGCCCTTACAATATCAGTTTTTTTTGTGGTGCCCAAAGTCAAAACATTGGTTATCTTGTGGCAAAATATCAGCGTGACTCGTTTTTTTTTTTTAGTTTTTGGAGAATTTCATAATCTCAAAACCCAGGAATTTACCGATTATATTTTCTATACTATTTTCAAACATAAATATATTCAAGACCTGAGCCTTTGTACTTACTTCTTATAAAGTAATATTATGTAAAGGAAAATTTTCACGGTGCCCCAATAGAACAGCCGCGGCGCACAGTTTGGGTAACTGGGTTAAGCAAATGAGTAGCAACAGTTCTCGTAGAAAAAAAAATGTTAAGATAAACTCCATTAGGAGTCCATTTGCTCCATGTTTGGAACGAATATAGTTCAAGAAAAGTTACATTTGATATAAGTGGACCTAAAAAAGCTTAATTTTGTAGAAAAATATATAATTGTATTATTTCTTCTTTTGTTTATTTCATTTTTCATTTCAACACAGGACATACGAATATATTGTGTAGTGATGAAACACGAGTGCCTCAAAAATTTTAACAATTCAAATGTAACACTAGAAATTTTATCAAGCAATCTTAGTAGATAATATTAACCCTCCAAGGACGAGCGTCACCATATGGTCACACAAAACACCGTTGTCTATTGATCCCACTAGTCATACTTTTTCTACCTGAATATCGTTGCTTTCGCTCATATTTGGTTAAGAAGGGTACGGACTACAGTTAGTCATCAGCCGTGGTAACAGGAACGGTCTCCAAAAGCACATGTGATTTTTTGAATTTCCGTTTTTTTTAATTTACTTTTTGAAACTGTTAGATATTTTTTTATAAAAACATAAAATTATTTACAGTTATTTTGCTAATATATTTGTTTTGAAATTATGTTGATCTAAAGAGGTCAAATTGTAAATATTTTAAAAAAAATCACGTTTAGCTATATTTCAACCCCGAATGTTTGCAAGCCCATACGGTCACTTTTGTCCTTACTACTGTCCGTACTCAATATTACACGGTAATAAAAGGATGAGCATGACCATATAGTCATGCGGGGTTTCTATACAACGACTTGGCGTTTTTTTTTTTTTAAATTTTGGATAGCAATAAAAGTTATCCGTGACTTCAATATGGCTTAGAAAATAATTTTTTTATCGGAAAAAAGCTCTCGTCTCTGGAGGGTTAATGAAATGGCATTTAACGTAAGGCCTCAGAGGAAGCATTTTGTAGGTTGTCGACACTGACCACTCAGGACACTTGCATTTGCAGAGCACATGTAAAACAAGCATGAGGCTTTGCCTACGGTCTCCTTTTAGATATATTTTTTTCCAATGACAATTGAATACTTACTTACAGTCATTATTCTGAAGACCTGAAAATTGTAGCAGTTAAATTTATTACAGAAATATTAAAACTTCAGGTTCAATTTGTGTAGGCATGTTATTAAATTATTATCAGTACAACTAACAGAGAATATGAGCAGACAGTACAACACCCGTAATTAGCCCAGAAATTGATTCAAGATTGATCAAAAAGAAAATTTTGGTAAAAATAAATTAATATCGAGTAATCAATTCATTTTCAAAATACGAAACAAAATTATAATAACATAAAGCACATTATCGCTTAGAATTGAAATTCACAGGTTGCGTATTAAGCCATGAATGGAACTTAAATTAGAATTTTGCCATAAATAATTACTCCATAATTTATATTGATACAATCGTGACTCAAATTTCCAGGTAGGATGCATGAGTATTATTAATAAATTTAATATAAAGATATCAGAAACAATCTCATTCGGATTATTTTCGCAGTAATAGTTTCATTGAATACAAATATTTTTTATCAAGTTAAAGAATGATAAAAATATAGAAAATATACAGTTTCATCGAGCACATTCAATTGATAATTTTACATGTCTAATTTTCGGTTGACTTTAAGTTTCGCTTTTTCTTTGGCCTTTTCATAGAGCGGCATAAGTTTACCCTCTTTCGCCAAAATCTTCAACAATTCAACAATGAAAGCTAAGTAATTATGTTTTCTTCTGGCGATTTCCGCCTGAGTCCGTTGGTTACTTGCAATTTCGGCTTCAACCAATAATTGCAGTCTAGCGATCTCGTTTTTCTGAGCGTCAGTTTCCATACCGCTTTCTTCAGCCTGCCAGGAAATCTCTGCTATCTGCCTTTCATAAATCATCTTTCGATCCGACACCAGAGCCATTAAATTGAAGCGAATCTCGCCCTCGCTGTATTTTTCTATTCTATTCTTAATTACGTCCCTAAATACGTCGATCCAATTTTTCTCGGTAGGGATAGCACCCAGGTCGATGGGTCCTGCTTTGAGGCCGTCCAATTCGTAAAGACGTCCTTCTATAGGAGTATAACCAACAAAATGGAAGACATCGTCATCTTTACCGGCGGCTTTCGAATCGTATTCAAAGAGGGTCTGCCTGGCGAATGAATTATGAACCGTTCTTATCAGCTCAGAGTTGCTCAGAGTTAAACCCTTCATAGGCGGTCCGAACGACTGACAAAAATCGCGCAGTTCCGTCAGAGTTTGTCCTAATACGATATCAGAATGTTTACAGTTCATCAAGAGGTTAATAACCGCTTGCGTAGCGCACGCATTGTTTGTCACTTGTTTCGCGAAGAATATCTTATCTAAGCGGCTGTCTTGGACGACAGACCCTGTGGATTCATTATCCGGTACCCATTTGAATAGGAATATCAGACCATGAATAGGCTGTAGCTTGTCAAAAGCTTCCTTGTTTAAACTCCAAATTTCCTTGACTTCGACTCCTTGAACTCCAAATTGCCGTATCAGCTCGGTGAAAACACCGGGATCACTCTCTATTAAGCTCCAATTACCTGCACTTTCCGTCATATTGATTAATATTACGATTTAATTTATCAAATTATTCGAAACGAGGAGAATGACTTGAATGATGCGGTAGAAAATAATGTTGTTGGTGTTGACAATAATAATGGGCAAAGAATAATGATACGATATTTTGTACTCGTTATTTCAGTATAGTAACTATTTTTAATACACTACATCAGCGGCTTCCAACCTTGATGCTACTGCGCCTCCCTAAAATAAATTAAAATTGCCGCACCTCCCCTACTTTTTATTTTCTTAATAAATATAGTAATACAGACACGTTTTAAATAATAATAATTTTATTACAACAACAAAAAAAACATAATTAACAGAACAATAGCGTATAACATAAAAACATGCAGAGCTTTTTTTGAAAAAAAAGATGCCGGAACTCACTTGTCAATATTTATTCAAAGTTTTTTGTCTTATCTATGTCCGTTCCTAATGTGGAGCATAAAGCTTAATAATTGAGGATTCTCAACGGAAGTTGTTTTACGAGAATTGCTTGTTACCCAACCCCTCTTTTTTAAGAATAAAAATATGGGAATAGGACAGGACTAGTGATTAACCAATCTCTCTCGCTTTGTCTAGTTGATTATAGATTTGAAAAGGTGGGAGGAATTGCGTAGATATCACAAACACTCATGCTTTTAAACAGAAATGAGATACGTCACGAAAGCGTTATCTTCATTTTAGTGACTTTCAATGTATTTTAAGACATTTTGAAGACGTTTTGAAGGGTAGGAGCACAAAAAATTATACTCTTCACTAAAATTCATCCAAAATTGTAGTTTATAGTTTCATTTTGAAACTTCTACGATAATTATATCGATTTTACTTTTTCGATGTTTGTCAGCTCAAATTCGACTTCTTCACTATCAATAAATAGATTCTGTATCCACAAAAATGTTGAGAAAATAATGTCTTTAAATAATTTTAAAAATGCAGCAATAAACCATCCAAGTGTTCAATAAAAATATTTTTGCTTCTTCAATATTGGCTGTGGCCCAGAAATCTTTTGAAAGTGAAAACATATTTAATTCATTCTTTTGTAAATTAAATTTCCATAACTTCAACGATTACATGAAAGCTTTTACTTTGTCTTTTTGAACAAGGAGATGCATTTGTGATCCCTGCATTGATTTATGTTTTAAACCATTCAATTTTCCTAAAATTTAAAACATTCATACACTGAATTGTTACCGTACGTTACGATATGAAGTTTTATTTATATTAGAAATTAAATTTATTATTTTACTAAAAAGTTTTGGCGTCTCCTAGGCTGGAAGCCGCTGCACTACATTGGATTCGTTTTGTAAGTATATTAATTAAAATCATAACAAAATCAATACGATTTCTTAAATAACTTTGGAAGACAAATTTAAACAAAAAAAAATGGAGTGTGGCTGTGTCATGGACACGGCCGTGTGTTGTACGTAAATACGTCTCGTAATAGGTGATATTACACCCCATTTTTACGTTCCCGGCACTGCTTGACTCGGTCATATGGTGTTTTAATGGTACCATTCGATTGCTCTTGAGAAGTCTTTTCCAACCGTATACGATCTCTGTATTTCGATTTGGCTTTTTGACGCGTATAGCCAGACATTATATATTTTTGATATATTTTTTTATATTTTAACACCTTATTATAGTCACCATCGCAATATAACACTAATGTTTTATCTATAATCGATAGATTTTGTCAAGAGCTAACGATCGAAACTTAAACGAACATCGTAACTTCTTTGAGTGAAAAGTTATACTAAATAGAATTCTCGATACGCAGCAAAATGACCTCAAAATGGCGGCGCTTCCCCCTCCACCCCACGTAATGTATCACAGTATTTACACAGCGCAATAAATTATTTGATTCTTTAACTATCCAGTGGTGCAATCGAATTTTGGATAGTGATGATAGATATCAAGCTGCAACACCAAACAGTATCTCCCGATTTTGTAATCATTCGTTTTCTTTTAAATTTTTCTTAAATTTTTTCCATAGGGAGGCACATATAAGAAAAAAAATTAAAAACTTATCCACGTCAAAAATAAGTTGAGTTAACATCAAATTTAAAAATATAATTTAACCATTTGGTTAGCAAGCGGTGATTTATTACCGCTGATTCAGGACTCACGTAGATAAGATATACAATTAGCCATGGAAAGATATCGAACTATTAATTGTTCCAATATGACAGTCAACACTCTGATCTGTCTTACGCTAGTAAAACTATATTTTTATATGGAATTATTATTATTGAAATATCATTATAAAAACCATATTTACTTTGGGATTAAACGTTGACATTTCAATGGATATTCTTGTACCTGGTAAAATATTTCTTAATCTCCGTCATAAAATATAATTGTTTTACGATGGGATTCGAAAATAAATTTGCATTCCATAAACGCCGCGTGGCATGCAACGATAATTCACGTAGTCAACCAATAAACAATATCAATCTTTAGTTCTCTTTGATCCTATAATGCAGGGGTTACCAATCCCGTGCCCGCGGGGGTCATGACGCCCGCCAACTAATTTGGGCAAATCGATAAATTCTTGGGATTTTCAAAGTTATACTCTTTATTCATGTTTGTAGACTGGTATTCAAACTATTTGTTGGAAATCTGACTTGGTACGCTTTATTACTCTCGAGCCTTACTTGCACCAGTTACAAATTTATCTAGCCAAGTGAAGTATATATATATTTTTATTATTATTATCTTGTGTACATATTTAACGATCAGCAAAATCAACCAACTTTCTTGTTGGTGGGAGATAATTTACAATAGTAAAGAATTTTCCAGTTAATCTCTCAACAAAAACATATTGGATTATCGGAATAAATTTATCAAATCGTTACTTAATAACGAGTATAAAAAATATATATTGCTTAGTAGGGCATCCAATCCCGGGATCCCGTTCAATTTTCTGATCCCGAAATTCCGGGATTGAGAAGGCCGCGATCCCGAGATTTTGGGATTGAGAAATTTTGAGGAAAACCCGATAATTTTCACGAAATTGGTAAATCGGTGATTAAAAAAAAAAAAACGAGTTTCGGTGAGATTCTGGGAAAAAGTATAACGAATTGAGGATTTCAAATTTCTCGGTAAGAAAATCACAATCCCGGGATCCCGAAAAATAGGGGATCAATCTCGAAATCCCGGGATTGGAAAAAGGCTCCGGGATTGGATACCCTATTGCTTAGTTCTTGAAACTTATTCACGATGGATATATGTAATAATCAGTGCTGTGGAGTCGGAGTCAGAATTGGAGTCATGAAAAACGAGCGGCTCGAGACATTTTTGAAAAAAAAAATAATATTATGTGTATTCAAACCACAGTAGTACATAGTGTTGACATTAATATGCTTGGCTGACTAAAGATGACCTGATCAAATGCATAATATATTATATAAAAGTTAAAATTAAATTATTGAAAAATTTCTTCGTAGTCGGAGTCGTCTTTTTTTAACGACTCCACAGCTCTGGTAATAATAATTATTATATTACATAGCACGGAAAAATGAATACTTGTTGATAATTAATTGAAATTAACTAAGTGCTACTTAATTATCGTAATTTCAAAATAAGGCATAACTTTCTATCTATACTAATAAAGGTAGTCATGGTATAGGCCAATTAAATCAACACAACTCTTGTTTATATTTATTGGATGTAAAGCACATGTAACTTAAAATAAAACATTTACAAATATAAAAAAAAACGCTTTTCAAATTATATATTGTAGCTGCCAAGCGTTATGCACAATATTATAACCAATTTTCTTGCCTACAATATTACCATTTTACGTCTTATTTATGTCAGTTTTTTTTCCAAAAAGGGGTCCACGGGAAAATAAGTTTGGGAATCACTGATTTATAGTGACCCGTACAAAAAAAAACATTTTTAATGAGTTATTAAAATTCAATCACTTACTTCGCACTGTCACATCAAAGAAATTTCGCTATTATTAAAATATTTTTAATGGAATTTATCAGTTCAAGTATGAAGGTCCTATGCTGGCGTATTATTTGAATAAGTTATTTTATTTGTCACTTGCAGCTCCGGTCAGACGACAATTTGACAACTGTCATTTTGTGTACATGGCAGTTTTTCTGCCGCATATAATGATTTTGTTAAAAATAATTGATATATAAATACAATAATGGCATTTGTCGCTCCTGTGACTGGCGATGACTCCACTAAGAAGTTTCTAGAGGTTTTGCAAAATGACTTTAAAAATTTAAGCTTGGAAACAAAGAAAAAATACCCCCAAATACGAGAGGTATGTTATTGTCAAAATATAGGTGTTAACGGCGATAATAGATTATCGTACGAGCATATAGCTTGATAATGGCCCTAGTGGTTCTGTCAAGAATACATAGGTATCCAAAATTCATTATTAATGTTATGATTTACATTGTACAATTTTCGGTAGGGGGTGAGATCCAATTTTGACAGTTATATTTAATGGTACATAGTTAGGTAAATATGGCATATAGTAGCACGTCGACTACTGCGGCGAAAAACTTCACAACTACGCTTAAAACAACGCCACGATTTAAAGTTATTTTTTGAGAACTTAATAATCGTGTTAAAACCACACATTATTACGAAGAACACTGATAAATTATGCGAAATACGAAATATTTTTCAGTACAGCGCCACTGTTTTCCATTTTGTCCGCGCGGACAAAATGGAAAACAGTGGCGCTGTACTGAAAAATATTTCGTATTTCGCATAATTTATCAGTGTTCTTCGTAATAATGTGTGGTTTTAACACGATTATTAAGTTCTCAAAAAATAACTTTAAATCGTGGCGTTGTTTTTAGCGTAGTTGTGAAGTTTTTCGCCGCAGTAGTTGACGTGCTACTATATGCCATATTTACCCATAGTTATAAGTACTGTGAAGTTAAACAAATAAATTATTATTTTTACAACGTTGAGTACGCTGCTTGAGCTCTCTTATTTCTTTATTTGTTAAAATTGCCATACTTCCGAGCACGGACTATTGGAGCGAAAAACTTCACAGACTAAGCTAAAAACAACGCCACGATTTAAAATATTTATTGAAGCATCCCGGAAGCACGTTAAAATCACACATTATTATGAAGAACACTGATAAATAAATTGATAAATATGTCATTTAGTAGCACCAAGTAGCACCGACTATTGCGGCGAAAAACTTCACAAACTAAGCTGAAAACAACGCCACAATTTAAAATATTTTATTGAGGGCTTGATAATCGCGTTAAAACCACACGTTAAAAAGAAGAACACTGATAAATTATACGAAATACGAAATCTTCGCCTCCATTATTCGTAATGGCCACACGCGCGTTTTTCGCCCCAATAGTCTGTGCTCGGAAGTATGGCAATTTTACCCTTTATTTATTCGTAATTTTATAATGTATCGTTTTTGAATGTATAAACTTTGAAAGGGAAAATTATCAAATAATATAATATTATCTAAATTTAAACAGTTATTTTATAAATTACTTTAATATTTTCTTGAATTTTAAAATACAAATATGTTTCTTTATTACGTAAATTATGAAAACTTTTTGTAAGTATTTTTTTACATAGTAATTATCTACACAATTTAATTTGTAATAAATAATCGTACATTATTGCTTCATTCCAATATTCTATCTCTGTCAGACTTGAAGAGATTGAAATTGTTCACTGTGAAGACTCTTAAGAAATATATTATATTAAGTTCGTTTGATGTCATTGATAGTAAATAAATATTTTGAATATCAATGGCTCTACGTTTATAGCATGGGATATAACATAATTCATGTGCAATTTTTTCAATTAATGGTCTTAATGCTATTTCTATTTTTTCGGTTTTATTTTCACAGAACTTCAGAAAGTAATCTGACAAACTAATTATTAAGTTACAGCTTTTCCAAATGTGAATTGTGATTGATCTGATTATGTTCATTCAAAAATTCATAATAACGATTAACTCAGCAACTTTTGTTAAATGCACTTAACAGCTTAACGACCGCACGTTTTACTTGTAAAATTTCGCCTGGCGAAATAAAATTTTGCAAAAATTCGCAAAAATTTCAATTTTACTAAATTCACTATAATCTGTAAACAAATTGAGATATCTTTACAAAATTTAATTTTCTCATCTTCCAGATACTTCGTCTATACGCATAAGTGAGTCCGCCGGCCAGCAACCTTTGTTTTTCAAAGACTCAAATACGCGTCCGCGGTCGTTAAGCTGTTAACATGTCGATGGCCTTTAATGTTTTGTTTTGTATTACCCATTATATTCGAATACTTCTCAACTATAGCTCCGCAAAAGTACAACTAGAAAAAATCTCTAGTTTTCTGTCGATAAGCAGATTTTTGAATGGTAAAATAAAGAAATTTATACCATCTTCTCTCAGTTTCACATAAATAAATCTCAAAATATTGTTTTACGATTTTGTAAACGTTACAATAAATTTGAATTAAATTGATATAAATGACTAAAATGATTCACCAAAAAGGTGAAAAAAATAATGATGATCATTTGTTTACAAACTCAGTTTAGATGCATCAAAACTAGGCAGCCATATCTCAAAACTACCAACTTCTAGTTGTAGCACTATGGAACTAAGCTATTTATGAAGTTGCCGGATATCATATTATGAACTTTAAAGTATACTTATGCTTTTTTCAGTCGTGTGATGAAGCGATAGAAAAGTTATCGCTGGCTGCTAATAATCCACAAGCTTCTTTATATGGCGTTGTCAACCAGATTCTTTATCCGTTGGTGCAGGGATGCGAATCCAAGGACATTAAAATCATCAAGGTATGTCAAAAGCAACTCTAGATATTTTAGCATGTGATGGTAGCCCTGTATCAAGGTTGCCAGATTACCAAAATCACAGATCGGGACATCACTATTTTGAAGATTTTTATATACATTTTCTTAAGTCGAGATTTTTAGAGGGACTTGCAATGCAGGACTCGGGATTTGTCTATTGATCTCGGGACAGTCTCGCTCAAATAGGGACGTCTGGTAACCCTGCCGTGTACAGACCTCATTAACCTCTTTGATATTAATCCTGATTTTATTCTAAATATTGTACACCCAATCCCTTTTTTACGCGATTTAATTTTGCGCGATTTTGATGTAATGCGTTTTTTTTGGACGGCACCATTACGTTTTTTCATATATTTTTGAGACTCTTTTACGCGGATTTGGAACCAATTTATCAAATTATATGAAAACTAGGTTTTTCTTAAGCACCACTTTCTGGAACCAATGTATTGCATAAAAAAAGGATAAGGTGTACTTAAAAATGTATGTCTGATTGGAAAATTAATTCTTTGATTTGACTAAATGATTTAGTAAACTTATTTTCCTGTGTCATTACTGATTCATGAATTTGTCTCAATACTTAGTTCTCTTACTGTTTTTTTTTCAGTTTTGCTTGGGAACAATGCAGCGTTTGATTGCCGGCCGGGGGGTGGATGCTCGAGGTGCCCGTCATGTTGTTGATTGCCTCGCAGGCCTCGGTGCTGCCGGAGGGCTGGAACCGAGACTGCTTCAGACTGCTGCATTACTTCTTACGACATCTGATCTTGTCAGAGGAGATACTTTAGCTAGGGTAAATTTTCACTTTTTTTTTATATTACGTAAAAATATATAGCAATATCTCAAAGTATATCAAATCTTAGAGTTATTTAAAGTCTCCTCAGGTTAACTGGAGGAGAAAAGATATCACAAACACCCATGCCCAACATCTTAAATTTAAATTGAAAAAATCTAAATTTGATATTGAACTTCCCGGAACCTAAACCTACTCTTACTGCTGGACAACAGAGGCCAATGTGGATTGTCTCTATATTATTTGAATCTCACTAAAGCTCTAGTATGTCTGAGTATGAGTGTTTGAATCAATGCCTTTGCATTCTCAAGAGTATAAAGATATTCCAGGAACAACCATTAAAGACAGAAGGCATTTCACTATAGAAGGCCCTCTAAAAATACCAATCATCAAGTAACTGTCAGCCTTGCAATAACAGTATTTTACAAGCAATGGCAGCATGCATGGTTAAAAAATAATAAAAATACATTAACAATATTGTGAAAATTAAAAAGATGTCGTGGTGTATCTATAGTTTGTTATAACTAAAAGTAATATTCGGCGCATTTATGTGGTTTACAGACTCTAGTGGTATGCCTGAGATTGCAAGGTGCAAGAGGAGGTGCTCAACATGCCGCCGGGGCTACAGTGCGACAGCTTGTTTCCCTCGTCTTTGAGAGGGCTTCCAATGACTGCAAAGGTAGTTGCTATTTTTATAAAAAATAATAATAGGCTATAAGAATTTGATGAAAAAAACATCTGATTTAAAAATTATTATAAATAAAATCTCAATAATTAAATCAATTGATTTCTCCTAATAGATTTGTTATAATATTTAATATGTTTATAATGGCCTTTTCCAGGTGATGCATACAGAGATATGAATCCAGCTGACGTGAGACCGCCGAATAGTAAAGCTCCGAGGGATCTACGCCCTTGCGCTGCCGATGCTTATCTTATGTTTCAGGTAATTTGTCTTCATTTTCTGTATGTCACAATTTTATCAGTTTCTTATTTGTCACGTTATGTACATGACTAATTTTGTACTTTCGGAAAATGGAATCTGTAGTACATTCGTATATCTTCAAATGTATTTGCCTATGCTTCGCTAAACAATTATGATGTTCGATGCACTGAAATTGTCATCATCAATGACATTCACTAAATATCGCTTTCTGATACTTACAAAAGAAACAAATGTTTATTAACAGCTTACCGCCCGCATGTTTTCTATAGAATTTGACCTGGCGGCCGGGTGATTTTGCGAAAAATTCGCAAAAAACTGCCATTCTACTAAATTCACCATAATTTGTAAACCAATTGAGATATCTTCACAAAATTTGTTTTGATAGCTTCCAGATACTTTGGCGCATAAATCAATGCCACTTGAGCAATGGTTGCATAATCTGTGGGTTGCATACTTATGTGGTGTAGTAAAAAAAAACTTAAATCTACTATAAGGTTTTTTAAAATATGTAAAATCTACTTTTTTATATTTTTTTCTTTTTTTTATGTTAAAATATTTTAAAAACTTCATTGGATATATTATTTATAAGTTATCATCGCAAAATCGTAAAAAAAAGTACGTTTTATGGATAATAACATATTCAATACAAATATCTATTATTTAAGAATTGAAAACTTCTGCCACTGAGTTTGAATAGGCCGCAATATTATCAACCACCCGATTCAAATTTCAAAAATTGTTTTTGACTGCTATAATGACACTTGCTCCATAGAACTGCAGCATGAAACGCCCCCCGCCCTAGCAATAAATCACAAGGCAATTCGTTGTAAAAAAATACTACGATACGTGTGTTCGCACCTCTAAGAGGCCCTACAAGAGCATCTGGGCATCATGTTACCCTGCTAATGTTACGTATGTATTTCGTCGCTAATCAGAGAAACAAACCAGAAACGATTTAAACATAAAACTTTTAACAGAACGTAAAATAATACTATGAAAAATCACACCTGAAAAAAATAAACGTCTACCATCTTAGGGGTATTTTTACGAAATATTTTAGTATAACATTGATTTTTTTTTTTGTTAAATATTGCATCAATGTGTATGCTACCATCTCTTGTTAACATTTGAAATCAAACTCGATCCTAACTAAGTGATTTTTCAATAGAATAGAGTGTATGACGTAGGACTCGTATATGCGTCCACGGCCCGCAACCGTTGGATTTCAAAGACTTAAATATGCGTCCACGGTCGTTAAGCTGTTAACATTTTGATTACAAGTCGGAGTTCAATAAAAACTAAGTCATAAACATTGGTCAAAAGTATTTTTACTAACATAATTTTCAATTTTTCTCCAACAGGATATAGTCCAGTTGGTGAATGGAGACCAACCGCATTGGTTGGTAGGCGTTACTGATATCTCTAAGACTTTTGGCTTGGAACTTCTTGAAACTGTCTTGACTGATTTCTCTGATATTTTCTTTAAGGTATTCCAAATTTTAATAACTTGTTATATAACATATCGACTGTGGAAAGGAAAAAGGACGTAACCCTCAATTTTCCAAAACAGCTTTTTTTCGATAATCACAATGTATAAAACATGACACACATTCTATCAAAAGGATGGAAGCTGAAAATGCCGAATAAGTATCTAAATTTAGCTTTTAAGTTTGAAAAAGATGACCTTGTAAAAAATTAAAACAAAGAAAAAACACTGAAATAAAGATTTTTCCGAAACAATTTCTTTAATTAATATTAGGTTATGTCAATTAAACACCAGTTTAGAAGTATCCGTGCACTTCAAGGTTGTGTACAATTCATAATTTGCATATGTCACAAAATCATCAAAACACGTTTTTAGCGCCTCCTGTAAAATTTGATATGTGTGGGTTACGTCCTTTTTCCTTTCCACAGTCGATATATAATATGTTTTTCAAAACAAAACAATCCACGTAACTCTTAATTATACTGTTCAAGCTAGGCACATTATGTTATTCATTTTAAAATTCCGATGCCTCTTCAAGTGTCAATTGAACAATATCAAAAAACATTATATACAATATTAATATCAACTTTATCACTGTCTGAAAAAAAATGTTGCATCCCTGGGACTGAAAATCAATTTCAGGTTGCCTAGTCTGAAAGGTTGACAATTTATGCCTCGTGACATAAACCATAAAAATTTCTTTACTTATTGCCACTTTATTAATCTTTACTATCTCAAAATAAATTCTGTAAAATTTACACTTTTGATATTCATTTCCGGATTGCTTTTAAATTATAGTTGAATATTCCGTAACATTACTTTAATTTGATTTTAGATTACAGAATTCAGATTTCTTCTGAAGGAACACGTTTGTGCTCTAATAATCCGGCTCTTTTCACCGAATGTGAAATACCGCAGTGGATCCTCGTCGAGTGTGGGAATCTCTTCAGGCGGTGCGGGAGGAGGAAGCGGCGCAGGCGGGAATGGCTCAGGAGGTGGGGGAAATATAAATTCAGCCCCGCCTCATGACAGACCACATTTCCCTGTCAGTATGCGGCTGCTGAGGATGGTATCCGTCATCCTGCATAAATATCATTCTATGCTTGTGAGTCTTATTGTAATGTGATCTTATAACTGCAAGATTATACTAGTTTATCTCTAGACCATTCTATTTTTTTTTTAACAAAGATGTTAGGCATTTACCTTTTTGCTCTATGAGCCGATTTATCGTTTCTGTAGAATATTTTTTATAGCACTAAAAAGAATGTGATGTTTAACTATCCTGCTTGCATACTAAACGAAACTGCAAGTCTGCAAGAACCGTCTTGTTGATTCACTTTCTGAAAATATTACTGACTGATGGCGGTGGCATTAGGAATGAGTTCAACTCGAAACGAAAATGCCTAGCTGAGAGTCTGACCAGGATTCGAGAAGTTGAATGAAATCCAGAAGAAAAGTGTACCAAGTTGTAGAAGCGTCTAGGACTAGGTCAACGTCAATTCTCAACTTAATTGTTGCTAAGACAAATGCGATCTGCAAGATAATCGTAATAATTATAAAAAAGAAGTCCAATAAGAAGTGTAATTTTAAGAAGCTTGATCAAATTTTTCAATAAAAATAAATCTGACGCCTAAATAAGTTTTTCTTTTAAAAAAATATGAGTACAAGTTTTGAGACTTGTACTCATATTGTACTCACTCCTGCAGTTATCATTTTTCTTTAACGGTGGGTGGCTTCCTTAAAAAAATGAAAAATCAAGGTTACAGTATTTATCCAATTGTAAAATTTTCTATTTGTTGAATAGATAATTCACAGTAAAAATGTTAAGTTCCATGCCACTTGTATAAAAACACCCGAGTTGAGATAAAGAAGGGCAAAGAAGGTATTTCTTATTAATTTAATTATTTTAAGTATTCATTTTAACCCAAGTAAATAACGAATACAGAGATATCAACGACCCTTGTAATTTTGTTTATTTTTTCACAGGTAACAGAGTGTGAGATATTCCTATCGTTAACAATAAAGTTTCTAGATCCAGACAAACCGCTTTGGCAGAGAGCTTTGGCTCTTGAAGTATTACATAAGATGTCCATAAGACCGGGTAAGAAATCTTAATTATTTGTGATACGCATGTCTCTGTAGTGTTTTATTTCTCAAGTGTACTGATTCATTTTTATGTTTTTGTAGAACTTTTGACTTCATTCTGTGAATGCTATGATCTACGACCGCACGCTACCAACATCTTCCAAGACATAGTCAATTCTTTAGGAGCGTATCTGCAGAGCCTCTTTGTGGCATCCCAAGTTAATACTCCAGTTGGTAAGTAATTGCATTAATTCAATATGATAAATTATAGATAATAGAAATTAATTTGCAGAGTTGATAAAATCTTTTACAGTTCAATAGATTTAAAAATAAATGAAAAAACTGCGAGTCAAAAATTGTATTGTATGGTTTCTAAGCTATGATTGACAGTGGTAATAAGCATGCACTTATACAGATCTCTATAACTCCTCAATTAGATAATATCATTTGACAAACAGCAATATAAATAAGTTTTCATTTTATTCTGTTATCTCACACTTAAAGTAAATTTGATAATTACTATGCTCTTATTCAATCATTTCTTTTTTCAATATAGGTATGACAGGTGTACCGCAACAAGCCGGGTTCTTCTGGAAAGGTGTTTGGCTTCCATTATGCGTTACTTTTCCACCAGGAACATCGAAATGGACATAGTGAGTGCATTTTCAATTTAAATATAGAATATCCTCGAGAGATAACAGAACCAATGTTGGAAAAGGATAAAATATGTAAATTGCGTGATGAAAAATACACTACATACTATAAAATAATATTTTATTCTTGTTTTTTTAGTCTTGAAATGCTAGATCGAACTGAAGCGCCGCAAGTTCAAGATGGATACGGCATATCAGTAGCTTACGCATGTTTAATAGAAGTTGTCAGATCTATCGCTCTCACAGTCGGAGGTCCGCAATATTTACACGATCAAGATTTTGAGCCTCAGGGTAAGGATTGTACACCTATCTCTTTATTTTAAGGTAAACTGAAAATGCACGAATTATCAAAATGTAATATTCCTAACGTTTTTTAATTCTGTAGATCTTGAGGCGAGGAACAACGAAAGAAACACTGCCATAGAGTTTAAAAAATTGAGTGACAAAAACAACACAGAAATTGTTGTGAGAGACGGCGCTCAGGAGAACGAGAAATCTGATGAAGATGAAAAGGAGCATATTCTGCATTTACAGGTTAATTATAATTTAATGTTTGTAGTGTTAATTAATCTCTTGTTATTTGCACTATGTAATTACCAAAATCAAAAGCTATTGTACAGCCGTAGGAGAGACTAATTTGGATAGCATATACAGGCGGACCTCTGCTTTCGCACATTCTACTTTCACACAAATGAAAGTGAGGAAGAAGAAACAGAAAAAAACTTCAAGACTTTGACAATAAAAAATATGAACGAAACTTTTATTCATCTCGATACATTTTTGAATATTACGGAAGAATTTGGTCCCAACGGAGGACGCATATCTCAAGTGCGTAGAGCGATCAATAAAAGCACTGCATGTTACAGAACACTCTATAAAGAAAAGAAAAAAAAGAGCAAAATACAACTAACTCTTGACAAGTTTAACAAAAAGTTATATTTTTTTCAAATACCAGAGTAAAATTTGATAAATAAATATTTTAAAGGACATGCATATAAGGATAAACATTTGCACACATTTTCAGGAACCAATTGTGTGCGAAAGTGGAGGTCCGCCTGTATATTGATCATTTTAATCCTACGATTGGCACCAATCTACCAAAATCTTGCCGTGATTCCTTACCGTTCCGAATTATATCTTTAGGTATCCTTAAAGCGTAGATTTTACTAAAATAAAATAGGACTAATCCTTGTATTACTGAAAGTTACACATTTTTTACTTTTACAGCTAGTTCAGTCGAGTTGGTGCGGACTGGTGTGGGGATTATCGGTGCTAGCCGAAGCCAGTGTCGGGGAGCTAGAACTAGTTTTGAGAACTATACACACTCTAGCGAGGGTCAGTGCTAAGGTAAGATTTTTTAAAATAACTTAAGAATTGCTTTTTCCTATTTTCTGTTTTTTGCAAAAATAATATAAAATTTGTCAACAGGTCAATCATTCCAGTGCCCGTGACGCGTGCGCGGGTGCATTATGTAGAGCAGCTCTGCCGGCTCATTACCCTCTTCCGGCGCTGGGAGCGTTACCGGGTCCCAGGGCCAGCGGAGGCTCTATGTCATCTCCGGGACCTCCTGCAGATCCTGATCCTCGGCATCAAGTCGTAGCTGTCGGAACGCCGTTACCTTCAGCTGCACCACCGCCGGGTAACACTACTACATTAGTTGAGGATAAATTGTGAAATCAATATACAAAAACTGATAGTTTTCTATAATATAGCAGATTAAAAATTAACTTTTTTGTTACAATCACTAAATATCAATTTTCCTATCCATCCGGTTGGAAGAAGAAACAGGTGATAATCCATATTCAAACCAGGTCCGTTACCGTGTTTTTAAGTTTTGGTGTTATAAAAAGGTCTCGAGTCTAGAATTAAAATTTTCTCCGGACATCCCAAACAAATGAAATCAGAGTAAGCAAACACAGAAAGTCGATCATAATTCATATTATTTCTCCTTTTGTCTTGTATTTTTGAATTAATATTCTAAATATGAATATTGCTTTTCTAAACCTTGCCAAAAAATATTTACAGGTCAACCAGGATGGGTGGTGGTCACCGGACGTCAAGTAGCTGGTCTTCGAGCTCTGCTCCGACTTGCTGCTAGACACGGAGCTGCTTTGCAGCAAGCGTGGCTGCCAGTTCTGACGACACTTCAGCATTTGGTAATGACACATTTTGCACTGTAAATCTTGACATCCCATCAAAGCTCAAATGTTTTCTATATTGTATTCTTAAATATATGCATATACTTCTTCTATAATGCTTTACGCTAGTCAATAAAACGTTGTCGTTGATGACCTCCATCTAATTTGATCAACTTTGCGTGCCTTTTTTTTTTCTTGAAATGTCGATAATATGCCCCACAAAATGTGACCACTGAAAGACGTGCAGATTTCTGAATTAGGGCAGGTGTCTGAAGGAGTACACTATGTTCTGATGAAATCAAACATACTAAAAAAATATATTCTCTATGTCACAACTATGGAAGTATATTGCTGAATAGATTGAAACGCTTTATTACATTATTGTGTCGTTGTCGAGTGAAACTGGTCTTCATAATTTGATAGATATTAGAAGAATTGACAGTTAACACTACAACAATGATGTACTTGATTATTTATTGTTATTTCATCTAGGTATGGATTTTGGGCTTGAAACCGTCTACTGGAGGAAGTCTTAAAGCAGGCAGAGCGCATACAGACTCTCATGCTCTCATGAGTACTGCTGCTGTCATGGCTGACTTACCCAGTAAGTAACCAATTTATCATCCCTGCATAACTATGCAACGTATTTCATTGAATTACCTTTTTACTATACGTTCAGTGAAGTAGTCATTTTTATTGACAAGCAAACAAATATTGTTGTTTTTAAATTCAATCATGCTGATTAAATTCATTAACCTGGCATCACTAAACTTTTGGCTGCCGTAGAAAAAAAGTACCTCTGTACCTAGTACGCCTGCTATAATTTGCAATTATTGATATAATTAGTAATTGACGAGATAACTCGTTTCGTCTGTGGCAGTCATTCAGCTAAAGCCCAATTTTTAGGCATCTGTAAGGTTTGTTTCACTGTCCATGTAGGTGTTACATCATTGTATTATCCTTCAGAATTGATGTCATACAATATCGTCATACAGGAATTGGTGTGAACTTAGTCACATTAATATGTTACAACACAAACAAATTCATCAATGTTTTGATGCATTGCAATTTAAAGTGTTTACTCATTAGTATTGCTATCCTATCCAGTTTATATAAATTACTTACGCACTAAATTCAAGTCAATAAAAAGCCATCTTCAAATTGACTGTACATAGGCATAAAATTGAGGCAACACAGCTGTCATGAAAACCATAATGGATTTAGAAGAGATCACAATGTACTTAGCCCGATTCGCCACTATACACAACTAATCTGTATGATAATTAATATCTGTCTTGATATTAAGGAAAATATTTAGAGAAACCTTACCCTGTCTAAAATGAACAATTGTTGATATTTAGTTATGCAATTTTTTAGATCGAAATTTTAAAAAATATTACTGTGACAGCAACATGAAGCTGAGACTTATATTGGATAAACACCTAAAACATACCGGTTAGAAGCCAGCCCCACAGTCATCTTTTACTCTTTTTATTATTATTATTTTATCACTATTACATTTTTTTCAGTGTTATCCGGTCTTGTGAGCAAGGTCTTCGAATCGTCAGGCCAGTTGGATGCGGAAGCCCTGCAACATCTCTTAGATGCTCTTTGCAAGCTTTCCAATGAAGCAATGGAGTTAGCCTATTCTAATAGGGTATTTTTAATTATTATAATTTTATTGAATCATAATATCATTTTACACTATTATTCTCTTATATATTTTGAGTTGTCGGGAGTGGTTGATTTTCTTATTATTGTTTAAAAACTATTTAAGTTTTGCTATTTATATATAATAATAACTATATTACTATATCAATACAACACAGTAGAGAATACATTATAAAAATCTTTTCTTCTTAATAATTAATGAGCATTCTAAGTTTATAATGTTTATAATCTTTCGACATATCGATGGTCTAACATAGACAACTCGTATTGTCATTTTCCTATTCTCCACGTCGTCGTCCATGTATCTTTATATCATGAGAATATGTGCAAAATTTCCTCTTCTGTAATCATACAATCCTTTTAAGCCAAAATACTTCCTTCATTATACTACAATATTTTGTCTTTGTTTTTTTGTTTTAATGAGCTGTCAAATACGAGGTGTCAATGTATGATCATTGATATGTGTGTTACACTTAATTATGCAACTAGTGGAATGACAAAGTTTTGTGTACTCTATTTTCAGGAGCCGTCCTTGTTTGCTGTTGCCAAACTATTGGAAACCGGTTTGGCCAATCTTCACAGGGTCGAGGTTATGTGGAGACCGCTGACCACTCATTTGCTGGAGGTATGTGTCAAATTTCATGTCCTAAAATCACAATTTATAATTAAGGATTTTTCATGCTCTCCTATATCTATATCTATTAAATTGTTTGAATGCTAATTTTTCTGCAGGTCTGCCAACATCCCCATATCAGAATGCGAGAATGGGGAGTAGAAGCTATCACATATCTGGTGAAATCCGCATTACATTACAAATTCAAACATCCAGATCAAGGACGAGAGGTATCTGAAAAGAAATGGTTATAGAAGAACTCTGATTATAAATTCTATGAATGCTTTTGCCCTGTTTCATAACAGAGTAAACTACGTATTTATACACTTATGTTTTCTGCAAATGTGTTTATTTTGAGTTTTACTATCATTTCAGAAGTTAGAAGTATTACTAGTTGAACCGCTGGGTTCCCTCAGTTCCATTCAACACGCTGACGTGCGGCAAAGACAACTGGAGTGCGTTTCTCAGCTACTCCATTCCCACGGCTTGGCTCTATCGGCTGCTTACCCTCAATTGTTACATATCGTGGCCGCCATCGCCGATCCTCACAGGTAATTTTACTGAAGATCATTTTTGAAATAATAACTATTTAAATTAAAAATTCTGATAATACGTTGATTTTTTATAGTCCTGTTCTAGTCCGTGCAGCATTCCAGTGCCTGCAAGTTGTTTGCGCAGAATTAGTCGCCGGAGATGCAGGCGGATGTGGTGGAGGGGCGAGTGAAAAAGGAGGCGGAGTGGGGGGCGCGGCAAGCCTTCGGAGAGCGGCTGCTGCGGCCGCCCGCTTTGCTAGGCAATCTCAAGACCTGAACGTCAGTCTTACCGCCGTTGGCCTTATGGTGAGATACATCATTTCAACTGTCATCCACTTCTATCCACTATTCTTTATAATTTTTTATTTAATCAAATATTTGCGTCACTACAAAACAAACGTGGCCATCTCCACGATAGAGAACTAATTAAGTCATCTATTTTTATTTCAGTGGAATATATCAGACTATTTATACCGCAACCAAGAGCGACTGACAGTAATTCTCAGCGAGGACAACAGTGTTTATCCTGAGTTTCCTGGCACCGTTGATCTACCGCAGTTTGAAAAGCTTTGGATGTGCCTCTACATTCGACTAGGTAATCAATAAATATACAAGAGTTGTTGTGATAAGTTCTTTTGTTGTATTAATTATAGAGTTAAACTCTGCAACCTAAGCCAATAAAGTTGACCACTCAGCTACAGTAAGCTAGTACTGAAATAATGACATTACTAATATTTGACAGGTGAATTATGCACGGAAGAGCGACCGTCTGTTAGACGAGCAGCCTGTCAGACCTTGTTCAGCTGCGTGGGCGCACACGGTGGCTCATTACAGCCGGCGGCATGGAGACCTCTTCTATGGGCCGTACTGTTTCCCATGTTGCATAAGGTAATATCACTTTTATGGTGTTAACTGCGAGTTCATGATGAAAAGGCATTAATTTTATAAATAAGGTAATACCATCTGTTCTTTGACAATATATTCATATTGACTTTATATCGCAGGTCCAAAATCAAGCAAATATGGCGAGCTCAGAAAAGGTAGACACGGGGGAACATATTCTTATACATCACTCCAGAAATACTGCCCAGAAACAGTGGGCAGAAACACAGGTATATTGAATCAATTGGAATACTTCTTATGAAACTTCAACAAGACCTCATCTATGATTCAAAAAAAACCTTGCCATTTTCTTTGTCAAAACCGATTTATTTCAGTATAATTTTGAAGTGACAGGAATGTATTATTCACATTGCTCAGTACATTATAAGTATAACGCCTCAGAATAAATTGCTCATCCATTTACGCAGTGTTTGTTTCCATTTTTTTACTTTTACTATGGTTTGACATCTGAAAATCAAAGTATTGTCGAACAATTTCACAAGTCTCTTGAAACATTGTTGTCATTGTTATGAAAAGTAAAACAATCTTAATATAAAAAAAAACAATTACAAAACCTTAATTATTTTGTATTATTTCTACAATTGTAATATTATCCAGGTTCTTACGCTGGCTGGTGTTGCCAGGGTATTCCATACGAAGCATCAAGTGCTGCAAGGCCTTGGAGATTTTGCAAGAGCTTGGGCGGTTCTACTGGACTTTATACAAAACTTTGCGCTGTGTCAAAACCATGAGGTATAATATATTTCTTAGTAAACTTTAGTTGTGAATTTATTTTGCAGATAAATAGAAAATCATTGTGCAAATATTTTTCTTACGTGAAAAGGTGTCTGTGGGAGCTCTTAAATCATTCCAAGAAGTGCTGCTGATGAAACGATGTCCCGATACAACTCTTGAGAGGGAAGTTTGTTCTCTGTCGTGGCAAGTGTGGGTACATATCGCTAGAGAAGCATCCCTAGGTAAAGTAATATATTTATTTATAAAACTTTTACTCAAATGTGCTTCAATAATTGTGTTGCTTAAAACTTATTGTCTTCATCACTTTATAATTTTTATAGTGAAGTTGGTTTTAGTTTATATTAGAGTAGCATTCATTATTCATGCCAATGATTATTGACTAGGAACAAAAGACAATGATACATTAGTATGATAGACCATTATGGCTCAGTTGGTTAGAGCTTAACCCTTCCAGGCGGGTCTGGGTTCAAGTCAATGTTTTTTTTTTTAATTTGAGATTTACGACATGAGTGTTTTATGATGCCGATTCTCCTCAAGATAACCTTGAGTGAATTACAAAAAAAGACTCATCGAGTTTATCTCGTATGAACATTCTTCTTTTAACTTCAAAATATTTGTTGCATTGGCATTGGTATTACCTGTAATGCCAGATATTAAAAAAAAACTTGATAATGTTGAATATTCATAAACAATATCTTTACTATTTTATTGTTTTTTCTTCTAGTAACGAATGCCCTCGAGCCCCAGCCGACAAATGGAGTTGCGAATTCTTCGATTCAGATGAGCAATACAGACTATGTGCCTTCGCAGGCATTTTTAACAGCCCTTGTTCAAATTTTCCCCACAATTTTCCAAAACATCAAAGCCAGGTAAGAAAATAGCAAGTGATTACCAACTAGACAATTTTCTTATTTAGAAGTTTTTAGTACGACTAGTCAAATAAACACTTGGATAAGGTTTGCCATTTGATTTCAATTTCGAAAATTCAATGTAAATTCGGAAATGAAAGAACTCGTATGAAGAGAAATAATAAATGTGTTTTCTTTGCAGTTTTACAATAGAAGATTTGACGACACTAGGTACATTAATGGAACACATATTGATAGTGTCATCTCATTCTCCCCAGTCAATCGTAGACACCGGATCAGTATCTCTGTTACACTCGGCTGTTTTGCATTGCTTAGAATTGCTTCAACAGGTAAATAATATCTTAACTCTTAGAAGAGTATGGATGTACATTTACGTCGGCCCCATTTTTCTGTAAAAGAGTATGGAAGTACTTTTAACTCAACACAGGAGTGTGTCTGTGAGCATATATTTTGAATTACATTTATTCATTGGAAAAAGTCACACAATTGTCATTGTAAGAAAAGTCAGTAAAATAAGTTCAGTATAGATCTATTCACTCATCTAACGGTTAACATTGATTTATATCTAAATATATTATAGTTTTTTGACATTACATGTTGACTTATGTTATTTTAGCCGTTTTTTCCAGACAATTATTATGTTCGTGATATTTTGTAAAAAAAATCTATTGTATGATGACAATATATTTTTTTGTTGATAATCAATTAAATTTAGCCCTATACAGCAGTCGCACGCCACAGTGACACTGGCTGGGTTTTGTTCTGCTTCAAGGCAACCGAATCTCTGATAGCCTGAAGTCCTTTGTTAACCTTTTGACCGCAGTCAACCGCAGTCTAAGGGTTAAAACTAAACATTCTGTTACTTATTGCAGGAAGCCTTAGCTCGCCCGCTGCTTTTACCGGCTCTGTTCACAGCCTTGTTGAGATTGGCTAGACTAGGATGGGGCGGTTCAGGAGGAGCCGGCCCTTCGCCTTCTGGCGAAAGAGCTCTGCTGCAAGCGGTCAGACTCTACCAATCGTGTGCCACACTCCAGCAAGTGCTTGATGCCAATATTCTGGATGAAATTATCACAGTATGTTATTTTAAAATTTTACTCACAGTTACTAATTTTTTTCTGTACATACGTACCCTCCTTACGTTGAATAGTCAATGAGAAAATTATAATTTACATTTGTATAACAATAACAGAAGCCTCTTTTTCACCACAATATCTTTTGACAGCTGAACATAAACTGATTATGTTGATTGTCAAAATTGTTGTTTGATCGCTCTGCGAAAGGCATGTTGATGTGAGTGTTTAAAAAGTAGTTAGTAATGTTAATAATTTTTTCCCTGATTTTTCAGATGCTCAGAGATTGCGCTGTTATCGGTCGAAATCGTTTGCCAAACGGTGAAACCCCTCCCCCTGCGCCTCTGCCTGCTCTCTTGCAAGCTTTAGAAGCCGGTCTTCCTCTCGCCAGAGAAGCTCCTGACCAATATTCTCACTTCTGGAATATATTGCCATCGGTTATTGAATGCTTCTTGTTCGATGCCAGGTATAAGAATAAGTTCATCTTAGTCAACTTCTATGGTGTAAAACTAAAAAACTAAAAAAACGTAAATATTTGATATACCAGTACAGTAGATTTAAGAATGGTTACAAATTACTCAAATAATCATAAAATTTGGATAATAATGAGCCTTGTATGTTTTAGTTACTTTTTGTCGAGTGGCGATAGCTATTATTGAATAAATATAGTAAATATATAAAAAAAAAAAAACTCCTCTAGCTGTTCAATAGGATACCATCTGATTGCTAGGATACAGCTCTTAGCGCACGACATACGAGTTTATGATGTTTGTCAATTTCAGAGTGGAAGACGAAAGACTATGTTGTGAACTTGTCGTTGTAGTCAGATCGGAAGTTCTGCCGCATGCCTCCAAGCTTCCCAGACCCTTTCTTTCTTCTATTGTCGCCCTCCTCAATAAAGGATCAATTCATACAGCATTTACTCATAACGCAGGTATATTAATTTCCAAAGATTTATAATCATATCCTTGTAGCTTACTAATTGCTTTTAATATGTTGGCTACAGCAGTACAATTCACCAGATCTTTAGATATTATACTACTTTCCAAATCAGATTTATCGATGTGTTGCACACGTTTTCTTGTTGAAGAATAATTGTATTTATCTAATAATATACTTCATTTAAATCTCTCTTCTTTATTGCAGATTGTGAAACTGAACTAAAACTTAGAGAGGAATTCGCCAGAACATGTTTTGAAACTCTTCTACAATTCTCGCTATTAGAAAATGTCGATAGTTTTACTACTGAAAACGGTATGTCTCTTAATTATTTTTCACAAAATACGTCAAGTGCAGCTTCACTTGTTGGTTCCTAAAATCATTTTTAATGGCATTAGGTTTTTCTTGAAAAATATAAATAAATAAAATAAACATAATTTAACAAAAGTTGTTTAAATGGCAAAGAGAGAACTACCATGGTTACTATCCTCATATTTCTCTAAGTAATCAATTTGATTTTGTTTGTTTCTGAATCAACAGGTAAATGTTTTAATCAGAACATCATGTCCACTGTTTGACCTATTAACCCTTCAAGCCCGTATGTTAAAAATCCGATTTTGGATAACACGTGCCTGAAGGGTTAAGTGAGAGGACTGATGCATTTGATGTCATAAAGACTAACCATAAATCTGTGAAATAACTCATAACTCAGTTTTGAATTCATATTTTTATATGTCAAAGAGTTTGATGACTTTTTTTATTGTACTAACATTTTTTAACATCTAATGAAATCAGGAGAGTTGGCTGTAGCAGCTTTATTAGAGAGGTTTGGCGAGTCTATAAGAAGCTATCGACAAACCAGTAATCAATCAGATATACCAAGGTAATATTTTATTTCTATCCATTTCTCACATTCGCCTTATCTGACAATGCATTCAAACGTGATTTTCTATTTTTGTGGTTTCAGGGAAAAATTATCAGAGATTTCGTTTGTCCTGAAAGCGATAGCTACATTAGTGGAATCTATGAAAAAAGCTCCCAAAGGAAAAGTCGATAGGAAAGCGTGGGAAAAACTTATAGGCAAGTCGCATTTATATTCCGAAATTGTGACATTGTCATTTTATCATTTCTTATGATGATATTTGTTACTCACTAGTGCACTGTGGGGTTGGTAAACAGGATGCTTGGTCAGTTTTAACTCTGCAAACATAAAAAATGTACAGTGTCATATCAGATTACCAAATGTATGCAATCCTAATAATCTGTAAATCTTCACAAAAGGAGTTCAAAGAAAATTAAGTATTATCAAATCTGTTGAGTGAATTTCTTATTTACTACAATGTTTTTTTATATATTTCAGGACTCTATCCTGAGCTTGTCGAGTGTGCCGCAGGAAACGGAGGTCCGCAAGTAGCGGTCCCTCTTCGAGAAGCTCTCTTGCATTACGCTGATTTACTTACCCCGCCTTTGTAAAAACAACACAGGAACTGTGAAAGAAATTATCAGTACTATATTATTGATGAATTGTCCAAATTGTTATCTGGACGCATTTACGATTGCTGAACCGACATAAGATAATGTCAGGAATAATGATGTCTCTGGACAGCAAATACAATATCGAAACGTGTGATATAATTTGAAAATAACATTTCATTGTCATCCGAAAATTACTTTGATCCCAGTCGTGCTCTGAGAAAGACAACTTCGAATCTCAGATGCGCAGCAGTTTATATTGATATGTTATGCCGGGTCAAACCTATGTCTTGTTATTTACAAGAGGCATTTATTTTCACTTGATTTTTTTTATATCTTTGATTTATGTCTTCTGATGGACGTCTTATTGCCCAGTTTCGTAATGCGATACGCGACCAGTTTTCAATATTTACTTTGTAATATATATCATAGTTTGATATGAACTGTACTATAATTTTAATTACAAGTGTGGTATTAATATTTTTACGATTTATGCTGTGCTAAATTTGGAAAGCTAGTCGACATCACTGTGTAAGTAATGAATTTTTCACAACGCAAAGAAAGAGATCATATTTATAGAAATCAATCCATGCAATCTATAAAACAACTTCAGTCTATAGATATTCCACATTTATCTCGTTGAAATTTTTATGTTTTTATTATGTAATAAAGCTACCTGGTTGTATTATTATTGGCTACATAATTATTGGTTTTCATAAATCTGTTCACTTTATTTTAAATTCTATGGCAGTCTTCTTGTTTCTGTTTGTTTTAAGTGATTTTATTTTGTTTTTTAAATCATAAATAAGTTTAATATTGGTTGTTTAAGTGATTTTAATATCTGCAATATCATTGTTATTATTATTATTGATATGAAGCAGAATTAATCGAGTATGCTTAATTTTATTCTCCCTGTTTGTCAACTTTTTTAATCAATTTTATTAGAGATTTTGTGCCTGAAGAGTGTACATATAACACATTTTTGAAATTATTGCATTTTTGAAATTAATATACTGCCGTACTAAGCACAAAAGGGTCAGCCATTTTTTAAATTATTCTCTTCACTGTTCAGCCATGCTGCGCATGTGAATTGTACATAAAGTAATATCCAACAACCTGATAATCTCTAAATAAATACAGTCAACCCTATGGCGAAGAGATTAGGAATTTACTCTAGGAATACTACGTTATAGGGGACTAGGCGCCTGTAAAAGATGATGTTAGGTTATTTTAATTGTATTTTGTGAATTGAATGAAATCAAACATTTTTTCCATTTTTATTCCGCTTGTCTCTTTTTCCAATCGGACAGGAATTCAAAATTCAGGCAAAAAGCCTGGCGGAGGACAAAAAATTAATGCAAGTCCACAAAACGATTGTAGAACAATGAATGCAAGTCCACGAAAGATTTTAAAAGCCCGCTTTGTGCTCAGTATGTGGCAGATTATTATGCCATTCAAAAGTCCATTTGTTTGAACGTATTGATGAATTGTAAATTTTGGTGCAATCTATCTGAAACTTATTCTCCGAAGAATAAAGTATTTTTTCAAAATTATTTCAGTGCCAAAAACAAAATTTGACATGTGAATTGTAAATTATTCTGAATAACTTCATTAAAATACATCAGTCATAGGATTTATAAATGAAGCGTAAAATAGAACACGGCCATAGGGTTAGGTCGCTCTTTTAATATAACTCTGTAGACATTTAGACGTAACAGATTGAGAGTGATAATCACAAATAGATTTAGATTGTAGGCGAAACAAACAATATTAATTATTAACGATAAGTTGTTGTTGATGTTGTCAATGATATTCAATATTATTGCAAAACTGAGGGTATATGGTTGGCCTTTTAATTCAAACAATAAATAATAAATGTTGCTAGAGCAGAAAACACACACAAACGCGAGCACCTCATTTTATATCAACACTGGCTAGTTAGTTATAACGATTTTTAAATATCACGCAAACACTGACTGATAATAAAGTTTTATACCGCTGACTCACCACTCTTAATATTGTTATTGCACTCGGAAAAGAAAACATTATTATCTGTTTTAATTCATAAATATTCAAATAAAAAACTTCAAGAATTCTTTGTTGATCCATCTTTATATCTATATCATATCCAAAATTGAATATAAAAATTAAACCAATTTTGATACACGCGATAAACATAGATCTCTATACGATAACCTAGTTATAATCTATTTACATGTAAGCGTATTAACAAATGCACTCCCGTCACTGGCATCGAAAAATTTGGTGTTGTGGGTTTTAGTTTATATGCATAAAAAATAATCCTGGCTCATACATTTTCCCGTGTCACAAATTGAAGTTGAGAAGTAAAAAATTGTGAATGTGCCATTTGTACCCAAAAATTAGTGGAAACATAATTTATTGTTTTCTATTGATTTAAAAAAAAAATTGAAACAAAAACAAATTCAATATTATTTTCTATTTTTCCTCCAAGATATAAATAATGTTTCACCGACAAGAAACTGATAATCTTATAGCACATTTTCAAATCGAAATTCTGTCTGCAAATATGAAATATAACAAATCAGTGACAGTGGGTCATAATTATAGGAATACTGCATAGTAGGCTAATAATAATAGAATTGTAGATTAAGTAATTTCTTAAGCTAGAAACGTAGATAGAAATAGTTTACTATTATTTATTAATTTTATTGAATTATAATTTGAACTTGAAAATACAGTAAATATTGTGTGTCAAAAAATCGAATCATACAAAATAAAACTGCTATTTACTTTTTAAAGGTTTTAATTTAGTGTTGACCTAAACCAAATTGTTAATTTGGAATTTTTTACTGAATGCACGTCGCAACACTAAGATGGCTTACTGTGAAATTGGTAATTAATATTGACCGGACATAGGAAAGGAGCTCGTCTACCGTGCAGCATTCCTATGGTATAAACCGACGTACAAATATCTGTAAAACATTGAAGAACTCACATTCCTGTACAAATAAGAAAGAAAGTAGATTTAGCATGAAAAGCTGTTATTCTGCCGCCATGTTTTTACATTTAGAATAGTTTAGAACACCATTTTGAGTAATTTTCCATAGTGGAAATGTGCTCATTATTGTATTGAAAACAATGCATTATTTTTAAATATACATATTACAATGGACATCACAAATTATGTTGTTAATTGGGAAATGAAATGTCTAAAACGTCATTTCTTCACTCTTTATAGATCTAAACTTCTGTTTAAAGAGGTAGCATAATATAAAACATTGATCACAACAGCGGTCACCAACTTTTCAAATTTTAACGACCACCAAATTAATAATTTTGAATTTCGCAGACTGCTAAATTGTTTTTTTTTTCAAATGATACAAAATTATATAAAATAATGATCGTAAAAGTTACCTTTTTTTATTATGAAACGGTAATAACGCTTATTTAATTATAACAAATCAATAAGTGTGATATTTATTGATGAATGTTGGAAGTATGTTTATGGTTTTTAGCTACAATGATTTACCGCAACAACTGTAGACCACCAAAAATTTTCACAGACCTAAAGTTGGCGACCGCTGTTGTTTTATTCAATAAAAACCAAATATAAGATTTCATCATAGTTGCAATTTTTGAAAAATGTTTTTTTAAGATTTTCAGAAATCCCTCCGTGTCTCTCCACTTTCTGGGTTTTAATGGGTAATGCTAATGCAAGTTGCAGTTTTAGAGCGATTAGAATAGGCTCCATTTTTTTGTAAGAATGTTTGGTCGACACAAAATTATTTATTATTATAAATTATATTCTGTTTTCCAAAATGATTCCAAGAAAATATAGTCAGTACAAAACCTTCAAGTGACCATGATTAAAATTCTAATGTTGAATTTTGTTCAATTTTCAATTATTTTCAGTATTACATACAGCACCTCTTAAATATTTCAGTTTTGTAGCGCATAAGATATAATTTATAATCTAAACTTATATTAAATTGCAATATTATTATATGTCTATTTAGTTGTAAATTATTTTTCCTGCAATTTTATGTAAATAAATATAATTACAAAAATGACATGAATCGAAAAATTGTGTTTCAATACAGTATACCCTCAATTTACAAATAAAAACTATCATTGCCCCACCCCGTCAGTTAAATTGTTCTGACTGTTGTTATTTTCTATCATCAGATACCCTCTATGATCAGCACCTAATTGCCGATTATCTGGGTTCTACGTGAATGCTATCCTGTCCCATGTAAATGTTTTTGTCCACTAACTTCTGTCAAAAAAATTGACTGCAGTTCTTTTTATTTATCTTGGAATAGAGGACTAGTTTTGAGATAAAGATGGGGATGGAACATGATGAACACAAAGGGAGTGATTTTAAAAATAAAATATTCAGAATTATCCTATTTAGGAAATATTATTTATTATAAAAACAACAACCATTTATGAAAAGTTTTACAATCAGTGTTTCTCCGGTATTGCCATTTTATATTCCTGTTTTGCAACAAGATATGTGTTGTCATATTAAAAAAATAATTCAGTTTTTGTTATAACTCACATTATTAATTAATATAACATGTTTTACAATACTTTTTTTGAATACAAACAAACTTACACGTAATTAAGCTTGTTTCAAACAAAAAAATGTAGAAAACGAGAGTTTAAAATATATTAAATTATTGCTGTCAAGTTAGTATATTTAAACGATAAAATATGGCAGTTAAGTAATTATAAGTGACTCTTTTATCATATTTTTTTTAGAGTAATATAAGATTTTTTTGGTTTTCGGGGGAAAAACGGCTATTTAACAAAAACAAGATAGCCGGAAGAAAAATTACTCGATTTTTAAGTCAGCCATTTAATTTATGGTAATTAAATACCATTGTCGAGTTGAAATTCTCATAAAATTTTATAGTTAATATATACTAAATATAATATATAATCTATTATAATTATTACAGCAAAACAGTTTATCGGTGATCGGCCGGTTTATTGAAATGAAATGAAAACTAAACGGGTAGTAAACTCGTCGATACTTCAGTCTCCAAAAGAATAAAATAAATAAATTAAAAATCAATCATTGATGATTTTTTTATTAACGGTTCTTGTAACAAAGAACATTTTGATTAGATATCTTTCAAAAAGTTGCACGGGATTTGCCATCAATATACAGTTTGAGTAAAAAATTAGGTTAATTCATATAATACCCAGATAAAATAATATTCATAGAAAATGGATTAATTATAATATTACAAAGGAACTGTTATGAAATTAAATAACCCCTTAAAAAATATACACTGATAACAAAAATAATAATTTGTGTAAAAACAGGAATTTTAAAATACATGCATCAATATTTGTCATTTAAGAAGTTGGGATTGAAATGAAAATATATATTGAAAATTTACAATCTGCTATAGTACAACATAAATAAGCCACTTTTTTTAAAAATATTGGATTAACCTTTTGACCGTGGCTCAGATCCAAATCGGTTCAGATTGGGCTGCTATAGCAGTCAACCGCGGTCAAAGGGTTAACAAATGATTACACCCCCGAATACGAGACAAAATACATATATCAAACTCTAACAGCCTGAAGTGCCATATCAAACAGACAATTTATGGTAAAAAAAATCATTTATTTATTTACAATTAGCGACACATAATCGTAAATCACCATTTTAAATAGATTTTTCAGGTTACATCAGGTGTATTCGATTATCAAAAAAATTATTAATTTGAACTCGGAATAAGTTTAATATAGCCCTAAAACCTGTTAGGAATGACATACAGTAGAACCTCGATTATCCGGACTATAATTAGTCCCTAATGGGATGCAGGTAGTCCGGATTTGGAAAAATCCGGATAATCGAAAAAATCATAATTGATAGGGAAAGACAAGTATAATATACATAAAGCTTCGCGGCTGTTTTTTTTGAAGTTGCCAAATCTCGAATACTTTTAAGACATATTTAAGTCGTCTTGGGCTACACTTTTCTTGTTTCTCAAACCACTTTACGGGGACATATAATCACTGAAAAGCTTTATAATGTGTAGGACCAATATCTCTTTCATCGCAAAACTCTTCTTCGTCTTCAAGATCTTGTTCCTTTGAGGAAGATATTTTTAAAATTATTCCCTCATTATTCAAAATTTGGAATGCAGGATCATTCGCAATGCAAATTAACCACTCGGTTAAATCAGCATCGTCACATTCAGCACATATTACAAATTGTGCTATTGCTTCCGCAATGTCTCGTATATAACTTTTTACTGTGTTACTGGAACTTACTAATGGTCTTCAAAATATTGTTCCATGATTTTCTCAATGTTGAAACATCTTAAGAGTTTGCTGGCAATAATCTTCGTAGGATCTGTTTTCTATATGACTTGAATTACCGACGTGGCATTTGGTGGATGAAATGTCACAGTAAACATTTCATCGAGCTGGCCTAAACATTCTATAAATGAGTGGGACGGTGCATTATCTAGCAATAGTAATGATTTTCCACTTTTATTTAGTGTTTCGATCTTTTTCCACTTTTGGAATTAACTGTTTTTCATACCATCGTTTACAAAATTTCACCATTTGTCCAGGCTTTTCTCTGATAATCATATTCAACCGGAAGACTTTTGATGTTTTTGAAGCATCTGTGGTCTTTGATTTCTCAATAAAAAGCAGTGGGAGTCTGTGTCAGCTTGCTGCATTGCCAAAAATCATTATGATGACAAATCAGCAAATTCGTAAAACTTCTGTTTACATATTTTGAACGATCCGGATAATCGAGGTTCTACTGTATTGGAGTCGGTTGTTAAAAATGTTATCATTAAATATGCAAAATTACAGACATAATTCGTGACATTTTATTTAACAATCAGTCCTTGACTTCTGATGAAATTAAAAATTGCAAAAAAAATGTTCATTAAAGGTGAGTGAAATGGTCTATAGCGACCTCTATAATTAAGAAAAATTCTTAAGTAACTTATTTACAACCATTTGTGTAATTGATAAAATCTAGCCAAATAGGATTCTAAAAATATCCCTGTTGAGTAAATAATTCTTTATTTTTCTATTCCACAAACAGTTTACTGTATAAAATGAACAGGGAGCCAGACGCGCCCATAAGAGACCTTTTTTTCATTAAATTAATTCATATCCACCGAAATGCATTTTTTTTAAAATATAGGAAGCACTGACGATAAATAATATGTTAATATCATCACTTCTTTTTTGACATTTAACAATACCAATCGACAGCTACCATTCCAACATTTAAGTAGCTTCAAAAGTCTTTTAAAAGCTAATGTTGATATTAATATATTTCATTTTGTTAATGTTAAATACAATTTTCAAAAATAAATAAGGTGTTTAGATAGAGATGAATCAATTTATTGTAAGATATTAACCCTTTGAGGAGTATCGCCGCATATGTGCGGCAGAATGTTGTGTTGTCTAATATTCATTGCCATTCTCATGCTTTTAATTGAATTGTCATTATTTCTTCACAAATGGATAAAAAAACATATATATCTATGATGTTTGGCAGTCGCATTATTTTTATTATTGGTTACAAACGAACAAAACAATTTTGTAAAAAAGTGATTATTTGTACAAAATCGGTAGCCGTACAAAATTGAGCGTAAAATTACATTGCGGCGCGATTCCCTTCCTGGAATCAGTGTCAGTAGAGCGGGATATGTTTACAGAAAAAAAACAAAAAAATATCTAGGCCCAAATTGGACGTAATAGCTTCTTGAAAATTATTGAAAAGTAAAAATGAGTTTTATTTATATATTTATGCGTTGTAAAATTATAAAAAAATATTTACCACCTAAAATATTATAAAATATTATTCCAGACTGAACAAAACAAAAAAAGTGTGTATCAATGGTAAATCAAAATATACAAAAAACCAAATTTAGCAAAAATTAACCCACGACTCAAAGGGTTAAGAGGTTGTTTTTAAGCACGCCACTGACTACCCTGTTCATTATATACAGTTAACTTTTTGTTTAATATGTAGTATAATAAAGAATGTCTTTATCAACCGGGATGTTTTTAAAATTATTACATTTAAGTAGATTTTATATGTTCACGAATTTTTACAAATAAGTAACTTAAAAATTTTTCTTATCGATAGATGTTTTCGTAAACTGTTTCACTCATGCTTAAATGCATTTTTAAAAAATCCGAAATTTTCACCGAACACTATTTTTTGTATAAGAATTGGTGCAGCAACTGGGCGAAGCACCTGGGCGAAGCAATTACAGGAACCGAACAAGATTAAACGATAAGAGAATTAGCAAACTGTACATGTATATAAGAAAAACAAGCACTAACATGAAGTAATGCATATCAGTACACAGATGATAAAAATACTTCAGAATAATTCTTATGATAATGCCTTGACGTATAGTATTTGTTTGTATAATATTTAACATATTGGCAGGTACAAGGTGGCAGAACGGAACACAATTGAATATTGAGAACTGACTGTCCAGCCAAATTTGTTATATAAATTTTATCAGACAAATCTAGTATTGCTTAACCCTTCAAGCTCGTATTACTTAATGCCAAAAAATGCTCTGTTTTGATGTCTCTTTATAATAGTAATAGTTTACTGATTTCATTTAAATAACTATATTTCTTATAAAGATTCGATTGAAGTTTTGTTTATAAATACTTTTTATAATATCTTTAACTGTTGTTTGGAAAGATAGTAGAATTTTCGAATTTGATTCATTCTAACACCATAAAGAATTATTATATATCCAAGTTTTATTAAAAAATGGTGAAAAAAAATATATTCGATACTATGGTTGTAGCTTCTCAGCATTACCATATAGCGCCGATAAAGCACCGGTTTGCGAGTAATGAATTTAATTAAAAAAACTTGACAGCCACTGGCGTTGAAATAATTTTCCCAGAATGTCACCAGAATTTTTTTTTACTTATTTCTTAATTTCATTGGATTCGAATGAGCCGCTATTCAAAATCTTATTCAGGTATACGTACGTGCCTGAAAGGTTAAAGAAAAGATTATCCTCGGTATGAATTTAAGCTTATATGCAGGTCATTTTCTTTACAAATAAGTTATCGTGTTATTATCAAGCAGACCAATTTCATTCATCTAGACCCATTTTGAATATGGAGGATTTTTGCTGTATCGAGCATACATGAAAAATATTTTTTACTTACATACAATTGAATTATTGGTCGATTACAAGCAAAATTGAGATATGAACATTGCAGAGTTTATAATGGCCTGATTGTTATAACACGAATAATAAAATATTAAATCGATTAAAATCAATCATTTACAATTGCCAAATAAATTATACTGGGATAGTGATATAAGACAGAAAAAAAATGTTGACAAATAAACAATGATAATTATTTCATTAAGCACATAATATTATCTGTGAGAATATTTTTATGTTCTGATTGTCGTAAACAATTTTTGTTATGAACAAAAATTTCATAAAAAAAGTACATAGGATGTTTTGTCAAGGATGTTATGAAATTATCTCAAAATTAACAAAAGTGATTGAATACTTTTAACGAAAGTATTCTACATATATATATATATACATATATAATGAATTCTCAACTGAAAATAAACAAATTTAAGACAGTTACCAATAAGGGGTTAATTTAATATTTTGTTAATTACTTATTAGTGTAAGAATAAAATTATTCTTTAATGTTATGCTTAAAATGGCATTTTTTTATATAAATCATAAATAATAGTGATCATCATCGCAGCGCTTCAGTGGAATCTCAATCAATCGTGTAAGAAGTTTCTCGCTTGGATTCGACAACAACAAAATGATTCGTCACAAATGGATACGCACAGAAAAAATGGTACACTTTTATAAAAAGTCCCCGTGAAAGAACTGAAAATGTTGATCACGCATTTTTAAAAATAATTTATATTAATTAATGTGAGAAATGATTACACATGGAGGGACGATTAAAAAAAAAAAAAAACACTACGCTACATAAACCATTTTAAAATTCTTAAACAATTATTTATAATAATCAATAATTTTAAAAAGATTAAAATCTCATTGCTTAATACAGTTATGCTATTCCATCGGAGCATTCTTTTACATAAAGTAGTTTTCTATAAATATTTCTAAAATGGAAAATGTCAACAGGCACGCGTGTACAAACTGAAAGGTTAAACTTTACAGTAAATCTTTCTTTTTGTTCGACAGTGACAACTAATATCCGTGTACGGCGGCGTGAATATATTGACAACAGTGTCACATGTTTGCAAATATTGTGCACCTCACCCTACAAATAATTAAATATATCAAAACATCAAACAACTCAAGATTTTGTAGAAAACAATGAATAAAATAATTGGATTATGTATCTCGACTTATCAACGTATTCAGGCCGTACACGGATATATCATCGGCAGTAAGAAGAATATCACTGTTCTAAGAAAAATGGTATTTCTTTATGTATACGAATATTATTTTTTACCTGATTGTAAAGGAGATCTATTTAAATTGAAATTATTTTAATATTTTCTTTAGAGGCAACTCGTGAGATCGGCGAGAGACTGAAAAATTTACATCCTATGTAAGCTATCAAATACGAGTGATATTCTCTTTAACACCGAGGATACGTCTACTTGTGCCCAATAAACATCTCAATAAAAACAGGTTACATGTAAAGAATATAAAATCGCGTGAGACGGCTTCGGACTTCCAGCCCGGTAAAATGTTTGAGTTAAATTTACAGATTTATACTAATGAATTCACCGATACGGTATCAGATAATATACAAAGTCAGGAAGTAAAAAAACTGTTAGAAATAAATAAGATGAAAATTAATAGCACTGGGCGAGGCGAGTAATGCGGTGTCTGACGACGGTTACCGTAGCGAAACTGTTATAATCATCACCGTCATCGTAGAGCCAAATCGCAGACTCCGTTAAGAGATTGATTATAAATAATACTGCACACACTGGCAATTTTGATTCGATTGAGATCTAACACCGACCAGTCCGGTAGCATCTTCAGTGATCGGCTATGATAACCGCCGCGGCAAATGATATTATGCGAAAAAATTAATCGTACGGAAAATAGCCAACGCGGCTTTGTTTTTTGATATCTATATTTCCATACACAATCGGCCCTAAAAAAACACCCCGCATCCTTCATTACAATATTATTTAATGACTTTTCAACTAATGTTCGGAGCGAGAAGCACGTGAAACATCAAACGTGCTTAATATGTATATGAATCAAAGCTAAATTATCAATCAAGTCATTGAGTTTTGAAATAATCGTTCAATGAGATTTTTTTAAATTTGCGATACATGGCAAGACATCATATTGGTTTCTTGTTTCCAAAACAATAATATAAATCAACAATTTTTTTTTTTCATTGCAAGTGAGGATTTCATTATCTTAAAAATTCTCATTCGTGTCGAATTTAAATACAAATAAATACAGGTAGTGCTATTAAGATGATGTCCGTAAAGAATAAATGACACATATTTGTTTATGTACAATAAAACTTCAACAAACAAATCGCGTGAGGTTAATCTTTACGAAACGCCGTAACGAGACTACCGTCTGTCACAAAAATAAATATAACTCCGAGAATTCGCCGAGTTCGGTTTCCCGAATGAAATCCGCACTGGTAGAAACGGTAGTCTAATATTATGTTTAATTTTTAATTACAAGCCGGAAAAGAGGAGGGTCAAAATTTACAATGCAGGGCGTAGCGGGAGGGGGGTTCATTAAACAAGGGCGTCTTACTCGATATCGACATACTCGCTAACGTAACCTACCACCGCCTACCGTTCTAGGCTTGCCGCGTTTGCGATCATAATTTTTTTACACGATTCTCATTATTTTTATCATAATAATCATCAAAATTACATTTAATTAAGACAGTCGCCGCGGTGCGGGCGCGCGGAGAGCGATCGAGCGAGGGGGGGTTACTTGGGCATGTATCCTGGATAATGCGGTCCGGGTTGAGGTTGCGATCTCGTCCCGGTCGCGTACAACTGTTGCTGGAAATTGTGGAATTGCTGAGCATAATTAGGATCGGCCGTGCTGGGCACCACAAAGTTCTGCGAGTTCTTGAAATTTCCCGGGCCGCCCATGGACGCCGGAAGGGGCTGAGACGTGTTCGGGGCGCCCATTCTCATGGGACCGCCCTTCATCATTGCGGGCCTAAAGTTTGGATTGCACATCATGCCAGGGTTGGGGCCCATCCCTCCTGAGAAGGGATCGGCCATTTTGGGGGGCGAGTTGAATCCTCCGGGATAGTGGGGCATCCTCAGCATCCCGGGGCCGCCTCGCATGGGTCCCATCATGGGACCCTGCGGTCGGGGGCTCATCGGAACCATCTGATCGGACATATCCATTCGGGGACCCATTCCGGGTGACCCGTTGTGACCCATCGGCCCGCCGCAGGGTCCTCCGGGGAAGTACTGCATGTTCATATTTCCTTTTGAGGCGTCCATGTGCATCGGATTCGTAACTCTTTGGAGAAAATCTAAGCTCGGGGGGACGCGAGGGCCGGCACTGCACGGCAGCTGAGGTCTCGTGGGCAGGTACTGTATCGTGTTGGGGGCGCTGGCTTTAACTTGCACATTGGCTCCGTTAAACGGGGGCATCTTGCCACCCATCCTCGGCCCCATCATAGAGGGGTCCGGACCCATCTGTCCCATTTGACCGACAGGCCCTCCGCCCATTTTCGGGCTCATGTTCATTTCGGGAGGGAAATCCCCGGGACCCATCATGCCTTCCATAGGACCCATTCCGGAACCCATCTGCTCCATGTGACATCCTAAAATAATTATTTCATATGAGGAAGATGTAATCAACGCAATTTACTAATTAATTTTGATATACATACGAATGTTGTTTGTTTACAAAGCATCTGCACAATGTAGATTAAGCTTTAAAATCAAACCTATCTGAGCAGTGCTTCTCTAAGTTATTGATCATATAGCATACATACTGCTTATTTAAATTGCTACATTTACAAAGAGCGGCGGCTTACACAATTATAAATAATCAAAATATTGCTTTTGCTTATCCTACAGATGAAAAATGAAAGCAACACCTTTCTAATTATCTTTCTTTTAAACAAATGAAGCTATGCACTGTGAACAATTAAATTTGCATTGTAAAATACAGTTAGCTATCCTAGGAGTGTAGTGGCAATACTGTTTCAGACGACATGAGGATTGGATAGAAATAGCTACATTATCATATAATGAAACTCACCCATATCTTGCATCATTAGGCCCGGATGATGATGTGGATGTGGATGTGGATGGGGATGAGGATGAGGCGGTCCGCCTGTCAACTGCTGTGACATTTGAGCCAGAGAAGAAATGGGATCAAAACTCGAACCGGAACCCCCGACTCCGCCTACTCCACCTCCTACAACACCGCCACCCGGCGCTAAGGGGGCGTGTTCTCCTCGACCCATGCCGCTACCCTGTGTATAAAATTTAATTTAATGATCACCGATGACTGTTTAGTCTTTTTCAAGTCAGTTAAAGTTCACACAAACTTATATTTTGCCTCAAATATTTCAATATATTGACTTACCTACCGACCTGCTTGTAAACATTTACAATGTTATCTTCGATGAATTCAATTATATTTTCATTTTTTTTCGATTCATGAAATTAATTAAATTATATTAAATTTTATCAACTTTCCGAAAGAGACGACAAGTAAAGGATATGAATTTTGATAAAAAAAAAAAATACATTCTTCTAGACATAATAATTTGTTTCAATTAGTTTGTTTAAATATAAAATAAGGAGAATATTCTTATTAATTCAATACTCACATCGGGTCCGTTCCCGGGTATTGATCCAGGATTTTGCATTCCCCCGGTGGGACTGTCATCCATTCCCCCTTGCATCTTCTGCCCCATACCCATCTGCCCTTGATTGCCTCCGGGTCCCGATTGATTCTGTCCGGCGGGCCCTTTGCCTCCGTGACCCATCATGATGGGGTGCCCAGGCGAGGCCATCGAGGGAATGTTACCCTGGACAGGTTGACCGGGTTGACTGGGGGCGTACGGTCCTTGACTAAGATTCTGCGACGGAGTGTTCGGCCCCATCGAGTCTCTACCGGGTGTTTTTGAATTAGGGTCCTGCGATGATCTGTTCGATGAAGGACTAGGTCTTTGTTTGTCACCTGCGGGGAATCAATATTACATTTAGTGATTGAAAAATAGAAAAAAAAAAAATATTATCTTAGTTCCAAATGAAAATTGATAAAGAGTAAAAATATAATAAAAATAATGATGATAGTAGAGATCTAGTGCAGCGATGTTGCACCAATTTACACAGATGTCAGTAAACTGTGAGATGATATCAGGTATTAGGTTTATATGGATAACAAAAAGATATTCGAAAGACTTTCATATTGTCATTGAAATTAGAAAAATGACTTATCAATTAATACCTAGCCGAGTAGCAAATAAGGTAAATCTAAAAAAAATAGTGTCATTGACACTTTATTGACGGTTTAATAACGCACGTGACTTTTGCATGACGCAGATTATTTATTGCAAAATCTCAAAATTTTATAGTATTTTGCTAAAATATTAATAGCGCCTACATTTGAAGTCATAATTCAATATTTTTTTAATTTTGACTCTAATATAATTGAAGAATCCATATATGCAGAGAATTATAATAAAATCACCATAATTTTTATAAAAACTGAATGTATATGTTACTCTATAATTAATTATACACTTGACCTTAAAAGAATCAGCTAATCAACACACTTATAGAAAAAAGTGACACTGTGACATATAAATAAAGATATCTTCATTCATAAGTACATTCACAATTACGGCTTGATTATTTGTATTTTATAAATGCTTGAAACTTAAACTTAAACTTTGAAATTCATGCCGACGGATGATTCATGGCTACAAATGAAATTCAGCTCGACCCGAACCTATAAATTTACCCAAAACTAATTATTCATTGGCATATGCTCATAATAAATATAATTTTTAGAAAGAACTGTCATAAAAAAAACAAATGAGGCTATTAACATTCACCAGGCGCATGCCTGAATGCATAGACGGAAACGTCAAACAAAAATATTGTCTTTTTAACTGATTATTCAAAATTTTGAATAAATCTATTATGTATAATACTTATTTAATTTTTTGTTTGAAAATATTTAGACGGCTAATATTTTTTTTTAAATACGTCGAATCGAAGCATTTAATTTCTGCAACCTTGGACTGTGCATTTTAGCATAATATGATCATTTAAAATCACCGAGAGAAAGAGAAATAAATATCTTTATAAATATTTGTTTACAATAAGCGTACAAAAAGAGGTGATGTTGCTATTATGTTTACTTAGAAGCACGGAATGATCCGTGGTCACGCCGATAGCAGCATATCCATAAAAAAACAATATTTTCCGTGATAACAATAAAAAAAAAAGGTGGAGATCAACGACTACCTGGTGTGATATTGGGATTAGGCGTCTGTGGGTTATTTGAACCGGGAAACCCTGGACTGTGATCCAAAGAGTATCTGCCAGCTCTATCCATCATTCCGCTATTGCTGCCTCCGCCGCCACCCGAATGACTTTCGGGTGTACCCGGCATCATTCTGCAACAACAAAAGCCGTGGTTTATCAATTATTGTTTGAAAGCAATCTAATAATAATTGGCATCGTGTCATTACGACTCCACGAGCATATTTATAAGCTGATTTTTTTACCCGGGAGATTTTTGATTAGAAGGCGGACCATCTTTGAGTGAGGTGTTTGGCTGTTTCTGGATTGTCAATTCTTGTCCTGAAATTTTCAACACATTTTACTTTAGAAAATAAGTATATCATATAATATAAACATGTATGATTCTAAATATAGACCTGAAGAAGAAAGAAGAGAGATGCAGACCGATCTACATGTTAATTAGCAAGAATTTTACTTGTAACTACACAATCAGGAAAAAAGCATTTAAAACAGAAAATTAATAAAATATTTATTACATTTTCCAGTGCAAAAATTCAGAAATGTTTATGTTCCGTATTTCTTTGGATGAAATGAAAACAAAGGATACATACAACAATTGAATTAGTTTATTCGGCAGATCAGGCAGAGTATGCCACATGTTTTTCTTTGTGAAATGAAGTCACGTACTGTTGAAAAATGCATTAAGGGCGTTAATCGAAGTTTCAATTGATAGATCATCGTCTATTCAAATACTATCACATCAAGAAAAATATCAAAAACTTCTCAAAATCTAACCCACGGTTTCCCAAACCTCGTGTCCGCATTAACTATTTATGGTGGGCCCATTACAAAGGATTTTTTTATAAACACCCTCACAGATCTATAAATGTATAATGAAATAATTTACAGCAATTATTACTTATTTAATGAAAGTCACAAATTATTGTTCAATTTGGCTATCCTTTGAAATCTGGCTTTCGCCCGCCGACCACAATCAGGGTGGAGACTGATAATTTAATTCATAGAAAGCAAGAACACTTGTGACAAAACAAATTTGTGGTTTAAAAAAATAATAGTTTTCATGCAATTATTCACAATATAAGACTCGACACAATTCTAATCAGTCACCTCAGTACGACAGTAGGTCAAAGCGTACGTAAAAATGTTCTCGCCATTAATAACCATTATGAAATTAATTCAAATGTTCTAATCCAGACGCTATCGATAAAAAGTTATGTTTTGAACTACCGGTAGATAAAAAATCGAAACATAATTAAATAGCATGCAATATTTGATTGAATAACGAAATAATATAGATGCATTGAACATTGAAATAACAAATCATGCGGTAAAAATGTCGCCAGGGTTTATAAAAACAATAATATTGTATGTGCCGGCCACTGGTACCTTTCAGGACGACCGGCCAGTACAGTAAGTGGAAATGTATGCTTGACAATAATAGCCATCCATATAAAAAAATATTGAACTTTATACAATCTTTCGAGTCTGTAAATTCACAGTAAAGAAATCTTATACAAAATATATATATATGTAATTTCTATTGTAAAAATAAATACGTCTCTGATTTTTTAATGAATGCTTTCTAGGCGTTCAAAAATAAATGTAAATTACTTTAGGTTCAAAATCCCACATAATTTTTGTATTTACCCAAAATAGATTGTGTCACATGTCAATTTATCTGCTTGAAACTATAAAAGCGTTAACTTATTCAGTCTATCAGTGTTGAGGTTTTATGAATAACTATTAAATCAATTTTAAGGGCAGAAAATCACAACACATAGCCGTCTACAATTTGGCTGACTCTACGCCACTAAAAACCCTTTTTTTTTTTAAGGATTTAACTACATTGAAATAACAGGTTTTCTCACCTTCAAACAATATTTTAAGTACAGTTACTAATAAGATAGATGTAGTTAATTATACATCAAGTAAAGCGGAATCTATGTGTTTCAAATCATTACAGTAGAAAGTTTAGCACAGATGAAATAAAAATGATCCACTGTTTCGTTCCATATTGACAGTTCTGACTCTGCCTCCAGAATAGCTTGATATTAGATGTTTTTTTTTTTTAGGAAGTTTTAATTCTTCTTGACACATGATTTGTAAGATTTTACAATAAAAATGACAATATATAAATTTGTTTTGAGCATAATTATTTCTGTTACTTGAAAATGATGCAAGAAGTGTTAAGCCCCGTAAGGCAAAAGCGATGTTATCATGGGTTTCTGGCCGCCCTGGAAGATTCCATTCTACGCGGTCCTCCGGTTACCTTCGAAAGTGTTCAAGTACTGAATCTTCTGCGGCGAGGGAACCGGCATCAGGTTGGCTTCTTTGCCTGGGACGCCACCCTGCTGCGGGTTGTGCTGTTTTTGTTGCTGAGCAGCTAAAGATTGGAGCGATCGGACAAACACCCCTTCTTCTGATCGGCGGCGAATCGAATTTTCAACACGGTATCCGATGGGACGGTCATGCCGTATTTTAATTTTGTAGGAAATTTCATCACACACGGGTAGGTATCAAACAATTTCCGCAGGGGACGGTGCGAAGAGGGATCCATCCGACGAAAGAGCGATGCAGATATATCCACCGTTTGCGGAAAGAGGTTCAGATGTGGCCGGCACACGAGTGAAGAAGAGGCAACACACACACAGGCACACACACACAAAACGGAAAAGAAAAAAACAATAAAATTACTAAATAATAATAAAAATAACTAACTTAATATCAACTAGCAATAAAAAGCTTATCAAATTAGAACACATCATCAAGTGTTTTGTAAAAAGGGCAAATAAACCATTTTAGCAAAATCAGATATAAATAAAAAAAAAACAAAATTCACTTCACTAACATTGTTCGGGAAAATGGTATATCTGTCGAATCGTTCTAGGTTTAGTTATATACTTGTTAATAAATTTATAATCATCCATAAACAATATAAAGCAATGTAAAAAGCGTTTAGAATGTTCATTTGCCTTTCTTACTGATATATTTAATACACTATCTTTGACATCGAGATTGGGTGTAATAAAGAACAAAAAAATATACACACAATAATATTCATGCTAGTTGAAAAAATGCAACAAAACTGTGTGAAGCTCAACATCATAAAATGGGTAAAATTACATTTTTCTTAAGTGAATGATAAAAAAATAATATTGGAAGATTGGGAATTAGGGTTTCCAGTGCGGGAATTTGTATCAGCAATCAATATTAATTACTTCTACATGAATAAAATTATCTTCCATAAAGCAGTGGTGCTTGATTTTACTTAAAACAATAGTTAATTTTACAGACATAACAAAATACAACTAAAAACAAATAGATTTCCACAGTCTCCCCTACGTCCCCATCTCCTCCATTACTATTGAAGAAACTACAAGAAAATAAAATTACTAACCGGGTCCTCCGTCCATGGGGTTCTTGGGAAGTCCTTTGTGTGAGTTAGGTCCCCCCTGTACGGGGGGGCCCTGCTGTTGTGGCTGTTGTGAATTGGGTCCTTGCTGTTGGCCTGGTCTCTGCGGTCCCCCGCATTCAGCGGGACTGTTCAGAGCAGAGCTGGCCCTCGACGCTTCCGCTGACATAGGCATTTGGATATTTGAGCATTGACTTGGAGATTGGGTAGCTGAATGAATGGAAACAAATTTGTAATTTTAAACAAGCTTTCTTGTACAACCCCATCCCCCGATTTATGCAATAGACTTGCGTTTTTTACAAACCCGCATAAATATAAACCGTGTAAAAAGAGTCAAGGAACTTGTACAAAATCATAAGATAAGTTCCATTACATAAAAACTACGTAAATGAAGACGTTTTTTCTCATTTTCAGACACCTTTCAGCGCTAATATTACAAAAAATTTTACATTTCACTTGAAATATGATCAATATAATCAATATTTATGAATATTCAAATTTTTCCGATTTTTAAAGAAGTTTTTCATATGTTGTTCAAAATACATATAATTGGAGCGTGCGGGTTTTTTAGCATAGTATGGTAAAGGTTAACAAAGTAAATGAATGAGTTAAAAGGTATCATATACTGTAAATCTTACCTATAGGTACAGAGGCAGATCTATGAAGAGGGGAAGCACCATAAGGAGGGGGTGGAAGACAACCGCCAGATGATACACCCCCTCGCTCACTACACGGAGACTTCACCTGACCACCTGTTAACAAATAATTTAGTTAATTACTGGAAATAACATTGTATGTTCAATAAAACACTTCTCATATAATTAATAACAATCCTGTTTTAGTAGTGTACCTTGTCCACTACCAATGTGAATCGTATAGACTAATGAGCATCTCAAAGGAAGTTGTTTTAAGGATGCAAGCACTCTTTTTAAAAGAGCGTTACTATAGAACCGTGGAGCTGGAACAGGACTAGTAGTTAGCTAATTGCTCTCACTATAACCCGTTTTTTGAGATCAGATGGGTGAGATGGAATTTAGACATCACGGACATTCATGCCTTTGAATACACGTCAGCATTGTTTCAAATATGTAGACACTTATTAATTGATTGAGGCCCGATTAAGTAAAGTTAACTGGATGGCTGCCACAGACGAGATATCTCGTCAATACCTAATTAAATTATCAATTGCAAATTATAGCCGGCGTGCTAGGTACATACGTTCTTTTTTCTACGGCAGTCAAAAGGTTAAATAATAAAATTTGTACATTTTCATAATTGATCTTCCATGTTACATAGATGGAGTATGGACGTACATGTCCGTCGGCGCCATTTTTCTTTAAATGAGTATGGATGTACTTTAAACTCAACATAGGAGTGTCTGTCTGTAAGCATATCGACTGTGGAAAGGAAAAAGGAAGTAACCCACACATATCAAATTTTACAGGAGGCGCTAAAAACGTGTTTTGATGATTTTGTGACATATGCAAATTATGGATTATACACAACCCTGAAGTGCACGGAGACTTCTAAACTGGTGTTTAATTGACATAATCTAATATTAATTAAAGAAATTGTCTAATAAAAACCTTTATTTCAGTCTTTTTTCTTGGTTTTAATTTTTTACAAGGTCATTTTTTGAAACTTAAAAGCTAAATTTAGATACTAATTCGGCATTTGCAGCTTGCATCCTTTTGATAGAATGTATATCAAGTTTAATACCTTGTGATTATCGAAAAAAGCCTGTTTTGAAGAAACTGTGGGTTAAGTCCTTTTTCCTTTCCACAGTCGATATATATGCTCTAAGTATGAATTACATGTATGCATTGGGAAAAAGTCACAAAATTGTCATGTTAAGAAAAGGCAGTAAATTTAAGTAAGTTCTGTATTAATCTATTCACTCCTCTAAAGGTTAAGAATCAATCTATTAGTAAATCAAGATGAAGGTGTAGTTGACATTATATTTAATACCTGTCAAGAATCGTCTTCAGCTCTCCGTGAAGACTGACTAAGGAACAGTTTTGAAAGCACATTTAGATATGTCAATCCCTATGCCTTTTAAGCCAGCTAAAAAAGGCAACAAAATTGAATGAATTAAAAAAGGAAATTTTACTTAGCTGCTTATAGAAAATTCCAGTTGAGTCAGTGCATTGAGAAGCAGTTAAATGCTCTCATTTTGACATTGGAGGAATAAGAATGTTGGCAGGATAATTTAAGAATATAACATTAAGGTATACACACCCCCCATTTCCCCGTCCATGTTCGGTTTGTGCTCGTGGTCAAAGAATTGATGATGAAGCTTTTGCCAGTCGAGGTCAGCTCCGCCGGGACTCCTTGGACTTCTCATTCCCAATTTGTGAACATCAACGACACCACCACCCATCTGCAAAAAGGTAATTTTATGAAACATACTTTAAATCACTGTCAAGAATCGAGTCATGTTATATCATCAGATTATTTTTAAAATGTATGCTTCCAATGCGGAGCTTGAGTCTATACTCGTATTGGATCCTAAAAATGGGGCAGAGATGGTAATTCAATACTAGTTCTTTTCTAGCTCTATCCTTATTTATTTACCATCTGAAGTGGTTGAGCATCTGCTCAGTTGTCATAGAAAAATGTTCTGTATCATCAGATGTATGAGTGAAAAATTATAATTAGTTGAGTCCTAAGTAATATCATATTTTTACATAGACTATGTAAGAAATATTTTAAATATATTTTATGGAAAGATAGGTGAGTCATTAGTAATAATGGAAATTATATAAAATAAAAATTTAATAAAGATTGTACTAAAAAACATTCTTTATGGCTCAACCTTATATTACATATGAATGCAGACTTCAGACAAAAGATTATATCATTAGAAAATATTTACTTTTATTAGAAGTATTTAGAAGCGGAATCAATGACTATGTTCTGATAATTGGCTGCAAAATATACCATGCTTTGAATATTTTATTTTTTTTGTCAACCATGTCTGCTCCCAATATGGAGCATATGGACTCCTAATGGAGTTTATCTCAACAGATGTGTTTCTACGAGAACTGCTTGTTACTCAGTTGCTCAACCTCTCTTTTTCCAAAGAGAGTAGGAATAGAAGGATAGAGTTAGGACAGGACTAGTGGTTAACTAATCGCTCTCGATACGCCCCATTCATAGGATAGGATGGGTGGGAGGGGGAAATCAGGACATCACATACATCCATGCCTTCAAACAGAAATTCATAAATCAATTTAAAAATCAATCTATAAAACTGTCCGTACCGGGATTCGAACCCGGGACCTCCGTAACCGAAGCCAACGATGTTGACCACTCGACCACATAGGCGGCAATGTGATGTAAAGTTGTAATAATGAAAGACTCACATTTCTTCTCTGTGGGAAGTCATCACACATAGGCCCTGATATTCCCATGTGATGATCCGGCGGGCCACCGCCACATTCTCCCATTCCTCCGCCATCCATCATTATGCCACCTAATAAACATAAATAAATTTTATTATATTGGGTTGATGCAAAAGTTTGTATTTATTACATCAGTCTCATAATTAATCTCTATTATGAGCTGTAACAGTTTCCCATCTATCCATAAGTTTATTTATTTCATTGATATAAAAATCAAGAGATTTGGGAACAAAAAACTAATACAGGGATTGAAGTACAAAAATAAATATTTAAAAAATCTGGAGAATATGGTGGATGCTATTATTACCTCCCAATTCTTAATTTGTGTTGCATTACTATTACCACATGCGGTGGCGCATTATCGTGGTGAATCACTACTTTTTTTCCTATTCACTAATTCTGGTCTGTCCTTATGAAGAGTAAAAACTTTTGCATCAATACGAAAAAATAAGCTGTTACCTATTGCGTGCAGTTGAGATTAAAAAAAAAATTTCTACATACCATTCATTGAATTCATGTTGGCTCCGGGCATCATCCTTGGTCCGCCCATCATACAGGGTTTCATTCCACCCATGGGGTTACCAACTCGCTGAAGATAAAATATATATTTAAAATCAAGTATATTTGTATACAAAAAATATATGTCATAATTCAACATTTTTTGTAATTTTGATATCAATAACAAAAAAAACTCACTCCCATGTGTCCAGGTCCCGAGCAAGGTCTGTTCATGTGCATATCACCACACATTGAAGGTTTCATGTCACGTCCCCCGCAAGCTGGATTTGTCATACCCTTCATGCAAGGGCCCATGCCCATTCCTGAACCCATGGGACCGTTCGGGCCCATCATCCCGTTCGGACCCATCGGTCCATTTGGACCCATCATCCCGTTCGGGCCCATAGGTCCGTTTGGTCCCATATTCGACATCGGACCGTTTGGACCCATGGGTCCGTTCGGTCCCATTTGAACATTTCCACCCATGGGCCCGTTAGGGCCCATCGGCCCACTAGATCCCATGTGGCCGTTGGGCCCCATGGGTCCATTATGTCCCATCGGTCCATTTCCACCCATAGGACCGTTTGGACCCATCGCACAGTTTGGTCCGTTCGGTCCCATGGGACCCATACTTCCGGGACCCATCGGGCAATTCGGTCCCATCGGTCCCATCTGATTGGGGTTGAATCCCATATTAGGGTTCATGCCTGGTCCTCCGGCATTGGAATTAGGGGGCATCTGATTAGGATTATTGTTCATCGGGCTTTGTTCGTTTGGATTTTGATTGGGGTCCATCATTGGGTTGGCGTTGGGGCCGTGGGGTCCGGACTCCGGGAAGAGCATCTGTTGCATTTTTCGTATTGTTGCGAGTTGTTCTTCTCTATGAGCTCTCTGTTGCGGGGTGAGATTCTCGTCGGGGATTTTTACACCTACAATTAATGAAATATTAATAAATACAAGGAATTATCAAAATACATCACAATTTATACTAACCAACTGAAATCAACCTAAATAAAAATAAATCCATCAGTATCAATGTTTCTAAGTTTTCTTTTTATCAATTGAATTAATAATTTTGAACAGGAACGAATTTAGGATTAAAGTTTTTTTAAAATTTCCTTTGAATGCTCAAATTGAACGCAAGATCATCCCCATGCAACACTTTTCTACATTTACTTTCTATGACAAAATTTGCTGAATAAACAAATCCCTAATATATAAATCATCAACAAAAGTCAAAGACGGACAGAAGATACCAACTTCTCGTATATATCATGCCTGTAGTTTGACTTTGGTTTGACAAAATATACAAAACAAAAAAATGCACACGTGTTAGTTATAAATGAGACCAACGTGAATCTTGATGATGCGAGTTGAGGAGTCCCGGATGATTTGTCAGGAATCGGATGAGGGGCGTCCCGTGGTATGAGCCTGAGTCCGTTCGGCAGCATGACAAAATAACACATAGGAATATCTTTCTCATTTTTTATCAACAAAAATTTTGAAAAATATATTTTGTTAGTAAGGAAATTGATGGACGATAAATATTCAAAATTATACAATTTTTCATGAATTTATACATTAATCTACTCTCTTCCATAACCCTTTGAGGAGTGTGGCCGCGTATGTGCGTCCAAATGTTGTGTTGTCTATTATATATTGCCATTATATTTCTTCACATATGGATAAAATTGAATGTAAAAATTTCATTTCGGTGTGATTCCCTTCCTGGAATCAACGTAGAGCGCAACATGTCCACAAATGAAAGCAAAAAAATATCTAGATACGAATTTGAAGTAATAGCTTTTAGAAAATTATTTCAAAGTAATAATGAATTTGATTAATTTACACTTATAACTCCTTCAAATAATAAGCAAAATTGATCAGTAACCAAAACAAAAAACTTTCATATTTTTGTGCGATTTAAATCAAAATAAATGAAAAAACATAATTTAGTACAAATTAACTCACTAGTCAGAGGGTTAATAATGGCAGCTTGCAATTTAACATTTATTATTTGAATCAAGGTTTGACCACAAACTAATTAAAATAGAGATTTTCATTACCACGCTTAAGTTATCTTATAAAAAAATTGCAATAAACACATAATAACATAAAACAGACCTTGCAAATTAGGTAACTTCAACAGATCGGCCGGACTGCCGCCTCCTCGGCCGCCCGAGCAATCTCCTCCTGGCCCCGAGTTATGATTCGGTCCGCCTGGTCCCTGGTCATTAGGCGGTCCTCCCATGTGCGGCGCGCCATTGTTGTTGGGGCCAGTCGGTCCACCGTTATTTGCTCCGGTTGGCCCGTTTTGATGCATAGGGTTCTTCTGGCGGAAAGTGGGACGCATCATTCCACCGGGAGAATACTTAGAACGAGAATATTATGTTTATGTAATAAAAATCTATTCAGTTAAAGAAAAAAAAATATGATAGTGAAAATAATTACAATTTATTAAAAACATCTTTAATATTGGAAAAAAAAACCTTCTTTCAACATTTTGTCACATTGTAAACATCTGTGTCGATTCTCTTTTTGTACAGTTTTGAAATACTCTGGTGCATCATAGAAAAGGCAATTAAAAAAGAATCAATTATGAAAAAAAAAAACAATTATCAATAAAATAAACTCATTTGCAAATATTATTTTCCTAATATTTAAGATTTTTTTATAGTTATATTTTGATCCCATATACATTTTTATTCGTCAGTATGACCTTTGATGTCCTATGGCTGGACATTGGTACTGATAAATAAATATTTTGAGATATGTGATAAATGTGTGTAGAGGTCTACACAGGCCGAAATTTTACAGAATTACCTATGTCCAAGCTCGAAAGACTCAGGCCCAACCCGGCCCGGGCAACAATTTACGATTCTCTATAGCAGGGGTTACCAACCCAGTGTCCGCGAGCCCCATGGCCCCCGCCAACCGATTTTGGTGCGCCCGCCATCTAATTTGGGCAAATCGTTAAATTTCCAAGTCTTCGGATTTCAAAATTCCTGGAAGAACTAAGAAAAAAAACGAGTCACGCTGATAATTTGGGCAAATCGTTGAATTCCTGTGTTATAAATAACCTTGAAAAAATGTGATAAACGCCGCTCTACCAATATTTTAGAATGCGCTCTAGGGTCCAAAAAGGTTGGTAGCCCTTGCTCTAAAGAACTGGATATAATTAAAATCATCATGGCTGACTTATGACACGAACATACTCTGATATATTTTTCTGAAGAAATAAATTCCTTACCCGGGCCCAGCTTAAGCCCGAATCTCAATTGCGCTTACGCCACCTCCTACCTGGACTGGGCCGGGTAGTGGGCCGGGTAGTGGCCCGGGCCCGTGCAGACCTCTAGTAGACAGGTACACTATTTTTATAATTGCATTGAAGGTTAGTTATCAACAATGACGAGTACAAAAATGACAATTCGGTGCACTTGAAAAATTTATTCATCAGTTCCACTTCGCCTTCCTTTGCGTGCGGCAAACCAGACAAATAAAATTTTTGTTTCGTTTCGAAAGCGAAAAATATCCTGCACCACTTGCGGAAGGAATAACATGTTCTTTGCTTTCCTAACCATAAATGTTGATAATAAATAATATTTTTTTACATAAATGAGTAATGATACATTTTTTTTATGGTTTCTGATAAGAATATCATGCACGCAGATATATTTAAACCATGTCCGCTCCCAATGTGGAGCATATGGACTCCTAATGGAGTTTATCTCAACAGAAGTGTTTCTACGAGAACTGCTTGTTACTCAGTTGCTCAACCTCTCTTTTTCCAAAGAGAGTAGGGATAGAAGGATTGGGCTAGGACAGGATTAGTGGTAAGCTAATCGCTGTCGATACGCCCCGTTCATAGGATAGGAAAGGTGGGAGGGGGGAATTCAAGACATCACATACATCCATGCCTTTGAACAGAAATTCATAAATCGATTGAAAAATCAATTTATAAAACTGTCCGTACCGGGATTTGAACCCAGGCCCTCTGTAGCCGAAGCCAACACCGTTGACCACTCGACCACACAGGCGAAAATTTATTAATTTAATAATTTGAATAAAAATAAGTGATACTTTTTAAAGAAAATAGCTGAGCTTTTTCGCTTATACCACTGAAAAATGGCTGAGGCTTAAAGGGTTAACATACCGTATCCCACGGCATCTCTCCGTCTCCCATGCCATCCATTCCCCCGCAGGGTCCGTTGTTTCCAGGAAAGCCATCCATAGGTCCCATTTGCCCCATCTGCCCACCGCCCCCTTTCATCATCATCATTTGCCCTTGCGGTCCCCCCATCCTCCCTCCTGGGCCCATCTGCGACATGGGGTTCGGTCCCATTTGCCCCATGCCGCCGGGACCCATCTGTCCCATAGAGTTGGGGCCCATCTGTCCCATTGAATTGGGGCCCATCTGCCCCATCGAGTTCGGTCCCATTTGACCCATCATCGGTCCCATTTGACCATGATTCGGACCCGATTGCATCATTCCCGGCATGGAGACAGGACCCCCGGAGCCCCGGATTGCACCTCGATTTTTAACCATGGCTAAATTATTTAACCACTGTGCTGGGTTTTGTTTGTTGAACTGGCCCATCTTTAAAGGATGTTTCTACAAAAGAAATATGTGAATAGGTCAATTCAATCCAAATAAAAATTAGCAGCTAAATTAAGATTCTCCGTCAAAGCGCAAAAAATCCCATCCTAATGGGTAATCAATGAATCTTAATAGATGTTGTGTAATGGAAAAATACGGAATATTGAAAATCTTAGTGATAGCGCTATCGATTAAAATTACATAGCCCAAGTACCTCAAGATATTTCTTGGTTCCAGGCTGAGCACAATGATATGCGATTATGGACTGAAAGTGACCCTGAAGAACGGCTTCGGCCCCTTTGTTGGCCAGTTGGGTTGAGAAAACAAATATCTGCGACTGCTGCTGGGAGTACTGCATCTGCCGACACAGAAATGCATCAAACATTAACCTCAATCGTTATAACAGGCCAATGGGATAAATCTTAGTGATCGAATGATTACATATTGTGAGTAAAGAATAGATTAGAAATCGATGAGACCTCCATATTGCTGGGTTGCTTGGAGATGACATTCGACGGAAGGGGCTGCACTCCCTCAGGAGGACGGCATCCCTCTCCACCACCGGGTCCTCCCCCCCGCTGACAGCTATCCTGCAAATGGTAACAGAAAAGCGTCAATGATAAGATACACTTATATTCAAAAGAAGTATTACAAAATTTTAAATCTATCTGTATTTTAATGAATGAATTTCAAATATCTGCTAACCTGCATTGGCATGGGGGGGCCTCTTAGGCCCGTCTGCGGATCCAGGATGTCATTAGAGTCTGACGAGAGCCGTTCTGATTTTAAAGAACCTGGACCGACCATATCACACGAAGGAGATTTTGTTGGATCAGCTAAAAACAATTTCATTCAAATTTCAACAATGCTACAATTCAGGTACAGTCAAATCCATAAATAAATCAGTCTATTCCAGGGCATTGCATGAGACAATAATGAGCCTACCTTCATTATCCATGAGTCCATCTATTTCAGTTTTGATATCAGGTGTAGGCATTTCGGTGTTACTGTCGTCTCCCCTGTCCCCTCGTTCCTGTTTTACTCGGGGTGCTTCTTCTTCCTTGACTGGGATACCCCCGCCACCTGCTCGGGACGCATGGCCTGAAATTATATTTTTAAAAATAAAAAATATATGAAAACATATTAACACATTGGTTACGGATGACTCGTATACGAGTCTTTTCGCCGGTCTGACTTACGCGTTGAAATATATACATCCAATGCGACAAATGTTTTAGATTCTCTACGCAGATGGCGTAACAAATGTTTGATGCATTATTTAAAAAATAAAATATTAAAATATATGCACAAATATTTTTTTTATTCGGTGATTTCGGCGATGAAAAATCAACAGACAGTTAAAATAAAACTTTAAAAAATAGGCCACCAAAATATAAGCAATTGTAGGCTAAAAATAGGCTTTTATGTTTTCTAATATTGTTTTAAAATAAAATAAACAGGAGTAAATGTTTATTTGACTTATTATTTATTACGCTTTCGATGAAATATATAATTCTATGTCAAATACCCGATTTTATATATTAAAAAATACAAAAGATGAGTATCGCTAATAAAAGCAGGCTAAAATATATAAAATATTATGTAACAAAGTGTTGCACAACTGTTGTCCAAATTATTTTTTTGAATGTCAAATAGTTTTAAAGTTATACTATTTTTTCAAAAGTACCTAATTTTTTGCAAAATTTCACAAAAATGCCCCGATGCGAATGAGTTAAAATATTTGTGAAAAAAATTACACAGGAGATTTCGTCTACGCTAGTAGAATAGCTTTGAAGAACACCTAAAAATATTTATAAATCCAATTGAATTTTGAGCATTTCAAATTTCTAAATATACTAAAATTAACTTTTTAAAGTTAAAAATTAACTTTTTACTTTAAAAATTAACTAAATATACTAAAATTAACTAACTAACTTTTTAGAACTAATCCACATTTTTTGACCCTTTAATCTCAGATCTATTGGCATCTAGGGCTTGTCGGTTTTCAAAAACCGGTTTTTTGGAAAAATTTGTGATATTCGAAAAACATCTTCATACCGGATTGTACCGGATTTTCCATAAACGCGTCTATAGACAGAAAATTCGGATCTTTTATTTGATGGCTTATAGACCATACGCCCCACATCATTACCCAGCGAAAGGGTATTTTTTGTTACAAAACGATCAGTGGACGCTTTGTGTTTTCTTAAATCATAAGTAACACCAAATAATTTCTTGTTGTGTATTATGTATATAAATAAACAATATTAAAAAAAAATGAGCTTTTCTTGCTATTTTAACCCTCTTGGCCGCAAGCATTTTCGGGTGGTATATGCGAAAAGCCCCACAGTTTTGCGCGAAAAAAATACTAATTACTTATAATTTTTAAAAAAATATTTACCAAAAAATATAGAAATACAAAAAATACAGTCATAATCATTACATACTAGAGATGTACCATTTTAACTTGACTGTGGCAAAACTGAGAACTAAAATTGTCGCCATAGGACGTGTTGACTATGGCAATGTTAATGATGCAATGGTGGCGCCCTCGCGGGCAGTCAAGTTATGCTGGTACATCTATAAGGTATATTTTCACAACAATAAGAAGTCCATATTACATTATTTAAGAACATTAAAATATATTTATATAATTATAAAAAGCATAGAAAAGAAAAAAATCGTATTTCAAAACATTACTACAGCCCCAAATAACACACCAAAAAATGAAAACTTCGATCTTCTTTTGCCTTTGCTACACACGTATCTGTAAACAAAAGATATATTTTAATTCCCAATAAGGTTACAAAATGTTAAAAAACGGATCTTAGATATTTACCCGAAAATCAGCATTTAGCATTTATGTTTAAGAAAGCATTCAGGATGCAATCCTTTTTTACATTTCTTGCAGATTGTACGTGATCGCCTTCTTTTCTGGTTTGTTCTGCATACGCAGCATTGTTTTTCGTTCCTGCCAGGCAGTATGATAAAGCCAACAGAAGCTTGACGATTTTCGACTGCCGGATTTCCGAATATATAGTCCAACCAATCATTTCCAATAAATTCTATTATGCTAATAGTAAATTGAAGAAGGGTAATTTTTACTTTATAGGCATTACAAGGGTAGCTTTTGTTTCGGTGCGCACTCAAACAAGAGTGCAATAAATGGTGCACTTTTCTTAATGGCCTTCAGCGGACCCAAATACGTGACAAAAGATATTTTGTTTTACGATGCTTTCAAACATCTTTCAAATTTTATGAATAGATATGAGAATAAATTGTAACAGGCTAAGTTGATTGCTTTTATTTAACCGACAAAGAATTTTTGCTAAATTGCCATACTTCCGAGCACGGACTATTGGGGCGAAAAACTTCACAGACTAAACTAAAAACAACGCCACGATTTAAAATATTCATTGAAGCATCCCGGAAGCACGTTAAAATCACACATTATTATGAAGAACACTGATAAATAAATTGGTAAATATGTCATTTAGTAGCACCAAGTAGCACCTCGACTATTGCCGCGCGCGCGGCCATTACGAATAATGGAGGCGAAGATTTCGTATTTCGTATAGTTTATCCGTGTTATTCTTTTAAACGTGTGGTTTTAACGCGATTATCAAGCCCTCAATAAAATATTTTAAATCGTGGCGTTGTTTTCAGCTTAGTTTGTGAAGTTTTTCGCCGCAATAGTCGGTGCTACTTGGTACTACTAAAAGGCCGGGCGCATTTTACGCATCTGTTGAATAACTCACATAATACAAATAAAAATTGAATAGGTATAAATTTGGTATCTGAAGAGCCTTTTTTCTGATGAGGATTTTTTGCATAGCTAGGGAGGGCCGATTTTTCGGCCCTCCGGCATTAAAAGGGTTAAGTAATTGTATTTTCATTATAGAAAGCTTATAAACATTAGTAATTAGCTTTACTCGCACTGTTTGCATCCAATAAAATAATGTGCGTTCGGACGCAACACTGACCAACATAGCCTCAACGGGCAACGTTTCCGTGATCCCTTGTGTGTTCAAGAAAATATTCTGGGATATTGTTCTGGGACATTGTTCTGAGACCATAACATAGATGTTCAAGATCATTTGTTCCTAGGTGAATGGCCACCATTAGAATACAAAAAAAATGGATTAAAAACAAGGTGTTTTTTACAAAAGAAAAATATATTTAAATAAATATACAAATAAAGGAAGAAATTGACGTAAAAAAATGTAATTTTTTGTGAATCATTTTATGGTACTTTTCAAATCAATCACTACCGTGAAGTGTGGGTTTGATTTCGCAAGTATCACAGTAGAATCGTGTTTCTTTTCTTCCACCTGGATTTTTTCGATTGGAACACACTGCGCAGACTTTCTTCTTTCCAGAACGAAGAATATGAAACTTATTTATAAGTCTGTCTTTTGTGTACAGAGTAGCAGAGCATCGAAATGTTTTACCTCTGCGAAAATCTCCTACCAATAATTTCACAAACTTCAGATGACTCAATGTCTTTCATTATTTTTTTACTTTGCAACATTGTACATTATATATGAGTTTACAACAGGTACCTCCATTTCCCAAAAGAAGAGTTTCCGCCACCATTTTAGGGACTTACGCATAAAACATGCATATTGATCTGCTCGATCAACTCCCCCCATACTTTTCGTATAGTTTATAGCAACTTCTGGTTTTTCTATATTTACTATTGTACTAATATATAACCGGAGAGCCATGTTCCCGCTGAAGTGTGCGCGCGCACACCTCCCAAAATGTGGCCGCACACATTTTTCCATCCCTGCACAGGACGCACACAGAAATATTGTAAAAAGAAGTTTGTTTTACCAAATTTTATTTTTGCCAAAACACTGTTACTAAGCTCACCAAATCCTCTACATCTAGTGTCAGTGAGTACATTCCTACATATTTGCGCACATTTTAACTGAAAATTTACTGCTCACAGAAATTGATGGTCCACACCAACGTTCCCTCTAAGCCGAAGGGTTAGTTGCGCGGAAATTTCAAAGGCTGCGCGGAGGCTGTGTGGAGGCTGCGCGGAACGATCAAATATTAATTGAGCAACTGTATTGTAGTGCGCGCCAACCCGGAATGAGTGCGCGGGGGCTTCCCAACTGCTGCGCGGCCGCGCACGCGCGCAGCTTAGAGGGAACGTTGGTCCACACACACAATAGAAAAATTAGAGAGAACGTTCCCGGAGAGTATAATTAACGCTCTTTGTACCTGCTTGGTTAAGCATTATATGATTATCTCGCTGGTGTAAATATATCCAATATTGAGAAAATAGACTTCCTATTTATGTCGCTGATACGGTGGCACTTGAGTGTTACAACAAACCATACATGTCGCTTCTATGGCGATACTCGAGTTCAAAGGATTAAAACATGTGAAATTTAAAACAACATGTCTTTTATTGTTATAGGGTGGAGAGGCAAAAAGATTATGTTTTAGAGGGAGGCGTAGTAATATAAAGTTTGGAAGCCACTGGTCTACATTAAAATAAAATTTGAATTATTAGCCTTATAATATAATGTAATTTCATTTTGGTTATGTTTCTCACCAGCATCAGTATCAGGGATCTCTTCCTTGATGTTATTCCTGTTGCCGCCAACCTTGTCGCCCTTATCCTTTATCATTCCTCTGCGTGCCTTCGCCAACTTGACTGCGAAAAAAAACATAAAATGCAATAGATAAAGGGTTATGTATATGTTTGTATAATTGCAGAATGTTTATTGTGAACACTTTCTTTTAACAAAATAAAGTCTACTCTCACTATTCTCAGGGAACACGTCCTGGATATCTATGGCAAACAAGGAAAACACCAATGATGAGATTCAGCCTCAGCATGATATCAAAAGTAACAACCAGGGCTTTGAACCGTTATTTTTTCGTTAAGGTTTTCGTTCCGATTCAAGTAAAAACATATATATCGATTCGGTTCCGGTTTTCGTTTCGACAAAAATAATGGTTTTTCCGGTTTTCTTTTTTTTTACCTCTTAACATTAACAAATAACAGTTTTTGGTTTTCGGTTCAGTTCCGGTTTGAAGCCCTGGTAACAACTCTAAAATTTGTATGACAACCAATGTTCCCTCTAAAATGTGTGCAGCATTTTGAAAACCCTATTCTCATTCTGGGTTGACGCACACTCTGATACAACTATTCAAACATTTTTTTTTTATAAATTGGAATAAATCATATTGATCGAAATATACTAGAAATTTAACATTTAGGTAATTTAACTACAATTAAATTCTTATATATTATCAAAACAAGTAAATTGATTTAAATGAAGTATATAATACTAGCTTTAGTTGTAAGGAGCGACGTGAAATACTAGAATATTGTAAAAAAAATTATGAAATATGTTAATAACTTTACGATCGACTAATTATTTGTTTCATTCTGCCAGTTTTCTTAATTTTTGCTTGATTTTGTTTTATGTAAAAAATAAAGAGATTTTTATTTTTTATTAATATAAGTTATCAAATGATAATATTTTTATTATGCAAATCAAAACAAAAAAATAACATTTTTGACAAATTATGCCACGCATTTGTTGGATTGCCCTGCGCATTTTTTGAATTTTCCGCGCAGCTAACCTCTCGTCTTAGAGGGAACATTGATGATGACTATTCAACTAATTAAATCAACACAAAATTCAGATTAGATTGAAGACATTATGCAAATTGTTCTTAACAAGGTATTCTTTTGGTGAGTAATGCCTGTGGTGTTGAATAGATAAGGTGTTTCTTTGCATGCAAAAAAAATAAACAATAACAAAAATTTCACTTATATTACAAACATCAAAAATGACATTGAATAAATGATAGGTTATATTTGAAAATCACACCATAAATTTAAATGTCTGATTCGTTAAGCACCCATCGTTAAAGATTCAATAAAAAAATATAATTCGTTTGTGAGCAAAAATGAATTTTAAATTAAATTATACAATATATTTATTGTAAATTATTATGAATGATGCCTTAGAATTGGAGATATGCACAAAGATTGTCAAAATATAGTCTGTTGTGTCAATATTATTTTTCTGTAATAAAAAACCCAAAAATTAACTGTAATGTAATATACATACCATTGAAACATGGTGTTTTCTTTAAATAATATATCAGCAGACCTTAGTGGTGCTAAATTTATTCATTTTTCTAATGAAACAATTGTATATGCATGTTTCAATAATTTTGGGACAGCTGCCAAGACTTACTACTAAATATTTTGTAATAAAGACACTTCTAATATTAAATGTAAATCATTTTAATGAATTTAGAGCTGTTGCTATAATTAAATATTAGCTTTTGCACCTGCTACATCACGTATTCTTAACACCAGGTAGTTTCTATAAAAAAACATCAGGTTAAGATTACTGCATAAACAATGAGATGTGCTTCAAATATAATCATTTTTCAACCTGAAAGCACATAAACACAGACATGGTGTGTATTTGATTCACATTTACAATCAGTATTTGAGTAGACTATAGGATTAAATTTCAATTTATCGCCCTTAATAATTATATATAGGGAAATATTATCGAGTTATGCGATGAAAACAAAAAAAAAATCGGGATCGCTGACATTTTTGTTTATGGTACATTGACATTATGCAGACTCCTTATTTCGATAACTGGCGTGGTTATATTGCTGATTCTACATTATTCACTGGAACACGTGAAATAAAATTTGATTGTAAACAACGTGAATTAATGCTGATAATTCTGTATTACCTGATTTATTTTCTTTCTGTCAGCATCAAATACAAATCTCTATGAACAACATATGCACACACATGGATACCACAATACTTACAAACAAAATGTTGCCGAGCGAGTTTGCTTCGATACTATTGCCATTGAAAAATGCAACGATTGTAGACTATTTTTGGTGCATTAATTTATTACCATCGAAAACGAAGGTAGCGTGAGATAAGAAGGTCTCAAAAATTAAAAACAGTATTTTTTTTCAAATCTTTGATTTACTTTATACTACAACATATGGAGAAATTTTCAGAAGTAGACCATATTATAAATAACATTATGAATAAAAATGCTCCTTATCTTAGAAAAAGAAAAGTGCTTCCTCTTTGGGGGGGTATGGGGGCCATGTCCTCCCCTTAATGAGAGTTTATTATCCATTTTTCTAATTTATTATAACTTTTTTGTGAAATCGGCTCTTTAATTATTTAGTTTATTATGTTTTATATAATACATACTTAATTATGTACTGACTATTTTCATATAGATATATTATTTTCAAATCATCTATTTTTTAATGTATCATGTTTATTTCCAAATTGAATGGCCCCCTCCTGGGACAATTTCTTGATCCGCCACAGCTTTAATAGGCTAAAAAGTTTATTACGTACTACAAAGTTATTTTAAAAGTAAAAGATTTCCATTTCATAGTCTAAAATGTAATGTTTTTGCCTTAAGTAAAACAAGTATTTTTATTTTTTTATAACAATCATCGATTAAGGCAGTGGTTTCCTTTGAAGAAAAACATACTTCGCGCCTCCCTATCTTTTATTTCATAGAGTAATAAAGATACGTTTTAAAGGGTAAATACATATTAAGGACTATTAGCGCCTCCCTTTGAGATAGTCCACGCCTCCCTAGGGAGGCGCGTTTCTCAGGCTGGAAATCACTGGTTTACGGTGATTTACAAATTTACAAAAAAAATGTTGTTTTCTGTTGTCATATATATATTTATTATATAATTTTGATAATTTCTTTGTTGATACCAATTATCAATAATCTCATAATAAGAGACATGTACTTTTTAGAAACATGAATTTATAACAGGATATTAAGACATACAATTTCAATATTAAAAAATATGTTATCTTTATTTCAGTGGAACTCCAATCTGTCGTACTCGTACTTCTTGTTTTCCCGCATATATCACTATTTTTTTATAATCCCGATCAAACAGCCAAAAGAACAGTGTAAAAAATTCGTGAATTCATCACTATCTATCGTTTTTAGATCTAATGTTTAAATAATGCGCAGTGGCGGATAACAAAAAAATCAATTTTTGCCTCTGGATTTGGGGGCAGCGGTGGGCTGGTAATATGACAACAAAGGGCTCGGTAAATCTCAGCCATAATCTCTTCATACCATGGATGATGCATATGACGTAGCTCATTGGCTTTTTTGCGGCTAGTTGGTTGTCTTAACAACAAACTTTTCTGTTTCGTATTACAATTTAAAATAAATTGCAGTTAGGTGCTGATTTGATCTTAAATGAATGATTTTCATAACTTAACAAGGGGCTCGCCGGCCACGCCAAATTTTAACAAGGGGCTCGTGCGAGCCCCCAGAGCTCCCTTCCAGTCCACCCCTGTTTGGGGGCCTTAAAAATTATACAACCTATTTACGTTTTGCTCGGATTTAAATATATTTTTATTATTAGGATTTTTTGACATTTTTATGTTATCCTAAAAACAGGGCCTCCAAATTGTATTGCGCCTAGGGCCCCTTGTATACTTTATCCACAACTGATAATATGGCTTCGTCTCAAATTTTATTTTACTTCGATTGATCGTTTTTGTAGAGTATTAATTTATCATGCTACTCAAAAGCATATTATATGTGATGTAGCTATCATGGTCGCATAATCAGTGTGACCACAAGTTTGTAAGAACTATCTTGTTGTTATTATTTTTATGATGGCTGCATGTATGGCCGGCTCGTGGCGTGTGCAAAGTGTGCCGCACACACAGGTGTACTATTGTACGTAAGTACTATCCATTCATTTAGTTCTAGTTTTATGAGGCACCGTAGGCGCAGAAATTCTCAAGTTGGCCCTGCCTGCATGTTTCCGCTGCTAAATAACTTATTGATAACACAGCTGGCTGATCGCATTAATGAGACTTTTGATAAGAAAGTAAGGATTGATCTATGATAGTAAATATAATCTTACTCAAGAAGTTTAATAAAATCCGCAAAGTTCGTAAATTGATTAAAAAAACGACAGGCTACAGCATTGATCAAATCATCAACATAATTGTTCCTAAGAAGAATACGATTTGCGTGCAGCGTGTTGATTGCAATAATAATAACAAAAGCAAGTTCATATCGGGTTTTCAATGAATTCAATCTTTTTTTATTTTTTAATGTATTTCGAGACTTTATCATTTTTTTCGAGGGTCCATTAAAAATCAAGTTTCCACTATTGTATTCATGTTCAATGAAATATTGATATTGACATACAAATAATAATATTTTTACATGACAATGCTTGCTTAAGCTTCAGCACATATATAGCTTGTTAGTGAATACATGTAACTTTATATTATTCAAATATAATATAATTATAGTCTAAAATAAACATTTTCTTGAAAATCAAATTTACAAAAAAAACATTTATTTAGTAAACAGGGCTATTTTTAATTTATTGCAATACTACGTTTGACAGAAACAAGAAAACACAACAGGCATCATAAATGTCTCTCCGGAAGATTTTCCTTAGAAATGACTTCTACAAATGATAGTAAAGATGTAAAAAATTCAATAGAAGAAGACGCCGATAAGGGCAAACCTCAAATTGTAGATTTAAATAAGGTGAGCTGTTGTTTCAAACATTTTTATGAATATTTACTTCTTGACGCCGCGTACTGACTTACGTTTGCCTCACGTCCGCCATGTTTTGCTACCATAGAGGGTGTTGTTTTCTATTTCGGATTTCGTATGGATATCTTTAAAAGTAGTTCCAAATGGCTAATTTTATGAATAAAAACATACCAGAGATGTGCTAAATTGTACTTACGTTGAATTTATTATTGAAAAGTTTTTATGACTCCAGTAAAAATGCTTCCAGCAATGTTTTGTGATGTGGTGTTCGAGTTCATGCCATTCCAATTTTTTTCTGTTAGGACCCTTAAATTTGAGAAAAAATACCGATGAATCATCATAATGGGTTCCACAATGGTAACCTATTTTATAGCATGAATTGAATGTAGAATTTGCTGTTCCATTTTTAAGTGAAACTTTTTTATGACAACAAAATTATTGTGTTACTGTCAAGTTGTCAATCTAACAGTTTGTTAAATTAACATAAACAATAATACAACATTGTAGTATACATTAGTTTCGTTTTTCTATACAATGAAATAGTTTTTTAAAAATGTATACAATGCAAGAAGTTTGAAAAATGGTGAATGTCACTTTTTTGGGTGTTATATGATTAAATTTTAAAGTGATTATAAATGTTTTGTTTTAAGTGTTTTAACGTCTTGCGCTCCATTAGCCAGGATAATACCATCTGGACAACTAATAGCACGGTCCAATCTCCAGGATAATGTCTTTTGTAGTCGGTCTCTTTGAAGCTTTATTTTTGGTATTTCCCGAAATATTTCCGGGGCATAATTTTACAATAGTGCACTTAAGGGATTAAAAAATGCAATAATTTTTTTAAATATGAAAATTACAGTAGAGAGCTGCCTTATATGTTGATTTTAATAATATTTGAAGTCTTTACCTGCTTTGTATAAATAAGTTAGTTGTTTTATCTGGAAAGGCTGTATCCACATCTTGTGGGCGTTAGAGTTGTATGAAGTGTTGTGACCATCATTTTATTAAGTGAAGGAAAAAGCAATTTCAACGAAATATATTTTTGACTACCATGAATCACTTGAACAAATTTTTACAGAATATAGTGATAACGATGCGTTCAGTTGATATAAGTGCACTATATGGTGACATAGTAAATAAAAATGTTGGTCATTTTTAAATTTCTGTTATGATACTTTAGAAAGCTTCCAAAATCACAGTTATAATGATGATTTATTTTTTATTTGATAATTTTGACATCATGTATATTTTAATAATAAAAATACATATTTGAGCAAAGTCAGACTATGGGTATATTAATTCGCTTTTTTCACATTTCGCTTCCTTAACGATACATATTTGTATACGTTCTGACCTGATTCATGATTACATCATGAATTGTTTTCAATTTATTTAATAATTTATCTAATCCAACTCCGGGAGCTGAATTCCACTTTGAGAAAAAAGCTTTAATTGAAGACGGGAGAAACTATTTCATCTCTAAAAATAATCAAATGCTTCTTGCTTGAAATGAAAAACGAATTGTTACCATGTAAACAAATAACGATAATATTGTAAAAAGAGCCGGCTGCGTGGTAAGTGGTCAATGTTCGGGTTTGGTTACGGAGGTCACTGGTTCGAATCCCAGTACTGACAGCTAATAAAATTTATAAGCTGTCAGCACTGGGACAATAATTAATTTTATACAATCGATTTATGGATTTCTGTTTGGAGACATAAACGTATATGATGTTTTGAATTCTTACCTATCACCTATCACATCATACAAAACGGAGTGAGAGCGATTAGCGTGAGTGTGTTCGAATAAAATACAATGAAAAGGGACATTGTATTTTTGTAAAACTTATGGCAACGCTATTTATATGAAAAACTTTCAGAAACACCGAGTATTTCTAAACATCAATATTGTTATCTATTCCAGCCTTTTGGGATGATCTTACATTGTTTCCAACATTGACTTCGAGGAAGTAATCAATATAAAACAAAATTTTAACCAATAATAGCAAACTGTAGGTACTATATTTTTTAAGAAGGACTGCTAGCATAATGTGATTGGGTAGGAATGTCGGTACGTTGTAAAATTAATTACCCCAAAGACGGGCGATGTCTGTTCTTGGACCCTCACACAATACGGTGGTCGTAAAAACGTTCATGCTAAAATATTTCTAAAGTAAATCGATAATAAAACCCCATTTTTTTCAAAATGTCGCCTTAAATAATACAAGAATGGTTTATTTTACAATCCGTGATAGCTTAGTGAATATTTTAGCTCAAATTAGTGGAATTTAATTACGTTTTCGAAGAAAATTATACCAAATATGATACGCGTTATTATGGTCACCATTGGAGCTACACAGATTGTCTCAAAAATACGTTTGACTTTTTGTTTAAAACCGTACTCAATTTGCTGGTAATACGAGTAAAATCTGGACCCAGAGTAGACTATTGGTATTGAGTAAATCTAGTGAGAGTGCAAAGTGTTAAGGATGGACATGCAGGAATTTTGTCATTTTCTCATAGTAAAATGTTTCAGAAACAAAATGATTGTTTTTAATGATATTAATACTTGCAATTAAAGCTAGCCTTTATTTGATAAATAATTTATCACCATCATGAAATTCAAACTCTATTTGCTTAACCTAAAAATAAAAAATGGTGTTTTGTGGATTTGGGAAAAATTAAGTAATGTTCAATTAATTTTTGGTAAAATTGCCATACTTCCGAGCACGGACTATTGGGGCGAAAAACTTCACAGACTAAGCTAAAAACAACGCCACGATTTAAAATATTCATTGAAGCATCCCGGAAGCACGTTAAAATCACACATTATTATGAAGAACACTGATAAATAAATTGGTAAATATGTCATTTAGTAGCACCAAGTAGCACCTCGACTATTGCCGCGCGCGCGGCCATTACGAATAATGGAGGGGAAGATTTCGTATTTCGTATAATTTATCAGTGTTATTCTTTTTAACGTGTGGTTTTAACGCGATTATCAAGCCCTCAATAAAATATTTTAAATCGTGGCGTTGTTTTCAGCTTAGTTTGTGAAGTTTTTCGCCGCAATAGTCGGTGCTACTTGGTGCTACTAAATGACATATTTACCAATTTATTTATCAGTGTTCTTCATAATAATATGTGATTTTAACGTGCTTCCGGGATGCTTCAATGAATATTTTAAATCGTGGCGTTGTTTTTAGCTTAGTCTGTGAAGTTTTTCGCCCCAATAGTCCGTGCTCGGAAGTATGGCAATTTTACCTAATTTTTTCACAAGGAAATATGAAATTATATTTTATAGCTTTATTTAAAAAATTGAAAATCAAGAAACCTGGTTAAAGTATTGATGTGGCGGTATGAATTATCATGATTCAGATGTTTTTTTAAACTTTTGAGAAGTGAGTTATTTTGTAACATACATAAATATTTAAACCTTTAACTGCCAGTGTGAAATATTCAATCTAGCTTTCCATGCCAGTGATTTTAGATCCATTTGAAATTGTATAAAAAGTGATTTGACTTACATAATTTATATTCTAAAGATGTTCTATTATGTCCTTGCATATGAAAGTATACCATTGTTATTCAGTATACCAATGAGAAAACTTTCATGTTCCAAAAAAATTTCGACTCATACGTCCACAAAAATAGTTTTACTAATCTACACAATTTATATAATTTATAGAAATATGGGTACCAGTTTGACGTCGATTGGCAAAATATTTTTACCGGTCCGTGGATATAAAAATGTTGAAGAACAATGTATACCATATACCAGCGGTCGGCAAAGTGTGGTTCGGGAGAACATTTTGGTGATCTGCAGAGAAATCTGACATTATTTTATGAATTTTGTGCATTTTTAGACGCATTTGATCACTTTTATTTCAATATGTTATATTTAACACAAACGTCCAGTTAGTGGTCTGCTGGATTAAACTTGTGAATTTAGTGCTCCGCGAGCCCAAAAAGTTTGCCGACCGCTGCCATATATTGTGCTGCAGGATAATTTATGGGATTTGTCCATTTTTTGTTCAGTGTAGTTACAACACTACATATATTTATTTTTAGTAAATTTTATGTACACCAAATAAAGACTCGTCATCAATATCCATTGTCTGTTCAGGATTGTCTCAATTTATACATGGACTGTGGAAAGGGAAAAGGATGTAACCCACAGCTTTTTTTTCGATGTTCACAATGTATACAACTTGATACACATTCTGTGAAAAGGATGTAAGCTGAAAATTCCAAATTAGTATCTAAATTTAGCTTTCATGTTTAAAAAAAGAAGAATCTGTGGAAATTGCGATCAAGGAAAACAATACAAAAAAAGGTTTTCTTTTGAAAAAAATATTAAAATAAATATCAGATAAAGTCGATTGAAAATCAGTGTATCAGTCTCCATGCATAATTTGATTTTGCCCAAAATCATCAAAAACTTTTTTTGTTTCCCCCGTAAAATTTTTTATGTGTGGGAAACGTCCTTTTTCCTTTCCACTGTCGATATATATATGTTATACATACGATTCCCGTATGCCATATACAAAGATGGGTCAATAGGTAGCCCTGGCGACATTATTGAATTGATTAATTAATAATATGCATAAACTAGAATAATTTTAAATATTTAGGCACATTATTGGGTTCATTGATAGATGTCACCAGCTCAATAATTTTTAGATATTGAAAAAAATATTTATTTTCCACGAGAAAATATCGCAACGCACCGGCGAGTCGCTGGCGTATGGAGTGAATAAGTGTGCGATGCACCGGCTAGTTGTTGGCGTCCTAGTGGTTAAATATTTTTTTTGGTTATTTGTTAATCTGGGAAGAATATTACTTATTATTTCAGTAAATATTTTTTAAGAATTTTAAAATCCATAGTCAAAAGTTTAAATGAATAAATTTATTGTGACTTATTCATAATTTACTAGAAGCTATTTCTTTGGATTTGGGGCAGGATTCTTTTTTTCTTTGATCTGTGAGCAGGGTGCCGAAAATCATACTTCTTGAATATGTCTGTTGTATCCATATCTGAAAAAAAAAATCAATAAAATATACGAGTATGGCAATGGATAATAGGCGATAAATACATAGACGTACCAGTCAAGTGATATTAACAGCTTAACGACCGTGGACGCGTATTTGAGTCTTTGAAAAACAAAGGTTGCTGGCCGGCGGACACATATATGAGTATAGGTGAAGTATCTGGAAGCTAAGAAAATTAAATTTTGTAAAGGTATCTCAATTTGCTTACAAATTATAGTGAATTTAGTAAAATTATAATTTTTGCGAATTTATCGTAAAATTTTATTTCGCCAGGTGAAATTTTATAAAAAAACGTGCGGTCGTTAAGCTGTTAATTAAAGATTTCAAGCATGAATTTCACATTGAACATAACATTTGTCAAACATGAGGTTAACTTTTTGTTTACAGACAAACCAATTCTCAATTCAATTAATTTGTTATTTCGATTTGTTTACATTTTATTATGTTAATTTAGACCAATTAAAAAATATCACTATTAGGTCGGGCTTTGGTTGGATTGGGTAAATCCTCACATTCTTAGATTTACTAATATTACAAAACTTTATTTAATTTTTTTGGTTGCTTCAATATTATTTTTGATTGTGTTTTAGTACTACTACTAAAAATGTTAATGTTTCTAGGTTATGAAAATAAAATGTTGGTTGTTGTTGTCTACTAGAAACAATCTAGCGCTTTCCCCCTGATAAAAGGGCATTGATATTTCTATGTATCGTTAGAATAAAGACTACTTCTTTCTCGACCCCACTCTTCTCATATCCTTACTGTTTCTGAAAGGTAAGGTTGAGCGACTGAACAACCTGTTCTCGTTAAACACCTTCTGTTGAAATTTATCCTTGAGAGTCCATGTGCTCCACATTTTGAGAGATTTCATCAGATAATTTTCTTCTCTTCTGAATTCTGGTAACTGATTTTCATTTTATTACTGTACCCAAGCATATGTCGGCATATGTCAATTAGCTTGGTATGAGATGTCCGTATTATTTTTCTATTCAAGCTTAAAAATGGGAAATAAATTATGTCTACTTTGTGAGTGACATTTACCACAAATTAATCCACATAAAATTTAAACACATTACTTGTTTCATTTATGACGAAAACAAAATTTTGTTTGTTATGGGTCAATCTAGGAGAAACATTAACTTTTCTTACAGTATTATTTACCGTACAGTATTTTCCGTTTTTCAAGATCCACAATCGATGATTCAATCAATCGATGCTTTCATATTATGTCACACCTCGTTATTTGATGACCCACCAACCAACGTTTTCGTCAGTTGTTTTTGATAATATTTTGATGCTAGCTCCAAACATTTATTGATATGGTGTGACATTGTGTGATCAACCATAATATGGATAAATCTTGAAGAAAATTATGGTCTCAGTGTGGCATGAATCCAACACCTAATAATGTACTAGAAACAAATGAGATCCAGCACGAGTTTGTTGAAGTGATGAGACAGCTTGGTTTTACTGACTTGAATTGCCGATGTTCAAGAACTTATCCAACCATAACATCAAGACTTGAACACACTTGAACTTTATCAATTATCTGAGATCAACGAAAACGAAACTGTGACAATCCCTAATAAGACTTCTTGACCGAGGAGTGGTTTTTGTCTTCGGCCTGAAGTTGTGTGATCTCCACTATGTTGGAGACAGTCCTATTTGACCTATTGGCTGAGGATATTCAAAGTACACTTATTGCAGAGCAAGTCGTATAGAATTGGTTTAAAAATAAGGACATTTTTAAAGGAAAAACCAATGTGCTGGCATCAGTGGCTAACCTATGATGGGATATGAAGATCTGTGTAAAGAGTTTGCTGTCCAACTAGGGATAGCTGGAGCAACCTATATCTCTGTTTTACTTTGTAATTAATTAAAGATTAATTTAAAAACTATGTAATGTTTATATTTTATAATTTACTAGCCGGTTCCTGGAAAGCGTTGCAATGCCACTCAAAGAAAGACAGCGTTTGTGTCTTAATTTAATTGTTAATTGTGTTTATTGAAGTGTATGTCTTCTTTTTCTGTCTGTTTGACATTTGCTGCCGATTGTCTATGGAACGACACACGCGCCACCTACTGTAATTTAATTGTACTACGCCTATAACCTTCGCGCAAGTTGCATGAACGGTATGGCAGACATACAAACATTTGAACGGCAAATGTAGAGCACACAATTTGGCAAATTTTAAATATTCTATTTTAAAATTTTTCATAGAAACAATCAAACGTCAAATTTTAATTGTCTGAACGCTGTTTGATCATCAGTTGACGGTTGACAGTTGAATTGCATGAACGGTAGACATACAAACATTGATTTTTATGTATTAGATTTTATACTGTTCGTATATATCGCTTATGGTGATGCTAAAATTTTTAGGTATTCTCTTAAAAATTATTAAAAAAGAATAACTTTTGGTGATCATTTCTATTTTAACTGTTCTATTTTCTTTTTACAGTCATCAGAGGGAGACAGTGCAACCTTGAAATCTTTAGACAGCTTAAATGATTTGGCGTTCCCCGCAAGGGCCAATGTTCTTTCGGCAGCATGGCGGGCTGCTTCTGTGCCCCCGGGCCTACCAAACATTTTAAGATCCCTCTACCGATTCACCCTAATCCTCTTATTACAGGTAATAATGTACACTTCGGTTACTTTTAATTGATGCAGTTTGATTATATTGACTTTAGCGTTATTTAACACCAACATGACTGTTTCACATAATGAAGATTACTAAAGATTAATATTTTTCATTTTAAATCTGTGGGCATTCCCATGAGCTTATCCTTTTCGCCAGCAATGGCTTTAAACTCAATGATACATATATTTCTTATATAGACACGAAACATTCATTGTCAGTTCAAGTTCATCCGTGCACTTGAATGCCTGAAGATGCCGAAAGGCGAAACCCGAGTCGTTAGTGACAAAATCTGTGAGAATGTACATAGTTTGAACGATTCAAATTTAATATTGAAATTCCACCAAGCACCTTCAGTCAAAATCTTAAATTACATAATATCAATGTTTAATCCTTGAATAAATATGGTGTTTTAACAATAATAAAAAGGTGCCTCATAAAACTATAACTAAATGATTGGATAGTGCTAAAATCGTAATGCGGCTCCCTATGTGCACCGCACACTTTGCACACGCCACGAGCCGGCCCTGAGTATAATGCCCTATACTGTGAAATCCATTTATAGCTAAAATCAATATTGCCTGTGTGTAGGTAGACTTCTTCACTTACAAAAATCATTTTTTTTTCTTGTACTGGTACCTTGCTGACTCTGCGACAAGCTGGTTCTTTTGTGTGATTAATATAACTAAGACTACTGCCAAAAATCTTAATATATAACATGTGAATATTGTTTGGCATGCTCAAGTAGATGTTATTTTAATAAATACTTCTAAAACTTGTAGGATCAATGGCCGCGTTCAGACGATGCAGTCAAATTGGATCTAACAAAAGCACTAGAAGGGTGCGCAGAGGCAGTGGAAAAAGAGGACGCCGAAGATGTAAACGCAAGAAAAATCCGCTATCTTCTCCAGACGGCCAAAGACCCATGGCACCATCCTGTTCTGCTACAGATCATGCGGGGAGATCAACCCCAACCCCAAGATGGTGACTTTTTCATTGATTCTTTCCAGTTTAAGATTTGAAAGCATGGGAGTTTATGATGTCTAAAAATTCCTCCCGCCTTTCCGATCCTTGAATAAAAGAGCGTAGCGAGATCGATTAGTCAACCACTAGTCCTGTCCTAGCCTTATCTTTCTATCCCTAATACTCACTTTCAAAAAAGGGATGTTGAGCGACAGAACAGTTTTCGTAGAAAAAAAATCTGTTGAGATCCTCTATTAGGAGCCTGTATGCTCCACATTGGGAGTGGACATGGATAAAAAAACTATTATATCATCATACATTTTTATTCTGGCTGGCTTTTATAATATAATATTATGGATGTGAATTGTTGGCAGATTTAGTTATGATTTCGTCAGAAATTGAAAGATTATTTATAGCTATATTATTTAGTCTAAATATTTATACATTGATTCATTTTTTGTTGACCAATACTAATTCTTCACATTAATAGCCGATAAAATAATAATCACAAATATGTAACATTGTCCTCTTTGCCCAATGATAGAGGTTTATTTTGAATAGCACATTTTTCGACCAATACTAATGGCTTATTTTGAATCGCATATTTCGTTCGTCCAATTGGAATGGACTTCTTTTTATATTCAAAATTCAAATTTCCTGGCTTAGAACTAAAACATTGTAATAATATTGAGAGAACTTTATTTGAGAGTTTGCATCGCTACGAAGTTTTTTAAATAATCAATTTTTAAATAATCATTTTTTGAAGCTATAATTATAGGACTGGGAGCTGATTTGACAGATTTTGTTCAGTGTCATTGATTCGATTATTGGAAGGTATGGTTATATTTTGCATCCGGCCTTGAAAATATTTTTAATTTCTTACATGCATTAGGAATATTCTAATGGATATTTTATAATATATATGTTATAATATATATTATAATATTCTATGGATATTTTATAGAACTATATTTCGACTCTTATTTTAAAATCTTCTACTACGAAAAATGATTGTTAGCAAACTTAAACATTATTCCAAAAATTAAATAATTTACAATTTAAATACTGCATGGCTGTTGATATATGCCCCGAGGTCTATTTCTGCTACTACGAAACATGATTGTTAGCAAACTTTAACATTATTCCAAAAATTAAATCATTTACAATTTAAATACTGCTGGGCTGTCGATATATGTCCCGAGGTATATTTCTTCTTCTATGAAATATATTTGTTAGCAAACTTAAACATTTTAATTATTCTAAACATTATATTATATACAATTTAAATACTGCAGGGCAGGGCTGTCGATATATATTTCTTTTACTTTAAGATTTTCTGGCTTATTCAATAAATAGGTTTGTAATTTATTTTTCGCGCCAGTAAATTTTCTGAATACTTAAAAATGCAACAAAAATCCCCCTCGTTGAGGTCAACGGGCTTACAGCTAGTCTACTTAAATAGCTATTGGCTCTCATGTCAGATAAATCGTACAAATTTAGTCTACCAGTGATATCCTAGATATGTTGATAACAAGGCCTCTTTAAGACTACCTGAAATTAAGTAATTCTGAAAAAATATGTGACAATCCAAGAAATATGATTGAAGGTATCTGAGGGTGACTAGAGGAACCTTCATTCCTGTAGTGGGTTGACCAGTGTTAGTAAATACTGCATATATTTATGTTCAATTGCTTATTTCATTGTAGTGGTGGAATGGGTCCGGAAAGAGGGCTGTGCCGGTGCAGTGGAACGTCTGCGGCAACTCTCTTCAATGGGCGGAACGGCGGGTGCAGGGGCAGCGATCCGACTTTCGCGAGCTCTCCTTTTGCCATCCATGCCCAACAACACTCGTTGCAGCGCCCTCGACTCACTGCTCGTCCTCCTCAGGAAACAGGGGAAGACTACCGACTGCATCAATGAGGTCTGTTATTTTTCCGATCTCTCACTTCGTATGATGTTTTGTTGTATTTTTGTATTATTGTAGAAACATAGATCATTCGATATTTGCTGTCTTCATTATTGCTGTCAGCAATGGTTAAAGAATAAAATATGAGTAAGTTTGTCATACTTTCAGATTAAAGCGTTGGATCCCAAAGAGGCGTTGGCGGTGATCGGGCGACTGGCGACGCGTGACCGTAGCAGTGGGCGGTTGTGGAAATATGCCCATGACACATCCCTACTCTGCGCTCAGGTACTGTTATTTAATTTTTACTATATTTTGAAATAGAATAATGTCTAAATTAATATTTTCTGCATGAATATTTGTATATATAACTAGGAACTCTACGCTTAACCGATACCTGATTTCCATATATTTGTTGATTGTAGGTGTTGCTAGCGGCCTGCGTAGTGCGACCTTTGGAAGAAGACGGTGCAGACTTAGCAGCTCTCTCGTCACAGTTGACTTCTCTATACGCCTCACGCCCTCATGATCTTCCCCCATCATTAAGGAAACTTTTGAAACCTGCTGAAACGGCTGCGCATATATTCATAGTTTGCAAAGCTGTCCAACATCAGGTATTATCACTGAGCAGTGTAATTCTTGAAGATGAAAACATAATTTATGCTTTTATGACCAATGTGGAAAAAAAAGTGATATTTTTTGTTTCATAAGGTATAGATCAGTGGTGGGGAACCTGTGGCCTTAAGGCCGCATGCGGCCTCTTAACTGCTCTACCGGGCCTTTTGACTCTTGCCATTTTTTTTATAAAATAAATCTGGATATTTTTTTAATAAATACATAATTTTATGATTTAAAAAATTGTCAAAAGGTGTCGATGTTTTCTTTACTGCGACTTTATGTTGAATCAGATGAGTTAATGTGGTTTTTATAAATGAAAACATTCCCCACCTCTGGTATAGATGTTGAATATTAATTTTTCATATTGATACTTGCGCATCTAATACGGTAATATTTTATATATTTCTTTTTCAGTTCGGAAAAGACATGTTACCGCTCATTTGTGAACTGTACATAAGAGTACTCACCAAAGGTTTAAATGAACTGGAACAAGTCAAATTAGAAAAGGACGAAGACCTCACCTTGAGTTCACTGCGGCAGCTCGCCTCATGGTTTCTCTCGCTAGCCGAATATCTCTCGTTCAGCGTCGGAGTCAGTGCTGAGTGTATTCTCACCGCATTTTCCATATATCCGTCCAAACAACACTACGAAAAAGTGCAAGACTGTTGGACGGCAATGGAAAAAGAAAACATAGTGCCAGTCAAAAAGGACAGCTGCTTCGGGACTATCGATGATGACATGAAAATAATTCAAAATTCGGAACAAGACAATAAAACCAACGAAGAAAAGATTTCAACAGCTCTCAAAGAACTCGCTACGTTAGGCTTGAATAAATGTTCAGAAGTCGAAAACGGTTCAGATTGCCCAGAGAACGAAGGGGATAGCGGTCTCATCAGTAGAACTGTTTTGGATTCGTTACTGGAAGGAGAATTTCTTGGTATCGATGCAGATCTGTGCAAGGATTTGTTGGTATTACTCAGTGGTCCTCGCTTAAGAATGTTGACGTGGGACAGTTCCAGTTGGTGAGTTATAAATGACACATATTCAAAAATTATTTAAGGTTTTTTTCTACCCACATTTTTTCAAAAAATACTTATTTTACAGGGAGGTGCTTTCTGGCCATTGTTTGTTTTACATGGCTGACACTGATGAAGGAACGCGAACAACCCAAAAAGAACTTAAATATCTTCATTTGGATTACAGCACTTACGAGTACAAAGAGCCAGATGTGGTTGATGTTTATCATGGTATTGAAAAAGGTACCCACTCACACAATCTCCCGTTCAATTTTCTAAAAGCGGACTGTTCAATTCAGTATTTATTGTTCAATTTATAAAAACTCATCGAAATGTTTGGACAAATAAAAATGAAATATTTCACATTAACTTTTCTTTTATAACTGATTCTCTATTTTCTCAGGCTACGAGCATCATCTTGAACTGGATGAAGACGATTGGAAAGAGATAGAATACGAAGAAGCGATGAGAAAGAAGGAGCGAGAGAAAAAATCACATCTCTCCGAAGAAGTATCCGCGGAAAGTGATAACCACCAAAGAGCAGTAAACAAAAAATCAAAAAAGAAACTGATCAAAAAGAAGCAGTCTCAGCAGGAGCAACTTCCCAATTCAAAAGGAACACTTTCTGTCAGAACTAAACATGAAAAAGGAAAGTGCCCGAAAAAACAAAACAACACAACAAAAGAAGGCAGCGCAGCCATCGATGCGAATTCCAAACCCCAACACAAAAAGTCAAACAGTGCTTTATCATCCGCCAGTGTCTCCTTGCTGAAGCCTATTATTAAAATAAAAAATAACATTATCAGCGGTTCAACTCAGTGGATTACACCACCGCCAAAAACTCAAGGATTACCTGTCAAATATGCAAATATGGTAGTTCCGCAAGCCAATTCTTCCAAACCTTCTACAATTTCTATCAAATCGTCCGTCGTGAACAGCTGTCCTACATCTGCCTTTCAGAAACCAGTTGAAAAACTCTCAACGCAGCCTTCATTTTTCAGGTTACAGATGGAGAAGTTTGAAGAGTCGAGAAAGAGAGAAATTGAGACTGAATTGGCTCGCTCTAACGCAACTATTAAAACCATATCACAATCGATTCAGAGACCCGTCATACACGGTGGGTTGCAGACCGGCTCAAATGTTTCAATTCCCATTGGTCAAAATGTTCATCATCAAATTATAAGTATACCAAACATTGCTAAAAAATCAAGTTTACTTACTTATCGTAAAAAAAAGTTTATTTCGCACACCGCGATTGCCAGTTCAGTGACATCCGATCCCATAAAAATGAATTCTGTTTTAGAACCATACAGTTTCCTTCATCCCAGCACGTCTTCTGCGACATCTTCTATGCATACTGACTCTTCTGTGAAAATAGAACAATCCGAAACGTTGAGCATTGATCGGTTGGCGCAGCTAGAGCATAATAAATTTTCTGTTGTACAAAACCTGCCTCATAATGATTACTCACTCGGCAACCGTGTTACTAAAGAAATATTAGATCCTAAAAACACTGATACTAAGATCAAAAACTTTTGGCAATATCTAGATGGCGATAAACCTATTGATTTTCACCGCACTCCAAATCCTGCTACTTATTCTAGTATTCTAACAGTAAATCATCAACGGAATCTTTCATCAGATGTGGAATTTGATTCTGAATCATTAATAAAAGCAACTGTTATCGAAAACCCTCTAGTGAAAGCTGTGAAACCTGCTAGAAAACTATCTCAAAAGGTAAACCAGACTAATACACAAATGACAAATATTAAAGTTCGGAATCCGTGCGGATTAGACGTGTCTCCGGAAAAACTTCTCAGCTACAGAAATTCTTCTCGGAAACAAAATTTATCTCTTATCAACAACGTGCCATTAGCTAAAATAAAAAACAATGCTCAACTTCAGAAAACTGACTCGATTAATGCACAACAATCTCAAAGCACTGCTTTGCATAACAGGGTTAATCAAGATGTTAACATTCGATCTGCGAACCATGAAAGGAAACAGCAATCGCTTGCTGAATTTCTTCACCAGTTCCAAGTGCCCGATGCTCCTTATTCACTTAAGAAACTCGTCAGCTGTGACGAGCCACCTGTGAGAGTACAGGTCACTGATGATACTAATCAGGAAGGGCCGGCTTTGACCGATCCTAAAAGAAAAAAAATTAATACTCCATCATACGAACAATTTCTCGCAGATTTACAGTTTTCTGTCAATGCCGGTCAGGAAACGAGAGATAAAGTAGAAGCTAAATTATCTGACAAGTCTCGTCTTCAACATGTCAAAGAGGCAATTCTAAAAAAGATTGACTGCAATAACACTATTGTCAAAATTAAAGAATCTCCTGATAATATTGCCACTCCCGCTTTACAGTCGCAGAGTCAAAATGATATGCAAACTTGTAATGTTCAGATACACAATCTGCCAATCAGTACGGTCGTTACTCATAACAGGCAGCATATAAATATCCAAAACCAACCTGCGGTCCTTTCTCAACCTCCTATCGACGATGAAAGGAATGAAACTGGCTTAAATCTCCCAAGTGATAAAAAAATTGAACAGAATACCACTGCTGCGATTGAATTCAATCACTCTCCATCAAACGACATAAATATTTTAAAGAGTCTACAGATTGACAATTCGCACTCAGTACTACAAAACTTAAATTTAGACTCTAAAATGTTGCAAAAATTGGCTATGTATGATGTCAAATTATCTTATGCAGATCATAGGGCGGAAGGTGGCAATTTGGGAATGGATTCTAAAAAAGAAATAAAGAAAATTGACTGTATTCCTCAGACTTATGCCAGAAAAAACCACAGTATCCTTTTGAAAAAGCAATCTGCAGTGAAACCGGTTTTGTCCATTGACCAGCCTCAGAAACAAGTGAACTGTGATGACAATAAAGTTCCGCTCAGAATTTCTACTCCGTTTATTGCATCTACTAAATCTAATATAGTGTTTAAAGCTGCCGATGATTTGCATAGGCTGCTTGCTGAAACCAGTGAAAGTCGACCCCGTGCTCCAGTCAGGCAGCCGAAAGCAAAATCGAGAGATCGTAATGATTTAGCGAGCACTATTAGTAAACTAACCGCAAGCTGCGGTCTCGTCGTTAAGAAGAAAAATGGTTCCAGCGAAGTGAACAAAACAGAACAACAGACATCAATCGCTAGAGAAAACTGTGATAAGGATCAAGTCGGTATGCGGCCATATTCGCCATACAACGGAAGTACAAATGAATTTATCAAGCAAAGAATCAGCGATGTCACCAAAATGAAGAGAATACCTAATTTCTCTGACCATACCAGCCATATTACTGTAAAAAAATATTCTCAATTAAAATGTTCCGAAATATCAATGGAACTAAAAAGTAAAGTGGAAAAGTTTGTGCCAAAATCTCCGATAAAGATTTTGAATAATACCTGTGGGGTGGCAAACAATGCATCTTCAAAATTTATAGAAAAACCTCGAGTCGATGTGCAGCACGATGTAAAAAGTTTGCCTAAAATTAACATAACATCTCATATAAGATTACCTAGTTTTAGTAGTTTATTAAAAAAGAATATCGCCGATAAGAATAAGAATGAACACAATTTATCTAGCGCACACAGCATTGATTCTAATACAAAATCTCAAATATCCGCTGCTCAGACTGATAAGAGTGCGGAATATTCTGATGTTAAATTTAGTGCCCGCAATTGTGAAGATGGAGAATCTGACACCACCGAGAATCTGACACCACTGTTGAGGCGGCAGTCTTTTAAAACTAACCAGACCAGTATTAATCACTCCGGTTCAAATATAACAAATGAATTTATAGATGATAATATGAGCACCCTGTTTATACCAGAAAGATGCAATCAATCAACTGATCAATCCCCAGGTGGGGAGGTATTCAATAGAAACATTGAAAAAACTACTTGCGATAAAAAAATCCCCATATTTAGCCAAAAGCAAAGAGTTCATCAAGAATCAGAAGAAGTTTCATCCCTCCATAAGGCGCGTGAAGTGGCAGCCGTTTATAATGCAAACGATTCCAAAGAAACAGATAATTTGTTAACTCGTGATAATTCCTTAGAACACTCTGTTGAAACTGAATGCCGGCACGGAACAGTCAGAAATAACGGCGAACATTCATTTTCTGTCTTGATTACAAATCAACATGCTGAATTGGCTGTCAGGCTTATGGATGTCAAATCAAATGGTCTAGAATCACATGTTCCCTCTAAAATGAAACCAAAATGTGATGCTGCCAAAGCATGCCCAACTGTGGTTAATACAATACTGAATGATAGTTTGAACTTAAATGCAGCTGACCATTCATCTGTTTCGGTAAATATTAACAAAGAGTCCAATGTGGTGAATCTAAAAGAATCTCAAAATATATTTAAGGAAAATATTCAGATCATTGTATCTGCAGACTCAACAAACACCGCTGTTCCTTCTGATTATGCAAAGTTGAATTTTAAGGACAAAGAAAGTCTTAAAAGTGACCAAGCTAATAAGAAAGGTACCCATGATGATAATTCGTCTACTGTTGCCACGTCAGATATGAAAGAAATTGAAGAAACCAGTAATATCACATCCAAAGTTTCTATATTAAAAAAAATTCAAAGTGAAGTCGAACTTATTCAAGAAGATAATGATGTTTGCAAGGTGGCTGAATCAGATAGAACTGCTTCGGTTGTACCTGTATTACCTGATGCTGAAGAGAAGAATACAATAAATTCAGTATTGCAAGAAACTTCACAAAATTCTAATGAAGATGAGTTAGTGATAGACCGCCAGGATATTGAAGACAGTGAAGATTATGATGCCAAAATGTTGGAAAAGAAAATAGATAACTTGCAGGATTTATCATCTGATATCGTGGAAGGAAATAAAGAGCAATTAATTATGGAACTTACTCGACCTCTCTCGTCTCTCAACACCAACCAGAATATTGGGGTAGCGAAAGATAATTTTATTGAAAAACTGATGGAGACAGTGTGTCCTGGCGCTGGAGCTTCGCTCCTTGACGAAGAAAAAAATAAAACAGATTTAAAGCCTATAGACACTCAACCTAAAATAATAAAAACAGGGTGTGACAGCTCAGACATTGAAAATGTTTGTGATGCTGATAAACCGATTGGAACTAAATTGCATTGTTCAAAAACGGTTACATCTTTATCTCTTCATGTTGACAAAAATAAAAAAGATTCCATAGCCATAGACATGAAATCGAAAAATGGACCTAAAACAAAAACCAACACCTTTGAAAACAAGATAGATTGTGATGATGAAAAGTCAAAAGTGATGGTGTCAGATCATTCTAAAACTTTTGAAGCTTTATGTTTACCTATTGAAAAGAATAAAAAAGCCTTGACAGCTGGAGATTGTGAATCTAATGATATAGAAAGCGATAGTCCTGTTATTGGGGACAATCCAAAGACAGTTGCAGATGTATTAGCAATCACAGTTGATTCTTCATCTAAAAATCAAATTCATCAAGCAGAAAGAGAAATGCTAAGTACAATCATGAATGAAGTATCGCACGATATGGAAAAATATGTATATATTGAAGTGCCACCTTTATCACCACCCATTACTAATACTAAAACAGACAAAATATATAATGCAATAAAGACTTTTCCTAACTCCAGTAAAAATTTCACTGATGAATCTCTGGCTATAGATATCTCACCTGAGAAAAATACCGCTGCAATTGTTTCTGTAAGTAAAAAACTGCTTATAAAAGGTAACAAGGTATTAAAAAGTGCAATGGGAACCATGGCTGTTAATAAAGCTTATCCTCAAGTCCTCAAAGGAAGAAATTTGAAACCGCCCCCAAAGGTTCTTGAAATTGTGAACCTTATCTCCGATGATGATAGTGGGAGTGATGTTGAATTTATAAGCTACGATCCTCTGTCGGCCTCCGGTGACAGTTCATTCTGCAATCCACAAGAAAATAAAACCAAAAGTTGTGTTAAAATTACAAAGGAATTATCAATCCCTATTTTAAGGGATAGTTCTACACGGTCAAATAATAAACGAGTTTCGAGTATTAGCAGACAAAATTCTAACAAAAAAGTTAAACATGATACCGCCATACCAATTATTTTAACTGTCATGGATGGCTATTTGAAGGATATGAAAATATCTCAGATTCCTCTGGCCGATAAAATTAAACTTCAAATGGTGTGTAAAGTCAATGTCCTAGCTATGAAAATGAAGAATCTCACACACTCTTTGAAAATCAATCAAACCGTCTGTAATTTGTTTCCAATTTTAGATCATGTTAAAAATCCAGTTCAAAAATTATGTAGAAATAAAAATTCCAAAAAGAATTTGACAATCAATTCTAGAGCCGGTAAGAAAATGTTGAATACAAATAATCGCACTTCTCGGAGGAAAAGAAGTAGCAGAAATTTGAATAAAACTGAAAAGACTGGTCTAGAAGACTTAGAAAATAAACCTGGGCTCAAAAGATTGCGACGAGTTATCACAGATGTCTCGTCAGTCAAATCTAGACCTTTCACCCGTAGAACCAAGGCACAATTGGCTGCTGACAGTGGCAAGATATCATTTGATTCAGAATATCTAACCACAGATTCAATGAACGATTTGAATGTCGAGCCAGAAGATATTTCTGAAATAAATGTTGATTTGAATTCAAACAATACAAAAGTTGCAGATGAAGAATTCCCAACGGTGAAAGAAGAAATCCCAGAGATAGATCTCGAAGATTCTGATATGATGACACATGAAACCTCAAAAACAGAACCTGATGCAACAAACAGGGAAAATTCAATGCTCAAAGGTTTAGAAACATCAATAGTTAAAGACAGCATTTCAAACGTAGATGTTGAAAAATCTCTTGAAGTTTCAGAAACTGAAGAATGTCAGGAAAATGGAAAGACTTTTCTGACTTCTTTTGTAAACAACACGGAAGGCGATTCTGTGAAACCAGATGTAGTTCCGAAACCCTCAAGTGTTGATTTAGAAAAAGAACAAGATATGATTAGTCTCCTTTCTTCCCCAAAACTCAGCACTTCCAATGAGTCAGAAGATGGTGAGTCACCTGTTAAAATATTATGCTCAAATATCTCCTGGAACAACTTTGAAGACTCATTATTAGTATCGACAGAAGTCACGCCAGTGTCCCCATGTCCAGATCTATTGAGTTCTGCCAGTGATGAAGAGTTTTGTGTGTCATCTCGGCCGGACGTGATTTCCCACTGTGATGTGATGTTCACCAAAGCTGTGATCACAGATGATGTAGATCTCACAACGGCTCATAAAGCTCATGCATCAACAGAATCGCCGCATACTTCGCTGTCTGAAAATGAACTATTGCCAATTCCACAAAAGAAAAGGAGGTCATCAATCGCAACATCTCTCAGACAGAGCACCGAAGAATTGCCTGATACTATAAAGATATTTCCTACAGAGAATTTAACTTGTGGCCAGGTTAAAACCTATCAGAAGTCAATACAATGCTCACGGAAACGTAAAAATGTCAATTCTCAAATGCAGTCTAAAAAACCGTTTGAAAAAACTGTCCTTAAAATAGATCTGCCACATTCCAGCTGTGTGAAGAGGTTGACTGATAGTAAGGTGACCGATTTGCAGATATATGACAGCGCGCTTAGTTTACGGCAAGTGCTTGTAGGAGATGGCCAGGACAATTTCTCAGATGGGGACGATCAAACGAATAGTGAACTGGATGCTGACAGTGCGGATGCAGCTGCATTGCAATTTGAATTGCAGGATTTTTTATGCGATCCGGGAGCACCAGGTGACCCGAGCCGGCGGAGTCCTAGAAATTCTTTCTACTCCCCTATATTCAGTGACCCGCTCCCCAGAGATAATGGAGAGTGCGGGCAAGCCACAGAAGACGAGGGTGCTGGCCTGGACAACGGAGATGTATTGTCTGCAAACAACAGCGAATCTCCGGAGGGTTTTGCTAAGGGCTCCGACAGTGGAGAGGTCGCGCTGTCGGGCGCCCCCGCACAGCGACCGACCCACCCTTTGACTCTCGCTTCCCAAAAGCTCCAGACGGAGAGATGCATCCGGTTGCAGGTGGATTTGGAAAATTTTCTCAACGGCGCTACCGTTCTCCGGCGGGCTGTCCGGGAGATTCCTTCGGGTGAAAGGGTTCTAACTTCTATCTGTAATGAGATTCGTATGAAAGAGCGATCCTTGATTCGTCTTAAGAAGTCACTCTTGGGAATAGAATCGATGCCCAAACTAAAACAGGAGTCTGGACTAGATTTAATTTCGGACTCCTCTCGTGATATTTTATCCCGGGTGCCTGGGATTCGTGATCTGGATCATATTTTACCACCGCGGATTGCCACTGTAGTCCGAGTGGTACAATTAGGTCAGCCACCCGTCGTAGGTGGCACCAGACAGAGCCCTCTACCTGCGACACCTACGAGGCCACCGACTGTTGCTGGAGAATATTTAAATACCAGTTCTAATAGCGCGATTGATTACCAGAGCCCCCCGAGTGACGGAGACCGCGACAGTGAATCGGATCCTAAAGTAAATGATGTAACTGAAAACGTCATCAGACAGGGAGAAGCAATAGAGATCGACGATGATCGAAATCGACGTTCGGAAGAAAACTCTATCATTGATATATCTAGAAATGATAACGGTGTCAAATGTCATGCGAGCACAGTGACTGTTTCTGACCCGCCAGCTAATACGTTAATAGTTCAACCCCCTAATAATGTGGGGCGTGTTTCGTTAGACGGACCCGTTCAATTGGTATTCGCTACTTCTCAGTCGGTTTCACAGTCAAGTTTTGTTATGGCGACTGACTCTATCGCAGACATCGGGGCGAATCTTAATTTAACATCTAGCGCTGGATTTGTTCCAGTGAGTAGAGCACAGACTCTAGTAAATATTCTTTCGCAAAAAATAATCCGGCCACCTGTGAGTGGAATGCAAACACAACAGGTCCAAATGGCTACATTTGCCAAGGGAGCTCCCATAAGCGCTCTGTCTCTCCAGCAAGCTCTGGCACAGATCTTGCCCCCGCCTCTGAGTCAGCCTTCTTCTGACGGTTCTGGCTCCGCATCTCATCCCACCGGCCCGCAGGTCGTGCACATAGTTCAAGGAAAATCTGGACAACAGTCTTTTGGCGGTCTTTTGGTCGACGGGTCTCAGCAATCTATCATGAGCGCTTCGGGTGCTGCCCAAGTACTACATATTGTGCAAGGGAAAACTACATCTGCCGGTAATTCTAATATGCTTACACAGTCTCAACTGGCCGGAGCAACCTTCGGTGGGCTCTCACTGGTTGAATCGGGATCGCAACAGGCTGGAAATCAGGTTTTACATATAGTGAATACAGGAGCCCCGAATAAGAACAATTCTGCCGCCGCTCAGTTGCTCAAGAGAGTCAACCTGCTAACAAGTATCACCAACTCTCAAGGGAATAATGAACAGAAGATGGTTCAATTCGTTTGCAAAGCCGCCGATGGCAAAGCAATTCAGGTGAATGCTCAGCATCAACGTGGAATGGTGCTCAGATTGCAGCCTATAGAAAATTCAACACCCACAGTTTTGAAGCCAACAGAGAGCCAACTGAATCAAAGTGCTCCGATCGCGCAGCCCTCTCCGAAAAAGTCTTCCCCACAGAGTGAACAATCTCAGCAAGAAATAAAGTCACGATCAGTGTATGAAGAGAATTACGCCAAGTTTATTCAGAACTCGTCCAATAAGCTATCTCCAATTGGTACAGAGAAATCAACAAGTCTTCCGAAATTCAATCAAGCATTTGGTAAATCTGTTTTTCAGGAAAGTAATGAATCATCCAAGACTGAAGAACCATCACTGGAACCGGCCTCAAATCAACCTGAGAGAAATGTGATTCAAGATGTTGCTGCTGCGATCAGTTCTGCTCAAACAGGACTATCCAGTGGTCCGCCTCTGCTGATTAGGAAAACCCAGTCGACCACTTTGCCCCAAAATTTAGCTCAACAGATGAAGCATTCTATGGCTCCTGTGAACATTCAAACAATGCATGGTGGTGTTATTTACACCCGTCAAATTCCAGTTAACATCGGAGGAGGACAGACGATAAATTTGATAACTGTGCCCGGTGCAGATTTCATTGACGAAGCTCAACTCCAAGCCATCCAGAAGCGAGCTCGAGAGAAAGCTGCCAATCCGGGGGAGCCTGATCAATCGACTGTCAAGATTGTCTCGCAGGATCGGCAAAGGATCGGAGGAGGACAGACGGAAACCGGAACTGAAGAAACCGACCGAACCTATATTGAGCAAGTGCCAAACACGGTAAATGCTCATCAGCTTCTAGCACAAATGCGAATCAAAGTGCCGATGCTGAGTAAGGGAGGGACGCAGATGGTGGCAGGCACTCGTGTGGTGAGGCCGGTACTTCAAATTCAAAGAAATGTTATTCCTGGCACCAACCCTGCTGTCTATCAACAGCTAGTTTTGACCACAGCTCCTCCATTGAGAGCTCCGGCACCTGTCCCCACACAGCCGCAGCCTGCTCGCCCGCCACGCCCTGCTACAACTCCTCATCAGGAATCAAACTTAAGCTCTTCCACTCTAGAGCAACTTCGAGAGTTTGACATGGTCTTAGAACAAGTCAAAGAGAGGAGTACAGTGCAGCCCGGAAGCAATGGCAATGCTTTTTCAGATGCTTCACCTCAGAGGCAGAACACTGACAACGGCTCTTTAGAGACGGTGATTTCTCAGCCTACCACCCAAAGAGAGGTGGTCTACTCAATCGGGCCTAACCAGACTGTGAATGTGACATATGTGAATCAGAAAGTTTTGACTTCAGTTCCTGCAGCTTCGACGATGTATGTGCAGAGTCCAGAATCTTCAGGCACAATCAATGTTTCACAGCAGAACTCCCCTTCAATACAGATGGGGCACAGTGTAGGAAATTCTTCTTCGCTCATCCAACAAAAAGTAGGGCCAAATGTAGCAGCTAGAGTCGGTTCGAAATCTATTAAAAGCAAATCCGGTAAGCCAGCTGCTGTTGTGGCTGGTGCCTCTTCCAAAACCAGCCCGGCTGCGGCTAAGACTTCCCTTCAAAAACCCTTAGAAGACGAGCAGACAACACAGAGAATACTGTATATTCTGGCTGAATACAAAGAACAAGTGGAGAATTCACCGGATAAAGATAAACCAGCACCCAGAAGGCGGTCCAATCCGCCAACAAATCCCTCGTCGTCATCCAAGAGAAAGAAAGGAGGAAGTTCAAAAAGAGGTGGCAGCGGACAGAGTCTGCAAGAAATGAGTCCACCAGGTGGAGATGATGCCGGACGCACCATGGGATCTGAAGACAGCTCGTGTGGTCTTTCACAGGGCGAGTGCGCAGACAACAGCACCCACGCCCCGGAGAGTCCGCAAGGGAGTCCCAGGAAAGCTGCAGGCAAGTTGATTTTTCAACAGGAACCGGATCCTAATGGTGTTGCCGCTGTTGGCCAGACCCAGAGGAATGTAATAATTGCTGATGGTCAAACAATTGCTATGACGAGGCCAGGCACTGGAAAAACCACGGCTGTTCTTATGCCTGCTAATTATTTACTTCCGGTATCAATGATGAAGGGGGGACAACAAATCACCATAGTGACCAATCAGGGGCCGAAGGTGTTGAACGTGCCACATGGCGATACCAGTTCTCCCAATGCTCTATTTCTGCAGCGACTGATAAATCCTGCAGGACTCAAACCGATGCTCACCAGACCGGGTCAAGTGAGACAGGTCCGTTTACCTGCTAACACAGTTCAAACATTCAATCTTACTGCCGCTCCCAACACTTCTCAAGACGGGGGTTGGATTGGAACTAATTCATTAAATAATCAACAACCGAAACTGTTAGTGGAATATGCTCCCAATGTCACAGTCGGCAATGAGCCAAATCTTGACTTGGTCAAGTCTGAAACGTCTGATATCCAATTACTGAAAGAGGAAAGTTCATCTGTCGGAGGTGATAGTTGTGCTGCAACGCCCAGACGTGATACTGTCAATGACGATTTGAACGGAAAAACTGACAGCAGCTGTGTTTATGTGGGGTCATTAGATGGAGAAGGGACTCGTGAACCAATCCGACCTGTTGACCAGATCTTACACCAGATTCATGTATCAAAGGCACCCGCAAACACTACCCTTAATTTGATTCAAGTTCATTCATTGAATTCTGGCGAACCCGGCAAGATATATTCGGTTCAAAATCAGGCAGGTCTGAGCTCTCTGCTCCAACTAGCCACTAAAACATCTCTGGGTCAAGCTTTTCAGACTGTTAACTTGCAGGGTTTGACTCGTGATGGCATAAAGCTTTCAACTGATGTACAAGAGTGTGCTCAGAATTTAATGCTTGTCAGAAAACAACCTCAGCAAGTGCAGCATTACGAGACGCAGTATTCTATGGCAACAAATGATATGGTCATGACGGATAATCAAGACTTAGGGCAATTGAAAACTGGCAACTTAGCAAAGAGTCCGACTGCTTCTGAGGGTGTTTATAATTTGGGGTCAGACACGCACGAGATTGATATAGAGGATAGCCATCATTCCATCATCAAGACTGCGGGAAATGGAGATGCAGACATTCCATGGAGGTAATAGTCATTTAATGTATAATAGTTAGTTTTTTACATGTTTGAATACATTTTACGCAATCAACGTGACTTGCTATATTTCAAAAAGTTTCATCACTTGCTTACTGTTTTTTTTTAAGGATATTTTTTTAGAGATATTGAACTTAAAAATATAATAAAGCACAAAAATCGTCGTACTGGCATGGTATTGGTTTTATCGTGAAGAAAATTTTATGCTATTAGTGCATAGGTTCCCAACCTTTTTCGGGTGGCGACCTCTTTTTATAAAAGCCATGTGACTAGCGACCCTCCCCAGTAATTTGAAATCCTTGATTTGCTATACTTTTTGCCCGAATTGTCTCCGAAACTCCTTTTTTTTTAGCTCACTGGGGAATTTAAAATCTTCGATTTACTATATTGTTTAAATCGAAAAAAGTTGGCGACCCCCTTGGGGGTCTCGTCCCCCAGGTTGGCAACCCGTGTATTAGTGTTTAAATATGATTTAAGGCATATGGGCTGGCTCAAAGTATTCAATTGGGGAACGAAAATGTCAGTAATCATGAATCTATAGCGCTCTCCATTGACTGTAATGTTCTGGTGAGCATCATTTTTGAAGAAATATAGACCAATGATTTCACCAGCCCTTAAAGCACACCAATCAGTGACATTTTGTGGATGTAATGGCATCTCAATAATGGCTTTTTCTCCATATGTGGCAATTTTGCTCATTGACATAGCCATTCAACTAAAAATGAGCCTTTGAAATTTTTTTGATAAAAAGTCCACAATTTTTAATTCAAATTTGTTAGTATTATTCTGGCGTAAGTCTAATAATGGTGAAACGGCAAACCAAACTGAGCACAAATCACCTGTCACCTCTCACATTGGCTGTCACTGGATAAAAAGATGCACCCTATAAATAAAATCCTTAATCCTTCATCTGTATAAATAAAATCCTTTATTTAGAGGTATATAACTACCATGATCGATACAGATACATCTATGAGAAAATTTTAAGTATTTGAATATTCATAATATATGAGGAGCAAACATTCAAATAGTGTTTTGTCACACAAATACAAAGCTTGGAAAATGATGATTTAAGTGTTGCAAAAGTGACGGTTTGTATGAATGTGTCAACTTTATGATTTCATTTTAATATGAAAAAAAACCTTTTTGAACACTAATTTTGATTTCCATTCATAGGTTTTATTATGAGCTATCAGAATTGATATAAAACGCCATTTTTCAAAATTTGTGACAAAACACTTTTTGAATGTTTGCTCCTCATATGTATTGTTTATTAGTTTTCTAATTTCTGTATAATTGAACGTTCCATTTATCTATTTATCAAAGCATGAGTTCAAATGGTGGGGGCGCATCTGTCACCCACGGAGGAAGTACATCGCCATCTTATGTCAGTTACGGAGATTCTCCATCAAGAATGCAACATCAAGATGATCAACAAGATTGCGACATTCCAGAGGCAAGTCAATCTGGATTATCTTTGCTTTTTGGCTGATTAAATGAATGCCAATTAATGTCTTTTAACTGGATGACTGCCACAGATGAGATATCTCATAAAAATTTCCGTGCTCAACACACCAGAGACAAGTTATCTCGTCAATACCTAATTAAATTAATAATTGCAAATTATAGCCGGCGTGCTAGGTACAGACATACTTTTTTCTACGGCAGCCAAAAGGTTAAGTAGTTTAGTATCAAGTACTCCGTTATGATAAGTTAAAATATAATCGTTTCTATTTAAATCATACTTACGCAGCAAACCCTCTTGAGTAGCATAAGAAAACAAAAACCAGAAATCAATTAGATTTGCCCTAACAGATACCGATTACACGCCCACGAGTAAAAACCCGCTCTAACGCAGGATCGGGAGACTTGAAGTGTTAAGAAAAAAAAAATAACGTGCTTTGGGTAGTTGTGTCTTTCCCCCGCAGCTCATGAATATGTCATTTTTATCCAAAATTGAGTTAAGGCAATGATGTTCAGAAATAGAGTGGGATCAATAGACAACGGCATTTATTGTTACCATATCGACTGTGGAAAGGAAAAAGAACGTAACCCACACGTATCAAATTTTACAGGAGGCGCTAAAAACGTGTTTTGATGATTTTGCGACATATGCAAATTATGAATTATACACAACCTTGAAGTGCACGGAGACTTCTAAACTGGTGTTTAATTGACATAATTCAATATTAATTAAAGAAGTTGTCTAAGAAAAACCTTTATTTCAGTCTTTTTTCTTGGTTTTAATTTTTTACAAGGTCTTTTTTTCAAACTTAAAATCTAAAATTTAGATACTAATTTGGCATTTGAAGCTTGCATCCTTTTGATAGAACGTGTATCAAGTTTGATACATTGTGATTATCGAAAAAACCCTGTTTTGAAAAAACTGTGGGTTACATCCTTTTTTCTTTCCACAGTCAATATGATCAAGCTCCGTCTTTGGAGGGTTAATTCAATATATTGTCAACAAATATTATATTTAAGCCTTATTTATCCTTCACCACAACACGCATGTAGACATTTACAAAATATATAAAGATCAAATTTTACTGTACGGATAGGGCTTCATAATTTTTATTGCTTATTCAATTTACCTCAAATATTAGTTAAAATTAAAATCTTTGATTGTTTACTTTCACTAGCGATATCTTGATCGAAAATGAAAATGTGATCATACTTTGTTAGGTTTATCTAATGTATCATCTTTTTCTTTAAATAATAATCGCAGAATACAGTGCATCTGATGGTATGAAATTTATTTCTCTATAGGTGGACGGATCCGAGCAGTCTCATATGGGAGAGGCCTCTCAAGTTTTACATCATTCGTACAGTCCGGGAGGTTCTCCTCCGGGCCCTCGACATCTTTATCACAAGATGTTTATCACCAACCCTGCCAAGAAAGTCTACGGATCTTCAGGACATATTATGGCTGGAGGAGGACATTCATCGCCTAGTTTGGATGATGATAAGCAATTTTCCCAGGTAATTGAATATTTATAACATCAATATGAGCTTAATAAGAAAAAATTAACTTAATTATTCTTTGATGAGTTTTGAAATTATTTTTAATAGGTAATAAACATTTTGATTGTGGTCAATTTAGTCAGTGTCTCTGTAAATTCCTTTCATTATGACAGTATGAAAAGGGGGCTATAAGTGATCTGGTATCAACTTTGATATATTTGATTCTATTGAAGATGTGTCTCCAAAATAAATGCTTTTACGCCAGTTATTAATCTTATCATTCGTTTGTATCTTATAAAGGGTTAAGAATGATAGCTCGGAGTAATTGCAAATTAATAAAGTCATTATTAGAAAGGAAACATAAATAAGTAAGATAAACCCATCACCATTGTTAAATTTATTTCTATAAATGTATAACTATATATAAATGTATTCACTTTTAAGGTGTTCACTGTCAATACTTGGTGGAATGGCATTATAATAAAAATAATAAAACATTTTTAGTACTTTTTCCACATAAAATTTATTAGATCAGGACCGGTTTCGCTCATCGCGAGCATTATCAACTGATAAGAAAAATACATAAACAGTGATATTTATACAATTTAAATTGAAATAAAAAGGTGTAAGCAACTATTAACAATTTAAAGGATTAGCAAATTACATTATAATTACACAAAATTAAAATGCTCAACACCCATAACAATTAAAAAATCATCATCAAAGAATAATAAATCTAAGTGGCAAACGATATCAATTATAAACACAATTAAAATTTGGGAAATTTTTACACAAAGTGAAACACTACATTACTAAAGTAAATATCCTAATGATGATTTGGTGTTTTTCCCGTTTTCAAGCAATGATGTACTTCAACAAAATCAGCAGTAATGAAGATTCTGAAAAAGACATTTTTAAAAACCATATCAATTCTTACAAAAGGAATAAATTTTGAAAAACATATAAATAATATAGAAGAGCAGTTAACATAGGCTAGAATTATGTTAATGAAACGGATATAACAAGGGTGATGATGCAAATACAAGCTGTTCATTTAATAAATTAGAGTCCGGCAAGAATTTATGTCTATTTATTTCTAAGATTTCTTGTTTATCAAGTTTTAAAGATTTATTGTTTACATGCAGGATTTTAAAGTTTTTAGAGATATCAAATGTATGCTTATTTAGGAACAAATGGTTCCCAAATGAAGATAATTCATTCCCTTTACGTGAGCAGGCTAGATGTTCTTTAAATCTGATATTAAAAGCTCTTCCCGTTTAAAGTTTAGTAATAATTCAATTAATAATTCAATTTGAATTATTACTAAACTTTAAACGGGAAGAGCTTTTAATATCAGATTTAAAGAACATCTAGCCTGCTCACGTAAAGGGAATGAATTATCTTCATTTGGGAACCATTTGTTCCTAAATAAGCATACATTTGATATCTCTAAAAACTTTAAAATCCTGCATGTAAACAATAAATCTTTAAAACTTGATAAACAAGAAATCTTAGAAATAAATAGACACAAATTCTTGCCGGACTCTAATTTATTAAATGAACAGCTTGTATTTGCATCATCACCCTTGTTATATCCGTTTCATTAACATAATTCTAGCCTATGTTAACTGCTCTTCTATATTATTTATATGTTTTTCAAAATTTATTCCTTTTGTAAGAATTGATATGGTTTTTAAAAATGTCTTTTTCAGAATCTTCATTACTGCTGATTTTGTTGAAGTACATCATTGCTTGAAAACGGGAAAAACACCAAATCATCATTAGGATATTTACTTTAGTAATGTAGTGTTTCACTTTGTGTAAAAATTTCCCAAATTTTAATTGTGTTTATAATTGATATCGTTTGCCACTTAGATTTATTATTCTTTGATGATGATTTTTTAATTGTTATGGGTGTTGAGCATTTTAATTTTGTGTAATTATAATGTAATTTGCTAATCCTTTAAATTGTTAATAGTTGCTTACACCTTTTTATTTCAATTTAAATTTGTATAAATATCACTGTTTATGTATTTTTCTTATCAGTTGATAATGCTCGCGATGAGCGAAACCGGTCCTGATCTAATAAATTTTATGTGGAAAAAGTACTAAAAATGTTTTATTATTTTTATTATAAATGTATTAGTCTGGAAAATCGGGAGTTTACTGTAAAGTGAAATTCTCTGTTGTGATGTTAAAGAAAAATACAAAGATAGTGTAGCAATATAAACACTTTCTTTCCTTTTAGCACATGAAGAAAGAGTCATCAGCGGTATCTACAGTGACTCTTCACACCAGCAATTCAGCATCCTTTACGATACACCATCATCATCAGCAACACCAGAGAGACAGAGACGGTAGCGGCGAGAACGAGGCGGAGTTGGAGATGGAAATGGAATCGAGCTGCGTGGATAGCAGAGAAGGAGTAGACAGTGGTGATGTCATCAGAGGTGGAGTGGGGGTGGACGGACACAGTCGCAGTAATATCATTTCAGGGCATCACACAGCGGCCAGCTTGAGGCACAAGTATGCACTTCTTGAACATGAACTGCGATTACAGGTGAATATATTCATTTTACATATTTCTAATTTCTAAAATATATCTTTTTATATAATAAAACCCTCACAGTTCTAGTTTTGGTCTAACAATAAGTAGAACCTGACCGCTATACTTGTGCGTGCAGGACCATGACGTTGCATGTATTTCCGGTATGACACTTCGCAAGAAAAAGATTGGCAGAATTTGAAAATTTCAATTCCCTAATAGGTAAACGTGTCTAAAATTATTATTAAATAATTTTTAATATTAACATATCGACTGTGGAAAGGAAAAAGGACGTAGCCCACACATATCAAATTTTACAGGAGACACAAAAAAGTCTTTTGATGATTTTAGACTAAAAGCAAGTTATGAAATATACACAATCCTGAAGTGCACGGTGACTGATACACTGATTTTTAATTGGCTTAGCCTAATATTAATTTAATAAATTGTGCAAGAAAAACCTTTTTTTGTGTTATTTTTCCTGGTTGCAATTTTCACAAGTCTTTCTTTTTTCAAACTTAAAAGCTAAATTTAGATACTAATTCGGCATTTTCAGCTTCCATCCTTTTGATAGAATGTGTGTTGAGTTGTATACATTGTGATTATCGAAAAAACTGTTTTGGAAAAACTAAGGATTATGTCCTCTTTCCTTTCCACAGTTGATATGTACAATATTTTAACACAAAATTATACCAGAAGTTTATTTACGGACACAGATCAATTAACTATGTATCTTGTAAATAAATATTAAAATATGGATGTCTGAAATTTCAGGCTACATACATCAAAATTCAAAAACAAAAAGAAGGGATTTTTTTAGAAGTTTGTAATACAGTGGCTTGTTAACGTCATTTTTACAATTCATTCATTTGCTTTTTCTAGAGGAATAAGGGCTATCCGTGTAGCTTTTTTTCTACACAAAACTTGGTAACATTGGTGATGCTACTTTTAGCTTGCGAGGGCAGGTTTAGGCATGATTAAAGCGATAATCAGTATGATGACGGCACAATTTTTTAATACAGACGAAATACGTGAACTAAGTGCGTTAGGTGGAATACACTGTGTAAAGGGGGGGTGCATATTAACACCTCCGTGCCCATGGTATAGGCATAGCCGGTCATTAAAACATTCAATATTTCTCTTAATATTGTCAATAATTATTTATCATTTTAGGTATTCCTAGAAAAAATAGTTTTAGATTCAAATATAAATAAATAAATTCAAAAATATTACGTCTTTTGCACAAAATCATTGAAATTGTATTGCTCTAAGCGATTAATCGATCTTTTTATGCTAAAATGCGATAGACATATACGAATTGAAACATGCGAGAAGTAAAGACAACACAGATAGCTTAGAGGGAGACCTACCAATATCCATTTAAGTCAAACAAAGACGACGATATAAAAATCCTAATACCTAAAAGCTTAAACTTTCGTGGGTAATTCAATAGAATTTTTTTCATTCTTGTGCTTATAAAAGTGTCCAAAAGTCGAGTGTGTCCTTTTTTCTAACATGTGCACCGAAACAAATAGTTTTGTTTATTGTCGCGAGAAAAAACTAAATGAAATAACATGCTATTTATAGGCAGAAATTGTTGTTTAACCTTTTAGTGACTTATGTTGTAAACTGGATAATAAAACTTTATTGGTTTGCAGAAAAGTACAATTACGCCTTCAGAAAATAGTTGCCGACATCTTCAAAGACAACATACTTTTAAACATTGCTAAGTAGGGCAATAAATCAAAATTTATATGACTATTTATTATATTATTATGCTTTGCATCTTCATTTCCTTAACATATTTTTTCTAATGCTAATAAACTTACTGCAACGAGAAAAATATAAATCTATTCAATAAAGTCCAACATGTGATTAGATGAAGACATGGTGAATAATTTGAATAGTTCGTTGCTTTTATTTAATTTAAATATATATGTATGTACCTATTTATAGTTAATCATCTTTTTAAACGGTGATATTAAATATAAAATATTCAATTAAGATTTTAAGATGAGATACTCAATGAACTCATCTTTTATTTAAAACTCATGAATAATTATTAGGATATGTAAACATATTATCATATAAGCAAATAACCTGTAAGGAAAAAGTTAGAATAATGATACTTTTTTTACTTGTATATATATTTCACTAAATGAGGAGCAAACATTCAAAAAGTGTTTTGTCACACAAATACAAAGCTTGGTAAATGATGATTTAAGTGTTGCAAAAGTGACAGTTTGTATGAATGTGTCAACTTTATGATTTCATTTTAATGTGAAAAAAAACCTTTTTGAACACTAATTTTGATTTCCATTCATAGGTTTTATTATGGGCTATCAGAATTAATATAAAATGCCATTTTTTAAAATTTGTGACAAAACACTTTTTGAATGTTTGCTCCTCAAATATTAACAGTCTATAAAACTTGGATTGAATCTGATTGGTAAATTGTATTCATGTTAAAAACAACAATTTGTAATATAATTAAAATCAATATAAAATATCGACACACTCTGCAATCTTTCCTTTTTTCTTTATATAATATAATATGCAATAAATAAATATGACTTCTTATTGACGAAATATTTTTGGGATAGTCCAAATAATATTTTGAACTTCTCAAAGAGCTGTATAATCAACTTATGTTTGGCTATCGTTACATCCGCCTCAGCGGGGCAAGTTTATGACCAAAAAGGTACATTTTTTTCATTCATCGTTAGACCTTCACGTATGAAACATGCTTGAGACATCGCTTTGAGGCCGAGGTTTGAATATCGCATTCAAAATATTTGAATTTAATTAAAGCTGATTTTATGCCCTTATTAAAGCATTTCTAATTAAAATGAAGGTGAAAATGATACCTAGAATATATTTGCAAGCAAAAATAGATTTTTTAAATTATTTTTTAGCTTCTAAAATAGGTTTAAATACTGTCAATAAAGAGTGAAACTGAGATGCCATCGTGGCAGGAAACGTGATTTTCTAGCATGGTATGTCACGGGTTAAGTTTCAACTGACGTCACTGTTTAAAAGGCCAATTTATAATGGCTTGATTTTCAGATTACATCCATTTACATTTCCTTCATTTGTCAAAAATTTACAGAAGTCTCTCTCTGAAGAATGTGAAGACCTCGGAGTGGATTCCCCGTCTGCATCAGACTTATTTCCCGAAGCTGAACTCCTCTTTGCTGCCTCTCCGTCATCGCAGTTTGACCAATCGCAAGACGGTTGCGTACCACCACAACATCATCACACGCAACACTTATCTATTACGCCCCAGTCTACTTCATCGATAATTACTCACCATCATAACTTGCACCAAAATCGTCATTCTCCCATCATGATGATGATGTCCGGTCGAGAACACCACGACAGGTTGTCAAATTGTGACCATCATCTCTCCGAAGAGTCTTCTCGGATGCTGGACGAGGAGCACATATTGGATGAGGGAGGGGAGGAATCCGACTTTGCCAGGATGCATCCTAATACTACTTTCCATTCGGGAGAGATAGAATTGGTCGACGACACTGAAGAATCCGCTTTGAATGTGAGTTAGGTTTATAGTTTTATTTCAAATCAGTAAAAGCCTATTTGGGGTACTTTTAGCCATCATACGAGTATGTATATGTACAATGAATGAAACTAAAAAATACCTCTTTGGTTCCGTGTCGAAAATTGAAATCTTTTCATAATGTTAGTGCAGCGTTCTTATGAAATAATCACTTATTGATTGTGTGTTTCAGATGTCGTATGGCGGAGGGCTGCCACCCAAGGGAGATGGATCTCGGCCATCTCAACGATCTGGTAGGAGAACTGAAACAGAAAGGAGCGTCATAGAAGGTGTACGAGTAGGGAACCATCCTACTACGATTGCTTACCCCCATTCTGCAGAGACTTCGGGACGATTTGGTCCACTCGTCTCCGATGATAATTCTGCAGATGACTCAACCAATTCTCGAGAGGGCAGACACGGAGCTGTCCTTAGGGATTCCGTTGTCAATCGTGACCTTAATTTGTCATCAGCGGAAGTTTCAGGTCGGCGGAATGCGGCACAAGTTATTCGGCGCACCGAACGCTACGATTCCACCGGCGGAAAAGACGGTTCAGACGACAACGATCCGTCCAGAAACGGTAGCATCTTTCCAGCGGACGTAGGCGGGTCGCGACCGGGCGCTGTCTCTGATGTCTTAAAATCTCTGATGGCCGAGAGAGACGGGGCTACGTGTTCTTCTCCCGAGCGTCACAGTGAGCTGTTTTGGGAGTCAAATTCCAATTCGGACAGGTCAGAGGAAAACCGACCGACCGGTCTCTTGGACTTCTCAAGTGAAGACAGCGACAAGTGTTGCAAGAGTCCTGCGTCCGCGGATGACAATTCCACTGACAGCGGAAGCCTCGATTCACGGCCAGCCGATGTGATGCCCGTTCGGCTAAACTCCGTCATCAAGTCTTCGCCGGGGGCTGCCGACGGCCCCATCCTCCACGGAGCGCTGACAGGCGGCTCCGCCGGCACTGCTGCCATGGGAAGGCCACAGCTCGCCAGCCGTTTTGATGACTCAAATGCTTCAACCAGCCCGGAAGGGGAAGGACGTAGGATGGCATGGCGGCGGGGGCCTAAGGCCGGCCGTAGGGTTTTGAGTCCTCGATCTCTCTCTGCCGAGATTAATATGGGTGCTGAGATTGAGACCAGCAGTTCTGAAGGGGTCAGTGTTCTGGCTAAACCCGCCGGTGAGTTTCATTTCTGTGCAATTTTTATAGTATAGATCAGAGGTGGGGAACCCGCGGCTTTTTGGCCACTCTGGTGCGGCCTTCTGACCAATTCTGGAAAAAACGAGGTTTGTAGATATCTGGGGAAAAAGTATAGCAAATTCAGGATTTCAAATTCCTCGGTGAGCTAAAAAAATAAAAAACCAGGTCTGGAGATATCTGGGGAAAAAGTATAGCAAATTCAGGATTTCAAATCCTCGGTGAGCTAAAAAAAAAAAATCCACGAGGTTTGGAGATATCCGGGAAAAAAGTATAGCAAATTCAGGATTTCAAATTCCTCGGTGAGCTAAAAAAAAAAACGAGATTTGGAGATATCTGGGAAAAAAGTATAGTGGAAAAGTAGGGTAAGGGATTGAATATTAATCAATCCCGTCCTATGTTTATTGCGGCCTTATGTCGAATCAGAAAAATGAATGCGGCCTTTAGAGAAGAAAAGGTTCCTCACCTCTGGTATAGATGGTATAGATGGATTTTTACTCTAAAAACGGAATCAAACAATCTTATAGCCGGTTCCAAATGTGTGTAATTTGTAACGTAATGAACTGCTTAACCATTTCCTGGGCGTCCACACAAATGCGTGTGAAAAAAAATTTTTGTAACTATAAATCCTGAAAAAACCGTCTAAAAATATTTTTTTTTAAATAAAAAGCGATAAAAGTTGTTCCACCCTTCAAGGCTTAAAGTTTGAGTTCAGTTTTGAGTTTTTTGATGTAATGCTTTTTGTAATCTAATACAAATGTGTTGAAAAAAATATAATATGGTCATTTGGTATGTTTGGCATGAAGGAGAGAGTGGCATAAATGGAAACGTCTTTGCTTCCTGCCTCAATAACTTCCTCACAGATATTGAGGACAAAAACATTTCAGTAGTGATTTATAGCGATGGATGTGCATGCCGTAAACTGGTAGAAGTACATTTATGTGTCCTGAAAACTCGTGACGAAATAGACTCACTGATTTCAGTTATCAATATAAATTTTAGAAAGCGGCTTATAATAAAGAATACAGATTTTTTTTACCGACATAAATTTGAAAGTATTGAATTGAAAGCAATTCAGTTTAATTATGATTGAATATACTATTGAATAGCGTGTGCTAATTTTCCCCTCACATCTCGGGAGTTGTTATAACTGACAACACAGATAAATTCTTTGTTGCCTTACTTGATACTCTATCTGCGGCAATATTGTGAGAAATTAAAAGCTTTCATGCTGCTTGTCTGTTTCCGTAAAAGCTTAGGCATTTCAGTTTTTAACAAATGGTGTGTACGTAGGGAATGTAGTAGTTGTGAAATTTAATGCGGGGACGAGTATAAATTCCAGAAACCACCATCATGGCCTCACTGTAGTCACATTAAAGTCAGTCTATATATCGTGAATACTTTGAATCTCAGGTAATATTGATCTTCTATCGTGGTTTGATTATGGCACTGGATATGAAGGTTAAGTGTTAACTTAACCTTCATGTTAATGTAGGTGTAATTTAACTATAATCTGATTTCTTTTTTATTAACTCATTATGTATGTCTTATGCACAAACAGGTGGCGTAGTTCACTCTGGTAGTTCAACTCCAGACGACGGCACTCTGGTCGTAAGCGGTCAATTGGGAAACGCGTCGAGGAGGATCTCTCTGAGAGGCTCCGGGGGTGTGAAACGATCATGCCACTGCTGCGGCGGCCCTGACGCCAACCTCAACGCCCCTACAGCCGCGCCAATGACAAACGCGTCAGCGGCCGCCGGGGCCCATAAAAGAGCGAGGAGAAGGTTGCCGCCTCCACTGCATTGAATATCACTGCATAAATTTAAAGCCCAACTCTTACCGTGAAATATGGATCTGTGATGTTTACGATCTCAGCTGACTTTTAATTTCTGCCATCGTGTGTTTTCACTCGTAATGACCGTTTTCTAGTTGTTTTTTTTTTAATGGATATCAGTGTTGATATTATAATAACTTTCTTATAAGAGAACACCCAGTGTCGATATAATAGTATCAGTATTACTTTGCTCGGAAAATTGAGTCTATCGCACCGAACTGAACTGATTTGATGAACCTACTTTCATTTCAAACTTGACACAGCAGTGAGAAGAAAATAGACTTTCAACTTTAAGTCAAGCCTTAAAGAAACTTAACAAAGAATCCAAGGATGTCATTGATTCTATAATTGTGTTGCCACCCTGCGACAGCGCTCACGATTGTTCTGGATTTTGCATGGGGTTCGGGTGGGTCTTTTTAAATAGTTATACAATTACCATCCGATTCTCTTGAATTTGACACCCATCAATATGAAATCCGCACTTAGGCGTTACTGCAGAAAATCATAGGAGAAAACGTCCGAACCAGCTTCGGAAAATTAAATTCTCTATCTTTACTATTAATTAGTGTTCATTTCTCATACAATAACAATGAGAAGAAAGCCTACCGCGTTAAATAATATTGTTACCTCTAGTCACGATAATATAAATGATCATAAAGTATATAAAAATGTAATAAAGGTTGATGAAGGTTTGAAATAGGTATTATAATTTTTTAATGTGAAAGATTCTCAAAAGACGTGTACATACATACTACTTTAATATTGTTAAAATTGGCTTCTCTATGAAAGTGCGGCGGCGTAGTCGCTGCCGCCTTCCCGCATGTATATATTATTGTAATGAAAATAGTAATAATTAACTAGGTGTCGCCATTTATGATAAATATAAATTTGTAAAATATTAAGGAATAGTGTAAAAGGTTTTTTTTTGTAGTTAACGTTTAGTTTGCAAGACTTGATAAAATAATAATTATTGCTTCCAAGTATGTAGGAGTTTTTGAAATTAGTATGAAATGAATCAGTTAGGTGTATAATTATTCTCTGGTCAGATATGATTGAATTAAAGATTAAAAAATAACACTCGACTGGCCAAAGTCTCTTTCTGTGCTGTCTATTTCGTTTTAAATTAATCATTACTTTTTTTTGTATAAGAGGTAGCGTTGATAACTTTTCGATGTAATACTTTTTACATCAACTGGAGATGCTTCTATTTATTGATTAACCTACTGTTAGTAACTGTATTATTTGGGTTTTGACCGTTAAATGATGGATAATCAAATTATACATGTTCTTGTTATTTATGCAATACTTGAATGTTATTTTTTATTCAATGCATTTTTAACACAATAAGCTTGCTTAATCCTTCAGCGTTGAACGGAACCATTGATTCGATTTTGGGTTTTACATAACAAAAGTTTCTGACTGAAAACAAGTATTGATAAATTTTTTAGCGTTAAGACCATTTTCAAAACTGAATGTGTATATTTTCCTTACCTTTGTAATTTGAAGTCTTATAAACTTTATTTCCATTGAAATTTACAACTACTTTCATGGCTTTTCATGGCAGGATTTTTTTTCAATAAAATTACACATGATACAATAAATAAAATAATGGATGTGAATAGTATATTCAAGCGACTCGGGTTTCTATTTTTTTTTCTTTTTTATAGGGAAAAGGCATTAATTAGTTTTGTAAGGAGACCGAAAATGACGCACGCACACTTAGTGATAATTATGAATGATTTTTTCTGTTAACCACATCAAAGAAGATATTTCAAAAACTGTTTTTTTAACCGTCTTCCGTTTTGCAATTGCAAATTTTAATATTGAACAGTAAGATATTTTTTGTAATCGCGAAGCATGAATAGGTATCTTCTATTTTTTGTGTCATTTTTATCTTTCATTCTATCTTTTATTATAACAACTGGAGTTTTTTAAAGTAATAAATTGATACATTAATTAATAGTTTATTAATTTGATGGTGTTTTTTTTTTTGAAAAACTTATTGCTTGTGAAATTTCTAAAAATATATGCTCACCAGCATTATGATATTTACAAACAAAATTAAAATCAAACCGATTTCTAAAATTATTGAACCAATTATAATCAACTTGAGGACAATACTTGAGCCTAAGAATGTGTCACTGTAATATAAAATAAATGTAATATATGAAAGAAAAAGAAATGAAGCATTGTAAAAAATTAATTACTATTTAACTTCAGTAATAGAATTATAATTCAACATTTTAAATTAATTATTCTTCTTTATTCTGGCCGGTTTTCTACGAATGAGAAAAATCAACTTGAATTCTACATTTTTAATTTGCAGAAAAATATGGAAATTTAGTATTTCTATGCATTTTTTTTGCCCCTTTTAACTGTCTGCGTGTGATATTTTATAGTCAGGAGAAGCCGCCAGTGTGTTGGGTGCTATGGTGCAATAAGAGGCAACTATGACGGCCAGTGGATTAAATATTTTTTTTTCACAAAACCAAATATTAACAATTATACAAATTAAATAAAATTCAATCAAAATTGTTTTTACAGTTCACATCAACAATTCTCAATGTTAAACATTTATATGAAAAAAAGTTGATGGAATTTGCCTAAATAAATCATATATTTTCAAGTATTTTCATTCACCTTCAATTATTAATCCATTCAATCAAGTTTTATATTAATGGTAAATTAAAGAATCAATTGAATATTTGCCATATTGGCTGAAAAGCTGCATTTATATAAAAATTAATGTTGTATCCATAAACTGGTCAAAAAAACGGTGCATGTTATTGAATTTCAAAAAAAAATATAATTGCATAGTTTTCTGATATTCTTTTGGTCAATCCATTTTTTTTGTTGAATTATATCAAAGAAAAGGGAATAGATTTGAAAGAAATCTGCACATATCTTTGATAGTAAAATGTCAATCCTATTTTTTTTCCTTTCAAAAAATAGTTGTAAATTTTTTTGATGAAAATATTTTTTTAGGTGTACCCTTCCGTGAAGAGTGACGATATTGCAATAAAGATTACAAGTTTATAATAATACGTATTTATCACTTCCACTCTTAGATCTTTGAATACCAATTCAAATTGTTTATAAAAAATGCTATATCAAAATATGATGTTCATAAAATTGGTATGGCCGAGAATATTATAGGGGATGTATTTTATGGGAACTCCCTCTTTTTTATTAACTGTAATTATTAATTGTACGATTAACAAATAGCGAGTATTGTAAAATGACGACTTTGGCAAATAATAATTATTGTATTTGAAATTTTACGGCCGCCATTTTAAAACCGCCCATGTTTGGTGTGTATGTCAGTGTTGCGGCGTTACAAAGCTTTTTAAGTCCTAGATGATAAAAAATATTAATATTACCTAGAAAAATGATAATTGTTTGATCGTGACTTGAGAAGTCAAATGTATTTAAAGAAATTTATTGTTTAATTTTTGGTAATATCGTATAAGGTGATTTCAATAATAAATAAAATGATTAGCGATCGTTTCGAATGGTGTTGTAATGTTACGATTAGAGCGGTAGTGTTTTGTAGGTCTAATACCTATTTGTTAAGCTTGGCATTAAAGCCGTATTTTTTATGATTAAAAAAATTTACTATTAAAAATTTGCAACACTGACTTATCCCTTCTCTCCCTGCTGCTTATTTTTTTTACGAAACGCCTAATTTCAGTTATCGCTAATTGTTGTTAGCATATATTTTTATTTTGTTTTTATTTTTAAGAGGGGAAGTATTCGGCATGGAAAAAATGGCGGACGGCTGTACCTTATATTGTAGTTATTTGAAGATAATTAGACATAGCATTAAACTTGTTCGGTTGTTTTATTCTTTTGTTTAAATTACCCCTTCAATTTGTGTTGGTCGTGAAGTCTTAATTATTGTAAACGTTATTTTATAAAGTGCTGAATATTTAAAGATGAAAATAAACTAAAAAATAAATATTGTCTTTGTGTTTGACCCTGAATATACAAGTGCCAAAGAGTACCCGTCAGAGGTATATAAGCAGTGATGAGCTTTAACAAAACACGACCTGTAAGCCCGTTGTTCCCAACGGGAAGATTTTTTAAATTATCAAAAATCTGAAATTTACTGGTGTGAACAATCAAATGCATACTTACCTATTGAATAAGCCAGAAGGTCTAAACTCAATTAATTCTCCAAATTGAGAATCTATTTAGGAATACATATGATTGAAAGTTGTTAGAAAAAAAACAGATTTATAAATAATATTGTTTATTCAAAATCTGCCGACTCGAATTTTTTTCAAAAAGAATTGACAAAAAAAACTGACAATATTGAAAACTAAAATTTCTATAACCTAAATCTAACAATGTAATGCTCTTATAAGCTACGTATTATCAGGGCCGGCTTGAGGATTTCTGCGCCTGTGTGCGATCTAGAACTAAATGAGTGGATATTGCTAAAATCTTAGTGCGATGAATGTGTACACCAAACGTGCGCCGCACACTTTGCTCACGCCGTAAACTGGGCTGCATATAATTGACCAAAAGTGAACATCGTTTGTCGAAGAAGAAAGCCTACTCTATCAACCGTTAGACGTGTGGATAGAGTAGGAAGTAGGAATCATCCCATGAAGCGAAGGTGTCCAACATTTTTTTCCCTGAGATAGACTTTTCAATCTTAACGTCTTGCGCTCCGTTAGCCAGTACACTGCCATTGGGACAACCTCTAGTCTGATCTAATAGCCAGTATACTGTCATTGGTAATCGGTCTCTTTGGAGCTTTATTTTTGGTATTTCCCGAAATATTTCCGGGGTTTAATTTTGCAATAGTGAACATAAGGGATTGAAATATGCTATAAAATTTTAAAATATGCAAATTACAGTAGAGAGCTGCCTTTAATGTTGTTTTTAATAATATTTGAAGTCTTTACCTGCTTTGTATCAATAAGTTAGTTGTTTTATCTTTAAAGGCTATATCCACATCTTGTGGGCGTTAGAGTTATATCGAGTGTTGTCACCATTTTATAAAATGAAGGAAAAAGCAATGTCAGCGAAATATATTTTTGATCACCATGAATCAATTGAAAAAAAATTCACAGAATATAGTGATTACAATGCGTTTAGTTAATACAAGTGCACTATATGGTGACATCTATATATATATAAAACAAAGTGGGGTTTGTTACACCACGTAGAACTTGGCTGATTTTAATGATCTTTGGTTTATTGAATTCGTATCCGCCTAGAATAGCAGAATAAGCATTAAAACTTTGGAAAAATATCACGGAAAATAAATTATGAAGAAAATTAATATTCTCATACAGTTTTCAAATGGCGAACAGCTTGAAATAATGAAAATGCAGATTTCATCCGCTAGGTGGCAATTTTTCCTATATTCATTTGTTTCTGCTTCTTTTGCGTACGATTGACTTTTAAATGATTTTAAATTTAGAGTATGGATCAGAATAAAAAAAATCGATGATATGAAATGAAAATCGGATAATATTGAAATAAGGTTATGTTTATAATTAGGTATGATAACTGTTTGCTCTACTCTGAGATGTCACGTTATTACACATGGAAAGCTACATCGAAGAAATTTTTACGTCGAAAGCAAGGCGATGCGATTCCTGATCATCCGAATGACTACTGATGCTCTTGGTTGAATTTACACAGTTCATCCGAAAAATGACGAATGCTTCTACTTGCATGTCAACAGCTTGATTTGCTTGAAAATGATACTCATTGGGAGATGACAATTGCTGAAGAAATTGTTTCTGAATCTATTTCGCATATTATTTTCTATCATTATTTTGAAATGCTTCCCATGGGATCCCCGTGAACTGTGGAACAAGTACAATGATGAAATGTCCGAATACATTTTACATCGAATTCGTGTCAGTTTGGGGAATCCCGATCTCGAGATGAATGAAGAGATACATAACCAGGATTTGCTTTTGATCGAAAACATGTGTTTCTTTATGTGCGGCAGTTTGTTAGTCAAGTTAGAAATGCCAACGCCAGATCGTGAAATGAACGACGCTTTCAATCGAGAATCGGAACGTGAATGTGAATATGATCGAGATGCATTGAACCAATCAGTTCGAACGAATGTACCACTGTTGAACCCTCAACAGAAGGAAATTTACGATACGTTAATGAAGGTAATTGATGATGGAAATGGTGGCTTATTTTTCCTCGATGCGCCCGGTGGAGCTGGGAAGATATTCCTCATGTCATTGATTATAGTGACTGTTCGTGCAAGATCCGAAATTGCTGTAGCAGTTTCTTCTTCTGGCGGCCACGTTGATCGAAGGATGACGAACGGCTCATTCAGTGTTGAAATTGCCGTTAAATCTTTAAACCAGTGCTCCTCAACCTTTTATTTTCCACGGCACACCAACGTGTTCTTCAAAATTTCGCGGCACATCACAAGTAAAAATATGCATAATATATAGAAATTACATTAGTTTGTGTTTATATATGATACATACCACAAAAGAACCATATGGATATTTTATTACCATGTCCACTACTAATGTATAGCACATGTACTCTTTATGGAGATTATATAAAAAGAAAGGTTTCAGATTATTCAGATTTATTTACAAAAAAAGAATCAGCCAAAAGGTTGCACCAAAGTAGAGAAAAGTCCGTAAGTTTCCCACTTCAGTTGAATTTTCAGCTTCGGCTATTAAAATGTTTCTAACATTTAGCGGTTAAAGTTATACTAACAAACATTTTATCGATTTGGGTATTCTGTGTATGTAAGTCTGCGCAAGAATGTTTCGTGCACCTTGCGAAAATTCAGTTTTGTATTTTAAAATGTCTTTAAAGAGAACAAATGAATTATATCTTTATAAATATCATTACAAATATGTCAAAGCATGTATCCACATCTCAAATATAAATGGTTTTAGATTTGATAGAATTTTTAATAAATAATAATGAAAAATTAATAATTGGTAAAAAAATAATTGTAAATTTAAACTGAAAAACATTTAATGAATACAACGAATTGTTAATTCTACTACCCTGGTTATCATAAGCTCATTATTAGCTGTTCCAAATGTTAAAAACGGTAAAAACACTTATATTTAAGATGTGGGTACATGCTTAGACAAATTTGTAATGATATTTATAAAGAAATAATTCATCTGTACTCTTAAACGATATTTTAAAATATAAAACTGAACTTTCGCAAGGTGCGCGAAACATTCTTGCGCAGACTGTACTTATAACATATTCTTTAAACCAAAAAATAATTATTTCTGCTTCTCTATGATAGTGTCACCAGAAATATTTTGTAGTATCGACCAAACTATTTGTTTTTTTTCGTTTATTAGAGATTCGCGCCGCAGCACACCCAGCATCGCCTCGCGGCACACCGCTTGCGGAGCACTGCTTTAAATGACTGAAAAACTGACATGCAAGATTGCGAAACACTCAGCAATGACCAAAGTTTTGGTAGAAAGTAAAATCATCACCTGGGATGAATGGACAATGGCGCACAAATACGCATTGGAAGCACTCAATCAAACTATGAAATATCTGTGCAATGACTCAAGATATTTTATAGGCGCAATGATTCTACTATCTGGCGATTTCCGCCAAACACTACCAGTCATTCCAAGATTGACCGCTGCCGATGAAATAAACGCTTACTTCAAATCACGACTCTGGCGCTATGTAAAGAAACTTCAGCTGACGACAAAAATGCGAGTTGCATTGCTAAACGATCTATCTGCCGAAGATTTCTCCAAGCAATTGCTGACTATCGGTAACGGGCGTGTTCCTGTCGACGAATCGAACGGATTGATTTTGTTTCCGCCGATTTTTTGCAATTTCACTTCATTCAACAAAATGTTCCCAAACATCTAATCACAAAAATCACAATTGGTTGAATGAACGAGCAATTCTTGCGGCAAAGAACAAAGATGTGGATCATTTAAACTTCACAATTTAAAATCAAATCGTTGGTCCACTGCATTCCTTCAAATCTATCGACCGTGTAACAAACGAAGACGAAGCAACCAACTATCCAACTTAATTTTTAAACTTATTGGATCTGCCTGGCTTGCCACCGCGCAATTTACAACTGAAGGTTGACTCGGTAGTCATCATGCTTCAAGTTATCAAGTTAACAGAACATTTATTCACTTTTAAGGTGTTCACTGTCAATGCTTGGTGGAATGGCATTATAATAAAAATAATAAAACATTTTTAGTACTTTTTCCAAATAAAATTTATTTGATCAGGACCGGTTTCGCTCATCGCGAGCATTATCAACTGATGATAATGCTCAGATGATAATAACTCAGTTGATAATGCTCGCGATGAGCGAAACCGGTCCTGATCAAATAAATTTTATGTGGGAAAAGTACTAAAAATGTTTTATTATTTTTATTACAACATTTATTGATTCTGAGGCGGTACGAAGTTCGTCGGGTCAGCTAGTAGTAAATAAAAATGTTGGTCATTTTTAAATTTCTGTCAATGATACTTTAGAAAGCCTCCAAAATCACAGTTATAATGAAAATGATTTATTTTTATTTTGATAATTTTGACACTATAATTCAGTCGTTAATTTTAAAAGTATATATTTTGATAATGATAATCAGGGCTGTGGATTCGCGTGAAAAAAAGACGACTCCGACTCTAGTTTTAAAATAATTGACGACTCCGACCCCGACTCCGGCTTTAAAATAATTAACGACTCTCGACTCAGAGGATTTTTTTCAATAATTTAATTTTAACTTATATATATGTATACCATCAGATCATCTTTAGTATGTCAAGCATGAAACGTTAACACTTTTGACTATTTTGTTTAAATACACATCATTAAATATATTTTTCAATAAAAAATCGAGCCGCTCATTTTTCACGACTCCGACTCCGGCCAAAATACCGCGACTCTGCGACTGCGACTGCGACTCCGACGCCACAGCCCTGATAATAATATATATTTAAGAAAAGTCAGACTATGGGTATATTAATTCGCTTATTTCACATTTCGCTTTCTTAACAATACATATTTTAATACGTTCTGACTTGATTCATGATTATTTACATCATGAATTGTTTTACATTTATTTAATTCAACTCCGGGAGCTGAATTTCACAATTTTTTAAATTCAATTATTTTTTTTACACAAACCTTGCGAAAAAAGCCTTAATTGAAGACGGGAGAAACTATTCATGTATAAAGAAAAAATAATCAAATGCTTCTTGCTTGGAAAGAAAAACGAATCGTTACCATGTAAACAAATTACGATAATATTGTAATAAAAGCCGGCTGCGCGGTAAGTGGTCAATGTCGTTGGGTTCGTGTACGGAGGTCACTGGTTCGAATCCCAGTACTGACAGCTTATATATTTTATACAATCGATTTATGGATTTCTGTTTGAAGACATAAATGTATATGATGTCTTGGATTCTTACCCATCACTTATCATATCATACAAAACGGAGCGAGAGCGATTAGCGTGAGTGTGTAGTGTGTTCGAATATAAAACAATGAAAAAAGGTATTGTATTTTTGTAAAACTTGTGGCAACATTATTTATATGAAAAACTTTCAGAAACACCGAGTATTTGAAACATCAATATTGTTATTTATACCAACCTCATAGGATGAGCTTACATTGTTTCCAACATTGACTTCGAGGAAGTAACCAATAAAAAACAAAATTTTAACCAATAATAGCATTTTTTTAAACCATGTCCGCTCCCAATGTGGAGCATATGGACTCCTAATGGAGTTTATCTCAACAGAAGTGTTTCTACGAGAACTGCTTGTTACTCAGTTGCTCAACCTCTCTTTTTCCAAAGAGAGTAGGGATAGGAGGACAAGGCTAGGACAGGATTAGTGGTAAGCTAATCGCTCTCGATACGCCCCGTTCATAGGATAGAATGGGTGAGAGGGGGGAATTCAAGACATCACATACATCTGTCTGTGAACAGAAATTCATAAATCGATTGAAAAATCAATTTATTAAACTGTCCGTAGCGGGATTTGAACCCGGGCCCTCTGTAGCCGAAGCCAACAACGTTGACCACTCGACCACATAGGCGGCTAATAATAGTATATACTGTAGGTAATATATTTTTTATGAAGGACTGCTAGTATAAAGCGATTGAGTACAAATGCGGTACGTTGTAAAATTAATTACCCCAGAGACTGCAGACGTTTGTCCTTGTACCCAAACATAGTATGGTGGTCGTAAAAACGTTCATACTAAAATATTTCTAAAGTAAGTCGATAATAAAACCATTTTTTTCAAAATATCACCATAAATAATACAAGAATGGTTTATTTTGCAATCCGTGATAGCTTAGTGAATATTTTAGCTCAAATTAGTAGAATTTCATTATGTTTTCGAAGAAAATTATCCCAAATATGATACGCGTTATTATGGTCGCCATTGGAAGTGTACAGATTGTCTCAAAAATACGTTTGACTTTTTGTTCAAAACCGTATTCAATTTGCTGGTAATATGAGTAAAATCTGGACCCAGAGTAGTTAGTCTATTGGTATTGAGTAAATCTAGTGAGAGTGCAAAGTATTAAGTTTTCTCGCCATCGACTTCTAACATGATTCTTATGAGAAATTTATTTTAGGTTTTTTCCCTTCTTCAAACATAGAAATGTTCATTTTAAATGCGAAATACACATATTATGTGCTTACAACAAAATTAAATTTTAGTATTTTTGTATATTTTATATTAAAATTATACATTTTTTCGAAATTTTCGGAAGCTTTCGGGATCGACCGGTTGATTGCAATCTATTGGTTGGACATCCATGTCATAAAGTAACTTAACCCAGAACTGCCGCCTACAAATATTTAAGGGAATATTTATTTATTTAATTACTTAAGATTGCACAAGCTGGACAAATTATAAATTTAAAACTTAAAATGAAGAAATAAAAAATAGTACAATCTTCATATTAATAGCCGATAAAATAAGTTTTCACTTTTCACAAATGTGTCCGCACTGACGTCCACTTCGCCCAATGATAGCGGTTTATATTGAACAGCACATTTTTTGGCGAATGCTAACGTTTTATTTTGAATCGCATATTTCGTTCGTCCAATTGGAATGGACGTCTTTTTTATATTCAAAATTCAAATTTCCTGGCTTAGAACTAAAGCATTGTAATAATATTGAGAGAACTTTATTTGAAAGTTTGCATGGCTAAGAAGTTTTTTAAATAATCAAATGTACTGATTCGATTTTTTGAAGCTATAATTATAGGGCTGGGAGCTGATTTGACAGATTTTGTTCAGTGTCATTGATTCGATTATTGGAAGGTATGGTTTTATTTTGCATCCGACCTTGAAAATCTTTTTAATTTCTTACATGCATTAGGAATCTTCTAATGACGGTATGAATATTTTATAGAACTAATTTACGAAATTTCTGCTACTACGAAAAATGGTTGTTAGCAAACATAAACATTATTCCAAATATTAAATAATTTACGAAATTTCTGCTTCTACGAAAAATGGTTGTTAGCAAACTTAAACATTATTCTAAAAAATAAATTATTTACGAAATTTCTGCTACAACGAAAAATTTTATTATGAAGTCCGTTAAGATCAATTTAAAGTTCTTATAAAAGATTTAATTTAATTCTAATTAAATTATTGGAATGCTAAATTTCTAATTTATTTCGGTCAATTAGGGTTATTCCAATTTAGAAAAATATTATTTGAATAATAGTGTTGGAGTGTGCACCAACCTAAAATTAGTGCGGTAGATTTCAAACTGCTGCGCGGCCGCACTCGCGCGCAGATTAGAGGTAACTTTGCTTGTGACTTCCGCGAACGTAACGTGACATATATTTTTTCGAAAAAAAAAGTTAATTACATTAATGCCTAAGACCGACTAACAATTACGCGAAAATAAGTTTGGATGTTTTCTTGTCTTTAGTAATAAGCTGATCAACTTTTTCAATACTATTATTAATTAAACTATGGCAACTAATCGTGTCTGGAATGCTTTAATGAATGTTCTACAGTTGTGCAATACTATTTTTTGACTTTGGTAGATGTATTTTATTAATTTCCATCAAATTTCAAATGTTTGAGAGCTTTTGTTTCATTCGCCCGGCAAGAGTGCTCTATTTATATCGATGACAACATACCATTGTGGTTTGTTTTGTTATCATTCATGGTTGGAAAGGGTAATAAAATATCGTATAAGTTAAATGGCTTTAGTTCGTAATTGCCGACATTTCCAAGAATAAAGAAATTAACATTATTAACGGTACTCAACGTTGTACGCATCACCACCAACGTTCCCTCTAAGCTGCGCGCGTGCGTGGCCGCGCAGCAGTTCGGAAGCCCCAACGCACTCATTCCGGGTTGGCGCGCACTACAAGACAGTTGCTCTATTAATATATAGATCGGTCCGCGCAGTCTTTGAAATTTCCGCGCAGCTAACCCTTCGGCTTAGAGGGAACTTTGATCACCACCCGCTACGGCTTCACAAATGTGTTAACTATTCTTTTGAGTTGCATTGTATTTTTTTTTATGATGGATTAAAAAACATCTAATTATTTTTTGAGTTTTAGTTTTTCGAGGCGCCGAAAGCGCTTAGCACACAGGCGCGAAAATCCACGGGCTGTGCTTAATTATTATTATATTTTAATGTAAGACCACGTGCATGGAGGTATTGCGCTTAAATCCTTAGCTGGATTTTAGTGACAAATATCCCTGGAAGGCCTGCATATGTATGTGCATTTGTTAGAAGTTGAGCACGTCTAGTGTACGTAAGTATCAAAATTAATAAAACAAATTTTATTATAATATGATAAAAAGGAATGCTTATCACGAATGGGATTATTTGAAAATCCTATTAAGCTAGATTCTATCAATTAAACGATTTTTTGTAAATAAGCAATTTAAATAATTATAGGTGTCTCTGTAGACCGTGACTCTTAAGAACCCACAAATAAATAGTCAGCCCGATGATTTTTCAAACGAAGCATTACAATTTGGAATTCCTTTTTCATTACAATTTGGAACGTTCTTAATATATTTTTTCTTGATTGATAAAACGGCTAATGAGTTTAAACTTATCTATGAATTTGTGATAGGTTAGCTGCGTTATACGTAAACAATGGAAATTTGTTTTTTCATTCATACAGCGGCCGAATTGCTGTTTGTTTTTATGAAGTCAGCTTAAGATTATTTTCATACAGAACCTAGTTTTTTTTAGCTCACCGAGGAATTTGAAATCCTCGATTTGGTATACTTTTTCCCAGATTCTCACAGAAACGTTTTTTTTTTTTAGCTCACCGAGGAATTTGAAATCCCCGATTTGGTATACTTTTTCCCAGATTCTCACAGAAACTCGTTTTTTTTAGCTCACCGAAGAATTTGAAATCTTGAATTCGCCTATTTCGTGTAAATTTTCGGGATTTGCTCAACAATCCCGGGACGCCAGAACCTCACCGGTCCAAAGAAGAGGCAGGCAGGATTGAGGCTTTCCGGAGGCATCCGCAGTATGTGACCCAGCCAGTTCCAAAATATAACCTGCAGTTTATACTAATATATCAATTAAATAATAAAATTTGATGAAACATTGACCACGAGAAACTTCTCTTGACATGTGGATAAATTCGGCAAATGTAATTGTATCGACCAAATCTATACTTATATTTGAACGGCGAAGTATTGACAAGGATCGTCTGCTTATGAAGACATATTTTTAATTCAGCTTATATTTAAACTAAAAAAATAATATTTCAAGTTTTTTTCAATCTTGGAATTGATAAATCAAATCAGCTTGCTCCACCATGCGAGTGAGTATTTTTCAACAATATTCATACGATGTTTCATTATTTTTATTCCTTAACGACTTACGTAGTAAAGTTGACATCATCTGTATCCGTTAAGAATATAATAAATTCTCCATCCTCTTCTTGACCAGCGAATAGATAAACAAGATTAGTGATGGGATTAACGATATGATCTGAATCGATATTCTTTCCACGACTTCTTTGTCGACATAATGCTGCGTTGGTGGCGTTATCTGGAATATAAAAAAATAATGACTAAAAACCTATTTTCCAAGGAAAAATAAAAATAATGATTTTATTTTTGACCGTTTAAAAGAAAAAACCTGTATGTAAATACACATGTATATTAATTGATTTCGTTAAATAATGTGCATGCCTAAAAATATTGTCAGATACCATAAAAATATGACACCAGGGCAATATGTTCCACAAAAATAATCAACATAAAAAATAATTGAGAATTTATTTCTAAGATTCAGGCGGTAACTTTAAATGGGACAAAACGTCAACAAGATGCTCGCTTTGTTTCAGATCTATTGACGACTAGCTGGGGAAAGATCGGATTATTATTTATCACTCTTATACAGCTGTTGACTGCCAGTACGTTAACAAGGGGCTCCCTTAGTCTCAAAGCGATTCTCGGTGCTTGATGCAATAAGCAATCGATTGGTACTTAATACACTCATAATATGAAACAATATGCAGTGTACCGTAAACTTATCAATGTAAATGGCTAAAGATGTACTACTGTGTATGCTGAAGCCGTCGTTGATAATACATATATCAGAAATTGCTGTTATATACTAATTTGATCTGAGAATATTGTTTTCTCTTAAATTAACAAGGGGCTCGCGCGACCCCTTCCGAGCCCCCTCCAGCCCACCCCTGCATTTATACGGGGCTTAATATCCTAATTTTATGTAACTTTATTAAATGCAGGATTAATTAATACAATGGAAATTTATACACACTGAACTTTACTTTTACAGTGGGTTCCACACAATCCCATGTAAAAAAGTAAACTGAAATTAAAAAAATAATGTTGGATAGGTTTCCGTGTATACATACAATAGTGAATAGCCGAACCCCTTTAAACACATTTGTTACGACGTCGCTTTCATATATTGAGATTTCTAGAGCCTGTGTAACATTTCTTTACAAATTTTCAGGTTTACAGTAATAAACGTATAGTACTGAGTAGTCAGTGAATGCAAGCGATGCAGCACCGTAAATATTTCAAAACCGTGTAAAAAGACGGTCCAGTATATATGTATACCTTTTCTGGTAAAGCCCGGTGTCGGTTCATTAAAGATATGTATTTATCCCACCTCTAACGACAGCAGTGACGTCCCTCAGAAGTTTTCCAACTAGATTCTAGTAAGTAGTAAAGCTAATAATAATTTCAGTTGGACGACAGTAGTGTTGAGAGTTGGACGCGTCCGTGAGCTTTTAGCGCTTGACGAATTTCAAAACGAACCGAAAATAAACAAGAATAACAAAATCTTATTTATACATTTAGAAGTGGGCGTCGTTTGCCTGCTGCTAACAGAAAATCTGCTCCGTTTCTCTTTTATTACCAACTTCGAGGACATCATCATTTAAACTCGAGTTTGTGCGCGTGTGTCTTTATTTGCCTATTGGGTTATTTTATATTTTTTATTTAGTGTTATTATTTCGTGGAGTGGTGCCGCTTATCTAAGTATTATTTAATTACTATTTATACGTCAAGTGTTGTGTAACTTGCTTGCGAGAGGATCACGGATTTTTGCAAAAGTCTAAAGGAGGAAAGCGGTAAGTTGGAATTAGAAAAATACACTCATAGTATAAGTATTAGGATAAACTGAAACAAATTTTTAATCCATAAGGAAATGTCAACATTTAAATTCTGGTAAAAACTACAAACTTCGTCGACTTTTATCTGTCAGAAGAGTTACTATAATGCACTGCTCAGTTAAGTTTCATTGTAAATATTTTTATATTAATACATTTTTCCCATAACTTTCCATGAATACTATCGTAAAAAAAACAATTCCATTGAAACGAAATTATCAAAGATTTTTTAAAGATTTCTCCGGAAGGACCTACCCTCACGTTCGAGAGAGTATTGCGAGTATGTAACAGCCAGTAACGCCTCTGCAAGCATTCATATGCACTACTATGACTTTTTAAATTCTCCGTTTGTTTTGTCGTTGTGTTAATTAAGAAACCGCTTTCAGCTTCGTAATATTTAATTATAGGGATTTACAAGTCAGTAAGACATTATTAATAATCCGATGACAAGTTTTCTTCGTGAAATTACCTTTTTAGCTCTGACTACGACGATCTCTCCACATTTTTGAATCAAATACTTTTCATTCATAATTAAAACTTTTTCTTACCATTGTCACAATATATATATATAAATAATACAGTAAATTTACTGATGAACAATTGGGTGTACATTATATTAAAATCAACTTTGCTTAATACATTTTTGGTGGATAAGTCATTATAATTATTGTATACATTATACAATTTATCAAGAGATAGTGACGATTCAAAAGCATACCGCTCATGCTAAGAAAATAGATTTCTATACTAAAATATACACTTATTCAGTTCTAATTTTATACGATGATCTCATCTTGCAAAATGTTTATGCGAACTTGGTAAAAAATATACCAAGTTTGTTTTTGTATGTATTCAATACAGAGACGTACGAATACATAATTTATTTTTTGTGTTATTTTATTATTGCGCGTTCTTTTTGTGTTTTTTTTTCAAAACAATACATTATTATTTTACTAATATTACGTAGAATAAAATTAAAATCTATAGATATTGGAGGAGCTGTATGATTCAGAAGCAATTGTAGTTTTATAATTTTAATTCATTATATTGATTTATTTAACAAAAAATATTTTTCACGTCCACACTATAAATAAATATAATAAATAATTGGAAAACGTTGATAACTGGTTAACACAAACTTATAATTCTTAGCTTCTTTGGTAGAAAGTTTATTATATTGCTGATTAATGTTATTATGTCAATATTTTTATAACTTTTTATGTTAAACGTTTTATATATTATACGTTTATCGTAACATATTCGCAAAATTTAGTTATACAATTACATATCATCTACTTTTGGCAAATGGGTACGTTATATAAAATTCAAACAAAATAGTAAAATTGTATTTTCAAATGAAAACTAAATTGAAAAACACTGTTAGTGCCTACATGGAAAATAAAATTGTTAGATACAGTTGAATTACGAATTTTTCATTAGAATGAATTGTACTTTATCACGCTTGCCGATAGCGCATTGACACACGAGGATATTAAATTGATGTAATACCTTAGTAAACATAATCAATGATAACGCAACGATAAGATTACCCGAATTGGATAACACTAGGTTTGAACTTATTTTTTACTATTCCAATTAGTTTTGAAATAACAAAAACAGCAATTTCGTAAACAATTTTATGTTATGTTATTCTTAATTTTGTTTAAAATTGTTTTCAACATTTTATACCATGATTTCGTCGGTATACTGCCAGAAAACGTTAAGTCACGTGACTTTTTGTATTCGAAGAAACACTTGTGAATATAATTTAACTTTGAATAAAAATTGTTTGATAATATAAATATCTTTAAAGAAAAATCTTATGAAGATATATTATTTACCAGATGAATATTCTTGAATATCTTTGAGTGGCCAGTGTAAGGACATACATACAACACTTCTTTATTTTTTTTAGATTTGTAGTTAAATAATATTTTTTTGTAATTGTTATATTTAGGAAATAGTTTTTAGCGAAATAATTGTTTAATTGCAAGTTGGCAACTAACGAAGTAAATATATCGTTAGCAGCGAGCAATATTTAAAAAAAACCTGCACAGAAAAGTAACATCCGCTGTTTTTATGTATGATTTTGACAGTCTCCATTATACTGAAATAGTTTTATTACCGGCCATATTATTATACTTGATTCTTAATCTTGTTTCTTAATCATTAAAAACGAGGTTATTTCATTAAATTATTATCGTTGGCTAGAAGCCTTAAATATTATTAAAAAAAACATTTTTTTCATCTAAACATAATATCTTTCATTATTCTGATTGTTATTTTTATTTCTCTGTTTATATCGTGACTTTTTTGTCTATGGTTTCGCCAGTTAAGTTGTGTAAATTCATTTTAAATATTATGAAATAATTTCATTGACATTGTCAGCCGATAATTTTAGCGCCAGCCTGAAGGTGCTTTTCAAAGAAGCGTTGAAAGTCACAGCGTTCAAAGCTCTGAAAGACATCATGAAATAATCTAGTGAATAGTTTCTCAACCTTTTTAAGCCCGTGGCCCCCTTTTGAGTCTCATATTTTTCTGTGGCCCCCTACCCCTAGTAATAAAATTCTCGGGGCTCGGAAAAATGAAAAAAAATGTAGGTACATTTATTTTTAAAAAATACAATACAATAAAATTGTTTGTTAAAAAAAAATATGTTTACAAAATAATTTATTATATTACTTTTTTTTGAAAAGCCTAGGGTACCCAATGTTTTGCCCATCACAGCCCGCTGTGGTTCACACTATTGTTACGGGGGCGTATTCTGCAGCGTTATTCGTGTTCATTTTTTATCCATAAATTTCTTAAAACTAGTTTGCATGCCCTGCAGGTTGCAGAAGGCGAAATAAAATAAAATAAAGTTATCAAAAGAGTTTTTATGAAGTTAATTCAATTCGTTTTTCATAAGACGCCGTGAACTTTTTGAATGCTTTGTAATTTTTCCTAGATGCAACTAAGTCGGCATGACCAACAGGACCACCAGATGCGACTGTAGTCGTATAATCTTGAGCAGTTCTTCCTGTGCGTTGTTCATTTTTGGACATTCTCAAAAAATGCGATCAGCATCCTGAAGCTATTTACGAATCACCCGACCTGGAAGAGCTTGGCAATGAAGTGATCATGGCTAGTTATAAATTGGCATATTCGAAAATTTGGAGTCGAAGCGTTAAGGCTCCATTAGCATTTTTAAATTTTGAAAGAATTCATAAGATTGCCTGTCCTTAGAATAATTTCCCATCAATTTTACCAAATTCGCATAGCAGCGTCTGTAGCAATACTGTGCACCACAGTTCTATGGGCCTTAAGAATGAAGGGTCTGGTCGAGAAGAAGGCAGTCAAAGAATTCTCCTCACCTGAGACTTTACACACATTATGTAGCATTGCTGTTGCGCCTTGAACTTTAATGTAAAGATTATCAATGCACTTTATTATTCGGTAAGAAGAATTTTCTGTAAGAGAATAAGGTTACAAACCTTGTATCACGTACTTTACCAGCCACTCCCATGGATTGGGTGTTAGGCTTCAATTACTTAATACCTTCTATGCAAGAAGTTTTGGCATGATATGCAGCGGTGTACGAAGGGGTCCTGCTACCCGGGGCGGTACTTGAATTTGCAGCCCCATGGAGGGCCCTAAGGACACTAGCCACTAAGCGAAGAGACAAAGCTTTGCCAATGATTAGTTTTGGTCTTAAGTATTGGCGTTTTGGAATTTGCACCAAGCTGATTAAAAAAAATCGAAAAAGACATTCTTGAAGTTAAAGGGATTTTATGAAATTTACTGTTTATCACAATATTAATTTTTGAGAATGAATCGCGCAGGGAATTCAAAAAAAATAGTACATGATTATTTATCAAAGTAAAACTTCAATACTTTCACAATTGAAGCGTTATATCTTTCATTCATAAAAAATCTTAATTCCTTGTTGAATCGTTACACCTTTAGTGTCTTAAGATTTTTGGCAAAGTGCATTAAATTATCTTAACTAATTTTGTCGTCATCATAAATCTTACACATCGTTTTAGGTTAGTCAATTTGCAAGGCAAAATGTTCAATTAGTTGGTTTTTCATCATCTGCTATCTCATACATACTGAACAGAATTGCTCAAAGGAATCACCTGAATAATTGCATTTTCACTCTGATTCATAACTCTTGAAATTGCAAAATCAAAGATTTGGAAACATAATAATTTTTCTAGCTTTTGCAATTAATTTGGAAATTTCGTAAGAAACTATTAATTAAACCAGTGCCTAATTTTTCACTGAATACTATGAATCTTATTTTTTTTGCTGCGGAAACTTCTTAAAGCTTTTTGAGTTATTAAAATGGCTTTTCTTTCATGTCTATGTGTTTTGTATAAAATGGATAGTAGCATTAGTGAAGCAAAACATATTTAACGCACACGAGTTTCATAATATCATGGGGTGATGAAAGAAATCCGTGGACAAGATAGTAGATACAATATTGTCGACACTCACTTTTGGATGCAGTTATTATGGTATACTTAAATATCATTGGAAAAAAAATAAAGAGTATGTTTAATAAATACATTATTTCTGCTGCAATGTATTATTGTCCTACTGTATTATATATGATTTTAATATAAATTTTAGTTCATTATATTTTGAGTGGCCGTGGCCCCCCTAAAGTCTGCTGTGGCTCCCCAAAACTGATATTTTATTCTGTGGCCCCCTTGGAGTATGCTGTGGCTCCCAAGGGGACCACATGGCCCCCGGTTGAGAAACGCTGATCTAGTGGATTGAAATATTATGCAAATATCCCTCTCACTTTTCTTATAATTTATGTCGCAATAATTATTACTTGTTTCATGAGAACATTGATACTTTAAAAAATAGCTATGTAATGGTTGACTTTAGATATTAATTTAAAAGATATACGACACTTATAGTTCAGCAAATGAAACACAACAACCCGGGGTGGGTCTCGATTTCCAGCAACAACTCTCTCCACCTATCCATATCCAGTGTGGCGGTTTTCCAAATTGGTGATCCAATGTACAAACATTCCAAATATGTACAGCTTAACAAACAACTCTCGTTATATCTCCTATATTTGTTTAATTTTCAGTTACACAATACACGACGATAAAAATATGCCAGTGTCATATTAATAACTTTTTAAATTGTATTTTTATTAAATTATTACATAATCAACATGAAAATTTAAGAAATTTGCCCTCCGACATTCTTAACTTGTGAATACTAAGCTGTTGGTATCTGACGCAAACATTTAATTAATACAGGGTAAAAATATCAAAGTATTTTAGTTCTACAGTTTTTAATATTTGTTATGCGTTGATAGCTATTTCGGCTTTCGCCATCGTCAGAACTAATAAATTAATAATAAATATCAGTTTAATTTTATCCTAATTAATGTTTTAAAGACAAAACCCAGATTGCTTATCGTTCTTTGAAACACTAGAATCACATTTAATAAGTGTAATATTGTAAATATAATTTGAATTAGGGTGTTAAAGTGAATAACTTGATGCATTGTGTATCTCTTCAGAGCCAGTATATATAGCTGAGCAAAATATAAGTTTAAACATAGTTCTGACGATGGCGAAAGCCGAAATAGCTATCAACGCATAAAAAATATTAAAAACTGTAGAACTAAAATACTTTGATATTTTTACCCTCTGATAATGGAGTTCTACCAAGTAAATGACAAATCAATGAATACATTTAATTAATGTTGTAGAAAAATAACTTACTAAAACACAATTCAATTACTATTACTACTAGCAACCAGTGGCGGTTCTACGTACTGGGCTAGGTGGGCTTAGCCCGACCTATATTTTGCTTGTAAATTAATGTATAAGGTGAAGTGTAGACATGCACAATTTCGTAGATAGCATAACAATGCTAAATTTTTCTTTAGCCCACCCAAGATGTTAGGTTACGAACCGCCACTGCTAGCAACATTTATTGCATTCATTTTATTTAATCGGCTTAATCATGACATGACAGCAGAACACTGGTTTCAATTATTTAACATCTATTAATTTTCTATAAATAATGATAATACTGAATTCACGTTAACCACATATAAATGAGAAAGATAGTCATATTTACTTCGTACCGTTTAAATTGCCATGTTACAGATAGTTAAGCACTCAGATTTTATGGGAGCAGCTACTACTTAATTGCTTTTTGATAATCCCACGTAAGTATCTATTTGATTGTTTTTTTTTATTAATACGGATACGATTCTTATACAAACTACAAAGCTTATTTACGTTCAAATCTACAACATTAAATCGACACCTGGCGGTGCGGCTATGCAAACGAATGGGATGTCATTTTGTTCAAACAACATTCAATTTTAAATATCGAACTATTCAGCACCATCTTGGCGGATTCCGTAATCAAATTATCCATAGAGAACCAAATGTCAATTTATTTTTTTATTTTAAATCACATGTGAAATTCGTGTAGAAATAATAATTACACTACAATTTTTATTGTATATAGTGAATTAATACGTTATTTTTTATTGCTTATAGTGTCTATAAAATTCTCTGCGGAAAATGCTTTTATTTTGTTAACAAATTAATGTTTTGTTGGAACAGATGGTGCAATACTATATTCTGTTTATTCAAGACGACAGAGAAATTGTTACAAAATAGGTTAGCCTTAAGGTCGTGGGCAGTGATTCAAATGGAAATGGAGGTCGGTGTTGGGCAGTAATGTCTATGACAGCATTTAGGCATTACAGTTGTAGATACCTTAGTTTAGTTTAGTAACAGTAACAAACAAATATAACAGCGTGGATTTATTCACATTGAGTCTGGCTAGGGCTTCCAATATATCGAGGAATATATCGATACACCGGTTCAAGACGGGAACATGTCCAAAATACAACTTTTTTAGTTATTAACATCAATGGATTCTCCATGTCAAGATCTACATTTTTCCATAAAATAAAGCAATTACTCGTATTCAATATTGTCCACAGCGCTGGTTATTACAGTCCGGCGTTTTATTGGCGCTTAGTAGAAACGCTTGAAAGCTTCGATCATAGTCCATTGTATCGATATTTTTTTTTCATATATTTAAATAGTACTTCGATGCGTTTAGAAAGTGTCGAATTTGCAAATTATACTGCCTTTCCAAACTAAGTATAAAAAATATATTTTTTAAACTGTATATTTTTTTAAAGATAAATACGATACAAAGTATTCAAAACTAAATGTCTATCTTATCTAAGAAATGTAATTTGAATGAAATTGGTCAACTCTTACTGGTATAATTGGAAATCAAAACAGAGCATGTCCAACGGGCTTGAATGGTGGAATAAATTCGTATGATTTGAATGTTCGAAGCGCAGCCAAAACATCGTAATACCAATAGCATCGTAAAAATAAATAAATAGTTATTGAAGAGACTGCATAAACAGAACAAGCATTCCAAGGTCCGCGACGTACCTAAGCAATTTTATAATTTATTCTTATTTTGTTCATCCACGCTCATTCCCGCATCTCGTCCTTCATTCAAACATAAATCTTAATTTATTAACACTTTTTTTGATTCGCCGGCTAATAAAAGCATCGCTAAAGCTACACAGATAAAACAATACTGAATATTTTTCAAAAGCAATAATATAAGCATGCATACACATATTAAGAAGTACTGAGCCAGTATGTTTAATGTGTATAAGTATATATATATTATAAAAAAGATAGAGATGCAGTGATATTCAGTTTTTATTCTGTCTGTGAAAACATTTTCCGCAATAGAATTTGACCAAATAAATAAAATTATTTTAAATTAACAGTTTTGAAGGAAACAGGTGTGAGCCGATCCGATAAGGGTATTTATCGCCAACAACAAGAATTTTGTGTTATTTGTAAAGTTTCTGTATTATTACAATATAAATAACAAAGGACGTATAACTGAATAACGATCATTAAGATGCCATATGTCCTAGTAGAAAAAACGGTATTTTTGCATTTTAAATACCGGTATTTCGTTATTGAAAAAAACACCATGAATAATAGGGATCGCCTCTAATCACAAGGTGATATTTTAAAAATAAGAAATAACTAATATTTAGGGTTGTCAGATTTCTTGCAAGTCAAACCAGGACATCCTTCTCCGAATTTTTAAACTTTTAATATTTATCATTCATTAATAGGAATAAAACCAGATATAAATCTTCCTTTTCTTTGCCGCCCGCTAAAATTACATTTGTATTGTCGCCCCCAAATCCAATGGAATTTTAAAGTCTATTTCAAGTCCTTTAACGTTTGTATACAAAAATTGGTTACCATATCTAACGTTTCCCCCTAAATCTCCCAATTTTAATGAAATAAAACAATGAAACACCATAAAGTTAAGAAATTGTCCATGGGCAATACACACCGTGCGAAATTGTAGTATTTTGGGGAAAATTAAAATACGCCTGTAATTTTTTGTAAACCGGGACTTTTGGGCGTCCCGAAAGGTTTGGTCGGGACACTATACTCAAAACTGGTGACAGTCCCGATTAATCGGGACGTCTGACAACCCTACTTATATTTGTGGTGTCGGGCATTGAAAACAACTTTAGAGTGAAACTATACAAGCCATGTGAGCATGTTTATTTTGCATCCGATACCACACTAGCAAGTCATTATTCTGAAAAGGTATCCTGTGTTTACATAACCTTTTTCTGGCAAATGGCTGTCTTGTTTGCAAAATCTGTTACATAGTCAAGCGAGCTATGCCAACAACAATATGAAGGTGATATATTTCTGAAATGGGCCGTAGTAAAACTGAGTAAGTATAGTCCATTTTACTAATTTACAAGTAATATCCAACGATTACGTATCATTAAAAAAACCACAAACAATTTGTTGCTAAATATTCAAATTGAGATTTATTTGATTTCATTCGAACATTTTTATAAAAAATGGTAAACATTTTTTTATCAATGTTGTTTGTCAAACATATTACAATAATTCAGACGACCAGTTTGCTTAACATCAACGCATACAATATTTAAAAATAATTCAGCCGAAGTAGAGATAACTTATTTTTACAGTTTTCTCGTAGCAACATTGATTGGCAACAACCTGCTTACTTAACCGATTGGTTATGAATCAGTGATATATCGCTTCCTCTATTGCCATTCTATGCTAAAAAGATTGCGTAGCGAATAGCGACGAATATTCGACTAGTTCAGTGGAGGGGAACTTGCGGCCTCTTGGCTACTCTAATGCGGCCTTTTGACTTTATCAAAATTTCACTTTTATCAAAAAATTATACGCAAGCGCTTGGAAATAGAATCAAGCGTAATCAACCCATTATATGTTCGACAGTCAAAAAAAAGGAGGGGGCAACATTTTCTTTACTGCGGCCTAATGTTAAGTCAGATAAATGAATGCGGACTTTAGAAATAAAAAGCTTCCAACCCCTGGACTTGTTCATCACCAATCAAGCGAAAAGCAGTGTTAACCAAATACGCGCAGGCGTATATTGGATCTATTATTTGTAATATTAATCAAAAGTGAAGTCTTTTCACGTAATATTTGTCGATAAAATTAAAATTTTAGATTTTTGTAAACATACTAAAAAATATGTAATCTTTTTAAAATACATTGTAAATATTTTGGGACCCAATTGATTAACATAAACAGTAACAAAGTTGCTAAGCGATAAATCTATTTGATTGTCAATGTTTACTGTTGAACCTAATTAAAAAAATAGATACTTTGGCGGTTCCACTGTGTCACCACTATATTTATAAATTCCACATATTCTTTGCTATCAATTTTATGAATGATTAGACTGTGGTTTAATGTATGTCGTTAGCAATTTATTTTTTCAACTGCGTCCTTCAATCAAGATCAACTTTTTAAAGGAGGATTTTTTAAAACTGTTTGTTATTCAAGCGAAACATGATAAACAGTTGATAAGAAAAAGATATGATAAGAATATTTAATGGAGCACGTTAGATCTATACCTTCTATTTTAGAATAATTCAACCAAGAGAAGAATACATTATGTAAACATTAAACTAATCTTACCGTTATAATATATACTATGAAAACCATTTTCAGGATCTCATGTCTAATCTGTACCTAACATCAATATACTTTAAACCAGCCATACTCAACCTTTTTTTCCTCCGGGCCGCATTCCGATTTTTGCCTCTCTACGTGGGCCGCAGCATATTTATAGTAAATTGTAAATATAATAAATACTATACTACATACATATGTATGATGCACAATGGCGTCGCGACAAGGGTATCCAATCCCGGGATTGGGATTTGCTCACCGAGGAGTTTGAAATCCTCAATTCGCTATACTTTTTCCTCGGATTATCTCCAAACCTCGTTTTTTTTTTTAACTCACCGAGGAATTTGAAGTTCTTGATTTGGTATATTTTTTCCCGGATTGTCACAGAACCTTGTTTTTTTTAGCTTACCGAGGAATTTGAAATCTTCGATTTGGTATACTTTTTTCCCAATTTTCACAGAAGTTTTTTTCCCTGGATTGGATGCCCTAGTCGCGACTATCGACTGATTTGACGTAAAATACAGTCACTAGTCGAGCCGGCACGTCAGTACTGAGGTTTTTGCGTGTACAATGTTTGGTGACTTTAATTATTTTGGGCCGCACATTAGAGCTGATTGGGCCGCAGGTTGAGTATGGTTGCTTTAAACCTTTCAAATAACTTACCTATGTTATTGAAACATCAACTACGTGTACATATTTTAATTCATACTGACAGATCATTAAAAAATAATTAATTCTGTACAACCTGTGCTGATGTTCTTTTTGGTATGGACGCGGCAATATAAAAGAATACGATGTGATATCTCCCAGACACGTAGGCGTAAGCGCTTTTTTGGTTTTGCTAAACAAACTTGAAAAATAATTATTATTCACAGCCGAATCTTGTCTATGACACAATAAACAACAGGTTTGAGTTTCTCCTCGTGCAAAAATGTCATTAAAATGCATAGACAAATTTGCATTTAAACAAGCCTGAAATTTGCAATAATTGGCAGACCGCGGCACCAAATATTACGTCATTCACAGGCACCAAAATATATTGGGTGCCAATACTAAACTTGTAGTGCAAAACTTGATTTTGGGTTTTACGGACAAACAGATTAAAATATGTCCTCTATAGGTACTTGTATACATAATGACACAATATATATCATATACTTTCGGGCACCGCGCAGTAGCGAAGTGGTGGGCTGCCAATACGCTAACAACGGGCTCGCTTCAAATCTCAGTCATTCTCAATTTTCTGGGGAATGAGTGAATTTTTAATTACTTCTATGCAATTATTTGCAATACTTAAATAAGCAATCGATTGTTACTTAATACACTTATAATATGTAACAATACGCAATTTACCGTTAACTTATCAATTTAAATGGCTAAAAATGTACTGCTTTGTATATTGAGGCTGTCGCAGATAGTATACGAGTTAGAAATTGCAGTTATATACTAATTTAATATGGAAATATACTTTTCTCTTAAATTAACAAGGGGATCACCGGTCTCCGTAAAATTTAAACTCCGAGCCCCCTCCAGCCACCCCTGAGCGAAGGGAAGTAACAGTCATACGATCCGATCACTGAAGAGCCTAAATTTCTCCATTTATTTATTTTTCAAGTCGCAAGTAGTAAGACGATGACCATAATATGTTAGGTTGGTAGAAAAGCTACAAGGCATAATATATAAATCAGGGGTTATCAACCTTTTTGGACCCTAGAGCGCAATCCAAAATATTGGTAGTGCGGCGAGTACCACATTTTTTCAAAACCCAGGAATTTACCGATTTACCCAAAATATCTTTTTAGCTCACCCAGGAATTTTGAAAATCTCTAAACCCTAGGAATTTAACAATTTGATAAATTAGTTGGCGGGCGCCATGGCGCCTGCGGGCACGGGTTTAGTAACCCCTGATAAACATAGTTCAATTTGTACACTTTTGCGTTGGGAAAATAATAAAGCATATATTATATATAATAAGTTTACGGGGCACGTTTTGTGGAGGATTCTTATCTACATACTATGTACGATTGTAACATGAAATTACGCGAGCTCTATCGTTGTCTGCCTTTTAAAACAAAGCCACGTTTACTTTACGTTATATGTATGCAAAAAGAATGTATTTCGTGTTCGTTAATAATCTTTAATGCTGTATAAATTATAAGATTACCAATAAAAAATAGGAAATTCGTACAACATAACGTTTTTGTGATTATATTATCATTTAATTTCAACAGCGATTCCATAGTAAACAATAGAAAAGTTGGAGATATAAAACAACTGACAGATTGCAGAGAGTTGTACAATCAACGAGTGTGTCGGGCAATGAGCACATCAGACTTTTCACAATATCTTTTTTTGATAATTTTGTACGTTTCCATGTGCTTTGTCAGTTGGAGTTCATCATGAAGTTGCCGTATTACAGAAAACTGCTCGTTAGTGACCAACCTGATAGACAAAGTGGACAGTACATAAACGAATTTTCGACACAGTTTATTTTAGCCTCTGAGCTGTTTTCTCAAAAAAGTACCACTTATTTTAGTTCAAATTATCATCTACTATTTCCAAAAAACAAACAAAACAAAAATTACAGTCATTTTTATAACATATAAGAGTACATTAAAAAAAATGTATAATTTATTTTATTGTCTTACATAAAATAAATATCATCGCAAAAAAGTTTAACAAAAAACACCAAGTGTATTTTAGAACTAAAATGCATGCTCAAAGTTTAGACCGGGTATATTGAAGGTCATATGCTACATGATATTCTTATCGGAAAAAAAACAACAAAGTACACCATAACCCAGTGGTTTCCAACCTTTATGTTACTGCGCCTCCCTTTGAAGAAAAAAATATTTTCGCGCCTCCCCATCCTTTATTTCATATAGTAATAAAGACACGTTTTAAAGGGTAAATAAATATTTTGGACAGTTCGTGCCTCCCTTTAGTCCACGTCTCCCAAGGGAGGCGCGCCTCCCAGGTTGGCGCGCCTCCCAGGTTGGAAATCGCTGCCGTAACCCATTTATATAATTGATACTATATTTATGGTTAAGAAAGGATGGACTGTTCCTTCTTCACCTGTAGATTGGGCGGGATATTTTTCGCTTTCGAGATGTGCTACATACGCAACACTGTTTTTAGTTATTATCAGGATTTTTTAAAAACCAGCAGGACCTAGGTGACCTTAATGTAAAATATGGGATAATCTTTGTATCGAAAACATTTTTCCAAGCCATGGGGTACTTGTGATGACATAGTAACTCTAGTATAATTTTGTTGGCCCTTTTACTATCCCCATATTCCCTATACAAGCTAAAAAAGCATCACATGTTACATCACTGTTAGTCAACTTATTCTAATAACGCCAAAAACCATTTTCTTTTGGTTGCATTTCGCAAAAATATGTACTATTTCTCGTGACGGAGAAAACTGCACAAGACAGTTTACAACTTGCACGTAAAGTGGGCCAGCGCAAGATGAGCGGCGTCTGTGCCGTGTGATGACTGGCAAAGAGGCATCCCTGATCTAAATCCAATAATAGCTGGCCACACAAAGTGACCGCATCGCCAGAGAATGCTGGATATGTTTCGCTTCTTCCAGACAAAATAATAGACAAAAAAAAACAACTTTTACAATGGAGTAAAATTGATAAAACGCAGTTATGAAAAATTCAAAATTTGATTGATCACACATATCGTCGCTAAGAATGCTTTTTGTGTAGCGACAAAAATGAAAGGGTGCATACTGCAATATAGACGTTTTTATGTTATCCGAAAAACAGGGCCTCCAAAATTAATTGCGCCTTGGGCCTCCCATGTGTTTAATCTGTCACTGGATATTGTATGAAATGCTGCAACTATGGTAAATTCTTGGTAAAATATACCAGGGCTTCGAATCGTTATTTTTTTTCGTTCCGGTTCAAGTAAAAAATATATCGGTTCGGTTCCGGTTTTCGTTCCGGAAAAAATAACGGTTTTCGGTTCAGCTCGAATCCAAAAACACAGGAATTTACCGATTTGCCCAAAATACTTGCGTGTTTGAACACGGCTGAACCGAAAAAAAACGATATTTTTTTCGGTTCGTTTCCGGTTTTTATTCCGGCAAAAATAACGGTTTTAACGGTTTTTGGTTTTCGGTTCAGTTCCGGTTTGAAGCCCTGAAATATACACTGTTAGCCTTCCTTTGGCGAACGGGTGTTATAGATATGATATTATGTCTATTGAAAGAAAGATTCACTCAGTTCATCGGGTTGTAAGTTATTTAAATTTATTTAAATGATCTTTTATTCCGAAGAAACGTCATTCGCCGTCATAAATATACATAAAGAAGTTTGAAAATCACATAATATAATCAATGATGTCATTTTGACAGAGAAAAATAACATAGTGAATAGATGTGCAATGTAAACCTCAAACAGAAAATTGTGAAACAGGCGTGCTGTTGATTTGGTTTTCACGTTATTATTGCTACACGGTTTTTTTTAACTGTGTACATATTAATGTACATACAACATAAAATGTACATTTTTAATATTTTACATAATATGAGATTACGCGGTGCATAGTTTTCTTTTCTACGGCATTTCTGGAACGTTGCTCACGAAAAGACAAAAACGAAGAACAATATGAGCATACAAATAAGCGTTTTTAATTACATACTCTCTGAACACATAATTATATATCTTTGTCTGAATTTGACAGCATATTCAAAATGGTGGTTAAAGATCTATTGGTATACCTAGTACACTATTTTTTGGACCAGATGCGTTGAACTTTATTATTGTTTTGTGCGTTAAATTGAAATACAAACGCACGGCTATTATATCCATCTGCTAGAAAAATATAATATTATTTAATAGTGTGGGTGTAAATATTAGAATCTAGCGTAGGTTGCCTCGTCTATGAATGGTCGTGTTAATAAATTGGATACGTAAGTAACATACATACTGTAAAAAGTCAGGTGGGAAACCTACTGGAGAGTGGAGACCATCTGCTTATCAGAAAATGTGACATTATCAATGGATTCATTCGTAAAAAGAACACACAACAATTCAAAAATTAAAATCGTTTTAAGAGAAATGTTTTCATTTTTTATTATTACTAGTTATATTATCCACCAGGTGCCAGTGACACCTGTCAAAATTTACATTGGGATCGCCAGTCTATGTTCAATTTAACAAAGAGATGGCGCGAGTTCCTCCCAGCCCACCCCTGATTTACTTGTAATAAAACAAAGGAAGGCTACGAAAATGAATATTATTGTTTTTTTTATTCACGCCTGCCGTGTAAATTAAAAATGACTGTTCGTTTATATCCATCCATTTCGTAATCACTTATGAATGAATTTTGCGAGCAAAGGATGTTATAAAAGTTTGGTACATAAATACATCTGAAATGACCACATTAGGTGAAATGATAAATTGGGTGATGTAACAGTGCCATTGGGCTATCTTTATAAATATAATAACCCACTATACCGACAAAATAATCACTGGACACTGGATAATAATATATCTATCCAATCTGAATTCGCCACGGCGTATTGATATTGAGAGAAGTATAGTCACTGAGATCTCATCATTTTTCAATTCTATAAAATCCGGCGGTACGTGAAGATCCCTATATTGCCGATCAGTTCCCGCAAAAGCGGAAAGCATCGTTCACACTAGTTCATAGTATCGAGAGAAGATCAATGACTACAGCAGATGTACCAAGTCTTCAAAATGCGATAAACCTATTATTTTTTATGTCAGTAATTGGCCGTTTGTCAAGAAGAATGGTCAACACTATGTTTTCTTCCCATTCAGCTGTAGACTGTAGTGTCACGGTTTCGAATCCCAGTGGATTTTTTAAACATTGTGAATATATGTTTGTCTTCGTGTCTACAAAACCATGTAACCAGTGGTGTGCTACTAAAATTTTATTAACCGGCTCGCACCTTGGTCGTAAGAATTTACCGATTTGACCAAAATAACAGCGTGACTCGTTTCTTTTTTTTTAGCTCTTCCAAGAATTTCCGAATCCAAAATCACAGATATTTACGGATATACTGATAACCTTGGGTTTCGGAACCGGCTCTCCGAACCGAGATTATTTTAGAAACCGGCTCGGCAGAGCCGGTGCGAACCAATAGCAGCACACTACTGCATGTAACCCATCCAATCCTTAAAAACGTAACGAAGCGAGAGCGATATGATAAGTCCTTTCATATAACCATCCTCTACCCTCTCCAAAAAAGTGGTTTGGGATCTGAATAACAACCAATTCTTACAAAACATCTTAAGTTGAGTTGCTCTATTGCAAGTTCATGTGATCCACACTAGGAGCGGGGATGGCTTATAATAAATCACGAATTAACCGGAATTCACACGAAATATAACCTGGTGGAGATACTTGATTGTTGCAGCCAGTTTTATCCATAGTATGTATCGCTATATTTAAAAATAAATTATATATAATCTTAATCTCTATGTATTACAAAATATCGAGTTTAATTTCTGTTTGCTATTTATCATAAATTATTTACATTGTAAGTGTTTTTGACAAATAAATTTGATTTACGACAAACTGTCCCAGAAGAAGCTTCGTTCACTTACATGGCGTGACTTTTTGGACATTCCTTATTTATTACTTTTATTTGAAGAGTGGGTGTCTATTAGCGTTGCCATATTGCCGACCACGCCGGTATGCTGTTGTCTACGATTTTATGATATCAGATTTATACATGTTTTGTGAATAATTTCACTGTCAGATTTCAGCGCCTTTCCAGAGCTTTCCCAGTTATACTCGAACAAATTATGTGCTCATTCAGTACTAGGAAAATGTCTGCAAACGTCGCTTTGAAATAAAACCTTACTAAACATAAGATTGCAAACTATAAGTATACCTATTCACATAAAAGGAGCAGGTGGATATTAAACTTTTATGTGGATTCCTGGGAGAAGGGGCTCAAAACATCGTGTATCCCAGATCTTACATTTTCTCAGAAGCCCTGTGATACATTAGGTTAAGTTTGCATATTTTTGTTATGTTCATTGAGCTCGATAAAGGTGTGCCACTTTCTATCGCTATGTTATCTATTAGAATTTATAAATTTTATGTTTATGTTTATTTTAATCATGTCGGAGTTCCCTCCAAGCGCTTGCGAATCTGGCGTCTACATTAAAATACTTTCACCGAATCCCAAGAAGTTTTCTCACGCTTGGATAAAAGGTTATTAAAATGTAAAAAATATAGTGTCTTTACTAATCATAGGTAGGCTTTTTAAATCCTTTAATGTTAAAGAAAAATCTCCAGCTGTTGGTTCCTCTTGTAAGGGAAACATATCGCATGGCCGTCAAGTGCTTTATGCAAAGCATGCTTTTGATCTTGGTAGTCGCGTGGGAGTTGCTTTGTCGAATCGGCAAAAATCTAGTTCTCGTGGCGTGGGGCGTAAATGAAAGAATATTTTAACGTGTGGGTTAAATATTTTCGCGTGGGCTTGCACTGCCACCACAACCACTTGTGAATTTTGTGACTAGTCTGATTTTCTCACTGCATTCCTCTTCTCGGCAAATGGAAATGATGTTCATCGAGCGCCTGGCGCTTTGTTTTCTTTTGTGATTACGGTGAAGGTTGCTTCGGTGAATGAATAAAAAAGTATTCTATGTAATAATATCGTCAAATAAATATTTTTAAATAACTACATAGGTCCCTATCCGAATCTGTAATTTTAGATAACACATGTCTGTAACGCTATTATAGTACTAGTACCTTTTATAGAAAAAGATGCCGGAACTCGCTTCCTGTCAAGGTTTTTTCTTCTAACTTATGCCCGTTCCCAATGTGGTTTTTTTAAAACGTAAAAACTGCTTGTTATAGTGCATAGTTTCTTAACCTCTCGTTTTTTCGAAAGAGTAAGGAGAGAAGGATAGGAGTAGGATAGGCATAGTGATTAACTAATTACTTTCACTTCAAAAGTTTGCAATGAAAATTAAAAATAATTTGTTACAACTTTTGATTTGAAACATTCAAAATGCCTAGAAAAAAAGGTGCTGGAACACCGTTCCACCGCACCGGGAAAAAAGCACTGTATGTATAGTATAATATATCGACTGTGGAGAGGAGAAAAGACGTAACCCACAGTTTTTTCAAAATAGCTTTTTTTCGATTATTTATTTATTTAATTAACATTGCATAAGGTTGACAAATTATAAATTTAAACTTTTACAACTAACAAAAAAAAAAAGTGCAATTTATTATCACAATGTATCAAACTTGATCCACGATCTATCAAAGGGATGTAAGCTGCAAATGTCGAATTAGTATCTAAATTTAGCTTTCAAGTTTGAAAAAAGCCTGTTAAATTTACTATGTGTGGGTTACGTCTTTTTTCCTTTCCACAGTCGATATTATATTTACCGAAAATGCTTCATTACTACCGGTTTGCAAAAAAAACCATCGTTAAGCTAATTCTAAATTAGTTATTTATTCTTGTCTAATTTATCATTAAGTAGACCACAAAAATGACATAACAAATAACAAACTATCCGCTGTCCTTCGCGGTTTTGTACCAACAAACAACTCATAATTATTTTCCAAATTGCTCAATTTATTACTTATTTCCTGTGAAACGATTATAGTCATTTTATTACTCGGTCATGTCTTTATTTAAACAATTTCATTAGTATTTTATTCCTTAACCGCTGCTTGATAATTTCGCTGCGCCAGGGTCGTCTTATTGCTGTATCTGTTTGTGGTCAAGATGACCCTTCAAATAAAACGAATAACGAATGATTCAGCTTCTTAACTGGAATGCATTCATGAATGAGTAAGTCAACGATGAGAAAACGGTTAGTAATAATAATGCTGCAATAATATTTACTCATATGTATTATTATGGTAAAAAAAATGAACACATATCATGCCGTTTATTTTGCGCCTCGAAAGTTTTGACATTTTCAAGTAAAACCGCATTCCGTTATTTTAACATTCTAACCTTCAATACCCGTGTTATCTATCGTTAAGGGAAATCAATTAATCGAAAAAGAATGTTAATCGAGCCTGTCAAATGTCAGTTTATCCAAATATTTATGACGGTAGATTCTTTTAATTAATTTGTTTTTGTAGGTTTGATTTATTAATAATTTTCAATCAGAAATTTATTTGTATAAAATATTGTTTATCTTTGCGTATAATAAGTTTTTATCAAGTTGTGGCGCTTTTTTTTTTATCATAATTCATTATCTAAAGTTGTCGCTGTTTGTTTATTTTTTCCCAGCAGGTGTTTCAATTGAACTTTTAATCTAGACACGCGGTGGTTCTCGCAATTTTTAATGTTTCAAATCAACATTCATAAAACTTTATTTATATTTTACTTTAAAAATTGTTGATTTTTTCATGGAAACCATTGTGTTTGTTCATATCTTAGGTCCGTTTTGAATGTAATATTAAAAAAAATACCAGGTCCGTAGTCTTACTCTGTGACCAGAACCACGGGTCTAATGCTTCATATATTGTTTTGTTTTACAAATTGTCTTATTTACAACGCCTTTTCCCAACAGTCGGGTTCATAGCGCAGTAGTCAACGTGGTTGGCTTTCGTGACGGATCTCATGGGCTCGAATTACAGTATGAAGCAAAGTGATAGTGGTCAGTTAATTACTAGTCTTGTCTTTACTATATCCTTTTATCCTTACTCTCTTCGGAAACTAACAAGCAGTCCTCGTAAAAAAACTACAGTTTAGATACCTCGATTAGGAATTCATATGCTTGATATTGGGAGTGGAAATCCTTTTCTAACCTCATCATTCTAGCTCTTTGAAGAAAGAGTTTGAACGTCTGGCGTCCGCCGAGTAATTATAATTTATCTGAAACAGAATGTCGCATATTTGTATACTTGACTATAATTGACAGTATAAATTGCGACCTACGTTAGTGAATGCATACATATAAGCGTTAAAGTTAAAATTGTAGTAAATTTCGAGGTATTACTCCAGGTTAATTTAATATAATATGATATAGTAGAATTGACTTATGAGTACTCCCACATTTGTTTTGAAATATCAAAAAGATTACACTCACTCTTGTAGAACCGTAATATTGGATACAGCATCATGGCCATTTCATTTATCTAAATAATTTTGAGGCGTAGTTCATTAAGTGTTAAAAATGTGGCTTCTATAGTGCACACCCTATTTATTTCTGATTGAAAGATGCGGGCTCGTGTAATCCTTCCAGATGTTTTCGTGAGATTATTATTGTGGTGGATCTAGACCAGTGTCTGCCAAACCTTTTGACTTTGCGGCACACTGGTGAATGGGATTTTTTCCCTCGCCAAATAAAAATGCGTTAAAAAAGGAAATGTTGAAAATGTGTCGAGTCGACTAATGTAATGTATGCGAACGCGAAAAATATTTATTTGAATACGTAGATGTTGAATTTATTTAAAATTAAAGACAATTTAAAATATGCATAATTTAACATGAAAAAGTTTGAGGCGTCTTCCTCCGCAGCACACATTGACACAGTTTGGCAGACATTGATCTAGACCAGGGGTGGGAAACCTTTTCTTCTCTAAAGGCCGCATTCATTTTTCTGATTCGACATAAGGCCGCAGTACACATTTAATAGGGAATCTTTGGCCGGAAACACAACTTTACGGTCAGAATATGCCAGGAATTTACGAATTTACATAAATTTACAGAATTAAAGAATTGGCCAGAAGGCCGCACCAGAGTAGCCAAAAGGCCGCAAGTTCCCCACGCCCGATCTAGATCGTCTAGACGCTACTTTTATTCCAATGAAGCATAACTATTTTTTATTAGTAATATTTTACAATTAAACTTAACTTGAATATAGGTACAAAACTATTTTAATATTCTTCTCTTCTTTGGCCATGTTCGCTCCCTATGTGGAGCATATGGCCGCCACGCGGCACCTCCATGTTTCCCTGTCTCCCGCCAATAGCTTTGCTTCCTCCCATGACATGCCAGCATCCCTCAGTTCCGCCGAGTACATCCTATGGATAGTACCCGACGGACGTCCATGACGCCGGAATCCCACCGGTCGAAAGAAGAGGCAGGCAGGATTGAGGCTTCTAGAGGCATCCGCAGCACGTGACCCAGCCAGTTCCAACGTCTCTCCATAACCACTGACGGGACGCTGTCTTGTATGCTCCCTTATCTCTGAATTCCTCACAAAATCAAACCACCAAACCCCCATTATCCGACGCAAGCATCTGTTCTCGAAGCTCAGTATACGGTTTTTCTGAGTCTTCGTCAGGTGCCATGATTCGCAACCGTAAAGCATTACCGGCAGAATGCAAGCGTTGAACAAGTGGCATTCATTCATTCATTTTAATATTAATTTTTGTAAAGATATATTTTAATTACAAATTTACCCCTTTTTTATAATATACATACTATGATACATATAAAATAATATAATATGATGAAAATGGTTGAGTTTATTTATCACGATTTGAGTCTGTAAGAAATCTAATGATTTTTTTTTTCAAACGGAGAACGCTTTTTTATTTTATTTTTAATATGTATAACTGTTTTCAATCGTGTTCATAATATTAATTTCCGAAAACTTATCGCACGAGACACCGATTGATTAGAAATGTCGCGTAAATCTAACCAAAACATTTTTTAATGATAATCTAATTTGATTTTAAAATAAGCTTCTACTTAGTGATAGTAACTCCACTGTCAATTTATTTTCATAATAATGATGTTTTTGGGAATAAGAACGTAAGTGGGATCAATATAGACACGTAGTGTAAGTTTAAATTCACAGTGATGGAAGTTAACGTTACTTTAAATTTAAAAAAATGGACCTCAATGTTTAATGAACGTACTATAATAATCGGAAATCGTTGAAGATTACTAAAAATAATATTAGAATAAACACTTCAAACCCCACAAACTCTGGCATGTTCGTACAATTGAATATCCGTGAGAAATTTTCAATGAACCATTTGTTAAATTTGAATCCCTCAAATTATGTACATTCACACAGATTTTGTCACGAACGACCCGGGTTTCGTCTTTCGGCATCTTCAGGCGTTCAAGTGCACGGATGAACTTGAAACGACCGAACTTCATCCGTGCACTTGAACGCCTGAAGATGCCGAAAGGCGAAACCCGGGTCGTTAGTGACAAAATCTGTGTGAATGTTCATAATTTGAGGGATTCAAATTTAATATTGAAATTCCACCGAATGTTCTTCGCATTAATTCGAAATCTTAAATGAACCATTTTTTTTTTTACTAAAAGCTTATTTCTGGCAGTTGGGAAAACCTGTTTTTTCATTACGGTTTTAAATATGTATGTGAGAACAATGCATGTTTTTCTTTTGCATTTGCATTGCATACAATATTCAAAATACATATTATGGTAACAGTTAATTTTTGTAAATTAGGTAAAGGTCATATTGAATTGGTATTTTATCAAAGTTATTTATATCTCTTATCTTATCAATAATTTTATTCGTCTATTGTTATGGTGCTTTTTTGTATCAATATAATATATAGATAAATAAATACAAAACTTTGCATAACAAGAACAATATTTTGGTTAATTGATACGTTATGAAGCGCGGTGTGTGTTCAACAATACATTATTCTGACAGGTTGAAATAGATACCAACCTACACATACCCGATTATAAATTTAAAAAAAAATGTGAAAGCTTTTTGTGATGTAGTTGTACCATAACTGGAGAACCATACGTTCTCTTCTTTCACAATAATAAAATAAATTATAATCAGATTAAATACAATTTGTGTTAAACGCGTCTGGAATTTTGATCTTTTAAAAGCGTGTGTTGGATTTTATTTTTGTCTGAGAGTATTTTTTTTATTAATCCTAGCTTTGGCTTCAATTTATTCTCGGTGACTGGCGAGTTCAGACGTTAAGGGTGTTCGGTAGAATACTCAGTTAAAATGAATAAAGTTTTTCGCAATTATTTTTGCCGCAATATTTTCTTCCAACTGTCCACCATTAACGAACCTAGAAAAAATATTTAACGCTATGCAGATTTCGACGCGATAGATGTTTCACGATGCACAGTCAGTAGTTGGAGTAAGTAAATATTTGGCTATTGATAAGCGATATCTTTTTACGAAACGATTTTTTTGACAAACCAGAGGTCATTATTTAAAATTCCTGAAGTTAAGATACAATTCGCCCTAGTTTGGCTTATTCCGGGGTTTTAATATGATTCATTGAAAACACTGTTTATGCGACCTTACCACGATTTTTCATATTATATTCCAATAGATTTTTTGAAAATATATATTTGAAGATGAACTATATGATGCAAATTCGTTTTTGTTTTAGGTTGTTTTGTATATTGCCGCAAATGTCAGTTTTGAATAAGGAATGATTTTAATAATGGGTTTTAAATATAATCTGGCGTTAACCATTTTTAAGACATCATACTATTTTATTTCATTGTAATAAATTTGTTTCACAACGATAAACGGCTTTTTATACATGTGATTTCCGTTTAGGATAAAAACAAACAAGCTTTATATAATCTATGTATTTTTTCTGATAAAAAAAATGCATAGATTCTATTGTCAGTTGTCACCAGCGTAGAAGGTGATACAATGCTTAGAACCGAGCTACCTGTCAAGATCATAGCTTATTCGATTTTCGAATGCCTTTTTCCCAATATGGAAAAAGTATTTTCACAACATTTGTTTTTACAAGAGGCGTCTTTTCCTGTTTATTCCGGCGACGACAGGTGAGAGAGAACTGGTGATTTGTATCGTCAAAACCTGTACTCCTGTTTATATATAACCGGCGCCGACCGCCAATCGACCCCGTCCCGAAATAGAATACATTTTGATAATTTGAACTAACTATGTCTGTCTGCAAGAAGCAAATCATTTTTTAAAAGCGATTGGCGCCACAATATGGCAACATTAAGTTTAGATCTTTATGATTGCGGTTATGAACTTTACGGTTATTTTGACAGGCTGATATAATAAATTTAGTTTATGGTACATTTAATCGAAAGCCTATTAGGTATATTTAGAGATCCATAACTATTTTGTAATCATAATGAAGTAGGCATGTTCACCTAAATTTCGAAACAAGACCCATTTCAGGAGAAGGGATACCTTTTGATATTGGATTTCCGCATTTATTTATTCATCGTTATACTTGAAAAACAAAGAATATTGTGTTATAAATAAATGAAAACAATAAACCACTCTGTTAATAGTAATCGTAAGAAAACTGAACACTGGATTCGTTATAATTATTTTTTTTACCCTTGTCCGCTCACAATGTGGAGCATATGGCCTCCTAATGGAGGTATCTTAACAGAAGTTTTTTTCTATGATAACTGTTTGTTACTCAGTCGCTCAACCTCCCTTTTTCAAAGAGAGTAAGTAGTAGGGATACAAGGACAAGGCTAGGACAGGAAAAGTGGTTAACTAATCGTTCTCGCTATGCCCAATTATTTAAGGGTCGTAAATGGTGGAAGTGACAGCACAAACACCCATGCCTTTGAACAGAAATCGATCGTCAAAAAAAATCAAATTTAAATTGGAAATCATGTAATTTTATTAACTTTTAACTTATTATTATTATGCAACATCTGAAATAAAACTTTTATGTTTAGAAATCGTAATTGTAATAATATAACATCGGCATATTGTTTTCTAGATCTTTTACTCGCCATTTTTTTTGCTCGTCGATTGGTGTAATGTATTCATTTAGCAAAAAGAAAATCGGATGGTTTTTTTGTATGTTCTTATTTATTTAGCTATTGTTGGGTTAGGTTATAGGTATGTAAATACTATGCAAAGAATTTTATTGCATGTTCGAAAAACCATTCGTTCCGATCTTGTCCGCAGCGTCGAACCGACGCGAATTGTTTTTTCATTTAAAAAAACAAGTAGCGTAACGTAATACGACTTATCTCCTGTTTTGTACAAGTTTAATATTCAAGATTGTCAATAAAACACCGATCTGCAATACGAAAAAGAAGTCGGCAGTTTAACTGTCAGATATACCCGCAAGAGGGACACTGTTTAATATTTAAAAAAAACTCAGCCGTCAATCTCTCACTCTTTTGTTGATCTCAAATAAACTTAAAATACTAGTGTCGCATTTATCGAAAAATAGAATACATACCTACATAATCGATGGTCATTCAAAAAAATTTTTGCTGTTACCTATGTGTTTTTTTTGCCGCCTGTTTGGTCGAGTGGTCAACGTTGTTGGCTTCGGTTACGGAGGTCACGGGTTCAAATCCCAGTACGGACAGTTTTATAAATTGATGATGAATTGAAGGCAAATATGTATGTGATGTCTTGAATTCCCCCCTCCCACCCATCCTATCATATGAACGGGGCATATCGAGAGCGATTAGCTAACCACCAGTCGTATCCTAGCCCTATCCTTCTATTCCTACTCTCTTTGGAAAAAGAGAGGTTGAGCAACTGAGTAACATGCAGTTCTCGTAAAAACACTTATGTTGAGATAAACTCCATTAGGAGTCCATATGCTCCACTTTGGGAGCGGACATGGTAAAAAAAATGTGTTATTGCTCAAAATACGATGACAAATATTTTCTATCATTAAACCTAACCGAGAAATGTAAGATAACTCGAAATGGCTTCCATATTTAAATAAAATAATCTTTCTTATTTGAAAAACCGTTTTTTTTAAGTTGAATTTTCATTCATAATTTACAGCGAAATGAGTGCGGAATCGGCTCGTATCAAATAGCTTCAAATGAATCGTTTTAAAAACAATAATCTAAATTCCATCTGGTCCAGGCGATACATTGATTATTCAGTACTCAGTCCATTATTCAGTACATACTGATTTAATTTTGCTGTCCATTTTGGTATATCGGCTTCGTAATACAACATAACACGCCCCCCCCTCGAATTTCAATTTCGATTGACAACGCCCGACCGGTTCTCATAACCTGATCACCTTGAAGTGTACTCTTGGAGGAAGCGTTTAGGCTTTTAGGGTATCCTACTGTCTGTCTAGTGATCTACTCCTGGTTGCATATAACAGGTGTTAAGTACTTCAAACACAAATAAGACCCAAGAACAAGAGCCCGCCCACACAATATGTAAATAAATTATTGCTTGTAGGATGATATCGACAACAACTAAAATTAAACTATATCCAATAAATAAAAAATATATTTCTTTAATTGAATGTTTCCTTATTAAAAACTTGATTTATAAACACAGAAAAAATGTACACTAAAATAAGTTTGTTGCAAATATGTACTGTAATCACAAATTCACAACCCTCGCAGAAAATAGGCAGATATTTATTTACATATTACATACTTGCCGAATTTTGGTTTCTTTTATTATCAGCTCAATTCATATCCAATAGTGGTCATTTTCCGTGATGAGGGAGGTTTCTCGGCCGGTGCTTAATCTTTGATGCGATGACTCCATGCGTGCTTATTATTAATTTCAATATAAATACTTTGTATGACAATGTTATGATGACAACTTCTTAGAAAAGTCACGTAGTATATGATGAGGGAGCAAGAAATGGTTTTGTTTGTGTCTTTCATTATGTTTACACTCATGCATACATTATCCGTCATTTTTGTGCGTCTTTGTATCATGATATGGCACGCGTGCCAGGAATATCAACAACCTACTGGTGTTGATTTATCTATGGCACGTAGGTATAGTTTTCGACCATTGGCGCGACTGATTTAATTGAAGGACCGCTAAACAGGAAAAGTATTACACCAATTGAATTAATTTTATTGTTATACACTTTTTAAAGATTTTATATAAAGCAAAACATATTGGTGTGTTTGTACCTTTCACCTTAAAACTTTCGAAACGTAAGATTTAGGGTTAGAAATGTCCTTCATTAAATTATTTGTGCTGTATCCATTATATTTTAATATGTAATATAATTCGCTATTTAATTCTTTCCCCGAGATATGAATTAAAAAAATCATACGTCTGCAATTTCTTTAATACGTCTTTAATAAAAGTATGAAAATGGTCACCGCATAATTATTTCCATGATATGGCTTTGTATAGTGTGTACCCTTTTTTCATATTATTGTCTTTTTGTCCACTATAGTCGTGATAGTTTATGATATTTTACAGAAATTCATAATTGTACAGCACATTTTTTTTATGTTAAAGATATATTACAGTTTTTTATCGATATTTCTAAATGATCACAAAAATTATTCTGAAGAAAATAATATATTATCTACTTCCATACAATGTTATTACCCCCCCCCCCTTCTCTAGCCACTATGCTACGTTACTGATTTTTGCGTTATATTTTTGAAAGCAATAATCTGAATACTAAATCTCCACGTGACATTTATATATACATATATGCATACATTGCAATGGTGTCAACATGTTTTACTGATATTTATTTAATTATTGTAAATTTATCCTGGGTTTCAGGGCTGAAAATGGGTAACATGTGTATGATTTTTCAGGGGTTCAAAATTCTCATCGATCACTCTTACGTGCATTACACATTGAGCCAGTGGTTTCCAAACTTTATGTTACTATGCCTCCCTTTGAAGAAAAAATATCTTCGCGCCTCGCCATCCTTTACTTCATATAGTAATAGAGGGACTTTTTAAAGGGTTAATAAATAAATTAAACTGTTCGGGGGTTAAATTAAAAAAGGGGGCTCCTTTGCAACAGTCCACCCCTCCCAGGTTGAAATCGCTGTATTAAGAAGAATTTCGAACCGGAACTGAACCGAAACCAAAAACCGTTATTTTTGCCGGAACGAAAAACGGAACCGAACCGATATATATTTTTTTTTTACTTAAACCGGAACGAAAAAAATAGCGGTTCGCCCAGGTATTAACCCATTAAAAATATCTGGCACCTTGGGCTAATAAATGTTTCTATTAGACGAATAGATTACTAATCTGATTGTTTTAATAACGTTATGATAAATAAGAAATCCATAATATGTTAAATAAGAGTGAGGAAACACTACCCTTGTTTCTTTTTCATATGTTTCTGTTCAAATACATATCTGAAAAAGAAATCTTATTTGAATTTGAAAATCTTCACTAGACTAGCAAGCAGCAAAATAATGCAGCATGTAGATAACTATTTATTTATGTTACGTAGCATAACCTTGCAAAATAGGTCATTTGCATCGATTTTCATTGAAACTTACGATTTGAAAATCAGGCTAAGTGTCTTGACTCTGTTATCTGACATTTTGTGATTATGTTTGACACTTTACCTTTTATGTCTGACGTCAGTGCTTACTTTAGCGCCATATATTTCAAAATGGCGGCCCGTGCACAAGCCGACAATTTTAAAAATTAAGCTTTCTGAATACATAGCTAATCATTAAGATAGCATCTCAATTTATTTTCCATTTAATCGTTTACACAGAATATTATTCTTGTGACAAAAATGCTGATAACTATAAGAAAAATACATACAACAGTCTCGTCCTGTACAATTTTGAATCTCTTATTTTATACGATAATTATTAAACAAATTTATGTAGGTATTTGAATGTCTTACATTATTTAAAACCTTGTTTTACGCCCATAAACGAAATCCCATAAAATGTCTGCCTACATCATTTATTCCATAAAATTCAACACTCGTTTGACCTTTGCGACTTCTTTTGACTACGACTTCCTAGAAATGTCTTCATTATGTAGTTTTTTCTTAGCACTTGACTTGACACGAATTACAAATTCAATTCTATCGCATGTTTTTCATATCATTGAGAAAACACAGTTATCAACTGGATTTTTGTCATGATTGTAACAACCTGACGATTTAGAATAAAGACCAACGACAAGAAATTTTACAGTTTAAGTTCTATTTTTAAAATAATATCCCTTGCATGGTTACATATAGCTTCTCGCGGAAAATTTTAAAAATATTTTTTAATTAGGTACGAGAATGGGGTTTAGCTACAGTTGAATCCTAACCTGTAGCCAAGTAGAAAACGTTATTTTGTTCACAGTATGCTGTTGCATTCTGTTGTGTTGGGTTCGAATCTCCGAATAGATATTACTAAATTTGGTTGCTTAATCGACGCATGGATGTCCGTGATGTTTTCTTTCCTTCTCACTCACCCTTTCTCATTGAAAACGTTTCGCAAAGAGAAGGAGAGCGATACATTAGTTATAAGTCCATGTCTTAACGATCATCATAATAATTATATTAACTCATTTGAAAAGAGCATCATCTCACAGCCGGTTAACTATTTCTGTGCTTTTAGCAATGATAATTGATTGAATTTCTGTTTCTCCGGGTATCAATTTCATGTATGTTTATGTTTAAAATCTTAATTAATACAGTTTTTTGTATTTCGTAAAATCCTGTTTAAGGCACAAAATTCTGTATTGTATCTAATAAGCACCCCTGCTTGCAAAAGATAGCCATTACGAATTCTGCTTTTATTATTTAAGTACATCCTGTCACTGCGCAATGGACTTGGGCTACTTTGAAATATTCGCAAGTCACCCGAGACTACAATAATATCCCCTACATTTACATTCTACTAATCATATTTTAGCATACGGACTGGTTTTCGGCAGGTCCGTATTTGGCCGTAGTTTTATGTACATCACCCTATTCGGCAAATTTTATATCTTACGCATCGAGAACAAAAAATATATCTAACTATTTAAGGTGACGATGCTACACATAGATAAATTATTCGTGGGTTCAGGTCCGTCAAATCGTGATTTCAATATACATATTTTATATTGACACGTGTTTTTTTTTCTATTCAACACATATTCTATTATTGTAGTAATATACGACATATGTGTTTGCCAATTGCCACCCGTCAATACTCAGCATCACACACTGAATCCATGACGGTCTGCACATAGCGTGGTAACTATTTGTAGTTTTCTACAACGACTGTTACATTGTCCACCTCTTATAACGATATTTTAATAATATTGTTAGTTCAAGGTTAAAATATACAACTGATTATAATCGTTAGAAAAAGTATAAAAAAAGTGTGTAACAACAATGGTTTTTTATTGCCTAATGTTGTTGATGAACACATTTTCCACAATACTAACACACAAATAGGGTACATTATATTTGAATACGTACTACATACGAAGTTGTTTTAACAGCTTAACGACCGTGGACGCGTATTTGAGTCTTTGAAAAACAAAGGTTGCTGGCCGGCGGACACATATATGCGTATAGGTGAAGTATCTGGAAGCTAAGAAAATTAAATTTTGTAAAGATTTGCTTACAAATTATAGTGAATTTAGTAAAATTATAATTTTTGCGAATTTATTGCAAAATTTTATTTAAAAAAAGGTGCGGTCGTTAAGCTGTTAAATTATCGTTTTGAACGACCAGGCCTTTTCTTGTGTGTACAATTATTGAACAAAACCGGTTTTAAAATCGCGATGTTATTTTAAACATAAAATTCTGCTGGTATATAATTATTATCTAATATTGAATATGTAAGTTATCACTGGCTGACCTGTTTTGGAGACGGTTCTCTCAGACGTTATTCTTTCCAGTCTTGGTTTCTAGAATATTTTATCCTCGCACACATATTGTAAATTCATTTTTTTCTAAATATTATCAACAGAGACAAAGTAAGTTTTACAGCTAAGCTGGTTTATCTTTTAGTTTGTCGTGCCGGAAAGTTGTCACAAGTATTTATACATGTTTGGATGTATTGCGTTGTAAATATCGCGTTATAACGTGATGATAATCAGCGCTGTGGTGTCAGAGTTGGGGTCGGAAAAATCGGACAAAAATAATTTAAAGATATTGAAAACACATATTCTATTCATCATATTGATTGTTGAAATTTACTTGAATTATTCTCGTGGCTAGAATGATCTGGTGGTATACAGATATCGACTGTGGAAAGGTAAAAGGACGTAACCCACAGTTTTTTCAAAACAGGTTTTTTTTTATAATCTCAATGTATCAAACTTGATACACGGTCTATCAAAAGGATACAAGCTGCAAATGCCGAATTTGTATCTAAATTTAGCTTTTAAGTTTGAAAAAAATGATCTTGTAAAAAAATAAAACCAAGAATAAGGCTGAAATAAAGGTTTTTCCTAGACAATTTCTTTAAGTACTATTAGATTATGTCAATTAAACACCAGTTTAGAAGTCTCCGTGCAATTCAAGGTTGTGTATAATTCATAATTTGCATATGGCCCAAAATCATCAAAACACGTTTATTGCGACTCCTGTAAAATTTGATATGTATGGGTTACGTGCTTTTTCCTTTCCACAGTCGATATGTAAGTCAAACGGAAATGATTGAACAAATCAATTCGGAGTCGTTTTTAATGTAAATCCGGAATCGAAATCGTTTACTTTTTACTCGACTCCACTAATACCAACACTTTAAATGCACATTTTGGCATATTGTAGAGATACGTTTTATTATACAGTGTCATACAAGTATCTATATCTATCGTTTATTTCAAATTTTCTCGATACAGCGGTGATATTCCTTTTTTTCACATTCCCAATGTACTATTCCGCACAATGAAAACATCGTGTTTCAGGAAAGTCCCGCATGAATTGGTTGCATGTACTTATGTACGAAGAAAGTAACATAAGATAATGGATAGATTATAAGCTGATGTCCAGGACATCATAAGCACTTTAAATGCAACCTTCAATTTTAATAGCTTATTTCTGTAATCTTTTTTATTTTGCCATCCTCAACAAGACTTCAGAGAAATTCGAGCTTCTTTCATAGATGTTATTACAGCTTGTCGCTGAACGACAGACAATCTCACCAGTATTTCGTTGTTTTTAACCGCTTGAATACTTCATTAATATGTCCCAGAGATACTGCGTGTTTTTGAGAAAGATAATTTTGTCTAATATACACTCGAATTCGATATTTTAAAAACCTATATAGACTCAGTATAGATAACACTACACACATTCATCAAAATATTGCTTATATTCTATTAGAATACCAAGTATTTGAATTTTTAAATGTCTTGGACATCCGTGTTCGCTTGCATATGTTCCGGACACCGGTGTCCGCTTGGTGTTCAAGTGGTTAATAATAAACATTTTCTTTGGAAGGAATACTTTTAATACCATAGATAATTTCGTCGTGTCATAAATTATGAGTAAAAAAAGCCAAGGTATAATGTTATATATCTACAATACCAAATCGCGAAAGATTCCACGACTTGAAATTAATAAAAATTATTGTGGTAGTCTATTGCCCTTGAATAATTCAATTCGTACCACTTACGTCATGATATGTCCGCGAATAAAATAAATTATCTTGACATTAATTAAAAGAGTGAAATTAATGAAAACGTTTCACAGTCGACTGTGCTATAATACCTTCGCTTGATAAAAATTAAATGGTTACATCATTTACACAATTGACACAGCACACATCTCATAATATTGTGCACCTACACACAATAATATTGCTCCACGAATGACATGTGTTAAATGGACCACTGGCGCACGCATTTGGTCGACTGGAAAGTTGTTTAAAAATATATTTATCATCTATCTGTATTTTAAAGTATATAGCGTATCGAACGAAGCATCACTCAAGATTTCTACCCCTTAATTAACTTTTTTATAATCTCATTTTCTGTAACGGCTTACATTTTATACTCTCTCCAAACTGAGTGTGTATGATCGCACAAAATTCACATACATGTTTCCCCGAACCTAAAGAACCAAACAATTGAATTTCAAACCCCTTTGATAATGGATATTTTCAAGCAGCTACGCTATTATCAATCAAGGAAAAGGAGAGCTTGGTTGAACTCTCATGTGTGCGATAGAATTTTAAAAGATAAGGTTATTAATTTTTGGCTAGATATTTGTAAAGAATGTGAACAGCTTGCTTACAAAGCGCTTAAATTTATGTTGCCGTTTACTAGCACTGAACTGGTTGATAGAGCTTTCTCCTCATATATTTTTATAAAACACAAATATAGAAATATAGGCATAAGGGACCCTTTCGCACACAAAACAGATCCTTTGCGTTAAGGTGACCAGACGTCCTCCTTTGAGGAGGATTGTCCTCCTTTTGGAAACTTTGTCCTCCTCTAGGGAAATTTGTCCTCCTTGTCCTCCTTTAATCAAATTTGGTAAACGGGAAAAGTACACATTTGACACAAGGCGGGAGCTAAAAAAAAGGTTATTTGGGGAAATCCACAAATTTGTGGGTTTTTGAAATCCCCGGAAGAGCTAAAAAAAAAGTGTCATTGTATTGTAAAAAGTGTCCTCGTGTATTCACATTCCTTATGCAAGTACTATATAATTACATTTTCAATAACAAATTTCGGTTATCTTAAAGAATAGCGTCACGAAGCAATTGACGTTTAATCGAAATTGCCGCCAACACAGAAATCGTTCGTGAATTATTTGTTTTAATTAATTATACAAATCTAAGAAGCTTTATGATCTTTGATTACTGTCAGAATAAATGAAAAAAATTAATGTATGTTCAATCGTACCGATTTCGCCGTGAAATCGTTAATATTGGAAGCTATGTGTAACTACTTATACATCTTAGTTAATATACGATTGAATATACATTTATTTTTTTCATTTATTCTGACAGTACGCGAGTCAGAAAAGGTTGGAAAACCCTGAACTAAGCTATCAATTTTAAGATGCACCCCGAATTCAGATAGGAAAAACCAGCGTCTTTTAATCGAGGAAATACGGTGTATCGCCACCCCATGTTTTTGATAGATAGCTTTAATATTATCAAATATTTCTTTCTTTAAAATTCAATTAAAACTTGAATTGTTCCTAATTATAGAAACCAACATTCTTATATTTAACAATTATTATAGCTTATATATAATCTTTGATGTATATTGTATGTAAATCAAATAATTGTTGAATTTCGTTTTCCTAACAATCATCAAAATTAATCAGAGTTAACTTTAAGGTGGCGATATCATTTTATTTTTGCCATTCATATTCCATTTTCATTTATTTACAAAACAATTAGTTTTCGCCGTGACAACTTAATGACTTAATTAAACGTGTAGGTACCTGCTTTTAAAACAATTTTATCAGTCTGTATATACAATACAAGCAAGAATTTGCGTTCAAATGCACAGAGATGCACAGTTTTTTTTATACTTTAAAAACAATTTGTTTTTTTCAATATTTTACAAATCACTCAACATTTCCCGTCACTTCTTTCTTAAAACTGAATAAAAATCAATTTAATTCTAAATATTCTACCGTAAAAAACAGCTTAATTGTTTTTCTGATCCAACAGTTTCATCGAAACTATAACTTCAGTTTTGGCAATGATTCAAAAATGCACATTAAATAAAATTGTGAAAACAACAACCGAAAATTCGAAGAAATACTATTTAACCTCCTGCAATCAAAAAGGTGTAACTCATATTATCGTCTTTTTGTTCAGTCGAATGGTTGTTGCGAAATAATAAAAAAAACACCTAATTTAAATATTTTTGACCTTTGGTTTGAAAGTTTTTATAATAGTGCAGTCATATTGAAACTTCGTCAGAGCCATAGTGTGTAGATGTAATTAGTAATATTTATTTACAACATAACACTGGCGTCACGCCATCGCTATTACTACGAAATTGTAATCAGCTACAATTTTAACACTTTTTAGTTAAGCATTATTTTTAACCATGTTATAAAGGAGTTGTACCAAATAAACGCTAATTCAATCCAAAGATTATTCAACTTATTATATTATATATCCAATGATTATTCAATTATATTCAACTATGTATATATAAATGTGTATGATAAATTGCACGTCTTTGCTTTCGACATGTGTGAATGGCATAAGGTCAAATCATAAAATTGTCGTATTATTAAATAACTATCGGAATACCAAATGAACTGCTGAATAAAACTGTTTTGAATAAGAATATTTCTCACAGAAATTACATTGTGAATTAGTTAAAAAGACAATATGAGAAAATGAACCTTCGATTCTGATCTCACAAGGTCAAAATTTAATACTGCCCTTACAGCTGGACTACAATTTATACTAATATAAGATATTAGTGTCAGCTAAGAATGTAAGAAATATACTCGCCTATGAAACTTTAACTGCGTGCTAGTATGTTCAACAGTAAACTATTTTGATTATTCGATTAATATATGAATTTGAATCCAAGGTCAAATCGAGTATTTTAACTTTTCCTACCAAACTCGCATAAAACCGGAAGTATGAAGAATAATGCAAACAACCGGTATTTCAAAGTCGTCTTTTCTCACACCTCACAATTATATTTTTTGTCTTCGAAATAGTTTTTTTATATAAAATTATCATGTATCCATGTGTGTTATAAAATATCACATTTACGTAGACAATAGATAAAGAAAGTCCACCGTTTCCTTCGCAATAAAATACCTATCTATTTGATTCTGATCACATTTATGAATTGATGTCTTCGGCCACCATTACTATTGGTGTTACTAGATTCGTTAATACATATTTCGTCAACAAGCTATTAAAAAAACAGTGTCAGTATCTTCTAAGTGAGTATATTTTGTTTGTCGTAGGTTCGTTTTCAATTTATTTGATTGATTAATATGGGCCGTCAAATTATAAAGGCGAGTACGAGAGTAAGGCAATTGTTTTATGTCATATTGTCTTCTCATGATTCCATTTTCAAAATGTATCATTCGTTTATAATGCATGTGGCGATTTTACTGTTTGCTATATTAAGTCATTATTAATTTTTAGGACGAGCATTGACAATGAGTATGATATTTTTTTAGATGATAAATTTATAAGGTTCAAAGGTGTTTAGTAAGTGACAAATAACACAAAAAAATCGGCATATTTGCTTAAATATGTTAAACAAACATTCATGTGGCGCTAGTATGATTCGAGTGAACACTGTAAACTGTTGATATAAAAATGATGTTAATTAATACTTTTCAATGTTTCATTCCAATTTGATTCACAATTTTCTGTTTATAAATAATAAAGTTAATGATTCTATGCAACAGCCAGCCAACACTGAGCATTTGAATTAACTAATGGGAATTCAATACACGAAAGACATTAATTGATATGCTTTCATCTCGAGGTTCTCATTCGTCGTGATTCCATACTGCCTATCATACTTTCCTAGTTTCTCTTGTTTTAATAACACGTGCCTAGATAGTATTTGAATAATAATGAATGCGTGTGTATCCAGTATGTATTTCGAAGAAGGCTGAAACTTTGAAGAACAATACATACATTTATGTAGTCGACTCTCGTTTGTTTTCGAATTCACTTGTTTCAATAAACTTGCACTTCGAACGTTGAATGTCAACTGTTTGTATGTTTACAGGTTTACGAGACCATTTGAGAAACTTCTCGAACTTGGCCTACTTGCTTTAAAATAAAATTAACATCGGCTTAACGATTTTCTCCGTATTTGGACGTCAACTTACAACATTATAGATATTTTATCTCTTAGCAGTGATCATAGAGAGTAGACTCCTTCGTTGACCTTGTTATCTCAATCTTATAATTGTTGTTATCGTGTGTGAGGTTTAAGATTCAAATGAATATTGAGTACACGTTTTTATAACGTGAAATTTTTTAATTATCAAAGTAGTAACATAGGTATGATTGTTCCTCTCAGATATTCGTTTGGATCTTTTCACATCCGCTTTATTATAATATTCAAATTATGTCAATTTAGATTATTCAATACTTCTTTCGGAAAGCCAAGCAGAAAAGTGTCCTGATTTCTGAAATCGAAAAATGGAGTTGCATTCAGAATTTCGCTACTTAATGTGACTCGGTTTTCCCAAAAAAAAAACAATTTTATTCAATATAATATATTATATAAGTAGATATATCCATTACATTGGGTAAGAAATTTTATGGGGTTATAAATGTACAATACCCTCTAAATAGGGAACATGAATGTGTGTCTAATTACATAAATAGAGCGCGGATTTGTTGCTTAATATCCGAATTGTCAATGAAATAAATATAATAAATATTGATTTTGCCATTGATTTTGCCATTGATTTCTTTCAACAAAATAATTACTTTAAGTGAGCATGTAAGAATGTAACATTATATTTTTAGAGGTGGGTACTCTTTTTATTAATTTGTCACTAATCACTATTCGACTATATACATTTAGAACATGATCACGAGAAATAACTACCAAATACAGATATTACGAGTGAATAAATTATTATTTAAACGATATTTGATAACACTCCAAAGATGAAATGCCGTCTTTCCTTATTCGTCATTTAAAGGTCGTCCAAAAATTATTGTTGAATGATTAAATACACCGTCATTAATCATAGCTTGTTATATTAATCTTGTATTTTACGTGCCCTAAAAGGTTGTATTTTAACCTCGTACATTCTATAAACCTGAAAGGCATCGTTGAAATTTAATGTCATATATTTTCGTTTATTATGCCGTTTTCATTTATGAAACGACGTGCCCTGCTAACTAATTTAAATACCTCTCACAACAAGAATAATTATGTTTTATCACCAGGTTGTATTGAAGAGTTCATCATAAATTTACGACTAATGATGCCATTTTTTATCTCACCTCGTTGTCACATTTCATTACATTGTTTATGACCCTTTCTTCCCATTTGGATACGATGTCATAAATAAAGACCTCGTTACGTCATTGATAGTAGAGGATTTTTTAAATCTGATTTTGAACGTGTTCCATTTATTAGGTTACTATTCATTCTGTCGTTCGTAAAAAACGAAATAATTGTCTACAGTCTAAGCTAACTCTAAAATCTACACCGAACTCTCTAAGCTCGTTGCACATTTAAATTTTTAAAAATAAAATGTTGATACATGTTGATGGGAGGACGTGGAGTCAGACAATAATTAATGATTTGTTTATTCAGTGGGAGAATTCTCAGATCCTAATAACGTGTCATGGGAGATGATAAATCGCAAGATTTGAGAAAGAAGATTAAAGAAAATGTTTTGCATAGTTAAATCAGAAAATAAGTAAAATATCTTGTCGTTTGTCGCATTAAATATAGCTGAATAATTTAATCAGTGTAATATATTTTTTAGCGGCTTAACTAAATTTATGGACGGTATTGATATGAAATCACCATTCTGAGTTTATCAAATAATTCTTTGAAAATGAATGAAGCTGATGCATAAAGTGACACAAGGCTCGTGACGTAATTTTCCCGCCTCTTTTGATTGCCATTTATGGAAACTCGCCTGTGGTAGATGTTAAGTATACCTACACCACTATAAATTATGGGTAGGAAGGTCTCCCATCTGTTACTTTTGTTTTGTGATGGGATATATTTGCATGGCAATCGATATTGATTAGCTTTGTCTGACATTATAATTTTTAAGTCGTTTTCGTGGATGCGTCGTGTTGTTATTTGTTAAATATTATAATTGGTTCATAATTTATATTTGCATTGACAATACAAATGTTATTAACAAATGGATTGAGGATCATTACCCACAAACATGAAAATGATACCTGCAAAATGTGTAAGTATGTCTTAATATTATACATATGTAGATCCACATGCTCAATTTTAACTGGACATATGAACATATATATCATAACTTGATCAACTTTCTCGGATCACTTTTATGATTTTGTGCAATTTTAATTCACTCTACTAATCTATAAGCGTTGGAGTTTCAGACAAAAACTCGGGCAAATACTGTGTATCATATTGAAATTCCTTATGAATGTTTGGAAAATTTCATTCGTCAGTTTATATTATACAGCAAACACACATTTTATAATGATTATCCTACAATGTGGCACGCAGGTCTCAAATCAAATGATAATTCAAAGAATTCAACAATATTTCTTCAAATTGTAGCCTCGCCATAATTAATTGCATTGTTTGTATCGACATCAATTTATATTGGCCCTTCGCCCATCTCTAGCATCACCGGATTTGTTGATACAGCAGTGTTGACAATCCGTAGACAAAAGGGAAACGATTGCCTTGACACAAAAATTCGAATTTTAAAAATAAATTCGTACCCTTGCTTTTTACTCTCACTTGCTTATTCAGTCATACATAATAATTATGATGAACGTACAAATTACAAAAACTTGATGCCATTACAGCATATAAATTTATATATTAACCTACTGAATGTATAATACAACGCATTACTTTTAAAAACGCTGTTTTCGGCATTGATTGCACTTATTATTATTGACAGTTTATTTTTCAACTTTGATTGCCTCAAACTTAAACGAATATTTTCCTTTATACATATGAGATGCATACCTTGTATTCCAATTTTAAAATGATCATGTTCATAGATAACGAAAATGTTACTATGTACCTTTTTATTTTAAATGATCTTTAAATAATCTGTGATATGTATTTTAGGGGCCGATAATATCATTTAAAAAAAGTGACGACATCATTTTTCGTTAATGTAACATTCTATTTTGGAACATTGAGTAAATAAATCAAATAAACAAGAATCTTTTATTATTGTTGCGAATGTGGCAGTATATCGAGGTCGGGAAATTCTTACAAGTTACGCATTTCTGACCATGAAAATATATTACAATGAATAATTGATGACATTTAACCTTTATAAAATATGCTTTCATTTAAAACACATGTGATAATTGATTCTTAATTGGTACAATCCAAGCTTTTAAACATACGAATGATCGTCTTTAAATGACATCATTGGATTTTAGTTATTTCTGACCCCCTCATTGTCCCATTTTGTCACAAAAAATAATACGTCTCATTATTTAAATCTCATTATTGAATTAACCGTGTTATAATTTTTCGTTTTTATTATTTTTGCGATTTTTAGAGAAAATGGTTTTATTTTTTATTGATTTTGTGACGTAAATTTTTCGACCCCTCTCCTCTTCGACCCTTTATGCATGACGTCTTCTTTGGTCGAACAATCTCGTATTCATTGCATGTTAGTATAAACGCAATAAAGGTTCTAAAATAAAATTTAACAATTTGCGATAACATAATTTATATGATCGTTTTTTAAATATACGAAAAAGGACAAGTTCATAATGATACTTACCACCATTCAAAATGTAAATATTTGCGTATCCAATTATTTATATGTTAATAGAAAGACTAGCTTCTCATCGAGCTCCAATATTAATTGTGAACCCATAAAATGTGGAATATTTAATAGGGCAGTGTCTTATTTTTCTATTGTTACTTTTATCATATTTCGTTACATGAAAGATAAACATTTCTAAATTAACATATTTCTGTAAATATGTTCTTGTGTCAAATTACTGACATTATTTTTTAAGCCAATGGTTGGGAAGCTCTTGAAATTGAAAAATAATATTTAATATGTTGATTCCAAATGCATTCTATACCATTTTGTGTTGCGTTTAGCGAAACAAATAAAACCGCATCTCTTGAATTTTAGATCTAAAAAAACAGGTTTTGTATCTGCGGAAAATAAAAAAAAATAATCCTTAAAATAGCAGTTATGAATGTTATCTTCAATAATTAATATTGTTTATGGTGGAACGGGTATAACCGATAAGTAATAATATAATTATCTAGCTGTGAGCATGACTTCTCAGAGAATATGTGAGGCCACTATTTTTCGATACCTACCCAATCTTAGAAGAAAACATGACAATTTATATATATTAGAAATCCCAGAAACAATAAGCATTAAACTTGAACGTTGTTTAATATAATACGTTTTAATAGATATTTTGTTTTGTACCTGTGTGCTCGAATTGGTCCGAAATATTTTCGCTTCTGTGTTGATCTTAAGAAGAATAGGTAAGTTCTCGCAGTTAGTTTAATTATAGGATTTTAGCGATAGTGATTCCGGTTTCGCAGACCGGAAATTGTAACACTAGCATTACCAATAACTCATATCAATGGCGTACACAAAATAAAACATAAATTTTTTATTGGCGTATAGTATTTTTTACATCGCCCGTAAACTATTAATTTGACAACCCTTAATAGCAGTTCTCAAAGCATTTTATGATAACAAAATATACACTATGCAACGTTTGGATCTAAGTATTGAAATTCTTTATTTATTATATATAAAATTTGGTATTTTTAATCTTAAATCAATTTAAACATCGAATGTATTATTACCGTTTAGTTGGATTATTGTCTTGCTTTAAGAAGTGAAAAAGTAAAAAGAAATTAATCAATTGTATTAAATTAGGATTCATAACATCGATAAAAATAATTTCTTCCTCTTCGGAGTAAACGCACGCCATTGCTTGCGAGAGAGGTGTCCAGCGTGATTTTCTATTTGCGAGACGTGAGTAAGAAGCCGGTGCGGCCATTGTTAATCGAGACTCGCGACACAAATAGAAATAGATCTCGCATAACATGATCGCACCGATTTTGTGACACATCTCTGAGAAAACAATATTTCAAGATAACCGTGACTGTGATTTACATTTTTACACCTAGAATCAAAGATGTGCATAAGTTCACGCAGTGAACATAAGCCTACGATTTGTTATAATACAATCATGATAATAAATAATGCATGAAACCATTTTTTAGTATTTTGTTAGTATGAGCTTTTAAACTTTTGTTGAAAATATTAGTGAATTTTTATAGGGCCAGGACTACTGGGCAACAGATCTTTATTTATTTTAAGCTGACTGCGCCATCTTATTACACAGACCCAAACTAAGTTGAATATAACTAAGTTGACAGCCTAGTTTTATGGGTAAGAGTCACGGTCTACAGAGACACCTATAATAAAGAGAAAATATTAAATTGCTTAAATACAAAAATTCGTTTAATTCAGTGTTTCCCACACTTTCGACATCTGTGTACCCTTTTTAAAATTTTCGTAACACTGAGTACCCCTCGTCAAAAAAAAAACTATGTTGACGAAGCCGCATGTTAATTCAGTTTTCATGCAGTTTCCTCCGCATACCCCCATCAAACGCTTCGCGAACCCTAGGGGGTACGCGTACCACACTCTGGTAAACACTGGTTTAATTGATAGAATCTAGCTTGATAAGATTTTCAAATCAATGAACGGGGAGCCAGTGGCGTGCTTAAGTAGGGACCTCCTTTTTTTATCAAAAAATTGCATCTCAACCAAAACACACTATTTATTTTTGAAAAAAATATCAAACGTTAGAAAAATCAGGCGGACCTCTACTTTCGCACAATTCGCTATTTCGCACAAATGAAAGTGAGGAAGAAGAACCAGAAAAAATCACCAAGACTTTAACAATAAAAAATATGAACGAAGCTTTCATTCATCTCGGTACATTTTTGAATATTATGGAAGAATTTGATCCTAATGGAGAACGTATAAAAGCACTGCATATTACAGAACTCTATGAAGAAAAGAAAAAAAAGAGTAATATACAACTAACAAGTTTATTAAAAAAATATAATTTTTATAAAATACATAAGTAAATTTTGATAAATAAGAATTTTAAAGGGCAATTTTTGGTGTTTTTTTGGTAACTGGATAAAACAGAACATGAAAAAACAGAAAATCACAAAACGTACAATATATCTTTAGAAAACACTAGTATTGATATGTTTTACAATCAATTAGTAATCTCTATGTTGTATTAGATACAATAAATAAAACAGCAATCGTGCATATCAATAACACTTTCAATCTGAAATTGTAAATACACTTATATTCGACGAAGAAGAAACAGGTATCATTCAACCTAAAATTGAATGTGTTCTGAATTGTCTATGTTCTATGTTCTCATGTTCTGTTTTATTATGTTCTGTTTATTCATGGAACCGTTTTTTTTACATCTCTCTACTTTCGAACATTCAACATTCGTAGACATTTTCAGGAACCAATTGAGTGTGAAATTGGAGGTCCGCCTGTACATCAATAATTACATTAAGTTGAACTAAACTTTAAGTAAAACTTTTACAATTTAAAATCATTTTTTTTTGTCTGGTCTGCTTTTTGCCCTGCTCTTTTAATATTTTATTTCATAACCTGCCGATCTATTAGTTAAGAATCTTGTGTGAAATAATGATTCAGGCCAACATAACTCCAATTTAGCAGATACATATAATTGATGTTTATTGTTACAGTTAGAGAATATAATTATAATTATTTACGTTTTTTTTTTTTACAGATAAGTGTTAACGAGTTGACTCACCTACCACAATAGATAGGTCATCAAAAAGACGGCATCATGACGCAAAAGTCGTACTCGAAGCAGAGCGAGTACAGGACTTACTCAACCAAGGGGGCTTATGATGACGGTGACTTTGGTGAGTTAAAAAATCCGTTACAATATGAAACAATATCTTTATAAAGTAAGCTCAATACACTTTTTACACAGGGGTTACGTTTCACATAAAACAGCCCTGCAACAAAACACCGTGTAAAAAAGATGATGTGAAAATAAATAAATGAAAGATATGTTCCATTATATTGAATGTGCTATTTACAAAATTGTTCAAAGAGAGATTTAGTTGTACTTATTTACAAAAATGTTTTTTTTCGTCATGTATAGGTAAACATATTGTATTTATAGCAATCTTGGTTTTTTTAATTTAATTTTAATCTTTTTTCCATCTTTTCTGTTTCTTTTTGTTTCTCATTCCACTAATTGCAAGATAAAAGGAGCTAAGACATATAAAGTTGAAGTAGATATTGAATTGGATAATTTTTTAAATAATGTTATTGTTTCATTGCAGATTCCATGAAAGCAGAATTACTGCCGAGTAAATATGGAAGCTTAGTGCAATCAGGGAATGGTGCCCCACGTAAGTTTCTATTCATGCTTTTCAAATTGTATAGTGATTGAGTAGATATCCCTCTTAAAATAAAGGAATGCAGGAAAGTCTCAAAGCCAACAATAAAACTAAAGATATAATAATGATGACAAAATTTAAAATTTCGATTGAAGGTGCTTGATGGAAAATCAATAATAATTTAGAATTATTTTCATTTTGATTTTGTACACTTCCATAAAATTCTTGGTCGAACACGACCCGGGTTTCGCCTCTGACACTCGAACTGAATGATTGCACTCAAACGAACTGACTGAGTTCGAGTGCATTCGTGCACTGATTAGCACCGGAAGATGCCGAGAGGCGAAACCCAAGTCGTGTTCGACCAAGAATTTTATGGAAGTGTACAAAATCAAAATGAAAAAAAAAATTATTCTAATAATGATAAATGCGAAAAAATTATAAATGTGAGAATGATGGGTCAGGGTTCCACTTTATTATGAATACTATTAATTTCATACAATGGAGTGTACCCTATGTATTTACTTTTCAGCTGGGAATAAAGAGTTCTACTACGAATACAGAGAAGAGAAAAATCCTGCAGGGACTTATGACAGGAAAGACCTGCGCACTGTAGAGGTCAGTAAGATTTAAATGTCAATAGCTACCTATTTAAATATTTAGAAAGCTTAATATGTATATATATATTAAACAGATTTAAAATGATTGCATGAATTAAAAAAAACACAAGAAATATGTAATTGAATACATATTTCTTGTGTTTTTTTAATTCATGCAATCATTTGAAATCTGTTTAATATATATATACATATTAAGCTTTCTAAATATTTAAATAGGTAGCTATAATTTTTGTCAACAAGTCACAGGTTTGGCATTTGCTGGTTAATTTTTCTGTGAGATTGTTTTCTCTATTTCATTAGTTCATACATATAAAAAAAACTGAATGTTTCCATTCAGAAAGATATCAATATATTCACATTATTATAAAACAAGCATTAAATTTGATGTGTTATAATAATACTTACTATAATAGTTATTTTTTAATTCTCCCGCTCTTAGTATATAATGACATTTCTCTACTTAGGTGAATAAACCGTTTTCATGTATAAATATGGATATTTTTTAGCAATACGATTATACCGGATCTCCTCGCAACATCCAAAACAGCTATGCAGACAGCGGTCGTTTGGCCATCACTGCTGGTCCTCAAAAAGTGACCACTACAACGACCACAACCACCACCAACAATAAGGACCTTTCTCACAACATTGAAGAACTGGATTCGCTTCTGGATGATTTGCAAAAAGATCAGGAAAGAAAATTGTACAAAAGTAAGCAAAAATATTGATTCTTATTTAATTTTTATAAAATGAATTGCTATTTTATAAAATCTTATTCTAAGACAACAGGTATACATACTCATAATGGGTTGACAATTATTTTACAAATTTGCGTATTTATCTTGACATTATTATGAAAATAAAAAGACCAAGACGTGTGTATTATGGTTCTATTGTATTCTTGCAGGTGGCTACACATCAGATACAATGGAAAGTTCTTCTTTTGATTATAGATCCCCGTAAGTATTTTTTTTCAATAAGAGTTATATATAGATATATTAGCTTGATTTCTATATAATATTTTTTTATTTTCATTTACTTAAGAATTGTTAACAAAACATAAGTTAACAACAGATTCTGTATTAAGGTAGACTGATTAATAAAAATCTAGCATAAATATTGTATTGTTTAAAATTAGCTTGTGTCAACCTGTGAATGTTGTTGTAGAACTTCTCCTGTGAAATCATCAGGCTACAGCACACTTAACAAAGTAGAACGGGACACAGAATGGATTCCGAGTCCTGCTCCATCACAGACTATTTCTAGGGAAGTTAACAGAGAAATCGTCAGGAACGTTACTGGTGAGTTGGATATAAAAATCTTTAACTTGAAATAAGTTGTCAGACCGATAATATTTCAAATAATTTATTATAAAATTGTCATTAAATTAGTTCTAAAATATTGAATATCTTCTTTATTTCAGAGTCTCGTGTGATACCTGGTCAGGTACCATATTCTCCTCAGCAAAATGTACCAGCTGTCCTTTGTACCAACTGCCATGGACACCCAAACACCACCCAGGTATCTAATCCATGAACATAATAACTTAAATTTATTTCACTTCATGATGAAACAGATGATACCAACTTTATTGGAAAAATGTTATTTCAGATGATTCTTCTATTACTATAATATAATTTGACAACTTTGAAGATTCGGTACCAAGAAAATATTAAAAAAGTTAATATCTATGAAATTATTATTTTCTTATCATAGTAAATACGAATTGGATTATTTCCAATTGATGTGCATTCATTATAATTGTGATTATCACTGTAAAATAATAAAGATGCTCTTCAGTATATACAAATTACTTGGAATTGGTTTTTTAGTAATCCAGTATTCATATTATAATTATATCTAAATTTATATTATATAATATTTATATTTTATCAATCATTCATTTTTTATAGCAGGTGTCCGGAACACCAATGAACAAAGTCACCACCACTGTGAAGACTTACACCTATGAGGTTCCTGCTGATCAGGATCCGACCACTCTTCCGATCCCAGGAACTACTCCTCCAAAAACAGTCGGCACAACCACCAACACTACTGTCTCTGAGAAATATCTGACTAACGATAGGAACTATGTGAATGATAATCAGGAACATCGTACCTACGTCAACACACAGTTTAATACATCCACACCGATCGGGTAAGATGTGTAAACTTATTTGCTGTTTCATATTGTAAACGTTACTCAATATTTGATTGCATAAATATCTCACAAGACCAGTTGTTAGACATGGAAACTTAGCTATAAGGAATCTCAGAAGCTGTAAGTGTTTGAACGTGAGATCCTGTGAATGATTTTTAGTATGAGAGTGAACCCTCTATGGCAGTCGTCGGCAACTGGTGGTCCGCAGAGAAATTTGATATTATTTTAATTTTTTAATCCTATCACTAGAAAAAAAAATCAACTGAATCTCGTAACACATACATACTATATCTTGATGCTTTGCGACACAAAAGTCCATTTGGTGGTCCGCCGGATCAAAATTTTGACATTTTCATCTATCGAGTGGTCCGTGGGTTGCCGACCGCTGCTCTATGGTGTCCCAGACAGTGTGAGAATTGTCGAAGCTCAATGCTTGCCGAGGACCGAATGGAGTGGAAGAGATTGATTGAGGCGGTAAAGGCTCACCCCACACTTGTAGCAATAGAGAAGAAGAGGATATCATCAACTATTTTTAGAATAGTAAAGATTATGAAAACATATTATGCTTTGAATGCTCAAACTTTATTGTTATCTTTTTGACAGATCTCCAGTGCGAGCTACTCCTTCTCCCCAGCCTAACTGCCAGTACTGCAGCCACTGCAATTCTTGCATCACAACTACAAACACCACTACCACAAATTTAGTTGGAGGAGTTCCACCGCCTCATCATGTTCACCACCACCCGAGCCCAGATACCAATAGGTGATTGCTCCATCAAAAATTATCATCATCTATCATGGTGTTATTCAACGCAAAATTCTTTTTTCCTTTATATTCTAATCATAAATCTAGATATCTATATGTTTTTAAAAATTTCCATACCAATAAATGTCAACTATGCTAGAAATGTGAATGAAATATGAGTGGTTTTTAGATTGATTACAAATGTTTAAACGGTTCTCTTGAATATTTTTCTAGTTTACACTTCGATTTCCCTAGCAAAACTATGGTATGCATAGATTTGTCATTTTCCAGTTACAGTATTTTTTCATACTGTAATGTAGTGTCTTTTTTCTTTTCTATTTGACATTCGAAATTTTGTGATTGTCGTTGACTAAATTCAACCAAGATTAAGTCAACGACAGTTGAAAAATAGCGTAACTCAAAAATGACAAATTTACACATAAAATAGTTTTAATAGGAACGATCGACTTGGTTACTTTCTCTTGTATATCGATGATATTTTCTACTTGTATACAAAAATGCTGAAATGCCAGTGGAGAGTTTATATTTTAATTGCAAGTTGTAAGATATTCTAGACTATAAAAAATATTGTGCTCTGAGTGAATGCAAATTTATTTGACAATTTGGTTTGCATTATTGTGTGAAAGTCTTGAGAAGTGAAGTGAGCCAAGTAGCAACATGGTAATTTTTTTATTGGACTTTTAAATACAATCACGTATTTTAGTGTTTTTGTGGATTGGATATTTTTATTTTAGGAAGAAAACAATATTTAAGTGGGTATTTACTATATTTACTTCACTTGTGAAGTAAATATTATGTTGTTATGATGTAGAATATTATTACGCATCAAACTCGATGTTTGCTAAAATACCACTTAGCTCACTTCACTTCTCATGTGTTCAATTTAGTAGTAGGTAATGCATAAATTGTTCAGTTTTTAATTGATCATATCACCAGATTCATTCAATTTATTGAATATCTTTTTTATAGAAAAATTAAAATTTCCTTTATATTTTAAAACCTTTCATTAACAAAAATCAATATTTTGTAAACTGAGATTTCCTAAATTGTCAACACCAGCTCTTGTGATTTCACACATCTCAAAATAATTCAACTTTCAGGGTCACAACAAGAACTCAATATACAACGAACACAACAAATTATCCCGGTGGTCAGCAACCTCCTGCAAGTCCTCCATATGCCATCCCAGTCGATCACTCACCGAGAGACGATTATCCACCAAACCAACGAAGACCGGGGGTAATAATTTTTATTTCCCGTGTTTTTGTGACCAGCAGGCTTTTCTTGATATTCCACAGTCTATATGTTATATACAACCATCTTTTTTTTAGGGTCTGACATCATATGAGTACACCAGCACAAATTATACAAACAGGTCTAACACGGACGGTCCAGGAGGTCAGCCAGGCGCTTTCCCCAACTCTCCGAGCCCATTCCCACGCACTGAGAGTCCCGCTCCCAGAAATCAAGAGCCACCAAAGAGACTCAACGATCTATTGGCAGATTTTCCAGGCCATGAGGTAATGTATAATATAGTTGTTAGCGACCCTTATAATAAGGCAGGTACCCCTAACGGCTTGTTCATGACAAGGGGTGCTTTATCTCAATTTTACAGAATAAGGGAGGGAGAGGAATAACTTTTTAAATTATGTTTCTTTCAGAATTACCCCACTGATAATGATGGTATGAGGAGGCGTCCAAATCCTGCTCGAGGCCCGGGTGGATCGATAAACGGTCCCGTCTCTGTGAGGGAAACCGCATCTATGCAACAGCAAGCGAACAAGGCACAATCTCCAGTAAGTACTAATTTTATTCATATAACCACAACCTTTATAATATGATAGGTTTTGCATAGTATTGTTTAGAGTTGATTATTCAAACTAATCGGAAGTTATGTATATGAATATTTTTTTATGAAATCATATCAGATATAATGAAAAAAATTGTAAACAATTTTTCATAATGTTATAATAATGGATTAACAGTAAACAATATTAAATTTATAAGAAATATAAAGCTTCAAACTTTTCATGGTTGGTTGATTTTTTTGCTTAAACGTAGTTGCATAGATGATATTAGTAACGCAAAAAATCCATTATTTTTATTTGTGTCTAAGCTAATCCAGATAATTGAAAATCAAAGTCCAAATATTTGAGGTTCTAACTATGAGAATGAAATATCACTTGTGACTTTGAGATATTTTTTCAACAGGTTGCCACATCACCAAGTCTTAATATTGCCGGTCCAGCTGTTTACTATCCTCCAGGTCATGAAATGTTTGCACGTAAAGATGAATCAGCTGCCTATCAACAAGCTGGTGTAAGTTGTTTTAAAATGTCTAAAATTCCCTTTTTTATAGGGTGGGGGGTCTATGTCTATATATTCCTTTCCCACATGTATTCTATCTAAGTACAGTTTTACCAAAAATTCTGTTGATCGAAGACTTTAAATGAGAAACCTCTTAAGGATGAGTGTCACGGTCTACAGCGGCACCTATAATTAAGACAATTTATTTAAAGGCTAATTTAAAAAAATCGTTTAATTGATAGAATCTAGCTTAATAGGATTTTCTAATCATCAAAGTTGAGTTCAGCATTCCTATATATTGTAATAAAATTTATCTGTAAAAAAAGAAACGGAGCCAGTGGGGTGCTTACACAGAGACCTTCTATTTTTTTCAAAAATATCGCATATAGAATTATTATTTAAAAATTGTTTTATTTTTTATTCATACAGGGTGGATACAGGAAAGGAAAAGGACAATACATGTACGAAGCTGAATCAAGCAGCAAATCCAAATCTTCGTCTGGCGGAGCTGTTGTGCCGGTCTGCTTGCCTCTCTGCTGCGCTATGCCATGCGTTTTGCTTTAGACTTCTCATTCTATTTACTGAATAATTACAATAGAATACACCAGAGGCGTGTTATTTAAGGAAATCTGTGCTATAATATGGATGTTGTATATACTTATATAATTATCTTGTATAACATGTCGGTCAACAATTTATCAATTGTCCACTTTTCCTTCAACATCGCGACTTTCAATCTCTCTTTGCTTCCAATAACAATCACATAGTTTTAACATTATGTGGAGACAGAATGGTCACTTTTTGGTGGCGCGATCTGAATTATTTTAATATATTTTCTTTTATAAAATTATAGATTGTTGCAGTAAATGATTATTACATTATTTTTTGTATGTTTATGAAATTGTTAACTAATGATAAATAAAAATGTATTAACGTGTCGAAACACAAATGTAAGTTTTACCCTAACAATAATAAACTATTTATTGTCAGTTGAATATTTTATTTTTTTTAATAAAATAAATTTCTGGCAGCTCAATATTTTCTCGATCGCTCGCTGACGAGAGTGTCTCCTGTTATATTTCTTTGTGTAATTCTGAAAGTTTATGGCGAAAATAAATGTTCAAATCGATAATATTATGTATTAAATTGATAAAATTAAGCTTTAACAAAATCTATTATTATTTGTAAATGTTGTGTATGAATTAAATGTAATACAACTTCTGGTAAATATAATAAACTTTATCAGTATATTTGTTTTGTATTTTGGATACACTAAACAGCATACTCTTTTTAACTTGCCTGTCAAATGAATTTCCTACAAATAACTCCCAATAAAGAGGCTGACATTATGTTAGTCTTTTAATATAATGTTAGACCTCTACACTAATTATTGAAGATACATCTGATATGATTTGTCGTGAGTGTGTAAATTGGGTACTATTCGATTGTTGGTGTTACATTATTACGTATAGTTGAAACGCTGGAAGAATAAATATTCCATATTTTCAACACAAACGATTGGTCTTCGTGATTGAGTATTAGTATAAAATTGAATTAAGCTGAAGATGTTTTTTGAAATTATTGCCCACTGTTTGTACGAGAAACAGCTGGCCAACTGGTCAACTATGTAAAATATTTTTTATCCTTTGCATCTTATTCTCTAAGATATCTCCATTGAAAGAATTATTCACACATGGGTAAGTCAGCATGCTATTTAAATATACATTTAACTGACAAAATATTGCTAAAAATCATCTATTATAAATACATGTCTTCATTGTAATATAATTGTATATGGAAAATCGCGGGAGTACATGCACCAATGAAAATGTTTGAAAATCAAACTGACTCTTGCGAATGTCCCTTTGTGTATAATTTAAGAGTTATGAACTCTCATTTTAATTATTAATGATGTTATTATTAAAACCATTACTAATATACTAATAACCATTTAACTCCTCTGTAAATGATATGTAATATCAAAATGATATTTTTGATACATGTCATAAAATCCTTATGAAATGGTAGTTGTTAAAGCTAATAAGATATTTTTAAAAAATAATTTTGGCTAGATATAAATTGTCATTGTGCACTTTTGATTATGTATATTTTCATATTTTTGTGTTGTTTTTTTTGTACCCATTGTAAAACTAAGTTTGTCGGTAACAAAAAAATCCTCAAATTAATAATACATTAGGCTAAATATTTGCTGTGTGATGGAATTGAATGTTGCCATAATATTTAGTATAAAAGATTACTTTTAATCAGTCAATATTTGTGCCTTAATAATAATAATTTAATCTACTTCAGACTAGGATTTTATTATAATTAATTTTATGTATTGTCTTGCTATGATTACTTAAAGCTTCGTTCGCTAGCTATTTTCCAAATTGTTGCCACATAATTTTTATGTCAATCTTCGATATCCAAATGTGGAATGATTTATAATAGCGCTTTTATATATTTTTTTGCCACACTTTTCAAATAATTTTCATAGAATTATATAATTTCCACAGTTGTAGTCTTAGTTTTGATTTAACATCTAGTGCTTATTTCATTTTCAATCAACACATTAAATGCACCGAAAATAACAATTTTAAATATTGATTCATATCAATAAAATGAATAAAACAGTGAATTTATCAATGTATTTTAATAACTGTATACTAAATTTTGTAGAAATATAATTTTCTAAGAATATGGCTGAGAAATATTATTTTATCACCAGAAAACCTCGAAACTTATCAAACTGTATTCCTGGGTACTGGGTATTGTACCATTGTTATTTCATTCTCCATTTCTGCTTTTGGAGGACGCAGTGGCGGATTATCCCATAACTGCACGAATTGCGTGCTTGGGGCTACCAAACCTAGGGGCCTCAAAATATAATATATTTAAAAAACCCATGTATTTTATATTCAGTTTTGGTAATTCGAAAAACAAGGCCTTGACATTTGATTGCGCCTGGGGTCTCTTAAGTACTTAATGCATCAATGGGAAAACAGAATGCCTGTTTGTTTGCTCTGTGCTCTAAATATGTAGCATGAAGAGTTGAAATATATCGTAAGTTGTATGAAAAAATATATTATTTGATTGCATTAATCATTGCAGGTAGAATTTATATACTTGAGAACTTGAGGATTTCAAAAAAGAGAAAAATTATACAAAACTATATTTATTTATTATATAGACACTATATTTGTGCTTGAAGAGAATGAACTGACGGCATAATCAAGATATATTTGATTGAGAAAATATAAAGAGAGGGAATGAAAAAATTGTGTTTCTAATCTTCTGCATTCTGTAAAACCAAGATGTTTGTTTCAATGTAAAGCTATATAACTAATTTTTCACATTTGAATGAAAAATTAGAACATGAGCCGCATAATATGCCTATTATTACCCCAAACAAATAAGTAGGAAAAAGATAAATCCTAGAACAAGATTCCATTGTGCTTAATATGTAATATCATAGGTAATCAAATTTAAATGGAAAATGAATACATACAACTAAAAATACTACTTCAGGTACAATTCCATCTCAATCCAGATATTTCCCAATTTGGTAAGATAATTCACGACCAAAGTAGCTTTATCAGTAAGATGAACAAAAATGAATAAGGAAGAAAAATATTGTGATCATTTTTTATAAGATAATTTCATTACCAATGTTATGTCGATAACATTTTGAAATACGATTTATACAAATTGTATTTTTTCCATAAAAGGTCATGGCCAAACGTAATCATTGGGTGGAAGTCTAGCATTGCAGTCATGTTTTCTTTTATTGAATATGTTGCATTTTTAGTAGCAAAGACAGCTTTTAATATATTTCGGTCATTGCAATCATTTTCAATTGAGCAAATTTGAATCTAGAAAAATGAAAAGATCTTTGAATAAAATTGTAGCAGTAGTGAATAATATAATGCCTTTGAACCAAGACTTGATAGATACCATCATACTTTTCCCCCATGTAATGCTGTGGAACGGCGTTTCGGCACCTTTTTTCTCGGCATTTTAATGTTTCTTATTAATATTTGCAAAAAAAGTATTTTTATTTATCTTTGATTTTTCAGGGGAAAAAAAGACGACTAAAAATATTGTTCTGAATTATTATTCCGCGAAAAAGTCATAACAGCAAAAATTCGGGCTGCGTAATATAAATTATTAAAGGAACATCAATCTCTCAATGCATTGAAAATTGAAATGAATCTCCAAGAACAGCAAAGGTTTGGTTGAAAGTTGTCGGTGTTTGTGATATCTGAATTCTCTTCCACCCTTCCAATTCAAAAATTATTGAAGAAGAGCGAGGGCGGTTAGTTAACCACTAGTCCTGTCCTAACCCCATCTTTCTGTCTTTAATCTGTTTAAAAATGAAAGTTGAGCAACTGATTATCAGTTCTCGTAAAAAAAAATGTTGAGATACCTCTATTAGGAGGCCATATGCTCCACATTGGGAATGGACATGGATTGAAAAAAAAAACTTTATGAAAATTCTTGACAAGAAATGAGTTCCAGCACTTTTATTTTTAAAAACATTTATAATTTTATTTATACGAATTTTCTGTCACATTATTTATTGTCTATTGGCTGTATTATTATTGTCTATACGAAATACAAAACAAAAGAAGTGAAGACAGACGTCATTTAGTGCGATATTCAATTTTTTGACTACAAAGTAAATTTTATAATCTAAAGGTGAACTATATGAAGGGATAAAAATTCTTCAATTTACTGAAGTAATAATTTCCATTGACTTTTCTAAAGTATTCAATATTTTGGAACTAATGCTTAAATTTATTATGTCAAAACTGACATCAAATTTTGGCTGTCAAAATTTTTCTAATGTAGTTACTTGTTGATAGTTATATAGTTAATACATTTAAATCCAAGTGCTCGCTATACATATATAGCAAGTTTTGGTTTTTCATCCCACCATGAAAGTACGAGGTATCTGAATAAGTCTATTATAATATACAGAGCTCTCGTCATTCCGAAAAAATATACTTAAACATAATTTTTTATTTAAATATAATTCTACACTTGTGAAATACAGTTTTATTTGCTATAATATGGTAATGAACCGATCTTAATTTTTTTATTTTCTTATCGTAGGGTTTTGAAACTATTACAATTCTATTGTTCAGTTTGACATTTACGAATACTATCAAGGTTATAGATATATTATCAGTACTAGTATTTCTTATATTCTTAATAGTGTAACGTAATATATTTCCAAAAATCTGAATAATTCGTATTATTTGTACTAAATGTAATAAATGAATACTGTTTTCTTAAATAATGTCTAAGCTGTGAAAATATTTTGCCGCAATATATACAAGACACTGAAGATATTGAAATACACAAGATACTGAAACTTTTACCAGACATACATATTTATTTAAATGTAAATAATTCATCGTTTAACCCAATATATTTGTTTACTTATTTATAGGACTGCAAAAGATTCTGATTTGTTATATTAACAAGGACAACATAATGGCTGATTGTGATTTAACTGACATTCCTTCGAATGTATCTTCGACATCCTTAATCACCTATAATTTCCATAATCGATTATTGAAAAAATTTCACAAACCTGTCCGAAAATTATACAAACGAATACCGGACTCGCTCTATCGAGATCTCGAGCTAGAGAGTAAACCTGAAATTGATTTATCACAAACATCGACACCTATCAAAGTGGAAAGTCAATTAGAAATATTAAACAATGGAAGCGATACTGTGAAAGAAGAAGATTTATTCAATAGATTGAGCAGTTCCTCTGTACTGGAATTCAATGACTGCAGTGATAAATCTCTTCCGAATGCCACTAATGATGAATACATTTCTAAAGGTTTCCAAAGTATAGTTCCATTCTTATTAAAACCTAAAAGTCATTTAGACTACTTCGATAATGAAACTTCGAGTCGAGAATCTACTGTAATAAAACCGTTCAAATCAAACATTTACTCTAGTTCAAATATATCAGACAAAATTGAGAATAATCCGCACAGCAGAGTCGATACGTTAGTTTGTGATTTGTGCGATTTCACCTGTGAACGTTCAAGCGATTTAAGAGTTCACAGACGAGAACACAAAGGCCAGGCTTTCTGTGTCTGTAAAGACTGCGGGTACACCTGCAGAAGGCTGACCAATCTTAGAACCCATAGACAGATTCACACCGGTGCGAAACCTTTCGCTTGCGATAAATGCAGCTATACCAGTAATTTTATTAATAATTTAAAGTCTCACAAAGTTATTCATTCTGGAGAGAAGCCGTTTTCTTGCAGCGAATGCAGTTACATTTGTGGCAGGCCTAGCAATTTGAAACGTCACATGCTGAAGCATTCCAAAGAAAAACCTTATCCTTGCGATCTATGCAGTTATATGAGTAAAGATCTGACAGGATTGAAGGTCCACAAATTGACACATTCGGGTCAAAAACCTTTTTCCTGCGACGAATGCAGCAGTTCTTATATAACCCTCAAGTCTCTGAACCATCATAAGAAGAAACATAATATTAAGTTAGAATCTGCTGTGACTAATTAAGACGACACATGCTGAGATACATTAAAGCGTCCGCCTATATTATTTGACGCAAACCGTTTGGATGCGGTGTACATAATTGTAAAATTATAGAAAGAAAATAGAATTTAATATAAACAAGAGTTTTCGGTCGTATTTGGTGTTCTGTGTGAAATTTAATAAATCGGTCTCCAAGAAAAAACATATGATGACATTTTGTATCATTTGATACAAATTTTCATCATCGTTCGTAACAAATATTCAATTCATGAAAAAAAATTAACAAAAATGTATATCGGCATTTGTAACACAATAATAAGCTCGTGCAAGAGCTTCGCTTCTTGGCAACTGAATTAAAAAATAGTTTGATATTATAAATCTAGTCTTATTAACACTAGCATGCTGATTTGTATGGATGACTCGAATGTTGAATGTTTTTGTTATTTGCATTCTCGGGTGCAGATTTAGAGTTCGTAAATATATAAGTAACTCTTTTTTTATTTAAATTTTGCATGCCAAATTAATGGTGTTATGTTTTTCGAGTATATACTATGAAGAAAGACACAGAATTGAAACATTACTAAAGTAATAATATACTATTATCGAGTGAAAAAAATATTGTAATTGAAAATGTCTAGGTGATGAAAGATTATTAATGTGTTAAAATTCTACATAGATTTGATAAAAGTTTTATCCTAGAAGTTTATTAACTTAGATGTGTTTTGCTTAGTAGAAGTAGGTTCTATTGAAGGTTTCTCTTTCAACATATCTTCTTGATTGCTCGATCATTTCAACTCTGCGTAATCATTTCCTGTCTTAGATTCCTTTCCACTTTCTAATTGTTTTGCTTCCTTTTATGGTCAATTGGCATTTCTAAATTCTGTCAAATAGTATTCGACAGTTTTCCAATGTGTTGTAAAGCCATTGATTCAATGGGGGGCTCCAAAAATAACTTCTCTCAAAACATTCTTCAAAAGTTAATATACTTTAATCGAAATGTCTACAAATCCAAGATAAATGATAAGCCTTAATTGAAAATAGCCATTAGTGAAGTTGTGTTATTATTTAGTAAAATTAGTGTAAAATTGTAAGTAGAAAAACAGTTATATAAAACTCGTTATTTATTATTACAATGTTAAATTCTAGATAATAAAAACAATGGATTATTTGTAATGTCAGTGTGACGGGCTGTAGTTTGGAGACCCCTGGGTTAAGAGAACATGTAGGCATTGCATAAGAAAGTCGAAGAATCGCTGTTGCTCAATCTCAGACGTGCAGATTGCTTGTTCTGTTCCCTGCCTGAAAAAATCTCAAAGTCAGATCACTGTATCCTCAATATTCTATATATGCATCTATTGCGAATGAAGCCCAGTATACAGTAGTTTTAAGCGAGTAGTATTTGATCTTGATAAATGGCAATTGAATATGTATCAGATGATGTTAAATTAAAAATAATATACAATATTAAAATAGTTTTTTCACAATAAAATTGAATATACGACGAGAGTGACATTAAATTTGTTTGGACACAATTTCTGCATTACTGAAATGTGTTTTTCTTGCTTTGAGCACAGAGCACTCTATTTGTCTAAGTACACAAGTAAAGGATGTTTTTGTAGAGGTTTGGTTTTCGAAGTAGCAGTCACTTCCCAGAGACAGCCTTTTTGACAGCTGATTTGGGCTCAGTTTGGTTTGCCATTTCACCATAAATAGTCTTACGTCATGACAACGTTTGCAAATTGTGCAAATTTATTTTTAAAATTGTGGTTCAGTTTGCGAAACGTAATTTTAACTTAATTTTTTAACACCACAATATTTTGTTCAGCGAATAGACTCATTTTTGGTTGAATGGCTACGTCGATAAGCAAAATTGTCACATTTGGAGTGAAGAAAATAAATGAACTATTATTGAGACGTCGTAACATCCACAAAAAATCACTGTTTAATGTGGTTTATGGACTCGTGAAATCATTGGTCCATATTTCTTCAAAAGTGGTGCTGGTCAGAATGTTAGTCAATGGAGAGCGCTATTAATCCATGATTACTGACATTTTCATTCCCTAATTGAATGGCATTAATGTGGAAGGGCTAAAATGGTTTCAACAAGACAGCGCAACATGCCACAATCAGTTTATTGAAGGAAACATTTAATGAGGGCATAATTTTGCATAATGGACCTGTTAACTATTATTATTGGCCTCCAAGATTGTGTGATATAACAACCTTGGACCATTTTCTTTGCGGACATGAGAAGTCGCTAGTCGACGCCGATTATCCAGAGATGATAGACTGCTTGAAAGTAACATCTGCCGCATTATTGTCGACATGCGACCCCAGACACTCCAAAAAAAATGTGTCCAAAATTGGATTTCCAAATTGTTCTTTCTTCAAGCCAACCGTAGCGCCCATATACCCGAAATCATATTTAAGCACTAACGGCATAAAATTATCTTTCCAATAAAGCCAATATGGCCAGTATGATGATTTTTATGTGTTTTTTTTTATTTGAAAGTTCTATATCTCTAAAAAAACAGCTGTGACTGTAATTAGTAAAAACATTGTTTAATAAAAATTGTGCAATATTGTTTGTATCCTTGAGGTCTAAACTAATTGCCTACCACTTGCATTCGAGGTGATAATATTATACAAACAATTGCACTTCAAAAATATTAGCGATCTTTAATTTACCAGTTACGACTGGTCATTAATTATTATCTTGACACCAATTTCCTGAGAATGGGAAAAACACACGAGTCCCAAAAGATATACTTGAAAAATTGTATTTTTTTGGGCCCAGACTTGCCCCCTCAAGCCTATGACTATCTAATTTTGAATATATTTGGAATTTAATGTGTATGGCCTAATATGATTAATATGTTATTATTATGTCTGTCTTATTTCTGCAGTTTAAAAATAAAAATACACTTACGAGTATGCATTCTCCGAGAGAAGGAATCTTCTCTTTATCAACTAATCTATGAAAATATTGATACAAATTAATTCGCTTTAAGAATACAATTTACCTCATTGAGAATAATATTTTTGAAATTAAATTTAATGAATCTTTATTGAAAATAAATATGTGGAATGTTATTAAACACTGGTAGAGAGATCATATTTTGGAACATTGATATCCTTATTTACAGATTCAAATTAGGGTTTAACTGTTCTACAGAACTTGGTTTGTTACTAAGAAGAAGTTTTCTGAATGTATTTTAGTAATGAATAATGTGATTTAATTAAAATAATCAATGTGATTTTAGTGAAAATAAATTACATTACAGACCAATGAAACTCTAATTCAAAGTAATTATAATATGTTAAAAATGTGTGTTTGTAAATAAATGTCTATTAAATATCTTTTTGTTTTCAAATACATAATTTAATATTACCTGCAATCCTATCCCTTGGTTACCTTGGCTCTTTATCTCTCAATAATGTCAATCGGACATGATTAATAGCACTTTTCTTCTTCTTCTTCTTCTTTGGCCATGTTCGCTCCCTATGTGGAGCATATGGCCGCTACGCGGCACCTCCATGTTTCCCTGTCTCCCGCCAATAGCTTTGCTTCCTCCCATGACATGCCAGCATCCCTCAGTTCCGCCGAGTACATCCTATGGATAGTACCCGACGGACGTCCAGGACGCCGGAATCCCACCGGTCGAAAGAAGAGGCAGGCAGGATTGAGGCTTTCCGGAGGCTTCCGCAGCACGTGACCCAGCCAGTTCCAACGTCTCTCCATAACCACTGACGTGACGGGACACTGTCTTGTACGCTCCCTTATCTCTGAATTCCTCACAAAATCAAACCACCTCACCCCCATTATCCGACGCAAGCATCTGTTCTCGAAGCTCAGTATACGGTTTTTTCATGGCACCTGACGAAGACTCATAGCACTTTTGGCCAGGCGCAAAATATTAATTTGTTGGTATATCCCTTGACGGCTTTAGCTCTAACCGGACTGTTTTCTTATTGCTAACAAAACTTCTTATTGTTCCTCAAATTTGATTACTTGTATTAGCGTAACAATTGCTTACACGATTATTTCTACAGGAAAAAAAAAATCTCAGACATAATAAGACAATCCAAAGCGTATGCTCCAAAATCTTGATAACTATCACCACAACCGATTTGTGTTTGGTATTTTAAGGTAAGATGATTATCAAAAGGCCAGACTTCCAGCAATCAGAAAAATACCCAGTTTACGACAGATTTGGTATAGGTAGGTGAACTCATGCTGTCCGATCATCCGTGCTCTTTTGCACAATTCAGCATCAATTCTGTTGAGGCTTGGGGATTTAGCAACATTAAGATTTTGAAAAATCCATTCCAACTCTTCCTTGGTGACAGGTGGCAAATCATCTTCCATCGGGTCGAGTAAGTTAAAGATGCATTTCCGAATTCTTGCTTGCTGTATTGAGGCGTGTTCTGGATCATCTATGGACTTAGGATTAGAACGCTGGTGTAATAATTACTATTAGACCTTTTATTTAACCGGTCCAAGTTTTCTCAAGAAAATTTATATTCTCGAGATATGGATCTTTTTTATTGTATTATGTGGAGAACTGAGGAACAGTTTCTATAGTCCTATAAATAAATAATCAGATAATTAAAATTCAATAAAACTTTTTTATTAATATTGTAAGAAAACGATGTCTAATACACAATAGTAATTGTTCATTTCTTAATAAATATTTTTCACTGATTGGACTGGTTTATATAATATATTACATAATATATATTTATTTATAATATAATATTATAAGTAATCATCAGAAGGTACAATTTTTTTTTATCAACAATTTAATAATTCAGAAATTACAAATAAGAGAACTGAATGAGTTTTTTTTTGGCATTTTGGAGACAGTATAGTAATCTCTAAAATTTTCTTCAAGTGTAAATAAATACAAAGAGGCTATCCAAGAATATGAATATAAAAATGATTACGCATAATTTATCACACGTTACCAGTCCGCACATTCAAGCGAAAATGTTTTTCAAATGAAATATTTTATTTGCTCGGTTTTAAATGCACCTCAAAAAAGCCTTATTCTGACAGAGAGTTTTGAATATGAATCACTAAATATAATTGTCAATCAGTGATTGCCTCAAATGGTTACAATAGTTAAATCTGTTTTCTGTTTATAAGACTCTTCACGTACATATATGAGGAGCAAACATTCAAAAAGTGATTTGTCACAATTTTTGAAAAATGCCGTTTTATATCAATTCTAACATAATTAACAGTCCATAATAAAACCTATGAATGGAAATCAAAATTAGTGTTCAAAAAAGTTTTTTTTTCATATAAAAATCAAATCATAAATTTGACGCATTCAAACAAACTGCCACTTTTGCCACACTTAAATTATCATTTTCCAAGCTTTGTATTTGTGTGACAAATCACTTTTCGAATGTTTGCTCCTCATATCAAATCGAAGGACTTGGAAGCGCATACAATGTTTAAAAATATTTATATTAGTTTGCATTTCATTTAGGTTGAATGTGTTGATAGTAAGTACATAATGTGAATTCAAAAATCTTACAACCTCACTCAAAGTTGAAAAAAAAGTATATGGAAATAATTTCATAAGACATTCATCGTTCATAGATTCATGACTGCGGCATAATTTGATTGGCAGGTTTAAACTCTGATAAAAATAATAACTTAACCGACAATCATACAAACAAATAAATAGTAACATATTGCGATGACCCTACTGCTTATTTTCTCTGCGATAATTTAAATTAAGGGTTGTCATAAAAATATTCAGTTGACAATAAAGATTATGTATCTATATTTTTACCTAAGAATTTGATAATTGATTTTTTTAGTACAAAGTAAGAATTAACTTGATACTGTAAATTTAGTAGTGTTAAGTGTTTTAGTAAAATTTATTGGTTTAATGTATGTTCATTAAATAAAATAAATTACAGTTAAATACAATTCAATCAATATGTTCAAATGAATGTTTTTAATTTTATAACGATTGTAAAATAAAAATTAGCATGAAATCTACTAAATTTCTTTATATTTCATAACTTATAGATTTTTTTTAAAATATAAATAATATAGTTGGCTGTAAATTTATAGGCTTAAAAGATGACACGGTATGTTTACTTTTTACGTATTAAATATTTTATTTTTGTAAGACTTTTGAGAATTAATTTTAACAATAATGCATGAATTTTAAATATCATTAGTACTGATTTTATTTTCAATTTTTGCAGTGTTACTAGACCTCTGTATAAACAATTTTCTCGGATGATCGAACTATTGTTCTCTCTAAAATAATTTTTAACGACACTTATAAAGAAAGTAAGTTTATATACATTTCTTATGTAAATTGATATATTTTATGCCGTATTGGATTGAATATAATATTTAGACAGATATAATTTTTTTACAGAAGATGTCAGTGAATATTTTAATTTACGTGAAAGATGATTTTCTTGTTATTCATAAAATATTGTCTGTTATTTTAGACACCGAAGAGGTTATTGTAGTATACTATATTTTACATTGGAAAAAAACTCAAATTCTGATATTGTAGCTAAATAAAACGATATTGAATATTACATTCATACAAACGACAAATTAATTATCATTAAATACATACGAACAAATAAAATTGCGATAATTAAGTACCTAACTAGTTCCATGTTTCAATTTAATTAAAACCAAAACAGTGTTTTATTTCCAGAATATATTCTCGAATGTATTTGAAATTGATTTTCTTCATAACTCACTGTAAATCAATTATTTGCTAAAATTTGGATTTCTCAAAAGTTTAAATTTAATGATTGAGTTTAGTTTCTTCTGTATCGGTCGACTTAGAAAGGCACTAGGTGGGATGTGGGGAAAATTTCCTATGCAATTATGATCAGCATAAGAATAACCGAACCGGATTTCTTCTATCGAAAATTCTTTCTACTGGGATGTTGATTATAATGTTATTATTCATTTTGGGCTTGGGATTTTCGCCAAAATGTTTTAAGTCTACTTTTTAACAAATTTAGAATATCAATTACACTCAACAGTAAACTTCTTGACACGTGAAATAAACACCTAACTAGATTATTTTTTTAAATTCAGTTTAACAATTTATTTTTAATATTTTAATATTTTCAATTATTCATTATTTATAAATAATATTTTGATATCTAAGTACAGTAGTAGTATGCGATTAATACATTAGAATACTGCAATTATTTCTTTTAACACAAGTAAAATAATATTTTCTCATACAGAATATTTCGAAAACTCATTGAAGGGATAACATATTAAAACAGTAGGTAACTAATCTTATATGCAAAAAATGTGTATTGAAGAATCACTAACATCTATTTTAACTCACGTCAGAGATGACAGAAACAGTACATTTATTCTGAACAGAATTATAAAGTCAGAGACGACATGAACAGGAAATAGTTTGTCTTTTTTTTATTTTTGAGAGTCACTAATATTTTACAGTACGGATATATCTATTTTTTCTTATTTTATCTCAACGTCTTTAATATTGTGTAAATTATTTGAAAATAGATGCAAGGAAATGTTAACATGTAAAGTATTTTAGTGAAAGCAAAACAGTAACATTATTGCAAGAGATGATTCAAGTGTGTACTAACATATCAAGGTATGCTAACATATTACGCCTTACCTATACCGACAAAGATTTTATATTGACACTAACATTAACTGAATTAAATCATCAATTATTCAATATTTAAATTTGATATTCTCACTGGGAATGGAACGGATGCTTTTTTATTTAGACCGCAGATGTCTCAACTTGCGCACCCTTTATTTATCGGCCAATAATTTATAAACTGCAGAACGAAAGATATTTCAAAATTCAAAAGTTAATCCCAATATTTGTTTGAGACACCAGTTTTTTTGAATCTATAGTTTTTATGTGACCACTATGCAGTTTCAATTTATTTAGATGTGTAGAAGCATGCATGAAGGAATACTGATATTAAAATTATATTTCATCGGAAAATACTGCAATGAAAAAACCCTATATTATATTCAATATACAATTTTAATATTCACGTGTAAATTTATTATTGAATATAAGTAGTAATGTAATTTCGTAGACACCCTGTAAAAAAATTGGTTGATCAGTTATCGATTTAACAATATCAATTTCTTAAGTATTTTCATCATACTGTCATGATATATTATCACTCTTCAGTAATCAACTATTTACATACAATTTAGAAAAGTAGAAGCAGTCATGGCATTGGGAATTTTCAGGATAGTATGCAAATTCTACAACGATAAATTCCCCAAATATTTCAGAATGCATCTCAATGAAATATATCCATCAGTTATTTTTTAATAGACGGTCGAGATTTGTGTATTTGTTAAAGTTATCTATTGTCAATGTAATATTTGTAACATTACTGTATTTGAATGACATCAGTAACAAAACCATCTGCACACTTAACCCATTCAATGCTTCGCTGTTCGAGTAGTCTTCATTTTTTCTATGCAGCGGTGTGCTCAGTTTGCCAGTAGCCCTTTGTCAATGTCAGCTCGAGTGAACAAAAAAACTATGGGGAATGAACACCTGCAGAAGCGTGAGCCAAAAAAGTTACTTGTTTTGTAAATAGCATTGTTGTACTGCTTCATCTGACAATTTTTTTACCAGGCACCAAACAGTGAATGGGTTAGTGATGACACGTTAATAGATAGATCAGAGTTATAGATATAATTATACTGTGGTAAGTTTTTTAAGTCATGTTTAAGTCATGAATTATTTCTACAATACTGACATCAAATAATTGCTAAAGTTTTATTTCTTACAAATTAATGAAATGAGATTGGTGATAATTTTTGTTTAATGTATCTTTCACTTTTTCAATTGTATTTAATATAATTAAATGAAATCATGTAAAAATCAATCAATTACCAGCAAAACAAGTCAAATTGAAAACAGTATGATGATTTCTTGATATTATTTTTACAATTCTTAATAATAATAAAAATATGAAAAATTTAAGTTTTGTAAAATGTGCTTCAAATTTTAAACTAATGTATATAAATATAAAATAGCAAAAAGTTACATAATAAGTATGTTTATTATGTTCAACTATTAAATATTAATAAAAAGATTGGTTGATTGTGTGAGTGAATGAGTATTCTCGTGTAAATTTGTGTATTCAAATGTATTTCTTGCTCGGGTTGTTTTCAGATCGCTGTTTGTATACATGTGGTGAGAGAGATACAGGACAGTGTAGGAAGGCACCTATATTTGACACCAAATAATCATTTAGTAAACTAATCTGCTCAAATATAATAAATACTAACCGATCTTGACTGCAGAAACGATGGATTGTTTGAAATAAATAATTATTATCACAATATGACGTCGGTGAAAACATAAAAAAGGGATTTATGTTATTATATTACTGCATTAGTAGGCTATTTTGCTTCGGGTGTAACTTTAAAAGATTTGAAGTTGAGTAGCCAAAATTGTGCGAGATTAACTTTTGTCACACTCAATTATCCACTTAAACTCTTTTTAAACAATATAAAAAATTAAGAAAACACATTTTTTTTGTTTATCACTAATGTAGCGTATTATAGAGTTATACAATATCAATTGCTCTCTAATACATTAAAATGCGATATATCTTTTACTTAAATACACACCATAGATAACTTTCTAATTGAATGTGTCTTTTGAATTGAAATTCTTAATTTAAATTGAATATCTTCGGAGAGGATAAATAACGACCTCGACTGTTTCAAATGACAGTTATATTTTTTTATGAAAATCAAACGAAGTGACCTTTTTGTTTGCTAATGGGATTTTTACACAATAACCAACATTACAACGAGAAATAATTATATTTATTCAATTCGGTTTCTGCATCATGATTAGCAATAAATGGGTGACATATATATATATTATTAAATAATTAAAAAATAATTATTTTGAAGTAAACCAAAAAAGAAGTAACTTTCAAACATATAAAACAGTTTCATACAAAATAATTTACATTTCAAATGTGAAAAAGTACGACACAATAAAATTGTTGTCCCACAAAGCAGACGAAAAAATTGTTAAATATTACTATTTATACCTAATATTTCAGGGGAGACAAATTCAATACATGAATCCTAAACCACACATAGGGAGCAACACGGAAAGGTTACAATTAATACCCCTGCGCCCTAATGTATTTACAGAAGAGATATTTATATTTCTTCAAAAAATTTTCAAATTCGCAGCTTGAGTAGCTTTGCTATCCCTTTTAAAGGTGTGTATTATCTTCGATAGCAAGCAAAAAGAGTTTTGAATTCAATTACATGTCAGTGAAAATTGCACAATCTATTGTCAATTTGACAATTTTTGAAAAGTTATTGATTTGAAAATTCGGTAACGTTTTTTTTTATCAGTAACATAAATTGATAATAAAGAATAAATAAATGAGAAACGTTGTTTTAAAAAATGATGTCAATTTTGGCAATATGTGAAATTGTTCTACTCCATCGACAATATATTTTATAATGGAAAAATCTCATATTGTCCTATGCATATTTTTTATAACTTGCCAGTGCACGTATAAATTCAGAACATTTTGCTTCAACAAATAGTATTTATAAGTACTGTCCAGCCTTTTTGTTTTATATATAAAAAAGCCCGTCGATATTCTTCGTGGCGATCCATCTTCACGACAATACATGTGAAGACGACATTACCGTGTTTTATTAATCATCAGACTAAAGGTAATACGATTTCGTCAATTTTCCTACAGCATTATCTCTCATGAAGCATGCGGCATCACAGCTGCCGATGAACAATCATCGTTACGACATGCGGAAATGTGGCATTGTGTCGCTCATGAAGACAAATAATGAAAACGACAGATAAAAGCACAGGATTTAGGGTAGTTGAGATGTTTCAGCTATAAGTGTCGGCCCCGCTATAAAGGTCCCTGGGGGTTTCGGGTTGGACTGCTAGGATACTGTGCCGGGGCCGTTCCGTCTGCGGAGTAGCCCTAAAAAAACAATATAATTCCTACATAAATTTCTACTTACGTATGTATAATTTTAGTTTTCAATGGGTGGTGGATTGTTAAAGGTCGAGTTATTCAATTTTCTTCTAATTTTTCTACAACTGTTCATGGAAATAAATACAATTATTAGTTTTTGGGAAATAGTTCAGTTTCCCTCAGTCACATATCGTCATCTTTCTGCAGAAATATTCAGTTACTAAACGTTGAATGTTAAAACAATTTATTGATACCTTTTAAGGTGTTTACTGTCAATACTTGGTGGAAAGGCATTATAATAAAAATAATAAAAGATTTTTAGTACTTTTTCCACATAAAATTTATTAGATCAGGACCGGTTTCGCTCATCGCGAGCATTATCAACTGATAATGTTGATAATGCTCGCGATGAGCGAAACCGGTCCTGATCTAATAAATTTTATGTGGAAAAAGTACTAAAAATCTTTTATTATTTTTATTTTTTAATTTATTGATAGCTTAAATTTATTTTTTATCTTACTCTTAGAACACGGTTGATTGATCCACGAGCTGAAAATTATTACGATTCATGGGATCAAGCGACCTCAGATTTAGGTATTAGATTTATTGTTGTCCAATCTATTTTTGCAATGAAATAGTATAACTTTTAAGGTGTTCACTGTCAATACTTGGTGGAAAGGCATTATAATAAAAATAATAAAAGAATATTTGTTATATCCGTTTCATTAATCTAATTCTAACCTATGTTAACTGCTCTTCTATATTATTTATATGTTTTTAAAACTTATTTCTTTTGTAAGAATTGATATGGTTTTTAAAATGTCTTTTTCAGAATCTTCATTACTGCTGATTTTGTTGAAGTACATTATTACATGGAAGCGGGAAAAACACCAAATCAACATTAGGATATTTACTTTAGTAATGTAGAGTTTCACTTTGTTTAAAAATTTCCCAAATTTTAATTGTGTTTATAATTGACATCGTTTGCCACTTAGATTTATTATTCTTTGATGATGATTTTTTAATTGTTATGGGTGCTAAGCATTTTAATTTTGTGTAATTATAATGTAATTTGTTAATCCATTAAATTGTTAATAGTTGCTTACACCTTTTTATTTCAATTTAAATTTGTATAAATATCACTGTTTATATATTTTTCTTATCAGTTGATAATGCTCGCGATGAGCGAAACCGGTCCTGATCTAATAAATTTTATCTGGAAAAATTAATAAAAATCTTTTATTATTTTTATTATGAAATAGTATAAGATAATTAAATAAAATCTAAATCATAATCACCATAGCCATTTGCTGGGCAGACATGTTCTGTTGTATCTGCTGCAGCTGAGCTTGCTTTCTTTGTCGTTCTTGTAACAGCAAAGTGTGAGCAGCTCTGAAAAATAGTCACAAATTAAATCCATGAGATGGTTTGATAGAAGGTTGAGAGCGAGAATCTAGAAAGCAATTTTTACCTGTCCATTTCTTCTGGTGTCATGTCCAATGCTTCCTGCATTTCTCTCGAAGTCGTCTTAATGAATTCTGAATCACAATACTTGCCCAGACCTTGCTCAGCCAACACCTTGAAAAAATACAATCATTGAGTTAAGATTGTGGTTGTGTAATTAACATTTAATATTATTTAGTTAATTCTATTTTTTACGAACAATCAGTCAATATTAAATTCGATATGTGACTGACAGTGAAGACAACAAATTTTGTTCTTCAAAAATGTATGTAATATGAGTGATATTTATAAAAGAGTCTTTCATCAGTTAAAATATTTCATCAATAACACAAATATTCGCAATTATAGACCCTTTCAGTACCCACTGTATCAAATACATACTCAAGAAAATTACGGCAGACTTTTTTAAAAGTTAGTTCTATTTGTCACATATACCCTGATTCACTCTATCAGATCAATAATATTTAGGTTAACTGAGTTTGACAAATGAAAATTGAATTTAGATTAAGAGTGATGGATTTAAAAACTAAAGCGTATCATTGAAAATGTTTAATTTTATACTCACTCTACAAACGAGACTCTCAGCTGACCCCACGACTCCCAAAGAGTTAGCTCGCCTGTCCGCGGGGCTCCCGGGAAGAGACTGAGCCAACCTCGCATTCTGACCACCACCTTAGCATTACACAAATATGTTATTACAAAACTGCCATATAAAGTTGTATTTCAATTGGTTTCTCTACTTATTTTAAGCATTTCTTATACTAGAACAAATACAGCTATTGCTCAGGAAGATCCTGAATGATATGAAAACTATTATCTTAATTGAAATTTTAGATTGCAATCATTAGACATCATTTCACTTCCTGAACAATGTATAAGAGATACTTAATATTTATACTCCATTCTTGCAACAAACACACGATAACATTAATGCAAGAGTTGATATATCATATTGATAGAATGCTGTACCAAAAACATATCGACTGTGGAAAGGAAAAAGGACGTAACCCACACATATCAAATTTTACAGGAGGCGCAAAAAACATGTTTTTATGATTTTGGGCCACATGCAAATTATGAATTATACACAACCTTGAAGTGCACGGAGACTTCTAAACTGGTGTTTAATTGACATAATCTAATTTTCATTAAAGAAATTGTCTAGGTTAAACCTTTATTTCAGTCTTTTTTCTTGGTTTAAATTTTTTAAAAGGTCATCTTTTTCAAACTTAAAGGCTAAATTTAGATACCAATTCGGCATTTTCAGCTTCCAACCTTTTGATAGAACGTGTATCAAGTTGTATACATTGTGATTATCGAAAAAAAGCTGTTTCAGAAAAACTGAGGGTTACGTCCTTTTTCCTTTCCACAGTCGATATATGTATATATTCAAATAAATCTTATTTTGTCTAATACGTTGCCGTGTCGGCGTATTATGTACATGACATTTCATTCTTGCATTAATGTCAATCGAAAATGACAATATATTATGGAGTTTAATGTTGGGGTAACATAAGTGTACAATTTATGTATAATTATCGCCCTGGGATGTAAGTATTCAAATACAAAAAAATGAAAGTTTTTGAGCATATCTTGCAATGATACGTTGCTGAACATATTTGATGCAACTAAGTAACATCTGAGGATTTTTAAGTTTCAAAATACATACATCCTTTTTTAAGCAATAATAATCAAACAAGGGAGAAGACAGTCGAAAACTAAAACTTTTAATATAAATAAATATTTGTGGAAAGTTTTTATAAAATAGTAAGGATTTGAGAGTCATTCGATATTTGTCATGAAATTTAACCAAACTCAAGATCACATTTTAAGATTGGATACTATGCTTTATGCATTTAATTCTTGATTTATAAGCAATTTTTAACTCGATGGCTGCCACAGACGAGATATCTCGTCGATAATTAAATTAATAATTGCAAATTATAACTGGCGTGCTAGGTAAAGACATACTTTTTTCTACAGCAGCCAAAAGGCTAAATGATGTTAATATAAAATAATGAATCCCTAATGTGAGAAATACTTAAAATCCAATATTAAATACTTACTTATTTTGCATAGACAATTGGCAGCTGTAATAATATATGTAAATTCTAATATAAAAATATTTTCAAGGAATTATTAAAAATTAAGTATGATCTAATTAGTAATCACTCAACGATAACTAATAAATTGAGGGAACTCTGCAGATTATTTTAAATATTGTATCAGATTTATTCTTGCAGTCTATTTATCATATACTATTTACGTGAAGAAATATTCTGCGCGTGCTCGAATCCAGGGTTTGGTTTGCTTATAATAAATCCTACTTTTTTATTACATTAATTAACTAGTTGTAAATCAATTCACAGTTAATTCCAAACATCTAAATACCTTATCATTAAAAACAGGTATTGGGAGAATTTTTCTACATTACTCATTGAAAAGATTCTTCAACACAGATGTATGTGTAAAATAAATTGGTAATTTTGTTATTAGCTGTAAAAAAAAATTCCTCCATCATATAACAGTTTCCTGTCAGTAATATGGGCCATACTATTTCTCTAGTCAATGTGTAAAAATATATTTTGGTTGAATTAAAGCTAGTCGGTCTAATAAGGATAACTATTTTACTGGGCCCAAAGCTGTAGTGATTGCTTTAGGGATATTGCACATCACTGTTAAATAATATTTATTGACTCAAAATGGACATTTACTGATTCAGGCACAGATAAATAGAAGATTTCATGCTACGGACATATCAGCAGGGTAAACATTTAATATAAATGACATTGAATCACACGTAGACGTACAGACATTAACACGCAAGACTGCCAGATTTATATATAAGCAATACACCATTAAAATAGGGGAAAATTAGTAGAAATAATTACTTTGGGTCACATAAGCACACATACGTATGTATGATGAATTCCTGAATTAATTCGAGAAAAGTTATAATAGTTGATGTCTGCGCTTTGTAAGGAAGTTCTATGAAAAGCGGCATATTCTTTTTATTTTGTTGATATTTACAGTATATTTAGTGGGGGATTATATCTCAGGAAACATGCATGGACAAACTTGGCAAAAAATGATCACACGTAAACACCCATATGCGGACACCCATCCAACAACAAAGTTATATTCCCGATGTCGTATTGAATTGCTCTGCATATTGAGCTGTTTATAAAAAGTGAAGATTTTCAATTAATTATTCATTGTTAATATTGAGATTAATCTTTATCAAAAATATTTCATTTACCTTTACAATATAATGAAAGTTTAAGGGGTTATTGGAAAAATTTCATAAGAGAGATTGAATTGTAGCGGAAGAGATCTTTCTCAACGTCACCAGGAATAACAATCTAAAGTCAAACAGTGAAATGCACACACAGAGGAAGTAATACACAAAGAGCAAAAGTGAAAAGAAGAAAGCGTGCGTGCGCGCGCACCTCCCCACTGGGCGTTGCCCCCGTCGCGTTGGGCTGTCACGCCAGCGCAAGCCGCAAACACTTCCGGACTCGGGTCAGAGCGCCTGCCGAGTGTTAAGGGAGATCCCTTCCCCGAAACGCCCCTAACGCACTCGTCACCGCGTGACGTCGACGACGAGAGACAATTGGTGCAAGAGCAGGCAACATACGAATCCGACGCGGGATTCTGTGCGATATTGACAACATTCTTTTTATTTTTTATATTGAAAGCGTGCGGATGCTCTTCTCTTTTGTTTTCCAAACGGGAAATGTTTGAAGAAGTCGGCGGCAGACCGCTGGCGTTTTCTTGCCGATTGGGAACGCTACTGCCGACAGGCGACTTTAAATGACCTCTAGCAGAGAAAGTCTGCAAAGTGTCTTTATCAGGTGACAAATATTGCCGCTTCGTAAATAAGGAATCCTGTGAGGACGCCTCCGAAGCCGTTTTGCAGCAGCAGTCATGCGAAGAACACAGCAAGCACTCTCTAGAATCGCTTCTTTTCGCCAGGTTTAAGAAATCACTCCTGCCGCATTGATTACTAGACTGGCAAAACGTCAGGCTGTGTTGGGTCTCTCCCCATCCGATGGGCGATTTCTTTCTGACCGTGGCTGACATGCTCTTCGGCAAGTTCCTGACGAATGAAGACTGACCTTTTGCTCTGAACGAAGACTTCCTCAGGTTATCGGCGCTGAGGAGTTCTACGGCGTCTTTCGCTTTCACCCTTAAAGACATCGTTGAAGTCGGCGGACTCGGCGATCGCTGCTGTCTGAAGAGGAAATGTTTGTTCTGCTGCTGTTGAAATTGGGTTCTTTTTCTAATACTGCTTTGATTTATCGGTACTTCTTGGAAATTAGGTCCCGGTTGGAAATTTATGTCTCGTTCTAGGGTAGGATCGGCGCTACTCGATTTTCTAGGCTTTCCAAAACTCATCGAAGGTTTTCTATGCTGATGAGAGGTTGGAGATATTTGATGGGAGAATGCGTAAGGTATATTGGCTGCCGCATTATATCCGTACGGAGTGATCAGAGATCGCTGTTGTTCGGCGGTCAGATCGGATTTGACACCCAACAGTGGCGATATCCTTTGCACAGGCGGTGAAGAGCTTCCGCCGTTTTGAACCGAAGGAGACTTCATCGGCGATCTGGCGGTTATGACGATCTTTTCATTCGATGAAGTCAGACTTTCACCGCTTTCTGGATGAATTTGTTTCCGAGAGCCTCCAGAAACGGGTGTCGGAGGTTGATATGTTGTAAAATCTGTCGTTTGGTGCTGCTGAGAAATACCAGAGGCAGTGGTTCTTTGATTGCTTGGAGCTCCGGTTAAATAGTTCATACAGCCAAAAGCGAGACCTATCTGGCCTAACATTTCTGGATAGTTTGATTTTTGAGAGCTATGCACAATTAAAAATGACATTTAACAAGATGCAGACAAAAGAATGAAACAATAACATCGAGATACAATATTTCGAATGTTGTAAAAAGAATGTCGTATAAAATTTGTCGTGGAGTCCAAACCAAACCACACAAGCGCCATCAAGTTGTTCCGATCCACGAGATAATGAAAGCAAAAGGGAAAAAGACAAAAAATAGTTGATTAGTAATGATTCAAAACTCTTATAATATACTTAAGAAAGTCATTTTGCGCATTCTGAAAATGTGATTTAGCCAAGAGTTAATAAGTTTTAGTATAGTTTTCAGGTAGAGCTGCAAAAAAAATATTAAGATATTAGTGGAATATAAAAGTCATGAAAAAAATAATACACCTTTGATCCGATTTATTTGATTGTTTGAAACGATTTTTCATTTTAATTCAAATATCGTTACTTTATTGTCTCTGCAATTATTGTTCAGTTTATGAAAAGTTGACAATAATAATGCATAATAAGATGGCAACATTAACGGGCATGAGGTATTCTCATTTGAAATAACAAAATGACTGAGGATATAAATCGACATGGATGCTGCCCTGCCTCGCATTTGCCAGAGTAACGTTCCAAGAACATGTCGATCCCATCTGGTAATTACGATTTATATAACATTACTCAAAATATGTTCAAATAAATCTCATCTTTCTTTAAAAAAAAAACTAGTATTAATCAATATTACACCACACTATGTACAAAACCAATGAGCATCAATCAATTACTACAATTTAAGGAATAATTTTATGAATGAAATATTTGTCATAGCACTCTTATTAATTTTTTGGTTAAAATACTCCTTTGTGTAATAAATGATATCATCTGCGAAACAACAGCAACTGTATGTGCCCACATGACAATGTACAATTTGTTATGAAAAGAAAAAACATATTGGCAAGTATTTTCTAATGAATTAGTAATTATTTGCCAATGTTTTTACATTTTAAAAGACAAACAGTTTAATTTGAACTTAAATATGTATTCAAAAAAATATAATTAATTGATTTTTAATGGTTTTGAAAATCCAAATTTACTAGTCACTTGTTTATAACATTTTGCTTTTCCAGTCATATGTTTATAACATTTATTGAACCGCAAGTGTATGACTGTAGTGAGTTTTTTTTAAATATTTTTTAGGGTGATGTGATGGATCAAAGGTGGTATTATTTGTTTTTTGTGTCAGAATGCCTCAATAAAAATCACACACACTCTCACACAACAAAATCAAACCGTCTTCGATTTTCACTTACTGCTGTTACTGTGAATATTGAGGAAATCTGCACTGGCTTTTCTGAAAAGTACACATTACATGAAACGTTACACCGAAAGCCTTACAAACTAGCAAATGCATCGGAAATTATCATACAATATTTTGACAACAAATTATTTTTGATATTTTGAAGGTGCACATGTATTGAAATATACGAAACGTAAAAAATATTTATATTTGATCACTTCAAAGATGTTGTGATTCACTTTTAAGCTTAATAAGAGCGGCGGAAGAAATTGTTGGGAATCAATTTATGGAGATAGTGTTATCAATTTTGCTTTGTTTTCCTGAATTTTAAACCATCTCGTTATTCTTCTTAACAAACTCAATGCATCCCAAAATTTGGGATTATTGAAATTTTTTTGAAAAATTAAATATTCACGCTTGATAGACTTAAATCAGATAATATGTAATGATAATGTAATACCATTAGGATATGGTAAGCAAGCTAGATGAAACTTATTCGATGACCGTCACATAAGGAACACGATTGAACCTTAACTTTAGGAATATGTTGTAAAAGAGTATTTATTTTAACAAAAAATGATTATGACTTAATTCTTTGCATTATTTTGAATAGCGTTTTTGCGTTAGTCCATTTTTTGTACTTTGTTATTACGTCAACTGAGAGACAATTATTTGTAGCATTGTTTTAGAATTGATTTAATCGAGCTATAAATCGAGTATGTCTTAAATTTGAGTAGTAAAATAGTTGAATTATTCATGAATACTTAAAATACAGATAGATAAACATATTGTCATGTTATAGTACCACAAAGCAGTTTGAAACATTTAGCAATCAGCGTGGAAATAAAACTCACTCTAGCACTTGATATATCTTCTCAGAGTCCCCGTTAAGAATCAGCGGTCTCATCGGAATCTGCTCGTGGTTATTCTGACCATATCCAGCATTGTTTGGAAAGCCTTGATGCCCGGTGTATAGATTTTCGGTACCGGCAGTCTGACCGGGATATCTGATAACAAATTTTTTAATAAGCGCCGCGTCAATCAATTGCCCCAGATTTAACCCTCTAAGGACGAGCGTGACCATATGATAACAGTAAACACCATTGTCTATTGATCCCATAATTCATCTTTTTTCTACCCGAATATCGTTGCCTTCACTCAATTTTGGTTAAAATGTCCACAGACTTTAGCTAATCATCAGCCGCGGGGACGGAAACAAATACCAAAAGCACATGGGATTTTTTGAATTTCCGTTTATTTTTAATGGACTTTTTGAAATCATTAGTTAGTATTTTATCAAAACTTTAAATTATTTTCACTACTTTTAGTAATATTATATATTTGTGTTGAAATTATGTTGATCTAAAGAGGTAAAATTGGAAATATTTTTCAAAACTTCTCATTTAGCTATATTTCAATCCCAAATGTTTGTGTGACCATACAGTCACGGTCGTCCTTACGACTGTCCTTAAGCAATATTACACGGGATCTATAAGGATGAGAATGGCCATAAAGTCACGCTGGGTTTCTATACAACGACTTTGTGGTTAATTTTTTGCTAGAAACAAAAGTTGTCTGTGACTTCAATATGGCTTAAAATTTATATTTTTATTCATAAAAAAACTCTCGTCTGGAGGGTAAACATCTTAATATATCGCATAGTTTTACTGAAAAAATAGGTTCCCTTATGATTGAAGCTGATAGAGTCAGCGTTTTTCTTTACATGCCTTATATTCAAGTATGAGGATTATTATTTAAATCTCAATGTAAATTCCTAGTACTTAAGCGCATAAGATTGCATAAATTATTTAACTCCATTTTTTAAATATAGAAAGCTCTATAAAACAGCCCCAAAATTCGAAGGCCAATTTATCTAAAAAAGAGTGTTTTTCATTTTTCATTCTCGGCTACACAATATTCAAACAATGTTATGTCAATTTTTTTCAGATTCTTCTTTTTTCTAGAAGTTTTTTAAAATCATATTTAAAATATTTAGCATCACCATAAGCCAGCGATTTCCAACCTGGGAGGCGTGGACTATTGCTAAGGGAGGTGCGAACAGTCCAAAATATTTATTTACCCTTTAAAACGTGTCTTTATTACTATATGAAATAAAGGATGGGGAGGCGCGAAGATATTTTTTTCTTCAAAGGGAGGCGCAGTAACATAAAGGCTGGAAACCACTGCCATAAGCAATATAAAAATTACAGTACAGTACACAAAAAATATTAATTGATTGAATTGACACATTATGTTTTAAAATAACGTCTACTTTGTAAATTTACAGAATAATAAAAAAGATTTTTTGGCTCTACTGACAAGTTAGACTTTTGTGGACAGTGTTGTTTGACTTTAAGCCATCGAATTATGATTGTTTTATAAAAAAGGAAAAACCACTTACATATTATTTTGTACAGTTGGAAGATGGGCACCGCCTAATCCTAATTCTCTCTGCATCATACTGCTTAGGTGGTTCCCAACACCGTCTTAAAATAAAATGATAAATATTAAATAAACTATTTTTTTTTTTTAACCATGTCCGCTCCCAATGTGGAGCATATGCACTCCTAATGGAGTTTATCTCAACAGAAGTTTTTCTACGAGAACTGCTTGTTACTTAGTTGCTCAACCTCTCTTTTTCCAAAGAGAGTAGTGATAGAAGGATAGGGCTAGGACAGGATTAGTGGTAAGCTAATCGCTCTCGATACGCCCTGTTCATAGGATAGGATGGGTGAGAGGGGGGAATTCAAGACATCACATACATCCATGCCTTTGAACAGAAATTCATAAATCGATTGAAAAATCAATTTATAAAACTGTCCGTACCAGGATTTGAACCCGGGCCCTCTGTAGCCGAAGCCAACAACGTTGACCACTCGACCACACAATATAACCTATTAATTCTTACAAATCTTTTCGTAACCGCATCGTTCCTCATCCCCTCAATAGACGCAGGATGAACTACTGGTAAAAACGGTTCTAGCAAAAATGACTACTGTAAAGATGCTCCATATTACTACAACCAGGTCACTCGAAAATGAAATTCAAACTTTATTTGATTAACATACAACTTTTTATAAGCATATTGCTAATAAAAATATCATAAAAATGAAAAAATATCTTGTGTTTTGTATAATTTTGAGCAGTTAAATAATGTTCAATTAAATTATGTAAAAATAAGTATAAGATTATATTCGATAGCTGTCTAAAAAATATTTAAACAAAGTTTCCTAGTTGAAGTATTATAGTGGCAATGTACAATACTGTAAAAGAATTCATGAGGAATTTTAATATAATACATTAAGCTAAATGGTTACTTTCTTTTTATTAAGACTTTATTGAAGATGGAAAAATTTATGATGATTATAAAATAAGCATTAGATTTTGTGGGATTTGCACCAAACTTAACCCAAAAAAGTAAATTAAAATTTTACCTGGACATATTTATTATTACTTTGGTGAAATTATAATCCTTAATCCTATAACGGTTAATGGACATAAAATCTATGAAAATAAAATAAGTAGAGGATGATTAACCATGAGGAGCAGACGGTGATAGCTTTCCTCCTAATGGATTTTGTCCAGGACCGCCTCGCCTGGGCCGATTACCACCGCGACCGCCTCCTCTCTTTCTCATGGAAGACCACACGCCGCCGAATAGTGAATGATTTCGCTGAAATCAAAACATAAAGCATATACAACAAATATAAATATGGAATTATTTCATGAGCTTTTTGATATCTCGGCTTAAAGAATCACATTGTGCACATCAATTTCATCTCTGATTCATTTTAAAAGAGCAAAGCGTCATTGATCCCAATGAAACAATCAAAAATTGCAAAAGTAGTAAAATTAGAGATATTCACAAAAAAAAATATAAGCACAGCAAAACATCATTAGCTACATGAAGTTTTTTTTTCTCGTTTTTCTCCCTTCCCCAGCACTTGAGGTTTCTTGGCATATAACTGATTGGCAGTGTGTCAACGACGAAATGTCAAAATAAAAGTTTTCATTTAATTTTTACTTATATGGATTGGTCATCTTGTTGGTAATATATAAAGCATGAATTATTTATCTATTTATTTAAGTTATTTGATAACTTTATAAATAGTCAAAATTGTCAACTAGAGAGTGGAATGACATTTATTTTGCATGAATTTCCCACTTACCCTATGCATAGGCTCTGGACAGTCGTCCTGTGTATCGTCCAATGTTCCCGAAATGGCTCTCTTGAGCTCGGGTCCTGCTTCGTGCAACGTGCGCAGACCGGCTTGTAAAGTGACAGCAGCGCCGGACATACCGCCTGCCGCCTCCCCGTCCCGAGCTTCTTGCTCTTTTCGCTTCTTGAACCTGACCAATGTACCCGCACACACAATATGTCACCATTTGTCACCATAAATCGTATAAAAAAAAATGGCACGATTGGATGGATGAAGGAAATGTTGACAAAACAATGGAGAGATACCATGACATTGAAAGGAATTCAAGCGACTCAACCCCATAGTCAAATGTTTTTTAATAGTTAAGTTAAATAAAGAAACCACTTACTTTAAATAATTATTAACAGATTTCAGGCAGACAAAAGTGTCAAATTAAACTCTCTATTTAAATTGACTAGTTAAAAAAAACAATTATTTGTGAATTAAGTTTAATCAAAACTATTAAATATGCAGATGACCATTCGAGGACATTGAACTTGATTTTCTAGAACAGAAACTAAGAAGGCTAACACGGGGACAATTTTGGATTATTTTTATATAGCAGCCTGCCCTAATGCGCATTCATACTATGTTTTAGCCTTTATTTTTACATGTCATTCACCATATTTTTTTTCTAAATGCAGAAAAACATTTATCATAAAACAAATATAATAAAATTTCTAGTCCTTTAAATAGAAAGTATTTAACAGCATGAAATGATCTGATTTAGAATAAAGTTAATTTAACAATATTAAATAGGAATGGGTTAAGTAATATTATGAAGTATGTGATATGACTAGGGTTACCAGATGGTATACAAAAGAGGGACATGTCATCTAATTTGACATTAAAATAAAGTTCTGCATACATTTAAGAAGTGGTTTTTCCTTCCTACTCCATTTCTATTTGGTCAACAAACAAATTTTTGACATTTATATTTTTATCTACCCCATATTTCCAACTAGGAATTTAATTTTTCATGTTGGTATCACTAGTAATTCCAAATTTTAAAATGAACAGAAATGAACGGTCTCCTATGACTATGAATGAAAAATGAAAACTTTTTTATTGTGTTTACCAATATTTTATCATTCATTTTACGTACCTACTTCATTAATACCACATTACTGTTCTTACTGAAATATCGCTATTTAGTTGGAGTACTGATACACAAAAGCAGAACTAATTTTTTAACCTTACTAAAAACATCGTAATTTACATGCAATTAAGGGTAAAAATACGACCTGTTTGAAGTTGTTTGTCCTCCTTTCAAAATTTTCCATCTGGTAACCTTATATAAGACATTCCATTGAAATAGAGAAAAGAAAAAAGATCAATTTTTTAATGATATAGATATGGCCAGGTTTCAGGGTAGAATTCAAAATTGAATTAACTACTTTAGAAGAGAGATAAAATGTCTGTGATTTTGGAACACAAATACAAATGACAACAAAACAATGTCAGATGTAATCATAGAATGTGAGCAGGCAGATTATAATTATTGTGAAATGTTAGTAATACAATATTCTACAGTGAGCAAGACAAAATACTTTTCAATATAGATAATATTATGATTAAAAAGTGGTTGTAGTCGAAAGTTTAAATGCTGTTAAAAATTAGATGGGTATGGGTTATTCAACTGTACTTTGAGTAATAAAAGAATTAATTGAACAATAAAAATACATGAAAAAGAGGGGATATTATGATTTAAATTCTTATCATATAGTATGGTAAGCAGTAATTGAACAGAGGGCTGAATCGAAGCTTTTGAAAAGCAGCATAAAGGGGAATGGTGATGTTTATGATGACAAATGATTTCTGCTGGATTAGTGATGTGACGATTTAAAAATGATCACCATCAAATATAAAACATCAAATTCTTAAAACACTAACAAAAATGAGAAGAAAGTGACAGGTAGTCACAAAATATACAAAACAATCAACACTTTTATTAAATTGACAGTCATCAAGCAAACTTCGGCAAAGTATGGAAAGAAAATGATTTTTATTAATATAATGTTTCGATTCAGGAGCCGGGTATATTTTTTACAGAGTTTTGAAAGTTTTCAGTATGCTTTACGTCAAAATTATTTAGGTTTACAGGCAATCAAAATGTAAATATTTTAATACACTTATATTCTATTAATGGTTGCGATGTTTTGTTTTAAAACAGTCGTTCGCGCCCTTCTACCCAGCTTCCAAACTTGTAACCTCTTCAATGACTTTTAATTTTATGTTGAACTTACATAAGTTATTTTAAAATAATATAATCAATGTGTTTCCATACTATAAATTTCAACATAGGTAAATCATATTAATTCTTTTTAAAATCTTGACGACAATCAGTGAAACAAAAAAAGTAAAACAAAAATAAAATAAACCGTCACAGAATAAATAACCAAGCCAATAAAAATTAACATGATAATCAGACAAAATGGGAAAATTTTGAGGAAGAGTAAAACTTTTAATGGGAACCTAAATTTTAGGTAACAAAAACTCACAACAGGCAACGATTGTGTTTTTGAAACATTTCATTTATTATAGAACACACATCTGAGAAATATCAATTTCAAATACTAAAGGATCTATTAAAAATATTGTTTATTCAAATACTTGTAATAAATATTTTCTATGTTGAATAATTAGTAAAAAGTCTGTGTTAATTAAAGCTTTTACTTGCAAACCTGTCTCATTCATAAATTGTTGAAATATGAACTATGAATGTAATTTAGTAAATAAAAATAAATTTTAAAAATATTCTTAGAAATCAGCATCAAACCTAGCTTGATAACATAAAAAATATCTTTCCAAAGTAATGTTAACTAAAAATTCATTTTAAGTGTATATTGTTTTACCAAATGAAATTCAAGTTTCATTTTTTAACAATTTTGGAAAGAAAGAGTTTGCATATAAAAAAACTTAATTTTTGTAGACTTCTTTGTAAAAATAATGTCCATTGATATTATTGATGTAGCATTCTATAAAAAAAACAGTTATAATTTTGTAGAAATTTAATAAAATACCTTTTTACAACTTCACATCTCACAAACTGTTTTAAAAAAACATTTATTTACATAATATATTTTTATAATACAATCTGTACAAATTCCTACCAGTTTATATCAGACTTTGAAGATTTAAATATAATTATTATGATAAATTATGCAAACAATTATCTTTGTTTGGAGTATGTCAGTTTTAGTAATGACAGTGTCTCTGTAAACAGGCCATTACTAAGAATCACGTTTATGGAACACATCTAATATATTTGTACGATTGTAAGTACAGTGTACATGAAATAAATTTGTTATTACTTTGCTGATACGAGCTGTACTGGTTATGTTGTATACTTTACAGATTTTTTTAGAATTCCATGTTCTAGTAATATATTCTATATAGTGTTATGAAATCCTTGAAAAAAAAAATCTGTAATGTTTTCAAAAATATTGGCTTATTTCAAAACATGATGTCATCTTAAATATTATTGTATACTAAGACAAATCCTAAGATTAATGCAACATATGTTAAGTAATAATTATAATTACTTTTATAATTAGATTTCAAATATAAATATACAACTACAATCAGATAAATAAATATATGGAAAATGTTTTCTTGAATTGAGAAATGGAGTGTGAAAAAATATTTTATTTTACCTAATCCGAATATTATAATATGTAAAATATCATTTCAATCATTGTAATAAAAAACGTCTCGTTGTGGTCATGCTGGAAGAAGTTTCACTAAACAGGTAACGTGTAAGGGGTATTTGAGTAATGGTGAAATGAGAATTTATTCAATAATTGTCAGTGATAAAATATAGATATATATTAATATTAAAATTATGATAATAATTAATATATTTGTAATATTGTATATATGAACATGTAGGTGATCTAAAAGTTTAAATGAGGTTTAATGTGTATAACTAGTTGTGAATCGTAAAATCTAAGATATTACTATACAATAAAAGAGCCATGCGAAAGATTTTTGAAATTTTGTGATAAGAAGAAGAGCGAAAAAAGTCAATTCCTTTGGAAAGATTGCCAGAAGTCAAATCACTGGTCAATTATTTATGGTTTTCAGATAACATTCCTGTGTTTTACTCAAAGAAAAATGTGACAAATAGGTCAACCTCACTGGCTTGTGCGAACAAGGAATTAAAATGAAATTATTAAATTAGGCTTGATGATTATCTGCGGTTGATTTCGAAAAGAAATAATATTGTCTGTGATTTATCACTGTTATGTGTGAAAATCTAACTTCCTAATATGCACTATTTCGAAAGACAAGCCAATCAGTTGAAAAATCATTAACAAGTAGTGCATTTTCGACAAATGAATGGTAAATGATTATAATGCCAAACAATTGAAAAAGGTATCACAAATTGTTTCACCTGACTTTAGATTGTATTAAAGTATCTAATCTGCAAATATTGCAAAATAAATTACACTACAAAATGTGATACGGAGACTGAAACAGTGATTTTCTTTGTATGACCTCGACACTTTTGCAGAGTTAACTAAAATGACACTTAATCTACGAAGTATCTGTTATTTTAAATATTTTTTACTTTACACACTATCGATAGGAAATTATGTTACTAAAACGGTTAAGTTCAGTGGCGATTATGATAATAGCAGACAAAATGGGTGGGTAGAGATTTATTTACAATGTTACAACGTGGTGAATGAATGGAATGTTTGTTATGTGCAATCAACCAAAAATAACAAAAATAATTCAAAAATTTGTGACTGTCTCAACATTGTTTACAGTGGGAAGGTACAAAAAGTTAAGCATACTTTCAAACGTAAACTGTGCGTTACAACAAATCCAGGAATACTTTCAATTAACAAAAACAAACAACAGTTTGTCAAATGTCGAAAAGGCACTCTCAAAAATAATGATTCGCTATCAGTCAATAAAATGAACAATTTCAGTGGGTGAAATGTGGGTGAGGGGTCATTTTTAAAAAGGGGCGATTCCAGGATTCTTCAAACTTCAAATGAAAACGCTTGTCATTTTGTTCATGATTTTTTGTTGAAAATTTTGAAGGGGGGATGATAAAAATAATATTTCTAAAGTTTTTGACTTTTACCACGGTAAATAGTGAGCTCATAACTGTTAATGATTTATAGAGAGACATCGGGCATACTAAGAGCGACGGGTTGTGTGTCACACTTCTACTTACGCGTGATTCCTACGAAAAAAGAGACAGAAAACCAAAAAGAAGCAATGGCAAAGTAATAAATAAATAAATAATAATAATAAATTCAATAATCAATTTGTAATAAATGTTTTGTGTTTTGTGTGTAGGATTATTAAGTTTATTATTATTTTTAGAATGCTTTCTAAACAGATAATTATTTCATATTGACATTTCACTTTTTACTTGGGATTACATAAAAAAATGCCAATGCAACCCTTACTTTTTATCATGAACATTCTCCATCTATTGTTGTTTTAGCAAAGTTGATAAAATATTAAATATCCATATAATATAGCAGAGTAGGTTTTCCGACGCCCATTACAGGTATCATTTTATGGTAAACCGATTAAGTTGATTACACAAGACAGTCAATGAAGAAGTGACAGATTCACTTGAATATGGTAATTAGATAAACAAGTTAACTACATCATGGAATAACACACTTATGTCATGTCGTACACTGTTATTGTTATATATATTGCTTATTAGTTCATAATTTATATGTGTAAAACATAATTTAAATAATATTAGCTTTAATTAAACGATCTTCACTAAACATTTTTTTGATCTTCAGAAAAGTAGACATTTTTGAGTTATTTATTATTCCACGAGGTAGTTATTGTTAAATGTTTAGCGTTGGGTCTGAATAAAATATTTTTTACAATTGATTCTTCTGTATTATTGTGGATACTTATATCCAAAATAAAATCAAGTCCTTGCAAAAAAATTGGAACGGTAAATGAAGATGTGATGCAGGCCACACCGATGGATTTCTATAAGTGTCCTTTTGAGAGAGAATATATCATTAAATATGACAGAGAAACTTAGTCTTACTTTTATGATGATGTAATTATAATTTTATAAAAAAAAATGAAATCCCAAGTAAAATGAACACCATTGAAAAAATGTTGAACATTTGAATAGTTAAGCGACACTAAAGGCAACGAAATACATTGAACTCAGACTAACTAAATTATTGGTTAACATTGCTAGCACAATAAATTAGATAGGTGAAATGTATTATCGATATTTGAATTGAATTTGTAGATATTGATCACACAAATTTTAACCATTGGATCACTTTAACCTACCATGATTATGAATAAAATTATGTATAATATAATAAAAAAAAAGATTTACTTTCAATGTAAAAACTTCCATATTATGAAAATGAACATTAATACTTTTTGTATAAATGATTAAAAAGCAACTAATATTGATAACAGATAAATTACATTAAGATACCTAACATTATTGATAAAAAATATAAAAAAATACATCAAAATAATTAAAAATATCTATTGCTTCTGTATTAAAACATTTATGTATCAGAAAAAAAAATAATCACTTGCCAGTTTATACTGTTTTTTTTTTATAGTGAAAATTGCACTAATTTTAGACTTTGTTTGCATATTAATGCTATTGGCAACTAAGTAATATTATCGATCTGTGTAATCTGATATAATTTAATTTTTTTTATTTTGTGTATGATTATTCTATATAGAATATTTCCATCCTGGAGTACACAGCTCTTAACTCCCAAAATACTAAAAACAATTTGACTTCTTTTTTTTAAATTATGATTTCCAGGTAAAACGAAAAAATATATATATTCAGCCTGTAATATTTTTAAGACTACGTGGTGTGTTTATTTGAGGTGAAACTCATTTTTTGGCTGTTGTTGAGATAGTGTTTTGAAAGCTCATATACATATTTATTTCTTAATCATGTATTTGTTGGGTTATTACTACATATAGTGTACCCGTTTTATAATCACCAAAATTATGATATTGAGATATACATAAAACTTGCGATAAATTAATTATAATTTAAAGCTCTCATGTATAATAAGTTGTAGTATTTGGAGCTACGAGCTTTACCTTCCAGGCTATCTATACGATTAATTTGCCTAAATTATTTCTTAGTACCCGAGTACTTCATGAAATAAATTATTTTATAAAAGCTGGAAAAGAATTTTGGTAAATACATATTCTATCTAAAAAAAAGTATTAAATTAACTGCTATTGAATATATCATGTAATATTGAATATGCTCTCATAGATAAGTCAACCGTACCTCCTGAAGTAGTCCTGAATGAGGAATGTGGCATAGAACTTGCCCACGGTGACCTCATCGTCGATGCCGGGCGGCGGTACAACCTGGTCCAGCAGCTTAGGGGAAGTCCTCTTCCAGATCTTCTTTATCACAGAACGAAGTTGGGCGTTGCAATCGTCAATATTACCTAATGATAAATTAGTTGATTTAGTGCTTTGCATACAAAACAAAATGAGAGTAAAGAATGTGAAACATGTAGATGGGTGCTTACAAGTAAAAGGTTGAAATTAAGTGAGCAAATGTAAAGCGTACAAACATTAGTTATGCCAAGAAGATGGTTGTGTTGTTGATAACTTGGTATTAAACTTATGAACATATAATATATATAACATATAATAAGAATAAGCGAGCTATGATCTGGTATTGAGGAAGATTTTTGCATACTATACTAAACTTCCACACTTTGGTATTTTATAAAAAACTGCCATAGTTATTGTTGGTGCGCGTTTAATGGAAATATTTTCTTTATGCTATTCAGTCTTAAAAAATGTAATAATTTTGAAATACTGTCTGAAAAACATACCTTCTGTTTTGATTTTGAGCGATGTTCTTACGACAGCAAATAGAGTAGCATTAAATAGGACGGTGCCGTCACTATTCAGAGGCATGTTCATTGAGACCAGTCTTTTGCAAGCCATTCTGTGTGGACATAGCTTACCGAAACCTGAGAATTAAAAAATATGTCAGTAATCAAACTGTAGTAGTAAATTTTAGCGTGTAATAAGGATAAATGATAACTTCATCCATACTTACCAAGAGGTGGACTAATTTTCCTTAATAGCGTTACTACATCAAGATGCTTGATGCGACCTTTGGCGTCTGGATCATATTCACTCCAAAGTCTGTAAATTTCAGAAAATAACATTTTTTAAGGTAAGTGATCTGGAAGTATCATAGTACATTACGTTAGTATTTAACGCTTCAAGTTTGATTGACGGACACAGCATGTCGAAATATGCTCTGTTATGATGTTCAGTTATAATAGCAAAAGTTCACCGATTTAATTCAAATAATTTGATTTCTTCAGATTAGATTGAAGTTTTAGTTATAAATAATTTTTATTATATTTTTTTAAATCTAAAAACTATATATTTAAAAACAAATATAGTTATTTTTATACACAGTTTGGAACGATAATAAATTTGAAAATTTGACATATTCTAAGCACATCAATTTTTTTAAGAAAACAATTCTTCACCTAATGAACTCATCCAAGTGATGTGGACCCAGAATTGACCAATCACGCGTCAAATAGTCAAAGTTGTCCATGATAACCGCAACGAAAAGATTAATGATCTAAAAAATAAATAAGAAATTGATATTTTTAGACATTAATTATTGGTGAGTCATGAAAGCATAAAACAAACGAGTATTTTCATTAGAGTGCGATTGCAATTTTCAATAGTTTTGTGATGATATAATTGGGTTGTCTGGTATCAAAAGCAGAACTGTTCCATACATGATGTATGGAACAGTTTTGTTTTTGATACCAGACGACTCAATTGTTCAAATAGAGTTTGTCACGTTTGATCTAGTACTCTCTTAAACATATTATTTGGCAGAATCTTTTCTAAGTTTCCTGCTTTGGCTAAAATTACTCAGTAAATATTGAAAGCAAAGAACTCTAGAGTGTACTAACCAAGAATGAACAAAGTACGTAGAAGGAGATAAAATATGGGAATGCTATACTGCTTCCACAACCTTCCCAGTTGCCTTTCTCATCTGACAGATCATCACATCTTACTTCTCCTGGCCGAGAAGAGCAGTCAAGCATAATATCCTGCCATGCTTCACCTGGAAAAATTAGATGAAATTGAAAGTTAGGGACATTATCATGGATTTAGTTGCTTGAAAATTTACTCCCATCTTCTGAGTGATACTGGTGTGAATATGATGAGTCCGTGATTATTACGATAGTGTTCATCATTGTGTTGCTTGGAATTATTTTCTACAAGTTAATAAACTTGAGAGCACAGAGGAATCTGTACTAAGGTGGCGTGCGTTATGCTAATTTTCAATACTATACAAGTTGTTCTTCGTTGATTGTAATGATAATGGTGATGAATCCTTAATATTTTGAATGTTAAACGTAACGAGTCCTCATTGATAATACTTACCAGTTGCTGATCTGAAGAGCACAAGTACCACTTGCGGAAACGTTTGGAAGTTGTTGTTTCTGTGGATAGCCGTCTCTTCGTCCAATGCTATTTTACCAAACACCTGAACACAGTAAACATTATTTAATTTATTTGAAACTGTAAAATAGTATAATTTTTTTGCTTATCTAAGTTCTTTACTAGTGTGTTTACAAAGTTTTAATCTCTTCCACCCTTTCACTGTTATGCATTTATGTAGTCATTACTGAAATAATTTTTCTGTAAATAATAAAAACTGGGTGAGGTCCCTAAGCACGGAAATTTTAGATCACACTAATTAAGTAATTGAAAAACAGAATATTTTTTGTTCTTTTATTATGCTTACAAAATGGCGTGATTTCAAATAAGCTATCAAGTTTATTAAACAATTATTCTTGCAGAAAAAATGCTTTACTAATTTTTGCCCTATTCCAAGTAATTTGTCAAAATAAAGTTATTAAGAATGTTCATTGAAAGTTCAAAAATATTATTGGAAAACTATTAAAATTCATTGAATATTTTGTCATTTCAATGCAAAGTTCTTTTGTACAAACAATAATTTCCTAATGTTTGGTCTTTATCACTGTACAGAAAACCAATATAAAATTTTACTTTTACAATAAATATCATTTCAAAAATTGAACCCAGTGGCGTAGGAAGGGGTCCTGCCGCCCGGGCCGGTCCATGAATTTGCCGCCCCCAAAATTTCCTCTAATTTTGTTTTCAGCTCACTTGTATTTTTTATCTATGAATTAGGAGTTTTAACTACAGATGGCTTAACTTTTTTTTAATTATAAATAAAATATTGTATATATTTTTGAAAATGCCGCCCCCAAAAATGTGCCGCCTGGGGCGGTCAGCCCTTGCTATGCCACTGACTAAACCATAATATTTAAATATTTTGTGAAACTGAAATTAGCAGGTTTTCTGCCATTTTGGTGTTATAAATAATATGTGTTCACCTGCATCCCAATGACAGCGTAAATGAAGAACAACATGACGATAAGCAGAGCTACATACGGCAGAGCTTGAAAAGATTTAATGAACGTCCAAAGCAGTGTTCTGATGCCCTCTCCCTTCGATAATAATTTCACCAATCTCATCACACGAAACAGTCTGAAGAAGTTGATCGATATAATCGACGAGCCAGGCTGGAATGGTGAACGAGTGATAGAAATAATTAAATTTTTTTCAGTTTACAATGATCAATTATTTGCGAAGCTAGATATCTGTTTCATCGTATTGAAAATAACATGGAGACTTTTATCAGTGGCGACTGATAGTGGCTGATGTGACAAACAGTGTATTGATAGTGTCCTTAGTATGATAGTACTCGCCCATGCGTCTCATCAGAATGATTCCACCTTCTTTGAAGATTATTAATGCTCCAAATTCAACTTTTCATTGTTGATGCGCTGTGTAGTGTAACAAAGTATGAAAAAGAGGGCTTGATATTCATTCCATATTTTTTATTATTCAAAAACATATTGACACTAATCTAAATTCTATAATGCCCAGATTCCCTTCAGCAACCTTAAGGCATCTCTTTGAATCGCTCGTCCGAAAAAGGCATTATTATAGATGGTTGTCACCCTTGGTAACGCGTTGATTGGAAAGTCATATGTTATTTTTTTCAGTGATTAATTATAGAATTTTGGGTATGGAATATTAAAAGGTGATATGCCAGTGCTCCACAAGTAGTTTTGTTAGTTTTTCACTATGCTTTATAATATCGAATGAACAAATCGCACTTATAGTTAGACCGAAAAGTCAGAGACTTGATTTTGTTTAGTAGAATTATTGTGTCTGCTATCATTTTACTGACATGTTGCTTTCCGGATTTTTATGTTTCAACATTAATTTATGAGTGTTTGCTTACTTCACTTGCCACACTTACCGTAATAAACACTGAAATAGAACATGATATATATTTTTTAAAATCTTAAATTCCGCATTTTTAACGAAAGTAGTATTTTATTTTCTCTACCATAATAATTTTCACAAAATGTGAAACTGAATTGATTGGTAGAAGGTTGCTCAAAAGAGATTGAAATGAAGGAATACAATATTTTATGATTTCATCATGTGATCATTGAAAAAGGGAAAATTTTCATAAGAAATAATGTAAAGAATGTACAGTAGAATCCGTTTATAACGACCAAACCAACCGTTTCTACTGACGTGAAATTAAATCCGCTTAGTACGACGTCCGGTTACTGCGACGTAATGTTGCCGGTCCGTCGTTCTATCCGGATTCTACTGTATGTTTATACCTACACAAGATCTGACAAAAAATATAGGTTCTTATTGGATAAAAGATTCGAAATTTTCAATATGTTTGTATGATTTTAACGAACTATCACTGAAAAATCTTATTTTATTTGAATGATAATAATAATATAATATTTCTATCAGATTTTGTGACAGTATTTCCCTTATTTTAACACTTAAACTATTCTACATTAAACATTATTCTACACAGACCACACACAAAAATAATATAAAATTAAAAACAATTAGAAAAGGTTAGTACAGTTATTAGTTATAGTTTTTGGTTGGTTATTTTACTTTTCATTTTAATGGAATCTATTGAACAGTTTTGAAGGGTGTGTATAATACCAAACATTATGTGCCTTGTCTATTACTTTTACAAAAACAATTTAACATTTTGAATTAGTGGGTGATTGATTATTCAGTGAAGGCTTTTGCTTTTATGATGTGGCCACGAAAAGATGTCAGAACAATAAAATAAGTTTGGAACACAATGTCCAATGTATGCAATGCATATAAATTCAGTGTAGTGTCACTATTTATGTAAGTCAAAAAACCGATTTAAAGATGCAATCAAGATTATTGTCATTCTCACAGAATCATGTGTGTTTTTGACACCATTAAAAAATAATTGCCTATCTATGGAAGCTTTCTTGAACTTTTCAGCACTCCCAGACTTTTTTTAAATTAGCACTACACCACTGTATAACTGGTAGTCCTTTAATATTTGGGTACCCCTTACAGTTGAGCATATACAGTAGGTATATTATATTCAGTGCTGTTGTAAAATTTGCAAAGGGTATACGGTAATGCACTCTTTGTGCAAGATTGTATACCCTATATTTACACCCATTTTTATACCTTAACAAATTCCCATGTTCTACTTACAACTATGACACTTGAATGGTAGTTTCCAGTGACAATAGCCAAAAGGATCATTTACAATATTATTTAGAAGTAATATTATAGTAGGTAGGATATTTTGATTTAACCAAAGTGTAGGTGTAGGTTAGATCTACAAATATTGCATATATCCCCGTATACCCTCCACTACAGTTTTTTAAACATTTATGTGATATTGTAGCTGATATCTTTTCACTGATTCACTGTGAAATAGGTTTTTGTTTTGCTATCCTTATTTTGTGTCGTGTAATGTATCAAGTGAATTTTTCTAATTTGGCAATGTCACTAGTGTGCTATGATATTTGATATTTATTTGAATCATGTATGTTCGTTTCAAAATAAAACATCGAATGCAATTTAATGTGTTAACTGATTGATGCACACGCGTGGTTGGTTTTTACTTGATTGTAATTTTTCCAAGCAACAAGATGCAACACTGCATACAAAAATATATATTCAATGCAAATAATGTGTTGCGAAAGCGGTAATGTTAAAATTATATTGTGATATTGCAATTTTGAAGGATGAATAACTAATAGTATATCAACTGAAACCAAATTTCAGCAAAAGAATTTGGTACACGAAGAAAGATTATATTGATTTTAATTTTGTATTTATACTTACGTTTCTCTTGTATTAAAAACTATTTTAGATATCACCGAATCAGTTTTGATGAGTTTTTAAAATAATAAAACCATGTGAGCCAAAATGAGTGACAACATTTAGAGCGATTGCTTTGAACGATAAGTAGCGAAAGGAATAGTAACAGTTTTAGAGTGACATTCATGTACAACGGGGCTGCCAAGCATAAGATTTTATTACGTTCAATTCTTTGTTTCAATCTATAAGAAATACCATCATTATTAATTGTGATGTTTTCAGTTCAAGTATAACTTTAAATTGACAATGAGTTTTTCACAGTTTCAAAATAACACGAATTTAAAAATTGGACCTTTTTCTGTTGTTCTACAAGGCTTTTATTGTTTTGGTTAGTACAGTATATAAAAAATGTAGCAATAACGTCGCTGAATAAATATAGTTAAAATCATTAACCAAATAAATTTATTTTTACAAATGAAAATAAGGCTGAATAAATAAAAATATATTTATTTTTAAAAATTGAATGCAAGCTGTCTTGTAACAGAATTTAATTCATTTTTCTATATTGAATGAACCCTTTATTACAAGGTATTCCCAGAAACGGGAGAAAGTCATCTTTAAGATTTAGCACGTAATGCCTGTCATAATAAAAGTATGTTTTCTTAATTTATACTGAACTGTGCGCATTAGCGAGTACAGATAAAATAATACATGGATTATAAAAAACAATGTTGTATTCTAAAGATTTTGCCAACTTGTGACTGTAAATCTTTTCATGTTAATAAATCTGGCTTTTTTTCAAAGTGAACTGAGATGACTTCCACTTATTAAATTGATTGCAATGAAGTGAGCATAAAGTATGAGTTAGAGAAAGTTACGTAAAGTTCCATGAATGTAAACCGGATACTGTGAATGAGGATAGTTTTGATAAAGGTTGGCAGCTCCATCGAGTGGTAAGGAAGGTGACACAGCGCTTGAGATGAGGCATTATCAGTAAGTATGTTTCTTTTATCAAAACGATTAATTAGATTAATTTCACACCACGTGCTTTCTGATGCATTCCAACCAAGAGTCTGCCTGTGACTATAACCGTGTACCGACCTTTATTCCTTTGCTTACATTCACTTCTGAGTAGACAATATCGATAAAGCTTCCCAGCACTATAATGAAATCGAATACGTTCCAGGCGTCTCCAAAGTAATTCTGCAATTAAACAATGCATAACAGAAAAGATATTTTACAAGAAGCACAACAGTTTTACAGAATAATTTTCTTAACTATTTTAATGATAGGTCAAACATAGATCAAAATCCACAAACAATAAAAAGTATTAGGTGGTCTCATTAATCTTTTACCCTAAAATGCTCTTTTCTTCAAAAATCTAAGCTATTTTCAGTTTTTTTGGCATTATGTGAAAGCAGTTATTTTAGTCCTCTCCGGTAAAACAATAATAAAATCTTTTGATTCTGTCAACCGCAAACAAACATTGGAAAGAGATTAATGAAATCCAGTTACAGTACAATGTGTTGTATGAATTCCATTTTAGACATAATGCAAGTTTAGCTGTTAAAAACATAATATGCTCTGCAATATGTACTAGTGTAGTAAAACTAATGAAGTGTGATATTTGGCTTAAAAGAATTCGTTCTTAGAATTTTTGTTGAAGATTTAGAAAAGAGCTGTGGGCATCAAGTGACTAAAAGTGAAGATATTAGAATTAGTAAAGAGGCAAACCCAAGACTAATAATGCGGGAGGTAGCTCGAAGACAGTTCACAAACATTTGGCATACCTTTTATTTTGTTACCAACTTTAAAGTTACGCACATAATATGCAAAGACTTATGAAACAACCTAATATTTAATCAATATTTATTTCTCAGGAGTTTCTCTTTGTGTTTATTAAACTATTTACACAAAAGTTTTTTTTTTGTTTTTACTAAGCTCACAAATATTTTGTGATTCTTGAATATTTTTAGTACTTGTAATCGTTCAACTATTGATCAAAATGATTTTTTACAAACCTTAAACCTAAACGCTGCTAACTTGAACACAAATTCCAGAGCGAACACAGCCGTGAAGATCATATTGAGGACATCGAGCGCTTCGGTATAAAGATCTGGCTGTCGATAAAATTTCATCGCCAGCGTAATAGTGTTTATCATGATGAGTATGAAGATTGTATACTCAAAGGGCTGTGAGGTGACAAACCACCATACTTTGTATTGAATTCGGTGTTTTGGTATATATCTAAAATATTATAAAATAAATTGTAGTTAAAATGAAATAAAATATCTAGAGTATAGTAAGTTTTTAGCCAATTCATTTTTTCATTACCTTCTAACAGGTTTCGCTTTTAATGCAAATTCTATACAATTCCTTTGATTTTTGTCTAGCTCACAATTTTTATATTCCTGTTCTCCTTCATTTTGGAAAGTGACAATAACGAAACCTACGAATATGTTAACCTGAAATAAAATTAAAATTTGTAATAATCGGTACTCGTTTTACACCAGGCGGTGAAACCTTTCCATATGACACGTCACATATGAATTGTAACATGTACATTCAATTATTAGATTCGATCCTGTTGTCCCCAAGCAGAGCTTGAAATGACCCGTTTTCAGTAGGATAGCAACTTAGTTAACAATTCAAAATTGCCATAGATCGAAAAATCAGCCATGTAAATTATAACCAAGATTTAGAAGTATTTCATGACTATTAACTTAATTCTAATTACATTACACTGCCAAAGTGACAGAATGAAAAACTGGGAATCTTCCTGTTCTTTTCATTAATAAATAAAACTATGTAGACATATTCGTTTTCTTGAATACACATACTATCAACGAAAAATAAGTCGATGCCCCGTTTTGAGAAAACAATGAATGGTCACGTTGCGATAATTATAGCACAACTGACGCATTGAAGTCAATGTCCGACTGTTTAAAAAATGACAGTTTTTAATGTTATTTTTAAATTTTGAATTGGTCGAGTAACGGGGCGTTAATCTGGATGTGAAGTTGCACTGTTGCATTTTTCAGTGCCTGGCGTAAAATAACAAAGTTCCTAATTATCTATCATACAAAATAATTTCATGGGTGAGTAAATTTAATGTGGTAGATTTAAGAAAATGCTCCAGCTCTGCTTATAAGTATTAGAATAAAAAATTGCACTATTTTTACTGACCATCAATAATGGCAAAATCATTCAAAATAAATCAGTGTACATATAAACAAATAAATGAAAAAAACTATAATTAGTCTGACATATTTACTGATCAGTTAATGTTTGAAAATGGATAGACAAAAAAGTTTCAATGTTTTCGTAAAATATTTACTAAAAAACTTACCATGAAGAAAGCAATAATAATAATATAAATAATGTAATATGCAGCTACAATTGGACGGAAATTGTGTATTGGACCATAATCTTCATCATTTGAGTCAATGGATACATGGAGAAGTCTGAAATAGTATACAAAATTGATTATGTCAATAGCGAATTGTTGTATAATAATTATAACTAGGAAAATCCTGATTATCAATTGATGTAAAGATATCAAGCGTTCAAAAACCTAAAAAATTGGCAAAGCAAGTTGGAGTGGAGTGGAAAGACCACACAAGTGTAACACAAGGTAAACTTCTCCAATACCAGTCAAGATATGAGAACTAGAAAAAAAATGTGGTGAGGAAAATTGGAAAATTTGGATACCATACTGTGGGTGTGTCTTCACTTGGACATTGAGATAACATTGAAAAAGAGTATTAATTTTCAGGGTCGATTCAATGGCAGTATAAACTATTTAGAATATTGTTGAAAATGCTTAATATTTCCACATGAACTTATATATTGTATGATAAAATGACCACTATTGAACTGGCCAAAACGGTTACCAAAAAGCGACCAGTGTGGGATGTATTTTCTATTTTGATTACATAGATATCCTAGGTGAACTTACGTGGGCCAACCCTCAAATGTAGAAACCGTAAACAGTGTGAGCATTCCCTTCATAACATCGTCAAAGTGGAAACGATTTCTTGTCCACACCCTTTCTTTCATTTCAGGCTTGTTAATATCACCATTTTCGAATAACAAATATGTACCCCTGAAAACGATAACCAATGATGTTACTTAGGATAAATGATTTATGTCATATTCTCGATATTAATGTTATGTATTAAGACTTACTGGCATTCTAGCTTGGTCATTTTTGATCCATCAGAACAGGAAAAAAATTTACCCTACAACACACAAGAAATAATATTGAAACACTGCCTACATAGCATGTCGACTAGTTTTACGAAAATATATTTTAATGGGGGGAACTCTTATATTAAGTGAAAGTTTACCTCTACATTTCTGTCAGAAAAAATAAGTGAAACATCAACAGTTTACTGCTGAACCTACTAAGCACAAAATATATATCTTCATTTTAAGCAATTAGGAGAAAATATATTAATTCAATATTTTTTCATTAAAACTTTTTATCAGTTAAATATTGTAAGTGGTATTGTGCACTTTATCTATTTCCTCAGCCTCACTTTTTAAGGAATGTTTTTTTTATTTTTAAGTAAACTAAAAGTTAATATATTAATTCTAAAATCAATGCCAACATTACTTAAGTGTAATATGTGTTAGTTATTAATTTTGTGCTTAGCATAGTACACCATACATATTTTGATCAGTTATAATTGAACTTAATACAAAATTGGATTTGATAACTTTGTATGTTGTGTCACAACTTGTTGCACAATCGGTGTAATAACATTTACTTAATGCTAAAAATGAATTTACCCAAAATTACCGACGAATCCATCGAAAATACTGTTGAGTTTTATTGCAAAAAAACTTACATACTAAATTCTTTATGATATTGGTTGGTTTTTCATAAATATTTTTTAGAGCAGAATAATTTGAAAAAAAATGTTGATCAATTTACTAAGCCTCTCAATTCTATAAATCTGCATATTCGTCTTTATATTAAACACAATCTCATAGTTTGATTTACTGTTATCATGGATGAGATATCCAACTCAATAAGAGTAATGGGATAATTATTGTATAGATATATTTATCAATAAATACCTTGAAAAGCTGCACTCCTATGACTGCAAACATAAACTGGAGAAGATACGTCACCAGCATAATATTACCTATGGTTTTTATAGCTACTATCACACATTTTACGACATACTGATTTAATAAATTTAAGATGATAGCAAAGTTCATAAGCAATAATGATTCATAATCATGTTAAAAAATTGGTGGTATAATTGAAATTTAAAAGTTGCTCTTGCAAAATAGAGGTATATTATGATACCGATGGTGAGGTTTTGTTTTACGCAATCAAAGTGTTATTTCACACCGTCAACACAGGAGACACGATTAATTTTGAAAAAAAGTAACCACAAAAACACAACCAGGCGAGGTGAAAATCACAAATGGAAACCGAACGGTGGTCAGTTTTTATTTTCGAGACGGTGTCGAGGGTCCGTGCGGGCGTCACAAGTTGGCAGCGAAGGGTGGCGGGAAAAGAAAAAAAACACAATAGCATTATAGCGCTGGCCTACATACAAATCGTATATTTACAAAGCAACTATTTTCCAAAATATTTATTTCTAATTATTGTTAATCTAACCTGTTTATGTTAAGTTATCAATGCAGACAACCAAAGACTATTGTCAATATAGTAAATCCAATTATTACGCAATACTAAAAAAATGTACTTTATTTGTTAGGTGTCATCGAATCATCTAACAATAGCTAATAACCCTGTGAATATTGGTGAATAGAAGTAGTTATTTTTTATATATCAGCCTATTCCTGGTTTGTGATACATCCAATTTTTAATTTGATGGACTTGAAGAAGGAAGAGCCTTTATTTTGTATCATAACAACAATTGTAAGAAATTGTAAATGTTGGATTGATTTGATAAGTATTTGTGTGAATTTTTTTCAAAAAATAAACATTTTGTATAAGGAATACCCATTTGCCAATTAATTCTATTATATAATAATTAAGTTACAAATGAGTAAATTCACACAAATTTTACAAGTAGATTTTTTTTACGTCACAAACTACACATGGGCTGAAAGTGTGAAAGTCTATATTATTGATCAACGATTGGCATCAATATTGATGGTAATATTGATGGCAACAAAATTATTTTTACAAAGCATATATAGTCAAGTGTTGAGCTTTAATTTCATTTGAAAAATAATGATATGAATCAGTTCTTATTCATTCTCGATATATTTAAATAGGTTTTTCATCGTATACAATTTCAACTCATCGATCACTGTCAATATATTATATTATAATGAAGTAGTGTTCTTTTGTCTCATTTTCTTTAATATCTGAAATTTATCGATATCTTGACTGTATGAAAATAGTTTTTCTTTAAATACACGACTCATTTGTTAAAGGGACAAACAGAAAATGTTATATTTCATAATTTTATTTGAGAAGGATAATTATCTCAAAATAGAGACATTGAAGTATACCAGTCAACATAAAAAAATCCACATTGACATTTGTTATCCTCAGAGAAATACGGAACGCATGAGGAACAGGTGAGGAATAAAGGAGACGAGAGGATCTTTCAAGGTACAACGTGACATGAAGATATTCAAGAGCGAGGGTACATCGGGGACAGTTCAAATAAAACATTAAAAATTCAAAATAGCACAATTTTTTCTTGCATTAGTCAATCTAATCAACACAGGTCCTGTAATAAAATTCAATCCAATGTTAATAATGTTCAACTGGTAAGGGGCACTCTAATATTAACAAAAAATAAATAAATATATATCATAAGAAAAACACTCTAAAACAACAAAAAACAGTGTAAACAAAATTCTAAGCGAAAATCGTGAAAAGCTATTTTGGATTTTGCCTGAAGATGTAATCTATTACTTCCGTGGACTTGTTTCGAAGCACCTTTGGGAATTTGATATTATGGTTAATAATAAAATACTTAAAAACAGAATAATTAGCAACGCACATAGAAAATATTGTGTCGGAGGAATATTTGTAAATTTTAGTATTGTATTATATTTTAATTGAATATTTTGTTTACAATAGGTAAACTGTTAGCCCATATTACGGGAAGACGAGTGCTGAACACCAATGCAGTTTTATTTAAACATTACAATATATTGTGTATTTACAGGTCTGTACAAGGTGGATAATAGTTGCAAGTATGTAACATATAAAGGTGCTTATTGAAATGTCGATATGTAAGTGTGCAGGTATTTGATAAAGGTCTGGGAGAAATGATTTTCTGCCTATATTCTCCTGATGTGTTTCTATATATTTTATAAAGAAATAGATAGGCTCATGAATATTGTAAGCATGAATTATCAATTGAATATCATTTATATAAATCCTATACATATCTAGGAAGGTGGTATGATAATACCGTTGTCTTGCCGAAGGGCAGTTTTGGCTTTGAAAAATGTCACAACTGCCTGAAACAAAATTTCATAGGCTTAAGATTAAAATTTTTAAAACATTGCAGCCGCATTCTCATCCACACATCTCAGTGTGACTGATGCTCAGTGCTGTGTGGGTTACTTTGTTTTATACTTTCATTGAAAAGTGTGGAGTTGGACAGTATTGTTTCAATGTGAATAACAATGGTATCATCTATACTTTAACCTAATACAGTAAAACCTCCATTTACACTAAAGTCGGGATCGTGTAATTCAGAGTAGTGTAATTGGGGGAGTGAATTTCATACAAAAATAGGGATTTTGAAAAAATTTTGTGAAAAATGCAAAACTAAGATTTCCCTTAGTTTTGCAAAAAAAAAAAAATATGGACGAACAGTCGCCTAAACGGGAAGGGATAGTCGCCCGGCTATGCGTGTATAGCCTGGCACGTGTTGAATACACAGACGCTAGCCAACATTTGACTGTATGCATCGCACAGACAATCGTCCAATTGGGGGATTTGCGGCGAATATTTCAAGCCAGCGCGTAATTCGCAGAAGTGTAATTGGGGGTTCCACTGTACCTAAGTATTTTTCTGGGATATTTATTACATGACTATTCGTGATATCGTCCACCCTAAATTACGCTTCCTGCTTCTTCATGATAAATATAACAATTTCAAAGAAATAATTAAAAAGGTATTTTTAGAATTTTTTTCAGATGAATAACATGTGTGCAATAATAATTAAGTCCCTTTGGATATACCAAAGTGAAATAAATAATTAAGTTTAATAAAATTTCCCTCAAACCGATATCAATCCGCAACAAGTTGTAAGATAAACATATTTGAAGTGAATTTTTGTTATCTATGATGAAGATAATTATTTTAAATCAGGACTTTTCCAAAATCGTCTTTCAACAATTCAGATAGGGCACACCAAAAAACCAAAAAAATCACAAAAATGTCAGATGTTTTAGATGTCAAAAACCAACAAAATAACTACAAACAATAATTATTTAATGATGTCCACACTGGTGTTCGCATGCTATCAATGGTGAGTTATTTTTTCTTGTGTATGAGGATATTTGGAATGAACGTAACTACGGAAGAGCTACCTTATTATTTCAATACGCAATGATGATATTTAACTAAGCCCTGTGCTCATCTTTAGTGAATGAGAACTTATTTTATGTGCAGCTAATGATATTTATTGTTATCTTGATGATGAACCGTTCGGAGACAAAAATTAAAAACAAATACCTCATATTCTTTCAACTAAATGTATGTAAAATAACAATTTATTATGTTTATTAATGAGATTTGGCTATCAATTTTTCACTTCATTCAAATGCTGATCAAAATAAAAATATAACTATTCATTATTTAAATAAATATATTAAAAAATGCTTAATCAACCAGACAATATTCAAAATGATCTCTGATGATCGTTGGAAAAATCAATTATACAGAATTTTGATAATCTAGATTGAAGAGGCAATATATAAATGTGAATTATTTAAATGCTAGATTGTACAAAGGTCCAAACATCAATGCACGGTTGGCTCCAGTTTATTTCCTGTACGGATAATTGATATTTTGTTTTATTTGGATAAAAAAATAACATTTTTACCCTACACTATACAATACTTATGTTTTTGTATTTAAAATAAATATATTATTTATGAATCTTCAACAAAAATTGATAATAAAATAGCTCTTTTGAAATAATGGCTAAGGAAAATAATAATATTATTGTAATGAGTGAAATGAAAATGGCGCGTCGTCGGTTAAACATAATAATAATGTAACATAAATAATTTACATACCTTGATAAATAAATAATATCTCGAAAGCGTTGACTTCAGTGTGATATAATAAATTGAAAATAAATAAAATAAGACAGAAACAATTTAAGCGATTGATAAGAATTGAGAAGCTTGTAAAAATTGATTGCTGTTTTTTTATAGAGAAAAACAAGTGTAAGAAATACAACATAAATATCGATTCTTGTTACAATAAATCGGAAAATGAAGATAAGTGTAATTTATTTTTTGAGATTTCATTTTACGATAACGTCAAGATTGCTTTCATTATTTACAATTGTTTCCATTGAATCACATATATCAAACAGATATTCCATAATATTAGCTAATAGATAGGCTTCATAGATTCTCAGAAAGGTAATTTTTATTATAAAGCTTTAGAATATTTGACTATGAGATTTAGATTAGGTGTCTTATACTTTATACTTTAAAAAGCTACTATTCCAGTAGCTAAAAAAAAATAAGAAAAACCAGGTATAACAAATAAAATCAAAGAGGTTTCATGTAAAACAAGAATAGATAAAGAAGTAAAATAGTGAAAGCACGTTGGCAATATAAAATATATTTTTTTTGTGACAAGAACCGACACAGAAAACATAAATTTATGACATTAATTACTATCGAAAACCCAAAGGTGCTCAGGTTCCTCTATTAGACAATATATAATACTACAGCAAATAAAGTGTCAAACAATTGATAATTCATAAAACTATTATCTTATATTAAATTAAAAAAATGTTTTGAAGATTACATTACTATGTCTATTGTATTCCTATTTATGAAGTTTGAATGAGTTTAAAAAATGTTTTCTAATATATAACCTAAGAATATAAATAATGAAAAAATAATATTGTCCTCATTAACGTAATTGTATATTACAACTAATAATTCCATTCGGGCTGTGAAAGAAAAAAACAGAATATTTTGTTTTTATCCGATTGCGTATTTTATCATAGAAAACGGTAAAACGAAAATACCTCTGATCTGTCAAGAAATAAAGTGATCAAGATTATGTATACTGTTTTATTCAGACTTTTTCATGACCAAAAGGTTTTTTTCCAATATGTCACCATAAAATGAAGTTTTTAGTTCTTGCCCAATAATAAAAGTGAAATATGGCATTTAGTAACAAAATTTTTATTTCATATTTTCTTCAAAATAAGTATATTATTCTGTTATTCATTCCCTAAATTCTAAGTGAATTAATCTGAATATATAATATCTTTATACTTAATTATTTCTAATTTCTTTGTGACATTAACAGATTTAGTTAATGAGGACTGCGAAAATGATAAAATAAAAATAAATAAAATAACAACCTGTGTGCCCCCCTTACCTTGAACATTTGTACGCCCATTACGGCAAACATGAATTGCAGTAAGCAGGTGACCAGTACAATGTTGCCGATAGTCTTAACGGCGACTATAACGCATTGCACTACGTGCTATAATCAAACATGGCAACAAACGAATTTATTTAAAGCAGTAAAAATATGTTGAATTGTCATATAAATTTGTACCAACAGAATATAGTATGATTTATAATAATTTTATATTACCAATGAAAGAAAGATATTCAAATATAGTTATTACATTCATCATATCTAAATATTTTATCATGGATCTGGCAACATATTTTTCTAACATCCCCTCACAATATAGATTGCCGAGGTAGTTTCTATTTCACTGTTCTACAATCCAAGATTTGAATTCGATTGGCCAGTATATTTATTAATTGTTACTATTACTGACTTTATCAGTAATGAGTTAGTATTTTGCTATTATTTTGAAATTTTCATTCAACAGATTACAACAGTCAGAATTTGCACCAGTACCTTAAAAAAAATTAATAACACACACATCGATATTTATTGGCTGAATATGTGATTTTTTGTATATAACCTGCATGTTGATTTAAGTCTTGAATTTTGGAAAATAAAACTCTTTTATGTGTGATTTTGCCATTCAGAAAACAATACAGTAGATGCTAATTTTTATTTTTTAACATTACAAAACTTTTCCTATCACTTGTTTTGGCACGACTACGAATGACAGCAATATATATATATATTTTTAATTTACGACGAATTAATGGTCCCCACTTCTGGATCTAATAAACCTGTAGAAACCTTTTAAATTATAATCATGGAAACTAGTGTATTCGCCCCTCGGGGGTTCAGGGGTGATATATTTTTTTTATAATACAATATTGGAAAAAATTATTTGCCATAAACTGATTGGACAGCCAGAAAATTTCTACCGTAAATTTCGTCTAAGACTGTGTGAATATATTGAATTTGTGAAGTAAATTGATAAAATATAATATCATAAATATTAATGATCAAAAACTGTGAGTTGGTTTGTATTTAAATATATATAAATACAGAAGTGCAAAGTCTATTTGAAATAATGTATGGAAATGTAAACGCATTGTATTAAGATGATATACAGTAAAATATATGAAATACAATGAACAGACCTTCAAGCCTTTGGCTCGATTGATAGCCCTCAATGGCCTCAGCACTCTCAATACCCTAAGAATCTTTACGACGGAGATGGCACTTGAACTGAAAGAATAAATCAATAGATAAATAACACTAAGATATTCATTAACATTATCATAACGAATCTTAAATCAAGATAAATTTTACATGAAAAAATAATTCAATCGTATACAGTAGATAGTGTAGTCGAGTAATCATAACATTAGTTTATTTGGGACCATAACCTCCCTCCCATGCGGGATTAGTCGCAAAATCATTACATTTACTTGGCATATTAATGATCGGTTATTAATTATCATTATTTGAGATGTTTCATTATTTTTAAGTAAAAAACCAACACTTGATTTGCTTTTACTTAGTTGAAAGCAAACAATATAGTTGTGAGTATTGACAGTTGTCCAACGCAGCACCGTCTCGATTCGTTTGGGCATCATATGATGCTCACCGTGGCGAAAGAATTAATAGAAAATAGGAGAAATTAATTTCTTTGATGTTTCTCGAACTTTCTACCCTCAGTATGTAATAATTAATTGCTATCTACTGCACTATCAATATATTACCTGAAGAACATAGAAACGAGCGACACACATACGACCAGCAGATCAAGTAAATTGAAGGCAGATCTGCAAAAAGCGCCTTTGTGAAAGATGAATCCGTATGATATCAATTTCAGCATCAGCTCTACAGTGAATACAGTTGTGAAGAAATAATCAAAATAGTTCAAAATCTAGAAAAAAATATACATATGATATGATTATGAATAAATTATTGTGTTTCTTATAGAATTATCATATTGTTTAACTTCTGTATTGCAATGAAGCTTATTAAAACATACACAATATGTAACAATATAAAAATATATACCTAAATTAATATAAAGAAGAATTTACAAAATTACAGTTGTGAGTTTCGTTTAAATGTTTTTTTTAGTCCAGAAAGAAAAAAGATGAATGTTGAATGACTGGTTGTTAATAAATCCCGCATCCCAAATATTGCCCACTAGCTATTATGCCTGAAAAAATTATTAATAGTTTTCTCACTTGATTTCTTTCAGATTTTGCATCCAACGGGTCTTCAGCTGCCAACATAGCTGACGAGAACATGATGCAGGCCAGGATAATGTTTCCGAATACAGAATGGTTGCACAGCCAGTGAGAGAAGACTCGGAACCTAGAAATAATTAATCATTAATAAAATATTTTTTGAGAAAAAGTTATTTTTAGAAATATTTTTTTTTAATCTAAAATAATGATCAATTTGAATCTATCGTTAATTCTTAATTTAAGCTATTTTTTGTATATAATCTTTATCAAATACTTTCTCACCCCTTTGAAAATTTTAAAGTGTGTGTAAATGGGGATCTTTTTGTGAGAATTATGTCACAATTGCACAATAGATGATGCACTAGAAAGAACAACATAGCATGAAAGGTTTGTACTTACAAGAAATTCACTGACGACATCAAAAGCAGAATGCACAAAGGTTAAAAAATCTTCACACAGATGGAGCTTTTCAGATGCAAAATAACAAGAATAGAGAAGGCGAAAGAAGGAAAACTGAGAAATATAAAAATTACTGATGCATGTGTTAGGAGTCTTTTCATGATTTTATGGTTAATATAACTTTTCCCAACATGTAATAACATAAGAATTGTTTTCAAATAAATATATGGTTTGCAGTTATAATTCTTAAAATCATTAAATAACAAATGCATTAGTAAAAGAGTAAGGTATTAAAAAATAGATATTTACAACAAATTAGTAAAGGAAGTTGAATTCATGCCATAGAATTTTTGAGTATTATAGATAAGATTATGTACAATACTAATAAAAGGTCACTATGGGTTTGGGCTTTAAATAATATTCAAAAACACCTACATTTTTGATAAAGTTAATCAAGAGTTTATAGTGAAGTGTTATTTGAATCATCAATTGATAAAAACCACATTATAAAAAAAATATTATTGATAGGCACTTCTCATTATGATTGAAATGCTTTTAATAAATATTTCTTCAGTAAGCATTAGCAAACATGGAAGTTCATTAACCCTATTTTACTGGTTTATATTATCTATGGTAAAGCAAGCATCAAGTACGAATGACCTTTGAAAAATATGAATCGTAAGAAAAAAAATATTAAGAGGATTTCACACAAGCAATATTTTGGTAGAATATTTTCCTTATTGTCAATATGAAACTAATACTAGCATCGCATGCTAATACCTATCATTGGATAAGTGAATTGAATGATATCAGATTTAAATGCCATGACTCAAAACAATAATAACATTATAGCCTGTAGTGTGGGATGGCGAGGATACCAAAAACTTTTATATTATTTTAAAAACTTTACAGCAGTATTGTTACAAAACTTTCATTTGGCTTAATATTACAATTGGCTATGTATTTATGTCTAAGTGTTGCTGAGTTTCAGTATTGACATAAGAAATTTAATTAATGTACACAAAAGATTAGTTTTTTTCAAATCAGGATATATTTACAACATTGAAAGCAAGGCAGATATTATAAGTATTATGTTAAAAAGCACAATCATATGATTATAGCATTGATTGACTTCGGATGGAACTTCTTCCAGGAAAATTCTTTAAATGAAAATGTATTCAAAATATATGTAGGTGTCAAAATAAAAAAATGTGCAGTAGAACCTCGATATAGCAGTTATTGATTTAACTTTAAATGGATTCTTTTCCATTTTTTTATATTTAAATGGTAGGATTACTATGATGTGTTTATTTATAATTTACAATTTAAAACATATTGAATGAAGTAATAAATGCATCCATTCATTTCGAGTTAACAAATCAAATTGCTGTGCAACTGTGTGAATCAGCGGTCAGCGTTGCGAACGTCAGTGTTATGTTTAGTTGAGCAGTATGCATTACTGCATTATGACTCTAATTTGAGTGCAAGAATTATGACGTGATTATTATGCGCAGAACATTTTTGACAAATGGCGACACTTGGACTTAAACATAAATAATATTAACAGGATATTTATTATTGACCGGATATTTTGTCCATTATAAGTTTGTTATATTGAGGTTTTACTATATTCACAATTTAAAATTAAATATTGTGGATAAATTATTTTGTAACATCTGTATTATATATGAAGTGCGAATTTGTTTTGAATTTTTTAACACTCATCAGAAACACTATCAAATAATTAAAAATACTGCTGTAGTATTTTTAGTTAAAGCGGGAAGGCATGTAAAAACGACATAAATCCAATGAACTAACAAATAATCTAAATTCTTACCAACATTCGATTCAAAACCATAGCTTGCTTTACACATGCAAAGATTGTATTACATGTTTTATACACTATTTTATTTATTATAGAGCAATACATTAATTTACTACTCTATGGCTTGCATAACAGCATTTGGTTTTAGCATTGCTTAAAGTCGTTTAACCTGTTTGTCTGTGAAAAGACGAAAAAACTGGTAGCCGGGGGTATAGGCTGCTTCTGATTAGCCATATTGACGTCGGACACGCGTCGCGGTCTAGCCGACACGGTCGCTTCTACCCCTCCAGCGTCTTCCTCTGTTGTATTGTGGTAGTCACAGATGATATCCGTGGTGGAAGATGAAGTCCACAACAGGTGTTAGAGAAAAAAAATAGACACAGAAAGCGGAGAATTATGTGTGTTATCAAACATAAGTATTAGGAGACATTTGTGATTACATTTTTTTATGTTAAAACATTTGCTGCAGACATAATGACATTCGAGAAGATTATTTTGCTCCGTTGTTTGTAGGCGTTTGAAGACTTCTCGGGTTAGTTCTTCTGTCTTTGATTAATTTTTTGTAAGTTTCAAATATGAATAGACGCCTTATAAAATAATGATGTCAGTATATTTGATTATATGTAAATAGTATAAATATTGAAAAGGCATCGCCCTTTTTGTAGTTCCATTTGATGGATGGTGTTCAAATAGTTAGTCCACATTTATAATTAAATTGCAGTCGAGCACAGGTGTTGATGGCAATCTTGCTTTCCCACTCTAGTACGGCTTTATTAATAACAAGCAGAGCGAGATACCAAAAGACTTATCGAGAATCCAATAAGAACTGAGCCTCAAGACATTTGTCTTCGTTATGGAGCGAAATCATGCGACCCAAAGAACAAATCGTAGATCACAATTTAGTGGAACAAAGTTTATGATTAACGTCCAAGTGACTCATTTCCCATGTCTTGTTTCTGCTCAAGTCCTGCCTGTTAAAAATCAAGATTCCTGTCGCTGAAATATTCAATGTTAAGAAAGTATTATGAAAATAAAATCATTCCTCAATATGGAGTAATGTTTTATATTAACAGCTTAACGACCGCACGTTTTTTTTTATAGGATTTCACCTGGCAGCCGGGAAATTTTGCGAAAAATTCGCAAAAATTGTAATTTTACTAAATTCACTATAATTTGTAAACCAATTGAGATATCTTTACCAAATTTGATTTTCTTAGCTTCCAGATACTTCGCCTATACGCATATATGAGTCCGCCGGCCAGCAACCTTTGTTTTTCAAAGACTCAAATACGCGTCCGCGGTCGTTAAGCTTTTAAATAAAAAAATCCATTTTATGTATAGTCATAATGTAAAACCTGTAAGTAGGAGTTAAACTAGGAGGTTTAATCATTAATATATTATGAACAATTTTTATTAAATCGGCAACTCTGCGGTTTTCGGCTATTAATAAAGTAAGGCCACATTTAACATATAATAAGACATAAATTCAAAAAGTGTATTTCAAATTTCTTTCCGTACAATATAATCTGGTAAGATTAATACATTTAATCTGTATGGTATATTTTTAAATCTTTCTATATACCAGTGGTTTCGACAGTACACAATGTAAAATATTGCAAGCCTGTGGAGTCGGACTTGTAAAAAACCAGACGACTTCTAATATTTGTAAAGACATTAAAATACATGAAGGTATCAATTGTAATGCAAAAATATGCAAAAACTTGATTTTTTTAATGAATGATAGCCCCTGAAATCTTGGATAGCTTAAGTGATTTTAGACTTAATAATTTTAAAAATTATTATACTTTGGTGGTTATTTTAAATATACCTACACTTTGATGAATTTAGTTTACAAATATTCTGGTGATAGACAGAAATCACTTAGATAGTTGGCTTTTTGAATATTAGTTCCATATAGGGCCATGAATTGGAAAATACAGAGAGAGTCAACATCCCCATGTCAAAAATTTGTAACTGGTAACTGTATTGGAAAGAAATTTGTATATACATTCCGAGACGAAGACAGCAATTAATAAACATCTGGACTGCCACTGGTTAGGACACATATCAGCCGCATATATAGATAAGTAAAAAAGGACAGTTCAGCAATAAACATTATTGTTTGGGTGTTAGAACCATAGATTTTTTCCACCATACGCGAGACGCTGTGGTGATACCTGTTTGTATTCGAGAAGATAAAAAAAGCACTGCCGTCGGGTATCGGCTTCTTCTGGTTTTGCATGTCCGTGTCTGATAGTCGCCGGGGTCTTGCAGACGTTTTTGCACCTTTTTCCTCTGAATTTGAGCATTTCAAATTAGCACACAGTGACGAATCATGCTTCTCTTATTAATAAAAATATATAATAGCAAAATAGTATTCAGATAAAGATCATCGGTAATTCTATAAATGGCAGAATCTCAATGTACCACGGTAGATCGGTGATCAAGACCGACTATGTTAGTTTGGCATACTAGTACTTGGGTCCACTTGACTTTGTGGATCAGTCTGTGGGACTCTTGGAACACAATGTTTGGAGATGCCTGCAGTAGATAATAAAAAAACACTCATATGCCAAACTAATTTCCTGGAAAATACAAAAAATTCACATTTGACACCTATGATAACAAAAAATCAGTTATAAGTTTTGTTCAGAGCATAAAGTAAAAGCTCAAAGTATATATGAGTCAGAGTGATAATTCAGAGCAATAATTTACCTGGGTCGTTATTGCCTCCTTGTTCCATCTCGTCTTCTTCTATTGGCTCATCATCTTCATCCAATCGAACCATTGCTTCAGACCCAGTCTCATCATACTCATCACGCTCAGAACTAAAAATGAGCGATATCAAAGAAATAGTTACTTTGACAAAACTTCATAGTTTAAATGTGTTGTGTGTCAAATGATTATTCTCACTTTTCTGTGTCGTACATATCTTCATTAGGGTATTCTTCATCAGTGTCTCCTCTGTTTATGTCGCCCCCCTCTCCTTCCGCTCCGATGGGAGTTGGTGATTTTTTGCCTTCCTCCTGAAATTAGATATTTACCAAAATGTATGAGTGAAATGTCATCCATTTCTTTTATTTTATTATTAAAATAATAAATATCCCTGCAGCAGAGTGGTTAACGTGGCATTATTTAGTTGCTGTGTTCATAGTTTTGAAACTTTTCATAAACTGATTTTTAAAAATTCTTTCTAACCCATCTTATTCTTAAATTTGGCTGGAAAGAATCCATTTCATTGGTTTGTCTCAGTGGCTTTGGTTTCGGAAAATTTATTAAAAAATATTTGTTTTATTACCTCCCCATCTTCTTCTGCTTCCTTTTCGATTGCAGTCAGTGATTCAGCGTCTGCCAAATTGTCAACAGCGATGGCCAAGAAAACGTTTAGCAAGATGTCTGTTTATTGTGATATTGAGGAAAATATTGGATGAGAATATATATTTATATAGTTTCAAAAAATACAAAATTAAGAAATTGGTAACATTGCCAGTGGCGGATTAAGCACATAAAAGGCCCCATGCACAATTGAATTTTGTGGCCCTGTGTTAAATATAACTTAAAGATGTCAGTAAATTCCATGTAAAATAATGAAAATCTATAAAAATCTAAACAAAAAGTATATGGGTTGTATAATATAAGCAATTTTTGTGGCCCTTAAGACTCGGAGACCCCAAGCGCGCGCCTCATTCGCGTATAGGGTAATCCGCCACTGAACACTGCTGTATCATCGTTACATTTGATTTTGACATTCTTTGAGGGTTTATGTAAATTTGTTTTTTTGTGTCGTACCAAATTTGTTTTATTCCTGGTTATTGGTATACCTACAATAAAATCAATATTCAATTTGTTAATTGGCGAAGCATTTTACAACATAGCTTAGCTTGCTGTGCAGTATTGAGTGCACTTGTATTACACAGTGCATTATCATGATGTGACATCTTGCTAGAAGACGCCTCTAAGATCTAAAATGAACTAGAAATACTGGTGAACTTCATCAATGCCAAATAACAATCATTCTTATAGAAAATGTTTACAAAAGGATACAGTTGCCGCAAATGAAGAGAATGATGAAGTAAATGCAAGCTAAAATGCCAAAGGATGCCACGCCTCCGTACGCCTGAATGCCAACATACATCACAGCATTCCAATCTTCACCTGTCAATATCTGCAACCACAAAAAACATTGTTTTCGCTTAACTTTGAAACTTAATTTAGGCAAACCTGGCTAGCAAATATTGTGTTACTGGCGGCGTACATTTAATATTTATTTTTATAGTGAATTTTTAAAAGACGAAATTGCAATATTGAGAGTTACTTATTATTTTTAAAAATCTATAATCTATATTCTTATTCTAAATGTAAACATAATCTCTTTTTCTTAATAGGTAAATAACATTATATTAATGTTGATTGAAGACATATTATTAAGGTATATTTTGAGCTTGAAAATACGACACTAAATGTGACATTTAATTTAAGGATGGGTACGCAATATGTCAGATGTCTAGTGTTGTAAACATCTGACTATAATTTTGAAAACTAATGTGTATAAAAATAATACAACATTTATTCTAACTCTTTCCCACAACACTGACAAGAGAGGAGTCAGTGGATATTTCAATTACCTGAAATACTGTAAGTAAAGATTGCCAAAAACTGTCAAAATTCGATCTTGGTTTATCCTGCGTGCTCTCAAAGTTGAATTTTCCTCCGAACACTTGCATTCCTAGCAAGGCAAAGATCACGATGAACAGAAACAGCAGCAGCAGTAGAGAAGCGATGGACTGGATAGAGTTGAGCAACGATGCTACCAAGTTAGAGAGTGATCTCCAATATCTATAATAAAGATAATTCCATGACATTAGCTGAATATGAAACAAACGCTATTACTTATTACAAAATTAATTTTATACGTACTTTGTGACTTTGAATACCCTTAGCAGCCTGACGCAACGAAGTACAGAGACACCGAGTGGAGGCATTACTTTTGTATTGGTCAAAACCATCTCTCCTATTGAACCAATCACAACAAAGCAATCGAAACGGTTGAATAGCGATACAAAGTAACCCTAAAAAAACAATACAAATTATGTGATTTGTGAATAAAAGAAAATATAAATAATATTGATATTTTTAACAACTGGAATTTTTATTTGACACATTAAAAAAAGATTATTCTGTTCTGATCAACCCTTACTTTTGGGCTTAAATGTTTTATTAAAATATCTACTTATTATTTTGTATAAATACCTGAAATCCTAGACTATACATCTTTAGCATCATTTCTAAGGTAAAAAGTGTTACAAAGAAAGTGTTTGTGTATTCTTGGAAATCATCTAACCACGGAGGTTGTCTGAAATAGATAAACAATATATTTTTTTATTACATATGTCAATATTATTCATGGTAAATAAATAAAAGCTCCTCTTGTTAAATCTTGCCTGCCTCAATTGGACTCTGCTCTGATCATTTCACCACATTTCTAATCCAACAGGTGAGCAGGTAATATGAATACTTCACTCAATATTTATATTTTTATTAACCTGTGTTCTGATTTTCTCTCCAAGAACTGCTCATTATTTAGTTACTCAACCACTCTCGTTTAGGGAGAGATTAGGGATACACGTATAGCACTAGGACAGAACTAGCAGTTAGCTAAAAGCTTTTGCTACATTTCGTTTTTAGGAATGGATAGGTTGGAGGAAGATTGAGTCATCCATAAATCAATTTATGAAAGTGCTTGTACTGGGATTCGAACCTACGGACACAACAACTGAAGAGCATGATGTTAACCACTAAAATAGACAAACATAAACAACTAAATTTGCTTACCTGTAATGTTCTGATGCCAGTACGCCTGTGTTTAGAAATACCAGAACTATAATTAGCCAATAAAAAGCTTGCGATTTGACAGCTTTCCTACACGATCTTCTCATCCTCCGATTGACTTTATCCATGTCTTGCTTCCATAACTTGAAACAGGATTCTTGTATTATTTCTCCATCTGGTCCCAGACCATCTGATGAGTCAGTTATGTTTTGGGCTTTACCTAAAGATTAGATTAAAACAAATATTAAACATTTGTAATTGAAACAGACACATTTACAACATAAAGTAGTAGATTGAAATTTTGAAGACGTGAATTGAGACTGATTTTTTCATTAAAATTGGTAAATTCCAAAAAATATATAATATATATCTCCACCAGCTTCCATCATCACAATTTCATAATTCATGTGATTATAAACTCTTCCCCGTGACCGTTTTCAGTTTGTATTAATTTTTGACATGTTTGCAAGCCAATATCAGGAATAAGATTAACAACCTCTGCATATTTTTATAGTAAAAAATGAATTCATTACCATCTTGGTTTTGCCTGTCATCCTTTTCAGGCTCGATATCCTCAGCTTGTGTAATCCAATCAAGATAGCCTCTTAAGTCTTCTTCAATCTGTTGTTTCTCTCGAAGTTTCTGGAAATCACCACGAGCTTTTGCCTTTTCTCTTTCTTTTGAGAACTCTCTGAAAACCATAATTATACAACATAATTACTAGCTGATATCAATATTAATTATGGTTTTTCTGAGAAAATATATTAATTTTGATTCTTTTTACCCACAACTAGATGATAAAACATATTTAACCGCTTGAATACCGCGCAAATAAATCATTAATATGTCCCAGAGATACTACGTGTCATTGAGAAAAATAATTTTACCTAATGTACACTCGAATTCGATATTTTAAAAACCTATATTGATTGACTCAGTATAAATAGCACTACACATATTCATCAAAATATTGCTTATATTCTATTAGAATACCAAGTATTTGATTTTTTAAATGTCTTGGACATCTGTGTTCGCTTGCATATGTGCCGAACACCGGTGTCCGCTTGGTATTCAAATGGTTAAAAATACACTGACATGATGTTTTCAGAAGACGATATTCTGTATTATATGTATGTAATAAGAGTTATAATTTAATAGTGAGAATATTTTTCTTTTACTATAGTAAAAGTGTCTTTTTACACAACATAAGCCAATTAACTTGATATCATATATGATACACAAGGGTAATATGCATTAGTAGTACTATGTTACCTTTGCTGTTTACCATGAACATATATATGTCTTGGAAAAGTTCTGCATCGTAATTCAGGTGAACAAGATTTTCCCCTATTAATAATAATAATACGATACGCCAATAATAATAATACGGTCAATGGGAAGAAAGATAATTGGTTAAAAATCTAAACTTACCCAGACAACACACCAAGAATTAGATTCATGACGAAAAATGCTCCTAGGATGACCATAGAAATGAAATAAATCCATTGCCAACTGTTCCCCATTGAGTCTTGAATCTGAAATAGAACAAAAAATAACTTTACTGATGTAGAAGATGAATCAAAAACCGAAATACCTATTAATCTTGCAATAACCGGTGCTCTGAAACTTATCTTGATGGGCAAAAAAACATAAAGGTAAACAATCGAACATTGAAACCAAGCTTTTAAATTTATAATGGCATTTAATGGAGTTTTTTTAGTTAAAATTTGGATTCCTAGTTTAAAAACAAATATGACAGTAATATGAATAGCAATAAATTATTTAATATATAAATATAAGTATATATATAGTTTAAATAAATGGATGGCTCAAATAATCATATTGGGAATTGTTCTTTTAGCCAATGGCATGTTTTTACTTAAAGCAAAATGTACCTGTTCAAAAAACAATTCTCAAGACCTGGATAATGTGAAAAGAAGAAAATTGCATGGTGCTATACCAGGGGTGGGCATACATGCTTCATTCTCACTCTCTCTCTCTCTGCTTGGGCACTGAGAAAATGTTGATAGATGGAACTGCACTCTTGTAATTTATTTATAACCATGTAAAGCAGGACTTTTTTTGATACAAAACACCACTTACGGCATAAAGTACATCAGTCCACCCTTCAAGAGTGATGCATTGGAACACAGTTAACATGCTAAGGCCAAAGTTGTCGAAGTTGGTGATGCCTTGGTTGGGTCCAGCCCAGAACAATCGGCACACATATTCTTCTGCACATTGGAAACCATCTTCTCCGCATGGATGCGGTGTGTCCATTATTTCACCTAATGAAAGAAAAAAAATCATTACAGGGCTAACAAAAGAAACTTCTTTAGGAGTTTAAGACAATTTGGTTAGTTAGAAATGAAATGGAAAAATTCCACAATATTGTATATTATAAGTAAGTAAAAAAATGAATAAATTTTGTGAGACTTCAGCAATTGCTTACCCGTGCTATTGTTAAAACAGGATTTGTGAAGTTTCCCCGAGAATAATTCAAGGCCTATAATAGCATAGATAATAATGACGAAGAGCACAAGCAAAGCGATGTGGAATAAAGGCACCATGGCTCGGAGAATTGAGTTAAGGACCACTTGCAAACCTGAAAAAAGAAAAAAAAAATTATACTGCCAAAATTGATTCAAAAAACTTTCTCAGACTAGAAAAACAAGATAGTGTCTGCAAAAAGCCAAAAAATATTTTGTAATTTGAATTAGATTCACTAGGTCTTCATTTTATTTGAGTATTTATATTCTTTTGCCAAATGGTACTCACTTGGTACTCCGGACACAAGTCGCAGTGGCCTAAGCACCCTGAAAGCTCTCAAGGCTTTCACGTCAAAGCCTTCCTTCATTATGTTCGATAACACCGTACTTATCATACTGAAATTAAAACAGACATGAAATATAAACTCAGATAAATTAATATTTGTCAATTAACAACAATATTTTTAATTAATTAAACATGGCTGTAATTGCTGTTTATTTTTCAAAGTTTGTGAAATGATTGTAGAGAAATCCATACACTTGGACTAATGATTCAATAAGCTATCATTAAAATCAAAGAAATCAGTCTAACCTAACGTTCCTGCATATAATATAACCCTAAAAAAACTTGCAATCGTGTTGTAGTTGTAATGAATGATAGTATGAAACTTGGAACTGATGAGTTATGCAAAGTCAGTACAAGATTGTTCCTAAGATTTACAGTGCCATTCTTCAGTGATGTCAGAAATTTATTCATTCTTCTGTATTAGTTATGGAGAAGAAATAATTGCCAATGTCTTAAAGTGGAATTCCATTAGATTTGATGTTAACAATATTTTTCGCTTTAAATGTGAACTGAAATATTGTACTTACCCTATGACGACTATAGTAAAATCTAATATATTCCATCCGTTCCTTAGATAAGCCCCCGGATGCATCATGAAGCCGTATGCGATGATCTTCATGACACACTCAGCCGTGAATATTACCAAAAATATATATTCAATTTTTTCCTGGAAAAGTATAATAATACCTTTATCAGAACATCACTATTCGGGAATAAGATATTAACATCTTAATTATTTTTCAAACAGTTTTTGTTTTTTGCTTTATTTTTGACGTCTTGCCGAAAATTTACAAATTTAAAAAAGAAAAGGATGAGTTATCAATTTAATCAGTTAAATAAACAATGTTTTATTTATTTGAAAATGAAAAGATTTTTTCAATAGCAGTTATATTAGATTGTCTTTAAGTATGGTCAAACTAGTCAAAAACTGAACGCATATGAGTCTAAAATACTCTTCAAACAAATATTGCAACTTAATAAATGTATTTTTTGACCAACCATCAATCCGTCTAATCACAAATACTAAATCACTGAATCCCAAGAATGCCTATAAAAACTAAAAAGCGCAGCGACAGCAGTTGCACCTAGCGCTGGGTTCCAGTAATGCCGCACGCACGCGCTAAGTATTTCATTCAGTTTATTATCGATAAATTAGTGAACTTACTAAGTAAGAGTTGGTAACATTCGAATCACTGTTGGGGTAAGGAGTATATACAGCCAATGCGACACAGTTTGCGAAGATTGTTGTCAAGATCATCCATTCAAATGGTCTGAAAGTTTAAATATGTAAGGAAAACTCATGTATTATAAATATGAACAATATGTTTAGCTACCCGGTGTAACATATGCCATCAGTCCATCTAATTATAATTTATACCAATTTTTTTTACATATTCTCAAACTCATATTCCTTTAGCTGTGAGTCTATCAGGTAATTATATTTTGTACAACTGAGAAATGTTAAAAAATATATAACTCAATGTTAATTTCATGTTATTTTTTACAATTCAATTTATAATATTAAATTAATGGTAACGTCTATGAATGTATGAAAATAATGTGAGTATCATCTGAGTAGAATATGACTTCATATTTCAATAAGTAAGTTACATATTTTTTAAAATTTAAAATGCGTAGTTAAAAGTGTACAGTAAACTTATTCATTATTACTTTTAAATAATTTTCTAGAAGCTATTACTTCACATTCGGGACTAGATCTTTTTTTTGCTTTCATCTGTGGGCATGTGGCACTCTACTGATGTCGACTCCAGGAAAGGAATCGACCTGGAATAGAATTTCACGCCCAATATTATATGGCTACTGATTTGATTACAAATATTAAACTTTAAAAAAAAATCTTTTGTTCATTTGTAACAAATAATAAAAATAGAGTGACTGCCGAAAATTACTGACGTGTATAGTATCCATATCTGAAGAAATAAAAATAATTCAACAAAAAACATGTTAAACAGCAATAGATAATCGATGGCAAAATAACTTGCCTTGGTAGAAAAATTTAGTACTTACTGCAGCAATATGAAATATAATAAATCATTAAAAAAGGATACTTCCACTCAACAATGTCAATACACAGCTTCCTAACAGGATTCTTGAGACCTAGACAAAAGAGTGCTCTCTGTGGTCTCTCGGGCTGTGGTTTACCACCTCTTCTTGCAGGCTTCCTTGCAGCAGGACTGGGTTTCGCCCCTCCTTGTGCCGTTGCCCCTGCCACAGTAGAGGCCGCCAGCGCACCTCCTGCTATGGAGGGCGCAACTGCCACACTTGGCGGGGTGGACGCCTCAGCGCCCGAGGCCGCTGGATCTTCAGCCGTTGTGCTCATGGCTGGACGGTGCTGAAACATATATATATATATTAATGATTGCAGCTTTCAACCACAGACAAATATTGAGACTAAAGTTAACATATTAATATCGGGCTAGCATGTTGACTGTTACTGTCCATAGAATATTGTCTTGCTAATACCTTCTTCTCTATTCTTTTAATAACATCTTTTGGTATTTAATTATTTAATGTGCCCTTTTCTCTATGCACCTATTTATCATTAATAGGTTATTCTAAAAAAATGTTACTGTTAGCTATGTAATACATATGTGATTATAAATATAATTCCGTACTGTAGTTCGTATTTTGTTTTTAATAAAATCTTTACAAGAGGACGTAAAAATGACAAATTAAAAGATTTTGAAAAATTCAAGATATTATATAATAATAAATACTATGCAAGTTAAGTGGCATGCAAGCATTTATCTTTTGGTTGTTTAGAAAGCCCCGACATTTTTACTTAAGTTTGACAATAATATTTAAGGTGATTCTTAAATTTTCAAAATAAAGATAAACACATTAATTTGCCAACATGATAAAAATGAATATAATAATTATCGAATGAATTTAAACGTTATGTCAGCGAAAACAATTATATCTAAATGATTTTGCGTATTTTAATTTACCTGGCCAGTTGCTTCCTACACCGAGCAGCCGTATATGTTTCGGCCGACGTCACTTTCGCGCGCTCCTTTCCCGCGCTTTTTAAAATTCGAATTCGAAAGTCGCGTTCCGTTTTCACGTCCATGCGCTTTTTATCGATCGATCGGCAGCAACCGTCAAATTATATTTCTCTTCTTCTTTCACTATTTATAATACGATAAATTTGGCTTATTTTTATTACGTCAATAACATTATTTACACATGTTAGATATATGTATATTAATTATTTTATATGAATATATATTATAGATATATTTACACAACATTTGGTCTCATACATTTAGGATTCGTAAATTTATCTTACAATGTAATAATGTATTTTATACGGTTATGTAAAAACTACGGTTAAAAATGTTTTATGCATATTGCGATCAATAAATATTATAGGTAGAGGTACCAATGGACAGAAAAACGTTTAAACTTCAAATTTTAATATATAAAGGAGGAAAATTTGGCATTTTTGATTGTGTTAATTAAGTATATTTTTGTATGGTCAAATATGTTTTTTATTTTTATTTGGCTATGCGAAGTTCAGTACTGGTAGAGCAGCTTTTTGAGTTCTTCTTAAAAATGGTCCCTGAAAAGAAAGAAAAATACATGTTTTAGTAAAACAAAACAACGAAAATGGCTACAGACATGTAAATAAGTAAGTAAAAAGGAAGCCTCGTATTTTTTCTATCCTAAAATGCGTGTTTTGCATTTGAATCAAAGAATATCATCCATAATTAATATGGTTAAAGTTTTTGTTCTCTATGATATATAAAAAGGATCGTATTTGTATGGTCGAAATATTCCCATGGCTAACAAAATTTGCAACATACACGTATTCCGCTAGTTTATACATATGTACATCTATAGAAATGTAAATAAATATACATAAAAGAAGTGCTTTTTTTAAAAAAATTAGGTGCCGGAACGTCTTTTTTCTAATCCATGTCCGTTCTCAATTTGGAGCATATGGTTTCCTAATTGATATATTTCAACAAAAGTTTTATACGAGAACTGCTTGTCACTCAGTTTCTCAACTTTTTTTTCGAAGAAGGGTGAAAGTTCTCGTGGGGTGGAATTCAGGTCAATATTTAGTACGCAAATGCAAGCTCCATATATTTTCAACCTAGCATCCTTTTTTCAATTCACTCTTTTAGCATGGAAACACATAATTTGGTTTCAATAAGAAAACTTTTTCGTTAAGTGTATCTCCAAGAAAACGCAGATCGCCTACAGCAGCGGTCGGGGAACCGGAGTTAATTACCCCAAATGAGGTAAAAATGAAATTTTTAGGGGTAATAAGGAAATTTTTAAAAACCTGAAGGAGGAAAGTTTTCAACTAAATTTCGTTTATTCCAATATGAGAATTTTATTTTGTAAATTTTTTTAAAAATGTTTAATTTTAATTTGTCTCCTTTTCAAAATGAGGGGGTAATATCGACTTACGCAAAAATATTTTGGGGTAATGGTTAAAAAAGTTCCCCGACCGCTGGCCTACAGCGACTGCAGCACATTTGTAAAAGGGTCTTGAATTATGTTTCATCAAAAACTTAAACTAGTCCATTATGTTTTTGATTTGCAATATGATGATTGAAGGTTTAATGAAAGATCTAATAAGAAAGCTTTAAATCAGTGATTCTCAACGTTTTCAAAGGAAAATATTTAAACATTAAAAATATTGAGAAAAAGGTACCGAAACACCGTTCCACCACGTTACATGGGAAAAAAGCCTTAAATAATAGTATACTATATGCATAAAACAATAAATCTATTAATTAATTAAAATTTTGCTTCAAATTCATGAAACACTTAACAAGAGATTTAAAATTAAAAATATATTTAATTACCTATTATGATTATAAGGAAAAAATTAATTAAATGTGTTAACTTTGTTGTTCCACTAACTGCGACACGTGTTTCGCCTCACTGAAAAGCATAAGTGAAGAAAATTTTGTGAAATAAAAAGTTATGAATTTAATTTTATATACTTTTTGCCATATCCGCTCCTAAAACGGAGCATATGGTCATCAAATGGTTCTTCCAAGATTCTCTATCTCCCCCCAGTCTCTTTGTTTCCTCCCGAGTCACCCCAGCGTCCCGTAGCTCCACTGAGTACAACCTATGGATAGTCACCAGTGGCTTTCCACGACGTTGGGATCCATCCGGTTGGTAGAAGAGTCAGGCAGGGTTCAGACTCTATTAGAGCATTTCAGGTTTATCGTCACCTTTTTTTCAACGTGATAAGAGGCTGGTGAATCCGCTCTCTTATCTCCGTACAATAATTAAGGTTATCAAAGATAACTCCGAATCCATCGAAAATATGACAATAAGACGTGTATTAATTATTTTGCTAGAACACTTCATTATTTTTTTAAAACACAGTTGCACTTTTTTCCATTAACTAATAGTTTGAACATCAATATTTAACAGCAAAAGAATTTTTGAAAAATTGGGGATTACTTTAAAGCTATTAAGATTACAAAGTATTTATCTAGTTTATCGTATAATCAAAAAGTAGTAATTTAAAAAGTATATACGACGAAGAAAGCTTTTATCTTTCTGTCGTATTTTTTTGCCGATTTGGTTGACTTTTCACCAACCATCACGTAACTAGTATATTGAGTAATGAGTAATTTTTTTTTATGTTTTATATTAGTTTTTTATTTTTTTTACATACTCGCAAGAATTAATTAATCTAGTCTTTTTATGTATAATAATTCGATGTTATTTCATAAGAAAATTAAATCGGATAATAGATTATATTGTATTTTTTCTTATGGTACGCGGAGTTGCTCGATTTAATTAAAAAGGCTTGCACATTTAAAAGATTAAGCAGCTCTGCTATCTATAAGCAGTGGTGGATTACATCGCAAGCGCATAAGGTGAGCGCTTGGAGCCTACGAACCTTATGCGCAGTGAAAAAGCTTATTACCAAATTTAGTTTTCTATATTTATTTTTATTTTACATGAAATTCTGTTAACCGAAAAGCAGGGTCTTCGAGTTTTGTAGCGCCCGGGGCCTCCCAATTGCTTAATCCGCCACTGGTTGTAAGCCGTAATATGAGATTCCTCTATATTGAAATTTGTATCTAAAACTGTCAGAGAATTTGTGGGAATGTTCCTTTCTTAAGCCGAGACAATGTTATAGAAAATCATTTTGTACTATAAGTTAGTAGGCAGTGTAATATAAAATAGTGGAAGGCATTTTGCTACCGACATTGCTGTGATACTTTGCATAACTGTTCGCAGAATGCTTTCAAGGATATTAAAACTTTGATATCATATCCTTCACCGTGTTTCTTAAACATTTATCATTCTAGTAGGTCTGCATTTGACAAAATTATTTATTAATAACCCTGATTATTTCGGTGGTGAGTAGAGATGCAAAAAACACCAGGAGATTTTAAAAAACGGAAAAAAGCATAGAAAATTGAAAAATACTGGAAATAACTATTGAATACTGTAGTACTATTCATTCAAAACAAATCAATAAATTGTACATTATTACATTATAATAAATAAATTCACGCGATAAAGCGTTGATATTGCAATGCTGTACCATTGTTAAAGAAAAAAAATAAAATCGTCACCGTCGATGTCGAGGGAGGCAAGTTTACAAAGGCATAAATTCATCGATGATTTCAATAGGTTTAAACCACTAAAAACCTTGTATACGAGTATTTTGAAAAATTACAAAATAACCCTTTTGAATAGTTTCATATTATATGTGGCTTAAAGCTGTTGACATCGTATCACAAAGTATCTATGTATGTTCAAAATTTTACCATTCTATCTTTAAAAACCAAAAAATGTTATTGTAATTTTTTGTCACACAAAATCGTTGTGCGGCAAATTCGTAGATATATAATTTCGTGATTCCTTATTTTCTACGGCGGCAAAATATGGTTAGTTTTTTTCATGAGATTATTTTTTTATACATTATCATACATGCAATTATATATTATCATACGTTAAATCTTTAGTCACAAAGTGTGACACTTTATTTTTGTTTTTCTAAACATCTGAAATTTCTCACAAGAGCCTTTAGTTTTTTAGAAATTTTCCCATCCCCACATCACTTATAGATAGTATCTTTTATGTGAACTTTAAAATATTCGTTTCTTATAGTTGATTTGACATTTGTTGGGTCCGTGGTCCAGTGATCAACGCTGTTGGCTGAAGTTACACTGCGCACGGGCTCGAATCCCAGTATGGACAGTTTTTAAAATTAGATTTTTCAATCGATTTACGGATTTTTGTTCGATACCGAAAAATAATCGATAATCGACTGATCACTTCGATACTGAAAAATAAAGCGTAGCGAGAATCATTAGCTTACCACTAGCCTTATGCTTCTATCCTTTAATCTCCGCAAAAAAGGGAGGTTGAGTAACTGAGTAACAAGTAGTTCTCGTAAAAAACTTCTGTTGAGATAAGCTCAAATATAAGTCCTCAAGGTTTACATTGAGAGTGGATATGGCAGTATTTAATGCAAAAAAAATATATTACCTGCAAACTTTCGTTATACTTATGAATAGGGTATCCAATTAACCGTACAAATCAACTAACCGGTTTTCGGTTTTATTCAAATAAATAAACCGGTTAACCGACTTCAACCGAAATTATTTTGAAAAAAAAAAACAAATTGTTGCACCACACAAACCAATATTTCAAAACAATAACAAAAAATTTCGGGCATTTTGCTTACCTAAATATGACCTAAAAAGGCGCATAAAAGAGTAACTTTTTAAAAAAAAATTAACCGTGTCCGCTTTTAATGCGAAGGTGTGGAATGCTAATAAGGTTTATCTAAACAAAGATTTTTTCTACGAGAACTACTCTACTTTTTTTGACATGAGTAGGGATATGAGAATAGGGATAGGAAAGAACAAATGATTAACAAATCACTTTCGTTACACCCTGTTATTTTAGGATTGGAATAGAAAAAGGGAATTTTTAGATTATAAACATCCATGCCTTGATCCATGTATGTTTATAATACTGTTCGTACTGACACATGAGTGTGTGAGATCCCTCACGAAAGCAGGTGACGTTTATCACGGCTCCACGGAATCGAAATATGAATAGTTGTATATAAGTCTATTATACTTAAGGCGAAGAGAAGTTTTCAATAAAGCCTGGTTAACCGTGCAAAATAAACCGGTTTTCGGTTTTTCTTAAAACAGGCAATAAACCGGTTAACCGGTTTTTTTAAACAAACAGATTGGAAGTCTTACTTATGAAGACTATTTCACGATTTTCTTTGTAAATATTAAATTACCTAACGTAGGCGTGTGTGGAACTATTTCCTGTGATACGGCCACGAACATGACTTGCTCTATATCCGCTTCTGGAAGCAGTAAACTTGCGGAACGTTTAACTCTCGCGGCTCGGAAAAATACTTCTCTGCCGATGGGGGTTGTTTAGGGACCCCATTGTTTTCCTCATTATTGGCCTTATTCTTATGAATTTCAAAAAAAATAGTCTAAGGGCCTTAAAATATCTTTCTGCATCATTCCTTATACAATTTTTTTTTTATGAAAATCCGTGTTTTTTTAAATAAATAATCATATTTTAAGTTGCGCGTAAAAAAGACGTCATCCCAGCACACATATGAAATTACAACTGACTCGCTTAGCGCAGCTATCTTACGAACGATCGCTTATCGCGGGCGCTTATCGCCTCATCCCGTTATCGTGTTATCGCATATTTACATAAACTACAAAAGGTCAAAAAAACTATGATATTAGAATACCTTAATTGTAAACATTGTATCACCTATATTAAAATAGATATTTAAGAAAATGTGGGTATTGGGGTCGCATTTCTTGAGCTTAGAACCGGAAAAGTTAAGAAACACTGTTCTACGCTAACATATTTTTTAAAGAAACTTTTTTGTACCAGAATATTGCGTCTCGTAGATAGCGTAAGCAATATGTGCCCAAGTATTAACAAGACCCTTATCTGGATTATCCGGATAATTTACAATGTAAAATATAAGGTGAATACTGAATATGTTCATATTCATGGGAAAGAAATAGCCAAAGACGTGCTTTTATATATTATATAGGTACGTATTGTTAATATTTTTGAGACTTTGTGAAAGTGTTCACTGTCAAAGTGGTGGAAAGGTGTTACACAAAAAAAAAACTATAACACACTCTTTTATATTTATTGCACAATTATTAATTAGAATCAGGAGCGGTTTTGCTCATCAGGAGTATTTTCAACTGATAAAAGAATATAATATTGATATAGAGCTACAGTAAAACCCCCCTTAAAGTCGGGACAGTGTAATTCGGGGTAGTGTAATTGGGAGAGTGAATCTCATGCAAAATTAGGAATTTAGTTTTTTTCGCATGTTCCTTAGTTTTGAAAAAAAAAATGGAAGAAATATTTAGTTACTAAGTGATAAAATGCAAAGTGCGCCAACATTTGACTGTATGCGCCGCACAGACGACCGTCTCGTAGCAACGACAATGGAATGCGACAGTGCAATCGGGGGATTTGCGGCGAATATTTCAAGTCAGCGCGTAATTCGGAGTAGTGTTATTGGGGGTTCCACTGTATTTATAAAAATCACGAAAGACCAAATATTAGGGTATTACAAACAGTTGGTAATAGAAATCTGAAAAGAATTAATAAATAATCATACAAAATATTATTAATCGGCACTAAAATTGACTATAATTAAAGTGCTCACTTTTAAGTCAATAATTAGTAGAAAGGCATGATATTAAAAAAATAAAACACCACTACAAACAATCACGATCAGTTGATAATTCTCGCCATGAGCGAGGTCCTGATTATAAAAAAAATAAATGTGGAATTAGTACAAATGAGTGTTTTATTTATATTTTTAATAACTAATGTGTTTAGGACACCTAAAAAATAAAATAAAATTAGTAAGAAAGATAAATGATTATAAAATTCGAAACGCCAAGCAAAATTGGCCATTGGTTAATAATAATGTGTTTTTTTTTGTGTAAAATTTGCGTATTAAAAATCGTTTCTTCCAAAGAGAAAGTAAACAGATACGTTTTTGACGGTTTTTAATTTATTTTGAAATAATCTTAATTTCTAGCCTTACGTAGATACTAAAATTTTCCGAACCCGTATTGCAAATGCTGAAATACTGAAATATATAGCTATACTTTTTGGATTCTTATACCACTGATTTATTTACCGTTCAATAGGATTCGACCACAGGAGCACATGTGATCGAGGATGCTTCACAGAAAACTAATTGCCACTTCTTGAGAGCATCGTTGTTATTTTCGCTTGAATGTGTTTTTGAATGATAGCTATTTATTGTTAATGAAAATTATTTATTTATAGTTTATAAACGTAAAATTTATTTTATTTATTGGGGTTGGGTATATCTGCAAACAACACAATTAAACATTACAGCTTTTAAAGTTTAAGTCCTCTTAATTACTATTTATTATACACAAACGCCAGATTAGAATTATGCAGATAACATCCAATCCAAAATTTGGCAAACAAATAATGTTGATTATTCCTGTATATATTGTCATTTTGAAGAAGATTTTTATCTGGATATCTAGAAAATGTGTTCCCAAACATCATAGAAATATTTTTTTAAATAAAACAATGCTCAAAAGTATTTCTATATTCTTTTCAGTACGAAACACCTAACAAATTTTAAATGTTTTTTTTTTAATAAACTGCTCAATAATAGTTTTTAAGAATCGAAAAAGATGGACTTTATTACAATTAATAAATTTCACAAAAGGTTTTTTTAAATTAATCTCGTTATAAGTTCTCAAAAAGAATTCTTTAAATACGCTTAATAATATTTGTTCAATTGTAGTTTCTTTTCACAAATTTATTTTAAAAGGATTTTTAAAAAAAAACCTTTTCCAATAAAATTTATGAATTCTCACTTACGCTTTTCTGAGGGCTTGTTTATAGATCGATATCATTTGTTTGAATTATTAGTAATTGAAACAAATATAAGATTCCAAAATTTACTATTTTTATTATATTTGGAGCCTTCAAAATTATTTAATAACTTTTTATCAATCTTTAATTTTCTTTCTTTACAATTTTTCGATCCATGTTTTGTCTTTAAAATAATTATAATATATTTACCATAAACCTTGAATTTTTCAATATTAAGACACTTTGTTTAATAAAGGAAAAAGCTATGCATAATATTATATTATATTTGTATTTTTTTTTATTTCATCATTCGTGTAAATAAGTAGCTCATCAAAAAATTTAACCGGGTTACAAATAAAATAGTGACAATCAGAAATACCATAAGTCTGTATGCATAATCTGAAAGCTATAACAATAAATTTATGATAGCTAAAACAAGTTGGGCAAAACACCACCAGCTGTTCATACATTCCTCAAAATAGTTACTAAGAACAAGAAACTCAGTAAAACGTTCACGTACGAGAATAAATTCTACTATGTTCACTTCTCGTCGAGTTTTTGTTATTTTACGAGAAATTGAAGTTATCAAATAATACATCTTCGTCACTTAAATATTAATGCGAAATTTTCGCAATATTTTTTATACAATTATAAATAATATTTGTATGTATGTTTAATTTTTTTTTTAGTTCAAAGCATAATTTCTACTGATATTCATTGTAAAACTATTCACGTATATTCGTAGAATATATTTTAAAAAATCCAGGTACTTGGTCGTATGGTCAATATCCTCGGCTTCGATGGCGATAATCACGAGCTCGAATCTTAGAACGGATAGTTTTTTAAAATTAATTTGTAGATTTTAGTTCGAAGGCATGTCTTAATGCCTAATATTCCCTCTCAACTATCCGATACTGAAAATAGACCGTAACGAAAGTGATAAATGTTGTCCTATTCGCAAAAGCCAGGTTATTAATAAACTGAGTAATAATCGGTTATCGTAAAAAATATTTGTCAAGAAAAACTGCATTAAAATAATGGTATTCTAATGCAGCATATATTATGTATGATTTACCTACATTCAGCGGTGGGCTGCCAATATCTTAACAAGGGGCTCGGTAAATCTTATCCATGTTCACTCCCAATATGGAGTATATGGACTTCTAATTGATTTTATCTCAACATAAGTGTTTTTACGAGAACTGCTTGTTACTCAATTACTCAACCTCTCTTTGTTTCTTGAGAGAGTAAGGATGTAAGGATAAGGCTTGAACAGGACTAGTGGTAAGCAAATGACTCTCGCTACGCCCCGTTTTTAGAATAGAAGGGGAAATTCAAGACATCACAAACATCCATGTCTTTGAACAGAAAATCACAAATTTACTAATAATACAAGGATTCGAACCCGTGACTTCCGTAACCGAAACAAACGACGTTGACCATTCGACCACTTAAGCGGGGAATGTATATAATAAATACCAAATAATCATATATAATAAAGAGCCGATAATCATAAGTCCGAAACTGTAAAAATACGGTTACGAGATCATAAGAGATTTGGCAAACACGATTTTATCGATATTATTGATGATATTAGGAAATTCAAGCACTTAACAAGACTCGAGGGTCTGCGTTAATAATATGAAACACTTTCTGGAAATACATACAAAATAATAATCTAGTTTTGTATTTCAATATAAGTCCAAGATTCACAGTTTAGTTTATTATTCTACCAACAGCTTGGCACGTACGTATTGCTGTTTTAATGTTGTCTTATTTTCCACCACACTAAGGATAAAACGAAATGAGAACGAACAGTCAAAAGTTGATGACTAGGAAATTGAAAATATAATAAGACTGTTTGGATGCATTTATATTTGTGAGATTTGTTATTCTATTATAGGAATATAATATATGTGACAGGATATGTATGCCACAGACTTGGCTCGAGAGGGTCAGTTGCCAGCGCGGTAAAGCTACGCTATAAACCTGACTATTTATTCAATTGATTAATTTATGTTTAATAAATACAATTATGTAATGTTTTAAAGTTAATACGACCCTAAAAACGGAGCGTAGCGGAAGCCACAAGTCTTTCCCTAGCCCTAATTCACGTATGTCGGTAAAACAGTAAAGAATATACGTCACCCATAAAAAAATATTTAAACTTTTTCCTAAATGAGCAGCATCAACATCAACCTTATATTTTAAGTCAATTATGTATGCCTGTACAAGCTGCACAGTTAGCTGTCAATACCTGTGAAACTTTCCATCCACTCATCCGATCCCAAAAAATGGGTCGTAGCGAGAACAATTAGCTGATCATTAGTCCTGTCATAGGCATACATTTCCATCTCTTACTCTTTTCGAAAAAGATAGATCGAGTAACTTAGTAACGTGCAGTTCTCGTTGAAAATTTAATGCTTCACTAGAAGTCTATATGCTTCACATTAGGAGCGGACATGACTTAAAAAAAGAAAAAATATTATAATTAGCTCATCTGAAAAAATTTAATATGAATTCTAATTTAAGTATGGTGGCGTATTAGGGAATAATTAATAATAATATTATCTCAGTATCTGATTTCCGATTTTCCGAACCATATACTTTACATTGGGAGCGGACGTGGTATGAAACTGGATGATGATGATATTTAGAAAGTGACGTAGTGAAGGGTATACGGAAGTAGTATATATATTGTCAAGGTTGGGTTATTGGCACCCGCTTCCACTTCCACTTTTGTGAGGAAAACTGGCAGGATTTAAAAAAAAAATGTGTAGCTAAATTAATTGTGTTTGAATTTTGTTATCAGGTAACCCGTAATATCAATTGTTTATTGTTAATGGCCTTAAATGGCAACATTGTTTTTCGATACCGATGTGATTTTTGTTTTTTTCTTTCTTGCTCTTTGGGATACCATCCGCACCTGACGTGTGTTGGGAGACTTCCCAGTCTCTGGAGGATACTTCCCAGTCTCTGGTGGATACTTCCAGAGACCTTTAGTTGTAAATTCACTTGCATATATTTTTCTTTTGTGGTTTTGTTTTTTTTCCGAGATGAAAGAAATAATATTTTCCCATTTCGACGAAAATTAAATTCCATTTTGTTCTCTGCGCAGAGTTTAACGTCATTTTTTTTATTTTACATTTATAAAATCGTGTGAGCAAGCTAGGTTTGTAATAGTTATTGTGTATTGTAATAATTCAATTTTTTTTTTGTTAAATATTCTATGTAATAAGTTCGCGATTGCAAATTTTCTTAAATAAACGTTTTCGTGATAGTAGGGCGATGTTTGATTTAATAACTACCTACATGTGGACTCCGAGTTTAGGCCAGCGGTATTTGTCGTAATGACTTTTATTAGTGGGGATTTATTCTTGGGGTTTAACATCGTGAACAATAGTAGAAATTTCAAACAATAAATGAAACTCGCTCCAAAAATAAATTACGAGTAATGTTAATATACAGTATACCTTCTAGTTATTTTGGAGGGTCCTAAGATTCGGAGGCCCGAAGCGCGCGCTTTGTACGCTTATTGGGTAACCCACCAATGGATATATAATATTGCACAAATAGTGTTTTACTGTATTTATACCCTCTCTGAAGTTTATGACTGCAGCACTGGTTACTTAAAAATATATAAAATCAATAACAGGCGACGAAAACATAAAAAAAATGAATAAACTTCTTCTCAATACTTGGTATATCGTTAAAAAATCAACTGTTTGAAACGTCAAATATTGGCACAAATTTTGACAATATACTGAAATAAAAGTCCACGTGTAAGAACATAATTAATGTTATGCACTGAAATGATTTACCAACATGCACCAAATACGCACCTTACCAAATAAATTGGCTATTTGCCATATGAATTCAGTCAAATTAGGTCAAATTCTAACATTTGCAGAAAAAATATCAATAAGCAAAAATTTTAATTCTGCACTGGGGAAATAAAATATATCGATGCAAAATTGGTGTACACACTAATTATAGAGTTATTATAGCTTCCGTTGATTGAAGTAACAGTTCGCTAACCAAAGTCTTGCCGTAAATATACTATTTTTCAATTCCCTAACATTGCTTCAGTCAACAACAAAAAAATCTCTAATAATGTATTAATAAATGATAAGTGCTTTTGAATCGAAATATCTGAAACTTGGACAGAAAAAATCAGCACACAAAACGAATAAAAACACAGTCCTTTTCTTTAGTTAGTGTGTAATAATATTTAAATAATAAAGAGTTATTGCAATATAAATGTTTCAAAAATTGAAACCCCTTTCAGGTAAAATGAAAATTAATATTTAATTTCACGAGAATTATCACCTGGTGTGGCCCAGTTGGTTAGAGCTTGCTCTGACGATCACGCAGGTCTGGGTTCGATTCCCGGTCAGATCACAGTGAATATTCAATTCAAAATTGTGATCGAAGACTAGGTGTTTGTGATGTCAATTCGCATTATTTCTTCTCCTCCCATCCTTCTAATCCTTTAATAACTTCATGAGCAATAGCGATTAGTCAACCACTAGTCCTGTTCTAGCCTTATCCTTCTTTCCCTTCTACTCACTTTGAAAAAAAGTGAGGTTGAGGTTGGTAAAAAACATTCTGTTGAGATACCTCAATTAGGAGGCCATATGCTCCACATTGGGAGCAGACAAAATAATTATAAACTGTAATTAAACTATTTAATAAAAAATGTTTTTTTTATACATGTAATGTTTTCATTCCATCTGGCCTTGAACTATGCGATACGGAAAACTGGGCGCGGATAGAGCGATTAGCTACAGCCTACAACGAGCTTTTTCCTTACACAAACCTTTCACGTAGAGCTACTAACTTACAACATGTTATCGTTTAATTCATTTTGACGAAATAATTCATTAGTATTTTATCAAAATGATTAGAATAACACCAAAAAACACGCCATGTATAGATAGAATGATGAACATTGAACATATATTATTTTGTGTTTTAATTATATCGAACCCTCATTAATAAATGATATATTACAATTACGAACACGCAGAAAATAATAAAAGAAACGTTTTTCAAGTGTCAGTTTTGTGAATGTTGTTTTATATTATATGCCAGGGGTGGCGAACCTACGGCATGCGTGCCCAAAGTGGCACGTTCGAGAATTGGGATGGCACGCGACCATTTCCAAATTTTTTAAAAATAAAATTTTGATTAAATAATCCGGGAATTATTAATTTATTCCGTTTGATTAATTTTCAAATGTTTCCCAAGATAAACGACAATCGTTTAAAAAATCAAGTTTTATTTTTTCCACTTTGTTAAAAAAAAATACTGCTTGGGCACGCCACTCAATCGAGAAATAATATTCGAGGATTTTTGGCACGCGGACCCAAAAAGGTTAGTCATCTCTGTTATATGCGATATTGTATTTACGGAAACTTAATTAAATTACGATATAATAAACGACTTTTGGACATCGCTGCATTTATACATATACAGGCGGAACTCTACTTTCGAACATTCTACTTTCGCACAATTCGCTATTTCGCACATTGTTCGAAGATCGTTCTTTTTAGATTTTTTGACGATAATGCAAAAATGTTTTGTTTCGGCAAGTAACGGCTGGTTTGTCAAATTTAAAACGAGATATTATTATTATTTACATAATATTAAATTCATTGGAGAATCGGCTGATGCGGATAGAGATGCTGGAAAAGAATTTATTTCCTCATTGTCCGAAATTATTGAAGATGGAGAATATACCCCATGTCAAATATTCAATGTAGATACGACTGGTTTATTTTGGAAGAAAATGCTTAATCGTAAATTCTTATCAAAGGAAAAATCAGTTGCCCTTGGGCACAAATATTCTAAAAACCGATTGACCTTTAGCTGGTGATTTAAAATTGATGCTAATGTTAGTTTATCAAGCAGAAAATTCTAGAACATTGAAATGGAAAGATATATACAACTTACTATTTGACAAGTTTATTAAAAAACATAATTTTTATCTAATACATAAGTAAATTTTGATAAATAAAAACTTTAAAGGAAATTTTTTGGTGTTTTTTTTTACATCCCTCTACTTTTGAACATTCAGCATTCGCACACGTTTTCAGGAACCAATTGTGTGCGAAAGTGGATGTCCGCCTGTAGTAGTAATACAATACAACCATAATCTATGGCCATCAGCTATAGCTACCAACTATCTTTGAGTGGCAGAAAATATTAACTTAACGAGAAGGTAGGTAGGTACTCATACAAATTATGTAACGAAATTGCTCCCTAAGGCTCGAAATTATTGGACTTATGTCAAACTATATTATAACGACGTTTTATCCCGCAAGAAATATGTATTTGTGATTGTATCATCTACAATCTACATTTTTAGACAAACTGAGTTAAGAATGTGTATTTGTTTTTTAAAATATAAAATATATTACATAAAAGCAGCGGTGGGCTGCCAATATCGTAACAAGGGGCTCGGTAAATCTCATCCATAATGCCTTTAAGTCATGTGGAATATAGATAATGCATAAACCGTGGCCCGCGAGCCACTCGCGGTCAACCAGGGTATCTTTTATTATGCAGCGGAAGTTAATGTATTTTTTTAAATAAATGAAAGAGCAACCAAGTCTTGTTAAATAAAAAAAAAATAATCATCTACAGAAATTGCAGTTAGGTGCTGATTTTATTTGAGACAAATATCTTTCGAGAAAATTTAGACAAATAATGAGACTTTCCTATATTAACAAGGCGCTCGCCGGCCGCGCCGAAATTTATCAACGGGCTCGCGCGAGCCTCCTCGAGCCCACCCCAGCATAAAATCATTCCATATCTTTATGAATTTAAAACATTTTGAGTTTTATATTGTTATTATGAAAACATGACATATTTGGACAAGATTTTTGATTATCAATAATGACAATTTAGTCCATTTGGAGATGTTACGCTTTGATACTTAACGTCACATTTATATATCAGTATAAATTTCCATAATGATGCTTCCACTTTACAAAAAAGTAGTATTGTTTGTAGGCGAGCGAAAATGATCTCTGCGCAAGTAAAATAGTACGCACAGCTAAACAAAACAATAGTTAGAAATGTGCTCGGAAACAAAATTCAAAATAATCTACTAGAATTGCTGTTATTTTCTTGTTGTAGATATAATAGATTTTTTTTTTGCTTCATTTTGACGGATAATGTACATAATTGTTGTTTTAAAGTAGATGTAATGAAACCGTAAAATTAATTTTAACAAGAAAATTGTTATTAACGGTGATGAAAGGTAATGTTTAAAAAAATAAATTACTTAAGAAGCCATGCTTTATTTCATATTTTTAAAGTATTTTGATGCTAAGCTTATACACTTACTCAAAAGTATATTTTGTGCACCACTGAAAGTAAAATACGTTTAATTCATCGAGAATGACATATTTTAATGTATGAGAAAATGAAAAGCTAGATATTTTAAATTCACGTCATAAAAAGCATTACTGCAACATCATACCGACGTTTGGTATGCAACACCGCGTTATAGTGACAAAAATTCATTGTGCCTGAATAATGAATAAAACATTATTACTTTTTTATTATACATTGCGTGAAAAATATTGATCCAAACAAATACTCAGCATTCTGTGAATGTAGATTAGTGCAAAAACAGATTTAGCACCGAATGTTAACAAAAATAGTTTTATGAAAACGATATTGCATTGTAGGCGAAGACACAGTAATGGGATTTACATTCCGAGGATCATAATATACCTGTATGTAGACAAGAGAGTATATTATGACATTAATTTTATGTAATCTTAAATATGATGGTGAGGTTATATTAATTATTAAATACACTGACTTTTCAAATAGTCATTTTAATACCTTTGGTCGAGTTGGCAATAAAACATAAACGAGAAGAAGACTCATCGAAAGCTTTCAAACATTACGATTTAAAAGCTGTAATTTTTGACGTTGCTTTTCTTTTGCTTCCTAATGATATGAGTGTTTGGATCTGACTGCTCATTTATCGCTAAGTGACTATTTGAAAGTATACGGTATACAGTTTATTATCATCGTCGACAAACAAACGCATACAGTTTAACGGCAGCACAACACACTAATATAACGTATGCACGAGCATCTTTCTATGGCTGCGGCGAACAATGGGGATTGTGATGATAATATATGACAGAAGCCCGGTGACAATTAATATAAGCCAGAGAAAATAATAAATCATAGAAAAACAGAAAAGAGTAGAGGAGACCTCCATGTTTTATTTATAATAATGGAATACGTAGCACAGTGATCCGAGTCTTAACAGATCAAGAGTAAGCCATTGTTCCAGGACCGTGAAGTTATATTCGTAATAAAACAAGTGACTCCTTTTTAAAAAAATAATTTGACTCCATAAAAATTAGTTTGACTATTTATAAAATTCTTACATCGATTAAAAGCTCATATATATAATATTTCTTAGTTTATTAATTGATTTGGCATTTACTTGGTAGAACTCCATTAGAACAGATTAAAAATATCAAAGTATTTTAGTTCTACAGTTTTTAATAATTTTATGCGTCAGAACTATGTTTAAACTTAAATTTTGCTCAGCCATATATACTGGCTCTGAAGAGATACACAATGCATCAAGTTATTCACTCTAACATCCTAATTATAATTATTTATATTTCTTAGCATTATGTATCCACCGACCGCCATAATGACGTGGTAATGACAAGAACATTTTCAACTGATAAAAATAAATGCTCGTGACCAGCGAAACCCGTTCTTGATCTTAAAAACTAATGCTTCAAAGCCTACCTAAATCCAAAAACCAAAATTGTTGCAAAGTGTAAAAAACTGCTGCGGGCTTTTGGATTTGAGTAGGTTTTGAGACTAAAAACGTTTTTTAAAATGAGTTTCTCTGTATTTAGAAAGGTTTTGAAATTGAAAATCCATTGATTGTGTAGATATTGAAATAGAGAACAAGTTGGCATCAAAAATTGTAAAAAATCAAAAATGGTCTTTAGGTAGGTATCCTTAAATGTGGAATTAGTACAAACGAGTATTTTGGGTTTTTATAAATGATAATGGAAGGTGTTTATCTAGAACTGACTAATTCTGATATTAAAAACCAAATTATTACGATGGTACCACATTTAATTTTAATTCGAAATATAAATTAGTACGTTAAGCGCTCAGTTCCGGGTTCTAAAAACAGCGCTAACGAGATAGTTATATCTTCGTAAGTACCCGCTAATGAAATGTTGATGATATCAATTTGATTGATTGATGTGAATATTGGCAATACGTGGTGGCTGATAAATTTAACGGATTTGGCGTATATTGATCAGAAAAAACTGAGAGTTCAATTAATTATGAGGAAATATTCAATTTAGCAAATATATGTGTCTAGAATTATTAGGAATTTAGTGTTATGGCATAAGCAACGCGTATTTGTTATATAAAATCTTCAAATTTTTCCCTTCGATATTTTATTATAAAAGTGTTATTCTACACTTTTTGGGTGATTTAAACGTTTTAAGAATCCCGATTTGTATCTTCATGTGTCGTGACTAAATATCTATATTCTTCTATTCTTCATTATAAGTTAACTATTCGAATATCGGTTAGTAAAACTTAAGCTATCCGAATATATTCGAATATTCTGAAGTATGAAAATAATATTAAAAAATCGGTTTCAATAATTACTATATACATTGCATAACATTAGAAATATATTAAAATAATATCAAAATTACATAAAAAAATGATAGGATATTCGAGGCTATTATTTGCAAACCGGGCTCATTCCAATATTGTTGAAACATGAACCATGAACCATGAATGTAATTTAGTAGATAAAAATATTTTGAAATTATTTTTAGAAATCAGTCTAAAACATGGCTTTATAACGTTCAAGTTCATCCGTGCACTTGATCGCCTAAAGATGCCGAAAGGCGAAACCCGGGTCGTTTTTGACAAAGTCTGTGTGATTGTAAATAATTTGAACGATTCAAATTTTATACAAAATATCATTCCAAAGTAATGTAATACTTTTAAAATGTACATTGTTTTTCAAAATGAAATTCAAGTTTAATTTTTTATCCATTTTTGAATGAGCCGTGTTTGCAAGTAATACCCTCATAGGTGGTATTTTTGTTGACAGTGTAAAGAAACTTTTGTATAAATATATCAATGGAAATGCTTTTTAAATTGAAATATACTTTAGTTGTCCATTTTATGGCGCTCTTCTACGCAATAACATTTCTTCCAATAAATAACTAGACATAATTAATTATATTAATTCTACGAAGAATCAACGACGTCTCAAAATAGACTCTGCTACTTTTTTACAAACACTTTAATATATTCTTGATGTTTAGTGTCGTAAGATTAAAAAATAATACCCTAAAGATATTTATTTATTTTGTTTGCGAAAGAGTAGTCTCGGGTTATATACACAAAACCTAAAAACAGAAATATTGAATTAAATGCAAAGTAGATTAGACTTAAATGTTTCGGTTGATTTGTTTTATTAGCCTTTAGCGTAAATAAGAGTACTCTTGATAACACGCCATGTTGCCACTTTTCCATTTTCTTAAAGTGCATTGCTACGCATTGGAAAAACTCTAATATGGGTCAAACCTGGTGACCGCAAGATATTCTATTTTTTTCTGTCTCTAAGCCATACAAAATGTTTTTTTTGTAACTGTACTCTTGTCTGTATAAATATGGCTATTAAAATTTACCACATTAAAAGGAACTGTAGTTCCAAAGGTAACAAACCACACCGTACATGTAATAATACGTTGCTATACAATTCAGAATGTTTTGACTGTTAAAAAATATGAAAACACAAGTATGAAATAAACGAAGGAGTCATATTTCAAGGCTTTTCGATTTTTAAAAATCGGGGTTTACTTTCAATTTTTCAACCCGGCCTAAAATATTAAAATCAGTATTTAGTTTTTTTCATATTTAATTAAAAACCTTAATATTTTGTCACGAAGCCGCCATGGTTACAAATAAAACGAGATTAAATATTAATTTTAATAGTGAGTGCGTAAAAACATTATATTATGTAAGTTTATTTGAAAATATATATATTTTAAATATATTTCCTGACGAGGAATTACGAATAAATTGTAGTATTTTTTACTTAAGAGTTAATGCCAAGTATTTTTTTTAAATAAAACTTTTTCGCTACTTCATTTGAATTATCCTTTTTTTATTCAACTTCAGAAAGCAGCTTAAGCAAATTTTTGGGAAACATTGTAGTTAGAAAATCGGTTTTTGCATAAGCCTTTTGCATTAGTGCACAACACGAAAACTATTCTTAAATAAAACATATTTTGTATTTTTTCTTAATTCAATAGATCGCAATAGGTAGGATATAAACATACTTTAGTGAGCTATCGTCACCACGAGAAACATTGGAGTTCATCCCTGACTAAGAGGGTAAGATTAAGAAGGATGACCTTGGTAAAGAGCTGACAATTAGATGATGAGCATCCCTCAGTTCCGCCGAGTAAATCCTATGGATAGTACCCGACGGACATCCAGGGCGCCGGAATCCCACCGGTCAAAATAAGAGGCAGGCAGGATTGAGGCTTTTTGGAGGCATCCGCAGCACGTGACCCAGCCAGTTCCAACGTCACTCCATAACAACAGACGTGAAGGGACGCTGTCTTGTACGCACCCTTATCTCTGAATTCCTCACAAAATCAAACCACCTCACCCCCATTATCCGACGCAAGCATCTGTTCTCGAAGCTCAGTATACGGTTTTTCTGAGTCTTCGTCAGGTGCCATGATTCGCAACCGTATAGCAGTACCGGCAGAATTCAAGCGTTGAATAAGTGCCATTTGGTTTTAATCGAGTACAACTGTGTGTCCCAGACAGTCCGCATTGAGTTGAATGTGGCTTCAGCCATTCCTAAACGAATGTAGAGCTCCTTTTTTGTGCTACCGTCTTCGGGGATATGTACGACGAGGTATCTGAAGCTGTCATCCCTCTCGATGATCTGTCCTGCGCTGGTAAGGGTCCTATCAGAGTCATGACAGGTTTGGTTACACATAACATTGGTCTTACTAGTATTCATTTTTAGACCAATGCGCCCTGAGTTCGTTCCTGACTCATCAATAGTCTCCTGAATGTCCTTAATAAATTTGTCGAATATGACAGCATCATCGGTATAATTCAAACACACCAAACATCAAACAGGATGGACTTTTACGAGAGATGAGCACCAGGTTACAAAACTGGCGAATGCGAAAATAAACTTAACGAAAATAAATTATACGTTTTTCGTCCACTATGCTAATACTATTCGTTTGTAACTAATGCAAAACATTAAATTTTCGCGCAGGATCAACGCGTGTGCGATGATCTTCCGTTGTGTGATTACTTAATGGAGTTAGTTGTTTGGGGCCGGTCCCCTGGGATAACTCGCCCTCGCTTCTACACAAATACTTAACAAGGTGGCACGCCATGACAACCCAAGTCCCATTATGTCTGTAATATTCATGACTCTTCATTAAAAATTGGCCCAAGGTCTGTTACACTTGCTCGGTTTGCTTTAATGCTTGGCACTCTATGGAAATTCTTACAACAAATGTGCAAGGTTGTTTAATAAAGTCTTATCAATTGTCAATCACTGATACTGCAGCGAAGCACATATGATATAAGTAAATAAGGTAAACATAGCAAAATATCCAATTCTACAAGAATTATAGGATTCGGTTGAAAGCGATTTCAGTTTCACGCCATTGTCCCTCTAAAGTGATTTATGTTGTGACGATCTTGCAAAGCTGAAATAACAATCAACCAAATCTTATAGTCTTTTTAAATTAAATAAATATAACCATACTGTAGTTCTCCTAAATAAATATCAATGCAAACAAAAGATTTATTTAAACATCAAATACTGTAATCGTGTATCAAAGTAGACAAAAGTTTTGGACAATTTTATTGTCATATTCAATTGGGTGTTCACGAATTTTAGTGTCCTTAAACGTTTACTTAATGGATTTGTGTCAAAGAGAATGGATTTATACGATTTCCTTTACACTCACTCATATTCAAACTGGTCTTTAAGCCGGGACGTAGAGAGAACAATTATTAAAACTTTGTATCAATGTCAGCTCCCTAGGTGGGGCATATGACCTCGTAATGGAAGTATCACAACAGAAGTTTGTTACTCAGTTGCTTAACCTTTTTTTTTTGGAGAGAGTAGGAATATAATGATAGGGCTAGAACAGGACTAGTTGTAGTCTAATATCTCTCGCTATGCCCTGTTATTTTAAGATTGGAATGTTGGAAAGAAATTTTTAGACGTCACAAACATCTATGTTCGTACTGGGACTCGAATCCATGACATCCACCGCGGAACCAATGACGTTGATCGCTGCGCCACGGATCCGACAAAACTAATATGTACTTAGCTAATAAAAACTAATCCAATTGTCTTAGTCTTATCCTTATATCCTAATCCTCTCCAAAGAGAGGTAAAGTGATTGAAATTACAAATAAGAATTTCGTATAAAATTTTCTGTTCTGACATGATTGATCGCAAAAAGGATATCATCTGTAATAATAGCATTTATTTTTTACAAATAATCGTTGCTACAAGATTGTACAACCTCATTCACGTAATTAAATTTAAATTGGGCGCCGACACTAACTGATGAATAGATAATAAACACAACCATCATAAAGATTCTTTTTACTGCCAATGTAACGGATCAAATCGTAAGAATAATTCTCTCTGGCGTTAGCATAGTGACAGTTATACGGAGATGGAGGTGAACGGACAACTGATATGGCCGTCAAGAGCATTTGCAATGAACTGTTTCCGTCATTGATGTATTTTTACAATAACCACGGTTTTTCTTCAGCTTGATAACAATTGTCGGGTCCATGGCACAGTGGTCAACGTTGTTGGCTTCCATGCCGGACATTTATCTTAGTAATCGAGTTTTAAGGACAACGATTTAAATTGAGCTTACGATTACGCTGTACGATTTGTTACGTACTATTCATCTATTTTTAAATATTAACAATCAGCGGTGGGCTGCCAATACGATAACAAGGGGCGCGGTTAATCTCAAAGCAATTTTCGATGTTCTAGTTAAGGAGTGAATTTTTTATCACTCTTATGCAATTATATGCAATACTTAAATAAGCAATCGATTGTTACTTAATACACCTTTAATATGTAACAATATGCAATTTACCGTAAACTAATCAATGTAAATGGCTAAAAATAGACTGCCGTGTATACTGAAACTGTCGTAGATAATATAACAGTCGAAAATTGCATTTATATACTAACCTGATCTGAGAATAGTGTTTTCTTTTAAATTAACAAGGGGCTCGCCGACCTTATCAAAATTAAGCAAGGGGCTCGCGCGAGCCCCTCCGAACCCCCTCCAGCTCTGTAATAACAGATAATATAAAGTAAGTAAGACTTTGTCACGGATAATAATACGCATTCAATAATAATTATATGTAATCTTGAATACTTATCAAATTTTTCGCTAGCATCTGTTTTCCTCATTATATTAAATAAAAGTTTGTAAAGGTTACGAAGTTTAGCGTGAATCGTTTTGTTTACGATGTTAAGTATTTCATATTTTTCGTGCCTTGAATCTTGATTGACATCCGGCTAATACCCGCTGTTCATAATGAACGAAAAAAAATAATTTCCTACTTCATTATTTAAAATTAAATATTAAACAAAAATGAATGAAAAGTAATGAAAATGATAAAATTATAAATTTGGATTAAAGAAAAGAAGTGTGTTTTGAAATTTTGAAAACTTCGAACGATACTAAAAACTTAACTTATAGCAAATAGGTTTTTTGGATGTCACGACATGTTTCACTTAGCTAGCAAATATTTTTAATTTACAGTCCGTTGAAAAGTAAAACGTCTAAGTAATATTGAAACTGATTTACTATTTGTTTAGAGATGATCGTCATTATCGATAATTATGATTTTTAACTATAATTATTACTTATCGTTCTAAATACTTAATGAAATTCGATAATAATTAGCGAATTCGATTTAGATATTTAAAAGTTATTTATAGTTTTTTTTTGCTAAAATGTAAAAATATGTCGATCAAACACGCTGTATCAAAGAAGATACAGCGTGTTGAAATCTAGCTATCTATCTGCAGTCATAGCTCAAAAGAGCCGGTTTTCGATTTATCGCTTTCTACCATATGTATACCGACGATATAATGTTATTAGATTGATTGTTCTTAGCATACATAAATTATCATATATATTTGTTGTTCAATAATACACGTGGATCATCCCTGTTAAATTGATTTAAAAGACGATCTCTTACCCTAAGTATAAAATAATGCGACTGTTGAATTTATCCCTTCTCTACACGTGATCTTCGGCAGGACCCTCTCTACTCCTTTTATTTAAAGTAAGTTCAATAATTTAGGCAATATAATAAATACATCCCTTATCATATTTGCATTGGGCTTGAGAATACTCCACGAATAAGCGAAACAAGTTTTACTCCTCTTGTTCGCGAAATTATTACAAATATAATGAGTAAAATTAAAAGTATTAGGTAAATAGCAAATGATGGAGATAATTAGTAAATGCTCTTGAGCGTTGCTTCTACTCGGTTGCGGTGTTTACAAGCTTAAATCCCCGTACGGGCAATTTAAATAAAAAATATTTCACAATATCACTCTGAGAGTGTTCACTGTCAATACTTGGTGGAAAGGCATTATATTAATAAAAACACAATATTCCTTTGTACTTTATTCCACTTTATTTAAATAGTTCAGGACCGGTTTCGCTCATTGCGAGCATTATCAACTGATTATATTTCTTATCAGTTGATAATGCTCGCAATGAGCGAAATCAGTCCTGAACTATTTAAATAAATTGGAATAATGTACGAAGGAATATTGTGTTTTTATTAATCTCACAGTATATTTCAAAGGCATGAGAGTCTCCTATCCATTTGATTATAAAAACGGGACGTAGCGACAGTGGTTAGAAAACTACTATTCTTTACGTAACTTAACTATCTATCCTTACCATTTACGGAAAAGAGAAGTTGAAGACTGAACAACAGCCAGTTCTCGTAAAACAAATACTGATGAGATTCTTCGTTAAGAATCCAGGTGTTCCACTTTGTGAGTGGACATAGTAGAAAAATGTGGAATGGTCGCAATTACTTTTCGTAATTATATGTTAGCGTGCCAACGGCAGTGATACCAATTTAAACTTCACCATTTCCACGTGTTGTTTTTCAATTGGAAAATACAAAGTACTCATTTTGCTTTAAACCTTTATATCGTTAGTGTTTGACGTTTAGTGTTCATAAAATATGTTTAAAAACTTTTATCATTAAGCTCACGCTAGAAACAACGTAGATAGTTTTTTTGTTTTTATTATGAACGTTCCACTACTACATTCAAAATAAACGTATTTACAGAATCCGTACAATTTTTACCACGCGCCCGTATCCTCTTTTTCATTTGTTAGTATACCGATTGACAATAATATTATAAAGTTTTCCGTTTAGAGATGGCGCTTGTGTCGCGGAAGTAATGTTTTCATACAACTTTACCTGTCATGGCTGCCACACGATTGATTGAAATTATTTTTTGATTCTCGTAGCCTTCACAGATTTGTCGGAAAATGAGAATAACCTACCGCACATTCTAACAAATAGTTTTTAAAACTCTTGGCAATGGTTCTCGTATTTATTTCCATACTATTAATTACTAGTTAATAAAAACAACTTTCCCGAAAATCGTGAGCCTACGTTTGACAGCTACAAGCTTTAGATTGACTATTTTAATACTGATTTCTGTCGGCGGCCTAGTTATAATGGTAGATTAATACAATTGAATATTGTGTGTGTACTGTTCACACATGGATTGGTGATAATACATGTATATAGAGTAAACTGTTTTATGTCAATTACATAGAGAGAGTAATATGAAGGGTAAGTTGCTCTGACAGAACCTATTATTATTAATTTTGCAACATTTTCCGGACGACACATTGTTAAGTAAGCGAGATATAAGAGGAAATAGCCCAGCTAGGGTCATTGAGCGAGTGCTGTAGAGAGGGAATTTACTCACTTGTAACCATTGGTCAGCTGGCGGTTTGCCAATTTCTAATATTCACCGTCAACGCTGACGACGGTTATTTTGACACTGAATGACACTATTGCAATTTCCAGCTCCTATTTGTTTTACATAGCTAGTTAGTACGTCAGTGGATGACATCACAATTGAATATAAAGGTCTGTTTTGAAACTGGGCTAAAATTGATATATTTCAAGACTTATGGTTCGAATATGGAGCTATCTCTCAAGATGCTTCTTAACACAATCGAGACCTGACGATGTGAAATCTCTTTAATACGGAGAAAGTTTTTTTTACTCATTGTGTATTTTATTAGGTGTTCCGTATCATTAATTTTAATAAACGAGTAATGCTGTTAAAAAGTTGCATATTCGTGCATATTTCATATGCACGAATATGCAACGAAAATATGCAAAACAACGCGCGGGAAACGCATGCAGAGCTTCTTGTTGGCCGCGTGTTGTTTTGTATAAATAATACAAATATACACGATAAGAAAGCACTTCTTATCGGTCATAAAATCATATCAATAAGAAAAACACAGTCATCCATTATAAAAAAAATAGCTCAATCGGATTACCGTATAAAGCAAATACGTTTTTATTAAAATCTAATTTGAATATCTAAGCTCATCGTTTTAAATATTAGGTAACATATAAAATCAATCAATAGTGAGGTGGATGATCACTTTCAACTGTTATTTTACAAGAGCAGTTGTTACTGGGGTGCGAGAAAACATTTCCGGGGCGTTCGGGAGAAGTTTCTATTTTTACATACATTAAAAAATGTATATTAAATGTATGTATTACAAAAAGTCGGAATAAATTTTAAAGGAGGTTCGAGAACATATTTCAGATTTAATGGGTTGCGGATCACTAAAAAAGTTAAGAACCACTGCCCTAGAGGGTAACTCACTTTTTTTGAAATGTATGCAAGTACAACATTACAATAAATTATGATTTTATTTTTCCTATTGACCAACCTATATTGCAAGAGTGTAATGAAAAGAAAATTATCAACGATTTATAACGAACAAAAGCTGTAAAAGAATTTCATACGTAGTAAAGTAAAAATAAAATTAGAGTTTGTGCGTCAAAGTAAAGGAGCGTTTTATATTTATTATGGGATATTTAAACATTTTAACTATGTTTTTATGTAGGCACGATAAGTCGTATAATTAGGTGATCTATACTATTATACATGCACTACTGGCTGTGCGGAGGGAGTGGGCACCAGCAATAATGTTAAAATGTCTTTTTTTCGCTGATAATTAATTAATGTAAAAGAAAATGTTAACAGTAAGCAAAGATCCATTTATTTAAGAATATTTGTAAGCGATGGTAACAAATAATTCCGTTTAAAATCTGAGTTGCCTTACATCCAGGGCTGTGGAGTCAGATAAAAACGACTTTGACGCCGAATTGATTTTTTCAATAATTTGCGATTAACTTACATATCGGTATACCATCAGATCATTCTAGTAAATTTCGTCAATCAATATGATCAATGGACTTATAATTTTTCAATATATTTAAATAATTTTCCCCCGATTTTTCCGTCTTCGAAGTCGATTCCACAGTCCTGTTTATATCAACCGCGATTAGTTTTAAAAATCCACATATAAGTTTATTACTTGCAAGCCCGGCTCATTCCAAAGTTGTTGAAAAATGAACCATGAATGTAATTTAGTTGATAAAAATAAATTTTGAAAGTATTTTTAGAAATTAGTCTCAAACATGGCTTGACAACACCCAAAATATCATTTTAAAATGAAATTCAAGTTTAATTTTTTATCCATTTTGGAATAAGCCATGTTTGCAAGTAATACACTCATATGTGGTATTTTTGTTGACAGTGTAAAGAAGCTTTTTTATTAATATATCAATCATACTTTTAAAAAACAAACACTTTTTTCTACTTTATGAAAGGTCGGAAACGATTTCGCTCATCACAAGCGTTATCAAAATTAATTAATAATTCTCGCGTTGAGCGTATGCTGTTCTGATATTTAAACAAATCTGCAATTAGTGTTTTTTTTGATTCTTTTTAGTATGTCTTTCCATTAAAAAAATACAGTGATTATATAAATTCATATTCTCTCATAATTCATATTACAAATCAAAGTAAAATCGCAAATCATTGAAAATTGTGACTAATGAAAGAGTACTTACAACCGTCTAAAGTGACGTAACTTAGTTTAACATTAATGGTGTTTCATTATATTAAGTCCACAGGCTAATTAATATGTGATTATCTTGAATTTAGCTTCGAGTTTGATTTGCACCGACTCAGCGCTACGAGTACAGATTTTTTCCGAAAGATTAACCTACAGCAAAACGTGTTCTTTCAGATTTGGATCCATGCCATACACAATTATTTTTACTTGATATAATCATCTTGTGTTCATTTCTTAATTATTTCACGTGTATTTTCATAGAATAAAAATATTTTTAACAACTTATACGCCACAACTTCTGATTCAACATTCTGGAATATTTCTTTTTATTGTTCCTCTCGTATCAAGAATATCAACGTGTTTATAATAAATCACCTTCCCACACAAAATTAAGAATATTGGACCGAATCCATGACCATCCAAACAGAGGTTGATTCTTAGTTGTGACGTGACTTGCATGACAATATGGTGAACTGCTAATTCCTGCTATAGGCTGTAAGTTCTTGCTCCTATACTGCCGTATATCTGCAACTATATAGATTTCTGTATAAGTATTTAAACTGTTTTTTTAGCGAATCCTGCTTGTAAGTTACTAATATAAACTATATTTTTGGGCATATTAAATGACATAAAAACAGCAAATATCCACCTAATTTTAATTTTCCTTTTTAATTTTATTGCATATCTCTGCACAACTGTGCAAAGGTTTTTTTAATCGGTAAAATCTAGTTTTTTGAAATATTTAATTTTTATAAAATTCGCAAATATCCAGTTGTCTCGTCTTTATCTCCAGGCAGCATTAGTATACATTCCATACCTGAGAAGCAAACATTCAAAAAGTGATTTGTCACAAATTTTGAAAAATGCCGTTTAATATCTGTTGTGTCACACAATCACAATAGGTGTTCAAAAAGGGTTTTTTTTTTCAAAACAAATAATCATAAAGTTTACACATTCAAGCAAACCGTGATTTTTCCAACACTCAAATCATCTTTTCCCAAGCTCTGTATTTGTGTGACAAATCACTTTTTGTATGTTTGCTTCTCACTTTTTAGTGTCTGAGCTGTCAATTTCTATTTGATTCGTTCAATCATCACTGTTTTTTCAATAAAAATAAAAAAGTTTTAAATATTGTCTAAAAACAATAAATGTCACAGTTTTTCTCACATTTTTTTAAATTATACATTTTTACACTCATATAATGCATATATAAAGCTCATCCATGAATCATCAATGTCAAATTGATAATAATGCCTCTAATAACCAAGATATCACAATGTCACACTGTGCTAAAAAAATAGTTTTGTGACACTTGTATTTTTATGCCAATGTCTTCAATTACAATTGATGTTGCGAAGAAGATTTGCTAATTAATCATTATATAACGTTTCTCAAGCATCATTCGAGACGTCGATCTCAGAATGAATACATTCGAGATTAAAACGTTGTCGTTACGCCACACATGATCGCTTATTTTCCGTATATACAATAATAAATTAAATATTTCTTTTGACGCACCATTGTTTGTTACAGAGGCTTATTTATTAATATAGAGATAAGATGAGTCTCAAGTGCAACATTTCCGCAAATTAATTATAATATATTCATGTGACGATTCTAGTTAAAATGCATGTGATACCGTGAAGGGGTTAAATATCTTATCAAACGTGTATTCTCATTAATTTTCCTGCCGTATCCTTGCTTTATTAACGACACGATTTATGTATAAAATTATTTTGTGGCTGCAAGTAACTATTTAGTTTTATGAATAGTTTTAAATGACGGAAGAAAATGTATGATCATTTTTTTATTAAAACGTTGATGGCAAAGCTAATGCAAAAAAAATGTTAAATTCAACTCGCTTTCTAAGGTTAATGTATTTTGTTAACGTGAAAAAAAGTGACATGAAATAAAAGCACCACAGAAATCCACGCGCTTTGAATACAAATTCACAATCAATCAGAACATGAATGTTTTGAATGAGATCCCCTGAAAGCCTTAGAGCATTTACCATTGAGCTACTGGATGAATTTTTGGAATAGACTATCACAATATATGGCTAACTAATTGTTTTGTGTTTAATAATAAATCATTATTTTGACAATTCCACGACAAAGCTACTCAAAAATATTTGCAATTGTTCATAAGATAGAGAAAAACATCACCAGCTTAAAAAATAAGATTTTATGTTTATTATCAAGAATCTTTTTTTATTTATTGACTTGGCATTTACTTGGCGAAACTCTGTTATAATAGGGTAGAAATAGCAACGTATTTAGTTCTACAGTTTTTATATATATTAGTTGATAGCTATTTCGGCTTTCGCCATCGTCAGAACTATACTTAAACTTACATTTTTCATAGTTCTGACGATGGCGAAAGCCGAAATAGCTATCAACTAATAAATGTAAAAACTGTAGAAATAAAAACGTTGCTATTTTTACCCTATTATGAGAATATTTTTATGGTGAGTTATTATGATACTATGATGAAAAGTAATTATTTAAATGTTGAATATTCTAGAATTCCTAGAAAATAATTAAATGAAAAAAGACAAAACGTTGTTCCTTCTATTGGTTTAAGTTTTTACCAAAAAACAATTTCATCTTCTTTTCAGATAAGTGATTTTGCTGGGGAAGACGCGATTGACGTTTTCGAATAAGCTTCCTACGAATAGGATATGACGATAGAAAAATAAAATACATTTAGTGTACCCAAACCATATAGCGATACGAGGAGAGAATATTTGAAAATATTCAGTGACTCCAACAAGCAATAGGTGAAAAGAATCGGAGGATGAAATGAAACTTCATTATCCGGCGCGTCAAAATGGCCATTTGATTTTACGAAAATAAACGACCCCTTATCATTCTTCTGACAGACACTCTGAAATCTAAAATATGTGATAACATCATAATCACAAATATCACCAAACGAGAGCGATGCCTTTGCATGTCATTAATGAAAAAAGAACACAGGAAAAAATATGCCGCTTTTATTATGATAATATATCTTCATTCAATAACAATTATTAAAGTCATAATATGTGAAGTCTGCTACACGAAAGATTGTAAGATTAATTTAACGCGACTTTCAAGATTCTTAGATAGCTGGAGTGTTAATTTTGTTTTTCTGTTGATACCTACATCCAGTTTCTAATCAGTCAATTAGCATTATTAATAGAAAATTTAAATTAACTTTGATCATTCCACGTATTGTGTTACTAACTGTGACACGTGTTTCGCCTCTTTAAGAGGCATCTTCAGACTTTCTATCGCAAAGTTTGCTTAAGTAATGAAGCATGATTGATTCTAACATTTTAAAATTATGAAATTACAAAATGGAGTTTTTGGGGTTTTTTTCCTTTTAAGAGGAGCAAGGGGGTGTAGAATCAAAATAAAGCAAAAAAAAATAATGATACTAATGAGTTGCAATCAATCAGATTGGGATTTTTCCTTTTTAAGAGAAGCAAAGAGGGGATTATAAAATCGAAACAGAGCAAACAAATTTAATCATACTACTAATGACGTTAAACATTACAAACTATTAAACTAATGAGCTGCAATCAATCAGCTAGGTTGGTGATTACTCTATTAATTGGGAACAATTTAAGTAATGGGGAACCACCTGTGCTATTAAGAATATTATTTAATAATATTTCTTTTTTGTTAAGAGTTTTATTAATTTCTAAAAATTCTAAACTATTCATCTTTAAACCCTTTTTATTTACTCGGTGGAGTATTTCTAAGCACGTGTCACAGTTAGTAACACAATACGTGGAATAATCAAAGTTAATTTAAATTTTCTATTAAAATGAACTTCCACAAAGTTACCGCCGAAACCATCGAAAGAATTAGTATTATGTTTACGGTATCTGCAAAATTCTCACCATGAAACTACACTATAATTATAACTTATAGCTAAACATCTCAATACAATCATTTTTCTTTCGCAGAACAGTTCTATAATAATTGCAATTTTGTTTTGCGAACTCTGTGTTTATGTTATATACAGTAGGTGAGGGTTTCCTAAACTTTTCGGCAACGAAACACTTCTAAAATCCGGAAATTTAAACGGAGCATATAGCTTATTTATTAGGTTAGGTTATTTATAATGGTAAATATAGTAAATCTTTTTTTTATAACTACATAATATCACATACTTATGAGTAGATAAAGATTTTAATGTCTTTGATGATTTCGAGTCATTGAACCGCAAATCTTCTTGATATCAGGCACACTATTGGCAAATTGAATTCATATATCTGGTGTGGAGTCAAGCATATTCCTGCACTTAAAAATCGTTGTATTATAGGCTTTGACCCATTGGGGGACTCTTCTGAGAAACTCGATCAAAATCATTTCATGGCTCATCTTTGTATTTTTGTTTCAAATCAAAATCACTGATTAAATCTATCATAGTTCTATAATCACTTGCACTAAAGCATACTTGTATAGCTGTCACGGAAAATAGATTCCGAAGCCAGAAATCATTTTTACTAGTTTTCGGAAAATACTGCAAATGGGACGTTTCCAATTGTTACACGAAACATAGTTTGAGTAGTTTTGCCGTTGATGTTAGGCACAAAGTGATCACTGAATGCTTACGGAATTCGGTATGATACATAGCTCGTGTTTCGTTACTAAAACTAGGCTTCTGTTTTTAACGCTCGATGATTACAAAAAGGCCGAGCTGTCTGATTTTGTCCTTTGAAATAATATTTCATAAATAATTTATATATTTTTCGAAGTAAAAGAATACGAAATTTCGGCAATCATAGTCCTAATTAAAACGAGAAGTAATGGTGATATTTTATCACAGGGACTTGTCCACTGAATGGTATCGACCAAAATAATTATAACCGGTACAAAGCAATTCGCTCCAAAGATAATTAGGGAAGGTGTTTTTGATTACGAGCTTAATAACACTTTACATCACTGAATACTAGCTAGTTTTTATAAATATCATTGTTATACTTACAAATGTAAGTAAAAAACTGATTATTTAAAATGACTTCCGAAATAAAAATTATAATTATGTTTATGAAAAGTTTTCCCAATTGGAGACAGCCGTTTTGCAGATTAAGCAGTCGATATGTTAGTAACATATACATATAATATAAGGCGCTTGAAAGCAAAAACTGATTGATGGAATCAAGTCCAAAAGTCAAAACAAAAAAAAAATACGTAGGTACCTTACATACATTAATATGCAATGACGCATAGCTTGCAAAATCTAAACAATATTCCAAAAAAATGTTTAAATTTGTTCCGCATGTCACTGAAATCACACGCAGAAACCGATTAATTAAATGCCAATATATTCAATTTTATGTCGCTTTTATTTATTGCAATGAGTGGTGAACTGGGTATAAGAAAGCATATTGATTTCAATTGGAAATATAGTACGACAGAAAAAAACACCATCAATAAAACCTCAAATTTAAGCGTAAAATATAAACTAGTCGTTTACATATAATATTTCAAAGTTTCTTTTATTTTGCTTTTAGATGTCCATAGACAAAACTGTATTTGATTCCATTCATATACTTCACTAAAAATGAGCCTCCGGGTTGTCTAAATACCAACTATTGCTCTCTAAATTAATACATATATTGATTGAATGAATTAAAACTAGTTTTAAACCTTCTTTGATTCTCATCTTTATAATGCTCCATTCCATATTGTACACTGTGTAGCATTTGAATCCGGTACGGTTAAAACAACTAATACCATAAAACCTGGGTTACTGTGTGAATTTTTCGTTTCGAATAAGGTAAAAACATTTACTCTCAAAAAATATTTGGTAAAATTTTCCGCTTTGCTTAGAAATAAATCATTTTTTTATTTGTTCCCAGTTTCGTACATGCCTTTTTCGTAGGAATTATTAATAAGGGGCTCGGTTCGCAAAGGGAGCAGATTTTATCATCTGGCTGGGTGGAAGTGGCTCGAATACCCCGAGGGACATATTCGGATTTACAGGTAAGGCCGGTTCACCATTTTAAGATCCTTACGGGCACAATAAAAATCCCGTTTACAACAAATCCGGCTGGCGATGTGTGAAATTTATTTGCTGAAACATTCGGATTGTTATTCAAACTATATATTTTTTTATATACAGTTGGTTTGAGTTGTCTTTACCGTCGTTGGCATCAGTAATGGTGTTCATGGGCTCGAATCTTAATACGGACAGTTTCATAAACTGATATACTAATTGATTAGAATCAAATTAAAATTTGTTTAAGTATGGATGATCGTGATGTCTAAAATTAGCTTACAACCCGCCATTCCTTACTCTCATATAAAAAAGAAAAAATGATTAACAAACAGTTCTAGTAGAAAATTATATTCACAAAAGCTTGCTAGTTGTCCATATGCTTGGACACGGTTAAAGAAACTCGATTTATAAACTAGGATTTAGTTCGAAAATTTACCTCAGTAATACATTTTTAAGCACTTTAGCTCTCAGGTCATTAAATACGATTTTTAACGAGCCAGAATATTACAATCACATTATTTTGTTTGCTTTTTAGAATTTTAATTGGTTGGACGGGTCAGTTGCCCGTTTCCATGATCTCTCGGCTGTGCTATTTGCATGGATGGATTTTTGATTAAAATATGAATTTAAATTTAAGGTTATGAACTTTTGCAACCCTTTTCAACTGTTTTAACAATTAAATTATATATATCTCCCTCATTGAAAATGGAAAGGCTGAGACCAATAACACCGATTATTATTCCGAATTTGCTTAGTATCCTAATTTAAATTTAAGCAGCAAAAATAACAGACTGCGTAACCCCATTCTCAGATACATAGTCGTTATTTGACCAACCACTGAGACGGATCGGTTTTTTGATAATAATTATAAAACATGACTCCGACTCCGTGTATTAATACAATATGAGCCCTCGTGAAGTAAAGTGAGCCAAGTAGTTAAAATAGTAAAACTTTTCTATTAGACCTGTGAGTACAATCACGTCTTTACTTACGGTATTTAATTGTATTGCATATTTTTATTTTAGGAATATAACACTATTGCAGTGAGGTTTTTTCACTTTTACGATACTTTAAAACACGTAGAATGTTATAACGCATCTAATTCATTTTTTTTCATAAATACCACTTGGCTTACTTCACCTCACAAGAGCTCATATATATTATTAATAAATATCCTACAATGCATTCCGTATAGATAGAAACCTAAATTTAGATATTCACCTAAATTTGTCTTTCAGCTATAAAAGCTTTACACGTGTAGAGCAAACATCGAACGAACGAAGGGGAAATGGTGTAGTATATAATATTACATTATGTATACGGTAGAAATGTGTGTAAAGTAATTTTTCACGGCGTCGTCAAAACGCGCGCAATGATCCCGCGTCGATATCTCGGTAATTGAAATTTTAAAATTCATAAGCATGAAGAAACACTCAAATATAAACGAAGTGTATACAAAGAGAGTGTCTATCTGCCCCTCAGCAGAGCGAAATTAACTTGAAGGGAATTTTTCGCCGATCGAAATGATGTCACGTACGAAAGAAGGAAGACTAACTCTTTCAGAGAAGCCGCGCGGAATAATACGCGGGATGAGATAAGTGATTCCCTTTCATCTAATCAAGTAAAATATATCGTTGTCTTACAGCATAAAAGCATATTTTGTCAATAAAAGATTTCGAGAAGGTCATCATTGTATTTTTATTGATCCAAAGGTTTTATAAAAAAATATTTCATTAATTTATATGCCGAATGCCATGAATTTTATCCAGAAGGGTTAAGTTATACAAATATTGTCACGAAATGATTTCTTTTCTGAAAAAGTATTTGTTACATACTGTCAATCCTCTTTTTATGCTGTAGATGCGTTCCACGATATATCGCATAAAAAAAGACTTGACTGCCACACAAAAAGTGGAGATACGTTGAATGAATTTCAAAATCCGCATAAGTTTGAAATAGCTAGTTAAAATATACCTAGAATCGCATAAAAAATACTTGCTGTCTATAGAAAAAGTGGGGATACGTTCCATGAATTTTAAAATCCGCATAACTTTGAAACAGCGAGTTGAAATATACCCAGAATCCCCACAGTATTCACACAGAAAAAAATTAGTGTTTTCGATGATTAATTGTATATGCAGTTCGTTATACACAGAAATACAATTTTTAATCTCTCGTTGAAACTTAAATGCGCGTTCAGAATTTGAATCATTTGTATTGAAATGATTTTCTAATTTACTGCAAAGTTGGAGACCTACTTGAATCACTTTTGCAGTGCGAGGAAATGGAATTTCTTTCACTTCGTCATCGTTTTCTGGTTCTTTGTCAATAGTTAATGTTAAATTAATGACATCATAGCATTATCCGTAAGTAATCCGTCGATATTATTTTTTCTTAAGGTATCACACCCTTCTCCGTCAAGTTCATGAACTAAAAAGTAATAATTTAAGCTGATATCACCGATGTTTTAATGGTTTCATTGACTGTAACACACCAAGACCACACTGCTTTTCAGCATGAATTTAAAGTACGTGCCCTTAATTCAGCGATGGCAGATGCAACATGATTTAAACAGTCCAAAATCGTATTTTTTCCAAATTTCGGTTAGTGTTAATGATTCATTCTCTATTCTATCCAAAATACAACGATATATGTTCGTAAACTTTAGATTATTCGGGATAATAATGATGGGAACCGGTAAATTGCTCGAATTACAAATTATTCGAATTGCTTGGTTATTTAAACGATTTTTCACGACATTTTCTACGAATTTCATTTTTATTTTGTGCGACACTTGTTAAGAGAGTGAAATATAAAAATAATTCTCGTAAGTATTTATTTTAACCGTGTTCGCTCCAAATGCGGAACATATGATCTTTTAATAGAGTTTATCTCAACAGAAGTGTTTCTACGAGAACTGCTTATTAATTAGTTACTCAAACTGTTTCTATATATTTCCAGAAAACATAGAAAACTAGGGCTAAGACAGAACAAACGGAAACAAATTGATTATCTTGTTATTCGACCAATTTACCGGGAATCAATAATGATGAGGACGGCTAGCACGCATAACCATAACAATTAAATTTTATTTAGTTTAAAACTAAGAATGATACATTTCGAATGTAAACAATGACTTTTTCAATGTTTAATATTTATTCTTTATAAGGAATACACATGATTAATGATTGTTAGTTTTCCTTAGAGATATTGTATAGTTATATTTGAGTACCCGTTGGTCGATGTATTCCAATAACGTGTCAACAGAAGTTAGTGTCGTTTTGTGTCTAATACGAATTGTATGTATTTTTTTATATTTATCTTTCGGTTGACTGAGATTGGAAATAATATCCGCATCACCCATACGTTGAAAACCTGGATCACACGGATCGTAATATAACTATCATTCAATGTTGTTTTATCGACCTTTTCAAAATCTTTTATATTTGGCATACGTTCTCTTTCTATATTTTGCAGAATTTTCCTTCACGATCGAACGAGTCTTACTGGTTTTATTTTATACCAAAATTGAGTTACTTCGTGTATCCCAATCTAGTATTATTATTTTATTCCATAATTAAAGAAAGTCACCATCTTCGTTACTAAGGGTTCTAAAAAGGCAGTGCTATACATTGTTTCATCGATTAAATAACACATTGCTTCTTGTATTGCATTAAAGATTTCCGTTTTCAATATACTAAATTATATTATAACAGCAATGTTTTGCGTGGTAACCTCTTAATTAAAAAAAAACCTTTCAATGATAGAACCTAAAGAGTCTTTAAATTCTTATATGTATAAATCAATGTGATCAATCGATAAATGCTCGAAGTCAACCATGTTTATTGTTAAAAATATGTTTTAAATTTATGTACGGATACTCGGTTAGTGTACATACTCAGTACATATAAATATACAATGTTAAGCTTTTTAAATCGTGTGTTATTTTATAATTCTCTATGATTCACCATTCAAGTATTCTTAAATCGCCGATTGGCATTGTTTTGGCGTAAACAATAAACAAACAAAAGCGATTCATGGAAAAGAACTTTAAAATTTTCTGACTAACTGACAGCTGTTATGTAGGTAGGTGAGATGAGATTAAGTCTTTATTTATTTTTTAAGACGAAATCTTTTCCGTGTAGTGTTATATGAGGCGTCTGGTATCAAAAGCAGAACTGTTCCATACATGATGTATGGAATAGTTCTGATTTTGATAACACAAGATTCATATATTATGTCTAAAATATGTAATGTTATCATTAAACATTTCGGAAAGAGTGTTTTAGCATAATAATTAAACTCCGTTATATATACATAATTTTAAAATAATATTTACAACATTTTTAAAATTGATATAAAATATATCGTCCTATCCATATATTGAAATATCGTTATTTTAAATACATCGAGTTATCATTTAATTCTTAATTCTAAATATCTACTTGAACAATAAGACGATGGTTAATATTTTTAAGTGTTTTAATTGAAAATGTTACTAAATTTGTTGTTTTACCACAATGTTTTAATTTACAAATATTATTACTAAGTATAAAAAACAAACACTATTCAAATGAGATTAATTGAAAAACAATATTATAGGATTACAGTCATTACAGAATGTAATAATGGTTGCTCATTTCAATATGAAATAAATAAGCCTCTATCCTTAATAATTATTAAGAGCATTTATACATTGTATTGGTTTTAATACGATACGTATTAATAAAATACGAGCACATGTCGATAACCGCTGAGAACCATATGGAGAAATCAATCCATTAACATAAATAATAAATAAGACATGCGAATGGACGTGGTTGATGAATAAATATTTAATTAGCAATTGTATATTATGTATTTCAATTGGTGTTAATACAGTTTTAGTTTTTGCTCATAGCGATTATTATAGACATACCCTTTTTTAACGTATTATCTAACATCTTTGTATCATTATAAAAATTGTGAAATAAGTACTCAAAATGATTTTTATTTTGTTAAGTTGCATCCGAAAATAAGAATGTTTATTTTGGTCATACAACTTTTGATCTTTAATGTATTCACGATACTAGAAATTGAAAACTACTCAGAAATATTCATAATTAGACCAATAGTATAGTTTTTAGACCAGCGATTGAGAACCTGAGGCCATTGGCTCGCCAATGAACATATGAAAACTTTACAAATAAATCAATATAAGTTTACTGAATACATTACTACCTTATACCTTCCCTCTATACAGTAACGGATTAAATGTTAATGATGACGTATAAAAAAATAAGTTTTCGTTCGATAGAATAAAAAGCCATTTTTTTTCTAAAATTTAAATAACAATGTTCAAGTATTGGTAATCTAACAAGTGTTGGCAAGCTAAATCAAATAAAATTATTCATTACATTCCGACGAATTCATGCAGCAATAAAAAAAGTATTTTTTTTGTTTTTCTATCCACATAAACGTGACTGAATTCGAATCGAAGAGATAACGAGCAATGGCGTCGACGATAAAATATTTAAAAAATTGATGCATAAAAATGCAAAACTATAAAACTACAGCTTTGGTGAAACGAGTTCATCGATTACAGATTACATTTCAATGTGAAAATATTCAATAGTCTGATGACTTTGTAAAGAAAAATAATGAATATAAATACTGTAAAACTTTGATAGATCGAATACAATTGTATATCATTGATAAAACAACCTGTCAAGGTTAATTTACAAGTGTTAATATAAGATTCACCACTCAAACTTATAATATTCTGCAAATGACGAACACTAGGTTTCAGCTGCAGCGGTTTTCACGGGAGCTGGCCATTCGGCATCCGACATGCACTTAGCCACATCAATCTACTAGGGTAGCGGTGGGGAACTTTTTCTATTATAAAGGCCACATTCATTTGTCTGATTCAACATAAAGCCGCAGTAAACAGAGAATCTTTGGCCGGAAACAATTTCATGACAATTTCTAAAAAGTTTTGACATCCAAAATCCCAAGAATTTACGGATTTACAAAAATTAACAGAATTGGCCGATCAAGTGAAAAGGCCGCACCAGAGTAACCAAAAGGCCGCAGGTTCATCACGAATGTACTAGGGCTTTCAATATCGGGATCTTTCCATATTTCTTAACAGGAGCTGATTTTTATTGTTTACTATACATAGTTATATTCAATTAAAAACAAACTGTTCTTTTTTAAGTAATGGCTGTCTGATTCTTGATAAATTAAATAAAAACAGTAATCAGAAACACGTCATATATCCTTTACAATTGCAGTCACGAATGGACGAATAATTGAATATAAAATAAACATATTTTTGTCGGCTTTTTTTTTTCATTAAGTCATGGTTGTTTATGATTTATCTTCTCCTCGAATTGATCTCGAAGGACTTGAGAAACAATTCATTTTGTGAGTTTTGTCTTATGTGTTTAAAAATCAAAAATATCTAAAACCATAGTTTAATATTTGACTTTCGTATTACATATTATATTTTAAAACCATTCGCGAAATCAAATTGAAGAGCAAACATTCAAAAAGTGATTTGTCACAAATTTTGAAAACTACCGTTTAATATCAGTTCTGATCCCATAATAAAATCTATGAATGGTTATCACAATTAGCGTTCAAAAAAAGTTTTTTCCAATAAAAATTAAATCATAAAGTAGATATATTCAGATAAACCATGATTTCTTCAACACTCAAATCATCATTTTCCAAGCTTTGTATTTGTGTGACAAGTCACTTTTTGAATGTTTGCTCCTCATTAGTATGTTTATTTAACCAAGAATGGATGAATTATATCAAACCGTTTTATTTTAATGATTTTGATCTTAAGCAAGAGCACTTTTCATTAGAACCTCTTTCCATGTCTTAAATCCTCATTTGAAATGGATGTAGCTCTAGCGGCGTTGGTGACAATTTTTGTCACTGCTATTTCCAGATGATGTACGTGCGTTTAAGATTCATCTAGCACTGTTTGAAGAATGGTTTCATTAAGATTTTTTTACTTTATCTAGCATCAAAAGTTCTTAATTAGCTTTAAGAAGCCTCAATAAAAGTTTCATTCCACTGAGCTGAAACGCGGTGTTATTAAATTGCTGTACTAAAAATGTTCATTAATTATAATGACTATCATTACCCAAATTTCTAAGCTTACAAAATTATTTCGTAATAAACTTTGTTGCTCTTTACGTGGCAATTTTATGATTGTGTTAGACCTGAGAGGAAAGTAAAATTACTACAAGATGTTCAAGGAAGCACGCACACCGTTTTCTATCCATCTACCAGTAGCTACGAAGTCTATCGTGACATAATATATAATTTCACTATAACTTCAATGTAAAAAAATGTATAACTTCAATGTAAAAAAAAACTGTACATCGTACTAATTCCATGAACATAGAGACACACACAATTAATTGAAACTCTTACAAATAACATATGTTACTAACCAAATATGTATAAGACATCTTTAAGTAATATAAAACAACAAATCACGAATAATAAATAACACAGGTAACAAAAATTGGCCTTCATTTTCGGGGTTTTGCTTTGAAATATTTCGTAGGTACCCCGACAAACTTTCCCTACTGAATTGTTATATGTATAACTTAATAAAATTACAATTGTTAGGGAGTCGTCTATATATAGACGGTAAGAGTAGGTTACGGCACAGTAAAAGAGCGCTTCAGAATACACCAGAACGCATTATGAATATGTGAGGTATTTTTAAAAATATATTATTACAATTCACATAGTGTTTGATTAGTCTATTCGGTTACAGAGTCACGAATTCGAATTAATGTATTTGTGTGCAAACGACATGGGTGTATGCGATTCTACTGCCCACTTCTTAAACCAGTCTAAAAAAAGGGAAGCGTATTATATGCCTTACTATAATTTTCTCAACCACTATGAGTATGAGTGAGCTTCTTACAATTCTCATCAATCAATTGGTCTAAAAATCGAGTGGACAAAAATTATTTATTATGCCATCTTTTGATTCCTAATTTAGAAAATTGCTGTATACCTTCTAAGCATCAGCAAATTTATGACCAAATGAATCTAATTATGGAAAACACGTTACAAATAGGGCCTCCAGCCCCAAAATCCCGGGATTGTCCTAGTACTAATGTGAAAAATCCGTTTAATCCGCTACAAAAATAATTTTGAACCAGTCATGTGCAGTCGTAACCTTTTGAAAGGATGGAATTTTAAAAAAAATCTCACGCTTCTGAATAGGTGTACAATCTTTCCATTCACAACTTAAAAAACGTCTCACATTTTTAAATATTTGTGAAAACCGTAAATTTGCCACTAATGAAATAAAGCTATTTTAAAGAAAATTATTTTTAATTAAAATTATTTTGGAATCTCAATCCCGAAAGGCCACATCCCGAATTCCCAGGATCACAAAAAGGATCCGGGATTGGATGCCCTAGTCCCACACATATAATCGACTGACGTTATATTGAAATGTATGTAACATGGGCAATGTATAAATTTAACAGTACAGCCTGTTCTTTCTTCAAAAACTGTGCACCCTTCTGCCTGTTAGATACAACTTGAAAGCGTTTACAGGTAGGCGCTTTCCATGGTTCAGTTCCACGGATAGCGGCAACCCTTCCGGTGGCCCGTGATCGTGCACCAACGCATCGATTGATCCCGACCGACAGAGCAGAAGCAATAATTTTGTATTTAGACCTTACTTCCTCTCGAACGGGTCAAACGGGACGAAGATGACAAGCAACATTCATCAACCGGTATTATCGTGGTGTAGGTACAAAGTCTGTTGTATGTATTCGTTAGTAAACAGACAACTGTTTTTTTCACGTTATTTTTTATTCTATTGTTTAACCAATGCCCCAAATATATAATACACCCAATCTTTTTTTATGCGATACATAGGTTTCAGAAAGCGGTTCTGAAAATGTATGAAAAAACAAAATTTGTTATTTAAATTCGCGAATTTTATTTTTATTACGCCAAATCCTTTGATTATCGTTTATGCTTGTTTGTAGTTTACTGTGACATGACAACCAATACACATGATAATGTATAGCTGTCAACTGTTTTAGTTTACTTTTAAACATTTTCAAATTTGGAAAAATCTTGTAGCACAGATGTCTTTTTATGTAATATGTTTGAAAATGGCTATTATTTACGAATAAACAACCAAAAACTTTCCACCACGTAGGAAAAAAAATATTCAAAAATGATTCGATTCTCGAATATATATTTTGACAAAATTAAATGAATATTAATTTAATATAAGAAATCTATTCATAAATATGACCTTTTAACATCTTTTAATTTAAAGTAATTGATGGAAATCAAAATAATTGATAACTAAGCATTCTAATTTGTTTTTTATTGAAAACTTTCTTATTTTTTTTGGTTCAATAAAAGAATACATCAGTATCCGGATATGTGCTTAATTACAGTAGCGTAAATCGTGAAAAAGTAGTTGTAGGCTCAAACATTTTTTTTGTAAAGAATTCGTAATTATGACATCAATATCTTTCCATTTTTTTGGCATATTTGACGAAGAGGTAATTATTGTAATTTGATCTCGAAAATCTGCAAGTCATACAAAGCATAACCGATGAAATCGGTCGCTGAGGAAAATTGGAAAAATATTCTAACTTGGAATAACGATTGCCTGGGTAATGGAATTTTATACATAATGGTGTTGCCATTCAACTAAAATTCAACGTAGGCGTTGATCCAACACTATTACGGATAATATAATAGAATTATCAATATACAAAAATAATGATCTTAACATTAATAGCCGACAAAATAATCACAAATATGTCCGTAATTATATATGTCCAAATATGGCTTATTTTAAATCGCATATTTCGTTCGTCCAATTGGAATGGACGTCTTTTTATATTCATAATTTAAATTTCCTGACTTATAACTGAAGCATCGTAATAATATTGAGAGAAATTTATTTGAAAGTTTGCATCGCTACGAAGTTTTTTAAATAATCAAATATACTGATTTGACAGATTTTGTTCAGTGTCATTGATTCGATTATTGGAAGGTATGGTTATATTTTGCATCCGGCCATTTGAATCTTTTTAAATTATGGCGGTATGGATATATTTCGACTTTTATTTTAACATCTGCTACTACGAAAAATGATTGTTAGCAAGCTTGAACATCATTCCAAAAATTTAATAATTTACAATTTAAATACTGCAGGCCTGTCGATATATGCGCCGAGGTCGATTTCTGCTACTACGAAATATATTTGTTAGCAAACTTAGACATTTCATAATTTAAGATTTCGACTGAAGGTGCTTGGTGGAATTTCAATATTAAATTTGAATCGTTCAAACTATGTACATTCTCACAAATTTTGTCATTAACGACCCGGGTTTCGCCTTTCGGCATCTTCAGGCATTCAAGTGCACGGATGAACTTGAACTGACGCTTAGTAAATGAAAGTTTCGTGTTTATATAAGATATAAATGTATCACTGAGTCCAAAGCCACTGCTGGCAAAAAGGATAAGCCCATGGGAATTTAGACATTTCAATTATTCTAACAATTATATTATATACCATTTAAATACTGCAGGGCAGGGCTGTCGATATATGCCCCGAGATATATTTCTTTTACTCTCAGATTTTCTGGCTTATTCAATAAATAGGTATGTAATTTATTTTCCACGCCAGTAAATTTTATGACTACTTAAAAATGCAACAAAAATCCCCCCGTTGAGGTCAACGGGCTTACAGCTAGTAATTATTATTAGTTTAGTTACGGTTGGTGGAATTGCCAACTCCATGATATCGTATTGGACAAATTATCATTTTTCCAGATTATTACATCATGTTTTTCCCGTTGTTATTATATTTCGACCACGTAATAATTACATTGAGAGTAACGACAATGGCTGCAATTGTCACATTTAAAAACATATTGGAAAAATACACGTGCTTCGTTTTATATTTCAATGATACCATTCCCTTACTGAATCACTTGCATTTATTATTCTTACGTATGTGAATTTATAATACAAACCTTAATTCAACGAGACAACAATAATAAATGATTTTTTTAGTTAATATATATTATATTTTTAATGGATTTATAAAAAGTTAGTTAACTGACTGACATAATATTTATTATTTTTAATTTAGGCATATAACGATAATTGTTTGTAAGCCTAAAGTTTGATCGTAAGTTCATTTCAGTATTCATAAAAATTAATATATGTTTTTTTTATAAAAGAACATATTCTGCTGTTTTCAGCAGTTTTATTTAAGGTTTTTGGCATTTTTAATGTATTCAAATTTTATAATAACTCGTGTTGGAAATCTAAAAAAAAACATTTAATTCATTCCAGGTTTTGAATTAATGTTTTCTTACAAAATACCTTTAATTACTCAGCACGTCAGATTAATTTTAAAAAATGTGATAATATTGTATTGGTATGGAATCCTTGAATTATCAATGAAATTCTCAATTCATCTTACTTTCAGCTGATTACTAGGCACTTGGCATCTAATAAGTCTTTACAATATTACCTTTCGATGTTTTGTGCACTGATGAGTCTAAAAAAACAATTCACGACTAGTTGCCGACGAAATCTACTTTTCTACAAAAGAGTATAAGTTGACATGTATGTCCTTGAATGGAAAAAAATGAATTTACTAAACATACATAAACGACTCGCAAGCAAAACTTTCCAGTGTATCAAGAAGAAATTCTCTCATAATGTAAATTTATTGAACATTTGTTTGGATTCGCAAAAGCACTTAATTTTCTGTGATTATGTCTTTAAGAATGTCACGTGTGTGACAATCGATTTAAAAGTTTTATAAGAATTCTAGTTGAAGTCACGTGACAAAAACTATTTGAATGTTTATATAAATAAAACGTCTACTTTAAATCATCATCATATCAAATAAAAGCATGTTCATAAATAACAGCTAAAATTTAAAAAATATAAAACCCGTTCTGGTTTTTGCCTAGACTAACATTAACACTTATTACAATAGCTTTAGAGCAAACTAAATATACCGTTTTATGTCGTAAGACATTGTTCATTTAATTGTTATTCAATAATGGCCGCATTAGTAAAAAATGAATTAGGTGTACTATGAATGAAAAATTGATCCAATCAAACGGCTATACGTCCCCCTCTCCATCTCTGTTATCGACTGTTCTTATCCAATACATTAAAAAACAAATCTTATTATTATTATTCGTGAAATTCCATAGCATCATAATGACATGTCAGAGGAGTAAGGGCAGTTGCCATGTGCCGCAGGAGTTTATAAATTTAGAAATCACAACCAAATTTGATGGATCCAAAGAATAACAACATTTTAAATAAGTCTATTACAAAATCGATGATAATATCATAAAAAACATCATTGTATTTGATAATAGTTTAATAATTTTAGAATTGCTTCCATCGTATTATCAAAGTGATCGCGATATGGGCTTTCATGATATTTAGTTGATGGATTCTCCAAATAGACACATTGATTCACTTATTTTCAAATCGATGTATGAATTTATTTAAAGGCATGGAAGTAAATAATGTTTTCATTTTATCTCAACCATCGTTTGGTTGATACAGAAAACGGATGAAATAATAACGATTAACTTATTGTTATCATTAAATACTTATTCTCTATGAAAATAGAGGTGGCGTGAGTAACTTTGAATCAGTTTTTTAGCGGACTTCTGTTGAAATATTTCACTAGGAGGAGTTGAAAGCAGACTGTTGTAAAATAAATAATCTTATTATTATTATAATCGTTGTGTATTTTAAATGGGCTTTTAAACACTTACATCAAAAATTAACTGGTCTCAAATATTGAAGAATATAAACTTTGTCTAATACCTGCATAAATATTGAAATTCTAGTTGAAATTGATTGAAGTCACTTAACAGTTTCATGTTGCAAATATTTTAATAAACATAATTAATAAAAATATACGATAATTCAAAATAGAGGTGTTTTCTTATATACTTACCAATTTGAAAAACAGTTTGTTTCCATACAAAATCTACGTAGATCGTTTATTTGCAACTGTAAACTTCTTCATTCCTCGTAAATCATTTTAGAAAATAAACAGCTTTGTTAAAATATTTACGTAAATATCTTAAAAGCTTCAATAAAGTTCTAAAGTTTAGTTAAAAAAAATATTTAGCATATTATTTCGGCGACAATTTATTATTAATTCACTTTTCATCTGCTGACTCAACTTGAAATTATTTTCTATTATGTCCAAATTATAAAATGCCTATCTAGAGTCGAGTTTGGTAAGCACATTTTTAAAATTGTATTTGTTTTCGTTATCCATCGAAGCAGTTAAAGAATTGTCTATGATGAGTAGGATATTCAATTGATTTGTATATTCTCGCATGTTGTATCTTTATAGTTAGAGTAATAAAAGATTTAAAAAAAAACTGCAAACTACCAATTATGTCACACGTAAAATTGGTGCTTACATGATTAAAACAAATGCCAAGTCGAATTAAATTATGGACTTTTGAGACAATAATCGAATGCAATTATTGTGTAGCGTAAGTTGTTGATATTAGCATCGAAAAAACTGTGTGTTTTAAATGAAAATATATTTTTTTGGATAAGTGAAATAATTATTATTTAAAAAAATAATTCAAGTAGATAAACACGCGAAAAAAATATTTATGGTCGATATATCGCACCTTATTGTTTCAAATAAATATTTTTTTATTACATATTTAAGAACATAGATTATCTGGTTAAATTTAATTCTGAGCCTTTTTTATAAATTCACCCAATTTATCAATTATAATTCATGTCTTCATAATACATTTAGCACTTTTCAACCATTTTCGACGTGGTGACACACACTACTCTTGCAATTTTTACACAAATGACAATATATATTTTCACTGCATTGCCATTTTTTAATTTTAACCAGACTCCATTTTTGAAAGCGCCACATTTTGGCTTAATCCGTTCTCTAACACTAAACACATCATTTAATAACCACTGTATCAATCATCACTCGCTTAATAACCACTAAATTTCACATTTGGATATCTAAATTAGACAACAAGAGCCCAAGGCGAGAAACAATAGGACTTTTCTCTGATTTTCCACAGCTTTCTGACAATAACGCCGTACAAAAATGACGGATGTTCGATTATGAAGCGCTCTTATATTTAATCGCGTCCCGCCTTTTTCCGCTGTCGTGTTATTTTCGACAACACATCGCCTGCTTTTTGACACATTTCGACTGGTGTGGCATCCATTGTTGTTCGATTTTGGCGGTCTCTAGCGGATTCGTAGAATAAGGGAAAGAGAAGAATTTTCCCAGCCTCCTGTATCTGAAGAATACAAAGCTGTGTACTTTTGTTTACCACCCGTTTTTAACAAGTTGCGTACTGGTATAGTGCTTCTGAGAAATTCATCACTACAGTTGTATTTATAAATTTAATTTATTATTGTCTCTCTAACAATAACTATACTTTCTTACATTTATGTATATATACAAAGGTTTTTTGAAACATGCAATACAATGAATAATTCATTGAAAGATTATTTTTCCACCGAATTTTTCGAGATAGTTATTGTTGAATAACATAATATCTTAATCTCAAATCAATATAAAGTTGTATTGTGATTTGTGATAGTGTTATCAACCATTACGGCGATACGGATACCCCATTTTTATAATGCTGAGTACACATCGATAACTAGAGCGTAGTGAGCTTACCTCTCTAAGAAAATGTCTATTGTTGAACTGCCTCACGACTGGTGAAGAAGCCTCAATATGCAGACTGAGAGAATATCCCACAATATGAATTTTTCGTGTGGTAAAACAATTAAAGTTTATATTATAAAACAGGCTTGGGAAAATGCGATTCGTCGTTGTGTTACGTTCGGCACCCAATATTTCTTGATAAACATAGAGGTATTTTTATTGTCCAGTTAAATATAGAGTTTTCCTTTCTAAATGTCATATAAAATGCGCATATTATATAAATGCAAATATAATTTTAAATTTTAATAAACATTTTATTATATTTTATTTTATTAATATTGTTTAAACTATTTCGTGTTTTCTTTATAATATTTTATTTTCTTAATTTCATAATTATAGGAAATAAGGTTTTGTGTATAAATGTAATTAGATATAAATTTGTGTATTTAATACTTTTTGATAATGTGACTATGGTGTGGTTTTTTACATGTATAAAAATCCAGAATCCAGGATATGTCTGTCATTAAACTAGTGTATGCTCATCGCAGTTATACAACTATTTGCTATAAGTAAAATTATTTCAAAGAAAAAAAACAACAATTGACAGAGTGCTAGTTGTCATTTATGTTTCTAAATAATCTCTTATTGACAATATGTAGCTATAGAAAATAATGTCGATATTTTCGATAGACTCGTAAGCTAATTTATGGAAATTCATTTTAAAATATAAAACTAAATTTTATAACTTGGTTATTCCACTGATTATGCTGCTAATTGTGATTCGTGTGCGAACACGTGTCACAATTACTAACAAAACCAGTAGAATAACAATGTTATAAAATTAAATTTTATAACAGAAACGGTGGCGTATAACCTTAAAACATATTTTAATTTGCACCCAATTTACAAGATTATTTTTTTTTCATTATTGGCTTTGTATAAAGACATCAAAATGCAAGCCGTTCCGTCGAAAAAAAGTGCTATACGCTTTCTTATAATATTGTATTTATATAGTTTTGGTAATAACTCATTTGCAAGAATGTGTTAACGAACTGAGATATCGGACATCAGTCGGGAAATATGTGTGTTTATACACAAACTCGTCGCTTGTATAGATCAGTGTACATTTTCCTACCACGCCTCATGTTACTGACGTGAAGTTGGCAGCGGTTTCCGAGCAGAATCTAGACGGCTGTGCAACGTGGCAACGTTCCGAACGAAGCTGATAAAGCTCTGGGAAAAGCTTAACGTTTTTACTCCTTTACTGTATTTGCAATAATCAGCTTTTTTACATACCGAATGCGCTCACGTTAAATGAGCAAGACAGCGGAAAAAACAATTATTATTGTATCGTATTATAGCTATGCATGGTACACAGAAACACAGGAGAGATTGATACATTTGGATAGAGAAAATCCATTATTCTACGTCAATGAACTTACTTTTATTTATCGACTGGAGAGATTTTTTTTATTGTATTCGAAACGTTAACAAATATTTTATTTAAAATAATAATTTAACTAAAATTGTGTTATTTTAAGAATGTTAAAAAAGTTAAAAATATTTACTTTGATAGTGACTCGTCATATTTCATTAATTTTACTACTTAATATTAAGTGTATTCACATTTACTATATAATCTCCCATTTTTGAACATTTATATTGATAACGAAGCATGTTAATTGACATTGTTTGCAAGAGAACTGGTTGTATGTTAGTCACTTAAAATATGTGTAGATATTGTATGGATAAAAGTATGAAAATTTAAAATCAAATAAGTTGGAATGAAAGCATCACATCCGGGGATTCGAATATTTGACCGAGTAAACGAGAAGGGCGAACGCCCTAAAAAATTGAACTCTTATATTGCACGAAATTATAAAGAAAACTGCATACAGTTTATGGCTACGGATTTGAAGACAGAAATTTTTGGTGCAAACACCAAATAAACATTTTTTATCCATGTCAGCTCCCAATGTGGAGCATATGGCTCTATAATGGAAGTATCTCAACATAACTTTTTCTATGAAAACTGTATGCTACTCAGTCGCTCAACCTCTTTTTTCCAAAGAGAGTAGTATGGATAGAAGGATAAGGCTAGGATAGTACTAGTGGTTAACTAATCGCTCTTGTGACGTCCAATTATCGAAGGAGCAGAAGGTTGGGAGGGAATTTTTAGACATCGCAAACAGGAATAGGAAAATATTTTTGGAAAATTTTGTAAGGTTTAAAATAGCTTGCTTTTCAATAACAAATTGTTTATAATTTCCATTTTTCATTATTTATTCAGTCCAACAACTATGTTATGGTTGTATGCGTTTTTTATTGAATAAATCTTGTATGTCTTTAATAACTAAATATTTACGCAAGTGTGTTTTTTAATAATATGTAATAAGTCTTAAATGGTCCAGGTATAAAACGAATAGACGAAAGATTAAAGTTGTTGTGGTTAGTAATAGAATAATTGAGATAGCGTAAAAAAAGAATGTCAATTGGAGTTAAAAATATATTCAGATACCGAGATAACGTCAGACTAGCTTTCGTCGATTAAAAACCAATTTTAACTTAAAAAAAAACGCAGTTGGGTAGGAAGGAATGACGTACAACGCTGGCATTGTAAAGCTGTACAACCAATGAATGTTTTGCAATATCGTGTTCATTTCCTTTAGTTTGTTTTCTATAATATCAAACGGCCATAACTGGCCAACCATAATATATAAAATAAATATTTTTTTTACCACACCCGTTCCTTATATGGATTATATAGACTCATTATTAAGTTTATTTAAACATAATTGTTAAAACAAGAACTGCGAGAACACGGAACACCAGTGTTCGGCGGAACATAGCTTGGGCAACCCTGACTTAAATAATGCTATAATTTGAATTGACTATTATTGGTAAGTATTTTTCGAAACTAAAAAAAAACAATAAGTGGGCATAAATAAGTGAGGCGTCCATTATTAAACACGCCATGTTTTTTTCCGATGCACATGTTTTTACTATTTCCGGTATGGAATTTTACCACCTTCAATATATGTTTCTGTTTCAAAATGTTACTACAGGTGCATGGAAATAAACATTAAATACTAAAGTCATTGAGAACTAATCAGACCGCAGGGTTTAAATCAGCAGACTGAATGTTACATGAACTTTGTAAAACACTTTGATGTATCGAGAGATTGTAAAGCTATCGCGAGAGTTACTCTTAAGCAAAGATAGATACATCACCAACGTTCTTGAGGAGTGATTATTAATAAAACAATGATATTCTCAAAATGTTCAATGATTTTATTCATGCATCTCGAGGCCTTTTACAGCGCGGGGCCGCTTTCTGAATAAAGCACTGAACAGAAAACGCGCTAGCCACTTTTTTTTAGACCAAGTCTAATATTCCAAATAAATTTTAATTCTAATTTTGATAAAGTATATGCATATTTTTTAATAGTTGTTCATGGCGATCTAAATTATATATTTGATATTAATTTTCAACACTTGGTGGAAAAGCATCATATTAAAAAAATAAAACACTTTGTTCTACACAAATAGTACTGTATGTATTAATGCATTTTATTATCTCAAATTAAAAGTGAAATTAGTACAAAAGAGTGTTTTATTTTTATTCTATTTAATTATGAAAAAAAAACATTACCATACAGTGAAGAAAATATATATATACATTATTGTGTTCCACGGAAATATTTTCGATTAATATATCAAGCTTTGCGTTTATTATTTTTATTCTTCAAATGTTTCCCACAACTGCATTAGCGAAAGCTCAATTTCCCTAGAAATTATTGTAGTCAGTCATTTGCGCACATAAAATGTATGTACAGCGTGAATGAAAAATATTTGACTGCTTGCTATAAATGTTTCTAATACCAAAGAATTATTTTTTCGCTTCATTTATTTGTCAATCTAACTTCTAAAACATATATAACCATAAAAGTTTCATCGCAAAATAACTTTCAAATGCAAGACAACAATATTATTTTCACTGCAAAAACATAAACAGTTTGAATGTGTCAAATATTTTCATTCTTTGTTCGTTTGTATAGAGCTACCTTTTGAAATAATTTTAATTAAAGTTTAACGACATATAAGTGGTGAATATAAACATATTCACTCATCGATCGTGCCCAGTGTCGTCCCCGTGGTCAAAAATGTACGATGGCGGTTAATCTGGAGGGGCAAAATAAAGTGAAATATTGAATTATAGTAGGGACATAATACTTTTTTAATTTGTTCAAATTAATAAAAATAACGTGTGACTAGTACCTATATAACATTTTTTTTCGCCGATTAACAAGAAATTAATATTGATTATAGATTCGGGTGTTTTTTTTTTAAACCATGTCCATTACCAATGTGGAGCATATGGACTCCTAATGGAGTTTATCTCAACAGAAGTGTTTATATGAGAACTGCTTGTTACTCGGTTGCTCAACCTCTCTTTTTCCAAAGAGAGTAAAATAGAAGGATAGGGCTAGGACAGAACTACTGGTTAGCTAATCGCTCACGATACGCCCCGTTCATAGGATAGAATGGGTGAGAGTGGGGAGTTCAAGGCATCACGCTTTCGAACAGAAATTCATAAATCGATTGATAAATCAATTTATAAAACTGTCCGTACCGGGATTTGAACCCGGGTCCTCCGTTGCCGAAGCCAACAACGTTGACCACTCGACCACACAGGCGGCGTGCTCATTTCGCTCCAATATATTTTTTAAAAAAACATAAAATAGACTGTCATTCAAATTCATTTCTGAGCGAAATCGTTATACATGAATCGTTGTCCATGAAGTTAGAAGCAAAAGTACTATCAAAAATGATAAAATAAAGTTAAGAATTATTTTGGCATCGCAGCTATTTATCCAAATAGAGTTGACGTTTGCTTCCGAAAAAGCTGTCAAATTTATTTTATAAATCTTGAGAAAGTCAATACGTTATTTATGATTTATTTTCACAACATAATTGCTTATACTATTTCTATCAGAAGGTATGGGTGTATGTGATGGATGACTAAAAAAATCCCTTCCACATTTTTAATCCTAATAAGGGGGCGTAGCCAGATCAATTAGCTTACTACTAGTCCTATACTAGGTCTATCCTTAATTATTTACTGTTTAAAAATGAAAAGTACAGTACACGCCATTACAGTTGACTTTCGCCGTGCACTTAACGAATATAATTAAAATAAAAAACAGTAGATAAATTATCAAAAAATCAACATACAAAATCAAAAAATAAATAAGTAAAACCTAACAAACAGTTCAAAAATACTGTTACTGAAAATGTCTACTTCCCTAGGCAATGAGTTGATTAGTCGAACAGCCCTTGGAACTGGCGACAAGTTTTTAGAACAAAATTTTTTGGTTATAGTTTCGCCCACGTAAAAATAAATTGGGAGCATGAAAGTTAATAGTCATGAGAATTTCAGGATTATTAACTCGGGTCCGAAGAAGAAGAGAAAAATTCTTTTAACTTGAAAACAATCTTCGAGCTTCAAGAGAGTTAAATAATAGTATTCCTAAATGAAATTTGGTTAAAATGTATATCCCTCTCTTCGAAAAAGAGCAACTTGAGTAAAAAGCAGTTCTGTTGAAATTAACTCCATCGCAAGTCCATATATTCCACAAAAGGGGCGAACATGCTTAAAAAAATATTTTGAATACGATTTAAATACGTTTTATTATATTTTACGTATCGTCGTTGAGCTTTCAAAATCCGGTATGTGCATATTTTCAAGAAATCGGATTGTTATATTATATATAAAACATATATATATTATTTTACCACACTCGCAATGAAAAAAAAATGATTATGATATAAGACGTTCTGGAATTGTTTTACATGCATGTCGATTTTGTCGAAGACAGAGATTGTAAGACGTAATGTATTTTAGCATGTTTTGAGACACAGCGGATTTTGAAAGCGCAACGATTGGGTATGTTTTTTAATAAATATATAATTTATTACATATCAACTGTGGAAAGGAAAAAGGACGTAACCCATAGTTTTTTCGAAGCAGCTTTTTGTACAACTGTGTCAATGTATACAACTTAACACATGATCTATCAAAAGTATGTAAGCTGAAAATGACAAATTAGCATCTAAATTGAGCTTTTCAGTTTCAAGAAAGGGCTTGTGGAAATTGCGATCATGAAAGAAAATATTTAATTAATATCAAATAAAGTCGATTAAAAACCAGTGTATCAGTCTCCGCGCACTTCGAGGATGTGTATATTTCATAATTTTACGTTTGTCCAAAATCATCAAAAAACGTTTTTCGTGTCTCCTGTAAAATTGGTTATGTGTGGGTTCCGTCTTTTTTCCATTCCAAAGTTGATATACAATTGGTTTTGGAGTATTATTTTGAATGCGTTAGGTAAGATACGTTACTTTGTTCATGAACACCACTTAAAAGGTTCGAAATTGGGGGCCCAAATTTGCTACACGTTGAGAATAACTGACGTTAAAAAACACCAATTTGTATTTGCTCATCCAAATCATTTATTTATGAGAAATGCATAAATTTCTTTAAAATAAACACCACGTGAATCAAAATAAAGCATGTGGGCAACGGTTCAAAGCCAGTCTGTTTTCGTAAAAAAAAACATTCCACCGGATACGTTTCTCGGCTCACAATTGCGAGAAAAGGATCCGACTCATAACTGCTGTTTGTTCAATACGATTCTGAATGACTCATGCCCATTATTATGTTTCATTGCTCAAATATCTCACAGCTATTTACATTAATTCTTTAGCAAATGATATTATATCTTCTAAAAAAGACATCTGAGAAAGATACGTATGTATAAAAAAAATATTTGGCATTATATCAACATTTCAAATGAGTCAATATATGAACATCAGTAGAGATGAGAAAACGCGGGAAAGTCGATTTTGATGTATGTGTCACAGTTATCATGTCAATATATACATTCACTAGTCAATTACGCTTGTGTGGTCGAGTGGTCAACGTCGTTGGCTTCGGTTACGGGTTCGAATCCCAGTACGGACAGTTTTATAAATTGATTTTTCAATCGATTTATGAATTTCTGTTCGAAGGCATGGATGTATGTGATGTCTTGAATTCTCCCCTCCCACCCATCCCATCCTATGAACAAGGCGTATCGAGAGTGATTAATTAATTAGTGCTATCCTAGCCCTATCCTTCTATTCCTACTCTCTTTGGAAACAGACCGGTTGAGCAACTGAGTAACAAGCAGTTCTCTTAGGAACACTTCTGTTGAGATAAACTCCATTAGGAGTCCATATGCTCCACATTCGGAGCGGAGACGGTAAAAAATGTCAATGTATGGATTAACTTGCAGTTTAAGGTGAAGCTCACATCCTTACAACTTATTCACTTTGACTATTCAATGTATGAATTGACTAGTAAGTGTATAAATTCACTGATGCGCGCTAGACAGAGTATAAATGACATTACGGCATAGGTTGCTTTATGGTAATAGACTGACAAGCGATAGTAAAACTAGAAATGTAGTGCATATAGGACTTTAATTTTATCATATGAAAATTATTGGATATAACTAGCCTTAGAAAGTAAATAGTACGTTTGAGAATTATTAGAGTCTCACGAACTCTTTTGTAATTTTTACGAATTTTAAAACTGAGTAATGATTTTTTTAAAGAATAAAAATTACAGCTGAGCTGTCACTGATGAAGAAAAATTAAACATATAATGCAGTGATTGGATTTTTTTTATTAAAGAAGAAATTCATCTACGTGAAAAACATCATTGCATTTTCATAGTTCGTTGTAAAATATGTTATGTTTTGAAACTAGCTATGTTTCTATAACGTTTTCAAAATTATTAGAACACAACAGAATATGTAATTTAATGATTGCAGTGGGCATATTATTATTTTAATTTATAGCTCATTTTGACAAATAATAGAGATGTCCCATCTTGAGATTTCACATTACATATGCTTTGAAGTATTACTATTCGTTAGCTATTGATCAAACAGTAATAAACATTTAATTCTTAAATCATTGAGAATTATGTGCGACGATATATTATTACGAGACAAAATGTCGTTGTGTCTTTAGGGCAGCCGTCTTGTCACATTTTATGGCAGAAGAACCCGTGTAATACAAAAGTTCCCGCGCCAGTTGATTTTATGCCCTGTGTGAGAGGAATATATTCACACATTTTCAGGACATTGCCGTCTAATAAAGTTGTTCACCCGTGTTGTGGAGGATTTCCACTGGCACATTTACGGGAACAAATAGCACGAATGTGCAATATACACAACCCAAAAAACAAATCGCTACATATCATTACGTATAAAACAACCATATACAGTCCCCTACCAGAATAAGTTAGCAACTTGATATTTTTTCTTCAAAGTAAGATACTGTGACAAAAGCGAATTTAATTAGTAAATTTGCCATTCAAAAAAAGCCTTGTCAGGTAGTAAAATAAGTATAATTTTTTTAAATTTTGATTTTACAAAAGGGTAGGGGTTGATATAACGAGATAAGTCAGTTTTTGTCCGACTTTTGAATTGCCGACAAATGTTCGAGATCTTATTGCTGCATTGCACTGAAAAGTTTTAGCGGTTTTTTTAAAGAGACATTGTCAGGTAAGTAGTACTCTATTAAACATAATTAATTAAATCATTAATATATTTTTATTCAATATATTAAGTTTTATTTTTGTAATATACACTGAGTAAACTTTAATTTATGATTAAAAGATACTAATACATAATGGCGATAATAACAATTTTAGACCATTATTTCAACTGATTGGCTAAGCAATCACTGTTTTTTTTTTCTTATTTTCATGTATAAAAGATCAGTCCCGAAAATCACCGAATCGGGCCAAGAGCGATAAGAGGAATTCCTTTAGTTTTATTGGTCGTTATTGTGTGTATAAAAGATGACTGTGACACATGGAAAGGTGAGTGGAACAATAAGTAAACTTAGAAAATAATATATTAGATAATTAAGTTCAAAGATATTGTATGTCCAGTTTCATTTGTTTTAAGAACGAACATGAGCAACTTTTTTGGTTGATTGGTGAAATAGATATTGTGTGTATTTGAATGATACAATATCTTCTTGGATACTCTTCTTGGTAGTGCAACAATTTTAAATGATAGAATTCAGTCAAAATTTGTGTATGTTAACTCAATTTCGACAAAAAAAACAATATTGCTTTGTACTAAGAAACGAAATGTAAAATTCTATACAACAACAAAAATTCCCGCATCGTATCTACGGCAATGATCTGTCCATTAGGTTACTTAAATTGAATTAATAACGCAATCAACAGTACATCGATAGATCTCAGCGAATGTAAAGAAAAAAAACATATTAGCATCGTTTTGTAAATATTTTTCTAACTTTTAATCTATTGTGCTGAGTGATATTTGGCACAAGAATGGCTTCGCGAATTAATCGTCTGATGTGGCACCGTTAGGGGATCCTACGTCATCGGCGTAGGAACCGTTGAATTATTCGAATAACAAGGCATTGTAAGAAAAGTCTTCGTTGCACGGTGATTTGTGTTGAGAGTATGGGGACACCGTGGCTTATTTGACTACTATTTCAGTTAAGCAGAAATTTACTCCTCAGCATTGTGAGCGGAAATCGATTGAATATTTTTATTATATTTTTCAGTACAATACGGTTTATAATTTCACAGTGCGTCGATATATTGTAGGACGCTATCCGAATCATCTTAACTCTTAGAGTACTTATCGTTGTAACTGTCCACTACAGATATACAGCTAATTATACTGGGCGTATCCCGCCACAGACCAGTGTTATGTACTGCGAATTGATTGCCATGAGTCTGTCAGCTACGGGCAATTACCAAAGAACGTTTTGCAATGCACTATAAAGTGTACTTGAAAAGATCATTTGAAACCATTGGCAATCTACACAAGCCGCAAGGTTATTATTATTCGCAAAAATCAACAACAACGACGCCATTGAAAGTTAGAACTTTTCCAATGATTTTCCGGGTCGATAGTCGATCAAAGTTTTACTTGAATGGCGTAACAAATGGGTGCTTCCCAATAATGAGAGACGACCTCGAGATTCGGATGGGATTACGAAAACAAATTCGTATTTTTATTCTCCTAATTTGTCGAAATTAAACATATTTTTTAATATTCGGGAACGTGACAGTAATATGAAATGATGTACGAGTTTTATTAATGCTATTTGTCACAGTGTGTGATATGTAGACAGTTTGTAGAGCTATTAAATTGTTGCAAGGTAAAACAATGCAAATTGCTATATATTATATAATTTGTTTTACCAATTAAATAACACGACTAGATTGTAGTTATACGTTAAACTACATAAACATAACAGATTACAAACAAATATAATCTACATCCAGTAATTAAGTAGATAGTAATTAAGTGTTATTGATGCATACTATATACTTAAAAAATGTAGCACTAAAAAATTTTAATTAATTGATACGCATTGATTGAATTATCATAGTTTAAACATCACTGAAAGCTATGCTACAGACAAACTAAATATAAGACAAAATATTCTTAAATGTAACATATATACATATATTCTTTTGTTTTGTAAAAACTGGTCGATTGCATAGTTTTAGATTTTCTTCTAACCGAGGTGCAATGCAAATTAGCTGGAATTCCGAGAACAATAGCAGCAATTTGCTTCTTTAAATAGAATACTTGGATGAAAATATTCAAGCAAGTAACAATTTATGAAACGGAAAGACATCCCCGGGTAGATAATGTTAATGTTTATCCGATTGGCAAACTAGTCAGGCATGTTTGATGGGAAATTTATGAAATATTGACATAGAAAAGTTTAAGTTTTTCCTTAAATTTGCAAGTTATACAGTTGCTTCCTTCGTATGTATGTTATGGTCCGTTTTTTTTTATCTTTCAGACATTTATTATGTTCGAAACAATGCATGAAATTGCAATATATATGAATCCATAGTATGCGAGTATGCGAGTGTGCTAAAAAAACCAATTACATTTTTTATGGGGGAACTCCGAAATCTGTGATAAGACAATTCTGATTTGTATAATTGATAATGAAACACGAAAATGTTTGGGATTCGAATTTCAGTAAAGAAGCTTATATCAATATAATACTATGAAATAGTTTCATAAACCATTCAAAGATTAAGAACAATGTTTGAAAAAAATGTGTCAGAAAGTAATTTCAGATTAATTTAAATAAAATAAATATGATGCTGACCATGAAGTTTTGGTTTATTACAATAAATTATTACAAGAGACTGGCGGAAGAGAGATTTCTTTTCAAACTGACATTACGGTAACTTATAAATGAAGAGCATATATAATAGTAATAAATTTCATACTATAAATACTATTTAATATATTATAATGATTTTTTACTTAATTGCATGGGTGAAAAGATTAATATCTTATATATAATGTCACTAAGCATTCTCGAAGAATAATTTGAGTTTCTAAACGATACTGAAGACGTGTTCTAACAATTAATATTTGTAAAAAGTAGATATTTCAGCTCTATATAAAAAGATTTTTCCGGGTCCGTGTTATCAAATTCGTCTGACTCACCACTATGTAGGAAGTTATTGTTATGTTCCTCTTAAATTTCCCACTCTGTTGCAGAATCAAACACGAATTATCAATCATATAAATTCACAACACCAAACGAAAACACAAAATATACGATATATAATTAAATTCTGTCACTGTCACTTTCATTTCACTTTTTTAACATTACACGACTCAACACTCACCACACATTCTCGAAAATAACTTTCCTGTTCCGAACAAGAGAACATAACCTCACTTTTCGGAACAAACTTGTAACGAACTTCGCGGGAAAATTATACGGAAATGTTGCCCCGGTGAAAAATGAAAATCTGTTGAAGATAAATAGAAATTGAAATAACTCGTTATTGCGTATGGTATTTGTAACGTTTTCCAAAAGGTAGGCCGAAGCGTTCAAATGCGAACGCATGCATTATGAAGAATTGAGATTTGACGGTAGCTTTGGGTTAAGTATAGAATCTGCAGTTTTTAGGCGCTGAAAATCTTGCGTGAAGTTCGATATATATAATATATAATTATAGCATACTAGCGTGATGTGTACCAAATGTGGTTCTCAAAGTAAGTAAAATGCGCGAATTTTACTAAAATTCTAACTAATTAATAGTTGCTCTGTTTTCCTAGAAGACCTTTTGTTGTCCTTATAACATTGAAACTTCATTATGATGACTTCATGTTGCAGTACCAGTAATTGGTAGGTGATAATTCGAATAAAAATTTATGTATTTACATTTGTGACTTTTCTGATAATTTTCTTATTGACAGGAGATAAGATTTAAATTATAGAAATTATAAAATTTCAGCAACGAAAACATGTGATCAAGAATAATTACAGATGTAGTCGATTGAGAATTTTTTAAAATGTATGTATAATATAATACAATATAGGAAAGAGATTTTTTTACAGAATAGTTTTTTGAATTACAATTACTAACGGCTTGATTTAAAAAAATAAAAAACTTATTTGTACTAATTCCACTTTTGTTTAATTTGATCAGGACCGGTTTCACCCATGAAGAGCATTATCAACTGATAAGAGAATACAATATCACAGTGTTTCTTATACAAAACAAAATAATATGAATATGGTGTAACAAACAATAAGTATTGAAAAGAATTAAAAAATAAAGTTACAAAACATGAATAAGTGACACGAAATTGACTAAAATTACAATGTTTATTACCTCTAAAACATAATTATAACACTCATCAAAGAATATGTTAATTATTATGTTATTTTATGTGGTAATTATAATCTATGATTTTTTTATAAAATAATTTATAATGTTAAGTACCGGTCCATTGATATTATTTTTCGAATATTATACATCTCGAACTACATGTTGAGAAGACCAGTGGCAGGGTGGTATAGGGGGGTCAGGAGTGGCATGCCACCAAATAGTCGGTTCGGTTGCCGCGGACCAGATAAAAATAGTCAGAAGTAGCAGGGCACTGGCAGGCCGGGCAGTGGAAGTGGAGGGACTGGGGATATATTGTATTGTATAAATTTGCTAGCTACAATCATGCAGCCTTCTTACTTCACACTTTATATTTTATCTCTAGTACATACTTCGTACATCAGGGTTGCTGACAAATCTGCTCGACAATTTTTAATTAAGTTTGCTTTTATTAAATAAAGCTCAGTCAACTTTTCACTGTTTTCCCTGACAGCGGTGTAGCTACTCCATAGCAGAGTAGTGGAACGCATGAGGACTCAGCGAAAAAGGATTACGTAACGTTTCCATGAAGACCTTAAAATTCTAGTTACGTTACTGTTTTATTAATCAACTTATTAAATTACAATGAATTTTGTTGCATTCTTCTGCCAAATTTTTGACAAGCTAAAACAGTTAAGAAAAAAGTTTTATTGAGTCATATAATTTAATTTCCTGTAGTAGCTCAATATAATTTTAAATGATCATTTAAGCGTTTGTATCATAGTAATATAAACATGTTTCTCCTTCTGTTATTAGCAAAGAAAATAATTTATAATTAATCCATGGACTTAAATGAAAATTATGCTAGTCTTAAATATTGCAGAGCCTGGAGCCGAGTGGTGCTCGATTCGATTGCGGTGTTTACGGGCTCACTTACATGCACGTTTTAAAAACGAAATACATTTTCAATAGATTTATGGATTTGTTCATGAATGCATGGATGTCTATGATGTTTAAATTTCCTCCCAAGCATTTGATTCTAAAATAGGGAACAGCAAAAGCAATTGGCATACTCCCACTTCTACCTTAAGATTTATTATCCGTCTACCCTCTTTTTGCTCCATATTGAAAGTGAACATTGTTAAAAAAACACGATGTGATGAGCTTGTGCATAAATTTACAACTGTCAATAAATTATAGAACCATCTTTATTTTATTGTAAAAATAAAATAACAACCAGTAGTATGACAGCTAACGCCAATGCGTAAAAATTGATAATTTAGAGGTTGTAGATAAGCCAAAAAAAAAACCGAATAGAAATAATTATGATAATATTTACATTATCAGAGGTTCGAATAATTAATGGTTACAGTTTCGATCTCATGGTCGAAAATTGAAAGATTTATAGTTTAAAGTCTTGGTGAACTAATTATTATTGTATAACTTTACCCCGTAGAAGAAGAGAGGATACTTAACTGATAAAATAAAGCTAAATCATCATGTTTAATAGTTATTTTGTATCATTTGACATTTGCCCCTTAACACAGTAATAGAATCATTAACTTCATTGATAAGGATTTTCGCGGTATACGAAATGATTTAATTCAATGCAATATGCTGACAGCCCTGTTTTGCTTATTGTGACGACGCTAAAGCTACGCGGCGCTGTTCTGCGAGCTTTCTACATCACTGGCGCCGTTTTCTCACTACCTACTACTAGCCTGTAAGCTTCCGATGAAAAACTTCTCATACATCAGATGTGGCATTTACTACGACATACATACTTCATTATAAATTATAAACGATCAAAATGCTTTTGAGTCACTTTTAAGGTGTTTACTGTCAATACTTGGTGGAAAGGCATTATAATAAAAATAATAAAAGATTTTTAGTACTTTTTCCACATAAAATTTATTAGATCAGGACCGGTTTCGCTCATCGCGAGCATCAGTTGATAATGCTCGCGATGAGCGAAACCGGTCCTGATCTAATAAATTTTATGTGGAAAAAGTACTAAAAATCTTTTATTATTTTTATTATGCTTTTGAATATTCAAAAACATACTAAAAATCTTTTATTATTTTTATTATGCTTTTGAATATTCAAAAACAAATAAAAACACTGATTATTATTGAAGCAATGAAATATCAAGATTTTGAAAAGAATAAAAAAGTATTTTGTGTTAATTATACATGTGACACATATCTAGACTGTATCATCAACTGATAACCTTGATATTAAAGTTAGCAATTCCTCAAAGAAGATTTACCAGGTAACGGTAAAAAATAATCAGTCATCGAAAATATAATACAATACTCATTATTTGGAATAAAATATTTTGTGAAGGTTTCAACGATAGTGGAGTGTTTAAATGTGACTACAGGTGGTCAAAATCTGAGTGTAGGGGGGGGGGCTGTGGTTGAAAAAATGCTGAAATCGTATTATATATCATTTATGGATGACCCCACAGCGTAAGGAAATAATTATCAAATGGTTAAATATATTTTACTAATGACGTCCCTAAAACATGAAAAGTCCTCTTTCTTGGCTATCCCTCCTCCAATCCTCTCAATGCTAGATATAACTTTTGGCTTACCTTGAATACGTATGTTTACATCTATTTAATCTTAACATTAATAGCCGATAAGGTCTGTCTGTAAGGACGTCCGCAGTAAGGTACAGACCAATGATTTCGATTTATTCTGAACAGCACATTTTTGAAATGTTGTTCTATCCAATGGGAGCGGCTTATTTTAAGCCGGGCGTGAATGTTCTGATATCGCCACGTTTGAAAATTTGATATTTCTTGGTGTAGAGCTAAAGTATTGTATCACCATACATCATAATATTCGAATAATCAAAGACTTTAATTCGACTATTGCAAACTATGATTATAGGGCTATCGAAATGAATCGTCTGATCGTGTGAGTCGATGTGAGACTAATATTTTTTGGAGCGGATTTGATCAATTGAATCATAATGATGAATCTTTTCACGTCTGACCTTGAAAATCTGTTAGAATTCTTTAATACATTAAGAATATTCAAATTATGATATGGATATATGATAGAATAATATTTTGCTTTTTTCATACACTTGGACAAAATGTGCAACTGATTTTTTATTGAAAAATTGGATTTGATCTTTTGATTTTTATTGGAAATAATTGTTAAATAATTTAAAATCCGAAAAATAATTGTTGGCAAACTTAAACATTATTCCAAAAATTAAGTAATTTACAAAATTTCTGCTACTACGAAAGATGATTGTTAGCAAACTTTAACATTATTCCAAAAATTAAATAATTTACGAAATTTCTGCTACTACGAAAAATGGTTGTTAGCAAACTTAATCATTATTCCAACAATTAAATAATTTACGTAATTTCTGCTACTACGAAAAATGGTTGTTAGCAAACATAAACTTTATTCCAAAAAATCAATAATTTACGAAATTTCTGCTACTACGAAAAATGGTTGTTAGCAAACTTAAACATTATTCCAAAAAATCAATAATTTACGAAATTTCTGCTACTACGAAAAATGGTTGTTAGCAAACTTAAACATTATTCTAAAAAATCAATAATTTACGAAATTTCTGCTTCTACGAAAAATGGTTGTTAGCAAACTTAAACATTATTCCAAAAATTCAATAATTTCAATAATTCACGAAATTTCTGCTACTACGAAAAATGGTTGTTAGCAAACTTAAACATTATTCCAAAAATTAAGTAATTTAGGAAATTTCTGCTACTACGAAAAATGGTTGTTAGCAAATTTAAACATTATTCCAAAAATTCAATAATTTACGAAATTTCTGCTACTACGAAAAATAATTGTTGGCAAACTTAAACATTATTCCAAATATTAAATAATTTACGAAATTTCTGCTCCTACGAAAAATGGTTGTTAGCAAACTTAAACTTTATTCCAAAAGTTCAATAATTTACGAAATTTCTGCTACTACGAAAAATGGTTGTTAGCAAACTTAAACTTTATTCCAAAAATTGAATAATTTACTAAATTTCTGTTACTACGAAAAATGGTTGTTAGCAAACTTCAACATTATTCCAAAAATTAAATAATTTACGAAATTTCTGCTCCTACGAAAAATGGTTGTTAGCAAACTTGGACATTATTCCAAATATTAAATAATTTACGAAATTTCTGCTCCTACGAAAAATGGTTGTTAGCAAACTTAAACATTATTCTAAAAATTAAATATTTTACGAAATTTCTGCTACTACGAAAAATGGTTGTTAGCAAACTTAAACATTATTCCAAATATTAAATAATTTACGAAATTTCTGCTACTACGAAAAATGGCTGTTAGCAAACTTGAACATTATTCCAAAAATTCAATAATTTACGAAATTTCTGCTACTACGAAAAATGGTTGTTAGCAAACTTAAACTTTATTCCAAAAATTCAATAATTTACGAAATTTCGGCTACTACGAAAATTGGTTGTTAGCAAACTTTAACTTTATTCCAAAAATTAAATATTTCACGAAATTTATGCTACTGCGAAAAATGGTTGTTAGCAAACTTGAACATTATTCCAAATATTAAATAATTTACGAAATTTCTGCTACTACGAAAAATGGTTGTTAGCAAACTTAAACTTTATTCCAAAAAATCAATATTTTACGAAATTTATGCTACTACGAAAAATGGTTGTTAGCAAACTTGAACATTATTCCAAATATTAAATCATTTACGAAATTTCGGCTACTACGAAAAATGGTTGTTATCAAACTTTTTTTTTCCAAAAATTCAATAATTCACGAAATTTCTGCTACTACGAAAAATAGTTGTCAGCAAACTTGAACATTATTCTAAAAATTAAGTAATTTACGAAGTTTCTGCTAATACGAAAAATTGTTGTTAGCAAACTTAAACATTATTCCAAATATTAAATAATTTACGAAATATCTGCTAACTATAAAAATAAAATATATTAAAATAAAATATAATTAAATTAAATTAAATTCAATAAAATAAAATAAAATAAAATAAAATTAAATAAAATAAAATAAAATAAAATGAAATGAAATAAAATAAAATAAAATACCATAAAATAAAATAACATAAAATTAAATTAAATTAAATACTATGCAACAAAAATCTCACGTTGCTGGGCAACGGGCTTACAGCTAGTTGTAATAAATAATAAAAAAAAATGTGTTTTTCTACCTTTTTTAGTTTTTATATGAAATTTAATTTTTACCTATAACAAAATAATAAAAATTAAAAAAATACTTTACTTATATTTCGTAGTTAGTTTACAACCCAAGAAAAATAGATTTCCTAAGATAATAATTTCTGTAGTATATTCAAGAATTTTAACATTGAATCCAAGAATCATCAATAGATGTCAGTTGTTACTATGTCAATTCAAAAATTAAATACCTTTACTTAGATTGAAAAATTTTAAATTCACGGATTATATTGATATGATATTGAAAATTTAAGAGAGGTCTAATAATATAGTTATTATTTATTTATTAACAATGTACTCTTCCAATGTGGAACATATGGACTCCTAATGGAGTAAATCTCAACAGATGTTTTTCTACGAGAACTGCTTGTTACTTAGTTGCTCAACCCCATTCGTTCAAAGAGAGTATGGATAGGATAGGTTTAGGACAGGACTAGTGGTTAACTAATCGATTTCACTACGCTCCATTTATTATATACTTTATTTTAGGATCAGAAGATTGGGAGGAACATCAGAAACACTCCTGTCTTCGATTGATTGTAAAAATGCTGTTCGTACTGGGTCTCGGGTTCAAGAGATTCATCACAGAATTAAACAATGTTGATCATTATACCACGAATCCAGACAAAAAAAGGTTTATACTTTTATAATTTTTAACCATGTCTGCTCCCAATGATGAGCATATGGACTTATTATATCAAAAGATATTTTTCTACGAAAACTGTTACTGTTACTGGAACTCAGTTACTGAACCACTATTTTTTCGAAAAGAGTAGAGATATAAGTATAGGGATAGAACAGGACTAGAGTGGTCAACTATTTACCCCATTTTTGGATTGTATAGGAGGTAGGCATACTGGGATTCGAACCCATGAGCTACGGAACCGAAGTCAACGACATTGACCACTCGATCGCGGACTGGCACTACTTTATTATGGGGCATAGATGGAGACTTGAGTAATACTCGGGAAATATATTAATATTCAACAATATTTTATTCAACATTGATTTTAAATGAACACATAATAATAATAACATTTCAACGGTGAATAATAACCAGTCGCCCATCAGAGTGTTACACTTAAATAACAGTAACTAATACTAAAATAATTATTTATTTATTATATCTTAAATGCTAGAATATAATTAATTAACAGATAGCCCTCTTCACTTTCATTGACGCACATTTTATTATCATGCCATTTTCTTACAAGTTCTAGATATTCTTATTCAATAAATAATAATTATTATTGTTTACATTCTTAGTTTCTAGTCAAATTATTTCAATGAAAACACATAACATTAAAAACTTAAATGAAAATCTAAGGATAATATATTTTATGGTGGTATTGTCAATCAACAAGTTTTAAATGGCTATGAAAAAGTAATAGTGAATCATCTACATATACCCGAGGATAAATAATTCATTAAATTAAAATAGTAAGTCACAAAACGACGGTGTTTTATCAAAAAATCATCTAAAATTCTGTTATTTGTCTAATGATTCAAATATTTAAATCTTTTAATATGTTTTAATGAATCATTATATATTCACCATCACTCACTCATCCAGTTAAAACCTAAAACCAATATAATTCAATCATGGTATATATTATTGATTTTTTGTAGTAAATTGATAGCTTTGATATAAATTTATGTCTCACGAAGTGGATAAATAAAGTTATCAATTTTAATTTTATATTAAAATAAATTCCAAAGATATATCGGAATCAATCGAAAATATTATATTAGAGTGTTTCTAATTTTATAAAATGGTAATTTACAATGACTGCAATAGATATCCTCTGGGTGCAGATCAACAGTAGAAAGTGTTATATATTTAAATCCTATATGGAGACTTTCAAAGAATAAATTTAAGTTATTATTGCAAATATATTTGAACACAATAAAGTAACATTATAAGGAAATTTTACGGTAAATATTATATATTTTTCCTCTGTGGAATGTCATTCCTAGACAAAATGAAAACACATGTTTTACATATTCTACACATATAATTTTGATATATCATCACTGCTTGACACATTTTTTAAGTACAGTGAAACCTCGATTCTACGTTTTTCAAAGGACCGTAAAAAACAAACGAAAAATGCGGGAAATCTTCTAATAATACCAAAATAAATGTTTAATTAAAAAAACCTACTTCTTTATTTACACTTTTTTATTAAAGAATATATGTATTTTATTTAAATTATTTATGTTGCTTATTTGCAATTTGGCATATACATTTTAACTGAGACTCTTCAAACTCGAGAAATTTTCTAAATTAACTCTTTTTGCTATGTCGACTGGTTTGGTCTATGGTCGTTTTCAGTTTTTCAGCTACAGTTCTAGTTTTCTTCATTTAGACATTTTAGTGGTGAGTTAGAAAAAATCGTAAAACGAAATGCGAGGCCAGACTGCATATTTATGAGCGAATAGAAGAAATATTCAAAAAAAACGGTTAATCGGGATAATATTTATCACGGGACCATAATATTTAGACGATAGATCGAGGAAAACGGTAAATCGGAGAACGCTTAATGTGGGATTATTTAACATTGTTCTTACGGATATTTGGTCGGGACTATGAAAACTAAACGATCCATACGGGAAAATGAATAATGCGAGAACGGTAGATTGGGGTTCCACTGTAGTAGGGATGTTTATGAATTCAATTAATTAATTAAACACTTGCAATACGCAAGTGTTAAATTAATTAAGACCGTAATGTTTTCTGGCAATGGTTGGATCAATCTCTTGAGAGTGCTTGACATTTCTTTCTTTTCAAATAATCACCATCTTATTGAATGTTATATATTTTGAAATTGATCAGAAATCATTTCGAAAAAGTTTATTTCAGATATTACAAGTATTTTTTTTTACCAAATATTTCTGGTTACATACATTTTTTTAGATAGTAGGAATGAAAATATCTTCTACAATAAAATAAATACCATCACATAAAATTTATTAATAAAAATAACAGTTTTATATTTATTATATCATTCTGATTTTATAAAAATAATAACCACTATTAATTAAAAGATTGGTACATTTTTGATGAAACTGATGAATCAAATTCTGATCATGCAAAATATGTGCGATACATATGTTTTCATTATATCTTAAACATATTTGTGTACGAGAAATATAGTAACAAGTACATCACAAAAGAATTGCCATTTTTTAAACATTTTAAGAGGTTTAAAAATATTTTTATTTTATGAGTCAATATAATTCAATTTAATAAATTATCATTCCGATTAGATTCATTTTCTTTATTGTTTTACCTTAAACATATTCATTATCTTAGTTAGATTTCAAAAGACATACAGATAGATTAAATTGAAATTGACAGATATACAGTGTGGTCATTATATGGAAGTTTTTTTTTTTTTGTCTTCGCTCTGAGAAAGATGACTGTTTACTAAGATTTAAACCACTTTTAAGGACAATAACACGAGCTTTTTAGGTACGTAATTGTTATCATTTTGACATACTCAACGAGAGTTTTACTCCGGGGATATATTCTAAATAACCTCTGTATCAATATAGCAACTGATGTCGAAACACATATTCTTATAAATAATTATAAAAAGTAAAATAGGTTACGCAATAATGTATATCGTCGGTTTGATGAAAGAAGTCATAAAAATGTTTTTGTAAGAATAACATAAGTTTGTAAATAATGTCTTTTAGTCTGGTATGTGCATGAAATACAACATAATAATTTAATGGGTAGGTCATTGAACAATACTGGTAGACAGTGGTGTAGCCACCAACGTTCCCTCTAAGGCAAGAGGTTAGCTGCATGGAAATTTCAATGGCTCTGCGGACCGATCAAATATTAATTGAACAACTTTCTTGTAGTGCCCGTCAACCCGGAATGAGTGTGCGGGGCCTTCCCAACTGCTGCACGCGCGCAGCTTAAAGGGAACGTTGGTAGCCACCTCTTATATTTTTATAGCAGAGCCCAGCAAAGAGAGGGGTCAAAATTTTAAAGAGAAACGAATTGACATACCAAAAAGAGTTAACTTATAAAAGTACGTGAGTTTGAAGGGTCTCTGTTGAAATTTAAGTGCTAAACTGCAAATAGGCAACTTAGTACGTATTATGCAATAATTATACATCTATATTCTTTAATAAAAAAAGTGAAATAAATAAGCAAGTTTTTTAAAATCAAACATTTATTTTAGTATTATTTGAAAATTTACTGCATTATCAGTAATCCGCGTTTTTCGTTGGCTAATTACGGTCTCTTGAAAAATGTAGAATAAGGGTTTTACTGTACAACAAATTTTGTTGGGGGTTCCTTGCTTGCCCTTTGCATGAGGGCCACAAATTCTTAGCTACGCCACTGCCGGTTGATGTTTGATACTAAATGACTTTTTGAGTTTATGCAAAATGAGATAAAAAGAACTTTGTTTAATGTAATTCAGTTTTACCCCAAATTGTCAATTATTGACTTCTTGCAGCAAACCAATTGTATGTATATTGTTGCCTTTATCCGTATCAATTTGATTATCAGCTTCATTTTACAGGCAAGTACAATAAGTTTTTACGTTTTTCAGCTAAACATCTGCCTATTAATCTTCCATGAAACTAATAGACATTTTAAGGACACTTAATAAGTCTCGGTAAAATATTGTTCACTGATGTCAAAAACAATACAAAATTACTAATAATGTGGAATACTTGAGTTTTTGAATTTTATTTAAAGAGATTTATGGTTGACGGTTGGCCACCATAACAAGATGTCTCCTTGTGGATATAAGATGGTAGGTAAGTCAACTTATTAGTGAGGCTTCAAATCAATGGGGAGTTGCGTTAACTAGTGTAGGTTCATATCGACTGTGGAAAGGAAAAAGGACGTAACCCACAGTTTTTTCAAAACAGCTTTTTTTCAATAATCACAATGTATCAAATTTGATACACATTTAATCAAAAGGATGTAAGCTGCAAATGCCGAATTAGTATCTAAATTTAGCTTTTGAGTTTGAAAAAAGATGAGCTTGTTAAAATTTAAACCAAGAAAAAAGACTGAAAAGAAGGTTTTTCCTAGACAATTTCTTTAATGAATATTAGATTATGTCAATTAAACACTAGTTTAAAAGTCTCCGTCCATTTCCATTTTGTATATATTTCATAGTATGCATATGGCCCAAAATCATCAAAACACGTTTTTTGTGTCTCCTGTAAAATTTGCTATGTGTGTGTTACGTCCTTTTTCCTTTCCACAGTCGATATGTTAATTTTATTAGTTAAAAAAATAGATTAAATTATTGGGTGGATCTAATTACCTGTAGCGTGTCAAAATATAATATATATTGTGAAAATACTTTCTTGCGTCTTTTGGTATTTTAGTGTTAAAGCGTAATATACTGAGTTTATTTTATAGTAGTGACAGACATTTTAACCAGAACGAAGAATATTTTTAATGTTCTACATTGACATTACAACATCGATCTTAGAATATTGTAGCACATTTATAAAAATGAATGTTATAGATTACATTAAAGGCTTTGATTTTTTGTGTTTTTTTTATAATATTAGATAAGTATAATATCTGCAAATACGTTTTATAACATTTTAGAATTTTTTTTGGTAGATTTCACAGAAAATATAATGAATACATTTAGCATTTTATTTTTATAATTTTATTTTACTTAGTAAGGAGAAATTATGTACATTGAAAGCTAGTGAAAGAAAATTGATTTGAAATTTATGTTATTATTAAATCTAAAATCGTATAATCGTAAACTTTTTCATTTATAATTTTTCATAATATATTATTCAAGCTTATAAAATTTAATGATATTGTGAGATCGGTTGATGAATTTTCGGCATTGAGTATTTTTTATCATAAATCGGCATAAAACAAAATTTTCACTGCCTAATGCATTCATTGATCATTCTTGATATTTCTTTTTCTTACTATTACTATTCAATCTCATTTCTAATGATATATTTGATTATCATAGTTCTTCACCATCGTGTACTACGTTTACAAATAAATGTGAATAGCTTAAATAATGTTATATATAACTAGTCGTTTTTTAACAGATTTTTCCACCAATGCTGTATAATAATATCAGACGCTAAATATGGTAAAAATAAAAGATTAATCTCATTTAAATTGCTCCTAGCAAATCTATTTGAGTAAGCTTGTATTTGAATGTTTTGATACACAATAGCATGCTTAACTATGTCTCAGTTGTATAAGGTACAATAAAATCAGGCTCGAATCAGACATCAAATTGTTCTATTAACTGACAAAAAGGACCGAAACTTTTTCGATAATTATTACTGAAATAAGATTATATTAATTATTGAGAGTCTGGTTTATGAAATTTTAAAGAATAGTTCAGAAAGAAGTTTATAAAATTAACAACTTATTCATTACGGTTATCTTTCTATGATTATTCTGCAAGATGTGTTACTGTTCGTATTTGTGTGTCAACACTTACGTATACTTATCGCAAAATGTAGTTCAAGCATCGTGGATTCATTGTAACTCTCTGGTCTTGACTTCTACAGAATTTAGCGCCTGATGTGTATAGTATACAACGGCTTGGTGTAACGGGCATTTCTATACAAAATTATACTCTGTTGATAGATGGGGTTGATGGATATTATTTTGCTGATCACTTGGCTATTCAATGGGAACCGAGCACACCTTTCTTTCATGATAATGTATGTAATGGAATACTTCATTCATTATGATGAAAATATACTCATTTTTATAAAAGCATAAAAGATCACGATCATTACATTTAGAATACGCAAATAATTTTTGGTAACACTGATATCACCACTTTCGATAAATAGCTAACTATATAATTATGTTTATATTCAGATGAAATATTTAGGCTTTTCTTACATCACAAATTATCATGATCTTAAGTGTAAGAATTATTAAGTATTTTGCCGAGTTTGTTATGTCTTAAAATTAGTTTAAATATGATCTATATACTAAAAGCTAGTTTTTAATTTAATGAAAGTTAGTATTTAATGAAAGCGTAACTTATAATGAAGAAACAGATACACAATATTGTGACAAAAATATTATTTTTCAAAAAGCATTAGTCACTTCCCAAAAAGCTGTGGAATTATTATACCATAATAAATGCATGGATATTCTTATGAAATATGTGTTCATTTAATTATTACTAAAGGGACTTATAAATATTTATCCATTGATTAAATCACACCACATAATACATTATAGTATACTAGATAAAAGAATTATTATAATAAGTAGTTATGACTAATATTTATTATTCATATACCTACACGGTAGTATTGTCCTTATTCTGATAAAAACTGGTAAGTCCATTATAACCAACATGAACTTCAATTATCAACGTGTCTTATTGTTGGCAAAGAACTTTAGGCCACGAGTCTTACGAGATGTAGAATTAGATTTATTGTACGGCCAAAATATAGAAAAAGCTTTTATCTTCAAATTGTAAAATCTGAAAAACTGTCCGTTTATTTAGCTGTGTTAAGAAATCAGTTGAGTAGAATATTCCTGTACTTAGCTGTTTCTCTCAAAACAAGGACATTGCAAAATTGGCAGAAAAAACCAGAAAATAATTCATTATTGTAATAACAATAGTTACTTTAATGGAAAAATTCTGTGAATTATAGATGAGCTACAAATTTTTTCAGTTGATATTTCAAATTTATCCTGCAATATTTAAAATCTAAAATTAATGTCACAACTATCAGAAATACAACCTTTTCTGGATTAACAAGGTGAATTTTTGTGAAAAAATAAAATGCAAAGTCAAAATCATGTCAGCTAACAAATAACCATTAGGTAAAGCTAAATGTTATGTCATATTTTAAATGGTGTAATTTGAGCCACAGTCGGATTTGGTCTTTCGATTTGTGAATATGTGAGTGTTTGTTTACGTAAAGGGCCCATCTGGAATTCATTGTTTCATAAGAAATCAGTGAATCCCAATGTTCGATTTAAAAATGGCAGAGTATTTTCCATCAGAAGAATATTTAAAAGCATAATTTCATAAAAATCAGAACGATACAATTGTGACAGAAAAAAATGATCTCAATTATGGGAATGTGATAACTCTTCCTAAGAGTCAACGCCGGTTCATAATAATTCATGATGGAGATTTCCACTTTCATGAGTGTTAATGTTCAGGGGAACCACATAAAATTTGATGTTCGATTGAAAACAATCCAAAATTGTCTATTCAGGAATTAACAGACAAAGCTTGGAGCTTTATTTTCAGGTATAAGAAACAAATTAAAAAAATGGTCAAGTGTGGCGAGAAGGGGTTTGAGTGTCGCACGACTTGAGCGCGGAGAACAAAGTGGCTCAAATCAGTCAAATGAACTCATAAATTGTCAACTTACATTGCCATTTCTCCACACACTTGCGACTATTGATGAAAAATTGTTCATATCAATATCAAGAGAAAAGAACTTATGGTCAAGCAGAGACATCAACTCCAAAAGTTCGAAATGCACGCAAAAAAATGTAATGCTGAGTATATGGTGGGATTTTAAGAGTATCATTCGTTATAATACCTGATACCAATAACAGCTGGAGTGATTAAAAATGGCATTGAAAGTTGAAAGAGCGAGTTAAATCTGTAGAAAGGGCATCCTGCAATGCGATAAAATATAACATTACTTTTATCTTAACCTAACAGAAGTAAAGGTGCGTATTCATTTAACTATTATTAACAGGCAGTGCTAGGTAATGAATTACAATTTATTGCCGAGAAAATATTGACTTAGTGAGGTGGTTAATGTTGTCATAATGGTCTTCTCCGATAATTTTCACAGTTTAATCTGTGGCTGCGATAATTTGTAGTCGGCCACAGAATCATTGCGTGGCTATTCTGAGCACAATCTTGTTTGATTCGATGTTTTTTTCCCACCCTTCCATCAATGAAACGGAGTTAATATAAAAAATTCCTAGGATGAAATATTGTTAGACAGAATTGTAAATATTCATTTAGTTATTCAAAATAGATCCATTTTAATACATTTATCAATACAGCGATTTTATAATGGCGAAGATTATATACCATATTATTTTATGAATCCATTAAAATGCTATACGTTGTAATATATAAAACTTATTAATTTTTTTATTTGTAGACATCTAAATACGTGTAAAACTGTTATAAATCGATTTTTCAAGTGATGATTAAATAAAATAATAACGTAATATATCTATCTATAAATATCATAATAAGCAAAAAATACAATTTACAAAAGCATTTACATACAAAGTTATATCTAACATATTAGTAATTACATGCTACATATTTATTGAATTAATACACAATCATATATTAATTTAGCTAACACACAACCCAGTGTTGAGTAAAGTTAAAATATATTAAGGAACCTAGACTAAAAAAATCAATGTAAAATATTTTCGGCAGTACGTTTTCTCACTATTTTTATAAATATATTGTACTTTGCTAATTTAGAGTTATTTTTTGTGAACCGAGAGAGCTAATCATTTGTGAAGAATGGTAGCTAAAAAAATTACCTACTACATTGCAGATCCTAAGATATTTATGATGGAAAATTGAGCAACAATTTTTCAACTCTTTTATGATGAAAATCGAGTTTTTGTCTTCTCCAAGAAATCATGAACCAGATGGACTCGAATACATCTCCTTGTTTGAGGAGGTAACTTCCATCCCGGTGCGTCAATATGGTACACAACTGTCATTTTAGAAATATACTTATATTCCCATGCAAACTAGTTTTAACACAAATACAAAAACAGCAACTGAAAAAGATAAGACAAAGTCGAAGACATTCGCTGAGGTAAATATCAAAGCAAAAAAATATATAAATAAAAACTCAAGGAAATAATAATCATAATGGCATTTATTAAAAAGAAGTTTTTACATTCTTGACAAACGATTTTACAGGATGCATCAAACGAGGAGTATAGTTTCAAAATGAACATAATCTGATTTATAGCTGATATACAGTGATCATTTAATTCATTTTGGGTAATTAGTATACAATTCATCAAAGATCAATAATGGCGTATTGAAACTATACACCTAAAGTATTTATGTATTTCGAAAGAAAGACAACATTTCATTTTGTCTACGCATATGTTTGCAGTGCAAAGTTCTTAAAAATATATCTATGAAATAAATAACACGTTTTGTACAAGTGAACGTACTATGGCGAATCGAACTTATGATACATACGAAAATTACTTTTTTATATTGCTGAATACACTGTGAAAAAAATGGTATTTTTAAATCAAAATATAAAATATTTCCTACAGGAAATGTTCATCTGATACATCAAAATTATCCTTATTAGAGAATATCATCAAATGTATTTCTTATTTTTTTTATTATGTAATATATATATATTTGTGTTTGTAATGTTATAGATACAGTATTATTAAGCTTAACATTTTTAGTTATCATTTTATAACTATATTATTATTTAAAATATAAATACACCACATTCTTTAATCCACTAGAACTTACATGAGACGGGGAAATACTTAAAATGAAATGAAGCATTTTATGGTAAACACCATTGGCAGTCACAAAGCTTACTATAATATGCGGTGAAATTATTTCGTCTCGACGGCTGACACGATTCGATCAGCGATACGGGCCGGAAAATCGATGAATAGATGACGTCGGGATTTCAAGGAATGAATTATTTTTATGAACTACTAAATTTTTACAAGCTTCACCGATCACACATCGAAAGGTTCGCATGCAGTCACTTACTAAGCAAATAATAATAAAAAAGCAATGCGCGTCTCATAGAAATATATTGAGAACTATACAATAGTCAAAGATGTTGAATAGCTATCATTCACGGACCTTTTCACAATGTTGGTATAAACAGCCATTTTCTAAATCATACGAAGGGTTAAATTATGAGCGAAGTCTTAACTGTTACAGTGGTTAGCCGTTATTTATATTATACATAATTTTGTAATAATCTTATGTATAAACAGGATTATTGCGATAGTTAATTTATAGAAGTGAAAAATAAATAAAACGATAATTACGTCACTTCTACAAAAATTATAACTACGTAATTTTTGCATAATACGGCTATTAGACATAGAAGGTAAATCGAGTAAAAACTTTTATAAAATTGAAGAAGAAAAACATAACATGAAAAATATTTGTCAAAAATTTTGGTTCATCAAATTCTACATAATTTTGTAATAACCGTAAACATTTTGAAATGCGATAATCAAAGATTGTATATTTTTAGAAAGTTTTGTTTCAATGACAACAATTTTATTTTGAGTTTTTTTATAATTTTTATGTGAAAGTGATTTTAGGAAAAAAGAAACAATCATAAAAGTTCTAGGAAATTCTTAAGAGGATTATTTGCATAAAAAGAAATTATCACACTGTGATATGTGAATACGTTGGAATGCCACTCAATCTTGTCAGAAATCAAAATGTGAATTTTCAATTATCTAATATATTTTTCTTTGTGGGATTTTTTACCCATCTCATGTTAAGAGTTGTTACGGCACTACATCCTGCAGCTTAAAAGGTGCTTTGAGTGTGCAAGAAAACTTAAATTGAATACAAAATGAATAATGATTTTTTAAATACTGAGTGGCACAGCACTTTATAATTGACGGATACCTAATTGATTTTTGTTATCAGTCAATTTTTGAAAGCATCTCTCTAGTGTTGTTATTTTTTGAACGACTATCGAAAAGTCACTCTTTAGCATTGTGCATAAATAAAGCCATACCTAAAATCACATAGGTAATTATCGTATGCAGCAATTCAGTTGTATAAAAAAGCAATGGATACGTCGTTTCCGATGAGACACGATTTAAAGAGCATTCGTGTGCCTCATGTTATAAATAATGGCCGAGATGCTGACTAAGACACACTGTTTACGAAGAAGATCAGCAATAAAAACTAAGGAGCCTAAAACTCAGAGTATTCGACTTTTAAAGTCTTCACTGAATATAACCAAGGTGTAACCCTTCAATAACTATACTAATTTGAGGAATGGATTTGACAATTTCTATATACAATACTTATTAGTCACTAATTATGGCAATACCGTAGTAGAAAGGATACCGATCCCAAATAAATATTTCTACATTGGGCTTTTATTTATATAGAAATACTAATATCACTTTCCCTCGTGGCTGACGTCAGAGTCCATGTTTCAGAAAAGAAAATACACTGTTGAAAATGAGGGGTTATCGGCGTGGAGCAGACGTGACAAAATACTTTGCCGACAATGGAAGCAATCGTTTGATGAATTTTCAAGCCAGCTAAGTATCGCTGGTGCGTATTATTTTCACATCGATGAGGCGAGCGGGAACACGATAATCTTGTATGTTATGGTAAATCAATGTTCGATCGATAGGTACTTAATTACCTAAATGTATGTTATCAAAAGTAACACGGTTACGCTTTATTCAGAGCCACTATAAATACTAAAGCTTATAAGCATGTATTTTCTAACACATCAGCCTTGAAAATTATAATAGTTATAACTACTTAACAAACTTTCAAAATTAATAGAATAATTAATAAGAAATCACCCCCATGCGATGAAAATTACATTGAAATTACCAACCTATAATATATTATATCAGATCAATGTAACAAAAAAATACCATATCTTTCCTTCTTGAGATCTCTAATTGCATAGAATTTATAATTCTTCTGAGCTTTACCGAGTTTTTGACTATTCAGGGGATTAAGTTAATAATCACCGACAAATATTAACAAACATCAGTATGCAACGTACAACAATTTAGTTGAAAATATTCATTGTAATAAATTCCTTCAAGAATATCAATACAAGAACGAAAGCTTATTATGTAAGCTTGGGCAATTTAATGTTTTAGTTTTGATAAGAGAGTACACTCGTATTTAATAATAGTGTGTTCACTTTTGGAATGATTGAATTTCATTAAATAGGTTTTGATCAATTGTAGTATTTTTTGCGGAAAGATTGTGAACTGTTTTTGAGAAGACATACAAGTTAAGGATTGTATTCAAAAAGATATACGTGATAAATGGATAAATAAATTTCATTTTATGAGTGAAAAAAAATGTCTACAGCACAATCTATAACAATACATATTTAATGAGAAAGAAATTTTCAGTATGGTACAATAAATATTTACCATTGCACATAACAAGAAAATCTTTTGTTCCTGTACTTTCCTACGCATTCAATGTCAATAGAACGAAAGATGTATTAAATGGAATATCTAACCATCCATAATGGAAGATCGCCAGCTTTCTCATTAAATTTGATTTCCAAAAAGCAAAGAAATAAATCTGATAAAAGCAAAAATATCAGCACTATAGCATGGCCGTGACACTTAACTCAGTAGAAGAATTATTTTTTCGAGAAAAATGATAGCCTGACCTTTGAGATGAACAAACTGAAATCTAAGGTTAGTTTCAGCGGTTCGACGGTTCCAAACTATCAAAAATAAATTACCAGTGATTTGTTCAATTCGACATACAGATTAAAAAACATTCATAATCACTTTTATGCCGTAAAAGCCAATCTTAAAGAAAACGAAATAGCTATATGATTATCAACAGTGGAAATATCCTATGTTGCTATTATTATAGTTCCAATAAGTAAGTTGTATTCTGACAAAATATATTGTACGAATTTTTGATAGTTTAGATAGTATTAGTAGCGAACCTATGACAAAGATAACAACACAAATCACAACCCCCAATCTATCAATAGATGTAGTTCACCAAGGGTAGCTTAGCATCGTGGGGATAGCACGCGGCCTGGGGCGGAGGACCGTAATTGAGAATGTGCGAAGGCGGCATATTGCCTCCGTGATGATGGTGGTGGTATTGGTAAGCGGCTTCCCTCGGAGCCGGCTGAAGCACAACATAAGGATACGGCATTGTCGGGGTGTATCCTGGACAAGTTGTATACAAACCTGTAGCTGAAAATAACAAAAATATACAGTGATTAATGTATCCTATTCTTAATTCGCCTATGTGGTTGAGTGGTCAACGTTGTTGCCTTCGGCTACAGAGGGCCCAGGTTCAAATCCCGGTACGGACAGTTTTATAAATTGGTTTTTCAATCTATTTATGATTTCTGTTCAAAGGCATGGATGTATGTGATGTCTTGAATTCCCCCCTCTCACCCATCCTATCCTATGAACGGGGCGTATCGAGAGCGATTAGCTTACCACTAATCCTGTTCTAGCCCTGTCCTTCTATCCCTACTCTCTTCGGAAAAAGAGAGGTTGAGCAACTGAGTAACAAGCAGTTCTCGTAGAAACACTTCTGTTGAGATACAACTCCATTAGGAGTCCATATGCTCCACATTGGGAACGGACATGGTTTTAAAAAAAAAAATTCTTAATATATCACGGAATACAAAAAGATTTAAGTTGCAATCGATTCCAAGAGACAATAGCTTGTTTTTGAATTGCTTATTGTTTATTTCTTAAGCTAAGAGAAGCAAGAAGGAAAAGGTTTATCCTGAGCAGTATCCTTTTAATAACTGTACAGGTCAGGGTTTCCCAAATATATTGTGCAATCGAACACTTCTGAAAATCTGGAAATGTTACCGGAATGGTTTTTTTTTATATCGCCATAATTAGGAATTGCAGTACGGGTATTACTGAAACTGGGATGCCGGTATTTGTGTTTTTTTTCAATACTGAAACACCGCTGTCAAAAATGCAAAAATTTAGGGAAGAGGAAAAACACTTGGCAAAATAAATAACAATTTCATCTTGTCGACACCGTTCAGTCAATTCCGTTTTCGTTGTTCATTTATATTTATGTTATTTAGTACTCCCACTGACATTGACAGTCATCTGTTGTCCGCCATCATACAAATTGTACATTGCATTTATTTATTCTATGCAATCCAACTTATAAAAAAGAATTTTGACAAGAACTGAGGCTGTATTAAGAAAAAATATTTTCTCACGCTGTGTACTTATTATAAAGGTCCATTTAAAGAATTGATTCTTAACCTGGGGTGCAAGAAAGCATTTCCGGGGTATGGAAGAAGTTTCTATTTTGACATATATAAAGAAAATGTATATTAAATGTATTACAAATACTAAATAATTTTTAAAGGGGGCTGGAGAATATATTTTTAGATTCAAGGGGGTGCGTGTCACTTAAAAGGTTAAGATCCAGTGATTTAATGAATAAAATCACATTTCACACCGCTGTATTATATAATAGACCCCTTTTATAGGGACGCCTTCATATAATATATATTTAAAAAATTAAACAAAATGACTGCTCTACATATATTTCTACCTACGTATAAGTTTTTTAATAATAATTAGCTTTAAAATGCTAAAGCAAACAGTTGTTACCATCATAGGCAGGCATTGCAGTAGGCTGTCCTGGATACGGAACGGCATTCAAAACATATGCCGGGTGATGAGCTGATTGCTGTGCGAGTAGTGGATTCGCATGGTAGACGCCGTTGGCACCGTTCTGATCGTAGTGCGAAGAGACAGCTGTCAAGGCTCCGGCGCTTCCTTGATGATGGTTGTGCTGATTGTTATTGACCGCTTGGTGATGTTGGTGGTGGTGCAGAATCGGCGCTGGATTGGAAATGACGTTGCCCGCAGTCGGGAGAGCAACATGCTGATGAACAGGTGGCTGTCCAGAGTCAGAGCTGGCCGCTGTGCTGCCGTGAGGACTGGAACGAGGTGCTCCGGGGTGATGGTGCAGAGGCACCTTTGGGTAGTGGAATATCTGTTTTTTTTTTGTAAGATTGGAATAATATAAAATGCTATTAATGAGACATTATTGAACGTAAGAACTACCTTATTAATAGTTATATTTAAGATTGTTTGTATGTATTTACCGGTGCAGGATACGCCAGGCACATAGGATTTTTGGGATGGCATACAGATGCGGGATAAAAACCTTCGTGCGGCGGAGGTGGCAGCGGACCCATGTGTGCAAATTCTGCTGGAAGATTTTGATACTGCGGAACCTGCAGAATAATAAATCTCAAATCAAAATTACAGTTAAAGGTTGCACAAAATGATATCGGAAATGTGTTCATAAAGATAAAGTGTGCTTAAATTTTTACTGTAAGAACTCACCTGTTTTCTAACAGCTTGAGCAATTCGGAGCCTGCCCATAGGAGAGAACATCACACCGCCAGTCTGCAATAAATTTATTAAATATGTAAGGTCTAGCAGAAATGAAAAATTTGTCATTTTTAAGCCGATGAAACATTATCATACCTGCTTTACGATGCTCCTTGAATCCTTAGGATTTGCAAAAGTAACAAAACCGTAGCACTTGGAGACTCCAGCTCTGTCATATATGATCTTTGCCGCAGTTATTTCGGAGAATGTCGAGAAGAACCTCCACAAGTCTTCATCGGCAGTTTTCGCAAGGAACCCTCCAACGAAAATTCTATTTGGAATGACTGTTCCATATTTTGGAGCGTTGTAAGAAACGGCTGCTTCTTCAGATCCGCTGTCACGTTTTACAATTTCTTCAGGAGTACCGTTAGTTTTAGCGACATCAGGTACACTCTTAACTTCTTCACTCTTTTCCGTTTTGATCACTTCTTGGTTTGCATGCCTTTTGAAGTCTTTGGCTGGTTCGGTCACCCCGTTAGTCAAACGGTGATGCATATTATGTTTTTTGTCTTCGATGATACGGGAACTGTTTGGCGTCTCACATTTGGTGAAATGTTTCTCTTTGGTAATCATTTTGTAGCAACTGCTGTCGTTTCTCACAGTCAAAAGTATTTTTGATTGTTTATGATGGACTTTACTACCGATAGGGTATACGTAAAGTTTATATTATTTTTGTATATATGTAACGCTCGTGTGCAACCTCTAACTTGTGCGGTATTTTATAACATTGTTAATAATCAACAAATATATTACAATTTGTGCCCTTGATTATTCAATAATTAATACCTTAGAAATATTTTCAATATATAAATAATATATATTATTTATTTATAACAATGATAAAGTTTCAGTCTGGGGTGTGCCCCAAAATGTCAACATGACAACAACGTATGACGATTTTGCAAATATAACAGGCTTAGGTTTATTGTCTATTTGTAATATGGCTAATTTTCTTTGGTTTCTGGTTTTCTATCTATGGTTTATATTCTTATAACGATGCAACAATAACTTTGTTTTTTTTGTTTTTGCACATTCTTTTTGTACATTAGAAAGACTACATTTTTTTTCTTTTGGAATTTGTCTCGTTTAGGCAATTCAACTTTTCACACACATCACATGGAAGTTTTCCTTTGAAATATCAAATATTTCTTTGTATTTTCAACATTTATGACTATGATTCATTGTTTTTGCATTTAAATTTTACGTCTGTGGCACATTTTTATCTTTCAGTGTGCTTACTGTCTTTTAATATCTGATGCACGGTTTTCAGGCAGGGTGACTGAAAAAAAAAAAATATTTAATAAAACAGTTGCTCTACCTATATACAAAAACATATTTTGTTAAATAGAAGATTGACGCGTTCACTAAAATACGCCAACATTGACGCCGTGTTAAGATATTCAAATCTCTTCTCCAGAGAAACACTTTGTCCGTACTATCTATGGACTTAGCAGTTAATGTGTTTATATGATTAAACTACAAAAAATAAGATGCTGTTGGGTATTCTTTCAAAATTGATCTTTGATCACCACAGATAGAATTATTACTTATATAAATATCAATGTTAACAGGTTAGAATTAAAACATATTTTTTGACAATAATAGCCACAAGCCAGGTGTAATTGACATGTTGCAAGTTATACATTAATAAAGACTTCCAAGATTTTTTTATAAACAATGCTCTGTGAAGTGTGGTATTGGCACAAACTGTGTTTGCACACCGATGATGATGATAAATATGCTCAGATCATTGCCAAATCTAAGGGTGTTAACGTTTTTCCATTGCAAGAACCACACAAAAACAATATATTTCAATGCATTAATTACAATAAGAAGTTACACTGTGTTATTTCTCGATAGTTAGTCCAGACAGTCAAGCATTGAACTGAATCATTTTCGAACTAATCTTCGGTTCTTATCTCGATTATGGTATTATTAAAAATGGTTTTATTTCATTTCCTAGTGTCGGAAAAACAAGTTACAAAGTAAGTGTTTTTGTAGCTTGTCAAAAAAATTAAGTCAATGGGAAAGAAATCGAATTTTATAAAAACAAAAACCGGAATGATGTTTAATAATCGATTCTCATTGTGGTTATTAAGAAAAACGAGTTATTTTAAAACAGATATTAGATGAAGGACTAGTAAATATTATAATTTGTATATATGATACTATTTGTAACACTGATAAAATATGAGATGGTTAATTTTCTTTAATATTTATGAAGTGATCTTTAAATCGAAAACTTGCAGGAATAATTGCATCACCGTAAAATATTTTGTTATTCGTTTGTTTATTCATCACGAAAATGGTGATCATTGCGACCTCGGTGTAGTAGGTAAATGAGCACTCACTACATGGAGTTACAATAAACTACCATCAAATTTTCAATGAAATTTGTAAATACACTGAGAAATAGTCGTCATTGGCTTAAAATATACTATTTCTGAAGTAATTCGAATATTTCTACACAACGATCTGAACTCTAAATGGTAAAATCGCGCATTTCAGAACAATGAAAATGTCGCTTACCCACAATGTCAGACATCAATAAAATGCGAATAGTTGTGTTTTCTGACATAAAAATGACATTAAAAACAACGCGATGACTGCCTCAAGACTAAATCTTCAGATGCTTATAATATCACAAATAGTTTCTCAATTATTAAGATTAAGAGAACAACCGATACAGAGAAAATCAAATCGCGATACAAAATGTTACAAGTTACAAGTATTCATATTAATTACCAACAACACACTGTAAATCATTAATGAATAGCAAGGATACAAAAATATTGAGAGGTCGTTGTGGACTTATAGCCAAAAGTGGCAATATTTTAAGAAAATATGACGTTTTAATCCTTCATCAAATTTTGTCAATACTAGTCAGATGAGTAATTCACAAACAGGTGCAAAAATCATGTTTTCACAGCAATTTTGGTATATCCTTGCACACAGTACACAAAGCTTACATGAAACGCGACGAAATGGTACTTGTTAATATATTTAAAGTTTATTCATAGGGAAATAAAAGTTTATTGCTAAATTAGCAATGGCTAGCTTACAATAATAATAAAAATGTAGTCTACATCTCACTATAAATAGTACTCGAGCTGAACTGCCATAGACACAGACTTCGTTCAACGGCGAAAAAAACGTAGAACTGGGTCAAGTTGTTGACAGCATCATTTTCCCACAGAGTGCGCTGTTTTCAAACATGTGACTTGGGGTGTAGTAGTTTACGATTATACCGCCAGGTTCACGTAAATTAAATTTATCTACATTTAGTTGTTTATTATTTAGATAACAACATTGGTAATGTTTCGGTACCTACGTATAATAATGTTTTTTTGTTTTGAAATAATTAAATACAAATAAATGTAATAGGTTTTTTGAAATATGGATTCGCGTGACGCTTTTACTGTATTTAATGTTAATTTTTAAGCAGTTTGGTGGTTCAATAATTTAATAATAAGAAAAAAATGATAAAATTGTAATAATATTTCGAATCGAATAATTTTCAAATATGGCAGAAACAAATTTTCTAAAAAAAACAAACCTAAGACATTTTTTAAATATCTCAACATTATTTTACAAAGCCTGTTCATATCTACGAGCAGGGTTGGATTAAGTTATATGTAAAAATAAAAGGTTAGGTTATGGTAGGTTCTTTGGAGATTACATTTAGTAAACTGTTAGTGGAATGGTGTAATAAAAATGCCTTTATGAACTGGAATGTTTTAAAAATGTATCAATCCGCACAAATTCAATTAGTTTACCTGTCATTTTCGTGGCGCAATTAAAAAACACGTATATAGACTGGTGCCGCGGTCACCAAACTACGACCCGCCAAAGATTTCCATCCAGCCCCCGAAAAGTTCTGGAATTTTGTATAGAAATTATTCATATAAGAAATATCAATTTTTATGATTTAGTTGTGAATTCAAGATAAAAAATTATTTCAAATCATTAATTGATATACGACTATCTGGTAAGGGATTTAAAGTGAAGGAAGTTAGATAAAATGTGTTGTTAGAGGCAAGACGACCAGATGTTCGTTTACTCGAAAATTTCTTGAATTTTCTCATTTATTGAAATTTTAAGAATGTATAACCAATTTGCACATTAAAAACTACTTGCAAGTTGGTACCTCAGAATTAAAAGAAATAAGTTCATTCAAACAGTTGAATATTTTGCACTTATTACAATTTACACATGATAGTATCGTATTAAAATATATAATTATATTGAGTTGTAAGTAATTTATTGTGTATGTATAGTATATGTACATCTCTCAATTGCTTTAATTCTAGTTAAACAAATTAAAAACATCCATAAAATATATAAAACTATGCAAACAAATACATTCAATAATTGGTTATTGAATATGGTTATTATTACTTTATTCCTTTTTCAATAAGATGTAAAGTAGGCCTTCGTGTAAATAGATACCTATCTTATCTTATCTTATATCTTAAATATATATATAAATGAATGTTGTTTAACTTTCGGTCGCTATGGATTTGAATACCGCTGATCCGATTGCAATAAAACTTCGACAACAATTTAGCTTGCACTTCCGTAAAGGTTATAGGCGTATTAAAATTAACTTACAGTGTCGAAAAAATAAAATATTCGTAGGTTTCAATGTTTTTTACACTGCGGTATAACAAAACAAAAATGGCCGTTGTTCGAATTCTTTCGGATTCTTTTTGAAGAGCGGCTATTTTGTTTTATTATATTGACAATTCAAATTTGATGTTCGATTGTTTCGATTTCAAATCTGTCAAATCGTATGGTCTAAATTTTGACATTACATTTAAATGTGTTTCGTGCATTGTGTGATTGTTTGTTTGTTATTTATGCGATGTTCTTAGATTAGTTTTATTTGGAATTAGAAACTGTACTCTTTTCAATTCAATTAATACTATACTATTTATACATAGAACGTCAAAAAAATATTTCGTGATATTTGACAGCAAAAGTAACTTTGTGAATAACGTTAGTAAGCCATTATTTTATGGTTATTTTTAAATGCGTGTGAATAAAGATATTATGCGTAAACTGCTACGTACATAATCCCTGTGTCCACTGTCAATACTTGATGGAAAAGCATTCTATATTTATATTAAACGGTTTTTCTCTTTTTAAATGTTCTTATATAATCTCAAATGCAAAATTATTAACAAAGAGAGTTTTAAGTGATTATTTTCATGATGTTCAACGAATATTGTACAATTTAAGATTTCGACTGAAGGTGCTTGGTGGAATTTCAATATTAAATTTGAATCGTTCAAATTATGTACATTCTCACAGATTTCGTCACTTACGACCCAGGTTTCGCCTTTCGGCGTCTTCAGGCGTTCAAGTGCACGGATGAACTTGAACTGACGCTTAGTAAACGAATGTTTCGTGTTTATATAATGTACAATTTATGTTTTGTCAACTATTATATGTAAATTCTAAGAGTATTTTGATGGTTATGCATGCATTGATCAAACGTTTTAGGTTTGAAAGTCTTTTTGAACGAGGTTTTAATCTATTAGGTGTGTCAAGTCATATAAATGTAGATGAATAAATATATATCTTATATTCTGGAATTCATATTTTTAAGGTTCCTATATACTACAGATTATTAACAGTAAGAACACAATACAATTAATTAATGTTTTTTACTATTTATATTTGTTTTAGGAAGTTTTTTAGTGAGGCACATCTTTTTAGAAACGGTAATCATAGAACAATAATTTCGAATAAGAAAAAAGACTGAACGTATGAAATAAATGTCATACAATCATGATCAGAGTAAAATAATGTTTGTTTGTTCGTACTTTATGCGTTGCCACACCGCTCGCCCGATTGCAGCAAACTCTTTGCTTGCACTTCCGGAAAGGTTATAAATCTTATATATAAAAATCAATGTTTGTATGTCTGCCATACAGTTCATTTTGACAACGTATGCTTGCACTTGCGCAAAGGTTATAGTACAATTAAATTACAGCAGGTGGCGCGTTTGTTGTACCATAGACAATCGACAGCAAACGCCAAACAGACAGAAAAATAAAGCATGCACTTCAATATACACAATTAAAACACAAACACTTTCTTTCTTCAAGTGGCATTGCAACGCTTGCCGGGTACCGGCTAGTTCATTATAATAAATATTTTCTTTTATAAGTAGCCATATAAACTACCCTTGTTTACATTATACTTATTATGTAAGCACATAAAATAAATGAATATTCTGATCGGGTACCAATAAGAATTTAGCTGTCGTCCGGCTCCCTTAGTTTTTAAAAAGTTCAATCCAGCCCGTTTCTCAAAAAGTTTAGTGACCTCTGGACTAGTATAAACTAGCCCAAGCCTGTACAAATCATACAGGAATCTGTGCCGTACGTCACTCGGTGCTTTCGGTATGCAATAAAAAAAATTGTGTTGCCCTGAGTTGTACTGGGCTACGTCGCCTGCGTCTCAGCATACGCTTATATCACTTCCCCACGTCGCTAAAATACTTCCGATATATTGCTGGCCTTTAAAGAACCAAGTGAAAAAACACATTTTAACACTTACCCGCCCTTTGACGGACGGTAAAAACCCAGTACAAAAAAATATATTTTTCAATTGGTTCATAAAAGGTCAGCAACATCTCGGAAGTATATTTTAGCTCCGTAGGGGAAGTGATATAGTCGTATTGTAGACTATTATATGTCACTTAGCTATATCACGTGCACGATGCAGCTATCTCAGTTTATGTACGTTCGTCGCCAGTGACGTTCCTAGGCTATGTGCCGCCCCTAGGCAGACCTCTTAAATAGCACGCATTTTCTTTCATTCCTTTCCAATATTCTAGAAATAAATATACACATATAGAAGTTTGAATCCTCTACTCACTTACACATACTCAAACAAATCTTTTGTCACTTATTTCGTTTCGATTTCAGGTGATTCATAGTATCTACTTTATTGACAACGATCCTCGCAAATAAATATGATCCAAAAGCCCACATTATTGTTCAATAATTATGAAAAAAATACTATTACCTTCATTACACATCATAAAAAATAATGTAAATTTTAAATGCACTTAAATAATATAAGTATTGAATCTTGATTTGGTATTTTGTAAATGAAAAACATTGAGGCATTCTATTTATTCTAAATCAAATTCGTGTCAAAAATATTTAAAACTTATTTTAAAAATTTGTGATCATTTGCCGCTCCCTAGGACTTGCCGCCTCTAGGCAACTGCCTACTCGCCTATGTCCTCGGGACGTCCCTGTTCGTCGCACATGCCTGCTTCGCCTGCCCGCACCTGCCGATTCTGTCCTACACTGCGTCAACACGTCACGCTTAGCCTAAAACTGTGATTCATTCCCATTTTAGATTTTTTTATTGTGACAATCTATCAAATTGGTTACTCTTTGACGGCATTACGTGCTATGTTTAGATTAGCGACCGAATACTCATCCATTTACAAAGTATTATTTGTGATGTTTGAATTCACTATATTTTCACTTTCTTTTTTTACACATTACTTTATACACAGTTGTAAAATAACACGGTTCCGTAAAAAGAACGAGTACTATATTTTTAAACGAATTATTTGTTCTAGCACGATTCCTAGAAATAAAAAATAAACAAATGACAGATTTCTTAATAACAAGGATTATTTCAACAACACAAGACAAAAATACCAAACAAGTCTTCATTAGATTATAACACATTCGACGTGTTAAAAAATTCTAGTGATGAACGCGATTTACGTCCAGTCTCTCATAAAAGTGTTCGTGTATTATCAAGCAACAATGAATAGTACTTTTTTTCTTAAATAAAATACAAAATATATACATGAATATTATTTTAAAGAGTTTTTTCGTTAGATATACATTATTGTCGTTTTTACACAACTTCTATACAACAATGTTCTTTTTTCAAATAACACTTTTTTATTATAAGCTTTTATTTAAGTTTACTAAAAAGGTAAAAATAATTCCGATATATATTCCCTCAAAATTATTCCCTCGTCTGAGCAACATCCTGACCACATGACACTCTTCAGCAGAGTAAGTCGGATCGTTGACTCTCCAGAGAATTGGGAAACAAACCATCTCTCACATTCTACTATCGCTAGTAGTCGACGGTAGATTAGAGTTATTAATTTCGGAATAATTGTCTAATATGAAAGTAAAAGCGCGCGGCGAAAATATTTATTTATATTGTAACTTACTTAAACTTACTGTAACGTACTTAAACAAGCTTTGTGAAAGTAATATTGTCTGAGGATACCCCTAAAAGAGGCGCAACACGTGTCACAGTTTGTAGCACAATACGTGGAATAATCTGAGTTATTTTAAATTTTATATTGTAAATTAGGTTTAAGATATATATTTTCGCCTGGTTTAAATTTATTTGATGTTGTATTATACATTAAGTTTCAGATAAATATTTTCGCTTGCCTTAAATTTATATGATTTTATATTGTACACTAAGTTTTAGAAAATATTTTCGGTCTACTTAAATTTATTTGATATTATCATTTTTATGTTAAGTGGAACGTATCTTCCGCGTAAAAAAAGAGTTGAGTGTATACTAAACGTAACAATAGCGTTGTAAAAATAATGTTTATGTATAAGGTAAACCTTGCAAAGTGTAAACGGGGGGAAGTGTAGACGTTGTTAATATATATCTTTTATATATATTAAACACCACTGTCGTCTATTGACTTAAATGCAAAGCTAAGTTCATTATTTTCATTAATTATAGCAGTCTGTTTTATAAAGTACCACAGTAAAAACTAAGATGGTTGCTAAATGAATTTTAAGATCGATGTTTACACTTACCCCTCTGCGTGTAAAAGTTTAAGCGATGTAACCTTTTAAATCATACAATGAGTAACTAGATGAATAAAAAAAATTAGTTATAAAACTCTAATCAACGACTTACGTACATTAAAAAAATATTAAAATTTCCCAATCCTTCACCGGTTCACCTTAATAAAAAGTAATAATTAAAATAATAAAAAATAAAGGTTTATTCATTCTACATTTTAAAAATAAATGTTGAGCTCTACAATAAGTATAAGATATTATTAGACGTTACGTCATCGTCAGATATACATATGTTCAAAATTTTGGTTGAAATATTATATCATAAGATACTAGATTAGTGCACTCTTGTACTCAATTATCCGTTTTTATTGTCATATTACATTATAATCCAATTTTATAGTAATATGGCGCATAACAATAAACCACAGATGCGTCGACACTTTGCAAGAAGCGCTTTTACAAAACAAGATTTTTCAATATAAATATTTTATAAAAATAAAAAAAAACATTTTGTTTGTACTGATTCCACACACACATATTTATGTTTATAATTCTTATTCATATCTACTCCTAATAGAGGTATTTCAACATGAGTTTTTCTATCATCAATCTAATCTAATCAATCTCGCTACACCCCGTTGTTTTAAGATTGGAATGGTACTAAACTACACAGAGGTCAACATAATTAGAACACTTATAATCGAGAAATATAAATAAAATTAAGAAATAGCAACAGCATTGGTTTCAGGCTTCATGACTACGGCATTTCTTTGGTGAAACAAATCAAGAGAATACAAAAGTCAATGAAATCTATTTCAAAAGTTCCAATTTTAAAAATCCAGCTTTCCACAACAAAGAAAGTACGAAAAGTATAACTGCCAGAATGAGATGGATGACATGGATTGTCGAATGTTTTCAGGTGTCTATTATTTAAACTGAATATATCGGGAAACGGGAGAACAGATTTTTAATTTTACTTATGTTAATGGTAATAATGGTGATGATTCTTGATTTAAACAATTTGTTTTAGGATCAATGTTGATACAACTCTTGTTCACCTTCCAGCGTGTCATACGGTTCAAATTGGACAGTATTAAGAATTAAGTAGTTAATCTACACGATATTTCATCGTCACATCTATCGGTGATGCTTAAATAACTGTCGACTATTTAACGTATCTGTTATGGAAGTAAATAACTATTTAGTTTGACTGAGTTTGATCAATAGTTAATTATAATATTCTATTAAAATCATTACTTGATTTTTTAATATTTTTTTGTAGACACTTTGGATAATTAACATTGGATAATGCTGTACAACCTCATTATTAAAAATGCCAAGTGCGTATAGAAATATATGATTTTTATATACTAGAATTGATAATAACAGATTAAAATAACAAAGTATTTTAGCTCTACAGTTTTTAATAATTTTATTCGTTGATAGCTATTTCGGCTTACGCCATCGTCAGAACTAGTTCTACTAAAATACTTTGTTATTTTAATCTGTTATAAATGGAGTTCTACCAAGTAAATGCCAAATCAATTAATAAAGAATTGATAATATTTTTTTATCCAATTCCACTCTCAGTGTGGAGCATATGACCTCCTAATGGAGGTATTTTCCAGCTTGTTACCCAGTTGCTTAACCTTTCTGTTTGAGATATAGTAGATAGTAAAAAGATAGAAGGGTAGAGATAGGACATGACTAGTGGTTAACTAATTGCCCTCGCTACGCCCCGTTTATTTTTAGGATTAGAAGGGTGGGAGGAAGTTTTACACATCATAATCAACCATGCCTTCGAAGAGCAATCGATAAAGCGTTTGAATAAATGCTGTTCGTACTGAGACTCGAACCCGTGAGAATCTGCCATGAATGCCAGTTGACCTCTTTGCCACAATAATAAATTACAGAAGCTCACAAGTTAATTATTGTACTGGAAAATTCTATACAATATATATTTTAAAATATATAATATGCCTATATGAGAGAAAATAAGACTTTATTGTATTAGATTAAAAAATAATGTTGCAAACTTATTCATTATAAGCCTTGTTTAAAAATTAACAAATTGAAGATTAGAATCAATGTAATTTATTCGTGATGTTATAGGTATTATGAATTCAATAACGATGTACATTTTTATAATATCGTCAGACAATATTGCAAAGTCCAAACTTAATATAAAACAAATGAAAAGGAGAAAACAACTTAGTTCTGACGTTGCTCGAAATTACCATAAACTATTTTATATAATTCATTGAAGCTAAATATTAAGTACGCTGTTTTTTTACCATGAGAAAGAAAAACAATAGTTTACGAATTAAAAATGTATTTCTATCGCTATTCTTTTATATTTGTGTATGTTGTTAAGGTGCCTATATTGTATTTATTATTATTAGGTTTTTGCCAAAAACATTTGTGGCATTTTAGCCGTGACCGAGTTGCAACGCATTATGTTTTGTGATTATTAGCATAACCTAGCATACTAGCTCATGTTGATGTGATTTTTCCATATTGGACATACTTTCCAGTTCACACATCTTCATGCATACTATTAACCAGTGGCGGTTCTAGGTACTGGGCTAGGTGGGCTAAGCCCGACCTGCATTTTTCACCCAAAACTTTAGATGGCTAAATAAAAATGAACAGCAATTCGGCCGCTGAACAAAATAAATACATTTATAAGCGTAACTAACCTTCCCCAAATGAATATAATATCTTTGTTTAAATTTTCCTCTGTCAATATAAGACAATGCCATGTCTACCTACAATAATATTCTCGATTGTTTTGTATTACAATTTTAAGCTGAGCCGGCATAAAAAAAACAATAACCCTATAAATAATTCTTAGAAAACATTCAACGTGACGTCAGTCTGGCAACACCTATGTACATGTTATTGGTCAGGGGCTAACGCTGTCCAGCCCGCAACAATAGACAATATTTCTTTACACTGGAACGCAATCTAGCACGATTCGATTTTGTTTGTATTTGTATGTACGGAAACGTCATCAAACACACAGGACTGTGTTTCAAATTTCAAAATGGCTTCTGTCATTCATTGGGGGCTAAAACGATTTAGTTCATGGCCTATACAAAATACCAATATCTTTGTATTTTATGAAAGTGACAGGTATCGAATCTCAGTGACAGTTCTGTATTGCTTTTTTTTCTTGTTATTTCACTTTGAAAGAGACAAATTTAAGGTCACGTATTATTATTTCTTACTTACATTAGCATTGATTGTATTATATAGTAATTTATGCTTTGCAGTAGTGTCGTAGCATTTGTTAATTTGCTTGTAGATTAATGTATAAGATGAAGTGGAAGCATGCAAAATTTCGTAAATAGTATACAATGCTACAAGATTTCAGGTCAGGAACCGCCACTGCTATTAACCACTCTAAAAAGTTATTAGATGAATACATTTAAATTAATTTTCCAAAAAAATAAAATGTGCCTCGATTTATTCAATGCCATGGTGATCCTAAAAAACGAGTAGTTGGTTTTCAGACTGTTTAAGTTTAAGCTTTGAAAGTCAGGCTGGCATTATTCGACGATGAGATGGAAAATATATGTCGTATGGAAAAGAATGGAAGGAAAAATGCTTTTGAGTAGTAAAAAGCGATTCTGGAAAGCAGTGTGATTGAAACTTTATGAAACAGCGACCCTTCAATGTTACAAGTGAAAGATAAACCCATATTTAAGACTAATATAACATTGAGGTGGTATGCAGCATTCTTTATGATTCCGTTTTATGAACATGTTTTTAAGATTACTTATTTTTACTTTTATTTAATGCAGTATGAATAATTGCGACGAGAAAATTTAATTATTCGAATATTTTAATTGAAATAACTCACGTATGTTCATAATGTAAATTTTTGAGACATCAGCTTTCTTTATTATTATAACATTGAATTATTACCAACTAAAAAGATCATGACAATTATTCGTAATAGTCAGGAGTTAATTTTTTATAATAGACTTCTTTAGCAACTCTCAATTCATAAAAAAACGTTGTTAATCAAATTCAATCCATATTAAAGATGTATTGCCATGATAACCATAGAAATTCTTCAAAAAAATAAAAATTTCTTCCCTTACATTAAACACAATAATTCAGAAAGATTTTCAAATTTACACGATTTTGGTTCTTAAAACAACTACTGACAATTTGACAATACATTGATTTTACAACAAATTATGAAATTCACTTTAAAAAAATGTTATTTATTGAACATAAAATACTTTTTTCTAGCGGTGAGTATTTCGTAATGGTGCTACGATTGGCGTAGCACCTGGTCTACGAATCTAGGTGATACTGTGCAGTTATAATTTATTAACTAAATTAACTTATGTTTGTCATAACTGTCGTAATGAATCAATAATGTAGTGAGATATCCATTTTTTATTATAGCCATAACAAGAGTGAATACAAAATTTTAAAATTAAACAAAAAAACATTTCTATTTTCGGACGATTCGAATGGGATTTTTTTATTACCTTTTTTAAAGTCAATTTTTCCAATAAGGATATTTAAAAATTTAATCGTGAGAGTTGTTTTTATTATGGGTAATATTATCAAAAATATGTATCACGGTTTGAGGTTGCCTGGTATAATAGGGTGGCGAATAGTAAGGGGTTTAGTATGGACTAGATTGTTTTCAGTGGCGTTTTTCATTAATCAAACACATTAAAAAATATATTTTCTTTAATTTTCACGAGTTTCTGTGTCAAATATTGATTCATGTACTCACATAAGAAAGATCTATACATTAATAGTCGATAATGTCCTTCCGTCCGGCCGTCCATCCGTCTGTATGATTTTCCTTGATTACGTGACTTACGAGTTCTATTTCTGCTACTACGAAAAATAGTTGTTAGCAAACTTAAACATTATTCCAAAAATTAAATAATTTACAATTTAAATACTGCAGGCTTGTCGATGTATGCTCCGAGGCCGATTTCTGCTACTACGAAAAATGATTGTTAGAAAACTTTAGCATTATTCCAAAATTTAAATAATTTACAATTTATATACTGCAGAGCATGGCTGTCGATATATGCCCCGAGATATATGTCTTTTACTATCAGAATTTCTGGCTTATTCAATAAATAGGTTTGTAATTTATTTTTCACGCCAGTAAATTTTCTGACTACTTAAAAATGCAACAAAACCCCCGTTGCATGCAAAACCCCCGTTGAGGTCAACGGGCTTACAGCTAGTTATTTTTAAATACCATTACATCACATTGCCGGTATGCCAGATATTTCAAATTTCGAATCACCTGTGCTTAACTTTAAGATAAATAAAATTAATTTGATTTCCCTGAACGATAAATTATATTGACTTGAAATATTAGACGAAAAAACCGCTCAACTAAAAAATATCTCCTTATTAACAAAACACCAAAATAAGGGCCAAGGCTATGGAGTCATTAAGAAATAAAACGACTCCAACCATAGCTTAAAACACGACTTTTTTAGGCTTAGTAGCGTGCAGTGGCGCCACTTTTGTACCTAGCAATTTAAACATATTTTTTAAAAGGACTCAAAGTTAATAGTTTTTTCGAGCATGACTCCAGTCAAAACCGTCCAACTCTAAAGCCCCGTTTCATTGAAATGCATACATTATTATACTATAGATGTAATTTATTCTTCACGTGATTTACTTTACACAATAGTTTCCTTAATGAAATGTTACCAACTTCTAATAAATCTTGTGATAAACATCTATCATCCGCACAGTTGTATGTCATGAAAGCCTATGACCCCAGAGGGAGCCGAACCGGTGTGTAGTATTTAATTAAATAATTAATGAATGTTTGAAGTGATACTTCTTAATTGTTTAGAGCACGTCACTGACTTTATTTTATTGATACGTAAAGTTAGTTTTCGGCTGGCAATGCGAATGGTTGTATTGAAAAGGTTCTATTATACTGACGAATTTTCGGTAAAAAACCTATTTAATATCATCATAAAATTTATCATATATTTTTTAAAGATTTGTTGTGTAAAGTGCAAATAAGTCAAGTATTGCTTATGATGATTCATATTAATTAATATTTTAATCGATATCCTGATCTTCTATATCATAGTTTCTCAACCTTTTTAAGCCCGTGGCCCCCTTTTGAGTCTCATATTTTTCTGTCGCCCCCCTACCCCTAGTAATAAAATTCTCGGGGCTCGGAAAAATGAAATAAAATGTAGGTACATTAATTTTTAAAAAATACAATACAATAAAATTGTTTGTTAAAAAAAAATATGTTTACAAAATAATTTAAAATATTACTTTTTTTTGAAAAGCCCTAGGGTACCCAATGTTTTACCCATCACAGCCCGCTGTGGTTCACACTATTTTTACGGGGGCGTATTCTGCAGCGTTATTCGTGTTAATTTTTTATCCATAAATTTCTTAAAACTAGTTTGCATGCACTGCAGGGTGCAGAATGCGAAATAAAATAAAATAACGTTATCAAGAGTTTTTATGAAATTAGTTCAATTCGTTTTTCATAAGACGCCGTGAACTTTTTGAATGCTTTGTAATATTTCCTAGATGCAACTAAGTCGGTATGACAAACAGGACCACCAGATGAGACTGTAGTCGTATAATCTTGAGCAGTTTTTCCTGTTCGTTGTTCATTTTTGGACATTCTCAAAAAATACGATCAGCATCCTGAAGCTATTTACGAATCACCCGACCTGGAAGAGCTTGGCAATGAAGTGATCATGGCTAGTTATAAATTGGCATATCCGAAAATTTGGAGGCGAAGCATTGGGCTCCATTGGCATTTTTAAATTTTGAAAGAATTCATAAGATTACCTGTCCTTAGAATAATTTCCCATCAATTTTACCAAATTCGCATAGCAGCGTCTGTAGCAATACTGTGCACCACAGTTCTATGGGCCCTAAGAATGAAGGGTCTGGTCGAGAAGAAGACAGTCAAAGAATTCTCCTCACCTGAGACTTTACACTCATTATGTAGCATTGCTGTTGCGCCTTGAACTTTAATGTAAAGATTATCAATGCACTTTATTAGTCGGTAAGAAGAATTTTCTGTAAGAGAATAAGGTTACAAACCTTGTATCACGTACTTAACCAGCCACTCCCATGGATTGGGTGTTAGGCTTCAATTACTTAATACCTTATATGCAAGAAGTTTTGGCATGATATGCAGTGGTGTACGAAGGGGTCCTGCTGCCCGGGGCGGTACTTGAATTTGCAGCCCCATGGAGGGCCCTAAGGACACTAGCCACTAAGCGAAGAGACAAAGCTTTGCCAATGATTAGTTTTGGTCTTAAGTATTGGCGTTTTGGTATTTGCATCAAGCTGATTAAAAAAAATCGAAAAAGACATTCTTGAAATTAAAGGGATTTTATGAAATTTACTGTTTATCACAATATTAATTTTTGAGAATGAATCGCGCAGGGAATTCAAAAAAAATAGTACATGATTATTTATCAAAATAAAACTTCAATACTTTCACAATTGAAGCGTTATATCTTTCATTCATAAAAAAATCTTAATTCCTTGTTGAATCGTTACACCTTTAGTGTCTTAAGATTTTTGGCAAAGAGCATTAAATTATCTTAACTAATTTTGTCGTCATCAAAAATCTTACACATCGTTTTAGGTTAGTCAATTTGCAAGGCAAAATGTTCAATTAGTTAGTTTTTCATCATCTGCTATCTCATACATACTGAACAGAATTTCTCAAAGGAATCACCTGAATAATTGCATTTTCACTCTGATTCATAAATCTTGAAATTGCAAAATCAAAGATTTGGAAACATAATGCTTTTTTCTAACTTTTGCAATTAATTTGGAAATTTCGTAAGAAACTATTAATTAAACCAGTGTCTAATTTTACACTGAATACTATAAATCTTATTTTTTTGCTGCGGAAACTTCTTAAAGCTTTTTGAGTTATTAAAATGGCTTTTCTTTCATGTCTATGTGTTTTGTATAAAATGGATAGTAGCATTAGTGAAGCAAAACATATTTAACGCACACGAGTTTCATAATATCATGGGGTGGTGAAAGAAATCCGTGGACAAGATAGTAGATACAATATTGTCGACACTCACTTTTGGATACAGTTATTATGGTATCCTTAAATATCATTGGAAAAAAAGTAGAGTATGTTTAATAAATACATTATTTCTGCTGCAATGTAATAAATTATTGTCCTACTGTATTATATATGATTTTAATATAAATTTTAGTTCATTATATTTTGAGTGGCCGTGGCCCCCCTAAAGTCTGCTGTGGCTCCCCAAAACTGATATTTTCTTCTGTGGCCCCCTTGGAGTATGCTGTGGCCCCCAAGGGGGCCACATGGCCCCCGGTTGAGAAACGCTGTTCTATATGATAAAATCTCCAGCGATTTAAAAGAATTCATAAATCTATATTAAGTATTAATTCACTAAATATATTCAAATATCAGTGGTTGCCAAACTTTTTCATGTCGTGGCCCCTAAATCTAAAACAATTATCTACGGACCCCCTGATATATTTTTATTTTAGTTGTCAAAATCTTTATTTGCCATTAATTATTACAATCATTTATTAATTTACAAAGTTTTATATTTTTTTACAATAAATAGGAACTTATATTTAAAAAAAATCTATATATATGTATATGAAGCTTACAAAAACAATTTAATGAGATGGATGCGTTTCCATGCGATTAAATAACAAACCAATATCTGGTTTAATGTCAGAAAAGCTTACTCGCAAGCAATTTTTTATTTTTTTAATTTATATCAAAAATTACGAATGCCTCTGATGATTTTATCTTCTGTCATCATATTCAATTAATAAAAAGGAGAGTAATTTTCCAACGAAATTCATAAACAGGGTTTAATTCTTGTATTGCCGGGCTAGAAGTTGTGCTATCTTAGATGCAAAACCAAAACAATAAACTAGTGTTATTAGACATTTCTTGTAGTAACAGTCTTCTAAAGATTAATAGCAACGTTCATAAGTTTCCTCAACTTAACGAAAACTGGAACCATCCAAAAGTACGCGGACAAATAGGCTGACTGCGCGGGATGAAATACTTTACCCATTTTCTTTTGCAGATATTATTTTCGCCATCATGGAAGACGAAAATCGATTTAGAATATTATCACTAGTTTGTTTTTTGTATGGATATTATTGATGGGTAGTTTATTTTTTGTTACTATAATGGTACTCTAAAAAATATTCATTTTCCTCTATAGACCGATCGATATTTAAATAAAAAATATTCCGACAACTCCCATTATTTTATGATTCTCCACGCCACTGGGTTTATTCTGTACCTCATGTAATTTAACTTTTTGTTTATTAATTTGTAATTAATTTTGTTACTGAACATACCATAAACTTATATTTTAACATATTTTCATATTATGTTACGTTAAAAGTTGTATGTAAAATTAATATGCTATTTATCTTAAATTTAATGGAATTCAAAAGATGAAGTTATAGAACCTTAAGTTAAGTAATTTACTTAATTATTACAAAATTCTTATATATATATATATATATATAAATATATTTATTCATGTCCGCTCCCAATGTGGAACATATAGCCTCCTAATGAAGTTCTCTCAATAGAATTTTTTCAGCGAGAACTGTTAGTTACTCAGTCGCTCAACCTCTCCTTTTTAAAGAGAATAGAAAGGATATAAGACTAAGGATGGAAATGACAGGACTAGTGGTTAACTAATCGCCCTCACTACGCATGGTTATTAAAGGATCGGAAAGGGGGTGGGAATTTTTATAATTTTATTTTAAGTATTTAAGCTGTTTTAATAATAACAAAAAACACGTTGTAATATTTTTAGTTTATATAAATTATGAATTACATATACATACATACCCAAAACAAACAACAAATAATATTTTATCTGTTCTTTAGTAAAAAAAAAACTCTAATATGTTTGCTTGCCAATGTGGAGCATATGGAATTTTAATGAAGTTTATCTTTATATAGGTACGATAAATATTCGTTATAAAGTTGCTTAATCTCTCTTGTTTCAAAAATAGAAATGACAGAAAGAATGGCTGGTGGTTGGCTAATCGCTACTTATTTGTATCGTTTTTAAGATCGCGTGGGTGGGAGAGAGTTTTAGACATCACAGACATCCATGCTCTTGGAAATACATCCATATTCCGATTTAAAAAATAATTTATAAAACTAGATGTCGAACCCGTGGACATGGTAAACGATACCAACGACGTTCGCCACTTGGATATATATATATATATGGAAAGTTTACAAGTATATATTTAATAAATAAATAATTTAAAATATTTCTTATAGCATATTATATCTACAATTTTTTAAAAATAGTTTTAAACTTAATAGTTAATAGTTTTTTAAACTTAATAGTTTTAAAAAGTATTCCTACAAAAATTGAGAATGTGAAGCTGGAAAAGTATTTTGAATCGTTCAAAGTATGTACATTCACACAAGTGACTAACTACTTGGATATCGCCTTTCAAATTTAAAATTGAAATTACGTCTAGCACCTAAAGTTGAAACCCAAAATTAATTTAACCAATCATATTTAAATTGGTTGTTGATTTCTCAAATCAATCAATTACTTAATTTGAAACCACGTAAGGAAAAAATACTGTTGTAGAAAGTAACAACCATTAAATTTGCAATATAAATAACAATTTGTTAAAATGAATTAACAATCATAAATGATCTATCAAACGAATTTTTCTAAGCTTTCCTAATTTTCTCGTTGCCAAAGTCATCGTAAAATTCAGTAAAATCACAAATAGTCATTTCACGCAAGAAAAAAATGGTGGAAATAGCGGTCGAGTATAGTTATAAACTTGTGTAAGATTATAATCATTTATTATGACACGACGAAAAAAGTATTTCGGTTAATCGTTCAACGGCTAATTTATATCAACTTTAATAATTCGCCAAAGACACCATAACAACGGTCGTGTGTTTTTTTTTATCACGAATAGTATTATATTAATCTTGGAGGGTAACCAAATGGTTATTCACCCTCTAATTATCTCGCAAGAAAGAATTGAACAGAAATATACGATGCATGTTATGGTTTACTATTTACAATTATAAAGCATTATTTTCAAAGTAAAAAACTCAATCACAAAAAAGACCACGCGAATAAAATTTATTGGAACATACATACAACTATTATTGGTGGTCATATCTGCGTTAATTTTCATTAATTGTATACATTTTATACGATAATTTTACGAATTTTTAGATATCACTTTCCACCATAAGTTTCCCTTTTCATGTAAGTATTACGCATACTGTTTCAATTAACCCTCCAGAGACGAGAGCTTTTTTCCTATAAAAAAAATATTTTCTAAGCCATATTGAAGTCACGGATAACTTTTATTCCTATCCAAAATTTAAAAACAAAACGCAAAGTCGTTGTATAGAAACCCCGCATGACTATATGGCCATGCTCATTCTTTTATTACCGTGTAATATTGAGTACGGACAGTAGTAAGGGCAAAAGTGACTGTATGGGCTCGCAAACATTCGAGGTTGAAATATAGCTAAACGTGGTTTTTTTTTTAAAATATTTACAATTTAACTTCTTTAGATCAACATAATTTCAATACAAATATATTAGCAAAATAACTGTTGATAATTTGATGTTTTTATAAAAAAATATCACAAAACAGTTTCAAAAAGTAAATAAAAAAAAACGGAAATTCAAAAAGTCACATGTGCTTTTGGAGGCCGCTTCTGTCCCCACGGCTGATGATTAACTGTAGTCTGTACCCTTCTTAACTCTCGTGGCTCGGAGACTAGAAAAATACTTCTCTGCCGATGGGGATCGTTTAGGGACCTCAGTGGTTTCCTCATTATTGGCCTTATTCTTATGAATTTCAAAAAAAATTAGTCTAAAGGCTTTAAAATATCTCTGTGCATCATTCCTCATACATTTTTTTTTAATAAAAATCCGTGTTTTTTTAATAAATAATCATATTTTAAGTTGCGCGTAAAAAAGACGTCATCCCAGCACACATATGAAATTGCAACTGACGACTTTAGCCCAGCTATCTTACGAACGATCGCTTATCGCCTCATCGCGTTATCGCGTATTTATATAAACTACAAAGGTCCAAAAAACTATGATATAAAAATACCTTAATTATAAACATTGTATCAATCACCCATATTAAAATAGATATTTAAGAAAATGTTGGTATTGAGGTCGCATTTTTTGAGCTTAGAACCGGAAAAGTTAACCAAATATGTACGAAACGATATTCAGGTAGAAAAAGGATGAATTGTGGGATCAATAGATAACGGTGTTTACTGTGACCATATGGTGACGCTCGTCCTTGGAGGGTTAATAATAAACTACTACCTAAGTAAGAAGATTTCTTACTTTCATTTGTATTTGTTATTGATATTGTGATAAAATTTGATTGTCCCTGAACCAACCAAATTTTATTATGTATACACTAATTTCACGGATGTCATTCATGCCACAGTAAAGATAATAAATAGTTGATCCGATAAAGGAATACATAGACAAAAATTTTAATCACTCAAGTAAATGTTGGATTATAAAATTATTTAATCCAATTTAAGATTTATTGTTTTTTAGGTATAAATGCAATAATTGGCCTTAAAGATCAAGCAATTAAATGCATCTTTAAAATCATTGTTATTTGTAAAACAAGAATTCGAAATGCAATTTATTTGCACTATAATCTGAAACACTTGATAAATAATAAAAGCTGTAAATTGGGACACTGCGACACTTAATTTTTGGCGTATCTCCAGTGCTGTCCAGTCGGGGGCCTACTCAAGGCTTTTCGATAATGCATGCGAAAACGAATTGAATACTTTTTTTTACTAAACATTGAAATGTACATATGTATAGTCTACCAACAAGAAAATTCTTTTAGTAATTTTACAATTTTCTATTCAAGAATAAGCATTTTGATTTGAACGACGGTCTTAACGATAGCTCTGTGAAAAAATATTAATATCAAATCTAATTGATTTCTAATTGATCTAATTGAAGTAAATATATTATGTGTAAAAATACTAAATGTTAATTTAAAAACATTCATTAATAATCATAACGTAATACAATAATTAAAATGCTACATTTTTTTCATAATCGATATGATTATAAGCTTATTTTTTTGGTAGTTTTTTTTTTAAATATTACACTTGTTTTGATCACAATAATGTTAGATTTATTATATTATAAGTACTGTTATTGTCATTTAATTATTTTGATCTAATTTTTGAAAAAAAAAAGATTGAAAGTTATGAAAGGTAATTTGACAAAGTAAAGTATTTGCGTATTTTTTGTTATCTACTAAAATGCACTACTATTTGTGTTTAAATTTAATTTCAAAAATAGTACGGAGTCGTCAGTTATTTTAGAACTACGACTACAACCCACAACCATAAGTAGTATATATATATTAAATCTATGTGAACAGGCGTCGATGGAAATAGAATGAAATTTAATATCGTATTATTTTCATTAAGTACTTATATGGTCACACAAAATACAGTTTCAAATTAGGCTACACGACGTCTGAAACAATAGCTCAAGTTATACTTTTCGATGGTTAATCGATAAAGATAGTTTTCTAACCGAAAACCGAATCGAAGAAATATTTTAAATGGTTGTAGTTGAGCCATTTTTCAATAAGGTTTGCCTGACAATGTGAAAATGGCTTGGTACGCCTTTGATAGTTCTATATCAGTATTTGTGCGCGAATTGTGGTATACAGAAGACTTGAGTTGAATAATTTAAGTGTGTGTTAGTTTCTATGGAGCCTTGCACGCCTATATGAACTGTAATATATCAGTATATACGTTCGTATATCGCTTGTACTCGTGCTTCGGCGTTGAGAGCATGGTCAGTACCAACTTGCCGCACGTAGGCAGCGCTTGTGTGTGCGAACATTTTGGAACATAATTATTCTTAAATTCAAAAAAGCTGGCCATAGGAGAAATGGAACTCCGAATAAAAAATACTCCAGCAAATAAAACGTTCCATTTTTAAATTAATTTAGTCATAATTCGTTATATGGCAATTTTTAAGACTTAAAAATAACATTGCTTATTTAAACATACAGTTAAAAGTTTTAATCAATTTAAATTAATAATAAAATTAATTGATTTTATTTTAAAGCTGTTATTTTTAGTTTGATTTTTGAAACATTTAGATGTGTTGTGATAGAAATATTTTTTTATACGACTGTTTTTGAGTGATGATAATTTTTAATCTGTGAAATGTGTGCTAAAAATATTTGAACCTCCTGACATTAAACATTACTTAAAGGAGAAAAACAACACAGTGACAGGAAATAACTACGTCGGATTTGTGGATACATCGACCGTATGTATCTTTTTCACTATTCAATTTATAGGTTAAGATCCCAAGTAATAACGATTTTTCGCCGGGAATTTCAACATAACCTTAAAGCTCATACGACATCTTCATGCCGTATTACGTTATCTGATAGTTCAATGTTATTCTGAATGAAAACAACACCTACAAGAATTAGAAAATAATTAATTGAAAAATCGTCTACAAATATTAACGGTACTTACACCAATATGAAATACAATCATACAAATGAAAAAAAGGGCATTGAAAATATATTTATCATTATTTTTTTACAAGTAAACAATAGTCAATAGTTTTGATATATAAGCATATTTTTTTCACATTACGTAGATGTTTTACTGGGGTTAATTAAAACGTTAATATTTTAACATTGCAACATTATTTACGGTAAGTAGGAAACAATAATTCATTCCCAATAAATTGTCTAAGGCGCGTAACGGTAGCTTAATTTTAATAATTTGTGTATTTTAATTTTATATTATGCGTATTTTGTTATGTACAAATATTCAAAATAAAAATACAGTAATTTCTGAATGAAATATTTAAAAAAAAAATATCTGTTAATGATGCACATTTATGTTACATTAAAAATAAACAAAAAGCAGCTAGCAGTGGGCCATACATCTAGTAATATAACTTATTTTAATAGACTCAATTCAATCAATCACAATTTTATATTTTAACTATTTGCAAGTCCCCAAGATATTGAAATGTTTCGAAAATTATTTACCACGCAACCGTTAAGTTGTTATACATACGGTATAGTCCGATTCACATTAAGAACCTTTTGATTATCTAAGTAGTTTTAATTTGACTCATGGAAAAAGATTGTAACACATATTTGGGATATCGATGATGGTCTTCTTACGTGGAAATAAGCAGACAATTTAGATGTAAACAAAAAATCTGTTAAAGCAAAAGTAGACCAAAGTTGAAATCTAATTTAAAAATTACAAGAATCTGTAAGATAATCTAATTACTTAGGATTTTGCGAAATTTATATGAGAACGGATTCTAACTTTCAAAACATTTTAAAGGTTAACGGACCTCATGTTCGATTGTATTGATATACATTTCAAACTGTTTCAACAAGGTAATTAATGTAATATCTGTATTATTGTGTATGTTAAAAGACTTTTTTTTTCAGATTTTTCACGTCTTAAAAATAGTCTAAAAGCAACGTATACATTTTTCATGGTTTCTGTGAAAGATTTATATATTTTGAATTGAAATACGCATAATAATAAGTCACCGTAAACTATTTAAAAATCATCTTAATATATGATGTATATATGATAAAACATTTATGATATTATAATATTATTAAGTGGTTTGGTGACTATGCTGGTTACAATCTAAGATAATCATTTTATAAAATGTACTCTAATTTATACAAGAGAAGATAAAATGCAATATTGAAAAATCACTTGTCAGAAAATGAAAACTATACATTCAATACCACAAATTACATTTTTTTACTTATAAGACATCTTACGATATTAAATTTGAATCGTTCAAATTTAATATTGAAATTCCACCATTTTCCTTCCACCCAGCACCTTCAGTCGAAATCTTAAATTATATCATACGATATAATTTTGTTTAGTAAAATATCTATATATGATGCAATAATTTGAGAATCGTAGACCTATCGTAGACCCTACACGAAAGTATTAAGAACACGTTTTTTCAATCAATTTATCTAATATTGTTAACACATAGCGTGATGAGTAGTTAAACTAACCACTCAATTTACTACAATAATTAATATCATAAACTAATTGTATTTTTGGTTGTAAAAATAGGCATCGCGATGTGATATACTAATTATTGTATATATATATGATCATTAACTCTGTATTCAACAATCTATAATGTTTATATTATTATTTAAATAAAATAAAAACAATATTTCACAACATTTTGTAAGGGTACAGTTTTTATGTTAAACTATAGTAATTTAAAAAAACTGTAACAAAAAAATTCTTTTCGAAATTAATTATGTCAAAAATTGATACCGGCTGCGTGGTCAAGTGGTCACCGTTGTTGGCTAAAAATACGGAGGTTAAGGATTCGAATCCCAGTATGGACAGTTTTTATACAATGACTTTTCAATAAATTTATGGATTTTTGTTCGAAGTTATGCATTGAATTCCCTCCTCCTAAACATCCTTTTTTTAAACAAACAACGACAAATTACCTGTTCCTAAGTTTTTTTTTTGAATATTTCAAGCTTTCATATGAAAAAATGCTCGAAAGTCCAAAGTAATACAATTTATGATTTTTATAATATTTTTTACTATCGTTAAACATAAGGTATATAATTTTCCCTGGTTGGTTTACTTGAGTGTTTTATTTAGATCAGATAATTATTGTGCTGTTATTTATTGGTGAGATATGGAAAAAAAACTACATAATGTATTTAAATTACATTTTTCACAGACATTTAAATATTTTTTTGTATTGAATTATTTTCATAAACCAACAGGTCGTGTAAGAATTAATTTATATTCTTGAGAATATTAACTGTATTTTTTTATAAACGTTCATAAAAATACTGTCCCACGTGGTCTACAATACTCGTTAGGCTTAAGTCAAACATGGCAGCAGCCTACGATCCGCGTGTTTTCTGGATAGAGGCCGGAAAAATGTCTGTTACGATACAGGGAAATATCATATCGTATAATATTCATTCGAGATAAATATTAATTTTAATCGCTCCTTGTATCGGTGCGTCTGTGTGCGGTGGATGCCATTTCATATGCCAACCTCACACCCTCAAAGCTTTTTCGGCGAAGCCTGCCAGACAGAGATGTAGCAGTGAGGTTGGGCAATATTTTTCCGATCAGATTTTTTTGTAAACTGCTTTAAATTGTAGTTTTTTATTTCAAAAATAGTGTCACACAATAATTACTGTAACATTGCATTTTTATTTTAGCAAAATGATGAAGCTATTATAAGTAATTTAATTTAAAAGTGAAATATTTATCATGTGCTTTTTATTTTACGCATTACTGTTAAAACCAAACTCTCTTATTCTGTATTGTTTCTACGCAATTATAATGATACAACATAATACATTGTTTTTAGTTGAATATTATGCTAATCAAGATTTTTACGTAGGTAACACGGTGTAATAAATCTAGAATGAATAGTTAAGTGTGCGTTGATACAAAATTCTTTTAAAACATTAAATAAAAATCAGGTAAATATGGAAACTATACTTGAGAGAGTCAAACAGATACTGGTAATATTCCCCGCTTAATGGCTTTATGTTTTGACTAGAATGAAGGTTTTTTCGAGTTATAACTGACTACAAATAAGAAATCAAATCAAATAATTAAAAATAAGTTAAAATATGTGCAATGTTTCATACATTCAATGGATGTGCCAAGATTATTATTAAAACAGTTAAATCCTGTTATTCACCAGTTTGGGCGTATCAAAGAATAATAAACTGTTTCTGTCATTGATTTATCAATCGATTTATAAAATTATTTATCTTGATTTTGGTGCAAAAATTACTTATTTAAACTTAATCTTCTATAAAAAAAAATGCAAATTCAACAGTTCTATTTAGAGTTAAAAAAAAATTAGCTTGATATAAAAAAAGATTTATGCAGTTCTGCTTCAAGTATTAATTACATAAATTATTTTTAATGATGTTCGGGAGAATATTATTTTCTTGCTTGCTTTTAATGTTATGTGAGTCACGATTGTAATTGCGGTTTTTCCAAATTTTAATTGTCGCTCATTTAAAGTTGCACTCCTCTGCAGTCGAATCAACCGCATTACAAATCCACCACTGCCTCCAAAACGCCGGCAAGTTGAGCCGTAGTTGTATAGTGTTGCAATAATAAAAAAAGCGAGACGTAGAATGCGATGTTAGCGAGAGGGTGGCGGTGGCGCTCCGTGTGGGGTCAGGGGTTGGGCGCCGGGGGTTCGGATTCTTTATGGGCGTACTGGCCGGGAACGTTGCCAGCCGCCTGGCAGACACCGCACCCGGGCGCGGGCGCCGGGGGGTGGGAAAACGACGGGCATGTACCATTTCGAACGGCATCTCAGTTTCACGGATTTTCCGGAACGACGTTAGCCTTATTCTGATGTATTTCTGTGAATCAGGAAATATTTTTTATATCCTCTTATTTTTTATTTAATTTAAATTTTAAATCTTTGAATCAACAGTTTCAAATGATATAAATATTAGTATCACATACCGTATTATATGAAAAACTATCTTCATCTAGATAGCTAGAGACAATATATGTTTGTTGTACACAAATTGACTTGATGAAAACGAAACAAATCTTTAAGAATTATTTCATTAAGGTTAATTTTTTTATTAATTTGTTTGAATCAACCATCTAATTTACCTTGTAAAAACATATATCCAGGGCTTTTTTACCCTTTAACGCGGCAGAACGTCGTTCCGGCACCCTTTTTTTCTCGAAATTTTAATAAATGTTTGTATAATTTAATTTTACAGTTTCGTCACTTTTATTTATTAAACTCGTCGGACCACCTTTGATATTTTTTTATCCTTCAAAATACGTTGATCAATGGTTACTAAGAGGAAGACATTCGGCCACAGATACCAACACAAAAAAAAGAAATAGGGACCATTTACCTGACGAAAATTGGGAAAAACTGTGGAAGTCATTGTAATTGGAATGTAATTTTGGATAGCGTTTTTAATAAATTACATATTTTTTTAATGTTATGTTACATAGTGTATGTAATGTTCTTTGTTTAATTTTTATTTGAAATTTCTAAAATAAATATAAAAATATGTATATGTATTTTGTTTTATTTTCTATGCATTCTATGAAAATCCGACTTTAATTCTATCAAAATGATATTCGAATATATAATAAATAATATACATTAGAAAATTCTCGAAAAAAGTGCGTTCCGGCACCTTTTTTTTTTAAAAAAAAAGCACTGCATTTATCAGTATATTCGTCGAATATTTATTATATGTGTGTATTATAACTTCACTAGCCCGCAATTTAATTTTCGGAACTTCACAAACGACGACTTAACTATAGAGATTTAAAGCTTCATAATTAAGTTAATCCGAGTCTTTCAAATTATTGACAAATGATAAATATGTTGAAAATTTTCGGCTAGCCAAATTAAACTTGACCATTTAAAACTTAATTAACAATTATATTTAATATTTTTTAATAATCGTACGCTTCAAAGTAGTAATAATGTGTCGATTTCGTTTTTTGAGGATTACGCACTTTGCACTTATTTTTAAACATCGTTGATTAAATGTAAAACATACATATATATATATACTAAATTTTTCTGTATTATATCACAATATATATTATATTAAATTATTATTTATAACATAACATCCATTTTCAAATGTTTAAAACACACTGATGTCAATGGATCAATCAGTGTATGTTTTTTTATGTTTCATACTTATATTATGCCGCATCAATTTTCATATCACATCTAAGTATACCAAATAACAGTTGTTAAAATTATTATGTCAGCTATTGACAATATAAATAAAATGATTCAAATTTGATATAAAACAATAAACCTCCCGATTATCCGTGGATGAGTTCAATACATATTTTTCAATATGTATTGACGTACTGATTAATTGATCGCGTTTGCTTAAGCTTCAACAGATGTTTGTACAAAAGACGGTTAACTTTGAGTGTAAAATTATAAAACTTTAATTGATATAAAATAAAATTCAAAGGCCTTAAAAAGTTGAAAATACATCGAATCTTTCCGAAGAGTATGGAGTTGATACCCAAACTCAATCTTGGTAAAAAATAAAGTTAGTTAAACTCATAGAGGTAAATTCTTTCAGATATAGAAAGAGGTTTCTGGAAACTAACGATTTTGAGACTATTGAAATATTTGAAATATTATATGTACACTTTTGGCAAATTTACAAGGCCTTCAAAATTTCGATAAACAAAACAATGAAGAGTTGTTAGAATGCAATTCACGTGATCGAGTTTTTCAAGGTATGGGCTATGCAGATAATATTTTGTATCTCGGACAGCCAGAATAAAAATAAAATAAGGATGCAAGAAGAAATTATCAATCTTAATAGTCACAGCATGACACTAACTTCTGTTAAACTGTATTGAAGTACATAAACCAAAATTAACTATGTATTAGTTCTTATGAAAATTTCGACTGATAATATTTTTTTTAAAAGATTCCTAAAAACAGCAAAATCATTAAATAATAAATAATACCTACGTCAAAATAGTTTGCCCTAGAAAAGTATTTAAAAATAAATAGTTTTTATTATCTTTGTGACCCTTTGTATCCCCCCCCCCATTAGTTCAGATAATCAGGAGGTAACTGTAGAATAAAAAGAAATTCAATATTTCTATTCCACAATTTTAGCACCTGAAAATTTTCTCTCATAATTATCATTTTCGTATAAAATTGTGTACGTCAGTATTGTTAAGTTGTATGAACTTTAATATAAATGATAGAATACTTATTTATAAGATTATACTCAATCCTAATCTTGTAAAGATCATTTTGTAGTTATGAGATTTGCCAAAAAAAAAATAGTACAGGTTTTGTTTCGTTCAGAAATTTGTCGAAAGAATATGATTCTGATGATTTTAATCTAGGTTTGAAACACGTCATTTATTTAATTTATTAGCTTATATAACTACTGTTTTTATTAAATATACAAATTGAATACTTTATACATACCGCATTTTTTGCAAGGTGATAATTCTAACAAAAGTCTTCTCCTAATAAAAAACACTTTTTCGTTAGAAATATTATCCAGTTTCTAACCAAAATTTTTATCAGTTATCGTAATAGATTTTGGCAGAAAATTACAGGGTTTATTAGGCAATTCAACTAGTTACAATTGTTACATGTGTTCTCGTTATATTGTTTCTTGAAAATTCTCTAACGATAACATCCACTCTTCTTTTTCTTCATATTATGTGCGAAATTGAATTGGTTCGTGTTGTAAAATTTTATGATTTTTATCGCTGATGTTCTAGATTTTATTCTAAAAACAAGCATAGGATCTTTTCGAGTTACATATGTATCTCAAATGAAATTTTTTCACATTTATACATCTGTTTTCTGAAAGTAAAGCATTTGACATATTTGAGTGAATTGTATAATTTTTTTAATTTCGATTTCGTTCAATCTTTTTAAAGCATTAAAGGGAATAGACGAATCTGAAATATTTCTACCATTCTTTTCGATATTCAGCAGTCTTTCGGAGACAAGCGACCCCATTTACCCTTACAATATTTTAATAACTGTTTAGCTTACGAGATAACTCTAAAGAAAACTGTAAGAATATAAATAGTTTTATCAGATGTGCGTCATTTTATGACCGATTTTTCGATTCTTTTCACGGACAATGTCATTCGAAACGAATGCTTTTATTTTCAATATTTTTTCAATACAGTAAATTATTTATTTTTACAAATAGTGTTTTGAATAAAAAATATCAACTTTAGATTAGAAAATAAGCCACCTTTTTATTACGAGAATTACTAACTCGTTATTGCCCGTGATGACCAAAACCAATACTAATCTCCTAATGCATTTCAAGCAATAATTAAAAGTAAAATGTTGCTATTTCGTAAATTTTTATAACGGTTAAAAATAACTTCTATAAGTACAACAGTTCATATTTATTATACGTAAATCAAAACGGTTGATTATTTTCCTAACATAAATATCGGTTTTATCAAATAATATTAATGTCATAAAAAGCCGAAAGTTTAGTAATTTGGGTAACAAAACATTTATAGATCAATAGCCGTTCGGCATAATAAAATATCGGCCGTATTTTTTAACCTATATTCTTTTGGGTGATCAGTCGGCCACCCTGATAAACTGCACCAACAAAGATATGGTTTTATAGCGGAAAAACTCATCTAATTTGTCAAGTGTGCTAAACTTATCCAGTGTGTCATTTTTTACGACTGCCTTGGGTGTCGGAACGGTGGATGCGATTATTGAAAACACATTTTAAGCTTTGCAGTAACGTAGTAATGTCGTAAACTATGAAGGTGAGAAAATTAGAGAAATATTGATCGGGCATTAATTATTATGATTTACACATAAAATGACGTTACCATATATCAGGGGTTACCAACCTTTTTAGACTCTAGAGCGCAATCTAAAATATTAGTAGGGCGGAGAGCACCGAGGAATTTGAAATCCTCAAATCCCTATACTTTTTCCCCAAAATATCTCCGAAACTCGTTTTTTTAGCCCACCGAGAAATTTGAGATCCAAAATCCTGGGATTTTAACGATTTGATAAATTAGTTGGCGGGTGCCATGGCGCCCGCGGGCACGGGGTTGGTAACCCTTGCCATATATTATCAACTAAGCTGGAATGAGGTTTAAAAAAAGAAAATATTTTTTTTTCTTGACAAACTGCTTTAATATTTACAATGCATTTAATAGCGCTAAGAAAATATATGATTGCTTATAATTATTATAAAATAAAATGTGATAACTTTGTTATTCCACTTTTTGTGCTACAACTTGTGACACGTGCTTTGCCTCGTTGAGAAGCATCATCAGACGAACGCAACATTTACGAATAAACATTTCAAAACACGTGGCACAAGTTGCGGCACAAAAAGTGGAATAACCAAAGTTATCAAATATAATTTTATATTAAAAGTTAACTTCATAAAAATTACCGCTGAATATATCAAAGATATATAAAGAAGAATAACTCATTAAAACAATGAGAGAATTAATCAATCACGCAATTTTAGCACCGAAAGACAGTGCATATTTTATGATCTTTAGAAAAAAGTACTTTCTGGCTTCAATTATTGTAGTTTTTGACATTTGTTATTTTACAGTGTAGAAACTAGTTCTGCTAACGTACGTGCGTCCACGGACACAGGGTTGGGAAACGCTGATTTAGTTACAATGTTTAATGCCGAATATTAATTATTTTCAAAATTTACTTTCCGTTGAATTTACAGTAGTGTTTCTCAGATAGTATAAATAAAAATGATACAATTGTAATTATCCGACATGACACTCATTAAGTGTACCTTATTTCATTTTACATTTCTTTAAATACTAAAATTATTTTTTCATGAAAATTTAATAAATAAATATGCGGTCTAAGATATAATTTTTTTATACGAAATATTATTTTGTTTCATAACTAAATAGAGTAGATGTGAGTAATATATGTAGTGAGTAATATAAAATCCTTTTATATATATTTTTTTACCGTGTGTATTACTATACCCTATGAAGAGCATATAGACTCCTTATGAAGTTTACCTCAACAGAAGTGTTTCAACGAAAACTTCTTCATACTCAGTCACTCAACCTTTTTTCCAATGAGAGAAGGATCATAAAAATATGCTTAAGGCAGGACTAGTTGTTAGCTAATATCTCTCGGTACGTCCCGTGCTTAGGATAAGATGTGTGGAAGGTGGGGGGAATTTAATACATCACGTACTTAATTAATTGAAAAATCAACATCCAGATCAAATTTCACCACGTGGAAATGATTTATTATTAATTGATTGAGAACATTGGTGGCTATTCACTTTTATTCACAACAATAGTCGCTACATTTAAATACTGGAGTGATTTTAATAACTAATAAATTAATTCTGCGTACATCATATTAATTAAAGATTTGTACTAAACTTGACTGTATTTCTTAGTGGGCTATCAAATATGACACAGAGAGCTATAGGCAATTAGGTAAAAATGAATTTTAAAAATAAAATAAAAAAATAATTCGTCACCGTTACTAAAATCGATAAACTTTCGGTAAGTCGCAGTTTCGTACCACTTTTTTAAAAATAATTGCTGCTACTCTATTTATTATTGTCGATGATAGAAAAGATTCGCAAAGCACGGCACTGTTCGCGAAACAGCCACTAAATGGCGTTTCCCGTTTCTTGTATCATGTACTTGTTAACTGTATGAAAGTTGAGAAAATATTACCAAGCTCGGCACTAAAGCTTTACGCGTCACTTAGGCAATTGTGATTTAGCTCTGCGAAATTCACTGTGAATTGAGTTACGAGTTATGGTTTTTCGTAACTATCTGTCCCTTGTATGGTCCGTAGTTTTTTTGCAGCGAAGAAATGATGATGATTTGTTGGTTTTATGTCGTACTGAAACATTTTCGGAGACGTAAACTCAAAAGAATGATAATTTTCTGTAATATACAACGGCTCTGGAAAGAGAGACGAAAGTCTACATGTTTTGTCGAAAATTGGTTAGATATGCCGTCGTGTAGAACTTTCAATTCCGCGTGTAGTAATAAGCCATTTATTTCGGCTCGTATTTAGCCGGTTTTTACCATTTTAATTCAGTTTCGGTCATAATTTTTAATACATTCGTCAGAATTTATATTAAATGGTCATAATGTATCGGTCACAACTACATAGGGCAGAATAAATAATAAATGGTAAGAATTTATACAAAATAGTCAAAATTTAAATGAAATAAAATTATAGAAAAACTAACCCAACCTTACCAAAATGGTTATAAAAATCTGATCGTATTTTATTTTTACTAGCTGTAAGCCCGTTGCCCAGCAACGTGAGATTTTTGTTGCATTGTGTTTAATTTTATTTAGTTTAATTTGATTTAATTTCAATTTATTTTATTTTAATTTATTTTATTTTATTTTATTTTATTTAAAAAAGTGGAGACTGTAAGGTGTGAAATCTGGTCGGACGGACGGACATACGGACAATATCGGCTATTAATTTATAGATTCTGACCAAAAAATTATTTAAACCCTGACCATTTATTTTTTTCTCATGTATTTCACTCTAACAGCGCGATACTTAATTAATCTACTTTTCGTCTAGGCCGCATGCCGGTTTTTGCTACATTATATGAGCCGCAGCATATTCATAATAATACGTTAATATATCAAATACTATAAATAATATAGTGAAACTTTTAATGATTTACCAATATTTTAGAATTATGAAAACAGCCGACATTGTTACTGAGCCCTCTCATTAACACTTAAATATTTTCATTTTTTAGAATATCGCTACGATTATTTACAAACTGAAAACAATACTTTAAAAACATGGAAATCAGTCTAAAAAATGCTTTTAATTGAAGATAACAAATTTCATCATCTTCAAACGATACCTACATATACATATATAGTAAAGTATAAAAACTGTAATATGAATCTTACAAAAGTCTCTGATTGATTGAACTACACTTTTTAGCGGTCATTTTTGCTGAATATCAAATCTGAATAAAAATATCAAAATTTATTTTTTAGAACGCTCGATAATTCAGGAACATATTTATTATGTCAAGTAATTCATATTTGGTAAGTTTGTTATTCTATTGATTGTAACTTGAATTCGTCGATTTGAGAAGCATCTTCAGTCTAAAGATCTTTGGAATGGAATGTTACAATGTTATCAAATTTGATTTTGATTAATTTACCCCTTGATTTTAATGAAAAGTTTTCCCAAAATCAATTGGAAAAATATTGAATATTTATAATTGGCGAAGTCAGAAGTTATACATTACTGATCATTGTTGTTTTCTTATATTATAAAAAAAACAAAAATATCTTTTTGATACATTTTCATCATGAAACAAAACGTTATGTAAAGCTTTCAAATGATATGAGAAAAACTTAGTTACGTCAAATAATAAAGAGAACACCTTTTTTCTTTTTCCTGTGCGTAAAAGTAAAAAATATATAATATGTAATATGTAGCCTACGATTTAAAAAAATCAATTCATAAACAGAAAAAAATCATCATTAAAATTGTGATAGAAAAATGGAAACGTGTTTCTCTATGAGAACATATCTTCAGAAAATTATAATAGCCCATAGTAACATAGCCCACGTTATAAATAATAATGTTACAATTTTGTTCACAGAGATTTATTCTATTTTTTTAATGAAGTCTCAATTTTTATTATAAATATTATTGGAATATGAAAGATTACTCAAGTCTCTTGTGTAAAGCACATAAAATAGCAATACGTCACCAAGAGACTAAACATATTTAACAGTTTTCAGATATGTATTGAACACGAAGTACAGAATGAGTATCGGCAAGCTTGAATGACTATGTAAAGTAGTTTGTCATGAAAAACTTCCGTTCTCCTTTAAGGAAGCTAAAATATTGCCAAAGACAGACAACAAGATCGCTGTCTAAATATGATTTATTCAAAAATGGTCACTCTCCTGAATCAAAACGAGTACCAAAAGAAAACAATATTGAAAAGATGCAATTAATATACATACGATATAACTGATAAATTATCTGGTCATATTAAATGTTTCACGTTGGATCCCGGAGCCGTGTTTTCTCGTGATAAGCTAGCCGAGCGTTGAGTCCCGGAACCGTATTTTCACGTGATGGGCTATGCTTTAAAATAGAGCTATCATTGTGGTATCAAGCAACATTTCGTATAGAAGACTCCGTATAATCATTATAACAGATACTCAAATTATTCTAAATCAGTATTTAATTATTACTTTTATTAAAAACAGTAACTGGTTTTACCAACCAAACTTTAAGGATATTATAACGTATTGGATGCGTCCATTTGTTTTTTTTTAAATATTACATGATGGTGCAGTCACTGAGCTCATTTTCAATGTAAGCTTTAAATATTCTATAAAAAAAATGTCAAAAAGCATTTCTAAAAATATTTTGTTACTGATAGCAGCAAAAAAATAAATAAGCCCAATTAAACCTGCAAGGTGGGCGCCAAGCAAAAAATGGTGTAAGACTTGGTACATGTGCAGGCATTGTAATATGTCTTGTCATAGCAGAAAATTCTAGCAATAATAATAGTATATATAATTATTTTGCTAAATTTATAATAGGGATGCCCATAATTATAAACCATCTCATATTGTACAGATATAAACATAAAAAAAGCTTTATATCTTCTTGGCACTATTTATAGTCAATGGTAATGACGCGGTGCCTCCATGCTTCTTTTACTACCGTGAATTTCTTGATTTTATTTTAAATTATAATATTTTATTTTCACTGATGAATTGATATACTATTTGGTATATACGTATAATCGCAAAATTGACATAAAATAGTGTTCCATTAAAGATGTCAGTTCACCAGGCATTCACAATCTTCCAAAATTCTTCTTAATATTAAACAATTTGGGTCAGGAAAACTGGTACACTTGTCAGTTGCTCGCAGTCAGAAGTTACTCAGTGAAATGTATTGGTACCGAGTAAACGTGGATTAAAAGAAGTTTTCAAGAATGAACATGGTCTAATAATACGTTAGACTTTGGAGCCAAGAGTTTTTCAGGAAACTTTGCGGTTAGTCGAACGTTTGATGCAAAGGCGTACGTGATCAGTACTATATCTTCACCACTAGTCTGAAATATCGAGCAATGGCGACACGTAATTTTAGAAATAAAAATAAATAAATTATACAGAAAATATTTATTTACAACCTCCAACAACGGTTTCAAATAAAATTTCATTATCCGTATGTTAAAATATGTACATGAACCATTTGAATAAAAAAATATTGTAATATCGGTTCATTGTTTTGATGTTTATTTTATACGGGATACATACCGGAAAAAATATTTTGATTCTATTATAAATTTAAAATGCAAAATATCGCTACTAGGGATTGCAATACTGGACGATTATACCTATACCGGTATTTCAAATATAAATTAAAACAATAGTTCAAATAAAGCAAAAAAAAATGCGAATAATTGTGATCTCAATACCGGACGAGTAAATTAAAATCGGTGTTTACAAATTTCATATAAAATACTGTGATTAAAAAATATACATCATCATAATCGGGTATTTTTTATAAATAACTTAGGGTTTTTTTTAAATAATAATACACCATTAAAATGGTCATAAATTCTGAAACCTGTCAATGTTGATGCAAAACAATATAACAGATTTAATATGTAATGATTTTTGTATATTTAAAATTCGGTTTTGGTTAATGTTCAATATCAAAACACCGGTATCTTTGCAAGTATTCAGTGACGCCACTGTTCGTGTAAAAGTTAAATACAAGTTTAAGAAAGTGGAAATCGTAAAACTGAATTTAACATTATCGATATTCTGCAGGACTGCAAAAGTTTTTGGGTTCATAATAAAGTTCTTATTACATCCTAAAGTTAAGGAATGAAAAAAAAATACAGAAATGCCTTTTTGTGTGTAGGCTTCATAATAGTACTGACTAAGCTAAATTTAATTCTGTACGACACATTTGTCAAGGGCAATGTTTTTTTATATTTTTTATTTTTTTTCAAAATACCAATAACCATTTGGTCTAAATTTTTATTAAGTCACAAAAAATGGGAAGATTTGTGATGAAATGTTATTATTTGTCGATAAATATGTTCTTTGATAGTTTCCTATAGTTATATTAAAAAAAATCAACTTAATTAATATCACACTGTCTAAGATATAAAATCTTCCTTTTCTTTCATAAGCTTAGAATTGAAATCAATATAGATAAAAATCTAACGATAATTAGTCAGAAATAACTTCACTCTTATGTTGTTCACTGTCAATACTTGGTGGAAAGGCATTATATTAAAAAAATAAAATTCTATATCCTTAGGAAATTCTTTAGGATGCGTAAGAAGTTATTTTATGATAATTTCATTGAACGTTAAATGCAGTAAATTTCACAAAGTTACCACCAAATCCATCGAAAAAGTGTCGTTTTATTTATTTTCTTTCCACTAGATTGAGCTTGAAAAATTACGTTATATTACAGTTTTATGGCAATTTTAATCTGAAATTTAGCATGTTTTAAATATTTCTTTTTTCTGTCAGTAAATATGATACAGTGTATCAGCGTTCACCGATTTGAATTGAATTTTCTAGCCTCGAGCGTTTTTCCAGTGCTACAAACATGCAGCATTTCATTTGCAGCATAAATTTAATGGCGATGCCATAGGCAATAAATTTATTTGAAAACAGATTTAATCACTTTAAATGCTTTTCGAAGAACAATAAACAAACGCTTCTATTCCAAATGGATTGCAACTTATTTGACATCTATAATGTTTGTCTAGTACACTAATTCTTAGAAATTTCATTCCGACAAATGGAACATAGCTTGAGGCAATAATATAAATAAGTTATGGATGTTATGTTCGCTCTTTTTAATTTTTAAAAATCTAACTATCAATAAATACTACGGCGAAAAAAATACAAACAGACAAATAAACATATCACATATCTTTTGTACATAGTTATAAATTTTTAAATGTATAGAATGATGGCAAAGAACAATCTATTTTATTTTAAACATAACCTTATTAATTTTCTATTAATAAAAATGCAATATTCCTTTGTTCTTTATTCCACTTTATTTCATAGGTCAAGACCAGTTTCGCTCATTGCAAGCATTGCCAACTGATAAGAAAAATATATAAACAGTGCTATTTATACAAAATTAAATTTAAATTAAAGGGCTAAGCAACAATTAACAATGAAAAGAATTTACAAATAACAGTATAAGTGACTCTACAACTGCACAAAATTAAAATGCTTAACACCTATAACATACAATTAAAAAATCATCAAAGACTAATAAATTAATAGTGGTGAATGATGGCAATTATAAACACAATTACAATTTGGATTTTTTTTAACAAAGTGAAATTCTACATCACAAAAGTAAATAACTTAATGATAATTTTGTGTTTTCCCCGCTTCCATCTAATAAGTCTGTGTATTTCAACAAAACATTAATTTTCTTTACAGAATCCTTAAAAAATTGAAAGCAATACTCCAGAAGATTATGATAGATTGATGATTAAAATAAATTATTTTTATAAAATATTTTTGAATTCAGATTCAGAAATACAGTATTTTTTTTTTAATATCATTCCACAATGAAAACCTGTGGCACTCGTGCGTAAAATTAAAACAAAGTTTTGTGTCAATCTTTTAAATTATATTGTGTTAATAACCCTAAGGAAATTATACACTATATTATTTAGTTGATGATACAAGTAATGCAATCTCCTCAGCTTTTGATTTATTATGATAAAACCCTTCAGACCTTATTTTTTTAACCTATTTTAAAATATGCCTAGATAAATTTATCTTCAATATTTACTATAATATATTGTGAAAATCGTTTACAATTATTTATTTTTCGAATAAAATTGTTGTCAAGTCTCAATTAAGTATCATTTTGTTGGTAAATAAAATCATTTTTTCTGTCTAAAACCGGTTTTTTATTTCAAAACTATATTAATTAGCAAATAGTTCGAAATAAATCTGAAATACGACAAGTAGAAACTAACCTATGATCACGTGTCAAACGTTTTCGACCACTTTCGTAGACTTGTCGAAATCATTGTTTTAAAAAATACATTACAAGACATTACTTGTACATGGTCGACGTATTGAACTGCTGTGGAGTGGAAAAATAATGGCGAAAATTTAGCAGATTTATCGCGTCTGCTTTCGCTTTCTCTACCGCTTTCAACATTAAATACCAAGCAACAAAATGGTTTTGTCTATTATTTTTTCAAAGACGTAAATAATAAATACTACGGGTTCGTTGTATCGCAAAAAAGAATCGCCAAACATTAACACTTTAATGGTATTGTGCAGTGAACTATTATAGGTGGATTTGAAGAGAATGACAACAACGAGAGAGAGAATGAAAAATCATTTTCAACGTTAAGAATTTAATAAGTGTGGATTTTAATTCATATTTGTATTACTTAAAATGACACTCAAAAAAATATTGAAAATAACATTAGAAATATAATATTTAAAGTCAATTTATTTTAAATAAATATATATCATATATTAAAAATAATTATTATAGTTCAAAGAAAAAAAATATTCGATATAGTAGATACACCATAAAAAATATTATTGGTTTCATGTTTAAGAATTTATTTTAAACTTAATTGTATTTTATACACTTCAATCACTATACAATCAATATAGAAAACAATTTCTCAGTCAAATTATCAGCCTTTTGAGGCATTAACTGTAAATTTGATAGAGGCAGATGATTTTTGTTGAAATAATGTCTCGCACGAAATTAATTTAGTGAGATCAACCTATTTTCTAAACTATATAGCACTATTTTCATAGAAAACAAACGTGGTGTCGTGCAATAATTAATTTATACTCTTTTGCTAATGGTGGTTTACTTGAAGTTCGGCATTGTATTTAAATAATTTGAAATTAATACGTATGTATGCCCTGTCGTATTTATTTCAATTTTCGTTGTTAATGATCAAAAACATTTTTATACTACTTGATTATACTACGAAACAAATGTTTGGGGAATGGCAGAATTTTAAATAATATTCAAAATTAAGCATTCATTTCTTATATAACAAGGACATTTTTGTCGCATGTAGCATATAGCCATACTAATTGCATTCATATATAAGAAGGCTTCGTTTACAAAACTACAGTTAGATGTCTTGAAAGAAAACTTTTTGTATCTGTACTACTGAAGAATGCTTAATACAATATGTTTTTAATAATTATTTATACTAAAAATAATATGTCCTAATAACAAATAAAATTAAAGTTTGTTATTAAAAGTAAATTCGAAAATATAAATAACGTGAAGTTTGTTGAAACATGTGAACAGTTTAACAAATGAAATGGAAAGGAAAAATCGCCGATTTTTTCACTGAAACGTTTGTAAATCGAAGTGTATTAATTTGTCAACCATTAGTTATTAATAATAACTAACTATCCAGTAGATTTTTGTATATCTACATATTGACAGTGGAAAGGAAAAAAGACGTAACCCACAGTATTTTCACCTACGTTTTTTTCCGATAATCACAATGTATCAAACATGATACACGTTCTATCAAAAGGATTCTATAAATTTAGCTTTTTAAATTTGAAAAAGATTAGCTTGTAAAAAATTGCAACCATGAAAAAAGACTGAAATAAAAAATTTTCATAGACAATTTCTTTAATTAATCTTAGATTATGTCAATTAAACACCAGTTTAGAAGTCTTCGTGCACTTCAAGGTTCTGTATAATTCATTATTTGCATATGGCCCAAAATGTGTGGGTTACGTCCTTTTTCCTTTCCACAGTCGATATATAAATGTATCTTTATTTTTCTTTTGATATATTAAAAAGAATCATTATTTTGTTTTTTATATATTTTATTACTAAGGCATTTAAATGGCCATGTTTTTAAATTGTTACATGACATATTATTTGTTAAAGAAACTGATCTCAACAGTTTATTTTCGACTAAAATCTGAACTGGAAATGGGATTATATTATATTGTGATACTTATTTTCCGTTATTAACCCTGCAATAGCATTGGCTCCCCTTTTGCCGAACATATTTCTCTCTCGAAAACTTCTAGCTAGAGTCGCACAAATTCTGCGACGTTAATGTCACTTATACCCCGTTAAGTGAAAATTGTAGGCAGATCACTCTTGCAAAAGGCTGACGTGTTTATCTCGAGTGATTTTTACGGATTCCGATGCTAGGAGGCTGGCGAATAAATATGTAGGGTAAGCTGTTTTGTTTCTTCGCACCCTCAAAACGGTTATATGTGTTATGTTATAAACGGCCCCATTTAATATTATGAGAAATAATTTTAGAACGTTCTGAAAATATTTTTTCACCATGTAAGCAAACATTATTTTTCAGACATAACTACGCCCTGAAGCCACTTACAACGATAAGTATAATATAAAAATATATATAATACTTGTAAGATTTTGATGGAAAGAAAATTTCTATGTACGATATACGATATTTTGGCTTTATTGTAGGAAAAATGAGAAAAATTTACGTCGTTGAAAAATTGAAAGGTTAAAAATCGTAGTTTTATTTTGAAAGTACATTTTTTTTTTACCATGTCTGATCCCAAAGTTTATCTCAAAATAACTTTTTTTACGAGATCTGTTTGTTATTCAGCTGCTCAACCTCTCTTTTTCCAAAGGAGTAGGAATAAAAGGGAGGAATTCCAGACATCACATACATCCATGCCCTCGGACAGAAATTCATAAATCGATTGAAAAATCAATTTATAATACTGTCCGTACTGGGATTCAAACCCGTGACCCCCGTAGCCGAAGCAACGACGTTGACCACTCGACAACACAGGCGACATTATTGACAGTAAAAATTAAGTAATAATAAAATAATAAAAATAATAAAACTTTTTTAGTACTTTTTACACATAAAATTTATTGGATCAGGACCGGTTTCGCTCGTGGTGAGCATTGTCAACTGATAAGAAATACAATTAAACAGTGATATTTATACAAAAGTTAAGTAAGAAAATATTATAAAAATATACCGGTCCTGATCCAATAAATTTTATGTGGAAAAAGTACTAGAAATGTTTTATTATTTTTATTATAATGCCATTCTACCAAGTATTGACAGTGAACACCTTAAAAAGGATTAATAAAATAATTTACTATTTTAATCTTGAGACCTACATAGTTTGAGCTACTGAACATATTATTGATTAAATTGAGTTGTCATCACTAGAACTCAATTTTGATAAATATACAATGTTAAATTCATTATTAGGTATTTACTATTTTTTTTTAAATAAATTACTCATTTTATAAATTGACCCATGAAGTTAAATGAACTCCATTTGTATTTTTTGACTCATAAAGATTCAAGGGCTGATATATAATCAGTTTTCTAATAACATTCAGAACAACTTCAATCAAAATGTGGCTTAAAAATTATTAAATCATGGCAGTACTAAATATTTTAAGAACGGCTAAGAGCTAGCTAATAAACTTCTTTCTTTATATCACCCTTTATCAGTTGTAAACCAATGTGTAACATGGTACATATAAATTCACAAAAGAATCAATAAAAATACCTAATTAGAATTAGAATAGAATAACATTTTTTAGTTAACAGAATTTTGTTTTCGATACGAATTAAAAACTCCATTTTGTAATTTATTGAACTAACTTAACTGGTTCACCCATTATGAATTTAAATACTTCCTTAAAACGACTAATTTACAAATAAACTAATTCAAAGTAGTGGAAAGGGGAAGGAGGCTCTAGAAAATAACAAACCGACTCAACTTCAAAGTGTCTAGGAAGTATTTTACAACTCGAAAAATAAACTGTCATATCTTAACACTTATAAGAAGAAATTAAATTGCAAGCACTGTGTTATTTTTTTAAATATTATTTAGTGCGTTTATAATGCGCGTACATTTTTTAACGTTTTACGATATGGCGTTTAACATTAAAATGTATTTTAAAAAGGTAAATTCATATCAGAAATTGCTTGCTAGAAAGTTAAGAAAATGTGTAAATTACAAACACTGCCCGTAATAAATATAACAAGTTTTTGCCAGTCAGTTACGGAGACCAGTGATTCCCAACCTTCTTAATACTACGGCCTACTAAATCTGAAAAAATAATCTGCGGACCCCCGAAAAAAAACATATTGTAGTCGCCAAGGAAAAATGTTCCCAAATAAATATTTGTACTTTCTACTGAAAATTTTAACGGACCACAGCGGACCCCAGGCTAGGAAGCACTGACGTAGACTTTCAATAAAAGTATTTTTTAAGCGTTTAAAAATATAATTTAGTATGATAACTTATAATTTGTGATGTTAAATATTAATTTGAATACTTGTTTCCAAATTAATTTCCGGCCCGTAGTGGTCAACGTCTTTCTCTTCCGTGCTGAATTTTAAGAGTTCGAATGCCAATATAAACATTTTAAAAAAAAACGAGGTGTAGCAAGAGCGATTAGGTAACCACCACTGTCATAAATCTGTTATTTCTATCCCTACTCTTTTCAAAGAAAGAGAGGCTGAGTTACTAAGTAACAACCAATTGTCGTAGAAAAACTTCTGTCAAGAAACTTCCATTAATAGGCCATGTGTTCCACATTGGGAGCGGACGTCAATTAAAAAAATATGTATACACTATACTTATTCAAACAAATTCTTTGTTATATTATAAAGTTTTAATAATAGGTATAAAACCGAATTGATTTTGTTTTTATTATTTAGTGTAAGTTCATCACGGTTAGTATTTATAAAAGGTTTGAATTTTCATTGTTGCTATACAGATTTGGACAGTGTTTGCTTTAGGATAGCAAACCTATCGTCTAGTAATATATCCCGGAGAAGACAAATCCATCCTATTTATTATTTGAGGCTCTTCGCAGTTTCTCTTGGAAAAGTTTGCGATCTTTTCTATTATACTCCCCGCCACCCTTTTATGTCTGCTTATCCGTCTTTCTTCCCAGCCCTTTCTCATTTTCATATCACTACAAACTTTATTTTACTAAGGGTATTTTCTGAACAATTTTCATGTCTAGTATTTATTGTAAGTGGAAGATCCTTTCTGTGGTTACTCAGTGTAAGAACTTAACTGAAACACTATCTTTCGAGGGTAACCCCACAATCCACTTTTAATTTACAGTAATTTAAGCTGTCTCAGGAACATGACAACATAAATACTTTTACATTTACACACTATGTGGAATTTTAATATCTACACTATGATCCTTAAGTAAATATTAAAGTACGAAATTTTAGTTTTTTAAACCAAATGAAGACATTGGCAGATTTGTCACACACAACTCTACATTTGAACATGTATTACGAGTCGTATATTCATTAATTTCAATTAGTAAATTTATTATAACAATATAATATATTAGTAGTAGGGTAAAACTGTTTTATGCTTTGATGGACGAAAAGTCTTTCGGTCAATATTCTTTCTACAACAGTCTTTGAGTTTCATACAACTATTTCTTTTTCCAATAATATACATATTTAATTCTAATATAATGTTTCAATATTATGTAATTGTTTTAAAAAACTTTTTATGTGACCTCGTAATGTACGATAGGTTGGCTAATCATGATTGGCAAATACGGCTTTTTATGCCATTGAATACAAATTAAAATGCAGTTGAGTAAAAAATATGATATAACACTACTCATCAACTACTTTTATTTTATGGATACTCGCATTGTACGATAGCTTGACGACAGTTCTGATAAGCTATGAGGAAATTCGAGAGAAAATTATAAAAAGAACAATTTACAATTTGAAATCTTGGACATTGATGATGTGTTTTTTTAATCTATACTGACTTAATAGAAAATTTAAATTAACTTTGATTATTCCACGTATTGTGTAACTAACTGTGACACGTGTTTCGTGTAATCAAAGTTAATTTAAATTTTCTATTAAAATGAACTTCCACAAAGTTACCGCCGAAACCATCGAAAGTACTATACTGACTTCTTTATATCTTAAATTTATTTTAGATAATTTTATTATATCTAGTTATGTTATGATGTACTGACATTTATCTGTAGAAATAGTCACCGCTCAAACATATATAAGATACGCTACAATTATAAGCCAAAAGAATCAACAATAAATAACATATTCAATTGAAGAGTAAAGTTATGGGTAAGTGAATCGATGGGTTGTTATTACCTCAGCATCTTTTCGAATAACTGAAATATTTCTTGTAATAAACACTGAAACCATATTGCTGCAATTTCTATTGAAATGTGTATTCAATTTGTGAAGGATTTAGATAACAACATAATCTTGTGAAACACGGTTGTAAGTATTATATCTGAAAAAAAATGGTTTTTCAATTGGACATTTAATAACCGAATTTCATTATTTGAATAAGCATTTATTTTCTAACAACTACTTCAAATGTAAAGTAGTTGGACTCATTCAAGTGTGCTCAATCCTTTTATTTGAAAAAGAAATAACAGCAGTGCTTGTTAGTAGCTGGAATATCCGTAAGCTTATTACTATTTTTAAAAACTTATAGGTGGACGAAGGAAAGGTATGCAAATTTCACAAACTTCCATACCTTTTCACAAAAAATACCGATGCAAATGGATTAAATACAAATGCAAATAAATTAGTGTTGGCTACCTATTAATTAACCAATTAAACGGCTTAGTTTCATAAATTCTTTAAGTTCAATTGATTAAACTTAAATCAATTTGGCGGTAGTTTCTAATTTTATATTAGTCTTAGCCAGTGGTGAAGTGCTAAATAAATAGGTATCAGGTCGGTCATTGATTTCTTCCCTATTTTTTCGTTTTTTTATATCCGTCTGAAGTTTAAAAAAAAACACAAGTTTTAACAATTTAATCAATAACAAAACGATTTTTAATATATGTATGTACTTTAAAATTAAGTTACAAGTCAAAAAGGTGGCAGGGCGCCTTCCTCATTTTCAGGTGCCAGGTCGCCGACCTGGACCGACCTGGCCCCACTACACCACTGGTCTTAGCACTATTCATTAATTTTAGCAGTTTTATAAAACAAGTTATTCAAGTTCAATTTACAGGTGAAAAGAAGCACACCGATACATATAATAACCGTGCAAGAAGAAGCCGTGAAAAAAATATATGTAAATTTAAGATGTGTCCTAAGTTATGGAACCTATCTTAAATATAATATAAATGAAATAAGAATATAAAATACTCGACTTCATTTTAAATATAATTATAATAAATAAATATATATATTTGAATATACCAAGGAATTACTTAGAATACATGATAAAACCACAAAAGGTTAATTTAGAAAAAACCGTATTAGAATTTTGTACTTTTTTATTATTTTCTCATACATATCTGTGGATACTTTTGCTCGTCGTTTCCGCAATTATTAAAAAATAAAGTACACAAAAACATGATTTGGTTTTAAAAAATAATATTCTGTCATTTCTCATTTCTTATTATTCTGAGGCATACATTTCTCTTTTGTCGAACAATAAAATATTTGTGTTTTTTAGTTTGTCGCTTCTACCACAGCCCTGAGGGAAAAAAGCTCGCCGATTTCTCTGTTCCACGCGAGTGTATCAGATAATATTTGGTTATTTATGTGGCTGCCCCCTGAACATCCATCCCCCCAACCCTCTAATGTACTAACTCGTTCTCGCTCCACGCTCACTTGCGGTCACCATATTACCCCCGAGCTCCTCCCTTCCTAGACCAGGCTCCGAACTAACCTTGTGGGTCTGTTACGCAATGTCACATAGTTTTGGGTCGCTGCATTGGTTTTTGTGCAAAAGACTTAGATCTAATGAATAGCATATACCGCTTGAATAATCAAAGGTTAAAATAATCTTTTAACATAAAATAAATATTACGATAAAACTTATTGAATCTATCGACTTCATTCATACAAAACTTTTTAACGTTCATCACAATTTTATACCGTGAAAAATACTAATACGCTAGTAAAAATACATTAATCGAATATTGCAGATTACGAACCACAAATTGTATGCTTTATTTTATGAATACACATCTTATCATAAATGTATATGATATACAATACAAATAAACGTTTACTATTTCATATGAAACAGTAGGAATCAGTTCAACTTTACAGTACCTTTAAAGTCTGGTTATTTTCGTTATAAATGAATCCATGTGTTACTTTTTTAAGCATGAAAGTAGCTAAAGTATTATAATGATTGTGGAAAATTATATGAATGTTTTTTTTAACTATCACAGATTTTTTCATTCATTGATTATTCAACTGACATACTTAATATTAATAGCTATAACAGTGGTGGTTTGATTTTCGCGGGATTTAAACTCAACCCAGTAGTATTTTGCTCTGTTTCTACTTTCAAATTAAATTTTTGGGACTTTGCAGACTACGCTCATTCATACTTCGTTCAGATAATTAAGAATACACCGATGTGACTATAGTTTCATAGCTCGATGTGAGGAAGCATATTTGTGTATTTGCTCATATAAGAATTATCAGCAATGTTTGATAGAACTGAACAGTATTTAATATCCAATATAACATTCAATTTCTGAGAAATTATTGTAATTAAATACAAAATGAATATCCATTCTAACCTACTTTTATAAATAATATGACAATGCAGTGGCGGATTAAGCACTTCGGAGGCCCCAGGTGCAATACATTTTAGAAGCCCTGCTTTTCGAATAACATAAAAGTGCTGCAAACCTCTTCGTAGAATAATAATGAATATTGAAAACTGAAATTAAAATGTAAAAGTTTATATAATATATTCTTTCTTTGAGGTCCCCAAGATTTGAAGGACCCAAGCGCCCGCCTCTTGCGCTTATGGGGTAATCCGCCACTGACAATGTAATTTTAAAAGAAGTAGACTTCAATTGTTTTCTTATTGCCATTTTGCCAGCTGTTTTCACTTATTTACCAAGTCAAATGGAATCGAGTTAATAAAATAATATCGACTGTGGAAGAGAAAAAGATTTTTTCGACAATCACAATGTAACTAACTTGGTACACGTTCTATCAAAAGGATGAAGGCTGCAGATGCTGAATTAGTATCTCAATTTAGCTTTTATGTTTGAAAAAAGATGGGCTTGTGAAAATTGAAACCAATAAAAAAAGACTGAAAAAAAGGTTTTTCCTAGAAAATTTCTAAAATTAATATTAGATTATGTCAGTTGAACACCAGTTAAGCAGTCTCCATGCACTTTAAGCTAGTGTTTATTTCATAATTTGCATATGGCCGAAAATCATCAAAACACGTTTTTTGCGCCTCCTGTAAAATTTTCTATGTGTGGGTTACGTCCTTTTTCCTTTCTGCAGTCGATATGTTCAATTCTTTAAGGCTCTATATTTGTAGTGTTATACAAATTTTACAGTTTAATTTCATTTTAAGTAAATCATTTTTAACTCTACGCATAGTTGAAAACTTTCAGAGATACAGCACTATTGACGACGTATTTTTCCTAGATGTTATATTGATTGCTCCCGAAGGTAATATTATCTTCGTACCATTGATTTTAATCGACACAATACATACGCTTGTAGCCACGTGATATGTCGTTATGAACATAATACGTCGAAAAAACCTAATCTGACATCGTCTAGTCGGAACGGCTAGGCTGACAGTTGAAAAGTGAGTCCCTTTTCATGAAAGGTATACAGTAGTGACTCTTATAAAAATGTGTACGTAATCAACACGCGCCCTTGTTGAAACAGTTTTGTAGTTGAAATAAATTAAATATCATATAATAGGTTATAAAAATTTATATTAAATACTATCGCGCAAAAATCAATACAATGATAACAGATGATTTATTACAAATCACACATAAAGATTATAATGACAAACAAACTAGCATGAGAGGTCAAACAGTTGAGTATCCGAATATTATTTTAAATCTATAATATTTTCATCAATTTCCAACAACCGTATCCGATCTTAAAAAACGTCACATACAAAGAGATATTAACAATGTTTTAGTAGTTTACAAATCCGAGTGTTCCAACTTGACATCGAAAATAATGAGTTGAACTTTGAGTCAAATGCCTTTCTAAATTCGTAAATTTGAGTCGTATTACTGCGACTATAAAAACAAGTCACTCGGTGTTTAATTTTCATTTGATTATCCGTAGATCATTTACTGTTGTTGCCCCCTGCTTGTTATTAAAAAAATAATTACTACAGTAGAATTGAAAGTGATTCGTAAAAAATCTAATATTTAGAAAGAAGAGAACGAGATGCTCTCGTTCATTTAAAATGTATGACCGATTTATTTCGATCGTAAACGATCCAGGGTTTTTTTTGTATTCTTATCCTACTTTAAAAGAGAAGTTAATCACATGAAATACAATAATTTTTCGTTAAGCTCTTTCTGTTTGTTGAAATTGAAATTAGAATTTCACGACTATGGAGTCTCAGTATGAGTTGAAATCGGGAGTCGTGGAGTCGGAGTCTGGAGATTTGTTTTTAAAGATATGGAAAAATTATTAGTCTCTATCATTTTGATTGGTGAAATTTACTAGAATTATTCTAGAAACTGTAATGATCTGATGGTATTTAGATATGAGGGTTAATCGGTAATATTTGAAAACATCAATTTTGGAGTCGGAGTCGGGGTCGTCATTTTTTTTTATCTAACAGCCTTGCTATTTACGCACATTTTAACACAAATTAATCATACAACGGCTGTTTGAATCTTGTGACCCAAATTGTATAATTTATTTTTATTTATAACGTTGCCAAAAATACAGCTAGAACAGCTCACTTATCTAAAAGGCATTGATATGTCGTGTCTAAACAGAGTACAAAAATAATGAGATTGGTCAAGCCGATATGTTTGAAAACACTCTTTGGTTTCAATTTCCCATACGAGTTTCCGATGTCTAACAGACCGTCTATGCGGATTTTTTTACTACTAAAATGTCCCTGAATTTCTTATACAATTAAAAAAAAGATGATTTATTTCATACGAAATGCCGAGAAATTTCAACGTATCTGTTTTTTTAACGATACCTCGGAAGTACTTCTTTAAAAATAATAATATCCGTTATCTATTTAAGCGCGAATAATAAAATAAATACGCTTAAATATTTGAGTACATATTAATTAAAAGTAAATCTTTTAGCTGTATGGTTGTAAAAAAATTCTAACGTCGCAAATTAATTTAGGTTGTATATTTTTTTTGACCGAATGAGAAACATAAAAATACAACTTGATTTATAGTATTTGGGCCTTTCTATGAAAAAGAGGGAACATTGTCCACTGAACGATGAACAGATCATTTGATATTTCTTGTACTTATCTGACTAGTATTTACATAAACTTTTGGACTGTATTTAAAATTAGATATTCAGTATTTAAATTAAATGGCCAGTATTTATATTATTGATTACTGTTGAATATCAAGTCCACTTTGATTTCGAAAATTGGCCAAATTTAAAACTGTTACACATGTTTCGCATCCACAGACAAAATATAGCAAGATTTAAAAATTAACAAAAAATGATTCGAGTTCATCAGTTATAAATTATCTTGCAATGGTTTGTCATACAACAAATGAAGTAACAAAATTATCATTTTTATTTTATAGCTATTAAGTTGTCTCGCAAATGGGTGTATTTTGCGCGTAATTATATATATAAAAGATTTCCCAACGTTTTTAAATACATGTAAACCGTTGTTGAATGCATATTTAATCTTTTAAAAACCTTAAGCACCGTTAATCTTAGATCTGTTTTGATATAAGCGCTTATATCTCTCATTTCTAAATCATTTTTTTTAAATAGATCCGGCAGTAACTTTATGGAAGTTAATTTTTAATATAATATCATATTTGATAACTTTATTATTCCACTTGCTGTGCCACAACTTGTGACACAAACACGTGCTTCGCCTCTTCATCAACCCCGACTTAAATTTATTAATTTCTAACATAAGATTCGAATCAATCTTTATTTCATTCGTAAATGTTGCGATATTATGATGATCCTTCCTAAAGAGACGAAACACTAGTCACAAGTTGTATAACAGCAAGTAGAATAACAAAGTTATTTAATTTCATTTTATATTACAGTTGTTTTGAAATTAAATTAAAATCACTACCTATTGCGAAAAATATGTTTTCTAAAGCCATACGTTATTTTCAAGTTTGAATTTATACAATATAATGTACCGAAACTGGGTTTTTTTTAATCTCAATTTTCATTGTTTGCATAGGGTCAAACAAGTAAAAAAAACTTATTAATATTCCATTGAAAAACAACCCAAAACAATTGTTTTACTAAGTATCAAATGCGTACTGAAAATAGCTAAAATTTTAAAAGAATAAAGCATATTGCGCGTGTATTAAAAATACGCAAAGACTTGTGATACAACCTATTATTTATCAAGCATATTTGAACAATCAAAATCTGTATCGATTGAAAAGACAAAAGATTTATTGTAAGAATATTTTTACCTGATCTGTTTTTATTATGCCCAAATGATTTTATTTCAATAACCCTTTCGTCGTTGGTATTGCGACTTTATGATGAAATTAAAATCATCGAACCGTCTTCCAATCACTGCTATACTTTTTTACGATACAAGTTTTACGCGCCATGACAAGAAATTACCGTAGATTTCGCATTTAACGTTTGTATATTTCTAAATAAAAACACGACGTCTGGATCGGTTGCCATTTGCATAAACTGCTCACTTTTCACCGTCGAATTTTGGAAAATCTTCGCGAAAATGTTTTTCACAGGAAAATTGTCAATTACCGGCGAACGGAAAAAAAGCAGAACTGGCCTTCGATCTGGGTAAATTCCGACAGGCGCTCGTTTTTCGTCGCAACCACTATCCCTTAAACTTTTTATCAATGTACACAACGGTTTTCATACGTTTGTTGAGTATTTTTAGTTGGCTTCTTTTTAAAAATATTTTGTTTTTATAAAATAATCCGAATAATTAAAAAGTGTTACAAAATATTGAAAGAATATTTTACGATGGTTATGAACAATAAATGAATTTATGTTTTGTTTCAAAAATCTTAATATGTTTAAAATATTTTTAAAAATAATGTAAATTCACCTATACTGTTTTTATGATTATATAAGTGTCGCACACTAACGTAAATCATGAAAAAAAAGAAAATCTTAATATTGCCTTTTAAAATTCTGTGAATGATACACGTCACTTCGTAGACTATACAAGTTTTAACGTTTGACCGACCCAATCTGTCTTAAATTTGGAGCATATTATATAAGCAAATAGTCTGTTTCAACCCTAAATTGAGGATTGGTTATGGGTCACTTGCTTCTCTTTCCTGTCCATAAATAATGAGAATATAGATACGAATGTCTTATCTATTATATTGAGCTTTGTTTGAGTAGTAGTACTGAGTACGAGAGGAATAAAGCATTAAAACTTTCAATTAAAAAAAGGAATTGCATTTCTCAAAATAAACATTATACAGTACATGCATAATGAATGTCCCCGTGAACTGGCTTCACTAGGGATTTCTTACCTTTGTAGCGATGACGCCCATCCGTCAGAATCGATGGTAAGGGAATACAATTTTTCAAAACATTAGCGATGAAGGAGACTCGAAGAACTTTAACGTTAACTCGCCCTGGTACTAAAAGCTCCATAAATTATATAAAACGATATAAAAAATACATGAGTGAGGAAGTAAATTTACTAGGCAATTGTTGTGTTGGCTCTTCTGGGAAATACTGATTTAAACTTCATTTACCCTAGGCTAGAAGTTTATTTACCGATTGATAAAAATACTAAATATTACAAAATGCAAGTTTAATATTTTTTTTGTTTTTTTTTTTCATTCGATAAACTTTTTTGTTGTATCAAATCGAAGATAACGTCTCCTCAATGATACATTATATGTGATCAGCAACAATAGGTAGAATTAGAAAAACTAAAATCTTACATAATCGCTGTTTCATAAATAATTAGTTGACAAATGTATATTGAAATTTAGGAACCACTGTTAGCAGACGTACAAAAAACAAATAGGTTTTTAGTTTTTTGTTCCCATTTGACGCCGTGGTTGGCGTAGGAAAAAAAATAAACTCATTTTCTTTCTCGCGACAGTTCGGTGCTAGCAAAAATTATTATTGTTTTGCGTCCATGTTTTTCGATAACTTGTCGATTGAACCGTAAAGTAAGCAGGCAGTTTTGGGTTTTATTATACCTATCTATGCGTATAATTCTTCTTCTTCTTTTAAGTGGTACAACGCAGTGTGGGCTTTTGTCCTCCTCAAGCATTTGTCTGGTCCAAGCGAGATCAATACCATATGAAGATGTGGTGTTTCCCCCCCCCCCAATTTTATCTCGCATCCATTCAAATTGTTATTAAGTTTATCCATTTTTTTAAATATCTATTCCATTGTAAATAAACTGTATTATATTATTATTAAATATATATTTTCTTGTTAAATATAGTGATTTCTTTGATTTTAAAATACATAAAAGCAAATTATCAAGGACATCGACTATTATACATATGATAAATGATTCGATAAAGAACAAACATGACCATGAGCATAAGTATTCATTTAAAAGAAAATGCCATTTTTTATTTCGATTTGCTTGAAAATAAAGCCCTAGTTAACCTTTTGGCTGCCGTCGAAAAAAGTACGTTTGTTCCTAGCATGCCAGCTATAATTTGCAATTATTAATTTAATTAGTTGTTGATGAGGTAACTTGTCTTTGGCGTGTTGACCACTAAAAATTCCACAAGATATCTCGTTTGTGGCAGCCTTCCAGTTAAAAGGTATTTTTTTAACATTTATTTCGTTATTAACTAATACAAATAAGTATTCGGTAAGCGTTACCGATCTGTGCAACCATGGGTTGAAATGACTTGAATGATTCTCATTCACTACATTTAAAGAAGGTGTTTGTATTGAGTACATAGTAATTTTCTTCCACAGTTAAAAAAAATGCTTAACAATCTGCACCGCTTTAAGCTATACTCAGTTCTCATATACCGAAATAATTCTACAACACTGTTGACGAATTTTATTTTTCATAAGACGGTTTTAGAAAAAAAATTAAAAAAAAATATTACAAGTATTACTTGAAAATTCTTCTGGATCTAAGCCATCAACAAAACACATTCTATTTGTCATATTTGACAGGTCATGACTTATGGCTTCAGTTTTTTTAAAAATTATCTTATGATAGAAAGATTTTCCAACCCTAGAAGGAAATTACAAAAGTGTTTGGCCCCTTCTTTACCACGAAATAATAATATATTGTAAAGATTTACAGGCTAAAAGTAGGTTGTCGTTTATTGCGAAGTTTCCAAAGGTTAAATCTTAGCCTTCCGGTGATGAAAATATACAAACGATCTTATACTAACGGAGTTGAAAAAATAGCGATGTAAGTGGGAGTGATGAAGAATGATTGATGTGTGTTCTTATATTTCCTGTATTTTTTTTTTAAAGAAGATATAATTAAACATTTCTGGAACGGTGGAAGTTTTAATTTTGTATGAACTTTAATCTTCGTATAACGCAGATTTGCTTTACACGGCGTTTTTGTAGTGGCATATAGCCGTGTTGTACGAGTCCCGAGAATATGTGATGATCTCCAGTAATATATTTTTTAAATCCATGTCCGCTCCCAATATGGCTTCCTTATGAAGGTATCTCAACAGAAGTTGTTCTACGAGAACTGCTTGTTATTCAGTTGCTCAACTTTTCTTTTTTTAAGAGAGTAGGAACATAAAGAAAATCGCTAGGACATGTCTAGTGGTTAGCTAATCGCTCTGGCTATAATCACAGACAGAAAACGATAAATCAATTGAAAAGTATTCTTCGTACTAGCACTTAAGCCACCGAGGTCAGTCACGGAAGCCAACGACGTTAACCACTGCGCCACAGACCTGAAAAATCTGTAATCAACTTGCTGACGTAAAATTCCAATTAAAAAGAAGCAATGTATCTATATATTAATAGCCGATAATGTCTGTTTGTTTGAGTGAGTGAGTGTTTGTTTGTTTGAGTGAGAGTCCTCGATTTCACACCTTCCAGTCTCCACTTTTTTATTCATACTAAATTTATATATTAAAAGTCGATAAAATAATCACTCGCTTTTCACTTTTCACAAATGTGTGCGTACTGATGATGTCCTCGAGACATCTTCTTCTTCTACGAAATGTATTTTGTTTGCGTACATTTTCAAATTAATAGATAATGAAATGAAATAAAATAAAATAAATTAAATTAAATTAAAATAAAATAAAATAAAATAAAATAAAATAAAATAAAATAAAATAAAATAAAATAAAATAAAATAAAATAAAATAAAATAAAATAAAATAAAATAAAATAAAATAAAATAAAATAAAATAAAATAAAATAAAATAAAATAAAATAAAATAAAATAAAATAAAATAAAATAAAATAAAATAAAATAAAATAAAATAAATTAAAATAAAATAAATTGAAATAAAATAAAATAAAAAAAAAAATTTAAATTAAATTAAATTAAATTAAACACAATGCAACAAAAATCTCACGTTGCTGGGCAACGGGCTTACAGCTAGTTGATTATGATTTCGTTAACAATTTCAAATATTTAAATCTTAATTAATACAGTATATGAAGGTATTACTTGCAAACACGGTTTATTCCAAAATGGTTAAAAAAATGAAACTTTAATTTAATTTTGAAAAAAAATGTACATTTTAAAAGTATTTCTAGTCTTACATTACTTTGGAATGATATTTTGGATGTTTTCAGGCCATATTTGAGACTGATTTCTAAAAATACTTTCAAAATTTATTTTTATCTACTAAATATCATTCATGGTCCATGTTTCAACAACTTTGGAATGAGCCGCGTTTGCAAGTAATACCCTCATATGTATACTAAAAATGGCACTTCACTCAAAGCATGGTTGACGGTTAAGAAATACGACAATTGAATAGTTATTTGCCACCATTCTCGATATTTAATTTCAATTTAAAGAAAGACGCAATTTTACATCGGCACCTTCCACCCAAAGATGTCACTAATTATTTTCAGTTTTTAACGTTGGTACGCAAGAATATTAATTAGTTTGAAAACAGCGCGATACAGTGCTAGATTCAGGCGTGGGAATGCAAACAGTTGCCCACGTTCATTGAACGTGGACGTCAAACACGCATGTTGAATTAGAAACGTGTTTTGATTAAACACAGAAATCAATAATATTGTATCATTTTGAGGTTACTATCGACTGTGTGGGCGTAAAGGTTACTTCATATTAATATATTTAATCGATCACCCCAAATGTGTTTCACCACCCTTTAACATTAGAGAAAGATCAATCAGCCTTGAACTGAAATTATTTTATTTAACGTAACGAGTAAGGTTTTTTTAGCGATTCAGTTAATTTTTACGTCCGTTTCTTTCGATTCCAAAATACTCGTCAAACACCCGTTCAGAAATGTCGAAAGCGTGAGCGAGGGCGTCTTACGCGTGGTGGGGGTATCTTCTTGACTGAGGAAATTGTAACGGCTTTTATTCACTCGCTTACTCGAATCACTCGTTAGAACTCTCGGCCAAATCCAGTGCATTGCGTTTAGAGTATAGTGTATTCTGCCAAGTTCACTGTCTCAGCCATGCATTCGGTTTGTCTGAATGAGTTATTTGCATACACACATGTGGTGTAATAATCAACAACCAACTTGTATTGTATGATACAGGGGTAAGATTTACAAATTAAGCGTATACAATAATACTCTTAACGGCGTAATGATTCTTTTAAAATACAAAGATTTACAATTAAAATATAAAAAAATTATACGTATCGCTATAAAGACATCTCAATTTTTGCCAATCATTTACTTTTTGAGAATCATTCGTTCGATGCAAATGTAGGGGTGAAATTGTTACATAAGAACACATGCGAATATAAATTATTTTATCAGGAAATATTGGAAATAAATAAGGCTCAGCTTTCTAGCTTTCCAATTTTAAATGAACAACTAAATCTCCCAAATTCCCCATTTTTATACCCTTTTAAATGATTATGATTCATTATGAACTCAAATACTTAATATAAATTAATTCTCTAATAATAGGTCGTTTTTAATAAGCTCACAAATTTTATTTTTATTTTCCACGTTTACATTTTATTGTCTGGCAATTTAATACTTTCATAATACTCAATAATTTATTCATAGATACGCGATAATTATAATCTACCCACTTTCTTCATTACAACTAATTAATTTCATAAATTCTCGCTGTCATATCAATTAGGTTAACAATAATTATAATGTGCAAATACACTTTTATGTTTGTATATAGACAATGCAAACCCATAGACTAGTATACTTTAATGCACACCGTTCGCTGCCCGTCAGTTCGAGTGTATTTGTGCACTGGATAAAACCAGAAGATGCCGAAAGGAAAAACCCGGGTCGTTATCGACAAAAATTATGGAAGTGTACAGAATAAAAATAATTCAAATTTAACTATCGATTATGATTTGAAAACAGTATTTTGATAGCAACATAACGGTATACTTCGAAATGTTTGATTAGTGTTTTTATATTATAGCATGTTATTAATGAACACTCAACAATAATATTATTAAAATAAAATTAAACATCCTTTTCTACGGCCAACTAAGGAAATAATAGTTGAAAATAGAGCAATGACACACATAAATCTTCCGTTTAGAAAAGTTCAATTGTGCTTTTATTACAGTTTTTATGTTGATGGGTGATTATTTTGATTGCGGCTCTGGTGCGGAGCAACAAAGTAATAAATTAATTGAGCCGAATTAGCGAGCAGTAAACTCTCCTCTTTCCAGTCAAGGTCGGACTGTACTTGTTATCTAAGTGTGGAATTTACACGTCTGACAATATCGTGAATGTGGCGATGTACACTAGATGGAATTCAATAATAATAAATTGTCTACATTTAATGACTCTTACTAACCACGCAATATGTCTCCCTCAGATGACATGGTAACTAAAAAATGTTCTATTACCCTAAATTTTTAGGTTATAATGCAAAACGTACTATTTCCAAAACTCAAACTTTTCAGTAGAGTCAAATATTATAACGAATAACGAGCAAAATATGATTTCCAATTTGAAAAGGCAGTCTTGTAGACATTTTATATTAAAACTAACATGATCAGTCGATTACTTAGGCTTGAATTACCCTATCTGCATACCTAACTCAATATCGCTCATTTTAGAAATAGTACATTTTGCATTATAGCCCCACAATTATGCTTGATATGAAACCTAATTGGTTGTATTAATAACAACACAACCTTACTTTGTACTTATATTCACTTTTATTTATAATGATCAGGGCCGGTTTCGCTCATGGCGAGCATTTAAACTGATGAGAAATATAATTGAACAGTGTTATTTATACAAAACCAAATAGAAATAAAAAGGTGTAGTGAACAATTGGCAGCAAACAGTTTTTAATTTAATTTGTAAATTCTTTTCAATGCCAATTGTTTACTACACCTTTTTATTGCTATTTGGCTTTGTATAAATAACACTGTTGAATTTCTTTTTAAAAAAACCTTTATCATTATAAATAAAAGTGGATAATAAGTACAAAGGAAGATTGTGTATTTATTATTATAATGCCTTTCTATCAAGTATTGACAGTGAAAGTTAAAGTTAAGTTACCTTAAAAGTGACCTATTTGATTGGTTATTTTTTTTCATTATCATATCATTCTCCAATATCTCTATAAAAAATACTAGTCTAATAACTGATTGTCAGTTCAAGTACATTCGTGTACGTGAAAAGAATGAAGATGCTGAAAGGCAAAACCCGGTTCGTTAGCGACAAGATTAATGGAAGAGTACAAGATTCAGACAATTCAAATTTAATATTTAACAATTTTAGTTATAAAAAGTATTGAACCATACCACGAATAAAAACTGAGCTAAGGAATATTTTGGCTGACCGGTTTAATGTATAAAATATTTAGAATAACATATGCGGTTCTGATTTATTTAAATAAAACTATCCATTTGAGTATTTTCAAATGTAGAGAGTATAAGAAATCCGTACAGTAAATACATTTCGGAGAAACATAGCAAAGATGTTACAACTATGTTCGGCGAGAGAGCAATGGGCAGAGAGGGGTAGTGAGGTCAGCCGGGAATCGAAATGAATGCATATAACAGTGGGAGATAAATTATCTGAGACAGGAAGCAATAGAGATCGGAGAGCAAGGAGTGATGGGCAAACTTTTTCTGGTGATTGCAGTTCAGCGAACCGGACTTTTCAGACATTTAGGGGATATTGGAAAGCAATGTCAAGGCGTTTTGTTGGGTTGTGCATGTAAATCATTGATGTAACATCTTTGTTTTCTGAGTGAATTGGTAAACATCGTTTGTTAACAGATTTCGCCACAGAAATGGAGTATGTTAAAAAGATTTTTTATATAGCACTAAAATTATAACACTATTTTTGATTTTCTGCATTAAAGATGTAATCATCAGAAACCTTTCTCTTGAAGTAAAATGTTTTTTTTTCCCAGATGCTTTTTTTCATTAACTAATTGCATATTATTGGAGTACTAACAAATTCAACCTCAATTTCATGAAATAAGTATTAACTTCACACTTGAAATTCAAATACTTTATGTTTAATGATTAAATCCGCACATAAATATTAATCACTTGAGCGAGAGTTTCGATACCGGTTTTGGTTGAACAAAAAAATACAACTAGTTTTTGATATACTGGAGTAAAGTTTCCTTGATATACCTCTATTGTACTAAAATTTTTAGTACCAATGTACTTATTTTAATAAAGAATGTTTAAAAAGTAATTTTGACCATGGCGTCACGGTACATGGCTTAGTAACACTAAAAACTAAATTCTTTCGCATTTTTTAACTATTCATTTTTCATATTATTTACTTAATTTTATAAACTATTATTATCGTATTGTATTGTATTACCAGTATCGCCCGCTGTGGTATTGTTGGTAAGAGCTTCGATTAACCGATCAAGTGGGTCTGGGCTCAAATTCCAATAAGGTCAATGTCAAATTTAGATTGTTTTTCAATTTAAATTTAAAATCTTAGAAATAGGTGTCTGTGATGTCAATTCTTATCGATCTCTAATGACAAAAAATACTCATCGAAAATATCTAGTATAATCTTTCAACTTCAAAATATTTGACGCATTAAAATTAGCTAAAACACTTTTAAAATTACAGTATTTTTAAAATTACTTATTATACACAATTCGACATGAACGCGTATGTGCGGTGAAGCAGAATTTAATTTAGTTTACTTGTAAAATGTATAAATTATTCAAAATGTACTTTTTTAAATCAGTTTTTTTTTTCAATTTGATTGTTTCGTGAACTGATTTTTTTATAAACTAATATCAAATAAGTAAAAATCTTTTAGAAAATGAGTTTTCAATTAAAATACGCTGACATTTCTCGCTCAAGCACCATCACATGGTGACTTCTGATTCTCAGTGGGACTAACGCGTTCCCCCATAAAAATACTCCGCTGATGCAACCAAAAGCGATCTTCATTTTCTTTCGCTAATATTCCCTGCTTTGCTCTTTCTATCCTATCATTTGAATGCATTTTTCTTTTCAGGAATTATTTTATTATTCAAGTCTGATTTCCGTGAATACTCACATCGCCTCACTAATTTTAATCTCATATTTGCAGAGTATACAAAAATAAATTCATTAGATTGTTTATAATGCGTGTTATTGTCGATGATTTAATATTAAAAATATATCCCCATTATAATACAAAGATACTAAGTTATAATACGTGCAACAATTGTATGTAATTATGTTTAAATTTGAATCGTTCAAAATATGTACATTCTCACAAATTTTGTCACTAACGACCCGGGTTTCGCCTTTCGGCATCTTCAGGCATTCAAGTGCACGGATGAACTTGAACTGACGTTTGAACTGAAATTTGTGAGAATGTACATATTTTGAACGATTCAAATTTAATATTTAAATTCCACCAAGCACCTTCAGTCGAAATCGTAATTATGTTTATTGAAAATTAACAAGAATAATCGAAATCTTGCGTGTAGAATTCGTGTTCGGAAAAATCACCGAATCGGTCAGATTAGAGCTATTTTTTAATGTTTTTGAATTGATGAGAGTAGTTTGAATTCCTTGTTAATATCAAACGTTATTATTGCATGTCATATTGCAAGAATTATAAACATTTAATGTGTACATTTTTAAAAATTTAGGACACAACTCTTTGGTTCATCCCTTCTTTGACTACTTTAAGACAAATATCCAAATAATTATATATACAAGACATATTGCCACTCTACTGGAAGAAATTGGTTATGAAGTAAGTTATCGATAGTGAAAAAATTGAGCTTAATATACCTCCACTTATCTCGATATTTTATATTACATATATAATTTTTATATCAAAATATAAATGGATTGATGTTCATCTGACACAAATGAAATCAATAGGCAGGGAAGATTGCCGATGTTTTTCCTAACTGCTACGATCAATGCAGTCGGGACTCAGTTATTCCATACATATAATTGATATCTAAGAAACTATTTTTGACACTTTTTTTTGTTACCAAATTACAAATTTAACTATCGAATAAGAGTGCCGTAACAAAGCTAGTTCAGCTATATTTATCCGTTGCTTGAACATTGTGTGCCAATTCACTCCGGTAACCACTTAAACATACTCGACTTTTGAGATATAGCATTCAAATTATCAGCTGCAGGTTGTTGCCTGTCGCCACGGCCAATAGGAAGCACTTCGTTTTTATGAAATATATTTTAATATTGACATATTTTTTATGTAATTTATTTTCGTATATTTTATTTCGTATCGAGATGGGAAAATGATAATTTTGTCATACCACCGCAGGCTTATAATGCTCATATGTCTCACCTATATGTTATTCTAATAATACTTTGACATTTCCTTTGTGACAAAGTATTATATTAAGCCATGCGTATATTAATAATTATTAATACAAACAGATTCCAGAACCAGAAATAGATATCTTTTTGGAATCACCTCCACGTGTACGCCTACATCATAATTTATGAAAAAATATTACTAAAATTAGTCCAGCGGACAAAAAAAAGAATTTATTTGGCTAATTTGAATTTTTAAAAATTAATTGTAATAAAACGTACGTTTGCCCTTTGAATAGTAAGCAGTTGATCTACTAAACATATAATTTGTGTGGAAATATTTTCGTTACTGTTTCATGCTATCGCTTTATATTTAAACATTCAAACACAGATATAAATAAATACATAATTATAGATTTTTGTTAAAATAATATAAAGTAATATAATACAGACACTCCAAATATTGTTTTTATAACAGTTTTATTTATGAAATTCCGCCAAGCACCTTCAGTCGAAATCTTAAATTTAAAAAACAAAAATATCTATGATAATTTTTGTATATTTTTTTTGCTATTTATCTAGAATATAAAATTAAATACGAAACGAAAAACAACTTATTGGTGTTGCTACCTCAAGCAAAAATATTCAAACGAGTTTTGTTTCTTGAATAACCAAATAATAAATCGATCTTCCAGCTTAAGTCGGACAACCAAAAAGTGAATATGCAGTTATATTTAAGATTTTACTCTCTATACGTTCATTAGTCAGATAAATGATAATACAGCAAAAATTTTAACTGTAATAAATTAATAAAGGATTAAACAATAGTTAGATATTACTTGCGTTAGAGTACTTAATAATTAATCACCTGTTTATAAAATATAAAAAAAACTTCGACACTAATCAATAATATTTAATTTATTTAACAAATAAAATATTCCTCTCTGCATCACCTCAAAAGAGGTTGCTTTGAGCTGTCTACATAATGAACTGGACGATAGATATTTTAATAAAATATGATACTTGGTATTTGCACTTACTAGAAAAAAAACCCAAAACAAATCATATTTTGTCACAATTTAAACTATTTAAATGCGATATTAAAGTATAATCGAGCACTGTCAGGTAAAATTAAAATTAATACCTTGGTTACTATGTTTTTCTGAATATGCTTCTTAAAGAGGCACAACACGCGTCACAAATTTTGAAATAACTAAGCCCGCTGTGGTCTAGTTGATTAGAGCTTGCTCTACCGATCAGGTGGGTCTGGGTTCGATTCCCTATAAGGTCAATTTCAAATTGGATTTTTTCAATTTTAATTTGAGATCTAAGACATAGACAGTGTTCGTGAAGTTAATTCTCTTCGAGTTAATCTCATGTGACTTACATTACTAAAAATTTTCATCGAGTATATCTCGTATGATCTTTCAACTTTAAAATATTTACCTCAATGCATAAGCTGTAATGTCAAATATATTTTTAATTATAATAAAAATTTAAATCTAAAATCAATTTCTATTTTATACTAGAAATTAACTTTCACAAAATTACCGCCGAATGAATCGTAAATACTCTCACGCGATTTCACAAATTACACTCTGGAACTGTCTACAGCTGAAGTTTTAAATTTCAAATTCATATTGTCTATTACATTCGTCATAAAGAGATCTGCCAATGTGATATTTTTTTATTTAAAAAATACTCTAAATTGGTCTTATAATCTCAATGATAAATATTTGTGATTCATATTGAATTTGATTGGTAAATTAATAGTTCTGGAAGCAAAGTTTATTTCAATCTAATTATATACAAAAATAAAGTCGGATATTGAAACTGCAGCAGCCATTGCTATGAAGGATTGTATATCCGTTTGGATGCCGTCAATTGACTTAGAAAGGGGGTATATTTAGGGTAGTCTCTTGGCAGTGTGCCAGTAGGGTGGTTGGAACTTAAGGCGCTCTACTGACTGTCATTTTGTATAATATCTTGTGAGTATCCTATCTCATAGTGTCAGAACACTTTTGATCAACGTTTTATTGTTTGTGTAATATTTCCCGAATTGCAGAACAGTTAAAACATAATAACAGCCGTTAACCTGTTTGTGTAGTGTTTTTTTTCTGCAAACATATAGTATGAGTCCAGTGGCGGATTATCCTATAAACGAATGAAACGTGCGCTTGGGGCCTCAAAATACCTTATTATTATATAACCCATATACCTTTAGTTCATTTTTTTATAATTTTTTACTGTTTACATGTTTTTTTTTTGGCGTTCTTATGTAATCCGAAAAATAGGGCCTCCAAATTTTATTGCGCTTGGAGCCTGTCGTGTGCTTCACGCCACTGAATGAATGAATGAACATTTGTATCAACCCCCAAAACCGGTACATAGTTTAACGAGAGTAAAATAAATATGTTGAATATATTTTTAATGAGAACTACGTTTTCACTTTCACATCTGTGATTAAAAATTCGAAATGCGATTGAAAATATATTTCCAATATTCAATAAAAAAATATCAGATATATAGAGTTTGTATTGAATTGTTTTGATAAATTTTATCAATTCCGTATTTTTCAACGGCATTGTTTTAGTGACTAAAATTTAAAGTTTTCATTCATCAATTTTATACTCAAATCGCCTTTTGGACATTTGCATGTTAACGTTTTTTAAAAATAGTAAATGGATGCTTGTTGGAGAGGATTGGTATCTGTGATACTTTTCCACTTACTCTGAAAATATAATGTCTATCCATAGTTTCTCACAAACTCCCCAGTAAAGCCTTTTTATACAGAATAAATTCATTAGCTAAGTCCTTGGTCGAATGATTAATGTTGCTGGCTTTGGATACGGTTCTGACGGGCTCAAATTCCAGTACGGCCAGTTTAATAAAGTGTTTGTTTAAAACTTTCCCTACGGTGCTAAAAAATACTTACGATATGTTGCTGGCATTTAAGAACTAAGTGAAAAACATGTTTTTTTATATATTTAAAAGCAAACAACGCTAACCGCTGTGCCATAGACCCAACTAGCTGACCACTTATTTTGTCCTAATCCTATCCGTCTACTCTATCCGAAAAATAGAGTATCAAACAGCTCTTATTGAAAAACATATATTTCGATCAGTTTCTTTATGAGTCCATCGGGGCTATCCCAAAATTTATTATGAATTGGTTATGAATAAATGGATCTTTTTACTCAACATGATTTTTGTATTTGGTTTTTACAGTTGGTATTACGTAAATGTAAGAGCTGCGGTACAGCCAATGTTGTTATAGTCGATCGGTTGAACGCCAACGATTAACAAAATTTCGTTTTATTCTTTCAAGATTGTTTATATGTCCAGTCGCTATACTTTATAATGTGCTATTTGGAGAGCTTACGTTAATTTTGCACTTTTTTTTAAATAGCTTCGTCCTAACGCACTGTTATTACTGGTCGAATAAATCATAAACGATCGACTTTAATAACAGTGGACAAAATTGCAATTATTAAATTTATGTTATACTTACTGCAAAAACAAATTCCAAAATCTTGTTATAAAAGACTCCTTAATTGATGTATAGATTATATTAAATTTGAGATTATGATGTTTCAAACATTGAGCAGACATGGCTTAAAAAATGATGTAAATAATAAAATATCGTAAAAGGAAGTGGTGAGAAAAACATAACAAAAAATAGCACATTTGCTTCTGGCCCACGTCATGTACGTATATTATTCTATCAAATCCTTTTAATGCACTTTTGCTGATCGCTTAAATTTAATGGGAGTTATAAAAAACTAAAGCTCTAACACTATTTTTTGAGACAGTATCATTTACGAGAGGATTTCTCGCTTGAGATATTGTATGGAAATGATTTTCATAGTAAACAAACGGTTGTGTCTACAAAAGAATACAAATAAAATATACAAAATAGAAATCCAAGTTGTGGATAAAATGCTAAGATATCTCCTACGACCTCTCGATCACAAGTCAACAAAATTGTATATACAGTGAATTTTGTGAATTAATACTGTAAGTAAAGGACTTCGAAGTTTCTGAAGAAAATTTATAATAATATGTATGATCTACATTTTATTTAAAATTATTAATGTCTGACAGCAACTAATACTCATACATTATGTTATATTTTACAACAATATCTGATTATCAGTTTTCGAGTTATCACTTAAGAGACTTGTTTCGGCAAATTTCTATTTTTATCAATACCGTTACTATTTTTAATTTTTTTATTTCAATACCACTCCCAATGTGAAATATGACATCTTAATGGAGGTATCCAAACAAAAGATTTTCTACGAGAACTGTTTGTTACTCAGTTCCTCAACCTCACTTTTTCAAAGAGAGGATAGAGGCATTAGGACTAAGATAGGATTAGTGGTTAATTTCTCACGCTACGCCCAGTTATTTTAGGATTGGAAGGGTGGGATATAAATTATAAACACTCATGTCTTTGACCAGAAGTAGATAAATTGATTTATTAAATACGTAGTGAAAGTTTTCCGATAAGTATAGAAATTCAATAATTATTGCTTCGGATGTCGACATATTCCACGTAGACGTGGGTGAGTTTCAACGAATACTATTTTTTATGCATTAAAGTAGAGTTCGTCGGAGCTTACTCAGTTGACTTCCTTGCCATTTTTTTTCTACTGCTTTTAATATTAAATTGTACCATTTTTTTTTCTCCATTGTAAAAGTTTTCAATTTATAATTTCTCAACCTTGTGCAATGCTAATTAAATAAATAAATAAAAAAAAAATCTTTCCTATAGTGAATAATAAATACGCACGGTCATGGAAAATTCTGCCTATTACAAAATCAAAGATACATCGAGGTCGTTCTATAATTTTAACCAATCAATGACAATATACAGTATTTTCGATGCGGATGTGAATTGTGATATTTGACCAATTTGAATAAGTCTAGTTTGCTAAGAAATGAAAATCTTTCAATCCAAAAACCGACAGCAGTTTGTAGTGGCCTCCACCATAATGAAACAGACAGGGTATGGATGATGTCGTTTAAGAAAACGACACTCTATTCTCTTTCGTGGCAATCACTAGAATAACGCCACCGCGGTTGTCTCTGACCGTTGTCTTATTTTCAGTTTTGCAGACAACATGATAAAGAAGAAAGATTGAAAATAAATTCAATTGACAACAACCAAAAAAGGTAAACGAAAATATTCAATTTCTTTTAGGATCTCTACTCTATTAGAAAACGTTTTAACATTTTTTTTAATCTAGCAAATTTGTGGCGAGCTTAAAAATTACATTTATATTTATTACAACTGATTATTTATTTATCATTATTATTATTTTTTACAGTGTATATTGCCATGTTTTTTTTTGAAAATACTTAATTAAACTGCAGTCGATTCACACTTTTTAAGCGTATTAAAAAAATATTTTGAAATCAAGATACTAGATAAGACTGATATCACTTAGTGTAGTAGTAAGTTGTATGCGTTTTCAGTTGAATTCTAAAAGCAGATAAGGTATTCGAAATAAAATTTGATATGTAGATAAAGTGTGGAAATATGAACAATAACATATGTACATGTAAATTTACCGACTTTAACAGTTTTTATAATATGTATGCATAGTTTGCTGGAAAGACAGCTGCTGTTGGTTTTAATCGCCAGACGACTCAAACAGTTGAAGGTTTCATCTTCAAGCGTTTCCCAGTTCACCAAACACGTTGTCTTGTCAAAAAAATATTCATACACTAAATACAGTTTTTAATTTAGCATGTGTGTATATTTAAAAAAAAACATTGATGCACTCCGAACTGTGTATTGTGTAAAACAACTTTGATATCGTAATGTAATGAGAAAACCTAAATACAATGTCAATAAACATTACGCCCGTTTCCCACTGCGCTGTAAAGCCAGAGATACAACATTTGTAAAGATATAGGAAGAAAGAAGGGTCGCTTTAAGTTTTCTCACATAAACTGCCAGCTTATTCTCCCCAAGTATTTCTCAAGAGAAAATATTCTTACTTATACAGAGGCTAACGAAACTATGCACTTATGTTTGACTCCAAGAGGGTAGGGTTGAAACGGAATAAAGACGAATAGTATATTATGGTAAATGGAACACTTTTTTTAATTTTTAGTTTCATTGCATAAGTCACGTATTAGTTAAAATAGAACATATTTCTTTTATTTTTCAATAAATTAAAATACGTTATTACTCCAATAACGCGAATGCTGAAAAAATCTACAACGATGTTTTACAGATCGCGTATGTAAAATATTTCGTCTAGATTTGTATTTTATTTAATATAAATAGAGTCTTAATTTTTGTATGAGTTACATGTACCCTGAATCGCGAAACATTACCTGCAATCGCGAAAATTGACTACTGTATAATATTTTTATTAGAATAATGTAATGTTGTGTGGAGAGGTTTTGATCATTGTATTTATATTAATTAATTTATCTATCTTTAAGACAAGCCAATATTTATTTTATTACGGATAATAGCTAGTTTACGAAAAATAAAGATTGCATTAGTAAAATAATTGTAGTAATTTAAGAATTTAGAAAAAACAAGAATACTTATGTTCCCTTATACTATTTTTAAGTTCAATACATACAGCAATAAAGCTTAATATTTAGTACATAATATACTATTCATCTTTCATTATATAATTTGAAATCATATTTTATATTTATAAATGAATGAATTTAGCTTTTTTTTTGTCGAATTGGAATTGTTGTCGTTATAGATGTATAGAGACCCTGATCGTTTGGACGTTAGCAGTAGTCATCCCGTCGGCAGTATATCATCCGGGAGGGTTGCCGCTCGAAAACACGACTCTCCCCATTCTCAACGACAGGGGTTCCAACCAAAGGCATTAAAATACACACCGTATTGATATTATAAAAATATCAAATTGCTTAGTTCTACTTGATAGATTCTTGTAGAAGTTTTATTAAGTTTTAACAAGTAAATGCCAAAGCAATCAATATGTTATATTTTTTATTATGTTTTAATATTATCACTTAATAACAAACCACTTGAGAAAAAAATGATGGTGTACCAATAAATTGATTACTTATTGTAAAAGTTGATATTTTTATTAAAACTTATTTTAAGGAAATCGTTTTATGGATGTTAAAATATGAACGTTATTAATTTATTTTATCTTTTTCCACTTACCATATTCAATTTCAAAAACGGAGTAAGGAAAGATTGCTGCCCACAATTCACCGTCATAAGTTGGGAGCCGGTAAATTTCTCGAATGCAATTGCTCGAATGCAAATTGCTCGAATGCAATTCCTCGAATGGAAATTGCTCGAATAACAAGTTCCTCGAATAACCAATTCCTCGAACGTCAAATGCTCGAATTACAAATTGCTCGAAATTTTTTATAAAGTTTTATAAAAGCTTAAACATTAATTACTCATTCTTTTAAAATATATTTATGCAAGATGGGAAATAAAAACCATAAATAAAAAAAAAGTCATAATAAAAAAAAAATCGGTCACTCGGCCATACATCCAAATGTAAATAATAATAAAAATGTAAATAGTATTTTTTTATCTTAATTTTTTTTTAAATGTTTCACGACTTTTTCTACGAATTTCATTTTTATCTCGTGCGACACTTGCTTAGAGAGCGAAATATAAAAATAATTTTCGTAAGTATTTATTTTAACCGTGCTCGCTCCAAATGCGGATCATATGACCTCTTAATGGAGTTTATCTCAACAGAAGTGTTTCTACGAGAACTGCTTGTTAATTAGTTACTCAAACTGTTTTTATATTTTTCCAGAACACATAGAAGACTAGGGCTAAGACAGAACAAACGGTTAGCTTACCACTATCGCTACGCCCAATTTTTAATAAGAATGGGTGAGAGGGTTTCAAGAAATTACATATATGTGTGCCTTTAAACAGAAATCCATAAATAGTTTGAAAATAATTGATTAAAAAGTGTACGTATTAAGATGCAAGCCTGTGACCTCCGAAAACAAAACCAACGACCTTTTCCACTTGACTACTGGCAACTGAATAATATATTTTTTTTTATTATGACTTTTTTTGATTTATGGTTTTTATATCCCGACTTGCATAAATATTTTGTAAAAGAATAAGTAATTAATGTTTAAGCTTTTATAAATTTTTTATAAAAAAATTCGAGCAATTTGTAATTCGAGCATTTGACGTTTGAGGAACTTGTTATTTGAGCAATTTCCATTCGAGGAATTGCATTTGAACAATTTACCGGGAACCTCATAAGTTCACCGCCGCATCAATTTATCGAATAAACTATTTATAACATAAACATGTCTAGAAGCAATAATATGTGTTTGATCTTACCATTAAAAGTTATTAAGCTTCTGTTTTAAGCTAAGATAAGCATATTTTTGGAATTTAATAATTTATTTTTTACAATCAGGCAAATAGTACGAAAATCATTTTTTGGACTATAAACTGTTGCGAGCCGTCTAAAAATTGAACGGAAATTTTGAGCGGTAAATTTGCCAAGATTCCCTGAAAATATAATGTAGGGCGAGCGGTTTCTTTATCCCATCTTTCTATCACTACCTTATTCGGAAAGAAAAGATGATGATTAGTTTTCAAGAAATGCTTTATAAGCTTCAAGTTACAAGTGTACGAAATTAAATAAACCGCAAGCAAATGGCTGCAATCTGTCGTTTCGTTACAACAATGAAGAAAAGCCCAGTTTTAAAAATGCCCAATAAATACTTCATATTGCATAAAGAAAAATTATAATCTGTTCATGGATTTTAAGCCGAAAAACTTCCATTTAAAGATCGTCTAGCCAAGATACATAGTGCCATTACTGTGTTCCCGTATTAATTTCAGTAACCGTTTGCCGCTTATTTTTCTGTATCAGACTCTTCGAAGACCACAGTTTCTCTACCCATGCCCCATAAGGTCCCATTCCCAAGGAACAGCCCGCTGCCGCCCCGTCGGAAACGTATAAGGCGTGTAGGGCGGCAAAGTGCGCGACCAGGCGGCGAAACTTTCAAAACGTTCAAAAAAACCGCCCCCCCTAGACGAACATTTACAGCGTTTAGCAACGAAAACCATTTTTGGATGCCTTCGGGATTATACTTCGTGTATAATGCCTATCATTAAATATCCGAGTTTACAGCTTAAAGTGTTATGCTTGAAGGTTTATTCTGTCTTTATTATTATCGTACGACAATAATGATTATCTTTCTTGATAGATTCACTGCTATTAATATGAACTAGATAAAATAATTTAACAGAAAAGCCAAGGCTAATGATTTCAAATATAAATTAAAATATCAGCGACTTATTTAAGTTTGTATTGCTTTATTTGTTCAACAATTATATCAAAACATTTATGACATATTTTATTTTAATAAGATTTTAAATAGAATCTTAATATTAAATCATGCAAAGTTACCATCATTACCAATTGAATCTAGAAATCATTTTTATTTTACTGTCAAATTATTTAAAGTGCTAACTCTTATTTTTCAGATAGGTTGAGAATAAAACGATTTGTGTATTTGTGTAAACGAGAAGTGTATGTAAGTTTATTGAAGTGTATACGTTACAAACCCGCGTGCTGTTGGACACGTTTTAATTATAATAATAACTACTTTCCAAAGTCTTAAGCCAAGGAAATAAGTCTGCTGACATTAGTCGACTTTTTCTGAGCAGTATTGAATATAAACTAAAATTTTATATATATATAACAAAATATAAAACAGCGGTTTTTGTTAAGATATTTTTTTTAAATGTTACCATAAATAAAAATCGATTTATTTTTAATGTTACGTTTCCTTTTATTCTCGAACCAATTGCGCATTTTACAATGTGTATTCCGCAGCGTTAAAATGTTAATCTCGTATGAAAATTTTGCCAGAAATTAGAGTAAAATTACTCAATACTTGGTTACATAAGTATAGTATTTTTTTAACGTTGAAATTCAATATCTGATCTGCGATGCCGATGACCCACATTCAGAAAACGGTTCGGCAATGTTTCTGTATACCAACAAGATACTCGCAAAAAATATCCACTTAAATTCTTCAATTATGTAGCAGACATGTCTAAAAAATAATTTCAATTTAAGATAAAACATGTAAGATTTCTTACTATGTACATTTACTTTATAAACGTAGACGTGCTTATTTTATTGTTCCATGCTTTTAACTCGTGATTTTTTGTTATATTATATTTCTAAACGAAATATCTAATATAAAAAAAATACATTTAGTTTTGGCATGTGTTGGACCACTATATATGTATAGTCTCAATAATAATAATTTTGAACCAGACTACTGGTCAGAGAACAGAACGATTTTTTTTATAACATATTTCATTTGTTATTTTTTCATTATTTTCGAAGTAGACGACTTGCTAAACGAATCTTGGGAAGTATTCTTTAGTCCAAGAAATTTTAATAAAATGATAGATAAAAAATGCGTCCATAGTAACAAACATATTTAAATCTCCTTATTTAACTATTTTTTGTGACGTAAATAACACTGCGGCATTTCATGTTCAATTCATAATCATATATTATTAAATTAAATAAAGTATACGTAGGTAAGGTATATAGAAATTAGAGTGGTCTTTATATTAAAGTAAAATATCAAAGCAATTAATTATACAAGAGTAATATAAATTGGATGACAGTTATTCCGGTTTCTCAACATCTTCAGAACCATTATTGTGACGGTGTATCGTTGAAATGTATGTCTATTTGAGAACATGGCAGAAAAGGTAAAAATGGTAGTTATTGCATTGCATCTAATTGCCGATTTGTTTTGTATATTCCTTGTGTTTGTTGATGCACTAATGCGCCAGATATTAAGGGTGAAGTAATTTGATATGGTGAGACATTCGGAGATCACTAAAGGTACCAGACAACAATCTTTTACGTCAGCTGTCATAGATGGAAGTTGAAACTGAGTCATGTGCCTCCAACCAGTAGATATCTAGCATCTTGGATGATCTTAGGGTAATACCAAGAGAGTTAATTAAATTTTACTGGCATTCTATGGGTGAAAGTAATCCGATGTGAAGTGAGAATGAATATTTAAAGAACCACGTTGTGGCCATCTGTTCCAAACTGGGAGAAAAATAAGAAACTATCACTTATTATGAACTCAAAATTTTAACTAAGTCGTTTGAGATGAAACTAAAGAAGATAATACATTACTCAAATATTAATAATGATTCATTTCATCCGAGTGAAACAGATTGCTGAATAACACAATTTTATTTAGTGAAATACAACAAAATAATTTTTTTCTTCAGATAAATACATTCTTTGCAATTTTATATTATTTGTCTGAAAATTGAAAGGTTTTGTTGCTGTTTTTTACAAAATAAAATTTACTGTCAATAATGCCAAATTCACATTTTTCTTTTCGTGTAACACAACTTGTACGTTCTTTATTGTCTTTTTTATCTGTGAAAATGTCATTTTCATACACCGAAAGACTAGACGTAACTCGGTCTTTGAATTATTTTATAAAAAAATCAGCTGACGCAATGTTCGTTTTATCAAATTTACTGGAATTTTCAGACAAATTCGAGCGAATACTAAATATAAAATAAAATATGATAAAACAATTTTAACTGTCACTTTGAATAGTACAAGACACATTTTAAATATTATTCAAAGCTCGGAAACAATACAAATTGTTATTATATACCTAAAATTCAATATGTCTTTTTTAAGCTTTTATTTTTTATGGCCGTATCAATACACACATACAAATACTTATATCAATAAATATCGTAATGTGTGAATTTATTGACACGGTTTTCATTTAAATTTTACATAGAATTCAGCTATAGGTATCGTTGCTAAACAATGTTTCTATTTATCTCAATTTATGGCAGTAGGCATTTATTTTTGTATTTTTTATACATAGAAGTACATACATATAAGTTAGAAGTGTTTTAATTTTTAATTGAAGTTTTTGTAGCTTCTTTTGAAATGATATCTGTATTTAATTTAAGTCTTTAAATAGAGTCCAGTAATATAATAATATATAGAACTTGTAACTAAACACTCTATCGGTCGAAAGACCCATTCATCTGTTATAATGTAAGATTTATTAATTAATATTCTTTTTTTTATTAAAAATTCTAAATTATGCAATGATATTTTTATTATTTTTAATAAAAGAGCTAGTGACATATTGATAGCTAATAATGTTATATGTTAGTTAAGTGTGACCGCCTGACAGTACCGGCTAATTTCAAATCAAGCTGTCTGCAATTGTTGGATAATTTCATCTTTCGGGGCACAACACCCTCCAAATGTCTTGATTATGATAAATCGACTATTATTGTACATTTTTCGTCATTTATTTACAATTTAGATATTTGATCAATTTATTGTAAGTCATGATCATGGGTCTCCAGGATTTTTAGGGACGACAACTATCTATATGGTGTTTGGATATTTCTCGACATAGTTTCTAAACATTTTGAGAGTCGACCGGTCATTTATTGACAATTTTCCGTAATTTTTCGACCCACATCAGACGCTGAGGGTGCTTGCCAAAAAATTTGTGCCATTTTCCGGAATTTTTCGGTTTTTTTTACCCATATCTGACATGATTTGTTATTTTTTGTCAATCAATTTTCCAGCAGTTTCTACTTTTTTACGACACATATTAAACAATCTTTATTAGTTTTTGTCAAAATAATCTTAATATTTTCCCAGCACTGTCTGACTTATATCAAACTTAAATTATGATTTTTTACCACATCATACTATCATTGATAGAGTTGAAGAATTTGCAGGCGACAGCAGGGTACTATTTAATTTTTTCCTGTGGTTACTTTGGATACGTCATCGGATGATACTAATCTCTTAAATGTTTGTAGGTGGCGGTTCCCAGTTAAGTTAGCTTATGAGATGATAATAAATAGTTTAATCTACTAATAAGTCTCAGGGTCAAACTTTTGATAGAGTAGGTCTTCTTCTTGAACAACCAGTGTTCATTCAAGGTAAATTGTGTGTAGAGAGTTCTTTAAAATTGAGGTGTTTGAAGGATCCCGATAAGCGAAAAAATAATGTGAAGATACAGTTATCAAGGAAATTTCATAAAAGTTAGGCTTCACATTGCTAGATTTAGGTTAAAGTAATTTTCATTTTCAATACTGTCAGTATTCATTTTGGTTCTTCCTGAAAATTAATAAGAATCGGTAGATTTTGAATAAACAATATTATTTATATATCTGAATTTTCTTCTTTTATTTAGAAATTTTAATAATATATTATATATTCCTAGATTTTTTTTGCATTTGGAGAATTAAATGATGGTTTATTCAAGAAGTACTCATACACGAGACACGCTATGAATATGTATTTATAGGAGGCACCATTTATATTTGGATTTAGAAATTATTGCCAAGAAAAGAAAATTAGCTCTATGACTCGAGTTACGATACAATAGCTGCTTATATTTTATTATCTGAAGAATATTACGTAACATAACCTTAAAATGATTTAAATTATCGTAAAAAAAACATTGCCATAAAACGAATAAATTGAAATATTTTCGCATGGCAATAAAGCAACGAATAAAGATTTATATCTGGTTATAGATGCTTTGAAGACATATAATAGCGAATGACCTGAAAGAAAATATTTATTTTCTGTGTTGCAAATTCACGAACACAATGAAATGGGCCAAAATAAACACGAATGAAAAAAATGTGTAATTTTGCAATTCAAAATTCAAAATCTTGAACACGCTGGAATCTTGTGTGTTCATAAATTACAATATCAAAACATCGTATGTATATTATTTGACATGATGTGTTCTTTGAAGAGTGTACTATACTAACATTGTATTAAATTCGCTAAAGCAACGCACTGTACATTTATTTTTATTTTTATTAGCTACCCAAAGGCCATTTTTTTAAATAACGAAAATCGTTCTTTTGGAATGGCGTAACGAAGCAAATTTTTTTGTAATTTTAGAAGAACAGTAGAGCTGGATAACCTTCGACATTTTTAGTTAATATTTTCAATCATTTATGCATCCATTCGTAAAGTATAGCTAATTTAAATTTATTTAATATGGACATTGATAAAAAAAATACATGAATATGGCTTCCAGCATGAAATGAAAGAAGACAAGAAAGCTACCTGAAAAAATTATATAATATATGCATAAACTTAACATATTTATGACTATAAAATATTAAAATCGTTGACCAATTTACATAAAAATTAACCCAATGAAGCCGTGTTATTTTATCGTACTTATTGATTTATAATGTAACACGGTCGTGTTTAGAATTTAGACTAAAACCCGAAAGCTTACTGCCGAACAACACTATCTAAAAACGTTATTTATTTTCTTTTAACTTAACAAATAATATGTTTATTTGTAACCTGATATTCATATTTTATATATTTTTTATCCACGTCCGCTTCATGGCTTTTTAATACAGGTATCTCAATAGAAGTATGTTTTATTTTATTTACGTTAGAAGCTTTTTTCAACTTATTTTATTATATGAGAGTAATGGGGATAGAAGGATATGGCTAATACAATACTAGTGGTTAACTACATCATAATATGTCAGATTTGTGGCGTAGAGGTCAACGTCATTGGCTTCCGTGACAGATACCACGGATTCGAGTCCCAGTACGAACAGCATTTTCAATTGTTCTATCGCCTTCTATTCGAAGGAATGGGTGTTTTTTAAATACCATTCAATGAAATGCCGAACAAAGCGATCGCAATTGGCTGTTAAATTGTAATGCGTATTTTTATTTATTTTTGTAATACCAGTATGGTTTTTGAAATACTAGTTGTTTTCATAACATGAAATACCAAAAAACCGGCTTTGAAAAATTCCTTCGACATAAAATCTCTATCTTCGTTTCTTTAACAGTTGATTGAATTCGGGTTTTAATGTATTTGAACTATTGTTTTTTTACCGTCAATATTTTTTACAATTTTCACCAGTGTAATAAAACATTGAATAAGCATGTGCGCATCGTATTGAACGATTTAAGTCCAGAGGAAGACGATGTCGCACACAAGAACAGCGCGTGAACAGCTTATTACGTTAACGCTTGATGAATCGTCTTCCGGAAAACTGACACGTGACCAGCAGAACGTGAAAACTCTCACACGCTTTTTCTCAGGGTTTCAAAATCTGGATAATAGTGTTGTTAATAACTGGTGTCAAATGTCAGCTGTTGTAGGAAATTCATTATACTTGTGTATTATACGAATTCCAACATTTTTTATAATGATCAAAACTAGTTTACGTATATTAAAATATTTTAATAAAATATATTCAATCGGAGTAATTTATATATGTATACAAAAAAAAATGAGAAACTATTACGCAAAGTATTTTTACTCCAGGGCTGTGAAGTCGTGTAAAAAAAGACGACTCCGACTCCAGCTTTAAAATATAAAACGACTTGTACTCCGACTTCGAGGAATTTTTTCAATCATTTCATTTTAACTTATATAAATATGTGTATTCCATTAGATCATCTTTAGTCAGCCAAGCATGAAATGTCAACACTTTGGACTATTTTGTTTGAATACACATCATTAATTAATATATTGAAAAAAAAATCGAGCCGCTTATTTTTTACGACTCCGACTCCACAACCTTGATTTTTAGTTTATAAATAGTCCTGGCATGATCGATGTATAGCATATAAATTGGGAAACAGGTAAAAACAAATTGTTTTTTTTTTTTTTAATTTGAATACTGAGTCCGTGTGCTCTACACTAAGAGCAAAGATGGCTGTGAAAACTATTGTTTGATTATTGGTAGAATTTTAGAATAAGAAAACTGCTATATATAATATATGTTAATCTTTTTCAAATACGTGTATCGATATTTTTAAAAAAAATGCTGCTTACCGTAATACAATATATTTGAAAACTCTGTATTTATTGATCTCATTTGATACGTAATATTGTAGAAATGATTTATATTTCATCAGTTAAAAGTTGAGATTGGAATAATGGTATTTTGATTATTTTTAATTAATACCGGCTTAGCATTTTTAAATAAAGTGAAAAAAAGCACAGCCAGTTGGTTTAAAAATTTTACTTATAATATATAAAATATATAATATAAGTGATTTTCCTTTCGGTTTCACAAAATAATAATACTTCATTGAAAGACTCCTTGGAACCTGTCAATATCAGATTTATCATAATAGTTCATTAAATCGTTAATAATTTTATTAATATATCGACTGTGGAAAGTAAAAAGGACGTAACCCTCAATTTTCCAAAACACCTTTTTTCGATAATCACAATGTATACAACTTGACACACGTTCTATCAAAAGGATGAAAGCTGAAAATCCCGAATAAGTATCCAAATTTAGCTTTTAAGTTTGAAAAAGATGACATTGTAAAAAATTAAAACCAAGAAAAAACACTGAAATAAAGGTTTTTCCGAGACAATTTCTTTAATTAATATTAGGTTATGTCAATTAAATACCCGTTTATAAGTATCCGTGCCCTTCAAGGCTGTGTATAATTCATAATTTGCATATGTCACAATCATCAAAACACGTTTTTAGCGCCTCCTGTAAAATTTGATATGTGTGGGTTACGTCTTTTTTCCTTTCCACAGTCGATATGCAATCGTTTTTACAGAGAAATTTTTTGTTGCTTATTTTTAATTTAAAAAAAACCGGTGCTTTAAAATCAATATTTCGGTATTTGAAAAAGACCAAAGTGCTTGCAATAAGCGATCACTGCATAAGGTAGTGGAAATTAGAATAAAAATTCATCGTTTATTTTTATTAACCAAGTGTAGGTCTGCCGGCTTACTGAATATTAAAACTTCACGATGCAAAAAGCTTCATCGCACCTTTCCCGCCTGCTGTTTACTTCCATCGATCGGCCGGTTGTTTCTTGTAGCGCTCGAATGCGGAATTAAAAAAATACTAAGTGAAAAACATAAAAGTTCTCTTTGTTGGTGGAAAATCGGCCAGAGATTTTGCATTGAAAGCGTTATTTATACGAGCTTTTGTGTGAGCGAATGAATGGAAAGTCTATGACGCCCACTCTATATATTTACAGCCCGCCCTGTTCAACCTACTCGCTACTTAGTATGTCAAAAAATCTCCCCATTCAAAATAATATGTATAAAAATGAAATACCCGTGAAAAGGAAATGAGTTCAGGAAGTAATTTTTGAATGGGGAAAGGATGTGAAAATTAATACAGCCACCTCGCCAGTTTTTTTTTGATAAAATTTAATTTACAACTTTCAAAACCTAGAGAATTTTATGGTACGCTTTCAACACGGGTGCTATAATATAATATATTAGTGAGACCCAGAATTAATGTCACATTTTCGAAATGCTGTTTAAAAGTCAGTAATCTTCGATTCGTCATCGCAGAAAGAATTACATACATAAAAAATGACAATATTCGAATATTTTTTTAAGATTAAAAAAATCCTTCCCTTAAGTCTTGCGATAATAAATGAGGTGTAGCCATCCGAAATACTTTTGCGAAGTTGCATGCTGATGCAGTTTTACATAAAAAAAATATTACTAAGAAACTATACTGTTTTTAGTAGCTGCCGATATATATAACCGAATGAAAAAAAAATCATTTGGTTATGCGCAGCATATTGTAGTTCTGTTCACTGTTGTTATTATTAAGTTATTCAACGTGAGCTGACTAGAAAATGCGCATTCATTGTTTTCTAAAACTTAGAGCATCTGAGGTTAGTGCGTCGACTGTGGGCCTGTATTGAGCCATTGATGGTTATATTATATGTATATTAAACGTCATTTTATGAAAACGAAGCATTGCTAATGATTACCAAATGATAATAATGTAATTGCTTGCTTACGCATAGCGAGAGCATTAAACAAGGTACACCATGAAAATATTGCTTACGAAAATAATTCGAATATTGAACGTATACATAGATATGATTTGATAAATATATATAAAAACATCTGTTATCTGAATATATATTTACACAAGTGAAATTAACTTTTTTAATACACTGTCACAATATTAATTTTAAGTATCAGTCAACCCCTATCAATATGTTTATCTACGCACCCGTGTGGCCACCTATGACTAAGGTATGCATGGTTATATATTTAGTAATTTAAACAACTACTCTTCTCTTAACTTCATACATTTATATAAACATTATAAACCCTCACAAGTAATGAAATTTTATTAACTTTCTCCTAATTGGTTTTTTTTAAATACGAAAATAGCTAAGTTATGTAATTGGGCGTTTGTTTCAATAATATTCTATACGAGTAGTGTTTATTTAATAAAGTGTAATAAATTGCATATAAATGTCATAGCGGTGATGATATAGCTCAAAATGTGTTAGGTTACTTCAAATAATAACTGTCAATGAAGAAGGTTTGATCGATTGTATCACTGAATATCGCAAATGGTTAAGCTATTTCAAGCTTTGTACATTTTCCTTTTCGTTTAGCGACAGTATTTTTTATTTATAGTTAAGTTGACAAATAAAAAACATATATAAAAACATGATAAAAAATGTCAATTCTACAAAAAATTGACAGTCTCTGTCGTAGAACAGACATCCAGCTAGGCGCAAAACTTTTCATTCAAAAAAAATACATACTTTTATACGAACATTTTAAGACTCTTTGTACTTCACAGTTTCCTTGTATAGGCCTTCAGGCTTAATGTACCCCTATTCATGGCGCGTCGTAATTTAGCCCGGAAATGTTTTTAAATATAATAAGATAGCTTTTACTATATTTTCTCTGACCGGGGTCGGTGAAAAAGTATATATGAAAATAATTATTATTAAAATTATAAAAGCCTAAATAGATTGGTCGTCTGCTTTGGCCCAGTTGGTTAGAGCTTGCTTTACCGATCACGCAGGTCTGGGTTCGATTCCCGGTCATATCACAGTGAATTTGAGGATTATTCAATTCAAAGTTGTGATCGAAGACTGGGTGTTTGTGATGTCAATTCACATAATTTCATCTCCTCTCCTCCCATCCTTCTGATCCTTTAATAGCTGGGTATAGCGCTAGCGATCAGCCAACCACTAGTCCTGTTCTAGCGGTATCCTTCTTTCCATACTACTTACTTGAGGTTAAAAAGTGAGGTTGAGCTACTGAGTAACAAACAGTTCTCCTAGAAAAAACTTCTGTTGAGATACCTCCATTAGGAGGCCATATGCTCTACATTGGGAGCGGACATGGATTTAAAAAAAATAGATTCCACCGATTATTTTATTATCATTTAATTTAATAAGCATGCAAACCATTGTGTAGCTTATTTAAATAACTTAAAAATAAGTACAGTATTTTATGGATTACAGAGAAATTTTAAAAAAAATAATTGGTAAATAAAATCAATAAAATAACTTATTTTTTAATTTCACTCCAGTATTTCGTAAGAATTTACTATCTTAGATCTGTTTCTACTTGGACATATCCGTTCCCTGTAGCTCCACGATCTCATGGTAGCTTCCATGATTACCTATCTCCCACCGATTTCCATTTTTCTCTCTCTAGAACTTTTAAATTCACCGCTTACAACCTATGGATGGTACCAACGTATTATTTGGTTATATCATATACTTATTTTTCCAACCAATAATAAAACATAAACATAATATGTTAATTTGGTAGAATTCCATTATAATAAAGTAAAAAAACGATGAATTTTTTAGTTCTACAAAAATATTGTCATGCTGAAATATTTTTTGATTAAAGCCCTCGTCAGAACTATATATATATAATTGTTTATAAGATACATCGCCCTATCTCTTCTAACATTCTAACTTACTGACTTGTATTGAAAAATAAGGTTTTAACTTATTTAATTGACTTTGTGTTTTTTCCAAGATCTGTGACAAATATGGCATTATTAAATAGTTTAAGCAAATAAGTTTAAATTTCTGTGATTGTGTATAATAAGATTAATAGATTTTTGAAGCGGCTTAAGTTAAGGCAATGGAAATGGGTTTATTGAGAATATAAAATTATAAAATTAATAAATGTTAATCCTTCATAATTTTTTTTTGCTTTGTCCGCTCAATAATAATGGTATATCGACTCAATGTAACAGGAGAAACTTTTCAATATAGTAAAGATATTAGATTGAGTACGGGATAGCTTAAGCAGCTAAATAAATCAGAGATCATAGCAATCTATTCGTTTTTATAAAAATCCATAGATCGAATGAAGAAGTATTGTAAGGAAGTACCGATTTTAAATGTTCACAATCGGCTAAAAAATACCTGCAACTAGATGTTTTTAGAAAATATTTGTAGATTTACTGAAGATATTTAAAGCTATTAATATTATCATTAATTATGTTCCTGATAAAAATTTCAAATGATTTTTTTGAATGAAACGCGTTTCAGATTAACAAAACAGATATATAATAAAAATATATCTCCAATCTACATTAAATTTGAATCGTTCAAATTATATACATTCACACAGATTTTGTCACTAACGACCCGGGTTTCACCTTTCGCCATCTTGATGCGTTCAAGTGCACGGATGAACTTGAACTGACAATCTACGTTTTCCTTATGTTTCCAAATTTGTTCGTCGGTTCTTTAAAAATCGACACTGCTTAATTTCAAAAAGCCAAGAATTTACCAAATTTCCTAAATGAAAAAAAAACACACCTTCTTCTAGGTGTCACGTAAACTTGCACTTCTTACCTTCAATCTCGGGATTAGTACTGACACGATCCCGGGATTAGACGCCCTAGTTTTAACATATTATATATTTTAAAATACATCATAAAAATTGCCTTATTCCTTTTTCTTGGTGATTTAAGAACTTAAAATTAATTCGAATGTACATGTTCCAATATTTCATTTGAAATTACAGTATTGGCTATTCGAATAATTTATTTCATTCATATATTTGTAATCCATATTCATCACAAAAATATATTCTTTATATGTTGCAGCGTATGACGGAAAAATACTTTATTATGTTATCTTGTGTTATACCGATTTTGTGTTATTTTTCCATTACGAAACAATTCAAAAGTAAAAAAAAGTACTGATGGAATACAGACACTAACTGTTTAATTGTTTTTGGCGTAGTTTATGGCTGCCATTGTTTTTGTCCCAAGTAGAATCAGTTCAATGTCGCCTGGAAGATAAATCAGAGAATCGACGTAGAAATAGGCAGAACTGACGCAATTCTTTCGCTTCTAGCCATTTTGGAATCTCTGCCAGAGATCTAAATCGTTCCGAAAACGCGCGCATGAAAAAAACATACTCGGAAACACAAACTGACCCAGTGAAGTATACTTCGCGTGACATTGTGTAACATTGAAATAATATTTTCTCGTGTAAAGTACGTTTTATATTTTTAAAAAATGGCCGGACCTTGTTACGAATATTCTTAATAAGGTCCTCCAGTTTCCGGCCCAAACATGTTAGAAAAGTTACTTGAAAGAATATTAATTTAAAAAATATTTTTCTCAGTGGCAAATAAAAGTCAATTAATATAATAAAAAAATAGACTATGCTACTCTTTTAATACGCTTAGATCAAAAGCTTTTAGACAAAAATTTGTTAACTTCAAAAAGCTATAACTTTAAATACACGACACCGATATACCGTATTTGACAATATTGACAGTAATATAAGTTTAAATGTTTTAACTACAAAAAAGAGTAAAAAAGAGTAAAGCTTTTAAGATATTTTCGTTATTTTTATTCACCTTTATTATAAATTAAGTTATGAGTTATTATTAGATAAAGTAAGGTTTCTTAAAAAAAAATGGTATAATACTGAGATATCAATCAACAAACACAATATTTTTACTGAGAAACCGTATTTAAATCGTAAAATGGTTTTGCGAAAGGATACACAAACACATTTTTAGGCCAAACCACAAGTGGGTCAGCCTATCTTGGCATGGAAAGAACTAGTTACCAGCTAGTTGTTGTTCTTAATCATAGTTTCAAATAGCGTGGGCCAAAAGGAATGAAAACCATTTGACAACAACTTATAGAATTGTTCATGAGAAAAAAAACTATTACTAAACATTCGTTTAACACGTTGGTTCCCGGAGCCGTGTTTTCACGTGATAAGCTAGCTAAGCGTTGAGTCCCGGAACCGTCTTTTCACGTGATGCGCTATGTTTTCAAATAGAGCCATAATTGTGGTATTTAGCATTTTTTATATATAAAAAACTCAGTATAACTTTTATAGCAGATACTCAAATCATTCTAAATCAATCTTTTAATTATTAATTTTATTAAAAATAGTTACTGATTTTACCAACCAAAATTCAATGATATCATAACGAATTTGATGCGTCCATTTATAGTTTTGAATATCATATAATGTTGCAGTCTCCGAGCTCATTTTCAATTTTAGCTTTAAATATTCTATGAAAAAGAATGTCAAAAAATATTTTGTTACCAATGCAGCAAGAAAAAATAAATAAGCCCAATTTAACCTGCAAGATGGGCGACAAGCAAAAAATGGAGTAAGACTCGGTACATGTGCAAACATTGTAATATGGCTTTCCATAGCAGAAAATTCTAACACTAATAGCATACATAATTAAATAGTAATAGTCTTTCAAACAACCACAAAAGGTTCCATTTGATTTGTTTCTATGATTTCTATGATTAGTATTATATGTTTAGTATTATATGATTAGTATTATATGATTAGTATTATATGTTTCTATGATTAGTATTTTTAGTAAGTCATTAAGAAAAAAAAAAACAAAAATAAGCCGGGCACACGAGACAATTTTTCTTGATTTGGGCCGGGGCCGAAAGTGGCAGTAACATTATCTCAATTTGAAAAAATATATTTTACATAATAAAATTGTGTTTAACCATATGGTTGTACCGTAATATTGCGGCTTTATCCAAGTGTTTAAATCCGTTAGCTTCGGCCGCGGTGTTTTCGGGCTCAAATCCTAATACAGACTGTTTCAAAAAACTATTTTTTAATCGATATATTCATTTTTGTTCAAAAACATAGATGTCTGCGTTGTCTTATTTCACTTATACCTACCCGATCTTAAAATCGGGGAAAATCGAGAGCAATGAGCTTATTTACCGCTTGTCTTATCCTAGCTGTATCCTTTTAACTTTTTTTGTCTTTACTTGTAATCAAATTATTTTCATTTATGCTAGTAATTTAATGTTAACATAATTATAAATGTTAAATTAAATTGACTGTAAGGTTTTGAGGCAAGTTTTCTCATGTAACATTGGTTATACTTAGTACATTAAAAAATAAATTAAGTATACTTCCTCTGGCAAGACTAAGCAATTCAGACTCTGTACGTTGCAATGAAGTATAAATATGACTTCGTGAAGTTATTTTTCTCGTTGTAAAAATGCCCCTAGTTACCAATTTGGGAGAAAATGCCTACCAGGTCTGAGCGTTTATTATACTTATAGAGATGTATTATGGAATCTTAAATTGCCTAGGGAAGGACGATGTGAGGCATTTGAATCCTAATATCATAGGATAATACGCAGGAAGCTCCCATTTGTCAAATATAAAGCATTATTTATTTGCATAACCGTCAAAATTTTATATATATGCGTCTACAAAGCTCACAGTCGAAGAGTTTTTACTAAAAAATAGTTTCTATCCAAAAAATCAGCGGGAATATTTTATTTATAATGGTATTTTTATTCATTTCTGCTTTTTGCGAAAATCATTTTTTAAACATCCAGAAGTATAGAATGTGCTTAATATTTGTCACTATAAATCTATGTGGAAATTTCATTACAATATTTAATGAATGTATATCGACTGTAGGAAAAGAAAAAGGACGTAACCCACACATACCAAATTTTACAGGAGGCGCAAAAAACCTGTTATGATGATTTTGGGCTATAGGCAAATTATGTAATATACACAAACTTGAAGTGCGCGAAGACTTGTAAACTAGTGTTTAATTGACACAGTCTAATAATTGTTGAATTATAACCTTTTTAAAGTATATTTTACTGTGCGGTTTTGACAGGCCCAACTTTTTTCTTATAAACTAAAACCAATTCGCCATTTGCAGCTTACATCCTTTTGATAGAACGTGTATCAAGTTCTATACATTGTGACTATCGAAAAAAAAACCGTTTTGAAAAAACTGTGAGTTACGTCCTTTTTCCTTTCCAATGTCGATATATATTCAGCTTTTATTTTCTGTTTTCAATAATAATTGAATGTTTGTTTTCACTATGTCTTATATTATATCACCAGCTAAGCAATGCAATGTTAGGAAAACAAACATTTTGCTTATGTTGTAAAAGTTTTCTGCCAAGTCGATTTTATCATATTTCATAATATGCATTATTACAACTGATTGTTTTATAAGAAATAATAGCATGTTTGCCACCAAAGAAAGATTATTGGTTTGTTTCTAAAGTATATTAACGTTTATTTTTATCCTAGTTCTCATTTCTAAGGCTTAAAGATATAATGAGCTGGTAGCGTTTATAAGTGGTTAGATTAAATGAGTAATATGGAAAAATTCTTTGCATATGCGGGCTGAATCCAAATCAATTGTTGAATGTCGTATTTTTGTCTGTTCAATTACACAGTATTTTAAATAATTACAGGCTTTCTCTACAGCATAGTTTCTCAACCTTTTTGAGCTCGTGGCTCCTTCTGAGTCTCATATTTTTCCGTGGTCCCCATACCCGTACTAACTAGTTTTTCGAGATCTGTACTAATCATTTCCGGATCTTGGATTTCGAGTTCCCGGGATTGATTGACTGGGAAATGAGTGAGAAATTGAAATACAGTGGAACCCCGATCTACCGTTCTTGCATTATTCGTTTTCCCGTATGGATCGTTTATTTCTCATAGTCACGGCAAAACACCCATCAGAACAATGTTAAATAATCCTGCATTAATCGTTCACCGATTTAACGATTTCCTCAATCTATCGTCTAAATATTATGGTCTCGTCCCAAATATTATCCCGATTAACCGTTTCCGTTTCGCCATTTTTTCTAACTCACAGCTAAAATCCTAAAATATTTAAAACTAGAAGTATAGATAGCTAAGAAACTGCAAAAAATTCAGCACCCTGAAAAACGCGTTGACATAGCAAAAATAGTTAATTTACAAAAGTTCGTGGGCTTAAAGAGTCTGTGTTAAAATGTAGATGCCAAAAACGTAGAATCGAGGTTTCACTGTATATCATTTAACATTGTCATTTTTTGCCACTCTAAACATAAGGCAAACAATTCCACATGGAACACTTTATAAGAAATTCTACAAAGACTACAAAGCCCAAAAAATGAAACAGAGTTTTTATAAAATTCAATGTTTGCGGTGGCGTCGGATATTGTGATTAAAAAACGTATATTTGAAAGCTTTTGGAATAATCCGAGTATTAGAAAAACGTCCAAAAAAAGACTCAAAAAAACAAGCAGGAGAATTCCACCGGGGTCGAGACGTTTCTATAATAAGTGGTTGATTTTTCCGGCAATTTTATTCGAAAACTTTTATTGCAGCCAAGGCAAAATAGTGACGGTATTTCTTAGTCTTGAAAATTTTAAACCCCCACCGGTCCTATCGAATATTCACCTTTATGATATGCTATATATTTAAATCATCATTGACAAGTTTAAAGATTATATTTTTTTAATATTAAACGTAATTTTAATGCAAAACATACTATTTCCAAAATGAGCGATATTGAGTTGAGCCTAAGGAATCGACTGATCATGTTAGTTTTAATATAAAATGTCTAAAAGACTGTCGTTGTCAAGTTGGGAATCATATTTTTATGCAAATGTTATTTTGTTTTTGTTATTTGTTATAGACTATAATATTTGATTATACTGAAAAGTTCGAGTTTTGGAAATAGTACGTTTTGCATTATAACCCCACAATTTAAAAGAGGAGTAAGTTCATTTTTCTATACTTCTGTGTAAAACAACACAATACATGTTTCTACGTTTGTAAAGTATTTTCATTAATTTTACATTATTTTCATTTTTTTATCCATGTCCGCTCCCAATGTTGAACATGTGGCCTCAAAATGGACGTATCTCAACAGAATTTTTTACGAGTTTCTACTGTTTTTTACTCAGTTGCTCAACCTCTCTTTTTTTAAATAGAGTATGGATAGTAGAGTGTGACTAGAACATGACTTGTGGTTAGCTTATCGCTTTCGCTATTCTCCTTTTTTCGGATAAAATAAATGGGAGGAAATTCAAGACAGATAGAAATCCATAAATCGATTGAAAATCAATCTATGAAAACTGTCCGTACTGGTATTCGAACCTGTGCCCTCTGTGTTCTAAGTCAACGACGCTGACACTCGTCCACGCAGCCGGAAAAAAAATATTGTCTCGATTATAGATTTGTTTGAAATGAAATGAAATATTTATTATATATTTTATTTAAAATAGTCAATATTCATATTATTTCACGAGTAACGTTTTGTGTTTTTTTTAAGTAATTCGTGACAAAATTTCAATATTTGTTATTTATTAAATATTAACATTTCTCCTACATACACTGTTTAATTATATTATTTTGAATAACTACAATTAAATATAAAGGTTCCATGTAATTTTTTGAAGTCAGACAAATAAAGGAAATTTTATTTGTAGTATGCATCAAAGGGTTTTCGTAGACTCGTAAACGAATTCGAATGAAAAATAGTAAAAAGTGAAAGTTTTTAAAAGTGTTTATACCTACATACATATTATAATATTACGTACCTGGGAGTTAAATTAGTGAAAGTTGAGCTATATAATATATGATTTACTTAAAAAGTAAGCAGTTGATCTAAAATTATTTAAAATAAAATGAAATAAGAGCTAACTTAGAGCTAAGATAATCATAATATATGTCAGATATTAATTCACTGAATACCCACGAACATTTAAAGTATTTTTTATACTATGCATTATTATGTATTACTTAAACTAGTAACTAGGGCATCCAATTCCGGGATCCCGTTCAATTTTCTGATCCCGAAATCCCGGGATTGATACGGCTGCATTCCCGGGATTTCGGGGTTGAGAAATTTTGAGCAAATCCCGAAAATTGACACGGAATTGGCACATTTCATTTTCAGCTTCCTCGGTGAGCTAAAAAAAAGGAGGTTCTGTGACAATCCGGGAAAAAGTATACCAAATCGAGGATTTCAAATTCCTCGGTGAGCTAAAAAAAGGAGGTTCTGTGACAATCCGGGAAAAAGTATACCAAATCAAGAATTTCAAATTCCTCGGTGCGTTAAAAAAAAAAGAGGTTTGGAGATAATCCGGGGAAAAAGTATAGTGAATTGAGGATTTCAAATTCCTCGTGAGTAAATCCCAACCCCGGGATTGGAAAAAGGCTCCGGGATTGGATACCCTAATAGTAACGTTGCAGAGCGTTGAATAGTTTTTTTGACCGAATGACTTTATGGGTTCATAATGAGACATAAACCTGTGAATGATTTTTTTTAATATTCGTTGAATCAGTATAATATATATAATATTTTTTTAATCCATTTCTGCTTCGAATATGAATCATGTAGCCTCATTATGGAGGTATCTCACCTGAAGTTTTTTTTATATAAAAACTGTAACTCAGTTTCTCAACCTCTCTTTTTAAAAGAGAGTTGTATAAGACTAGGATAGAATTAGTGGTTTAGCAAATCGCTCTCGCTTGGCCCTCTTATTTTAAGATTGTAAGGGTGGGCAGACATTTTTAAACATCAAAAACATATGTTACATACAATGCTTTTGGACAGAAATCCATAAATATATTGAAAATCCGTCCGTATTATGATTTTAATCCATAACCTTCGTAACCGAAACCAACGATGATTGAATAATTAACAATGTTTAACTGATATAATAAAATAGTATCCATTTATGCAATGGTCGGATAAAATCGTATTATAATAATCATAACCTACCTTCTATGAATCGTGTTTTACAATGTGAATTTACAATCGATAAGAATGGCTTGAGGTGTTTTTGTCGGGAAAGTTGCAACGACAATCTCACGACCAAGAAAACACCATAAGAATTTACGTTTCACTCCTATCCAAATCCGAAAAACTTTCCAAATCTAAATCAAAATCAGTTTTGAATATCGTGCAATATAACTCACATTATTTCAGAAAAAAAATGTGTGCTTATACTATCTCAGAATTTGGTTTTATTTAATAAATTTTTGATTTAATACGATATTATATTTATATCAAACGTATTTTATGTTTTTTTTGTTGCCTTAAACTTGAAAGTTTTTTTTAACCCTTTCTTAGCTAAGATGTGTAAATAGTACACATACCTTCTAATCATGTATATTTCTCTGTATGTATAATAAATACTCCCTCCCTTATACATTTACGCATTGAGTAATGCAATAATAGAAATATTGTAGTAGTGTTATATAATTGTCATGATTCACTCCCGTTTGCCTGATGTGTAACGGATACACAGCTCAGGAGCGCGTGATTTTTTTTGCATAGTAAGTAAAGGATTAAGTGATTAAAACATTATAAATAAAATTAAAAGAAAATGGAAAAAATATATATTTGTTTTTATGTTAAGGTCTTCAATTACTATTAACATATCGACTATGGAAAGGCAAAAAGACGTAACACACAGTTTTTTAAAACAATTTTGCTCTATAATCACAATGTATACGACTTGATGCACTTCTATCAAAAAGTTGTAAGCTGAAAATGCTGACTTAGTATCTTAATTTAGCTTTTTAAGTTAAAAAGAAGGGCTAGTGAAAACGATTTAAATAAACACTTTTCATTAAGAATTTATTAAATTAATATACGATCAAGTCAATTAAAAACCAGTTTATCAGTCTCCGTGCATTTCAAGGTCATCAAAAACGTTATTTTTGTATCTTTTAAAATTTGTTATATGTGGGTTACATCCGTTTTCCTTTCCACGGTCGATATGTAATTAAATTAAGCATTTCGACTGAAGGTGCTTGGTGGAATTTCAATATTAAATTTGAGTCGTTCAAATTATGTACATTCACACAAGTTTTGTCACTAACGTCCCGGGTTTCGCCTTTTGGCATCTTCAGGCGTTCAAGTGCACGGATGAACTTGAGCATGTTACTTGAACGCTCGAAGATGCCGAATGGTGAAACCCGGGTCGTTAGTGACAAAACTTGTGTGATTTTACATAATTTGAACGAATCAAATTTCATATGTAATTACTTATGTATATTTTGAAAACTTTCTAGTAAATATTATGCATTTGTAATAAGTTTTGAGATGAAATTATGGCTTGCAAACCTACCCAAATTGCCATATTTTCGCTCTAAAAAATCAGGTGGTGGCACTTTTTCATATTTTTTTTCTAATTACGATGCTTTTCTTGTGCATATTTTTAAATATGTGGCATGACAGCTAATGAAAATGCGCCAAATATAAATCGATGATATTTTTTAAGACACTGAAGATCAACACGAGGAGCTAGATAATCAATCATTATTCAAACGATTTAATGTTATTTTTTATTCGCAGATTTCTTATATTTTAACACGAAAAAATGTAAGTTTTTTCCGATTTTCATCTCGTTTTAATCTGAGTTTAATGTAGATTTGGAGACATGACATTTTCAAAATTACTTTTACTTATAAAATAATATATAAAATATTTCAAATCATGAAACTAAAAACAGTCGTAATAATTGAATTACATTCTATGTTATTTATTATACGACCACTATCATCAGAATTTATCACAAAAACATTTATCTCAAAAAAGTATACAACAAATAAAAACTTTTCAAATTCTATATCTCATTTTACAAAGTTTTGAATCACGCTGACAGTCTTTGTCGCGTTCAACAATCTAGAAGCAAACCAAGATAAATTAAGTCACGAAAGAAACATAAGAGCCTCACCCTTCATTGGTGCATTCTATGGATGTCGTATCAATCATAGACGATGTGTAAGTACAATGTGGATGAATAGAGTTCGAAGTTTCTACCTGAAGAAACAGATTGGACCTCGCTCGATTTACCGATTATCTTTATTGTTTTCCGTCTGCAGACAGAAATGATTATAGGTCACTTGTATATATGTTTATTTCAATCATGCATTTTTTAATTTCAACTTTGTGTAACTATGTATTTAGTGGACGAGTATATTCGGAACTTCATTTTATGATAGAACGAAACTATCAAAATTGTAAAAATATTTTGTTTAAAATCTGTACCTTTATCTACATACGACTTTTTTATCAGAACTTATTGATAGTCCATCTAGAGGTGAAGTGATCCAACTAGTAAATTGGTAAAACATTTGTCTTTGATTTCTAAGTACAATCACGTCAATATTTGGTGTTTTGGTTGATTACATATTTTCATATTACAGAAATAAAACGATTACAGTGTGCTTCAACTGAGGTTACTTTATTTTTACGATACTTTTAGATGTGTAGAATATTACAACGCATTTAACTTGTTTTCTTCTAAAATACCACTTGGCTCACTTCACCTCTAATGGACTCATTTATTGTAAATTTTATTAATATTATATTTGATTGTGTAGCGTGATATATTAATCGAGTAGTTAAAATAATTTAATAGTTTAAATTATGAGTATTGAACAATTTTGGTTTTTGGATTTAGGTATGTTTTGAAACTAAGGCGCTCGTTTATGAGAAAATCATTCATCGATTTTTATCATTATGAACCAATAAAGTAATTGGAAATATACTTAAATCTATATCAATATTATATATCATTCATAGCACAATGAATATATTCATGTATTAAACCAAAGTAAGAGTTTATCAATAAGCTTATAGTGAATCCATTGATCGGTAGACATTTGTAGGGTGCATAAACTTTATACGTTTGTTAAATATAATATATCACATTGAGTCTGGTCTTGTTTTCGACAAATTTGATAAATTATTACAATCCACCCAAACATAAATGCAATCCATACCCTTCAAATTTAAAATTATTTCAACAGATGAAGACTTTCAAGTCTAGTATCACTCAACCAGATTGGTTTTGATTTGCAGCATACCCAGTCGTAGACAGTGAAAGTGGTTGAATTTTATACTTGAAGTATCTCTATTTCAAATCCTGCTGATGTATCAGTTTATATGGTAAACGTTTAGAGACACTAATCTCATACAATTTATTGTGCGTGAGGGATTTATGAATTATGTATTTTCAGAAACAGTTTCCTATATATTGTTGTAAAAAATAAAACTATTGATCCCAATATAAATATAATATATCTTATAAACTGGCATTCACTTGGTATAAATCCATTTCAATAAGGTTAACAAATCAATGTTTTTAGGCCTACAATTATTAATCTATCACTATTGTCTAAAATAATTGTTCATCTAAAATACATTGATATATTTTTACCATATAAATAGAATAAATTATTGAGGTTCAAATATGTTTTTTTATTTCAAATTTCATCGATTTTGGTTTGAAATAACGACTTTATATTGAAAATAAAATTGGTCTCAAATACAATTAATACAATTAGAAAAGTATTACTTTTCTATAAGAGACTGAGTTGAAAAAAAGTATTTATAGTTTTTGTAATAATAATCTTTTTAAATTGTTATTCAATTGATAAACATATTCTGATCTAGTTTATCTAAGTATGTGATTTTTTTATAATTTATTTATTTAACACGTACATTATTTTTTAGTGCATTTAAAAAGTATTTGTAAATAGGAATATTGATATTAATGTTACTTTGTTTCTCCAGTTTCAGATTCTGGTTCATTATTACAAATCGTCTGGGTTCACCGTCTACTGGAGCTAGCCACTAGACCCGAGGTATCGGTGACACATGGAATACAAGACGCGATCGTCAGTCGACGGCATCACGATCAAAGCCGTGCGCCGGAAAACCAGGCACATGCACCATCACCAGCATGAGAACAAATTAGCCCAGGAGAGAAGGCGCACTGCGCCGTGAAGTAGCCAAACCACCGACCGCCTGGACCCGAAACATATCTGCGTGTTGTAGCGAAGCTGCGCTTTAGACGTGATAGATTTCTTACACGTAGACCAAGACGATACTTTGAAGGAAGAATTTCTGACCAAGCATTAGGCAAATGACATTCAAATTTCGCTTGAAATACTAGATGATTTAAAATATATCTTTAGTTTCAGAAGCTATAATTTTCAACGAAGATTTCTACGCATGAAGAGCAATTAAAAATAAAAGTCATCAACTGCTTCAGTTATAAAAACGTTGAAAGAATTAAGATCGAAAAAAAAAGTGGATGAATTACTTTGAAAACTATCAACTCGTCCAATAATATTTGGGAAAGAGAAGAGTGCAATAACGTTTCGGTAGATGGTTAGATATAACAATCATTTATCAACATTTTTTTGCCAGTGAAGAAGATTAATAAGTAAACGAATGTTAAAAGATTGAAACACCGACAAAGTATCAATTGAAACGACTCAATTGTTGTAGGCAATGTTAGTTAAATTTATTATGAACGTTTAACGGAAGTTTCTCCAATTTTGAGACAGCTCCTGTATTCGATAGTGGGAGAAGTTATTGGTGAAAGATTTACGCTTGGCATATCGTATTTTAAGGCTATGCGACGTTTTTGATAAGTCCAGTCGTCGTTCGTTCCAGTTATTCGTGCTCAAGTGGAAGATTTGTTATTTAGTATTAATCCTTACGAGGTATTGTGATACAGTTTTGTTTGTGAGGGGAAAAGTTGACTAGTAAGTATCTATTGTTGGTAATTGCAGTGGAATTAAGCGACGAAGTAAACTAGTTCGCTTAACGTGTTACGTTATAAATAAAAGTGATAAGACGAATGAAATAATTGAATTATTAAAATTGGAAAACATTAGTGTGTGAATTGTTTAGATCATTGATTATACAATTATATTAAGTGAAAATTTAAAACATTAAATAAATTTACATAGAACATTCTTTGAGTAATATAATACACAATAAAAATGAGAACGTTTCCTTAAAGTGACAGTTGAAAATGAATATTTAATTCTACAATTAAAATTGAAACTTTACGTGTCCATTATAAACTTATTTAAGTGGTTGGTACTAAAATATAAATAATGTGTATTTAACTTTTTGTAAAGAAGTATTAAATATTCCATAGTTTATTGTAAATCATTAATAAAGTGAGACATTTTACATTCAGTGAGTTCACTGGCACATTCAGGAATAGTCGAATAAATTGGCGAGGTGAACATTAAGAATACTCTAGTGACAATAATTAGGTGGAGTATAGGATTTTTGCAATTGTTTAAAAATCATTGAAATAGTGTGGCGTCCCAGTCGGGTGGCCTGAGAGGCGGGGGATGGCGTGAGAGAGCGTGGTGGTAGCAGCGTGCAGCGGCATGGTGTCGAAGGCGCGGCGATCGCGGTGAGGGTGAGATGGCGATCGGAGCTGGCAGCAGGGGGCAGCTTCTGCCGCTGCTTCTCGTCTTGTTGCTGGCGTTGGCGTGGCGCTGGGTGGCAGCCACCACCGCCACGGGCTGCCCCGGCTGCGCGCGTCCTAGACCGGCCGACTCCATCAGGTTAGCCTAAAAATTATTCATATTATATTTGTATAATAAGAACTAAACAAAGAGTGATAGATGTTTAAAAACTATCGTGAATTTCACGTCATATGAAATGTGATTGCGAAATAAACAGCTTAATACCGCAACTTCAAATACCAAATCATTGATAGTTACATAAAGGAAATCTTGTTAAATAAAATAATTAAATAAATGACTGACATCGTTATTAATTATTCAAAAGTTTACCATTAACTTATATTATTACACTTTCACTTGTTTTATTAATAGCCTTTACATAATGACTATAGATTCTTATTCATTATTTTGATCTTATAAACATCTCATTTTAAAATTTCACAACAAATGTTATGGTCCCAAGTGCCGAAACATGTTCAAATTATTCAGTGTTCAAACTTAAAAAGAATCAAGGTTTCCACGTTCTCAATACATACTATGAACCCATAAGAGGTGACGTGAGCCAACTATTAAAATGGTAAAACTTTTTTTTTACATTTAAGTACTATCACGTCTTTACTTGGTGATTTAGTGGATTGCGTATTTTTAATTTTCGGATATAACACTTTTACATTAATTGAGGATACATACTTCACTTTTACGATACTTTAAGACGTGTAGAATGTTACAACGCATCTAACGTTTTTTTTCTAAAATACTACTTCGCCCATTTCATCTCTAATGAGCCTCTAATGAACCTCTAATGAGCCCATATATAGCTTGATATGTGAGCATGCATACAGAAAAAATGCACCCATACGTTGAAGCCTGAAAGTTTATTTCAAGAATTTTAACCTTCTCTCAACAGGCTAGAAGCGATAAAGCTTCAGATCCTTACCAAGCTGGGTCTTAAAGCGAAACCACAAGTAAAGAGAACTCTACCTCGGGAATTAGTCCTAGCGACATTGTCCAGGACTGGAGGACCCGAAGACGACGCATCAGGGCTGGACGGAAGTGGGGCTTTCTCGTCGCACGAGAGAACTGGCCCTCTGGCGGGATCCTACTCAAGTACTGAAAGCGAGATGGGACAGTCGACACCCTCAGATGCGTATGCCGATTACGATGATTTCTACGGAAGAACAAGTGAAATCATCACTTTTGCAGAGCAAGGTAGAAGTAGTATAGTTTATGTACTAAAGTTGTTTATGCTAGCTTTTATAAATTAATATAAGTAGTTTAAAAATTCGTTTTATCTTTATAGATTATTCCACCAAGGATTAAAGTATACCATATTGATATCTCAAACTACCAATTTCTAGTTGTAGCACTATGGAACTTAGCCATCGATATAACCTCTTCTTAAAGCTTGTTCATTCCCACTACACTCCTACAAAAGAAAATCATAATAAGACTTGCGTTTAGCTTCAGGTTTTGGGGCATGATGCAATCAACAATCACAGATGATACATGTTTTTTTTTAATAAATGTTGAGTATTCTTTTTCACGAAATCGACCTTTCGATGGTTTATTTACTCCACCAGAAAAAAAGAAATACAGATGTCGTAGCATATGTTTGTTTTACTACTTTGAGTAAATCATTTTGGTGTAATCTCAAATGAGAAATCTAGGGTAAATGATCATTTCTCTCACTACTTCCGCACGAAAAGATGTTGGTTTTGTAAAGTAAAACATTATATGTGCATGTGTCTTTATATACACACTCACACAGTTTCATTCTTTAAATACATATTGTACTGATTCTCAAACATTTTTAAGACTTGATTGAATATCGTCGCTAATTTTCTACAACCTGTTATCTCAAAAAACAAGTTTTTAGGATACACGTAAATTTATTTTATTCTACCGCCATCACTATCGCTATAAAGCAGTCCTCCGCAACCTTTTCTCTCCCACGGTACACCAAAACTTTCTTCAGATTTCCGCAGCCCACTTCAAACATGCATTTATGTATATATATATATACATGTAAACATAAGGGTATATGCAAAACTAGCATTAGTCATCGTTCTCAATTGTGTAATGTATATTACCACCTCAGTACTACAACTAGGAAACTCTGATTTGATAATCGCTTAAACAAATTATTTGATCTTTTCTTTACTGAAGTAATGTGCTGCGGCACACTTAGCATCGCCCCACGGTTGCGGAGCACTGCTATGAAGCACCATAGTAATGGTTTTGTCATCAATATCTTGAGTTAGTTATTAACGAAGGAAACAAAGACGTTTCACATTACCATAATATTTTGGTTGCCAACGTTTTTGTATTAGGCTTAAAATAAAGGATGAAATGTTATTTTTTTGAGATTCGAGTCAAAGGAATACGTTTGTATAGAAATTCTGAATTCATTACATCAAAAAACTCAAAAATAACAAAAGTTGAGATACAAGCTTGTAGAAAATTAATGTCGAAATAGACTTTTTAAATTTGACGGGCGTCTACGACGCTAAGTACTGTGGTCCAGAATTTCACAATACTCTTTTTTTGTACGCTCCTAATGTTGAGCATATGGCCTCCTAATGGAGAAATCTCAACGAAAGTTTTTTTTACAAAAACTGATTTTTACTCAATTCCTCAACCTCTCTATTTTTTAAGAGATTAGGGATAGAGAGGATATAGCTATTACAGGACTATTGGTCAACTAATCGCTCTCGCTACGCCCCATTAATTATGATAGGAAGGGTGAAACATATAAATCAATTGAAAAAATTCCGTTTTTCTGGCACTTGACCCCTTGAAATCCGCCACGGAAGTTTACGACATCACTATACTGCGGACATGAAAAAATGATTTTATAAGGTGAAAAAATATCAAAGTATTTTAGTTTTACAAATATTATTTTATATACATATGTATAGTTGTTATTATACATTAAGGGGTTTATTATATATTTATCTTTTTCACCATTACTGATGGAAAATAAAAAAGAAATGAACGCATTTTTTTATGAAAAATAATAGTTGATAGTATAAAGTATTTAATATAACGATCTAAGTAAATAGAAATATTTAATTTATTAGAATAAAGTATAAAATTTATGCGATGATAATACGAACAATAGAGCAACGGTGGTTTATCCCATGGGGTGAATTTTATATTGGCCTTTTTCGTTAGAAGTGAACAAGGCTGCGGAAAAAGACTCACACACTCCCCTAAGCTAAAGCCTACCCTATTTTCCCCAATTTTCTAGCTCGCAACGGTAAAATCGAGAATCAGTTTCCTAGTTTGGTTCTTCTCTATTCGTTCCTTGCAGATTTCGACCCAGTTTTTTTTACCCCCTTTGGTGTCTCGCATCTCCCGCCACAGGGAGGTTTACGCTAGTGGGGTGACAGTGAGATTCTACATTCATTCTTCAGTAACATACAAAATATTCAATATGTTTATAGACATTTTGGTTTGTGCCTAGCAAATGAAACATATACACTTCTTGCAAATACTTGTAATGAAAATGTGAACGATTCAATTTTTTTAATAATATTATGATAAAATCTTATTATTATTATGCCAATAATTTTATAATTGATACTGTATTTTTTAAACATTATTAATATATTATCTAATGAAAATATATAAATATGAAAAATAAATGTAATATATGTGTTTTAAGCTAGTTTCAATTTGGGTGACGTTTTTAATATAATATTAAGCTTATCCGAAAATTGAAAATAGTATATTCTGATCATAAAGCAATAATTATGAATTTTATTTCCTTCAGAAAAAAATTTAAGCGCATGGTCACCCTTTCTGTCCATGAACATAAATTCAACTTTATTTTTTACCATTTCAACGCCAAAATATAAAATAAAAAAGCATAAGATAAACAAAACTATAAAGCGAATTTAGTGTTATCGTAACTTGAGATGCCCTGCTAGGCAACGGCTAGACATCTTATCGGATGAGCGAGTCCTGCTTATCTAACAAACCATCGCAGGTTCACATCCTTTTAATATTGATGTTATAATATTTCAAAATAATATGAAATATATTATAATTTTCATATCTAGATATTTTCTCTAAATATGTTTCGCAAAAGCGAAGTTTATTTTTCTGTAAATTCAAGGACAATTTATACGTATACATTTTTGCAGTTTTGAATCTCGTTAAAAAGGAAAATTAAAATAAGTTTTATTCGACGGTTATAAAAATCATGACATCTAAAATATTGAGACACCACATTTTTTTGTTTAGAGAATTTTCAACTATTGTTGAGATTTTTAGTTTACTTATTAATGCCAAATAAATCACCTAACTTATCCGTATCTCACCAAGATATTTAGATTTTTTAAATTCACTCATAAGAATGCTATTATTTTTCATATTTAAATAAATAATATACTTTTATATAAAATATATAAAAATACGTCCCTTTTTAATACAAATAAAATATAGTTTAGTAAGTCATGTTACTGAAGTAAATGAGACCAACAGAAATATATATTTAAATTAAAACTTTATAAACACTAGTATTCCAGAAAAAAACAATCATTATACAATACAAAAATTAATAACGAAACGAAAATTTTTCAAAAACATTATGTTTACATGTAGCTTTCCATTGATTTGAATGGAACGTTATTTGAATCTATAAAATATTTAAATTTATCAACGTAATGTGAATTGAAAAAGAAACCATAGTGAAGTATTTTTAAACTTTAAAATATTTCTTATTCATAAAAGTTTGCCGTCGTTAAAAAATAATTACTAAGCCATATGGTAAGTAATAAAGGCATGTCTACGTTTTCTTTTAGTTTTTTTGTCGATGTCATTAATTAATAATGAAGAATACTTTAACTTTTTTAAATTTGACTGATTTATCTAATTTTCTAAGATGTAACAAACTTCCGGCTAATGGACTAAAGCAGGCGTGGGGAACCTGCGGCCTTTTGGCTACTCTGGTGCGGCCTTCTAGCCAATTCTGTGATTCTTTAAATTTATGTAAATTCGTAAATTCCTGACATATTCTGACTGTAAAGTTCTGTTTCCGGTCAAAGATTCCCTAGTCAATGTTTACTGCGGCCTTATGTCGAATCAGAAACATGAATGCGGCCTTTAGAGAAGAAACGGTTCCCCATCCCTGGACTAAAGGATTATTGACATAAGTCATTGAGTATATTTATTGAAGGATTTAATAAATAAACGTGACATTGTTTTTAGTCGAAAACTAAGCGAATCTATTTACAAATAATTTGCACTGTCCATATTATTTGTAGCAAAAACACGAATCCCTTCAAGATTATAACTAAAACAAAACACCGAATTCCCAAGTTACATTCAACTTTGCGCCCATTTCCTCTTATACAATAAAATACCACAATGGTATAAAAAAGAGTTTCTTACTTTATGCGATGCCTTAACTCACCCTGTGGCAAGGGCAAACGGACAATTGCCTTTCAGTAGCGTGTACAGTCGAAGGGCGCGAAAAATAACGTTTGTCAATGCAGCTTAAAGCTTTGGAATATAAATCACATAATGCAATAAATACATAATAAAATTCATTAAAGCTACAATTTTTAAATTATGAGGCACATTTTATTTTGTCATTAACGCCGTTATTATTTTTTTAATAAAAAAAAATTGTAACGTTATTCAGTAAAAATCTATTTAACTTTGTCAAAAGGTCAAGATCTCTTTCAACCATCGAGTTGCACATGTTATCACTGCTTTTTTTTATGGTTATCGAAGATATAAAAGGTTAAGGAAGTTGTCGGCGGCAACAAATATTAATTATGATTAATATAAAATATAAGATCGTATTATTTACATTTTTTTATTAGTCTGGATATAGCTGGCTATATCGTGCGTCACTGATATTTCTTTGGGGGCAAAATATCAAAACACATAATTTTGAGGGGCCATTTTTGTCACATTCTGAAACACGATTTGTGGTGTATTCTATTAAATCTGCGCACCTCAAAGTGTATCTGTGTATTGTATCAGAGTTAAAAGCTTATGATATTCAAACTGTTGCTGATAAAAAAATAAAATATGCTATTTATATGACTCAATAATATTTTGTTATATCCTAAAAAAATTTCAAACTTAAAATATTATTTTTCTAAATGTTGAAACTTTTCAACACTTCGATTCTCAATATGATTTTTTTTATCCATGCCCGTTTCCCATCTCAATCTAAGTTTTTTCTTGAGATCTGTTTGTCATTCAACTGCTCAACCTCTCTTTTTCAAAGAGAATAGAAGGATAGGGCTAGTTTTTTAAAAACCACTTGAAAGTTAGAGGATTTTTTATAAATCACAAAAATCCATGCCTTCGAACAGAAATCGATAAATCGATTGAAAAAATGCTGTTTATACTGGGTACTATTGATTACTAATTACTATGATTACTGATTAATGATTACTGATTACTAATAAAATTAAACAGATTAAACCATTGAGAATTATCAAGACACCAGTATGTATTGGAATGTGCTTAAAATAATAAAATACTTAGTTCAGCGAAAAGTGTTGAAAATATTTAATAGCTATTTTGTCATCACACTATTGTCAGAACTAATAAAGTGGAATTAAACACTTTTATATGGTCATCTTATATATATATACTGATATGTATACTGACATTTAAACCAGTGTGAATTGGCATATTACGCCAACTCAACGTATAAGATGTGTATCAATAGTAGGCCATCGGCGTACAGACGAATACCGTGTTTCCACGTTATAAAACTCATGTTTTTCCTCTGCTGTTGTGTCTCTATTCGTAACTGTCGAAATGCAGTACTCGCGACAATACCGATAAGTAATCATCATAAAAAATAAAATAAAATAGGTGTCAACTTTTTGTAAGTAAGCCCAGGACAAAAAATAGCTCTGTTGTGAAATGTAGCATCACTTATACACATATTGGCTTTAAAAATGATATTATATAGGAGGATGCAAAATATGCAAATAAATTCGAAATTTGATTCAACCTCGGGAAGTTTAAGACTCTACCGATAAAACAGAAAATGTTCATTATATGCTTACGTCAAATGTTTTTTACCGCCAGTATTTTTTTTTTCATATAATAAAGTTTATATTTGATACATGATTTGAAGCCAACAGTCGTTGGCTTCGGCTAAGGTACTCGCGGTCTCGAATCATAGTGTAGACAGCTTAATAATTCGAATATTAATCGACTTTTGAATTTGTGTTTAAAGTCATAAATATCTAGGATGTCTGAAATTTCCCTTTACTCGTCCAATCATAATAATATGGAGGAGCAGCAGTGATTAGTGAACCACTAGTATACAATTAGTTAAACCATATCCTTTTATTCTACTCTTGAGCAACTTCCGTAGAAAAACTTTTATTGATCTACTTTGTGATTGAGCACTTTAGAATACTGGAACTGTAAAGAATAGTTGGAACTTAGATATCTTTTATATTGTAAGTGGAAGTGATGATAACACACATAACAATAAATATACATAACGCACACATTATAATCATTGTAATTTATATTACATTTGATGCCGTCTCATAATCGAATAACGATTTTGATGATATAGTTGAGTTATCGGGTGCAGTTTTAAACAGCGATATTGAGTTAGTGCATCGCACGTCTGGGGTGGCGTAGCTCCTCGGGGGAGCCGCAATGCGCAACGCATTTGTCACGAAAAGTTGACTCGATTGAAAAATTGCGCGGACGATATCGCACGCCTCGGGCTTTACGGCCACAGCTCACTCAAGAGTCTCAACACCAACTTTACAATGGCTTTATGTGCGATCTTTAGATGAGTGTGCCAGCTATTGAAACGAGGTGACGATGAAACATGATAAAACTTTTCTCCAAAGATGCAATTGAAAACAATCTTTTCAAATTTTAAATGGCTCTTCTACAATTATAAATCATATACGTGTTGAAATCTTAAAAAATGATAATTTCGTATACATTTATAACCGTCGTGCATGTATTATTATGATAACTTTTTGATTTCTTTTAAATAATAAGAATAAAAGACAGTTAATTCTACTTTTTATATTTTGAGTCCAAGCTCATTTTAACTTGATGAAATTATGAGAAGAAAAAATTCTAACAAAATTTTATTTTTTAAACCGTATTTAACCACCTGAATACCAAGCGGACACGGGTGTCCGGAACATATGCAAGCGAACACGAATGTCCAAGATATTTAAAAAATCAAATACTTGGTATTCTAATAGAATATAAGCAATAATTTGATGAATATGTGCAGTTACATCTATACTAAGTCAATATAAGTTTTTAAAATATCGAATTCGAGTGTATATTAGGCAAAATTATTTTTCTCAAAAACACGCAGTGATGATATCCAGTATCTCTGAGACAAAATGATTTATTTGCGCGGTATTCAAACGGTTAAGAATAGTCTTTTATAATTTGTGGTATTTTAATTGTACGTATAGTTGTCATCAACACACTTTGCGTTGTTGTAATTATTATAACAAATGTTAAAATATGTATCTTAAGGGCATGTGAACTCGAATAGGACTGCCCGGCTACATGTTATACAAATGATGCTCCTCGTAGATCTAATTATTAAAATTAACCCCAGTAATCAACATTAGGGAGAAATACCGGTATGGTTTGATATAAATTCAAATCATTTAGAGCTAAAATGTTGTATATCCACAAATCGTATGGAGAAAAGTGAGTTTGAAAGTTTGCAAATTTAATTATATTTAATTGGTTTAAATTATACTTATTTTAATTAAATTTTATATTTAATAATAAAAAAATGTTTTTTTTCAACTATGCATAGTCTAAATTAAGTAAACTTACTGCACTGGAATAAAAAAAACTCATTTACTATTTGTTAAGGAAGTAAAATATCTGTGTTCATAAAAATACTGCCTGAAGGATTTACAATACTATATTTTAATATGTATAAAATCTTTGGGACAGTAGGTTTGGAGATGCAGTATTTTAAGTTATTTTCGAAAAAAAATGAATATTCAATATTCCAGCTCTATCGATATACACATTTTGAAAAAATAATATTTATATTTTTAATATCACAAAAATCTCATTAAAAATGCAAGTCACAAAAAATATATATTTTTAAAACATGGTTTAATGATGGTAATGCTATCTATGCAGTTTATAAAAAGAATTTGTTGAATCACGACGGTTTTTTAAAAATTGATACGTATCCACGGTCAGTATTCGGTAGGATTTACTTTACCCGTTAACATCTTAAATTATACATAGCTTTAGGGCTTTTTTTACCATGTCCGCTCCCAATGTGGAGCATATGGACTTCTAATGGAGTTTATCTCAACAGAAGTGTTTCTACGAGAACTGCTTGTTACTCAGTTGCTCAACCTCTCTTTTTCCAAAAAGAGTAGGAATATAAGAAAAGGGCTAGGAAAGGACTAGTGGTTAGCTATTCGCTCTTAATACGTCCCGTTTATAGGATAGGATGGGCGGGAGGGGATAATTCAAGACATTACATACATTCATGTCTTACTGGGATTCGCACCCGTGACCTCCGGCGTTGACCACTAGACCACACAGGCGGCAAGGCTTTAGTGTATTATATTACAAAGATATCAAAATGTTGTCAGTAACCGTCTTATTAACAAATAAGTCAGGAAACGAAAAGTATTCTCATAGTTACAGTAGGAAATTACAGCTTAAAAAATAAATCAATTCATAAGTTCATATGTTCTTAATATAACAATGAATAATTCTTTACTTTGGCGAAGTACTTTTGACAGATAAAGGTTTTATATGGTTTATTAACTTTCGCTCTATTTCGTGTCATCTCATAAACAATAATGAATTCTTTTATCATTTTCCGGCTGTGTTGTGGTATTTTACGACCTGTTTATGTCGTTATTCAATCAGTGAAAAATCTCCTCCACAACCTTGTCCGCATAACGTATTTTCATTGCTCACGTAATAAAAGTAAAACTTTATACGGTAAACTAATTGCGAAACATGTAATAATAACGGAGCTTTTCACAGTTAAAACGTTGTATCAAAATCGTAACATGCTCACTACCAATATGGATCTTCAAAACTCTCATTTAGTCTATCCCAAGATAAGTCTTTCAACGTGAACGTTGTTCAACTTATTTTATTTAAATAGAGTAGACATATAAATACACGAAGTGACGGATTAAGCACTTAAATTAGGAGGTCCTGTTTTACGAATTACTAAAACTGAATTAATAATGTTATAAGGGTAATATAAAATATATTGTATTTTGAGGCCCTAAGCGTGCGCCTCGTGCGCTTATGGGATAACCCACCAATGAGTATAGGTCAAGACTAGGGCATCCAATCCCAGGATCCCGTCCAATTTTCTGATCCCGTAATTTCAGTATTGACATGGTCGCGATCCGGATTGAGAAATTTTGAGTAAATCCTGAAAATTGATAGGATTTTGGAATTGGAGGAGCTAAAAAAAGTGTTTTCGGAGGTAATTTAGGGAAAAAGTAAAGCAAATTGATGATTTCAAATTCCTCGGTGAGCTAAAAAAATAAAACGACTCACCAAAAATTTCAAATTATACACGATTTCACGTTGAGTGCCCAATCCCGGGATTAGAAAAAGGCTCCGGGATTGGATACCCTAGTCAAGACGAATGTTTAACTAATCACTCTTGCGTTTTGAGAATAGTAATTTAAATCGATTGAAAAATCTGTAATTACTCACTTAAAGCTGTAGACTACCGACATCTTTGACGTTTGATAGATCAATTATAACAGCAGTGAGGATAGTTACAATTAATACGTCATTTTAAAGTGTACCAACCAAATATACAACGCAAATTATAACGATCACCGTGAAGGCGTTGCGAATAAGTAATACATTTTTGAATCCTTAGATAATTTCCGCATATGTTTGTATAATTATGACAATGGTGTGATGTTGAAATAGTTTTTGACTATATTATATAATTTTAAAGCCGCTAAATTATTGCACTATTTTATGGCAGAATGCACCAAAAAATACACTAAAATAATTTCAACACTATGACGATGTTTTTGCAAAAGTTTAACCCTAAAAAGATTTTAAAAACTAAATAAAGTCTCCTATCAATACTTTTTCGCCGTATTATATCCTGAATCGGATATCACGTAAGTCCTTGATTCAGGACGCTACATAACGATCATACATTATATATTTATAATGTAGGTATGTGAGGCAAATAAGTCCGATGCCATAAGTACTGGAGTTGAGTCACATTGTATGTAGGCATATAGGTACTTACGTGTGTATGACGCGTACATAGCGCCGGCAGTTGAAGTGAGTTATGAGTCATTTGGGTGTCTACAGCTTGTCTCGTAGAGTGTCTGACTCAATTCCAGTGACTGGAAACCATAGGATACAGAATTATTTACCATTTTATTTTCTCTTCAAATATTTGTTTGTATTGTAATAAAGTACACTTTTATTTATCGGATTAACGCTTAATCATTATTGGAAAAAACAATTTAATATATAAGTTTCATTAATAATACATCGAATAAATTTCTGTTTTGTTCCGTAGTAAAATGTATGTATAAAAAATAATAATAATAAGAAACCGGTACTGTATTTAAACGGGCACGCTTCAGTGTTTTAATCAAATATTTCAGCCACTGAAAAACAGTATTGTATTTAAATACTTTTTATATAAAAACTTGGAAGTCAATGATATTGTTTTTGAATCATCAAATACGATCCCGAAAATTTTCCTCGCCGTTATCCATCATAAGGATTTGAGCCTCTGAAAATATATATTTTGTATCAATATTTGAATTTATTTACAGATTTTTATTCTTGACTTTCTGTGATAATGCTGAAAATGCTCCTTGATTTTGTCCATCGGTTTATTTTTTCTTGAAGCAGATGTCAAACGAGTGACTTTCAACCAAATTATTGCTAAGAACCATACATAAAAAAGTTTTTAACATTTGTCAACATAAAATTATACCCATAATGTGTACTATGTGTATATCAATAAAAATTTTACACCAAACTTAATGCAAATTTGATGAAAATTTAGTGAAAAAGCTTGATAAAAATACATTATAGTCCAAAAATGTAAATATTTATTTTTTAATCCATGTCCGCTCTCAATGCGGAGCATATGACTGCCAAAATGTAGGTATGTTAACAGAAGTTTTTCTGTGAGAACTTTTTGTTACTCTGTCGCTCAATCTCTTTTCGAGTAATAAGGATAGAAAAGATAGGGAGAAGTGGTTGGCTAATCACTCTCGCTGTACCCTATTAGTTTAGAATTGGAGTAAGGAGGAATTATAGACATCACAAACATTCATGCCTTCGAACAGAAATCAATAGAAAAATACTGTTCGTACTGAGGTCCCGTATGTAAGCCAATGACGTTGATCACTGTGCCATAGACTCGGCATATTCAATAATTTTGACATATTTATAAATTTTCTAGAATCTTAATAAATAAACGTAAATACTTTAATAATGCTGGCTGAATTGTCGTATCATATTGAATATGAATTATACGTTATGATGTTTAATATTGTAAATAGATAACCGTTTATATGTAATCGTAAAATTATAATGTAACGAGATAAAATAAAAACATTTATTTTTTCGATGGTTGATGGCAACTGCTCATTCTCGCTCGCACTTACGCGGTTTTCCGCATTGCGCTCTGCCAAAAAGTGTATGCCCGTCTCATTCGAGCGGCCAAATTTTATTTTCTTACTCTGATCTGCCTGATTTACAATTCCTCAGTCGCTATCAACTTTTTATTATAACATTATTTATGGAGTCGTTTAAATTGTACACGAAAACTTTTTATTGGCGATAAGTTCTTTACATTTCTTTAAAAAAAATTAATGCCGTGAAATATTCCGGCAGTATAATAAGTTTGTTTTAATGTTTTCAATGAAAATAGTAAAATAAAAACGATGCAATTAATGTCTCTAGACGAGGAGAATTAAAATTTTTTCAATAATTTGAAACTATTTTGTTGATAATTTGTTGCCAATTTCATTTTCTTTATAGTAATATATTATAGGTAACATACACGTAAAACGTTTGGCAAACACATGGTCATTTGTTAACGTTGTATGAATTATGTCAACACATACACAGATTATAAGTTTATGGGATTATTATAACAAACAGTGCTTTTTCTATGTGAAAGTTTTTATAATGAATAAAGAAAATAAATTCGCTAGTACTTCTAGTATTAGTCATCAACTCAATTTTTTAATCCATGTCCGCTCCCAATGTGGAGCATATGGTTTCCTAATGGATGTATCTTAACAGAAGTTTTTCTATGAGAACTTGTTGTTACTCAATTGCTCAACCTCTCTTTTTTCAAAGAAAGTAGTAGTGATAAAAGGATAAGGCAAGGACTGGACTAGTGGTTAACTAATCGCTCTCGCTACGCCCGGTTATTGAAAGATAGGAAAACAGGGAGGGATATTAAGACATCACAAAAATTATACTTTATTATTATTAAATCAAGCAATATTAAATATATGTCGCTACTCTAAAGCAACAGTAGGACAAGTTGAAAATACTAGTTTCGAGATAATTGAACTTGTGCGTGTGTTGTGCTTTATAAATAGCGAATTATAGTTTTAAATACAATAGTTTCTTTTACGATTTATGAAAAAATACAATTGTTGTATACTATGATTTGTATCTAGTTTTTTTATTAATCTAGCTGATGCTTTAAAGTTACATGGCAATAGAAATAATTGTAAGTATAAGATTTCTCTTTTAAATAGGGAATTTTATTTTTAATTAAAATATTTCAGTGTTTCATTATAAAGATTAATTTTTCAGCAATCGATTGGCATATTTATTTTAAAATCGATTTTTTTTTCACTTTATCTCACTGTTGCTTTATGGTAGCGATGTTTATATTATTACATTGCTGGATTAAACAAGCATATTTTGGTTGCATTCAATTATATTAAGGTTAAAAAAGCAATGTATTCTTGTTATATTTTTAAAAAAATAAGTTGATGTCTATTTCGACTTTACGCCTTACAGTTCTGACAAGAGCTTTAAGCTGAAATAGCTAGCTATCAACTATGTAAAATATAACCAAAAACATTGCTATTTTTAATCTTTCTTTTTTATAAACCCTTAATAAATATATTTATGATTAATAATATAAATATTCACGGTGAATATTTTACTAAGCTTTGATCCTTGGTGGTGTAATACAATACAATTAAAAACACACACGTACGCAAGTTTGTTTTTATTGTTACCCAGAACATATTTCACTATATCGATGTAGAAACGGTTACTAAGTGAAATCGGTTATAAATGTGTTTTATTGTATCCCTTTAAATAAAAATATCCTTGACATACATTGAAAACTTAAATAATTAAACGAAGCAATGAAATAGCTCGCGAAGAAATCCTAATAAATGAAAGATAAGCGATAAAATCAATTCATTGAAAAAAGAGCTTTCACTGTATGTCGCCAAAATGGGTTTGAGCGCAAAAATTTCCAGGCAAGAAATTTATGTGCTCCAACAATCTCTATCGATAAGTTTTAGTATAATTTTTATTTTTTGTAAAGTGAAATATAACCCTTTTTTTAAAAGGCATATGTTTCATTGTGTACATTTTTACTACTTAGTCACTAGTTAAGAATATTTTTATAAACGTAGCATAAATTTATGACACGTAAATGTATGCTGCGTTGAAAGCACTATTTGTGATGCATCGTTTCATTTCAATGTTTTTAAAAAATATATTTTTAAAATGTGTTTTATTTATAAGTCTATACTTTATACTTTGTTAATGTTTATTTATTTTTTTTCGTTGACATCAAACAATTCAATAAATTATTTAAATATACTAAGACGCTAACATGTAACATGAATATTTGGTTTTAGAATACTTGTTGTTGATTACCTGGCTCCTCTCGGGATAGATACCAGCTGATATTGAAAGTTGAATATTGAAAAATATCATAGTTTACCATATCTTTTGGAGCACCTATAAAAAAATCTATCAAATAATAATGTTGAAAATAGCAACAGTAAGTTGATCTAGAAATGAAAACCAGAAAGATATGTGCAAATTTTTGATCGCTACTGTAAACCGCTTGGTAAGAGTTCTTGTGACAGAGAGATAGACACATGTATTTTCTGTTTTATTTTATAAATTGTTTTTGAATTTATTGATAATACTAAAACTGCCGTTAAAGTCAACTCGGATTTAAATATCTCTAGATATTTTTTTTTGGTTTTGGTTCATATAATTGACGATATTTTTTTTATTATCCAGTAAATAAAACATAATACGTGTATATTAATGTTAATATTTTTTGGAAAGAAATCTGTTACAGAAAAACCATTCGTCAAATCTCGGATTCTTCCCAGAACTACACAGAAAGGTAAATATATAAAAACGAGAATATTTTTGATGTATTCGGAGCTAACATTAACAATATTGTAGAAATATATTTTTTATATGAAATTAAATTTGATTAATTTGCTATTCCACTGATTGTGGTATAACTATTTAAACACATGTTTCTCTTCTTTGAGAAGAATCTTCACACTAACTATCGCATTGGCGAATCCAGGGGGGAATAGGAGCAATGCCTCCCCCCAAGGAGAATTTATTTTCCATTTTTCTAATTTATTAAAACTTTATTGTGAAATGGGCTCTTTAATTGTTTAGTTTACTAATTTTATAAAATACATACTTAATTTTGTATTGACTATTTTTATATACATATATTATTTTTTAATCATATATTATTTATGTATCATGCGTATTTTCAAATTGAATGGCCGTCCTCCTGGGACGTTTTCGGGATCCACCACTGAACTATCGTATGGCAATTTATTACTAATATTATATTACACGACAAGATTGATTGCCTGCACAGAAGAGGCGATTAATCCGCTTTAGGACAATGATTCTATTTTACTTTATCAACAAATAACTTTCCAATAGTTAGTATGAAGTTGCCTCTCAAATTGGCGAAACACGTCTTATAGTTTGTAATAAAATCAGTGAAATAATGACGTTATTAAATTAAATTTTATATATAATACAAGCTTTAACAATTCTTAACTGAGTCTGATCTGAACGTAGAGTATGAAATTTTCATGTAACAAATTTCTCATTCTTAGAATAATAATCTCGTAATAAAATAAATAAGCAATTACATTGTATGAAAACTGATTTTCTTTTATGGAGTTTATAGAATAGGATAGCCATAAATATTAAGTCTATTCAAATTAAGGCGTTTTTTAACAATCTGCATGTATTACGGCTAAATTTTTTATCAGTTCATTCAAAAATTTCTTGGAAGGTTTCGAGTGAAAATCATTTATTATTTTTCATTAAAAATTGTATGATTAAGCAGGTGAGAATTTTCGCTATCCTTCAGAGAAACCTATTCAGAGAAATCTCGCTTTGGGAAATTGAATAATTTAAAAGGTTAAAGACGTGCCAAATATTACAAATCAGTTAGATTAAAATATCAAATATCGAAATGAATCAGAAATTATTTAACATCCTGTTACGAATATAGAATATTAAGCCTTCCATAATATGTTACATGAATATTCACGAAGAAATAACATTATTCAAATGAATACTGTATTCTCAATATATTCACCATCATAATTGGTTCTACAATTAAACCTCTTATGCGTTTAATAAGTTTACATTCATCCGATTACTACTGAAACTCTCTACTTGATTTTTCTTTTAAACCAGATCATCTAAGTTTTAGTTTTTTCAACCAAAGTCTCATGTCTGATCTATTTTGAGAAGTTTAGGCTTCTTCCACTGTGGAAAAACTTTTCTAGAATATAGTAAATCCTTGTTTATTCTTTAAGCAATAAAAGAATAATAAACAATGTAAACTACAATTTTAACGCCAATAATTAAATACACTGGAATCTTTTTTACACGAGAATTAATCCATTGCATTTACTACTTACTACTGAGTATTAAGCCCGGAGATCAAAAATTTTGAATATTTATATATCGGAGGTAAACTACACAGTACATTAAGTCAGTTTTGACCAAATTGATATATACACCAAGAGTAATATACCCCGCGGCACTCTTTCCAGTGATATTGTAAATAATTTATCAAGTATGATGAAATCGATTATCTTAACAAACAGTAGAATAAAACTAGTGATTTTTCAACATAAAATTCACGATGAAGCTTTTAACAGTCTTACGAGAAAACTACAATTTTTAAAATAGTTTTTTTAGAATGATAAAATCTTGGATATATCAAGGGATGAAAGCGATATCATACCAAATTTACGTTAACGGGTTTATCTGTTGTCTGATAGCGATAGTGAATCTCTGTTACGAAGTATTTTTTTTTAAATAAAATTAAGATACATTAAACAATAGTCAATTTTATTTTTTTATATTCTGAATTGATTTTTATACAAGAAAATTTATTCACTTTTACTTTTTAATATAGTACGCATTTTTACACGGTATACACCGTGTTAAAGAAAGTCCAGTGTATACTCGATGAGATTGAGGACTTAAAAGACATCTTATCCAATTTAAAATCTATGAACTATCGTCAGTTAACGACAAAACGTTGTTTTTAGAATAAACCGAAACTAAAAGAGACTCAAGAGAAAAATTTATACATTTTGAATATTATATTTAGCACATGTATTATTGAACATATGTATTTCTAATAATAAATATCAATAAAGCTTTCTTTGAGCACATACATATTATAAATTGATAGGTTTTTTATTTTTGTATTTTTTTGTTATTTCTACGATGATTTTCTTCTGCTTTATGAGCCTTTTATGATTATCTTATCGCATAATATACTGTAGGCGTCTAATAATTTCAAAATCACGCTGAAATATCAATAATTCGAGGCGTATAGGCTAAAAGGAATAATCTGAATTGATATTAGGTATTTCTATACGTAAATCTTAACGAAGATTAACTCGTGCAGAAATAATAAATCGAGTTTTTATTATGAAACAGCGTCTTATTTTTTGATCAGTTCTTTAGAAACAAAAAAGCGTTTTGCCAATCAAATAATATGTTTTATATTATAATTTTGCGATGATGGATTCTGATAATTGAATGGTAAGTGAAAAAACTCAATAAATTACTGTAAAAAAGCATTACATTTATTATTATGTACAATAAAAAATAACAAATTATTAAAATTGAGTAGTTAAAATTTTGTACCTGGCTTTCGATGTCCATCATCTTACGGCGTTCATGTGCACGGATGAATTTAAACTGACGCTTGATACATATTTATCGCCATAAATAGCTATTTACTTAGTGATAATAATTTTAATTATTATATACACGATACGCCTATTTAAAAAGCGTCATTTCAAGTTCATCGTAATACTTAAACGCATGAAGATGCCGATATTCAAATTGTTTTTAGTTTACTGGTTTTCCAATATGAGAAAATATTAAGAGACTTAAAAAAATCGTAATCACCTGAACTCGGTCACGTCCACAAAAAATATTTCAACACTGAAATAGTACCGCCAAACATTTTTTAAGCTTTCCCAAGTGGCATTCCTAATTAGAGGCTGTTTCTACTAATTATAAAACCAAACATTTTAATTTAACTATTCCTCAAAAATTTGTCAGAAACAATTGGTTTCACATTCTCAAGAATGACGGAATTCTCAGTTTGGCCTAGTATAAGCCGATCAAAATATTAAATATATGGCTAAGTACATTTCTTTTTAGACGTTTAAATGTGAGTATGTATATGAGAAAGTCAGTTGGGTAAAGCTATGGGTAATATGTTATGCAAACGCCCTCAAAAAAGATGTCTCAAAAAATGTATTCTTGAACTGGATTTAATCGACTGCTAAAGCACGTTTTATAGTTTATTATAGCTATGAATTTGAATTATAATATAATTTTTAATGATGGCGTGATGCCGCAATTACTATTAACGATTTTAATCGTGTAATAACAAAGATCTAGAAAGTAATTAATAAATCAATTAATCAACTTTATGTAATAAATATTAACCTCTTAAATACACTAATGATTTAGCCCACTTTTCTCAACGACAACTTGGGTATTTCTTTTAACTTACTTAGTCTACTGAAGTAACTGTACATATTTCTCACGGATTTTTATTTTTTTTATTTTTTATTTTTTTTATGATTTTAAAATACAGAGAAACGCAAGCCGGTAATAAAATAGTGTATGGATACTGACACGTTTTTATTTTCCAGTTTAAATCAACATCCAACGAATATAAGAAAAACGTTATGTGCCTACATTTTCGTTACTAACCGTACGTATATTTGAATAATGGGATAAAATGTACGTATCTAATTCAGCAATGGATTTGCCTCATTTCCATACCACGGATTAAACATAGCATGGTGTTACCATGCGCAAATATTTTTAAGGCAAGCAAAACAAATATTAAAACATCCACATTTGTTTATAATGCAGACATGAAATAAAAACAGCAATTTATTACACGCCGCCAGTAGAGCATTTGTTTTACTGTATGGCAACGAATTGTTTGTAGGTTTGGTTCCTTTAATGGTACATTATTATTGTACGTACAATAAAATATGTATACAGAGTAAAGTGATAATTTCATAGATATTCTTTTGTAATTATGTATTTCTGAATAATTACATCAACTTTTATTGTGTTTAAATAGGTGCAAACGTGTTCATTGGTCATACTTTCAAAAACAATCAAGCTCAATTAAATGAATGTTCGTTTATATTGCCTTACAATGAAAAAAAGTATTTTCCATTTTTGACTGAAGTATCAATTTAATTTATGTTAAAAAAACGCAAAAAGACTCAAACCAAGATACTATTAATATCATCGGCCGCATTCTAGTAAATTGTTGGATAAATTGAGTTACTTGACAATATTTTAATGATAATTTTAACATTATCCTATTTTTATTGTTATCTTCTCCATATTCGAGGTGTATGGCCATAAAGCGGTGTCTCCATAATTATCTGTCCACCGATAGTATATTTGGTTCCTCTCAATTCCAAGTATTTGTGAAATAATTCAAATATCAAATACTAAAAAAGTACTGAAATATTTGAATGTATTCGAATAATTTTGCATTGTTTTAATAATGGAGAGAAAAATACAATGAAACTCCGGTTGCAAAAAAGAAAAGAGGCATTGTACTTATTATATTTCAAATTAAATAAAACATATTTTGTTTTAATAGAGCATTGCAAAGGTTTTTAATATAAAAATACCTTACATTTGATTATGCTATGCCAAATGACTTTGAATTATTTGGCCCATCTCAATAGCTGATAATGCGTCCCAAAAATAGTTCTTGTTTATTTGTAGCAGAATAGCAACACCAATTGAAAATGTGGTAAATTGAAAGTCCTATTCCTAATACATCACAAAATCGAGTACATCTAACGGATAGTTATCGTCGATATTTCCCAGGTAATGTTCGTCTACATGTCCAAGCCAGTTTCACCATCGTTTTTTTTTAAATTGATGATTAAAATAGTCAGCAAGCCCGCTTTTTTGTCTCCAAATTATTGCCGAAATCAAATTATCGCCGTAAATATTGTCAAATCTTAATTTTTTTGATGTTCTATTACTTATAACCGCAAAGCAACATCATCATAATACAGATGGCTTGCAGTTCTGTCCTTATATCATAGTGAATGCCCGAATTTCAGCATTGAGTTGAAAATTGCTTTATCTATATATCTTCAAGTATTCTTAACTATTGAATTTTTAATAAGCAATTGATTATGATAACTTTTCAAGTTGGAAGTTGATAGTATATAACAATTGTTGACTCCAGACTGAACACATTTACGAAACATTCAATGGTTTAAATTTAATTTACACTTTTGGCTACCGAGGATCTTGGTCACATTGCGTTATTTTATATTACATACTCAGGCTCTAAATTCAGTCGTTCACTTGCAGCAAAATGTGTATTTTGTACTGCGTGATAAAATACATTTCAAATATAAGACCGAAGATGACTCTTGGCACTCGGCCACGCTACGAAAACGTTGGACTGATTTTATAACGTTAGTTTTTTGCATTATTTTAGACGCAATCTTTTGATATATTTAAAAGACACACATGTGCGTAATATACTATCTTGAATATATGGTAAATTGTCCGCTGTCACACGACCCATTTTGAGATGTGAATCAGAAACAATTTTTATTCCTTAGAAATTCAACATTTTATTATTCTATTCATCTTATATATAACATATTACAGTGACCAATATGTCCAGTGTCTATTATCAAATTGAGACAAATCGCAAAAATTGTTTCAAAACTATAGGTTGCCATTGATACTGAAAAACAATGCTGACTGCGAAATAGATTAAAGTCATAGACAATTGAAAATTGTTCGATGGTTATATTGTGTTTTTTAAGAAGCAACATTTAATACTTCAGGAAATATTACTATGATCGAAATAAAATATTCTTCTTCTTCTTTGACTATATCCGCTCCTTATATGGAGCATGTGGCCGCCACACATCACCTCCATGTTTCCCTACCTCCCGCCAATTGTTTTGCTTTCTCCCATGACATGCTAGCATCCCTCAGTTCCGCCGGGTAAGGTCTTCCGGTACGCTGGAGTCATACCGGTCGAAAGAAGAGGCAGGCAAGATTGAGGCTTTTCGGATGCATCCGCAGCACGTTACTCAGCCAGATCCAACGTCTCTCCATAACCACTGACGTAACGTTTTCTTGCACTTCCCTAATCTCCAAATTCCTCACAAAATCAAACCACCTCACCTCCATCATCCGATGCAAGCATCTGTTCTCAAAGCTAAGTATACGGTTTTTTTGAGTCTCTGTCACGTGCCATGATTCGCCACCGTAAAGCAGTACCGACAGAATTCAAGCGTTGAACAAATGGCATTTGGTTTAAATCTAGTACAGTTGTGTGTCCCAGACGGTCCGGTCCGCATTGAGGTAAATGTGACTGCAGTCATTCCTAGACGACTAGCGACGTCCTTTTATGTAGCACCGTCTTCCAGGATATGTACGCCGAGGTATCTGAAGCTATCGACCTTCTCAGTGGTCTGTCCCGCGCTGGTCAGTGTACTATCAGAGTCATGGCAGGTTTAGTTATACATCACATTGGTCTTACTAGTATTCATTTTTAGACCAATGTGACCTGAGTATGTTCCTAACCCGTCGATAATCTCCTGGGTGCTAGCATCATCGGCATATTCAAGGTCACACAGCCTCTGACCTAAATAAATATGACTACGTTAATATGATCTGGTAGATCATCAATTAATGCTTTAAAAATTATGTCAAAGATGCATACGTTTATTTAAAGCAGCGGTCGCCAACTTTTTAGACTTTACGTTACTTAAATTTTTTAATTTCATTTTTTTTTTAAATTGCAATAACACGTTTTCAAATACAGAAAAATAAATAATAGTGTACAATTTGTTTTTACGTTTCTCAAATGCGTTAATGTATTCATTCTTGGCTTCTTTGGCGCCAATGCAATATTTCCGGGAGCCACGAAAAAATTCTACGGTACTACCAGTTGGCTACTGCTAATTTAAAACACAATTTGGGGATGCGACCCCGGACTGCAGTACAAACAATATTAAATATTAAATATTTTAAATTTTATTTTTTTATAGTTTATCTCTGTAGTGATTTCTTTTCAAGCAACGTATTTAACAAAACAATATAAAATATATACAATATAAACTATCAACAGAATATTTCAATTGATAAGTTTAGTAACCAACCAACATAGATCAAATGGATGTCTAATAGAGCACCTCAATAGAAACTGTGAACGAGGATTGGTTGATAATTAATCACTTTAAAATATTTTTGCCGGGAAAAAAATATAATTGCATTTTTTAACACATGCTTATTAATGATAATGAAAAAAAAAACAGTCAAAATAATTTCAAATAGACAAAATATTGCAGTTTATATGTGTCCTTTTGGTAAAAACAATGGATTTTTATAAAAAAAAATATTAAATCATGCATTTAAGGGTTAAGTTACCTTTTGAGGATTTAAACCAAATGACTTAATACAGTAAAGTTGTTAGTAAAACATACTACCAAATATGAAAAGGAAATGATAGTTCATAATTGCAAAGATGAGTTTGTTTGCATTATAGTATGTACTTAACATTTTCATAGCACGTATAAAGAAAAAAAACGAAAAAATATTTTTTGTATATTGAACAGCTGATGTTTATTATTTACAACTATTTTTTTATAATATTTTGAATTGCTCAATCGACCATTTTACCAGACTAGACTTGAATCAGCCAACCGTTCATTTAATTTTCCACGAGATGGCAGGCATGACATTTGGGTAATTTATATATCCGCCTTTTTTATTATTTTCTAAACATAGTCTAGAGAACTAAGAGCCTTTTTTCTTGTTTCCGTTCTGAATTTGTTCTTAAATAGATCGGAATACGTTCTTTTGTCTTGAAGGGCTCTTCTTGTTTTTTTTATACTTTTAGATCAGAACATTATACTTTGAAATATAAACGATTGTTTTTTACGAGGTGTTACTTGCGGTAGAATAGTCACGGTTATATCGTGTATAATATCAAGAGTCTAATCGATACATCTCATGAATAAACTTTCAATAAGTATAGGTCCAAAACAAAGAAGCGGCGGTGGAACTGGCTTGGACACGTGCTAAGGATGCCCCAAGAGAGCCCTGCCTGTTTCTTCTTCCAACCGGATGGATCCCGGCGTCGTGGAAGGCCACTGATGACCATCCACAGGATGTACTCAGCAGAGTTACGGAACGCTGGGATGACCTGGGAGGAAGCAAGGAGACTGGCTGGGGATAGAGAATCATGGAGGAACTTTGTGGTGATCATATGCTCCGTATAGCGAGCGTATATGGACTAAAAAAAAGTATAGTCATTGAATTGCTTTTTTTTATTTTGGAAACCAATACTGGCGGCATCTCTTTAGTATCTGTTTCCGTATCAGCAAAAAATCCTTATCGAATAATTAGGCATTTAAATATACAATAATAACACATTTTAACGTAAGAAAAAGAATCTATAAAACGCAGCAGATTTTTCTGTGGTACAAATATAAACATTAAGAAAATGTCGAAAAGCATCCATTGATTTAATTTTCATTATTCGCACACAATGTGTGTTTGTGGATGTACGCAGAACTTCTGTAATTCCCTGTGATAAATTGAAATAGCTTGTTTTTAAAAATGCAGACAGAATAGATAGTGCTTTTAATCTTAAGACTCTTTAGGCTTTAAGACTCGTAAGGTAATTTACGTTTTTAAGATGAATGGGTGTAAATAATAAATTACAATCTTATATGGTTCTTCAAAAACAAACATATATAACGAGTAAAGTCACAGAACTGCTTCGCTATAAGTAATACAAAAAACGGAACGTTACTATGAACAGAATCAAGATTAATTTTACAATAAACTACAAAATATTTAAACTTAATTATTTTTGAGGATAGACTTTTTCGTGTTATTTTACAGTAGACGGTTTTCAATAAAGATGCCATTAGTATTTTTTTTACACAACTGACTATAAGTATAAGTGAAATACATGTATGTACATCACGGACAGTCTTTAGAATTGTCGACGCTGTCTACGGTGTCTACGCCGTAGAGCAAGGTCTACGAGATTTACCGATAACTGCCGAACGAACCAATCGACACGAGAAAAAAACTTTTCCGGAAACGCACGAAGTCATAAATCGTTGGTAAATCAATCCATTGAACTTTTTTCTTATCTTTCTCAGTTCGTTCACAACTTCTCAAAATAACATGCTACTAATTAATTCAAATATGTTTTCTTGCAATTTATCAGACAGTTAAAAGTTCTTATCGATAGTATAGGCGTGTGTATCAGCTTATAAAGTATGCACTTAGAATTCACAACGTTATTTTTTCTAATTAAATAATTAAAAATAAATACGATTTATTCTTCTGGAAATAATATCGCAAGAACAAAAACCAAAAGAATGATTCAGTAGTGAACTCTGACGATGATGATAAAGCTATCGAACAAATTGTTGTATTCTTTTGGAATTGAATACATTGCTATTTTTATCTTAATACATTGGAGCTTTAGCAATTTCCAGATTTTATTAAAATTATTTAATTAATATTACCTGTCAAATTGTGTATCATGTCAAAATAAAATTCCATCTGTCACCTTCAATTAAATATATCAATTCTAACTTTATAAACGTTTCGTTTCGAAACGTAATATCTCGCACTAAATTTACAAATAAAGCAATTAAAGAATGTCAAATAGTTTCGTTTATCATACTAAATCGAATGTATAATAATTCATTTTTTATTGCTGGTTATTGCGGTCGAGTGGCAACACAGCTTCTATCATTACGTAGTATTGAATGCATAAATTCAAACGTCATTTTATTCCTGCACGAATCTTAATTGCTATACAAAGCTTAAAAAAGTACTTTTATCAAGACATATTGCCCCAATGAAGTGCCACATCTGTCCATGTTTGTTATAAGATAACGAATTTGATTTCTTTTAAGTTTTTGGCCATCTTTTTTATGAACGTTTGTCAACTCTTAATAAAAAAAAATTAAATCAGGTAATAATACTTGCAAATAATGCTGATATTTATAAATAAACGAAGAAATAGCATAACTAAATCGTGATTTATTTGTATAAATTTCTAACTATCCATTCAATTTTTAAAAAAATGATTGAACCACAGATTAAAAACGAGTTCTAGCAAAATATATTTTACTGTAATGCTGATCTGAGAGAAAACATTTACAATATAAACACATTTGTACGTATCTGATAAAACACAAGAGTAGAAATAGATAGACTGTTTAATATTTGCCTATTTTTATCAATTTTAAAAGCTTCACGAAAATTATTATTCTACGTGTGACCTTCGCCCTACTGATTTTTTTGAAAAGCTGTCACGTAACTGCTTTCCCGTAGAAGCCAGACTTTCTGCACAATTATGTCCCCTTTATTGTATACAATGAGACTTAAGGCACATCGCGTACTTATTGGGAGGGGTACTCAGAGCCGAATTTTTACGTGCCAAGAACAGATAAAAGGATGCCATCAATTTTAAGAACGCGTATAAAAATATAGTATAAAATAATAAGATATTTTTAAGGTCTTTGACATTAAATAACCAATTTTTAATGTGTTCTCTGCCAATGATTGGTGGAAAGGCATTATAATAAAAAAAACCTTCATTATACTTATTCCAATATTATTTATTTTTTACAGGACCGGTTTCAGTTATCACAAAGATTGAATTGAATACAGTCCTGATCGTAATGAAGAATAGTTAAATAAGTAAATAAGAGTGTTTATTTATTTTTCAATTACATAAGCTAACAAAAAAAAACATTTCATAACGATGATTGTGATTTTTTTCTATCATTTAAAAAAAATCGAATACTTGAATTGACATTTAAGAACTTCCTGGTTAATTAATTATTTTTCTTGCTATTTCACCATGTCTGTGTTTCAGAAAGATTCAAATTTGAATGTATCGTTTTGAATGCACTTTTGAAGCCAATAACTTTATATGAGAATTTAGTAATAATTTGCGATGTGTGATTGAATGACAACAAAAGAACAACTACTTATTTTGTATATAAAGATATTTATTTATAAATTCAAAACGTTAATTTTCAAATATATTTACTAAAGTGCTGATGATTTTTTTAAAGAATCCTATTTGTCAAATGTATCAACCTTTCATGTGAGACAAAAGAAACTTTCTCACTAGTGTAATGTTTGATCAAATTTCATTTTGAATAAATATTGTATTTTAGTTTTTTTTAAACTCAAATCTTCCAAAAATGTTGGCAGAGTATATATCGTACAGTCTTTACAAATAATTCCACTATTCGATATCTCTTACAAACAAAAACATTGTGACTTAATCAATATATACTGCTTTGAAAATAAAATTATTTTCTCCATCGCCAAAACTAAGTCACAACAATCCTTGATAATAAATAGTTTAACCATTATCGCAATTATCCCTGTCTTTTTTACACATCTTATCTTATTTATGAGGAAAATTTCCTTCGATTTTCTATAAAATAAGTACCGGAATTTGGTCAGGAACGAGAACTTGCCATTTATACACATGAATAAGAATAGTTTTCAGCTCTTTAGAATTATTTTTCAAATGTATTTTTTGTGTTAAATTTATAATATATATAAGTGTAATAATTTCCAAAACGCTAGATGTTCTGCTATGTTAAAAGCATAAAAGGCAAGCTCATTAAGATTTTTTTTAAATCATTCATTACCGAACGAACGTGAGAAAACATAACGAATACCCATTCCGAGTATTACCAAATTTTAATGTGAATCAATTGGGAAAAATTAAGAAAAAAACCATCACAAAATATCATACTTCAGATTCTATGCCGTACGTCAAAATAAAAAAATATCCGCTTTGCTTTCTTGCAATTTAGACGTGCCATTTAATTAATATCACTACGGTATTGAAATACATACTTCGACAAAATTAATACATGTTATTGATTTTTTTAACCATGTCCGCTCCCAATGTGGAGCATATCGCTGTTAATTTTTTGTTGTTGATTTTTTTGATGTAATGAATTTATAATTCCTTTAATTCATATCCCAAAAAAATAAATGTTTCAAACTTTATTTAACATAATACAAAACATTAGCAAAAAAACAATTTGACAAATAAATGGCCAAGTGCTATTTTTATTATGAAGTAGAAGATGACATAGATGGAAACTCCACTCCTTTCTTTCGTATTAATTTATTTAAAGATATTGGAGACAAAACCATTCCAGTGGTGTTTTATAACGACGAAAGCGATAAATGTAGAACAAAGTACATTTATGGCATATAAGCCTTTTTAATGGAGGTATCTCAACAGAAGTTTTATACGAGAACTACTTGTTACTCAGTTGCTCAAAAGAGAGACCAGAGAAAGGATCTCTCTCGCTACGCCGTCATTTTATATGGAGGGAATTTTGAAACATAAGAAAAACAACCATGCCTTTCAAAAACATAAATTCAAAAAATGTTCGTACTGGGAATTTTTTGTATAAAAGAGCTATATTTAGTCAATGTCTATTCAATTGACAAACTAGTTTTAGTAAAAGGACAACAAAATAGTCATACGAGAATTTTGAATTACAGCTGTCAACGATATTTGATAAAAAAAAAAAAAAAAAAATTGATGGTACGGAAATGTCTTTCAGTTTGAAAAAATAAGTCTTATAATCAATCACCGAAGTCACGTGTTATATTGTTTATAATTTCAATAATATCTCACAGTCTGAAGTAATGAAAAAAATCATCGATTTTGTGATTTCAGAATATTTAGACTCGCCATCAAAAGGTACCGTTTAGTATAAATATTTGCTGTAATATCGATTACAGCACCAATATTTACTTGAACTAATTGAGTCCATTCAGCTCGCTTCTGACACTTACATTTTATTGATTGTTGAAAAAATTGACATTCGGTCTAGTCTATGTCGAATATGAAAATTGTCCAAATATTAGCTTATTGAAAGCTTTGTCGTTTTGAATTGTATTTACTAAATCTTAATTGGAAATCTCGTTATCTTTGTTTGTTTAAGTAAACTGTTGTTTGAAGAAAATATTGCGCTTTCAGTTCTTTTAGATTCTGAAATTCAATGGTGTTTATTGTACACATTTCGCATCGCATCAAACATAAGAGCTTTTACTATTTAAGGAACGAAAGCACTCTAAACATATCATATGCCGTTTTTTTTAATTTTTCTATAGATATTGCTGGAATGTAGTGTTTTATGATTATCAATGCTTTTCTACCAACTGATGGCATCGTGTATGTGAAACTACTGACGACAATATGAATCCAGAATTTTGGAGATCAGCATGAGGACCACACAATCCTCGCAGCAAACAGAACTCCAAGTATGGTGAGTATTTTTATTCTGTATTGTAGGATTATTTATAAATGTATTCAGTATTTATTACCGATAATTAAACAAAAAAATCTTTAATTATTTATGTATTGAGAAGTCAGTCTCGTTTACTAATCAAGTCATGTTTTAAACACGGTTTTAAATATGCACATAAATATACATGTAATTTTAGGAATAAATTAGTTAAATGCGTTATACATGTCTTAAGCTATCGTAAAAGTTAAATTAACTTAGTTAAAACTATAAGCAATAGTGTTTTTACCTTTAAGAAAAACGAACATACCTAGTAAAGACGTGACTGTAATAAATATAAATTGAAAAGATTTAACATCTAACTATCATACATGACTCACTTCACTTCTTAGGTGCTCAAATGTATCTACATATTTGTATTTTCAAACGAAAGAGAAACCTTAAAATTAAAAAGGCTCCTCGTGCTATTTCTATGCGATTAAATATATAAAAATAATAATATCAGTTACCATAGCAATTACTCAATTGATATCAAATATTAATGAACTTTATTTTGGACCATTTCGAGTACTTTCTGTTCTTAATGTGGAAATATACAACTGTAAAAATACAGAAGGAAATAATAATTCTAATGTTGCCAATACAATGGTACTCGCTGTATGCCCTGTTTGATTCATTGTTATTGAATAATGAAGTATTATTTCGCTAGATATTCATAGAATATGCTATAAATTATTCCGATAATAATTTTATTCAGCTTGGCTGAGCACATCCGTCAAAAATATTGCGCAAAACTTCATCTCGATTTTTATGATTCGGAAAGAGTTGTTTTCTTATAATGTTAAATACATCCAAATATATTTATTTTCACAGTTAAGTTCCAAGTCTATGACTGTATCGAGTAAAATACTCTTAAGGATCTTTCCCCGTGTTTTTAAACACATCGTCATATTAATAGCCGATAATTCAAGTATGTATGTTTGTCTTAACTTAAAAGTCTTAACTCGATGGCTGCCGCAGACGAGATATCTCGTCAAATTGTTCGTGCTCAACACGCCAGCTACAAGTTAAATAGTCAATAACAAATTAAATTAATAATTGCAAATTATAGCCGGCGTGCTAGGTAATTACGTATTTTTTTCTATGGCAGATAAAAGGCTAAGTAGTTATTTATTTTTTATTAAATTAGGCTTTTTCGTAAATTTTGATTACAAACACAATTTTTTTTACAAGAATATAATATGATGTGTCACGTTACGTTTGCGAAAGTATCAACATTATTTTTTTCGATAGATGTGCACTTCAGTAAAACTGCGAAAATCTAGATACGCCCTATGCTTAGAATTGTTAATTCTTAGTAGAAAGCTTGTAAGAATTGAAAGTTCATACATTTGTGATTACATACATATATACTAAATAGATAAATTAATGAAACATAAACGCGAAGATTTTTTTTGCATGACATTGTTTTTTTATATACAGTTACTTTAATTCACATGTTTCATACTATAAATCAGTGTTTCTCGACCTTTTTGAGCCCGTGGCATCTTTTGAGTGTCTTATTTTTCTGTGGCTACTACACCTATTTTGTACTATTGAAGTATAAGTGTTATAAAGAATTAGGAAGGTGTTAGAAGGACCCAAAACGAAAAGACGCGAGACTTTTTTTTTGTAGGTCTTCCCAGAATTTTGAATTTAAAAAACCCTGAAATTTCGAATCTTAAATTTCTCTCAGACATTTAAATTTCTAAAGCGCAAGAATTTACGGCTTTCGAAAAATCTGCCCGTGGTCCCGCAAAACTGTTAAAAAATCCTGTGGTCCCCTGTTAAGAATCATGTTATAAATCATTACTATAATCATACAAACTGTTTCATTGAGTCGCTCAGTGCATAAGATTCATGTTTTGAAATGTAGCGTGGGTGGGTCATTAAATTTCACTTTTAAACACGTGTATCAATACGTAGGCAAGATTTATATAACTTGCAAGCGATATTTCACTAATTATGCAAACACGAAAAGCATGCCAAATTACTCAGAAATATTATATAATAAATTTCCATAAGGCACTTGGGTGATATTATTAATTATGTTTATATTGTTCTCTTTGTGTACAAAGCAGTAATTTGCTTTCAATAAGATCATTAACTTTATTATCTTCAATAGGAGTAAGCTTTTTGTATTTTTTTTATAGATTTATACATAACATTCATCATTATGACCACACGGATTTTTTTAATTGAAAATCCGAGTCATAGAAACTCTACTATTAAATAGATATATCTTTTAGCACACTTTGTGTTTAGAAGCTTGTTTGTCTCTATAAAATGTCGATCTAGTGGCCGTAGTCATAAGAGAATACTGGCATTGCTTAATCTTTTTATAATAATAGGCAATAAAGGGTTGCAAAAACTTTACATTATATACCGTCAAGATCTTTTTAGAATCTCAAACTGTTATATTTTTGTAAAATGTTTTGGTTGAAAGCAGGATTGATTGATTATTATTTTTCGATTTGTGCTACATGGGATTTCCGACAGATGTCACTAGTAATCATATCGAATTGAAACTGTGTTGAAAAAATGTGAACACTCAAATACAAAATATGTACACGGTCATTTTTTTCGGATAATACGAGGCCAGAATCGGTGTAGGCTTAAAATATGAAACTTTATGTTCCTAGCGAGTTTATTTTCTAAAATGATAAAACGTTTTTCCAATACATAGTTACGAAAATCATTTTTCTATATTTATGTAAAAATTAACATTTATAAGCTATAAAAAATGTGGGAGCGCTGACCCCACGGCCCCCCGTCCCACTATACCACTGCTGGTAATAGTTTTGTCATGTTTCATGTCGACATTCCATGTCACCCGCACTTTTGAAAAAAATGTATTTTTATAATGGAACAAAATAAATTGTCAGAGCTTAAAACTTTCGGTCTGAATAAAATTCAATTTTTAGACAGAATAAAAATATAAACGTTCAGAATAAAAAATATTATACGGTTAGTTTTTATAACCATTTTGGTTAGGTTAGGCTAGGTTTTATTTAATTTCATTTAAATTGTGACTATTTTCTACAAATTCTGACCATTAATTATTTATTCTGCCCTCTTTTCACTGACCGATATATTATGACCATTTAATATAAATTTAGACCAATATGCTAAAAATTATGACCGAAACTGCATTAATATCCAGACTTAAATACGAGCCTTTTTATAATGTCTTTCTTTAAAATAAATAAAATTGAAATGGGTTGTTGAGTTTTAAGTATCTTAACATTAATAGCCGATAAGGTCCGTCTGTAAGGACGTCCGCAGTAAGGTACAGACCAATGATTTCGATTTATTCTGAACAGCACATTTTTGAAATGTTGTTCTATCCAATGGGAGCGGCTTATTTTAAACCGGGCGTGAATGTTCTGATATCGCCACGTTTGAAAATTTGATATTTCTTGGTGGAGAGCTAAAGTATTGTATCACCATACATCATATTATTCGAATAATCAAAGACTTTAATTCGACTATTGCAAACTATGATTATAGGGCTATCGAAATGAATCGTTTGATCGTGTGAGTCGATGTGAGACTAATATTTTTTGGAGCGGATTTGATCAATTGAATCATAATGATGAATCTTTTCACGTCTGACCTTGAAAATCTGTTAGAATTCTTTAATACATTAAGAATATTCAAATTATGATATGGATATATCATAGAATAATATTTTGCTTTTTTCATACACTTGGACAAAATGTGCAACTGATTTTTTATTGAAAAATTGGATTTGATCTTTTGATTTTTATTGGAAATAATTGTTAAATAATTTAAAATCCGAAAAATGGTTGTTAGCAAACTCGAACATTATTCCAATAATTCAATAATTTACGAAATTTCTGCTACTACGAAAAATGGTTGTTAGCAAACTTCAACATTATTCCAAAAATTAAATAATTTACGAAATTTCTGCTACTACGAAAAATGGTTGTTAGCAAACTTGGACATTATTCCAAAAATTCAATAATTTACGAAATTTCTGCTCCTACGAAAAATGGTTGTTAGCAAACTTGAACATTATTCCAAAAATTCAATAATTTACGAAATTTCTGCTCCTACGAAAAATGGTTGTTAGCAAACTTGAACATTATTCCAAAAATTTAATAATTTACGAAATTTCTGCTACTACGAAAAATGGTTGTTAGCAAACTTAAACATAATTCTAAAAAATCAATAATTTACGAAATTTCTGCTTCTACGAAAAATAGTTGTTAGCAAACTTAAACATTATTCCAAAAATTCAATAATTTCAATAATTTACGAAATTTCTGCTACTACGAAAAATGGTTGTTAGCAAACTTAAACATTATTCCAAAAATTAAGTAATTTAGGAAATTTCTGCTACTACGAAAAATGGTTGTTAGCAAATTTAAACATTATTCCAAAAATTCAATAATTTACGAAATTTCTGCTACTACGAAAAATGGTTGTTAGCAAACTTAAACATTATTCTAAAAAATCAATAATTTACGAAATTTCTGCTTCTACGAAAAATGGTTGTTAGCAAACTTAAACATTATTCCAAAAATTCAATAATTTCAATAATTTACGAAATTTCTGCTACTACGAAAAATGGTTGTTAGCAAACTTAAACATTATTCTAAAAAATCAATAATTTACGAAATTTCTGCTTCTACGAAAAATGGTTGTTAGCAAACTTAAACATTATTCCAAAAATTAAGTAATTTAGGAAATTTCTGCTACTACGAAAAATGGTTGTTAGCAAATTTAAACATTATTCCAAAAATTCAATAATTTACGAAATTTCTGCTTCTACGAAAAATGGTTGTTAGCAAACTTAAACATTATTCCAAAAATTAAGTAATTTAGGAAATTTCTGCTACTACGAAAAATGGTTGTTAGCAAATTTAAATATTATTCCAAAAATTCAATAATTTACGAAATTTCTGCTACTACGAAAAATGGTTGTTAGCAAACTTGGACATTATTCCAAATATTAAATAATTTACGAAATTTCTGCTCCAACGAAAAATGGTTGTTAGCAAACTTGAACATTATTCCAAAAATTCAATAATTTACGAAATTTCTGCTACTACGAAAAATGGTTGTTAGCAAACTTAAACTTTATTCCAAAAATTGAATAATTTACTAAATTTCTGCTACTACGAAAAATGGTTGTTAGCAAACTTGGACATTATTCCAAATATTAAATAATTTACGAAATTTCTGCTCCTACGAAAAATGGTTGTTAGCAAACTTGGACATTATTCCAAATATTAAATAATTTACGAAATTTCTGCTCCTACGAAAAATGGTTGTTAGCAAACTTAAACATTATTCTAAAAATTAAATATTTTACGAAATTTCTGCTACTACGAAAAATGGTTGTTAGCAAACTTAAACATTATTCCAAATATTAAATAATTTACGAAATTTCTGCTACTACGAAAAATGGTTGTTAGCAAACTTAAACTTTATTCCAAAAATTCAATAATTTACGAAATTTCGGCTACTACGAAAATTGGTTGTTAGCAAACTTTAACTTTATTCCAAAAATTAAATATTTTACGAAATTTATGCTACTGCGAAAAATGGTTGTTAACAAACTTGAACATTATTCCAAATATTAAATAATTTACGAAATTTCTGCTACTACGAAAAATGGTTGTTAGCAAACTTAAACTTTATTCCAAAAAATCAATATTTTACGAAATTTATGCTTCTACGAAAAATGGTTGTTAGCAAACTTAAACATTATTCCAAAAATTAAGTAATTTAGGAAATTTCTGCTACTACGAAAAATGGTTGTTAGCAAATTTAAACATTATTCCAAAAATTCAATAATTTACGAAATTTCTGCTTCTACGAAAAATGGTTGTTAGCAAACTTAAACATTATTCCAAAAATTAAGTAATTTACGAAATTTCTGCTCCTACGAAAAATGGTTGTTAGCAAACTTAAACATTATTCTAAAAATTAAATATTTTACGAAATTTCTGCTACTACGAAAAATGGTTGTTAGCAAACTTAAACATTATTCCAAATATTAAATAATTTACGAAATTTCTGCTACTACGAAAAATGGTTGTTAGCAAACTTAAACTTTATTCCAAAAATTCAATAATTTACGAAATTTCGGCTACTACGAAAATTGGTTGTTAGCAAACTTTAACTTTATTCCAAAAATTAAATATTTTACGAAATTTATGCTACTGCGAAAAATGGTTGTTAACAAACTTGAACATTATTCCAAATATTAAATAATTTACGAAATTTCTGCTACTACGAAAAATGGTTGTTAGCAAACTTAAACTTTATTCCAAAAAATCAATATTTTACGAAATTTATGCTTCTACGAAAAATGGTTGTTAGCAAACTTAAACATTATTCCAAAAATTAAGTAATTTAGGAAATTTCTGCTACTACGAAAAATGGTTGTTAGCAAATTTAAACATTATTCCAAAAATTCAATAATTTACGAAATTTCTGCTTCTACGAAAAATGGTTGTTAGCAAACTTAAACATTATTCCAAAAATTAAGTAATTTAGGAAATTTCTGCTACTACGAAAAATGGTTGTTAGCAAATTTAAACATTATTCCAAAAATTCAATAATTTACGAAATTTCTGCTACTACGAAAAATGGTTGTTAGCAAACTTGGACATTATTCCAAATATTAAATAATTTACGAAATTTCTGCTCCAACGAAAAATGGTTGTTAGCAAACTTGAACATTATTCCAAAAATTCAATAATTTACGAAATTTCTGCTACTACGAAAAATGGTTGTTAGCAAACTTGGACATTATTCCAAATATTAAATAATTTACGAAATTTCTGCTCCTACGAAAAATGGTTGTTAGCAAACTTAAACATTATTCTAAAAATTAAATATTTTACGAAATTTCTGCTACTACGAAAAATGGTTGTTAGCAAACTTAAACATTATTCCAAATATTAAATAATTTACGAAATTTCTGCTACTACGAAAAATGGCTGTTAGCAAACTTGAACATTATTCCAAAAATTCAATAATTTACGAAATTTCTGCTACTACGAAAAATGGTTGTTAGCAAACTTAAACTTTATTCCAAAAATTCAATAATTTACGAAATTTCGGCTACTACGAAAATTGGTTGTTAGCAAACTTTAACTTTATTCCAAAAATTAAATATTTTACGAAATTTATGCTACTGCGAAAAATGGTTGTTAACAAACTTGAACATTATTCCAAATATTAAATAATTTACGAAATTTCTGCTACTACGAAAAATGGTTGTTAGCAAACTTAAACTTTATTCCAAAAAATCAATATTTTACGAAATTTATGCTACTACGAAAAATGGTTGTTAGCAAACTTGAACATTATTCCAAATATTAAATCATTTACGAAATTTCGGCTACTACGAAAAATGGTTGTTATCAAACTTTTTTTTTCCAAAAATTCAATAATTCACGAAATTTCTGCTACTACGAAAAATAGTTGTCAGCAAACTTGAACATTATTCTAAAAATTAAGTAATTTACGAAGTTTCTGCTAATACGAAAAATTGTTGTTAGCAAACTTAAACATTATTCCAAATATTAAATAATTTACGAAATATCTGCTAACTATAAAAATAAAATATATTAAAATAAAATATAATTAAATTAAATTAAATTCAATAAAATAAAATAAAATAAAATAAAATAAAATAAAATGAAATGAAATAAAATAAAATAAAATACCATAAAATAAAATAACATAAAATTAAATTAAATTAAATACTATGCAACAAAAATCTCACGTTGCTGGGCAACGGGCTTACAGCTAGTATACGTTAAATAGTACAATATCATACAATATAAAAAATAATTCCACATGTTTTTAAAACAATTTAAAAGAAACAAGTCAACAGCATTAGTTGTTTGATAGTAGAGAAAATATTGTTGTTGTGTATGGAATAGAAACATGTTAAATGAAATTTCTCGGAGAATATGGGAATAAGACTGTCATAAAAGTATGCGATTCGTTTCACCGCATAAACTCGTAGAGATTACCACCAGACAACCAAATGCATTTTCTGTGGGTGTCTTTTGCAAATATCAGTGTTAATAATTTTAAATCTCTATAAGTATATTTAATATTATAACCAGATGGTTACTCGTATTCCGTTATTTTATTTTATTGTTTTAATCAGGCTTATAACGTTCACTCAATACGTTTGTAGCGTAAAACAACAACTTTATTTATCAATATAATTTCCTTCAAAGGTAATACATTCATTCCAGCTCTTTTTTAACATTTCGATGCCTTTTTTTGTAGAACGATTTATCTTTGGCCTCAAAATAGGCTACCAGCTAACATTTTTTTGGCTAACACGCCTTGGACGCGGCTGCTGTTCACTCAGCTGACTGCCGATTTGACTCTGAAGTGTAGTTAGTGGTGGATCCATGTGTTTTCTATTGTGCTGAAACAGGTCCAAACAGCGCTCTGAATTGTCAACGCGTTATTGTTTTTGATCGACTCTGAGAAAACGCGGTACCCACTTCGAACAGAGCTTTCTCATGGACAGATGTTGATACTAAATGGTGAATACACTGCCTTCTGATATCTTTAACGTGTTAGCTATCTCACTTAACTTCAATTTACGATCGGCCAAAACATTTTTAGGTTTTTTGGAACAACTGCCGAATTTCTGCGACCATCATCATCGGTGTTTGTACGGCCGCGCTTTAAATTAGTAAACCACTTCTCTACCACTTGTCTCGATGGAGCAAAGTCCGAATAACACTTTTCAAGGCATTGCTTTGCTTGAACGGTATTATTTACATTAAAAAGCAATGTTTTATCAACACGTGAAATTCAGATTTTTCCATTGTTTTAAAAATTGCAAAAGTAGCGTCACTAAAACCACTGTAACTTGAATTAAACGTCAAATTGTTATAAAAATTTGACACGTATTATTTGAAGGTTGGTACTTTCTTAAAATCATAAGGATTTTTCAATATTGGCGCCACTTATATGTCATCCTAGGAACTTATTGAGTTATGGATTATTTGATTAACCTTTCATCTTCACAGGAGCAACAAAACAGAACACATTTTGGCCTTTGGCAACAATTTTCTTCGTCGCGCCTTATCTAGTCATACATTCATTGGCTTGTGATAAGCCCATTTAAGAAATCTTATTTTCCGAAAAAAAAAATATGTTCACTTTTAGATTGACTTAACTAATGTGACAAATCTAACTTGAGCTAATTAAGGTTGGATTAAAAGCTTACCTTTAGACTACCGTTAGACTTTTAAATAAAATTTTCATTAACTTGTAGTTAAAAATATTTTCATAATGAAAAGAGTTCACGCCTAAAACAGATTAATGTTCTTAAAGTCACATTTCGTTCCTTCTTTCAGCCGTTCTTGTTTTGTTTCCTGTTAACCAGACTTTTACTTGGGATATATAATGTCTGGTTTTTTTGTTGACACAAACTGTTTTTGTGTATATTGTAAAAAAAATCCGATGTCTGGATTTTTTTACAATGGTCGTGAGATGATTGATATTAAAAACGGCAAAATATTTGTTTGATATATAATATATACTTCAATAATAACATTTTTAAGTAATATTGCTGTTTTAAATTCTGAAACAAAGGGTGATGAATTTAAAGTTTACGAGCATTTGATGGCATGTGTATATCGTTGTGAGTTCTTTCCAAACAATATTAGATAACGTCAGCTATAAGTATTTACTTGTTTTTTCTTAGTACAGGTATATAAAAATATATTTTTAAAAATGTGTAGAAACAGCAAAAACAAAGATGCTTCATAGCAACGTTTAACAACGCTAATGGATTAATTTTTGACTCTTATGACAAAGATGCAAAACGTTTGGTGTTAAACTTAAACTCATGTCATGAGACTCGGTCAAAAAATGGTTTGCAATAGTGAGTCTGATTTTGTATTTTACGTTTCGTGCTTAAGAGCATATAAGATCTTTTATCAATACATATTCCAATAAAGTATTTTATTTGACGAGTTCTTATATAAAATATATTATGCTATTCTAAGCTATTTATTGACACTTAATAGTAGATTCAATGCATATGGAATATTAATTTTAGTTGAAAATAAATGAAAGTATTTTTTTTTCGTTTTTTTTTTATTGTAACAACAAAATTAATAATTTTTATTGCTTAATTCTGAAATTTAAACAAAATTCATTCGCACAATATTTCAAAACTTTTATAATGTTTAATAGCATACAGAAAGAAAACTTTTTCCGAATTCGCTATGAGTTTTGATATGATACATGTATCATATGGTAACGTCCGGATTTCCCTAATCAATTCTTTTATGACCAATACTTTTTTATTGAAAGACAGCCCGGCCCCTATATTTTTTTACGTTGCCAGGGCTGCCTGCATCCACTTTGCCATACATACGAAATTATTTATTATAATTTCACAATAATCCAATATCACTACTGAATACACTGATTTATTGAACAGCTGTATTACAAAAAATGTGAAAAAATTAACCCAGTTCTATGTATACAACTAACTTGTAATCACGGTTATAGGGTAAATTTTTGAATATGTACTTAAAGGTTATCAATTTGCATGTAAAGGTATAGATGAATATAATGCTTATATAGGTTTTCTATGTGTTCCTGAAAACAGAGCGTAGAAATAACGACTAACTCTTTTCCTACTACAACCTTAATTCATAACCCTTTTTAAAAAAATAAGGTTGGGCAGACAACTAACAACCTGTTTTTCTTAAATAAGTTTCATTAATATACTTCTAAATGAATGTATTTCATTCACATTGAGGGAAACATAATATACAAAAATAACGTCGATATATATGAGTGCTCTGGAAACAATGACTGCTGTCACCATGTTTTTTCAAAAGTAAGTTAGATGTGTCATTGTGCAACTTAGCATAAAACAGTAAATATTTTTTTAAATAAGGCCCTAAAATGTATTTTTTTTAAGAATTAAAATTAAGCTTTTAATAAAAGCGGCAGTTTACACAGTCCTATATAGCAAACACGGCAGTTATTAAACGGATTTCAAAAAAACTATGTAAATTTTATTAAAACGGGAAGATAAAACCAATAAGAATATTTAACGTTACTTTTTCAGACGTTTATTCCATAATATAAAAAAAATCGTTCAATTGATTTGCCAACATTTAAGGATCACGATAACTACCGCTTTTGTTTACCGAGCTATCAGATAATTTTATATTTTGTTTTCCCTGAAAAAATATTATCGTTGGTGTGTTTCACTTTTGTTCTACGACTTTCGATGTATAATATTACATACACTGTAACTCAGAGGTGTTTAACCAGTACCTTGATATTTGCCACTTGACCATAGCTTTAATATTTACATTACATGCAACTAAGTCAGCATGACCGACATATCCGACAGATTGTCGTATCGTCTTGAGCAATTAACTGCAATTAAGGATAGAAATCACATCCCCGCTCATTTAAGAGGATGTAATTCGTTACTACATACGTTAGTGATACATAATTATATTCGAAAACTAGCCAGTACATCTTTGATTGGTAAAATAAAGACTATATTTACTAGAAAAAAAACGCAAATGATGGAATATTTTGAAAACCATTTCAATGGAGGAAAAAAATAATTTTCACTATTTTTTCAAATCGAATTCATAGTCGTAGTCAGAGTTCAATTTAAACTCGGAGTTGGAGTCGTGTTTGAACTTGAGGTCGGAGTCGTTTTATTGTTTTAACAACCTCACAAATCTGCTTTTTATAATCATAATCGTCATTTTTTACAATGGAAATTTTGGCCACTATCTCATTTTGCGACCCTGTCAAAGATAATCTTGGAACAGACTTTTTTTTTATTTCATCTCTTTTTTAACGTCTCTGCACGTTGTTCGTATTCTACTAGGGTTCCTAGATTGATGTTTTACACATACTGCATCAATCTTGTTTAATTCACAAAAAGTAAACTATGTTTACTTATATGAGCACCGTATCACTTCTTTATGAGTCGAATACATTATTTTTCTCGTTAAAAATATCTTTGGATTGCGAGCATTTCAGCGTTAATAATTTGACACGTTGACTATAGACTCGCCAGCAGTCAATTTATTTTAGATTATCGCTAGAATGGTGTACTCTTGATAATTAATAAATCAATTTTAATTTTAACCAACTGATGTTGCCAATATAAGTTTCCGAAATAAAAATCCAATCACAAACTTAACGAATCTATTTTTAATTTTGTCGAAGCTTTTGTAACATTAATTGCATTTTAATAATACAAAAAAATATTTTATTTAGCTTGTATTTTTCCGGTCTGAATTTTAATACAGTTTCGGTCATAATTGTTATCGCCTTGGTCTGGATTTATAATAAATGGTCATAATACATCGGTCAGTGTACATAGAGCAGAATAAATAAACAATGGTAAGAATTTATATAAAATAGTAATAATTTAAATGAAATTGAAAAAAAACCTACAAAATGGTAATAAAAATCTGACAATATAACATTTTTATTCTGACCAAAAATTTTATTTTATTCAGACCAAAAGTTAATTTTAATTCTGACCAAAAATTGATTTAAAGTCTGACCATTTATTTGTTCACTTCCAATTTTGCGGTCAATGGCACCTTAACAGAATATCATTTTATAGGAACCGATTATTGGAAGGATGTGTCTAGGAAAGGGTTTACTGTTAATTTTTCTGTCGACGTTTTTAGGATCGCGTGATTTTACGTGAAATAGTAACATCACAGATATCCATGCATTCGAAAATTAACGTGCATCAAATCATTTATAAAACAGTCTTACTAACAATGTTATGATAGAAAATAAAATTTATTTTTCACTAAAAGATATTTGAAAAAACTCTTGCTTGTATATATTAAACAATTTAAGATACAATTGGTTGCCGCTCGATTCCTGTGAATCATTCTTTAATACAAAACTTATGACTAACATTTGCCATATACATAGATGATAAAACAGTTAACTGACGATCGTTACCAGTGTGGACAACCTCCCTCCCTATAACTCGTCGGGTTTTGTAGTTTTCTTGAATATTTTCATAAAATAGCCCATCACAGTTACTTGAGTACATATCATCCTATGATATTATACATAAAAAAACACGATATGTTATTTATTACACGATTAAATTATTTATTATGAATATGTTTGCTGGTTTGGGGAAGAATTGTGATTTTAATAAAATGTAGCGGATATATGTCGCAACAAACGTCGTACTCAAATGAGATTGTGATGAAAATTTAAACAGTCATTCTATTGTTGGCGGCTTAAGAGTGGAAAATATTCGGTCGCCTATTACTTCGTTGTAATAATTAAAAATTAAAATATTTTTATATGAATTATACACGTGTTTTTACTATTTGATTTTTTTCAGTTATCACTTTTAGGGTGTTCACTGTCAATACACTGGAAAGGCATTATATTATAAAAACACAATATTCTTTCGTACTTTATTTCCACTTTATTTAAAAAGGTCAGGACCGGTTTCGCTCATGGCGAGCATTGTCAACTGACATTGAAACCGGTCCTGACTTTTTAAAAATAAAGTGGAAATAAAGTACAAATGAATATTGTGTGTTTTATGAATATCTTTCAGTTAGCTTATGTTAAAAGATTTCGGGTGCATGTCACAGTGGTCAAAGCCGTTGTCTTCCATGCTAGACTTCGCGGGTTCATATACAGATAGCATTTTATTCAGTCGACTTATTCTCCTGTTTAGTTTTGATTAGTCCTGATGATTAAAAATAAAAGTGGAACTAGTAAAAAATAATGTTTTATTTATTGAATATAACATTAAATGGTTATTTTCGTGTAAAATACGTGTCATGGAAACACATACGTAAACAATTATCCCAACCTGATATTTTTTATATGATATAAGCCATAATAAAATTTCATGGGAATCTTTTATTAATTTTTAGAAAAGGCTTTAGTGCACAACAGTTGTGTACCTACAGATGCTTTCCTCTCGGCGAGCCATTACCCTTTTATTTTGCAGGCGTTTTAAATATTTTCATGTAGCTTAAAACAGAATATGTGTTCTGAAACTAAAGGGGTAAGCAGGGTGGTTTAAATTATCTCTAGCAAACTAGTACTTAAATTCACTCAGACCACCCCCGTTACGGTTTTGCCTCTACATATACAATAACGAGGGAAACTTAAATGTTGTAAATATTATAATATAATTAATATGTTTTGAAGTACGATTCCAATAATTTGATTAGTTAAATTCTCTGCAGATTTAAGTAAGCGATTACTATCTTTAATCCGAGAAAAAGTGGTCGTGATTACATATCATCAATAAAAAACCAATTGATTATTCGAATTTTAAATTAAACGGGTGTACACAAATATTTAATTATTATTGTAAAACACATCACAATAGATTATCATTATATAGCGCATACGGTCTCTTGAAGTATAGAAGTATCTCTACAGAGTTTTTTTCTATAAGATCAGCTTGTTACTCAGTCGCTCAAGCTCTTTTTTATTCGAAGAGAGAAGTAGATATGGAATGATAGTACAAGACTAGTGGCCAACTAATCCCTTTCGCTACGACACAACCAATTTTGGGGTGAAAATCCCTAATTGAACTGTAAAACCATTATAAGTGATTTTGTATTATATTTTGTTTTAATATTATAATTTTTTTAATATAATGTATCTAAATCGAGTAAAAATATTGATCGCACCGCGTAATTATTACTTATGCTGAAAATATCATATCGCAACATTGCGTCGTATATTGTATCTACAAAATTTGGCAAAAAAACGCATTATGCACATCGTAAACCGCAACAATTTCGTTTAAAACGACACCATCGGGTTTCAATCATTTTTTATTCAGCAGTGTCGGAACTACCTCCCGCAAGGACAGCACTCCATCTCGACGCCGCCCCCAATCGCCTACCTACACGCCCGACCACCCCCCCCACCCCTACCCGCGGCTCGCTCTGAAGTCGAATGTACAAAAATTCAGGTCCTTGCCAAAAAGTCAGCTCAGTCGGCCCGGGGTCATTGTTCAGACGCACACACCGCCGAAAGCCTGACATCACAATACATAAGTGCACACACGAATGCATCCGGGTGCATGCACGCACGACGGGGAAGCGAGGTTTCGTGGAAAGACTGGACTTCTGAAAAAATATTATAAAATAATGCATTATGTTAGACATGCCATCTTTTCAGCGTTAGTCATATGCCGCATCTTATACAACAACTTTTTTTATTTTAAGCAGTCAGTAAACAACGTTTCAGGATTTTTGATTATATTTCAAAATTAATTATTAGCTAAGCATATCGACTGTGGAAAAGAAAAACCCACAGTTTTTTTTCGATAATCACAACGTATACAACTTGATACACGTTTTATCAAAAGGATGTAAGCTGTAAATGCAGAATTAGTATCTAAATTTATCTTTTAAGTCTTAAAAAAGTTGGGCCTGTTTAAATTGCAAACAGGAAAAAATACTTAAATAAGGATATTCTTAAACAATTTATTAAATTAATATCAGATTATGTCAATTAAACAACGGTTTACAAATCTTTGTGTACTTCAAGTTTTCGTATATTTCATAATTTGCCTATAGATAAAAATCATTATAATACCTTTTTGTGTCTCCTGTAAAATTTGTTGTGTGGGTTTGTGTGTGGTAAAATTGTTTCAATAGAAAGATTCCACCAAACATTATTCTAATTCTTTATTTTAAATCCACGTCCGCTCTCAATGTAGAGCATATGACCTCTTAACGTATGTATCTTAAAAGATTTTTTCTAGTCAGTTTCTGTTTCAGTCTGTTTGTTAGTCAGTCCCTCAACCTTTATTTTTCAAAGAGAGTAGTAGGGATAGAAGGATAAGGCTAGGAGAGGACTAGTGGTTTACTAATCGCTCTCACCACGCACAGTTATTGAAGGATGGTAAGGGTGGGAGGGAAATTAAGACATCACAAACACCCATGCCATTGATCGTAAAAATGCTGTTCGCACTGGAACTCGAACCCGATAAGACCCGGTCCAAAATTCTACTACTGAAAAATTGAACGCTTCATTCCGAGTCTATCAGGATTTCCACCGTTGAAAATTTGATCATGCTAATAAATAATGGAAAATTTCAACAGTCCAATTGATAGTGGTACATCATTTAAATAATTTATAAGAATTATTTTTCATCTTAAATGTATAGCTAAAAGAAATCATACTTACTTTGTTATTTCCATGGCAATACCAGCGTTCTTAAATTTAGTTCACTGATGGAAGACTTTTTAGATATTATACAACAGAACGAAGCAATTTAAATATATCTAGTTTATAAAATAAATATTCACCGTGAAAGTTTTCGGTGGCTCAAGATTAAATATCTCTGTAACGTTACCTCGCAGAAAATCATTTGCGAAAAGTTGGAGCATTCAATTTTATTAAATAAACCACCCATGAAAGCTAGTATAAACAGTTTTAGCACCACACGTTATTAATTTAACATTTATGTATTTATTTATAACATAAAAATAGAGAAAATCTATGTCATTGATTATGTTTATGGAGTAAATTTACTTTCATTATTCATTGGTTTTTGTGAATCAATAGTTTTGCAATTAGTTATTTTTTATATTAAATATATATTTTAAGCTAATAAGCATTTTTGTTGCTTATGATTGTATGCAATTTGTAAAATCACACAATCAACTTCTGACCCATAACGATCAACGATTATTGACAATCACTTTTAAATTGTTCACTGTCAATACTTGGTGGAAAGGCATTATATTTTTTAAAAAATACTCATTTATACTAATTCCATTTTTATTTAATAATATCAGATCCCGTTTCAAATGGTATTGAATAAAAGTGTAATTATAATTAGTACAAATAAGTATTTTATTTTTTAATTATTAACTATAATATTATACGTTATTTTATATTGTTTGGTATGCTACATTATCAGCAAATTACTTAGTTCTAATTTTGTCGTCATTTAAATTGATAAATGTACCAATTTTTTAAATAATTATTTATCAACACTTATACACAAGCGTTCTAATTCGCAACCCTAGTTTAAAAGTAAATCAAGTCAAAAAATATAATTTTAAAGTAATTAAATTTAAAGATTCTTACCGACTTAATAAATGTGATTCTTTTTTAAAATGTATGATTTTGACTGTTTGCCATGTTACCTTAGCAATTTGGTATAAATAAATATCTATTCTCATTTTCTCCAACACAGTCGTCTGACCAAAAATACGCATTTTTATTTAGACATTCTTTTTCAATTTATCAAAACCAATTTCATTTAAACCTTTTAATGAAATTAGCAGCCACTATTTTATTTAGGCCTGTGAAAGTCTTTGATAAAGTAAATAATGATATTTTTAATTTGGTTGCATTATTAACGTCTTTTTGCTTGAAATATAACAACATTGCGAGTGCAAATAATCAATTCATGTCACTACAAGTGTAGATTAATTCAACAAAAATGAAGTGTAATTTTATTCGGGTTAAAAATAATTGCACTTGTGGATTGGTTGGTTTTCACTGGTACACGAGAACTTGATTTTTGATTTTGTTGAAAATATAACAAAATACATATTCAATGTATATTTTTTATTTTTGATATTTGTTATCACAACCATCCGTGCGTATAATATTTTATTTTAATTCAGAAATAAAATATTGTATCCAAACAGAGTTTTATGGAAAGCTACACTATGTAAATCATCTAACAGAAAGTTCATTTAATTCTAAGCCATTTTATTCCATGTACGTACATTAAAAGCTTAAGCTGTTATTTGTATGTAAAATGTAAAATAAGCTACTGGATACATTCGTTTATTTATACTTTGTAAGAGAAAAAAATCGTTTGTATTTAATGTAATATACACAAACTATGTAAAGTTTAAAAAACAGATATAAACCATACTTTCGATGGTTTCGGCGGTAACTTTGTGAAAGTTCATTTTAATAGAAAATTTAAATTAACTTTGATTATTCCACGTATTGTGTTACTAACTGTGACACGTGTTTCGCCTCTTTCAGAGGCATCTTCAGACTTACTATCGCAAAGTTTGCTTAAGTAATGAAGCAAGATTGATTCTAACATTTTAAAATTATAAAATTACAAAAATTTTACAAGGGTTTTTTTTCCCTTTTAATAGGAGCAAGGAGGGATATAAACCATTTTATCACATGATTAAAGCTAAAAAATATTTTTCTTTGTTTTAGCAGTTGAATATTATCTTAAATTTAACCTAACCGTGTAAACATGGCTATATAACTTTGACAGTGTAAAACTAAGCCAGTGCTCATCGGATATCGTATTAATCGAGGAGAAGGTGTTTTTGTCAATATATTATTAATATAAACGCTTGTGAAAGGAATCGAATTCAACAAAATAGTTTATTTTTAATGCTGACTGTGTATTGAACCTTTTATATAATTTAATTATAACATTAGTAGAATGAAAGTGTCTCTCGAAATACTTTGGCGAGAAAAGTTTTTATCCGATACTATTGTGTTCCCTCTTAGCAATAGTGTTTCTAAGCCTAAAAAGGGTTCCCAAGTTTATAATATTATCCGATTGCGAGCATAAATCATTGCCCACTCCACTGAAAGCTTTGTCTTCGCTTAACCATTTATATGCCAGAATCAAAAAAAAAAACAGATTTAGGAGGTTGGTAATATCAATAATGGTATATTTCTAAATAATTTATTTTCCGAAAAATGATTTGCTCGAGACTATTTTTCTAAATTTTCAAATTAAAAGAGCTTTTTGCAATTAAATTACTTTTTTTGTTATTATGATTCTGTACAAAATCATATTTTACGAAGCTTACTTTTATTAATGTATTGTTTATTTTCTATTTCTGTAAGCACATAAGTGTATTCAATTTCAATCTTTCTAATTATGTACATTCACACAAGCTTTATAGCTAACGACTCGGGATTCTCCTTTCGCCATCTTCAGACGTTCAAGTGCAATAATGAACTTGAACTAACGTTCAGTAAATAATTGTATCGTGCTTATATAAGAAGTAAATGTATCACTAGGGTCATTGCTGGCGAAATGGATTAACCCATAGAATTTGAATGGTGAGTAATTTAAAGAACTATATTTACTCTATTTGCTGGATATTTTTTTGTTTCGAAGAGAAGGAAATTTGGCAGATTTACTTGCTCATTTAAAATTGGTAGAATTAATAACTTGTGCTCAATTTATTTCTTAAATTTTCTGGAAAAACAACTTATACCCATCTGTATTTGAGCGTAGCATTTTAATTCCTTCACTCGCATTTAACACGTATGATCCAAAATCGATTCTGTCCAAGACTAATGTGAGATGTAAGCTTTATTTTAAACAATAGCATTACATGACAAGTCACGAAATACCACCTTCGTATACATAATGCATCATTATAAATTGTATGTTTATATAAATATATAATATTCACAATAATAATAGCTGTAGTTAATAAAAAGATTTTTTTATATTTGACCACCATGGTAATACAACTAGTGCAATTTCGGCAGATGAACAAGTGATCATTGTACAAAAACCTCACCACTGTTACGTCAAAATATCCAAAAAAATGCTAAAATTTTAATTTTATCAAAAAATATCCATGGAAGTTATACTGTTTTTTTTCAAAGTCTTGCGAATTTCATTGCATATATAATATTTCATGAATTTTAAGTAATATTTCATCATATATGATCATAAATGACTTATTATTCATTGCAGGTCACCTTACTCACTCAATTACCGCTGAATTAATATCCAACTAATATTTTAAGATGATAAAAGAACATTAGAGAAAATAAAATATATACATATTGGGCACGTAGTTTTTAAATTATCCAGGCTGCACTATATTTAAAGTATTTATCAAGTAATGATTTACTAAGCAAAAAATAGATACTAAATGATAGTATTATATTATATTGAATGTATTTTTGAAGAACATTTATGTATTTAGTAATATTTCATTGAAATTCGCTAAACACGTTTCTCGCATTAAAATGGTTAACACTATTTTACCCAGACGAAAGCTAGACTCTGGGTCGACCGCCATTCGAACCATTAACATAATAACTGATCATCCAGCCTTCCCATCCTGCCTTCCTTGAGGCCACACCACTATCTTAAACCCTCATTGAGCAACGGTATAGCTAAGGCTCTACGCCTTTAAGTCAACCAAACTTAATATTATGCATATGAATAATATTTATTATTTGGAAAATAGCTAGAGATATTTACTTTTATCAGCTTATAAGAAAAGATACTTTTTTCGTAACAATCTACAGGTACGCAAACACCATTTATAAAAAAAAAACATGGAGGTCGCATTTACAATTTATTTTAGATTTCATATTTTAAAAACATACTCCTTTGAACCAACATTTCAAATATAATTATTTAAAGTAAGTTAGCATTCTTGATACTATATAAAATTCGTAACGTTTTAAATGAATGGTGTGCCAAGAAAATAGAATATGAACCCTCAAGAGGTGAAGTGAGCCAAGCAGTAAAATCGTAAAACTTTTCTATTGGATGTTTAGATACAATCGCGAGTTTACTTGGTGTTTTTGTGGATTACATATTTTTATTTTAGAGTGAATTGCAGTGTGTATTTACTTACCACACTTCACTTCTACGATACTTTAAGAAATGTAGAATATTATAACGTATCAAAATTTTTCTTAAAATATCACTTGGCTCACTTCACCTCTCATGAGCTCAATTATAATGTAATGTACAATATTTATTATCATTTTTGCAGTAAACGATTACTGTTAAACAATGTCACTTATACAATTTATGTTGAAAATGAATTTCAGTTAAATTTACTTTCATCTAAAAAAATATATCTTTTCTTTGGCATCAATGTTATACATTATTGAAAAGTGAGCTAGAATGGGTGTAGTAATACAGTGGAACCTCGATTCTACGTTTTTCAGTTCCCGTTAATTCGGGAAATCTTCAAATAATACCAAAAAAATATTTAGTTTTCAAAAAAACTTATTTAACTAAATGCGATGTTTTTAACTTGAGCGAAAAAAAATATTCTACAAAAACGGTCAATCGGGATAATAATTGGGACGGGACGATAATATTTAGATGATATATCGAGGAAATCAGTAAATCGGGGAATGATAAACGTGGAATTATTAAATATTGTTATGACGGGGTCTTGGTCGAATAAAAAATAAACGATCCATGCAAAAAAAAACAAATATAGCGAGAACGGTAGATCGGGGTTCCACTGAAAAAAAAACGCGAAACGAAATGCGAGGCAAAACTATTTATAAAAAATATTCAACGAATACGGTCAATCGGGATAATATTAGTGACGGGACCAAAATATTTAAACGGTAGATCGAGGAAAACGATTAATGCGGGATTCTTTTACATTTTTATTATGGGTTTATGAAAAATAAACGATCCATGCGGTAAAACGAACAATGCGAAAACGGTAGATCGGGGTTCCACTGTACATGATAATTATTATCCTTTTAGCTCACCAACCACCCCTCCGAGGGTTAATAATCCACGGAGACTGGCTTAATAAATTTATTACCATAACTTGTCTCGTCAAATGTGCCCCATAATGTAATCCGCTTTTTCATTCTGACTCCCCGCCGCCGCCCGCCACTGCCCAACTTTTCCCCTCTGTCTCTATGCGGTTTTCGAGAGCTACATGGCCGACGCGGCCTTGGGCTTTGCGATTTTCGCGAAAATTCTGACCCGACGCCTCAAACGATCAACGGACCCCATTCTCTTCTTTATTTAGAAGCGGTTTCCAACCATTTACTGTGCTCGCTTTTTATTTTCCGAGAATTTTTATATTTCGGATTGTCCTTGTAAAACAGGCATGACAACTACCCTGAAATCTAGCGCTTTTTTAATATCTGAAATAATTTTAATACTTTCGATAGCTTTGGTAGTTTGTGATAATTTATTTTTGATGTTATAAATAATGCATAACACGTAGACTGTGGAAAGGAAAAAGGACATAACCCACAGTTTTTTCCAGAGCTGTGGAGTTGGAGTCGGAGTCGCGGTATTTTGGCCGAAGTCGGTTTCGGAGTCGTGAAAAATGAGCGGTTTAATTTTTTTTTGAAAAATATATTTAATGATGTGTATTTAAATAAAATAGTCAAAAGTGTTAACATTTCACGATCTGATGGTTGGTATACATATATATAAGTTAAAATTAAATTATTGAAAAATTTCCTCAAAGTCGGAGTCGTTAATTATTTTAAAGCTGGAGTCGTAGTCGTAAATTATTTTAAAGCTGGAGTCGGAGTCGTCTTTTTTCACGCGACTCAAACACTCAAAACAGGTTTTTGCGATAATCACAATGTATCAAACTTGATACACGTTCTATCAAAAGGATGCAAGCTGCAAAAGCCGAATTAGGATCTAAATTTAGCTTTTAAGTTTAAAAAAGTTGACCTTGTAAAAAAAATGAACGAAGAAAAAAGACTGAAATAAAGGTTTTTCCTAGACAATTTCTTTAATTAATATTAGATTATGTCAATTAAACACCAGTTTAGAAGTCTCCGTGCACTTTAAGGTTGTATAATTCATAATTTGTACATGGCCCAAAATCATCAAAACACGTTTTTTGCGCCTCCTGTAAAATGTGTGGGTTACTTCTTTTTTCCTTTCCATCTTCTTCTTCTTTGACCATGTTCGCTCCCTATGTGGAGCATATGGCCGCCACGCGGCACCTCCATGTTTCCCTGTCTCCCGCCAATAGCTTTGCTTCCTCCCATGACATGCCAGCATCCCTCAGTTCCGCCGAGTACATCCTATGGATAGTACCCGACGGACGTCCAGGACGCCGGAATCCCACCGGTCGGAAGAAGAGGCAGGCAGGATTGAGGCTTTCCGGAGGCATCCGCAGCACGTGACCCAGCCAGTTCCAACGTCTCTCCATAACCACTGACGTGACGGGACGCTGTCTTGTACGCTCCCTTATCTCTGAATTCCTCACAAAATCAAACCACCTCACCCCCATTATCCGACGCAAGCATCTGTTCTCGAAGCTCAGTATACGGTTTTTCTGAGTCTTCGTCAGGTGCCATGATTCGCAACCGTAAAGCATTACCGGCAGAATGCAAGCGTTGAACAAGTGGCATTTGGTTTTAATCGAGTACAGCTGTGTGTCCCAGACAGTCCGCATTGAGTTGAATGTGGCTCCAGCCATTCCTAAACGAACTTTTTCCTTTCCATAGACGATATGAATTCGTTTGATGAAACGCATATGAATCATTCAATTCAGTCTCGAAAATAATTCACTAGAGATTTTCAACTCTCGACGAACATACTGGTATTATGAGATAATTTGTTGAAATAAACTGTATTAGGTTTCTATATGCCCTACATTGGGAGCGGACATGGTTTAAAAAACATATACAACATTCCAAGATTTTTGTCATTATTAGTATTTAGAGTATTCACTTCCGTCATTGGATCTAAATTCTAAAGTAATAAAACGCATTTTTAGCAACAAAAAGCAGTGCGTCTATTAGAATCAATCTGTATACATTTATTCAACCCTCACAGCATTTTTTTCAACGTATGTATATATATATATATATCACAGTAAAAGTTTGAAATATCGACTAACTAACAAAAGTTTAAGTTAAAGCTTACATCATTACAATTCACATTCACTTAGACTAGACACTGTATTAATTAACTAACAAGTTATAAACTCACTAGCATAATAAAAAGGTCATTAAAACACAGCAACTGCGTGATTAAGCGAGCACAGCAGAGGTAAATAATGAAAATATGAATGGGCGAGTCATTTGCGTCTAAGTAGTTAATGGACTTATTGACTAGTTAAAATGTTCATTTTTTCTCTCGCGTATATTATGACTGGTTAAAATGGTCAATGTATTCATTGATTGACTTATTTATACATCGACTAAGTGTATGCTATAACTGGAACATATACATTAATTTTATTAAATCTTTTCATTATCATTTTTTATCAGAATCATTGCTCAATGGTGCTTTTTTGTCTCAAGTATCTTTTTTATCTTTCGCCTGTCCCTCGATTTTCACGGTACTATACGTACATGACCATATTGGGTCCTTATTTTGCTTATATGTTGAATACATATAAGCAAATATCGTTTAAATCGATAGATATTATTATTTTAAAAAATAAACCGAAACTATTGCGTTATTTTTATAAAAATGGATGTTTGTTTGATCGTACTTTATGCGTTGCCACACCGCTCATCCGATTGCAATAAAACTTTGACAAACTTTTTGCTTGCACTCCCGGAAAGGTTAAAGGCATAATAAAATAACTTACAGTAGATCTTATATATAAAAATCAATGCTTGTATGTCTGACATACGGTTAATTTTGACAACGCATGCTTGCACTTGCACGAATGTTATAGTACGATTAACTTACAGGGTAGGTGGCGCGTGTGTCGTACCATAGATAATCGGCAGCAAACGTCAAACAGACAGAAAATAAAACATGCACTTCAATAAACAGAACTAGCCTTTTAGCTGCCGTAGATAATTAGTAGTAATTACCCAGCACGCCGGCTATAATTTGTAACTATTAATTTAATTAGTTATCGACGAGATAACTCGTCTCTGGCGTGTTGGGCACGAAAATTTTTACGAGATATCTCGTCTGTGGCAGGCGTCGAGTTAAAATCCAAAGGCTTTCTTTCTTTGAGCGGCATTGCAACGATTATTGGGAACCGACTAGTTAAAAAATAATTCCCACATTAATTTATTTAATAAGATAATGACCAGTTTTGCTCATGACATCAGTTGACAATGCTTGTCATGAGCTTATTAAATAAATAAAAGTGGGAATTAGTACAATTGTTGTTTTTGTAAACTTAATTTTTTTATAATCTTCGTTTTGTTCGACCATCGCTGAAAGTCAACCGACCGCCATCAAATCGAAATTCGTACGAATAACCCATGCCCAAAGTTTGTATTTATCGCAACAACACGCGAATAACGTCTCTTCTTTGACTCTTGTTCTGTCTTCCTTTCTCTCTCCTTAGTTATATCGATTTCGCAGACAAGAAAAAAAATCCCCAATTCGATTTTGCTAACTAATGCCTGTTCTTTTACTTCTTTTTTTCTTTTCACAAAAGTTTCGTGTTATTTTTCCTTTCAGACGATGTAATTGGTTCAGTAAAGTACACACTTTTTTTTTCGTTCGACATGCAATATTAAAATTTATTACAGTCTGCATTATTTTTAAAGTTAAATCAAAAAATATTTATGATAAATGAATTATCAAAATAATATTTAAAAAAATCAATACTCGAAGCAGACTGTTCTAATCGGTTTTTTTCCACTATTTTTACTGATTGAATTTCATTTACCAAAACTAAAAAAAAATTAACTTCCTTGGACTCGACCCCATAAGATCCAGCACGGAAGCCAACAACGCTAACCGCTGCGTCATAGGACCTGACAAATTTTCTTAGCGAAACTTTATTTTCTTAATAAAAACACATTATCATAGCTGGATAAAATTTTACCTTTGTTCTTTCCGTTAATGTTGATTCTGTGATCATTCATTGCTGCTATTTGTTAATTATTTAAAAATATTGTTTTGGATTAATACATAATATATTATACAAAACATACATTTAAGCCATCAGAATCGAACGTCTGATAATAAACAAATAACCTTTATTATGGCAGCAATTTATAATATTATATCCATCTGTGATTGGGCTGATTACTGATATATTGAATTCAATACATCTTTTTCTTTTCCAGTATTTTACGAAAAATTGTTAAACACTTCAAATGTCACTCAATATAAACATGTTACTAGATATTCGTCACAAATATATTTACCCTCGATCTAAAAACATACGTTGAATTTTAAAATATAGCCTTTAAATTTGACGTGACCGAAATCAAGCTTTTATAAAGCAAATCAAGTTGTTATCTTATCACATTTGCAATTTAATAAACGACATTACATATTAAAGTTTAATCATTGCAGGCATAATTATTAAAAATGTTATTTTTGTAGATTTTTGGCATCTCTATTGTAAATAAGATTTTTTTTTTTCATCAGATTAACCCAAGAAGCCAGTGACCGGGTTGTATACGATAATAATGTACGTCGTTTTTAAACGGTGAGCTTATGAATTACTTTATTCAAATAATTATATTACGATAAAAAAAACTATATGCGTTTGTGTTTTTATCGATAACAAAAAAATCTATCAAAAGTTTCATTATTTTTAGATTCAGATATTAAACTGGGTTCAATGAACGTTTAAAAGATTGGTATGGACTACGGAAGTGGAAGGGAACCTGCGGCCTTTTAACTACTCTGATTTGGCCTTTTGACTTGATCAAAATATTCACTTTGATCAACAAATTATACGCAAGCGTTTGGAAAAAGTGCGTAATCAACTCATTATAAATTCGAAAGTCGAAAAAAAAGGCGGGGTGTGTCAACGTTTTCTTTACTGTGGCCTTATTTTGAATCAGATAAACGAATGTGGAGCGGAGCTTTTTTTTTAGCTTTTCCAAGAATTTTCGAATCCAAAATCATAGGGTTTTGCAGGTTTACCAAAAATCTTCTTCTTCTTCGCAACATCTCCTTTTTTTAAGCTCTTCCGTGTTTCATTTTCTCAATCCCGAAGTCCCGGGATTAGTACTGTCGCAATTCTGTGATTTTCGGGATCACAAAATTGAACGGGATTCCGGGACTGGATAGCCTAGTATGGACTTTGAAATATGGACACAAATATGATAATATAAAGCGTATAATACAAAAAACAATCCATTATATAATTCTATACAATGTTGATAACCACATTCTCAAATCATCGATATGTTTTGTTTTTATCTATTATATTAAATAACCTTCTGACTATATGAGAAGACTAAGACGTGTGTTTTATTCTAACAAGCTTAAAAACATTTTTTTATTTGTATCATGAATTCGTTCGAAATTTCATTATAAACTGAGAGATTTAACTTTGAAAAAAAGTATCGTTTATTTATCACGTAATCAAAATATACATTTACTATGTTAAAAAGATATCAGGAACAAAATAATAATCACAACGAAGCATTTTCATATATTAATTATTCTTTAATAAATAAATTTTCCGAAATATTGTATTGTTTTAAACGTGAATTTGATGTAATACATATTTTTCAACGAAAGGTTACTGACCTTTGCTATAATTAGGAGTCTGCTCGTTTCGAATATTTCTAACAAAATAAATATATCCGGTGTTTCAACAAACACTGGAATTTAATTCCAAAATTTGATTTCAGTCATGTTTTATTCACAACATTCGCTTGAATTTTGTTTAATTCTGAGAATTTTGTGTAGTCATTTTTTTATTTTAATTTAAAAGACAGTAAATTTGGCCTTCTTAGTATGTTATTTAATAGTTGAAAGGTACATTTTTCAAGGATTCATGTTTTAGTCTCAACCAAAATTAATATTCATAAAATTATGTAAGCATTAACAAAGGTTATCAGTTTACCTGTAAATCGTACTTTCTCCTTTGAATCTTATTTTTAAATGTGTTGCCAAGTCAGTAAAATCCTTGAAGTATGTATTTATTTACTTTATTATTAAAATTCGTCTGGCTTTTTTTATAATTTGGTTGACTAGTAATATCCAAAAAATATGTCCTTCGCCTCTGCTTTTTATGTTATGTATATAACTTTTTTAATTTTTTATATATGTAAGTTTAATATTTGTGTTATTTCTCTTATAAAAACATATAATTGTCATACATATTTAAAGGCACCGAGTATAAAACTTCAACGAAAGCTTTGTTTCTGTACTTTATATACATTTTCCTTGGCACGTGTTCGTCTATTAAAAACAAGAGTAATTCTGAATTTTGCTTGAAGATACTTTTCAAATAAGTTTAACGAATGTCACACAATAATAATCAAATTTCATCAATTTTTTCCGAACAATTGTCACTCGGATCGTTTCGCCATATCTTTTACATTGATAATCTAGTGCAGGGTGGGGAACCTTTTTTATATCTAAAGGCCACACTCATTTATCTAATTCAACATAAGGCCGCAGTAAAGAAAACATTGACACCCTCCCCACTTTTTTTCGACTGTCGAACATATAATAGTTTGACTGCACTCTTTTCCCAAACGCTTGCGTATATTTTTTTGATCTAAGTGAATATTTTGATCAAGTCAAAAGGCCGCATCAGAGTAGCTAAAAGGCCACAGATTCTCCTACATTCATCTAGTGTCTTCAGAAAATTCAGCTACGTATTCACTTTGATCAAGTCAAAAGGCAGCAGGTTTAAACAGTGACTTAGTCATCATTGCTTTAGCTTTGCGTTAGGTTAGTATCGATCCCAATATTAATATGCATGTGTGCTTTATGCAAGGTTAAAATTATCTATCTTATTTAATAGCTTAAGACTTTTTCTACAATAAGAAGTTCAGTGATAAATTTACATCCAAATATTGCCTTGGAAAAATGACCGAGTGAGATATAATCATTCTTCTATTACCAATGTACGTGCTCTATATTGTAAGCGAAATCAGTGAGCAGACCGCCGAATCCATTGAAAGAAAAACTCCACTTCAGCGAGTAAAAAAACGATTATTCATTGCGTTTGGATTATGATATCACATGTATTTTATGCGATATGTTATTTTAAAGGCCGTGCAATAGACAGTGCTTCCACGATATAGGCGATTCTCTCCGTGGGGGCTGGGGTGGCAGACTTTGTAATGTTCAAGTGGGGAAGGCAGGCAGTTGGTGCTCAGACAAATTTACTGCCGTCCTATTTTGCATAATAATGTGGGCAATTTTCAGCGTCGAGAAAATAAAGCGATATTCCTCATTTCGCTACTAGAAACTACTGCCCAATAAAGCTCGACTACCATAGAGCGACAACAACTTATTTAAATATTTTGAATCATTCCAAACAAATGTTATTTTCTTTTATATATCAACTTAAGAGAACATTTGATCAAATGAAATTCAGAGCAGACACAGCCTATACTGCTAAACTTCAAAGTCTTAAAAAAATACATAAATTCGAAGCCCAAAGAACAAATGAGGCGTGCAGTATCAAGCACTACCATGACAGTTTTTTACTTTTTTTACCAGACATGCGAAAGTTTATTTGACTACTTTTTAACAAACTTTTATGCGAATCAACATTAATAACTACGAAAAACTCAAACACTAGACGACAACTTATTAAACGTGAAGCGTATACATTACATACAAAATACTGAATAACATTCAGTCACCCGATTCAAATCATACGTCTGATTGGCTCTCAATGATAACAAGATGCTTTTGATTATTCCACTATTGATATTGAAATCATTATTCAAAGTTGATTGTATGTATAAAAATTCTCCACTGGAATTAATAAAAAATTGTACGTCACGTAAAACATGACTTGGTCGTATTTGATACTAGACGCTTCAAATTAAAACATCTCATTTGATTGTAACGTAGTTTTAATAAAATATACGATTAAAATTTAATTCTGATCAAATATAATAAATACAATAAGGTAACAGTGGTAAAAAATGTTTTCTGAGAAAATATCTAGGAAACAAGTAAATTATTTTATAAAATAAATTTAATTCAATAAATAAATATCTGTTATAAGCGGGTATTAATTTCAATAAAATTTCCAACTATGTATATTGTGCGCAATATATAAATAATATACATTTATAGTCTAAAACAAATTGGCCATTTATTTGAAACGATACAATTATTTATCGTTTACGTATAATCCACTCTTTGGACATGCTGACGCATGTTGTACTCGCGCCGTAGACAGTAATCGTGCTTTAGTTTTGTCAGCATTAAGCTCTCGTAGAGTGGATTGCGTAACAAAATTGCCATTTCTCAACTGCCTTTTCAACATAATAATATTATCAACCTTAGGAATATTCCATATAAATTTGTCGTAAAACTGGCGTAGCAGTGGGTTCTGGGTCTACGACGATTAATCGCATCAAAATAGTCGGATACCAATTATTTAATCGCAGTTTCACTTTATTTTCCATGGCTCATCATTGAATTAACATTTCCATAACTACACGTATCGAGGTTTTTATTTGCATAACCTATTATACCTATATTTTTTTACATTACAATTAAAATTATTTAAAAATCTGGCATAGAAAATATTTACAACCGAGGTTTGATGATAATGATATTTTTCATTTATCAAAAAACTTTTTAACTTTATGACAATAGTTAAAGTTTGCAAATCACAATAAAGATTAAGCCCGCACAATTATTTTTAATATAAGTCGCCTTGATTTTAAAATACAATGTGTTCAATCATAAATCAACACTTTCTGGACTATTTGAAAGATAAACTACGACCAATTGTTTTGCAAAATCTTTATTAAAAAAACCAAGTTTTCAGCCACTTATAACAGCCAACGATAAATCACAATTTTTTACTACATTCTTTTATTCTTTTACTATATTTTGACTTTTTATATTTTACATTTGGCCTATGAATTTAAAAAAATTACAGCAATAACTGAAATATTCTAAGTGATTGCCAAAAACATAACATTATTAATTTATACTTAATTTAATGAATAATTTAAAAGAAGGTGAAAAATAACATTTTTTCTCAGAAACATCTCAGATTTTTTCGTCTACTTTTTTCAAATCTGGGTACATGAATCTATCGATGTCATCGACATAGAAAATTAAGACAAATTCAACTTATCTTATTTTATGCAGTGTGATTAACATCGTTTAATATTATATCCTCTTATAGATTTATGCATATTTGATTCGCTTGTATCTCAAATCAATATGTATAGCTAGTGATAGTATAGAATTGAAATATTCAATTTTATTCCTCAAAGCGTGTACCACTTCTCATTACTAGATAGATCACCAAGAAGTGTTAAAAAAACTCAGTTAATTGAGACAAATTGAATTCTGATGAAAATGATAAGTAAGCATATTACACGTTCTCAGAATAAAACAAGACACCAAAATCTCAAATTGAAACGTTTTCAATTGGATCCTTAAACTTTAGAACGATGGTTATTAGAAATAAAACAATTAAATTTATTACAATTATTAGTCTGTATGAAAATTTTACTTGTCTGCAAAAAATAGTAAAATAATTATTTTATTACATCCACAAAAGCGGTTTTAAAACATTTTTTTAATCCGAAACTATTGCGTTCTTAAAAAAAGATAAATATGACTGTAAGTGATATTTTTCAATTCATATGTTATGCAATTTAAAATTTCGACTGAAAGTGCTTGATGGAAATTGAATGTTAATTTAGAATTATTTTCATTTTCTACACTTCCATAAAATTCTTACACGACCCGGGTTTCGCCTCTTGGCATTTTCCGGTACTAATTAGTGCGCGAATGCACTCGAACTGACAAGCAGCTGAAGGTTTGTATTGTCTATATACAAACACACAAGTACATTCGCTCTATAAGTATTGTTAACCTAATTGATAGCGAAAGTTTATGATATGAATTACAAGAATTTTATGGAAGTGTACATATGTTATGTATTTTATAGAATTTCGGAAACAAAAAAACCTTTCTCACTTAATAAGCTTTATATTTAATTTCTTTAGTCGTATCATGCAATTAAGGACTTGACTTGTTAAAGGTATATAAATATCTTTCCGCAAATGTGAGAAAAAAATAGAAATTTAAAATATAATAGCAAAAAAATAGCGATAAAAAAAAATTATAGTCGTTGATTAAATATGATCATTTTCATATGTAATCAAAATATTGTACTTGATTACAAAAAGTTATATCAGCTTTATAGTGTATTTTTTTCTCGTCTAAAGATCTAAAAATACGAGACGCCTCTGTATTAAAAAAACATCGTTTCTTCTCACAGTGTGTAACAATAAAAATATTAAAATAACCGCGTCGGATCATTAGGCATCGATTAATTTCCATATTGAAAAGGAGGAAGAGGTTAGGGGTTAGACAGGCCACCATTGAAAATGGGCAGGGTAGCAACTTTTTTTCTTTACACGCCATGGAAAACTTTTATTAAGAACCGCTATAAGTGCTTACATTTGTTTCCGAGAAGGGTGCAGCATTGCAAAAAGCAAACAAAAAATCTTATTATCGTCTATCTTTCAAGATCACTTCCATTACTTTGTTTTTATGATATATCCGTTAATTGATTCTCCTGCCGTAAGCAAAGTTGTATCGTTTTGGATTGTAACGTTTTGGACTGTCATGCTTCGTTCTATCTAATATTATAGAAACTATAGATCATCAAATTAAAATTTAGATCTTTTAATTTGTGGTGGTGATGAAATACTGCTATTGATTGACAGATTAACGTAGTGGTAGAGAACCTGCGGCCTTTTGACTTGTTCTAATTTTTATTTTTTTAAATAAATCTGGATATTTTTTAATATATACACAATTTTATAAGCCAATTCATAACTGGCCACGGTTACTTCGCTGCCAAGCTCTTCCAGCTTGGCCGGTAGGTAAAATGTCCTAAATTTAAATGCGGATATATGATTCAGGATGCTGATCACATCCTTTGGGAATGTCCAGACTTAAATAACGAACGGGAAAAATCTGTCGGATCTGTCGGTCATACCGACTTGGTTGCATCTAAGGCAAATTATAGGGCATTTAAAGAATTCTCCGCGTCTTTTGAAAAATGAGTTGAGTTAAATAGATAAAATTTAATATTTTCAACTGCACTTAATTATTTATCAACTTTTAATTTCTGCACACTGTAGTGCATGCAATCAAGTCTTGAGGAATTTCTTCTCGGGAAATTTCTGGCAAAATTTTGAACACGACTAACGTTGTTACGCTACGGAATACACTCTATAAGAAAAATGTGAAGCCGTAGCGGATGGTGGTGTGTACAAAGTTGAGTACCCTAGGGAATTATTATTGTTGGCCAATATATTCACTTTGATCAAAAGTTTGTTAAAAGGTTTCAACGTTTTCTTTACTGCAGCCCTATGTTGCATCACATCAATAAATGTGGCCTTTAGAAAAGAAACGGTTCCCCACCTCTGGATTAGCGTGTCAAAAGAAATACGTAGTGTCTACGCACGTTACTATGATCAAATTACGATCGTCACTAATGGTATTTCCGTCAAACTAAATAACAAGATCGGAATAACTAATAAAAACTAAAGTTAAATATATTTACGTTTTAAGTTGTGAAAAGGGTCACATTTGATCAAGCCGGAAAATAAAAAAAATACATAGATACGATCTGATATGATATACTCAATATAATCTGATGGTATACATATATGTATATATTATATAAGTAAAAATGAAATTATTGAAAAATTTCCTCGTAGTCGGAGTCGTCTTTTTTTTTAAACGACTCCACAGCCCTGATCAAAACTATTAAAATTCGATTAAGAACTATTGCCAAAGTCGTCAAATTTTCACGAAAAATTGTCACTCGGGCCGTTTTGCCATATTCTTTACATCAGGCATGAGCAACTTTTCCTAGGTCTGGGGCCAAACTATCACTCTGTCTCCGAGTCAAGGGCCGGACCAGATTACAGATATAATAATAAACATAATAAAGTAATATTTAATTAAATAAAACACGTTGCTATTTCTTATATAGTGGTGATCATGAACTAGTAAAACACTAGAACGAGTGGAGCCACTGAAAGCGCCCGTGTCATCTCCATTAGTTAATCCCTACCTGGAACTATTAATTTCTTTTCTTCGCCGAGATGAATCAAGGCTGGACAAAATAGCTCAGCGGGCCAATGGTTGCCCTTATATGCTTTATATTTATAATCTACTGCAGGGGGGGGCCTTTTCATTTCTAAAAACCACATTCATTTATCTGATTCAACATAAAGCCGCAGTAAAGAAAACGTTGACACCCACCTCCATTTTTTTTCGACTGTCGAACATAAAATGGGTTGATTACGTTCTTTTTCAAACGCTTGCGTATAATTTTTTGATCTAAGTGAATATTTTGATCAAGTCAAAAGGCCGCATCAGAGATGCCAAAAGGCCACAGATTCCCATACACTGATTTAGTATCTTCAGAAAATTCAAACTTTTAATGTTATCAAGTCCATACACATTTTAAAAAGACGCAAAAACCTTATTATTAATATTATAAAATACTTATTATCGTTCTTTTTATAACAATACATAGTTTAAATATTTTGATTTACAACCTAAGAACTTAAGCTAAGGAAGTTTCAATTCTTAGAAAAAAGTGATTGAAAAGTCATCGTCAAAATTTTTACCTACTAATTCATGATACGTCAAATAATTATTTTCTATTCAGACTGGAAGTTACGTGAGTACGTAAGTTTTTGCATGCTTGCCAATTATAATAATTTATTTATCGACAAAAAAATATAAAAGCCATTTTAATCTTACTCTGTTCTTTATGGGATATGCTATATTCAAAAATCGACTTCAAAACAGCTAAATAGCGGCGAGTGTTCAAATAGTTTCATGAATTAACTTATTTTCAAAACATAGTTGTTTTCACAAATATTAATAGATATTATTTTAAAAAAATGTATTCCTTGAAGTATCAAAAAAAGTAAACTAATGAGATAATCAAAAAGACATTGGCGTATTTGAGTAGCGCAATAATAATATAATATTTGTCTCTTAGTAATTTTTACGGGTATTATTCATATCGACTGTGGAAAGGAAAAAAAACGTAACCCACAATTTTTCCAAAACAGGCTTTTTTCGATTATCACAATGTATCAAACTTGATACACGTTCTATCAAAAGGATGCAAGCTGTAAATGCCGAATTAGTATCTAAATTTAGCTTTTAAGTTTGAAAAAGATGACCTTGTAAAAAAATAAAACCAAGAAAAAAGACTGAAACAAAGGTTTTCCCTGGATAATTTCTTTAATTAATATTAGGCTATGTCAACTTAACACCATTTGAGAAGTCTCTGTGCACTTCAAGGTTGTGTATAATTCATAACTTGCATATGGCCCAAAATCATCAAAACACGTTTTTTGCGCCTCCTGTGAAATTTGATATGTGTGGGTTACGTCCTTTTTCCTTTCCACAGTCGATATGAATTTCAATAATCGTTCATAACAAGAGCAACGTTTATTCAATCCCTAACCATGATGGAAGTATCGAAATTATCATTTTTATGTTTGTCAAATGTGATTTATTTGTCGATCAAACTATTATATGAACATGCGGCAGATTGAAACAATTATTATAGGTTAGGTTTTGCAATTAATGTTATTTTTAATCATGTACAAATAAAATCACAACAATAGTCTGGTTGCGGAGCTATACAAAACATGTGAAACTATAGACTCTAATGTTTATTAATAAATCAATTGTATTTTTTACATAGCACACCGTTTACTTTGCTTTTAACATAAACGTAAGATTTTAAGGCCAACTAAGAAATCACTTTGTGACATACAGTCGAACTTGGTTATTACGAGGAAGATGGGACCGACTGAATTTGCTCGTTATAAGCATTACTCGTTACAATGGAACCCCCAATTACACTACCTTTGTTTTTACGCGCTGGCTTGAAATATTCACCGCAAATCCCCCAATTGCACTGTCGCATTCAATTGTCGTTGCTACGAGACGGTCGTCTGTGCGGCGAATACAGTCAAATTTTGGCTAGCGTCTGTGTATTTAACACGTGCCAGGCTATACACGTTTAGCCGGCCGACTGTCTATGTGTTGGATTTTGACGCGCTTTGCATTTTATCACTTAGTAACTAAACATTTCATCCATATTTTTATTTTTGCAAAACTAAGGGAAATCTCATTTTTTTGTGGAAAAAAAACAAATACCTAATTTTGTATGAGATTCACTCCCCAAATTACACTACTCCCAATTACACTGTCTCGACTTTTGTGTAAATGGGGGTTTTACTGTATATCAAAGAATAAGTATTTTCAAATGCTTACAAACATACCCATCACATGAAGACATGAAGTGTCTGCAGCGGTCACAGCACAAAAAGTCGCAATTCAAACAAAAATACACAATCAGAATTTATTTACACACCCGTTACACACATATTACATTTTTCTGTCGACACACTTCTCTTATAAAATCGATATTTTTGCTCGGTACACCCGAGAAGTAGCTCGTTATAAATATAAAATTTCAACGAACTTTTCCTCATTACATCCGAAATCTCGCTATTTCCGTGATTGTAATAACCGATTTCGACTGTATTCAGCCTCAAGGTTACGTTAGACTTTGTCCAACATCATTGACCAATTTTTTAAATTGTTACCTTATCACTCATTATATTTTTTTTTCAATGATGACCATTTGATGTACCACTAAGGCTCTATAAAATACGTAGAAATCTTTTTAAAAAGTTTCATTATGCTTTTTTTACAAAAGTAATTGTTAAGTGAAGTATACAGTGAATCAATAAAAATATCGTGTAATGTAATATGTAATACAGTTGTACATATTTTAATCTTGCTATGATTATGATGTCGATGCCTACAAAACAAAACAGTCATAAATTACAGACATTACAGTGCTATTTTACGTAACATTTTCGCATTTTTTTAATCGTAGAAATCATCTTACTCGCAGAGTTTCCCTCGCGACTTTTGCCCGCCCCGTCGTCTGAAATGGCGAATACATTAAAAAGTTTCCCTATTATCTGCCCGATTTGATTTTTTACAGCGCAACTCGGGCAGACGCCGCGAAATGGCAGACATGAGACACACAAAACGCCAACGAGACACGATACAGTGATAATTATAATTGCAACCAAAACTACGATTTAACAAAAAAATTCCGACGAAACCTCGTTTTTAATCGACCATAAATAGCATGCAATTCACCTAAACATATTCTTTTTTCCTAATCGATAAACTTCATGTTTTCGTTTTAACATCAAAAATTAATTAATAATCATTTTTTTGAGCGTAAATTTTGTATACATGTCTGTCTCAAATGTGGAGCATATGACCAGTGCCGGCGCTAGGTTATTTGGCGCCTTAGGCAACGGTTGTTGGCGCGCCATCTTTTAAAATTTGAAATAATTCATGAATAAATATATATTTTTTTATAAATCCATCTCCACTCCTAATGAGAAGCATTTTTCTTCTTTGGCCATGTCCGCTCCTTATGTGGAGCATAAGGCCGCCACGCGGCACTTCCATGTTTCCTTGTCTCCCGCCAATTGCTTTGCTTCCTCCCATGACATGCCAGTATCCCTCAGTTCCGCCGAGTACATCCTATGGATAGTACCCGACGGACGTCCGGGATACCGGAATCCCACCGGTCGAAAGAAGAGGCAGGTAGGGTTGAGGCTTTCAGGAGGCATCCGCAGCACGTGACCCAGCCAGTTCCAACGTCTCTCCATAACCACTGACGTGACGGGACGCTGTCTTGTACGCTCCCTTATCTCTGAGTTCCTCACAAAATCAAACAACCTCACCCCCATTATCCGAATGAGAAGCATATAGCCTCCTAATGGAGGTATCTCAACAGAGGCTTTTCTACGTGAACTATTTGTTACTTAGTCATTCAACCTCTCTTTTTCGAATCATATAGAATAAGATTCATAATTACAACAAATAAATGCAAATATCAAAATAAAATATACCGTTCTATTATTTATTATTATTAGAGTATATAAAAATAGTTTTAATACTCCATTTATGCGCCCCCTAATGGCCCTGCATATGACCTCCTAATGAAGGTATCTCAACAGAATCTTTTCTACGTGAACTGTTTTTTCTCAGTCGCTCAACCTCTTTTTTTAAAAGAGATTAGTAGGGATAGAATAATAAGGACAGGACTAGTGGTAAACTAATCATTCTCCAATAATCTGTCGATATGGTATCTAATCTCAAGATCCCGATGAATTTGGCGATTCCGTAATCGATTCTGTGATATCGAGATTCACTATAAAAGGTTAAAAATCCTTATAATTACAACATACATAAACTTTTATAATAAAACAATTCCCAACATTGTATTTATATACATATTTTTGTATAGTACCTACATAATAAATTAATTAATTGAGGTCTTACTTCTTCTCATGTTTTGCAGCACTCGTAGTCAGGATAGAGGTTGTTAAAATGTAAACAAATTCAGTGAAAGAAATTCAAAAATAAATTACTGTTTATTCTTTTTTTATGGTGGGATAAGAACTTTTACAATTTCATTTTGAGATCTTGGTCTCGGGTGTTTGTGATATCTCTTATATTGTAATAGATCTCGAGCAACTGTGTTTTAATGATAAAAGTTGTGTCGCTTTGGCTGTCATCTGTAGTGCCATTGTTTGTATTCAAATTTGGAATATTCAAAAAAATGACAACATGAAATTACGGTAAATATAAATCCCGGTATTGAAAGATTGTGAATCACAATCACAAAAATGGTTTGAAATATCTAATCTCAAAGCTCTAACGGTTGGCTGTCTATGAAAACGATTACTTAATTCAATACTCAACGATTATATATGTAAAAACAACAAATAAATACTGAATGAAAAAAATAATTCAATCTTAAGGTTCCATTCAACATCATTTTGATTTGATATAATTATACTGTTTTTATTTTCTTTAAAAAATGTTACGTTTTAACCATTTTTGACGTGTTATTTGTTTTTTATTCATCACGGACATTTTTTTTTGTTGAAATTATGTATTATAAACGATAACACTTATTTACTGTCGCTTTCACTATGGATTTTAATAAAATGAAGCAGTAGAATTAGTATGCTTTCTTCGGATACTTTTTGTTTTTTTCAGTGACTTTTCTGTACATAAGAACATATCTACGTATTAACGACAATGCTCGTGACCATTAAATATTAAAAAAATATATGAAATATTTACATGAGGGTATAATTCACCTTTTTTAACCCAAAGTACCATTGGCCTTCGAGTATTTAACCATTAACAATAAGTTTCTTGCAAATGGAAAATAACAATTATTATGTTTCTCCAACTAGATTAATAAATTAGCATCGTAGACAACTTTGATAAGTCAAACGTCAAAGTTTCGTAAAACTTTTTAGTAGGTCACCTTGTCAAGTAACAAAAAGCTTGTTCAGCATAGAACTTCTCAAATCTTAGAATGCCTCATAATAACTTTAAAATTGATTTTGTACGAAGTAAATTTTCCGATTCATTCAAATATTTTAGAGAAGTATGGAGATTTGATTTACATACAAGCTAGAATATTTGTTGTAACTGTAATAAAATCATTTCAACAATGTCATATTATAGGTTTACTCCAGTCGTCTAATTCTGGATGTTAATATTTAAATGGGTACTATGTTTTGAACCAGGAAATTAAATATCCAACGAATAATTTAGAATTTTCTAAAATTTGTAGTAAAGCTAATTTCATAATTACAGAAAATTGAATGACGAAGGAAACATAAAATATTTTTTATTTAATTGAAGTGTAGTATTTAATTGTATAGTCTTCAATAACCATTTTGCCAATAGTTGTTTAGGTTGAATTTCACTGAGCAAAAAAAACTTTTATACTTTATATTTTTTATATATTTACAACTTAAATAACTCACTAATTCAATGTTTTAACATTTTCTTAAACATAAAGTGTTTCTCAGTTTATATATGTGACCCAATTCTGTTATAGTCAATACTTTGTTTATTTATTATTTATATTTTAACATTATTTAAAAATCTTTGTTTTTTTATCACAGGGATTTTTTTACACCTTGAGCATTATTCAAACACAGAATACATATAAATAATCTGAAATATGCCATCGTACTCACAAAATCGCTTTGATTTTCTTTATCAAAAAAAGTAGAACATGGCAAACTTTTCCAAAACGCAGCTATATTGAAAGAGCATTCATTATTGATTTTAATATGAAAGAAAGCACGCTGTTATGACTTGCAGTTTTTTATTCACCCTCATCCTTCAAAAGCTTTTTATTTTTAACAAGCACATAAAAGCTTTTTTTACATGTAAACAAGCTGTTCTTTGAAATATATGGGTTAGTATGAAACATTTTTTAAACATTAAACATCGATGAAAGATCAATTTGATTTTTTTTTCTTACATTAAAAATAACAATGTAATCTATTACTGGGATAATTTTTTTCAAATAGCGTTAATACAATTTTCATTTGAACTACTATTTCCGGTAAACTAAAATTCTTCAAGACACTAAAAAAGTGATTACTTTTTTATGACGTTCAAAGTATTCACTTCATTTCTTTTGTGTTTGGGTGTAATATAATTGTAAACAGAAACAAGAATAACTGTACATTGTCATCAAATTGATTTATCATAAAATATATTATATTTAACGCAATAGGTGACGACAGGATCGTGAAGAAGATCTTACGCCGGATGTGTGGACCCGTGAATGATAATAATCAAGTACAATAATGAAGACTTAATCTCAATTAAATTGTGCTTGGCAGACCTTAGTAAGTTTCGGTCGGATATTTCCTGTACGCGGGTACCATACGGAAATACTAGTCGGAAGTATAAGGATGCGCAAGAAGGAATGGATTAGAAAATTTGCCTTAGACATGTTTGGAAAAGCTACGCAAAAGACTAGAGCGAATGAGTTATGGCGGAAGACACGATGTGAGCTTTTGTTTCATCAAAGAAAAAGGTATGTTTATTAATATTCCTTGTTTTGGGCTTTACTATTGTAAATTATATTGTGAAATATTATTTAGTTAAACACCGAATAGAGTAGATATTTTGATTTAAATAAATGTTTATTTTGATCTCATTTGTAGATGACTATTACGGCTGTAACGGTGATGGATATAATAATAATTGTAATACCGGAATTAGAAAACGGACACATGGTATTTTGGATGATTTTTCTAAGCCGAAATACTGGTTTAAAATTTCTAAATAAAGGTATTTCGGTTTTGAATATTAATATTTATTTAATTCTCCAGAGACGAGAGCTTTTGTTTGATAAAACAAATATTTTTTAAGCCATATTGAAGTCACGGATAACTTTTATTCCTAACAAAAAAATTTAAAAAAAACGCAAAGTCGTTGTATAGAAACCCCGCATGACTATATGGTCATGCTCATATTTTTATTACCGTTTAATATTGTGTATGGACAGTAGTAAGGACGAGCGTGACCGTATGGGCACGCAAACATTCGGGGTTGAAATATAGCTAAACGTGAAATTTTTAAAAATATTTATAATTTGACCTTTTTAGATCAGCATAATTTCAATACAAATATATTAGCAAAAGAACTGTAAATAATTTGATGTTTTGATAAAAAAATAACTAACAGTTTCAAAAAGTCCATTAAAAAAAACACAAATTCAAAAAATCGCATGTGCTTTTGGTGGCCGTTTATGTCACCTCGGCTGATGACTAACTGAAGTCTGTACCCTTCTTAGCCAAATACGAGTGAAAGCAACGATATTCAGGTAGAAAAAGGATTAATAGTGGGATCAATAGACAACGGTGTTTACTGTGACCATATAGTTAAAAATGAACGATTAATGTACTGTCCTTGACAGGATAAGTTGATATTGTCCTTAACGTCAACTTTTTTGACACACGACGTAAATCATATTGACTGATCATTTCGCATACAGAACACCCGATCCTCTTTTTGAACGGGGTTACGTTCCAAAGACAGCCGTGCAAAAAAAAGATAAGGTTAACTTCGAAAAGAGGATCGCGTGTACTTTGGTTTCAGTCACGCGGTAGTTCTTGTAAAAACTGCACCACCTATTATCGAATAAGCCATCACAGTAAAAATGTATTTTTCGATAGTGTAATATACCTGTAAATTTATTTTTTCTAATGCCGGCGTTGATATTTTTCTATATCCATATTTAATATGAAAAATTAATATATTAGTCCAGTATTGCAGTTCCTAGTGATAAATAATATATCAAATATACCCGAGCTTTATTTGGCTTTATATTGAACGTTGGCTTAGAACATCGGCGTATTTTGTTGGGTGTTTTCTGCTCTGCTGTTATCTTGGTTGCTGGAAAATCTCAACCCTCTAATCGTACAATAACAGTGGCATATAACGACTGGAAAAAATCAACTCATCCATAGCAACGCTGCATTTAGTTTATCGTATGTCCGCTACGAGCTGGGCGCCACGGGACATCCTGCATAATATCGACTATGTTTTTATTTTATTTTTTTCTCACTGCGAAACGCTAGTTGCTAGTAATAATTGAAGCATGAATGTTATAAAAGTTGTGAGAAGTGACAAATGTTTGTGTTCCCCGAACCGCTAACGGGATGAACATTAGCACAACTTAAAAATAGACACTCATTTTAATTGACAACAATTAACGGATTCTCTCAATGTGCGTCCTGCTTAGGGAGACCGTACATACAATTTTATTTGGAATCAATATTTGTTATAAGTTTGAAAAAATGCTGGTGTGTATTTCTTTTCAGGCGTTTACTCTCGATTCTTAGTGCAAAGGCATTATATTAATAAAAATAAAACAATGTTTGTACTTATTTCACTTAACTTATTATAGGTAAAGACCGGTTTCGCTCATCACAAACATTATCAACTGATGAAATATAAAACGATACATTGCTCTATTTTTTAACAGTTGTATATTACCTTAAATTTTAAAACGTAATTATTTACATGAAAATGAAGCAAATCATATAGTAACTAATGTATATCTGTTTTAAAACTGTGCATTGTCTTCAAAACATTATTTATTAATAAGTTTTAACATTATTATTTTGTATCCATATCCGTTCTCAACGTGGAGCATAATGGAGGTATCTCAACAGAAGTTTTTCTACGAGAGATGCTTGTTACTCAGTCTTACTTTTTCAAAGAGAGTAGTAGGGATAGAAGGATAATGCTACGACAAGCTTAGTGGTTAACTATTCACTCTCGGTACGCTCGATTACTAAAGGATCGGAAAGGGTGGGAGGAAATTTTTAGATATCGCAAACACCCATGTTTTCGAACAGAAATCGATAAACCGATTGAAAAAATCCTGTTCGTACTCGAGCCCGTGAGATCCGGCACGGAAGCCCACATCGCTAACCACTACGCCATAGGTCCCAAACATCAATTAATAATAAAAATAGTTTCGATTTATTTATCGAATATAATTGTATTGCCGATGCTTTTTATGAATCTTAATTAAAATACTGCAATACGAAGTGCATGATCAATTTAGTATAAGGCATCAATATCATATATACGAACTATACATAGATTAGATATGTATATTACTTTAGGTCGTCGTTGCTTCATACAATTAAAACTGCGACATATTGATTCTTGTCAATCACATTTTAAATTGGCAAACTTCTATCGCAGATTTCGTTGGCTGTCATATAATATGTACTTTCTTCATATTGACTATTTTATCTCGATCAGCGTCTTTTGCGTCTTTCTAACCATCTCTGGATTTGTCAGACAATTTTATTTCTTTCGCTCTGATGTAACTTACTCTGTAACATAACATGTTCTTGTCTGTCTTTCGATACATATTTCGCTTCCAATCTAACCCTTCCGTGCCAAAATGTGCTACATGTTTTGTTTTATCTGACATTAATGTAACATCATGGTCCTGACGATTTTCGAAATCATTGTCACCGTAACAATTTGAGATTGTGTACGATAGCCGAATTCGATATTGCTAACGTCCATTTAACAATATTTAATAATATCCATTACAGTTTGTGGAATTTCAATTTACCATTCCATTGGAATCCATTACATTCCACGAGAAGTGCACTAAGTAGTTCCACTTCCCACAGAAAATTTAATCTATGGCGTTGTGTAGATATTCAATGAATGGCGTGTAGAATTTGAAACAGAAGCGTTATCGATAATGAAGGCTTGACAGAATATATTAATTTCGCCCTTCTCTTTTATTTACCAATATCCACTCATATTTTATTCAACTAATTCTGCTTCCATATGTTAAATATACACTAATACTCCAATGATACTCATTAACCGATAATTAAAGAATGCCGAAATAACTCACGTTTCATTTATCTCTTTGATTAAGGAATGAAGTACATGATCTTGTCTTCATCATTACCTGGTATGTTGGTACTAGGGCATCCAATCCCGGGATCCGGGATCCCGTTCAATTTTATGATCCCGAAATTCCGGGATTGAGATGGCCGCGATCCCGGGATTTCGCGATTGAGAAATTTTGAGCAAAACCCGAAAATTTACACGAAATTGGCAAATTCAAGATTTCAAATTCTTCGGTAAGCTTTTTTTTTTTATTCAATAAATTTGTTTTTTTTCCTTTCTGCATCACACCGAAGATGATATCTCCTCAATGATACAGTTAAGATACATTTTATTTAGATACAATTTGATAGGCAACAATAAATAATAATTACAAATATATAGATATTAATAAAGGTTAATTAAATACAAGGAATTGGTATAATTACAAGTAAAAAAAACAATTAAATAATAATAACCAAGAATGATAGTTAATGGCACTAATAAAATAACTTTTAATTTTGGAACAGATATGATTAAGGATAAGCTAAAAAGTTTCGGTAAGCTAAAAAAACGAGTTTCTGTGAGAATCTGGGAAAAAGTATAGCGAATCGAAGATTTCAAATTCCTCGGTGAGAAAATCTCAATCCCGAAATCCCGGGATTGGATACCCTAGTTGGTACAGCTCCTGTTCATGAAATTACGGTCAGGGAGAATAGTTCATTACGACATTACAATATAATTAATTATATTATGAATTTCGATTAATCTTGCTCTCCGTCTGAAACACACAGCGCAAAAATGTGAATGTGAGTATTGAGAAAATCTTAACATGTGGCAATGTTATTTTGTGGATAATATTACTTTTTTAATACCGTAAATTACATATCCTCGTAATGTACGTTTATATGATTACAACATCAAAACTAAAAAAATATATACATATTAGTAGTTATCAATAACGTTGGGTAAACATAAATATACAAAAAGACGATTGAATGGTGAAGGACAGTAAATGTAAACATTTCTCTAGTGATGTGATGGAAGTTTTTTTGCATCCGAAGCTATTGTAACATAGATCTGGATGCCCGATAAGACCTTCACATATATTTCTACATGACAACAAAAAGGATATTTCTTACGCTCTTAATTTGGCAATCACAAATAAGATGCTCTGAATCTTGATTTGTAACATCATAAAGATAATTTATAAGAAATCACTAGCATTTAATGTTTATTATATCTTACTTTATTTTTATAAATACCATTTAAAATGTTAATAAAACTCAACGCTCTTCGCCTCATTTTGATGATTGAATAGATATGTATATAAAAGCAGACAATATCACGGCCACGCATGCCGTGGAATATAATATTCATAAACAAATGAATCAAAATAGTATAGATGGGTCGAAATTTTCATTAAAGAAAATTGACGTTCATTGGAGTACGGATGTCGGAAGAATTTGTTCACTAAGTACTAAATTAAAAAATAGTGTTAGCCGCTTTCATTTAATTTAATGAGAAGTTCCTAAGATATTTTCTTTCATATTGATTATGTTTCTCACAATAGCCTTTTTGTTATTTATTATTTGTATAAAATGATTGGAAAGATTTTGTTTTCATTTCAGTGGTATTGTTTATATAATTTTCGAATTAACCGTTGCATTATAATTTAGTCTAAACACTGATCTAGTTCTCTAGATCAGTGTTTCTCAACAGGGGTCAATACGCTAAAATGCACAGGCCCTAAAAAATATCAGGCGAATAAGAAAACGTTCTAAAATGTTTGTCACTGACGCCCTAGGTCAGGGATGGCGAACCTTTTTGGGTCCGTGTGCCAAAAATCCTAAATATTATTTCTCGATTGTGTGGCGTCCTAAAGCTGTAAAAAAATAGCAAAATAGAAAAAATAAAAAATGTTTTTTTTCTGAATTTTATTTACAAACTTAAAAATTACTACAGAGTTTCTTAAAAATACAAGTCATAATCAATACAAATAATCAGATATTTATCAATGAGATTTTTGCTGGTGATTTTTTTTTTAAACGTAAACACTAAATGTTTTGCTCATGGAAATCGTTCGCGTGCCATCCAAATTCTCAAACGTGCCACCTCGGGCCATACGTTCGCCATCCCTGCCCTAGGCGATATTGAACAATTATTAGTTTAAAACGCAATTTACCTAATTGTATAGCTTAAGATCTTTCGCCGATTAAGGGATGATATACTTAACATATTGAACACGTGACAATTTTTTTAGCAGACAAAAAGCTTTATTGTCAGTATTACTGCATAAATTCCGTTTTTCATCATTTATAAAGTTGTCTCTCATTAAACTAAACATGATTTTAATACAATAATTATATTTGCTCTGTTTATACAGAAAAAATGCATATATAAAATTAACATTGAAGGCAATTAGTAGTATTGTTTCAAGTTGGAAAAAAGCAGTTTTTTGTGATGAGAGATTTTGCATGATCGTGTTTCATTGTAAAGCTGAATTTATCAAAACACATTTTTGTCGTGGGAAGTTGTGGAATGCGAGGTATCGTTTTATCGTAAGCCATAAATTATCATCAAAAATATATTTTTTTGCTAAAATAATAAATTACGATAAAACATTTTATGTATTGAATACAACTGGATATAAACAATTGAATATAAATAAGAATAATCGATGCGGGAAGAATTCGTGTACGGAAGAAAACCTATTCCCATTTTATTTAATCTAAAAATCCGCAGTTAAATAACCTATAAAAATACAGTGTACGTAAAAGATTGCAATATTTCAGTAACTCAGAGACTAATAAACAAAATGGCATCCAGAATGCAAATTATAATGCAACATCTAGACTCTTGTACGCGTAAAATATTGTTCTTTTTAACGACGCAATCATTTGCGACGGTTGTTATTTTTATTGCCAAATTTTCGCACAGAGCAATTTAACCCTTTTGATGCTTTAGGCATTCAATTGCTTTTCATCCGCCTTCACACACAAACTTATTGTACTCAGATATATGATTTTGGCATTTGGGATAGTCAAAATATTATGAACACGTTTATAACCGATTTTTACCGATCGAACCGATCGTGGCAGATTTCATGATCTTTTTTTCTTAATTTTTTTTAAGCATAGGTCATAAATAAAACGACAGTTGCAATAACTGATCTATGCATTGCTTACAGGGGTAGACATTTTTATATACGAGCTCCGCTCATTCTCGTGTAGGTTTGTTTTATCTGTATTATATTTGTTTTTTTTATATTTTAATTAGCTTATTTATTAATAAATTTTAATAATAAACAAACATATTGTGCTTAGGGTTAAACGTTGACTATTATATTTTAGTAGTCCAGTGTATGGATACACGGCGTAACGTATTAACAAAATACTTATTTGACTATCATAACTTTGTGTAAAAAGAAGTCGTTAATTTATATAATCTAAATATAAAAAATATCGCTTATAAATGTGAATGCAGCTAACAAAAAGGGAATATTTCAGCATTATTGAGAGTTTAGACCAATGGTGGGGAGCCTATTCAGTTGTAAAGGCCACATTCATTTATCTGATTCAACATAGGGCCGCAGTAAATAAAACCTTGACACCCCTTTCTTTTTCCGAACGCTTGCGTATAGTTTTTTGATTAAATTGAATATTTTGATCAAATCAAAAGGCCTCATCAGAGAAGCCAATAGGCCGCAAGTTACCCTCCACTGGTTTAGACACATATGTAAATGGTTAACTTTATGGAATGTTATTTTTAACATTAAACTACCAAGTGTCACCGCTAGTGGAATTTAAAGATTATAATTTTATATTATGAATAGATTAATACTTTTAAATTGAATAAGTAAGTAATTATAATATGAAAATTGAAAAAAAAACTTTCTATAGGAATTACCGTTATTGTATTACATTGCTCAATTTAATATTTGTATTTTTATAAAATATACATATTTTTGTAAAAAATAATTGATAATTTAATAAATGAAATGTGTTTTTTGCATATTTCGATAGTGATAAAATTATGATTAATTTTGTAATTGAGGTCGTTCATTATTTTTTCCGCAATACGCGAAACATATTTGTACAGCTCGCGGTTGATGGGTTAAAATGATATAACCCATAACCTAGCCGTAATTGCTGACTGTAATATTTTCTGTGGTTATGGTGGTCAAATTTTATCCTGAGCATTTCGAAATTCACTCGAGGAAGATAATTAAAAAACCATAAGATCTTCATCTTAAATTTATATTCTTAGATGGCGGTTTAAGCCGGAATTATTATCGGATATACAAGAAATACAGCAGTAGCGCACCAAAGCGTTACTCCATTTCTTTTATTTGAATAAATTAACGCTGTATTTAATTATGAATATACTGACTTTGAATTAGATTGTGACTGCTTATTGCATTACATTACATTGCATTACATTAAGTTGTTTCATCTGGAATAATATGACAACAAAATATAATACATCGCTGGGAAAGCTGCATGCAATTGTGGGCATAACCATCAAGACGCCAATCACCTGATATCAAGCAACACCAATTGAGGCATTCGATAAATTTGCAACATCATGTGGGGATATTCTTGATTCCTCTTTAAATTCAACGCGGTTATACCAGGGTTGTGGAGTCGGAATCATGAAAAACGAGCGACATGGAAAAAGAAATATTTAATGATGTGTATACAAGCCACAATGGTCCATAGTGTTGACATTGCATGCTTCGCTGACTAATGATGATCTGATGGTATACATATATATTTATTATATAAGTTAAAATTATTTTTTTGAAAAATTTCTTCGGAGTCGTAGTCGTCTTTTTGTTACACGAATCCACAGCCCTGAATTAAACTCTACCGCCACGGCGGACTCTCAGTATACGCATACACAGGATACTTAATATCTCTTTAATTATATGGCTAATAAAGTCACATACTCTTTTTTTCTTTTAAAAGATCGATCCCGTGCATCTCTGTTTCGGGCCAAGAATTTGAGGAGTAAATTATTTTCTTCTTGGTCTTTATTGCGTTATGGAAGGAGGCCTGGAAACAGCGACTTAATACACATAACGCGTGATGGTGAGACAATCAACAACCAACTTGTATTTGAAACTGGAAATCTACTTACGTTGCCAAGATAGACAACTCTGAGTTTTGTAAAATTTTCAAAGGCAAATAAGTTTGTTTTGTAAAATAGAAATATAAATTTATTGTAAGAAAATAAGAGATCGCTATTTAAGTACGCCATTGGCTCAATGTTTATTATATACAGTAAGCTGTTAGTGGGATAGTATAAACTAGGAAGTTTTTAAATTTCCATTAAACACGATTTTATCAGTTACACGAATATTTGCAAATAAGTAATTTCAAAATGTTAACTAAATTTTTTTCTATTTCATTCATAGGTGTCGCTGTAGACTGTTTCACTTGCCTTAAACAATAAAACGAAGTATAAATATGCATCATAGACTAATTTGTAAACGTTTTAAGACAATGTATATTGTTTCTTTTATTTCAAGCAACCCTTTGATGAAAGTGAATCACTTCATAAAAGTTCCTACTGTCTATTTAGAAACCTCATTTTTTAAACGTTACTGTAAAATTATTAGAGTTTTGATATTTTTTGTGTGAAATATGTTTATCTAGACTAGTCGCCATGCTTGATATAAATATATATATATAAAGTTGTTCCAGCAGCAACACCACTAAATTGCAAACGAAAAACTAACTAACATACTGTTAGGTTTGGTCAAGAAATAATTTTAAATTGTCACTGGATAAATGTATGTCCGAAAACATGCTGAAAACTGGGTCAGACAAGTTTCGCGCACTTTTTGCTAGCAGATCTCCGAACCCATTTGTAACGTAGTTGAGCAATAAAAAACTTCCACGGCGCCTACAGAGATACCACTAACTAAAATATCCAAAACAATTTTTGTGCATCTCACATTTTGAGGTTATAGTCAACTACCAGTTTCATACCATAAAAACGTTCCAATTATCTATGTACTTGTTTGATTTTTCTTAATTTTCACGAAATATTATAAATTTGTATATACATTCTCGATATTATACATTTTACGTAGCAGTTGAATTTATATATACAGAAAGCATTACCATTTAAAAAATCGTTCATTAACTACAATATAAATATTATGTTTTTAGCAAATAGAAGAGGATTTTGTCTGTTGACTACATATTTGATGGAACGAATTACTCGATTAACAACATATTGTCCAATTGCCCAGTGGCCAAGTGGTGTTTTCCCCTCAGGATTAAAGTTTAATCTTTAGACACTACAGAATGTAAAACATATTTCGTCTAGTCCAGTGGTGGGCATCATTTTTAAGACAAGATTCACTTTTTCAATATTAAATTTTTGAAGTGTCACTCAATAGAAAAGTAAATTTTCCAACAATTTCTTACTTATTTGCTCGCCATATTGTATAAACACGTTCAACAGTGTTAGTAAAATTAAATCAAAATATTTATTGAAAGAAAGAAATAATAAAAAAAACATACTTAATAACAAATAATTATTAACTGTTTCATAGGTTAGAATTTGGATGACCTATCGCAGCGAACTCTAAAATAAAATTTAGAGTGGCTCGTTTTATAAAATAGACAATGTAAATAGTGTATTTATGTTGCAATGGAAAATATTTTTGTTTCTATCAACTCGAATAGTTTATGCTAATCAAATCTACAACATCAGAATAAATAAATAAAAATGAAATATAATTTAAACGTTTGTGAAAATAATTTAATTTCTTAAAACGTTCTTAAAAAGTTAAAAGTGCCACAAGTGGCTCTCAAAGTACCCCGTGCGTATCACAGGTCTAATCCATTAAAATAGAACAATTTACAGGCTTTCAAAAAAAATGATAACTATAATTTTTTTGCGCTTGATGATTTTCGTTGTAATTTGTAAAACCACTTTTATATCCACATATTTTTAATATTGCGTGTTTTATAAGACCTATTCTATGCCATTGATTTATGTGACGTTTCAACAAATCAAGAAACTGTATGTCTATAAAGACAAATGTAACTTTTCAAAAGTAACCAACTAAATCGCAAACACAAGAAAAAATATACCCGCGAAAGGATGAAAGAGAGGGACACCTCGATGCGTGTGAACGAAATGCGACGATGTCTCCGAACGAAATTTCAAATAATGGTTTTGCCGTAAGTGAAGATCAATAGATAAAAATGGCGCTGTGCCAGAATAAAGAGCGAGTGGTTTTAATGCTGGCACATTTTTGCCACTGGAAAACTATGTGCAAGTACATTAGTAGCTATGTACATATTAATATATGTTATGTGTATCATATATTAGTTCCATATTTTGTAGTATGTACTTACTCACTGATTTTTATGGAAATTGTAGCATACGCAATTTACAAATATTTCTTATGAAATTGAGCATTTCAATCGATCAAATTTCAAAAAAAAAAATCGATTTTGTAAACAGTTAATATCACATGAAATGCATAATAGACATTTTTATACGACTATTTGTACAACAATAGCGGAAAATGTGAAACACAATTTTTAAATCTAAGCCAGGCGTGCACAACCTTTTTTTTAATGTGGGCTGCATAAAAACACATTATTGTGGTTTCGAGGTCCAAATAAAAATGATATTTAAATTACGCTAATAGAAATTTAAAGTACGTAGTTAAATCCTCTTTCAATACTAGGGAATACAGCTATGCAAAAAATATGAAGTGAATATAGATAAATGAAAGATAGGTTCCTTTACATTTTTCTGTGTTATTTCAAAACATAGCAAAAAGAGGACTAGGTGTACTTATTTACAAAAAATATTATTTCAAGTAGGAGATGAAAAGATAAATATAAAATGATATAAACGCCGTGCGTAATTTGAGTACGATAAGAGTGTCAGTATCTTTATCATTACTTTTTCGTCTTGTTCCTTGAAACCGATATCTGCTGATGTCAGTGGCGGATTACCGTACAAGCGAATGAAGCGCGCGGTTGGGGTCTCCGAATTGTATGGGCTTCAAAAACAGCTTATTTTATATTACCCATATAATTTTTGTTGAGATTTTAATATATTTTCATTATACTACATGGATTTTTCTGACGTTTTTATGCTATCCGAAAAACGGGGCCTACAAATTTTAGGGGACTCCAAAAAAGGGTTTTGACACTCAAGTGACGTATCATTCCATATCTGAAATCATATGTTATAAATATCAAAAGCAGAACTGTTCCATACATGGTGTATCGAACAGTTCTGTTTTTTATACCAGACGATTCATATGTCCATAGCAGCAATTAACATAGTCTGTACAAATAAAGCGGAATAAGTGCATTTTCGAACCAATAACTTGTATTCATCTCATTAGTATATAAATCATTCGATCCATCGAATCATACCTAACAATGTATGACCGGAAAATGTGAAACATTTTCGGGCTTTCTCGCTACAAAATACGGAGGATTCGTATGCAAATCGACGAGTTTTTCGCCGAATATGTTTCCAGTCGAAGAAATCTACATTTTTCGAACCAAATGTATTATGTATACTATGTTGGCATTGATTTCTTATCGCTCGTAGAATAGAATGTGTTAACATATCAATAGACATTCACATATCACCCCGTTCAAAGGCGTACTACTACACTATTTAAACGTCAAAAGATTTAAAATATAAAAAAAAATCGCGTACTCCGCGCTATCGTTAAATGAATTATTATTCTAACGTTTGTGTAGTTAATTAAGCATGAAACGTATTTCGCTTCTTCGAGAAGCTTATTCAGATCAACTTTATCTAGGATTTTAACTAGACTACATTTACAAAAATAAAAAGATATATTGTGCTAGTTCCTCATTATTTTATAACAATCAAGATCAGTGTTCCCTCTAAGCTGCTGCGAGGCCGCGCGCACGCACCTCCTTGTGGAGTGCACTTTTCAAGTTAAAATAATCTTAGTAAATTTGAAATGGAATTATTATTATAAATTGGTTAAGATTAAGTATTTAGTATTTTGAAAAGTTGTAAGTAACGACGTGAAAAACTGGACTTCAAATAGTTCTTGGAGAAAAAGATACGATAATACCAGTCGATAGTGGAGCATCCTGCGTCTTTCCGTATCTTTCCCTCTTTAGTAAGGCCCTAAAGGGAAACACTTACTACGAGTCCTCGTTGCTCCGTCTAAATCTGTTAACAATGTCTAACAAGTGACAAATTATTTATACCAAATAATTCTTTCTTGCATATTGTTAAAAAGTTGACAATGTTTTTACATTGAACTATGAATTTTACATTCAACTATTGTAAACAATTCTAGTTAACAACTCTTTGAAGAGTACATCATTAGTAAAGCCTTCACAAAGATAGGCTATCAACGTTGTCCTCGTCCTCGTTGTTAGCCTATTCTATTTATGAGGTTGAACAAGTGATAAGATATTACATTAACCAAATAAGTCTATCCTGCATACTCTTAATAAGCCAACCATGTAATTGACTGACAGGTAGTCCTCAAAAACCATTTTTTTATTCAACAATTTGAAGCGATTGCACTCGACAACTTCTCATTTATAGTATATTTTAGAAAAGTCTGAGAGTGATCTGTCTGAAGTCCTCGTTGCTCTGTGAAAGTCTTTTACTATACCAAAAAAGTGATAAAATATATAAACCAAATAATGACACCTTGCATTTAGGGCATCCAATCCCGGGATCCCGTTCAATTTTCTGATTTTGGGATTGAGATGGCCGGATTAAGAAATTTTGAGGAAAAAGCCGGCCATGTGACCAACACGCAGTTGTATTATTAGATAAAAATTGACGAATTAATTTCACAAGAACACTAAGAAGAAGTCGCCATTGGTTTGTCAAATATATATCCTATCGCAAATATATGCCTATATAGAAGTCCTCTTATATCTTAGAAAAGCCTTCTGTGGGATAAATAACTACAAGTCGTCGTTGCTCTTTAAATATCATACATTTAACCTTTTTTTCATTACCAAGTAAACTCACCAGAAAAAAACACACCATCCTACCTGTTAGCAGTGTGGATGAACAATAATCGAACTTCGTTGGCTAGGGGGGGTTTATACTAAAATTTATAAGCATTGCGCATGCGCGAGAAAGAAAAAAAAGTTATCTCATATTTTACTCATGACGTAAAAATTGTTACCATTTGTGTCCAAGGTGTCAGGAATATTTGTTATATGTATTCTTCCGCGGACCCCCTGACGTTGTCCAAGCACCCCCAAATGATTTTTAATTTGTCACGGACCCCTCCAGTACGAACCACTTTGGGAACCACTGGTGTAAAGGAAAAAGGACGTAAGACGTAAATCACACAACAAATTTTACAGGATGCACAAAAAAACGTGTTACGATGATTTTGGGCCATATGCAAATTATGAAATATATGCAACCTGGAAGTGCACGGAGACTTCTGAACTAGTGTTTAATTGACATAATCTAGTATTAATCAAAGAAATTGGATTAGGATTATAGGATTTTTTTTTTCAGTCTTTTTTCTTGGTTTCAATTTCTTTTTTTTCAAACTTAAATTTAGATACTGATTCGGCATTTGCAGCTTACATCCTTTTGATAGAACGTGTATCAAGTTGTATACATTGTGATTTAAAAAAAAATGTTTTGAAAAAACTGTAGGTTACCTCCTTTTTACTTTCCACAGTCGATATGTATTTAAAAAAACTGTTATGTTTCATACACATTAGTGTATAAATTATTAAATGGTAATAATTTTAATTATGCAAATCAAATAAAAAAAATAACACTTTTTTATATCAAATAAGACAGCGATGTCCAACCTGGGAGGCGCGCCTCTCTGGGGAGGCGTGGACTACAGCAAAGGGAGGCGCGAACAGTCCAAAATATTTATTTGCCCTTTAAGACGTGTCTTTATTACTATATAAAATAAGGAATGGGGAGGCGCGAAGATATTTCTTTCTTCAAAGGGAGGCGCAGTAACATAAAGGTTGGAAATCACTGAAATAAGACATTATGCATTTTATATGAAATTATGCCGCGCATTTATTATATTGGCCGGCTCAGACTTTGCATTTTCCGCGCTGACAACCTCTTACTTCAGAGAAAACATTGAATTCAGCATCGGTTCGCAGTTCAATTGAAAATGCTCACGATGAACGAAACTGGTAATTAGTTAAATTAAAAATGTGTTTTATTTATCAATATAATGCCTTTCTATCAATAATTGACAGATAATGCAATATAAGAATAATATTTGATACAAGAAATAAGGAATGGGATTTTGTCTTTAACTGGGCCCGAAAGATACCAACAATTACAACCGATGAAACAATAAAGATTTCGATTTTAGCTAGGTATGTCATATGAAAGATAGAGGGCACTTTTTTCAGCATTTGCGACATATGTTAAAATCGGAAAAATGTATAAATTACTTTATTTTTCAAAGGACAGTTACTATTGTACAAAATTAATATACAACAATAGATTATATCAGCGATTTCGCTGATTGCGCTGGGGAGCCGTGGATTATTGCAAAAGGAGACGCGAACAATCCAAAATATGTATTTACTCTTTAAAACGTGTCTTCATTACTATATGAAATACAGGATGGGGAGGCGCGAAGATATATTTTTCCTTAAAGGGAGGCGCAGTAACATAAAGGTTGGAAACCACTGGATTATATCATATCCATAATATTTATCTTCAGTGCCGTGACCACATTATTGCGCTGGCAATACATTCTGTCATTGCTGTCTAGTATATTATTACGCATTCTTGGCAGATATTATTTAATCACTCTATATTTATTTTTCTCCTGTCGCAAAAATTTCCATATAATTTTTCTATATGATAACTAGCTGACCCGGCATGCGTTGCAATGCCACTCAAAGAAAGAAAGTGTTTGTGTTTTAATTATGTTTATTGAAGTGCTTTTGGATATATTTTGTTTTTTTTGTCTGGTGCGTATATGAATAGATCTTAAGGTTTAACAACGCGTGAGCAGGCCAGATACAGCTGTCCATGTGTGAAGCATGGATTTTTTAAATTTAGTCCACACACTTGTAGCGATTGTCCAAATGCGAGTCGCACCGGAAACTGCAAACATTTTAATTCTAATGGCCTATCTGTCGAAATTATTGGAATGCTTGGCAACAGTACATTGTTTCCTTTAAATTGTCCATTTAAAATTGAAGCTTAAATGATACTGTTCTATTAATTTTTCACTGAAAGCCTGGTACCGTTGCAAAGTCGTGGTGGATTTATATTTCGGAGAAGAATGATAGGTACGCCAATTTTCAGTCTTAAAACGTGCGGTAGCATGCCTGGCAAATCAAGTGAGTTTAAGAATTCAGTTAGATAATTGACAACTTCGTCTTGATCAATTTATAGTATCGATGGACTTATACGTTGTTTCTCTGCCTGGTATTTCGTTTGGAATCCTGAAGTTGATGGCATTACCATTGTTTTTTTTGACTGCTAATATAACACATTCACTAAGCCACTGATGATTTTTGTAATTCTGTGCGATATTTGGGAAATCTTTGTGCATCAATTCGCTTACGGTTCCTGTAATTTTACAGAAGCTTGGTGGTAATGTGTGGATTCATTGATTTCTATTTTTCATTACCAATATCTGACAATTGTTTTTTGAAACGTTCAGCGGATGCATCATATTGTAATTCTACACGCATATTAGCTTTCAAAGTCAATTTCTGCACATGTCACCATAAAACTGATGATTTGAGACATGCACTTGATTCATCAGCAGCTGTTGAACGTGGTATAACTGGTAGTGTTTGTCGAAAAACACCAGACAATAAAAAAGGTTCGCCACCAAAGACCTGTTCATTTCCTCTCAATTCTTTTAGTGTACATACAGTGCAGATTTTTCAATGCCTTTTTGTGCGCCATAGTAAATTCGTTCCATTTAATGAGTTGATATGATTAAAGTCCTTCATCAATCATTATTTTTTTTTTGATATTGCACGTCGGTGTTCAAAGGCAATTTCTTTGCTGAATGCGCTATTTGACCACCATCCAAAAGATTTGCTGTAATTGCAGATGAAGCGATTGCCAACAATATTTTTTCGTGATCCAACGTTTTGGCTTGTGTTTGATTGGATGCATAATTCTGTCTTACGCTATGCGTTGTTCTGGGACCAATTTCGTAAGATTTGTTTGAACGAATATACCCAATTTGTCGACATCAAATTGTTTCTCGTTCCTTATCACGGTCAAAAGGGTTGTTTGCATATCATTGTATCAGACGATGGGGCTTGAGCAGTGAGAGCTCGAACGGTTTCCAAACTTTATCGTCTGTTTCTGAAACTCGTGATGCTGTTTTTTTTTCGTGCTTGAGGTCTAGATCAACTAAAAGCAAGTCTTTTAGGTCTCATAATTGTTTGACAGCGAAAGAAATCCTTTGTGACGACTATTACAAATTCACTTGATAATTGTTTACAATACCCTTTGATTGTTTGACGTAACCATGGCACGTATCAAACTTAAAAAGACTTAAGTCGCTGCGCACTTAGCGCCATCTGTCATTCAACAACATAAATAATTTCGTTCTATTTGAAATACGAACGACGGACGTCAAAAATATTGAAAAAAATTCGTGATAGGGACATCCTTCACCTAGCGAGATGAAATATACTTAAAAACCTATTCTACTACCTAACAAATATACATTAAAAAAATCATAAAAATCGGTCAAGCCTATATAGAGATAGAGATAATTTTTAGAATAATTGAAATGTTTAAGTTTGCTGACAAATTTATTTCTTAGAAAAAGAAAAAGATCTCGAGATATATAACGACAGTATTTAAATTGTAAATAATATATTTTTTAGAATATTTGAAATTTTTTAAGTTTGCTAACAAATATATTTCGTAGAAGAAGAATTAGATCTCGGGACATAATATATTGACAGCCTTGCAGTATTTAAATTGTAAATAATATAATTTTTAGATTAATTAAAAAGTCTACAAATATATTTTGTAGTAAAAAAAATAGACCTCGGGGCATATATCGACTGCCCTGCAGTATTTAAATTGTAAATTATTTAATTTTTGGAATAATGATTAAGTTTGCTAACAATCATTTTTCGTAGTAGCAGAAATAGACCTCGGGGCATATATTGACAGCCCTGCAGTATTTAAATTGTAAATTATTAAATTTTTGGAATGATGTTTAAGTTTGCTAACAATATTTTTTTGTATAAGTAGAAGATTTTGAAATAAAAGTCTAAATATAGTTCTATAAAATATCCATACCGTCATTAGAATACTCCTAATGAATGTAAGAAATAAAAAAGATTTTCAAGGCAGGATGCAAAATATAACCATACCTCCAATAATCAAATCAATGACACTGATCAAAATCTGTCAAATCAGCTCCAAAAAATCTTTGCCCAGCCCTATAATTATAGCTTCAAAAAATCGAGAAACTTAAGAACTTAAAAAGTAAATTTTTGAAATAATGTTTTACTTGCTAACAACCATTTTTCGTATTAGCAAAAATTTCGAAAATTATTTAATTTTTAGAATGTTGTTTGCTAACAACCATTTTTCGTAGTAACAAAAATTTCGTAAATTATTGAATTTTTGGAATAATGTTTAAGTTTGCTAACAACCACTTTTCGTAGTAGCAAAAATTTTGTAAATTATTATATTTTGGAATAATGTTTTAGTTTGCTAACAATCATTTTTCGTAGTAGCAGAAATAGACCACGTAAATTATTTAATTTTTGGTATGATGTTTAAGTTTGCTAACAACCATTTTTCGTAGTAGCAGAAATTTCGTAAATTATTAATTCTTTGGAATAATGTTCAAGTTTGATAAGAATCATTTTTCATAGTAGCATAAATCGACCTCGGCGCATATATCGACAGCCCTGCAGTTTTTAAATTGTAAATTATTGAATTTTTAGAATAGTGTTAAAGTTTGCTAACAACCATTTTTCATAGTTGCAGAAATTTCGTAAATTATTGAATTTTTGGAATAATGTTTAAGTTTGCTAACAATTATTCTTCGTAGTAGAAGATTTTAAAATAAAGATCTAAATATAGTTCTATAAAATATCCATACCGTCATTAGAATATTCCTAATGCATGTAAGAAATCAAAAAGATTTTCAACGCCGGATGCAAAATAAACCCATACCTTCCAATAATCGAATCAATGACACTGATCAAAATCTGTCAAATCAGCTCCAAAAAATCTTGAAATTGTAAATTATTTAATTTTTGGAATAATGTTTAAGTTTGCTAACAATCATTTTTCCTAGTAGAAGATTTTAAAATAAAAGTCTAAATACAGTTCTATAAAATATCCATACTGTCATTTGTATATTCCTAATGCATGTAAGAAATTAAAAATATTTTCAAGGCCAGGTGCAAAATATAACTATACCTCCAATAATCGAATCAATGACGTCACTGATCAAAATCTGTCAAATCAGCTCCAAAAAATCGTTTCCCAGCCCTATAATTATAGCTTCAAAAATCGAATCAGAATATTCGATTATTTAAAAAACGTTGTAGCGATGCAAACTTTTAAATAAAGTTCTCTCAATATTATTACGATGCTTTAATTCTAAGCCAGGAAATTTGAATTTAAAGACGTCCATTTCAATTGTTTTAAATTGGAACGACGAAGTATTATCAGTCATGGTATAATGCAACCAACGCCACCTAGTAGATTTAATGTAAACAGCATACAACGTCATGTGTCCGCGTTCCATTTGTATTTTTCAAAAAAACAAATTGTATGAGGACATTTATTTTCTTAATAATTTCTTTGCCGTGATATTTTTCCGAAGTTTTAATGCTTATTCTGCTATTCTAGGCGGATACGAATTTAATAAAACAAAGATCATTAAAATCCGAGCTGTTATTCTCGAGATATACGTGGTGTAACAAACCCCACTTTCTTTTATAAATATAGATTATAGTCAATCAATTGCGATTTATATTTGATTCCATCCTATGAATAGAATAAAATGATTAGGATAGAAAAAAAATGATAAAATCTTTGATGGAGATGATATGAGTTATAATAACAATTGTAAGGTTGGAAACGGTGATAAAAATCAGTTTTAATCACCTGCCAAAACCAAACATGTTAATCTGCAACGATAACATTAGTTAACATTCTTTATCTTTTTTAAGTGTATCTGACAAATTAATAGTTTATAAACTATTTAAGATTACATACTATTTTGGAATGACAAAATTGATGAAATTCTTCTGATTTGATTTTATTTGTCTGTGTGTATATTACAAAATGTATCTAATTCAAATGGCAATATATATCATTCGAAAATATAAAAAAAACACAAAGATTAAAAAGTTATTAGAAAATAAATTACTTACAAAATGGCACCACTAACAAAAAAAATATAATTATCAAATATAATAAATAGTGTATTAAAACACTTATTTGTAAATTATTTATAACAAGAAATGATAATTACGATTATTTATTAGACAGATAAGTTTGAGGGGCAATCATTTTTGTTTATTAGATTATTTTTTGTGTAGGAAGTATAAAAATATTAGGGCTATGATTTTTCAAACGAAATAAGAAGAACATTATATAGTCCATATTCCTCAATATTTAACCACTAAATTAAATATATTTATTTGGTATTTATAAGAATTATAAAGTATAAGAATAATATGAAGCTTTTGCCAAATTTTCATCTGGATTTGCTGAGCAGAAAAAAAATAATATTTGGATTGATTGACTAATTTTATAATTGTTTTTAATGCAAGTGAGAAGACAGGGATTACAATGAATAATTATTATCTCTATATTTTAACTTATCTATGGATGAATATAGATTATTTAGAATATAATGTAATGCCTAATATAGACTACAGTAAAACCCCCCATTTACACTATAGTAGGGACCGTGTAATTAGGGGTAGTGTAATTGGGGGTGTTCATCTCATACAAAATTAGGGATTTGGTTTTTTTCCGCGGAAAATTCAACACTAAGATTTCCAAAAGTTTTGCAAAAAAAAAATGGACGAAATATTTAGTTTTTGTAGTAGTAAATATTCCGCACACAGACAGGTGCCCAGCTATGCGTGTATAGCCTGGCACGTGTTGAATACACAGACGCCAGCCAACATTTGACCGTATGCGGGGCACAGACCACCGTCTCGTAGTAACGACAATGGAATGCTACTGTGCAATTGGGGGATTTGCAGCGAATATTTCAAGCCAGCGCGTAATTCGGGGTAGTGTAATTGGGGGTTCCACTGTACTCAGATATGGTATTTTTAATGATAAAATAAATTATTTTGGCAACCCTGCAAATCTGTTTTTGTAATATGGAGACAAATTATTTTGTGTATGCATATCTCGGTTGTGTGCTAGTGTAAATTCGGCGACGATGGAGTGTACATCTGATCCTTTAGTATTAGTGCCAAAAGAAGAATGGTGGAGCTTGAAAGATAGGTTCAAAGAAAACTGGCCTTTTGGTTTAACCGCATACAGCGCATTATTAACACAATGTGTTTTTATAAAAAAGTTTCCCGACTATCCGGTCCAAGTTTTCGCAGTATTTGGTAATCCTGATTATGGAGTTGTGTGTGTTTGGAGCCTGGTAATTAAACATTCATTTGCTAAATATCTTTGTCAAATTAGTTGACAAGGCAAAATACTGCTAAAAGTTTAAAAAATATATTGTATTGATCATTGAAAAAGCTGTGTGATAGGAATACATGTATTTATTGTATGGAAATATTTAAATTGAACTTAAAAAAATATAATATTTATAACAGTAGGTAGCTAATATTGCCAAGAATCTTTTTTTAAATAAATATTAATTCTTATTCAAGTTGAAAACATTTGAGATAGCACTCAAGTAGAGATAGTATATCTTGAAAAATTAAAATATTTCATATTTTAATGATAGGTGATATATGCTTAATGTTAACCACATATAACCAAGTAAATGAAGTCACTTTTTTAACTTTTTTTAACGACTATGATGTTTAAATACCGAGGAAAAAATATTTTGTTTTTGAATATTTATGTTACAATAAAAATACAAACGTGTAACCTTACAGTTGTTTTTCGAATTTCACCAATTAAAGGGAACAATCATCTATGCTTTTTTCTAGAAACTAATTTGCAAGGAATCAGTTGAACATAGCTAGAACATTTTTAGCTTGTGTATTAAAAATCTTTCTACTAACTTAAGACAATGTTACAACAACTCATTCATCGAATAAGTTATTTCATTTATCTTTTTGTCATCATCAGTAGAAATCTTACAATGCTCATTTTGATTCGTTGCTCGACACATTCTTGAAAGATCTTTTCTCATTTAATATTGGATTGACATTACATAAAGTGCTTATAAATATATTTTTATCTTCAGATACCAAATGCTTATGAAATTTCAATATTCTGTATGAAAGAGGACACATCAAAAGTAACAGAAGCATTAGTAAAAACAAAATATATAAATTGGACGTACAAGTTGCTATTTTGCTGCCTCATGAAAGAGCATGTGAAGTGTGTTCAAGATGCCCTAGATACAATGGAAATAAAGGACTTAATATATGATGACACATATGTGGCATATTTAGAAAAAAAATACGCTAAAACATACGAAACAGAGTAAGAATTTATCATTAAAGTTGTAAAAAATAACCTTTTCCATATTTGATAATATAGAACATCTTCCATATTAAAGTTACTAAACAATCACTGTCCGTATATTAATTATGAACCATGAAATAGTATGCAGTGTTAAAACCTGCCTACTAACATTCTATGTTTAAGAGTTTTCTATATCAATCAAGTATGAACATGCACCATGTTAAAATAAGTAAAGATTGCAACTATTAGTAATAATCAGATACTATTGATTACTAACTTCGAAGCATTTATAGCCATACTCTGGAATAGTCCTTTTGGGATGTATTATATCATCCTTCGGTTTATTTTCATTAAACTATTTTTGTTGAATATAAGAGAAAGTTGTCATAAATTTATTTTGTTTAACCTAGACATCCAGATAGCAATTTGATAAAAGTCCTGTCGTCAGAAATGGCAGAAGAAATAGATGAAGTCTGGCCACATAGATTTCCTGGTTCTGTAAATTACTTTGAGACAATGCTGAAGAGAGGTGCCGGTATTGGAATAGTAGACAGGGATCTCAGAGCATGGTGCCTGTTGAGTGCCAGAGGAGACCTACATGCTGTTACAACGAAACTGGTACATATCGTATTGTTCCAAATATTTTTAATTTTTCAACCATCTTTGTTCCCATTACATAGATCAAATGAAGTTTACCTACTGAAGTTTCTACTCTGCTTCTTACTCAGTTCCTCAATGTCTCTTTTATCAAAAAGAGTAGGGCTAAAGCTATCATAAAGAAATTTATCTGAATTAAAAAAATACTATTCTGAATTAAAATTAATATTAAACATCAGACTGCTGCCTATAATATTATTAACATTATTTTTATTGAATTTAATCTATGAATACTTACTTATGAAAGCTGCTAGCTATACTATCTTAGTAATGGAAACATATCTAGACCAGCCATTTTCGCATATAAATAAAGAGTGTGTAGTACAATGATATTAATATTCCAAGATGATTGATATTCAGCCCTTATTTTTGAAGGGTAATTTATATGTTATGAGTTGTAAGCAGTATAAGTTCACTGATTCCATCATTGATTTGAAATATAAATATACTTTGTTCTTCCTAGGACCATAGACGTAAAGGATATGCACAGTTACTTGTCAAAACGATGAGTAAACAGCTTGCAGAAGAAAATAGAGAAATATATGGATGTATTATATCAGACAACGAACCTTCCAAGAAAATGTTCACTGCCCTCGGCTTTAAATTAATTTTTAGAGTTACTTGGATTGAAACCAAGTAATCAAAAAAAAACAATATAAATATGGTGTTATTTCAATCATGTTGTTTTACAAGTGACTAAATATACGAAAAATTTACTATTATTTACTGTTCATCATTTTTTCCATACCCTGCCATAGAGTCGCTCAACCTCTCTCTCAAGAGAGGGTAAGGAAAGAAGAATATATTAGATGTGGGCTAATTACTATCAGTGCGCCACGGTTGATATCGATATTATTAGGATTATACAGAGGGAGGGGAGTTTAATAATACCACAGACATCCCTTTGGATTCAAATCTATTAATTAATCATAAATCAATGTATGAATGTTTACATTCTGGGATTCAAACCAGTAACTGACTGAGTGGACAAAAGTCTTCAAGAGAATGAAAAGGGACTTATAAATGAATACGTGTTTAGTGACCTTTATGTGAAAAAAAGTACTGAATAATAAGACTGAATAATAAAGTTTTAGTAGCAGAAAAGCTAAATTTTTAAAGAGATGTTTGTGAATATTGTGACAAATATGTAACAACCAATGCTAACGAAAATTGAATACAAGAGCACAATGCTCACATTAAAAGCAGTGATGTAGCTATAAATTTGGGGCCCTCATGCAAACGTCATGCGAGACCACCGTGAGAGTATGTAGAAATTAGGGACCCCCTTTTTACTGAGCTCTTGTGCATTGCATGATTCAGCGATGAGGTGGTTAAGCCGCTAATTAAAAGACAAATTGAGGCATGTAAATTAATAAATGATTATAAAACCAAGTCTTTAGTAAAAGATGTACACCTTGATGAGTTTATTTGGAAGCTATTAGATATTGCCCATCAATAAAGGCAAAGCAATTATTTTATATGCAACTTTTGGTCTAGAATAACTTAACAATCTATAGTGTAGTTTCAAGAAAAGCTCCAAATAATAAGTAGGTCGAAAAAAATTGATCTATCTGGGAGGTACACATTGTTCTAGGGCTTGACGGTTTTCATATACTGGGCATCAAATTTAATAAATATGAATATAAGTGCCTCATATTTTCTTCATCAAGTATTAGCAACACTACATTGCTTGAAAGGTTTGTTGTTAATTTATTATTGATGCTGCTTACATATTATCAACAGATAACTGTATGGATAGACCAAGGATAGCCATTATCGATCGCGATGATATTTTTGATCGATCATGTACCTATGAAATGGGTATTATTGTTCTCTCATGATATAACTACAAATGATGTCAGTAGATCGCAATCAACAATTTTACTACTGACTAACTAGTCGCTCATACAAAAATTAATATGACCACCCCTGGCATAAATAATATAATTGCTGGGAGCTAACTGTCAGGCTAACCTAACGTAGTGATCATAGACATAATAATATTACATATTGTATTATAGCGTAAATATGTAGCTAAATATATTTAATTTGACATAATTTCTCAGAAAATTTTATAGATACATTTATTAGATAAAATATGCAATCTACAATAATATTATAATTTAGTATGAAAACGTCAAAATGCTGTAATCAGCTGTCAAAATGTTCAGTGGCTGGTTATTTTATGTAGTCAAGGCAATTATGACGTTAGAAAACTAATGTAGTCATCTCCAGTTACTGTCTTTGTTGAGATTGTTGGTTGGTATGACTGCTCATCTTGATTTGTATCATAATATTATATTTATTTCAACCATGGTTATATTGTCTTTTTATCGTACAAAAATCGTTACAAAGATGTAATATTTTGCAAACCTAGTAATTTATATGGAGTATTTACATTATCGTTATGTTTGAAATAAATTACTCAATGTCTTGTCTGTTTGAACAACTGACAGTTGCATATACAATGTGAATAAAATATGAAACAATGAATATCTGACCAAATGATTTTCTCCGGGAATTTTATCTTGGCATAAATATAAATTTGTTTTTTAAATTTTTGTGTTGGCGGCACTGACACGGCGCCCATTTTGGATTAGACGTCAAATGCTTAAAGACGCTTTTCTCTCTAACTTTATTTTTTAATTTGTTTTGTTCGCAATGTGTAGCATAGCTGATACATTAGTCATAGTGCCAAAGGAAGAATGGCTTGGTTTAAAAGATCGTTTTAGACAAACCAATTGGCCATATGGTCTTACAGCATATAATACTCTTTTGACCCAGCACTTTAACGTACAAAAGGATCCAAATTATCCCGTGCAGGTTTTTTCAGTTTTCGGTGATCCTGAAAATGGAATAATCTGTATTTGGAGTCAAGTAAGCTGATCAAAAATTTTGATCTTTAAATATTAGGGGAAGGTGTTTTACCTGTTGACAATTTCTGCTTCCTCAATTCTAAATCAACAAATATATATTACATATTATTCAATATTTTTGATTTCATCATTAGAGTTGATTATCTTGGATTATAAACAAACACAGAGTAAAAAAAGTAAAAGCGTGTTAAAGCTAGACATGGATTATTTCGGCGAAAAAGTTCACAAACTAAGCAAAAAACAACGCCACGATTTAAAATTATTTATTGAGGGCTTATTAATCGCGTTAAAATCACACATTAATACGAAAAACACTGATAAATTATGCGAAATATTTATCAGTGTTCTTCGTATTAATGTGTGATTTTAACGCGATTATCAAGCCCTCAAAAAATAATTTTAAATTGTGGCGTTGTTTTTAGCTTAGTTTGTGAAGGTTTTCGCCTACATAATCCATGACTAGCTTTAACACATTTTTACCCGGACAGTTTTATAAATTGATTTTTCAATCAATTTATGAATTTCTGTTCAAAGGCATGGATGTATGTGGTCTTGAATTCCCCCCTCTCACCCATCCTATTCTATGAACGGGGCGTATCGAGAGCGATTAGCTAACCACTAGTCCTGTCTTAGCCCTATACTTCTATTCCTACTCTCTTTGTTAACAGAGAGGATGAGCAACTGAGTAACAAGCAGTTCTCTTAGAAACACTTCTGTTGAGATAAATGCACAATGGATAAATTGGCTTTTCTCTAAAAAAGGTTGTGTCGTAATCACCTGCAAATATTGAAAGATCTGGAGAGGCAGCCAAATGTCTAAGTGCCTAAGAAAATTTTATAACTGGGGAAGAAAAATATAATCTTGCCTGGAGCAGCCAAATTTTTAGCGCCGGTTTAGATAATTCTAACAAATAATTCACTTATACCTTCATCTTCTAAAATATTACATCTCATTCTTGTTGTTTTATATTTTAGCTACCAGAATCATATGTAATATCAGTGTTTTGTATAAAAGATGATACATCTAAGATAACAGAAGCATTGGTGAACACTAAACAGATCAATTGGACGTACGGTGTTGTATTTTGCAGTATTATGAAGGAGTGTGTTAAGTGCTGCGTGGATGCTGTAAGGCAATTAGGCCGTACTGAGACGTACTTTGAGGAAACTTACATTGCTCACTTAGAGAGAGAAGATGCCTTAAATTATGATATTCAGTTAGTTTACTCAATTAAACATATTCTTGTTGACATGCCAGATAAAGTTGAATCCAACTCACTGCTTGTTATTTCTAAATCATCTCCATAACCTTCAACTGAACATAGGACAGAAAATTAATAAATGCTGCAAGAAAAATATCCGCATTGGTCATACAAGGTTAAACACACTTGTATTGATATTTATAATTATGAATATTTTACTAACTTTTGTTTATCTGTAAGTGCCCTATGCAACGTTTCCTCTAAGCTGCGCACAGCAATTGGGAAGCCCCCGCTCAATCATTTCGGGTTGGCGTGCACTACAAGACAGTTGTTCAATTAATATTTGATCGGTCCGCGCAGCTTTTGAAATTTCCGCGCAGCTAACCCTTCGGCTTAGAGGGAAAGTTGGTCCTGTTACACAACAAGCAATTTCAAATGACTGCTAAGAGTGTCTCAAGACTTGATCGTTATGCATTAAAATGTGCTTGAAGAACAAGACAGTGTGTAACGGAGACATTCTTTGAAAACAGATTTACTCACTGTCCTCTGTAACACTAAAAATAATAAATGCAACATATTATATTTTACTGTAATAGTCACCAAACTGACAACCACATAGCTGGTCAGGCTTGGCAAATTATTTTTTTTATTGTTTTTTTCCGGACATTCCTTGAAAATATGATCAGTATCTTGTATGGTTATCTACATTTGCCAGCTGATGTTTGATAAATTTATTTACTAAAAAATATATAATAACAGTGCTGTTCATAATGTAAGTCTTACCTTAACAAATCATTTATTTCATCCAGGCTACCTGAAGGATGTACATTAGAAGTCATACCTTCGGAGAGAGCCGAAGAATTAGACATGGAATGGACATATCGTCATCCTGGCTCCCTCCTGTACTTCAAAAAGATGTTGGCAAGAGGAGAAGCTCTTGGAGTATTTGGTAATGACTTGAGAGCTTGGGGATTGATCGATACTAGAGGGGCTCTTCATAATATAACAACTAAACTGGTAAAAAGTATTTTATTTGTATTAAATTAAATATAATCATTCTTGAATTATATCACCTGGTTGAATGATTCAAGTATCTGAGATATACATATCTATCTGCCTAAGTACAATTATTGATTATTTTATTCAATGGTCTTCTCCAAATTGAATGAACATGAGAGCTACTTTGGGAAATTTAGATTATCTATTGAGCTACTTGTGCATTTGTACTTTATCATTGCACGTATTGGCAGGATTGTGACATTCACCTATTATTAATGTTATAATCACTGCTTTAATACATTTTCATTGTATTCTTCCAGGATTATCAGCGAAAAGGTTACGCTCAAATAATAGTGAAAGCACTTAGTAAACGACTTGCTGAAGAGGGAAAAGAAATATATGCCTGCATCGTTGACAACAATGAACCGTCAAAAAAACTGTTTACTGGTCTCGGATTCAAATTTACTGCAGTTTCCACATGGATTGATTCAATTCCCCAAAAGCTGATTGATTAAAAATATTTGATGTAAATTTTCACTGTTCATTTAAAAAAAAAGGTTTTACAAGAGAAACAAATAATACCAAATGGTTCAAAAATATTGTAAGAAAGATCGAGCAATATGAGTCCTGTAGGTATTCTATCTTGGGACGGAAAAATGACATGATAGATCAGGGGGTATCTCCGAAACTCGTTTTTGTTTTTAGCTCACCGTTTCAAATTAAAGTTGGCAGGCGCATCGGAATCAGTCGGCGTGCGCCATGGCGCCCGCGGGCACGGGGTTGGTAACCCCTGTGATAGATAGATAGATTTGACTGTATTTTTTTTATAAACCGAGTCATAAGAAGCATTACCCAAAGAATTTTTTCAACAACAAAGATGTTGCACCAAACTCAGTAACCCCATAAGCTGTTACAATTTACCCTCCAAGGATGAGCGTGACCATATTGTAACAGTAAACACCGTTTTCTATTGATCAAACTATTTATCCTTTTTCTATCTGAATATCGTTGCCTTCACACTTTTTTGGTTAAAATCAATACAGACTTCAGCTAATCGTCAGCCATCAGAAACAACTGCCAAAAGCACATGCGATTTTTTGAATTCCTGTTTTTTTTTAATGGACTTTTTGAAATTGTTAGTTTTATCAAAAATTTTAATTATTTACACTACTACACTTTTACTTATTAATATATTTGTATTGAAATTATGTTGATCAAATTGTAAATGTTGATTTAATTTCACGTTTAGCTATGTTTCAACCTCGAATTTTTTCAAACAACCACGCTCGTCCTTACATAATATACAAATACACGTTGCCAGTGGTGTGCTGCTGTGGGTTCACACCGGCTCTGCCGAGTCGGTTCCTTAAATCATGTCTCAAAAGTCGATGACGGCAGATGATAGACGAATAATACTCGTCACCAACGTTCCCTCTAAGCTGCGCGCGTGCGCGGCTGCGCAGCAGTTGAGAAGTCCCCGCGCACTCATTCCGGGTTGGCGCGCACTACAAGACAGTTACTCAATTGATATTTGATCGGTCCGCGCAGCCTTTGAAATTTCCACGCATCTAAACCTTCGGCTTAGAGGGAACGTTGCTCGTCACTGTTATTAGTATATCCGTAAATTGCTGTGATTTTTGATTCCAAAATTCTTTGAAGAGCTAAAAAAAAAAACGTCCCACGCTGGAAATTTCTGGGTTTTTGAAATTGACATGAAATTGTTTGAAAATCCCAAAATCGCTGACCAAGGTGCGGGCCAGTTGATAAAATTTTAGCAGCACACCACTGCACGTAGCCTATAAGATTACGCATGACCATATAGTCACTAGAAACAAAAGTTATTCGTGACTACAATGTCTTAAAAAAAAAAATTATTGAATTAACTCTCGTCTCTGGAGGGTTAAAAAGACATAAACGGGAAAATTTTATCATTCAGTCTTCGCAAGGTGAATACCCTCATAATGCAAATTCTGCTGACTAATGCTTCAATTTTAACTGCACACAAGGCTTATTATAAGCTTAATATTTTCTAAGCTGCTTCAGAATTTTCTATACAGCAAACCTGTGTCGTTTTCGTGACCTTCAATTGAACGTGACTGATTTTTTTTACAACAAAGAAATAAAATAAAATTTTAGCATTAAACCCTTGTTATTTAGATATTTTAAATAGTTATTGTATAATTTCAAGTCTGTGATAAAATATATATGATATATATCAAATATTTCTGTTACACAATGTGGATATGAAAAGAATTTTATAAATGTTTATAATTCAGTAATAAAAAATTGATACCTACATTATGTAATTGGTGTCTTCTTACTACAGCTACGCCAGTCTTGACCATTATTCCTCTCCAGTATTTTTAGTTTCTCAGATTCAAAGATACTGTATCTTCTTCTACACTCTCCAACTACCTCAGATTGAACCTCTCAACCATTTTAAATCCCTTCGCTCGACATTTGAAACGCTATGTATTATCCATCACTGAACAGCACTTATATAAGCTTCTTAATATTTCAAAACCATGTGACATCTATCAAATTTATACAAATACTACAGCATTGAAAAAGCCTCCAGTAAATTCTATTTACAAATTGGATTGTTTTTCTCTCTATCGTCAGTAAAGTTGTATCGTTCTGCTTTATTAAGGCAACCAATGAGTGCATTAGTTCATTACTCATGCCAGCATATGGGTGAATTCTATCATTTGATTAGAAGCAATTAGCTAATTATTTGCAATGCCAAGTGTCGCAATAATATTATTTTGGGTAATGTTTGATGTTTTTAATTTAGATGTTTTCCAATGAAAAACAATTGTTTAATCATGAGCTCTTCTCCAAACTCTTTCGAACAAGATAATTGAGACCCTGTATCATAATTACGCCATCATCGGTGTCTGCTTTTAGTGATAAGTTGAATTAATTTTTTTAAAACTGATCACGCGTTATTGTTTATGTTATCTTATCACCTTAGAATAAAAACACATATTACAAATATCGTAATAGATATCAACTTGTAATCTTCCTGAATCCTACAAATTTATCCAATTTAAAGATTCTCAAAATTTTCAAATATTCTTTTTTTATTTAAGATAGACTCAAATAAATTGCACAATAAATGACTTCGATTTTTTTGTATCCGTGTCAGCTCTCAATAGCATATGAACTGCTAATCTAATTTATCTGAACAGAAGTTTTTCTGTGTGTCACAACCAAATTCAACAACGTTGACCACTCGGTCACAAAAATATTTGATTAGCCCATTGAATCTTGAACTCATTTAGAAAATGTATTTTCAGTAGACTTCATCTAAGTGAAAAAATCTTACACGCAAATATACGTGTAAGTAAACGATTCCGACACCGGATTAAATTAAAAACCAACTCTGACTCAATTTTTTTTTTCAATCATTTCTGTATGCCAGCAGGTCATTCTAGTACATTTCATCAAACAATATGATGAATAGGCTCCAGTCCATACAATAAATTTATATTTACTCTTTACAAATTTTTCTTTTTTGCTCTTTCACAAAACTGACTATTTTTCAGGAAATAGTCAGATGTGGAAAAAAATTATTACTGAGCTTAATAAAGTTTTGTTATTTTTTGATTTTGGTATAGTAGGTCATCGGTTCGAATCCCATTACGGACAGTTTTTATAGATTGATTTTTCAATTGATTTATGGATTTCTGTCCAAAGGCATGGATCTATATGATATCTTGAATTCCTTCCCACTCATCCTATCCTAAAATGGGCTTAGCGAGAGCTATTAGCTAACCACTAGTCCTGTCCTAGTCCTATCCTTTTACCCCTACTTTCTTTGAAAAAGAGAGGTTGAGCAACTGAGTAACAAACAGTTCCCGTAGAAAAAATATCTGTTAAGATATCTCCATAAGGAGGCCATATGCTCCACATTGGGAGCAGACATGGATAAAAAAAATGGTAGGATGGTACTGTTTAAAAAAAACGAATGTCGAATTGCGCATTTAAAAATTAGAGTTAATGAATACCGATTGATATCTGAGTTTACAAGCTTGCTTACTCTGCTGAGTTTACAAGCCTCTTTATTGCCAGTTTGGAAAAGAATCCTACCTAACCCACAGAGACTCTAACCACTAAGATAAATGGACCTAACCCACAGTTTTTTTCAAAGCAGCTTCTTCTGGATAATCACAATGGATACAACCTAATTCACGCTCTATCAGAAGAGTATATGCTACAAATGCCGAATTAGTATCTAAATTTAGCTTTAAAGTTTGAAGAATGAAGTGCCTGTGAAATTTTCGACTAAGAAAGAGGACTTAAGAAAGAGATTTAATGTATGGTTTTTAAATAAGAAGATAAATGCGAATCGTTAAAATTATGTACATTCACACAAGTTTTTTCACTTACGACCCGGGTTTCGCCATTCGACATCTTCAGGCGTTCAAGTGTACGGATGAACTTGAACTGAGGCGAAACCCGGGTTGTTGGTGACAAAACTTGTAAGAATGTACATAATTTGAATGATTCAAATTCAATATTAAAATTCCACCAAGCACCTTCAGCCGTAATCTTAATTTATAGAAGATAAATAAATACATTTGCAATAATTGTTTTGAGCACTGATTTTCATTATTGATATGTTTGAGAAACACTCATCATAATAATATTGTATAATGAGACAGATGGGTGACCATTATTTATGTCGAATTACAATAATTATTCAATAAATCTTTTTAATAGTGCTAAAGGTCAACTCGTGAGGGAATGAGATTATATTTATGAAGATAATATAAAATGCCAGTAGTATGTACATAATAATATCATGACTTTTTCACTCCAAATTTAAAATCGATCCATTAACTAACTTTGCTGTTGTTATTGGAGATAAAATAAAATTAATAATATATACCCCTGTATATTTAAAAAAATGAAATTCTAAAGATACATATTTTTTTAATAGCCGTCTCTTGTCTGTCTCAATAAATACTTGCCTGTCAAGCTTGCAAAAAGTAATGTAGTATTTTACTGATGCCATATTGATAATGACTCCGATGTCCCTTATTATATTTTTTTTGTACCTTTATTGCCTATAGATTGCTAATATTATTCAAACTAAATGAATGAATAAAATAATGATCTTATTGGAAATCTTTAGTCATGGTCACAATAAAAACTAGGTCACAGCAATTATCTGATTTACAAATTAATTGATTTGGCAGGGTTGGCATATGTTATTACAGCAACAAAAAAGTCTTATATTTAACAATTTATAAGAATATACCATCTTAATGTATGGTATATTCACCTGGCTTATGCTGTTTTCGTGTTCGAGTATTTAATTTGTCGAGCTATTTTTTAAAAATTGAATCATCAAAAAATAATTACACGACAACAAAAAAGAGATAAGTTTATTACAAACAGCATTTTTTAACCATTTTGGCATGAGCCGGGTTTTGCAAATAATAACCTCAATATCTGAAACAGAACTGAAGAGCACTAATTAAAGTGTTGGTATTGTATAGATGAGGATTTAACAGAAAATTTCAAATTAAATACATATCTTATTTGTTTTGGCATCCCTGACATACTTTTAGGCATCATTTTTTCTGTTGGAGACACAGTATTTCAAATCAGTGCATATTCAGCAATGACAACGTGTGGGTCTGATCCTTTAGTTTTAGCACCAAAAGATGATTGGTGGAGTTTGAAAGATAGGTTTAAAGAAAGGTGGCCTTTTGGCTTAACTGCATACAGTGCAATATCAACGCAGTGTATAAATGTAAACAAGTTTCCAGACTACCCAGTGAAAATTTTTACAGTATTCGGTGATCCTGATAATGGAGTTGTTTGCATTTGGAGTTTGGTAAGAAATGTTTTAATCGATGTTAAACCAAAACATCATCACAAATTAACACATGATTGCTAAGCTGATACATGGTACGTACATAGTATTTCTCTAAAGATACTCTCCGTATATGGTATGGACATCTTACAATTATTTTAATCGAACAAAATAACCGCAGCTGTTGAAATATCAACAAAAAAAAACCCCCCCTAGCACATCACATCGGGTCAGTATTACTACGAAATTTTTATGATTTTCTCATTTCAGGTACGTTAGCGTGTACCGTCATATAAAATAGTAACTTAATCAATGTTAGTGTATTTTCTTGAGTACTGACTTATTGAGAGATTTATAATTTTCATCAAAAACGTACCATGTCCATCTAATGGGAAACAGCTGTATTTTATTAACTGTAATTCCTCATATAATGTTTATCTGCCCGATTAACTTTAAAAACTTTATTTAAAGTATTACATACTTTGCGGCAGACGGCTGCCAACCGCGGGGCCTATCCGTAGTCCCAGCGGAACGATAGAGTCGAACGTAGAGCGTGTCAAAAAGATCTGGAGAGATCATTTCTGCGGGGTGCTTAACCGCCCCCCTCCTTCGGACCCCTTTGATATACCCAATGAAGCCACAATTACGGAAATTCCTCGAGCGTCGAACATTCCAGACTATGCGCCGACACATGCTGAGATCTCCTCGGCTGTGCAGCGCTTAAAAAACGGGAAGGCGCCGGGCATGGATGGTATACATCCAGAGTTCCTAAAGTACGGCCTGGAGGCGCTTCTGCACCCCCTGCACCAACTTCTTAGTATGGTGTGGGCGCAAGAGCGCTGTCCGAGGGACTGGGTTAATGGCGAGGTAGTCACAATTCACAAAAAAGGTGATCCACTGTGCTGTGACAACTACCGTGGCATAACGCTGCTCAGCGTACCTGGCAAGGTCCTGGCGCAGATAGTATTGGCGAGAATAAGGATTCCAATTATGAGTATCCTCAGGGAAAACCAGGCCGGGTTCTTACCTGGCCGATCCTGCGCGGACCAAATACACAATCTTAGGTGCCTTCTTCAGCAAAGCAACGAATTCAACAGTTCGCTGGCATGTTGCTTTGTAGACTACGAGAAGGCCTTTGATAGTCCGCACCGGTCTTCTCTATGGAACATATTAAAATTGTACGGAATCCCAACCAAGATTGTTGCCATCATCAAATGCTTGCACGAGGGGAGCGAATGCTGCATAAGAATCGGTGATATAACCACTGAATGGTTTGGAGTCTCAACCGGGGTCAGACAGGGCTGCGTCTTAGCTCCGTTCCTTTTCATTATAATCTTCGACTTCATTCTGAGGAAGTCAATTCCACCTGACCGAGGTGTGACCGTTACCCCCAATCTAAAGCTATGCGACCTCGAGTATGCAGACGACGCTGTTATATTTGATAAATCTGTCGAGGGTATTCAAGAGACAATGGATAGACTGCAGAGAAACTCATATCGCATCGGTCTTAAAATCAATGCGAGTAAAACCAATGTACTCTGCAACAGTGCCTGTCCGGACCCACACTACCCTTTGACGAGCGCCGGTCAAAACATCGAAAGAGTCGACGGTTTCAGGTACCTGGGGGTACACATCACGGGAGATGGCAATCCGTGTAAAGAGCTCGCGATCCGATTAGGGATAGCTGGAGCAACCTTTAACTCAATGCGGAAAGTCTGGGACTCACGGTTGTACTCGGTCAGAACCAAGTGCCTCCTATTCAACGCATGTATCTTAACAGTGCTGCTTTACGGTTGCGAATCATGGCACCTTACGAAAGCGCAGAGTAACCGTATACTGTGCTTCGAAAACAGATGCCTGCGACGAATGCTAGGGGTGAAATGGTCTGACTTTGTCAGGAACACGGAGATAAGAGAACGGACTAACCAGCCTCTTATCACGTCAAAAATAAAGAAACGGCGGTGGACCTGGCTTGGACACGTGTTGAGGATGCCTGAAGAGAGCCTGAACCCTGCCTGTCTCTTCTTCCGGCCGGATGGATCCCGGCGTCGTGGAAGGCCACTGATGACTATCCACAGGATGTACTCGGCGGAGTTACGGGACGCTGGGATGACCTGGGAGGAGGCGAGGAGACTGGCTGGAGACAGAGAATTGTGGAGGAGCTTCGTGGTGACCATATGCTCCGTATAGGGAGCGGATATGGATTAAAAAAAAAAAAAATTACATACTAATTGAATTCTTATTAAATATGAAATGAAAAGATCAATTTTAAATAAATTCTACATTAACAAATCTTTTGTTACTTTTTATTTCCAGATACCAAATGCAAATGAAATTGCAGTATTTTCTATGAGTGAGGACACATCAAACATAACAGAGGCATTAGTAAAAACAAAAGTTATTAACTGGAACAACAGAATACTGTTTTGTAACCTTATGAAGGAGCATGTAAGCTGTGTTCATGATGCACTGGCTCAGTTAGGAAAACCTATAACACAATCTGATGACACCTATGTTGTTTATTTAGATAAGAAGATTGCCGAAAACTTTGAAATTGAGTAAGTTACATATTTTCCTATTAACTCTTTGAGGAGTATGGCTGCATACGTGCGGCCAAATGTTGTGTTGTCTGATATTTGTTGCCATTCTCATAATTTTATTTGAATTGTCATTATCTCTTCACATATGGATAAAAAAACATATATATCTCTGATTTTTGGCAGTCGCATTATTTTTATTATTTGTTGCAAATGAACAAAACAAAAATTGTAAAAAGGTTAATATGTGTACACAAGTTGGTAGCCGTACAGTATTGAACGTAAAATAACATTTCGGTGCGATTCCCTTCTTGGAATCAACGTCAGTAGAGCAGGACATGTCTACAGATGAAAGCAAAAAAAGATAGCATCTTAAAGCATATGATAGCAGGAAGTAACAGCATCTTAAAATTGTTTAAAAGTAAAAATGAGTTAGTTATAAGAGGTCTGCACGGGCCGAAATTTTACAAAATTACCCGTTCCGAGCCCGAAAGACTCAGGCCCGACCCGGAGTCTAATACCACACTGGTTACCCGAACCCGACCCCAAGCCCAAATTTATACTTCTCAGCCTCATTTACGATTCTCTATAGAACTGATAATAATTAAAATCATCATGGCTGACTTATGACAGGAACATAGTCTGAAATATTTTTTAAAAAAAATAAATTCCTTACCTGGGCCCGGCCCGAGCCCGAATCTCAATTGCGCTTACCCGCCCGAACCCGTAAGTGCCCGGACCCGTATAGACCTCTAGTATATATACATTTCCCACCTGAAATATTATTCCATTCTCTTCCCAGACTGACTAATACACAAAATAAAGTTTTTAATATTTGTGTGTTTGTATAAATGGTAAAAATAATCAAAATATAGAAAAAATCCTAATTTAGAAAAAAAATTAGTTCACTAGTCAAAAGGTTAAAAGCAGCGTTCCCTCTAAGCTGTGCGTGTGTGCACACAATTTCCCGAGCGCGCGCACATACATTACAACAGAGCGCTCAAAAGTTACATCAGTTATACCACCACCAGAATAAATTTATTGATATTAAATAGTGTTGTTAATTATTGTCATTATTAAAATTCAACTTTTTCGTTTATTAGGTCTAAATACCGTTGTGTGGCGCACTAATGTCTTTTGCGCACATAACCTTCCGAAAATTAGAGGGAACATTGGTTAAAAGTACAGTAATTTACACTAAAGTCGGGACTCTATAATTTGGCGTAGTATAATTGAGGGAGTGAATCTCATACAAAATTATGAATTTTGTTTTTTCCGCGAAAAATGCAAAACTCAAATTTCCCTTAGTTTTGCAAAAAAAAAAATATGGACAAAATATTATTATATACTAAGTGAAAAAATGCTAAACGCGCACATAATCTAGCACAAAGACAGTCGGCGGCTATGCGTGTATAGCCTGAGACGTGTTGAATACACAGACGATAGCCAACATTTGACTGTATGCGCCGCACAGACGGCCGTCTCATAACAACGACAATGGAATGTGGCCGTTCAATTGGGGGATTTGCGGCGAATATTTCAAGCCAGCGCGTAATTCGGAGTAGTGTAATTGGGGGTTCCACTGTATACATACTTGTCAGCTACCTAACCAAGTTAGCATGCGGTGAGCCCCTCAGAGCAATCTCCATCCCACCCCTGCTCTTAGTAAATAATTTATATCATACGAAATACATTTTGTGTGCACAATGTAAATATTATGTTTATAATTTAGTTTTCATGTATCTTCAAAGGGCTATTTTTAATAAATACTCTGTTCAATGTAGGCATTTAAAAAGTAAATCATTGCAAGTCCTACCTCCAGAGATGGCAGATGAGCTAGACGAATCCTGGCCACACCGTTATCCTGGATCATTAGATTACTTTAAGACAATGTTGAATAGAGAAGCAGCTATTGGAGTTGTGGATGGAGACCTTAGAGCTTGGTGTTTATTAAGCCCAAGAGGGGACCTTCACGCTATTCACACAAAAACGGTAGATATTATATCCCATTTACCATATTTATATATTTTGCTTTGTATACAAAAATATACATACATACTCAACAGTCATTTAGAGAAACTCCTAAAAATAATTGAGCAAGTAATTAGATATTTATAATGCAATGAATAAATTATCAATGCATTTTTCTTCGATGATTATTGACCTGGTCTTTTTTATAGTGAATGCTGATTTTTTGTTTTAGGAATATCGACGCAGAGGGTATGCTCAGTTACTTGTCACAGAACTAAGCAAGCAACTTGCAAAAGAAAATAGAGAAATATTTGCATGCATTATTACAAATAATGAATCTTCCAGGAAGCTATTTACATCCCTCGGTTTCAAATTAATGTTTACCGTTACATGGATTCAATCAAAGCTTGTGTCAGGAACAATGTAAAATGTGTATGAGTATTTTAATGATGGATTTAAATAAGTACATATACATTGAACATAACCTTTGAGACATAATTTCATTTAACTGCTACTGAACATATGAAAATTTGAGGCAAAGATTAAATGTTTGTCCGAAATTTACTGAATCTTAGAAACAATTTTATTGGATGAGATCTTATGTAAGATTTATAATAATTCTTTATTTGGTTTACTTACAGTAAGTTGAAAAATGTTATTTCTTCCATTTTATTTTGTTAACTGAAATAGTTGTTACAAAGGTCATTTTCTGAAATCATGTCGTAATTGAATATGTCGGTTTTTTATTGTATTACCATAATGTTGGAATTTTATTTGTCGAAATTATTTAGATTAAATCAATATTATATTGTTATTTATGAAACAAATTGTAATACTTACTTTATTTTACCTTTCTTGCTTCGAATTTTGTTTTATCAAAACTTTTTCTAAATTATGAAACAAAAACTATTGTTTCTCTCAAAAACTGATGTTTATGCTCATGTATACGAAGGGCAGGCTCAGGGCAGGCTCGGGGCATGTTAGAGGTCTGCACAGGCTGAAATTTTACAAAATTACCCGGCCCAGGCCCGAGTCTAATACCACACTATTTACCCGAACCCGACCCGAAGCCCAGATTTATACTCCTCAGCCCGGAAAAAAACCCATTTTTAACAAATTTACAACAATTTACGATTCTCTATAGAACTGGTAATAATTTAAAAAAAACATGGCTGATGATGACACAAACATAGTCTGAAATATTTTTCTGAAGAAATAAATTCCTTACCCGGGCTCGGCCCGAGCCCGAATCTCAATTGCGCTCACCCACCCGAACCCGGGCCGGTAATAATTTTCTCGTTTTAATGTTATCCAACCACCTATAATAGTCGGCTGTACCAAAAGCGCTTTCACAGACTACTAAGTGGTTGTATCTATATTGACTGTGGAAAGGAAAAAGGACGTAGTCCACACATATCAAATTGTACAGGAGGCGCAAAAAACGTGTTTTGATGATTTTCGGCCATATGCAAATTATGAATTATACACAACCTTTAAGTGCACGGAGACTTCTAAACTGTTGTTTAATTGGCATAATCTAATATTTATTTAAGAAATTGACCAGGAAAAACCTTTGTTTCAGTCTTTTTTCTAGGTTTAATTTTTTTACAAGATCATCTTTTTCAAACTTAAAAACTAAATTTAGATACTAATTCAGCATTTGCAGCTTACATCCTTTTGATAGAACGGGTATCAAGCTTCATACATTGTGATTATATTTATAAAGCTGTTTTGAAAAAAGTGTGGGTTACGTCCTTTTTCCTTTCCAGAGTCGATATGCTTTAAAACCAAATATAAACGACGTGTATGGAAACTAGGGTATCCAATCCCGAATACTTTTTCCCCGGTTTATCTCCAAACCTCGTTTTTGTTTTTGTTTTAGCTCAACGAGGAATTTGAAAACCTCTATTTGATATACTTTTTCCCAGATTGTCACAAAAACAGTTTTTTTAGCTCACCGAGAAAACTGAAATTTCGTGTCAATTTTGAGGATTTGCTCAAAATTTCTGGTAATTTTTTCATGAGCCATAGCACGGACTATTGGGGCGAAAAACTTCACAGACTAAGCTAAAAACAACGCCACGATTTTAAATATTCATTGAAGCATCCCGGAAGCACGTTAAAATCACATATTATTATGAAGAACACTGATAAATAAATTGGTAAATGTCATTCAGTAGCACCAAGTAGCACCGACTATTGCGGTGAAAAACTTCACAAACTAAGCTGAAAACAACGCCACGATTTAAAATATTTTATTTAGGGCTTGATAATCGCGTTAAAACCACACGATAAAAAGAAGAACACTGATAAATTATACGTAATACGAAATCTTTGCCTCCAATATTCGTAATGGCCGCGCGCGCGGCAATAGTCGAGGTGCTACTAAATGACATATTTACCAATTTATTTATCAGTGTTCTTCATAATAATGTGTGATTTTAACGTGCTTCCGGGATGCTTCAATGAATATTTAAAATCGCGGCGTTGTTTTTAGCTTAGTCTGTGAAGTTTTTCGCCCCAATAGTCCGTGCTATGGCTCATGACAAAATTACCAAATTTCTCAATCCCGGGATCGCAGCCGTATCAATCCCGGGATTTTCGAAAAATGGACGAGATCCCGGGATTGGATGCCTTAGTGGAAACATACTGCTAACACGCCACGCCACACCCGATCAAGCCGTGTATATGTTACGCCGAATCGGTGAAATTGCCTATTTCACGCAGTCGGCAGAAATTTTGCTGAATGCGTGAATTCGGCAAGCCCGTTGTCTATTTCACGCATTCGGTAAATTTTCTGCCGACTGCGTGAATTCGGCATAAAATCTTTTGCTTATTTCATGCATTCAGCAAGGTAGATGGATAGAAACTGTGTAGGTTGTCTATGATCACAGCGCTCTGGCAGTGTTTTTTGCAACTAAACCAAATGTCATTTCATAGTATATCAAGCATATTGTTAATTAACTGCAATGACGTTGATCTCCATACAACTTGCAAATAAGTTAAAACTGTAATATGATAGGCAGCACTCGTCGACATCAACCCATCGGGCGTCATTTAGAGATCTATTTTCGACTTTTAAATGTCTCCATATGTGACAGATGTCAAAATAAACCATAGACCATAATAAGTTAAATTTCAACTATCTATGGTATACGAATAAGCTGTCATAGTGGATGATAAAATAATTGTATTATAATTGCTTCAAATAACGTTCGTTCGGACGCAGCATGTACAACATAACCTCAACGAGTGACCACTTTTAGAATGTTAATTGTCAATACTTGGTGGAAAGGCATTATATTAATGAAAACACAATATTCCTTTGTACTTCATTTAATATATCATTTCGCTCATTGCGAGCATTGGCATTAGTTTAGTCCAAAGATAAGTTAAACTTTTTAAACCAAAGCGGGATTTATTTACTCAACTCAACTTACTACAATTCTTGTAACGCCAAATATATTGGTCAAACAGGTAGATCGTTTGATATTAGAATCAAAGAACACTTGAGTTATGCTAAGAAAGGGGATGAACTTTCTTCATTTGGAAACCATCTGTTTCAAAACAACCACACCTTCGATATTGGTATAAATTTTAAAGTTCTACATTTTAATAACAAGTCGGTAAAACTAGACAAACTGAAAATTCTGGAAATATACAGATTTAAATTCCTACATTTGACTTGACTTGACTTAACACCTTTTGACGATAATAATAAAAAATGATAAAGGGATACAAATGAACAGTTTTTAAATCTTGGAAATTAAAAATAGTATCAAGAAAAAATAATTAACAGTAAAAAAAATTGTGAAACAGTCGTCAAATTTAATTTAATATTAAACTTCACATTGTCTTGTTAGATAGGTTTCTGATTGCTTATCTGATCCCATACTTTAAAATCATTTACTATTTTAGAAATACAAATGGTTGTGATAAAACCCTTTTTATCACAAAGCATTATGATAAAAATGATATGATTTGGCATTTTTATCTGGTATTTCTTTAGCAGGCTTTTAAAGTGTTACTTTCCATATTTATCAAAATTTAATCCCTTTTCCACGCCAAGCTTCCTCGTCTTCAGTAAATTTCCCTCCAATTTTTTCAGTGTTGTGTAATTTTCGTAGCATTTAAGTTTACAAGAAAAGCAAAAAAATATTTTACGGAGCTACAGATTGAACAACATCAATAATTCTGTCATCAAATAAGCATTGATTCATTTTATCAAGTGTGAACGTGCTTAAATCAATCATTCTGAACTAAATTTGACTTTTGTGTCAAAATTATTTGTTCAACTGTCATGTTGACAGTTAAAGAATTTATACACTGACCATAGACAATAGTTATTACTCCTTGACGAATTCACGCAGTCGGCAGAGATTTCGTCGAATGCGTGAAATAAGCAAGCCTGTTGTCTATTTCACGCATTCGGCAAAATCTCTGCCGAATACGTGAAATAGGCAGTTTAACCGATTCGGCGTAACATATACATGTAACACGCAACATCACGATACCTTTATCTTTTTCGTCTTACAGAACAAACACCATACAATGTGCTATAAAAGGAAAAAAACACCAGATGTTTACGCATTTTTCCTCTTTTTACAACATACATTTAACTCAAACGCAAGTAAAATCACTTGTGTGTAAAGTCGACCAATGTCGCGTTAGCACCATAAACAACATAGTTAGCACAGAGTAGTTGCTGTCAAAATAGTAGTATACATATATATAGGTAGATTGACGAGTCGCTTAAGGTATGTATTTACACAGAGATAATAGTATTTACAATATTAACGTAGGTACTACCGTCACCTATCGTATTTGTAAGCAATTTAGTGATTTTTCCCCTTCACCTCTAGCGATAATAACTTCCTTTTTTTACAATTCCTTAAATTGTAAAATTTATTCAAAATAATAAGATGATTTGATTTTAACAACATTAATAAATGGCACATAAGCTTACCGTCTTTTTCCGAAAATAAGACACTGTTATATATTATATTTTGGTTCAAAATATTTGCTAGGGTGGGTTTTTAGAGATGTTTTACTTTTCCAGTTCAAATATTTTTACATAAGAATTCATTTAAGTTAAAGCTAGTCATTGATTATTTCGGCGAAAAACTTCACAAACTAAGAAGCTAATGCATGTGAAGTTTTTCGCCGAAATAATCCATGACTAGCTTTAACACACAATTACCGAATATTGGTCTGAATCTCTCATGTTTCGGATTATAACTAAGTTTAAATGACTATTTCTTGTAAAGTATCCTGCTTGTGGTGCATTGGAATAACAACTGTCAGATATTATCTCCCATGAATTCTTCACCCACTTTACGACTTCCTGTAGACTAGGTTTCACAAAATTTACGCATAGATGATATTTGAGTGGCTTGTTTATTGCAATGCCAAGTGTCTGGAGATGAGCAGCCATTTGCCGGAATAGTTATTTGATCAATCCTCTTAGTAAGAAAGACGTGGGTACTGAACTGCACTGATTGAGTACATATACTGGCAGAATCCCAAATTAGAAAATTGAATTTTCAAAAAAAAGCTTAAGTGCAAGGGCACGTTTAACAGCTTGAAACATTGTTGTCGATATTCTTCGACAGTTCATGTTCTGAAAGAAGTTATTCAGCCAGTAAATTGGTACTTTGAATTGTGAAAATTAAATAGGGTGCTATTCTATTCACAAAATACTGTGTACATAAAATTATTATTATTCATTTATTATCAGTCGACAGGTAATCAAGGTCAATCTTCACACATTGGTCACATTTTGCTTCATCACAACTGTTGTTCTTTAATAAATAGTTCTTAATAATTTTAATTTTTTTAAACAATACTTTTTACACTTAATGTTTTATGCTCACATATTATGTCTAATGTTTGTACATAATATGTGAGCCATTCTGTACATGAAAATAAATGTACTTTCTTTATTTTTGTTATATTTGTACAAAACTTTCTATATACTAATTCTATCTGGGGACTAGTGTAACAATTTTATTACTATAATATTATACTATCACATAAATCTTATCAGTATAATACAGGGGTGCCCAAACTACGGCTCATGTGAAAAAAAATCTGGCCCTCAACCTTTATGCTCTCAACCTTACACTTCTGGCCCTCATCCCTCAACCTCAACAAATTTAAGATATGATTTTTTCATATTATTTACAAATTACAGTGGAACCCCGATCTACCGTTCTCGCATTGTTCGTTTTCCCGCATGAATCGCTTATTTTTCATAGTCCCGGCCAAACGCCCATAAGACCAATGTAAAAGAATCCCGCATTAATCGTTCCCCGATTTACCGTTTTCCTCGATCTATCGTTTAAATATTTTGGTCCTGTCACAAATATTATCTCGATTGACCGCTTCCTCATCATCATCAGTCTCATTCCATCTTTATACGGGGAACTGTGGAGCCGAGCTTCAATCTCCCTTTCATCTAAGGTTAAATATACATATATATTTTTTTTATAATTTAGATGTTGTGGGCCCATTTCATTTAATTTATTCTATTTACTTTTTTTAGAATGCTTTGGGTTTGTCTGTTGAACTGTTTCCTGTTGAATATTTCTCATAAATAGTCTTGCCTCGCATCTCGTTTTTTTCAGTGGAACTTCGATCTCCCGGTCTCGCTATCTTCGTTGTTTTGCATGGATTTTTTACTTTTTACTCGACCAAGACCTCGTAATAACGATATTTAATAATTTCACGTTAATCATTCCCAGATTTACCGATTTCTTCGATCTATCATTTAAATATTATCTTTCTGTCCCAATTACTTTGCTGCCTGTGTTGTTGAGTGGTCAACGTCGTTGGCTAACGCTACAGAGGGCACGGGTTCGAATCCCAGTACAGGCAGTTTTATAAATTGATTTTTCAATCGATTTATGAATTTCTGTTCAAAGGCATGGATTTATGTGATGTCTTGAATTCCCCCCTCCCACCCATCCTATCCCATGAACGATGCGTATAGAGAGCGATTAGCTATCCACTAGTCCTGTCTTAGCCCTTTCCTTCTATTCCTACTCTCTTTGGAAAAAGAGAGGTTGAGCAACTGAGTAACAAGCAGTTCTCGTAGAAATACTTCTGTTGAGATAAACTCCATTAGGAGTCCATATGCTCCATATTGGGAGCGGACATGGTAAAAAAAATAAAATGGTTCCTTGTTATTAATACAATTTAATTGTGGTTCAATTTTACTTGAAAAATCAGGAGTGATTTAAGATGCTCGTCAGTTAAAGTACTTCAGTTGGTCTACTTCATTCCAAAAAAAGTTTTTTCGCATATATACGAAGTTCCAAATACAGAAAATAGCCTTTGAGCAAATCTGTGTAAATTTTTAAATTCTGCTAGTGGAAGACTTATAAAAATCCAATAATGGTCATTTTTCTTATTTGTCTTTAAGAATTGCAGATTAATAACTTACATTTACATTTCTGGTGATAAATTTTCGATTTCGCAGATGAAGGGATATCAAAAAAAATTAATGTCGTCTTCTATATCATCAAAATCACAAGGTAGATCCTTTAAAATTGCTTTTAAGCTCGCTCAAAGCTTCAACTGCAAATTCAATGGGAAACAGCGAATGTGTTTGTTGGCTAAACTTTTACATATGTTAAAATGAACGAAACAACTGTTTTTCCTTTCAGACTCAAATAAAACCATTTTCATTCTAAATGATTTTGTGAGTGTACATATCAGAAAAAAGTTGGTTTTCTCCTTGCAGTTTTAAATTGAGGTTATTAATTTATTTGGTTACATCTTCGAAAAATGCTAATTTCCAAACCCACTCGCTATTTTCCGACTCTTGGCCTGCCAGCTTTGGAAAATGTGGCATGGCGGTCAAAAAGTTTGGGCACTCCTGGTATAATATAATATATGAATCTACAATATATCTCTTTCATATCTATTAAAATATTGTTCGGTGTCTTTTTATCCTTTCTTATTTGGGTACCTACCTACTTACTACATTTAATTAAGTTTTCAAAAATTTCATATTTAATTAAATGGTAAGTGGTTCAATCTATATAACAATTTTTGATTAAATTCTTACATTTACGAATCACTACCGAGTATTTAAACATTATTTAAATAACAAGATAAATTATTGTTGTTATTATAGATATGCAAGCATGGATGAAATAAATCATAAGTTATTGTTTTAACGATAATAATATTGTAAAAAGATCCAAAAGAAGTAAGCAACGTTATATTTTTAATGACAAGAATAATAATAATATGGACTTTGCTGTGTTTGTCTGACAGCTTCAGAATAAAGTTATTGTCGGTGGTAGATTACTCTCTAAGGGGTAGTGTTGGGCTCAGCATTTGGGAGACCATGGACGCAATCAAATTTCAAGGCCCTGTTTTTCGGGTAACATCAAAACATCGCGAAGTTTTATGTAAAATAAAAGATTATATTGTAAAATTAATTAAAAATACAGTAAAACCCCCGTTTACACTATAATCGGGACCGTGTAATTGGGGGTGTGAATCTCATACAAAATTAGGGATTTGGTTTTTTTTCCGCGGAAAAGGCAAAACTAAAATTTCCCTTAGTTTTGCAAAAAAACAAATAAGTACGAAATATTTAATTTTTGTAGTAGTAAATATCCCGCACACAGACGGACGCCCAGCTATGCGTGTATAGCCTGGCACGTGTTGAATACACAGACGCTAGCCAACATTTGACTGTTTGCGCGGTACAGACGACCGTCTCGTTGTAACGACAATGGAATGCGACCGTGCAATTGGGTGATTTGCGGTGAATATTTCAAGCCAGCGCGTAATTTGGGGTAGTGTAATTGGAGGTTCCATTGTATATAGACTATTTTGCGCCCCCTTAAGATTCAGAGGCCCAAGAATCGAAGAATTCTCATGCGTTTTTGGGATAATCCGCCATTACTATGGGGGCTCAAAAATAACATCTATTATAAACCTATATATTTTTAATCAAAAATAAAATTCATAACAATTGTATCAATTTTAATTTTATATTAAAGGTGAATGCAACGGTCTACAGCAATAACTATAGTTAAGACAAATTTTTAAGTGACCTATTTACAAACATAGTAATTGATAAAAAATGATTTTTAAAATATCCCAGTTGAGCGTTTCTTATTATTCTATTCCAATAACATTTATCTGTAAAAAATAATAAGGAACCAGTACTGTGCTTAAGCAGTGACCATTTATATAAATAATTGCATCTCAACCAAAACGCACTAGTTATTTTTGAAAATTTTATTAAACGTTAACAAAATCAATTACATTAATTAATATGAACATAAGCTTTTTTTTTTAACAATTATCCATTTGAAAATTACTATTTCAACATTTAATAAGCTATGAATGTCCAATAAAAGGTATCTTCCAATAAAAATAAGCTTCCAAAATCTTCCGAATCCATCGAAAATATTTTATACCCTTATTTCAGTTGTCACTATTTTTTATTTTTTTTATATGGATTTTTGCGACGCTTTTATCTCAAAATTTACTGAATGCTCAATCTGCCACTGAGTATATATAATCAGCGACAAATGAAAACCACTGATAACAACTTTCTGATAACAATAAACTTTACAGACTAACTGTATCCATAACTCATAATGCATGATTAAAAGATGGTTGAAATCTGTATCCAACTTGTATGTACTGTTCAGTTCTTAGTTCACTATGAGTGCTGTAGTTGATTCATTGGTCAGTGTGCCGAAAGAAGAATGGCTGGGCTTAAAAGATCGTTTTAGAGACAACAGATGGCCGTTTGGACTTACAGCATATAATACTATTTTAACACAGCATCATAACGTACAAAAGGATCCAAACTATCCTGTGAAAATCTATTCAGTTTTTGGTGATCCTGATAATGGAGTCATCTGTATTGTGAGTCAGGTAATGAAACTATTTAATGAAAGTCAATACTTATCCAATATTATTTTGTACACAGTTTTTTTATACCAGGGTTTTCCAAACTTATTGTGCTACGGAACACTTCGAAAATCTGGAAATGTTACCGGAACACATCTTTTTTTAGGTCGGGTAATTCATAATTGTAAAAATATATGTTATTAAATCAATTAGTTATTTTGAAAACATGAGTTAGCAAAGCTCTTAGTGACTTCAAATCTCTGCCTGTACCTACATATGTAGACATTTGACGTTTTAAACATCAGTGGAGACTTACCATCACTAGATTTTTAATATAAAGTAGAAGATGTTTAAATGTGTTTCAGAGTATATTACCATTTCATTTTTTTGCGGAACACTTATTTAGGTCTCGCGGAACACAGTTTGGGAAACCCTGCAATATACCATCAATAAGGAAACCACTATGATTTACCATACTCAAAGTTTCATCCTTAAAATTCAGCTATGTGATATATTCCATCAATTTTTTTAACACAATTTTATTGGGAACATGAATTATTTGTAGACATATTTAAATAATGTTTGTTATAATGATAGATATGACGATTGAAAGACAGGTAGGTACCTTGTAGATTTTTTTTTTAATTTCAATATTCGTTTAAAATACCTTCTTTTTTTTTTAAAAAAAATTAAAATATCTACTATAGCAAAAGAAAACTATAATTTCCAGCCGTTGAAACCCTTCTAATCAATTATTTCGATGTCTGCCAATTTTTTTTTACTTCACGCCACATTGGTGAATAAATCTCCGCGGCACACCAAATAAAAATGCATTAGAAAAGGAAATGTACCTTATTAATATATTTAATATAATCAAGTGATAGAAAAGAAGACTAAGGACGAATTTGACAAATATTTATTTGAATATGTAGGTGTTAAATTTATTTAAAATCGTAGAAAATTTAAATGAATAAGCTTTATTCAAAATGAACAGTTTTGAGGCTTCTTCCTTCGCGCACACCTGATACTTCTTGCGGCACACAGTTTGGCAGACACTAAATTATCTAATACTACAATATTTTTGATTGGACTAGAATGACCAGTGAATATATTATATACGGAACAGATAATTATATCAGTTAGCAACAAAGAACTACTTTGACTTGTAAACCTGATTAAACTCGAGAAGTTTCTCTCATAGTATCTAATCTGTAATCCAAAAAATCATCCAACTAGATTTTTATTTTCAATATAGCTGATGAATGTCTATTTATAATGTTTGAGAGAAAGATGTCACATGTTTTTTCTTTTTTCTAATACTTATGTTTTATGTGTCACTTATATCGCCAGTAACCACTGATTGAATCATCATGTAAATATACATCATAAAGGAAATATATTGAGTTTATTATCTCCATATATCGAAAAAGCTGATATGCCATCATATAATACTTCTTAACATACTAGGTATATATCTTAAAAATTGTATTGTCTTTGTAATTCTTGTTTATGATTTCAGCTACCCTCGCAATTTGAAATATCGGTGTTTTGTATGAAAGATGATACATCAAAGATTACAGAGGCTTTGGTGAATTCTAAACAGATCGATTGGACGCATTCTGCTATATTTTGCAGCATTATGAAGGACCATGTGAAATGCTGCGTGGATGCTTTAAATCAATTGGGCCGAACAGAGATGTATTTTGATGACACTTATGTTGCACAATTGGAGAAAAAAGATGCCTTAATGTTTGATATTGTGTAAGTTGTTAGTTTTTTTAGTTCTTTCAATTCTTTCAATCAACATTACTGTATAAATCTCTTGTCATATTTAAAGAGAGAGAACTATTTTGTTTTTTTATTTATTGAGCACATGATTATTTGAATTATAGAAGTATTGAAACATTAATCTTTAAATATGTTCAGTCATGAACTGTTATCAGTTTTATGCAGAGTCATGTAAAAAAAGACAACTCCGACTCCAGCTTTAAAATAAAAAACGACTCTGACTCTGAAGAAATTTTTCAATAATTTCATTTTAACTTATATATGTATTCCATCAGATCATCTTTAGTCAGCCAAACATGCAATGTCAACATTGTGGACTGTTGTGGTTTGAATACACATAATTATTATAAATGTTTTTTAATGTTTTGAGCCGCTCATTTTTCACGACTCCGACTCTACAGCCCTGGTTTTATGGTATTCAATGTCAATTTCTGGTGGAATTGCATTTGTTATATTAATAAATAAAACACGCTTTGTATTAATTTCACATTATTTATTTTAGATCAAGACTGGTTTTCTTCATTGCGAGGAATATTGATTCATCAGTTGATATTGCTCGCGATGTGTGAAACTGGTCCTAATCTATAAATAAATAATGTAGAAGTATTGAAAAATGTGTTTTATTTTTCATAACAACGCTACATACTCACAATTAACCGTGTCATTTTTATCATGATTTCTGACACCCTCAAATGTATGAGACCCAAAAATACAATTTCGATTATGTTAATAAAATACATTTCTTTGACATTGTCTTGGCGATGCGGTACATAAAAGTTGTAAAAAAATAATGCTCCAGTCAAAATGGTGACATTCTATTGTGAAAACGTAAAAGACTATGATATCCAAATAAACCAAATCCTTATTAATGTCTAAAACTACTCTACGAGAGACAAAACATAATATGAATAATATGTATAACTTATAGACTATATTATAATATGTAAGATTTCGATATTATTTTATAAGATTACATTGTCTTGTTTTGTTTGTGTTTGAGATTTATTGACAGCTTGAATGTTATACACTCATTTAGTAAAGTAGCTTTTATTTTATTCAGACTACCTGAAGGCTGTAAATTAGAAATCGTACCTCCGGAGAAAGCTGAAGAATTAGACAACGATTGGCCCCACCGTCATCCTAACTCCCTCTGTTACTTCACTAAAATGCTGACAAGAGGAGCAGCCCTCGGAATGTGGAATAATGATCTGAGAGCCTGGGGATTGATTAGTACCAGGGGGGATCTTCATGCAATAACAACAAAACCGGTAAATATCATTCTTGAAATATGATTAAGTCGAAGAATTCAATTATTGTGAAAAAGATTTGAATGTTCGAGGTCTGTGATGATAGACAATGCTGATCTCGTAGCTGAGCTGTATTGCACTGTGACCTTTTTCCTATGCAATATTTCAAATCCATAAATAGACAATTTGATACAGTGAAACCTCGATTTTAGTTTTTTAGGGAACCGTAATAAAAAGAATGAATAATGTGGGAAATCTTCAAATGTTAAAAAAATATTTAATTTAAAAGATACCTATTTATTTATTTCACTAATTTTATTTAAGAATCTGAATATATTGTATATATATTATATTAGGTGTACAACTTTGCTTCCACTGTTTTTTTCCAAAATTCGAGGCTTTATAGTAAAAAACTGGTTATACGTTTATGATTGAAAGTATTGTCCATCGCTGGTCACTACTTCCTTACATTTTTCGGGCAGCATACGAATCCCGCGTTCATCATCATCATCTTTTGAAGCTATCCACTAATCGATCCAATTTTTTTACTTCTTCATTGACCACTTTGGCACCATGGGGTCGTGCATTGCGATGCTGCAAAATCACTTGATCGTGTCTCTCGTTGTATTGCGGACGTTTGTCTTTCAATGCTCGGCTCAAATGCATTTATTGCGTTTGATAAGAATTGCCTGTGTTTGTTTCAGTCGGTTTTAACAGCTCATAATACACTATGCCGAGCTGGTCCCACCAAATATAGAGCATGATCTTGGAGCTGTGAATATTCAGCTTATCCGTCGGCGTGGAAGCATGGCTGGGATATCCCCATGATTTTCACAATGTGATCCAGAAATCCCTTCCGTCTTTGCCTTTCAAGCAACTGTTCACAAGCAAACAAATGCCGTTCAATATCTCTCGGTTTCAACTTGTACTGCACCTAATTTCATTTGCTTCTGAATCATTCCCATGTCTTTGAGGCGTTTTGAAATTGCTTGTTGAGTCACTTCCAATGATCGTGCCAACTCTTCTCGACTTTGACACAAGTCTTCTTTGAAAAGCTTCTCTCTTCCACCGATATGCCGGTCTTCGACATATTAATCACCGTTCTTGGACCGTCGAAACGACTCACAGCACATTCTTTCACTAATAGAAGCCTCATCATAAGTATTTGAAAGCATTCAATGAGCCGAAAAGCAGAAAATTAAAACCTCCCGCAAATTACGAGAATTTGGTTCGTTAACTGGCATTTTCAATCGAGAATAACTTTATGATGCAGACACAAATCGGCTAATGTTTCTATGGTGCTATGTTGAAAGATGTCCAAGTTTATTTCATGACATCTATGATCTATTTATTTTGACCACTACTTACTGCTTAAGCCATCTATAGGAAAATGACGGAAGCAAAGGTATACACCTAATATATATATGTTGCAGTTTGGCACATAAATTTTAACAGGCACCCTTCATACTCGCATATTTTTCTACTGGATTTTTTCAACGCCTTGAATTGCTTTTAGTTTCTCAGGTTGAGTTCTAGTTTTCTTTAGAGGGAGGCATTTTAGCTGTGACTTAAAAAAAACGTGAAATGAAATGCGAGGCAAGACTATTTATGAGCGAAATGAGAAATATTCAACAAAAACGATCAATCGGGATAATATTTAGACGAAAGATCGGGGAAATCAATAAATTGGAGAAAAATTAATGTGGGATTGTTTAACACTGTTCTTATGGGTGTTTGTCTGGGACTAACATATAATAAACGATCCATACTGGAAAACGAAGAATGCGAGAACCGTAGATCGAGGTTCCACTGTTTATTGTTTTTTTTTTATTGAAATGTAAATCTATGATGTCATCTTTTCTTGTCAACTGCTCTTTCCAACCTTAATCAGGGTGTAGAGGAAAGGTGATAAATTGAATAAACTTTATTTCGGAAGTCTATCCTTACTTCCTTTCCATCACGAAATGATTGTGATCCCGTTTGGAAGCGGACATCATCAAGAAAAATAAACATAAAATTAATTTTGCCCTACAAATTATGACACTTGCTTCACTTTATTGGAGAAAATTTTCAGTCTGACTATCGTAGAGTGATTTATTAATAATATAACTTTATCAATCACCACAAAGTTACCGCTGAATCCATCAAAAGAATAAAAGTTGACATGTATTGTATTATTTCAGGCTTATCGGCGTAATGGCTATGCTCAAATAATTGTAAAAACACTTAGTAAACGATTAGCAGAAGAAGGCAAAGAAATATACGGTTGCATCGTGGTCAACAATGAGCCTTCAAAAAAACTGTTCACCAATCTTGGATTTAAGTTTATTGGAATTTCCACGTGGATTCGTTCCATGCCTAAGAAGATGGATAGCTGACTTGACAGATTTTGACAGATATTGTTCGAGTATTAAGACAGTTTGTTCATAATTTTTTCATGTTATATTATTATAGTATTGAGTGAATTGGTTTTACTTTGTAGAATTTTATCATAATAAGAATTGTATTAGTAAGTTGATAGCTATTTTGTCAGAACTATGCTGAAAATGATTTTAGCCAAGCTATGTATGCTAGCTTAAAGATATACACAATGTATTTTTTCACCTACCATGATATTTTATATTTTAACTTATGTAAACAAATATATTAATAAATTTATAAATATACAATAAAAAATAATTTCTCTTTCTATTTTTCAAGGAGTAACAGATGTTAGATGATATTATTAAATAATCATAAATGGTAATTCCATAGTATTTCAATGATTATGCATAATTACTTGAGTTTCTTTTAATGAATTAAGTAAAGATGATGCATTATAATGCATTTATGCGACGAATACTATTTTTTATGAATTAAAGTAGAGTTTGTCGGAGCTTACTCAGTTGACTTCCTTGGCACTTTTTTTTTTACTGCTTTTAATATTAAATTATACTTTTTTTTTTTCTCCATTGTAAAAGTTTTAAATTTATAATTTGTCAACTTTGTACAATGTTAAATAAATAAATAAAAATAAATAAATAAGACACCGATTTCCAACCTGGGAGGCGTGGACTATTGCAAAGGTAGGCACAAAGAGTCCAAAATATTTATTTACTCTTTAAAACGTGTCTTTGTCACTATATGAAATAAAGGATGGGTAGGCACGTAATATTTTTTTCTTCAATAATCTATTCTCTCTTTTCGATACATTTGTTAGTTTCGCTTTGCACGGTTTCGTTCAACACGATGATCTAGCGCAGTGTTTCTTAATCGTATTGAAAGAATCGCCCCCTTTAGCAGAAATAAATGATCCAAAATTATCTAACGCCCCCCAAGAAACGAAATTATAAAATTACAGAATTCTCTATGTAGTACTATTATTTCATGCAATGGATTTTCTACTTCAAATAAAAAGTGCTAAAAAGTACAAATAAAACGTCAATAATAAAATAAGTACAATAATAAGGTCTTGCAATTTCTCAGTGGCCTCCCTGAGTGCATTTTCCACTGGCATGCGCCCCCCAAATTCTGAAAAAATTAAAACGCCCCATTAAAAACCACTGATCTAGCGGAACCTATCTTCCGTGCTAAGCGAGGGATGGGTGTATTGTTAATAAAAATATTACAGTTAAATGTTAATCAAAACCGAGTGCCATTGAACTTCTTTACTATTTTTTATCATCTTTGAAGAAACTGTTCTACTAAAACCTTTTTTTAAGCTGTTCAATACTATTTGATTTCTGTTCAATTTGATTTTTTCCTAATGTGCATTCATCAATGCTGGGTATCTGTCTTAATCAAAGTTTGTTGGCAGCATGTTACACCAATTGAACTACATTTCACTCGCATTCATTCAACTTTATTCATTCCAGAATAATTTATATTATGTTGCTGACACGGGGGGTGTTGACACAAAAGCGAAAAATATAATGAAACATAATTAACATCACTTTGATTTAAGCATAGTAAATCCATCCATAACTATACAAATTAAAAAGTATTATCATTTTTTTTTGTCACGGCTTGAAAAAGACAAGCAAGAACAAGAAAAAAGACATTAGGTTGAGATATAGCAGTAATACTTTCTTGAAATCGGTAATGTATATTTTAAAGTACTGCCGCTATCTGTTCTTTTGAGACGTTATCTTGTTGATAACATGAACAATAATAACTATTTAAAAATAAGGGCTTTGCCCTGACTACTTCGAAATAAAGTTATTGTCAGTAGTGAATTACTAAGTGTATGGCGCGCTTAGGGCCTTTGAATTTTATGGACTCAAAAACAAAATGTAATAAATTTTAATCTGTAAGTCTGTATTGTGAGTCAGGTAATGAAACTATTTAATAATAAAAGTCAATACTTATGCAATGTCATGACTCTGATAGGACCCTTACCAGCACGGGACAGATCGTCGAGAGGGTTGACAGCTTCAGATACCTCGGCGTACATATCCCCGAAGACGGTATTACAAAAAACGAGCTCGCCATTCGTTTAGGAATGGCTGGAGCCACATTCAACTCAATGCGGACTGTCTGGGACACACAGCTGTACTCGATTAAACCCAAATGCCACTTATTCAACGCTTGCATTCTGCCGGTAATGCTTTACGGTTGCGAATCATGGCACCTGGCGAAGACTCAGAAAAACCGTATACTGAGCTTCGAGAACAGATGCTTGCGTCGGATAATGGGGGTGAGGTGGTTTGATTTTGTGAGGAATTCAGAGATAAGGGAGCGTGCAAGACAGCGTCCCGTCACGTCAGTGGTTTTCGGCCAATGCTAGCGGCTTATTTTGAATCGCATATTTCGTTCGTCCAATTAGAATGGACGTCTTTTTATATTCAAAATTCAAATTTCCTGGCTTAGAACTGAAGCATCGTAATAATATTATTTGAAAGTTTGCATCGCTATGAAGTTTTTTAAATAATCAAATATACTGATTCGATTTTTTGAAGCTATAATTGTAGGGCTGGGCGAAGACTTTTTGGAGCTGATTTGACAGATTTTGATCAGTGTCATTGATTCAATTATTGGAAGGTATGGTTATATTTTGCATCCGGCCATGAAATCTTTTACATGCATTAGGAATATTTTAATGACGGTATGGATATTTTAAAGAACTATATTTCGACTTTTATTTTAAAATCTTCTACTGCGAAAAATGATTGTTAGCAAACTTAAACATTATTCCGAAAATTAAATAATTTACAATTTAAAAATTAAATATTTTACAATTTAAAAATTAAATAATTTAAAATTTAAATACTGCAGGGCTGTCGATATATTCCCCAAGGTCGATTTATGCTACTACGAAAAATGATTGTTAGCAAACTTAAACATTATTCCAAAAATTAAATAATTTACGAAATTTCTGCTACTATGAAAAATGATTGTTAGCAAACTTAAACATTACTCCAAAAATTAAATAATTTATGAAATTTCTGCTACTACGAAAAATGGTTGTTAGCAAACTTAAACATTATTCCAAAAATTAAATAAGTTGAGGACAACAGGCTTACAGCTAGTGTCTCATTATTTTGTATTGATTTATTAAGTTACAAAATGGTGTTTTTCGCATGAATATAATTTCGCATTTACTTATTAATTAAATAAAGTTTTACCGGCTTTGAATATTTAGTAGAATAAAGGTAGACAGAAAACATATTATTGATCGTTGTTTTTATTTATTTTTCATTGTATATATGTGCTGGTTATTTGTTTATGTTATAATAAATTTGAATCGTTCAAACTATGTACATTCTCACAAATTTTGTCACTAACGACCCGGGTTTCGCCTTTCGGCATCTTCAGGCATTCAAGTGCACGGATGAACTTGAACTGACTCAAGTTCATCCGTGCACTTGAATGCCTGAAGATGCCGAAAGGCGAAACCCGGGTCGTTAGTGACAAAATTTGTGAGAATGTACATAGTTTGAACGATTCAAATTTAATATTGAAATTCCACCAAGCACCTTCAGTCGAAATCTTAAATTATGTTATAATAATTATTATATTCGTTTATACGTGTTAATTGAACTCATCAATCGATCGAGGACCTCGCCTTCAAATCTAAAGCCATTATTTTATTGATCATCACCAATTTTATAAGAAATTTATATAATTACAAATAGGTACTTATATACATAGTTGTATATTTGAATTAAATAGATACAGCGAATTATTTAAACTGTTAAATATTAAATTTTGTAATCACATATCGCATTATTGTTGCATACTACAACAATATATATTTAAAAAAAATAGCAATCAAAATGCAACATGTGATTACAAAAATAAATACTGCACCATAACCATTAGAAAAACTATTTATAAGAAATAAAAACAAAGAACACATAACGATTTTAAATTTTCTAATGTCTAAGACTAGGTAAAAAGAATAAAACATTCCTTCTTTTTGGATCTCGGTGTATTTTTGTAAGTAGCATAGTGTATGGTGTAAAGATACAATTTTATTAAGCCAGAACTGTTTCCGCAAGAATCAATTTCTCCGATAAATGATTCATATAAGTATACAATGAACAGTCATGATAATATGTTTTCGAAAACTATAATTAAAACTGATCTTGAAAATTAATTTTAATTTATTGCCCCTTCTAAGACACAGCAATAAATGCTTAAAAATATTTTGCCATTGAAAATGCCGGCCTAATTTTACTAGTTTTGTAATTTTAAATGGCTTTTTTCTGCCAATCTATCAAGTTTTATTGCCGTTCTTTAGTCCCTAAAAGGATTAACAATATTCATCCGGCTTATAGCAAGTTATTTTACTATACTTTACCCCAGGGGTTCTTAACCTATTGCAGTGACAGGCGCACTTGAGATTTTGGAGGAAAGTGGCGGGCGCAGGCCGGATTTAAAAAAAACCAGATTTGCATACATAGTATTAAAAAGTAGTATATATTTATGTATTTATTTTATTATTGTTCTCTTAACTGCTTTAAAATAACATGGATATGGTTATATTTTTGCGAGTTCAATAAATCTATTAAAACTAATTTTATTAAAAAATATAATGGCTTTTTAAAATTTTATCTGATACTTTTCCGGGCGCACAAAAAAGGCACGGAGCCTTGAGGACCCTTGCTTTACCCATATTAACAAACAAAAATGTTATCCATCATAAAATGCAATAAATATAATTGCTTCTCGGTGTGAATATTTTTAAATTTAAGGACACACGGCCGTCTGTGCGGTGCATACAGTCAAATGTTGGCTAGCGTCTGTGTATTCAGCACATGCTGCTATACACGCATAGCCGGGCGACTGTCTGTCACTTAGTAACTAAATATTTCGTCCATTTTTATTTTTTGCAAAACTAAGGGAAATCTTAGTTTTTCATTTTTCGCGGAAAAAAAACCCTAATTTTGTATGAGATTCACTCCCCCACACTAATCCAAATTAAACAGTCCCGACCTTAGTGTAAATGGGGGTTTTTACTGTAGCTGAATACATACTTTATTAAAACCATCTATTTTATTAGTTTTTATGTATTTTTTAATAGTTTTAAATTCAATTTATGTTTTGACTTTCGTCTAAGGTGGCGGAACAGAACCCATTGCAAGTCGAGGATTTACCGTACAACTGTACATGTTTGCCTAGAATATTAAATTCAAAATGTGACGATTGAAAGTCAATGTTACATAGAATTTTATTTATTAAACCTAATAAAATTGACATTTTGTTTGTTATTGTGCCATCTGTTACTGCTTTTTGGTAATCAAATTTTCTGTACATGAAGGAGAAATTCGAGTCGAATTTTTTAAAAATACTCCCCTGCTTACAAGGAATCGATTGGCATAAAATCTCAATTTTTTTTATAGCAAACTTAAGTGCATATGATATTTATCGACTCAAATATTCTTCAAGTATTATTTATTACATTTTAAGACACTGATATAACATTTTACAATGTTCCTCTTTTCTTTCTGTTGCATTTTGTTGTTTTGTTATATATGGCATTTAATATCTTGAAATATTGCACATCCTTTTATAGCTGACTGTGTAATTATTATTTGTTTGTTATGTGTTAATGATACATAACATTGCATATTTGTATTCTTGTTTCAAAATGACACTATGTTGTTTATATTTCATTATTAAATTTAAAATAGGCTACTCAAACATTTGCTTTAATAGTATATGATATTATTTTATACTTACATAAGCTTTGTGTAATCAAATAAATATTAGTGTATTGCTGAAGTTACCAAACATTACCCATTAATTGATTTTCACACCAAATAAATTCCATTTTGTTAAAGGTTAGTTTAGTTACAGTTTTTTCGTTATGTATTTTTCTTTTCTTCGTCTGTTTAATTTCTAATTAAAGTTATGTCCGCAAATTTACCTTTGTTTTCTGATTGTTTGATTTTGGTGATCTGAAATTTTTTCATACAATCAAAAGTGCACTGTGAATTTGAAAAGATTAAGATTTAATAAACTACATCACATGATAATTCTATCAATTTTTCTTTTTTGATGCTTGTAAGCTTAAATTCACCATCTTGATTATCGACAAATGGATTTTTTATCCACGTGAACTTTGAGAATTCAGTGTTGGCTCAGAACCAGAAATCTTTTGAAAGTGAAAGCATGCATGTCCAACTCATTTTATTAAAATTTGATTTCCATAGTTGAAATTTTTTAATGAACGATTTTACTTTTTCATTTTGAACCAGTTTGAAGCATTTGTGGCCCCTTCCATTCAAGACACATATTTTTTCAAAATATTCAACCAAGCAGGCAAGCTCAACCATAAAATTATCAAACCTTAGCAAATTTGTCTCTTTTATTTTTTTAAAAAAACACTTTTACACAAGATAGCCAGGGCACTTCACAATAATATAAAGTGAGCCAAAATTTACTTCCATATCTACCAGTGGCGGTTCTAGGTACTGAGCTAGGTGGGCTAAGCCCGACCTGAATTTTTCACTCAAAACTTTAGATGGCTTAATAAAAATGAACGGCAATACGGCCGCTGAACAAAATAAATACATTTATAAGCGTAACTAACCTTTCCCAAATGAATACAATATCTTTGTTTTGATTTTCCTCTGTCATTATAAGACAATGCTATGTCTACCTACAATAATATCCTCGATTGTGTTTTGTATTACAATTTTAAACTGAGCCAGCATAAAAAAAACAATAACCCTATAAATAATTCATAGAGAACAGGCAATGTGATGTCAGTCTGGCAACACCTACGTATTAACGAGTCAGGGGCTGGAAAGATTTAGCCCGTGTTTTTTTCTCTTACTCTGGGGCGCTATCAAGCACGATTAATTTTCTTTGTATTTGTATGTACGGAAACGTCATCAAACTCACACGATTGTGCGTCAAATTATCAAACTTCTGTCATTCTTTGGGGGCTAAATTGGATTTGCCCATGACCCACCCATACATTCAAACACAAATACCAATATCGTTGTATTGTATAAAAGTGACAGATATTGACTTTCAGTGACAGCTCTGTATTGCTTTTTGTACATGTTATTTCACTTTGAAAGAGACGAATTTAAGGTTATTATTTTATTATTTCTTACTTACATTAGCATTGATTTTATTATATAGTAATTTATGCATTGCAGTAGTGTCGTAATATTTGTTTATTTGCTTGTAGATTAATGTATAAGGTGAAGTGGAAAAATACACAATTTCGTAAATAGTATACAATGCTAAACTTTCCTCTAACCCACCCAAGATTTTAGTTCAGGAACCGCCACTGATATCTACACGAAACTTTAGAAACAGCCGAACATTTAATGAACTGTTTTTAAGTAGCTTATTTATTTTACATGTTTTTTGTTGCGTACTGTGTAATGAAAATTTCAAATTGCAATATACATAGCAATACGACTTAATAGAATACTTATTCAAAGCTGCTTATCGTGAATGACTAAAAAAATAAAATTATTCAGCCCTACATGCTGTTTGTCATCACATGACTCTTTTGTTGATACAAAGTTTTCCTTTTATTTTTATTATTGGTATTTAAAAATAAGGATTCGTATGATAATTAATAGTTTCTTATATTTGAGGAAATATGACACATTACTTTCATGTAGTGCTTTTTTCCCCATGTAACGCGGTAGATCGGCATTACGGCATCTCTTTTCTTGAAATGTTTAATGTTATTAATATTTGGAAAAAAATATTTTTATTTTTCCTTGGAAACAATTGCGTGTTTTTCCATATGGACCCTTTTCTATCTTTTAAAATACGTTGATCGGTGATCACTTACAGAAAGACAAGACTTTCGTGGCGGATTCCTGTCCCAGCATTTTTTCAATCGATTGATCGACGTAACACTCATTGGTGCGCTTAGACATGGTTATACCTGTTTTAACACAGCTTTGAACGCACGTTGTCAGATAAAGTAAACAGTCATTAGTTATTGTGTGTAACATGAAAACGCGCATTCAATACTCATCATGTGAACTTATGTACTTCATGCTTGTAAATTCTAGAATTAACTCATAATGTAGCTTTCATTTAATTCAGACTACCTGAAGGCATTGCACCTCTGTAGAGAGATGAAGAATTAGACAAAAAATATCCCTACCGCCATGCCAACTCCACCGATTACAACATTCTGATGCTGAAAAGAGATAAGCTCTTGGATTATTTAATAATGATCTGAGAGCCTTATAATTTTAAGAAGGTATCTTCACACCATAATAACAAAATCGATGTGACAAACACTCCCCCTACATCTCAAAGATGATCCAGAATTACCCAAAAAGATACCCCCAGGTAGCCTCTTGGAAGCAAGAATACTTAATCATTTTATTTATAACCTTCCGAACTTTGAGAACTGTCATTTTAACGCAGACAACACATCAATCACATCCACCCACAAGGACCCAGACGTAGCGTTATTTCTCCTTGAGGCTGGTCCAGCCCAGCTGACTGACTTATTTTGTCACTGGAGGCTTAAAGTTAAAACAGATGCAATCATCTAAAGGCACAATTTTCAACGCCAGAAGCTACCTCAGTATAGTAAATAAAAAGGCATTATACAACATGGTCATTAAGTCGACCATGCTGTACGCCTTCCCTTTTTGCTTTTTAAGCATCCTTGATAGCAAACTACTTATCCTACAGAGTATGATGTATGTAATGTATGATATTTCTTTTTTAATCTGAAAAAAAATGTATAAAAATTGAGAGTTGGTGTTTTACTAAGGTCCAAGCTGGTTGATAGAATTTTAGCACCACATCACTGGTATATCCTATATAAAGGCTATTATTTGCAAGCCCAGCTCGTTCCAAAACTTGTGAAAGATGAACCGCACATCACTGCCCATAAATCACTTTTTAAGTTAGACCACTTTGACACTTTTCTATCCTTTAAAATTCGTTGATCGATGGTCACTCAGAGAAAGACAAGACTTCCGTGACAGATCTCACTGGTTCGAGTCCCAGTTGGAACAGCATTTTTTTCAATGTTGATGATATCTGATATCTAAAAAAACTCCTCCCCCTTTCCAATGGTAAAATAAATGAGGCAAGGCGAGAGCGATTAGTTAACCACTAGTCCTTCCTAATCCTATCCTTCTCTCCTCACTCTTTTTAAAAAAGCGGTTAAGTTACCGAACAACAAGCAGTTCTCGTAAAAAACTTCTGTCGAGGCACCTCCATGGGGAAGTCACATGCTACATGTTGGGAACGGACTTGGATTAGAAAAAATTCTTACCAAGAAGTGAAATCTAGTGTCTTTTTTTTTAAAATAACACTGAAAATAACTTAACTATAAAATACCTTTTCACGACATCTATATGCAGGAAAACAAACATTAAGGGAATAAATACATCGTAAAGCTTTTCATTAATGATGGTAGGTGACAGGATTTCTATTTTTTTTATTATTTCTAGCGATTTTTGTTTTCGTAAAATAATATTATAATATCCGGTGGCGTAACTAGTATGTGATATAACCAAGACTGTGGAGTCGTGTAAAGAAATAACGACTCCGGCTTTGAAGTAAAAACCGACTAAGACTTGATTTTTTTCAATCATTCCCGTTTAACTAACATATCCGTATCCATCAGAGTCTAATGATTAGACCATTCTAGCTACTAGAATAATTATAGTACATTTCACCCATCAATATGATGAATAGATTTATAATTTTTAAATATTTTTAAATTATTATTTCATCACCCAACTCCACAGTCACACCCAATAATCACAACCTATTCGGATTCAAATGTATAGAATCACCACACATAAATAAAGATGGGTATATTCATTTATTTTGAAGTATGCTTGATAAAAGGTTTTCTCACATTCTTTATCATGGGTTAAATTAGACATTTAAGAACACAGTAAAAAGAAACGGGCCTGAGAAGGAGCAGTGATATATTCTTGAAATAATTTAGTGTATTGCGATTTTTTTTAAAGATAAGCAGTTGATAGTGAAGGTTCAAGCTTTGGATAGATTGGGTAGTTTTGGGGGTTAGTTACAAATTTGCACGATTTCAGCAACCTAGTGTTAGCCAAGGGTAATAAAACCACCAAAAGGAAGATCCAGAGACTTATGCATTAGTGAAATATCTTGTTCGGCGGATGAATATGATAACAATTTACACTGACCAATAAGTGTGGGAGACTTTTATAAAGCAGTAAATTAATGACGGATGTTGAATTCATCACATGCAGCCCTGCATTGTCTTTGTATAATGTGTCTATAAAAAACGGCCGCGAAGCATTTGATTTTTCAATTCTATCAATTCATGTCTTTTTGGCAAGATGACATTCTATGGATATTCTTTTTCGACCATGTCCGCCCCAATGTCAAAGATAAGGACTTCGAAGGGATCATTTCAGCAGTTTTATTGTTGTTGCGAAAAATGTTTCTTATTCGAGTAATGATGGGATGGGGGTAGGATAGGACTAGTAGAAAGTTAATGTCTCGTTCTTAGGGTCAGTTTTGAGTATAGGGCTGTAAAGAAGGAATAAAAAAATCTGACATTTTAGTTTATGCTAAATAATACGCAGAGTGAAAAAAACTCGTTTTTTTACATAATGTAAAATTTTACACCTTTTAATTGACATCTTTACGGATTTGTAAATGCCGTAGTAACGGTTATTTTTGATGACTCCACAACCCTAGTTTTGACATAGATGCCTTTGATTACAAATTCATGAATCAATTGGAAAACCAATTTATAAAGCAGTCCATACAGATAGAAGTGAAAATCGCGCGAGCTCTTTTTTAATAACATTAAAAAATTATCAGTACTTAGTATGCAACTGTTTATAGGTACATATTATGATATATATAAAATCCATAAAACTTTTCATCCTGACTAGACCGTATCCAAAAAGAATAACGTCGATCATTTCGCTACATGCCCAACTCTCTGAACAGTTAATTTTCGGCAAAATGTTGCTTTTAAACTTTCCACATGCGACATATAAATAAATAATACATAAAACAAATAGGGCATTCAAATTAATATTTAAAATAAACACTTTATACTATCAAGAAGTGTTCATAACGTCGTTTCAAGCGGATAGTTATATTTTTTTTAAACTTCTTAATTATTTACGTAAATTTCACCAAATGTCTGCTTGCTTATTTTCACAACGCATCGCGTAATAATATATTCTATAAAACAAATAAAGAAATTGGCTCATTAACATTTCTCACAATTCGGTCACAAGAAGAATTTTTTACATTCATAAAGTAGGTCAAAGCAACAAAAGATAGCCGTCACATAACTTGCGAATCGCAAATATTTTTGAAGTCATCTGTCATCTTTCATTTTTCAAGATTACAACAAAAAAAAAGACATTGTGAATTAGGCAGAATATGATGTGCGAGCGTGTTTTTTCAAATTTATTTTATAATTATCATAATTTCTTCGGAAATGAAACATTACTATGTTTATCTTATTACAATAAATTACGCTTTAATGCGGTAAGTTAAGTTAGGAGATTTTTAATAAATATGTCGGTACATAAACTACCGGTGTACTGCCAATGTATTAACTAGTTATTGGCTCGCTTAGTCTCATAGCTAATCCAGATGCTACGAAAAAAGGGGCGCATTTTTTTATAATTCTTATACAATAAATTTTAGCTAAACGTCGTAAAAAATATAAATGTTTTACAGAAAATTAACAGTTAATTTAAGAAGTTCTCATAAGTAAGTGATGGTGTATAGCATGGGTCCCCAACCTTTTTGGAAACTAGAGCGCATTGGTAGATCAACGAGCACCACCTATTTTTTATAAGGATAATTTATAATAGGGCATGCTAATAAATAGTATATATATAAAATACTGTTTATATTTTTTTTCCTATTTTTGTCGTAATTCCATTTGGCTTGTTTATTTATTTATTTTCTTGGCTGATTTTTTTCTAGAATGCTAAACAGCTATTTTCACAGTTGAAATAATCTGTCATTTCTATAAAATAAACACCATTTATTATTGACGCTATCACGTAGCGCTCACGTATAGCACACCGTGGCATTACTTTATAAAACAACAATTGGGTAATTAGGTTGACCTAGTTTTTTTTCTTATAATCGCGAATAATAATTATTTTATTTATATCGATAATGTCGCGTTATCAACTGTTACATGTACTCTTTATAATTAATTTCGAAAGAAATTGAAAAGAAAATGTGATTGATTTATTTTCGATCAATTTTATTTTGTCGTCATTATTAATTTTTCCAAATATATTATTATTATGATATTTTTTCTATTCACAAATGTTGTGTTTGAAATATATGTCTGGACGATAAAGCACTTTAAACCAGTTACTCTAATTATATCTTCTTCTAAGGGTAGGGATGTGAGGGATGGTGTTAGGAAACAACTGTTGACTTTAGATATTGTTTGTATTATATGTACGTACATTGTCTACCCTTCATTGAATATGATGTTTTTTATGTCACGATAAGTATTTACGTTGCTATAGACGAGTGCTTAGCGATATAGGTTTTGAAAAAGATTATAAAAATATTGTTACATATATATTTATTTTTTCAATCCATGTCCGCTCCCAATGTGGTGCATATGGCCGCTTAGTAGTATTTTTTTCTACTGCTTTATACTCAATTTTTCAACCTCTTTTTTTTAAGATGGTAGGATGGAAAAAAGGGAGTTGAACAGTGGAGGGGAACCTGTTCAAAATTTGGGGACCTTGATCAAAATATTCACTTTGATCGAGAAATTATACTCAAGCGTTTGGAAAAGGAGCGTAATCAACCCATTGTATGTTCGACAGTCGAAAAAAAAGGAGAGGGGGTGTCAACGTTTTTTTTACTGCGGCCTTATGCTGAATCAGATAGATGAATGTGGCCTTTAGAAATGAAAAGTTTCCCCACCCCTGGAGAAGAACAAAGCTAGTGGTTAACTAAAAACTCTCTTTATGTCCCGTTAATTTTAGGAGTATAATAGTGGAAAGGGAGTTTTAAGACAACACAAGCACTCGTGCTTACGAACGGAAACCGATAAACCGAAAAAATAGTTGAAAAATTCTGTTCTTACTGGGGGGTTGAACCCGTGATTTCTCTCACGGAAGCCAACAACGTTGCACAATATCCCATGGATCCAAAATATATCTACAGACACATTAAAAAGTATTAGAAAATAAAACACTTTTTGCACCAACTAAGAAATAACAGTTTAGATGAGAATATTGTTTTTTTTTTCTAAATCTAACAAGGGGTTCGCCAACCTCGATCAAATTTATCAAAGTGCTCTTGCCAGCCTCTTCGAGTCCACCCCTGACTAGTTAATTACGTTGGCAAAAAAAATGTGCCATATTTAAATGTAGGATATCAGTGTTGATTTCAAAATCAAGGTTTGGGTGTATTTGAAACACAAATTTTCTTTTTACCGAGGAAAAGGAAGCTTTTATAGCGTAGCCTCTAAATAATTTTCATTGGCACACTGGAGGCCTTCCTTACGGCAAGGCGAAGATTTAGTTATTCGCTCGACTGCACCCGAGGCTAGAAACGTTTAACTATTTTATTTAAAAAAAAAAAACTATTTACAACTGAACAGTGACAGTGTAAAATGTGCCTTCTTAGTAAAGAATCCTGAGATATTTTATAAATTCCAAACGTTTTGAAGAATAAAAATATTTTATTTTTGATGTCAAAGCATAACTCTTTCCTATCATAATTAAAACCTAACATTTTTAATTGATGTTCTTCCAATTCGACCGGTTAGTAAATAGAGCAAAATTAAATTACGGCAATGTGATTCAGGATGCTGATCACATTCATCGGGAATGTTCAGATATGATCAAGGTGTGGGAAAAAAATAAGAATATGTCGATCCCGTCGTTCATCCCGATTTTGTTGCATCTAGCCCAGCGTTTTCCAAACTGGGAGGATTTCTTTACCCTTGAAAACGTGTCTTTATTACTATATGAAATAAAGAACAGGAAGGCACAAAGATATTTTTTTTCAAAGAGAAGCGTAATAACATAAAGTTTGAAAACCACTGGGCTCTAGTAGAAAGAGTTTACAGTGTCCAATGGAAATCAAATGGAACTCCAATCATAAAATCTTTTCTAAAACTGAATTATAATATTTAACATTATGAACACTGCAGTGCATGCATCTTGAGAAATTTCTCCTCGGGACATCCTGGCAAAAATTCCAACACGAATAACGTTTTTACGCTGCGGAATACACCTTGTAAAAAGAGTGTAAAGCCGTAGCGGGAAGAGGTGGATATAAATAACGTTGAGAATTAAAATATAATGAAAATCTGTTATATTGGTTCAGTCAGATATGATTTTTTCAAAGGTTTTATGTTTTAGTTTAGAATAGGGTTGTCATTCGTCCCGATACGCTAGGCGGCTAGGACATGTGACCGTTATTGACAGTGGTATATAAACGCCAAGACAACCCGGACGATGTTCCAATGTTTTTTTGAAGAACAGAAGACAAAACAAAAATAGTGAAAGATGGGTAAAATCTTTTAAGATTGAAACGTTACACAATCTTACCCATTTATAGAAAATGTATCAATATATATAATTTCTCGGCCATAACGCATCTTTAAAACGAATATCTTCATTTAATATCCGTATAGTTGACTTATTAACGAAACAGATTTATATTCGACACTATAGAAGCCATTCTATGTTAAAATTTTCGTTTTCAAGTGATTTTTAATTAAGAATTTTATAAATCCGTACAAAAATATAGCCCCAGGATAAATCGTTACAAGAATAACATAAACGAGAATAAAACATTTTTTTTTGCTTTTTACATGGTATTAGAATTAGAAAGTTCTTAATCTTTTTTAAAAAATATATCAAGAGGTGGTTGGAGATTCGCTCAATTCCGAAAAAGGATTAGTATTTTTTAATTGTAAAAAAAAACATTTAACAACTTTTCATATAGACAGATGTCGCTGTGGTGAAATATTAACATAGTCCATCACTCTTATCGATAAGTACAGGGGTAAGGTAGAATGAAAAATATTACTTTAAAAATCATATAAGCGAATTAATTGAAAATATCAAAAAGCCATCGTTTTCTTCGAGCAGCGTTCGAATTCAATGGACCCGGGCCAAATTTAAAATTTCTAAAAACGATTTTCTCGAAATAACCAACCGTATCTAGATATTTGATTTAACACCTCAAAATGGACTCTTTCTTTTCGCTTTTGTGCGTTATTGGATCATCCCGTGTCGTCTCTGGACGCATGGACATGTTCGCTAAGCTTCCCTTCGAGATGGCTTCCATGATATTCAGGATGCTAGACGACCGCAGTCTATACTCGGTCTCTCAAGTCGATGTCATTTTGAAAAATGTCATCAAGGGTGACAAAGTTCTCAGAACCAGACTTCGCAAGCATGTCAAAGTTGCAAAGTCTGACCCTTTGATTGCTCGGATCAAGTCTGAGTCTAATCTTACAGTTAAGAAGAGTATGCTTCCCAAACCGACAATGTCGCCAATATTTTCAGGAAAAACTTTTGTCACCGCCAAATGTTTTCAAAGCGCAGCCTTTCCTGTTTCAAGAGCTGTAAAGCGAATGAGATCCGATGACCAGACAGTTACTCCAAAAAGGAAGCTTTTAAGATTATAGTTTTTCTTGTATTGTACGACTTTGTATTTCTGTATCACAATTGACTATTAAATATCCTTTTATTCAAATTTATGCATTTTCTCTTGACACATATTTGTCAAATACAAAAATAGTTCACAGAGAAGCCGTCAAATCAATGGAAAATATTCGTCAAACTGGGAAAAAAATATGTACACACATGGACAAGCCAAAAAATTCAGAGCTAGATCAAATTCATCTCCTTAACCAAATATTTTCGATCTTCCAAAGCTTTTTAGGTGGACATATACAGTAAATCATAATGTATTTACTCAGTATATAAACTTTCGTATTAGTGAAAAGTTGAGGCTTTCGCTCTACATCAATGGCTTAAAAGCTTTATGTCACCACTAGGGTATCCAATCCCGAAGCCTTTTTCCAATCCCGGGATTTCGGGATTGATTTATTTTGAATCCCGGGATTGAGATTTTCTCACCGAGGAATTTGAAATCTCCGATTTGGTATACTTTTTCCCGGAATCTCACGGAAACTCGTTTTTTTTTTTTTTTTAGCTCACCGAGGAATTTGAAATCTCCGATTTGGTATACTTTTTCCCGGAATCTCACGGAAACTCGTTTTTTTTTTTTTTAGCTCACCGAGGAATTTGAAATCTTCAATTTGCCAATTTCGTGTAAATTTCGAGAATTTGCTCAAAATTTCTCAATCCCGAAATCCCGGGATCGCGGCCATCTCAATCCCGGAATTTCGGGATCAGAAAACTGAACGGGATCCCGGGATTGGATGCCCTAGTCACCACGTCTCATTAAACTACAACAAAATAATCGCGCCTCTCCCCCTTTTGTATATATAATATAATAAATATATTTATTTTTAATTTCAATTGTTTTTATTTAGTCCAAAGGTTATCCAATATTTGGTGCAATATAGAGAGTACCACTCGTAACTCTTTTCTTCCACTAACCTGTATCAGTACAGGGGTTTTTTTTATAATTCTATACTTTTTATTTTTTAATAGTTCGAAGGCAATAATTGCGGCAAAGGATAGACTTAAACTTTGACAAACCGAGATTCACAATCATTTTGTTGTTACGTTACAATATGACAGTATATGTTATAAAAAATACACTTTGTTTCAAAATCGCTGCTCTTCAGAGAACAATTTGTGGGCTTAAAGTCAAACACTTTTCTAAAAAAAAAGCGTTTTTCGTTTTGATTTCGTACAAAATTATGTCAATCTTTTCCAGTTTCTTCTTAAATCACCAGTGAAGTTTAACCTTAACTATGTAAAGTTGTCCTTGTAAGATAATACCTAAAAACATTTACCACCATAAGCAATATAAACATACAGTACACAATAAATTATAAAATATTAACATTAAGTTTTAAATGAATACCTGCTTTTTTGACTCTCCTGAAAAGTTACACTTTTGTAGATAGTGTTTGTTTGACTTTAAGACATGTGAACATATTACAGTAATAATTATGTGATCACTATATTAACTATTGCATGTTCCAAAGAATTATTAATACCAGGAACAGATTTTATCAGCGGATTTTCTGCAGATATTTACAGTATTCCGAATTATTAGAAATTTCCTGGATTCATTTGACATGCTTCCAAGCTTTGCTTCGCAAAACAAAATACCAACGTATTTGTGTATACACCGCGCCAAATTTTCCGGAAACTCTTCGTTTTCCCTTGAATACAGTGACGATTCGTTTTTTCGGAACAAAGGCACTGGGACAATGTTTGACCTAGCAAATATGTTCTTGGTAGTTATATAAAAAGTATTCAATAAAGTTTACTTGTTTTTTTATAACGGGGAGTATTATACAAGTGAGGTACTTTATATCTTTGACACTCAATGAAAAAGAGTCTCAAAATGCAATATATTTTTTTAAGCAAACAACTTATGCGCACATAACAATTATACAAAGCAAACGTTTAAAGTAACGATTGCGCATTAAAAATTGTGTTCATGGGCAGCTGGCCACTGCATCGATTACTTTTAAACATATTTTTTTAGCATGTATTAAATATAGTACTTATACTACAGTTACAAAAACTAATTATAATAATTTTAAATTCAATACTGCTATATTTTATCTTATAAGATGTTGATCTTCCTTATACTTTGGGCCCAACTGTCCGACACAAATCCGACTCCGGCTTTAAAATAAAAACCAACTCTGACTTCAAAGATTTTTTCGCTTATTTCATTTTACTTATATAAACATATGTATGTATACCATCAGATCATATTTAGTCATCCTAGCATGCAGAGGCAACACTGTAGGCTCTTGTGGTTTGAATACACATCATTTTAAAAAAAGTAGTAAGTTTTTTCCGACTCGACAACTCCGAATCCGACTCCACATCCCTGAATCTATATGCGCAATCGATACTGTGCAGTGTGCACATATATCGTTAATGAAATTCTAACACAGTAACCAACTTATAAAACTAAACCCATACATATAAAATTTACAAAAAAAGTATATTGTAAATATAAATACATTCTATTGATTTGACCTCTTTAAAGTTAGCTTCAGTTCAAACAAGTTCCAGCTTGCTTACGATCGAAAAAATATTTTTCGAAAAGCTTGCTCACGCTGTAACAACAAAAGCTTGATTTTCCGTTTTCCTTGAACACAATGACTGTTTATAATCAACAACAAAGGCACTGGGAAAAACAATTTGGCCTAGATGTAACCAAAGAAAAATGTTCAAGTTCGTTCCTGTAAAACTTTTTTTGGTTTGGTTGAATCATACTTCATAGACTTTTTATCAGGCTAGAATAGGCGTGGGAAACTCCAGCTTTAAAATAGTTAACGACTCCGACTCCGAGGAAATTTTTCAATAATTTAATTTTAACTTATATATATGTATACCATCAGATCATCTTTAGTCAGCCAAGCATGAAATGTTAACACTTATGACTATTTTGTTTAAATACACATCATTAAACATATTTTTCAAAAAAAAATCGAGCCGCTCATTTTTCACGACTCCGACTCCGGCCAAAATACCGTGACTCCGCGAGTCCGACTCCACAGCCCTGAAAAAAACTAGTATTGATCCCACATACTTTTTTTCAGATTTTGATAAACTTTTATTATTTTACATGGATTTTAATGACGTTTTTATGTTATCCGAAATACAGGACATCCAAATTTTGTTGCGCCTGGGGCCTCTCATGTGTTTAATCCGTCACTGCTCTCGTAAAAATGTAAGAACGGAGGTTTTCTACTTAATGTTCGCTACGAATGTAGTTCATTAGGACGATCATCTCAGCACAAATTTTATACCAGAACTGATCGTTACTCAGTTGCTAGAGCTATCATTTTCTAAAATAGCAGAGGTAGAAAAGGCTGGGACAGAATTAGTGGTAAGCTAATCGCTCTCGCCACGCCTCATTTTTAGCATCGGATAGATGAAATGAAATTTAAGACATTCGTGCACTCGAACAGAAGTCCATTAGCCGATAGAAACCGTCAGTATTGGAATTCGAGCCCGCGAGTATCGCACCTGAAGCCACCGACGAAGACCACTCGACGATGGATTCAAATATTGCATTACGGTGTTCAGATTATTAAGTTACGAGTTTTAGCGAAATCAAATCAATAATGATTTAAATAATACCCATATTCATCATATTACTACATTGAAATAAAGGTTTTGTTTTATTTAAAAAAAAATGTAATAATGATGCAACGAAACGAGACATGATTGTTCGGTATTTAGTGAATGGACATAACCCACTTATCCTACGTGGGTAAATTGGATGTTTATATTGAATACGTTCTCTGACTAGTGGCGTACATTTTTACATATTTTAATGACCCAAAAATAATATAAATATTCAATACTTTATATATATCGACTGTGGAAAGGAAAAAGGACGTAACCTATAGCAAATTTTATAAAAGGCACAAAAAACACGTTTTGATGATTTTCGGCCATATGAAAATTATGAAATAAACACTACCTTAAAGTGCACGAATACTTCTAAACTGGTGTTAAATTGACATAATATAATATTAATTTAAGAAATTGTCTAGGAAAAACCGTTTTCGGTCTTTTTTCTTGGTTTCAATTTTCACAAGCCCATCTTTTTTCAAACTTAAAAGCTAAATTTAGATAACAATTCGACATTTGCAGCTTACATCCTTTTGATAGAATGTGTATCAAGTTTGATACATTGTAATTATCGAAAAAAACTGTGGGTTACGTCCTTTTCCATTCCACAGTCGATATGTACATATTTCTCTTATATTTTCTTTCATATGTATCTTCTTGTTTTGTTACAATCATGTCCAGAAAAAAAAACTTTACAAGGCACATTTCCTTCATAATAAATTTAAATACTGTCGATTATAAATACATCATAAATACAATTATATAAGGAAAACTTTGACTTCATTAACTTAAGTAAATCCATATCTAAATAACCTACTGTTATTATTGTTTATAAAACTAAATATTTCTCTTAAATTCTGTCGTGAATTTAATTCATAAATAGATATGACACAATGTGTGATGCGCTTTATTTGTTTTACCTTGTTCATATTTTCCATTGTTTTGAATGTTATATATTCTGTTTTGTTTAGTCATATTATTTATATTCTTTCATGTTTCGTTTTGTCTCAGAGTCTTATATTCCATTTCTTATTGTTAGTAAAATAAATGTCCGGTTTCGCCTTTTTGAGTGAAATCTTCCACAGACATATAAATTTAAGCTTCTTATCAGATGATATAAATGAAAAATGATTACCTATGTGATAATAAATTATCAATAATTACAGTGTACGTACGCCTGTGTTAAGATTGATGCGAGGTGTAAACGCGAAAGACGTTCGACCTACATTTTGAGGTACAGAAAAACGGTAAAATATCTGAACGTTCTCGTTTTTGAGAGTGCGGATATTGGATGTTGCATGTTTTTTACTTGCATACCTTTATTCTAAATTGACTCTCATATCTACGCGTTACTGTAGCGGTTTCCAACCTTTATGTAACTGCGCCTCCCTTTGAATAAAAAAATATCTTTGCGCCTCCCCATCCTTTATTTCATATAGTAATAAAGACATGTTCTAAGGGGTAAACACATATTTTGGACTTTTCGCACCTCCCTTTGCAATAGCCCACGCCTCCCAGGTTGGAAATCGCCGCGTTACTGTGTAACTTTAGATCAGATATGTTCAATCTTTTTTTAAATGCACCTCAGAAACGAAATGTCGAAATCAATAATTTGATTCTAACGATTATTAAATTTAATACTTTGTCTAGTAATTCAAGCCACTGGTTGCCAACTAGTGTCCCTCCGTCCCAAGATCAAGAGTCTAAGATCAAAGATGAATTCCAAATTCAACTAGCATTTTTTTAAAATATTTGGCATTACAGCTTATGCCAGTACGCCAAATATTTTAAAGTCGAAAAAACATACGAGAAAAACTTGATGAGAATTTATTGTAAGTCACTCGAGATCAACTCGATTTAAATTGATATCACAAACACCCACGTCTCAAATTTTTCATCTAAATTTGACTTTGACCTTTCCGGAAATCGAGCCTAGACCCACCTGATCGGTAGAGCAAGCTTTATCCAACTAGACCACATCGGGTGATTTTTCACGATCCAATGTAGCGGAACCTATTATTAATTTATCTATTTTCACAACTGTTTTACATGTAACGTATCTTATATACATGTTAAAAGGGGATTGGGTCAATTTTATTAAAAATCTTAAATATATGTCAGTTGTTCCCTACTGATTGGACATCACTGTTTTAGGCTAGTAATTTTGAAGCGTTTTTGTAATGTTTAATCATAATTAAAACTATACGGTAAAATTTATAAAAATCGACCGACGAAAGATAATATTTACAATTAAATAAAACACATGATTTTTTTTTGTAATTGTCATATTCATCGGACGTATTAATTACGTGTTATTTGGAAAAAGATTCAAGCAGCTGAAGAAGCAATTTATCATCTATGTCTCTAAATAACAATTCCAGGAAATACTTTAAGATTAGTTGGATAATGTCATGTTGAAAATAGACATACCATTTTTTCCATATCAGTTTTCCTTACGAACTTCTCATGTATTTCAACAAACATGGCGAATTTATTTAAGATACGAAATTAGTAATTTAAAAACATGTGTCAAAACGTTACCGACATTTTTAAGCTTGTGTCTATTTTTAGAGAACGTTCTAAGAAGGAAACACTGGGTATTAAAATGTTTTCACCAGATAATATTTAATATATTTATAAAAACTCGAAAACATACAGAATAATAAAAAAATCACTCTAAAAAAGAATTGTAATGAATATACCTACAGACCACCTGATTAAAATAATAAATTGATTTTTTAAAACATCGTGTAATTCGTCTATCCAAATCAAGAATATGTGTCAAATAAAAGAACGGTTATAAAAGATACTTATTTTTTTTCTGTGTATATTTTTTATTACTTATTTTGTGTACCTTTAAAACAAAAAAAATATCGAATTAATATCAAATATTTTTATGTCTGCCAAGATTTTTAATAAATTAAACGATTTTAGAAACTCAAAACAAATTTTACAAGAGGCATAAAAACCTTTTTTTTTGATGATTTAGGGCTATAGCCAAAATATTAAGTATACACAATCTTGAAATGCACTAATAAACTGGTGTTTTATTTACTTAATCTAATAACAATTTAATAAGTAGTTTAAAAGAAAAACCTTTGTGTAAGTTCTTTTTACAGATATCCAATGTTCACAAACCCTTCTTTTTCAACTTTTCAAGCTAAATTTAGATACTAATTTGCAGTTTACTCACTTATGTTAGAACGTGTATTCATTGTAATTACCAATAAAAGCTATTTTGAAAAAAAATTGTGGCTTACGTCCTTTTGCCTTTCTAAAGTCGATTACAATACAAGAATTTATATTTTCTTGAAAATTTATTCGTAGTTGATAATATAAAAAAATACATGTTAAGTTAGAAGTAAGTTGACGAGAATTATATTGATCTTAATATTTTTTTACGTATTATAAACCGAGTCCACGAGAAGTGAAGTGAGCCAAGTAGTATTTAAGAAAACATTGAGTTAGTTACGTATAATATTCTACACAGTATCGTAAAAGTAAAGTGAGCTTAATAAATACACACTGAAAAAGTATTACATATCCCTAAAATAAAAATATACAATCCAACAAGTAAAGTAGTGATTGTACTTAAAAATCTTAAAAAATATGTTTTTGTTATCCTAATGTAAAACCAACCATTGTGGTCCGGGATTTTCCGCGATTTCATAAAATTTATTACGACATATTTGTAATCTAAATAATAAAAATTCTATATAAATATGAATTTAATCTAAATCGTCGTATGCAATAAATAATATGTAATTATAAAAACCGTACTTTAATGAAAGATACTACAATTCTTGATCTTGTGATTTATTTAGTTATTTTTTACCATCTCTGCTCCTTGCTCGGAGCATATGTCCACAACACAATGCATCCAATATTCTTTGTCCTCCGAAAACCTATCTGATGTCTCCTAGCATCCCGTAACTCCAACGAGAATATCTGTGTATGGTCATCAACGGTTTTCCAGGACTACGATTAATAACTTAATAATCTTAGATTATGAACTTTAACGAAACGAAGTAACAATTAAGGTTTTTACTGTCAATAATACACAGAGGAAAGACATTACAACAAAAAATAAAACACTCTTTTGTAAAATTTCATATTTATTTATTAAGATTAGGACCAGTTTCTATATAATTAAATAAATGTGGAATACGTACCAAAGAGTGTTTTATTTGTTATACTATATGAAGTAACAGTTGGTAAAAAACCAGTCTTTATTTTACGTCTTGTGTTACTTACTATACAATATGTGTAAGGACTTAGAAATAGTTTTTACTTTCAGTGTATTATTTAAAAAAATGCATGTACACCTATCCTCTTTTTAAACGGCTTAGTATTTGCACTCTCCAATGTAATATATAATCTATCTTTAATTAATCTATGTATACTTTATCTTTTTTTTTTGCGCGCCTTTTTAACATGCAATGTATGGCAGGTAAAAAGTGAGAGTTGGGTAATTTTATTAGTATTCAAATTAAAGTCTTTGACGAGGGGGTTCTCAGCTGTGTGCGTCAAATACGTTTGAAGTTTAGATATCGACTGTGGAAAGGAAAAAGGACGTAACCCTCAATTTTCCAAAACAGCTTTTTTTCGATAATCACAATGTATACAACTTGACACACATTCTATCAAAGGGATGAAAGCTAAAAATGCCGAATTAGTATCTAAATTTAGCTTTTAAGTTTGAAAAAGATGACCTTGTAAAAAATTAAAACCAAGAAAAAACACTGAAATAAAGGTTTTTCGGAGACAATTTCTTTAATTAATATTAAATTATGTCAATTAAACACCAGTTTAGAAGTATCCGTGCACTTCATGGTTTTGTATAATTCATAATTTGCATGTCACAAAATCATCAAATCACGTTTTTAGCGCCTACTGTAAAATATGATATGTGTGGGTTACGTCCTTTTTGCTTTCCACAGTCGATATGTAATATGATCTCGATACCCCCCGCCGACAACTACATATATACTTACCATGCCTTTTCTGTGTTATCACCTGATAACACAGTTTTATGGCATTTTAATGGCGTCATTCGATGGAGATGTTAGTGTGAAGATCTGATCTGAGATGACGACAGTTTAATGTTGTTTCCTTTTTTATATCATGTACTTGTAGGTAAACCTTTAACATACATTTCTAATGGATTCGGCGCTTACTTCGAGAAAATTATGTTCAATATGACAATAAAAAAATTGTAACTTCTTTTCCAATTGATTGTGCAATTTATTTTTTGTCTTGTTAAGAAGCACCTTCAGATTTAAAATTGTTATTAAGATCTTGTTAAGCTTTATTTCTGAAGCTATCGATTCATTCCTAAGTATGTGCAATATTATTTTTTTCTTGGTATCTATCCTTCTGACTAAATATGAATGATTATTGTAATAGGAAAGACAATGTGTTTGCGATTTATTTTACGTCGCAAATTTGTGTAAATATATTTAAGGATATTTAATTAATCTCCCGAAGGTCAAGTATGTTTTGTTGTTTTATGTAGTTCGGGATTATTAGGATTGAAAAGGTTTCATTTTTAATTAAAAATCATTGTTTTCATCTTGAAATTTTTATTCATCTTAACACGATAGTAATATTATATATGTACGTATATTTTTATAAACATGGTGTTTTACAAAATAAATAAATATTTTACAATTAACTCTTCGTTTTCTTTAATTTTAACTTGGATAAATAGATGTGTTTTTTCTTACAGTAATAAGACAATTGTATCACCGATGTACTTATAAAATATTTTTTTTCGTAATAGTGTTTTTTTAACCGACCAAAATGCAATTGAAAAATGACAAAATTATAAAGTACAAAAAAAAAATTGCAATTAAAATAAATAAAATTATCACGTGTAGTGTTAAGCCAAGTATGCAACACTTTCTGTATTGGATGTTATTTTTACAATAATAATATATAATAAATAAATAATAAAATTAAAAATCATAATCTAACAGAAATAGAAATTAATTTATAATACAAACAAAATGGTTGTTTAAGAATATTAAATAATAAAAGAACTAATTCCAAGCGATAAAAATGAATAAGAACCGCAGATTTTAGTCAAAATATATTGTTTTCTTCCCATTGAAATTATATTTAAAATCAAATAAAAATATTGGTCTGAAAATTTTGATTGTTTTGCATGTTTGATTAATCAATGTCAGTTTTTATATTAATACACTGGCATCAACAAACATTGAAGGCGTAGGAATATGACTTAATATATTTTTGACTAAAAACTGACTGAAACTAAGACACTTGTTCAGAAAAAGGGGACGAATAAACTCATAGCTAAGTCTTCATATTCGAAGACATCCAGTATTGTATTTAGAATACTTAATACACATGGACTTGGCAATCGATCTTCTAAGTGAGGAATCGTTAATAATTTCTTGTAATAGAGTCCGTTCTTGAAAAAAACAAACTTCCATCAGCCAACTAACATAGAAATTGTATGTACAATATTACGGTAAGCTATCAGCAAACAATGAAGGTACAGCTGAAAAAATATGATGAGTTTAGTTCTATCCAATATTAACAATAATATTATCCATCGAGTCGGTCGTACCGTGATTGAATCACCAATACGACTGAATTCATTCATTGCTATCCTGATTCTTTAAATATTCAAATTTAAGCGCTCGCTTTAAATAACATCATTTTAAAAATATAATATATACATTGCATGTTACATTGGTTCCTTGGTAGTATGTACGTATTCATATTACAACATTACGTATAAAATATAGTAGATATATATATTATTATATACAGTTTTTCTTTTTTCATAATGGTCGATAAATCAATCGATATTACAAATTTACAACATCCATAGAAACTGTGAACGATCCCATTAAATATAATTTGCACTTAGACATATTTTTTTCATCTCGGATACGATCGATCAGCTCGGTCTTAAGACACCATCGTTTTTACATTCAGTATTTATTAAGTGTAATATAAAAATGTATAAATCTAATCTTCACGACGAATATAAAATTTATTGAGGAACAAATGTCTTAACACTTCTTTCTATCGAATAAATATCATCCCATTATACAGGTCCATTGTTCATTTTCACACATTTTCGCATAAACTTTTCTCGCACAACCGCTCCTACTCGAATGACATAAATGTTCATCTAACACTACGACCGACGTTATAAAAATTAAAATAAATAATATTGATTAAAAAGTTTATGGGTAAAAAAAATCACAGTTCCGTTCTCAAGCAACGACGCGTCTCGTTCTCAATTCTCTCGGTGGTGCATCAGTGGAGTCGAGGGCGTCCTTCCCCCATTTTGATTCATTATATTCTGCAGTGTGGCGACCTCGGTGGCCAGGCGCTGCAGCTCGGCTTTGAGGTGAGCGCCGTTTTCCGGCTCCTGTTGAGTCATAGGAGTTTGAGTGAGAGGAGGACGGCCTGGGTATTCGTGACCCATTGAGATACCCGAATCTCTCTCGTCGCTGGACCCTTCGCCGTCCCACGGGGGCGACGCGCGCAGCCCGGGCTCCTGCTTAATGTGTTGCAAGGCCAAGAGAGCGCCGGCGACGTCCCTGTCGCCGAGGTGAGATTTGTGTCTGAGCTTCAGAGGGAGGCTGTTGTTGGCGTCGGTCTGGCCGTACGCTCCGTTCTCTGACTGTTCGTCACCGGATCCCGACAGACTCGACACTTCGTAGGGGCTAGGTGCTCGGCGAGACCGGGAAAGATTCAATACGCTTCCAGCGCTGGGCTCGAAATGCCCACGATAGCTGGGGTAGTCGCAGGCTTCCGGATACGGTGTCTGCATGGGGCTGCGATGCGGCGGCGGGGGCGGTGACATCGGCGGTGGTGCCGAAAGGTGCGCGGAGAGTGGAGGAACCGCAATCGTGGCGGCCGGTGGCGTAGGAGGGAACAGTGATGCGGGTGGTGAAGCGTTTGATAATTTCGAGCGCTTCGTCACGCAGAGAACTTGATCGCAAGTCGGCAGAGTTGCCATGACTTGCTCGATGCTAACCAGCGTTTCTCCGCAGATTCCGTATTTCTCTTTGATGGCATCGAGCTGAGCTTTTAAAACGTGATTTTCTTTAGACAGTTCAACGACACGCTGTTCCAACACCATATCATTGAATCTCCTCTTTTCCCTCGACCGTTTAGCCGCTTCGTTGTTTCGCCTTCTTCTATCCCAGTACCCATCATCTTTTTTGTTATCCGGAATGAATTCCCTTTGTTTTCTCTGCGAAAAGAAATCTTTTCTTTTATAATCAAAACCCGGAGGATAGTTTCCTTCGGAATTATGAGAGTCAGTACTGAGTGGACCCATTGAGACCATGACACCGTCATGGGACTGGTAGGGTGGACTGGGAGGTGGCGGCGGCCTCGGACTCGCCGGGGGAGGTGAGTACATCTGCGAGGAATACATTTGTTGTTGAGCTTGGAGCTGTTGGGGAAGTTGTTGAGATTGAGATGAAGACTGTTGGAGCGCGTGCTGCTGAAGTTGTTGATGATGGCTGAGGATAAACTCGGCAACCATCGTGCGACGGGGCCGCGCGAAGCGCAGTGACGGTTTTGTCTGCAAAAAGAGAAAGAAAATATTAGATAGGTATATATTTTTTTAGGAGTTAAGAACAAATTTATAATAATTGTGTTTACTACACATTCTTACGTTTGTTATAGTGATCAAATATTCAATATTGGTTACAAAACTATTATAATTATTATAAGCTGAGAAAATAATAATGGCTCGTGATATCGCCTTTAGTAACAAATTAACGGTGTATTATAACAAAAAATGACGCCATTTTTTAAAAGTATTCGATTCAGTTATTCTTCTCTATCGGTGTTAACGGGCGTCCGTTACAATAAATTACTTTCTCCGAGTCGAGCTAGCGACATAGATAAATATATTTCACAGCCTAACGGTTCAAAAAAAAATGATTCATCGTAAGATGAGTTAAACGAGATATTGGATACGTCCAAAGGAGAATTTACATCTACATAATCGTAATGTCACATGCATATTCACCTTTAACTCGTTTAGTAAGGAAACGCGACAGGTGGATTTGCATTTAACGCTACGTCGTTGTAGATGTGAATGCTTTTTAATTGACGGAATGAATTGAATTATACGACGTTTAAAAGAGAAAGAAATGAATCTTGAAAATTACTTGAGAATAGCATTAAAATAACTAATACATAAATAACAGAAAAAATGTATTCCCGAATTCAGTAATTTTTAAAAAGGTCAGTATTTACGTCACACTGCAAGAATTCTACATATTTTAACTCAGTAATAGATTTTACACGGTTAACCGCAAATTAAAATGTGAATTTTAGTTATACATGTAGATAATATATATACAAAACACACGGACAAATAAACGACGACAAATGTTTTATTTACAAGAAAATGTTTCATTTAAACCAGACGGTATGTGTGAGTTCGTGGTGTTGTCGTAGTCAAGTATTTAAAATATTTAATTCAAAAACAAGACGTTGCGGGTTCTTTGTCTAAATTAAAAAGAAAATATACGTAACGTAACTGCTTTCATGAGCAGGTGTTGACAAATAGAAAGAAGTTTTCTTGTTGGTTACGAAACGAAAAAAATCATTGAGCTTACATATCTGAAAGAAACCTTTCTTTGATAACAAACAAAACACATACTAAGTATCTGAAACAAAAGTTTCAGGTGGACGCCTATTGCAGAACTCATTTTCACTATTCAATTTGTTTTTGCGATTTGAAATGTTGGCTTGTAAAATAATTAATAATTAAGAACATCGCAAAGGAATTTATTTGAAATATTTTGTTAAGCACAATCGCACGCAATTGTATAATGATAATAAATTGTATGTAATTATATATTATATTTAGTGCCATTGCTTCCGGAAAACTAGCAAAATGTTTCGCGTATTTTCATTGAATGTAAGTCAAAAAGTAACAACTGAAAGAATAGCAATGTATTCCAACCCTGGTAATTCCTCCATAAATGGATAACGAACGTAGGCGACGATTCACGTGTCCGAATCACGCAACTCAGCCCCAGCTTTTGTTGTAAAAACGTGCACTTTTCATTTACGTAACAATATCGAGTTATGTTCGGGTGCATTCGCGAACAAACCTAGGCACGTGTACATATTGAGAGACGCAAATTGGTTAATACATTGTCACTAGTAGAAAAGTTGTCTTTTATTCGATTCATAACTCTCTTACTTAATAAAAGTTTCAACTTTCAACAAACTCTTACAATATTGAAACAATAAGCACTAGACACGATTACATTTGAGTTTCATAACATTGACGTCGTATTGTTATTTCGATTTTATTTGACAGATAATTTAATATGGCGTCGTTAAACATAATAATAAGACGCCATTGCCGAAATCTCTTGATCGCATTAATGTAAATATGTTTTCCTTTGGCGAATGATTTTGACTATTACAATATAACGTACAATATTCTTTTAGTGCTTCAGACAAAATATTTAACGGGATATTTCGGTTATAGTCGAAATATCAATAAACTGATGTATTCTTGAGATAATTACATTGCGTCTACATGATACTTACTGTTTATTTGCTTTAATGAAAACTGATTAAATTGCCCAATCTTTGTGCTAATTATGATAACGTTTTCAATATCAATATTAGTAGCTAAAACAGTTTAATCATCATGACAACATCATTTATTTAAATAGATACTAATATAATATTACCCATTATGATGGGTCGAGGTATTTATTTTTAAATTACTTCTTACGTTTAACAATTTGAACATTTTTCATTATCGACTAATAGTTCACTTAAATGATTCATTAATGCGATTGAACGTTTGTCTTTTTTAAATAGTGTATTTATAATTAATGCATTCTGATTAGATATTATATTCTCAATTTATTTAAATGTATTTAAACTGTTTTATTCAAAAGGAAAAGAATGCTTTTAATTGACAAACGATATGTATCAAATAAAAATCATCTTGTTTGAAAAATCATCATTCTACAATCAATATTTTTTTTCAATGCAGTATTATGTCATTAAATCAATTTTATTGCGAATCGGTTATCAAAACAATAATAATTTATTCTCTAGTAAATACTCCTTATATATCGATGCACATGTGTAGATACAAAGTGGAAGGAATACAAATGTGTGATTATTATTTTGCATAATTATAATATAAGCAAGTCATGAATTTATGTAATATCAATTAGTCACTCATATGGAGTAGTACAGGTCATCATTTCAATGAATACATCTAAAACAAAACTACATGATTTTATTTAAATTTTGATTTCAAATATAGAACATTATATCCAATAAAATATGTAATCACTATTGTTTTCTATGCACTATAAAAACATACTTATATTAAGCTGTCGAAAAAACGAAGGAGTGTTTAGCATGTAACATTTTTTACCATGAAATCAAATATTTATATAATCATATCAATTGACTGATTTATAGAAAATTCAAGGGTGTTTCTAATTTCATTAAAATATATGAACTCTTTTTAAATTTCGGAAATTAACTATGTTAAATTATATACTGTGTTGATCAAATTATACAAGTATTCATTTCGTTAATTTTTTTCTTTGATTTTTTAAAAATAATCACTTTAAACGATGTACGCCACATGGGAAAAATCGTATGGAACTCGTTTACAATTTTCCGAAAAAAAAATACTTATGTATCCAGGCAGTTACTAAAGCCAGTGATCGGTTGTGCAAGAAAATTAATAGTATAATAGTATGTCGTAATTGATTTTCCCGCGTGAACATCAACTTATGTCACGTGGAAGGGAACGTGATTCCAGTGGCGTCGCTCTGCTAGCGATCACGTAACTCAATTTGCGCGAAGGGCGTCGTTTGAAAAGGACGCGAACCCGGCCTGGCTTACTAGTTATGTAAACTTTGACGTGGAATATTTCAATCATGTAACTAGATTATTGTGAAGTAATGATAAAAGCAGTAATTATCAAATAATTATTCGCAAAGAAACATTTAATTGCAAATATATTATTTATCGCTATCGTCTTTTTTCACATGCAACATAAAAATCGTTCATTTATTATTTGTATTTTTCCTTTATTCTTAAGCGAATTGTAGCATTAAAAAGCTTTAAACAAAAGACATGTTTAGTGGAACATATTTTCATTTAGTAACCAGAAATTCTATCAACGAAAATCAATGAATGTAAGTATATATCGTAGAATTAATTAGAAATGTTTTCATAATAAAATGTTTAATTATTAAAACGATTGATTACAAATAAAATCTAAGTTATATAAATATTAGTCCAAAGTGTAATATAGCGTAATAATTCGATAGCTTGCAAGATATCGAATATAATAATAATAATATTAAAGAATTATACAAATATATATTATCATGAGGTCGTTGTTGTTGAATGAATTTTTGATAAATACAACAGTCAAGGTATTTTTTTAATTTATCTTTTTTTTCACACGAAATTAAGTAAACATTTCTTTGAAATTTGTGAAATTATGACTTTTATCATGTAACATATCTGGTTAATCCATAAAAACAATCCATATCTTATCAGGTGTAATTGATTAATACATTACGTATTTAAGGACAGATAAACTTTATTTTCAGTCAAAATAATTTACGTATCACGTATGTGTATAAAACATTGTGTTATCAATATCGCGAATATCAAAAAAAGCGATCCTTGGAGACAATTAATTTAAAAGAAACTCTAGTTAAATTATTTAGGAAAAATTGAATGTTCATCGGTGGGTATCTGAGTTTTCCTTCATTGAATCCTGGATACATATACATTGTATTTTAATTCTCGGCTATCCACACATCCAATGATAAAATATGAATATGCAATTCTGAGAATAATAAAAAAATAATATGCGTTTTTACATTTCTAGTTAAGTAATAACAATTATCTTTTTCTTTGCGGTTTGATCGCGGTATATCTATTTTTATTTTGATTAATACGGGAAGATAGTGCCTAAAAATACCTCAAGAGTCCAGAGGCTTGTCATATGAAAAACCACGATGAGTTTATTCGACAATCTAGCTGGGATAGGTCACTCTGAAATAAAACCGAAGTCACGTTGACACTCGGTCGTTGAACTAAAGCGATAATGAAGCCACATGTAAGCTTATATTATTTAATTTATTGCAATAGTTTTATTATTATCAAACAAATGTGCGGGGAAAATCTATAATAAAAATAACTATGCCTCAACGAAGTAATCGATTAAACATTTGTTTGTATAAATTTTCCTCAAATAACGACAAGATGATGTAATTCAAGCGAATGTTTTCTCGAGTCGGTCTGCATTATAAATCAACTCTTCAGACTTGTTTTATAATGCAGTTTTTTTACAATCGAGTACAATATTAAGTGTATGTCAAATAGATTTAATCTACAAAAGAAAGATAAGTTCTTCAAAATATTTACAATGTGAAATAAGTAAAATGATTTTCAATATATTCGTATGCCATGAGAAATGTCAATGCGTATTACTTTAAAGTTATTTAAGCAATTATTATATGATATCTCGCAGTATCATTTAATGGGTCTTACCTTTATCCCTACTTCTTATTTAACACGTTTTAAATTTCAATCGAGTACGACAGCTTCGTAAACTGTTAAAAGTATCGTTGATATCATAATTAACCTTTTTTATAGTAGAAGTGTCGTAAGAACTAAACGACATTATATTGCGGTTTCGTTTCATGACTCTAAGGAAAAACCTGTATTCAGGGCTCGGTGTTTGATAAACGCATGTCAGAACTTGTAATCGTTTTTACGTAATTCTCTGTCAGTACAATCGTATCAGACAAAGCGACGAATTTGTTATCAGTAAGTGTTATATGATTTGAAGAAAGGTCACGCAGTGTCACTGTGTCTACAAAACAGAAATCATGTCCTACTGTTACACAACATTGTTCTAGCGTTACGTAACGTATGACGGACTCATGACATGAATAATTTACATGCTCATAAGTACCCCCCATGCCTGTCACGTTGCCGTGTGGAAAACAGTGGGGCACGTGATGCAGGGGGCTGGATTATGCTTGAGATCACTGCAGTGGCATGTATGGGTCGGGGACGTGAGGTGATTGATGCTACGCCCCCTGATTGATGTCCAAACGGTACATGTATTTATTATAATAACCAACAAATTAAAAACCTACATAACAATTTTACTCTTGAACGTAAAAAAGATGTAAATCAATATTTAAAAATTACTGTTGGTTAACATGAAAAGGTTTAATTTATTCCACCTGCACCTGTTCTTTCAAAAATTTATGTTAGATTAGGGTTTCTCAACGGTAGGCCATGTGGCCCCCCCAGGGGGCCACAGAGATTTATTTTTGTTTTGGGGAGCAACAACAAAGTTTAGGGGGGCCACTGGTATTGATACAACGATACAGGGAAGAGCGTAATGGCGGACGTAGCGCAGCTATTTTTTGTAAATCCGTAAATAAAATAAATTACTGGCATTCTAGATTCGAAAGAGCTAAAAAAAGGGTGGGTTTTTGCAATTATAATTTTCATAGGAAGACAAAACAATAGTATGGGGGCCACAGAATAATAAATACACTAAACAGGGGACACGCTCCCAAAAAGGTTAAAAAACACTGTGTTAGATGACATTCGAATATTTTTTTTGTGTGCACACATATGCTATTTTACTGTATTGAAAGTATCGCACTTGATTCAAATCAGTAATACTGGAGTTAGTACATAACAAACTAGATTTGTATACATTTGTATGGATTTGTGAACATTTCAGTCTACGAATAATAATCCAGTGAATTAACATAGTATTATGTAGGTACCTCTGGTATACACAAAATACAGACAGAACTGTGAACATATATTTTAATAATAGCGCATGTGTATTCCTCTTCAAAAAAACCTCGATAAATTATTGATTGTGACATTGGTCTTTTTGTAGTGAATGACAAACTAATCTGACATTCAGGAAATAGTAACAATGCTCAAAATAAATTTTAAAAAATATGTAGGACAGTATTGCGTAACTTATTGATATGGCTTGCGTAACCATTGATAATGAAATGTATACTATATACACAATATAGCAACGTTGTAGTTATTGACAGAAGCGAATCAAGGCTACGACCAAATTTATTATCACCAGAGGCGCAATTCAAAAAAAAACATTTGTAATAAAATATATTTAGTTTTAAACGTGAATAATTAAAATGTATTTTTTTATATACCACGAATCACAATCAACGAAGGATACAAACAATCAGTTAAATATTTATGTTGTGTTAATTTATGAAAACGTATGTTATTTGTTAGAAAAATGTTAAGCTAAATAATACCGTAAGTTTCTTAACGCTATAATGGTGAGTTTTGGTATCTTGTTAACAAAATTATTACTTTATTCATATTGACAAAGCAAAGGAAACGTCATAGTTTAAAGTTAATTTTCAAGATGCGGCATAATTTGTTGTTTACCACCATGAATTTAATTATCAACACGTTCCACCTTGTGTTAATCCGGAATCGTAACATTGAAATAAAACAAAATTAATTATTCACAAAATTATCTCCAGCAGTTGGCTATTTTTATATTTTAATCGAATACAAGGCTTACAGCTATGTCTAATTCCGTATTCATTTGTACAAATCATCAATGTCCTTGCTGATTTTGACACATCCGCGAAAAGTGCTCAGCGCGTGTAACCACGACGCCATCTTGTGAGCATATTAGAAAATAGTTTGTCAACATCAATAACAATACATATTTTTTTAAAAGACTTAAATTCAATCAATATATAAGCTTAAAAAATACATTATCAACATTTATGGACTGCGTTCCTGTTTACTTTCAATTATTATAAGATGATATTTATTGAATTAAATTATCGACATTAAAAACCGTTTTTTACTATACAAACAAATTTAAGATGTGTAGATTAGTAGGGTGGTCAATTTAAATTGCAAAAGTCTTCGTCAAGAAAATGTATTTTCTAATGATATAATTAATAATTAGCTAAAAATACAAAATTTTCCATTGATAAAATATACATATATTATTAATAAGATTTAGTACCTAATCATCATGTACATATAATACAATATTGATTGTACTTATTATTATATGGTTAAGCACACATAAGTGAGTATACATATAATGAAACACATTACGTAAATAACACCCTAACGGTTTTGATAAGCATATTTTGTTCATAGCTTTTCCAAGAGAATGGAAGCATTCACTATTAAAAATGTGGAATGCGTACGTCATACAACTTAAATTTTACTTTAGCATTAATTATTCTATTACATCGATGATTTAAAAACTTAATGTTACGACTTCTACTATAAATTAAATACTCAATTTGGTACACATCTTACAGTATGCTTCACGTGTCAAACACGCGCCATTCAGAGATATTATTTTTTTATTGCAAGAGTGTGAATATCTTTAATTCTAATAATAACTAGTAATATATTTATAGTTGCGATTAATGACGTCTAATGATAACAGAAAATATAAACTTATCTATGAGTACTCAACAGGATACAGGTGTCAATATTTTGCTTGCATAATGAATAAAGATTAGTATAGAAAACGTTTACGTGGAAGTATGTAGAAACTGCTATAAATTAGACAATTATCGAGACTATTGATACACATTTCTCGAGAATTTGGTGGTTTTCAGATAAGAAGGTTTGACTTATCGTCGAAACATAAGAAAATGGTTTTAAAACATAATAAAACATTCGCATGCTTTATTAATTTAATGTTGGCAATATTCCTTTTAGCATGGCAGAACCAGTTTGACATTGCTCAAATAATTTAAACGATTAACTATATATAGCTCATCGTAAATTATATTCATGCTTTATATCAACAAAATGTGCAGATTTAAAATAGTATATCGACTGTGGAAAAGAAGAAGTAACCCACAATTTTTTCAAAACTGCTTTTTTGCCATGCATAAAACTTGAAACACCTTATTTAAAAAGGATGTAAGCTGCAAATGCCAAATTAGTATCTAAATTTAGCATATAAGTCTGAAAGAAAAACTTGCAACCAGGAAAAAAGAACTTATTAGATTAGGTAGATTAACACGTTTATTGTGCCTCCTGTAAAATTTGTTATGTGTGGGTTGATTACGTTCTTTTTCCTTTCCAACGTCGATATTTTTGGCTTGTATAGAATGCAAATCTAAGCTATTTCTTTATAATAAAATTTGCAATCTTATTATGTATAATGAAATTAGTAATGAATTTATGTTTGCAAAATATCAGCTGATGTATGTTATTGGCGTGAGTTAAGCCGCTTTCCGTCACGTTTTTTTAAAAATCCGAATTTCGCAGAATAATAACGTTTCGCGTTACTTCACGCTTTACGAAACACATCACCTGAATTTATATGTAATATTTAATACGTCTACGTTAATCATATCGCGTGCCCTTACTTGTAAATAATTAAAAACATTGACGACAATTTCCTGATCGACTATTACGACCAAATAAAAGATAAACCTACCATAAAAATCCGTGTTTACAAACGCGTGCTGCGTTCTTTTACTACCTGTGTACAATTTGAATTAAAATTTCTGATCATAATAATAATAATATACATACATACTCAATTTGAAAACATTTGTGGTTTTGTATTTCCCATGATTCGTCACTTTCTGTGGTTTCTTAAGAACACCTTTAAACAATTAATACGTGGAATCAATTGCGGAAACACACCACTTATGTGTGTTATTTTGTACATCGTCAGATTTTTTTTGCGCTTATTTTCCATGTTTTTAATCATTATATTTAGATTTTCTATCAAATACTGCTATTAATTTACATTATAATGTGTATATGCGTACGAAGTTTCCGACCCCAATCCATTTACATGTTATTGTTTATAAATTGTACACGATTCGCCCCAAAAGCTCAAGTATTATTTCCGTAAGAAGAGATTTTTTAAAATTATTATATACTGGGCCGATCCACTGTGTCGTGTAATCACGTGACACTCTGTCAAGGTAATGTTTGAGCGAGTGTAATTTCTGTGTGGTAAAAATAATATTAACGTTAGTATAAATCGTACAACTTATATAACACCAAGTTCACTCGGTTGCTTGACGGGCGAGTGTGTCACTGTGTCAGAGGTGTTGCCTACTTCTACGCCGTAACGCTCTTGTACGGCAGGGTTGTCACACAGGATTAAACTTACCGGTATTGTACCGGTAAAGTTTCATTTTAAAATATTTTTTTGTTGAATTACACATCGCTCGTGATAAAACAAAACATCGCGACCCACAAAATCTATATCGCATTACATAAATGATTTAAGGCTCTGGTTTTCCAACTTATGCAAAAATATAATGAATAGCTTGTAATGCTACTTTAATTGGATGAAATACCTCTCTTTTCTACATATACAGAGTTAATGTGATAATTGTATTAAAATTGTGTTTGGTTGATGATAGACACTTACACAAAAATACAGAATTAATGCAATAGTAGAGTTTTTTTCGTCACGTATAAATTTTGTGATGTGGAAAACGGGATATTATTCTATCTTGAGTGATATGTGTAAATTCAACAAAATATAATCATAAAACATATGGTTGAAACATCGCGAGCGTCCCTGGATTGGTAAGCATGTTATATCACCTAGTAAACAATTTATTGCAATGAGTGATGTTGGTACGTATAATACTTCGATATAACCTTTCCGATTAGCACGTTCGGCCCATGGTCTTTCCTGGTTGGTGTTTGTTACGTGAATGAATAAGAAATATTATCATTATGGTGTTGAGACACATGCGATTCGTCAATAATAATATGAAGCGACACCAAGGAAGAATTGATTATCTGTCACGTAACTATTGGTGGAAAATTTTCAAGGAAATTGATTTACTGCATCATTATATAAAAGTCAGACAAACATGTGTCTTATAATATGAAATTCGTCATTTAGGAACTTAAATTAATTACTATAAATTTCTCAGTGACTTAGTAAATAACATATTCAAGTTGTTTTATTCATAAAAAAATAGAAACTTATGTTGAAATGTTTTATTAATTTTATCATAAAAATGCTAAGCATAACGATTTATTTTTAAAATGATATAACTAACCTATTTAAAAAATAAATGTTTCGACACGAATAAAATCATTTGAAGCCTTCAAAAACAATCATTTAAGGAGCTGACTTTCAGATAACATTCAATCATTCGAGTCAATCTGAATTCAGTCGGAAGTAATTGACTCGTACACATCACGATCCGACTCCTTATAAGATTCATTCGACCTTTTAAAAGAAGAAGACAGTGCCCTGACAAAATGTCACGTAAGTAATAATTTTGCATTGTTTGTATTTTCAGAACGTTCGTATGAGTGTTTTAATTTTTCGTTTGGCAATTCGTTAAGACAAAATCAATTTTGAATATGGAATCGATTATAATAAAGATATAGTGACATATTGTAATATCAATCCCGTGAGAAAATCGTATGACTTTTCTTGAACTTTTAATTTACCTTGATATTATTCGAGGAACTCGCGTTACATAAGAAATAGTATTGATTTAAAAAATAAAACGCTGCATATTTTAGGTACATGATTTTTTAATGTATGTATAAGGTCAGCTATCAGCGACATTTAGAATTAAGTCAGCAATCAGCATCAAGGAAACTGGCGTTCATCCAACTAGAATATTACATCTCGACATTATTGTACGATTATTATTACGCTGTGAAATAAATTACATATACGATCTGATTGCATTCCGACATTTTCTCGTTAGTTTTTGTAAAATAGTTTAGTTATTAAAAGCTAACGGATATTATCTGAATAACCTGATAAACTGTTATCCTGAATGAGTGATTGTCACATTGACAACCAACACTCGAAGATTATTGAATAGTTTATTACTTAACAGCAGTAATTGACAATACAGTCAATTACTTAAAATAAATTTGTACCGTTATGTAATTTTAAGTGTGACGCAATATTTAGAGGCCAATGTGAGATACTAGTTGATTAAAATTGAACAATAATTATGTTCTAAATATTAACTCGTTAGATGCACTTTAATTTGTATTTTATTGATAATGCAATATACCAACATTACGAAACTACTTATTTACGCATGTAAAAACAATTAAACTGGGTCATTCATTACTCATTATGGCAATAATCATTTCAAAATGGTTTTATCAAACAAACTCTTACAAAATACGACACTTATTATTAACGAGTAGGTAAGTGTCAATTACTATTATTAATAACACATTCATGTAAAAGCGTTTATGAGCAAAGAAGAAGTGTTTAATTTGGTTGTACATAATAATATTAAATGAATAGGTACGTAATAATTATATTTTAAATATCCAATTTATCTGTCAATGTTGTAAGAAAGACTACGTGTGGAGGTCGAATAAAATTAGAAAATAATTATGTACATTCAGATTCACCCTAAAAATAAAATACATTACTAATGGGAAATATGTCGTACGTAATTTATTATATTATTATACGAAGATGAAATAACAGTTGCAAGATATTTTTTTCAGATAAAAGAGTTATTGTATTTATACGTGATACTACTAAGCATGATTCTATTTTCTGAAATTTGTAGTATGTTATTTACTTGGATTATTTTCCAGTGCTGTTGTTCTTCGCTTAACCGATAAGATAAATAATTTACCGAAGAAGTTTGCAGCTCGCGTAGCGGTACCACCAGACCGGTTCCACTCCGTTAGTGGTTAGTGTGTCAGACTGAATCGAGCAGAGATGACGATGGCGGTGGTTCGGATCGAATCCGCGTGTAGGCAGCCCGCCCTACTAACCCATCATACGAGGATATCTCTGTGTACCCGTATGTGCATTGTTGTTAACAAGAACTGCACATATTGTTGCTCTATGCGAATGTTGTGATTCATTCACTAGTTACAGTCATTGTTGCACAATTTAAAGGTTAGCGATTCCCCACACTCTTGAACCGTATAACTTTAAAATTTCTTTAATATTGTTTATAATGTATAAAATAGAAAATCAAGTTAGTTTAATTCGCGAAGTAAAAACATACATACACGTGGTTTTCAAATACATTCAAGATATTCGTTATAGATCAATTCAATAAATATTTAAAAACAATACCGACATAGTTTTTTTTTATCAAGGTATTGGATTAAAAAATCACAAAACTTTCAATAAAGAAATACTCGTAAATTTTGTCTCAAATGTTTTTCGACTAAAATATTAGAAAAAAGCGTAACGTAATTAAATACCACCAAGGTTGTATAGTCAAGTTATCTCCCAAGTATCCAATAAAGTATGAAACAATTTAAAAGAAAAGATCATGTATATTAATTTTAGGTAACATAATCGTTGTGGATAAATAGAAGTTTCCGTCCATTCCGTTCACCATTCATATTATATATTATTTACCATACACATGTTTCAATACTGCTTACATTGCTTTGTAATCTAAACGAAAAAAACGCATAAGTGAAACAATTCAGTTAACAAGTAATAATTATTGTATAGCCCTATCATCAGGGGTGCCACTTGATATTATTGCGTTAAATAAGCCTTGAAACCAAATTGTCATTGGGTAGCCATTATATAGTTGAAGAATTCAATTATTGTACAACAACGTGATAAATAGATTTTGTAATTTTTCTGGTGTTTGGGAAAATAATAATCATGCTGTAATGTTACACACTATTACAAATTATTGATAATAGGAGACGAAATAAAAATACTCATTTCTAAATTTCCGTCATCAATAATTATTTTACATTCTGTGTTTGAAGTTATGAAGCTAAAAATCCGTTGGAAAAATGTATCTTGAGATATTGAATACGTATACCGATATAATAACTTCTTATTTTATTTGACGAGGACCAGTTGTTTGATTTTTATTAAATAAGCTTTTAAAAGAAGAGTTCCGATTCGGATCCAATTTACTACTGGTGGTCCATGACTATTGTACCTGTAACTATTCCTAAATTGGACTCGATAATTATGTTGAGTAAATAATGTTTGAAAAAACGTACCGGTTAGAAACAAAGCAACGGGTATCGAACTAGTATCCGCCGTATAGCGAACAGTTATTCGGATTCTGCGCCGCTGAGCGAGTGAATAAGATTATTATGAAACACTTCGAGGGGAAAAATTGTGTCAAATTGCAAACGAGGCAATCTCATTTGTGTTAACACTTTGGACCTAGTCGAATGGATAGGATTTCTTCACATATTTGTCAGAGTTTCTTGTATAATATCGAATAAGCGCCTAATCAAGTATACGGCCAGCAAATTTATGTGCACATCCATTTTAGTGCACAAATTAATGTTCGGTTTGTCAATTTTTTAGGGTCAATTAAAAACAACCAAGACAATTGACCAATTGACATGAAATTTTGCGATTGTAATTGAATAAGCTCTTAAATGATTTTATGGTACAATTTGTAATTTGATTTTTTTTAATACAAGCATCAAATTAACCAATTAATTAGTGGCATATTTATATATAAAAAAAATATTTATTTCGGAAATAATTTCACATTTAATTTTTATTAAAAAAGTGTTAACCGAGTTTTCTAATAAGCGAATACGAGATCATAAAAAATAGATTCACGGCCAGTTAGCGTAGAATATGCATTCAAATTTTATAGGTTATAATAAATGTATCTAAAATTTATATTGGCTAAGATCATTATAAATAGTATCGATTGACAAATTAGTTTGTGTTGCCGATAAGTAATTGCAGAAGACACACCTCCGCAAAATTTCCTAACCGCACGAAGTGGTTTTTTTTATTATGTTTTAAATAAAACATTTCAAAATATCGCAACAAAAAAGAAAAAACGATTACAGTTTCACATTTGCTTGTTCGTATATTGTTTGGTTTTCGAACGCTATCCGATTTTCGGTGTTAATCAATTTAGGTACTACTACACTTATCAGGTTTTAACGAGTTAGTGATTGAAAAAAAAATGAGCGTACAGTGAGCAACCTGAGAGAATAAAGTAACCCAACAATACCTACTTACATAAAATGCTGTAGCGCAACGGTACATCTCGCTCTTAACCCAGTTTTTAGATACTCATCATAATATCTAATATAACTGCCGTTTCTGCGCGCGGCATCGTGAAATGCATAGTTTAATAACATCATGATATGGCAGAAGACTTATGATGATGGAATTGCCGTCACGGTAAGGTGTTGCCAGTTATGTAATCGAGGATTCAAATCCCAGGCGCGTGTTACAAACCACTATAATCGTATGCAATAATTCAGTGTTTTTAATGGGGGAATTTTCAATATTTTTTTAAGTGGACGATTGCAACATTGCGACGATGTCACCGTTCAAAGTCAATGTGAGAACGGGGCGGAGCATTATTTTTTTACGTAAGTGTATCCGAGATTTTCTGCATTATTATAAATTAGCTCTGTGTTATCTTTTTTGTTTTTGATAATTTGTCGTAAAGTATGAAAGAGGGCGAAGGCTTTAATTAAATAACTTTAAGAAGTAATATAATTAATATATAATAAAATTTTAAACGATTGCAATTACTCAGTTTTTTGTAACAAACAAATTTTGATATAATTTAACTACCACTTGAATCTCTTAATGTGTGATTTTTTTATTAAGCAGTACGTTTTAGTTGTATGGAGAGAATTAGTGTATGGAGAGAATTAGTATTTTTTGTTTTTTTTTAATTATAGAAAATATATTGTTCAGTAAGAGGTAATGCATAGAACAATTTTGTTGTTCGTTATTTGAATATATTTGTTAATATAATTTATGTGCAATGGTGCTATTTATTACATTATAATATGAAACTATTTACTAACAAAAAATTAAATGGTATAATATTGCAAAAGTCTTTAAGGTGTTGCATGCAATATGAAAAACATCTCATTGTTCATTACCCGACTGGTCTTGCTAAATGTTACTGTTACCAAATAGGCTTCTTAGTCAATGTTAAATTATAATATCATAAAACGTTGGCATAAATAATCATAATGCTCGATAAAAATAAAAATAATTAGGTCGTAAAACAGCCGTGTTAACATAATACCATTAAGTTGACAATATTTATGTTACGAAAAGCACACACATACGGAAAAATAAAAAAATCACCAGCCATAAAGTGTTTCGAAACGCGGCCATGTTTGATTTAATAATAAAAAGTCACATTCGCGTCGCACAGTGTACGGAAGGTTTGGTATTATAATGCAGTAGGAATGGAACCGGCCCTTTGGCGGGAGATATGCCCAGTGTTGCGCACGTCAAAATGAGGTGCTGGAAAAGCTAGAAGTAAAATATGTGGCAACATTCAACAGTTCTATGCAGGTGTCGGAAAATATGCACCAATAAAAAAATATACATGCTTTAACATACCTTATATGTTTTTTTATTCTCCCTTTTTATAAATCATAAACTATAAAGGTATTCAAAAATCATGACATTATAATTCTCAAATTTAAAATAATTATAATACAGATTCTTCAAAAACGTTTCAGTTTAGGTATAGAAAAAAAAGGCTTTTAAAAAAACTTGAAACCATGGGGCATAGAACAATGACTAATCAACGATGTTCTAAATTTTTAATGTTCATAAATTCCATAGATAACTTTCCACGCACTGTGTATTCATAAATAAAAAATGTTCAGTATTTAAAAATATCTTGAGCCATACCTTGGCGACATCTGTCGGCATAGAGTCAACAACTTCTGTTGCGAAATCATTTGGTAAGGTAGATTTTTTGAGGTTAGCTTTGGTGCAATACGGTTCTCAGTGTGTTAGTAAAGTTAGTTAATAATGAAATATAAGTAGATCGTGTTTTGTAAAGACTCTGAAATGGTTCCCAAACTGTAGTGACTGATGCGACCACACACCTTGACCGTGAAAAGCATTGTAATTGTTTAGTCTGGCTGGTCTGGCGATACACATTGTAGCGGAATCGTTCGCAGTGAAGTCATAGAAATATATTTCTTGTGAACAATTACATTTTTTATACATATTCAAAATATTATTTAATTTTACTTTATCATTATTAATTTTAATATGAAATATCCAAGTGAGATGTCGTTGGAATGAGAAGTTATCGTTAATAACAAAGGAAAAACCAATTTTCTTCAATTGTATTGATGATTTATAATGTGTTGCTGAATTCACAAGTCAAAGCAAATTGTTATTTTCAATTATTCTATAATAATTGAAGTTTTATCATTGAATATTCAATGGTAAAACTTTGCAAAATAGTATGTGTATTTTCACTTATATGTATTGATAAGACTTTGCAAAATAGTAAGCCGGTATGTAAAATGAGCAAGAAGTTTGAGAGCCACAGGCACGGTTAGCTATTTTAAAAGGATAAATTGATAAACCCCAGGCTCTGTCCTAATCATTCTTATGTCAGACTATTTTGTGCAATGCGCGCCTAAGTTTTGTCATAGAACGCCTTGACTCAAAACTTTGTTGCACATAGAAAATTGCGTTAGATCAACTCCTATGCAAGCGGGAAATATACATGACTGCCTACAAAAAGATCGTTACTTAAATTTTTACGTTAAAATGTTGTTCATACATTTTTGGCGGGTCGTAGCTAACCACGCGTATAAATAGTTTATTTCAAAAGCAAGAAAAATATGTAATCCTATTTTTAGAATAATTCGATTATGTACTCTTTTTACAGACTTTCATACATATTCTGCTAAACGTTGGCCGGTTTGCTTACGATGTTTAGCTGGAAAGTAATTTAATGTTGCGGTATTCGGATGTTGTCATTCGAATTTCAAATTGTAATGTAAGTTTTTTAATCGTAATTTGGCTGTTCACTAAATAGTTAGTCAAGCTGTCAAATAATATTAGTACCATATTTGCTGCGTTTTAATATCATCGATTATTAGATGAATTTAATGTATTAATAAAAAAAATACTAAACAATTTTATTTAGTGATTGAAAATACCTCTCAATGTTTTACAATAATTAGTTTTAAAACATTAAATTTTCGAACGCATACAAGTACAATTTTGCAAAATATCAAATATTACAAACACGAATGTATTCAGTCGCCGTTGTGTCATGCTTTACAATCCTAATCAGTCTGCAATAATAAATTGAGAAATGGAAATTTTAAAACCAAGAATTTTTAACGAAAGAGTTATTTAGAAATATTTTATGTCAAAACTTTTGCATAAATAGTAAAACAGTATTACGCATTTTGAATGTCAAAAAAAGTTATAAAAATAGCCACACACATGTAAATAAACATCGTAAATTTATAAAAAAAAAACATTGCGTGAAATTTTTGATGCTACGAAGATAATATTTTTAGTAAGACATCGATATTTTTGAATTATTAAGCATTTTGAGATACTTACTACTCAGTTATTACAACATAAATTAACCTTCTAAGGATCTGCAAAATAGTATTCTGATCGCATTACTCTATGATGTTGTAATTTCGTATGCTTGCGTCATTTATTGAGGTTGGGAACACTGAGGCACGCGGACATTTGCTTAAGTTACCGAGATAACTAAGAAAATAGTATTTCAATTGTTGTGGTATGTGCGGTTGGACCATTGTTATATTAAAAACAGCCATAAATTAATTTAAAAATATTAACCTAAAAATAGTGGATTATCATTTTTTGCATACATTAAATTTGCATTTGTCACATTAAATCAGAGATAATTTTGGATTCAAATTTCATATGAAATATTTGAATATTATAATAATTTATTTCAATGTACAATCCAGTATTTTTTCAATGTGACGTTTATTAGTTTCCAAAATTACACAGCTTTGTTCGAATGTCCTGTAAACATAACGAAACTCCTAACTACCGATTGGCGCATTTCATTTGGGAAATATCAATTAAGCAATATTATTGGTTAATTTACCATGATTGGGTCAAATTCGATAGTAGTTATATTTCAAAATATCAAATAACGTTACAAATTCACGCAACACCTTAGATTTTAATCAGAGTAAACGGTATTTCAAACTATTGTAAATGAGGTAATCGTGTTCTTTATGCAACATATTACCAAGAAGTCTCATAATATTTTTGATACGACATTAAATTTGACATCAAAACTTAATGTCAATGACAACTGGCCTGCGGCCTAATCTATCGAAGATATAATGTTTTCGTAATATATTACGAAAAGTTCTTACTAAATGAATATAATCAAGTATTACAAATATGTACCTACATACTCTGCAATAACAAGTTTAATATAATTATAGGAAGTAGAGAATATTTAATGCATGTCCGACTATATGCAATAATAACTATCGTGAAGTGTAAGCAATATTTCCTCACAGAAGTTCCTTTCGTATATGTATACACATTTTATTTCCGATATAAGGCTAATCAAAAGTTCTGCTCTTACGTCAAATATCGTCAAATTTAATATAAGTATACAGGTTTTTTTGTACTAATATTTTACCATGCAGAGATAATGCAAGCTTTCTTTAATAAAGAGAAGTTTCAGCACCAGAAACAGTGGCGGATTATCCCAAAAGCGCAAGAGGCGCGCGCTTGGGGACTCCAAATCGTGGGGGCCGCAAAGATAGCATATATCATATAAAACTTTACATTTTAATTTCAGTTTTCAATATTCATTATTATTCTACGAAGAGGTTTGCAGCACTTTTGTGTTATTCGAAAAAAAGGGCCTCCAAAGTGCCTTTTAATTTTAAAATAATAGTATATGCTTGTTTTATTAGTATGCTTATAAAAAAATGATTTCAATAAAGGATCAATTGTCTGTCAGTTAGTATCTACATATTAGAAAAATAATCAAAAGACGTATTGTGGTTAGACTCAATATTACCGTGTATTATTAAGTCGCGAAGTAATGTTGGGGAGTTTTTTGATCTTGGCGAAAAGTTGGATTGTACTTTCGGATAATCTTATCTTGCCGTTGCACAGTAGCGCACGCAATGCATCGCGGGGCTGTCGAAACATTTTCTACAACAGTAAACGCCGGTTACAACAAACCTCTCGTATCGGTTACTTGCTTGTTACTTCAGCGTTCCGAAGGCCGACCGGTTGCCCGTTCACAGCCGTTCAAACGGTTGGTACACGTGAACGTCAACGTTTGGGAAATTGTTAGGATTGCGGAACAACGCGCCATGGTAATAAGCAAATGGGTATAACAAACTGTATATCGGTAGGGCTAAGTTTTAATCAGTTATAATATTCTGAAATAACACACGTTACACGAATCAACCTTCATTTAAAATGTTTTCGTATGTATGTATGTTTATTTGATATTGATAAAGACACTGGACAAAAGGTCTGACAAAAAAATAATTGTTCATAATTTATATATTTTTAATTATCTTGTTTATTATTATATAAACAAAGAATAGCATTAAGAATTAAATATCATTTCATTCTCAAGAATTGACGTATCAAATGATATTGAACAATAAATACATTTTGTAAAAATGTAAGATTTCCACTGAAGGTGGTTGGTGAAGTTTCAATATTAAATTTGAATCGTTCAAATTATGTACATACATACATTTACAAAAGTTTTATCACTAAACGACCTGTGTTTCGGCTTTCGGTATCTTCAGGCGAAACCCGTGTAAATAATTTGAAAGATTCAAATTTGTAAAAAAAATAAAAAATATACTGTTTGGACGTATCCAGTATTGACATTACACGCGTAGTGATGTAATGTTGGATTTATGAAATTGGCAGAGCCGACATGCTAATTTTTATTTGACTTGAAACGTTGTGAAAAAAACATCTGAAAAGTGACCTTTATCGGCGGTACTTATTCGTAATAAGCTGACGCTAAACAAGAGCCTCCGTCAGTTATTAAATTAGCACCTATACGAAACAATCATTGCAAGTTAACAATGAAAATTTGTAACGTTGTTATTAAATTTATTACAAGTTGGAATGTTACAAAATATTTCGTCACACAAACTGGCAGCGCTCTGCAACTGACGTATCGTTCTGGGGCAAAAGTGTTACGTCATACCCGCTATAATAAATTTAACTACAGATAGATACCGGCAGGCGTCGTCGGAAGTGGGTTGAAATTCCGTTGGATTTTCAATATATGAATATTTTTAGATATGTACATGTGTTTTCTTAATTATTAGTGATAGCGACTTAAGTAGGTATAACATATACTACAATTTTCCACAAGATACCAACAAGTCGTAGATTTAATTTATTATCTTTTTACAGAAAATAATATCCATAAATCGTGTATTAGAAACAAGTATCTATGAATTAATTAAGGTGTTTGGTAGTTTTCGAGTGATAAAAATATTGTACAATTGGTACAAGTAATAATATAGTCATTCGCCGCCTGACTGTTGGTAGATTAAATGGGCCCATTAGAAGTGAAGTGTGCCAAGTGGTATTTTAGAAGATTTTTTTAGATGCGTTGTAATATCATACACGTTTTAAAGTATCGTAAAAGTAGAGTAACCTCAGTTAATAATACACATCGCAATAGTGTTATCTCCATAAAATAAAAATATGCAATCCACTAAATTACCAAATAAAGACCTGATTTAATTAAAAGTCCAAGATTTTTTTTCCATTTTACTAATATAGTTGGCTCACTTCATCTTTCGAGGGCTCAAGTTATTGTTGCGCACATGTGTTGCGCAAAGAATATTTTAAAATAAATTTATATGTATGTATGTATATATTTGTTTGTTGCATGACGAGTTGTTATTGATCGGTGATTTGAGATGACACGAAAATCGGGATTGCGTCTCCGCTGTCGAATCGTTCGATGCCTAGCTAAATAAGTGAAATAATATTTTTAGTGTGTCATGCACACAGCGCCGTGGGCGGAAAACGGTGCTTCGTACGAATTACGCTGCCGAATATAATAATAATAAAAGTAATAATGATCACGAAAAAAATATGTCCGACATTCACCTCAATACGTCTCGGATTACCGTTCCTTATTAACTGTTTATATTTTTGGGCGGTTCTTTCTCTCGCTCTAGTCACCGGTTATCGCTATGATGACGAACCAATAAGAGATGTAAACACGTGCGGTTGATAATTCGATGGTATGCAACTGCCGACACTATTAGCAATCGAAGAAAAACAATTCTGTAGAAAATCGTTTTCCAATTTGAAAGTCATTTTCGTTCCGTCAAAAACTACGATAAATTCTTTTAAGTCTTTATCGCATCACAGCCCATTTTTCTGAACGGCTGAAGTTCAATTTAATTCCGTAATTAATGTTAAATAATTGTTCAATATAATACCATCAAAAAATACAATAGTAAAATGTACTAAAAATTACGTAAATTCTCGTGAGTATTTCAGCCACTTTAATATTTATTATGAAGGTCGAAAAAAAGTCGTGCAAATCTATTGTAGGCTCTTAAAAAATCAGAGTTTATTTAAGAAGTATTTGAGATTGTGGATTTAAGTAATTATAAGATTTCGAATAATTTTGCATTCGGAAAAATGTTAAACATATAAATACAGATATTTTATCGTAAATTGTCGTATAATTTATGTAACATTACAAAGGTTGCATCACCTATTTGTAATAAGCAATAAATAAAAATTTATTTTGATACCGATGTCACTGTAATGTATGAATATATTTTTGAAGTAGAGATAGATACATATGATATGAAAACATCATTATGTAGTGAGTACTATTTATTATCTATGGTGAGTAAATTGCGATTGGGAAATGACATAACCTGAATAATATACACAATGCAGATTTCTTGGAATTGTTTTTACTCATATTTATTATGAATATAACTGATAAAGAGATAAGCAAGACCTTATTAAATCTACAATAAAATGGCGTGTGGAAAGTATAATAAAATGTGTCGCAACAGAGCTTGTCTGATAAAAATGCAATAACTTTGTTACAATTAATTTTAAAATGCGTTTATTTTTACTTCATGTGTGTGATGGTTGAAACAAACATTATTTAATTTTATAACATGTTATATTTAGAGCTATGTATGGCAATTAAAGAACAACAATTAAAACAAAGTATTTTTAGGTAGTTCGGCTGTTACTTTAAGGAAAATCGTTTTTAATTCTCAATTATAATCGATAACTTTGTTATTCCATTTTGTTGCGCAACCAAATTTGACACGTGTTTGGTTTTTTTGCGTACCATCCATCCAAATGTAGCGCATAAATTTATCCGTCCTTACTACAAGTTGTGTATTAATTTATTTTTATCTTTGGCAGTTCGCAAATTCAAATAGTTTTGTAATATAAACGGTAGACGTCATCGTTTTAATCGTGAATGATCTCAATCTTTAATCGATATCTTTAACGGTTACGCTAAAAAAAGAGCAAATGAATTCTCGCTGTGTCTATGATCTAAGAGATTGATTTTTTTATTCTTTATGATTTTACTGTTCGTAAAAACAAACGGCTTGAGCGCAATAAATTAAATACGATGCTACTTTTTTGGTTGGATGATACGGTAAAACATGAAGCTATCACAAATATGTATTGATACTTTTTATTGATATAGTATTGAAACATACTTTTTTAAACATAGAACAATACAATGCTGTGTAATTAATTGTCCTAATTGTTGCCATTAATAATAATTTAAAGAATAATGAATATATTTTGAAGTGTCTATGGTTTATTTTGAAAATGGATTTTAGAAATCATTTTCATTTAAAATGGACGCAATCAACAAGTATTTACTTGTACGAATTATATAAATGTTTTTTACTTATTTTGTGAACGCCTGCCTGACTATCTGTAAATTTCATAATAATACATACCTATGTGCGAGATAAAAAATCGTTTGGTAATAATTTGTTCCATTACACAATTATTATGATTATCAGCTGAACGTGCTAGATGTATCAGAAGATTGCCAGATATTTTATGACTATATTTTGAATAATACAAAGGGTAAATAGTAAAGTTTTATTGATTCAGAAAAGGTGTTAAAATTAAGCCGTGACTTATTTAACCGTCATTTAACTTTCAATCTTGCAAGCTTATTTTAGGGCGAGTAAAAAATGAGAAAGAGTTGTACGTCATCGAAAGGAAGAAAATCCTGCTACATTTTCAGAGTAATACAGAAATATTTCATGAAAGCTAATCTATAATGCGACAGGTTATCATAATTCTCATGAATTAAAAGAATAATTATGTTGGAATAAAAGATAATGAATCAAATGATTATCAGAATATTAAAACCTTTGTGCAAATATGATAGCGGTGAGTATTGAATCATGGAAAATATGTGCTTAATGTTTCTACTAGAAATACAGCTATAGATATTAATTGCATTTTATATATTATCGACATACTATCTCACCGGAGTATGGAGGTCAAAAGAACTAGGATTGTGTGTTACGTTACGGCAGCGGTCGTGAACTAACGGTTATTGCAACATCATAAATTCTTGCGTAACCGATTCGCTCGTGGGTTAATAATTATGCTTATCATAAGTTATCAACATCGTGAATAATATTTTTATGAATTAATTAAACTTCAGTTTTCAAAATCTTTTATGTTAACTCTTGGTGGACTCATCGCGAGCTTTATCAACTGAATATACTCATAATGCTATCTTCAAGAAAATCCGGTCTGATATTTATAATAAAAAATAAGGAAACGGTGCAAGAAAATTGCATACTGTACTACACAAAGTACGAACAATTGTTTATTTTAACGTAGATTTTTATTCCCCACAGTAAAATACAAATCATTCTTTCAATTTGTCTAAAAGATATTGTGGCAAGAGATTGATGGTTATAATCTGCAATCAAAAGAAAGAAGCCGGAGTTTTTGGAAATTTTGATTTTAGGTAATATTCAAATTCACTTCTAACTGCAATTTATATGGGTTCAAACGATACACATATTTATTATCGATCGATCTTATAATTAGACTCGAGTTTAAAAGAAAAAAAAACGATATTTATGACGTTGCGATTATTTAATAAATTAATATTCATTTCCTTATTAATACAACCTTTGATATTATTGATATTAAAGAAAAGGGATAATTTAATGCAGCCGACATGTTTACGCAATATAAGTAGCAGGTAATTCTTGCATTTTAATCATTCAAATTGCCTGTAAGGTCATCATTGAATGAGTCTGTAAACATATTCAAAATGTGCAATATTCAATACTTATCAGTTACTTAAACATTATTGCTAACTTGATAATATTAAAACCATATTGCAATGCATTTTTTACAACACAAACAGTTTAATATGTAATAAAAATAGTTTTATCTCATAAATGTGTTGTGTACCGAAAAATTATTAGACAAATATTTACTCGGCAAAAAGAAGTGAGATAGGATCATTGTAAAATCTGCAGGCTCATTCATGTTCATAAATATTACCCTTTTCTATTATAATATCTAAAAGGTAAAAGATACTAGATAAAAAGTCCAATTAAATTTTACAGGATAACATAAATAAATTATGTAAATATGTATGATTTACAAAATGCTACTCCTTTTCTCCCCGTTTTTATAAGTTTCTATTTATGACAGATTTATGTACAAAATTTTATCAATATCATCGGATTAGTAATCAGTAGAAAAACGTAAGCGATAATTCTTTAAAGTTTTTTAAACCTCCCTCGTAATTAGTTCGCAAAAATAATTTCCGTTACTAATATTTGGTCAATTATAGTTTATCTTTGCGAACTTCTTACGAGCGGAAGTTAAAATAAATCGTCTACAGTTAAATTTATAAATTATCTTTTCTGCCGATTAAAGGTCGCTGGTTCCGAATTTTCTAAAAATTCAAACTACAATACATACCTTAAATGTGAACTTGCGATTTGTGGTGCATTTTTCTAGTTTTATTACCCGCATGTTTTTACCTGTATGAGTAAATTTCCAATACAGTAAATGAAAGATAATAATAATGTTTTAAGGTGTCGTTAATATTGATAAAAAGCAGCCATATGCTTTTTAAATTCATGTAAGTATTATTCGTGGAAGTGTTTATTGCTTCTGCGATGTACTTGAAATTTATCGTGATTTCTCAGTACTTCCCATGCCTATTTGTTAAGTAGCGTGTGTATTAAATGCATTGAAATTGACGAGAGATGATTCAGTCAATGAATCGCATTGAATTTAATATAAATTTAACGCGAATCTTCATTAGTTAAAACGTTATCTTTTGATTCTTCATTCGGAATCTTCAATTAATCAATCAATTATCAAATACAATATCAATTGACAGTTACTATTTCAACATGTAATTACCTATGTATGTCCAATAAAAGCTGAAAAAATAAAATAAAAAGCTAATATTATTTTGTCAAAAATAAATAGTCCGTTTTGGTTAAGATGTGATATATTGAAGAAAAATAATAGGTAAGTGCTTAAGGACGCCACTGGCTACCTGTTCATTTTTTACAGATACATATTAGTGGAATATAATAATAAGGAATGCTTAACTCAACTGGAATGTTTTTAAAATATCCACTTAACATTTGGTCTTAATTACAGATGTCGCTGTAGACTGTTTCACTCAACCTTTAAAAAATATTTTTTTTCTGTACAAATCTAGACACTTTTGTGAAAGAATGTTTTGGGCGGTATTTTGATTGATCTGTATTATATGCAAATTTGACTGTTGTTATTTGTTATGTTACACAATTTATTGCGCATTGGTAATTCTTCGAATTTGTAGATTTCGAGTAAATTCAATCCACGCCTGAGTAGGTATTATCGTATTTACACATTTGCAGGGAAAAAATATGACGCAATTGGCAACCATATTGCTTTGTTATCAATAGCAAAATGATTTGTTGCTCAACATTTTTGCATTGTGATGTTATTTTATTATTTACTAATCCTTGGAAGTGACGTAACAAACGGATTTCGTAAACAATTAAGCGAGACGTCTAGATACAAAACTGGCCACGAGGAAAATGGCAGGTAAATAAAATAGATCGTTTGCCAACCAATACTTAAATATAATAACGCTACATACATATTTCCAAATAAAACTTGTAACTCATCTATGAATGAAATTACATTTTTTTAACAGTTACGTTGTAGGAAAAAAATGAAAAACATTATCTGTATAAAAAAGGATTTACTGCGCTATTTTTGAATCAAGATACCCGCATGATTGATGGAATAATCGCTAATACAAAAAAATGAATCGATCGGGTGTTTTGTAATAATAGTATTTGGTTTTCAATTTTCAAGTCAACAATGGAGAAGTGTTTTGCAACTTGTAATAAATTTAGAATTGGGCCAAATGCTGCTAAACATCTCGATATTTTAAAATAAATTTTGTGCTTAATAGGTCTTTTGTGATGTACAATATTTACTAGCTACATAAGTAAAGAAAATCATTGTATAAATAAATTTAAGTATCTGTAATACCTTCCGATACAATTCCTAGTAATCATCTGAAAAAGTGGCAAGAAGTGACTGACAAAGTCACTAACAATCAAGACAATGATAAGGACATTAATTTTCATTAAATTTTCAAACGATAGCTGATGAAATTATCCTAGTAACTAAATGATATCTTACAAAAGTCGAGAGAGAGGGTGTTAGAAGTATAAAAAAACCGTTCGATATTTAAATTTATTATTTTTTATTCTGAATTTGACACATATTTTGAAATGCATCAATTTTAAGGCTGAAATACGTTTTTTTTACATTTATTTAAGACATTAATAAGTGTGTTGCGTCAAAAACTAAAATTCCAAATTTGAACGTCTCGTCTATGACACACAAAAATTTGAATTCATTCGTCAAAGAACTTTCCAATTTTTTTTAGCATACCACTTCGAGTAGGTATTACATAATGTTGCCAGTATGATGTAATAATAGAACCTTGAATCGAATATTGTGTTTACGTTGGTACTCGCATAAAATTTAAAATATAAATTTCCTGTTTTACTTTATATAACAACCGGTATACTCTCGGATGCGTCATAGTAATATTTTAATGTTTTAACTGTTTCACTGCCACCTAGTTTATTAATTTATGCACTCAATGCCAATGTCAAAACAAAATGTTTTTAAAAGAACCAATTTTAATAAAATAATCTCTTTCATGTTGTAGGTAATAAAATATTAATTGTATATTGTTTGAAAATTGACGATATATTTAAAAAGTACACGTACCGAAGGACCTCATAGTCATGTGTCCTTACTTGTCCAAGAATGTTCATTTAATTACATTTCCATTGGGCATGGAAATAAAAGCGTGGTCTTCATCGAAAAAAATGATTGTCTCAAAATTTACGTTTGATAATTTTGTGTCAATAATTTAAATATTTATCGAGCTATTTTGTGTTTTCAAGTAAATAATATTGATGAAATTATAAGACGCAAGTGATAATTTTATTTGCGTTGACATCTGTCGGTGAAACTTTGTAATATCGCGGAAAATGTCGTGTGAAAATTTATGAATATCTCGTGAACCTTGACGCGAGCTATTTCCGGACGGCTGAGCACTACTTCCGTGTTATACAATCACGCATTATATATTTATAGTAAAATAATTACAGTAATATGAAGTATTTATAAAACTAACATTATTTTACTTTACACGATAATTGTTTTGAATTAATTTTCATCGAGGCCTTCCTTCTTAGTTTGAGATAAAAAAAAAACAGTTTTCTTAAGTATTTATATTACCGAAGACGCAAACCCAATTATTAAATTAGCAAAACTGTTGATAAGATAATATAAAAATATTTTTTTAAAAAAATGACATTGACAAATTGGGTTTCCTGGTCGCTAGTGTTACTGGAGTAGACGTAGTCCATGGTCATGTTATCCTGATTGTACGAACCTTGCAAATTTTAAAAATAATATCTGGGTCATTTGTAAACATCTTCAATCCGACATACAAAATAAGAACAATACCAAACGTACATTTAGCGAAATCATAAATAAAAAGGTATCTCAGTTGTATATACATATTATAAATAAAGCTGCAATTAAATTATATACATTATATCAAAAACAATTTGACAAACAATTATTGTCAACCGAGTGACATTCAACCTTTCCGCTAGCGTGAATTTCGAAGTTTGAATCTCGCAAAAATGACATCCTAGAAGTTGATTGTCGCGTCACAGATTCGATGACGTTTCTAGTGTCTCGAATGGATCAGGTCGTCCGATTCAATTCCATTACGTCATTGGTAGAGTTCCAAAAATCGTTTGGGAAAATAATATTTGTTGTCGAGTTAAGTCATTCGTCCCAATTGACCCTAAAATAAACTGGCGCGTGGGTGAGAGGATACCGAGTATAAGAGCACAACGAACTGCATTTTTCAAATTAATAAAATTGGTAATTGTATTGATGTCTAGGAAACATATTGCGCGTTGATTTTTTCAGGAGAATTTTATAACTACGTAGGTTGTTGTTTTCTGGTTGGATTCTCGTGAAGTACGCAAAAATATTTCAATATATTTTTAGGTTAAAAAGAAAGAAAAACAATCCCATCTATCCTGGGTAAAATTTTGTTATATTTACTAAATACATTCTTCTCTTTTAGTGAAAAACGATTGATAAAATCATATTAAACAAAAATGTTACCGCGTTTATAATTATGTATTTATTAATATCGGTTTTACGTTTTAATTACGCAATAGAGTCATTGGCCTAATAACGCAAACCTAGCATATTTAAATGCAAGATTTGTTTACGTAATAATTCACAGTTTTTTTTATTTACTTTCAATACCCCGTGCTAATATATAAATACATTGATAAAGAGATAACTTATGAGCACTCGAGTAACCTTTAGCGTAATTAAATGGAAGTTTGCATAATATATTAAATAAGTATCTATTATTTTTACAAGCATAACTGTTTATCATAGCGATTCTTTAGGTTGATGACTCTTAAAACACGAGCTTAAAGTAAAACAGTTTAAAGCGTTGCGTATCAAGAACTATTTTGTAAATCATACTGTATACAACCGTATTCATAAACATTAGATTTATATTCAAACATATATGATTTATATAGGGAAACAACAAGAATACTATGAAAACCATTTGATTTAGTATTATTCATAAAGTTGTTAGATTCAATCATGTCACTTAGGCTTAGACCACTCTACCAATACCTGTAAAAGGTTTGGTAATTGGTATATAGAATAAATAACCCCCAATCGTGAATAATGGTACATTTTAAGCGTTATTGAATAATCAAACATTACAACATATGACTACAATAAAATGATTAAGCTAGGGGAATAAAATCGATCATAAAAATATATAAACGTTTAGATATACTGTAGTTTTATGGTCGGATTGAAAATAATTGTTTTACGAATGACTTAATCCTACAACATGAATTTAAAAAAAATGATAGATTTTTCATCACATTTTCCAGCTGTGAACTTTATATTGTTTACTTCAAAAATATAATAAATACATATGTCATAATTTTTAATCAGCACAATATGATATTTTAAAAATACGTCATGAATATTAAATAATAACGAACAGGTAGGATCTTGAAAGTGACCATCGTCTACAAGGAAAATGGTTCGATAAATTGAAAACAGGTAAATTATAAACGAAAAACCATCACGAAACAATCGATGTAGTATCATATTATTAGATAATGGTTTCTTAATAAATCGGTAATATTTTCATCAGACTAAAAAGGGAATGTCTTGATCTTGAATTCGAAAACCTTTTGTGTAACTTCTAAGAAACAATAATATGATTAGCATTAAAGAAAAAAAATGATTCATAGATTATTAAACTCAAAAATTAATTGATATTTAGCTGTATTTCGGTTTTTTTTATTTATATGTATTACAGTTTAATCTGCGTGGCATCGAACAAAGACTTGCAGTGTTAATTAATGTTTGGTGTATTTCCAAAAATATTCTCAAAGGCAAACAGTGGGTAAATAATTCAGAAAGAATTTTTACAACTGTTTACTTGACGAATAAATTCCTTTCCTTATCACAAGTCATGGAATGCCTCACACTATCTACTAATAATATTATGTAGGCAGAAACACCTTCATACAAAAATCTTCTGGCAAATAAGTCATATTCGTGATGACAAATTATGTAAAAATAGTAATTGCTGAAGCACTATCTTCTTTTTATTAGCGTGCAATCTAAGTTAGTTTTTATTGTGAAATCTATTTTTTTAATAATGTACAAAGAACTGTAAAATGCGAATTCATTGATTTATATGTATATTATTTAGTAATAGTATCATTAAATATCTAGTACGTATAAAATAACTGGGGATGTTTAATGGATCTAATAAAGGTATATAATTTTATGTTTGGTTATTTTTTTGGATATTTGCATTATCAAATTCAGGAAAGCTCTTACTACGTCTGTTTCTTTTTTGTTACTCTATGTTACTAGAATAATATGTTTCGGAAGATTTTGGATTATAATAAAAAACTGCACGTGTCAATAAAAAAGCAGCCATTGTGTAACAATGGAAAAAGTTATCTCAACGAGAAGATTTAAGTGGTGTATCATTGTCGCGTGTACAATTTAATAGCACTTTATTAAACAAATGAGAAAAGTCAATTTTAATGTTATTGAGTAACGATAATTTTATGATTACATTTACCTCATAATTTAATAAATGCAAATAATTACCAAAGAATCATTACAATCTGATTTATTTATGTTGCAACTGGCGAATTAATATATTTAAATACAACTATTTTATTATAGACGTATGGATTTATTTACAAATATGGTAATTTACAAAAAAAAAAAAAAACTTTATGCCTAAAAGTTATTAAAATTTAATATTTTTCTTTGTGTTTTTAAAAATGCTTGCTAGTTGTAATTTTAATACTCACAATTTTAGCGATGTCATAATTGAGTTTGGAGAAAATTGATAAATAAATCGCGTAATAAAGATAACATACAATTACAATAAAAATATAAAGCATGGTTTTTCTCACGTACGTTAATGCAAGGCAAACGAAATATATTTCATAAGTCATATTGTTACAAGTAAACGATATTAATTCGCAGTAAGTATTTTAAATGAAACGGAAATTGTGCAATAATACAAGAGCTGAACACAAACTCAATCATATATTCGATAATGAATTCTTTTGAGAGATCATGAGATTCATTATCCTCCCTTTGTATGGTAGTGATAAAACTGATCGAGTGTATAACAAAAGCCGGTGTGTAAAGTGAAAATGATTCGCCGTAGCTGCATCGCAGGCAGTAAAGTGTATAGCTAGCGTGTGCCAGAGCAATATTTTGACAAGTTGTTGTCCTAGGTTATGCTATGAGAACTCACCTCAGTCACTGCGGGTGAAAAAGTCTCGTCGTTAGAACCACTGTACATTCACGTCGGGGTAATTGGGTTTGATATCCACGCGTAGACCATGGAGCTCTGGACGTGAGTCACTGGTGACTACTCTTCGTAACAGTCGGAGAAGGTGACGAATTGTTAAATTTTTGAGTCACACAAATCACTCGATAATATCCAATATTTCTTCTAGTATACAAAATCCACTAAATATTTTTTATCACTGAATATCCATATTCAAGGTTTCTCAACACAATGTCAAAGTCACGATAAAGAAATATTTTTTTAAGAATATCGAAAAAAAGTATTAAAAAGTTCCAATATCCACAATTTATATTTTCAATGTTGTGTTTGGCACTACACTTTCAAAGATTTTTTGATGTGTTTGCACTATGTACTTTGTACTTTTTGAAGGTTCACAAAAGTTGTAAAAAACACAAACTATTGTTTCAGTTTTCAAAATAGTATTTCCACAAATGTTTAATATTTTTGGCAAAAATTAAATAATCCAGTTTTGGTAAAAATTTCACTTTTCAACAGTTTTCACAAAGCACATAAAATCCACTAAATATTTTTTCAGTAAATAATGGTAATCCAAAAGTTTCACTGCAATAAAATCACAGGGTATGTTTTCAAAGAATTATAAAAAGCGCAGTTGACGAGTATCAATATTCGCGTGCACACCGTACAACGTCTGGCGATAGACTGAAAGTTCGCTGAGAAAATATTTTGTTAGCGAAATCTCTAAAACGTTTCAACTGCGTATCAAATAGTCGTTAAGTTTTACGGAGACGACTGCACGTTTTGAAGTTCAAAACGCGACTGGGCAATAATGCGATTCGGTCTGGCGTAGCCGCAATGAAAACGTGTATAGAAACGTTTTCCACAAGTGCGTATATCACATGCAAAGCAGACGCTTTTTATAATCTGGAGTTTTCCTTCGTGGTGTAATGACTACAGTATCATTACTCAACAATGCTTCACAGAAAATATTTTTCTCACATTAAATGATACAGTTAAAAAAAATCATGTTGATAGCTTCGCATGACGATATAAAATAAGGTGAAATTTTGGATGATTGCGATAACATAAATTTCAAAATTTGTTTTTAAAATATTAAAACAACTATATACTAATAAAAACATCAATTCTGCATTGGAAATATTGTGCTTTAAAACTTTATTGTCATTCTGAGCATTTTTGTGAGTGGCTTTTTCTCATTGGTTACATTTAAGATAGAACGTGGTTACAAATGGTTCACGGTAAAACGATAACTAGTCGATATCCATCCGTTGGATAGCAAATACATAGTAATATGTATTTGCATAGTAGTATGATGTAAAATAATAAAAAAATTATATACACATTTTTGACAATATGTTTTTGAAGATTATTGAGTTAATATTATTGGATACTTTTTTTTTTCTTAGAGCAGAATAATCAGCATAGTAAAAAAAATCCTTTTTATTTCATAGCATTACCAAAAAGTTTTTTTGACATTTAAAATAATATATTCATTTAATAAATATTATTTTTACTTTTCCTATGTGTGTAAGAAAAAAAACGACATTTATTTCATAAATACATAGTAATATTGGATCACAAATTATTTGCGAACATAATTTAAAGTTGTTTTAAAAAAGCCTCATTATCGTTGGTGTGTTATTTAAAATGAAATATTACATGGGCGCAACAAAATATTTTCTTTGGAAAATATAAATACAATTAAATAAATATTGAAACTTTCAATGTGATATGCACCGTCTCGTAGTACGCAAATACGCATTCAGACCTGACCATACTCCATCGTGTTCCTTTGCGCACAGCCCACTGCGCACTGGGACATTCGTTTCGCCGTTTCAAACGATTATTACTGCATCGCAGAACAACATCGTATCAAAATGTGCTATCATTCGCGCCTTTGACATGGCGCCGCTCGGTTGTTGAAAGTGTACAACTTTTTCCTCGAAACGCCGTTATACAATTTTACGAACTGTTATTTCACATTGCTTACCAGGAACGCCATATGATTCAACGAAAATTGTATGAGTAATGAAATTAATTTGACTATTGTATAATAACGTGAGACATTTGAAACTTGGATGACAATAATAATAATAATACGGCTGAAAGAATTTTCCTGGAAAATGTTTCGTCATTTAAAGATTTCCTTTTGTAATCAGATACAATTTACAAGTCTTTATTCCATTTAATCAATGGAAACTAATAATCCACTGCTGTTTTTATCACAGTCTCCATTTAAACTTTCAATTAAAAACATGTTTGTTTGCGTAAATATAATATCGTTTTATATATAATACTATAAAAAAATATTGCATATCAATTAAAATAATGTTTTACATTTGAATTGACTTTTTCGTATCAAATACTTTATGAATAAATTATTTAGAGTTACTCCGCAGTAAAAAACTTTTTTTAATCCATTTCCGCTCTCAATGTAAACTATTTTTACCGCAACTACGATAACTGATTGTTACTCAGTTGCTAGACCTCTTTTTTTTCAAAGTGAATTAAGATATAAATGATAAGGCTAGGACAGGACTAGTGGTTAGCTAATTGTTTTCTCTACGTCCCGTTATTTTCGGATTGAAAGGGTGGGGTGGAATTCTTAGAAATCGATATATCGGGTCCGTGGTACAGGGGACCAGGTCTTTGGCTGATGTGACGGATTCCATGGGCGGCACATCACGAATAGATTTTTTATTTCAAATAACTAATAAATAAAAAATATTCATGTGCTTAGGATCGAAATATAATTTCAACGTGATACAATATTCCCATTTTTTATTTCGAGTTAACAATTTCTTGTCGCTTTGCCAACAACTATAACCGTTTCAAGGATCGAAAAGGTGGGAGGGATATTTCAGCATTAGAGACAGCCATGTCTTTGAAGATAAATTCATAAACACATTGAAACGATCATTTATGAAATTGTCAGTACGGGGATATACCTCAGCCGAATTGTACTTACGCGTGTCGTAAAACGTTAATTCTTGGCTTAAGGACCGATCAACCTGCTTCCTCTTGGCTGCTCTGATGCGGCCTTTCGACTTCATCAAAATATTCACTTTGGTCAAAAAATTATACGCAAGCGCTTGGAAAAATAGCGTAATCAGCTCATTATATGTTCGACAGTCAAAAAAGGGGGAGGGGGAGTGTCAATGCTTTCTTCACTGCGACCTTATGTTGAATCAGATCAATGAATGTGGCCTACAGAAATTATAAGGTTCCCCACCCCTATGGTAGACCTAATTTGTAACCTTTTCAACTCTTTTAACCTTGCGTTTGTAGGAAATAAAGATTTATTGCAAAACTGTCTTTATTAACCCGCATTTCTAAAGTATGCACCCTTTTCGAAAATGCAGTAGGTATTAAAATAAATTATTAAAATACTTGATATAAACTTCGTAAACTCATTTAGAAACAGGGCATGCAATGTCACCTATTTAACACCAGTCGATACAAATTTTCGTACGTGTATCAAATAATATGAGTCAGTTAATGTTCTCAATGGACGCCAGACGTATATATTTTAATTAAGTTGGAGAAGCGCTGCAATTATAATAATAGCTCTAAATCAAATTGATCGGTCGACGTAAAGTCAACAGCCCCGCCCGGTTCCGATCCGGGCACCATCGGGTCTATAAACTGTCGACCTTCCCGGCCGTTGCATCCCGAACGGTGCTTGCCCCATAATTTTTTTACCACCACAGTAAGAAGGCATATCGGGATATTTGTAAATATTTATATGTGCACAGTTCATGCTTGACTATTTTTAAAATGTGAAAAATATGCGCCGAACTAAGCCAATCTCGCGTGGCTTAGTAATTGTTCTAGTATGCAGGGCTCAGCCGTTTTTTTTCAGGGCTGTGTAGTCGTGTAAAAAAAGACGACTCCGACTCCGAAGAAATTTTTCAATAATTTAATTTAACTTATATATCGACTGTGGAAAGGAAAAGGACGTAACCCACAGTTTTTCCAATACAGATTTTTTTCGATTATCACAACTTGATACACGTTCTATCAAAAGGATGCAAGCGGCAAATGCCGAATTAGTATCTAAATTTAGCTTTTAAGTTTGAAAAAGATGACTTTGTAAAAAAATAAAACAAAGAAAAAAGACTGAATTAATGGTTTTTCTAGACAATTTCTTTAATTAATATTAGATTATGTCAATTAAACACCAGTTTAGAAGTCTCCGTGCACTTCAAGGTTGTGTATAATTCAAAATTTGCGTATGGCCCAAAATCGTCAAAACACGTTTTTGCGCCTCCTGTAAAATTTGATATGTGTGGGTTACGTCCTTTTCCCTTTCCACACTCGAAATACATATCGACTGTGGAAAAAGGACTAAGCCCACATTTTTTTCAACTTGAAAAATGTTCTATCAAAAGGATGTAAGCTTCAAATGCCGAATTAGTATCTAAATTTAGCTTTTAATTCTGAAGAAAGATGAGCTTGTGAAAATTGAAACCATGAAAAAAGACTGAAAAAAAGGTTTTTCATAGCCAATTTCTGTAATTAATATTAGATTATGTCAATTAACAACAGCTTAGAAGTCTCCGTACACTTCAAGGATGTGTATATTTCATAATTTGGCCCAAAATCATCAAAACACGTTTTTTGTGCGCCTCCTTTTTATAAAAGCCATGTGACTATGCGACCCCCCGAGGAAATCGAAATTCTCAATCTCCAAATCTCAATCTCAATCTTCAAGTCTCCAAAACTCCTTTTGCTGTTCAAATCCAAAATCGAAAAAAGTTGGCGACCCCCCAGAAAACCCTTCGCGACCCCCAGGTTGGGAGCCCGTGGGTTAAACGAATGAATTATAATCGATCCTCTTTAAAATTGTAGAATATTTCAATTTCCACGAGCTATCTGAAATTATTAAAAAATAAAAACAATGTTTTATCCTAAAGTAACTTGTAGACAAAAATATAAATAGATATTCATTCACAATTCATTCAAATTCAGATAGATATTCACAATTTATTTGCAGTTTTTTTCCGATTTCGCCATTTCCCTAAACTGTAAAAAACCTGACTTTGCTTATCAAGACAAATATGTAGTAATGTTTATATCATTACTGTATTGGGCATTGGATGACATATTCTTTGCACTGTGAAGTTTTAATTACTATTATAAAGTATAATAAAATAAATTTATTAAATCAATAAGGAGACGTAGAAACACATTGTCTGAGAACTTTAACTGTCTGAGCGTATCTGGAGCACTTTGATAAAAATGTTATGTACTATTATTATGAACAAATAAAATGTTTCTCTTACGTCATTTGTTTTTATGCGTCAACTAAAACGTTGTAATAATGTCACGTAGACATCTAGCCAGAACTGTGGAGCAGGAAAGTAGTGAAGGATCGTAGGGTCTTGGGGTCATAACCCCCACCCCTATGGTAATGAAAATCGATGACTAAAACATGTATTTAAGTACAATTTTATATAAATAGTTATCATCATAGGTTATTGAGTGTTTCCTTGTTTTGTAATGTGAGAATTTTTAAATGCACTAGTGGTATACTAGTCGCTGTCGCTTCTTCTTTGTTCTTTTAAAGATTGGAAGGGTGAGATTGAACTTTTTTATACCTTTGCCTTCGATTAATAAATCGATTGAAAAAAATGCTGTTCGTACTGGGACTCGAACTGTGACATCTGTCACGGAAGCCAACGACGTTGAACGCTGCGCCATGGAACCAGCATTAACTCTATTTTGAGTTTGGATTAACACTTTAACTATAACTATCTACATATATTGTGAGTTATGGATAATAAACATCAAATAAATGTTGCCATGGAAGTAATTAACGAAATAACAGAAAACATATTGAATTTCCTTTCAATTCAAATATTACAACTTGTTTTTCATATCTGTGATAGTGCTTGTTTTGTCTTAACGGAATTACCATATAACAGCGGTCGGCAAAGTGTAGTCCGCGAGAAAATTTTGGTGGTCCGCAAAGAAATCAGACATTATTTTATGATCTTGGTGCATTTTTAGACGCATTTGATCACTTTTATTTCAATATGTAATATTTTATACAAAAGTCAAGTTAGTGGTCCGGTGTAGGGCATCCAATCCCGGGATCCGGGATCCCGTTCAATTTTCTGATCCCGAAATTCCGGGATTGAGATGGCCGCGATCCCGGGATATCGGGATTGAGAAATTTTGAGCAAAACCCGAAAATTTACAACAAAATTGGCAAATTCAAGATCTCAAATTCTTCGGTGAGCTGAAATAAAAAAAAAACGAGTTTTCATGAGAATCTGGGAAAAAGTGTACCAAATCGGGGATTTCAAATTCCTCGGTGAGAAAATCTCAATCCCTTCTCAAATTTTCAAAATTAATCAATCCCGAAATTCCGGGATTGGAAAAAGGCTCCGGGATTGGATGCCCGGCCGCTGCCATATAAGACAGTACTAAAATGACAATTATTTTATACAAATGAAATAAGTGAAAAATTGCAGTGTATAAGAGAATTACAATATGAATACAAATAGAAAATAATATTTATAATAATAAACCATATCTTCATAAAAAAAAATGTAATATTGTCTGATAACTTTATTATTATTATAATCATTAATATCATGCGTTCGTCAAAACTCTTCTACCGAGTTAAATTAAATTTTATTTATAAGGAAATACATTATTATTAGACTTTTTATTTTTAATTTATTTACTTGAATCTTTCAGCTACTTGAAAATCTTTTTCAGTATTTATTGCGTAGGATTCGTTTATTGTATTATACCTTAGCGTTTTGATTAAATAATCAGTCTAAAGAAAAAAATATATAGAGAAATATATACTCCGGATATTTATTTTTTGGTATTTATCACATAATCAAAATAATAAGATTACATATTTGACTTGAATCGAATAATATAATGACTCATTGAAAATTTGGCGATTTTACTGATTCGTGACTCATTGTAGTTAGTGTTCGAGCTTTGAAAGCTCGCGCTGCACGGCTTCTCCCAATCGACTCATTTATTTATCATAGTGAGTGACGAATAAGCTCTCTTGAATACAACTTCTTGGTAGCGGATAAGTCGATCAATATACTTATTACCATGATTACCAGACACTGGAGAAAGTTTGACTCATAATATTATTTCATGATATAAACAATTCATGAAAGTAAAACCACTAATCGTAAACATCTCTAAGAAAAGTCAAGATTCTTGTTAATTTGCCATGATAGATCATGTTATATGTACGATTTGATGCAGGCAGATTGTTATAATGTTATGAATACTAAGTACCTGCCATTATTAGCCCATGTACTGCCGCTTAGTTAGAAATGCTTGTTAACTGCTGCTACTCTTTCTCTCTTAGAGAGCAGGGATAGAAGGATATGATTAGGAGAAGACTACGTCTCGTTTTTTTATGATACGATGCGAGAGAAGGGGAAATTCAAGACATCATAAACATTCATGCCTTCGAACAGAAATCCATTAAATGATGAAAAATAAATGTATAAAAAAAACTGACTGTAGTGGGAATCGAACCCGTGACCACCGTGTTATAAGCCAACGACGTTGACACCAACCAGACTATACAGCCTCCACGCGGCAGCATGCACAATTGCTGCCAAGTTATTCCACTCTACTTCCCAAATTCACGAAATCCATACCAGATTCAAAATCGCTATTCTGCTGAAAATATCTATATAACACATTTTCATTTGATAAAATTTGATCTCAATCTCGCAGAGAAAATAATTATTTCAATTATTATAGAATAATATGTACTTACATTACAGTGAGATAAATAATATTTATTCATTCGGGGAAAATAGCATAATTATTATGAATTGTGATATAACAAAAACAACAAGGCGCCATAAGGATGCAAACCTGTGATTCACAGTCATTCTAATTACATCCATACTAGGGCTGCCAGATTTATTTACTTCAAAACCGGGATTTGTTTTTGTGGCTCAATAGCCTAGACCCGAGCTTTAACTTCGATAATGGAACTAGAACCGTTTTGCAAATCATACTTTGTCTTATTTAAATATACTATATGACGAAGTCGTATTTGATGATTTGGTTGCAGAAATATATGTTTTATATATTTAACTCAGATAATTACAATTTACAAAAGATTCAAAATAACAGTTAATATTCGGGCGGATTTTAAAGTGGCTCAATGAATACACTTTTTCAAATATTTTTTTTTGTATATGACGAGTTTAGTATTATAACATAGGGGTTGGCAACCTGTGGCCCGTAAGGTTCTCTAGATTAAAATATTTGTTTACACATGGCATTACAGTGTAATGACATGGGACCCGAGTGCGGCCCGCACTAATCCCCACGTACAATATTTGGCACTTTTACAACAAAAGGTTGCCGACCCTTGTTATAACACATAAAATTTATCAATCAATCAAGGATTGATCCTTGTTATTGGCAAACAAAAAAAAATGCTACTTTGATTTTAAGCTTCAGTTCAATTCAAACTTAGAGATTGTTATTTAAGAACATAAACAGGGCTGTGGAGTCGGAGTTGGAGTTGGATTCAGAGTTGTGGAGTCGCGGTATTTTGGCCAGAGTCCGAGTCGTGAAAAATGAGCGGCTAGAATTTTTTTGAAAAATATATTTAATGATGTGTATTCAAACAAAATAGTCCAAAGTGTTGACATTGCATGCTCTGTTAACTAAAGATGATTTGATGGAATAAATATATATAAGCTAAAATGAAATTATTTGAAAAATTTACTCGAGAGTCGGAGTCGTTAATTATTTAAAGCTGGAGTCGGAGTCGTCATTTTTTTACACGACTCCACAGCCCTGAAAATAAGCCATGTCGATATTGTTTAGTGGAGTTTTGAAACAAAAATTTGAGAATGAATTTATCTTGGGTTGTTATTAGATAGGGCTGTCTGTCACTTGTTTAGAGTAATGTTTCTTATTCCTCTTACATGTTGTGCATTTTTTGCAACTCAGTAACTGCGAGGATTTTTGGATTCTTGGAGGATTTTTGGCGCCGGGATAAAAGTCTCGAAACCAGGATAAAACTGGAATACCGGGACGCCATGCAGTCGCAAACGCATACACGGGACTCTGTTTTTTATATTATCTATTTGAAGTTGATAAATTTGTTAATGTTTAATTATGTTTGAAATTTTATAACCTGGATTTCTAACCTTTCAATTAAGAAAAATACAAACAAATAAATATCTTTACTAAATATATTTATATTGTCAAACATCGTCTCCGTGCCTAGTTTCCAGGGCTGTGGAGTGGGAGTCGGAGTCGTGAAAAATAAGCGGCTCGATTTTTTTTGATAAATGTGATGATGTGTATTTAAACAATCTCTGACAGTACTCTGACCGGGATCGGTGAAAAAGTATATATGAAAATAATTATTATTAAAATTATAAAAGCCTAATTAGATTTTTCGCCTGCTGTGGCCCAGTTGGTTAGAGCTTGCTCTACTGATCACGCAGGTCTGGGTTCGATTCCCGGTCAGATCACAGTAAATTTGAAAATTATTTAATTCAAAGTTGTGATCGAAGACTGGGTGCTTGTGATGTCAATTCATATGATTTCTTCTCCTCCCATCCTTCTGATCCTTTAATAACTGGGTGTAGCAGTAGCGATTAGCCAACCACTAGTCCTGTTCTAGGCTTATCCTTCTTTCCCTACTACTCACTTTGAAAAAGTGAGGTTGAGCGACTGAGTAACAAACAGTTCTCGTAGAAAAAACTTCTGTTGAGATACCTCCATTAGGAGGCCATATGTTCAACATTGGGAGCGGACATGAATTAAAAAAATATATTTTTTTAAGCAAAATAGTCAAAAGTGTTAACGTTTCATGCTTGGCTAACAAAAGAAGATATGATGGTATACATATACATATATAATTTAAAAATGAAATTATTGAAAAATCGATGAAATGTAATTATTGAAAAAATTGGAGTCGGAGTCGTTGATTATTTTAAAGCTGGAGCTAAATCCACAGCCCTGTAAGTTTCATAGTTCGTTTTTCTAGTATTTTTAAAAATCTAAAATGTCTCATGCGCTATTGATGTAATCCGCCACTGACTGGCTATACTGAATCCGCATAACTGTGGCACTAATAAAATTTGCAAGCACACTAGGTGGTTAACAGAACAAATACAATGTTTCCTGGAAGCATTTTGGGAGGGAACGATTTAGTACATTTAATTAATTCTGAGAACAAAGCTACAAAGTATGCTTTAAGTTAGCCACTCTACATAAATAGTAATAGCACACTAAATTGATGATCTAGAATTATTAAGAAATCATGTGCTTCACCAAACGTAAATTCGTCACCGTGATGACTGATAAAATGTGATATGAGTGTAGGCACTGTTATGCAATATTCCCACGTTTCGAAGTCAAATAACTTATAGTCTGTCAAGAGTCCTCTCCTCTATCAAGACTCTTCTCCAGTGCCTAAAAAAAACAAAAAGAAACTATTATGCAATTTACGATAACATGATAGTTTATATCCCACGCTTCGGAGTCAAAACTTTTTCAAGAGCCTTTTCGAAAAAACACCCTTTTCAATCATTCAAGTACATTCAAAAACCAAAATATAAACAAAACATTACTCTTTCACTTGTGAGAATCTCTCAAGTGTTCAGATACGACGTATTCTTATTAAAAATCGCGAGACCCTTTTTAGGTAGCTAACCTAACCTAACTAAAATGTAAACAAACAGAAACGATAAAATATCTGTACAGTGAGCTTCGAGCAGTACCTCGAAAAACTTAAAAAAACTTTTTTCATCACTGCTCTTTATAGAGGAAAAAAATATTAAGCGAGCTAAAATAAGGTCCCATTTTTTTTTCATTATGGAATTCCGCAAATTCCTGGATATTTTGATATTGGAAATTCTGGAAGAGCTAAAAAATGGTCCAAAATTATTTCATTTTGATAATTCCGCAAATTCTTAGGATTTCAAAATCGCTGAGAAAAAAATCCCAATCCCGAATCCCGAAATTCTACACGTTTTTATGGTGAACGTTGCCTAGGGCGCCAAATAACCATGAGTACATTAAATTAAATACATGAAAATTTTATTTACAGCTTTTTTCTAAATACAGAATATTCAATATTTTTATTTTATAACTAGCGAGTACCCGGCATGCGTTGCAATGCCACTCAAAGAAATAACGTGCTTGTTTTTTAATTCTGATTATTAAAGTACTCTTGGATATCTTTTGTTTTTCCGTCTGATGCGTATACGAATAGATCTGAAGGTTTTCCAACGGGTGAGCAGGTCACATACAGCTGTCCATGTGAGAAGCATAGATTATATAAATTTAGTCCACACCCTTGTAGCGATTGTCCCTGTGCTTTGTTGATGGTCATTGCAAATGCGAGTCACACCGGAAACTGCAAACATTTAAATTCGAATGGCATATCTGTTGGAATTATTGAGATGCTTGGAAACAGTACATTATCCCCTTTAAATTTTCCTTTTAATTTGTTTAGCTTCAATGATATTGTGCATTATCTTTTTCACTGAATGTCTGGTACCGTTGCAAAGTGGTGGATTTATATTTCGGAGAATAATGATAGGTACGCCAATTTTCTAAACGTGTAACGGCATGGCTGGCAAATCAAGTGAATTTAAGAATTCAGAAGAATTAATTGCGATATTTTTGGGAAAACTTTGTGAATCAATTCTCTTATTGTTTTTGTAATTTTACAGAAGTTTGTTGGCAATGTAATACATTGTGTGGATTCATCTATTTCCAATGTTCCATTCCCAATATCTAACAACTATTTTGCGAAACGTTCAGCGGATGTGTCATATTGTAGTTCTACACGCATGCTGGCCTTGAAAACCAATTTCTGCACGTGTCGCCATAAAACTGATGATTTGAGACATGCATTTAATTCATCAACAGCTGTTGAACGTGGTATAACTGGTAGGGTTTGTCGAAAATCACCAGACAATAAAATAAGTGCGCCACTAAAGACCACTATTCATTTCCTCTCAAATCTTTTAGTGAATAGTGTAGAGCTAACAATGCCTTTTTGTGCGCCATAGTACATTCGTCTCATATTATGAGTTGGCATGATTGAAGTACTTCACCTATTACGATTTTTTTTTTGATATTGCATGTTAGTGTCTCAGTGATTTGCATTAAAATGCAATTTCAGTGCTGAATGCGCTGTTCGACAACATCCAAAAATGTTCACACCAAAGGAACGCGAACTGACGATAAACTATATGAAATACACACATTTGTTAAATTGATAAAAGTCACCAGAAAAGGCGATAATTATTAGAAAATGCGCCACAGAGAATCCTAAAAATAGCCAATCAACGGGTCCAAATTTGACTTTTCGTGACCTATGATTTGCCATGAAACTGATAGCCGTGGCACGCAGGTCGCTTTATTCGGCGAAATTTCTCATTGTAAAATGGCTGCACTCTGGGGTGGGCTGGAAGAAGCTCAGAGGGGCTTACGCAAGCATTTTGTGAAATTTTGCTAAGGTCGGCCAGCTCCTTGTTAATCTAAGAGAAAACAATATTCTCAAATCAAATGAGTTCATAACTGCAATTTCTGACTTAAATATGACATCTATGACAGCATCAGTATACACAGTAGTACATTTTCGGCCATTTAAATTGATGAGTTTACAGTAAATTGCATATTGTTACATAATGTAAATGTATTAAGTAAAAATCGATTGCTTATTTAAGTAGTCCATCAGAGTAATAAAAACCCCACTTGTTCCCAGAATACCGAGAATTACTTTGATATAAAGCGAGCCCCTTGTAAACGCATTGGCAGCCTACCGCTGGCTGTGATAATTTAGAAAACTTAAAGGGCGTCCGCACAACAAATCATCAAAGTTTTATTGCAATCGAATGAACGGTATAGATACAGGAACGCATAAAGGAAAAACTACAAAATTACCGTATTGGCAGCCCATCGTTGTATGTTTTGATTCAAAAACCTTTGCTGGTGTCCGCAAAGCAAATCACCAAAGCTTTATCCCAATCAGATGAACGGTATAGAAACGCATACGGAACAAACAAACAAATTAACTTATTGGAAGCCCACCGCTGACTGTATTTATTCAGATACCGTTGCGAGTGTTCGCACAACAACTCACCAAAGTTTTATCGCAATCGGATGAACGGTATAGGAATAGGAACCCATAAGAGACAAACTAACAAATTAACGTATTGGCAGCCTACCGATGATTTATATACATTTGCGGCCGTCTGCACAACAACTCACCAAAGTTTTATCGCAATCGGATGAACGGTATAGGAACGAATACGGTAAAAAACAAAAAAATAACGTATTGGCAGCCCACCGCTGATTTATACACATTCACGGGCGTCTGTACAACAACTCACCGAAATTTTATCGCAATTGAATGAACGGTATAGGAACGCATACCAGACAAACAAACAAATTAACGCATTGGCAGCCCACCGCTGATTCATAAACCTATTCTGGCGTCCGCATAACAACTCCCCAAAAAATTATCGCAATCGGATGAGCGGTATAGGAGCGCATAGGTAACAAACATACAAACATTCATTTTTATATATATATATATATATATATATATATAATATATATATATATAAGAAGATAAATGCTCTTTCCATCAAAAAGTTGTATTTTTAAAAAGATTCGAGTCTACGAGAACTGCATGCCAGTCATTCGCTTAATCTTTCCTTTTTGGAAGATAGTGAGAAATGTGGAATAATTCAAGTAGAATTATGTTAATATTTTGTCTTTTTGCCATATTTTGAAAGAATTCCACCCAGGGACTGTGGAGTGGAGTCTTGTAAATTTTCTTGTAAAAAGACGACTCCGTCTCCGGAGAAATTTTTCAATAATTTCATTTTAACTTATATAATATGTATTCTATCAGATCATCCTTAGTCAACCAAGCATGCTATGTCAACACTATGAACTATTGTGGTTTGAATACACATCATGAAATATATATTTTTTAAGTGCTTCGAGCCGTTTATTTTTCACGACTCCGACTACATAGACCTAGTTCTACCAAGTAAATGTCAATTAATCGGTATAAGAATAGGCTCATGATATGACTATTGTTTAGTTTAATTAATGCTCTTGCTGCTCTCTGTTTTAGGGGTTTGATGGAGGGGAGGAAAACTAAACATCGCAGGCATATATGTCTTTTAATATGCCTAGGTATATTGATATACAAATAAATTGATGAAACGCTGCTTACTAGGATTCGAGTCGGTGAAATCTTCAAACAAAGTTAATGGTGTTGAACACTTGGCTATAGGCCCGGTTGAAATCCTTGCAGGTTTGTTAAAATTCCAAACATTATCATCTGGTCTGTGGAGTCGGAGTCGGAGTCGTGAGAAATGAGCGGCTCAAAGCATTAAAAAAATGTTTATTCAAACCGCAATAGTCCATAGACTAAATATGTTTTGATGGAATACATACATATCGACTGTGGAAAGGAAAAATGACGTAACCCACAATTTTACAGGAGGCGCAAAAAATGTGTTTTGTTGGTTTTGGGCCATACGCAAATTATGAATTATATACAACCTTTAAAGCTAAATTTAGATACTAATTCGGCATTTGCCGCTTGCATCCTTTTGATGGAATGTGTATTAAATTGTATACATTGTGATTATCGAAAAAACCTGTTTTGAAAAAACTGAGGGTTAAGTCCTTTTTCCTTTCCATAGTCGATATAAATTAAATTAAATTACATATTTACAAAAATCTTCGTAGACAGTCATTTTAAAGCAGGAGTTGGAGTCGTCTTTTTTTACACGACTCCACAGCCCTGATTATAATATATTATTATCTCGAATTAACTGGTACAGACGTAACTGCAAAATGAATAAATTGATAAGTTAAATATTTACTGTGATGTTTTACAGATATGACGGGTCGCGGCGCCGGGTGCGGTTAGTGTGCTTTTAACTCGACCGAGCGAATTATTTTCAAGGTCCCCGGCAAAAAAGTCATCGCACTTTGATAGTCGGGCGCTAAATTCGAAAAAAAACCAAATATATGCATGCATGCACTTTGTGCAAGCCAAACAAACACATCGATGCAACACACATGAAAGTATAATACGGTATCCACACACGCAGCGCGGCTGTAGTGTCTGGTGCCGTCTGTGCGATCTTTCTCGGCTTGTGTGTGTGCGTAACACATATTATGCGGTGATGTTAGAATTATACAAGCCGTCAGAGAATGGGTTAACATTTTGAAGCGATGCGTTAACTTCGCGGTATTAATCTAACATATAAAAATTAATGTTTGTTTTTTCCTACTTTATGTGTTGCCACACCACTCATTCGATTGCAATAAAACTTTGACAAACTTTTTGCTCGCACTTCCGGGAAGGTTATAGTCATAGTAAAATTAACTTACAGTAGGTCTGTATGTCTGCCATACAGCCATACAGTTCATTTTGACTACGTATGCTTGCACTTGGACGAATATTATAGTGCAATTAACTTACAGTAGGTGGCGCTTGTGTCGTACCATAGACAATCAGCAGCAAACGTCAAACATGCAGAAACATGCACTTCAATAAACACAATTAAAACACAAACACTTTCTTTCTTTGAGTGGCATTGCAATGCTTGCCGGGAACCGGCTAGTATTTAATAATAAGTACACAGAAATCGCCATTTTTATTACTCTAATAAAGAATAAAAGCACCCTCTCTCCGGCCTTATATTAATTAAAACATGACTTCGACTCGGACCTAAAATCAGGGCTAAAAAATATCAATGATTTTGAAAATTATTAGTCTTCATCACGAGCATTATTCCAGTAACTAGAATAATCTATTGGTATACATTATATGTATGTGAGCCAATCGAAAATGATTGAAAAAATCAATTCGAAGTCGAAGACGTATTTTTTACCCAACTCCACAGCCATGCCTAAAATTTAAACATGAATCCGACTCAGTTTAAAAAAATCCACCCTCGAAATGAAATTGAAGATTTCCCTTTCTTCTAATGCAGTGTTTCTTAACCTTTTTAGTGATCTGCACATCCTTGAATCTGAAAATTTGTTCTCGTACCCCCTTTAAAATTTATTCTGATTTTTTGTAATACATTTTTTTTATATATTGACATTTAGAGCGAGTTTCATTTATTGTTAGAAATTTCTACTATAGTTCACGATGTTAATTAAACCAATTGAAATTACGGGTTACCTGATAACAAAATTCAAACACAATTCATTTAGCTACACCTTTTTTTTTAAATCCTGCCAGTTTTCCTCACAAAAGTGCTAGTGGAAGCGGGTGAAGCGTTATATATGGTTTTTGACATTTGAATTCATGGGACTAATTGTAATATTTTGTCGTGAATCATTAAGGAAACATGTACCAAATTTTTAACATTCTTTGGCCCACTGCGGGATGAAGAATTTTCTTTATTTATCTGTTGTGTTCATGTTTTTTCCTGCATTTCTGAGTTGTTAGCATAAAAAAAACGGATATGGTCTTTCGTGAGAATGTGAAAAAAATAGTTAGAAATTGTGTTGCATTTTTCTTCGATTCAAATGTTTATGAATTATTATTTTTATGTGTATGCCTAAGTAGATATGTAGTTTTAAAATGTGTGATAAATATTTCTCAAATTGGAAATTTGCGATATTTTTATGCACTTGCAAGATGTAATAAATTTAATTTAAAATTACATTCTTGCTTCGAGATCTTTTGTTATGCACCACCGAAAAACTCATTCTGTGAACAATGACCCAAACTTGATTCAAGGTGACCCCATAGTCCAGTGCATGCTGACTACAGCGGACAGCGATCGTCAACAGTATTTCCCCCCTACGAAACATTACGAATGAAAAAAAAAATACAAAATAAATTATTTTTTCAAATTACGATATTACATACCTACCTTTATATCAAATTTTATAATACCTTATCAAATTTATGCCAAAATGCTAATACTCGTGCATAAGATGTGTTTACACGATTTTAACTAACCAAATTTGATATAGGAATTCCATTAAACACCCCCAAGACTTATATAGCAATAATAAATTAATAAACTCCTATCTCAAATCTTAACATGAGTAGCAAAACCGTCTGCAATCTGATGTGTATGACAAAATATTAAATGTATATTTACTTTTCTGTTGTTGTCTTGAAAGTATTTAAACAGTAAGAATTAATTAATTTATAGATTCTGGTTGTTTCTCTCCTACGCCCCTGAACTACTGAATATCACCATTCGCCCCAATTTATAAATTTTCATTCGTATCTGCTGCCTGTGTAGAAGGATTTTTCAAATGCTAATTCTCCGGTTTAAGCATTTTTCAATATCTATTTAATTATATCCTTTTTGTTCTTAACATATAAAATTTCATGTGAAAACAGCCGTGAAAGCTTTAGCCCTGTCCCTGCTGTATGTCCTTCTACTGACCCATATGAATGAAGGTTAAATATTCGCTTATCAATCATTTGAATTACATGTACGTAACTGAGTTGTGTTGTCGGAGTAGTGATTTATGAGTCATAAATATATCCGACTCCGACTCCTTTATAAAATAGTCCATCTGTGTCGATGTGGAAATGTTTGACGGCAGACATATTATTATAAAAATGTTTATTTGTGTAGCGGCTACTGAAATCTCACGTATGAACATGTCAACTGGATATAGTTATAGTATAAATCTGTCAACAATTTTGTCCGGTAGCTTTTTAAATGACTTCATATAACAAAACATGCAGGCCTCCATAAAAACGTCAGTGTTAATTAAAATGGTCATTTGTTTAAGACTATTCTTTTTACCAAAGATTCAACCGACCTGTTGAACAGAAAATTATCAAAATGTTGATTTTAGAAAAAAAAATCCACCGCTCATTTCATACTGTCGATAGTGATCAATCTTTTGATCATTTTCCTTAAACCAAAGATTTCGTACTCCGTCAGAATAACATAATAATACATCGTGTCTCAAAAATCATAATAACAACCTGTTGGATTTGATGGAGATATGTCAAGAATGTTAGTCGATTACTTCTAATACATTAAAATTAATTCTCAAAGGTAATAAATAAATAAAGTTTTAACTGTTGACATCAATCAACATAACCATTTTCTACGACACAATATAAATTTATATTACATATATGAGACGTTTAGTTACAAAAAGCAATACATGTTGTCAAAATCGTATACATATGTGCGTATTCTACCCGCAATTTTACTATCAAATAGAAAATTTATACTAGGAGGACAATTTTTCTTATTGGAGAACAAAGGAGAACACAATTTTTGAGGAGGACAAAATTTCCAAGAGGAGGACAATCCTCCTCGAAGGGGGACGTCTAGTCACCTTAACATATATGTAGCTTGTTCGTAACTAGTCGCTTCATATATCCGATTTTCTACTGCTCGGCATTTACATATATATTCCTTGGTTTCCTCTGTATTTAATTCTCCAGCATTGTTTAAATCCTCTTTCTGGCATACTTCTCGAGATCATCAATCTATCTTGTGGCCTAGCAGCTAGTGGTTTTTGGTCCTGGTAAAAAAATATCGTCTAAGCATTGCTTGCGCAATATTATGTTAATAGTTAATTAGTAAACATATAAACCACATTTTAAAAAATCATAGCGGCAGAAACTCGCAAAGCAATTAGCTATCGATTTTATAGATTTAGCTTTAATTCGTTTAATAACTGTCTCCAATATATATCCAATAAAAGCCACCTGTGCGGTCGAGTGGTCAACGGTGTTGGCTTTGGCTACGGAGGGCCCGGTTTCTAATCCCGGTACGGACAGTTTTATAAATTGATTTTTCAATCAATCTATCTATCCTTCTATCCCTACTCTCTTTGTAAAAAGAGAGGTTGAGCAACTGAGTAACAAGCAGTTCTCGTAGAAAACACTTCTGTTGAGATAAACTCCATTAGGAGTCCATATGCTCCACATTGGGAGCGGACATGGTTTTAAAAAAAATAATTCTAATATCACCGTCATAAATATGAGGTATGCACATATTAAGTTTTAACCCTGATGATGAAGATCACTTTTTAGCACATTCAGTGCTGAAAACGCGCCTGACATAGTTTCATTGGTTATCAAAATAGTTTTGTCGTTACCGTCGTCAAACAAAACGGAAGTGCGTGCCGGAGTGTTTCTTTTATTGTTTTTTCTTCGCCTACAGGTAGGTTCACAATCTTGGATTGAAATATGATATACATACAACTTACTATTCATTCATAGAAGCAACGTCAATGTTTTTGAAGCGCGCTGTATAATTACCTGCATTTTATTGTTATGTATTTTTTGTGTTTACTTAAAATAACAAACATATTGGTTACGTGACTTTTTTGCTAAGCATTTGATATTTAGGGATTTTCATAAATTATATATTGGTTTTTGTGAAATAGTGATATATGTATGTACGTCATTCATGATATTATTATGATGACGTTACTGAATGTCACGTACTCATGCAATATCACATTGCCATACTGTTCAATCAATCATCATCAAATATATAAGATTTATTGCTGGATGCAGTGCATTACACTCCAATGTTTTGTCATTCTCCGTCAAGTTCTTGTAACAATCGACACCGTCCCTGCAACTCAGTCGCATTCTTTTCGCGCTTCTTGTTTACTACTACTAAAGTATTGAATTTATTCATCTATTAACTATATTTGTTGCGATGTGCCCCGCCTACACGCAAGGCTGTAACGAGGCGCTTTTGCGGCTAGGGGAAGGAATAGATTGTGCGTCAAAATTTCAGTACAAATTTCGTATTTTTCTAGCGTCCATATGATTCTCAAACACCATGGCGCCCAGAGTGATCGCCCTATTGGCTATTCGCCAGCCCTTAGCTACGACCCTGCACATAGGTTGTTTCGCTGACTTGTTCATAATGTAATCAATTAAAAAATAATGTATGACTGGCATTTTAAAATTGACGGACTTCGATATAACGAACAATATATCCAGTCAAATACGAAAATTGTTTTGAAAAACCTATGAATGTAACACATGACTTAACCCAAGCGTCGCCGCTTGAAAGCAATCTTTATGATAATACCGTAATCATAGAGTTTCAACAGTTTTAACGCGTTTCGGCCAATAATATGACGTACGATAACCCAAGCCTAGTTGCCTTATATCTTATTTGCACTGAAAATGAAAATACACTGGTTTTTATTAAATATGTATTGCGTACATTTGATCCTTAGACCTCATGCGTGCTCACCTCGTACCATCCTGATCTACCAGCCATTATTAAGTTTATTTCCAGAACTGAATAATTAAATATTCAACATTGTTGTGAGTATGTCCCTTGTATAAGAGTACATACAAGTATAATTTCTCATATATGTACGTCTAACAATTTACTAGACATTTGAAGTTTTAACTTTTAGATGCATAATTTTATTTCGAAATATAATACATATTTTGGGCGTAATAAGCTTTGTAGGTAAATAATAATGTTTTGTTTCCTAGATAACATTCAAAACTAATTAAAATTAAATACTGGTTTATAGAATATAATTGACTAGAAGGTATGTATTAAAAATTGTTTGAAAAAGGGATATAAGGGTTTAGTGAGAGATCTTTCTGTTTTTCAACTCGGCAAAATATAACACTGAATGGCAATGCAGTATTGAAATGAAGTGTAAATAGTAATCGATTGATTGAAGTTTAATGATTTATAATTAAATTGAAAGCTGTTATTATCTACAACAATAATAATTCATATAATTGTACTAAATATGTAACTAAAGCTATTTTAGAATTCTCATAAACTATTACTGTAGATTATAATATTTATTTTATTTGATACACTGGGCGTACGTGCTGATTGAAAAAACGCAGACATTTATGGACAATTTATTATCTGGATCACAAATTTGTTCTATTTTTAAAATTCCGCGGATTTTTTTAACCTAGTTCATGCGCTTCTTTGTTGCCTTCTCGATCATTGATTCTTAAAGTAATGGTAAAATGTAAAGTATTTAATTATATTGTTTATAAAATTATAATATAGGATTAAAACGTGATTTTTTTTATTAATTACTAGCGAGTACCCGGCATGCGTTGCAGTGCCACTCAAAGAAAGAACGTGTTTGTGTTTTAAATCTGTTTATTGAAGTGCTTTTGGTAACATTTGTTTTTCCGTCTGGTGCGTATACGAATAGATCTGAAGGTTTTTCAACGGGTGAGCAGGCCACATACAGCTGTCCATGTGAGAAGCAAAGTTTTTCTATATTTAGTCTACACCCTTGTAGCGATTATCCCTGTGCTTTGTTGATGGTCATTGCAAATGCGAGTCGCACCGGAAACTGCAAACATTTAAATTCGAATGGCATATCTGTTGGAATCATTTAGATGCTTGGCAACAGTAAATTGTCCTCTTTAAATTTTCCTTTAAATTTGTTTAGCTTCAATGATATTGCGCATTATCTTTTTCAATGAATGTCTGGTACCGTTGGAAAGTTGTGGATTTATATTTCGGAGAAGAATGATAGGTACGCCAATTTTCAATGTTAAAACGTGAGACAGCATGGCTGGCAAATCAAGTGAATTTAAGAATTCAGTTGGATAATTGACAACTTCGTCTTGATTCAATACAGTATTGATGGAATTATAAGTTGTCTCTTCGCCTGGTATTTCGTTTTGAATCCTGAAGTTGATGGCATTAACATCGTTGTTTTTGGCTGCTAATATAACACTTTCTCTGAGCCAGTGATGATTTTTGTAATTCTTTGCGATATTTTTGGGAAAACTTTGTGAATCAATTCTCTTATTGTTTTTGTAATTTTACAGAAGTTTGTTGGCAATGTAACACATTGTGTGGATTCATCTACTTCCAATTTTCCATTCCCAATATCCAACAATTATTTTGCGAAACGTTCAGCATATGTGTCATATTGTAGTTCTACACGCATGCTGGCCTTGAAAGCAAATTTCTGCACGTGTCGCCATATAACTGATTATTTGAGAAATGCATTTAATTCATCAACAGCTGTTGAACGTGGTATAACTGATAGGGTTTGTCGAAAATCACCAGACAATAAAATAAGTGCGCCAGGTGGTAGGCTAAGAGCTGCACATGTATGAATGACATAATTGATGGATAACATAATGGATGAAGTAATTAAGAAAGATTTTGTCCGTCAAATATGTATTTAATTTATGTATCAATTTATCTCGTTCATGACTCAACGAATTCAATCAAAAATCCAAAAAACCGGAGCTGTGGAGTCGGAGTCAGAGTCAAAAAAATCTCAAAACTCAGACTTAATATAATTAATGGTGTGTATTCAAACCACAATAGTCCATATGCCACTGCATGCTAGGCTGAATAATGATGATCTGATGGTATACATACATATATATAATATATAAGTTAAAATGAAATGATTGAAAAATTTCTTTCGTCGTCTTTTTTACCCGACTCCACAGCCCAGGTAAACACTTCCACATTTTTACCACGACAGCTTACAAAATTAAGCATGTGTCCCCCTAATGAAACAACTCAAATGGTGTTGTATTTATGAGAACCAGCTTTTAGTCAATGGCTTAACCTTTTTAGAGAGAGTTGGGTTCTGGATCAAAGACTGTGATTAAATGTATGGATCACAGATATCGATGTTTGTTTAATTTAATTTTATTAATAATTATATTATATTAATTTGTAATGTTGACCATGAATATTATTAGACATATCTTCAATTGGTCAGTATAAATATTATTACTATAAACACAAAAAGGTCAGTATTTATTTACAATTTGGTCAATTGCCATGATAATAAACATGTGGTTAGGTTAGGTTAGGTTTGTTTGTCAATATAAAACTGGCATTGAGGTTAAAATACAGATCAATACAAATAAAAATATTTATCTGATGCTTAATACTGTCCACAAGTTGACGTAACTACTGACCAGATAAATATATGATACGCCAGAAGTATCTGAATGGATTAATTTCAGTTTTGCGTGATAACTAGTTTTGGCTTAAAATTTAATAAAATGGTTGTTGATTAACTTGGCATAAACTTGGCAGAACTCCATTATAAAAGGTTCTAAAATAGAAATGTTTTTTAAGTTCTACGAAAGCACATTGTTATTTTTGTAAGATTCTTTTTACTACGTATGCAGTTTTAGAAGCGCAATTTCAAAATGTCAGTTGAAATTCGTTAATATGGCGTTGTTGAACTTGCTTATTGCATTGTTTTCGCTGCTGCATCGAGCGGGGGTGGAGAAGTGGAGTCAGCGCAGGTCTGTCGGGTGAGCGTTCGTCCTATTGACCGCATCTCAATTTTATCATCGTCATGGGCAATAAACCCGGCTCGATGACATCATCATCCGACTCACTCTGAACTTGCACTTGTCCGATGAGAGAAGAATTTTTATACTCATAACAAGTGCATAAATAATTGACGATGGAAATAATACATGAATAATTTGGCGATTTCATTTTTTGCGTGATATTCTAATTTTTGGGTGAGAATATTGTTGGACTCTGCTATTGCGCACGTCATGCACAGTCAGACTTGAGTGACATCTCTTGATGATCAATATTAGCAGTTACATTAATGAGTCAGCTTAAAGACTTTCATCAAAAATGTTAAAGGCGTATAATGGTCCATCGTGCAAAGAGCGTAATTGCCTAGGATGGCGTATGATGGCAGACAATGACTTCGTAGTCAGTTTTCGACCACACATCGAATAAAGTTTGCGGGCAGTGGCCGACGATGATTGCCCACACGCTAGCCCGTCATTTAGTACGCAACTAGTCGGATTCCGAAGTCCCGGGACTAGGGCTAATTGCAATTAGCGGTAAATAGTTTTACCAGTATGATTGTATTTATCCTTGATTCGCGGTAAAATAATTTTCGCTAATTACCGATAATTTTTCCAATTTACCGATGGTGCGTTTTGGATGATTTACCGGTAAACCGGTATTGCAAGCGCCCTACCCGGGACCATATTACTGTAGCAAATTTTATAATAAATAGTAAAAATAGTTTTTTTTTATTATTTATTTATCAAATGACAAACCAATAATAAGAAACACACCCGTTTTATGTATATTCTTTATATATTTATCGATTATTTCCTTCGAGCATAAACTTTGTAGGTTACTCAAATCCCATAGTTTTTTAAGTTCAATATTACAAAATGCGACAGTGTTATATTGCTTTGTATTACACATCATTCGACAGATTCGTTATATTTTGCAGATGAAACGTCCTGCGTCAAATAATAATACATTGGGTCAGTAATTTTATGGTTATTATAGCAAAAAAGCATCTGCAAACGTACGTAGAATGGTCGAATGTAATTGTGTAAAAGGATAATTTTTAAAGTTTCTTCCTTTTTATTATTGCCTTATATATACTTCAGGAACAAAAATCTCAAGATACAAAGGTTCTCAAACTATAGCATTTAAAATTTATCGTAAGTTTAAACCATATTATTGGTATTTGTTTTTATTATATTAAATATTATATCCAATTTAATTATGTACCTATGTTGGTTTTATGGTTAAGATAAACAATACTGAAATAATTATGTTTTATATGATGAGTGAATATAATGATAACTCGACATAGCACAATTTTACAAATAGTATGCACCGTGGCTTATATTCATTATTTACCCTACATATAACTGAATACATCGAAACATCAAACACTTTCCAAAATTTCATATGTGAATATTTCAACAATTGTAGATTTTACACAAAAAAAATATTTCAATGGATTATACATACATATATATTCACCATGCACGAAATATACCATTTTTAATTTTAATCACAACAATTTCTTCGAATATATAATATAATGATCGAAGATCTCATATAATGGAAAATAAATTATATTTAGATTATAGAATAATATTTACATAAAAATGTTTATTATTCGACCACTAGTACTTAGTCATTTGTTCAGATGTTATGTTTTTGTAAAATAACGTATTTTGAGATGCTTTGAAAGGAGTATGTATTGTACATGTGATGCACGTGTGGAAAAAGCCATACGTTACTCAAATCCGTCAAATTTTGTGGTCCATTTAATTGTTATTATTGGACTGGATTGGTAAGTGTGCAATAAGTGCAACGCTGTCAAATAGATCTGGTGGTAAACAAAATACGGCCTTGATTAGAACCTGCGCAATGCGAAAATGTCGGACCATAGAGCAAACAACGGCTGGCAGAGGGTCCGTAGCTCTAGCGATGGCTTAGTTGCTATTTTAAATACATCAACATTATTGGGATAGGTCAGGCCGACGAGAATACTGTTATAGTCTAACGATGCCTAGCACCGTATTCACGATTCGCTGAATATTTAATTTATTATTGCATAGAAATCTATATACTGCTATAACTAATATATTTTTTAATTATTGCAATATCCGCTAAACCAGCGGTTGGCTGTCAACACGTTAATAAGTGGCTCGCTTAATCTCAAAGCAATTCTCGGTGTAGTGGGGAAGGAGTGAATCTTTTTATCACTCCTATGTAATACTAAAGGGAGCAATCGATTTTTTACTAATATTTAATTCAGAAATTGCAGTTTTGTACTAATTTGACTTGAGAAGGTTGTTTTCTCTAAATTAACAAGGGGCTCGCCGGCCTTGGTAAATTTCAGCAAGGGTCTCGCGCGAACCCCTCCGAGCCCCCTCTAGCCCACTGCTCTGCTCTAAACGATAAACCGTTAAAGAATATTATTTTTAGATAATATACCACTGGTTTCTTTCATCAATTTCATAGCAATAATTACAAAGTAATCAATTTATTTATTTGGTATCAATATATATTTGACGAATGAACAGTAAGTATATTGATACCCAATCCTGTCCTAATTTCGTCATTTTTTTCCTCATCTACATGTTATGTAAAACGCGAGGTTGGAAAATTGACTTACGTCCAGGTCTGTTTACAATCACCTGTAGATAATTTCCAGGGACGTCCCGTGGGCATAGTCGAGTATGCAGCTGCCTAGGGGCGGCGAGTCCTAGGGAGCGGCAAATGTTTCAAGTCACAGTTTTTTTTTAAATGACTTAATATTTTTGACACACGATTTTGGTTTACAATAAATATGATGGCTTAATGTCTTTGATAAAAAATATGTCGACAAAAAACATTGTCAGTGGTAATAATATGTTGATCGATGGGTAAACAGAGTTAAATTTTTTCGCCAAAATCTTCTTTAAATATGACATTTACCAAAATCAGCAGTATAGGCGGCAGATAAAATAATTTCAAAAAAAATATTTAGAAAAATAGGAAAAGCGCTATTTTAAACATTGCCTAGGGGCGGCACTGGTAATGTCATAAATTAATTGGGAATATAAAAACTATTGTATTCTGGTTATAGATATAGTTAATGAATTATTTAAAAACATACATATCGACTGTGGAAAGGAAAAAAGACGTAGCACTCAATTTTCCAAAACAGTTTTTTTTCGATAATCACAATGTATACAACTTGACACACATTCTATCAAAAGGATGGAAGCTGAAAATGCCGAATAAGTATCTAAATTTAGCTTTTAAGTTTGACAACGATGACCTTGTAAAAAATTAAAACCAAGAGAAAACACTGAAACAAAAGTTTTTCCGAGATAATTTCTATAATTAAAATTAGGTTATGTCAATTAAACACCAGTTTAGAAGTATCCGTGCACTTCAACGTTGTGTATAATTCATAATTTGCATATGTCACAAAATCATTAAAACACGTTTTTAGCGCCTCCTGTAGAATTTGATATGTGTTGGTTACGTCCTTTTTCCTTTCCACAGTCGATATGTTTACGTTATATTATCAACGGCAACCAACTTATTTGAAAAAAAATATCGATAGCTTTTATCCAGACTATTTACCACCCAACGAAAACGAGTGCACTAAAAAAAGGATAATAAAATCAATCTTGGATTGAAAGTATACCTACGTTTTTACACTTTTGTAAATACGATTGTATTTCCTCTGTGCCTACTATATTTTTCAGAATATAGTTTTTGATATCCAATTATCTAGATCTAGGGAATGTAAATAGCAGTTTAGATCTGCGACTCGTTTCAGAAGAATAAGAATGATAACAATGTGAAGGCTATATTTCCATAAACTGAATATAACAGTTGTAAAATGAAATCGTAATAATACAATATGTTCATACATAACAAGTAAAGTTCTGCACGGGCCGAAATTTGATGAAATTACCCGGTCCGATCTCGGATAATTCAAGCCCGGCCCGGACCCGAGTGTTGGTGCCACACTTGTTACGCGAACCCGTCCCGAAGCCCAGATTTCTATTTTTTGGCCCGAAAAAACCCGATATTTTAAAAAATACTGTATTGATACATGATATTTTTTAAACTGTTTTGTTATGAATAGTATTGCCGCATGGCTCCAAGTCATGTTTCGAAAACTGTTATTGAAAAATAAAGTCTTCGCCCGCGTCGCACCGGAGCCCAAATCTCAATCGACCCCATCCGCCCGAGCCTGGCGCACGGGCCTAGCCGGGTAAAAGCCCGTGGCTAAGCCCGGGCCCGTGCAGACCTCTGATAACAAGAAACAAAAAAATAGTTAGTTTATAGTTAGTAAAACAGTCTAGTTTACATCACCACCAATCGAAAAACAAGTTCTAAACAATATTCACTTGGCAGCTAGTGTTGAACTGACTATCACAAACGCAGCTATTTTATGATCGCCATATTAAACAGGCATCTAATTTCGAAGTCCAATCAGGCGCCATGTTTGCTATTAGCCGCTACTGTCATTCGTGACTTGCCACTGCTAGATGGAGATCTTCAAGGTGCACTGCCAATGAACTGCCAAGGTGACGGTCAACTCTGACAGATGACAGCTCGAGCTGTCATTTCAGCTTACGATGTTGCAATTTTAATAATAGTTGTTGGATTTAATAATTATGAACTACAATCGAAAACCCGTTTTACATTCTCCAATTTGAATGCAAATTTATATATTTTTAATTATTTTAATTCTACGGTATGATTTTATATAAGATTTCACTCAAAGATATTAAAATAATTTTAATTATAGTATGAACTCAATCGTTCGACTTGTATCACCTACACCAGTGTTTAACAACCTTTGTTGCACTTGCGAAACAGTAAAAATATAAACTACTATTTGTATATATGATAATTTTTCATTGGTTTGTAAATTATATGACTTTTAGGGTGTTAACTGTCAGGTGGAGCGCCATTATGTTCAACAAATAATCTACTCATTAGTGCTAATTCCAATTTTATTTTAAACAGTTCCGTCCGGATCAATATTACGGTTGAATTTCAAAACTCGGTGATATGGCAACGGTTCGCGGACCATCGGTTACGAAACACTGCACTACAGCAATGGTTGGCAAACATTGCAGAAATCAACTGACTTGAACTCTTTTAAAGCAAAATTATGAAATTGACTGTGCTTTGTGACTGGTTTGCACTATAAAATTTTACTGTGGCTGAATTATAAACATCAATCAGTGTTCCTACGGAAATATTCTTTTTGCTGAAAAAAAAATTTTGAGATAAAAATAGTAGTTGCATTTACTAAAAAGTGGATTAACTTATATGTTAATATTCAATAAAAGACAGTATTCTAAATATCATTCATTATTCACTATCAAGCCGTTGGCAGCCGCAGTAAAATCCTTTGGTGAACGAACACGAGAACCACCGGTCAAGAATGTTCTAAAAAGTATGTTAAATTTTTAATACACATAGACAGTCGCCCGCTATACGTGTATAGCCTGGCACGTGTTGAATACACAGATGATAACTAACGTTTGACTGTATGCTCGGCACAGACGACCGTCTCGTAGTAACGACAATGGAATGCGACCGTGCAATTTGGGGGATTTGCGGCGAATATTTCAAGCCAGCGCGTAATTCGGGGTAGTGTAATTGGGGGTTCCACTATACTATTATTTTTTGTCTCTGAGGTGGTGTCGTTTGACTTTGATTATGCTGAATAATATGAATAAGTAATGGTAAATATTTCTGAACAGTATTTGGTAACCAATCGCTCAGTTTTTAATTTGAACACGGATAGATCGAGGGGTATATTAATTTTATTTGTTTATAATGTGAATCTAATTGAAGTAATACTAAGCCTAGGGGAGATAGGTATATAAGTTTTGCGTAATATGAATCGCCATAATTTGTTAAAATATATTAAAATATACATATCGACTGTGGAAAGGAAAAAGGACCCACAGTATATTCAAAACAGCTTCGATAATCACAATGTATCCAACTTGATACACGTTCTATCAAAAGGATGCAAGCTGCAAATGTCGAATTAGTATCTAAATTTAGCTTTTAAGTTTGAAAAAGATGATCTTGTAAAATATTAAAACCAAAAAAAAAACTGAAATAAATGTTTTTCCTAGACAATTTCTTTAATTTATATTAGATTATGTCAATTAAACATCAGTTTAAAAGTCTCCGTGCACTTCAAGGTTTTGTTTAATTCATTTTTGCATATGGCCCAAAATCATCAGAACACGTTTTTTGCGCTTCCTGTAAAATTTGATATGTGTGGGTTACGTCCTTTTTCCTTTCCACAGTCGATATAATAAAGAATTAAGACTTAAGCCGTAGTTAATATTATGCCAAATTTCAAGATATATGAGTGATTAATTCACAGTTAAAACTTAAGAGGATATAAAAGATGTAATGTGTTATGTAAACTGGTTGTAGTAAACTCATTATTATTTCGACAATTGTACATCATATTTTCTACACTATTTACTATACTTTTTTATTTTATTATCTGAACCGTTGGCACTCAACGCGATCATTTTCAAAGGGAAAATATTAAATGGTCAGAATTTAAATCAATTTTTTGTCAGAATAAAAATATGAACGGTCAGAATAAAAATATTATACGGTCAGAATATTTTATGACCATTTTGGTTAGGTTAGTTTTTTTTTATTTCATTTAAATTATGATTATTTACACTAACCGATATATTATTGGGCCGTTCGATTGATCAACACATTGCCTACAGAAGTGGACATTTTTAGTGATAGTATATATTTGTGAACTGTTAGTTAAATTTTACTATTTTATTTCATGATTTTGTATGTTGATTTTGATGTATTTTGTAGTTTTATTTTATATTTTTTCTTATTATTTTTGTCAAGTAAATGACGAATTGGCGTCAGCTGTTATGTCATGTACTGTACTTTTAATTTTTAACAATAAATAAATTAATAATGACCATTTAATATTAATTCTAACTGAAAAAATAGAGCCGTTTTCAAATGTCCTGATCATTACATAAAATTGTGAAATGACTATGAAGTATTATTTAAAATTGTTGATCATCCATATTTGTCAACATTAGTTAGTTTACTCAACGGGAAATGCTTTAACATGGAGAAAAAACAATTAAATGGAATTATGGATGACGTCATTCCATCACCATCCACATCCTGTGCACCACATCATTTCTATGGCTCTCGACAGTGCGGTGAAATGATGCAGTCTTAGTCGCATGTCCAGAAATAGATGGGTAACTTAACCCAAAATAGACTTTGCCGAGTCATTCGTTAGACTTTCACGATCACGGAGCACATGTGGAGTTGTAGAGGATATAATTGTCTAATACAAATATAATTTTATTTATGAAAAATCATTACAATTGCATAATTAATCACTTCTTAACAATATGTGCCATGGAATACAAAATTTAATCATGTATGTTCATGATAACAATACAAGATAATTTTTTGATGGATGGTTAGTAAAATAAATGTCTCAGCCTTTCCTACTTTGATGGCAATTTAATATAGTAGATCGTTGAGTATTTTATTTTTTATAAATACACGCAAATGCGCATTGTATTTCGAGTTCCTATGAGCAGTGGTGGAGTGTTAACTAAAAAGTTCTGGGAGCGCTGATTGATTATAATATTTTAGTGCTCTCTAACCGTAGTGATCCAATTTCCTCACCAGCAAGTTTTCAACAAAACGTTCTTCCAATACATTATTACAAAAAAATATTTTTTATATTTACGTAAAAATAATCATTTTTCGAAAAAAAAAAAACAAATTGTCTAGTAAAGGTGTGGGAGCGCCGACCACACGTTTCCCCGACCCACTACACCACTGCCTATGAGGTGCATTTACATTGCGAAATTCGGAAAAATCTTACGACTTAGACCCATTAAAAAAAATGTATTTTATAGCGTGTATTCAAACAACAATAGTCCATAGTGTTGTCACTGCATGTTCGGCTGACTAAAGATGATCTGATTAGTATACATAAACATACATAAGCTAAAATATTTTTTTCTTTTTTATGTCTTTTTTTACCCGACTCCATAACCCTGCTAAATACAAATAATATCTAGCTAACATTTATTGTAATTATCAATGATACCTCACGCGATAAACGTAATGCAAATATTACGCAAATTTGTCTGGGGTCACTTTATTCCCATCGTTCCTCGATCCTATTTTCGACGTTTTGGTACTTAAGTGTTAAACAAAATATTGTTAAGAAAAGAAAAAAAATAGCGATATTTGGAAGGATTAAAAATGAGGAGCAAACATTCAAAAAGTGATTTGTCACACAAATACAAAGCTTGGAAAATGATGATTTAAGTGTTGCAAAAGTGACGGTTTGTATGAATGTGTCAACTTTATGATTTCATTTTAATATGAAAAAAAAAACCTTTTTGAACACTAATTTTGATTTCCATTCATAGGTTTTATTATGGGCTATCAGAATTGATATAAAACGCCATTTTTCAAAATTTGTGACAAAACACTTTTTGAATGTTTGCTCCTCAAATAGAGAGCACACAATTTTAAGTCAAATTAGGTAACATATTCATCAGCTGTAATGTAAAATGTTTCTCCTAAAGAAACAATTTGTTTTTTAATTAACATATTTTATTGCATTCCTATTTTGTGAATTAAAATAGTCAATTATTAATATATGGCGCCTGATATTCATTTCACCATAACTTTCCGGCGATACGGCGCCGGTGTAGCTGATGTGCGTCTGTAGCATAAAATGTTTGGCATCAGTGAGCAAACGATTACATCGTCGTTGCGCTTTAAAAATCCGCTATGTGCATATTTTTACGAAATCAGATTGTTACGTTATTTTTTATGTATAATTTACCGCACCCGCAAAGAAAAAAAGGATTATGATAGGCGTTCTAGAATTGCTTGTAGTTGATTTTGTCGAGTAAATACGTTATAATTCTTACTGTACTTTACATTGTTTTGAAAAAAATATATAACGTATTTTAAAAGCGCAACGACGTTATGCTATTTTTTTATTAAAATATTTTTGTTACGTTGACAGTAGGGTATCCAATCCGGGATTTCGGGATTGATTAATTTTGAATCCCGGGATTGAGATTTTCTCACCGAGGAATTTGAAATCCTCAATTCGCTATACTTTTTCCTTGGATTCTCACAGAACCTCGTTTTTTTTTTAGCTCACCGAGGAATTTGAAATCTCCGATTTGGTATACTTTTTCCCGGAATCTCACGGAAACTCGTTTTTTTTTTTAAGCTCACCAAGGAATTTGAAATCTTGAATTTGCCAATTTCGTGTAAATTTTCGGGGTTTCCTCAAAATTTCTCAATCCTGAAATCCCGGGATCGCGGCCATCTCAATCCCGGGATTTCGGGATCAGAAAATTGAACGGGATCCCGGATCCCGGGATTGGATGCCCTAGTTGACAGTTCTGTAAAAATCCTATTGTATGTTAAACAATGTAAACAATGAAACATCCGTCGTTTATTTCTTTCAAAAGAATATGGTAACCTTAAGTACTATACTAGGTATATTATGTGATTCATCCACTACGTATAATAATTGTATTTGGAGCTTTTCAGCGACAACGTTAACATTAAAAGCAATTCTCAGACGGTTAGTTATGTGGGGGCTATATTAGTGCCCGCGGACGCATCTCAGGCAGTCAGTCAGTAAGGAGCTTCCCAAACTACTTTCGCTTTCCAAAATAGATGCACCAGCGGACGTGCAAGCTCGCGTATTAGATAGCCATGACGAGTGCGCAGCGCTGAAGGTACACAATTCAATAGACAGGGTCATTGAAAAACAGAAGGCGTCAGATTCAGATGCCTTCAACGGACGAATAAAGATTATGGTGCCCTCGTAATCAAGAGCTGTCCGATTCCATGAAGGGCTCTGTATGTGACGTGTCAGTATTTCCTAGCACGATATTATAGTTCGTCAAACTCTTAGCCACAAACAGTCCTATTATAGGATAGACACTACGATTTATTATGTTTGAAGAAAACCATAAACACACTTTTACAAGTAACATGTTTATTAGTTATTACTATACATTTACTTATTAAGTGAAGAAGGTTTATTGAAAAAAAATATATAAATATGCTTTTAAGCCCGCAGTTTGTTTCTATAAAGATTTTTTCGACAATTACAATGAATACAACTTAATACACGTTCCATCAGGATGTATGCTGAAGAAAAGAACGTCTCCGACTTCAACCTTAGATTAATACACAACTTTTATTATTTTTTAGGCTTAGTTGCTTAGTTTAATGGCACTACTTTTGACTGTAGTGATTTGAATACACAATTCTTTTTAAGATAAGTTGTTAGTTTTTTTCGAGTGCGACTCCAGTAAAACAGTCTGACTCCACGACTCCGACGCCACAGCCCTGAATCAATCACAACACGCTGTGATGCTTCTTAAAATTGATTCGACAATGTTATCTATGATAAAGCGCAAGGAATCACATAGTCGTCGAAATTCTCTTTTTAAATCAGTGATATCCAAATCTAAAAGTTGTCGTACGTTTCTTTTGCATGAATCTCAATAAAAACTCTTAAACATTAAAGTCAGTTTTGAAAATCTCAGGGGTCATGGCGAATTCTCAGTTATCCGGATACACAAAATACTTAATATCCTTTTAAATATTTAAATGGTTGAGGTAGAGACATTTTTTTTCTTTCTACCTTTTTTGTGCTATAATGCTTGGTTAAAAGATATGTCCCGTGCAGCTCTATATCGAGTCAAGAATACGAGGAGTAAATTAAGTTATTTTCTTGATCGTTATTGCGTCATGTAAGGTGGCCATGAAACAGGGGCTGCATACACATTACGGGTGGTGTTGGGACGATCTGTAACGCACAGCACACACACGCACACTATATATTATTTCTACGTCTGGGCATTGTGTCCATTAGAGGTCTGCACGGGCCCGGGTCTGGCCCTCGGGCTTGGGTTCGGGCGGGTAAGCGCAATTGAGATTCGGGCTCGGGCCGGGCCAGGGTAAGAAATTTATTTCTTCAGAAAAAAAATCAGACTATGTTCGTGTCATAAGTTAGCCATGATGTTTCAATTATTACCAGTTCTATAATGAATAGTAAATTGTTGTTAATTTGTAAAAAAACAGGTTTTTTTTTGGGCTGAGGAGTATAAATCTGGGCTTCGGGTCGGTTTCGGATAACAAGTGTGGTATTAGACTCAGGCTCGGGCCGGGTCGGGCTTGAGTTATTCGGGCTAGGACCGGGTAATTTTGTAAAATATCGGCCCGTGCAGACCTCTAGTATCCATAAAGCGCATTACGCAATTATTCTTGACTAGTATATGTTTGGTAATAATCGTTAGATCACTTTTAGGTGTTCACTGTCAATACTTGGTGGAAAGGGATTATATTAAAAAAACACAATAATCCTTTGTACTTCATTCCACTTTATTTAATATGTCAGGACCGGTTTCGCTCATTGCGAGCATTGTCAACTGATCAGTTGACAATGCTCGCAATGAGCGAAAGTGGAATGAAGTACAAAGGATTATTGTGTTTTTATTAATCGTTAGATCCATAAAAAGTAATTTTAAATAAGCTTGGTTTACTTATCGTTAAAAATTAAAATCTTTATACTTTTTTTGTAGCTTTTCAAGACATAATATGCAGACGAGGCTTTTGTTGTATGTTTTTTGGTACAACACTGAAATTGACCATTTGAGTTATGACTGTTTAGTCTGGAGTCGCTGAAGTTGTATTACTGTTTTTAATGATTGTTTTTTTTATGTAGACTGTTTCAACTGAATTGTGTCTTCAGCTTAGAAAATCGTATTTGCATTAAGAAATGACCGCCTATTCATATTGAATTTAAAATTCGGTGATATGACAAGCGATTTGCATTTGCTATATGCACTAAACTTTCCATTCGATTTGATGACATATATAACATCGACCGACGAGTAGCTATGCAATTAATTTAATTTCCTTTTTCTATATACATATATAATTTAATTTATCTGTATATTTTATTCTTATTTCTTAAAAAAAATAACCTAATGGAGATCTCTCCGTTATGTCGAAGAAAAAATATCTATATTTTTTTTAAACTCTATGGATAGTAAATTTGTCTATGGCTCTGTCTGTGAGAAGCAGTCGCTTTGTCAGAAAGTGGGGTGTTTTGTTATCATTCTGTACTTAAGCGTAAGTATAACTATGTGGGTAAAAGTACATAAGAAGCGTTCATTTGATGTACAGTAAAACCCCAATTTACACTAAGTCGGGACAGTGTAATTGGGGGGTGAATCTCGTACAAAATTAGGGATTTGGTTTTTTCCGTAAAAAGTGCAAAAATAAGATTTCCCTAAGTTTTTTTAAAAAAAAAATATGGACGAAATATTTAGTTAAGTGATAAAATGCAAAACGCGCCAACATCCAACACATAGACAGTCGCCCAGACAGCTAAGAGGGAACATTGCTGGCTACCCTAACAAAATACATCAAAAATAAATATAATTCTTAAAACTACTCACCATTCAAATCTGTGGGCATTCCCATGGGCTAATCCTTTTCGCCAGCAATGGCTTTAAACCCATTTATTTCTTATATAAACACAAAACATTCATTTACTAAGCGTCAGTTCAAGTTCATCCGTACACTTGAACGCCTAAAGATGCCTAAAGGCGAAACCCGGGTCGTTAGTGACAAAATTTGTGTGAATGTACATAATTTGAACGATTCAAATTTAATAATGAAATTCCACCGAGCACCTTCAGTCGAAATCTTGAATTATATTAGATTAAAATATTTAATCAAATAATTATTTTTCTCAAATTTGGTGTAAACTTTAGTGTCTATTAAATTGATTTATGTGTATAAGATTCCTACTGCAATTCTTCCAGACAAGTTTTCAATGTAGTTCTCAAATAGTATAGAATTTGAAAAAAATGCTGCATTGGTCGTCAAACATTGTTTATAAAACATTTTTCTTGTTCATTAATTATACGTAGGAATACCAAGATTAAAATCCTTAAATAACAATTCCTACTGTATTAAACACAAGACCAAGTAATACTAGCGCACTAGCACAGTATGTAGATTAATTTATTATGAATATATTATTCATAAATTGATCGATTCGATTTTCAGAATACCCTATCAAAGTGCAATCATACCAACACTATTAAGATTACACTCGCATACAGATCGACTTGGCAAAGCTAATAGACACACACACTCACAAGAGATTATACTTCCAAAAACAAATTTGGCAAACGCCAAAGGAATATTGTGGAATATTTCAATGGTTGATTCTTTTTAATCGAATGTAGTCAGGGGTTGCCAATTTTATTAGATTCTGTATATTCATAGGGCTTTTTGTTTATATGTGATGATATATGCATACACAGTGGAACCCCCAATTAAACTAACTCGAATTACGCGCTGGCTCAAAATATTCGCCGCAAATCCACCAATTGCACTGTCGCATTCTATTGTCGTTGTATCTAGTGGTGTAAGAAGGGGTCCTGCGCAGTGTTCCCTCTAAGCTGTGGGCCTGTGCGCGCGCACATGCATTAGAACAGAGCGCACAAAAGTTAACCAGCTATACCACCACCAGAATAAATTAATTGTCACTATAAAGTGTTGTTAATTATTGTCATTATAAAAAAATAGCCATTTCGTTAAGTAGATCTAAATACCGTTATGTGGCGAAATTTTTTTTAATTTCCTCTTAAAGTTGCACAAGCTAATGTGTTCTGCGCACATCACCTTCGGAAAATTAGAGGGAACATTGGTCCTGCCACCCGGGGCGGTCTTTAAATTTGCCGCCCCCCAGAATTTCCTCTAATTTTGTTTTCAAATCACTTATATTTTTTATCTTTGAACTAGGAGTTCTATCTACAGGTGGCTTATTTTTTTTTGTTTATAAATAAAAATTCTTGAAATATATTACATTTATTTTTGAAAATGCCGCACTCCTTTGCTACGTCACTGCTTCTATCCTTAGTCGATAAAGAAATTTATTTAAGTGACTCAAGTTCTCGTTAAACAACTTTTGTTAAAATACTCCACCATGAGTTCATAATATGTTACACGTTGGGAGTATATCTGTGTGCATACATGATTGAAACAAAATGACAGCGGCGTAGCCAACGCATAGCTGAGTCATGTAATGCATGAGGTATCAGCAAAAACGGGGGTTAAATTTCTACATATTCAATATAATAAATCGCATGGCAGGGACTTGCGTAACGTTTGCACGAGGGCCCCAATTTCCTAGCTACGCCACTGTAGAAGGATCTTATTTTTTTGTGCGTGATGCATATTATTCGGTGTTGCTTGTTGGCGACCCCATTTGGAAATATTTTTATTGGGTAGACGAGACTGCACTACACAAATAGTACAACATCACACCACTACAAAATAAAAATATATCCAATACACAGGGCACTTACGTAACAACAAGCGCGAAATCGCTCACAATGTCAAAGGGAACATTCGGTCAATGTCTCGGCGAATGTGTTGTTGTACGGATGATGATGTGTGTGAGTATAGACAATATTGCCTACGCTTTTGTGTCGCGTCGTCTGTGCATCGAACATGCCCAACGACAACTTCGTAAATTTCGGAATCAGAGACAATAATTATTTTCATCTTATTGTCTGTGACCGTGCGAGCACAGCACCTTTGTACATATCGACTGTGGAAAGGAAAAAGGACGTAGCCCACAGTTTTTTTAAAACAGGTTTTTTTTCGATAATCACAATGTATACAACTTGACACACGTTCTATCAAAAGGATGGAATCTGAAAATGCCGAATTGGTATATAAATTTAGCTTATAAGTTTGAAAAAGATGACCCTGTAAAAAATGAAAACCAAAAAAAAAGACTGAAATAAAGGTTTTTCCTACACAACTTATTTAATTAATATTAGATCATGTCAATTAAACACTAGTTTAGAAGTCTCCGTGCACTTCAAGGTTGTGTATAATTCATAATTTGAATATGTCCCGAAATCATCAAAACACGCCTCCTGTAAAATTTGATATGTGTGGGTTACGTCCTTTTTCCTTTCCACAGTCGATATGTATACGACACAATAATTGTCTGCGAAATAAAAATGATTTACGATAATTATGTCTACGAATACCATAAATCTATGGTACTGGTAGTGTAGACTTTCATATATTCCACCCTCGTAAGCAAGCTTCTTACATAAAAGGATGACGCAGTTAATTCTACCTAAAGTCTAAATGAATTTATTCTAAGAATATAATACATCCATTGATCCATTGAATATACATCTTACATATCAAAATATAATATATATGCACTGGACTCTCTTTTTACACGATGGATACATTCCAAGCAGTGTGTTTATTTTTTAGTGCTCTTTAATTTTTGCAGCCTGTACTGACATTGTGTACCAAAAATCCACGCCATAATTATTTGCACGTATCTACACCTCGTGTGGTTCTTATTGCACGTGTATATTTTTTTCATTTTTTTAAACAAAATAAAAATTTAATTGATGCAGATTATTGATTGATATAAATTATGAAAATAGTTTCAGAATAGTGTAGACCAGGGGTGGGAACCTTTTCTTCTCTGAAGGCCGCATTCATTTTTCTGATTCGACATAAGGCCGCAGTAAATATTGATTAGGGAATCTTTGGTCGGAAACAGGAATTTACGATCAGAATATTTCAGGAATTTATGAAATTACATAAATTTACAGAATTGGCCAGAAGGCCGCATTTTATTTGAAGCATTTTTTTCCGAATTTGGTACTCAACTATAACTTTGATTGGGGAGGGGGGCATGGAGATTTTCGAAGCGTAGTAGTGGGGCATGGCACAAATAAGGTTGGGAAACACTGGTGTAAGATATCTTTTATAGGTATCGAGGATTTAATTTATCGTCCGCTTCATCTCCGATCAATTTTCTACATTGTGATATAAGCTACATTGAAATCTCAACCATTGCTTTCTTACAAAATTCAGCATACTTTATTTGAACTGTCAGGGTGATTTTTTTAAAGTTTGTTCGTAAATAGCCTTACGATAGTTTGTCTTGAGATGCGAAACACGTGTCACAGTCTTTATACAACATGTGGAGTGACAGATCTAACGGATACGAGTCCCAGCAAAAAGAGCATTTTTCAATCGATTTATCGATAACTGTTCGAAGGCATGCATATTTGCGATGTTTTAAAATTCCCTCCCATTCTTCCAATCCTAGAGCAACGAGGCGTAGCGAAAGCGATTAGTCAACCACTAGTCCTATTCTAGTCATATCTTTCTATACTCAATCCCGCACCATTCTTTCGAAATTTCAGGATTCATATTTTTTTCAGGAATCGGGCTTTCGAGATCCCGGGATTATCCACTTACCATTGTTTCCGAAAATTCTGGCGAGTCAAGCTAACAGATTCCAGAACAATTCTCAGCTCGAAGACTTCGTTTTTAGTTCCATCCTTCGGAAAAGTTGCGCCTGTAAGTGTTTTTTTATGGGTTATAGTCAGGGCCGGGGCCACTATACAGGCGAAATAGGCAACCGCCTAGGGCGCAAACCATAAGATACCTGAGTTTTTTAATTGAAAATTCTGGGAAGAACTAAAAGTAGCGTCTTTTCATTTTTTCAATTTCACAAATTCCTGGATTCTTTAAATTGGAAATCCTGGAAGAGATAAAAAAGGTTTTGAGTTTTTTTCATTTTTGGAATTCCGCGAATTCCTGGGTTTTCGATATTGTTAATCCCGAATCCCTTAAATCCTACACAATTTTACCGTAAATGTTGCTTAGGGCGCCATATAACTTCGCGCCGGCACTGGTTATAGTGGATCCCGAAATCCCGGTATTGGTACTGAAACGATCCCGGGATTTTGGGATCCGGGGATTGGATGCCCTTAATCCCTACTCCTAGGGTTTCGAAGTACATCTATGTACGACGAATTTATAATTGAATATTTAATATTTGCACACATTGAAAACCATACTTTAACACGTCTACCCTCTTGTAAGAGTCTAGATCACGGGTTCCCAACCTGGGGGTCGCCAAGGGTTTCCTGGGGGGTCGCCAATTTTTTTTAGATTTTAACAATATAGCAAATCGAGGATTCCAAATTCCCCAGTGAGCTAAAAAAAAAAAGGAGTTTCGGAGACAATCCTGGGAAAAAGTATAGAAAATCGAGGATTTCAAATTCCTCGGTGAGCTAAAAAAAAAAAGAGGAGCTTCGGAGACAATCCGGGCAAAAAGTAAATCGAGGATTTCAAATTCCTGGGGGGGGGGGTTCGCTAGTCACACGGCTTTTATAAAAAGGGGTCGCCACCCGAAAAAGGTTGGGAGCCTATGGTCTAGATATATTTTGTGACGATAACAGTGATAACGATTTACTATCCCTAAATGTTGGATGGATGATGTGAGCTGCTGGTTCTTCTGTCAAGATTTTTTTTCTCGCCGCGCATCGAACCGGATACCGTTCATTCAGCCGGCGACCCAGCGTCTCAAATGACCCGTCGCGAAAGAAGGAAGTGTATCACTAGGCCAAGACGTGAGACACCATCACGAAGTGGATGCATTTGTTGTGCGGGTCGCCAGCCATTATGCACTGTGTTATACTAACTATACAAGTACCCGATAACCGATGATTTCAGCAACCGTGCAAATAACAATATCTACGTCAGCTTATTTTCGTGCCGGAACAACCTAGATAAGTCTTTAACAGCGTTCGCCAAGTGATAGTCTGCAAGCCCCTAGTGGTCTGTGAGAAAAGTTGTTACAGTAATGTGAATGATACCAAGAAAGTCCATTAATTTATTAAAAATACAATCGTTATACATAATTAAAATTAAACTAAATAAATAGTCTGGAGATGCATTTCAAAATGATTAAACACGTGTCACATATACAAACACAACCAGTAGCATATCAAATTAATCAAATACGAATAATAAAAGATTTTAATTAAGTCAACATTATTTACATTAAAAAAAATATGTTTGGCATTACAGGCCAAATATTTTAAAGTTGAAAGATCATCGAGAAAAACTCGATTAGAATTTATTGTATGTAATTCACTCGAGATCGACTCGAGGTAAATTAACATCACAAACACCTACTTCTTATTTTTAAATTGAAAAGTCTAAATTTTACATTTAACTTACACGGAATCGAACCCAGACCCACATGGTCGTTAGAGCGATCTCTAATTAACTAGAACACAGCGGGCGACATTAGTACTAGGCATTTACATTAAATGTCAATATTCATATTATATTATAAACCTCAAGGCCAGAACTATGTTGACAACCAAACCTAACCTTAGTTAACCACATTTTTACAACCATGTCCATTGACCAAATTTAAAAGAAATACTGTCCTTTCTATGTTTATACGGACAAATTATTACATTTATGCTACATCATTTGCTTAGTAAAAAGATTGACTTATTAATTACGAGTCTTCAAGAAACCATCACGACAATAAAACTACGTTTCGTATTTGTACTACACATACTAAGAATTTTTGACATATTACGAACTATTCAAAAGAAAATGCATTTATGTAACGACTTAATGAATGATTCACTGTTTTTGTTTTATTTGGCAAAGGAGTCGAATCACCTCGCGACTGATGATTATAACATGCATCTATTTTCAATACATCTACAAATATTTTTCTATTTTATTTTCAACCTCGCTTCTAACTATAAGAGATTTTACACTATTTTTTACAAATCTATAATACATTTCACACACCGAAATACTCGTCATTGTACGTAAAGTGATAAACGTAACAGTTCATTTAGATCAGTGATTCCAACCTTTTTCGTTCCACGGCCCCCTAAATCTAAAAAAAATAATCCGCGGCCCTCCTCAATTGTCTTCGAAACTCGTTATTTTTTTTTTAGCTCACCGACGAATTCGAAATCCGCGAACTTTTTCGCGGAACCCCGTGATAAACCTGCGGACCCCAGGCTGGAAAGCACTGATTTAGATTACAAATAAATTATTATTTGAACGATATTGATATTAATTACATTATAAGAATATCAATTTATCAAAAAAAATAATGCTTATTAACAATTAAGAAATGCAATTTGCGCAATGATTTATATTTTTAGCACTGTGTTATTAACTGTTATACATCTCAACTTTTTGAACTTTTTTATTCATGATGTATGTATTCACATATAAATGCAAAATAAGAAAGCTTTTATCAATCAATACAATCAAATTCAATTGTTACATACATAATTGAGATACCGTACCTCTGCAAACATTAGACTCTTCAGTAATATATAATAAAGCAAATATCAAATTAAAAGAACGGGAAACCTATAGGAATATAGGATATACATATACTCGGCATCCTTATAACCTTAATAATGAAACAATGTTAGTAGGTGCACTTCATATTGTCCTTTATACATAGTTAAACTATTCTAAACATTAGTATAATAGAATACAAAAGTAGAATTGAATCATTCTATTACAGAACAAAAGACAATTAAACTTAAATAATAGTTTTAAAACAGAGAAAAGGTTACAAAACACTTTTTTATTTCATAAAAAAATGCGCACACCTGAATCAATAATAATTCTATTACTTACAAACAGAAATTATTTTTATTCTCTTTGAAATAGCTTGCGCGTTGAATCTAAATATAGTTTTTTTTCAGATAAAAGGTTATAAGTCTGTTTTTACTGGTAATATTACAATAACCATGATTTTCTTAAGTGTTTTAATATTTCTTTTTAATGTCTCTGAAATTCCCTTTTTTCACAATCAGGTAAGGAGCATATTTGTTTCCATTTTTTTGTTTTTCTAAAATCGAAATGCGTCTTATAATCGTGCGAAGATGCCGAAAGGCGAAACCCGGGTCGCTAGTGATAAAACTTTTGTGAATGAATGTACATAATTTGAACGATTTAATTTTAAATATGTAATTAATAATATTTTTTGTTTTTGTAGTTAATTCAGGCGAATTAAAAATGATGTTGCATTAATGTTTTTCTTAGAAAATAGCGTCAATCATAAACATATTTTTTGTTCTATAATTTCTTAAGTTCTGTATTAACAAGCTTTAATATAATCATTTAATTTATAATGCGGTTATCTGTTTAAAATAACAAAATAAAAAACATATTAATCTAAAGTTTGCGTGTCATAAAACTCGTTTCGTTCAGCAAGACATATTGAAATATTTCAATCGTCTTTTATTATTTCTCGGGTCAATGTTTTAAAATGTGTTTTTTTTATTATCAGTCAAAAACTAATGAGAGTTCAATATCTGTCGAGTCAATAAACCACACGAAAGAGGCGACCGCGTAGAATTCTATGGAATACTTTTACATACAAAAAGTGCAGTTATCTTTCACAGAAAATAATGTGAAATGATTTCACACACTTTAAATGTCACTCATTTTTAGATATTGCAAACTTCAGTATTTATTTTATTAATTCGTTTACGTAGTTTTAAATTATTGTGAGTCGAGAAATTGACATTTTGAGTTAATAATGCAGAAAGCTTAAAATGTCATCACCTTGTCAAAACATTCCTAAGTCTAAATGAAATAGAGGTTCTTATGAAAATTGGCAGTTTTCTATTCCAGCAGTCAGCAAAGTGGTGGTCCACTAGAGCAGCGTTTCTCAACCGGGGGTCACAGCATGCTCCAAGGGGGCCACAGAAGAAAATATCAGTTTTGGGGAGCCACATCAGACTTTAGGGGGGCCACGGCCACTCAAAATGCAATGAACTAAAATTTATATTTAAATCAAATATAATACAATAGGACAATAATACATTGCAGCAGACATAATGTTATTATTATATATACTCTTTACTATTTTTTCAATGATATTTAAGGATACCATAATAACTGCATCCTAAAGCAAGTGTCGAAAATATTGTATTGACTATCTTGTCCACGGATTTTTTTCATCACCCCATGATATTATGAAACTCCGGTGCGTTAAATATGTTTTGCTTTACTGTTATGGGTACGCTAAATCAACCACTGTGAAATGTTGATTGCCCCTGACATAACATAATTAAAGTTTGTCCTATTCGATTGCACTTTATATTGTATATAATTTCAATGCAACAATAACTTTTCAACGGACAAATAGTTACATTTGATTCCTTCAACTTCTGTTAAAATCAACGTTCAAATCGAACGGTCGTCGATTTAGTAGAGACCTCTTGATACTCACGTCATTATTATTTTGATTATAAGATAAGTGATTTATCAAAATGTTACAAAATATGTTATTCGAATAAAAGTTAAGCAAACATTTAAAAAGTGTTTCAGTAAAAATGAATCCGTAACATCACTAATGCTACTTTCCATTTTATAAAAAACACAAAGACATGAAAGAAAAGCCATTTTAATAATTCAAAAATCCTTAAGAAGTTTCCGCAGCAAAAAAAAATAGGATTGATAGTATTCAGTGAAAAATTAGACACTGGCTTAATTAATAGTTTCTTAAGAAATTTCCAAATAAATTGCAAAAGCTAGAAAAACGCATTATATTTCCAAATCTTTGATTTTTCAATTTCAAGAGCTATGAATCAGAGTGAATGCAAACTAGTTTTCAGAAATTTATGGTATTTTGTAAACTTTTTTTAACAAACAATTTTATTGTATTGTATTTTTTTTTTAATAAATGTACCTACATTTTTTTTTCATTTTTCCGAGCCCCGAGAATTTTATTACTAGAATAGTTTTCAGAAATTTATGGAAAAAAATAACACAAATAACGCTGCAGAATACGCCCCCGTAAGAATAGTGTGAACCATAGCGGGCTGTGATGGGTACAATGTTGGGTAGCCTAGGGATTAACAAAAAAAAAATATTATAAACTATTTTGTAAACGTTTTTTAACAAACAATTTTATCTTATATTTTTTTTTTTTTAAATGTACCTACGTTTTTTTTTCATTTTTCCGAGCCCCGAGAATTTTATTACTAGGGGCAGGGGAGCCACGGGCTTAAAAAGGTTGAGAAACTATGCACTAGAGAATTTCGGTGGTCCACAGGAAAATCGTTACCATAAAGCAACAGTGAGATAAAATGAAAATGGTCGATTTTAAGATCGATCGATTGCTGAATGATAAACCTTTACAATGAAACACTGAAATATTTTAATTTAAAAAAATGCCCAATTTAAAAGAAAAATCTTACTTATAAAATCATTGATATTGCCTTATAACTAAGAAGCATCAGGGTAATTAGTAAAATAACTAGAAACATCCTTTATCTGTAAAAGAAACTAAATAAAACCATAACATTTTTAAAAGTACATATAACACAAACTTTAGAGTTCAATTATTTCGGAACTAGTATTTTTGATTTATCACATTGTTGCTTAGTAGTGAAATGTGGAACGATCTTTAAATTTTCTTTTTTTTTCAAATAAATTGTTTTACTAATTGAGCTTTAATAATTTGGTTGCAATTATGGTTATATTTTATGAACAATGTTTGAAAACTTTTTCCATACATAATACTTTTTAAAAACCTTTAAGGTGGTCCGCGGGATTTAAAATGACTAGCTGTAAGCCCGTTGCCCAGCAACGTGAGATTTTTGTTGCATAGTATTAATTTTAATTTTATTTTATGGTATTTTATTTTATTTTATTTTATTTTATTTTATTTCATTTAATTTTTATTTATTTTATTTTTATAGTTACCAGAAATTTCGTAAATTATTTAATTTTTGGAATAATGTTTATGTTTGCTAACAACCATTTTTCGTAGTAGCAGAAATTTCGTAAAATATTTAATTTTTGGAGTAATGTTTAAGTTTGCTAACAACCATTTTTCGTAGAAGCATAAATTTCGTAAAATATTCAATTTTTGGAATAATGTTTAAGTTTGCTAACAACCATTTTTCGTAGTAGCAGAAATTTCGTGAATTATTGAATTTTTGGAATAAAGTTCAAGTTTGCTAACAACCATTTTTCGTAGTAGCCGAAATATCGTAAATTATTAAATTTTTGGAATAAAGTTTAAGTTTGCTAACAACCATTTGTCGTAGTAGCCGAAATATCGTATATTATTGAATTTTTGGAATAAAGTTCAAGTTTGCTAACAACCATTTTTCGTAGGAGCAGAAATTTAGTAAATTATTTAATATTTGGAATAATGTTCAAGTTTGCTAACAACCATTTTTCGTAGTAGCAGAAATTTCGTAAATTATTGAATTTTTGGAAAAATGTTCAAGTTTGCTAACAACCATTTTTCGTAGGAGTAGAAATTTTGTAAAATATTTAATATTTGAAATAATGTTTAAGTTTGCTAACAACCATTTTTCGTAGTAGCCGAAATTTCGTAAATTATTTAATATTTAGAATAATGTTCATGTTTGCTAACAACCATTTTTCGAAGGAGTAGAAATTTCGTAAAATATTTAATATTTGAAATAATGTTTAAGTTTGCTAACAACCATTTTTCGTAGTAGCCGAAATATCGTAAATTATTGAATTTTTGGAATAAAGTTTAAGTTTGCTAACAACCATTTTTCGTAATAGCCGAAATATCGTAAATTATTGAATTTTCGGAATAAAGTTCAAGTTTGCTAACAACCATTTTTCGTAGGAGCAGAAATTTAGTAAATTATTTAATATTTGGAATAATGTTCAAGTTTGCTAACAACCATTTTTCGCAGTAGCAGAAATTTCGTGAATTATTGAATTTTTGGAATAAAGTTTAAGTTTGCTAACAACCATTTTTCGTAGAAGCATAAATTTCGTAAAATATTCAATTTTTGGAATAATGTTTAAGTTTGCTAACAACCATTTTTCGAAGTAGCAGAAATTTCGTGAATTATTGAATTTTTGGAATAAAGTTTAAGTTTGCTAACAACCATTTTTCGTAGAAGCATAAATTTCGTAAAATATTCAATTTTTGGAATAATGTTTAAGTTTGCTAACAACCATTTTTCGTAGGAGCAGAAATTTCGTAAATTATTTAAGTTTTGGAATTATGTTTAAGTTTGCTTACAACCATTTTTCGTAGAAGCAGAAATTTCGTAAATTATTTAATATTTGAAATAATGTTTGAGTTTGCTAACAACCATTTTTCGTAGTAGCAGAAATTTCGTAAATTATTTAATATTTGGAATAATGTTCAAGTTTGCTAACAACCATTTTTCGTAGTAGCCGAAATTTCGTAAATTATTTAATATTTGAAATAATGTTTGAGTTTGCTAACAACCATTTTTCGTAGGAGCAGAAATTTCGTAAATTATTTAATATTTGAAATAATGTTTGAGTTTGCTAACAACCATTTTTCGTAGTAGCAGAAATTTCGTAAATTATTTAATATTTGGAATAATGTTTAAGTTTGCTAACAACCATTTTTCGTAATAGCAGAAATTTCGTAAATTATTGAATTGTTGGAATAATGTTTAGGTTTGCTAACAACCATTTTTCGTAGTAGCAGAAATTTCGTAAATTATTTAATTTTTGGAATAATGTTTAAGTTTGCTAACAACTATTTTTCATAGTAGCAGAAATTTCGTAAATTATTTAATTTTTAGAATAATGTTTAAGTTTGCTAACAATCATTTTTCGTAGTAGCAGAAATTTCGTAAATTATTGAATTTTTGGAATAAAGTTTAAGTTTGCTAACAACCATTTTTCGTAGAAGCATAAATTTCGTAAAATATTCAATTTTTGGAATAATGTTTAAGTTTGCTAACAACCATTTTTCGTAGGAGCAGAAATTTAGTAAATTATTTAGTATTTGGAATAATGTTCAAGTTTGCTAACAACCATTTTTCGTAGTAGCAGAAATTTCGTAAATTATTGAATTTTTGGAATAATGTTCAAGTTTGCTAACAACCATTTTTCGTAGAAGCAGAAATTTCGTAAATTATTTAATATTTGGAATAATGTTCAAGTTTGCTAACAACCATTTTTCGTAGTAGTAGAAATTTTGTAAAATATTTAATATTTGAAATAGTGTTTAAGTTTGCTAACAACCATTTTTCGTAGTAGCCGAAATTTCGTAAATTATTTAATATTTAGAATAATGTTCATGTTTGCTAACAACCATTTTTCGTAGGAGTAGAAATTTCGTAAAATATTTAATATTTGAAATAATAATAAAAATAATAAAACATTTTTAGTACTTTTTCCACATAAAATTTATTAGATCAGGACCGGTTTCGCTCATCGCGAGCATTATCAACTGATAAGAAAAATACATAAACAGTGATATTTATACAAATTTAAATTGAAATAAAAAGGGTGTAAGCAACTATTAACAATTTAAAGGATTAACAAATTACATTATAATTACACAAGATTAAAATGCTTAACACCCATAACAATTAAAAAATCATCATCAAAGAATAATAAATCTAAGTGGCAAACGATGTCAATTATGAACACAATTAAAATTTGGGAAATATTTAAGCAAAGTAAATATCCTAATGATGATTTGGTGTTTTTCCCGCTTCCAATCAATGATGTACAAGCAACAAAATCTTAGTCGTAGAAGCATAAATTTCGTAAAATATTCAATTTTTGGAATAATGTTTAAGTTTGCTAACAACCATTTTTCGTAGGAGCAGAAATTACGTAAATTATTTAATATTTGGAATAATGTTCAAGTTTGCTAACAACCATTTTTCGTAGGAGCAGAAATTTCGTAAATGATTTAATATTTGGAATAATGTTCAAGTTTGCTAACAACCATTTTTCGTAGGAGCAGAAATTTCGTAAATTATTTAATATTTGGAATAATGTTCAAGTTTGCTAACAACCATTTTTCGTAGGAGCAGAAATTTCGTAAATTATTTAATATTTGGAATAATGTTCAAGTTTGCTAACAACCATTTTTCGTAGGAGCAGAAATTTTGTAAATGATTTAATATTTGGAATAATGTTCAAGTTTGCTAACAACCATTTTTCGTAGGAGCAGAAATTTCGTAAGTTATTTAATATTTGGAATAATGTCCAAGTTTGCTAACAACCATTTTTCGTAGGAGCAGAAATTACGTAAATTATTTAATATTTGGAATAATGTTCAAGTTTGCTAACAACCATTTTTCGTAGTAGCAGAAATTTCGTGAATTATCGAATTTTCGCAGTAGTAGCAGAACAGATGTCGTAAATTTTTTATTTTTGTGACATCAGTACGCACACATTTGTGGGTTGTGATTTGTGATTTGTGGTTTGTGAATTGTGAATTGTGATTATTTTATCGACTATTAATATATAGATGTATTTAGTGGTACACTACTTAAAAAAATTGAATGTGAATTTTAGGTCGGTTCAAAAGAGTAAAAATTTAGTTTATAATAAGAGTTATTAAATGTGGGAAAGCAATTTCTTTTAAATCTAAAAATCTTAGCAAAACAATGTAACAAAGATTTTTGGATATGCCCCCCAAAATATTCAAATTGCCCCACGTTAGGAAACACTAATCTAAGGTAACATGGCAAACAATAAAAATAAACACGTTTAGTTAAGACGGAATGAATCTTTTAATTCAATTAACTAATAATGCCATTTTTTGACAAGTCATAGATTAAAACTAAAGTTGTTTTTCTTGTTTTTCGTCAGAATGCAACATGGCTCTCTGCGTTTAATGCAAAGATACATAAATTTAAAATCAAACTTAACCCACACTGCCCCTGTGGTGACAGTAATCAAGATTCAGAGCATATTCTCTGGAATTGTCCGATTATGTCCGTAGAAAGAGGTATATTGTTTTCGTTATGTAGAAATAACCGTGATGGTCCTATCAAACATCCAGATCTAGTTTCGTCTCCAGAAAATTTCTGTCACTTCAAGAAATTTGCTACTTCTTTTGGAGAAAAAGTATACCTTCCCCGCCCCTCACCATTCAATACTTAATCAAATCTGTTTCAAAATTAAACGTTGTTTTATTAGTGCCATTAACTATTATTCTTGCTTATTATTATTTAATTATTTTTTTACGTGTAGTTATACCAATTCTATGTATTTAATTAATCTTTATTAATAGCTTTATATTTTTAATTATCAATTACTGTTGCCTATCAAATTTTATCTAAAAAAATGTTTACAACTAAAAGTTTAAAACTAAATAGCATGCAACGAAATAAAATTAGTTTATGGAGAAATTCTTAAACACCATGGTGATTAGAGACAGTACTAGAATTTGTTGTAGTCTCGGAGGGAATTAGCTTTCGCTTTGGGATGCCATCTTCATTGATGGATAATATCGTGATATGATGGATAATATCTGTGATTTTGTCGAACTAAAATTCTCTAATGCATTCTTCATTTAATAGTTTGAATGTCTGAAGAGAAACGTATTTGGCAAAATACTTTTTATTTAGAGAACTCTGCTATTCTTGACAGAGTCAACCTGCTTCTTATCAGGTTAAGAATCTCTGATTTTTTTAATTTTTCTTTTATATTTACCCAATTATAACGTAGCTATTGAATCAATGAATTATTTGTTCTTCCGAATGTTAAACTAGTCGGGCAATTGCTTCTTCAATGGTATTGGTAAGAATGTCTCGAATACATTTTTCGTGGACATGAGTTAATATTTCCATGTTTTGAAATGGTTTTTATCGTAACTTACTCGGTAGACTTCCACGCCTGCCTTTATGGCTGTATCCTTTGTCACAGTGCAAAAGTAATAACATCAAAAATTTTGCTAGTGTTTTATTTAGTGCATGTCAATACGAAATCTTATGACGAAGAGGATTATGTTACCGTGAGCAGCTTCTACAAATATTTCACTCTTTGGTTGATTGTTGAATGCAAGTTAACGATGAATTTTACAGTGTATTGCGTTTGTCATCATCTGCTAATTTTCATAGTAGCTGCTTTGTAATATATCTTTAAATTGCATTGATTGGTAGTAGGGCATCCAATCCCGGGATCCGGGATCCCGTTCAATTTTCTGATCCCGAAATTCCGGGATTGAGATGGCCGCGATCCCGGGATTTCGGGATTGAGAAATTTTGAGCAAATTCTCGAAATTTACACGAAATTGGCAAATTGAAGATTTCAAATTCCTCGGTGAGCTAAAAAAAAAAAACGAGTTTCGGTGAGATTCTGGGAAATAGTGAGCTTAAAAAAAAAACGAGTTTTCGTGAGATTCTGGGAAAAAGTATACCAAATCGGAGATTTCAAATTCAAACCCAACTGTGTTTCGGACGCTTTATGTTTCTTTGGTCTTAAGTAAGCTTGAATATGGATCCATCATTTGGAGCCCATATGAAAGTTCATACAAGCTGAAATTGGAGAGAATCCATAAGAAATTTCTAAGATATTACTATTTCAAAAAATTTAAATTCTTCCCCTTTGATAATTCCTTAAAGGAATACTACCCCACCAAATTTCTTTTAGGAATGTTATCATTTCACTCACTTGAAGCTCGAAGATCGTTTTCAAGCTTAAAGCATTTTTCTCTTCTTCTTCGGGGCCGAGTTAATAATCCTGAAATTCTCATGACTATTAATTTACATGCTCCCAATTTATTCTTACGTGGGCGAAACAATGAGCAAAAACTTTTATTTCTAAAAACTTATACCTCGCTTAGGAGGTATGAGTCACCAGTTTCAAGGGCCGTTCGACTAATCAACGCATTGCCTAGAGAAGTGGACATTTTTGGTGATGGTATTTGTGAACTGTTTGATAAATTTTTCTTTTGTATTTCTTGATTTTTTATGTTGAATTTGATGTACTGTGTATTTTTATTTTATATTTTGTCTTATTATATTTTTCAAGTGCATGGCGAATTGGCGTCAGCTGTTATGTCATGTACTGTAATTTTGATTTTTAACAATAAATAAATAAACAATAAATAAATTCCTCGGTGAGCAAAAAAAAAAAAAACGAGTTCCGGAGAGAAAAAAATCCCGGGATTGGAAAAAGGCTCCGGGATTGGATACCCTAATTCAGTGCTCCGCAACCTTTTCTCACCTACGACACACCAAAATTCTTCCTAGAATTCCGAGGCACACCAAAAGCATAAACATATAGATATTAAATTGATACACAATTTTTCGTTTTTAATTTATAATATAACTATAATATATTTACTTTTATGCAATCTTAATAATTGTTATAAAATAATAACTAATTAACGTGATACCTGTGTTTGTTTTAATGAACACAGAGGTTTTAATAATAATTCAATTAAAATAATTTTTCATTATGTATTTGACCGCGGCACACCTGTATCCGGCTCACGGCACACCAGTGTGCCGCGGCACACCGGTTGCGGAGCACTGCCCTTATTGGTAGTGTGCATGTTTCTTACTGGTATAAACTAACGATTTTTCTTAAAAAATACTTTTAAAATGAATCATTCAAAATTTTAAATTTCGTGAGCGTTATTCTTCAGAAAAATATTTCAGACTATGTTTGTGTCATACTTGCTTTTAATTGATGATTTTAATTATTACCAGTTCTATAGAGAATCGTAAATTGTTGTAAATTTGTAAAAAACGGGTTTTTTCGGTCGGTTCGGGTAACAATTGTGGTATTAGACTCGGGCCCGGACCGGGTCGGGCCTGAGTATTTCGGGTTCGGGTCGGGTAATTTTGTAAAATTTCGGCCCGTGCAGACCTCTAATACATATGTATGTATAATGAAACAAACGACTTTGTTGTATTTAGAAATTTCTCGTAAAATAAATTTATTTCGGGTACATACTAAGATATATCATGAGATTTTTAAATTTATATAACAGTATATTTTTACACGATAAAAGTATATTGAACAACATTCGATTGATTTTATAATTATTGAGAATCATCATATAAGAGTGATAACATATCCATTACTTATCTTGAACGGCGTGGATATCTCTCAGGTTAACCGAGCCCCTTGTTAAAATTTTGGCATCCTGGATATATATCATATTAAAGCCATTATATGAAAATCACTTTTTAAGCTTTCAAATCTGTACGATCGACTTCTCGTTCAATACAATCAAATTTTCGTCAACCTTGACAAATTAAGAGGACTGTAGTAAACCACTATAATATTTTCATTCAGTGGCGGCCGCTCAATGTGGCATTCGATCAATGCACCTCTTGTATATGCAGGGGCGGTTATATTTCATGAAATAATATTCAAACATAACATTTATACCATTCACTCATTTTAAATTCTTCATGTATTTATTGTCTATTTATTTTAGAAAAAAATATTTAATTTTATTTAAATTTTTATTTTATTTTATTGAATTTAAAACGAGGGAATGCTATGAATGTTATTTTTTAATATTATTTCATGAAATATAGCCGCCCCTGCATACACAAGGGGTGCATTGATCAAATGCCACATTGAACGGCCGCTACTGATTTCATTGTTCAAAAGAATATACATACGACAAAAGTGCAGATAATTGCTTAGAGCCCGTCAGCCTTTACACTTTCGTATTTTGATAGATGATTTAAACTATTTGTCCTATTCGTGATGGCTTAATGTTTTATAAAAAGAGTTTTGTTTTTGAAAATAATTAAACTTCATTTGTTTTCATACGACTATGAGTAATACATGATGTTGTTTTGTGTTGAAACACTTGTTATTATCAATCGTCATAAAATGGGTTAACAAGTGTCAAATATCCCTGGATTTATTTTTCTGTTTTCGAAAAACAGGTTTTGAAATTGTAGATTTAACAATTCAATGTCTCTCCGCAAGAAAAGTGTTTTGCGTTTATTGAAAATTATCCATTTTAACAAAGAGTTAATGGCAATGATCGAAACAGGCCAACAAGAGGTATTTTTTTCCTCTTGTCCTGGGATAATCAGTACGTTTGATAATGCTGTTTACCGATTGGCTAATGAACCGACTAGCGCTGTGTACGACCTATCACAATCGGATTTGCCTTAACCTGGTAGCAATGCTCTGCTGTATTGCAATGCCGGAGTTATCACTGTTTTTGTTGTTTTTATCGGCATTTATTTCGAAAATCCTATTTACCCAGCGATTTATATTTAGTTCTACATTAACGAGTCAATGGAATGTTAAACTTTTGTATAATCTGTCATGTTATTGAGCAAATTATACTGAACTTAGTCAGCAGGCTATTTATATTACTAACATAAAAAGAAATTTTACAAAAACATTTATTTTTAGTATAAACTCCAACATAGAATTTGGAAAGCAAGTAAGTATTTTTATGTGAAACAAAAATATATATTTTACTAAATAAATCAATTATCAAATCGATATAAATATATATTGTCTATTTCTCTTGTTATTTTTTATCTTTCTAACAAAAAGGAATAAGGATAATACTTTCTTTGTTATGCATTTTATTTGCTAACAATAATTACAGAGTGCAGCATAATAGATATCTATATGCAATTGTTTGTATTAATGTTAGTAGGTCCAGCAGTGATATGACAAAGGGTTTTTAATGATAGACGTATAAAAATAATATAAATATTCGGGGACCGATAATTTATGTAAAAAAAATAATTTGACAGTGCTGTTAAGTGATTAAATATAATCATAAACATTCACAAAATAAGGTTATGAGTGCAAAATATAAAACTGACTTTTAGATTAGTTTATTAGCTGTAACAAAATATTGTTAGAATTTCGAAAATTAATTTATTGTCTATCGTTTGTTTTAGTATTGAAATTTCTTTTTCCTTATGAAGAAAGTTATATTTGAAAATATTCCATTTAATCAAATTGAATTTACATACTTTAGTGTTTGCAGTGTGATTTTACGTGATCTGTCGTATAATGATTTATAGCGTAATCTACAAAAAGCTCTGTTTATGAAACACTTGGCAAATAAAAGCTTCTCCTTCTGAGGTGAGAAAATGATTTTACGCTAATATGAACAAAATGACAACAGAATAAAGTTTGAAAATCACAACTTGCATATCGACTGTGGAAAGGAAAAAGGACGTAACCCACACATATTAAATTTTACAGGAGGCGCAAAAAACGTGTTTTGATGATTTTGGTCCATATGCAAATTATGAATTATACACAACATTTTAAGTGCACGGAGACTTCTAAACTGGTACTTTCGATGGTTTCGGCGGTAACTTTGTGGAAGTTCATTTTAATAGAAAATTTAAATTAACTTTGATTATTCCACGTATTGTGTAACTAACTGTGACACGTGTTTCGCCTCTTTCAGAGGCATCTTCAGACTTCAGACGTAGTAGTTAACTTACTTAAGCGTAAGCAAGTTAAACAACTCATAGTAAATAATATTTTTTTCAGGAGAGAAGAAAGCAAACGATAATATTAAAAACTGGCGTAGAATTATTTATTTAGGAGACATCTCGTCAAAGATAGTTAAATTTTTGCCAGACAATATAGAACCCGCGTTTTATACAGTAAATAATTTAGATAAAATTTTATTGAACAGTAAAGATCGCGTAGATTCATCGTCACAGAGTGGTATCTATCGACTCTCTTGTGGAGACTGTCAAGCGTCTTATGTTGGACAGACAGGTAGAAACTTTAATATTAGAATTAAAGAACATATAAGATGTCTAAAAAGTAACAATTTTCTGAGTTTGCCAATCATTTAATAGAAAATAATCATAATTTTAATCAGATTTGTAATTTAGAAATACTCCACCGAGTAAATAAAAAGGGTTTAAAGATGAATAGTTTAGAATTTTTAGAAATTAATAAAACTCTTAACAAAAAAGAAATATTATTAAATAATATTCTTAATAGCACAGGCGGTTCCCCGTTACTCAAATTGTTTCCAATTAATAGAGTAATCACAAACCTAACTGATTGACTGCAGCTCATTAGTTTTAATAGTTTGTAATGTGTAATGTTTAACGTCATTAGTAGTATGATTAAATTTGTTTGCACTGTTTCGATTTTATAATCCCCTCTTTGCTTCCATTAAAAAGGAAAAATCCCATTCTGATTGTTTACAACTCATTAGTAAAATTAGTATCATTATCTGTTTGCTTTATTTCGATTCTACGCCCCCCTCCTTGCTCCTCTTAAAAGGAAAAAAACCCAATCCAATTTGTAATTTATAATTTTAAAATGTTAGAATCAATCTTGCTTCATTACTTAAGCAAACTTTGCGATAGTAAGTCTGAAGATGCCTCTGAAAGAGGCGAAACACGTGTCACAGTTAGTTACACAATACGTGGAATAATCAAAGTTAATTTAAATTTTCTATTCTAAACTGGTGTTTAATTGACATAATCTAATATTAATCAAAGAAATTGTCTAGGAAAAACCTTTATTTCAGTCGTTTTAATTGGTTTTAATATTTTACAAGGTGATCTTTTTCAAACTTAAAAGCTAAATTTAGATAGTAATTCGGCATTTTGCAGCTTGCATCCTTTTGATAGAACGTGTATCAAGTTGAATACATTGTGATTATCGAAAAAAAGCCGTTTTGAATAAACTGTGGATTACATTCTTTTTCCTTTTCACAGTCGATATTTATGTATATTGACAAACCTTTAATGTATTCTATATAATTTCAATCTTTATTTACGAGTACGCACATCAATTTATGAAAATTTATCTTTCTTTGATATGTAAAAATATCTCCATTTGATGGTTTATTATTATTCAATATTGCTATTAGTAATATCAATGAAGTCAAGAAAATGATTGTTTTCACGGTATTTATTATCACGTATTCATTCTAAAATATATGGAACTAATTATTAAAGATGTCGAAACGAAACGTTTCTGATAAAATAACTATAGTCGCATAGAAAAGTGTGGCGAAAGAATTGCCGGACTTCCACATATCTGATGGCTTTATCAACTTACAGCTTTTGTCCGGTGCCAAACAAAAATTACTAAATAATACGAAGTCAATATCTTAATATCATGTTTTATTGAAATAATTATTCGCTGCTCCTCCGTCATTGTATTTTGATAAAAAAATATCATTCATCATCCTTTGAAAATAATTAGCTGCACAACAAGCATCTACTTGAGGCTTCCCAGACAACGACTTGACACAATTGTTATTACTTTTTACGCCATTTTTTTCTAGAGCAAATTAATTTTTTCTTTGTTCTCGCTTTTATCAATTAATTAATAAATATAGCGATGCTTGTATGTTACCTACTTTAAAAGATAAAAAATATTTACACAGTGTTAATAATAATATTAATTACTAGAAACAGTGGTTGAGTAAATAACAATAGTTCTAGGGTCCTTGGTCAACTTTTAATTTTGAAATATAACGATAAATTGATGGTCGAACAATGAAAGCTTGCAAGAGACATTGGGTTTGACTGATTTATTCAGCGGTGCTAATTTTCTTATATTATCAGGTCCGCTTCCAATGTCGATCATTTTGGATACTAATGGAGCTTTTATAAGAGAACTGGTTAGTATTCAATCAGGGAACTCTTTTTCTGAGATCGTTTGTATAAAAAGACTGGGCTGGAACATGACTAGTGGTTTTTAGGATATAGTTTATGGTTGTGTGGAAATTAATCCATGCATTAGAACACAAATCAATACATCAATTGAAAAATAATTTACGAATATTTCTGTGCTGGGATTCGAGCCTGTGGCACACGATTGATATTTAATAACATTTAATTAATAATAACACTAAATTACAGAGCCGGAATCGTAAAAAACGGGGGTGACTCCGAATGATATCTTTATTAAAACTAAATAAAATTTTGTATTTATAAAAAAAGAAGGAATCGTATTCGGAGAAAAACTATTTCTAAAAGCCGGAGTCGGAGTCGTGGTTTTTTTGTCACGATTCCACTGACCTGGTTATTTTATTTTAAGAATACTAATTATAAAGTACTATATAAATAATTTCTAGCGATTTTGTGTTTTTTTAAAATTTGTAAACTATACAATGCCGACAAAAAACTACATAACTATATTAATTTGAGTTTATTTTATTATTTATTTAATACTTTCAATAGCCTCAAACTTGTTTAATTGCAAAAGCATTTGTATTTGAATGCCGAAAACAAAATGCCATCATTAAATCATTTTTTTGAAATAAGCGGAGTTGAAAATTTTAAAAATTAAGATATTGGTATGTGATCTTGGGCATTTGTTGAATCTTTTCTATTTTATAAAAATCAAACTCGTAAGCAATTAAAATATACAATGTCAAATATTTGTTTATTTCTGTGCAGCGCGGTTCGATGGGAGCAAAATTATTACTAAAGACTTTGAAAATCACATTGTACTGGATTATATTAATAATTACAAATGATTGGTGTCATCAATAGTAATCGTTTGGTGCTTCTATCATTGAAGCACGTATCTTTAAAAAACCACGTCAGTATACATGACAAACACATATCCACTACAATTTAGATTAAATCTCCAGCCATGGCCTAATGACGGATAATTTGTCTGAAAAACAAAAACTTTTTTAATCTATTTACTCATGTATTAAATTGGAATGTATACACGACAATGAGTACTGCTCGTATGTTAATTCGCAGCACAAAGGATGAAATTCCGACTAAAATTGGCTGCTAAAAATTCCGGGAATTAGTTGAGGATTTTTTTCAAATGAATAATAATTTTAATTCATAGTTTAAGGAAAACAATGATTTTATTATCACTGTCGGAATCGACCAGCAAAATTATTATTCCACATGTAGATTTATATGTTCTGCTACCGTCACACGGATACTCAAAGTTTGATCCGTCTTCAATTGTGGAATATTATATATTGAATTTTCCTTTAGATATGTTCGATACCAATTTAAAGCTTATTAATTTATCCGCCTATCAAATATTTATACTAAGACTTTCCTTTAAGTCAAGTTTGCTTCTAACGTGGACACTGATTTTAAGTATAATAATTCACCCAATCTCTCCATTTAGAGATAGAGAATATTCCGATGAGAGAGATGTTCTTCGTAAAGTATATGTCATCGTAATGAAGGAATCTTAACAGAAAAATTTCTACGAGAACTTTCTACACCAGTGGTTTCCAACCTTTATGTTACTGCGCCTCCCTTTCAAGAAAAAAAATATCTTCGCGCCTCCCTATCCTTTATTTAATATAGTAATAAAGACACGTTTAATAAGGTTAGTAAATATTTTGGACTGTTCACGCCTCCCTTTGCAATAGTCTACGCCTCCCAGGTTGGAAATCGCTGTTCTACAATCAACCTCTTTTTTCAAAGAGATTAGTAGGGATATAAGTTTAAGGCTAGGGTTAATAGGGACTAATGGTTAACTAAACGCTCTAGTAACGTCCAGTTATGAAAAGAATATGAAGGGTGGAAGGAATTTTTAGACAACACAAATACCCCCCCCCCATGCCTTCGAACAGAAATCGTTAAGTCTATTGAAAAAAAAAGGTTTTTGTATCCCCCAAAGATAACCCCATAGCGTTACCACTCGGCCACAGAACAAATATAGTCAATAATTACTAAACTGGTATTTCGATTATATTATATTACTGACTAAATCGATTTCAACTTTAGGCTGGACAATAATGATCTGAGTCAATTTGGTATGAGAAGACCGAACGAAATACTTGACCCTAGAAAGATACGACTCATGACATAAGTTGATGAAGGTATACCAACATTTATTCTATAAATTAAATAAGCAATGGTTTTTATTTGTAGTTGATGTTTTTATTATAACGCATTTTGTCTTCAAATGTATATTATGCGTTTTCCATAATTTGTTGATTATAGTTTTTAGCACACACAAACCAGAAACAAGTTTCTACAAACGAAAGAAAAATCAGTGGTCGTATACCCAAACTCCTTTGCATGGAGCATAATTAACCTTTAGAGGAGTATGGACGTACATGTACGTCGGCGCCATTTTTCTGTAAATTAGTATGAAAGTACTTGAAACTCAACACAGGAGTGTCTGTCAGTAAGCATATATATGCTCTATGTATGAATTACATATATTCATTGGGAAAAAGTCACAAAATTGTGATGTTAAGAAAGGGCAGTTAATTAAAGTAAGATCTGTATGAATCTATTCCCTCATCTAAAGGTTAAGGTGTCTGCCACAAACAAGATTTTAACTCAAATTATAAAAATAAAGTAAAACCTTTATTATTCGGGCCTCGATTATCTGGATTTTTGATTATTCGGATTAATATTCTTACAATGTATCAATAAAAAAACTCGTGGTATAGAATTTTGGAAATGTAATTTTCAGTGATGTAGTAGAAAGTGATATCACGAGAGCACTTGTATGTACAAATTTCAATAAGCAGAGAATGAGACGAAGACGACGTCGCCGAGTGGCCTAATTGATATGCGAACGATACTAGTTTCCAAATTTTGAATAATGAGGTAATAAATAATAATGATAATATCTGACTCAGATGAGCAATATATATCAATAAGATATTCGAATAGGAGATTCCCAATTCCCAACAAATGCATTGGTCACTTATGACCCAATAAAGTGTGGACGTTGAAATCATAATTGATTGCGATATATTTCGATTAAATGTGTCTTTTGATTTTACCATTTTTTTTCATTGACATTAAGATAAAGTGACCTTTGTCGTAAGTGACAAGGCTTCCGACCACTGAACTAACAAATTAACGGTAAATCAAAAATATTTATGTTCGACATTTTATATTTAAAAGTACACATTTTGCTTGTTAAGTTTTTAATCAATATAAATAATAAATATTATTAAATTGGACGTGTATCTGCTGGAAAAAATTTAAATGCTTGGAAATGTTTATACTTTGTATTTACGGATAATTACATTAATATCGATTTATGCAGTAAGTTTTGAGAACATTTTGAATAAATATATATACAATCAAGAATTGACTTTCTTATTTGTATTTTTTCGCAACAAAACAACACGATTTAATTATCTTATCTTATTAAAAATATGTCAACATATTGACATTTTTTTACTGGCGTACATACACTCTTGTAAAGTGGTTAGGGAATATATTTTTCGACCGTAGAATTTTAATATTAACTATTTTTTTAAGCTTACTGTTAAAAAAACAAAGCACTGGTTATTCAATTGTTTCACGTCATAAATTCGCATGACTATATTTACTATTATTTCCGACAGTGTAACTGCCAGCCTATAGCCGAGTGGTGAACATTATTCTTTTCGATCGCAGTTCGATTCGAAGCCCAGTACCGAAACCTTCATAAATTGATTATTCGGAAGAATCATGAATTTGTTATTAGAAGGCATGGATTTTTGTGCTCTCTAAATTATCTCTGATTCTATAAGAGAGCAATATACATTTAATAAATGTTAGAAAACTTTTTAGTTAATAAAGGAAAATCAATCCTTACTGATGAAAATTTGGATTTCATTGTGCGGCTTAATACACCAAATATTAAGTGAAACTCTATGCTATGCGGGTTCCCAACCTATAGGTCGCCAACTTTTTTCGATTTTGGATTTGAACAACAAAACTAAAGCTACAGTCAACCAAAATTACCTTATTGAAAAAAGTGCCTATTTCAATTGCACCGGGGCCGCGGGTTACATGGCTTTTAAAAAAAGGGGTTGCAACCCGAAAAGGTTGGGAGCTTATGCTCTATATATTTAGTTTAAAATTAACGAAGACAAAGATCGCATTAACTCTTGAATTAGGTAGATATAAATAAAACATGTTTATCCACCTCAATATTTCAAGATAAAACATTTTTTGTAAACAAATACTCAACACACTCTTATTGCGCGATCTGTATTCACTTATTTTTTTTTTACACGGCTGTTTTAGATGGAACGTATCCTCCGTGTAAAAGAGGATTTAGTGTACCTTAAATCAGTGCTTCCCGTACATTTTCATTCCACGGCCCCCTAAATCTGAAAATAAGTAATCCGCGGCCCTCCTCAATACAAAACATGTTCTGTGGCGGCCCCCGAAGAAATTCCGCGGCCCCCAATCTGGGAAGCACTGCCTTAAATAACGGTATTTTTTGCGGCCCGATCCCACTATAATTTGTTTTAATGCAGACCGCTAGATGAAAAAGGTTGTGCATGTCTGATATAGAGGCTATTGGCTTACAACATACGTATCATCTATGATTTAGCAGTGCTGTATTTTTTGGACCAACACCAATTTAACACGGATAGTTATGAACATTCAGAATCATTTTTTTAATTAAAGTGGAGTGACATGTTTATATCAACGACGTTACGCTCCACAAAGGAAGCAATCGTGGTTTAAAAACTGTTTATGATAAAAAAAATATGGTGCAATTGGTAAGCAGCCAGTAATGTGCGGAATCCGAATGTAAAAATAATGATTAGGGAGTGAAATGTTATTTTCGTTCCTAGATCTACACATCAGTGCGATAGTATATGCAACATCCATCACGTATACTGCGGCAGTGTGCAACACACACTGCAATAAGATGCAACATACACAACTGCATTTCACCTTGACGGGCGAGTCTTTGTGTAATAGGTCATTCGGTTAACGGCACCGCCTTTATGTACATTTGTTATGCGCTTCGCACACACTCGCGACGTTCTTTTGCACACATTGCCATCCTGTTGCACACACATATGCGCTGGTAGTCATTATCCTTTCGGCGCATCAGGAGCGTACTGGCCTGCTTTTTAAATTACACAAATCAATCAGTTCAAATGTCAATTATTAAAAAATAAAAAAATAAATGATGCTTTCCACAAATTTATATAATCATTACGTCCGGTTTCGATTAGTGAGCATTTTGAGCTAATGTACCTATAATATTATACACATATATTTCTGTTCTCTTTTTTTGTCAACAGTTGGGAACAGGGCCGTGGAGTCGGAGTCACAGTCGTGAAAAATGAGCGGCTCGAAAATATATTTAACCGTTTGAATACTGCGCAAATAAATCATTAATGTGTCCCAGAGATACTGCGTGTTTTTGAGAAAAATAATTTTGCCTAATATACACAAAAATTCGATATTTTAAAAACCTATATTGACTCATTATAGATAGCACTACACATATTCATCAAAATATTACTTATATTCTATTAGAATACCAAGTATTTGATTTTTTAAATGTCTTGGACATCCGTGTTCGCTTGCATATGTTCCGGACACCTGTGTCCGCTTGGTATTCAAGTGTTTTTAATGATGTGTATTCAAACAAAATAGTGCAAAGTCTTCATTCCATGCTTGGCTGACTTAACACTTCTTAGTCGGGCGCTTCAAAAAATAGACTCAAGCCTGTAGCGGGCGTTTTTTAGTGATTAGCGCACAAATATATTACATTCTTAAAATCAACACAACTTCTAAACCAAACGATATTTTCGATTGAAATTTAAAAACAAATCATACGTGACATCTAATCATTAAAAATAAAATTAGAACATTTCGATATCATCATAATTTCACTATGTTTCAAAGCTGAATATAAAACCTGTTATCAATTTAGTAGATAGCACTCCGCATGTTATAAATATTAAATATTCAAAACATTCTATATAACAAAATAGCATATTTATCAATATTTTATAATTATATGAATAATTATAATATATAATCGCCATTCCTACAACTTGACTACCACTGGAAGTGTAAAATCTAATGCCGTAAAAATTACAGCGTAATTACACCCTTATAATCTAGCAAAGAATTAGGACTAATGTTAATTAGTTGCGGCATTTTATTTAACGCCGACAAACAAACCCGTGATATTATGTGTCCCGCAAACAAGCGACGATATAAAAAAAACATATTATGCCGTGATCCGCATTCTACCGACAATACGCTAAAAACGACTTTTGCCGTGATCCGCATTCTACGTACAATCAGCTAAAAACGACTTTGGTCGTGGCCCGCCTAAGAAGTGTTAAGATGACCTTATGGAATACATGTATACAAGTTAAAATGCAGTTATTGAACAATTTTCTCGGAGTTAACTCTAAAGCCCTGGTTGGGAACGCTAGCGATGAACAAACCCGGCATAAATGGAATTTTGTTGATTTCTGTTTGATTGCATGATTTTGTATGTCATATCCGAAATTCCATACAACTTACCCAATTCTATAACAAATAAGGCAGAGGGGGAGAGGTATTTTTTAAATCTTGAAAATATTGTGATATTGTATGGAATGAAATCAGTCAATAATTTGATAGGGGCGAATCCATCCCTGCTTGTTACTCATACTATCATGCATATCACATGATAGTGTACGCTTGCGCAAGTGTGCAAACAGTTCATGATTAAATGATTATTTTATTTATAATAAAAATGTTTTCGCTATAACGCGGCATACATTTTTTCCGGTAGATAGCCAATGCTTAAAGATTATAAAAGTTCATATTTTTTCTTGTATGTATCTATAAAATTTTAATAATAATGTTGGTTAATGTTGATCCTGTATAGACAACTTAATTTATTCAATACTCGACAAATTCGTCACATTAATTTGCCATTTAGTAACTAAATGAAACCATTTTCTCTTCATTGTATTTTTAATAAACATAAAATAAATTGGTAACTATCAAAACGGACAAAAATGAGTATGTAATAACTAAGTTGATGCATTCATTTATTAATTATACCAGTTTGAAAAAAATAAATATTATTAAGGTTATTCATGCTGATTTAAAGGCGGGCAATTGTGGATCTATATTTTGATGTTATAATTATATATGTAACATAAAATATCGAAGCATAAAATATAAAAGCAGATTTTTTAAAATTTTCTGTTTACTCAGAACTATCAATCTGTTACTTACTTCTGCCAGAACAGTGACAATATTATTTACTTTATACTGCATACTAAAACATTATTTATAACCAGGGCTGTTGAGTCGTGTTAAAAAAGACGATCCCGACTCCAAAGAATTGTTTCAATCATTTCATTTTGAATTATATATATGTATACCATCAGATCATCTTTAGTCAGTCTATCATGCAATGGCAGCTCTATGGACTTTTGTGGTTTGAATACACATCATTATTTTATTTTTTAAATGAGTCGTAAGATTTTTCTGACCTCGGACAAAACTCCCGACAACGACTCCACAGCCCTGCTAATATCATTGGTAAAATAATACTATATGCATCACAAATTATTGGCTTATAACGCAAACTTATTCAATGAGAGCTTTTTTGATGATAATAGACTTTTTAATGTACTTTCCTCAATATTGCTTAATGTCAAAAAAACAAATTTATTCAGTACACATTGTTTTCAATTCTAAGGCCACTTTATTCACACAGTGCGGAATAAATATTGCTTTATGTAATGGAAATTTTCGAATATATAAATTTAAAAGAATGGTGGGTATTATGAAAATGGCTCAACCAAAAATAATACAATTTGGCAGTTCCTCAGCTGAGTGGTGAATAACCGATTTAAAGATTTGAATCCTAAGGTATTGATAATGTTTAATTATTTATATATGTATTTAAAGTTGAATAAATAATAATAATCTTGTCTTAATTCAATCTATTTTTTTTGTCCCTCTTCGAAGAGAAATATTGAATCGCTGACGCTGACATACAACAAGTTAACGATAAACGACATATGTACATATTTCATTATGATAAGAAAAAAGTGTATTTAAATTGAATTTAAAAAATATTAAATATACAAAGTAATTAAGATGTAAATTTTAAGGTGTTCACCGTCAATAATTGATAGAAAGGCATTATATTAAAAAAATAAGTTAAATTTGTTTAGGAATATTCACTTAATCAAATTTAATGAACTTATTGAACTTACTTGTATTTACGTCATTGTAACAGTGACAATGTCACGTATATAATTATGTATTTATTAAATACAAAAATGGCTTTATGATTTTTCAATCTTCTAAGTATATCTGCCTACTATTTTATAATATTGGTATTTAATACTATTTATCGCCAAATGTTTTATAAAAGCACATTTCAATTGTTGCGGTACTTTTTAAATGGTATTCGATTAACTGATTTGAAATTTGTCAAATGTTTAAATTTTTACCCCAAATTTATCGCTGTTTTTGACTAAGTCGCATAGTTTTAATTGACTTTCCATATTAATATTCAACATTGAGAAGTTCTACAATAACAAAGGTATTTTTTACCGACATAGTAACTTTAATGACAAAAAGATTAAAAGTAAAAAATGAAATATTCGACTTTACATAATCAATTATGTTTTTAGAACTTACATCAACTTTACACAAATATTTCAGAATCGTCTTATATATAATTAATATGAAAAAAAAAATATTTACGTTTACATTGAAAAACATTTATTTAATTTTATCTCAAAAAAGGATTTGTCGATTTATGTTCGAAGACGTGGAAGTTTTTGATATCTAAAAATTTCCTCCCACTCTTCCAATCCTAAATTAACGGGGCGTAGCGAGAGCGATAAGCTAATCACTATTTCTGCCCTATCCCTACACCGGGGTGGGGAACCTTTCTTCTCTAAAGGCCGCATTCATTTTTCTGAGTCGACATAAGGCCGCAGTAAACATTGACTTGGGCAGTGATGGCGAACCTTTTTGGGTCCGCGTGCCAAAAATACACAAATATTATTTCTCGATTGTGTGGCGTGCTCAAGCAATATTTTTTTTATAACAAAATAGAAAAAAAAAATGTTTTTTTACCGACTGTCATTTATCATGGGAAACATTTGAAAATAATCCGGAATAAATTCACGGATTATTTAATCAAAATTTTAATTTTTAAACTTAAAAAAAATATATTTATAACATGGAAATCGTTCGCGTGCCATAGGTTCGCCATCCCTGGACTAGGGAATCTTTGACCGGAAACAGGAATTTACGGTCAGAATATGCCAAGAATTTACATACATTTACAGAATTGGCCAGAAGCCCGCACGAGAGTAGCCAAAAGGCCGTAGATTCCCCACGCCTGCCCTACACCCTGAAAAAGAGAAGTAAGAAAAGAGTTGAGCATCTAAGCCACAAGCAGTTCTCGTAGAAAAACTCTGTTGAGACACCTCCATTAGAAGGCTATTTGCTCGACATTGGGAGCAGACATGGATTAAAAAAAAAAATGTAATTCAATTGGAATTTCTTCTTGAATACTTCTTCTTGAATACAGAATTTCGAAATGAAAATGATCCCCACCCTACCCTTTACCGTGTATCTATATTACAAGACGTCATTTATCCTAACGATGAATTTGACTATCCGAATTTCAAATTAACGATTGCTAACCGCATCATTTATGAATTTATGAATAATTTATGCTATTAGCTCTAAAAGAATAGTTTAAAATGATTAACCATTTTATTTCTAGTAGCAAATATTATAAAATACACGTGTTGCAAAAATGTAATTTTTCGAACTACGAATGCAAAAAAATGATCTTTTGTCGACTTTCATCTAAAACTTATTGCAATCATATCATTTCATTAACTTGCGATTAGCTGTCTTACACAGAAATACATTAAATATTTGTAGATACTTTGCCTCACTTGAGTATTTAATATAAACAAATCGATCGAATGTAAACAATATTTTTCAATGTATTTTCAAATCACCCAGTGCTCGATGTGTGCCTGTGTGAGTTGATTTTGTCATGTAAGTCAGTTTATTGAGCTGGTCAGTAATTTGACCGTGAAGACAACTGGCAATGATAAACAGAATTGATTTTTTTTCAAATATTTTTTATTGGTATCGATTACTCCGTCTTTGCTTGAATGCACTCACATAACATCATTTGCGCATTATGTTTACTTTGTTAATTGCCTTATATAACTGAGATAGTTGAATCGCATGTTTTGAGAGGTGTTATCCTTATCACTTGAGAACAGTAATCAAACAATGTATTATATTTACCTACGTTACTATACTATTTACACCATCCGCTTAGATTAATTTCAAATGTAAACATCAAGCGGGATGGCAATCCTCGGAAGAACTTGGCGATCAGCTATCTCCAGCGGCTGAAGCTATCTTCAACAAAGCGTAAAAAGAACACGGCCACATTTTGTATAAGCTTGCTTACTGTCAATGTTGTTACTCTACGCTTTTAGACAATTCAGGGTAACTGTATAATGATTTGTATGTATATTTTTGGGGTATAATAAACATGCAGTTATTTGATTTATATCAGACATTCGAAAAATAAACCGCATAATAAACATTTCCTAAGCATAAAAACAATCAAAACCAAATGCCATGTGTTCAACGCTTGCATTTTGCCGGTACTGTTTTACGGTAGCGAATCATGGCACCTGCAAAAAAACCGTATACTAAGCTTCGAGAACGGATGCTTGCGTCGGATAATGGCGGTGAGGTAGTTTGATTTTGTGGGGAATTCGGAGATAAGGGAACGAACACGACAGCGCCCCGTCACTCAGTGGTTTATTGAGTGAAGTTGGAACTAGCTACGTCACGTGCTGCGAATGCCTCTTCTTTCAACCGGTGAGATTCCGGCGACCGTCGAGTATTATACAAAGGATGTACTTGGCGTAACTGAGGGATGCTGGCAACTCATGGGAAGAAGCAGAGCAATTGGCGGGAGACAGGTAAAATGGAGGTGCGTATTCTCCACATAGGGAGCGAATATGGTCAAAGAAATAGAAGAAGCATAAAAACGGCAAACATTGATCAATGAGTAATACAAACCGGGCTAACTGTATAGATGTTGGAATATTATAATCGAGTACTAATAATGAAGCGATGATGGTATGCAATATAAATCATATAAACTTCATATAATAATAATATAACATATAAATGTCTACAGGAATCATTTTTGGTTATCCAGTATCATACACAATTGCATAAAATGTGAGCAACTTTATATGCACTTAGCATTTAAATTGTGGTAAGAGATAGTAATTGATGAACTTTATCAAATACAATATTCAATAGTATTTTTCCTTGCGACCGCTTATCAACGTTGGCACTTGACAGATATCAATATACGTAGAATTTCAAATATCACATCGTATTGTATCACGTAACTTCAACACATCCATGTATACCTACATACAATTACTTTTTTAAAAAATAATTTTAAATATCGTCAAATTACTAGGTACAACATTTATAACTTTTAAGGTGTTCACCGCCAATAATTGATGGAAAGGCATTTTATTAAAAAAATAAAAATAAATCATATATTATTTAGGAATATTTACTAATGACTTAATTAAACTTAATGAATTTATTGAACTTACTTGTATTTACGTCATTGCGATAGTGACAATGTCACGTATATAATTATTTATGAATTTATACTATAATTGATTTGTTTTCTGTTGATAAATATTATTAATAAAACATAATTCACGTGAAATTCATGCAAAAAACCCAAACGCTCTTGAATGTTGTTAATAAAAAAAATGATAAATTATATATTTATTTAATTTATGATATTAAGTTTTAAAAAAAGTTCATAAGTTCATAAGTTCTGCTTAAATTCAAATATTTTATTTATATCAAAACTTATTTCTGATTTAGATTTATAATTACAAAAATCGTGATATTTTGCAAAAAAAGATGTGTTTTTTTACCATGTCCGTTTTCAATGTGCAGCATATGGACTCACAATGGAGTTTATCTCAACACAAGTGTTTCTACGAGAGCTGCTTGTTACTCAGTTGTTCTAACTATATATTTTTTCGAAAGTGAGTACGAATAGAAAGATAGAGTTAGGGCAGGACCAGTGGTTATCGGTGTCGCTACGCTCCGTTTTTAGGATAGGATGGGTTGGAGGGGGCAATTTAAGACATTATAAACATCCAGTGTGTTTTATGGAGGGTTTACCCTCTATAAGACTAAAATTAAAACACTTAATAAGCCTCCCCAAACGGGGTTTAAAATTAGTACTGTATAGTTTCATAGTCGTATAAAAATAGACCAGTGGTAGGCAACCTACGACACGTCAGAAAATTCAGTTGTGACACGTCAAGAAATTTTAGGAGACACGCATCGCTAACGAAGATTTTCGCCTAATAACGAAGAACATTTACTAGGGCTACAAAAAAATATTAATGTTCTTAGAAGTGACACGGCAACCAGGTTTTTTCAAAATTTTGACAGACCGAGCTAAAAAGGTTACCCATCGCTGAAATAGGCGATGCTCGTATACTTTCTGTAGTAACAATTGTGTGGTCAAGAGCTCGAATCCTGAAATATAAACATTCAAACATTTGATTTGATTTTAATATGTTATTAAAATCACCCATCGAATACAATCCCTAATAAGATTTGGATGCTAACTACTCGTCCTTTGCTAGGCACATAATTCTTCCATAACATGTATGCTAAAGATACGCAGAGATGCGCATGTAATATGCAAATGTTTAGTTTTGATTAACGATTAATGGAAAAGAAAGAAAGACAAAGCAAACAACATTGCTGAACTGCACTTTCGGTGAGTAAATTCATATAATTATGTTTATTAATTATATGAATTGTTGAAAACGCAACGTCATCTACTTTGTTCTGAGCATCTTAATTTGGGGAAGAATTCATTGTATTTACATAATAACGAAATGGCTTACGCTGGCTGATGATGACAGTGAGAAATCTATATCAAAAATAATAAATAACAGAAAAAAATATCGCACATCTTTCCGAGAAAATAATACACACTCACTTTTTCCTACCACCATTATCACTGCGAAAATATTACGAAACAAGAGCGAGACAGGCGACAGTTCGTCCGTCTGCGCTCGTGTGCCGGACCGAGACGGCAACATGCAAAACACTCCATACTCCAGGCTTCAATATAGTTGCATCGAAAAGTGACGCACGTTCTAGACTGCGCGCGAGAGGGACATGGTTATCGGAAAATGCAAGCGTTTGAAAGAGAGGCGCAGCGTCGACCTCTACAGGGTTAATGAACCAGTCGGGTTCATTTTTCGAGCGGACTTCTGGAGGACATTTGATAATGACGGCGATTTGTCGCGCAGGGCGTCACATTGGCGAATCCTACGTGCAATGATCGTGGGTTGTCGAATTCAGTATGTTTAATTAAGATGCCAAAATTCACTTTCCATAACAAATTATGACATTTATTTTGCACTTATCGAACTTAAACAGTGAAACTTTACGATACTTAATCAATATTTTTTAAATATATTTAATTACCATCTAAAACAGTAGACTTATGGCACTGAAAAAAGTAAATTCGTATGATATTTCCTAAAAGTCGTTCGATTGGCAATGCGACCTAAAAACTATTTCTCAAGCTATTTTCTGTATAAAAATTCAGGGCTGTGGAGTCGGGTAAAAAAATCAACTCCGATTCTCACTCCGGTTTTAAATTAAAAACCGACTCCGACTTGATTTTTTTAATCATTTCCGTTTAACTTACATATCTGTATTCCATCAGATCATTCTAGTAGATTTCACCAATCAATACGGCGAAAAAACTAATAGATTTTAAATATTTTAAAATTATCTTAAATACTCTCGACTCTCCAACTTTTTTCTCCGACACGAACGCTACAACTGTGTATGAAACTTTTTTTTATATATTACTAAGTATTGTGCCAAATGAAATTGTATCAAAAAATATATTGTGGCCAAATATAAAATTAATTGCAATCATATTTAATAAAGTTTTAATCCACCGTTATTTGAGCATGTAGCTTGGATTTTTTTGTTCTCTTTTTTAATGCTTAAGCACAAAAAATATGTGCAAACAAAACTTTTCTTTATGTAATTTTAATCACTTAGAAGAATTATTCTATAATATTCATTTTTGTTCCACCAATATGTTGCAAATAATATTCTATTGCCGAATGGCTTAAATTAGAGTTTATAAATTACTTGAGGAAGGCTGTGTTTGTACAAGCGTTTTGTTTCCCTTGATGAAATCCAATATGAATATATATAGTTTTTCTTTTGACTACAACAAAGAATCCGTAAACGTTTTTGAATCAGCCTTATTCGATAAAATAACTAATCATTTTACCCTTATTTACATAAATATTTTATTGTCAGTAAATAAGTTTTTTTTAAATACCTTAGAATCAAATTGAAAACATTAAAAAAGGCGAACATTCAAATTGACTATCCGTTGGTAAATTTTACAAAAATAGCAAGTTTCATAAAGGACTTGTAGGATTCGTCGAATTGGGTTGTGGTTTGGAGACCCCGCATTTTTAAATGCAGACAAGAAAAAAATGCGATGCAGACCTTGCAACCCGGTGTGGTATACAACAAACGAGATCAATATTATTTTTTATTTTTTCATCATGTAAATAGAGACTACGACACCGTCAGTGACAGAAAAGAGTTTGATATGTAAATCTATAAAGGCCGTTCAAATTTTGTGAGTGATTATATCCAAGGATGAACTGAAATACAAAATGACAAATTATTAATTGATTGTTCTCATTTATTGATTGCTCATTAACATTCTTTATCCGAATAAATATTTCTGATTAGTTTTTAGATAAATCTAATTGTATAAATACCAGTGATAACGAGAAACTTCTTCATCTCATAAATATTTCAAAATCAGCATTTATAAAATAATTTTCAATGATTTTTAGACTCGTAAATAATGTTTGATGACATCATAAATATTGTGCTGTTTTAAAAAATGATTAAAAAGTATCTCATCTAATCAATCTATATCAGAGACACACCCCATAATGATAACATATTTCAAAATCAAAATAACACACTTCGTAATCTGATGGGTTTTTCCAGAGATAGATTTCTTTATTATATATATTATTACCACACATAAAACCAGAGAGTTATCTGTATTAAATAGATGTTTTATTTTCAATAATAGCACAATCATGATTTATATGAAATATAGCAGGAAATGTGATTGCATGTTTAAAGTAATAATGTCTTAAATAAAAATGGGAAATAAAATATATTTTGGTAAACTTACTGTTGATATTTATTTGAATGAATCAAACAAACAAAATAATGCTATACTTCCTAAAATTATTACAATGATGACTAAATAAATAAATACTTATCAAAGGACAACACTTAATTCATTTAAATTGTGAATGAGAAAAGTAAATATATTAATTCTTACCTTATGGCTTATGCACATCTTTTGTAATTCTCACAAAGATTTATCTTAATATGTAGTTATAAAAAAAGATAGATAACTCTCACTTCCAAATGATTCAACTTTCATATTTTTTAAAATATATGTAGTCTGCAACTTTTTATATTGCGAAAAAGCCTGTTTTTATGACGTTGACTTTGACTCGACCCAAAACACCAAGACTACACCTCTCCGACTTCAACATCATATGGTAGTTTTTTATTCATCAAGCACATCTATAAATAAGTATACCAAAATTTACGACGGATTGCAATGCTTAACCAATCATGTGATATAATAGTCAGAAATTTACCAACAATTAATCGCTAGCAGTTTACCGCCGCTTCAATTGATAAAATAAAAAAAAATATAGTCTTTTAAGAATTCAACTGAAAGTACTTGGTGGAATTTCAATATTGAATTTGAACGATTCAAATTTATAGTCTAAACATGATTTCTAGCATATTTTATGGAATAGGTTCCTATAACAGTGTCAAATAAATTTAATACAAATTATTCCAATTTTAATCACTAAGCCAACCTGAAAAAGTTCTTTAAACAACGAAAAGCGTGTTACTCTTAGAGAGCTATCATCGTAATTGATTAAAATTGAACGATAACGCAACAGATAATAATAAGAATGCTTATGTCAATCTAAATATGTATGAACCATGTTGTTGTAACAACTTGTATTATATGTTGACGTATGATTTTAAGGTTGCTTTGAATAATAATATTAAAAGTAATTTTATAAAATAAGTCTCGGATATTGATAGTCGCGCACTGCATATCGCGCCGATGTATTGCGTCATCGAAGGCAAACCACATAACTCCTTTTTATAAATGTATAATTTTATTTACAACAGCGAAAATGATAATATAACAAAAAAAAACAGATGCATTTATGTGCAACATACACAAATGTAATCATTACATAGATGATTTGCTAGACTAGAGCGATTATGATTCATACGAAACGACAAGTTTACTATCATGCTTCTTATTCTATAGCGATATCCACAATGATAATAGCTTAGGTGACATTTGTATAAACGTCATCCAAATCTGGGTATTGTTCAATTTTTTTTAAAAAAATCCGTATTCGCTGAAACAAAAATATCCATCACACAGCAGTGGGCTGCCAATACGGTAACAAGGGGCTCGTTAAATCTTATAGCTATTCGTGATGTTCTGGGGAAGGTGTGATTTTTTTTATCACTCATATGCAATTATATGCAATAATTATTGAAGCTATCGAATGTTTATTTATGCACTTATATTTTGTAACAGAACGCAGCATGTCGTAATTTAATCAATATCAATAGCTTTGTCAGAAATCCCAAATGTAAATTACAACTGTCCTAATTTAAATATATTGCATAAGTATTTATGGATTATATAAGATTTTAGAATAACGTTTTTCTTAATTTAACAGAGGGTTCGACGGCCTGAGTAATATTTGACAAGGATATCGCGCGAGCAACTGCGAGCCCCCTTCAGCCCACCCCTCACACCCGTCACATTTTTGTTTTTGTTTTTATTTAATTGTTTAGGGATAAAATTCGGTAAGATTTCATGACTCTAGTTGAAGTCCTGGCAAGATCAATAAACATACAGTGGGATTTTTTTAGATTAACATTTAAAATCTTGCACATTCGAGTTTACATTTTTTTCTGTATTCAAGTATTAATGTTGTTAATCTGTCACAAAATACATATTTGTTTTTTGAAATTATTTGTTCAAAGTATTTTAATACCAAGATGATAATATAAATAATACATGTTATAAAATTTATTTGAATTATAAATATAAAATTTAAATTAAATTTTTGTATTCATTTTGCTACATAAAATTCACTTGTCAATATTCAATGCTGTTTTAATTTGCCTGTAAAAATAAGCATACAAATATTTGGAAACCTTTTAAAATTCAAATAAATATACACCTTATATTAAAAGACAGCTTATAAAATTATTATACAATTTTTTCAATATTTTTTTAAAGTTAAAAATAATACAACGTGTTGGTTTTTAGGAGTAACGTTTTTATGAGTAAATAAACATCGCTCCCCTCATATGGTTTGTAATTGAACATGCACTTAAAATTTAAATGCACACTAACAAAGATTATTATTAGCACATATGAGTGTGTGCAAATGCCATTGTCGGTTACAATAAGTATTATGGATTTATGAAATAACAATGAAAAAAAACGTAATATTCTTTTTAAAAATCTGTGAATTTGCTGTGATACTTATTTTTCAATAGAGCTTCTAGGTGAGCGTTATGGTAGTCTCTGTTCTAATAGTAACTGATCTGACGTAAAAACGCACCACCGAGTTATGCGTAAACATACCCCACCCCATCTTATGGATAGCAGAAATATCTTTTGCAAAACGTTTCCAAAAATGTCATTAAGAACAGAAGTGTATGTCTGTCTACAGCAGTGGTTCTTAACCTCTTCGAAGTCGAGGTGCACTAAAATCAAACTGGTAAAAAACTGAAAACAAAGAAAAATATGCGGACATGAACATTATTACAAATTTAACAACAGTTACACAACAAAAAAATAGTTAAAGAAAAGATGTTCATATGTATAGTACATATATGAAAAACTGAACCAAAACCCTTAATAAATGGAGATTATTTGATGTGAAATCTGTGTTTATCGGTTTTTGCAGATTTCAGAAATATTTGGTCGAATATTTTATATAGCTTCCTCAATTCTTCGTCGAAATTCGTTATTGTTTCTCGTTTTTTAGTTTTCATATTTGTCATTGTTGAGAAACCGAGTATGTACACACAAATATTATGTAAGAAACTGTAACAAGACTTTCAGTGCCCTCATGCATAGAGCTTTCGAAATAATAGAGTCAAATTTAACGGAATCTATCATTCATTTACACTTTACTTTTTTCTAAAATGAAACGTATCCCCCGTTTGAAAGAAGATTGAGACATACTCTCAGACATACTTTAAAATTATTTTTTCCTTGCAATCCGAACCTATCGTAATTTGTTTTTATGTTGGGGCGGCATTTTCAAAAATAAATACAATATTTTTCCAGAAATTATATTTATACATAAAAAAAATTAAGCCAGGTGTAGTAAAACTAAAAACTCCTAGTTAATAGATAAAAAAAATGGAAGTGATTTGAAAACAAAATTAGGGGAAATTTTTGGGGGGGGGGGAAATTTAATGACCACCCCGGGCGGCAGGCCTTTCCTACACCACTGAATATGTCTAAAAAACAGAGGAGCGTTATTTTGATTAAAATATCCAGCCTAAAACATGGCCTGATATCTAAATCAAGAAATCCCAACCCAGCGGGCACAGCTGTACACTAGGATACCTGTATGTACGCAACATTTATCAATACACAAATATTTTGGGAACGAATTTTATGGTAAATTGAAAAATTTTTTGGGGGATTTTACCTACATTTTTTTTGTATGTACGCATCATAATAATTTAACTCAGACATGTTTTCCTCTTTCTCGCCAAGTCGAAATGTATGTATCAATAGCATTGCATCCATGCTTTTGGAAACTGGCTGATCGAAAATAATAATACATATATGTAGGTACATATATGATTCGCCGGCTGCATGGTCGTAAGTCGTAACCCACAGTTTTTTCAAAACAGCGTTTTTTCGATAATCTCAATGTATCCAACTTGATACACGTTTTATCAAAAGGGTGTAAGCTGCAAATGCCGAATTAGTATCTAAATTTATCTTTTATGTTTGAAAAAAGATAGGCCTGTCAAAATTGTAACCTGAAAAGAGACTGAAAAAAAGGTTATTCCTAGACAATTTCTTTAATTAATATTAGATTATGTCAGTTAAACACCAGTTCAGAAGTCTCCGTGCACTTCAAGATTGTGTTTATTTCATAATTTGCATATGGCCGAAAATTACTAAAACACGTTTTTTGTGCCTCCTGTAAACTTCGCTATGTGTGGGTTACGTCCTTTTCCCTTTCCACAGTCGATATGCGTATAAATAAAAATAATTAAAGCACATATAAGTGTATGTTATAATAATATGTTACACGTGACGTTGGTTTTATGAGCAGACATGACTTAAAATAACACAAGCCAAATCGATATTTTATGGTTGCATTGCATGGAGTCGATGTAATTGAGTACATACGATGGTCAGAAAGTGTGTACATATAATATTGTGGAGGAAAGCCGGATGGGTGCTCAAATACTGCGTAGCAGAACGCCACCCGTTCCCAGGCGGCCGGCGCCTGCTATTTGCGAAAAATAAATTATTAAAACAGTTGCAACCCGAATCCAGTGGTGTTCATGATTGAAATACCTCTATTACTTACAGTTTATTTTTCAACGACAGTGCATGAAGATTTTAGTCTCAATAGCTGGGCTGTGGAGTCGTGTAAAAAATACGAATCCGACTCCAAAGGAATTTTTCAATAATTTCATTTTAATTCATATATGTACACTAAAATCCCTATTTACACTGAAGTCGGGACAGTGTAATTCGGGGTAGTGTAATTGGTGGTTTGAATCTTATACAAAATTAGGCATTTGGTTTTTTTCGCAAAAAAAGCAAAACTAAGATTTCCCTTAGTTTTACAAAAAAAAATTGACGAAATATTTAGTTCCCAAGTGATAAAATGCAAAGGGCCAAAATACCACACATATACAGTCACCCGCTATACGTGTATAGCCTGGCACGTGTTGAATGCACAGACGGTAGCCAACACGTAGTAACGACAATGGAATGCGACCGTGCAATTGGGGGATTTTCGGCGAACATTTCAAGCCAGCGCGTAATTCGGGGTAGTGTAATCATGATCAGATCATCTTAAGTCAGCATAGTATGCAGTGGCAACACTGTGGACTATTGTGGTTTACTAATACACATCATTTTTTCTTTGGGTCTGAGTCTTAAGATTGAAAACAAATTATCATTTGAAAAAGTTTACCTCGAAGTATGAGCTCTGTATCAAGTGACTGTAATCGATGGACTGCGGCCAACTGAGAATGACTATTCGATGAAATAAATATAATTAAAATATTATCTATAAAATACAATTTGATAGTTCACCTGCTGTGCTACAAATTGTGATAAGTGTTTTGCCTTTTCAAGAAGCATCATTATTGAGTTACAAAATTATCAAATTTAACCTTCCTTCACGCCTGTTCGACGTACTCAGAAAGCAAAAAATACTCTGTTTTGAAGTTCATTTATAATAGTAAAAACTAAACTAATTTAATTCAGAAAACTTGATTTCTTATTCAAGTACTTTTCACTGTATTTTTTTTATCTATAGAATAAGTATATGCATAATGTTAAGAAAAATAGTTTATGTTATACATAGTTTGGAAAGATAGTAGAATTCGGAAATTTGACGCATTCTAAGTAATTAGTATGATTTAAAATTAAGAAACAAAAATATATTTAATACTATGTTACGAGCTTTTGAACGTTTTAATATAGTGCCAATAAGCCGCCGGTGTGTGAGCAATAACTTAAAATAAAAAAACTTGACAAACACCGGTTCCAAAATTATTTGCTTAGAATGCAGTAATGTTTTTCAAAACAAAAAATATGATTTTTTACAAATAATATCCCATCTGCTAACCCGCCAATGGATTATCGAAAAAATGCATCGAGGACTGTATGCATCCAGTGAGCTTAACAACTGCCACCGAAATAGACCGAGCCCTGTTTATAAAAGAGTGCAGAAAAGTTCATGAAAAATAAACAAAAAATCTACACACAAAGGCCTGGGAGCAGCTAAATCTAATTCTGTGCAGCCGGATTTGACGCATATTGGAGTTGCCGGCAAGTTTCAATGCACTACACTGCATTCCGAGAACAAAGAAAATGAAATTTTTAACATTGTTAAATTATAAAACGTACTCGAATTTATGCAATAGGGTAAAAAATAATCTATAAATTTTCTATTTTTCTACAAAAATTTAGTAATTTTCATACGAAGTATAGTCAAACCTATATTATTCGAAATGGAATTCTTAAGATCCTAGATGCACAACCTGCGGCATATGCTGAAAACTGCCATTGCATAGGTAGTTGGTTTCCCACCACCACCCGTTGTGTATGCAGTCAACGTTTTATGGCCGCCTTCCATAGCGATATCGACAGAAAACAAGTTTTTTATATTGTGGCAAATTTTTGTACAACACGTTATACATAACAAGGTTTTTAAAAAAAGTTGTACCACCAATAGAAGTGAATATAAAAAGACATTTAATATCTGTCGTGGTATTTGATGGAAAAGTATTTGATGATTTTGATATTCAAGATACCGAAGAAATATTTATTGGAGGATTGTACATCGAACGAAAAAGAGTTAGTCGAAATGTTGGATGAACCTTCAATAATTAATGACTCAGATAGCAGTTGCAGACAAGTAGCTGCATGTTTTACATTAAAAACAATAGATGACGGCATGGGATTGGCTAATAAATTATAACATTTTTTAATTGGAAGAAGTTTGAAGTTCAAGAGGGAATTACAAAATATTTTGGCCTCTTATCACAAAATACGTAAAGATTTATACGCCAAAAGCAGAAAATCGCTTATCACAGAATTTTTAAAGGCTAAACCAAAATACATACTACCGAGTCCTCCGATGGTGAAAACTCATAACTGATCTCGAAAAGAGTCGAACATAAAGAATTGTAAGTGATAGCGATGATGAATGAATGATATACTACAGGGATGGCGAACCTTTTTGGGTCGGCGTGCCAAAAATCTTCAAATATTATTTATCGATTTTGTGTCGTGCCCAAGCAGTACTTTTTTAAAAGTATATTAAACATTTTAATTTTTAAAACAAAAAATATTTTTTTTGAACTTGGAAATCGTTCGCGTGCTATACAAATTCTCAAACGTACCACCTTGGGCACGCGTGCTCTAGGTTCGCCATCCTTGATGTATTATGTTAAAATATGTTATGTTAAATAGTTATGTTAAATATGTTATGTTATATGTAATTATTAAAGTTTTTTTGAATAAATACGTAAATGTATATTTTGTCGATTGTTTAATTGAAAAAATAAAGGATATTTTAACAATATTCGATATTTTTTTACTACGCTGACTATTTTTGTATGAACTTCAATCCTCGTATAACACGGATTTGTATTAAACGACGTTTTTGTGGAATCATATGACCGTGTTATACGAGGCCTAAGTGTAATGCCTCTCCACCAAGTATTGGCATAGCATCAGGGACGTCCCGAGGGCATAGACGAATAAGCAGTTGCCTAGGGGCGGCAAGTCCCAGGGAGCGGCAAATGATCACAGATTTTTTAAATGACGATATATTTTCGGCACGAATTTGGCTTATAATAAATATGTTGCCTCAATGTCTTTAAAAAACACAATACCAAATCAAGAATCGATACTTATATAATGTAAGCGCATTTACAATTCAAATTATTTTTTATGATGTGTAGTGAATGTAATAGTTATTTTTTCATAACTATTGAACAATAATATGGGCTTTTGGATAATATTTATTTGTGAGGATCATTGTTGAGAAGGTAAACATATATTATGAATCACCTGAAAACAGAACGGAATAAGTGACAAAACATTTGTTTGAGTACGTAGGTGAGTAGAGGATTCGAATTTCTATATTTGTATACGTATTCTTAGAATAATGGTAACAATTTTTTTAAAAAATGGACGCTATTTTAGATCTCTGCCTTGGGGCGGCCATAGCCTAAGAACGTTACTTTTTTTGTCACCAGGTACATGGCGTGAGCTTTATGTTTGTTTGACGGACTGATTGTCAGAATTTTCAATTTTACTCGTTTGTTTTTATAATAAAACCCTGTCACTTAACTCTTAGCAAGTATATTATGACATTTTATCAACGCATCATCAATAAATATTTGCAGTTTAAAGATATTAAATAATACTTGATAAATTATCTGTGTGCTGAATCAGGAACGATTTGTGTGACGTAAGCCAAAAGAATTGAATTTCGTTGGAAGGCAGACTTATTTTATTAACGAAGACAGTCATACCAAAGCTATGCGATAATGAATAATAATATAAAACTTCATAAGGACTCAAGGAAGTGTCAAAAAAATAATCAGAAATAAAAATACGTGAATTTGGTGATTAACCTGTATCTATATTAATTGTTTTATTAGGATAATTGCTGATACGAAATTTAATACATAAATGACAATATTTTAACACGGGCTCTCAACCTTTAGTTCGCCATCCCCAAAGGGGTCACGACGGGTTTTTTGGGTGTCGCCAACTTTTTTCGATTTTGGATTTGAACAAAACTAAAACTAGTCAACTAAAATTACCTTATTGAAAAAAAATTGCATTGGGGCCGCGGGTCACATGGCTTTTATAAAAAAGGGTCGCCACCCGAAAAAGGTTGGGAACCTATGCTCTAGTATTAAAAATGGTCCATGTGACGAAAACTGTGCATAGAATACAATGCTGTGGAGTCGGAGTCGGATTCGCGGTATTTTGGCCGGAGTCGGAGTTGTGAAAAATGAGCGGCTCGATTTCTTTTTGAAAAATATATTTAATGATGCATATTTAAACAAAATAGTCAAAAGTGTTAACATTTCATGCTTGGCTGATTAAAGATGATCTGATGGTTTACATATATATATATAAGTTAAAATGAAATTATTGAAAAATTTCCCTCAGAGTCGGAGTCGTCAATTATTTTAAAACTGGGGTCGGAGTCGCCTTTTTTTCACGTGACTCCACAGCCCTGATAGAATATAAAGTATGTGCAAAAACGCAGTAAAATGGGTTTTTCAAAATAGTATATTCGGAGAATTTTGCATCTCGTAACGATATATATATATTTAACATAGAGAAATACAATATTATATTAAAATTAAAACGGCCCGTTGAAAATTACCCGGCTTTCGGTTTTTTTAAAACGTGCGGGTACTCGGTACCGGTACTACCCGGGTCGGAAGCCCTACCTGCGGCCTTTCTGATCTTTCTTTTCACCCCAACGCAAGATCGTCAACAACTCAAGTCCAAAATCTTTGTGCTTCTTTCAATTTAGATTTTTCCGATAAATATAGTTCTACGAGTATGGTAGATATTAGTTCATTGATTACACACTTTAATTATCAATAAAGTAGACAGGTTTTCTTACCGTATCAATAATTATATTAACTAGCCACTCCTAGACAAGTGTCTAGGATCCACCTAGTGTCCACCCCAAATATATAAAATTAATCCAAGTTTATATTTTATTTTCAATATTATTGAAGATCAGTTCTCGCGTATCTACTTCAAGCAGGGATGTGGAGTCGTATAAAAAAGAAGGCAACGAATCCATTTTTTTTAAATTATTTCATTTTAAGTTATATATGAGTTCCATCAGATCATCTTTTGTCAGCCAAGCATGCAATGTCAACACTAGGGCTTATCGGTTTTCAAAAACCGGTTTTTTAACTTCGTAACCGGTTGTGCCGAATTTTCCATAATCGAGTCTATAAAAAAAAGGACAGAAAATTTGAAACTTTTATTTGATGGCTTAATGACCATATGCCCCACATCACTACCCAGCAAAAGGGTATTTTCGCTATCAGCAAATTTTGTTACAAAACGATCAGTGGACGCTTTGTGTATTCTTAAATCATATTTTCTGAAGAGTAACACCAAATAATTTCTTGTTGTGCATTATTATGTATTATTTTAAATAAACAACATAAAAAAATGGAATTTTTCTCGCTATTTAAATTGAATTATCCATTTTTTCTAAAACATTATTGACATTCCAAAACCGTTTTTTTTCAAAAGTCGGTTTTTGTATAAGCCCTAGTCAACACTATGGACTATTTTGGGTTAACAACACATCATCAAATATATATATTTTTTAATATTTTGAGTCACTTGTTTTTCACGACTCCGACTCCAACTACGTAACTCTGATTCCAAGGGAATACGAGCCGTGATCGACATCCTTGTCAATACCGATACTCTTTCGTAAAACAATATTATATCTGCTCTTTGGCTTAAACATATTAAAAAATGCCGCTCCCTCACGGTGATAGTATGCGTATTTCGTTATATAATAATTTAGTAAATTATTATTAATTAAAATCATATTAATAAAGACAATTATAACAAGTATTTTGATTACTCACAAATCATGCATTGCGGCCATATCATGCGCGATATCGTACTGGTCGTTATCAATGGTGTTATCACACAGTTATTTTTTCAGTGAATTTCATAAACATAATTCTGTTTACATTGCTCAGCGTTTTGAGGTCAATACCTTATGAGATTTGATCGATATTTTTACATCAAGGTTAGCGAAAGTCAAGCGGCTGAGGCGTGCGCGATAAGTTCATTCATATTTACTAACTGCATTATTTATTCGGTATAATAAAATGACAATGTAAACTAATATATAATTTTAATTAATCGTTGTTTTCATATGATATACATACATATTAATTAGCTGAAACTTTTTTATTTAATATGAACATGCCACTGGAATTTTTTAAAAAAAGTAAATTTCGTAAGTAAGTAAATTTGCTTAGAACAGAGGGGGAGGCAAAATATTTGGTTGAAATGCCACATTCAGCAATTCAAAACGAACGGCGGGTCGCAAACAAACTATGTACTATATTTAGATGTACATTTTTTATTAGCTTACAAAGAAAATATATATAAAAAAACAATTTACTTATTGAGATTAATGAAAATGTTTCACACCTTTAAACATTTTTTTTATTTTTGTGTATATTAATATTCATCGGCGATGTTTTTATCGTTTTGTATTTTTATTGAGGTTCATGATTTGAAAAATTTTATTCACACATATAGGTGATCCCAAAAATATTTTTAAAAAATCTAGCCAAATCATTAAGTTGGTTGAATTTATTCGAATTAAGAATATTGTAAAACTTGCAGATTTCTTCACTTAGCTACAATTACATAAAACCTGAAGATAAGTTATAGCTGTTTGCTATATTATCTATATCTGTTGACATATGTCTCAAATTGTCATTCAAAGCGTAAATAATTTCTCCATATTCTTCGAACTTATATTCTGGTATCTTCAGTAACTTTATAGTTGAAAAGCGGTCTATCCATTTAATCAATACATTCCGAAGGAATAACTTGAGTTTTAACTGAAATGTATTCAATCTGTTTACTATATCATGGGTATATTTTCCTCCCTCTTCTTCACTTAAGTATTTAATTGAGTCTGAGCATTCAGAGTAAATGAAAAATTACAAAGCCAGTCATTATCAGTTAATTCAGGAAGGTCCATAATATTCTTCATTTTCAAAAACATAATAATATCATATATTTTAGACCCCAAGCTCGCCGAAGCACTCTTTCAAACAAAGCCACCGAATTTGACTATCCTAAAGAATATCTTTGAACTCAGATTCCATATCTCAAAGAAAACTAATGAATTACCTTCTGTTTCAGCTCCTTTGATCGTATTCAATTTACGAGTGCAATATGTGACATGTTCGATATTTAACACATTTTTACACGATATTTGTTGATGTATAATAAAACTTCTGATTGTCAAATTTTAATCAGGACAGCTTTTGAAAATTTTACCCTTAATTTCATTAAATGTTCCAACATTTTTTCACCCATTAAGATTGATGATCCGTCAGTTTTTACGCTTGACATTTTATTACATTGTAAATTATATTTTGTTATATATATCTGCTCTCATTGTTAGATATTTTCTGTTTTAAAGAGGCTTCTTTCCTGTTTTGATACATGATCATTTATGAGCTAACGATCGATATTATGTAATACAACGTACGTAGTTTAATGAATCATAAATTAATTAAGAAACTATGTGAAACAAAAAAGTTTAACTTATCTTTCTAATTATATCCTAAACCAAAATATCAAAGTCAAATATGCAAGCGGTGAACTTGTTTCATTTAAGATTATTAAATAAAATTAAAAAAGTAAATCATCATCATCATCAGTGTCATTTCATCTTTATACGGGGATCTATGGAGCCGAGCTCCAATCTCCCTTTCGTCTAAGGTTCAAATATATATTTTTTTTTCTAATTTAGATGTTGTGGGCCCATTTCATTTAATTTATTCTATTTACTTTTTTTTAGAATGCTTTGGGTTTGTCTGTAGAAAAAATAAATATGCTGCAAAATAATAACATTACCATCCGAACGCCACTCTCAGAAAATTCGCTATTTGTGGGTGTGAACGCCCCGCTTATTTTGAGACAAGGGGTCACATTTGGAACCGAGAGTGCAACGGCCAGCGATCATTCTGTTATGTTATTTTACAAGTCATACTGAACCATACATTTTATATGTGCACTAACTTATGCATTTCATACTGTTTATATATAAATTTAAGGCTTAGAATTAAATGAACTTTCGGTTAGATGATTTGCACTTAGTGTAGCTCCACATAGAACTCTGTTTGGCTACTTTTTAATTATTATTATTTTTAATTAAAATAAAATATTATATGCACCGATGGTTGTGATAAAAAAAAATTAAACAATATACATTAAATGTGTATTTTGTTATATTTTCAAAAAAAATCACTTATACCAGTGAAATCCAGTCCACAACTGCAATTGAATAAGGCATTTTATTCAATAAGGTAATTTTAGTTTTAGTTTAGACCCCCTTGGGGGTCGCGAACCATAGACTTTTTTCTAATCCGTGTCAGTTTCCAATGTCAAGCATATGGATTCCCAATGGAAGTATCTGAACAGAAGTTTTTTAAGAGGACTGGTTGTTACTCAGTTTTTCATTTTCTTTGTTTCCTGAAGAGAGTAAGGCTAGGGTTAAGACAGGATTAGTGGTTAACTTACCGTTCTTCATTTGCTTCGTATTGTGTTTCAAACCTGTGGTGTGGAAAAGGTGTTGTAAATAAGAGAATTTGCAAAACAAAACAATATAGGAAGGAATATTGGACTCCTGGTTCAGGTCACAGAGTAAGTCTATGGAGCTGGCATTTTTTGAACATTACATTATTAAGGGACCTAAGATAGGAACAAACATAATTGAAAGCAGTTTCGAAAGCAAAATAAAAAAAAATGTTTTTAGAATATTGATTAAAAACAACAACAAAAAATGCGAGAAAGTGTGCTGGAACGCCGTTCCACCGCGTTACATGGAAATAAAAGCACTGTGCATTATTATGATTCTAAGATTGCTTAATTAGAACAAATAAATTGTTTAATGTTTACATATGCGGTACCCTACGTGTTCTTTGTGTATGTATTATATTGTCATTGAATTACAGTTTTTCTCTCCACTATAAAAATATTATTATCAAACCTCTCTACAAATGATATTAATAATTATTAATGGAACAATATTTTTTTCATTATGTGTGTCATTGGCAGGTTTGAATTAAGTTCCGGAACGTGATAACTAGTTACATGCTTTATTATTATGGTTTATTATAAGGATATCAATAGCTGTATATTTAATCTTTGAAACCATGTCTGTTCTATATTACGAGATTATGGCCTTCTCAGTGTGCCTCTAACATTCATTGGTGCCTCCTAGCAATACCTTCGAATCAGCAATGATTTGTCATCGGCCTTGCAGGGTGAAATAGTTTAAGATCAGGAGGATGCTATAAATAAGGAGCTGTGCTCTTATCATCGAATATTTCACCAAGTCAAACCAATTTATCTTAAGTATTCGCCAAAGTCCTTAGGTGTCGCGTGCTGTGGCCCAGTTGGCTAGAGCTTGCTCTACCGATCACGCAGGTCTGGGTTCGATTCCCGGTCAGATCAAAGTGAATTTGAGAATTATTCAATTCAAAGTTGTGATCGAAGACTGGGTGTTTGTGATTTCAATTCACTTTATTTCCTCTCATCCCATCCTTCTGATCCTCTAATAATTGGGTGTACCAACAGCGATTAGCCAGCCACTATTCCTGTTCTAGCCTTATCCTTATTTCCCTACTACTCACTTTGAAAAAAAAAGTGAGGTTGAGTGACTGAGTAATGAACAGTTCTTGTAGAAAAAACCTCCATTAGGAGGCCATATGCTCCACATTGGGAGCGGACATGGATTTAAGGAAAATCGCCAAAATAACTGTTTTCAAAGATCAGTGTACGGTAATTTTGAATTATCGAGAGGTGTCATGATTCGCGATCGTAAAGTTATGAATAATTTTACTCGGTATGTATTTGGCGTAGACAACAGAGTGTCCCACAACTATCAGTCCATGATCGCGAGTCCATACATACATATATATTATTCTGTTTACATATATAACCAGGGCTGTGGAGTCGGAGTTGGAATCGAAGTCGCGGAGTCGCGGTATTTTGACTGGAGTTGAAGTCGGAGTCGTGAAAAATGAGCGGCTCGATTTTTTTTTGAAAAATATATTTAATGATGTGTATTCAAATGAATAAGTACAAAGTGTTGACATTTCATGCTTGGCTGACTAAAGATAATTTGATGGTATACATACATATAAGTTAAAATGAAATTTTAGAAAAATTTCCTCAGAGTCGTTAATTATTTAAAAACTGGAGTCGGAGTCATCCTTTTTTACACGACTCCACAGTCCCGTATATAACAAGTAAAATATTGCTGCCTTTAATTTTAATTAAAAGTTATAATTGAATTTCAATAAATAAGTAAACGTCTCAGTACAATCCTGTCAAATAGTATCCCTGTTGGCAACAATATAAAATTCATATTTGCTTTTTTTATCGCAAAAAGTGTACATACATATTTATAATATTTATAAAAGGATATAACCTATTGCAATTTATAAAATTGCTTTATGCAAACACATAAATCTAAGACATACGTGTAATACCTCGGAACTGCACAAAAAAACGAAATATGGTTTTAAGAGTTAAAATATTACCAGAGATATTATCCTGAGCTCCTCGAGCTGAATGACGATTTTCAATCAATCAATGTGATGGTAATGATGATAGGAAGGAACTGTAAATAGAGTTATATAATATAGTTTAGTTGGCACAGGAGTAATAGATGCCTGGATTGAATCAATAATGATTTCTATATTGATTGGAAATGTCAAATGTGGTTATATTGGATAAATGTACTGGTTTTGGGCTTGCGATTTCTTGGTTGTAAAGGTTATTAAAATGATTGATGGGTTTTATTGCAATTACATCAACGCTTTGTGTGTAATCTGCATTTTTTTCTTATCTGTAAACGCAAATGCGAAGCCACAAATGCAACAAATAAAATTATGCACTGATAACATATTTTTTCTCGATATTGCAACACATCTTTCCTATAATTATGTATGTAAGAATATTGTCATAAGATTCATTAGATAGCATATCGTCAGACAATATTAAAGTAAATCGAATGCAATAAGTATAATTATCATAACAAACAATAAGATATTTACAATCACTATGTACCTAAGTAGTAGAAAATTACACCAGTGTGGGTGAAACAATAATTCTGTAATAAAATACACAAATTTAATTTATTTATTATATCGATAAGCTATTTTTTTTATTTAATTCATTAGTTTTTTTTGCAGAGCGTATGGTAGTTAAAAAATAAAATGTTTTTCTCTATTTAATTAATTGTTCTTCAATTTTTTTCAGGGCTGTGGAGTAGTGTAAAAAAAACGACTCCGACAACAGCTTTAAAATAATAAACGACTACGAAGTTATTTTTCAATAATTTAATTTTAGTTTATATACATATCGACTGTGGAAAGGAAAAATGACGTAGCCCACACATATGAAATTTTACAGTAGGCACAAAAAACGTGTCTTTATGATTTTGGGCCATATGCAAATTATTAAATATACACCACCTTGAAGTGTATGGAGACTTCTAAACTGGTGTTTAATTGACACAATCTAATATTTATTAAAAAAAAATGTCTAAGAAACACCTTTTTCAGTCTTTTTTCTTGATTTAAATTTTCACAAACTCATTTTTTTCAAACTTAAAAGCTAAATTTAGATACTAATTCGACATTTGCAGCATACATCCTTTCTATAAAACGTGTATCAAGTTTGATACATTGTGATTATCGAAAAAAAGCTGTTTTGAAAAAACTGTGGGTTACGTTCTTTTTCCTTTCCACGGGTATGTAGGTAATATGTATTCCATCAGATCATCTTTAGTCAGCCAAGCATGCAATGTCAACACTGGACTATTGTGGTTTGAATACACATAATTAAATACATATTTTAAAATTTTTCGAGCCGTTCGTTTTTCACGACTCCGGCTCCGACTCCAACCCCCACTCCACAGGCCTGATTTTTTCAATCATTTTCCTTTCATCTAGTTACTACAATCGTGTATATACAGTCAATATTTCACCAATCAATAAGATGAATAGGCTAATTTTCGGAAATGCTTGGCTTTCTAATTCTGTGTGTAGTTACGGATTACAACTTTCTTTGTGAACGGGGGGTGTGAACAGGACCGGCGCCACCATACAGGCGAAATAGGCAATAACCTAGGGCGCAAATTGCTAGGGGGCGCATAAATTGAGTAATCAAATTATTTTTTATTATCTAATAACAAATAATAGTACGTTTTTTTATGCTTGTACCTGTTCGTTATAATTATGTATCGTATTCTAAATACTTCGGAAAAGAGAGGTTGAGCGACTGACTAACACACAATTCTCGTAAAAAAACTACTACTGGGCTACCTCCATAGGAGGCTGTATGATCCACATTGAGAGCGGACATGCATATAAAAAAAATATTCCACAGTTTGTTAAAAGGGGGGCGCGCCAATAACCGTTGCCTAGGGCGCCAAATAGCCTCGCGCCGGTACTGGGTGTGAATTACTCATATCAGTATTTTATCTCAATATCTCGAGAAAGAATTGAAAAATTCTCCCCTAGTTCTTGTAATATTACAAAATATCTACTATTTATTTATCGAAAAGATTATAATTTTTTTTTGTTTTGGAACTCCTAATTTTTAGTATTTTTTTCCACGTTTGCCTTTAACGATTTGTATACACAAAAAAAGGAATCGGAGTCTTATTTTTTTTTCAACTCCAACTCCAGTAAAAACAGTCCAACTCTTCTTTGTTATAAACTGAATTAACTTTTAAAAAATGCTTGCATTATGTGTGTCTTTCGAACAATAATGGCGTCTTCTTCTGACCTTTCGTGTGATGCCACCGTGCCGTTACTAGGAAAATGTTTGCTTGTAGTCTCGTAGAATTTAATATTTAATACATATTATATTTTAAATATTAAAAACATTAAAAACGGTACGTAAGTAAGTGATGTATGTAATTATAATTAACAAACTTCCTTTTATACCTTAATCATGAATTCTTTCTTACAAGGCAAAGTGTATTGTTCATTTATAAGGAATGGGCTACGATTCTAGAATCCGTATTGCAGAAATAGTATCTTTTGTATACATACTTGAAGTTAGTTGCAAATAAATAATTTGCTTGCGCATGTTTAATTATATTATTATTAACGTAGGGATATTTGATCAACACGGTGAAAATTTTAAAGTAATTGAAATAATGTAGATTTTTTATTACGGGTAGTGATTATCATGTCATGATTTTTTCAAAATAATAATACCTACATATATGCTTAATGAACGTTCTATACAATAAAACCTTTCTTTGTATATGGGGGGAGATCATTTATTTACAGACAACACTGGCTGAATGGGATAAAAGAAGAACGTGCACAGCGATTCGAAGATGGAACAGAAATAACATTCTGTTCCTTGTTCTTCGAAATGTCGCCCTTCCCGCCAATTTTGCATTAACCTTGAATGCACATACCCAACAAAGTAATGCGTGTTGTTGCATACCGAAAAAACACTACATACAAAGATACCAGTGCGTTTGTATGCAAAAAAAAGTGAGTGACCGATAAATACATTGACTCTAGCACAACGGCGTACCAGTCTAGCGGACTCCGCAAGGGCAAATCGTATCGACTGAGCGATGCGAATGCACCTATATCTCAATCAACTTGTACAGTGCGGCTAATGGAAAGGGGTTAGTTTTATAGACATTCCAACCGTGGCTGCTCAAAGTGGATTTCATTTGCCAAGTAACAAGACGATGACAATTAAATAAGTATTCAAAATCATTAATTAATATTATTCTAAGCAAGAGTCGTTTCTACAAGTTTCAATAATAGACGTTTCAATTATTGTGGTACAGATATATTTATACTCGTTAGGCATGATAGAAAAAAATAATAAAATATGCATGTGTGCAGGGCTGGCCCTAAGTGTGTGAGAAGTGTGCGACGCAAAATGATCAGTGGATCGTTCCAGAATTAAATGTATTACTTTGACCGCCAAAGGCGCCTCGCAAACAGGCGCAAGAATCCACGGGCCGGCCCTACATGTGTGACTTTTCATTCTCGAACAAATTCCAAGCTACCATACCAACTTTAATAATTTATGTACTGTGTACAACAGAACATTGAGCCCTCGAGAGGTGAAGTGAGCCAACTAGTACAATGGTATTTTTTTTATTCTCGGACTATTTATTACTTACAATCACGGCTTGACTTGGTATTTTATGGATTGCATATGTTTATTTTACAAAGATAACACACTATTGAAATGTGGCTTAACTGAAGATACTTCACTTTTACGATATTTTAAGAGGTGTAGAATATTACAACGCAACTTATATTTTTCTAAAATACCACTTGGCTCACTTCACCTCTCATGGACCCAATTTATATAAGAAGACATTTGATTGATGTAAATAATATTTGAGTAAGAAGATTCCTGTAATTTAAAAAGTCAATAGTATTCCGTGCTTTACAGTTTTTTTTATTGCATAATGATAACAAATGTTAATATTTTACTAGTTTGTTATTTATTTTCTTTAAACCAACGGTCAAAATTTACACTGTTGGTCAAATCAATAGCAAAACTTTGATTTTTCCCCTACAGTCATGTTTTGTTATAACCATGGTGACAATTAATGTTTATTTTACTTTAAATATCAGTAATAATAGTCTGTATCACACAATAATTTAATAGATTGATGCAGGGGTGGGCTGGAGTGGGCTCGGAGGGGCTCGGAGGGGCTCGCGCGATTCCCTTGTTAATTTTTACTACGGCCGGCGAGCCGCTTGTTAATTTAAGACAAAAGAATGTTTAAGATTAAATTAGTGTATAACTGCAATTTATGACTTATATATTATATACGACAGCTTCAGTATACACTGTAGTAGATTTTTAGATATTTACATTGAAAAGTTTTCGGTAAATTGCATATTTTACATATTATAAGTGTATTTAGTAACAATTGATTGCTTATTTAAGTATTGCATATAATTGCATAGGAGTGATAAAAAAATTCACTCCTTCCCCAGAACACCGAAAATTGCTTTGAGATTAAGCGAGCCCCTTGTTAACGTATTAGCAGCCCATCGCTGAATAGATGTGTTGCACGATCATGCAATGCAATTTTATGCAGAGGTAGGGTAAACTGAGTGAATTACTCCAAAGGAAGAAAAAATAAAAATCTCCCGAAATCCCGATTAACATAATAATTTTATAATATAATTACACAAATGTTTTTTTTTTATCAGTAGATTTTGAGAATATTGCTCTTTCATGGATTAAAAACAATCAACAATCAGTTGAACTATACAGTAATCGCGAGCCAGTTCGACATCATAATAAGCTCAAAACACGATTTTGATAAACTTTTTTTAGTGTCTATGTCCGCTCCCAATGTGGATTATATGGCCTCATAATAGAGGTATCTCAACATAAAATTTTCTACGATAACTGTCTGTTACTCAATCGCTCAACATCCCTTTTCAAAAGAGAGTAGTATGGATAGAAGGGTTAGGCTAGGACAGGAATAGTGGTTAACTAATCGCTCTCGCTACGCCCAGTTATTGGAGGAAGAATGGAAAGGAAATTAAGACATGACAAACACCCATGACTTCGAACAGAAATAGATAAAAAAAAAACTATGTTAGTACTGGGACTCGAACCCGTAAGATCCGGCACGGATGCTAACAACGCCAACCGCTGCGCCATAGGACCCGACAAGTATGAGAAACATTATGAAAGTTTAATTTTCAAATCTAATTAACATATGGCATACGAGGCAATTAGTTATTTTATATTTACTTGTAAAAAATATGGATTTGGTAAAAAATACTTTAGAACACGGTGTACTCGATATTGGAAATTTTTGTGATGATATTTTATCCTTTGTTTAAATTACGAATTACGATGTTCATTTTTCGATTGCAGTTATGTAAACTTTTGACGTCGTTGACCTTAGAGAGCTAAAAATGTCAAATAACTATAATCGATTGGAAATATTTAATTTCACTCGAATGGCAATACATTTCGCTCCGTACAAGAGTCATCGATTAAAGAACATAGGTACGATGTTACAACATAAATAATGCATGCTTTTACTGCCATCTAACGGATAAAGTCAAAACTGAAAATAATGGAAAATCAATTCTGGTAATTGGATAATGGGTAGCAAAATGTAAAAGGAAAGTCAGTTAATTATTTTATAATCTTTAAACCACGAGTTGATTGTTGATTGTCCCCCCCCCACCCGTTATATACACTCATCCCTCGATTTACGCGGTATCCATTTTACGCGGTTGCACTTTTACGCGGTCAGGAAAAAATCACATTTGAAAACTATTCAATCAATTTACTACGAATTTTGTTTTCTTTATGTCGCAAATAATTATGTATTTTTACCCCCAGGAATGTCTACTCGTATTTTAAAGAAGAAAAAAAACACAATCTCTTTGGATATAAAGATTCAAATTCTGGATTCCCTCCAGAAAGGTGATAGTTTTGCATCTCTTGCAAAAACTTATGGAATTAATGAATCTACTGTCCGTACAATTAAAAAGAACGAAATAACTGTCAGAAGAAGTGTCTCCTGTGGATCCCTTATTAGTTCTAAATGTACCTCATACGTTAGAGATCCCATAATGAAAATAATGGAAAAAGCCTTAATGATATGGTTAGAAGATCACACACAAAAAAGAATACCATTTGATACTAACGCAATTAAAGAAAAATCTAAAAGAATTTATAAGTTTCTATCAGAAAATAATTAGTCTTTATCAGTGATTCCCAAACTTATTATGCTCACGGACCCCTTCATGGAGAAAAATTTGACCACGCACCCCCAAGTGAAATAACTCCCAAGGGAAATAACACCCCCAAATTAATTTTGACCGGCCACGGATTCCCTGAGCGGTCTCAGGGACTCCTGGGGGTCTGTAAAAACCACTGGTCTATATCATCTGACGAAAAAAAACAAGATTTTACAGCGAGCAAGGGATGGTTAGAATTTTTTTAAAAAAGATACTCATTACACAATCTCAAGATAAAGGGTGAGGCTGCTTCCACCGACGAAAATGCAGCTAAGATATTTTGACCACAGTTTCTGAAGATAGTAAACGAAAATTGTTATTCCCCGCATCAATTTTTCAATGCTGATGAAACAGGACTTAACTGGAAAAAAATGCCCAGTAGAACATTTATTGCAAAATTTGAGAAAACGGCCAGTGGTTTTAAAGCTGCTAAAGATAGAGTAACGTAAATGTTTTGTGGTAATGCTTCAGGAGATTGCATGATGAAACCTCTTTTAATTATAGATTTTATAATATTTTATAATATATAATATAACGGATATTAATTTTCTGGAACCTATCTACGCGGTTTCGATTTACGCGTTTTCCCTCGGAACGTATCTACCGCGTAAATCGAGGGATACGTGTATATATATGCAGTCGCTGTTCTACGGCCGCCTTCTATAACGGAATATCAGGAAAAAATAATTTACTCTTTATTATCTTGACCCGGTACAGAGCTGCATGGGAATTATCTTTTAACCATGCACTAATGTGCTTAAAAAAGACGAATACAGTGGAACCCCCCATTACACTACCCCGAATTTGCTTGAAATATTCGCCGCAAATCCCCCAATTGCACGGTCGCATTCCATTGTCGTAACTATGAGACGATCGTCTGTGCCGCGCATACAGTCAAATGTTGGCTAGCGTCTGTGTATTCAACACGAGCCAGGGTATACACGCATAGCTGGGCGTCTGTCTGTGTGCGGGATATTCACTACTACAAAAACTAAATATTTCGTCCAATTTTTTTTTTGCAAAACTAAGGGAGATCTAAGTTTTGCATTTTCCGCGGAAAAAAACCAATACATATGTAGACATTGGCAACTGTAAAAAATAATCCATTTTCCGATATAAGCATTAGCCCTTCAATGCATAAATGACTACGAAAAATACAAACGATTTTACCTTTTATTGTTATACCCAATGGTAAAATAATATTTACTCTTCAAATTATTTCAATAGATGTCTTGTCTACACGTGCTAAACCATTTTAATCTTCATACGAACAGAGCAAGCTAGAGTCATTGATTTTCGACCGTTTCTTAATACAATTTTCACAATAAAAAAAACATGGTTCATCATAATAGCATAAAGTAGTTTAACTGTGTATTATATAGTTGGTTGTGTATTCAAAGTGTTCCCTATTTATAAACTGTATAAAAATCATGTTTTATGCCTCTAATTCCTAGGTGATTTTTATGAGTACTAACTGTTTTTGGATAAAAAAAAAATTTTTCCTGCAATCACACCTTCCCATTGTATATGAAAATGTTTTTTTAATTAAAAGTAAAAATCATACATTTAAGGGTTGGTGAAATAATTGCCTCAATCCTATTGGAATCGAAAAATACGAATGTCGGTTGACGGGCGTTTTCAGGAATTGTGTGAAAATGAAATTATGATTTTATTGATAAATGCAATGCAGAAAAAAATACATGCACAATAAAACAATGAAAACAGTTTTTTTTTTCAAAACCAATCATATATAATTTATTAATATAATATAAAAACAACATTAATGAATATTTCACACATGAAAAAGGGAGAGTTTACAAAATAAATCATACACAAAACATATCAATATGTCACGGTTTTAATTCAACACTTTAAACGTACATAAATTACTTCATCTATTATAGCCAGACACTATTTTTTCTTAGATATTATTTAAATTCTGTATATTACATTTTCTTGTAAGCACTTTATCAGTGATACATAAGTACAAAAACAAAATTTGCTGAACAAAATAGGTGAAAATTTGTAAAAGAAATAATTGTAGATATTTTAAACTAGGGTTAAAGTAATTGGCATGCGATCCATTTGCTGTGCGTTTGTGTGGTATCACATTTCTCGGCGTTTTTCGATGTTTTTTTTGTTGTTTTGGTTTTTTAATTTATTCGGACATTAAATCAATCGGGGATTCCCGGTGAAGACAGTGCCAAAAATGCAGTAAATTAGGATGCGAAGGAATGCATTTCTGTGTGCATTTGTTTTACGACTAAAAAAGTTCAATGCATGTCTGGTATAAGTGCGGGTATTTTTTTATCGTTTTAACGGTTTCTCGAAAACAAACATGGAACAAAAAACCTACACCATTTCCAACAAAACAAAAAAGTATAGTTTTTTATAATGACTAAATCAAATGGAGCAAAAGCAAAGCATTCCTAAGTTAGGTCAACACGTTAATAATTTTTATTATATTATGAAATATTATTAATAAATCTCGTCTGATTTCGGATTCATAAAATATGTTTTTTTTAGAGATATAGAACTTTAGAATAAAATAAAACCCACAAACGTCGTCATACAGGCTATTAGTATTATCGGGAAGATAATCTTATGACGCTAGTGTTAAAATATGGTTCCGGGAATATGGACGACGCTCGAAGAGACAGCAATCTGAATGTTCAAGTTTCGACCACTTTTTGGAGCAGCTGGTGCCATTCGTCGGCAATAATGTGGCGAATGTTAGCTTCCATGCCGTCTTTCATCTCTGGTTTATCGAACTAGATTAATGACTTCACATATTCCCACAGAAAAAAATCGAAATGTGTTAAGTCACACGATCTTGGAGACCAATTTACAATGTCTCCTTTAATAAGTTGATTGTGACTGTTTGGCATGTGGAGCCGTCTTTTTTATGCCACAACCTTCCACATTAATGGCATTCAGCTGTAGAAATTATTTGTAATCATAGATCTGTAGCGCTCTCTATTGACTGCAACGTTATGGCCATCATCATTTTTGAAGAAATATGGATCATTGATTTCACCAGCCCATAAAGCACACCCAACAGTGACTTTTTGTCGATGTAACGGCAACTCAATAATGACTTGTGTATTTTCTTCACTTAATTAATATAACGCAATTTTACTTATTGACATTCAATCAAATATAAGTATTTTCGAATTTCAAAAAAAAATACGATTTGTCAGTTGTCAAATTGGCTGTCGCTGGAAAAACTTATTTCAAAAAACAAACTTCTAAAAAACATTCTATACAAGGTGATGTGATTCAAATTAAAAACGATTCCCTTATGTATATATTCAACAAAGCAGCGATGGAAAAATATTCGTGCTTGCGATAATGAAGTGAAAAATAACGTATTTCATTCCAAAGATTTCATTGTCGATAGTTAATCTGGCGCAAAGCCATCGGTAGTACTACGTTCGAAGAATCAATTGAAAACTTAAAATATACATTTTTCGAAACGTTCTGCCAATAGAGAAACTTAAAATATTTTTGGTACAACACATACACGATTTTCAGACTGCGGTTCTCATCAGCCTGAAAAAAAACACTTACATAACAATTATATAGGTAAATGAAAATTGTTGAGTCGGGTAGGGTCTATGATAGAACTTACGGATTCGAGTCCCAGTATAAACTAACAGGATTTTGTCAATCGTTTGTTATATCGAAAGTATTCATCCAATATGTCATTTTTAAAATTGTTGTAGGTAAACACAATTCGCCATGAGTATTTTTAACGTGTTTTTTTAATCAAACAACAAAACATTGTAACTTTTAAAACTTAAAACAAAACTAATATTTATTCATGTTTATTTTCACCGATGTTTTCCAACATTGTAGCCATTTTATTCATAAATAGTTTGAAATCGCTTTCATCATCATTAGAAGAACTGGTCAGTCCACAATTATCGGAAATATCCGTGTATACGTTTTTTTTTTATTAAAAATCCGTGATCATTGAATATTAATTATTTTTGGTAAATTATTTGTATATTTATTCATACTGTAGCCAGCGGTGTATTCAATACTTAAATAAGCAATCGGTTGTTACCTAATACGCTTATAAAATGTTACAATATGCAATTTACCGTAATATACAAGTCAGATATTGCAGTTATATACTAATTTGATCTGAGAATATTGTTTTCTCTTAAATTAACAAAGGGCTCGCCGGTCATAGTAAAATTTAACAAGGGGCTCTCACGAGCCCCTCTGAGCCCCCTTCAGCCCACCTCTGACTGTAGCACAAGGATTCTGCAGGTCTATTTTTTTAAACATCTTTCAAATTTGAATCAGTTTTTACCACACTGTTGCTAAATTACGTTGCGTAAATCACGTAGAGTGAAATCGCGTATAAACCACGTACGCTATATAAATAAATAAAGCCATTGTGGGCTTTATGTATAATATGGAATACAAAAATGTGTATTTCAGTATCCGATGCAGATATTTGTTTAAAAAAATAATCCTAACGTATGAGTATTTAATAAGCATGGACATAAAATAGTCAAAGTCGAGCACGTCACTGAAAATAGGGTCACAATACCCTGCAATCCCTCACCAAGGTCCTGATACGTGTTGTAGTTAGCCTTGCGAAAATTAATTGAAAGGAGTTCATCCTTCCAAGTGCAGCAGACACAAAAATGCATTTTAAAATACTGCCTTACATACTCCTCTGAGAACAACAACTCGACCACATTAACAACTAATCAATACACTTCACACAGAAATGTGCATATAAATACTTGAATATGACAACCTCATTATAGCTCTAGCTTATATTATGATCTTCATATAATTAACAACATAATTATTTTTTAATATCTGTTACTATAACTACATATAATTAAATTTTAATGTTTGAAATAACTTATTTATTATGAGTCAGTATCATTAAAAATCTAAAAAATCACGAGTTGATGTTTTATGACTTATAAAAAATCTCATCGAGTTACTTCTACGGTGCATTTACTTTAGTGCCTTAGTACTTTAGTACAAAAAAAACCCACATTTTATCGAAATTGTAATTTAAATGTTTTCCCAGAATATTACAAATAATATATTTTTATTTTCCCTTTTATGTACACGTAGTTACATATATATATACTCACACAATTAATTATAATATAATAATTATACATAAATAAAATGATGTCCGCAAAATACAACCTTAACAATGAAATATAGCCTAGCATTCATATTTTATATCTTGTCGACTGTTGTCTTTTATATCTTTTTCCTGGCGATTAACTCTACCTTGGAAACATTTTCAAGCAAACAAATACCATGTATGGTAAAAAGATCTGCCACAGCGTTGTACTAAATGCCACGGTCAGTCCTTCGTGGTGTTTATAAATTATTTAAAAGAAATCTTTATCTTTTTACAGTACATTGTCTCCATATTTAATTCTTCGTATTATTGTAGAAGTTGTGTATAAAATCTGTAAATAAACCAAAGTGGTATAGGATAAGTAGCTTCATAGAATCTCTAAATAGAAAAAATATCCGTCTTCTCTACGTTATAATTTGAAGTTTAGTTAGCGAAGACATTGAGGTATTAAAAAAATATATATATTTAAAACACACACGTGTACAATAACGTATACAGTGGAACCCCGATCTACCGTTCTCGCATTGTTTGTTTTCCCGCATAGATTGTTTATTTTTCATAGTCCCGGCCAAACACCCATAAGAACAATGTAAAAGAAACCGCATTAATCGTTCCCCGATATACCGTTTTCCTTGATCTATCGCTTAAATATTTTGGTCCCGTCACGAATATTATCCCGATTGACCGTTTTCATTGAATATTTTTCATCAATAGTTTTGCCTCGCATTTCGTTTTGCGTTTTTTCAGTGGAACCTCGATCTACTGTTCTCGCTATCTTCGTTTTTTTGCATGGATCGTTTATTTTTTACTCGACCAAGACCCCGTCATAAAAATATTTAATAATTCCACGTTTATCATTCCCCGGATACTGATTTCCTCAATCTATCATCTAAATATTTTTGTCCCGTCCCAATTATTATCCCGATCGACCGTATTTTTAGATTTTTTTTGCTCAAATAGTTTTACATCGCATTTAGTTACATAAATAAATAAGTTTTTTGAAAATTAAACATTTTTTTGGTATAGCTTGAAGATTTCCCGCATTATCGGTTTCCCGCATTATTCGTTCATTTATTACGGTCCCTTGGAAAACGTAGAATCGAGGTTCCACTGTTTGATTTGATTGATGTCAACAATATGTCCACCAGCATATTTTACGCTAAATTGTATTCAATTCATGTCCTCTCTCAATATTAGGCCTAAATAATCATTTTGTAATATTTTAACAGAATTTTTATAGCGAGAAGTGATTGTCATTACTTACAGGAGAGGAAAACGGACGAAGGATTTGTGGTTGGCAAATCGGTCTCTGCCGGGTGCTATGGCGCAGCGGTTAGCGTTGATATTCTTTTACGGTGACTGCCTTTGATCTATATCTACGGTTCAATAACTTGTATTACACACTATACAAATTAAAAAGCATCTATTATTATTATTATTATTAGTCGATAAAATAATCAAAATTCACAATTTACAATTCACAAACCACACATGTGTCCGTACTGATGTCCTCGGGTCTGTACGAAATATATTTGTTGGCGTACTTGAAAATTAGTTGAATAAAATATATATACTACGAAAAATGATTGTTAGCAAACTTGAACATTATTCCAAAAATTTAATAATTTACAATTTAAAAACTGCAGGGCTGTCAACATGTGCGCCGAGGTCGATTTATGTTACTATGAAAAATGATTGTTAGCAATACTTTCGATGGTTTCGGCGGTAACTTTGTGGAAGTTCATTTTAATAGAAAATTTAAATTAACTTTGATTATTCCACGTATTGTGTAACTAACTGTGACACGTGTTTCGCCTCTTTCAGAGGCATCTTCAGACTTACTATCGCAAAGTTTGCTTAAGTAATGAAGCAAGATTGATTCTAACATTTTAAAATTATAAAATTACAAAATGGATTGGGTTTTTTTCCTTTTAAGAGGAGCAAGGAGGGGGGTGTAGAATCGAAACAAAGCAAAAAGATAATGATACTAATTATACTAATGAGTTTTAAACAATCAGAATGGGATTTTTCCTTTTTAAAGCAAAGAGGGGATTATAAAATCGAAACAGTGCAAACAAATTTAATCATACTACTAATGACGTTAAACATTACAAACTAATGAGCTGCAGTCAATCAGCTAAGTTTGTGATTACTCTATTAATTGGAAACAATTTGAGTAACGGGGAACCGCCTGTGATATTAAGAATATTATTTAATAATATTTCTTTTTTGTTAAGAGTTTTATTAATTTCTAAAAATTCTAAACTATTCATCTTTAAACCCTTTTTATTTACTCGGTGGAGTATTTCTAAATTACAAATCTGATTAAAATTATGATTATTTTCTATGAAATGATTGGCAAACTCAGAAAAATTGTTACTTTTTAGACATCTTATATGTTCTTTAATTCTAATATTAAAGTTTCTACCTGTCTGTCCAACATAAGACGCTTGACAGTCTCCACAAGAGAGTCGATAGATACCACTCTGTGACGATGAATCTACGCGATCTTTACTGTTCAATAAAATTTTACCTAAATTATTTACTGTATAAAACGCGGGTTCTATATTGTCTGGCAAAAATTTAACTATCTTTGACGAGATGTCTCCTAAATAAATAATTCTACGCCAGTTTTTAATATTATCGTTTGCTTTCTTCTCTCCTGAAAAAATATTATTTACTATGAGTTGTTTAACTTGCTTACGCTTAAGTAAGTTAACTACTACGTCTGTGTTGTAACCATTATTTACAGCTATCTGTTTAATAATGTGTAACTCTAATTCAAAGTTGACTTTAGTGAGAGGGATGTTAACTAATCTATTAATCATTGCATGGAATGATGAGAGTTTTTGCGACCACGGGTGAATTGATTGATGGTGAATGACGACATCTGTATAAGTAGGCTTTCTGTAAATGGCAAATTCTAATCTGTTGCTATTATTTTTCTTTATTGTTATGTCAAGAAAATTTAAGGTTTTTTGCTGCTCGATTTCTAGTGTGAATTTAATATTTGTATGCAATGAATTTATATGACGTAAAAAGGTATCTAACTGTCTATCTGTTCCTGTCCAAATGCAAAAGATATCGTCTACATAACGATACCAAGTTTTTACATTTTTAAGTAACGTGTGATTTGACTTAAAGAGATTATTCTCAAAATAATCCATAAAAATATCCGCGAGCAAAGGTGAAATAGGACCACCCATAGGTAATCCTACCGATTGTTTGTAAATTTTTTTATTAAACAAAAAATAGTTTTGTTCAATACAAATATTAAAAAGTCTAAGCATTTCTTTAACGACGTTGCTATTAATATCCGAAAAAGTTAAAATTTCGCTGACTATATTTTTGCACTCTTCCGTTGGTACGTTAGTAAATAAATTTGTTACGTCGAATGATACTAATTTACAATTACTGGTTAATTGTATGTCTCTGATTTTTTCCGTGAAGTCAATGCTATTCTTAACTGTATACTTCGGTTTAAACACGTTGTAAGAATTAAAAACGTCATTTAACTCACGGGCGATTTTGTAAGATGGAGAACTACAAAAAGATACCACGGGACGAATCGGTATCAAGGGTTTGTGTAATTTGGGTAAGCCAAATAATCTCGGAGCTTGTGGGTTTAAATTAATAACTTTATTTTTATTTAAGTAGAAAATGATAGGGCAGTTTTTGACACACGTTTTTACCTCATCTTGAAATTTGGATGTAGGATCCTTGTTAAGTAATTGGAAATGATCTCCTGTCGACAAGAAGTCTTCCACTTTCGATGTATAATCTAATGAGTTTAAAATTACTACGGAATTGCCTTTATCTGCTTTCGTCAGAGTAAGGTTTTCTCGACGTAAAATATCTTTGATATTTTTCGCCGTCCGCATATCGGAATTCGATGATTTCAATGAGTTTAAGTCTAATTCTTTTATTTGTTGGGCACAAATATGTTTAAAAGCAACTGGTTGTTTGAATAGAGCAACATCTAAATCTACTGCTAGATTTTTAGCAAACTTGAACATTATTCCAAAGATTCAATAATTTACGAAATTTATGCTACTACGAAAAATGGTTGTTAGCAAACTTAAACATTATTCCAAAAATTCAATAATTTACAATTTAATACTGCAGGGCAGGGCTGTCGATATATGCCGCGAGATATATTTCTTTTACTATCAGAATTTCTGGCTTATTCAATAAATAGGTGTGTAATTTATTTTTCACGCCAGTAAATTTTCTGACTACTTAAAAATGCAACAAAATCCCTCCGTTGAGGTCAACGGGCTTACAGCTAGTATTTTATAAATAATACAAAAATAATGTAACCAAACTTATTTTATTAAGCGTTTCAAATAACACAAATGGTATTTCGATGCATTCGACGTTAACTGTGGAAAATTGTTTTTAATATGCAATCATATTCGATAGCTTTATTATTCCACTACTTGTGTTACAGATTGCGACATAATAAATTTATCAAGCTATTTTTCTTTAATTCATGGTGTTTTAAGGAATAAATCTAGCCTGTAAAATGAGTGATAGGTGTTTATCGTTTTATGGAAAACAATGCCATTACTGTAGTAGTCAATAGTAAACAGCTACGTATTATGACTGGGAAACACGTCGTTATTATAATAATTGGTATAATAGATAGTATCATTGACGTAACGTCTGTCGTACAGTTTGTATAATTTCTATGAAATCGACGTAATCTAGAAGTATTGTAATAGTAACTTCTCCTTCCATCTGGTTTCGCCTTTCTAAACATCGGCATGTTAATAATCGAGCAAATTCTAGAACTTCAGTGCTGAATTGAGACATTTCAAATACATAATCTTAACAAATATGTTCAATAATAGTAACACATTTACATATTTCGGCTAATACATGAACGAAATTAAAACTCTGCCATTATCGAACTTTACGCCGCTTCCTGGTAAAATACCTGACTAATTGTGGACAAGTATAATCATTTCTTCTTCCAGGCGTATTGATTAATTTCCAATGCACATTTGAAATTTCGTTATATTCATTTGTAAACATATAAGCTATTAACTAATTATCAAAGCTCAATTTGTGGATTGTTATAAAAACGGTGAATGAATATCATTTTCATAACAATTTCTATAAGTATACAAACTTGTAGGTTTTTTTCATTGAACTTATTGATGAATAATTTACATTAATTTAACGTAGATATATATAAAACAAATTTAATAAGAAAAGTGGTGTTATGCATCATTGTATAATTTAGCAAATCTTGTAAATCTGTTACTACGTAATAAATAAGAGGTTTTTTTACTTTTAAGGTGTTCGGGTTCCCCGTCAATTTTTGGTGAAAAGGCTATATATTTTTAAAAAGTACTCACATTTTTATTACTGTTTAAAACCAGGTTACTTATATTTTTGGATAAACGTAAACACTCAATGATTATTGTCTTACTCTTTTATAATATACATAATAACAAATATTTGTGACTAAGTGTGTAAGCACAATCTGTGCAGGTTTGCAATATTTTTCTTATCCGCCATCTATCTGTAGATGCATGGAAAAGTATTTCAATACAATTTAGCGAAGGAGAAAAATTAAACGCGTTTGATTTTTTGATTTTTTGCATAAAAAAAATCAATTGACGTGAAGTGGTTCATTATCAACTCTGCAAAATCTATGTGCACTTCAAATTTAAAATGTCTCCCTGTGTATAGTTGATAAGAGATTTGCCCTATCGGTCAGGCCGGTCTGGATTCAACTCCCAGCAAAGTTAATCAACAAAAAAATCAATACAAATAAAATTTGAGATCATGTAATATCATTTCTGCTCGAATTTATCCAGGATGATGCTCTAATAAAAAAAAAATGCGCATTGGTCTTAGCTGTAATGCCAAATATATATATTTTAAATATTATATAATATTTATTTTTTTTGGAAATTTTACTATTTTTGCCGTTCGCCAGACTGAAACGTTCAAGGATTCAAAGTACATTGAACTGATGACTAACTGATGAGTTCTAATGGCTTCTATAGATTATGTATAAGGAAAAATTCTAATTAATCACAAAAAGTCAAGGAAAAAATTGAATATAATATGATGATTAAAATATATGTAAGACCGCAATTCTATTATTTTTTTATATACTTTATAGTAATATCGGTCTATTATATCTAGGATATACATATTATGTAAACTGTTGATTAAAAATTTACATAAACTAATTTTCTGCTTAAAAGTACCTATGTTCCATAATATATAAATATGTATAATTTTTTTATAAATTTCCATACTTTTTACCTCATATTATTGTTGTTTTTTCTTGAGAAGGGTTACTATATGGGAAATTATATTACATTCATATTACATACTATTTTTATTGCCTATTTTAGAGTTTTCGATATTTTATTTTCAGTGGTATTCATTTGTATTATTTTAAATCACTTCGCTTACCGATTTCTTTTCAAAGGCATGGATGTTTGCAATGTTAAAAAAATCCTTCCTATCCCTACATTCATAAAATAATAGGGCGTAGAGAAAGTAAATAGCAAACCACTAGTTCTTTTCTCGCACTAACTGGTCTTTGAAAAAAAGAGACGTTGATCAACTGAATAACAAGCAGTTCTCGTAAAAAACTCCTGTTGTGATACCTTCATTATTATGCCATATCGTCGCTAATTTTCTACAACCTTGTATCTAAAAAAGTACGAGTTATCTGGAGACATAAATGTTCTTAATTCTATCGCTATAAAACACCACTGGAATCATTTTGTCCCCAATATCTTTGAAAAAGTTAATTAAAAAGGAACCAAAGACGTTTCCATCCACAACAAGTGAGGAGCAAACATTCAAAAAGTGTTTTGTCACAAATTTTGAAAAATGGCGTTTTATATCAATTCTGATAACCCATAATAAAACCTATGAATGGAAATCAAAATTAGTGTTCAAAAAAGATTTTTTTTCATATTAAAATGAAATCATAAAGTTGACACATTCATACAAACCGTCACTTTGGCAACACTTAAATCATCATTTTCCAAGCTTTGTATTTGTGTGACAAAACACTTTTTGAATGTTTGCTCCTCAAGTTCCTGTAGAAAAACATTCGTTGAGATACTACCATTAGAAATCCATATGCTTCACATTTGTAGCAGACATGGATAAAAATCGCTTAAAATTGATTGATACGTTGAAATATTTGTTTCAACTTTAGCTGCCTATGAAAATATTATTATAAATTAAAGATTAAGCTAAATTATAAAGTTCACTACAAAATCGATAATGAATAGTATGAGTAGCAAAATATGCTATTAATTATTGCTTAATATTTATTTATAAATGAGGTGAATAACTTATCCGGTTACTTTCTACCATTCATAAAAATAATACACAACAGAAAAGGTAGCTCTGTTGACGAATCATTGAGGAAATAAATTCTGTAACAATTTCTTTTCTCGTAACAGTTTTCTCCCGGGTGATTAACCCGATGCCTTAATTTAAAAGAATGTGCGCACAAATATGACGAATCCTTACGGAGAATTTAAAAAAAACTTTCGCCACGTCACAAGTCCGCGTCTGCGGAAGAGTTTAGCGGCAAGTGGCAAGTAATATCAATAACATTTTACGTCAGCGCGATTTCTCTTCAAGTTCATGGGTTCGCCGCTCGATGCCCGCCGAAGGCAGAAAAAACAACGCGGAATCGACAACTATGTAACTATTTTATAATAAAAAATAATAAATTTAATCCTTAATTAAATTAAACACAATGTGGCGGTGAAACATGCATCACTTTTTGACATATATACAATTGCTTGAAATTAACTTAACCAAATTTGAATCACTGCCATAATTTACGACACAAGTATTGAACGCTTCCAGTAAACGTGTTTATTTTCGTGTTTCCTATACGACATCCCTAAAATTTCTCATCCCCAAAAATACGGTAAGATCTGCGATTACACAATTGAAATAAATTTGACAAAACACCTTCTCTCCCACGTCAGTCAGTCAATAGTCATCGAAGAGTTTCTTTGGTTAGTTTGTATATTAAACACGACAAACTGTAAATAATATATGCAATGATTCATAAAAAAAATCCTTATTTTTAAAGTGAATTTGTGTTACTTGCTTCAACACAATGATTTAAAATTTTGGAGCTCTTCTCATAGTACTATGCGGTAATTGCTTATTTGTAAAATGTCACAGACATCGTAGTAACGCTTAGAATTAAAAAAATACCCTAAAGAACATTAAAATAAAGTTGCTTTATTTATCTTACTATACTCGAATATTCTATTTCAACTAATACTATAAAATATGATGTAATTTGAAGATTTCGACTAAAGGTGATTGGTGGAATTTCAATATGAAATTTGAATCGTTCAAATTATGTACTTTCACACAAGTTTTGTCATTAATTATCCTGGTTTTGCCTTTCGGCATCTTCGGGCGTTCAAACGCACGGATGGACTTGAACTGACGTTTAGTAAATGAATGTATCGTGTTTATATAAGAAATAAATGTTTACTCACTTATTTTAATTAAAGCCACTGTTGGAGGATTAACCCATGGGAATGCCTACAGATTTGAATGGTGAGTCGAAGCCCGGGTCATTAACGACAACACTTCAAATTCAAATTTAAATATGATGTAAATTCGATAATGTGCGAAATCTCGTATACGTCTAAAATGTTATGGTTTTTACAGTCTGTTAAAAAATGGTTATTGGTTAAATACTATCTGTTTTAATTAAAATGTATCTGTGTAATAATTAAATATCAAAATCAATCAATATATTTTACGAAGTATGCAATCAAAAATAACTTCGTTCGTCAGGGCTAAATTGAGGATACTTTCGCCGCTTCCTAAAAATATTACTTGTGATTTTTTTCGAAAACCATTGTTGGTGCACTCCACATGAAATGTAAAATAAAATACTGCCTAGTACAAGTACTATGTTAGCTCACAGCGATATATTGACTCACGTCCTCGCGGAGAAAAGAAAGTTTCGCGACCTGCATTCAGGTCACTGCCACACTCATTTTGAAATTTTAGGATCAACAACCCACCGAGTTTTGGATCCTCTTACTTTGCGCCGGGGAGTTTATCGAACCCGGTACCTCTACTTTGCTATATGACGTAGTGGTTCATTTAGCAAAATTTCTCGTGTCACTCAGACGCTAATGGCCGTAATTCAGGACATATTATTTTATAATAATTATTGTAATTAAACAATGAGTTTAACGAAAGGAAGTTCGATTCTTTCATTTGGTATGTATGATTCTAAATAAAGTATTTGTTGTTAAATTTAAATGGTTTGCGTATACTCGTTTCTACTGCTGCATTTTACATTTGTGTTAATCAAAAAGTATACATATCATTTTCCTATAAGATCTCGGTTTCTGATGAGGATCGAACTGTTTGAGAGTCTCCACGATATGGTAAAAAGTGATTTTAGTCAAAATATCAGATATTTACACCTGTAAAGTATACAAAAAAATAACCATGAACATAATTTCGAAGAATGGACCAAAAGAGATTTAAGTGACCCATTCACTAGTGAAATCATTGTTTCAGAACATGTCCCGGAACACAAAATGTATGTGCCTATGCCATATCGTTGAACATTTCATGTGACTCGAGATATATTCCATGTTAGCGGTCTAGGAGCAAGACGGAACATTCGTTGCGCGCGCAGTTGTCGACGAGCATTCGAACTGTCAAAATCATCAATTCAATCGTTTTTTTTTCTAAATAACTAAATTAAATACTTTAAATGAATATTCCTGTATCAAGCACAGCCAAGACATATTTTTCCTATAAACAATTATTTAAAAAAATCAACTAGCGAATTTTAATATCTACAATTCAATACATGTCTCAAAATCGTTCTCTATGAGTATGAAAATAAACTTTAAATAATGATTTTACTAGTTAAGAGCCAATCACATCGCAGGATTTGAATAATCTGACTGAATTTCATTTAGTGTTGAATATTCAATCTAAGCGTTTCATAGTTTTTTGGCGTTATCAAAGTAAATTATCATTAAAATTTCATTGAAATGTAGCCGAACAAATTTTCGGCTGTCCTGAAAAATAAAGTGAAACTAAATTGTATGTTTGATACTGGATGCCTCAATTGTATGATTCTCTACAATAGTTGAAACTATAGTACATATCTTTATAGCGTCAAAATTTGTTTACTTCACAGTCCGATAGGTAAAAATAAGACTCGTGATTGTTCAATGGGCAATAAAATAAAAAAATCTAATAATAACTGTAGAGTTTCTGTCACTTAAGACTAGGTTTAAGAAATCGTCTTGCCAAAAGTGGGACGGCACTTTCGTTTCTATCACGATTGGCCCAGATGCGAAGGGGACCGTTTGGCGAAACTTACCATCAATATTCAACTCTCTCATTGAATTTTTTTATAATGCGGTTATCGAGTATGTATGTACTTACTATCAGATTTAGGATCCAGACATCTATTGTAAATTGTAAATTAATATCTTACAATGGTATGCCTACGTAAATTAGTATTACAGCTAGAACTAATTCGTTTAAAAAAAATAAGATTTTTCACCTTTGTTTACAATGTCAAAACAATGTGTATCTGTTTTGGCTTATATTGGTTGGTTTCAACTTAAAGCGGGACTCAAATAATTATTAAAGTCGTTAAAAAAAATGATTGAAATCAATATATCAATATCGTCGTTAATTTTCTACAAGCACGTATCTTAACTTTTGTCAGTTTTATGTTTTTTGTTGTAATGAATTCAGAACTTCAATACACACATATTCCTCTCATAGCACAAAAAAATATGTTATGCTTTATTTGACCTAATACAAAAACATGTGCTATGTTTAGCATGAAGGAACACATGGTATTGATGGAAAAGTCTTTGCCTCCTTCCTTATTAACTTCCTCAAAGACATTGAGGGCACAACTATTCCAATGTTTTACAGCGTTAGAAAGCGAGAGCAATAGCGGTAGAATAAAGTACATTTATGTGTCTCCTAATAACTTGTACTTTTGAGATACGAGGTAGATGCAATGGATGAGATCAATGGAGAATGGCAAAAATGACGTTACCCACACATAACAACTTTTACATGAGACACGAAAAACCTTTTTCGATGTTTTTCACCTTTGTTTACAAAGTTAAAATAATAATTATACACCATCTTGAAATGTACGAAGATTAATAAATTGGTGTTTTATTTATTCAGTCTAATAATAATTTATAACGTTTTTTTCGAAAAACCCTTTGTGTACGTAACTTTTACATGTCGAAATTATTACAGGTCCAACATTTTCCAAGATTAAAAGCTTAATTTAGATTCTATTTCGACATTTGCAGCTTACATCCTTATGATAAAACGTGCAGTAAATTGTATATGTACATTATAATTTGTGGTAATAATATGTGGTAGATATTTCTAATGGTTAAACATTATTATTAGGGGAAGTATAGTTGCAGACGAATGAGCGTTGATCGCGGGTACCATAATATTATAATATCTTTATGTACATCAATAAAACAAATTATAATCATAATAATTGCTAATGATGTGTAAAATAAATATATCTTAAATAAAGCCAAAACGAGGAGTTGCGGAGACGCCTTCAGCTGAATATCAGTAGCATGTTATTATAGTGACTATAGTGTTAGTAAAAAAACATTATTGGAGAAAGTAAAGTAGCCACACAGTATTGTGATCCGGTCGCACCGGCCGACGGCATAATAACGCTTTAATAATAATATTCATTACTTATTTCTTTCTCCATTAGAATGAAGCTCGCCATTATGACGACCGCGAGAGATATTTTATAACTGGACATTCGTGTCTGGTTACGTTTTTTTTTTCTTTATGCAAATCCGCCTGGTGTAACAGAGAGAGACGTCCGTAAAAGGTTGGGGTATTCAACTATTCATTTAAGATTAGTTAAATGAAGATGCCACATCAGTACGATTATTTATCACCGATGTTTTTAAAAAAGATTTGTTGGCATAACATGGCATGAAATATCCATAACTTCTGTTTATTTTATACACATTTTTTATATGTTGGACACGTTCCACGCTGTTCCAATACTGTGTAAAAAAATATTAAATTAAAAAAAAATAGTGATGGTAGGTTTACTTGTATTAAAATTATCAGGATTTATAAAAAATCATTGTTCATATATTGTATCTAAATTGTTTATTTAAATCAGAAAATAGACGTTACGAATATTTGGCACATCATCGCTTTTATCTCTTGAGATATTCAGAGCCTCTGTAATATCATTTTTTTTTCAAAATATTCGAGTTTACAGGAATAACTCCTCTTCGTGTAAAACCGTTAAAAAAGAGAGTCCAGTGCATAAGTATAAGAGGTCTGCAAAGGCCCGGGCCTCTACCCGGCTTATTTATTCAGAAAAATATTTCAGGCAGTGTTCGTGGCATAAGTCTGCCAGATGATTTTAATTTTTACCAGTTCTATAGAGAATCGTAAATTGTTGTAATTTTTTAAAAAAAACGGGTTTTTTTCGGGCTGAGGAGTATAAATCTGGGCTTCCGGTCGGGTTATGGTAAAAAGTGTGGTATCAGACTCGGGCCCGGGCCGGGTCGGGTAATTTTGTAAAATTTCGGCCCGTGCAGACCTCTAATAAATATCATAAGTATAAAAATAAATTTGATAATTTTCTTATTCCAATAATTTTAGCTTATTCGTAAACGTTAAGATCGTCTAATGATGCTTCTCAAAGTGGCGAAACACGAGTCACAAATTATAACAAAGATGTCAAATTTAATCTTATATTAAAAATGAACATCCACAAATTTACCGTCGAATTTATCAAATATATCAGTTTCATATTTATATTTGCAGTACAACTTTCTGAATATCGAAATGTATATTTTTTAAAAATAATTAAAGGGTTTTCTTTGGTTTATACACTATCTCTGTCTGCTGCGTTTTTAATCATTTAAATCTGAGAATGTAGCCACCACACTATGCCTTCATGATTCTCCGTCACCCACCAGTCTCTTTGCTTTCTCCTACGTCATCTCAGCGTCCTAAAGCCCAACCGAGTACATCTTATTCATAGTCATCAACTGTCTTCCTGGGTGACATAATCTACCCGGTCCAGATGCAGTATTCTGGCTTACCTGAGGCATACGTATTTCACATTTGTAATGTATATTTTAATAATTTTCATGAACGGATTTTACCGAGTAAATAAAACAAAAAAAATATGTTTGTTTCGAATTCGCAACGGTGTGTAGAGTCTAATTGGTATGCAATTTTAATGACAAAACAATATTATATCCCTGTAAATGAATACCGCGCGTCGGAGAATGCCGACCACTCTTTCTTTGACCTCGTTTGGTGGGAAATCAAACGCCATCGTTCCACTTTAGTTACAGTTGTACTAAAATGAGAGAGAGAAACAGGAAAGCGAAGCTATATATAATACGTATTTATCCATTTACCGCAATACCGAGTCGTAGATTAGAGATTCTAATAATATTATAGCGGAGAAACGTTTTGCATACATTTTTATACAGCAGTAATGAATGTTGCCGTAACAATGATGCCAGTTCCCAATAGCGTAACAAAAGATATTCTTTCAAGTGACAAATATTTCTTATACATACACATAGGTAACGGTCTTTATTTTTACGAATCAATATTTTAAGCTATTTAATACTAAGAAGGGGAAGATTTTTTCATTATAAAAAAATCAGAAATTTGCCGACATGAACAATCAAATGCACACTTACTTATCAAAAAAAAAATCAGAATGAATAAACTTGATAGAAAATTTAAATTAACTTTGATTATTCCACGTATTGTGTTACTAACTGTGACACGTGTTTCGGAAAAAAACCCAAAACTCCATTTTGTAATTTCATAATTTTAAAATGTTAGAATCAATCTTGCTTCGTTACTTAAGCAAACTTTGAGATAGTAAGTCTGAAGATGCCTCTGAAAGAGGCGAAACACGTGTCACAGTTAGTAACACAATACGTGGAATAATCAAAGTTAATTTAAATTTTATATTAAAATGAACTTCCACAAAGTTACCGCCGAAACCATCGAAAGTATTTTTTTTTACTCGATAAACTTTTTTCTTTTCTTTTCTGCATCACACCGAAGATGATATCTCCTCAATGATACAGTTAAGATACATTTTATTTAGGTACAATTTGAAAGGCAACAATAAATAATAATTACAAATATATAGATATTAATAAAGGTTAATTAAATGCAAAGAATTGGTATAATTACAAGTAAAAACAATTAAATAATAATAAGCAAGAATGATAGTTAATGGGACTAATAAACAAATTTTAATTTTGAGACAGGTGTGATAAAGGATTGAATGATGAGGGACAGGGAAGGTAAACTTTTTCTCCAAAAGAAGTAGCAAATTTCTTGAAGTGACAGAAATTTTCTGAAGACGAAACTAGATCTGAATGCCCGATAGGACCATCACGATTATTTCTACATGACAAAAACAATATGCTTCTTTCTACTGACATAATCGCACAATTCCAGAGAATATGCTCTGAATCTTGATTACTGTCACCACAAGGGCAGTGTGGGCTAAGTTTGATTTTAAATTTATGTAACTTGACATTAAATGCACCGTGTCCGGTGACAAATTGTGAGGTCCAGTGATCCGGAGAGAGCCAGGTTGCATTCTGACGAAAAGCAATATCTGGGAAAAATAAATATCGAAAGTATTATGAATAATCTAACTAATTCTCCAAATGGAACTTGTTTTTAGGAATGTATAAGATGATTTTTAAATTGGTTATACATATTGTCGCCCGCTGTGGTCTAGTTAGTTAGAGCTTCCTCTACCTATCAGGTGGGTCTGAGCTCGATTCCCGGTAAGGTCAACGTCAAATTGGATTTTTTTTTAAATTTTAATTTGAGATCTTAGACATGGGTGTTTGTGAAGTCAATTCTCCTTGAGTTAATCTCATGTGACTTTCAAAAATTCGAATATATCTCGTATGACTTTTCAACTTCAAAATATTTGACGCATTGGCGTAAGCTGTAATGTCAAATATTTTTTAAATTTTAAAATTATATATATTTAACGTTATTTTATTATACATACTGAAACTATGCTTTCGCCAACAACTATACCATGTTGAAAGCACCGGTTCTCGTTCGATGACCAAAATTCATGAGATAATGTCGAATTCTTTTTTTTACGTTTTCTTTCAGTCTTTATGTTGTTAATTATGACTCTTAACTAAAGCTTGAATTTGTATGCACTTTTTTAGATCATAAACGCTATAAAAAATCCTTTCTACTAAAAAATACACTGCACGAAAAATATATTATTCAGCATAAAACAAATATATTGAACTTAAAACAAATTGTCTTTTTGAATAAAGAGTTTCCACAAAAAAATAATACTTGAACTATGAACAAATTAAAACAAATTCGAAAATTCAGTTATCAGCAGAACTCGTTTTGAGTTTATTCTTTTTTCAAATATTTATGGAATCAATCATATTTACACTCTACGTCAGCAGTTTCCAATCTTTATGCTACTGCGCCTCCCTAAAATAAAAAATAAAATTGCCGCGCCTCCCCTACTTTTTATTTTTTTAATAAATATAGTAATACAGACATGTTTTAAATAATAATAATTTTATTAAAAAAAATACTAAAAACCATAATTACCAGAACAATAACATACAATATAAGAACATGAAATGCTTTTTTTTTTAAAAAAAAGATGCCGGAACTCACTTGTCAATATTTAAACAAAGTTTTTTTTCATATCTATGTCCGTTCCTAATGTGGAGCATATAGCTTAATAATGGAGGTTTCTCAACGGAAGTTATTTTACGAGAATTGCTTGTTATCCAACCTTTTTTTAAGAATAAAAATATGGTACTATTCTAGTTCTGTCCTATGACAGAAATAGAATAGTGATTAACCAATCTCTCTTTAGCTTTGTCTAAATTATTTTAGATTTGAAAGGGTAGGAGAAAATGACTAGATATCACAAACACTCATGCCTTTAAACAAAAATCGATAAATCGATTGAAGAAAATGTCATACATCAATTTACATTTGAGTGTTGCGATACTCGGTACATTATGTTACATTCAAAAGCGAAAACCAGCTAGAGGTTTTCAAGGTTTTTTTTTTACTAAATTGATTTTAAACATTACAAATACCTAGAAAAAAGTGCCGGAACGCCGTTTCACCGCGTTACATGGTAAAAGAAAACACTGCAAACAGGTACATTTATTTTTATATTAAATTACCAATTAAACTACAGCATCAAAATTTAATGCGGGGGTTGATATTGATCAAATCTTGAGGGCAATGTGAAGAGTGCAACTTTTTAGACTATTAATCCGGCTCAATATTTATTTTTCATTGCAACGAGTGCCAAAAAACACGTTTTGAAGGGTAGAAGCACAAAAATTTATACTCTTCACTAAGATTTATCCAAAATTGAATTATAGTTTCATTTTGAAACTTTTTTTTAGTCAGCTATTAACGCAATGATAATTCAATCAATTTTTATTTTTCGATGTTTGTCAGCTCAAATTCTACTTATTCACTGTCGATAAATGGATTCTGTATCCACAAAAATGTTGAGAAATTACTGTAAAAAAATTTAAAAATGCAGCAATAAACCATCCAAGTGTTCAATAAAAATATGTTTGCTTCTTCAATATTGGCTGTGGCCCAGAAATCTTTTGAAAGTAAAAAAATATCGAATTCATTCTTTTGTAAATTTGATTTCCATAACTTCAGCATTTTAGAGAAAGCTTTTACTTCGTCTTTTTGAACAAGTAGATGCATTTGTGATCCATGGATTGATTTATATTTTAAGCCACTCAATTTTCCCAAAATTTCAGCCAAACAAGTCGTTTTATGCAACAAAAAATTGCTTCGGAAATGCTAAGGCACCATTTTTAAATCTTCCGCTTCAGATATATATTGTTAATAGGAATTTAAAGTACAACAAATATATATAAAAATGTAAGGAAAATAAAAATAAACATTCACACAGTGAATTTTTACCGTACGTTACAATATAAAGTTTTATTTATATGAAGAAATTATTGAATGAAAATTATTTTTATATTAAAAAGATTTGGCGCCTTCTAGGATGGAAACCGCTGCTCTACGTAACTACAAAGTAATTATTTTAAAAACTCGACACCATTTCATAATCATTTTTATATAATGTATGCAAGTATTGCTTTCATCTTTTCATTTCGGCTCAATCGAATGCTAAAAATGGTGCATAAGAAAGAATTAATCAACCATCATTTTTCCTTTCATAAAATTTCCATTCACACCATTTTCGATCGTTTCCGGCCCTTCCAACCTGCATTGTTCTACTAGAAGTCGATGGATTGGTTTAAAAAAAATGGTGTTAAAATTTACTTTCTTTCACCGTCTTTTGTTGTAGTGTTTTTATTTCATATAAATACGCTTAATAGTGGCATTACTGTATTATTTAAAGATCATCAATTTTAGAAAGGGAGTCCGGCTAAAAAGTAACAATCATATATATATGTATATATACAATTTGTAAAAAAAAATTAGAATACTTTTTATTATATAATAAAAGAAAGAAATTATGAAACACATATTGAAAATATTATTTTATAGCATGGTAAAATTTACGTAAATATTTCTGTAAAAGTAAATAAAATGTGGGTAGATTAATAAATAAATACCCTTTAAAATCACGATTCAAATATCATCGATATTTTCACATACTCTTCATTTTCTTACCCTTGCAAACGCCGCCAAATATTATAATAATGTAAGTAATAATCAGAATAATTCAAATTTGATATTGACGTTCTATCAAGAACACTCAACGACAACTTAAATATAAACGACACATTTGAATTTCAATAATGGTGCACTCAAATTTTAAGTTATTTTTTTATAAATTAATAAAAATAATTAAAAAACAATTGTCATTAAAAGTAAAATCTAGGGCTTCTTCCACACGCAAAACAATAATGACAGACGAGATCTCTGAACATTTTTTTACTAGTATCATTGCCCATATTTTTTGGGCGGTTTTCTTAGACGGCTTAATGTTGATTGTATAATTTTACACTGTTGTTTGTCTACATCAATTGAAATGTATGCCCCGTGTAAAAAGAAAATTCAGTGTACACGTGTAGTTTATTTTAGTATTAAAAATTCGAATCCAAGCTAGATTATTTTTTGAACAAAATGAGCTTTAATTATTCGAGTGATTTTATTAACAAAGGATGAAATTTTCCTCAGTAATTATCACATCTGTAATATAAACATCATAAAAAACAATATGGATGCCTTAATCGGACGCGCGCCAATTATAGTCCATTAAAATTACATGCGGGCAATAGTGGTTAAACTTTATTAAACAACAACGTTTCTTGCGTCTGTTCTGTGTATTTAAGCTTATTGATTTTCCCCTTGAGAGTCCGGCCTTGGGATTCGAACCGGGGACCTCGAATGTCTAGTGAAGTTGCATAGCCGTGTCGATGCACCGGACTACGCCACAGGGGTGGCCACAATGCACCGAAATTTCCCCAATGAAAAAAATCATTGAACTATGTGTTTTCTGTCAAAATATTTTTGTTTCAGATTAAATTCAAAAATAATTTTGCCGCGATGATTATCACCAATACAGTATCTAAATGGCATTTTTATAGCAATATAAAACAATGTACAAATACATTTATTCATTCACTTATAACAAGTGTTAACACATCTCTCACGTAGTCGTACCAAATATATTTTCCAAAGCTTTTAAACTACCTTTGATGATTGTTGTTGGGAAATCAATTTAAAATTGTGTTTTTTTTGTTTTTGTTACTGCATTTTACTACTTTGTTAATGTTTTTTACTGCATTTCTTCTAATCTTACATCTAGGCCGTGCAGTGTTTTTGTTCGATATCTTTCTTTTAAGAGGTAATTCAAATTAACCATTTTTTTGATAATATTCAAAATGATTTACTGACAAAGCATGCCAATAATCTAGTACGCTTGACTTCAGTAGGTATACATTTTATTTTAAATCATATTTTATTTAAAGGGTTTATTATTTTTTAAACGAATAAATGAAACTCCCCTTTATATTTAATATGTTTCAATATATGTATGGTCTTTGTGTGCCTTGCGTTTAATAAATAGAAAAACTAATTTATATTTTTGATGAAAAGCATTACTATATAATAATCAATATATTGTTCTTTACAAAGATTTTAGTCGGTCTAAGTACGATTAAATAAAATTAAGTAAAATGTAATTCATCACAGAAGATGCATTTTTTCCATGCCTGTAACTAGCTTGGACGAAATCTTTCATATGTGATTTTTTCGTGCGAAATTAGAAATACTTACAACAAGTGCTATGAGTTATGTCGAATGCATCTGAGCATAGCCCTACAACTGGCATTGAATAATATAGGTACATTGCACCGGCAGTGCACTGTTGCTGTTGCATACGAAATATCTAAATATATTAATGCAGTCATGGGCGTGCTTAACAACAAAAACACAGTGCAACTCTGTCTGAAGGATGCGGCAGTAAAAACAACTACATTTCTCCAAAACAATCGATTTTTAGTCCAATTAAAAAGTTTTGAATATTGTACTGCTATTAAATTTTTTACTGTCAACTCGTGATCAAAAGGCATTCTAGTAAAAATTAAAACACTTCTTGTACTAACTCCACATTATTTATTATACACCAGTTCAACCTAGCTCGTCAAAAAGATCTTTAAAAAAAACTTGAAAATTAGAAGCATTTATTTGCACGAACTCAACATTTTACTTATGTATAATTAAATGTAGTGTCATTTATTCACAATTTGTATCAATATTTATAAATTAATTTCATATTTCTTTATTTATTTATTTACACTTCGTTATAAGTCAACCAATAACACTTAGTAGAAAACAAATAAACCTAACTGGCAATTTATTGAAATCTTGCGATAGTTATAGTTATAGAATAGTAATGAGTGGAATTGATTGAATATAAAACAATTCTCAAAGTAATTCCTTGTTGGACCTATTGTATTGTCTGGTTTTATTGTGTCGCAAAGCACTCCACTGCAATCACTATAAGGCAGATGCAGTTTTGCATTCCTGGGGCAGCACTCGATCAGCACAGATGGTGTTACTTCTTGTGGGCAAATCGCCTTGAAAAGTTTGTCTCAAGGTCCGAGACGGGACGAAAACGGATGCGATCACTAACCTACCGCATAGCGAGTCAACACTTCCTTCAACTGGCGACGCCATCGCAGGAAAATACCCAGAAATGTGGCGTCGGCGAGCTTGTGCACTCGGCAAACACAAGATTTTCTTTGTCAAAATCTATCGAAAGGCTTCCAAAACTTCGAATATATCTAATGCCTACACATTGGGGCACTACATAGATTTTTAATTCAGGTGATTTGAATACTTATACGTAAATATTTCGATTTGTGCGTAACTGTATGGTGTATACATTTTTTTAGTGGTCGTAAAAATCATACGTATAAGTCAATTTAATAGGGTAAAAATAGCAACGTATTTAGTTCTAAAGTTTTTATATTTATTAGTTGATATCTATTTCGGATTCCGCCATCGTCAGAACGAAAAGCTAATAAATATAAAAACTATAAAACTAAATACGTTGATATTTTTACCCTATTACAATGGAGTTCTACCAAGTTTTTTTTTTTTTGGATATCAAATTTATGGAGCTTCAAGTACCGGGACGCGCTAACGTCAAGGTTCTTCTAGTCTCTTTCATCGATAAAGTTTTTGAAGAATTGTAAATTGCATCCCCTTACCATCGTTTGCAGACAGAAGGGTGCGATCGCTACAGAGATAAGAAGTTCACCGGAACTCCATATGCACTATTTTGCAAATCACATTCTATATGCTACCCCATACTGCATCCGTACATGTACACACACATACGCATACATACATACATACACACATACAGTGCACAAAGAAAGTCAAACAAAGAGAGTCATTTTCGTGATGCTAATTTCGTTCTAAAAGTGCCAATTTTGGACGACATAAGATCTATGGAGGGTCGTCGAGCAGAATTGCTCTCGTTCTAAAACGATTCTCAGGCAGTGTCTCGTCATAGTTGTGGAGATTAGATATCGTTGGGTTAAAATGTTTTCCTACTTCGCTGTGAAACTTTTGAGATATCTCACGAACGAACTCGCGGGTTCTACCAAGTAAATGCCAAGTCAATAAATAAGTCAATTTCTTTTCTACAACTTTTAAGATTTTTTTTTAATAGTATAACTATAAATATGTCTAGTAGATTAATATAAAATATTGATTTAAAGATAAAAGTTTCGCCAAATTCATACAATAATTTAAGTTGGCTATTTTAATATTTGTAAGTACATAAATAGCAAGAAAGTATAAACTGAAAGAACAAAATCAGTTTGTATGTTTAGCAAGAACTTTTAAGGTGGAAACATACTGCCGACACCCGACGCCACGTAATCGTGTTGGATGAGATCATAGCTACATATTTGCCATTGTATTTACTATTTATTTATTTAATTAACATTGTACAAGGTTGACAAATTATAAATTTAAAACTTTTACAATGGAGAAAAAAAAATAGTATAATTTAATATTAAAAAAAAGTGGCAAGGAAGTCAACTGAGTAAGCTCCGACGAACTCTACTTTAATACATAAAAAATAGTATTCGTCGGAACTCACCCACGTCTACGTGGAATATGTCGACATCCGAAGCAATATTATTGAACACCGTTAAAGCTCTCCCCAATGGCATCCCCATTGGCACTGCCAACTTCCAACGCGACGGACGGCATGTTTCCGGCTTTATGCTTATTTTACGATTGTATTTAATGATCAGGACCGGTTTTACTTGTTGAAAGTTGTTTTTCCGAATAATATTTTTTATAATTGTGCTGACTTTCTAACGAGAATTAACAGTTGACACATTAAAAGTGATTAAGAATATTTTCGTTCAGCTAGCTAGTGAGAATTTAACAAAAGTATTGTATTGCATAATATTGTAAGGCAAATTAGCAAACCAAATGAAATAAAATATTTCAAGCCAGACATGGACTAGGCTATATAACGCCCTCACTTTAAAGATACTATAAATTGAATGTTAAGATTGGATTCGGTATTTCATAATTAAATCGAGTAGAATGATATAAGCGGGTGAATACTTTTTCATTTTTGAAGTGAAATTGCTAAAGGAAGCAGTCGTGAATGCTTTTTTAACTTGTTATTGTATGTCTACAGTGGTTGATAGTTAGTCTTGAACATCTTGCGTTAAGCTGCAATCGGTAATAATATAATCACTCTGCAATTATTCAACGTTACAACTTTACCGATGCCAGATAACTTTCCAATAATCGACTGGCAAGTTCAACCTTTCGGCCTCACGGACTTTTGAATATTTGGTAACAAATAACAATTACGAATTAAAATATTGTGTTCATCCTTAAGCATGAAAACTCAAAACATGAATAAGTAAATGATATAATTAGTATTTTTAATGTTTAAAAAAATATAATCAAATATGTCTTGTACAAAAAAAGAAAACATTCATAACCACCTCAAAGAGTTCATGGTAAATAAATAAATTTACGTAAATACGTTTGTCGTAAGCGTTGTTGGCTTCCGTGACGGACCTCACGGGTTCCCGGCCCAGTACGCACAGCTTCATCAAATGATTTTTTAGTCGATTTATGAACGAATTTATGAGCCAAGTATAGTCATGTCATAATCCTATATTTATTTTCTTAAACTTTGGAAAACAACTTCTTTTGAGATTAGCTTTACTGGGAATCCATAATATGTCACGTGGGAGCCGACATGTTTCCAAAAATATATATCGACTGTGGAAAGGAAAAAGGACGTAATCCACACGTATCAAATTTTACAGGAGGCACAACAAACGTGTTTTGATGATTTTGTAACATATGTAAATTATGAATTATACACAACCTTGAAGTGCACGGATACTTCTAAACTGGTGTTTAATTGACATAACCTAATAATAAATAAAGAAATTGTATCGGAAAAACCTTTATTTCAGTGTTTTTTCCTGGTTTTGATTTTTTACAATGTCATCTTTTTCAAACTTAAAAGCTAAATTTAGATCCTTTTTAAGCATTTTCAGCTTCCATCCTTTTGATAGAATATGTGCCAAGTTGTATACATTTTGATTATCGAAAAAAGCTGTTTTGGAAAATTGAGGGTTACGTCCTTTTTCCTTTCCACAGTCGATATGTATTCGTACATTAATATGTATATTATGAAAACAGTAGATTGTGCGATGAGGGTCATAGAAGCATGTGTTCTTTTTTCTCTTCAATAACGGAACACCAATATATAATAGATCTACATATTTTTAAATATGGAAATATTCGTATTTCACACTTCAACAGTAGACAAGTGGTATGTGTTTCTTCATAATCTATACATTTTTTTTCAAAAATATGCCATACATTTTTTTATATTTTATTATATTGGGATGAATCCAAAGAGAATTAAATTAAAATAATCAAGATCAACTCAGTGAGAAAAAGTAAAATAACTCGAATAAAATTGATGTTTTATGTTAATTTAATTGTCAAGAATTGTAAAGAATATTTCTGGTATGTATTATCATTTATAATTGATACATTTTAATTCTTATTCAGAACAAATCTTATAGTCTGTCCGTCTATAACTTTAGGAAACATTAGTTAAAATTAGATATATCTATATAGCATATAATTTATATTTTTAACTGCATAGAGTGATCTTAGCTTCAGAAAGTCTTTGTTTGAAACTGTAACTGATTTGTTTTCTTGATAACGATATATGTATTCAAGTTGTTAATTATTTTTTAAATCCATTATCAATTTTAATTATTTTTTTAAGATGACCGTACTTTGAGTCACCCTGCGGCATTAGATAGTTGTGAGTTTTGTTTATGCGAGAACAGAAAGTGACCCCGAACCGAACCGCAAGCCTCCGCTTCGACAAGCGATTTCCCTATCACCTAGTCGCCCTACTCTCGCCTACGACTAACAGTTATTGTATAAAAAATTGTAATCAGTCATTTACAATTACCATAACAAATGCTGATCATCATTAGTGTTGAAGAAAAAAAGAGATAAAATTCTATGTATTTAATTACGGATAACTTTTAACACTTTATTAATTAATCATTAGCGGCGCGTGACTGTCAACAAAATAATTAATTTAGAGTACAATTAAATCTAACTAAGGTGAAAATATAATAGAACAAAATTGATAGGAAATCCTGCAAAAGTCGAGTTTTGGAAATTTGTATTCCCTACGTTCTACTTAAAAAGCGGATATAGACAAATAAGAGAAAAAAATATAATCATTCTAAAATAATAAGTAAGTATTTCCTTTATAAGATCTTTGCTGAATTTGTTTGGCCAGTAACTATTCATTGTTGGCTATTTTTATTATAATTAACAATACGCGGAAGTATCAACATTGGTACCAGTACCTGCTCACTGTGTATAACACCTTAATTTAGCTTGATCAACAGTAGATATGTAGTTAAAACAAAAAGCTAACTAACTGAATGTTTTAAGTTGAATATTTAAAGTATTCTGTTTACCTTTGTTGCACCAAAATTAAATCTGATGATCTTTATGTCCATAACAAGTATACATATATCATATAAATACATGAAATCCATGATTGAATAAATATACATTTTTTTATATTATATAAATTACATCTGTTACCCGCATATTAATATGTTTTATTACAATAAAAAATAACGATCACAGTTAACAATAAACAACTGATTTAATTGTTTACCGTAATAATCAAAAAAAAACTGCTATTCGTTATGCCATATTGTGTATCAGCAATTCGGAATGAAGATTTCTCTCGTAATAATAATAATACTAAAACATTTTTGTATAACCAAAAAAGAGTTCCCCCACTGTTGAAAAAAAGCGCGGAGAAAGCATTGCCGGCAGCAATATCAAATCACATTACAGCCATAAAGAAAAAGAAGAATAAAAAACATCCGCTCAAATTCGGAACTACTTTTCATCTGCGAGGCAAGTTCGGATTTCACAACCCGTTCGTAATTCAAAATTTCAAAATCAAGGTCAACTCTACGGAATACTGAGAGGCGCGCGGAAAATTTTATAACAGTGGGGTGTTAAAGTAACTTTATTAATAACCACACTTTTTAAATAAACAATTTATAAATAATAAATTTAAACATTCTCACAGAGTTATTTCTCATTAGTATCATTATCTGTTTGTTTTATTTCGATTCTACATTGCTCCTCTTAAAAGGAAAAAAACCCAAACCTCCATTTTGTAATTTTATAATTTTAAAATGTTAGAATAAATCTTGCTTCATTACTTAAGCAAACTTTGCGATAGTAAGTCTGAAGATGCCTCTGAAAGAGGCGAAACACGTGTCACAGTTAGTAACACAATACGTGGAATAATCAAAGTTAATTTAAATTTTCTATTATTCTCACAGAGATACAATTAAAATCAAAATGATTGTTTCTATTATATGTATCTATATCCGCGCAAAAATACAATTATTTAATCATCAAACATTTTCGTAAAAATGCAATTATTTTACGTGTTTCTAAAAAATATTGAATGAGTTTCAATTAACGGATATCGTTAATTTGCTGCCATTGAAATGTTTTCTAGGAAATATCAGACCACTGAATTCAATAACATGTAGGTAGTAAAATTCTAAGCCTTGAAGTGATACTTACACTTTTTTTTGATAATATTTTTACTTTTATTGAATAGTGTTTTGTTTATAAAATATAAATTTTAAGAAAATATCCCTTCATGCGGTACGGTACGCCACTTCGTTTAAGTATAGTTGTGTGAGTTGCGGTGTGCTTAATTTGAAATGAACGAATGAACGTTTCGCTCGCCTATTGCCGGATGACCTACTTTTCTATGGAACACTTTTGATTCGTTTTTTTTATGGCTGCACACTTTTTGGCGATAACTGGCCATTTCTCTTTTGACAAATTGTTATGGTTGAGAATACAATAATAATACGTTATGTGAATGTCTGTTATTAATAATTGATCATTCATATCTTTTGTGTCGAAGATAATAATTATGAAATATTTTGTACCGAGTCCACAGAATTACCATACACAGAAAGAGAATAACATGCAAACATTTTGATTCAACGTTAGACTCGTAGGAAGGTTCTATCTCATAAAAAAATCTACAAAAATTAATAAATTATTCACCCGTTTTAGTAATTAGAAGAATATTTTTAATAAGTGTCATAATCATGTAAATAAAAGAGTATGTACTTTCGATGGTTTCGGCGGTAACTTTGTGGAAGTTCATTTTAATAGAAAATTTAAATTAACTTTGATTATTCCACGTATTGTGTTACTAACTGTGACACGTGTTTCCCTCTTCCCTCTTTGCTTCCATTAAAAAGGAAAAATCCCAATCTGATTGATTACAACTCATTAGTATCATTAGTATCATTATCTGTTTGTTTTATTTCGATTCTACACCCCCCTCCTTGCTCCTCTTAAAAGGAAAAAAACCCAAACCTCCATTTTGTAATTTTATAATTTTAAAATGTTAGAATCAATCTTGCTTCATTACTTAAGCAAACTTTGCGATAGTAAGTCTGAAGATGCCTCTGAAAGAGGCGAAGCACGTGTCACAGTTAGTAACACAATACGTGGAATAATCAAAGTTAATTTAAATTTTCTATTAAAAGAGTATATATTTACTTTGTATGAATTGTTATTTATTTTCAAGCCAAGAAAACATTCATAATCTCTTGTATCAATAAAACAGTATTTTTGCCTTATCTAGATTTTATTTAATTGCTTATTATTAATTTCTTTATAGGAAGTCCGTCTTTCACCTTATTGCATTTTTGACGGAATTAAATTATAATTTATAGAGCGATTGTTCCAGTAGTCAGCCAGTTAAGGGACGGGTATTTTTTCGAAAAATATATTGAATTACTGAATAATGAATATATGTTTTTTCCACGTGTATTTTATAAATCAGGTACCAAATAATATTATCAAGTGCAAATAAAAACGGATAATATCATTCCACACATACAATAAAAACAGTTTTACAAAAAATCAGCAGTCAGGCTTTCATTGGCTATAACTTTTAGAAGTCAGTTTAATACAAATATACATCTTAAAGTGGTTAACTACCGACACATATTCAAACAATTCTGTTTTTGTGTGTCAACACTATTTTTCATGTTTAAGCTTAAATGCTGACTACTAGACACGGCTGACTATAGGAACAGCCACCCTATTCTGTGGTCTTCCTATTATATTTTGCGCCCAAGGAAGAACTACACAGACGTTGTATGGTGCCCCCTTATTTATTCTACAAATATTGTATTATATTTGTTATGCACTCATCAATTAAAATGTTTCGATTTTTTAATGATATATTTTTTTTTAATTGAGAAAGTTATCATTATTTTATTTAATAATGAATCAGCGCCAAAAACAAATTTTCTTATGAGTAACGTAGGTAAGTTTGAAAACCACTATACTAAGATCATTATAACGGCATTATAAAAAAAGATCAAGTAAAATAATTTGTCTACAAAGCAGTATTAAATCGATCACAATACAAATATTTGTACAATATATCACAGGCCGTTTGTTTTTAAAGACAATGACTGTTTTTCAATTAAAAATACCTGTCACATGTCACCAGTAAACTAATTTCGGGAAATATAATTTTAGGAAGTCAATCATTATGATCAATACGGATTGGTACTCGATATATAAATAATAACGCCGTGATACATAATTTAAATTATGTGACAAAATAATATATGTAATGGTTTCTAAAAAGATCTTAAAGAAAAGAACCCCATGGTACTGCCATTGTGGAAAAATGTAACAAGACCAACACGAGAAAAAGTTACAATCATAATCGTTTTCCTTCGATGCGAGAATGTTACTGTGTTATTCGAGAAAAGATCGTGAGGTAATTTGCCGGAGAAATGCAATAATTAAAAGAGGAAAGTAACGCAAGCTCGATCGCTTATGCTTACCGTGATAATAGTGTCTTTTTCACTTGCGCGCAATATGGAGTGGATCTTGGCCTATTTTCTAGCCGAGTACTTTGTACACGGCGATTTCGTTTGCATCTTTATCGTCAGGCGTTTTCAACCACTTTCAAGTTCACGCAAACCAATTTGGTCGTATTATTTTGATCATAGATTCATTTATCGAACACACTTTATATAGATTTACTTGTTATATTACATTAATTATTTGTTTCGTAATTACGTGGGAAACCTTTCCATTTAATTTAACGAGTTTACTTAGCTCTTATTTTCTCCTATATTCTCAAAATGTAAATGTTAGGCCTACCAAGATTTTCGTCACCATTTTTTAAAAACTATAATTGCATCTGAATTTGTACTCACAATGGAGCATGGAAAAACACGGACACAAAACAGAGGAGTAACAAATATGTGTGTACATATATGAAAAATGAATTTTAACAAAATTACAGCCGAATCCATCGAAAAAAGCTAGTATATAAATTATATTAATGAAAACACAATCTTCCTTTGTACTTATATACACTTTTATTTATAATGATCAAGACCGGTTACGCTCATGGCGAGCATTTTCAACTGATGAAACTGATGAAAATGCTCGCCATGAGATTGTGTTTTTATTAATATAATGCCTTTTCACCAAGTATTGACAGTGAACACCCTCAAAGTGATAGTATATAAATATTATAAAAACAATATCTTGCAGTGCGTTCATGTGTGCATAAATAAATAGTTATACATTCATTTTTGATCAGTTCATTAAATATTGAGATCCCCTGGCAAGACGAATGTGAGAAAATTTCTAGTCTCTGCATTGCTTGATTTGGAAAAGTTTTCTAAAAAATAGCAGAATGTTGTTAATATTCATTTCTTTCGCCTACTGCAAGCTGTTATCGTCAATTTTATAATAACTAGAAGAGATGCGGCGCACATAAGAAGAGAAATCGAATTTTTGCTCACACGGTAAAATATCAGTGGTGAGATGTGTATGTGTGTTCTCAGAATGTTTATTTTAATCAAAATGCTATCTTTTTTCACCATAAAAACTTAAAATCCTATCCATTCACTTAAAAAGCAGGTCATTGATTTGCATTATTTTATATAATTAAAATTAATATCATTTGACATTTCCTGATATTTTCTGAGAGATAAATAAATACGATTCTATGGAAACCATTACGTAGTTTTTTTGCAATTTTAACATGTTTTAATTTAACATGTCATAATTGAAAAATAAAGTTGTCGCAATATAGTAATACGCAACAAAGAGAAATTGTACACCAAAAAAAATATTGAATCCTTTAGATCCAAATACGATTTTTTACATTCCCACGTGTTTTTTCATTAACGACCCAGGTTTTCCCATTCGGCATTTTCAAGCGTTCAAGTGCGTAGGTGGGTAATTTAAAGAATTTTAATTCTTTGGTCGCTGGAAAATTTATAGTTATTCTACAAATTAAGTAATATCATAATTAATATCTATATATTTTAAATTATTATTTATTGTTGCCTATCAAATTGTATCTCAAAAAATGTATCTTAACTGTATCATTGAGGAGATATCATCTTCGGTGTGATGCAGAAAGGAAAAAAAACAAGTTTATCGAATAATAATAAAAAAAAAATTATTTCACAAAATGTAATTATATTTACTCACATATAGGAAAAAGCAATGAAGAATTTGGACGATTCATCTCTTCATTAAAAATTGGCAAACTACTCTACTGTGCCCTATTAATTTCTAAAGTTTCCAACCTATGTTCAGTCGCTTTTTGATGTTAAATTTTAACCCCTTCATAACGTTAAACGTGTGGTTATCTGACATCAAGTGATTGGTAAGATTAGTTGAAGTTTCTTTTTTAATCTGAAGGCAGCTGCGCACTTGACCATATTAAGTGACAAAACATGTGGGAATGTACCAAATTTAATATTGAAACCCATCTTTAGTCGAAATCTCCATCTGAAAACTTTTCCAAATCAAGCAATAGAATTTTCTCACATTCGTCTTGCCACAGCATCTCAATATTTACTGAATTTCTGATGTGGTCACAAATAAATATGTACCTATTTAATTTTAATTTTTTTTATCCATGTCCGCTCCCAATGTGGAGCATATGGACTCCTAATGAAGTTTATCTCAACAGAAGTGTTTCTACAAGAACTGCTTGTTACTCAGTTGCTCAACCTCTCTTTTTCCAAAGAGAGTAGGGATAGAAGGATTGGGCTAGGACAGGATTAGTGGTAAGCTAATCGCTGTCGATACGCCCCGTTCATAGGATAGGAAAGGTGAGAGGGGTGAATTCAAGACATCACATACATCCATGCCTTTGAACAGAAATTCATAAATCGATTGAAAAATCAATTTATAAAACTGTCCGTACCGGGATTTGAACCCGGGCCCTCTGTAGCCGAAGCCAACACTGTTGACCACTCGACCACACAGGCGACAATTTAATTATGCTCGCGTGAAAACACTGACAAATATTATTCTTATATATATTATTTATATACTAGATTTTTTCGATGGATTTGAGATTAGTTTTGTGGAAATTCATTTTTAATATACAATGAAATTTGGTATATTTGCTATTCCTCTGTTTGTGTTACAAGTTGTGACACGTGTTTTGCTATTCTCCGTTATGAGTGGAAATGCAGACGCAATTATAGATTTAAAAAAAGGTACTACATTATACATAAAGTAGCAGAGCTGTGGAGTCGGAGTCGCGGTATATTTTCAGGAGTCGGAGTCGTGAAAATGAGCGACTCGATGTTTTTTTTTTAAATATATTTAATGATGTATATTCTAACAAAATAGACCAAAGTGTTGAGATGATCTGATGGTATACATATATATAAGTTAAAATGAAATTATTGAAAAAATTCCTTGGAGTCGGAGTCGTCTTTTTTTTACACGACTCTTCAGCCCTGTAAAGTAGTACTGAAAACACATGAATTGTATTCATAAATTGAATAAGTATGCAAACGTAAGATTTTTTGAAATGAATATCGAGGATTTATCGGTTATGTGTATAATGACATCTAGAATAACACTATGGTTTAAATTTACAAGGAACTTCTAACTGCCGGAAAGCTCAGTGAAAACATTTCCATTACAATGTAGGTGGGTAAATTTGTTTTCCAATTTTCACTATAATTTATTTTATTGTGGGTAGTGGCAACACGCGCTTAGCCTTGCACGAAACATTGGCATTCACAAAAGTTGTGGCGGGCAAGATGGCGGCCGATCGTAATAAGTGGAACAACATTTGGCGCGTAACACTTTCTTTGGCTTTTCTCGAACGCTTTGAATGCGGCGAGATTTTTTCACATAAAACACACGCCGTATAGAACATAGTTATTTAGCAGTATTTTTTCTAAAATTAACAACACCTTATATATTTACTAGTATAGGAAATAAGTTATAAGCACTTAGAGTCATGGATTTTATTGACAACTCGCGACCCGAGTACTACAAGGTTCTATGTGAAAAATTTTAACGAAACAAAAAGAACAATGAGGCAGTCTTCCAAGTACCATTATCTGTATATATTGCTATTTTTGTTTCGTCAAATTTTTTCACATATAACCTTGTAGTACTCGGGTTGCGAACTTTCTACATAGCAGGGATTTGGAGCAACCACTTTTTTGAGGTGCTCCGCTACTGGGTCCAGCTCCGCTCCGTGCTCCGATCTAGATCCCTGATTATAATGAGGTAGACCACGCAGAAATATGAAAAGTGAGAGTATGCATCGCTTGTCAGGTTTACCCTCGTATCAAATGATACCATTAAATTTATCATAAATTGAAAATACATTTAAAAAAACGTTTAATTTTTAAATTTTGAATGCAACTGAAATATATTATATATATATCGGAGCAGTGGAGCACAACAAATTTCCCTAGTCCGACCAAAAACTTGTTGCTACACTGCTCCGTGCTCCACTCCAGATCCCTACTACATAGTAGTAAATTTAATTTCAACCTTATGGTCGAGAAAAATATTGTCTGATACCACTTAAACCAAATTTTGAAGTTATTCAATATAAACTTCTTATAGAGTATCTCAAAACTAGTTGTTAATTAAGCACACATCCTGTGAGCCAGGGTACAGACAGGTTTAGAAGGTTGTTGAAGGTCTGTTAATTTGCCATTTGCTGATTTGAAGTAGGAAAGAAGCACTGAATTCTTTTGAAAAGCGTTAAAATAGGCATGATTATGAATGTAAATTCATTTTTTATTATATTTTGAACAAACGATTGCCTTAAACGTCAGCACCTCAACTTCTGCGATTGGGATTTTTTTCATTTGTTTCTATAACACTGATGATGATAGTATCGGCGTGCTATAGTGAGTGCAGTTTACGCTTGTATTTGAACATCTGTGACATTCAAATTCACCACGACCAAAGCCATCAAAATGGCGAAAGTAGGTTGCCAGTTAAAAAGAAAACTGATTCAACATTTTAGGTTCATTTATGAGCACCAAGTAATTCAATTTTTTTGAACACGTTTATTTAACTTATAAAATTCAAGTAATATTATATAAAAATTACTTATGCATCCTCATGCCACATTTTATAGGGAAGGGACACGTAGATTTTTTTTATCAAATTATCCATTAAAATCAACTAATCTATTGCAGGAAGAAATGTGTTGTTGTAATTAATGCCAACCATTATTCTACGCTGCATTTTTATTTTAATGCTTAGTCTATTGATTATAGCAAATATCCGTTTTCTTCGTCCATAAACGAACTAGCATAATATAATTTCGCTTAAATAATGTACGACAAATGTTTTTGATAAATTTAAGCTTACCTAGTTTTGCGTGTCAGGTCTTAATGTTGCTTGGTACAAAACTAATTCGCTTAACATTGGTCCGAAATTAACGTAATTCATGCTACGTTTATTTGAGGTTATGTTACCTACTTCTTCTTTATTCCATTACTATTATTTTGTGTTATTATTATTTTTTCTATGCACTTTCTCTTAGTAGGTTAAGTTTGACACACATTTCAGATGCAACGGTAAAATGGCGGACGATAAAGAAAGCATTATGTTTACAGTTTAAATTTTATCACTTATTTTATACAATGGTTATCGTGGCTTAAGATTTTTTACAGAACAACGATGGGGATTTTTACAGTTACAGATTATGTCAAAAATGAATGTAACCCTTTTATAATTTAATGTGTGATTTATAATAACGTAAGAGTCATTCCCAATAATAACTTTAAATTGTTTTACATAAATTAGTCATACTTGAACCTTTTTAACGAGTCACGTAAGTAAAGTAAACATATATATTTTTTACATCTTGCACATTCCTCGAAATGGATATCAGTTAAATACAAAATATTTTGATTCAACAGTACATATTTCTTTTATCATATTCATACGTTGATATTATAAGAACTTTGTATTGTGTTGAAGATTAGTATGTTTTGGAAATGGCAATACTTTCGTATGTTGCCATGTGAAGTAAAATAGTAATGACTATAATTTAAAATGAGAACGTGGAAAAATCTGTCGAAGAAAGTTTTGGGAATTCACGTTAAACAAATGATCTCAAATCTACGCTAATAGACAAGTAAATTTATCGTTAAAAAATAAGCATAAGCATAAGCATTGTACCTCCATAATTGAAAATTCACTGTTGAATTTAAAAAAACAACGCCAATTTCGTTATTTTTTTGATTTAATTTCTTCATTTACTGCATGGTTAGTGGCAAAACTGGAGAGTGGATATGTTTTCAATGCGGAAAAAGTTTGTATATAAGTACATTTTCGTTAATTTTATTTATTCTTTGTAAAATTATAGTTTTTTTGTATCAATTACGTGACTTTATGACATTTATTTCATTTAGTAAGATAAAAAAGTGTATCATATCTCTCAACAAGTATACAACTTACATCAAAGCAAGAAAGTGTAATTTATTGGAAATGTTGCAAGAGGGATATAGTTACAAAACAAATCATGGTAGATAACTGCAATTAAGATCTACCGTTATTATATTTTTTGCTTTTATTAGAATAATAAACTATTCACTAATGGATCTCAAAAAAAACTGAGATCATCTTTCAATAATAAAAATATTTATTCTGCATTTAGAAGTCCATGTATGGATCATGTTATTATACTAGTGTTATGTATCGCGGTAATTCTCGCCCTCAAAAATCGAAAATGCAAGTCCAACGACTAACAATAAATAGAGAAAAAGTTTCTAAAAAATATTTGCTTTCAGTCAGATTTGAAAAGAATTATTTTTCTACGTCCTTGATTTTTATGAACAAAGACAATTTTAAAATATTGTATTTATAAACAATACAAAGATAATTAGAGATTCATCTTCAATTTAGGATTGTTTATTAAATAAATTTAAAAAAATCTTATTGATAATGATGATGTAAATATTTAATTTATGACACGATTGACTATGGTAAATAATTATACATTGTATATACATTGTAGCTACCTCACCAATACATCGCCAATAGTAAAATTGTATCAGTGAGAGACGTTGACCTACATTTTCATTTTCGTAGGCCGCGATAAAAATACGCATGCACACACACATACGAAATTAATGTGTGTTCTTTTTTTAAAATTACTCGATTCACAGAATGTTCAGAAAATTATACTCAAACTGCAGATATCTATTTAATTATATTATTGAATCTAATTTTGTTAAAATATGTCGATATAAAGCTCTGTCAATTGTTTGTATACAGTTATCTTTGTAATCGAGTAAAACTTGATTAAAAAATATGAATAAAATTGAAAAAAAAAAATTCACCTAGGTATATGATGGACGAAAGATTTTAAAAGTCATAACTATTATGAACAATGAGCTAGAATAAATGTGTAATTTTTTGGTTGAAGTATGTATTTATAGAAATAAATCACAAATAATACTACCTATTCCACAGTTGTATCGTATGTATAGGACTGGTTTCGTCTACTAAGGAAGTATTTTCATCCCTGATACATTCTGTCATAAGTACTACAAAGTTGTAAGTATATAATAAAATGTTTTTATACAATATTAACATTCATATGAAACTATATTTAGTTACTTGAGCTAATTGAGTGATAGACTATAATTGTATATACTATACATTTAAACATTGACACATATTTTCAAATATTTGTTTGACCTATATTTTCCGACAAGTCGTACACTCTATGCAGTTGGCTTAATTTTGTATATTTAGAATGACGGTCATTCTTAACATCACTGTACTTTCCAGTATTATGTAGATTTCTGTAAGCGAGTATATACTTTTGTAAGCTGCGGGTCTGGCCGTAATCTGGGACTACCGTTATCCGTCACACTTCACACTAACGATACCAAAATAGTATCCTCTTACGTTGGCGGTACTGTTAACTGTTACAACGGCGTTACAATGCGCGGGAAACAATAGCGCACTTCAGACTGGTCCGCCTTTCCTGTGACATATGAATTTTGAATCTCATTTTCCATTAAAATATTCAAACATCTAGTCATTGCCATTACCAACACAATAAAAATAGACACGCTGTCGAAGTTTATATGAGTGGAATGGAAACATAATCTTTTATAATATGTATACGTATATATTGTATAATCAGAACAAAACATAATCGGCAGCTGATATTCAAAAAGAATTATCATATTAAATGTACGTACATAGAATAAACTGTTAGATATTCTTTTTGACTTGTAAAGAGGATCTTTGGGAAAAGTAAATATTCAATATAGATTATTTTTGAGCTGGGAGGTAATCAAAAACAAATTTATTATCGATTTAAAAAAATATGTATGAAATTTTCCGTACTTTGATCGATGATTTGAGCGCTTAGACATTGCAGTTAAATTGAACACATATGCACAAGAGAATTGATCATTCAGCTACAAGACCGGAGTAAAAAAAATATCATTCCATCTTTATTTATTTACCTTCTCCGAAAAAAGAGGGTTAGCGATTGAATAGCAACCATTTATCGTTAAAACAACTTCTATTGAGAACCTAGCTACATTAGGAGTTCATTTGCTTGACAGTGAGAATGGATATGGTTGAAAAAAATTAAAGCGCTTTTTTTCAGAGAGGATAACTAGAAAGTATGTCATCAAAATGGAAAGCTAAGGGTTGATGTTGTAAAAAAATCTGCGATACCTATGCCCTTCACAAATATCAAATAAATATCAATACAACTTCAATTTCCTAGACCAAAACACTTTCTACACGTATTGCTTTATATTTTATTTGCCATGTTATATATTCTATTAAATAATTGATTTTTTAAATATTTTTTGGCAGAACTTTTGACCCTTTTACATATATTATATATATGTACTTATATAAAATTAATATGCTATGGGTTATGGTTATAACAATGTATATCATATGAGTTTTTTTTTCTTTCTATGTGTAAAGTATTTATGAAAAACTGTCTATAAATAAAATTAAAATTAAAAAATATCGAATAAGTTGACATGGACGATATAGCGTTTTCTAAGTCATTGTTGTTGAAAATAAACTGCTATTTTACTTCCGTTCTTAGTTTCTTCTTTGTCAAATAATAAAGGACTTTATTTTCATTGTCAGAATGACATTTACAGTTATATAACACATTTAACTGTACTTAAACACGATGGAATATATTTAAAAGCTACTTAGTGATAAAGTAGTATTGCACATTTTTTTTTTCATTTTACGTATAAGTAAAAAAAAATACAAAATACAACACAGTTGACCTTATTGTATTTCTCCTCCGGCTTTGAAAACTTGCGATTGATTTATTCTAAAATGAAAAAAGTTGTATATTACGCTCCTAACTTTCGCACTTCTGTTTAGTTATTGCTTGCATACATTAAGTGTACTATTAGAGTAGATTCAAAAAAATCTTTAACTTTAATTCTTGCATTTATTCATCATAATAAAATAAGAATAAGATCGACTGAACAAACGTGTTATGATGTTGAGTAGAATCAAATGAATTAATGAGGACACACACATTTCTCTATCTTTGTTCATAAATAAATATTTATTTAAAAAAATCTGTTTACATACTTTTGCCTTCAAATTCGATATTAAAAACCATATGGAATGTATTTATTATGCGAAATGCTCATTTGCTAAATTATTACTCATACTATTTGAATTAAAATTGAGTTCGGTTGCGTATTTTTTGATTGAATTCATCGGTTTCCTGTCACGTATATTTTATCACAATTTTCATACGTAAACCAGTAAATTGTGGCCCCTATACACACCCATAACAGTATTGAAAATTCAGTAAACAATTGAACAACAAATGATGGTGTATTATTAAATAATAAATACATATAATTATTGAAATAATATAGCGTCATATTCGGTTATTTGTAATCATTATTGGGGTGGGCGGACTTTTTACTCAAAACGCGGGTAGGCGGCAGGCAGGTGCGCCGAAGAAAGTGGCACAGATTAAAAAAAATGTTAAAATATTCCATAATTGATAGCGTTTTGAAGGTAGTGTATTTATATCGTACATTTGTATCAGGGAAACAATACAAATTAAGAAGTATACGATGGCCATATGTAAAACAAAGAAAATTTAAACGGCGCTTTAATTGAGGCAAATGGTATTTACAAAATTCTAGTAGGATTATTGTGTTAAGGAAAAACACAAACCTTTAACATAATATAAAGGATGTTTTACTGTTTCGGGTGATAAATTTAGTTTATCAATATCTATTGGTATTAGGGCTTATACAAAAACCGACTTTTGAGAAAACCGGTTTTCGGATGTCAATATTGTTTGAAAACCGGTTCTATCCGGTTTTCGAAGTTTTACAAAAAATGGAGAATTCAATTAAAATAGCGAGAAAAGGTTCATTTTTTTATGTTGTTTATTTATATGCATAATAATACACAAGAATAAGTTATTTGGTGTTACTCTTCAGAAAATATGATTTAAGAAAACACAAAGCGTCCACTGCAACAAAATTTCCTGATATCGAAAATACCCTTTCGCTGGGTAATGATGTAAGACATGTGGTCTCTAAGCCATCAAATGAAAGATCCGAGTTTTCCGTCCTTTTGTTTATAGACTCGTCTATGGAAAATTCGGCACAACCGGTTACGGAGTTGAAAAACCGGTTTTCGAAAGTCCCAAATTTTGCCAAAAACCGGTTTTTAAAACCGACAAGCTCTAATTGGTATAATAATACAATTACACATATAAAATTTTAATTAATATCTATGTAATCCTTTAATAACTGGGTGTTGCAATAGTGATTAGCCAACCACTAGTCCTGTTCTATCCTTCTCCTGTAAAGTGAGGTTAAGCGACTGAACCGAACTAACAAACCGTTCTCGTAGAAACAACTTCTTTTGAGATACCTCCATTAGGAGGCCATATGCTCTACATTGGGAGCGGAAATGCATTAAAAAAATGTTATGTTAAATTAAAGTGATACATGTGCTTCACAGACACGTGGTTAACGATCTCGGGTTTATGTCCTGACCAATTGTCGGGTCTTGAGTTGGATTCAACCAATCAAAATATTCGTGTTCAATTAATTGATTTATGCATTTGTATCTACAGGCGTTGGTGTGTTCTACCCCTACATGATCTTAAAAACGGGACGTCAAGAGATCGAGTCGTTGATTTTAGAAAACAATCGATTATCTGGCGAACTAGGAAAAGCTATTTCGATTGATTCAACTCATGCAATCAATTTCAAAAAGAAATTTTGTTATTACAAAAACATAAAAAAATATAAATATTATCAACGTTTTGAAGAGATTAAAAAGCATTATAATATGAATGCAATATTATACGATATTCGTGAAGTGAAACAAAGCATAATTTTTATTTAGATCTCCGCCTTAATCATAAAAAAATACATTTTTTATTAAATATGTTAGTTATGTTTTATGAGAAATAATATTTATTCCAAAATATGTAAGATTGGTGATGTTATTCTAAAATGGTGACCTAAGACATGGGTACATATTATTAATCATGTGTTTATTATAATAATGTACGTATTTTCATAAATAGTTGCCAAATGCTAATGGCTTTGGCTGACTACTGAAAAGTTTATATCTAAGCACTGGCAAAGTGGATGATAGCATACACAATGAACCGCTGAAAGTTTTTCTAGGGCGCCCTCGATTTTCGTGACCTTATCCTCCATTTTCTGAGCAAACAGAACGTCCATTTTTAACGACCCGCCGGAAAAACACTCTACTTCCGCCATCTTGATCCATTTGTTTTAAAATCTACGACGCAATATGTTTGATGTAATCCCAGCTGGAATTTACCAACAAATCATCCGAAACACATATTATCGCCAAATATATCCGTGCTTTAATGAAAATTGTGCAAAAAGATAACAATATGAATATTATTTTACATCCAAATAATATAATATGATAAGTTCGAAATCGTTACTAAAGTGGTCATTGTTCTTGGGTGTTCGTTTTATTCTGTTGTGGTGTACACGGGCTCGAATATTAGTATCACTAAAAACGATCACCTACCTACAATAAGAGGTTTTTTTTCTAGCCCCATCCTTCTTACCCTCACATAAATAACAAGGTTGTGCGACTAAACAACAACCAGTTTTCGTAAAGACAATTTTCTTTTACGATGCTCAGCAAGAAGTTTATATGTATGCTTAAAAAATATATTTCACTATAATATTACAATATAATATATTTTTTAATATACAGCTTATGCTAGTGCGCTAAATATGTTTAGAATATCATACGAGAAAAACTCAATGAGAATTTTCATTAAGTCACGCGAACCAACCTAAAGAGAAACTACATCACATACAGCAGTGATCCCCAACCTGGGTTCCACAGATTTTTCGCAAAATTTTCATTCTTTCAACATTCTTTGTGATACAATATGAACATGTGAAATAAAAAAAAATCGGGGGTCCGCAGATTACTATTTTCATATTAAGTGGTCCGTGACATGAAAAAGGTTGGGAATCACTGATATACAGTATATACTAGTGGTTGGCAACCTATTAACCGTGGGTTATTGATATACCTCCTTCAACATTTTGAGTTACCCGCCAAGAAATGTTACGTCAACTACATATTTGCCAAATATTGAAAAACTTTCATAAATATTAAAACACGAATAAAGTATTATATGTATGGTTTTTAAATATACTTACACATACATATGGAAGTATACTTATTTATAATTTTTTTATTTTATAAAAATAAAATTGTTTTTTAAAAATAGTAAAAAAAAATGTTTTAAGCTTTTATCCTCTAACCAAATATATTTTTCAAAATTCATATTTTTACCCAGTCACTCGAAAGGCTGCCGACCACTGGACCAAGTACCATACATCCAAGTCTAAAATCTCAAATTTATATTGTCCTTGATAGGACACCATGATTACTAAAGTAAAGATCTGTATAATAATAATAAATAAATAAAAAATCTTCGATTTGATAGTTTTCAATTATATTATGTTTTAGAAAACGACCCATGACACTGTACAAGTATTTAAGATAAATATCTACATGCCTTATTCTATTTTTAATTTTCTTTGAGCCTTGAACTAAAATATCAGGAAATTCCTTTTCCCCCACAAAGCAAAAACACGTACACAAACACTTTGAAAAGATTTGAAACGAAAATTAGAATATTTTATTTATCATTTGAAATGAATGAGTGCACGGACTCATATTATGCAAAACTACTGACTTTCTTTAAAGGGTTACCTTTGTTTTAAAAACGATTCACAATCAATTTCTGTGGTCTTTAAATGGAGAATACTTCAATAAAATATGTCTCAGTTGATATTTTAAAATGGCCACGATGAAATAATGACAGTCGATGTAGACCCTGTCCATGACACTGTATCATAATAATATTAACATGACTAAATAAAAAGTGCCATAATCGAACACGTAAGGTTATCCATATTGCAATACATTACGGCTGCATACGCGATCGTGTGGGGGCGGGGAGGTGTGCATTCGCGAAAAGGAACACTTAAATTTGAATTTTAAATATTGTTCCTCCATTGATCGAGCAATATCTCAAAACGCATGTTGAAAATTAGAATACAATATTGTAAGTTTCGTAAAAATATTAAGCGTGCGCAAGGAAAGGAATATGGTTCACATTAGGCATGTGTTAAAGATCAACGGCAAGTTAACAGCCTTAAGATAATAATAAATTCACTTTAAAGTATTGTATGATTTCTTATGATAAAAAAGGAACGAAAATATTATTGATTGATTGGTGAAGACCGGGGCTGTGGAATCGTGTTTAAAAAAAACACGACTCCGACTCTGAGGAATTTCATTTTAACTTATACATATGTATACCATTAGATCATCTTTAGTCAGCCAAGCATGAAATGTCAACTCTTTTGACATTTTATTTGACTACACATTAGTAAACATATTTTTCAAAAAAAAATCGAACCGCTCATTTTTCACGACTCCGACTCCGGCCAAAATACCGCGACTCCGCGAGTCCGACTCCAACTCAGACTCCATAGCCCTGGTGAAGACAATAAAGATATTTAAAATTGTATTAAGCTTTAAAATATCAAAAATAATTTATAAATTCACATTATATGTAATAATTTAAATTTGTACCACTTACCAATTGTTTCTTCGCTCCTTGCAAATGTAAAATTCTTCTTTTTATAAAAATCGTTTCTCATACATATTTATTTCACTAAGAACTGTTATGTTAGTCACTATCTTACAAATCAATATTCAGCTCCATTTCCCGATTATATTAAGATGTATCTGTAATATTACTTCATGGCAAATCTTATCAACATCTCATACACACATACTATGATAATTGAAAACGTGTATATACATACACGTGCAAACTAACACATGCACGCATCGTACAGATAGCGTGGTGTGGGCCCATGTAGGTAATTTGGCCCGCTCAAAAATGTAGGTCAGACGCAATGAGTACAAACGCATACACATGCAAATATTCACTACATACACCGTGACAAAATACTAAATAATAACATTATCGGGAACTTCTATACATTTCAAGCCAAAAAAACATATGAATTATACGTCGATGAAAACACATTTTCAGTAAGGACAAAGTCTAAGTCTATACAATTATTAATAATATTCGCATTCTAAAAAGTACATTAGCGCTGCAGTTATGTCTCTTTAGTTCCATAAATTCAAACTCTTCCTACTTCATACCAGATTATTCCAGGAACTTAAAAGTTCTACCAAAAAATACTTTGAATATTATAAGCGGTTGCGGAGATGATCGAATCCAGTCGAATCTGAGTAAAAAAATATATTAAATCGCATTTAAATTATGCTTAACTTTTTAACAGTACAATACCAATTGTTCGTCAGCCGTAGAGGTTAAAATGTTGTCTTCCGACTCTAGTACTGGGACGTACATGCGGCCCTCGATTTTTTTTCGTAGAATAAAAACTTAGCAAGTATATTTATTTTGATTAAGTTATTGCGTTTAAAAACTCTCAAATGTTTATTTATTCTTAAGAATCAGCATCAAATTTACAAAAACAATACAGGTATCATTACCGTTTGAATTATATTATATTATAAACATTTTTTGTCTTTGTCTTTAGTTTTGAATCCATGTTTGTTCCCAATGTGGAGGATATGTCCTTCTAAAAGATGAATATCAACCGAAGTTTTCTATGAGAACTGTTCGTTACTCAGTCGCTCAAACTCTCTTTTTCGAAGAGAGTAATAAGAATAGAAAGGATGGAGCAGGACAGGACTAGTGGTTGGAAAATCACTATCTCTACACCCTAAATGACTACCAACTTCAAATTTAATTTATCGTTGCGTTGCACCATATATTTTTATTATGCGGCACTCTAAAGGAAATATATCGTACATGCTTGATATTGACGTAGGTATTATATTTGTTTTACTTAATATTCCCTACTTTCTTCGAAAAAGAGCGTTTGAGCTACTAAATGTTGCTCGTAGAAAAACATACAATGAGTAAAAATGGCAAAAAAAATAAGATAGAATTGGAGATCAAAGAAGGCCAAAGTACATATAATATTAAATTTCTCGTTATTTTGTTGATTTAATATTTTTAAATGAAAAAAATATTTAAAATGCGATCTGGTTGATACTCTTCCGTAAATTCAAATGCATGTATAGGCTGCTGATTATTAATTAATAACCTTTCCAAATTTTCTAAATATTTAACAAAATTAATATTTAAAATCGATATTTTACCAAGCAGTGTATAGGTATATTACCAGTCAAACATTATGCATAGATGGACACGTACTTACTACATCAACTTGATATTTGGATTTTAAAGCACGTAATTGACAGGGTTGCATTTTTTTAATTTGTTGTTATATTAAATAGAAAAAATATCCTCAAATCATTATCTCCGCGGCTTGTTATGTGGTATTTTTTTTTTCATTCATATATTCAGTCCATTTTACATTATCTGATTAGGAGCACGTAATGTGAATTAAGTGTAAAGTCAGTCAAAATAATTACTTTTAGTTCAGTCGTACATGACAATTACAAAGAGAAAATAAATGTACATAGCCTTGATTTCCTAGAATCTTTTAATATGGTGGTTCCCAATTTTTATTACTGTGCAAAACACCTCAAGTGAAAAATATACTCAAGAACCTGCTGGTCGGAGGATGGTAAGAATACGAAGGAAGCGATTATTTGCACAGGACAGTGTGGTGATGCATGTGCAAGGCTACTACAGAAAAGTTTCAGGAAAAATCAACATGGCGAAGAAGTTTTGGACATTGTGGAGCTCAAGCTGATGCTATGATATTTTTACATACCTCTTAAACGCCATTTGATCAATAAAAAGGCTTTAAGTGTTACATACCGACATATGTATTATACACACTTACTTATATATAAATATCGACTGTGGAAAGGAAAAAGGACGTAACCCTCAATTTCAATCAGCCCTCGATAATCACAATGTATACAACTTGACACACATTCTATCAAAAGGATGGAAACTGAAAATGCCGAATAAGTATCTTAATTTAGCTTTTAAGTTTGAAAAATATGACCTTGTAAAAAATTAAAACCAAGAAAAAACACTGAAATAAAGGTTTCTCCGGGACAATTTCTTTAATTAATAGGTTATGTCAATTTAACATCAGTTTAGTAGTATCCGTGCACTTCACGGTTGTGTATAATTCATAATTTGCATGTCACAAAATCATCAAAACACGTTTTTAGCGCCTCCTGTAAAATTTGATATGTAGGGGTTAGGTCCCTTTTCCTTTCCACAGTCGATATATAAATGAATGTTTGGTTGCTTGCCCCGTATGCGTTCCTATACCGTTCATCTGATTGTGATACAATTTTGGTGAGTTGTTGTGCGGACGCCCGCAAATGTTTATGAATCAGCGGTGGGCTGCCAATACCTTTTTTTTGTTTGTCCTGTATTCGTTCCTATACCGTTCATCCGATTGCGATAAAACTTAGGTGAGTTGTTGTGCGAACGCCCGCAAAGGTTTCTGAATTAGTACAGCCAGCGTTGGGTTGCCAATATGTAAACAAGGAACTCGCTTGATATCAAACAGCTGTATGTGGTGTGATCACGCGTTGAAAAACCTTCTGATTTATTTTTATACACACCAGACAGATCTTAAAGCACTTCAATAAACAGAATAAAATACAAACAATTTCTTTCTTTGGGTGGCATTGCAACGCATGCCGGGTACTCGTTAGTTATTTCAAGGCATGTCAAGTTACGTGGAATGTAAAAATATGTTAATTATATTAGATGATTTTCTCAGATATATTTATCTTATTAAATATTATATATTTTGCATACTTATAAGTTATGTTTACATAAACAAACTCGAATTTGAGTAATTTTATTATTTCCAATAATATGAAATCTATAATTACATAGATGGAGTAATGACATACATATCTAACTTAAAAAATATTCGAACACACATGCATTGAGTTTTTTGTCAAGTATATTTATTCAATATGCATTCTAAGAAGTCAGCCTTTTATTGTTAACATCCAATGGAATGTATTGAAAATTGAATAGTAATTGAAAAAATTAACACATTTTTTTCAAGATCCATAAATAATACAATTTCGCTTTTAATATACTTTTCTATACGTTAATAGATAGCCTATATATTGACATTCACGTTTTCTTCTGCGTCATACATAAAAAAAACAAATTAGCTAATTATTTATGCAAAATGTTCCACAAAATTATATTTAAAATATTTTACGTATAATCTATGTTAAAATGTAGTAAAACTAGTTTTTTTATATATTTAAAATTTTTGACACACTTGAGAACGAGGTCGACGATGGGTCTGTGAAAGTTGTCGAGCAATATTGTATTGTGTGAATATTTTTCTTCCTTATGTATTAATGAAGTAGATAGATGTAGAAATGATACCGATTATAATAATAATTTTATTACAACCTTTCACTTTATACTTAAAAAATGTTTTAAAGAAATACTTAATCGAAGTCATTTGCTAAGTTCTTATTTTCTTTTAAATTCATCTAGACATGCATAATATTTAAATGCACACATATGTTCGTTATTTGTTTTATGTCGATTATATAATCTGGTGCATTACTTCGAATGCGTACAATCTTAAAAATACATCGATTATTGCATAACATGCAATTAAACGCAAATAGGCAAATATTGCACTGTTTGGTCAACCCTAATTTAACTGTAAATAATCTGAATAATTTTAAACGTGTGCTAATTTACAAATGGAACATTAAATATGCAACGCTCATACGACGTGGAATATTTTGTTCATCGATACAATTAGCAAATGTTTATTTTAAAGATTAAAATGAAATATTAAATAAATAATGACAGTCGCCTCCATTTAAATGAGAAGCTTTGAATGTTAATTTAATTTATTGAAACAAATTTTGAATTTGTACAATACAAAAATTGTACTTTATATTTAAATTACTCTATAAAACTTTGTAATGAAGTTTGGTGTTGATGATTGCTTGACTACCTAAAAATGAAAAAGCAATATCATGTGTTTTTTATTACTATGTACATATTGACCAGTATGTATACCGACTGTGAAAAGGAAAAAGGACGTAACCCACACATATCAAATTTTACAGGAGGCGCTAAAAACGTGTTTTGATGATTTCGGGACATATGCAAATTATGAATTATACACAACCTTGAAGTGCACGGAGACTTCTAAACTGGTGTTTAATTGACATAATCTTATATTAATTAAACAAGTTGTGTAGGAAAAACCGTTATTTCAGTCTTTTTTCTTGGTTTTAATTTTTTACAAGGTCATCTTTTTCAAACTTAAAAGCTAAATTTAGATACAAATTCGATATTTGCAGCTTGCATCCTTTTGACATAACGTGTATCAAGTTCGATAAATATGCGACCATTATACAATAAAATAGGAAATGAATTTTGATCTGAATTTTTAGCTAGATATTTATTTACTAATCTCAAATGAACCAATCTTTAATACATTTCAAACGTTGGAAATAATATCAGTTATCTTAGTTATCATTCATTTAAGTGATTGGTGTGATTATGGCTGTAAGACTCATAACTAGTCCAATTACTCATTCCCCAAAAAGCAATTTTACAGTAAAAGTAGATCAAAATTATCGTATGACATGATAAAAAATATGTCATGATGCTACTGAATAATTTGACCACATTTTCGTGATTGGTTGTGTTATGATTTATGATAATAAGTGACATGACCAATAGGACAAATATTAATTACACACATTACCGCACACCGTTCAAGGTCACTGAAAATAATTTCGCGCGACTTGGTTGGTAAGCCTGCGATGACCTCTTTACGAGCGATGACGTCACATCGCACACTCTTTTTAATAATTTAGCGCTAGTATTTTTGGTTATCCAACACGCGGCCGTATGTAGGTCATGTTTTGGGAGTAAAAGTAAATTATCTCTTTGTATGTATGTGTATATGTACTAAGTATAATAATAGTGAGGGATACTTGATAATCTTGCGAATTATTAAAAATTTGTTTCATATAATATTCGCGGTGGCCTTATTAAAATAGTATTACAGAAAGTGATAGAAGTTTGCTAAAAATAGCAATCGTTTTTTTGTGATGTAATTTATGGCTTATCAATTCAAAATACATTGATAAAAAAAAGCAATTCATTTTTGGATAAGGGATACCAAACTACAATAAAACACCTTTATAAAGTGAAGTTGATATCCATATCGGCCCTAATCGGCAGACAAACATAAGCGACAATTATTTTTTTTACAGGACAAGGCTTTCTTCTTCGTCTCGTAATAAGCTAGAAAAAAAACTGTAATTGACCAAATATTACTAACCGCATTTAAGGGAATTTTTTTGAGAATTTATTCCGAAAGGAATTTTAAAAAAAACCTTGTAATGATTAATACCAGAGCATTACTGTAAAATTCATTATTTGTCGCTTACGCTTTTATGCCGATTACGGATCGATGTATTCAGAGTGCCGAAACAAGCAAATGCATAAGGGCTAATTTATGAAAGATAAGATTAAAATTTTTAAATTCTTTGTACTTTCACATTCTTACATTCCACAGGAGTAAAAATAAAATATTCACCACGAAGTATAAACATGTAAAAAAAGAAAATATAATAATTGTATAAAATATTGAAGTTATTTTTTCATGAGTTTTACGAATTTAGTCACCCAGTACCACATTATATATTGTATCCAATATCCTAATTATTATGGTTCGGTTATTCTTTTCACACCGACTATTCCAAATTTTAAATTTTAAAAATTTAAATATATGTAAATTTTACGAGCTATAATGTTCAGTACTCAGACAACTCATAGAAGATTATAAGGACAAGGTTACATGTTAATGCTGATAAATTAATAAAGATTTTTTAAAAAAATATGTTAAAAATTTCTGTCTCAGTAAAAGGATATTTCTAAATGTATTAACTGTATATTTTTTATAACTGATTTATTATTGAGCAGGTGTTGATAAACTAAAAAGAACTATGGCACGAATCAATAAAATCTCAAAACAGGTTATATGAAAATGTCTTACTGATGAACTGGACGATCGATAATGCTTTCGGTAAATTTACTTCGCAATTATCAGCAGTACACAAAGGGCTTTATTTACACCTGTCACTTTTTGTCACATCAGTTGACATTGACAACGCTTGTATTTTTTATGTAACATACTTCAGATTATTTAATCGTACTCGAGTGACAATACCATCACAAAATGCAATTCGAAGTCATATTTAAAAATGTGATATGAAATACACAGCCAACAAACTATACACGCAAATTTAATTTAAACATCCAATAATATAGAAGAGCCGAAAGTTGCCGACTTCTGAAAGCATACATAATAATTCTGCGAATATGGGAAAAAAATTGCTTGCAATACTTTATGATAGTTATTTTATTATTGTACGATTATGAAAGCCATAATTCTGAGAATGTACTATCACAAAGTTGCTTTATCCATGATACGAACTGATTAATCAAATCTGATTATTTGATACTCGGCAAAATGTATCCGTGAAAAAATCAATATTTCAGATACATATATAGAGAATAATGCTATTACCTGTAAACTATCTCCGTTAGTTCTTTTATTACATTGAAGTTTTATTTAGATTTATTATGTTAGTAAGTTTTTTTGTTTGTGTAGAATATATTATCGATTGTTCTCGTATATAGGTCATTTCAGTCGCAATGTTACGTTATCAATTTGTGTTTTTATTGCCAAGTTCATTTCAGTAGGTCAATTCAATAGAGATAATAATACTTTAATATTGTTATGTTATATGATGGTCAGACGTACACCACGTGTGTGCCAAATAAGACAATTCACTTTCTTCGTAATAATGATACGCAGTAGATTAAAACAAATGAGTCTTTATTTAAAATGTACCTATGTCAATCAAACTGTAAGTACGCCAGAAAGATATATGACTTAAGTTAAGTATAATGAAAAGTAATATGTAGTCCAAGATGGCGACCAACGTTTTTAATGAATTTGGAATTGGTTGTTGGTTTTAATAATATTATCAAATTCCATAGTTTACAGTATTAGCCTAGATGCTTAAAATATCGAACAATTTGTCTGCAGCGCTACTTTCCTTTTTGTCAAATCAATGTTGTTTTACAACATTGTGACACTTAATATTTATCATTAAATAAATAATAAAATTAATAGGCAATTTGACTACAACAAGATATCTAAATATACTTCTTTATTTTTATTAACTGTTTATCATGTCGTAAATCGGAGCTTTTATTGTTATTTATGGTTTTTTTTTAAATAAAATGCAAAACCGATTACTTTTTAATCCACAATTTTCTGAAATCTGGGCGTTTTAATAAGTTTAATGACAAACCAAAAGGTGGTTATTGATAGGAATAAACAAAAAATAAATATGTACATTATGATAAATTATAATAAAATAAAGAGATGGAAATACTTTGTCTCTCCGATTACATTACTACATTTCTCATCGCCGGCGCATAAACAGTGCTCATTTTTAAATTATACAATACAAAAATAAAATTAATGAGATATAAAAACGGATTCTGACTATTTTGGAGTCGTTCGGCTTTTACGACTCTGACTCTGGCTCTTCCAAAAACACCACGATTCATTAACTTCGACCAGATTCCACAGTCGAAGTTCATGTCCATGCAATATTATTTTGTTACCTGTTTTTATTTGAACACAATAAAGGAAAAATATTTTTTTTTTGAAAAAAGTATTATAACAACAACAAATTAATTATTTTTCTAAAAAGACTTCTGAAACATCCTTAATGTGTACAGTCATTGACAGCTCTTGATGTAATATTTCGATTGGCTTTGTTTTGACGTATGTATGCAATTATGCATGAATTATGGAAAAAAGGTTTTGTAATACCTGGTCTGAAGAAAATGGAATGAGCAAATCGGCAGTTAATGTTATTATATTGTCAAAAAAAAGCTTTTGCTCATGTTTTAAGTACAAGGATCACGTTCCAATTTTCTATCTCCATCTTGTTTTATTTTAATTAATCATTAATTTGTATGTTTATGTATGTGATATAAATACTAAACCAGCGATGACATGGATGTTTTGATCTGAAAATGCTTACTTACATTGTTTACTTATTGCAATTTGGCATTCAGACGTATCAGAAATAAGTCGAGAGAAATTCCATAAATTGTTACATTATAATGATAAAATAATAATAGAGTCGTGTATTTAATTTGACGGTCGCTCCGCGCCGCCCGTTCCGCTGCGGCGGAAAATGCAATCTCTCTCTTGTTAAGTCTTGACATTTGCATTCTCTAGCCGCCATTACTACAAACTGCTTATTGCCGACAAAAACAATGTCATGAGGACGGATTAGAATTAAATAATTCTATAACGAATGAAACAAATGCATGGTATTATCATTTATCGTGTACCCATTTTTAGTCCAATACATTTTATTTGACTGCTATTTCCCAAAAATTCTGACAGGTAATAAATAAAACAAATTGACGTCCTTAAGTAAGATGTTTATAAATGATTCAAAAAATGCATTATAAGATTTTTCGTGTCAAATTATCATATTATATTTAACAAAGATATGATTATTAAACGAGAGGTTATATAATTTTTATACTTTCAACATAAAATAATTGTGTAGAGTCTTCTTTTGAGTATACAGGAATTTATTGATAATGTCAACATTTCATAATCAAATTAATTAAACACTTTTGTGTTTCCTTGGCACTTATTTTTGTATGTGAATTAATTATAATATTATGCGTTTTAGTGTTAAGTTGACTCCAAAACAAACAGGTATTTTCAGAATATTTATCGATCTTTCAATTTATAATTTTAACAATGAATTTGATTTTGGATTTTGGTAAGGTTTCAAGAAAGATTCTGTATTATATAAAAAAACGTTTTTGTCGTTATTTTTATTATGAAAAAATATGATAGTTTCTTTGACAATGCGGGCCCGTATAAAAAGAAAGTTTTGCTATTTCTCGCATAACCTACAAATGCAGTGAAAGGTGAGCTAGAAATAAAATGCTTCTAATTTTTAATCTTCCGTCCTCTTCACTCATCTTGCGGTTTTGCTTTCTCGCAACTTGTTGCACAAAATCAATCATAGCAAAATACAAATACATATCATGTTAAAACAAACCTAACTGCATTGATACATGCCAAGTTATTATTGCGAGACTATTTTAAAAAAATAGTGGATCGCTATATAAAACAAATTTCATTTCATAAAATTATCATAATAGGACATATCCAACTGTCAATCAGAATTACCTTTCCTCGCTAATATGAAATTTCCAGTGTTAAAAATAATACCGGAATCAAAACACGAAATCTTCTTCACGGGGTTCTTAGGATTAACATTTTATTGAAAGAATTAAGTATTTCACCGATGCGAGCTTTAAGATAGTAAGTAGTTAGTAACTATTCTAACACTAGAATTAGTTAAAACAGCGTTTGCGCGAGAAAAATAAATCACTGTTACCATTCATACATACTAAAGAAAATAACATGTTAGGAATAAGATATGATACAATAGAAAACACGTTTTAATTTTTATTGAAAATACGATTTTGCGATATTAACCATATCATTATATTATTATTAAAATATCTTAGATTTATTTATTCTTCTTCCCTTTTATGTGTCATTTGATGCTAATGTTATAAAGACGGTATAACATTAACCGGTTGTTCAGACTGGTAAGCCAATAATGGATGGAAGTATGCGATTTTCCTTTTCATTTGTTTCTAGTGTCTACCATACTCAACTAAACTGTCTTGTGGTTAAGGCTATAGTGTTTTTCAATTCGGAAAGAAGACTCACAATATAGATTGACAAAAAGTTAATTAGTTTTTAGGCCATATATAGAATCTTCTAGATTGGTTTGCATGCATTAATAACTATGTATGTATTGTGTGAAGTAGGTAGGAACACTTTTTGTATGGTCCTAAAGTGCAGCGGTTAGCGTTGTTGGCTTCCGTGCCGGATCTCACGGTTTTGAGTCCCAGTACGAACAGAATTTTTTCGATCGATTTATCGATTTCTGTTCGAAGGCATGGGTGTTTGTGATGTCTAAAAATTCCCTCCCACCCTTCCGATCCTTCAATAACTAGGCGTAACGAGAGCGTTAACCACTAGTTCTGTCTTAGTCTTATGCTTCTATCTATATGAATCTGTTTGAAAAGAAAAGTTGAGCGACTGAATAACAAACAGTTTTGTTGAGATACCTCCATCAGGAGGCCATTTGTTGCACATTGGGAGCGGATATGGGAACAGTTACGTACTCGTCTGTTAAGTAAATAGTAATATTTTTTTAAATTTTAATTTATAAATACTACCACTATTACTAATGTTAAAAGTAAAGAAATACAACCCCTTAATATTCGTATAATTAAGACTCATTTTGAATTACCCACGCTTTAAAAGACATACGGACTACTAGTTTATTAATTTTACTTGAAAATTTTACTGTTGGATAGAGATTAAATACATTACATTCCTTATAAGAATTAGGTAACATCAAAATGTTGCATAAAATAATTAAAATAGGTCGCTCAAACTAGATGTGTTTTTATTAATTTAATTAAAGTCAATCGAATCACATTGAAAATCTTCATTTCCTCTTGATGACTAACAAAAAATTTTCATTAAAGAACAATGATTTACATAATACAAATCTACCTTCTGGTAGCCCTGTAGTAATTAGTGTGAAGAGTTGCAACCTTGCGTGCGACCGAGATGAAATTAATTATATGCCATTGAGTGAAAAGAGATAGCGGGTAACCTCAAATCGCAACGTTACATGCTACAATGTCAGGTGTCGGAAGATTGCAAACTGTGAACAATTTCGAACTTTTCGTCGGAAAATTTCAACCGCTGGTTAAAATAAACGTTGCCTTATTCTTATATGATTAATGTATTGGCACATAACACATTAGATAAATATTTTTCAGAAACCAATTGACTTCTTCCTACGTCGTCTTTGTGTCATCCATACAACTTCAGTATTTTTTTTTTTTTATCTACTTGTCATGAAAGAATTTAAAACCCTGGCTACGAAGATAAAAAAGACAGTTTAAGTTTTGGTGAAGATATCAAAAATAGTCAAACGATAACATTGTAGTTATTAATAGATTCTCACTGAATCGATGTGTACCTAATATTATGTAATGTCCTTTACCATATATTGTAGTTTATCTTTTTTGTAACCATTTCAGTCATTATGAACATTATAATGAATCTTATCTGAACAGGATTTGCTTAACGTATTTATTAGCAAGTCTTAAATACACACTAAATACATCATCGGTGGGCTGCCAATACGTTAACAATGGGCTCGCTTTACATCAAAGCAATTCTCGATGTTCTGGAGAAGCATGAGTTTTTTTATCACTCCGATGGAATTATATGCAATACTTAAATAAGCAATCGATTGTTACTTAATACACTTATAATATGTAGCAATATGCAATTTATCAATGTAAATAGCCGAAAATGTAGTACTGTGTATACTGAAGGTGTCCTAGATAATATATAAGTCAGAAATTGCAGTTATGTACTCATTTGATCTGAAAATATTGTTTTCACTTAAATTAACAAGGGGCTCGCGCAAGCCCCTCCGAGCCCCCTCTAGCCCATCCCTAAAATACATACAAATACGAAAACACGAAATCGAAAAACTGTTGCACATCTCTGTATTACCGCAATAACATAATACTGTAAAAACGCACGTTCAACGTTAAATGCATCTTTCACTTACGCAAATATTTCCGAATAAATTAATTTTATTTAATTCATCATTATAACATTTTTTAGATATTAATTTTCATCGTTATTAAGTAATTGCAAGAACGTTGCACTGCCGTACATGATAATAATTAACGATGCCATTGGCGGATGTTTGAATGTACGTAGTTTTTCATTAGTACATGAAATAATTTTTCCTATACAAAACATGCGATCAATTATGAGCTGTTTTCGTATTATAAGAACAATAAAATTATACCTAAACTGAAACGTACCCTTCCGTGCCAGTATCTTGAAAATACAGGAACGACAAAATTTTGCATCACTAATGTTTTTAATTGTTACCTCATAAGCATTTTAATAAACTGCTTTCCGCCACACTACGGTGATAGTTACTGTTTTGTACTGGCAGTTTAGCGTGATAAAGTCACTGTGGGACTATTCTTATGTGCTAAGAGTTATGACACCTTTTAGGATGATCTGAAATACACATCACAGTTTTGTATTAGCTTTTCACGGCTGATCACAATTGCATATATGTTCACGGTTGTCATTTTTATCTGTTAAACGCTTCACTTTTGTCATAAAGAAGATACACTGGTTCCTATAGTCGTTGTGTTAAGCTCATACTATGTCGGGAAAAGTGGTCACTCACTGTTTAGGCATTGAGCATTTTATTTGAAATTCTGTTTCTTAATTTTTCACGTATGCGTTTGACAGCTAGACTAAAACAACCAAATATATTACTATATGAAAACGACGATGTACAATACATAGTTATAGTTAATACATTTGTATTAAACCACACGTCAAAAGCTAATACAACAATATTTTGTTATCTTACAATTTTTTTTGTTAAAAAAAAGTTATTGGCATATGTCATTTTAAGCATGCGCCTAACTAATATGTATATCTATTAATTAAGCATCTTGACAGAATGGATAGCGACAGATTATCACAATTTATAATCCTCTTAATTAAGAGGGGGGTTAATTAATTGGTTACACACCTACTAAATAAATATTATACTTAATATAATCCGTATGGTACATTTGTGTTGGAAAGATATTATTTTAATTAATATTAATGGTTAAGAAGATTATTATCGTAAGCTTATAATGGCGATAAGATTAAATGTTTACAAATAATACTCGAGAATTACCCTATAAGCTGGTGAATGGAACTACATTATCGATGGTATGTAAATTATTGTGAATAAAATAAATTATCTTAAGCTAAAAGACAATGAATAAAAACTGTAACTATTTTAGTTATCAACAGTGAATATTTTGTAACAATCGGAACGATTTTTACAAAAAGAAAATACGATTTTTATTATTTTTACTAACCTGCAATGCACTGAATCAAATGTTAGGTTGTTATAATCGATTTTTTCGTAATAATACACCTACAGTTGTTGCAAAGCAGTTAAAATAGGCATATTCCTCACCTTGCAAACCTTTCCTAATTTAGTTACGTGTGTGCTCAATATTCAAGGCTTGTTAACTTTCATAGCTTCATTTTTAGTTTCCTTCTTTCTTTATGTTTCCAATTTTTTAATCAGTTTTGAATAACTCGGTTTTGGGCGACTTAAATTATGCCGTCTTTCTCTAGTAAAAAAATAAACCACTCCTTCGTACTAATTTCATATTTATTTATTAGGCCCTTGACCGGTTTCGCTCATCAGAATATAAGTTATTTATACTAAGCCAAGTAAGTATAATAACGATATAACAAACAATTGCTAATAGAAATATGAAAATAATTCATAGACAATGATACAAAATATAAATTAATGACATTCTACAATTAAAATGTTTAATACCTCCTACAATTATTTCTACAAATTTATAATCGCCATTAGAAACCAGTACTGATATTAATAAATAAATGTCGAAGTAGTAAAAAATAATGCTTTATTCTTTAACGTGATGCTTTCCCACCAAGTATTGACAGTGAACACATTAAAAGTGATATTTCTGTAGAGCGATTCTCGGCACTTCACTTTCCAGAAATAGGAAAATTATATGAATATCTTAAAGTTTAAATAGCTATTTTTATGTATAGAAGATAACTGAAGAATTTCATATTGTCTCTATAAAGTAAATATTATATTATTGGTGCTCCGATGAAAAAAATATTAAGCATCATAAAAACTTGGGAAATTTTTAAAACATACTTATGGTTTTTTTGGGAGTTTGCCCTCAAAAGTCTAGACTAAATATCATAATTAAGTAAATCGGTAGTATAAATTATTTCAAACTGCAATATTTTTTATCTCGGCGTTATTTTAATTCTATTCATATTTTATGCCGGTGCATCGTTAATAATAAGATACTTCAAAATAGTGTCTCCACGAAAATGACATTATTATAATAAAATAATAATCAACTCTCATCATAATGGGACCAAACTTTCGACGCTACTAATAATAATAATTTAGAAGTCTACGTCGTTAAACTAGACCATAATATGACAGATTTCTAACTATGATTTTACGATTTCCGTTCACTATTTATTACTGAGCGTGCAATTAATAAAATAGCGTTTTATGGATTGGGTGATAAAAGTGACAATTCGTATAGGAACTAAGCCTCACCTTGTTTCCGTGTTAATTGGACAAATACTTTTACTTAAAGTTTTGATATTGAGTCACCCGAGAGAGATTTATCAACAAATGTATCAGACTTATTATAAGTCTTTTTTTATTTCATGTCTGGTCTCGGTGTGAAGCATACGTCGCTAATTTTATAAAAGCAAGTATCTCAACTTTTAAGTTTTTTGATGTAACGAATTCAGAATTTCAAAACGCACGGTCATGTGCTAAGTTTGGCATGAAATAAAGGATGGCATGAATGGAAACATCTTTGGCTCCTTCTTTATTAACATTCTCATAGATATTAAGGGCAAAAACATTCCTGTGGTGTTTTATAGCGATAGAAAGCGATAGGGATAGAATAAAGTATATTTATGTGTCCTCTGACAACTTGTACTTTTTGAAATACGAGGTTGTGGAAAATTACCGACGATATGGCCTCCTAGTGGAAGTATCTCAACTGAAGTTTTTTACGAGAACTGCTTGTGACTCTTGCTTAAAATAATGGTACTTATTTTCCATTAGTATGCTTCGTTAAGGGTGGGAGAGATGAGGAAAAAGTAGTAATTTACTTTTTTTAGAAAATTGATTGAGGCTTTACTTAAAACACTATTTCACTAACCGTTTAATGCGTAATGTGGATATGAAACTAGTGACTCATCTTATCAGATACCTGCCATTGTTTAAAATGTTAATTTCAAATAAAATGATATTCTTTATTTTAAAATCTTTATCGAACATAAAGAAAGGGGATTTTCTTTTTTTATTTTTTGAGATAAGAGTAGTAAAAATGGTATTTTTACAATGTAATATTTTTTATGTTGGAAACAATAATTTAGATATTTTTTATTAAATCTATCAACATAACTAACATAATTCTAGTTAAACTACGTTAATACTCTTTTTATTTTTAATATAAAATATTTTTTCATATAAATAAAATTTGACAACTTTTTTATTCCACTGGTTGTACTGTTTTGTGAGGAGTTCGGAGATTAAGGAACGTACAAGACAGCACCCCGTCACGTCAGCGGTTATGGAGAGACGTTGAAACTGGCTGAGTCACATGCTGAGGATGCCTTCGAAAAGCCTTAATACTGCCTGCATCTTCTTCTGACCGGTGGGATTCTGGCGTTCTGGACGACCGTCAGGTCAAGTCAGAGGAATACAAATAATTGGCGGGAGACGGAATCATAGAGGTGATGCGTAGCGCCCTATATACTCCACAAAGGGAGTGAAAGACTGAGTTACAAATAGTGCCATGCATTCGCTACAAATTTCGCATTGTTATTAATAGACAGAATTTTTTTATTCAATTGAAACTGTCTAGTAACGTTATAGTCAGTTCAAGTTTATTCGTCAACTGAGATTCCTAAAAATGCAGAAAGTCTAAGCCTGTGTCGATACTGACAAAACCTACGGAAGTGTACAAAAGAACAAAATTTTGTGTTTACATAACTTCTCCTTAATAGCAATACATTAGCACCGTAGCCCAAAACTAAATTTATTACCTGTCACTGAAGACGAATCTTATTGTGTATGGCATACAAATTATTCTAACTCTTGTTGATGAGCAGTTGAATTAGAAAGTCAGCGAAAAAGTGCACGATTTGAAAAGTAGGCGTTTGGTTTACGAGTGGATTACCACTTTCCTTCACCACTAAATTTGGTGTCTGGTAACCACAGGGATGAGAGTTATCAGAGATTTATTAATATCTTAAATATAGCAATATCTAATTTTTTTACAAAATGTATACATTCCTCGAATTGAAATATGTAAGTGAACTTAAAAATACCCTACAATACAGTTAAATATATTAGGTATAACAATAAATTGTGAGAGGAATAATTCAAACTGTGAAAATAGCTCGGTGACGCCCAAGTCCAACAGCGGATTATTTACCACTCAAAAGGTTATGTAGTAGTATCAATGTTATAAATCATTATTTAAAAATATAATTGAAACAAATTTTACCACTTATTAAATGTTGGATACTATTAATATCACTTAAACCAAATGGCTGAGCAAATCACATTCTCTTTTTTTCTTTCTATCTTTATTCTTTTAAGCACAGCAGTGTATTGTTAAACGATAGGTCCCGTGCAGCTCTGTATCGGGCCAAGAATATTATGAGTAAATTCGCTTCTTTTCTTGATCGTATTGTGTTATGGAAGGTAGCCGTGAAACAGGTGCTGGATACACACAATAGGTGGTGAATTGGGATAACCAACAACCAACTTTTGTATTCTTAAATCGATGTCAAAATGTGGTATCAAAATATTGTATTTAAGATTTTAAAAAATATCATCTATAAATAATCATAAGTAATATATTTAAATTTATCGAAAAAAAATCTTTTTTCATTTTGTATTTATTCATTCAGTATTCATTTTGTTTTTGTTATCATAAATTGAAAACCTTGAATATGAGTGTTAGATATAATGTCTTACTGTAAATATTAAATTCTGTGATTTTGTGTATTGTATACATTTTAAATAATAAATGTTATTTCAACCCGTTTAGTTAAACATTGTTTTGAAGAAATCTTTTTAAACGGTTAGCTAGGATTTTCTTTTTATATGGAATGTGGTTAGATATTTAAAATACATTTGTCAAAATATTTACAAATCTAATTTTGACTTTCTAGATAACACGAAGAGCAAGGTGAACTCTGGTGAGGGTTACAAGCAACAGTTGATTTATAATTCAATAGTATATCTAAAATTGGTTGCATCATTACGCTAAAACGAGCAATAATAATTAAAATGTCGTCAGACTTAATAGAAATGACCAATCTCGATTTTTTTTCACACGAAAAATTGAGTGATTTAATATTAATCCAGTTATTTAAAAAAAATGTTGAGATGTTATACTTCGAGAGCGGAATATAGTACAAGAAAATGCATATAGTTGAATAATTAGAAATATTATTTTACAGCAAATATATCGTGTTTAGGATATTATGAACTGTCTAACTGAAAAAATAATGATTTAAAGATTGTGGTCATAGATGAAGTATTACATGACACGGTAATGGTCAATATTTTTTTTCCTTTTTGGATTATCTATCGCTAAACTTTCGTCTACTGCAGTTATATTATTACATCATGTAGTCACGAAAGAGTCAAATTAACGGAAGAAAATAATTTATGACATTCGTATGGCAAGTTGTTTGCGATTTGTTTTTCATTACAATGGGATAGACACAATCACGATACAAAAAAACAATTTACGATTAATGCCGTGTTCGTCTAGAGTAATTTTCCATTTTATAATACTTTCTCCCGACGTAGTCGTTAAATCAAACACCAAAACATCCACTCTTATTTTTACTAACGCAATATTAAGTGACTGTCTTTTGCAACACAAAATGTATCATGTATCAACATATTGTTTGCCTGTAATGCTTTTAACCGTCTATGATAATTACTTCTTGAATAAAAGTGTATCAAATTTCTGATACTTCACTCAGTTCTGTACCTTTAGATTTATTAATCGATGTCAATTTATTTTGATTTGAAAATTGATTTACTATAAATAAACAGCAAATAAATTCTAAAACGTCTGGGACTGCCGTCTTGCCAAACTGAAATATATAAAATATTTCAAATAAAATATATGCTTGACAAATATATGAGGACAAATATGATATACAATATGTATAAATATTGTAACATTGCAAAAAAGTTTCAATTGGTTTTTTAAGTATGTAGTTTATTAACATAAATGTGTAAATATTATTCCTTAATCCCAAAACATTGTAGTTGGAGTAGTAGATTTGTAGCATTTTGGGCGTAGGTGGAATCGTAGTAATCAAAAATCGACCGACTTTTTACTGATTATTAGTATTTACTGCGAGATTAGAGTAATTTACTTCTCACTAATACCTGCTGGAAACAGTACTGAAAACTTTTCATTTATAGTTGATATTCATGACCTACTACGATGGCATAAGCAGTTTTCTTGAGATGTGTATTTTGTGTTCTTTGAAAATATTGGTTTGTATTACATCATTATTTGCGAAAGTAAATAACATAATATTGTAAAGGGAAAATTTGTGCTTATCTAATAATGTGACACTGACAATCTGTCAAAATTTTAGGTGCCCAAAGACAGTGTGTTAAGTTATGTATGTTTAAGTAAAGGTTTCAGTTCCTACGTAATTTTCTGTACATTTATTTTATGTAATAAGATTTGACACACCAATTGTCTTCTTAGCTTCATTCATAAAATTATGAAAGAATTACGTGATGGATGTAATAAAATTCTTATTTATGAAAATTTAAAAAAGCCACAACTGCTTATTTTCAATAAGCCAGATATGTTTTGAAATATTTTAATCTATCACTTGACTAAAACTACAAAGTATATGTACATATTATAACTATATGGGATCCCAGCTTCCTGATTAGTTTTATTTCTAAGGTGGGTAATAATTGAATAAGTAGATATGTTTATTTATCACATTTAAGATTCTGACAGATGAAGGCATTGAATGAGAGAAACTATTGAGAAAAACTACTTATCTGATTGTTATAAAATAAAAGGTTCCAATTCTCGTCTGGAATTTTTCACTGAAGGGTGACCGCGTGGACGTTTTTCCAGAAGGTTTATGCACAATCTAGTTTTTAAGTAATTATAATTGATTACAATTTACTTAGTAATTATCATGGCTGGCATCCATTTATCGTGAAGTAATAATTTATTTGAAATTATAATTTGGTTAAGAATAGAATTAATTTTCCCCATAAACTTTTCCACCGTCATTTTTTTTTATTGCTATCTTTATTCATGGTTTAAAAGAAAAATCAAGAATTGTACGACACGAAAAATTAAATAATATTATCAGTTTAAATACTTTAACTGAGAATTCAGTAAGAACATAATAGAATGATTTTTGATTAACTGAAGATTAATGAATGACTACAGGTTTATTATTTTTTAAATGAGGAAGTACGCATTATTCATTAACGCCTTCAAAAATTGTCTTCCTTCGTATGCAATTAATGCAATTACGTCATGGATCAAGGGTAACGGTATTTATCAAGTTGTTTTTTTTTTTTAAATATTGTTTTGACTGAGTGATGTGCAAAATGTATTAATCAGAAATGTGTAACCTTTTGAATTTCAGATGATCCATTGATCATTAGTTTTTAAAAATGTCTCTTAAATATGTGCATACTTTTAATAGTATTCACAATATTTACTATGATACTGTATTGTTATATAACAAGGAAATGCCAACACCGATTTGATCAAGGCAATTTTGGAAAACTGACGAACCTTCAAATATTATTATATCTGGCAAGTATTCATAACACAACTAATAAACCGAGATTTAAAATATAACTAGCACTTTTTTAATACATGAAGCATAATATATCCTGATAATGAATGTATCTCTGTTGGTCAATCTCTGTTTTTTCGAAGAGAGTATGGATTGAAAGAATAGGGCTAGGACAATGGTTAGCTAATCCCTTTATTTGGTTTGGAAGCGTAGGATTGAATAAATTTATCTGCAAATAGTTGATAGATTTTAAAATATCATTTGATTGAAAGGATTACTGAAACTGTAAACTTAAATAGTATTTAATGTGTGTAAATAATACTTTTTTTGGACTCTCATTGGTGTGGGGGTGCTTTTAAAAAAATATAATTTTAATAAATAAAATAGTTAAGATACCTACCCTTAAAGTCTTATATATTCTTTGACCATATTCGCTCCATTTTTTCCTGTCTCCCGCCAATTGCTTTGCTTCCTCCCATGATATGCCATCATCCCTCAATTCCGCCGAGTACACCCTATGGATAGTACCTGACATAAATATAATATAAACAAAATTAAACAAATAATATTTTGTAGATGAAATTATTATTATCCGAAAAATAAAAAATATGATCTTTTATAAATAGAAATATCTTGCATACACTAAACACGGAATATTTAACACAGATAGTGGGTATGAGAGTGAATAATTTTAAGCCTAGTATAATATAATATTGGTTATTATTCGTAATTTTTATATTTTCCTTTTGGGATTCAATAAAGACTTTAAAAGATAACAGTGAAATAGGACAGTTTTTTTATACTGATTTCCTAACATTTTTATCAATAATTGGGCGTTTTTACAATAAATTTAGTTATCAGCCGTACCTTATATTTTCAAGAATTGACAAGTCAATATTGCAGGTAGTTAATCTACATTATAAACGTGGAATAAGTGGTTATTGGAATTAATACCCTGAAATATTCTTCAAATTACTAACACGACCTTAACATTAATCCTCCGATTACAAAATTAAACGAACCAATTTATTATGTATATATATTTATGAACAAGGAAGTTCTGCGTCACCTTCGAAAGCTTATTTTTTGTTTATTCATATCGATAATATTTTACGAATTCATTTTTAAGCGCTTTATTGGCCCTGATGGTAGATGATTTTTTGCAAGGCCTTCATTTTGCAAGAAACAAAACAGGTTGACATTGGTTATAATAGGCTCTGTCAATATATGGAATATTATCGAAATGAAGTAAGGCCAACCGAATATTACAGCTGTTAGATAATTTTATGGCTCCGGATTATATTTTGGAGTTTGGCGGCTCGAGGATTATATTATTCAATATTAATTAATTAATTCATAGCGGTTTTGTCAACGCCTTCAAACTTCAAACATGGTTAAACATACAGGATATAAATAATACACATGTTCAAACTGTTTAAAATAACTTTTTCTTGCTCATTATCATTTTAAAACGTAGTGAAAGTAATATTTTTAACTTAAACTTTTTATAATGTTTTGAAAACTTATTACAAGGAATTATAAAAAGGAACAGAATTGTGCCAACGCATTTTTATTCGTTATTATTCACTTTAAACAAAAAAAAATGTTTCTTATTATTGAATGATTTCTATAAAAGCTTTCGTTAATTTATATGAATTGAGCTTTTCATTTTCAGTGTATGTATTATATTTAAAAAATGAGTAACACCTTCGTTTGTATTTATCAAAAAAAATACAGAATCATGTTTATTTTTTATATATTTATAACCTTACGAATAAAATTTAGTTAACTCAATCGTTATCTACGTTGTTGTTGTTGTTGTTATTGTTGATAAAAAGTCTTAAAAAAGAAGTTGACAATTTTTAGGGTCGAAAAAAATGAGTTTTTTCTTTAAATTCAACCAAGTGTATTATGAAGGTTTTACTATGTTTCCTTCGCACGGTTAAGGAGTTTTATCAATCACGTAAACTTGTGATTCTTCCTTGTTTACTAAAAGCAGGTTACTAGTTCTACTGAACTATATAAATGAAAAAAATAGCTACTTGGTTCTGTATTATATTGATGGTGGCGGATTATCCCATCATACCACTCGGGGCCTCTGAATCTTAGGAGGCTTTAAGAATAGTTCACATATTTTTATTCAGTACTTAATTTTAAGTGCTTTAACTTTACTACTCATGATTTTTTTCAATCATGAGTATTTGCAACAGTGAAAACGTATTCGTGCAATTATTCGATGGGGTAGATTGAGCAATTTAACAAGTGAGCAAATAACAAAATTATGAAATGTGTCAATCGCGTAGACAGATTGTCAATTAAGCACTATGTAATAACGAAAAAAAAATTTAAATGTATGTCAAACGAATCATTAACGTTTCATTTAACAAGTATTGACTTTTTTATGACAGGTACTTATTTTTGGCATTTAAGCATTTATTTTTTTGATCGAAGTCATAACATATTGATTCTTATTGAATAAACAATAGCAAATATTATGATGTCATATCACTAACATAAATAATTATTTCATATAATGACAAAGTATTATCGGGTGGTAACTATCGATCGAACGATTTATTATGAGTTTTGATAAATTGTGTTTAGGTTATCTTATCAGTTTTTTTTTTACTGACAATTGATAAAAAGTGCACTCAGAAACTTATGTCATAATCACGTTGATGCATTTGATTTTTTTCCCTAAACGAATAATAAAAATATGTTAAGTGAGTCTAGAAGTAATGTTAATTATATACATAGGGGTTTAGGTTGAGTGGATTCCTTCCAAGGGATGCAGCTCAGCTCAATGGATGTCGTGGAGTGCAACAGAAAAAGCGATTATTCCAAGGCTGAAAGCCTAGCGTTAATCACTTCGATTGTTCATCAGAATCTCTCTCAAATACCTGACTAGTTAAAACATTTAGATCTGAATTTCAAATATATTACTATCTATTCTGTGATTCACTTCCTCTCGAGCGTAAAGTTTAATAAAGTTTCACGCTTTGGCAACCAATATTGTTATATACATATATATATTTTCAAAACACAATGTTTTTATTTATCAGGGAAGTACTATGTTCTTTGACTCAAGATTATGTTATTATGTACAATGATCATATGAAAATCTAAACAGATATTCGGCGCCCCGTGGTGCGTGCGCAACTAATTGCTTCATAGAGGCTTGAAAATACCGGCGAGTTCTTTCGTGAAATTTCTCAAAAGTTTCACAGCAAGGTAGGCACACATTATATCCCAGCTATTTCTTACCATCATTATTATGACGAGACAGTGCCTAATAATCGTTTTAGACCGCGAGTAGTTCTGTACGACGACCCTAGTAAAAAGGCCGCTTCAGAGTAGCCAAGAGGTCGCAGGTTCCCCACCACTGGGATAGTATATGTTGAGGTATATAATATAATTTGCATATGAATGGATATGCTGTCTACGTAAACTGGCTTCACCGTGGATTACTCGTCTCTGTAGCGATCACGTCCTTTATTAGGCAACGATTGAAAAGGAATGAAGAAAATTAACAAAACATCTGCGGCTAAGGAGACTCGAAGAACTTTGACGCTAACGCACCCTCCCTATAACTTAAAGCAAGGGTGTCCAACCTTTTTTGTCCTGGGATCGACTTTTCAAGTTTTCTCGCGATCGACTTCTAACATGATTTTTATAAGAAATTTTATTTAGTAGGGGTTTTTCCCTTCTTCAAACTTAGAAATGTTTATTTTAAATGCGAAATACATATCATTAGATAGGTATGTGCTTACAAAATAATTACATTTTAGTGTTTTTTATATATTTTTTCTAAAACCACGGAAGCTTTCGGGATCGACCAAATTTTTCTTTGGGATCGACCGGTCGATCACGATCTACCGGTTGGACACCCATGACTTAAAGCTTCATTAATTTGAAATCCGAAAGCAAATACCTATGAAATTCACATAAAAATGAATGAGTGAGGACTTACAGGTACAAATAAATATTTGAATCGAAATACCCTGTGTGATTTTAATTTAATACATATGTGTTGATTATTTTCATTAAGAAGTTATTTCATTGAGTTGTTTTGTGTGGTTGTATTACTCATCATAGTGATAAGTAATAGAAATTTGAAACGGCAATATTGGGGTACGATAAATAATATAATTCGCGCCCAAAGTTCATTATCATTGCGAATTACGTCAGATAACGCCGAGTTTGGCAATGACATACAAAGATTTGAGGTCGCGTGCCCGTTTCGGCTAAATTAAATGCCAACCAGCCTGTTACCTACTCGCTGACTAACTGGCGAATTTTGTACAACATTAATTTTATCTGCGGCCGATCAGGAAGGCGTTTTGAGCAGATTTGTAAATTTACAATGTGACAACACGGTCGGTTTTGTAAATGGTAGTTGTATGCTCAAATCGTAGGAATCTGCGACAGTTTTTTAATTTATACATAATAAAAATGACATGTGTTTCACACCAGTGTCTGACAATAAAACATGTCACAAAAGTTATCAATATTATGATAAAAATCATTATGTAAGAATAAGAATTCGTCGAGGTCCCATGGCGCAGCGGTTAGCGTTTTTGACTAGTCCTACCTGCCCTTATCTTTCTATCCTTAATAATCTCTTTGAAGAAGAGAAGTTGAGCGACTGAGTACAAACAGTTCTCGTAGAAATAATAATTAATTCTTAATATGTTCAAAATATGTTTCATATTTTTTAGGAGGTTATAATCAATTTTGTATTATATTAGATTGGTGATGCAGTGGCGGATCCAGAAGTTGTCCCAGGAGGGAGCCATTCAATTTGAAAATAATCATGGTATACAAATAATACATTACAAAATAGATGATTTATATATAAATAATATGTCTATATAAAAACAGTCAATACATAATTACGTAAGTATTCTATAAAACATAGTAAACTAAACAATTAAAAAGCCCATTTCACAATAAAGTTTTAATAAATTAGAAAAATGGAAAATCAAGCCTCCTCAGACCACAAAATAAAAAGAACTGCAAGTGAATTTACAACTTAAGAGGCCGGGAAGTGTCTCCCACACACACGAAGTCCACGTATCCCAAATAGCAAGAAAGAAAGAAACAAAAATCACATCGGTATCGAAAAACAATGTTGCCATTTAAGGCCATTAACAATAAACAATTAATATAACGGGTTACCTGACAGCAAAATTCAAACACAATTAATTTAGTTACACCTTTTTTAAATCCTGCCAGTTTTTATCACAAAAGTGCTAGTGGGAGCGGGTGCCAATAAACCCCACCGTGCCAATAGATTACCCCGTAAAAGCTCGAGGCACCTACAATCATAGGGAGCTCAAAATAGCATAATTATATTCCATAAAACCTTTATAATATGTTTAATACAGTTTTAGTAATACGAAAAACAGGACTTACAAATTTGATTGCGCCATAGGCCTTCCAAATGCTCCGTCACTGTTGGTATGTCACGGAAAGAACCAAAGCAATTGGTGGGCAACATGGAATCATAAATCTGCTGTGCGATGATTAAAGAAGAAGAAAATTTTGGATACAGTCAAAATATTATACATTCTGTCTAGTAATTAAAGCTCGAGGCATGCTCATATATGTATATATTCTTGCTTATACTTTTTTTAATACCCAGCTAATACTCTTCCTTGTCACATTTTGTTACTCTTAAACTGTCTACCTACTTTGGTATGAGTCCTCCTATTTTATTTTCAGGTAATTGATACGATGAATAATAATTTTGTCTTGTCATGCTGGAAATATTACGCTGTATCAAAAATGAATCATGATTTAAATATTACGTACGCTGTATTGACATTATTAGAAAATGTAAGGACTAAACACACGGCAAATTTTGTTTGACAAGTTTTTTCCTTAATCATATTAATCTGTTTTTATGCAATATAAAAAAATGTTATTTTAACTTAAAATTGTGTTGAGCACATCCTGAATAGACAGACATTGCAATTTCTGTTAATTTCTGATTGAGTGACGTAGTTAATTACAATGAAAACATAAATATAGTTATAATATTTAGACAATTCGGACAAGGCTATTTATAAAACGAAATAGTGACTAGTCGAATCGGTTACATAAAACAATTGTGTTGTGCAAAAGATTATTTTTAAAAAAAAGTATAAATACAGCGATAAAAAATAGCAAAACAGCATTTAACAATATCTTGACATGAATTTTAATAACTTAATGAGATACAAAAAAACAAAATACATATACGAAAGAAATGTATACATATTTTATTAAAAATAATTGAGTAGTAGACCGTGAAATAAGAATTGATTTTTATAATATTAAAGTCCACCGAAAAGATACATAATGCATCATGGTCGAATAATCCAGCGAAAAATGACTGAATGTTTTTAAGCTAGAATAAATAGAGACCATTGATCAATTTAAATAATATGGTGGATTAAGAAGACAATTAATATTATCATCAAATAGAATTTATCAAATAAAGGGTTTTGCGGTTTTTTTTCACTATGGGAGTCGATATTTCTATGATAAGTTTTACCTGTCAGACTGTCATCCATTTCAATGATTTTAATCGAATAGATTTAAATAATCGTATTCATTTCTTGTTACTTATTAAAGAGGTTTTCTTGACTGAGTAAGAGGAAATGTATATTCTATTATGTTCTCATGTTCTATCATAGTTAGTTATGTTAGGTTGGAACAAAACCTGGGTTTTTTGCGGGCTTAAGCAGGAAAAATAGGGTGGGAATAAACTCCTTGGGAAAATTGTGAAAATTGAAAAATATTATTTTAATATAAAACTGATAATTGTATAATATTTTTAGCATTCAGTTACAATTATTTATAAAACGCTACATGTTTAACTTATTCTTTCCACAAATTAGAAGTTAATATGAATATTGTGATGCTACGAAGAGCTGTTAGTCTATGGCAAAGATTAGTCTATGAGCTTAACCAGTGACATCTAAGTATACTCGAATCCAAAACAAAATATTTGGAAACGTATTGTTTTGATGACATCTGGTAAAATGCGCATATGTTTGTCACACAGTGTGTGTGTGCACACAAAATTTAGTACTTTGCTAAAAGACGACAATTATAATTTAAGCAAATTATTCCAAATTTTCTATGTTTTTTCCCGACTTTCCTGGTTTATTTCCGCCATTTAGAAATTTCTAGGTTTTTTTTATCTCAAATTTTATCTCAGTAATGAGGAGCAAACATTCAAAAAGTGTTTTGTCACACAAATACAAAGCTTGGAAAATGATGATTTAAGTGTTGCAAACGTGACGGTTTGTATGAATGTGTCAACTTTATGATTTCATTTTAATATGAAAAAAGACCTTTTTGAACACTAATTTTGATTTCCATTCATAGGTTTTATTATGGGCTATCAGAATTGATATAAAACGCCATTTTTCAAAATTTGTGACAAAACACTTTTTGAATGTTTGCTCCGATGTTATAGATGGCATCAAACTATTATATGCAGTTTTTTTATTATTATTTATTGACTTGGCATTTACTTGTTAGAACTCCATTATAATATGGTAAAACTAGCAACGTATTTAGATCTACAGTTTTTTATATTTATAAGTTGATAGCTATTTCGGCTTTCGCCATCGTTAGAACTATGATTAAACTTACATTTTTCTCAGCTATATATACTGGCTCCGAGGAGATACACAATGCATCATGTTATTCACTCTAACATCCTAATTTAAATAGTAAACATCACTATAAAATACCGGTAACGATTTAATTATATTCTATTTTTAACAACTGGTAGAAAAATCAATTTTATATCAAAATACTGATAATCATCGTGGTATTTCCAAAACCATGCATGAAAATTAAAAGACAAAAGTCTCTGATTCTACCGCGTTTTAATAAACACGTGTAAATCTAGGACTAAGCGTATCGTTATTAAGTATTGGGTCACTTAGAACATAGATATCGTGAATACCCTGAAGGTCTAGTACAGATAATCATCAGTGTGATTTAATGATAGTAATCTTAACTACATACTAATATTTTTATCATGCAGTTTTCTCCATAACAATTTTCCCATAAACTGACATTGGTGACTTTCGTATTGCATCAAATTGAATACACACACTTGCAAAAACAAACTCTTCAATTCCTGTCTATAAAATAGTATATCATCGGTAGAAACCCGGTATTTTTGTAATTTTGTAATTTTGCGAACGATGCTAAAGATACTTAACTTTACAGTAGATATTTATCGTAAACTAGGTGAATATGAACTATTTTTTCAAGAAAAGTGACTTAATTATACAAATATCTAACTATGTTGTCTATGTTTATTTCCTTTAACGCTATTGCCACATTATGCAACACCGCTAAAACCACACAATGTGTTATCCAATTCTAATTGTTTCGCGAGTTTGGTTGTGCCGCTCTTATATCAAATTGGTGTCAGGTTAATAGTGTAGATCAGGGGTGGGGAACCTTTTCATTTCTAAAGGCTGCATTAATTTATCGGATTCAACATAATGCCGTAGTAAAAAAACGTTGACACCCCCCCCCCCCTTTTTTGTGAGTATCCTGATTCGCATTGTTTGATTGACATTTTTGACTATCTTAATTGCTGTTATGCATCTCTTTCGTTATTTTATACCGCAATAGTGTAGCAAATGATGAGCATATCTTTTTTTTTACTTTGAGTGTCTTAGGAGAAACTTTCCAAGACTTGATGATGGAAACCAGTGCTGTGGAGTCGCGTGCAAAAAAGACGACTCCGACTCCGGCCTTAAAATAATTAACGACTCTGACTCCGAGGAAATTTTTCAATAATTTCATTTTAACTTATATATATGTATACCATCAGTTCATCTTTAGTCAGCCAAGCATCAAATGTTAACACTTTTGACTATTTTGATTAAATACACATCATTAACAATATTTTTCAAAACAAAATCGAGCTGCTCATTTTTGACGACTCCGACTCCACAGCCTTGATGGAAACTCACAAATTATTTACAGACACGCTTTGTTGGACAACGTATGATAATGAGTAATAAGCCAAGATAGATTAGTTTCGGTCGAGCATTAACTGTAAACTGCAGGAATCAAAAAAAATGTCTATCCCCATTCGCCGCTTCTTATTGCGAATTCAAGTATGCCTGCTCTTTATAATAATAAGCATTGCATTAATTATGCTAAATCCACATTGGCATGTCTACTTGATAATATGTGTTGCATGTTAAGTTCAACTGGGTCCAGGACCCATCGAGTCAGAGAGTTGCAAACGAGAAAATAGAATCCACTTTGGCAGTGCCTACTTAATTTCCGCCGACTTTCTCCGTTGCATCTGTTATGCAGTTGACAGGAAAGAAGAGAAAGAGAAGAACACAGTCGGTCAGAGTGAGAGAGGGGCACCGTAATAACAAGTGCAACACGGCGTCCGTAATAATGTTATTCTTGTAATGGCGGACCAGTTTTCTCCTTTGCAAAACTTTCATGGCCAATGGCGCGGCGGATATCAGCTGCAGTGGAGTGCGGATGCAGGATAATAATATTGTGAACGTAATTGTTGAGCAATGTTGTGACGCAATATGCAAAATTCAAATTGTCATTGAAATTTATAATAGCGGATTTCCATGGAACTGAATGATGCGGTCTGAATAATGAATATTAAAAAACAGAAACAAAAATATGCACCTATTGTATTAAATTCTGTGAATTTAACAAAATTTCCATTAATATTGAAAATCATACAATTGATTGAAGATGTTTATAATACTATACAATAGTTAAATGTTAACCATCATTGCATTTGGTTGCAGTTTCTTCTTCTTCTTCTTTGGCCATGTTCGCTCCCTATGTGGAGCATATGGCCGCCACGCGGCACCTCCATGTTTCCCTGTTTCCCGCCAATAGCTTTGCTTCCTCCCATGACATGCCAGCATCCCTCAGTTCCGCCGAGTACATCCTATGGATAGTACCCGACGGATTTGCAGTTTCACGGGATCGAATCCCAGTACAGTCAGTCATCAAATTATTTTTAATCGATTGCGTTCGATTCGCGGATGGCTATGAACTTTTAACACACATTCCTAAAAATGAGATTACCTAAACTCTAGTTCTACTCAAGCCCTATCATTCTATTCTGACTCTCTTCGAAAGAAATAAGGTTGAGTGACAAGCAGTTTTCGTAGAATAACTTTCGTTAAGATATTTTTTTAAAAATTCCATATGCTCTTTATTGAAAGCGGACATGGATAAGAAAATTTTACTGGAGGTTTTAGAATTTTTGCTTGCGAATGTTTTTTTAAACATTTCAGTTCTCAACGCCGAGCGTATGGACTTATAATGGTGTTCACCTCAACAGAACTTGTCTCTAATTGGACTGCTTGTAACATCAACCTCTCTTTTTCGAAGAGTGTGAGAATAGCAGGGTATAACTAGTACAGAACTACTGGTTAGCTTAAAGTTTTTGATTTGAAATTTTTATATGATCGGTTGGGTGGGAAGGAGTTTAAGACATCACAAACATCCATGCCTTTAAACTGAAATTCATTAATCGATTGAAAAACCAATCAAACTATCCGTACCGGGACTAAAACCCGCAACCGAAGCGTAATACGATAGAACAGTAGAGGAGAACTTGCGGCCTCTTGGTTAGTCTGATGCGGCCTTTTGACTCGATCAAATTGAATATTTTATAAAAAAAACATACGCAAGCGCTTGGAAAAAGAGTGTAATCAACCCTTTGTATGTTCGACAGTCGAAAAAAAGAACCTTTTGTTGAATCAGATAAATGAATGTGGCCTTTAGAAATAAAAATGTTCCCCACCCTGCGCTAGCCCTCAACCACAAATGCCGACATGTGACTTTAATATTAAATTTTAAAATTAAAAATTGAATATTGAAGTGACATGCGGAAATTAGTTTATATCGGGTTATTACGTATTTTAAAAATACAGGGAAATATTTTGTATTTTAATTCTACCTCAACTTAACAAATCTAGTATATTTAAATAATAATTAATAAGGTATAATAACTTGATATTCTACGGCACTGTTGTGCGTGTTTTCATTTCCACGGCCATTTTACTTACACTATTCTCTCACCGGATTATAGTCATCTACTCGCCATTTTTACTACAACACTTTTAGAATACCCAACAGTTATAAAATAATAATCATCTTATTTTATTACACTACTCTCTTTGCCCTGTTCTCTTACGTTAACAGAGAATTGTTTTTTTCCTTCATCAATTAAATTCATTCAGACGGTATAATTATACTAAGAAATGATATTGTCTAATAAAACAATATAACTAATTAGAATTGATACAGTCGTATTATTTTTATAGCTGACCTTGTCATTTTTGATCATAGATAGCGTAATTTCATTTCGGTTGAATAAGCAGGGGTGTCCTGATTATTTCATAAATTGCATTTTATTATTGATTGACAGGAAGAGCTTTAAAAGAATGCGTTGTTGTTAAAGTTAGCTTGCGGATAATTAAATAGCGTTCACATTAAATGATTTTTTTTATCTACAAAACCGCCGCGACATTATCGTCGAGACATTGCCGCCAAAACAATTTCACCCGGAACAATGTTCGTCAATACAACCCAGTCAAATCCGATTAGAGATTAGACAAAACAACCCGCAAAAAGTAAAACATATATTCATCAAGTGATTTTTTTTCTTTTTCGAATTGATTGTCTATGGATATTTACATGAAAATCTTTGAAATTCAATCCGTTTTGCAAATTCATTATTATTTTAATATACAAATGATCTCATTTATAGTTTGTATTGGTCGAAGGAAGATTTTTTGGCGGCAATGTCCCGGCGATTTTGCCGGGACCCTGGGTGATTTCCTGCACATCTATTTATTAAAACAGAACCTCCCAAACATTAAATTATATCGAAGGTTTATATGCTCTTCGACGGCGAAAAATAATTTATTGTACAAACTATGGAATAAAGTAATAAATTTCATATTTGGGTTGATTTAAATCGATAAAATGTATGCATGTACATCGTGGGCTTCGATTCAAACACTGAATTATAGAACGCACAATAAAATTTAAGTATATTTGGTGATCGGCAGTAAAGAAAGGAAAGAACCCACATTTCGCACTTATAATTACCATTGAAAGGGATGAAAATAGCATGGGTATTGAATTTGTATAAAATTTAAAATCAAACCTTGTAGAACTGTTATCTTCAAAATCACTAAATTAATTATTATATCAACCATTCAAGTGAAAATAGCAAAATTATACAATTATTTATTGCGGTTTTGTAGGCTACAATGTTAATATTACTAAAAGGGGCCACCACCTTCAAATAATTACCACCAGGAGCGCCGCATCAATATGGCAAATAATTGTGAATCACACGAGCGCCCGAGCCAAAGGGCGGCGGCTGACGTCATGGGTGTATGTATCTCTGCACTTTCTGCATAAACCATACTGAGTGATCCATTCGTATGACATATTTTAAATGTATTTTCGTATCGAAATGTATTGGGAATACAGGCGGACCTATACTTTCGAACATTCTACTTTCGCACAATTCGCTATTTCGCACATTTTTATAAAATCGTTCTTTTTAGATTCTTTGGCGATAATGCATGGTTTGCCACATTGAAAACGAGGTATTATTATTATTTACATAATATTAAATTCATTGGAGAATTTCCTGATGCGGATAGAGATGCTGGAAAAGACTTTATTTCCTCATTGTCCAAAATTATTGAAGATGGAGAATATACTCCATGTCAAATATTCAATGTAGATGAGACTTGTTTATTTTGGAAGAAAATGCTTAATCTTACATTCTTATCAAAGGAAAAATCAGTTACCCCTGGGCACAAACCTTCTAAAACCCGATTGACATTGCTTCTTGGTGGAAATTTAGCTGGTGATTGATGCTAATGTTAGTTTATCAAGCAGAAAATTATATAAAATTGAAAAAGAAAGATAAGTACAACTAACTCTTGACAAGTTTATTAAAAAACATAATTTTTATCATATCGACTGTGGAAAGGAAAAAGGACGTAACCCACACATATCAAATTTTACAGGAGGCGCTAAAAACGTGTTTTGATGATTTTGTGACATATGCAAATTATGAATTATACACAACCTTAAAGTGCACGGAAACTTCTAAACTGGAGTTAAATTGATATAACAACCCTGAAGTGCACGAAGACTTCTTCTAAACTGGTGTTTAATTGACATAATCTAATATTAATTAAAGAAATTGTCTAGGAAAATCTTTATTTCAATCTTTTTTCTTGGTTTTAATTTTTTACAAGGTCATTTTTTCAAACCTAAAAGCTAAATTTAGATACTAATAAGGCATTTGCAGCTTGTATCCTTTTGATAGAACGTGTATCAAGTTTGATACATTGTGATTATCAAAAAAAACCTGTTTTGAAGACACTGTGGGTTAAGTCCTTTTTCCTTTCCACAGTCGATATATATAAGTAAATTTTGATAAATAAATTTTTTAAAGGACAATTTTTGGTATTTTTTTTACATCCTTCTACTTTCGAACATTCAACATTCACACACGTTTTCAGGAACCGATTGTGTGCGAAAGTGGAGGTCCGCCTGTACTTGGTTACGCATCATCTTCATATTGTTGGGCTTAAAGACAAAATGTTCCAGTTTACAACGTTGCTATGAACAACTCTGTATAATTAATAAGAAATGACCATTTTCTTATTTATTCAAGCACTATAATTCGTGTTTTTACTGCCGAACGCCTTAATCAGGTATTTTTTACTAACACAGTACACTTTGAGCGGAGGAGGAATATAAAGGGCTACGTGATTTGTGTTAGAAAGTACTAAGAAACCCAATCTTGTTTTGATTAGATAGTAGTTGTAGGAATCCTTTAATGCATATCGTGTGAAATGGGCGTTTTACTAATAATGTATACTATTTTTTTTTAATTTTATTATTTGTATATTTCCACATTATGGCGGCATTAATCTCTCGAAGCGACTCTGTCTACCACTAAATTCTTAATCGTGATAACCTTCACGTGAAAATTAAGAAATTATAATATTATATATTCACGTGTATTGATAATAAATATAATAAACATAAGTAATTAAATGTTGTATTGTATTTATTTACTGGACATATAAAAGTTATTGAAAAGGTTTATACATCGTGTATCATTTATTTCTAACATGTCTGCTCCGAGCATGAATAATATGGATACCGTATAGAAGTATTTCAACATAAGGTAATTACATCATTATGGTGAATAACAATGAACGGTTGTTATCAAACCGCTCAAAGTGTGTTGCACATTCTATTCTGGTGTAATGATTGAGTTTGAATGAAAGGTATTTTTTCCATATATAATATATACTATTTTAATGTGTATGTATAGTGTAAGTGTAGATTGTATACTAATAAGATTAAACGAGACACGCACCTCATACATTTATAATGTTAATTAAAAATAGCATTGTCAGTGGACAATGGACATTGGTTACTCATAAAAGACATTGCATCTGTTTGGTGTTATTAAAGCATACGACAAAAATATCGAATCGACGAAGACTTTTTTGCCAAGTATGAACAATTTTATATGAACTTTCCAAAAATGATAATTTGAACAATCGATATATCGCAGAACTGATCTATACACCGCAACCACCAGGCCGCGATGGTCGTCTATTGTATTATTTAATGTGCATATTAAATAGTAATAAGTAGACTTAGTCACTTTTTGTAGGTTAACTTAAAGTAAGACTTTCACGGAAGCAAAGTTTGCCCTCAAATTCTACTTTCGCGGGCGTTTTGATCGTCGCCTGAATAATGAAACCTTTTAGTGGGGCAGACCTTTTTAAACGAGGTTAACTTGAATGAAAATACGATTTCGATAGCAGGGTTGCGATCACCAAAGAAATATAATCGACATATAATTGAATACGACACGTAAAGCTATATGTGTTAAAAAAAAACAATATTTTTCATGAATAGTTAGCTTAACAAGAAGAAAACATAATATGTGGTAATCTTTTAATCATAAATTAAACCAAAACTGATTGAATTAAATTGTTTTACTATTATTTCTATATAATTTTTTGATTTAGGCCTTTGTAGAGGTGGTGGAGAGGACTATACCACTATGGTTTAGTTGGTAAGAGCTTGTCTATACCGCTTAGGTGGGTCTAGGTTCAATTCTCGGTAAGGTGAATTTAAATTTAAATTTGAGGTCTAAGACTCTCGAGTTGATCTCGAGTGACTTACAAAAAAATACATCGAGCTTACCTCGTATGATCATTCTTTCATATTTGAAATATTTGGCTTATTGGGATTTACTGTAATGCCAAATATATATAAAATAAAAGCAGCTGCAAAGAGCAGGGCGTATATCTTCAACTCTGGTTGCTAATTTATGCTGTGAACGTGTTACGTGATATCTAATCTAATAAATTATAGTAAAAATATTCTTAAAAATAAGCTTTTATTTAGGTGTACTAAAAAGGTAAAAATAATTCCGATATCTATTCCCTCGTCTGAGCAACATCCTAACCACATGACACTCTTCAGCACAGTAAGTCGGATCGTTGACTCTCCAGAGAATTGAGAAACAAACCATCTCTTACATTCTACTATCGCTAGTAGTCGACAGTAGATTAGAGTTATTAATTTCGGAATAATTGTCTCATATGACTAAAAGTAAAAGCGCGCGGCGAAAATATTTATCTAAAACTTGTCTTATACTTTATTTACAATATAATATCAAATAAATTTAAAGGTTCGATATCCTGCACTTATATTCCATAACACCTTATCATTTTAAAGCATAATCTTATAATATAAATATAGCGCTATAATATTAAATTGTATTGAGACCGATTAATGCTTTCGTAAAGGCGTGAGATCATTTCAAAACTACTGAAGTTTGCGTTAAATTTTGACATTTCAAAAATCCCGACAGCAGGGTCACGTCTTGGCGACTAACAGAGCAAGTTAAGAAAAAGCTTATAAAAAGAAAATCTTGTTGAAATAATGTTTAAAGGAATATAAAAATTTAACACCATGAATTAAACTGTCATTCAATGTCTTTTGTGAATATGGTGGCCTCCCGTATGACACATTTTTAAGCTACCATGTACTTGCTCCCATGCTGACATCTACCTATGTAAGTATTTTTCTTAACGCAACCCTCAGTTAAAAATGATAATAGAAACTCAATTGAAGCTCGATTTGAAACAGAAATCCGATTGATAATTAAATTAATTTTACTTTGTCCGTTTCGTTGACTATTGTGGTGCTTTTTACGGTAAACTTAAGTTGTTTGCTTAGTCATCGTCTAAAAATCAGCTTAGTAAATTAAAAAAACTCACAAATTACACTTTGAAATCTACCCGACTATACGGTGGACCCACTAAACATGTTCAGTTGTAAGCATACAGTTTATTTTATACATACATATTTAAGCAATTCATCCAAAGTTATGCTTTTTTATGCTTTTTTTTAAATGTACATGTTCGAATGCGATTGATCTGATATGAAAATTAGAAGGTAATAAGAAACGTATTTATAATAATGCACGCTTTAATATAAAATATTGACAATAATATTCATTTTCAGTTGACTGAAGATGCTTTTACAAAAACTATAATAAAGTCTACAGTAAATTGTAAACTGTTAATTGATTTTAAATCTTATACATATTTCAACCCTGATGTTTACTACAAAAAAGGGTGGTTGTTTAACCTTAGGAAAGAGTAAATATAACTAGCTACCCTTACACACAGCCTGTATGACGCACTTTATCAACCCTGAACTTAATAAATATGACTCACTAACATTACCCTGTGTTACTTATTTTTTTTAGATGTTTATGACTTATTTAAGGACCTAGATATTTTTTGTTAAGCAAATAGGCCAAAAAAGCAAGAAGGCTAACCCGAATACAATGATGTAGTAGTATTAATTTATTAACTCGATTAGATTGTAGTATACATATCCACATTTCTCTTCAGCTTAAATAAAATGAAATTTTAAGCCCCGTAGCTAAATAGTAAGTGGTATGCGTAGGCTTTTGACATTAAAAATAAACAGACTTCGATAATTCCAATAAACAGTGATTATTTCCATGTAACGCGGTGGAGCGGCGCTCCGGTACCATTTTTCTTGGCATTTTTAATGCTTCAAATCATTTTTTTTTCTTTTTTATTACTCATCGTAGGACCTTTGTCACTTTTCAATCCTTTAAAATACGTTGATCGGTGGTCACTCAGAGGAATCGATTTCTGTTCGAAAGTATAGGAGTCTGTGGTATCTAAAAAAAAATCCTCCCACCTTTTTAAGCCTAAAATAAATGGGAAAACCACGAGCGATTAATAGACGACCACAGCAACTAACAAACAGTTCTCGTAAAAAAACCTTCTGTTGAAATATGAAGCCATATTCTCCACATTGGGAATGGACATGGATTAGAAAAAAAAGCGGTACTTCCTTATTTATCGCCAGGCGGTGAAACCTTTCCATATAATACGCAACATTATATGAATGTGATCATACTTTCCGTTTTTAGGTAGTCTATCTTGTTTTCCCCAAGCAGAGCTTAAAATGGCCCGTTTTCTGAGCAGCAACCTTATTAGCAATTCAAAATCGCAATAAATCAAAAAACTTCATTATAACCAAGATTCAGAAGTATTCCCTTTATTCTAACTACATGACACCGCAAAAAGTGACAGAATAGAACACTATTAATCTTTCATTAACGTTTTCTAGAATAGGGCAACTATTAATATTATTTTTATATTTTGAATTCGGTTGATTAACACCCCACCTGGACATGGAAGTGCGCCTACGGCCGTTGCATTTTTCAGTGCCTGGCGTAAAGCAAGGAAGTACCAAAAAAACTTGGCAAGAAGTGACTTTAAAAAAAAAAAAAAAAGCACTTCCAATACCCAATAATTAACCCTTAGATAAATTTAACTTGCCGATTATTAACGTCGCCTGCTGTGGCCCAGTTGTTTAGAGCTTGCTCTACCGATCACGCAGCTCTGGGTTCGACTCCCGGTCAGATCACAGTGAATTTGAGTATTATTCAATTCAAAATTGTCATCTAAGACTGGGTGTTTGTGATTTCAATTCACTTTATATCCTCTCCTTCCATCCTTCTGATTCTTTAATAACTGGGTGTAGCAATAGCGATTAGCCAACCACTAGTCCTGTTCTAGCTTTATCATTCTTTCCCTTATACTCACTTTGAAAAAAGTGAGGTTGAGCGGCTGAGTAACAAACAGTTCTCCTTTATTAGTATACCTCCATTAGGAGGCCATATGCTCCACATTGGGAGTGGACATGGATTAAAAAAAAACGTTGTAGCCCCAAACCAAACCAACCGTAAAAAAAACATTTTTTTATTTCCAAAACTGATATCAGCGTCTTTCAAATGGTGTTCACGATGTCACGTATTACGCCTTACTACCCGGCCACGTAGCCATGCGACGAGCATAATATATATATTGAGAATACATATTATTATGATTGATGTCGTATGTATTATTGGTACCTACGTAACTTATACGTATGGAAGTGTTAAATAGTTTTTTTTTGGCGCGTGACCTAGATATTTTAGCAACTATAGCAGTTCGAAGGCCGCGTCTTTCATTGTGTGTAACTGCGGCCGATCTTGAATTAAGTGTTACGAATTGTATACACATATATTTCCGCTAAATAATTGTATATGTTCACTAAAAGGCATCATCATCAACAGTCGAAATCCATACGGACACGCAACCGAAGCCGCAGTCAAATTATTGACAATAATTAAGTATCAACAGGTGTATCTTGAATATGTAATAACATATTACCAGTTGGCAGTGACACCTTTCATTGTTCACTTAATATACAGGGTGTTCGCCGGGACGGCTTACTCCAGAGGTGGGTAACATTTTCTTCTCTAAAGGCCGCATTCATTTTTCTGATTCGACATAAGGCCACAATAAACATAGGACGGGATTGATTAATATTCAATCCCTTACCCTTCTTTTCCTCGCTATGCTTTTTCCCCAGATATCTACAAATCTCGTTTTTTTTTTAGCTCACCGAGGAATTTGAAATCCTGAATTTGCTATACTTCTTTCCCAGATATCTCCAAACCTTTTTCCAGAATTGGTCAGAAGGCCGCACCGGAGTGGCTAAAAGGCCGCGGGTTTACCTCTGGTTTACTCCATTGTTGGGTCGCCATTTTGGTAATCATGAATATTGACAATTCATATTTGGTAGTCGTGAAGAAATGACGGGTCCTATGACGCAACAGTTAACGTAGTGAGATTCCCAGTACAAGCAGAATTATTTCGATCAATTCATCGATTTCTATTAGAAGGCATGGGTGTTTGTGATGTATAAATTCCCTCCCACCCTTTCCGATCTTTTGATAGCTTGGCTTAGTGAGAGTGATTAGTTAATCACTAGCCTTATCCTTCTACTCTATTTGAATTAGAGATGTTGAGCGACTGAGTAACAAACAGTTCTCGTAGAAAAACTTCCATTATGAGGCTATGTTCTCCACGTTGGGAGCGGACACGATTAAAAAAAATGTAACAGATTTATTACAGGAAGATATTAAATTAATCAACGTGTTTTAATCGTGAAAATATTTTATCAAAGTCAATCATCAATTATTGTGACTATGGCCTCCAATCCCGGGATCCCGTCCAATATTGTGATCCCAAAATCCCGGAATTGTGACAGTACTAATCCTGAGATTCTGGGATCGATAATATTAAAAAAAAGAAGGTCTCAAATTTGAAAATGATTTTGAAAAGGCAGTGTAGGAGATAAACGCAAGCCACAACGTTAATACGTAAACGTTTTTGGCGAACGCCCTGTACTTGGTGAGAATGATACGCAGACAATGGGTGTGTATGTGTGTGTTACATGACAGATAAATCAAAACATTTACGTATATTTTGTGATAAGCCAATATAAATGGGAGAAAAGAAAAGTCTGTTGAAGTAGTGCTTTCATCACATTATTAGCCTACTTTTTGTATCATAGCATGTATGTTCTTCAATCGAATATAATAAATAACATAATATCCCCATTATGTATTTTTTTTTCTTAAAATTTAGCATTGTTTTGTTATCAAAATATGAACTTTGGCATATGAAATAAAAATTATTAGTTTAAAATACATTTAGTTATGTTTTTGTATATTTTTACAAATAAAGTATTGTATTTTTGGGTTGTAGCAATTTTTGGCAAAATAAAACACACAAATACTATTCATTGGAAATAAATTTATTTATGTTAACTTATGTACATATTCTCGTATATTTTCTTCCTCATTTCTGCGATAGCTATGTATGCATGTTAAATGATATGAATTTATGTGTTTATTTAAAAATATTGTTTATTTCCGTTCTAGCATTTTAATACCATTTTGAGTCATTCATTAATAGTGTGAAAATCTATACATAATACGAGTTATTTGTCCTACCACCACTCGTTGTGTGTATGCAGCAGCTGATTCACAACCGCCTTTCTTATCACAATAAATATCAGGAAAAGAAACGAATTTATTTATGATGGCCCGATACAGAACTGCATGGGACTGATCCTGAACCATGTGCCATTGTGTTTAAAAAAGGGAAAGTAGTGGGAAAAAAACATAATGTGAATCTGCCAATAGCTTAGCTTAACCTTCGGGTTCATATGGGGTGCATTCGCATTTCAAAGTTTTTCTTATTTCAACCATTCGCCAAATACCAATAATATATAGATACCAATGATAAGTAAATAAGCCAAAATGCATATTAAATGATAAACTGTTCGTGTACATCATAAATTATACTTTTTCTTTTTTTTCCATTTTGAAAAATATTTGGCACAATTATTGACATTACACATTGTAAAAAAAACAATGGTTTTACTGGATGGCTGCCACCAGTGGCGGCCGGTCAATGTGGCATTGGATCAATATGCACCCCTTGTATTATATATGCAGGGGCGGTTATATTTCATGAAATAATATTCAAACATAACATTTATACCATTCACTCATTTTAAATTCTTCATGTATTTATTGTATATAGTAAATATTTTAGAAATCGATAATAAAATATTTATTAGACACAAGAAATACATGAAGATTTAAAAATATATCTCGTCAAATTGTTCGTGCTCAACACGCCAGAGATGAGTTACCTCGTCAATAACTAATTGAATTAATAATTGCAAATTATAGCCGGCGTGCTAGGAACATACTTACTTTTTTCTACGGCAGTCAAAAGGTTAAAATATTAAAATGTACGGAACATTCTGTGTACAGAATATTATATGTACGGATGGTTCTGTGTACGAAATAATCTGTGGTGATACGGTGTACGGATAATTCGTATTCGGAAGAATCCGTTCACCCTACTCGTCTTACCTACCCAGGGCAGACCGCTTCGTCCACCCATCTCTTCATCCGCCACTACATACAAATATTACTGAATGAAAAAATGAATATAGCTATACCCTATTACTTATTATTTAGTAGAACTCCGCGTTTCGCTATCCATTTCCTATTATGAGACATTGACAAAATAACGGTACCTTTCTAGGTACAACCAACCTTCATAAGCAGCTCCAAAACGTTATTACGATTCTACTAACACTAACAAGATAACAAATTGTTATTACAAAATAAAAAAATAGCCTTGTGCTATTTTTTTTTTATTTTCCGGAAATGTATTTGACACCGCAGCCGGTAGGTAAGTAAAGATTTTTTGCATGATTTAAAAATTGCGTTTAAAAAATCACTTGATCTTGAATTTCAAATGTTTTCCGGAAAAACAGTAAAATGCAGTTAAATTAATTTTATGCACCGCAAGAGACCTCTGCGTAAATAAAACATAATAACGGACAACCTCGCGCACTAAGGAGAGACAAAACTAAATTGATCCTGTCAAAAATATTGTTGTCCTTTCTTTTTCGTTACAGAGTCTTCCTGCTTATACGGTCATCCAATAATTATATTTTGGAAATACATAAGGAGTGAAAACATATTTTTTTATATTAAATAATATTTCTTCTAACTTACCAACCCCATTCACGCAAATCATTTGTGATAAACCTAGTTAGTGTATTTAAGATTTAAACCAATTTCATGGATTTTTGTATTTTGCTACCGTTTTTTTATATATTAGATCATATTTAGTTTAGTTATTTCCATATTGATACCTAATGTTTTAATTTTAGCTAAATGTAATGAATAATCGGGCAAAAAATGGAAATAGCAGGGATATTTACCGATTCTCTCAATAATAAAATTGTCGCTATATTTGAATAGTACACTGCCATCTGTAATAAGAATTGTAAATTTATATGGTTTTTCTTCAAATAATATTAGGTACATATACTTTTTTAAAGTCTGTATCAGTCTGATATGAATACAGTACAATTTTTTTGTTGTCTTAACCCCAGCAGTAAATTACTATGAAATACGTACATAAAATTAATTTACTTAAATTGTATAAAAAGCATAAATAATAAACAGTTATGACCTAGATTTAATAGAGTGAATTCCTCAATTATGTTCACGCTTTTGGCTGTTCACCAAAATATTTCGATTTCCTGTTACATAATTTATTTAAGATCGTCCTACGCATACGTTCTCATATCAAAACATTGTGTTTTTAAAGAATATGCTATTCGCTTCATTAAAATATGTCTTCAAGTATTTGCATAATTTACGCGCATAAAAAAATACTGTACTATAATTCTCTCTTAGTTTCGTGTCAATTTTTATTTCTAGGGTGGGTAAAGAAAGACTGAGTCTTTATATTCATTTCCTTTTGTTTAAATAACAACATTTTTATAAATTATATTAATTTAAACACTTTTCATTCAATTTTTTATTCATTTAATATTATTTATGTAATCTTATTATTATCGTTAAATTCATTGAAATATATAAATTTTCACAATCTTTATTTACATACTTTCAACGTCATGTAAGATTACTAATTGATTGGTTGATGTTGGGGCTTGTAATTTTCCGTAAAATTTAATTTACCAGTAAACAATAAATGATTTTTCCCATAACGGTTCATTGTATATAATTGCTTAAAAAATAGTTTCTTACAGTTATGTATGTGATGTGCATCCGATAATATAAATAATAATTCATGAATATGTGTCAGAAAGACATATAATCCGGAAAGGCACGTAGAAAAATTAAAAAGATGTTTATTGATAAATAACGATAAGATATCATACCCTCACATAAAATTTCGCAAAACAGATGATGCAATTTTACCTTCGAAATTTACTCACATTAAAATGTTATGACGATGACTCAATGTAAAATGTTAGATTATTTCGTTAAATGTGATGAAGACTATTACGAAATCTCTAATTACGTGTGGGCTTTTTTTTTTTTAATACATTATCAAATTTATTTACGTGTGATCGAGTGAGTGTTTCAATGTTGTAATGCCCTTATGCCAATTCTTAATAGTAATAGTAATAGTAATCCAAGCGGAGCAATGCTCATCTATATATTAATAGTCGATAAGGTCCGTCCGTTTGTTTGTTTGTTTGTATGAGTGTATGAAGGATGTCCCCGATTTCCCCTCCCCCTCCTCCTCCCCAGCCTCGCTGTCGCCATTTTTTTATTCATACTAAAGACATATTTTTCCAATACACTGTTATTTATGATTTTCCTCGATTTCCCTTCTATATATATCATATATATTTTTTAATTTGAAGGGCTCCGGAATGTAATAGAGTCCACCATACTCGCATCAAACAGTTTTACCTCTAACATGTATACAATTTATAATAATATCATAAAATTAATATTTTCGATGAAATTATTATTACGCCGACCCTTTAGCCGGGTGGTGAATGCTATTGGGCGTTCTTTTCATTCGTTTTATGTGTACACAGATCCTAGAGTGGATACTTTCATAAATCGATTTAATGATTTGTATTTAAAGGCACGGGTGTCTCCGATGTCTGCTTTGTCTGTCACCTAGACTAAATAACAATAATTTCTAATAAAAAAGATTTTTTGTGATGATTCATTAGCCTCACATGCCTCACGTAAATAATGAATACTGCTTTCCTTCCTCGATCGAATGATTTACAACCAAAATCCGATGATATCATTCTATTGAAAGTATATATACCTAAAGGTCTCTATATATTATATTATAACATATATCCATAAATGTTTTGACGGAATATATAGCATGATATAACACTTCATGACTGGAATTCAATTGTATTATATATTTATGTGAATAAAAATTATCCTTTATCCTTTTTTAAAATAAATATGTCTTGTGTAATTAAATTTATGTAATTTTTATGGAATGTATACCATCTTTAAAATAATTCGATCATTTTTCCTGATATGAAGTTACGCAAATTAAAATTAAGCAAACTATTAAAAAATAGCAGAAAAAGCTTTTATTAAAACAGAGAACGAACTTTTTTGTGAATGATATAATAATAAGCTGGCTTACATTTCCTCGTCTGTCAGAAGAAAATTCTAGGCCAGCATTTACAAAATCTTCCTCAGTCTGCAAAATCCAGCTGTGTTCAATATTTATAGTGTACGGAGTTGTAATGAATGCTAGTGTGTGTTCAAATATTGTCACGTTAGTCACTACAAGAAACCCGTATTTTTAGCATGTATTTAAATCAATTTTAACATTTATCATGCATCTATCATTGTAAGATATGAATTTCATTGGAATATAAGTAAACAGTAAACAAAAATATTTACACGTGGAATGGACCTGAACTTTCTAGGGACCCGAAGGACAGTCTGCAATTCTTTGTTGGTCGAAATCCCTTTATTACAATATTTTAAAATGTTTGTCAAGTGCGGTTAGTAAATATTTATATTATGTCTGTCTGATTTCAGTTCTCTAGGTTAACCTTTTTTCAACAGGGGTCCACGTGGAACAAACGATAAAAAGTCAAAACTCTAACATGCACAGGCCCTAAATAGGATCAGGCGGATGAGATAACGCTCTAAATTTATTAGCATAATACGCAACTTAGTGAATTATGTCGTTTATGTTCTTTTGACGATTATGAGTCGACATATTTTACCGGATGATAAATCAATGTTTATTATAAAACATATTTCATAAAAAGTTGTCATATAATTGTATTTGTATGTCCAATACGTAAATAAATACAAACGATTTTAAATATTTGAGACAGTATTTAAAAAACTAGTGGTTGACTAAGTTACATATAATTATTTAATTAGCGAGCTATAAATACTCTTTCACTGTTATCATTATTATATATCGATGATTGACAATTACAAAGAAACTTTATCTCCCCTGTCATAAAATGGTGCCAAAGCACAATAATTTCACTCTCGCAATAATCTTCTACTAGTCAGAAAGAGACACAAACCTTTTATTTACCACGCATCGTATACGCGTGAGTGAGACAGTATTTTTCTTGTCAGTGCCGCACATTAATTGTTTGCAGTGAGATAAAAAAAAATGTAGGTCAGCTTGTTCTAAATTAAAAAAAAGTGTAATACTCACTTTGTAAAAAAATGAATTGCGTCTTTTTTTTACTAGCGCAAAAGAAAAACAATTTCTGGTATTTTGCTGCGGAGGTGAGAACGTATTTATTAAATTGCTGGTAAAATTAATTATCTAGCACGGTCTGATGCGCCAAATGTACCTGGTACCAATCCGGGAGAAGTCGTTTGTAATATATTTTTTCGCTGGAACGAATACAAATTTTATTTAAATAATTTTAAAATAGCAGGAAAGTCACACCAATTAAGTATTAATCTATTTCTTAAGAAGCAGAACTCTGTTATGATTCAAAGATATGGATAGTGATACGGTATTGTTTATTGTCACCCGCTCCCACTACCACTTTTGTGATGAAAACTAGCAGAATTTTGAAATGTGTAGCTAAATTAATTGTGCTTAAATTTTGTTATCATGTAACCCATTTATTAATTGATATTAATCGATTAATTGTTATTGTTTATGGCCTTAAATGGCAACATTGTTTTTTGGTATCCGATGTGATTTTTGTTTCTTTCTTCCTTGCTCTTTGGGCCACGAACCGAACACAACGTGTGTGGGGGACACTTCCCGGAGACCTTTAGTTGTAAATTCACTTCCAGTTTTCTATTTCGACGAAAATTAAAATTCATTTTGTTCTGCGCGCAGAGTTTAACATCAATTTTCTTAACATTTATAAAATCGTATGAGCAAGCTAGGTATAAAAAAATAGTTATTGAGTATTGTATTAATTCAAAATTTTGTCTGTTAAATATTGTATATAATTAATTCGATGATTGCAAGTTCTTAAATAAACGTTTTCGTGATACTAGAGCGATTGGTTTTATTTCATTTTTTCCTACCTGTTGAACGTCGAGTTTATACCAACTGTATTGCTCTTAATGACTTTTATTAGTTGATATTTATTATTGGGGCTTAAAATCGTGAACAATGGTAGAAATTTCTCACAATAAATGAAACTGTCTCTAAAATAAATGACGAGTAATGTCAATAGGTATGTGACATTCTGTATTTTAATTTTAGATCATTATAATTTTCATGACAGTAAAACACCAATGCATCAGATATATCTGACATAAAAAGTAATATAGATGAGAAAAAATATTTTAAACTATACTTTTAACTTTCATTGATTGTTAGTCACTCAAGATCAATTTGTGGAGAAAATACATCATAAACACCTTCGCCCAAGGCATCAAATGTTAAATTGAAAAAACCTTAGTCTGATTTTATCCTTGCCGGGAGTGTAACCCTTTACTATCGTCGGGGTTAAATATTTACCAATTAACCACAGATGCTATCAATGAGGGATAATAATTAATTGACCTATCGTCATGATGTAATTGAATGGAGTAGGATCAGCGGTGGGCTGCCAAAATATTAACAAGGGGCTCGGCTAATATGAGAGCTATTCGCGGTGTTCCGGAGAAGTGGTGGATTTTGTTATCTCTCCTGTAGGATGATACGCCATAATTATGAAAGCAATCGAATGTTATTCAATATGCTTTTATTATATAAAAATATACTTATTTTTAAATTACAAAAACTGAAGGTATCTTTTTGGAAGCAACCACAACCGCAATCACTGTTGATCTGAGATTTTTTGTTACTTTAACAAGGGTCTCGCCAGCCTTAGTTAAATTTGACAAGAGGCTCGCGCGAGCCCCTTCTAGCCCACCACTAGGTAGGATTTATGGAAAAAGATTGTAGAAAACGGCAAATATTTATTGTGCCACAAATACTAATATGTACATGTACATATGTGTATGATGGTCTCGTATGATAAATTTAAAATTCATGTATGTGTTTACATTCATACAAATGTCCAACTTAGCTATAATAACCTACAGTTAACTTAAAAGACACTTTGCCATTGACGTATCATGTCGAAATTTATTTAACAACATAATATTATCCTACACAGTACACATGTATAAACACATCACTTGCTAAATATAAACATTGAAAGAATCAACGTAAATATCAAAAATACTAACCATCAATTGCCATTAATGGCATCCAGTTTTCCAATCTTTAACAATAAAAAATAAATAAAAACCTACTTGAGAAAGAATGAGTGCTCTTGTATAAATATGTGGATTTAAAAACTTATGTACACATTATGAATATAATATTGACATGAATTCATTTATTTTCGTATGTTTGGAACAAAAAAATTAGCCATGGCCAACGAAATGGCAATCTGCAATATTACAATTTATAATGTTAAAAACGTGTTGAGAATGACCGTGTATGCTTTGAATAAAAGTAGGGAGACCAATAAACAATAATTAACGAGTAATATCGATATGGTGCATGTGTATCAATATATAAATATATATATATATTTGCTTAGAATTTATCATTGAAAATATATTTGTTGCATGTAAATGTAACAAGAACGCAACCCTGGTTGTGAGGGATTCGGAGATAAGGGAACGTACAAGACAGCGCCCCGTCACATCAGTGGTTATGGAGAAACGTTGGGACTGGCTGGGTCACGTGCTGCGGATGCATCCCGAAAGCCTCAATTCTGCCTGCCTCTTCTTTCGGCCGGTGGGATTCCGGCGCTACGGATGTCCATCGGGTACTATCAACAGCAGCACTATAGGGACTTTGATACTATCCATAGGATGTACTCGGCGAAACTGAGAGACGCTGGTATGTCATGGGAGGAAGAAAAGCAATTGGCAGGAAACAGGGAAACATGAAGGTACCGCGTGGCGGTCATATGCTTCACATAAGAAGCGAATATGGTCAAAGAAGAAGAAGAAGAAATGTAACAATTGATGAGCAATTCCAAACATTTAATCCCGTTAATTTTGTGCTATATTTGTTTCCGGATACAGAGATGTTGGGGCGGGAGTCAGAACCCTCTCTTCGCGAATTATAAATTTATAAATAATTATACGTAATTAGTGTTTTATCAAATGTGATTGAATATTTGTTTTATTGTTTTTAATATGTATCTATCTAGCGTACTGTATTATAAATATTGTTCTACTTTTTCGTCCGGTTATTGCTTGTAATCAATCTTTGCTGTTTTCCTGAACTGAATTTTGAGGTCAAATCTGTATTCCCGGACCTTGACCCAGAATATTATTCTTCTGCAAGAGTATCCCTTATTGGAAATCTACATTTGATGTCCGATATACAGAAGTTGGTACTTTTTTTTTTATACAAATTAAAAACATACGTAATAGGGCAATTGTTCCAGTAATAAGCCATTTAAGGAACGAGTGTTTTTTCGAAAGATATATTGAATTGATGAATAATGAATATATGTCTTTTTCACTGGTATTTTATAAAACAGGTACTGAATAATGTAATCAAGTGAAAATAAAAACGGATAATATTGTTCCACACATAAAATAAAAACAGTTTTCCGAAAATTGGCAAAAAATTCAGTACTTAGCCACCAAAAATCAGTAGTAAAAATACTTTCATAGGCATTAACTTTTAGAAGTAAGTTTAATACATTTATCTTCAAGTGGTTAACTACCGGCACATATTTAAAAAAATCTGTTTTTTTTCAATATCAACAATTTTATTCACGTTTAAGCTAAAAGGCTGAATACTGGACACGGCTGACTATAGGAACAGTCACTCTATATTGTTATCAGAAAAAGATGTTGAGCGACTGAATATACCGCTTCTGCAACCGATTGGTAAACGCCCTTTGGCGTTCTACTGGACATGCTTGAAAACATATTTTTGAGTTGCGATGGTCACCCCACCGATCGTGGTAATAATATTTTGACTATTCGTCAGCCAGGTGAGGTAGACATGCAGGCCGTTATATAATTGACAGGACGACATTGACAACATGGCGGTCGCGAGTCACATTTTTTTCGCGTATTCACTACCTACTTACTTACTTACTACCTTTGCAGTGCCGTGCGCAGGATTCTCTCGTGATATACGATAATTTTGCTTAATGAACCAAATGATCTGAGGATAATAAGTGTGTTAAAGATCAACGCTGTTTGATAAAGGGGATACAAAAAAAACAGTCGCAGGGATTTGATAAAAAAAGCTCCCTACTTCATACACAATAAAAACTTGACAAAAATTAGTTAAAAAAACATGATCTCGTATTACAAAAATGATTTTAAACATATGTTTTCCAACATGAAGCAATATTCTTCCACGTAGACAGAGAAAATTCGATTATTGTATTAAAATTATATTTGGTTAATGATGAAATGTACTTATTAAGCATACTCAATTTATGTAATAATAGTGACTATAGAGTTTTTTCGTCTCTTGTGAAATTTGTGTTGTGTAGAATAGCTAAATATTCATGAATCTTGACTTAGCTTCTTTTTGTTCCGCAGATTACAATAAGTCTTGTAGACAAAACAAATGATAGGTGGCAAAATAAATTGAAGGACACAATATAAGCATATGTTTTAATCTTTGCTTGCTTGAACCGTTTCTATCATACATTGGTAATTCTCAATCGTTTCGTATGTTAAACGACAATGGAATGTTTTCAACAATATTTACTTTCCCCAAGTAGAATAACTTAGTAACTTAGTAGAATAACTAATACATGGAAAAACGTTATTTGACGCAAAAATTGAACATCAATAATGTGATTCAAATAATAATATGTTCTATTCAGCCTATCGACGGTTTAAAATAATTGACAATTTGTATCTGACATTTGACTTTTTCATTGCGGTACATTAACGCCAAAAAAACAAGGAAAAGTAATGTTTTAAAAATAAAACAATTATTTTGGCGCATTACATATTATTATAGAAGAATAAGAATATCTAAAAATATCAGACGACAGGTAAAAAAAACGACACGAGTTATTAATGCTAGACTATAGCTGTGCTCCGTCGTATATTTTGATAAAAAAAGAGTAATAGATGGAATGATAAACAAATCTTATTTTGATTTTTAACATCGTTCCATATGCTGTGAAACCGGACAGCCAGGTAATAAGTAATTATAATAAAAGTGTAGTTTATTTGTCACATTTACACTAAGATACTAAGTTTTATAATAAATATCAAATAAATTACCAATATATCTTAATATGGAAAAAAAACAATAGAAACAACATATTAATAATTATTCTACATATGTTAAACGAATTACAAAAATATTGCTGAAAATTAAAGTGGTGCTCAAATCAAATAACATAAGTGCAGAAAGCCTTTTAAAGAGTTAGTAATTGACAGGTGGTTCGTAGGTGCATATTATCACATCAAATTTAATTATAGAGCCATCAGATTGGAGGTCATGTGGACTATTGTATCTCAATTCTGTACGCCACTGTCTTATTTCAATAACACCGCTAAAAGGCAATGAATGGCGTAACCGAAATGCCAATGCCGAATTGGAAGGTTAACAATATTTTTTTATTAGGCAGGTATGTGCAGATATACGATTCGCAAGGATTATGTAATTATTCACACATGTCTGCGGTACGGTATAATAATATGCAATAAGTAAATTTTCTATATGTTCAATGAAATTTTAGGTAAATTATGGTATTATAATTACAGAAAATAAATAATCTATAAAGTTTATTGTAATAGCGTTTAGATAATAGACAAAACATTAATAATATGTACCTAATATTCACATGCTACATGCTCGACTGCTTATAGGGCCCATACATTGAGGAACAAAAGTCCCGGGACATGATCCTAAGCATCTACGTAATGTCTCAGGAACTGTGTACTAAAACATGACAGCTGCGCGCGCATGCATGTTCCCAGGGTTCCTTGTTTGCTCTCGGTTTCAAACCGTGAACAAGGGAACGTATCTCTGGCCACGTGAAATGTTCCACGATATGGCGTGAACACGTGAATTTTGTGTTACAGGACATGTTTTTTTTTCCCATGTAACACGGTGGAATGGCGTTCTGGCACCTTTTTTCATGGCATTTTTAATGCTTCAAATCAATGTTCGACTTTTTTTATTTCTCTTTTTTATAACTCGTCGTAGCACCTCTGACACTTTTCAATCCTTTACTAAACGTTGATCGGTGGTCATTTAGAGGAAGACGAAGCTTCCGTGACGGATGACACAAATTCGAGTCTACGTACGAACAGCATTTTCTTCAATCGATTGAAAGCACACGTGTCTGTGATATCTTATAAAAAATTCCCACTTTTCCAATCCTAAAATAAATGGGGCAAAGCGAGAGCGATTTATTGACCACTAGTTCTGTCCTTCTATCTTTACTATCTTCGAAAAATGAAAGAGGTTGAGCAACTGAGTAACAAACAGTTCTCGTAAAACACTTCTGTTGAAAAACCTCCATTATGAAGTCATATTCATAACATTGGAAACGGACATGGATTAGAAAAAAAAGCTTGACATGACGTGAGTTCAGTCAGTTTTTTTTAAAAAGCACAGAATCTTTTGATTGTAATCTTAACTGAAATGTCGCTTATAACAATTGCATCACTTTTTGTCACATACTAGTTTGAGGTACGAATTTGTTTTTTTTTTACATTAGCTTTCTTATAACCTAGCTACCCACTGTTAAGTGATGAAAAATGAAGTAGCTAGAAATATTAATTTTGTGATTTCATAGTCATCGGAAAAAGCGCACGGAAGGAAATACAGGAATGACGCATTCGTATACCGACGCGTCACGTTCATAGATGACGTCATGTCGACAGAAGGTGGTCAAAAATTATCTGATGATTTGTGACGAGCGGGGTAGAAGGACTTTAGTAATGTGACTATGTGACGTCATAAAAGCCAAAAGTGAAATTATTTATTCTGGAAATAAAATTTTGCTTTGAATTTTCAATGAAAGGTAGTTAAAATATAATGTAATTTAGGGTGGTAAAATTAACCTGAAGTTTTAGCAACATACATTAATTATACATAAAGTTTACATAATGGGGAAATATTCCAATTATGTCTACTTAGAAATGGAAGCTGACTACATCTTACATTGAAGGAGGAAGTGTCTGCGTTATTTTTACCGGAAATTAATGTTGTTTCATCTATCACATGGTGATGGATATTTGACGTATTTTTCATTTGACTGAAATGGATAATTCTCAATTTTATTTTTCCACACGTTATAATATATAATGGATTATCGGCAAATGGCTTTTGTACATGTAAAATACTCTAGCGATCTCCACCGTTAAAATATGCAAAGAAGTAAGCTAAAAAAACAGTACGTCAACTGCATAATACTGAAACAAAATGTCATTAACAATATTTAAAAAAAAATACTGAGTGCTCTTACAGGATCTGCAGATCTTAAATTAAGATTGCTCCTACTTACTCGTTAGGCAACTCCCTGCCCTTAATATCATGTGGCATAATCGCAATCCTTGTGTGCAGGGCCGGTTCGAGGATTTCTGCGCCTATGTACGCCCCTCGTGCGCTTATGTGCACCACACACTTTGCACACGCCACGAGCCGACCATCTCTGTAACCTCTGGGCCAACTTTTGCAGAATGAATATTTACAAATTCCAATTTTAATACATAAACTTCAGTAAATAAATAGTTCCAAATTCAAAATATTTGTCATTAGAAACACAATTATCATCAAACAATGGCTTAAAAATTCGCACATGAAGCATACTATGTCACAATTTATGTAAATATGATATACTACATTAGATTCTAGTTAGGTACACATCTTTTACAATAACCAATACAATACGTAAGTATAAAAATCAACTGTACTATTTTCATACCTTTTTTGTAAAATTTACCTAATGAGCAACGAAAAATATTCAATAATTAACAGATTTTGTACATTCTTTTACATTTACATATAATGTAGTTTCAAGGATTAAAAAATATTAATTCCATATTTTTTGATGGATGTATGATGTATGTATCTATACTTTTGGTAATTTTATTGAAAACAGCATAAACATATTGTTGATTTCCAAAGAAAATACATATTTCACATTTGTTAACAATTTTATAGTACTCGATAAAAATACTGAAGTACTCGATGTATCCACTGAAAAAAAATCCATATTGGAAACTAGATATACATAAATAATATAATGTTTTATCAATTATAATAACGTAGCCAATAAAATTATTATTCTTTATATTTTTGAGTGTATGAACAGTCAGTGTTGCATCCCTCAACAATATATTAAAAATTAGGGATGAACTCAAGGATGTTTTGCGCAGCTTGTCTATGTCGAAAATGTCTCGCTAGGGTGCAAACTGGTGCAAAATTGGAAAGTTATACGGCTCTCAGGTAAATAGTGAATAAAATAACACCCTAAACGTTTCAGGGTATATTATTTGACGATTACCTACAGCTGTGTTGTGCATATGTACTATTTTTCGTAACAATTTTGTTGCACAAGTTGCGTTTGTGTCCGTGTTTTGGTTCCTGGGAAAGGTTTTTTTTTTGTTTTATAATAATCGCGATGTACGTTCGATCCTTTAGAATTTCCCGTACTGCAATTGCGTATTCGTTTTGTTTTTATGAAAATAATAATTGTGCCATTTTAAGTAGTTCCACAAATGACCTACTTTTGAGTGTTCGTTGACCTATGGCAGTGAACATCGTGAATTATTTTTAGTACACATCACAAGTGATCGAGCTATTTTTAGTTTCCGATTCAGCTTTATCATTTTCATCCGAAAACATGTTAAAAATTGCCGTTATAATCTAGTGATATCATAAAATGATGCGTGCATTGATTGAGAAACATTTCATTATATTTTTACTTTTCTACATTTTTTTTAATCTGTCAGATTCAAAATGTCAAAGGAGAAAAGACTAGGTACTTACTTCAAAACTGCACTTCATATTGGTCTAATGTAGTTATGTTACTGAAATCATTAACTTTACTGACTTTTATCATCAACACTTAATAATATATTGTAAATGGGGTAATACATGCCAGGAAGTTAAAAACTAAATAGATAATGTAATAAATTTATATTTTAGGGTTAAGAAAATATGGATTATGTACATAGAATATTTTCGTCGCCTTTATAGTCGCCCGGAAATGGCAGTATTTTCAAGTTTTCGTAGGATTGAAGAAAATTTCCATTCCTAAAATCCATGTTAATCATTTTTTTTTTGAACATTCTTGATTTCAGAAAAAGTTAAGTTCCTAGACTGCATTTATCACATTATAATATAATGTAATAATATGCTATTTTCAGAATTGCCAGGCCTTGTGATTTTAGACAACAAATTGCCAAAAGTTACCACTCCACTTAAATCAGCTGATAAGGTAAGTGATCATTCTGTTACAAAAATATATTCCTAGAAATACTGTAGCCCTGTTTTGATGGATTTTATTGAATATAGGCCGTATGGCTAATCAAGTAATTACACATTTACTTGTCAGAATCAGGACCGGTTTCTCACATCATAAGCATTTTCAACTGATACAAATATATGTGAATACTGGTGATTTATACGAAACCATGTAAGACTTATAAGGTTATAAGGGACACTAAAATTACAATAATAAAACCGGTCTGATCCTTATAAATAAATGTGGAATTAGTACAAAAGAGTGATTTATTTTTTGACAAATATTACAGAATATTTAGTTTTAAAAAGCAGTATCTGCAATTTGATTTTTAGTCTTGATTTGAAATATTTCTTGTACCAGTCGTTGACCGTCAAAAGAAAATAATATAATTTTTCCTGCTTTTTTGTAAAATTATTTATTGATGTAATATTTATAACATAGTTTTTTTATATTTCAGTTCATCTAATTTTTCAAAGTACCGACCTGATGTTTTCAAAGAAAGCGTTGTAATAATGGACATGCAAAAAATTAAGGCCAAAAGAAAACGCTCTCAACATGGCCTAAGAAATGCGGATGGGCCATCTATTGAATAATATCGGAAGCATAGTTTGATAACTGATTTAATTCTTTGCTACGGATTCTGAGTAATTTTTAATTGAATAGATGGCGGTAATGTTAAAAATATTTATTTCCATGGACGTAATTACTTGTCATTGAATGTTTGGTAATCTACTCAGATTGGGATCAATTTATAGATAGCAGGCATTCAAAACACTATTTTATGCACAAATATTAATAAGAGTGCTTTTTTAGTTGAATCAACATGGCTTCCTAATTCAAGAAATAATACTCAGTTATATGACAAAAATGCTTACTAAAGATTATGAAATCGAATGATAATAGAGTATTCTTGAGAAGGGTTATACTGTGAAGAATAACAAAATTTATATAAACCTAAAGTTGTATAGCTAACACAAATGAACAATTTTCGTGTATGCCAAATTTTATTTATTTTAAAGAATTAATGACAAAGATCATTGGTAAAGTCTTCCTATTTGAATTATTCGCTAACAAAAAAAGTTAATAATCTTCAAGATACAAGTATTTGATGTTGTAAATATTGAGTTCATATTAGCTCAATTCGAATAAAAAATATTAACATGTAAATAAATCACAACACACATGAAAATGAACGTGACTGTTTATAGAATAATAAGTAGAGAAACATACTTGATTGATATTACAAAAATAAAATTGACAAATTGAAAAGTTTAGACTGAAATGAAAAATAACAAAACAATTATATTGCAAGAAAGTATCACACATGTGATAATTCTTTACAGAAAAGATTTCCAACATTTATAAGATTATGCTCCAACTGGCATATTTTAAGAAGTTCTAACAACTTATTCATACGTGTCAAAATTACAAGATAAATTAGTTATCTATTCAAAAAGTTCAACTCTAAGACTTACACTTCAACATCCATTAAGTGTTAATATTAAAAAAGGTATAAATAATCTTGTCAAGAAACAAGATAACCATCAGTTAATGGTTCAATTAAAATTTGGAAATACTGTCTTGTTATTTATATGAGGGTGGCTTGGAAGCCATGTCTATAATGGGCAGGGTGCACTCAAGTTAGTCAAGCTGTGGCTGGCAGAGGAAACGGAGTGGGGGGCGGGAGGAGCCGGCGTGATGAAGAAGCAGAATGTGCGAACGCTTTCCTTGATTGTTTGCACCTTTACTTACCTGCTGGTTGGCGCCGCCGTCTTCGACGCCCTCGAGTCCGAAACAGAAAAAAGACGCTGGGAAGTGTTGCAAGGTAATCTTTCTGAAAGGACTCTTTGTTCTTTTGGTTTCTCTTTATTAAGTTGTCATTTGTTGGAATTCCATTCTTCTGTTAAAATCTATAAGTTTTCTTAACACATTCACTGCGGAAAAAATTCATTGTATACATACATACTACATAAATACATATTTTTTATCACAGTGCATTCACTTGTTGTCAAAGGTGAGACGTAACGAGACTTTGGAAACTTCTGTATTTACTCGAGCGATAATATAAATAAAAAAATAAATAAGAGTTGTGTGAATGTAACTTAGCGCATAGCTCCGTTGACAAGGTGCACGCGCTAGGTGCGTTTTCAGCACCCAACGTTGTTATTATAACATGCAAAATATCACATTGATTTTACATTGTTTTATCATTTTGTGTTAAATAAAAATGGGTGCATAATAAACAGTTTTGTTTTATCGTGGTTTGTGTCTCTATTTGCTTACATGCTATTAAAACTTCAATGTCATTCAGAGACAAAATATTTATTTCTGATTTACGCTACAGAGGAACCTAATATATCCGTGTATGGTGTCAATATGTTTACTACTCGACATAATACATGTTTGCAAATACATAGTGTACACAGTGGATTATATTCACTATTCGCCCAATAAATAATAGAATATATTGAAATATCAAACACTTTTCCAGCATCTCCTAAGTGAATGTTTGTACAACTCGAATTATGTATCTCGACTAATCTCGATCAATATATTCAGGTCATGCATGGTTATAGGGCTAACCAAAGTACTAAGACAATCGATATATAATTTGAAAAAACTCTATTTAACAAACTAACTAATGTTAAACTTCATTTCTATTTACATGAGCTATTTACAATGTTACATTTTAATTATTTCAGCAATCGAGTATATGGTGATAAGCAAGTACAACATATCCCCTGAAGACTTCAAGGTTATGGAAACTGTAGTTTTAAAGACAGAACCCCATAAAGCTGGTCAACAATGGAAGTTCACTGGAGCATTTTACTATGCAACTACCGTGCTAACCACCATAGGTGAAGAGATTTATATGTATGATTGTGAAAGACTTTATCTTGGTAATATTATATTTTTTACTGATATCACATATTGGTTAACAATTGTGTTTGGTTGTAATTAAATTCTGTCAACTTATTGTTCAAATAAAGATAAGTCAGTACAGCCTAGTCTTTGCTTTAGTCTTCTTCTAACTGACTGCATTCCGGCTTCCGAAAAGGCCCCGATGACCATCCATAGAATGTTTTCTGCAGTGATTCAGGACTTTGCCATACTTAGGGTGGACACAAACAAGCTGAAGAATCTTGGAAGTGCTCCGTGAATGGCTTGTTCATTTTATATCTAGTGTCTCGAAAGTCTTCCATGGGATTTCTCGATTATGACTAGTTAGATTCATTTTTCTGGTTAACTTGATGTCAGCTGTCATGTATTGATCTTCTGGTTATTTGTTTTCTACCAGAGCTGTAGAATGTGTGAATATCTTGCTCATTCAAGCTAGATTTATGAACCGTTGATGCTTTCCACCTACAGTGCTAGTGTCTGACTGCGAAGGTCATTACAGAAATGCATTTTTTATTTGAAATAGAAACACAACTCTCGAACTGGCACTAGGTTTTGTAGCAATGTTAATTGATGCTTTAATAATACCCAACTGTTATTTAAACTAAATGTTTGTCAAAATACAATATATAAATAAGAAAGTGCTGCTAATAATCGTATTTGTGTAAATGTTTGAAGCATATAATTATTTCTCTCTTGTAACATCGATGCAGAGATGAATCTTATAAATTAGTATGGATGTATTTGAGAAAAATACCTGTGTTTTGTCTTTTGTTATATTATTTGTTTATTGTAATTTCAGGCTATGGCCATTCCACACCATGTACCATAGGGGGTAAGCTGTTCACCATGTTTTATGCCACCGTGGGTATTCCCCTTGGCTTGGTTATGTTCCAGAGTATAGGAGAAAGAGTCAACATGCTCAGCAGGTAAAATAATATCATAACACAAATTCAACTGTAGAAAAATGAATGTGGTAAATAATCCAAAATGATTGTGTGTTCCCAGTGTTATTATAAGATCCGTAAAGCGATCTTTGAACTGCCGGCAAACTGGTGCTTCGGAGTTGAACCTCATATGTGTCGTCACTTTCCTTTCATCTCTGATTATTGCCGGAGGAGCAGCCGCATTCTCACGCTTTGAGGGTTGGAGTTACTTTGACAGCGTGTATTACTGCTTCATTACACTGACCACAATAGGTTAGTTATTATTGTATATTCTAAGTGAAAAATTCTCATGCATTCATTGTTTGTATATTTTGATACTATTTAAGGATTCTTAAGCTTTTTGGCTGCCATAGAAAAAAGTATGTCTTTACCTAGCATGCTGGCTATAATGTGCAATTATTAATTTAATTAGTTATTGACGAGACAACTCGTCTCTGGCGTGTCTGAGCACGAAAAATTTGACGAGATATCTCGTCTGTGGCAGTCATTGAGTTAAGAAGTTAAACTGGTTGTTTGGAAATCTATATATATAAAACAAGTGGGGTTATTTACACCACGTATATCTCGAGATTGGCTGCACAGATTTTAATGATCTTTGATTTGTTAAATTCGTCTCCGCCTAGAATAGCAGAATAAGCATTAAAACATCGGAAAAATATCACAGGAAAGAAATTATGAATAAAATTAATATTACCATACATTTTGTTTTTAAATTTGAACCTCTTCAAATGGAACGCGGACACATGAAGTTGTATGCTGTTTCCGGTGAATCCACTAGGTGGCGTTGATTACATTATATTATACATGCGCCGCGATTTTGAGTTTTCATCGAATTTCATTAAGTTTTAATTTCGATAAATCATTCTGTGACGTCACCGCACGTGTCTTCAAACAAAAATCTGTTTCATGCGCTTCGTGCGCTGCAGATTGTGAGTCAAGTTGGGAATGCCAACGCCAGATCGTGGAATGAACGACGCTTTCAATCGAGCATTGAACCAATCAGTTCGAACGAATGTAAGACTGTTGAACCCCAAACGAAAGGAAGTGTACGATACGTTAATGAAGGCAATTGATGATGGAAATGGTGGCTTATTTTTCCTCGATGCGTTCGGTGGAGCTGGGAAGACATTTCTCATGTCATTAATTATGGCCACTGTTCGTGTGAGATATAAAATTGCCGTAGCAGTTTCTTCTTCTGGAATAGCGGCCATGTAGATAGAAGGATGCCGAACGGCTTATTCAGCGTTGAAATTGCCGTTAAACCTTCAAATCACTGATAAACCGACATGCAAACAGTCGGCAATGGCCAAAGTTTTGGTAGAAAGTAAAATCATCACCTGGGATGAATGCCCAATGACGCGCATTGGAAGCACTCAATCGAACTATGAAAGATCTGCGCAATGATTCAAAATATTTTAGAGGCTCAATGATTCTACTATCTGGCGATTTCCGCCAAACACTACCAGTCATTCCAAGATCGACCGCTGCCCATGAAATAAACGCTTGCCTGAAATCATTGACTCTGTGGCGCTATGTGAAGAAAATTCAGATGACGACAAACATGCGAGTTGCATTGCGAATTGCATCATTTAAACTTCACAATTCAAAATCAAACTGCTGGTCCACTACATTCTTTCAAATCTATCGACTGTGTAACAAACGAAAACGAAGCAACCAACTATCCAATTGAATTTGTAAACTCATTGGATCTGCCTGGCTTGCCACCGCACAATTTACAACTAAAGGTTGCCTCGGTAGTCATCATGTTTCAAGTTAATACAACACTTATTGATTCTGAGGCGGTACAAAGTTCGTTGGGTCAGCTAGTGATAATATAAATGTAAAAATTGCTATACTGTTGTGGAGACTGGAAATTTTGAAGGAAACTGTAATGATTGCATTGTACGTGAATTGTCTTTTTATCCAGTACTTTTTATTTCACAGACTTTATTTGACATAATAAATTCACAGATTGCTACTATTATAAACAATCGCAGTTAATTTGGAGTTACCGATAAAAATTGAAGGAGGAAAATGTCGATGAGACTTATAAATGAACTGACTGAAAAATCGTCCATCGAATATTAATAATTCCATCTCTTTATTCAAATTTATATTCTGGTATTTTCAGCAACTTCATGGTTGAAAACTGATTAAAACCTTTCACATTTTAAAAAGGTAGAAAAAAGTTTTTCAAAAATACAATTATTGCACGCGTGTCGCACATTAAGTGTTTGCCCAGGTCTCTATCATAAGAATAGAAAAATCATTTTACTTTTTTGAATGGTATCAATGCTACTGGTTATCATTATACTCGTCACTTGCAATGGGCGGCATGGCATCACCAAGAGATTTGTGATAAGAGAGCAATAGTAGTTGAATGGAGTTTTCCTTATTTCTAGGTGGGGTGACAAATGTTTGATAATATTGGTAATATTTGTGATGGGACCATATGTCTAATCAAATCAAGGAAAACAGTGAATGTGGGATTATTTAACATTGTTATTATGGGTGTTAACACGTTCACTGCTAAGAAAATTCGTTGTAATTATTGTCCTGCTGACTTATTATGAAATGGTTGTTGGAGTGCATTCGTAAATTATTTTTATTTGATTTTTTTAATATGTTGTGTCAAAGGTGAGACGTAAGGAGACTTTGGAAGCATCTGTATTTACTCGAGCTATTATATAAATAAAAAAATAAATATAGTTGTGTGAATGTACCTTAGCGGATGGCTCTGTTGACAAGGTCCACGCGCTAGGCGCGTTTTCAGCAGCCAACGTGTCAAACTATAGATCAATGTCCCATTATACATAGAAAGCTTGATACAACAGTTATAATTGTACAACACATGTTATGGAGATGATATGATATACTTTAATACCTTAATCTGTAACTGGATGTATAGTGGTGAATAATGCTTAATTCTATTTCTAATTATTTCACAATAATTGCATTTACATTCTTTTTTTCCCTGTGGAAATGTTCTATTAGTTGTAAACTTTTTAATATCGCAGTTTCAAAATGCTGATTAATTTCTTGACAACTATGTTTCTGTACTAGGGAGGAATTTAGAAACTAGTCAACGGTTGTACAAAAGTTGGGTTGTTTGTATTTTTAGGATTCGGAGACATGGTGGCACTTCAAAAAGATAATGCGCTTAACAGAAAACCATCATATGTGATGTTCGCATTGATTTTCATCCTTTTTGGTCTTGCCATTGTGGCCGCTTGCCTCAACTTGCTGGTGCTCCGATTCGTCACCATGAACACTGAAGATGAGCGAAGAGACGAACAGCAAGCCATTCAGGTAATTGATAGATTGTGACTTATTAACCGGTAAACGAATACGATAATTACTAACTTCACGAATACAAACAGCTAACAATTGACAGTTTTTGGAAATGAAATAATTTTAATATTGTATCTATGACTTTTTGTCATTGATGTGTTGTTATTGTTAAGGCTCTACGTGGCGCAGTTAGATTGGAAGGTGATGTTATAACAGCCGATGGAGAGATTCTTCGAGGGGTGTCAAAAGGAACTAGACTGCCAGCAGATCCAAGAGAGAAGCTACCAGGTAAAAAAACTTTGTTTTCATCATTATGTTGTTTCAACACTAAAAAAGATTCAAAACAAAACATTGTAGTTTATTCCATTTTTTTTCAGGAACAGGACCAATGGTTCAATTCCCAGGTGAAGAAGATTACGCCGCTAGCGTTTGCAGTTGCCACTGTAATTGTTTTGGACAACAAAAGTATGCTATTTTTTTCCTTTCTACCTTCAGTATAGTATTGAATTTATGTGGAAAAATAGACTCGATTATTTTCAGGAGTTTCTTAGTACACTGTGCAGTGGTGGGCTGCCAATATGCTAAAAACGGGCTTGCTTAATCTCTGAGCTATTCATGGCGTCCCAAGAAAGGATGGATTTTTTGTCACTCTTACACTATACACAATATATTTTAAGCAATGTTACTCAATACTTGCATTAGATCAAAGAGTAAAAAGCATATTTAGATACTACTTGTGCAGAGATTGAATGTATAATTCACTTTTTTCAGTATCTAGATATGTACCTTATAGGAAGTCATAGAAATATTGAAAATTATTCATTGATTGTTGAGTGAAATTAGTAAAAATTTTTGTAGCAAAAGATAAAATACAAATATTGTTGTTTTCAGAATAACACAATACCATGATCCGCTGTCACCGATACCTCCACCAGCTACAAAACCTGTATCATCATCATCATCGACAGCAGCAAAGCCTGCAGCCAAGCAAAATGGCGGACGGTCACGAGGTCTCCTTAACAAAATGCCTCGTTACATTGAGAAATCGTCTGCCAAAAACCACTCGCAAACCTTACGGCTCAATTCGGCGTCAGGTTATTTGTACATGAACGCTAAAAATTCAGATTTTCAAATAGACTCGGAAGATTTTAAAGAAATGGTTCGTAAAAGAAGACAGCAGCTGTTGGATAAAAGCCGAAATGCTTTCAACTACGATACTTTTAGATATAATAATAACAATGATAATCACCGTACAAGTAAAATGTCGTCTTCGCCTAGCAACTTTGAACCGAGATGTATGAGTACACAGATTTATGGAAGTAGACGTAGTTCGTTCTATTCAATAGACGGCAGGTCGGAGAACGAAAAGAGAAGTCATGATCCGCTGGTAGACGATTCGTCACGAGAAGATCCATCTAGTTACTCGAAAAGAAAAATCATGAGAAACGTGGACAGAAATATACCGATACCGAAAAATGATAAAAAAAATCGCCGCACTGATAACTATTTTTATGATGAAACAGATTTTCGCCTAGAAGATAATATGCTCTTGGATTCGTCTGCTGTTTTTACGAAACGTAGAAAATCAAATAAACGTGACGATGTAGAGTTTGATGATTCGGTTTGCGTCTACGGGAGAGGCGGCAAAAAAGAGTATTCGTGGAACGTCAACGGTAAAACCCCTCACAAGGGTCATCGGGTTGGGGAAAATTCCGGTGATCAAGTGTCAAATGACGGAAGCTTCGGTTATTACTTAACTGAAGAAGATGGAAACGATGGTACATTTATTAACGATACTTTGACATTCGTTCAACCTCCACACCGAGCGAGTGTTTAGCGTTGGGTTGCCGCTGCGACGAAAAGGAACATTTCTGTTCCCGATGATGGCAGTTCATTGTCCTCAGACGTTGAGCAGTCAAGCTAGTTGAAAATGAGGCTTACAAAAAAATAATATAACCCGGTAATATTACGAGCACAAACTATTTTGGTAAAGCACATAATCAATATTAGACAAAATTAACATCATGATTGAAGTATGCAGGCTGTGGAATTTTAAATTATCTTCATTCACATCAACATTACACAGTCACGTTTCATTCGATTAGCATTTTTTCTTTGATTCTAATTTGTGTGAAATGAACCAATTATATGTCATATGAGTGGTGTAATATACTGATGTACACACTCGGTATTGGGAAAAAAGTTCAATTTTCTTTACACACTACACCTCGGTAACATCAATTCATAGGAAGATATGAACTTATATTATACTTATTATTGCAGATATATATTTTTTAAAGTCAAATGAGATGATAAATACGTCTTCAAAGACAAACTAATAAAATACATAATGGAATATTTCACTCTAAAAACTTTCAATCCGGTATTTGATAAAAAGATTCCACCCGAATGGAAAGCAACGTAATATTTTATATAGATTTTTCAATCATAAAATAATATTTGCCACTTCGTTAACCTACGGTGAATAAAGACCTAAGTGATACTGAATTCAGTTGCAAACACAAAGCACGTTAAATAACATTACTGATAATGTAATACATTTGACGAAATCTCTTAGTTTAGTGTTGTAATTGATGGGGACTAACTACATATTAAGTGAAACAGTGCTTAGTTAAGTGAAGCTTAAAACAATTTTAAAACTATGCTTATTCGACCTTTAATACTCATAGCGATGACACTAGATTGACATGCACAGTTTTTTGAGAGATTTACAAATGGTTTTTTCCCATCAGTATCAAATAACCGCTAAATGTTCGAAAAAAGTTTTTTTTCTCCAAAATAATGTTTTGTAATTAGATGCGCTAGAGTAAAATAAATCCTTGTCAACAGTAAGTTTCAATGATCATAGATAATTTCGAAATTTAATCGATTTAAAAGCAAAATCAATACGGCATTTCCGTGTCTACTCGATTCATACTGGGAGTATCTCAAAAAATTGTGCATCTTTTTATTAAAATAATAATTACTAAATCATATTCAATAATTTTTATTTGTTTTCTAAATATCTATACAAAATAATAGTGTAAATAAAAGAAGAAAAAAAACAACGCTTTGTGAATATACATTGGACCAATTTAATAAATATGTAAATAATTCTAGTAAGTAATCATAACAGATCTGAAAGATTCCGAATTAAGTATTTTGATTTGGGATGCATGTTGACCAATTGGGTACCCAAACTTATTGATGATTCAATCGGTGACTGTTCTGCAATGGATAGAATTGAAAATATTGTATAAAATGAGGCTTTTTTTGAAATTGTGTAGTTTTATTAAATTTTTTGAAACTTAATTCGTATCAAATTGTGATATAGTTTAATTTAATTTTAGTGTCGCTAGGAACAACATTGTTTTCTTTTAGAGTCTAAAGAGTTACAATATTTTGTGCAATATGAATTTCGTATTGTATCGAATGTTTTTAATAATTTTTATTATTTAGTCTAATTTAATATTTAAACAACCAAATATTTCTCAAAACAAAAGTGTGATAAAACGATGTTACTAAATGTTTCGATACACTTAAAGTTGTTTCGATTATAATATCATGATGATAATCAAGTCAAAAATAAAAGCCTCATATTCTGGTCACTGAAACGTATATGTACTATCAACCTTGTGACGGGAAGTGGATGTTTTTAAAACCGTAATTTAATCTTTTTAAAACATTTTTATTATTTTTCAAATAAACGTGGTCCAAAGAGTTTATTGCGAGCAGTCGTGGGTTGAATATAAAAATAAATTAAAGCTTAGAAATTGTTAGGATTCTTTTGATAAATTTTAATCTTGCTAAGTGCATTATTTGCCAATTTTTTTGCCAAATATAAATATTAATACAATTATTATTATCGTCAAAATTTTTGTAATTCAATCTTAAATATCTTCCATTTTTTGACATTGGGATTTTTTTATTTAAATGAATATACAATTGGACTTCCATAATATGTTTCGATATACAATTTAATAATTTATAATATTTCTTCCATTTTGAAATGCTTTGAATATATTATTAATTTTTGTAAGTGTGCACATGATATGCACACTAATATCATTGTGAAAAGTGTTCATTTTATATTATACCGAAACGTTTGTTTATCAGTTCACTGAAATGTCATTGTTTTTCTAGGAAATAATTATATACAAAGATTTTTTTCCAGCAGATGTCACTGGGTACAAATGACTTTTCTATGATTGTCCATAGATGTCAGGGTACGAAAATTATTTTTACATTAAAGTAAATTTAATAAAATAAAATATAATAGTAACCATTCCGTTGGTTGGATATTTGAATACTAGTCATAGAATATATTTTGGAGATTTTTAAAATTTCAATATTATTATAGCCATCGAACAACCCCGTATAGATTTTTCATAAGTATTAGCATTTTTTAAATATTTACGCGTAATTTAATTGTATTAATTAATTTTTATTCCTTTTGAATTTAATTAGTGCGATTGAAATTAAAAAAATGTACATATTAAAAATGGAAATCTCCTATAAAATAGTAGCTTATGCTATGCGTTTAAATTTACTTCTGATACTTCGGTTTAATTAGTAAAATAAATATTATCATTTCAATTCTTACTGATACTATGTTTCTTGTGATGTAATTGGGTAAAGCTTCTAATACACAAATTTGTACAAAAGAAAACTTGAAAATTTTAGAATACTTTTATATGTTGAGTAGAAAGGGCTGCGTGATCCATTTAATAGATTCAAAAAAAAAAAAAACCCAAGAAACATCAGAATTTGATTTACTCAAAAATTTGAATAAGTGAGTTTTGCTATAATATGGCAACTGAAATAAATTTATAAAATTGATTTTAAGATTGCAAAACGTAACAATTTTTTTTAATTTAAGTGAAAAGTACCTAGGATCTCAACAGCAATGTTTAACTGCAATGGACCTGGTTCCTTTTAATTTGTATATTATTAACGGTATTGTGAAAAATAAAATAATTTATTAGATCTTATATTGTATTAAAAGGGTTTAAGTATTTTTTCTACCTACAATGACCTAAATATTACTTAAGTTTTAGAAGATGGTTACGTTTTATTTGCACCGCACAAGATGGGTATTTTTCTATTATCATGTATTTTTAATTTATTGATTAAATTGACATTTAATCATTAGAACTTCATTATAATAAAGTCTAAATAACATTTTTTTATTTTGTTATGTTGGTTATTATGAAAAAAAAATGTTGAACTAAATACAGTGTTATTTTTTCAACCTACATACAGGCAACATTATTTATTTTTTGAATTGAAAATATTTTGAGCTATTTACTCATAAAAGCATCAACTATATTTTGCAAATTTCGACTTTCTTGGTAGACAAGTTTGTGAATTGAAAGCTGAATTGATATGAACGTTTGTACTAAAGTGTTGTGTATTTAAATACCATTCAACATTTGCCCAATGTGAGATTTAATACTATGTTTTACTTTTTACATTTTACTACTTACAACTCTACCAATAGTTTTAGGTTAACCTATACTAAAATAGAATCTGCACAATCATATCTTTACGCACATGTCGTTCTTTTTACATTTAATGGATGTCAATAAAACAACGCATTACTAATGTAAGAGAAACACAATATTTTCTTTTGTAATTATTTCCACTTTTATTTACCAAGATCAGTACCGGTTTTGCTTATGGCGAGAATTATCAACGGACAAGAAATATAATTTAACAGTGTTATTTATACAAAACAAAATGAACTAAAAATGTGTAATAAACAAAAAATATAGAGGTGTTAAACATTTTAATTTGTGTTGGTTTAGAGTCACTTATTCATAGTTTCTACTGTAATTTGAAAATTCTTTTCAATGCCAATTGTTTATTACACTTTTATTTCAATTTGCTTTGTATAAATAACACTGTTTAATTATATTCCTTTCAGTTTATAATGCTCGCCATCAGCGAAACCGGTCCTGATCTTGGTAAATAAAAGTGGAAATAAGTACAAAAGAAAGTTGTGTTTTTCTTAATATAATGCCTTTCCACCGAGTATTGACAGTGAACACCCTAAAAGTGAGCATTACTAAATAGTATGTCGTCTATTTTCAAAATTGTCAATACTGTTTATACTTGACTGAAGTGTAATTGAAAGTCATTTTATTGTAAATTTTTATACAAAATACATGAAAACATTGTTAGACTGAGTATGAAAGGAAGCGATAATATTTTACATGGTAATAGTTACATTTTAACCGGACGCTTGCTTACGTTTTAACTGGTGATATGGCTGATCGCAATGCGTTGATACTCAAAAATTAAAGGCTAGTATTTTTCTGGTCATAATTTAAATAACATTGGTCAGAATAAATAGTCATAATTTAAATGAAATTTAAAAAAAAAACCTAACCTAACCTACTAACCAATATTGTTATTAAATATTCTGACCGTATAATATTTTTATTCTCACCGTTGATATTTTTATTCTGACCAAAAATTGGTTTAAATTCTAACCATTTAATTTGTTTCCAAAATTTAAACAGTAGAGAAATATTTGAGATTCATCTTGTATGAGAATATTACACAATTTGTTCTGCAAATGCCATCTTCATACATTGGTTTAAAGTTAACACTGCTGAAATAATTGGATTCTAATAAACTTCACTGGATACATGATTGTGTCCAAAGACATGTATGTCAGTGATGTTTACATCCTATTTCAACCATCTACTTATTAAATTTGGCGTATGTTAAAAACTTTAAAAATTAGGCGTATGGAGGGCTATTAACTAACTGCTAGTTCGTTCCCACAACCATTGTCCTATCCTTCTTAACTTCTAGATAAAGAGAGGTTGAGCAACTGAATAACAAGTCATTTTCGTGAAAACCAATTCTGTTATATTCCAGATTGAAAACAGGCATGTCTTAACCCTTTGGGTAGTGAGTTTCACTTAAGTTGTGTAAGAGTTCTTTCTCATTTAAAAATTGTTATCGTTTGAAATATTGATAATTTTTGAAAATAGCTGACAAACTATGTACCTACCACTAATAATTATTATTATAACTATGCCAAATATGAATTTTTCTATTATATTATATTAATTGATAAATAAGTTAAGGGACACTTGTGCCATACTCAGACGTTGTGTTTTTATTTCGGATATTATTATAGTTATAGTAATTTATTTATTAATTTTGGTAAATAATAAGAACTTATTTATTACTATTTTTTTTTTCTGGATATTGTTAATATTATCGATTTGTACATTTTGCGATTATCTTTCGTCTCATTCGAAAAGGGATAGTAAAAATTATTAATTATAACAATTTTCAATAAAATTATATTCTAAAATAAAACATTGTGTTTTTTAATTTATGATAATGTTGTCCCAGATCAGCGATCCTCGACATGTCACTCAAAACAATCACAATCACTGGATACTTTTTCAAAAATTTGGTATTGTTTAAAAAAACTTTTGGGTGCTATTGGTTGGGCAGCAAGCTGACATAGGCGGAGTGGGAAGGATGGTTACTTGCCTGTTTGGCTGATCCTGACTTAACTTAATAGCTCAAAGATTATCTCAACATTGAAAACCACATAAATTTTACTGTTAGCTTGTGAATATTTTGGATACTGTTGTATTTTCTATACCTACTTACATTTATGGGTTTTTTGTTTGTGGAACCTGTGCAGCACAGATAGACAATTGCGTTCTTAATGAAAGAACAATGGGTAAGTATTAATAATATGTACATAAATCATCAAATATATGAAAGGATATAAAAAGTTTCGTAACTGTTAACTGAATCTTGGCTGAATTCAGTAAAAGACAGTCACAAAATTTGCTCAATAAAAGAAGACAAAAAATTACACTAGAAAAAATACTGTTACTAAAAATGACAAATTTACACTTACACTAATTTTTCCAGGGAACATCGAAAATTATCAATACCAGTTTTACTCATTTGATGACATTTTGAAACTGTAGTTAATTTTTCATTTTATTTGTATAAATAAAATGGCTTCCCACCAAGATTCACAGTAGGTAAGAAAGTAGTTAACATAAAAATGAATGCAATGTTAATATGAAGAAATTTCTAAAAAATAGTACAATGAAACCACGATTCTACGTTTTCCAAGGTACCGTAATAAAACGGTTCCCGGTAAATTGCTCGAATAACAAGATAATCAATTTGTTTCCGTTTGTTCTGTCTTAGCCCTAGTCTTCTATGTTTTCTGGAAATATATAGAAACAGTTTGAGTAACTAATTAATAAGCAGTTCTCGTAGAAACACTTCTGTTGAGATAAACTCCATTAAAAGATCACATGTTCCGCATTTGGAGCGAACACGGTTAAAATAAATACTTACGAAAATTGTTTTTATATTTCACTCTCTAAACAAGTGTCGCACAAGATAAAAATGAAATTCGTAGAAAAAGTCGTGAAAAATCGTTTAAATAACGAAGCAATTCGAATAATTTGTAATTCGAGCAATTTACTGGCTCCCTAATAAAACAACCAATAATCTGGGAAATCTTCAAATAATATCCAAAAATGTTTAATTTTCAAATAACCTATTTATTTATTACAATTTTTAGAATACATAAATGTATTCTATAATTGCTTTAAACATACTTAGTTGCCTATCTGTAGTTTAGCACTTAAATTTTGACAGGCACCCTTCAAACTCGCAAGTTAACTTTTTTTGCTACGTCGACTCGTTTTTCTCCTAAATTTTTTTCAACACCTTGAATTGTTTTCAGTTTCTCAGCTAGAGTTCTAGTTTTTTTCATTTAGGCATTTTAGTTTTGACTTCTGAGTTAGAAAAATTCGCGCAACATACGATGTAAGTAAGTAATGAGCGAAAAAAGAAATATTCGACAAAAACGGTTAATAGGGATAATAATTGAGACGGGACGATAATATTTACATGATAGATCGAGGAAAACGGGGAATAATTAACGTGTAATTAATAAACATTGTTATTACGGGGTCTCAGTGGTGTAGCAAGAGGGGACGGGGTGGACCCCCCCAGGCGACACATTTTTGAGGGCGGCATTTTCAAAAATAAATACAATATTTTTCGAGAAATTATATTTCTACATAAAAAAATTAAGCCACCTGGAGTAAAAACTCAGTTCATAGATAAAAAATAGTTAAAGTGATTTAAAAACAAAATTAGAGGAAATATTGGGGGCGGAAAATTCAAAGATCGCCCCGGGTGGCAGGACCTCTTCCTACACAACTGTGGGGGTCTTAGTCGAGTAAAAAAAAAACGATCCATGCAAAAAACCGAAGATCGCGAGAGCGATAGATCGGGTTCCACTAAAAAAACTACTTAAAACTTTTATTTTTAATATCTGGAAGATTTTTTCCAAAACATAAATGCAAATAAACTAATATTTGTATTTTTATGTGCATTTTATTCTCTAAAAGATTTTATAAGAGTGTAATATGCTAAATCATTTTTGTAGAAAAAAAATCCATTTATTGCATGCTAAAAATATTATCAACGGTATAAATATTTTCAAACGAATAAAAAAAAAAGTAATATACATAATATATTTATTTTTAACATTTATTTTAGACATAATTTTAACATTTCTTTACAGCAATAAATGAAAGTTGCCGAAAACCATTTCATAATTCGTTATTTGACGAAAACGTTACGTATGTTTACAAAATCTTTTTTAACTTCAAATCAATGACAACATACAGTATACAATAAAAATATTTTATAAAATAGTATTTCGTGTAACAGTTGACATATTTAGTAATAATATATCACTAGCTGTAAGCCCGTTGCCCAGCAACGTGAGATTTTTGTTGCATTGTGCTTAATTTTATTTAGTTTAATTTAATTTAATTTAATTTAATTTAAATTTGTTTAATTTAATTTAATTTTAATTTAATTTAATTTAATTTAATTTAATTTAATTTAATTTAATTTAATTTAATTTAAATTTATTTTATTTTATTTTATTTTATTTTATTTTATTTTATTTTATTTTATTTTATTTTATTTTATTTTATTTTATTTTATTTTATTTTATTTTATTTTATTTTATTTTATTTAATTTTATTTTATTTCATTAACTATTAATTTTCAAGTACGCAAACAAATACATTTCGTAGAAGAAGAAAAAGACTCGAGGACATCAGTACGCACACATTTGTGAAAAGTGAAAAGCGAGTGATTATTTTATCGACTATTAATATATAGACTAGCTGTAAGCCCGTTGCCCAGCAACGTGAGATTTTTGTTGCAAAGTATTTAATTTAATTTTATTTTATGGTATTTTATTTAATTTAATTTAATTTAATTTTATTTTATTTTATTTTATTTTATTTTTATTTTTATTTATTTTATTTTTATAGTTAGCAGAAATTTCGTAAATTATTTAATTTTTAGAATAATGTTTAAGTTTGCTAACAACCATTTTTCGTTGTAGCCGAAATGTCGTAAATTATTTAATTTTTGGAATAATGTTAAAGTTTGCTAACAACCATTTTTCGTAGTAGCAGAAATTTCGTAAATTAATGAATATTTAGATTAATGTTCAAGTATGCTAACAACCATTTTTCGTTGTAGCAGAAATTTCGTAAATTATTTAATTTTTGGAATAATGTTCAAGTTTGCTAACAACCATTTTTCGTGGTGCAGAAATTTCGTAAATTATGTAATATTTAGAATAATGTTCAAGTTTGCTAACAACCATTTTTTGTAGTAGCCGAAATTTCGTTTATATTTAATTTTTGGAATAATGTTCAAGTTTGCTAACAACCATTTTTTGTAGTAGCCGAAATTTCGTTTATATTTAATTTTTGGAATAATGTTCAAGTTTGCTAACAACCATTTTTCGTAGTAGCAGAAATTTCGTAAAATATTTAATTTTTGGAATAATGTTTAAGTTTGCTAACAACCATTTTTCGTAGTGGCAGAAATTTCGTAAAATATTTTATTTTTGAAATAATGTTTAAGTTTGCTAACAACCATTTTTCGTAGTAGCAGAAATTTCGTAAAATATGTTATTTTTGAAATAATGTTTAAGTTTGCTAACAACCATTTTTCTTAGGAGCAGAAATTTCGTAAATTATTTAATATTTGGAATAATGTTCAAGTTTGCTTACAACCATTTTTCGTAGGAGCAGAAATTTCGTAAATTATTTAATATTTAGAATAATGTTCAAGTTTGCTAACAACCATTTTTCGTAGTAGCCGAAATTTCGTTTATATTTAATTTTTGGTATAATGTTCAAGTTTGCTAACAACCATTTTTCGTAGTAGCCGAAATTTCGTTTATATTTAATTTTTGGAATAATGTTCAAGTTTGCTAACAACCATTTTTCGTAGTAGCAGAAATTTCGTAAATTATTTAATTTTTGAAATAATGTTTAAGTTTGCTAACAACCATTTTTCGTAGTAGCCGAAATGTCTTAAATTATTTAATTTTTGAAATAATGTTCAAGTTTGCTAACAACCATTTTTCGTAGTAGCAGAAATTTCGTAAATTATTAATTTTTGAAATAATGTTTAAGTTTGCTAACAACCATTTTTCGTAGGAGCAGAAATTTCGTAAATTATTTAATATTTGGAATAATGTTCAAGTTTGCTAACAACCATTTTTCGTAGGAGCAGAAATTTCGTAAATTATTTAATATTTGGAATAATGTTCAAGTTTGCTAACAACCATTTTTCGTAGGAGCAGAAATTTCGTAAATGATTTAATATTTGGAATAATGTTCAAGTTTGCTAACAACCATTTTTCGTAGGAGCAGAAATTTCGTAAATTATTTAATTTTTGAAATAATGTTCAAGTTTGCTAACAACCATTTTTCGTAGGAGCAGAAATTTCGTAAAATATTTAATATTTGGAATAATGTCCAAGCTTGCTAACAATCATTTTTCGTAGTAGCAGAAATTTCGTAAATTATTTAATATTTGGAATAATGTTCAAGTTTGCTAACAATCATTTTTCGTAGTAGCAGAAATATCGTAAATTATTATATTTTGGAATAATGTTTAAGTTTGCTAACAACCATTTTTCGTAGTAGCAGAAATTTCGTAAATTATTAAATCTTTGGAATAATGTTTAAGTTTGCTAACAACCATTTTTCGTGGTAGCAGAAATTTCGTAAATTATTATATCTTGGAATAATGTTTAAGTTTGCTAACAACCATTTTTCGTAAATTATTAAATCTTTGGAATAATGTTCAAGTTTGCTAACAATCATTTTTCGTAGTACCATAAATCGACCTCGGCGCATATATCGACAGCCCTGCAAAGGTTTCAAGTGTGCAAACAAATATATTTCGTAGAAAAAGAAAAATATCTTGGAATCATTTTTTTTGAATTGGCCACACTAAGTATTTGACATATTCTATTTTTGAATTCTCAATACAAACAAACAATCAAAGTCAAGTTTGAAATAGTTCTTTTTTCGAATGCTTAATATATATAATCTAATTTTGTCGCACCTGAAAGTTTGCTCTTTACCTCAGCGGTAAGACGTTCCGTTCATATTGCAAAGTTCCACGTTTCGAATCCGACCCGCGGCAGAAATAAAATGTGAAATAAAGTTTAGCGTTTTTTCACATTTAAAACTATGTGCTTCTTCAGCGTAATGAAAAAATACTTCTAGTATGAATAAAAAAAATGTCGACAGTCGGGCTGGGGATGAGGAGGGGGAGGGGAAATCGGTGACAATCATATAGAAGATGGATGACACTGAACAAAATCTGTCCCAGGAAATTTGAATTTTGAATATAAAAAGACGTCCATTCCAATTGGCCGAAAAATGTGATGTTCAAAATATGTTCAAAATAAATCGCTATCATTGGGCGAAGTGGACATCAGTACGCACACATTTGTGAAAAGTAAAAAGTGAAAAGTGAAAACTTATTTTTCGACTATTAATATATAGATTTAGTATGAATAAAAAAGTGGAGACTGGAAGGTGTGAAATCGGGTCGGACGGACGGACGGGCGTACGGACCTTATCGACTATTAATATACAAAATCTTATTTTTCCCCGTTGAAAATTTATTTAAACAGAAAGTATATTTTCTGGGAATTTTTACGCGGAAAACCACCAAGTATACAACAATTATTCATATAATTTTGGTGTATAAAAGTGAATTAAAACACTTAAAATAAGCGGTAAACTTTTTAAAACGTTTTCATTAAATTAATGTGAAACTTTTTCAACCATTTTCCATTAGTCTTTTGAATACACTCATTATCGATGTTTTAAAAGCGTTGATTTAGCTCTTCTCTGTGATCGGAAGCTCTGTAGTAAATAATATATTCCTAAAACATAGTATACACCTGATTTTATATTTGAGGCTTTTTTATGTTTTGACTGTTTTGCGACAGCGATAATAAAACATATTACAAGAATTCGCGTTATATTATTTATTAAAATAATATGGTCTATAAATATAACGTTAGTTATGTAAAAATAAAATAAAATGTCCAACATTTTATTTTAAAAAAATCACTACTTTTTTAAATAGATTAATCGGTTTGGTGATTCCGTTCAACATTCTTACGTGCACAAAACAGTGCACTATGAAATAAATTTTCGCTCGGCGATTTTGAAATAATGGGATTTTTCAAACAATTTCACGACGATTTAAAAAACCTATGAATTGGCGGAACAGAGTGAGACCATTTATTTTTTATTTTTTTACCTCTTCCTGGATTTGCAAATCCAGGAATTTGCGGAATTCCCAAAAAATACCTAATTTTTTTTAGGTCTCACTCTACTTTCTGTAGTTTTATCAATCCCAAAATCTCGGGATTTCGGGATCACAGAATTGGACGGGATCCCGGGATTAGAGACCCTAGTGTAAACGTCAACTGTATTATGAATTTTCATAAAAATACGGTATTTTCATTGACATGTATTGTTTCCTGCACGTGCACGCCTACACTCTCATCTACTGGTTTAAATTCTTCCCCCAGGATTTTGATTTTGCGTGTTTTTTTATTGTTACTGTTAGTTTTCCTCATTTCGAAAACGGGACATTTAAGCGTCCCGAAGCTGTGTTTGGGAACACAGAGACACGCCACCTGAAAACGGGACGTCTGGTCACGTTATTTATGGTAAAACATAATAAACTTACATCTTGGCTGAGAAGAAAGATAATGAAAACCGGACTATCAAAAATGTAAGTAATTTTTGAAAATAAATGCATTTATTTGATATTAATATGCGAATGTATTAATTGCTATATATCCAGTGGCGGATTAAGCACACGAGAGGCCACAGTCGCAACACAATTTAGAGACCCCGTTTTTCGAATCACAAAAACGTCAACAAATTTCGTGTAAAATATAAAAAAATCTGAAAAAAATGTGTACTGGTTATTCAATATAAACTATTCAATATAAAATAATTTTTGAAGGCCCTAAGATTCAGAGGCCCCAAGCGAGCGCCTCATGCGCTTATATGATAATCCACCACTGTATATATCATAATTTAATAAATACATTTTATCAAATACAATCAATATAAGAGAATAGTTCTGACAATAGAGTGTTTTCGGAGTAATTTTCTTTAGTTATTCGCAAAATAGTTCAAGTAACTGAATTATGCAAACATTGATGGAAAAAATCACCAATTTTTAATAACTACTCACACAATCAATCGTTAAACTTATAATGAGACCCAAACACATTTAAAATGATAATTGATTCAAACTATAGGTTTGCATACAGAACTAAGTGCAGATTGAAATACCTAATTAATTGTCTCTCGCAAGACACAACAAAAACCGACGAGTTAATAAAATTTTTAGTTGTCAAACGCAATGTAGGAGTACTTACCCCCTAGCCATCCTACCCCGGTTTACTGCTGTATCTGGCAAGCGAAAGAGAAAAGAAATAAAGAAATAAATAATAAGGAAGACCGTTTTCTTGGCCCCTACTCACCCAGCCCCCTTTCACCCCCTAACCCAGTCCACTGTTTCCAGTTATGACCTCTTTTCTTTGTTTGATGTGAAAAATATTACAATTAGTCCGAGGAGACGCGGGTCGTTTGATGGCGGGGCAATGTTCTCACTGCTGACTTATTATTATTATACACAAGAATCTTAAACGCTGATTTTTTCTACTTATGACATTGAACAACACTATTATGTGTGATATCTATCTTAAATATATTCAAATTTTAATGCGGAAGTCTAGTTAGTTAAATTAAACAAAATACGCCAAAAATCAAATGAAATAACTGATTACTCACGATAAATTATTTATAACGACAACGTTATAAGCAGAAATGATTTCCACCGGCTATTTTCAATTATTGTGAGGGTGGAATAATCAGCTATTTTCCAAATTTCAATAATCATGTACCAATTTAAAATATTTTTTAAAAACATTGGCTGTTCACCATTGAATTCAGTTTCATTGAATGAAAATATACGAATAAATAATTTAATGTAATCGACTCATCATGCGTTTCGGTTTGTAAATTATAAAAAAATATTAATAGTATTCATTAAATTATTTTGAAAGAAATACTGACAATATTAATATATAAACAATGGATATTTAAAAACAAAATTTGAGCATTTTGGTTCGTGTAAATTGTCCATTTTTAGCGCTGAATACAGGAGAATTTTTCTAGAATCATAATTTTTCATATACATACAAATTTACAAAAAATAATGAATTGCTGTAAGGTACTTTCATAAATTGAAAATAACGATGGGTCAAATTATTCTATTTAAGGTATTCCGAATCTATATCAATTATCGATTGATAGTTCGTTTAATGATGCACCACTGAAAACAATATTTTCAGTTGTGCACAATCTTCCGGCTGCCTGCGAGCCTCTTATTCCCTCCCCATCGACTCCTTCGATGCCTTACTCCTTCGCTTCCATGCCTCGTCCCCCTGACGACCCGCGTTCAATCTATTTGTCTCTCTTTTGTTGTATTTTTATTCATTTCTGTCCATTTACGTAAAGTAAAATTCAAGTTAAAAGTACAGGGTAACCGGAGACGGTTTGCTTGAAATAAACTAATAAAAGCGCAATGATTATTATTTCATCAAACAAAAGCTTTGATCCAGGGGTGAGCTAGAGGGGGCTTGGAGGGGCTCGTGCGAGCCCCTTGTTAAATTTTACTAAAGCTGGCGAGCCCCTTGTTAATTTAAGAGAAAAAAATATTTTCAGATCAAATTAGTATATAAATGCAATTTCTGACTTACATATTATCTACGACAGCTTCAGTATACTCAGTAGTACATGTTTAGTCATTTAGATTGACAAGTTTACGATAAATTGCATATTGTTACATATTATAAGTGTATTAAGTAACAATAGATTGCTAATTTAAGTATTGCACATAATTAAATAGGAGTGATATTCAAAAATATTCACTCCTTGCCAAGAACACCGATAATTGCCGTGATAATAAGCGAGCCCTTTGTTAACGTATTGGCAGCCCACCGCTGCTTTGATCAAGTATGCTGACTATAGATGGTGTACAAATAAATATATAAAATGTATCTAGTACCAATTTACTATATTTACTATGAATATTTCTCTTAGTTTTATTGCAGCTCTTTAGAATGAAGCGTGCAACGGCTACAAAATGAAATTACCATAAATCATATCATAGCGTCATCTTAAAATAATAAGTTTGTTGATATTATTTGATAAATACTAGACAATTTTAAGCTCCTTGTCTCTTAAGCTGGAATGATAATAATGAGTTTTTAAATTATATTTAGCATTAGTACGTGCCTTTAAATTTGATATATTGTGTAATTTATTAAAATTCACCTATTACGCTTGATGTGCAAGGTGCAAAGACTGAATGTGTGGGTTAACATAACAAAGTATTACTTTCAACCCGCGGTGGGCTGCCAAAATGTCAACAAGGGGCTCGGTTAACCTGCGATATTAGCGCTGTTATATTTCTTTATCACTCTTTTAGGATGATTCGCAATAATTATGAAATCAATCGAATGCTACTTAATATGCTTTTATTATGTAAAAATATACTGCTTCATAAATTAAGAAACTCATGATATCTTGTAGTACGGACCCGTAATAAATGTACTTTACAAGAAATTTCCAAATGTAACTAAGTCTTTTGTTTCACATTACATATAAACCATCTACAGCAATTACTGTTGATCCGAGAATATTTTTTTACTTCAACAAGGGGCTCGCTGGCCTCAGTCAAATTTAACAAGGGGCTCGTGCGATCCCCTCTGAGCCACCTCCAGCCCACCCTTGCTTTCAACAAAAAACTCTGTTGAGAGTTTTTTCGGCAACACATCATTGAGAGAATTGTACAGTACTTACAGTAATAAACTAATAAAAAAAGCTTGCGGTAATGCGGATCATTTTATAAAAAAATATATTCAAATTATATATTTCATTTTCTTAACGTCGATACGACCATGGAATATAAGGATGTAAGACGTTAGTGGGTGAATACATAGATGTAGCCTTGATCGGCAGTGTTTTTGGCAAATATGAACTGCATAATTTTAACTGTACGCTCCGTGGAATCAGGGTTGCCAGTTTTCCTAAATCACAGATCGGGACATTCACTATTTCGAAGATTTTTTATACATGTTCACATTTTCTTATGTCGGGATTTTTAGAGGGACTTGCAATGCGGGACGTCTAGCAACCCTGCGTGGAATGATGGTGTCGGAGTGTTGAGATTGATTTTATATGTTTCAATTACACATTGAATGATGCAGTTACTTTGTGACCACTCGATCGTTTCTTTCTGATACTGTCCTCATTATGAAGTCTTCCATACCATTGTCTTTTTAGAGCTTCGCCTCGATTGCTTTTATTATTGTGTCGCCCCCTTTTAAAAAGCGCCCGGTTACACGGGACAGACGGAGACGGGGCTATGCAAATCATTCGAATGAGAGTGAGAGGCGTATACTGGGACAAGCGCAATAGTCTATTGTCTTTTAGAGTAGATAACTTTGCCAAAAATCAAAAAGAATCAAGTGACATTTTGCAGTTTTATTCGGCATAAAAGTTTACCTTCCCTGGCCTCATTTAACGAGTAAATTGTTTTTAGTTTTAACTATGTAATCTATATCACAAATTGACTAAATTCCTTACATAATCGAATTAATAATTGGCATGTTTTCAATGAAATAACTTATCCCTGAAGAGCAAATTATAACGTTTGATATTATGAAAGTTGTCTAGAAAATTTTCAATAAATGCGTAACACGCAATAAATTGTTGGCTCCATGGTAATGTTGCCGTGCTCTCCGAGTCAAACACTAGAATCATAAACGATTTTTCCAATCGATTTATGGATTTCTGTTCGAAGGCATGGATATAGATGCTTAAAATTCTCTCCCACAAATATTATCCTAACAAAGACGCACAGCGAGAGCGATTAGCTTACTTATAGTCCTGCTCTAGCTCTATTCTCCTACCCATGCTCTCTTAAAAATAGAGAGATTTAGCAATTAAGTAACAAGCAGATCTTGTAGAAAAACAAATGCTTACGTAAACTTTACTAGGGGTCCAAATGGTCAACGTTGACGAGTTAAACAATATGTCATTGAAGCTTTTATCTAGTTCTTTTTTCAGTCGGTTTTTCGTTAAAATGAGTTACCTTTTTTAGACTAGCAAGCAAAGTATAATACATTACAACGTCAACGGTATATAATACAAATAATTGAATATGTATAATAAAGTAAAACATATTTTATAAATGTGTCCAAATAATTGATATTTCAACTAGATCCTTTTGAAAAAGCGCCACGAATATTTTCTTTTCGGCTTGTAGAAATTTATTTTGCAAATGGACGTCGCGATAAAGTTTCGACGATTATTCGAGACTTTATTCTGGTTGGCTCAATTTATTTGCCTTTTATAAAATGTCTGTCTCTATTTTTTTCAACATTTTTTAATGTCACTGACTTAAATCTTAGTTTGCTTTCAAATTACTAATGTTTTAATTCTGTCAACAATTACTATCATAAATATTACATTGAACATTAATTTTGCCTATCAAATAATATCTCGCGTAAAGTAGTGATACCTTAGTGAATTTTTGACAGATATACATAATATAATGAAATAAACAATAACAATTAAAAGAAAATAATGATTGGGAAGCCTAAATAAAATTGGTAAATAGCCAAAAATTAGATGTTTCTAGTTCATGAATATTTTAGAATTGACAAGACAATTCGTTCCAAAATTAATAACTTACTATTTTTTTAGTGACAAGGGATGCTTTCCGGTCCTACAGTCGTATGGCTAACGCTATTTTATTCGGGTTTTTACCCCCGTATGAACAATTGATTTTTCAATCAATTTATAGACATTTCTTCAAAGACATCGTTGTCTCTGATGTTAATATTTCTTTATACCTATTCGATCCTAAAATAGTCTTTTCCTAGCTCCATCCTTTCATAAAAGTATTGCTATAGCATGGTCATTAAAATTACACATGTTGTACATTGAGAGTTGACATGGTTGAAAAAAATACCTCTTTCCCTCACTGTGGTAGCATTTTTAAACAAGTATCCGTACGACCAATTTATTTTTTATTAATGAAATATTTTCAATAAATAATTATCAATTTACACGATTCAGGGGGATTGGACTTTATATCTTATCTAGAACTTTTATAAATAGGAAGAAATAAATGTATCAAATCTTTTTAAGTTACTCCTTTGACGCATTCAATACAAATTATTGGTATCTGACAATAAGTGAATAAGAAATCGCAAACACAATTTTATTCAACATCTATGAAGACGATAGACCTGGCGTATACATACAGGGGTGGGCTTGGAGTGGCTCGCGCGAGCCCCTTGTTGAATTTTACTAAGACCGGCGAGCCCCTCGTTAATTTTAGAGAAAACAATATTATCAGATCAAATGAGTACACAACTGCAATTTCTGACTTATATTTGATCTGGAACAGCTTCAGTACATTTTTGGCTATTTACATTGATAAGTTTACGGTTAATTGAATATTGTTACACAAAATAAGTGCATCAAGTAACAATCGATCGATTATTTAAGTATTGTATATAATTCAATTGGAGTGACAAATAAACTCACTGCTTCCCCAGAACACCGAGAATTGCTTTGAAGTAAAGCGAACCTCTTGTTAACGTATTGGCAGCCCCCCGCTGCATACATGTGCTGGAAATGCTCATAGACAACCTTAATCTTGCCCGTTTGTTTTACCAACCGGGTGGATCTTGCGGTCTTGGAAAGTCACTGATGACCATTCATATGATGTACTCGGCCGAGCTACGTAATGCTGGGATGACCTGGGATAAATAATCTTGGAGGAACCCTGTGACCAGTGGCGGATTACCCCATAAGCGCAAGAGGCGCGCGATTGGGGCCTCCAGATCTTCGGGGCCTCAAAGATAGCACATGTTATATAAACCATTAATTTCAGTTTTCAATATTCATTATTTTTCTACGAAGAGGTTTGCAGCACTTTAATGTTATTCGAAAAATAGGACCTTCAGAATTTATTGCGCCTGTGGCTTCCAGAGTGCTTAATCCGCCACTGCCTGTGACGGTCTATATGCTAGAAATAGGGAGCGGATATGTATAAAAATAATATTACTTATCGATACATTCAGTAGTTTTTTTATCTGTCTATTCAGTTGCACGATTCATAGACAAAGAGAAAGAGAAAAAAGTGTGTGTATGGTTTTGAATGTTGAGTGAATGATGAAATGTAACACTGCCACTTTTGACACAATACTATAATGATCTTTCCTGAATTGAATTTTAACATTAAACTCTTGAAATTGAAGTCTAAATTGCCAACACTTTTCTACTAGCTTTTATTTTCAAGAATTTCCAGTGACGATTTTCTTAAATGGGTGCTTGGAAAGACAGCGTTTTTTCCTATTTTTGAAATCTAAGCACATTTAGAAGCATTACTCGAGTCCACCAAGAAGGTAGTGGGGGTGGCCATCCTTGCCTTCTCCTTACTGCTTCCGTTTGTCCCTGCTCTGCTTTCTTATTCGACAAAACATAATATGCAGTCTGCACGACGTGAAATATTGAACAATACAGTGAAATTTTTCGACATCATTTTCTTTATAAAACACTTATTTTTTTGTGTATGACAAATGTCCGAGAAGCAAGAGAGTAACCGATATATGATCGATATCGTACATAAAATTTGATCTTTAGTTGGAACGTCTCAGTGATGCCGATTTGAATATAATCTTTGGAGATAAGTGAAAGAAAACGTTGTAGATAATTTAACAATTATCAGTGGCGGATTACCCTATAAGCAAAAGAGGCGCGCACTTGTGGCATCCGAATCTTAGGGGCCTTTAAAATAGCTTATATATAATAATATAATCCATATACTGTTCAGATTTTTTTTATGTTATCCGTGTAACAGGGACTCCAATTTTTTTTTGCGCCTGGGGCCTCCCATGCGCTTAGTCCGCCACTGACAATTATACTGATAAACGGCTTATTATTAACTTAATAACTATAAGAAATTTATTTAATAGACAATTTAGAACTTTTTTTTATATTTATTATTCAAATATTTAGTTAAGCATGTATTAATAACGTAAACAATAGTGGCGGATTATCCTTTAAAAGGCGCGTGATCAGGGCTTCAAAAATAGGTTATTTTATATAACCCCTACACTTTTTTTTCAGATTTTAATTATTTTACGTGGAATTTCCTGTCATTTTTATTTTTTTCGTAAAAAATGGCCTTCAAATTTTATTGCGCCTGGGGCCTCTCATGTTATTATTCCGCTACTATTGTGATCATAATGTGACAATATTAAAACGTCTTCAAGCGATTTGTCTTTAGTGTAGATACTTGCCATTGATTCATGCTTATTATATATTTTCTATGAAATTACTACTTATGGTATGAAGTAAAAAAGTTATGGTTCGTAGATACGAGTAACTTATGAATATTAAGTTTTCTAGATTCGTCAAATCCTTTCGTAATATGTCGCCGCTTGGACGAAACATTGAGAATTATACGAAGACCCAAATAACCAACCCAGCAGACTTAAAAATCCCCCACTCCCTCGCGCAACCCCCACCAATTCGTTCTACGGAATTATTCTGCGTTGTTTTTTTCGCCTTCTTCTACTGACTGAGCTTGCCCCTAGGTTCGATATTAAAATATTCCCTAAAAACGCCTTGCAGAGAACGAAAGGGTGGCCGGTGAATGGTCGGGGGAGGAAGAATAGCAGAGAAATGGAGCAGTGAAGCACGCTGCTATTTGATTTGTCTAACAGAAATCGAGGCATATGATCTTGCTGATTCTTTTTTATTAAGATTCCTTTGTACTTATTTCCACTTTTATTTACCAAGATCAGGACCGGTTTTGCTTATCGCGAGAATTATCAACCGACAAGAAATATAATTTAACAGTGTTATGTATACAAAACAAATTGAAATATAAAAGTGTAATAAACAAATAATATAGAGGTCATATTTGAATTATTTTTAATAGTTCAAATGTGACATTAAATTAATATCGAGCACCTTTAGTCGAAATTCTAAATAATATTGAGGTGTTAAACATTTTAATTTGTGTTAGTTTAGGTTAAGAGTCATTTATACATAATTTCTACTGTAATTTGTAAATTCTTTTCAATGCCAATTGTTTATCTCTGACTCATTTCACTTCTCGAGGGCTCAACTATTTCTATGAGTATGTTGGCGTATTCTCTATAATATAATTTTGATTAAGTGTATGCAAAATTTATATTTTCATTAATATTAACTAAAAAAATCTACAATCAATATTCTCTATATCATTTAAAGTATCAGTAGTAACATTGTCCAACTTTAAAAAATCTAATTAACAAATGATTAGTTTAATCGATACTTTTTCATATATGCCAATTTAAAAATTTGAAACCTAGACAGTAGAAAGCAAACAATCGGCATTAATAAAAGTAAGATTGAGAATAATGAGTAAAATTTTTTCATGTATTTGTATTCTGATATATTTTTTGTCAGCTAAAAATGCCATCCAATGTTCAATGAAAAGTCTGTTCGATGTCCGCCACTGTGCATTTTTCCTTGCAAAAAATGGGGGTCCACGGGAGACGTATGGTGGCAGTGAAGTAGGAACAGAGTACAAGTGTGGGGGCTAAAAGGAGAAGCGGACGAACGAAGAAAAGTGTGGAAAAGAAACGGACGAAAGGAAAGCGGGCACTTTATATCGAGTGGGGGGAAGAGAGCCACCCTCTGTGATGAAAGTACACGGAGACTAAAATGAAGCAATGGCAAAAAAACATCATATATATATTTATAATATAGTATGTCAGTTATATTTATATTCAGTTTTTTTTATTAATGAGTATTCTTGAGATGGTTCGCAAAGTAAAGTCTGCATTATTCCACATACATATTTGACCTCAGCATTAGCCAATTTTTAATCTATTGATTCAATAACTAGCGACCTCATACGTAAAATGTGGTATTATTTATTCATATTCGGTGAACTGTCGTTGAATAAATTAAACTTTATATACAAAGACACAATTTTGTTATAAAAATATTTTGATTAAGTAAAGATTAGAATACCCAAATTAGCAATTTACTCCTACCGTGTACCTGACGAGATAGTTTATTTAATGATAATTACTTGTGATAGAGAATAAACGGTATCTAGTTTGCGGTAGCACTGTAGAGATCGGGCCGGTACCCATCCGAAATACAAAAAAAAGGGAGCGCCTTTCATTGGGTGGGACCTGCTCAATGGTGAAGCGGGGAAGAATGGTAATGGGGGGTTTTTTAAAACAGCGATTTTTAAACTATAACACTGGATCACAATATTACATGCTCAGAAAACGACTTATAAATAACTTTAATATAAAGAAAATGTTACGGCTATCAACTGATGAAAAAATCACTATTAATCGGTTCTTCTTCATATTTAATTTAACTATGCGATGCTAATGTGTCTAGAGTAGGGCGCTTAAAATTTTTAACTGGTATTTCGGTGAACACTATGAATACTAAAATCCTGGTTTCAATAATAGCGGTATTGCAATATTCTATGGAAAACTTACTTAAAACAATATCTTTCCAAAAAATTACATTTGTCATTTAGTTGATAGTTAACCATTTAAATTATTCAGTAATTATCATTTCTTCGTTCGAGCTGCCACATATTTGAAAGAATCAGTTTCATATACAAAAATGTGCTATTAACTTTAGTTTTCTTTTACGATATAATAAGTAATAAATAAGCTAAAAGATTGTGATCCGAATGACACAATAAACCATTCTGGTTATCTCTATGAATTTTATAATAATAAATATGTATATTGTGTAGAATAATATTATAAGCCGTTTAAAAATATATATTTGAATTATGGAATATTAAAAAAATAGTTCTATCCACAGAGAATACGTGAATTTGGTTGAGAATACGTGAATACGTGTTGGATGAATTTTTCAGTCGTAAAAAAATAAAGATTATTTACCAGAAGTTTGACTGACTTCGTTTTAAAACAAGAGTGGTTCATTCGAAGGAAGGGTGGCTCAAGACCGCCCCCTTTAAAGAAATAATCTACCCCTAAAAATGCACCAACACCAGTGCTAACATTCGTACAAATACATGAACCTACCCTATTGAGACGTTTTTTTTTCCAGATCTTCCAATTTGCGATGCATGTTTTTTAATGTTCAATTTTTTTAAATGTAAAATATGTTTGATGATAACTTATTGAATATAAATTTTACAGCAAAGCTAATGATGCTTTTTACAGTTTATTTCCAGATATTCCTCATAAACTTCAAGCCACTTTTATTTATTTGTATCAAATTGTACCCTTGAAATCAAGTTCCTACCGAATCAAAGTGTATTTCAACATTGTGCATTTGACAATTGTTTGTGAACTAATTGTTAAAACTCTGTTTTAGTTAAGATAATAGAACAACATTGGAAGATAAGCAGTTGCAGATAATATTATAAGCGAAATAGGCGCGTCCATGGGCCTTCGAATTTGAGGGGCCTCAAAAATATCCCATATACTTTTTGTTTAGATTTGTATTATTTTTCGTGGGATTTTCTAACCTTCTTATATTATCCGAAAAACAGGGCCTCCAAATTTTATTGCGACTGGGGGCTCTCATGTGCTTAATCAGCCACTGAGGATAAGCTAATTATTCTGTGTCGCATATTTGGATAAAAAAAAAGATATTGAAATATTGGCAAAAGATGTCATTGTTAATTACAGACCTCTAAATGGAAAATTTCACGAATCGCAATGCTCGATAGTAAAATAAAAATGTATGTAATTTTTAATGTTTTAAAAACCGGAATGAACATTGCAGCAAAAATCAGTACTATTCGGCCACTGTCTGGCGAATTATCATATAAGAGAATGAGGCGAACGCTCGAGTCCTTAAAAATTCATAGCTTATATTATTTAACCCATATACTTTTTATTATTCTTTCACCTTATTACAATCTCAATATTTAAGTTTTAAACTGCCTAACTGATTTTTAAATATAAACATGATAGCATTGTGTTTCCAAATAGTATGCTTGTTGAAAAAATGATTTCTTACATAACAATTTTCATGAAAATCCAAAAAGTCTAGTTTATTAGTTGTTATTTAAGTTCTTAACTATTACCTTTTCTATTTTCGTATAACTTTCTCAGAAAGTTTATGTAGCTTTAGTTTAAGATATTTATAGTTGACAATTTAATAGTCAAGTGTCAACAACTATATATTTGTCAATCAGTATACTTTTTTATTTTAAATACAAATTAGTTTGACAACTGATGTACAGTTTTGAAAACAAAAATTATATCAAATGATTACAGTAACCATCAAAGCCACCACAGGTCATTGGTACTGGCTCTGTTAATCAAACTATTTTCAGGCAAGTTTTGAATTCATAGTCGTAAATTCCTGGAGTTGTTAAATTCATAATTTAATATTTTTTGACACAAGAGCGTGGTAGCAACGACCGTAGAATGAGAGATGTGAATGTATTGTAGGAGGTCTTTATCCAGCAGTTGAACAAAGACAGTTGCTGACGAATTGACTGTGGTGCCTAGACTACTGCCGAGCGATCTGGGGATTAAGCCCATGACTCAAAATTTGCATTAGTTTAGTTTTAAAATTAAAATATGAATTTTTGATTATAGGTATGAGTATATGTGATAAAGTATAACTGAAAAATATGGTTGTTATGTATGTATATATAAGGCTAGACATATTAAAGCATATGAGCGCATTAGTTTCAAAACCTACCTAAATCTAAAATCCAACATTGTTGGAAAAGTGCAAAAAAACTGCTGTGGGCTTTTTGGATTTGAATAGGTTTTGAGACCTTTTTAAAATACGTTTTTTCTGTATTTAGAGAGGTTTTGACATTGAATTTATTAATTGTGTAGATATATAGAGAACAAGTTGGCATAAAAACTTAAAAAAAACAAAAATGGTCTTTAGGTAGGTTTTGAAACTGAGATCCTCATATATGTATGTGACCCGTGACTTTCGTGTACTAAGTCAACAACGTTAACTAAATACCATCATAAATGGATGATTTTTATAATTAGTTTACGGGTTCTTAAAATAATAATGCATGACTGAGAAGCTCATCAATTTTGGAACCTGTCTGAATATTGATACAAATCTTGTTGCTTTAAAATATAATTAAATTCATGGCGGACAGTTTTATGAAAGTATTCCAAACACGATATTGGTTAATTTTAAATATCAAAATATATGTTTGTATTTTCAACAAAAGACTTTCCTTAATTTAAATATATTTTATTGGAATACTCAACTGCAATATGCAGTGATAAAAAATAAGTATTTTGATTTACCAAGTAAAATCATTTTAGTCAAGTGGCCAACATCGTTGGCCTTTAGCTGCAGTGAGTTTGAATCCCAGTACTGAATGCTTCAAAAATTGAATAATCGATCGATTTATGACGTTGTGTTCGAGGGCATCGATTTATTCCCTTTGAGCCAGTGGTAAGCTGCAGGGGGTTAGCAGGAGCTAGCACAAACCTTTTGATAAATTTTGACTTTGACTTCTGAGAAAAAAACAATATTCTCGTATCTATGCGTTATATATAAATATGCATTAAAAATAAATTAAAACACGTAGTAATGTAAATGTTGTGTTTACTTTTGTTGTTTGTTTTTGATATATGTACATATAACGTTTGAAATATGAAAGTGTAGCGGACATCATAACACCTAGTTCTGTATCAATATGAATCCTCCACCTTCAGTCCCTATAAAGTACAGACATGATTTTAAAAAAAACTTCATTGGTCAAACGGTTAGTTACATAATAATTATTAAACATTGTATTCTAGTTGACACAAGGAATAGCCGACTTAATGACCGAACCAATTTTAGCTTAAGTCTTTATAAAAAGCTCAAGTAAGTAAACCTCATTCAGATATAATCAATAATTAATGTTTTTTTTTTTACTTAAATTTAGCCTAAGTAACAACTTACGTATTAATGTAGCTCTCTTCTTTGAGTAAGCATATATTAGCGGTAAAAAGTAGACGATGTCGTGGTGCCGGAATAGGTGGCAACTATATTTTATAATTCTTGCAGAATAATTAGTTTATTTGTTTAAATTCTTGACGAAATGAAATTTAATTAAGTACTGTTAGAGAAAACTACATGTTTGGAATATTGGTAACTATGTAATTATTATATTTGACCCATAAAAATATATTATTTTAAAAAATAAACTAATACAAGTTGAATGTCTTCAACTGTTGGCCTGTAAGAAAAGCCGACTGTGATCTTTAGAAATAAATTGACAAATAAATAAACATATACTTACTATATATATTTTTTAATTGGTTTATTAAAAAAAAGATTATAACTTCTGAGATTATAATGTTCGTTGCTGACATCACGATAAAATCTTCCCTTAAAAAACAGCGCTTTGTAAACACTTTTTTTTTTACGAATTTCCACCCCTTATTTTTGAGATGGCGCTTCTTTTAACGGGCTCGGGGTGGCTGTAGGGAGGTTTTTTGACGGGGCGTTATTAAAAATGTGATCGATAATGTTGACTTAAGAAACCGAAAATGTTTTTAGGGATGAAAAATGCTTCGGAAGGAAAAGGGAGATGAAAAGAACCGGGCAGGACGGAAATGGCTTGATACAGTGGCGTTCCTACTTTCTTAATTCAGTATCAATATTTTAAGAAAACTGGTGAGTTTGTTTACCACGACCACTCACTGCATATATGCAGCAAATGCTTCAAGTTCGCCTTCCACAACGATATGGACGGAAAAAGTGGCCTATTTTTCACACTCATAAACCTGAACAGAGCTGGACGAGACTAAATTTAAGCTATGCACTAATGTGTTTCAATAAAATAAACAATAATAAATTGAAAAATGGTGTGGCTGGCTAGAATAGCACTATGAATTAAGGATTCTGAAGTCTCGGGGTTTTCAAAGTCCCGAGACACGAGGCGTGATAAAGTCAAAGTCCCGGGATATCCCGGGCTAGAGACTTTTATTTCCCTTTCAATAAAATTATCATTTTATTAAAATTAAATATTTGCATGTATGTATGTATATTTACATACACTCGGCGCCTTTTGAAAATACGCACTAGTCAAAACGTTTTTTTAATACAATGTTTAATAATTATTATTTTTCTTATGTAATGGATGTGCGCAATGATAACTGTTATTTTTTACTAAGAAGGGATGATAACGGTACGTGTAATGAACAAATATCGATGAAGCCGCCGTCAGGCGTAAATTTATGGCCGTAACTTCACAATACAGCTTTTAGACCTTTTTTATCCTGTTGAGACATTGGTACTTTTGTGAAAAACATTTGTAGATAAAACAACATCAGGTATGAATATTTAATTTTAATATTTTGTAATTTGCTTTTGCTGCAGTTATATTACAATATATAAAAACATGTTATTTGAAACTTCCACGAAATTATAAATCCCAAATATCTGGTTTTCTATTAGATCCCTTTTATATATGCATAATTAACTTTGTTAAGCCCCGGGTAAGTGTCACGTCCCGACCGTGTCGTGTCCCTTTTTTTTGTACGTTGTACATGTTAATAGCACATTATAAATTACAGTCACAATACCCGGGACATTTTCCAAAAAAGTCCCGGGACCTAAGACAGCAAAAAACCCGACAAGTCCCGGGACGTCTCGACACAGAATGAATCCCTACAGTGTGAATCAACCTAGGGCATACCTGGGCAAACTTTAAAAAAGTGTAATATTAGGAATTAAATATGAAAATTGAGCCGCAAATAAGTTTTAGATGTACATTATTTTTTATCATAAAAAAACAAGATAAACAAATAATAGATTATTATTTTTTAACAAACAATTTAACGACACAAATCGAGCTGTTTTACTTTTTTCAACATAACTTTAAACTCTTCTTTATTTAAGTTTACTGCTCAAGTTGCAACTTCCTCTGTGCACTATTAATATCTAAATAGATCGCATACTATTGTCGCCGTTTTTTAAGCGCGATAAAACGAATAATATATCAACTGAAAACAATAAACTTTTTCAGGAATTATATTAATGATCACTGGCCGTAGTAAACAGTAATGTTTAAATACTAACTATTGTACAATTTTTAATTAAACTATTATAATCTTCGATAAATTCGGCGGTAACTTTATGGAAGCTAATTTTTAATAAAATAAGATTTGATAACTTTTATTCGTAAACGTATTTGATAACAGTTTAATCGTTAACGTTACGGTGGTCTGATGATGCTTCTCACATAAGCGAAACAGGTGCCACATTATTGTAACACAACAAGTGGAAATCTCTAATTGTTTATCACTTTTCGCAGGGCGATGACTCAGAAGAATAACTAATTATATATTAAGGAGCTGAGCTAATAATCTAAAGTCGATATCCTTGCATGGGTGGCACTGCACGAGAGGGGACAAAAGTAACCGGCGAGCGAGGGACGGAGCGGTTGTTTCGAAAGGATATTTTAATAAGCCGGCTCGTGAAACGGGATATTTTTTCCCGCCAAAATTATTCGTGACGTCACAAGGTGTTAGAGTGATCAATTAATAACATTAGTATCATCAAGTCGAAAGTGGGTCGATCTCAAATAAAACCGCCACTCAGTGAGTACTTGGCGCACTGCTGAAATAAATATAGTAAAATATATTAGTATATTGTAAAATAGAGATTAAATAGTTACATAAAACAATAGTTAAGAGATCTTAAACTTCACATTGATTCATGAAATTCTTTCATTCAGGAGTCATTTAGTGATAATGAAACTGTTTTTTTTTAAAATTTATTGTTCCATTTCTTCGTTCGATATTTAGATGGGATTCTTATGGCATATCATGTCTGGATAGCTCAACAATAAATAAACAACTATTAATATTGTAAATCAGTTCTATCATTTTTTTATACCGATATAATAGAATGTTGTGTAGTATTTATTTCACATTTTTTTCAAAACTATAAGAAACGGTCCGAGTCTTCGATTAGGCACTTTTTACAGATGAAAAATACACTTGTTAAAAATAATCTCTCGCTAAAAAACTAATCACAATTAATCTGGTAAGAAAACCATAAATCGCGTTTAATTTTTCATGGCCAAGTCAGGTTAAAATGTGTTTGGAAAAATTTCATCATTTTTTTTAAGTGGTGTGATATGTAACTTGGTTGAGCAGCGTTCCGGCACCTTTTTTCTTGATATTTTGAATGTTTCAAATCAATATTTGCAAAGTTTTATTTTTATATTCCTTTGAAAACTTTTGATTTTTTTATGCCGAAAGACGTTTGAAAATATTTTTTTAAATCATGATCTCACGAAAAAGTAATAAACTACAAGAACGATTTCTGTTTTGAAGGCGTTGGTATTTGTGATATCTATGCCTCCCACTCTTTTCAAATCCTAAAAATCACTAGTCTTTTACCAGGCTTATCTTTCAATCCTTACTATCTTTAAAAAAGGTAGCTTGAGCAACTTACTAACAATCATTTCTCGTAACAAAACTATGGTAAGATACTTCCATTAAGAAGCCATATCCTCTACACTGAGAACAGACACGAAAGAAAAAAATAGCTTGACAAGAATTAGGTTTCAACAACTTTTTTTTAAATAAATCACTTAAACTATAATTAATTGTGTAGAAATAGATGACTTATATTAATTTTAAATTTAGATTGTAGATTGCTCTTAATAGCATTAGTGTTAAATAGTTTTGAAAAAAATAGAAAGTGTTATAGGAAACAAGTAAACGTGATAGGATAAGAGTTTTTGTACAGCGTTAATATAAATAATAATTAAATAATTGAACAATATTTATATGTATATTTATACTAGGTGAAACGGTGACTTAATTAAATTGGTTTAATTGAAAAATCGTATATTTTTTAAGTGTATGAGTGTCATTAAATTTAAATATTTTTTTACAAATGATATCTTGTTATTTGTGTGTTGAGTAGTATTCTTAGTGAAATAGTTTTGAGCGATATCGGAAAATGTTTACAATAGCTTAACACTCTCAATATTCGACTTCGATGTTTTCAAGTTTTGATTTTCCATAGTAGCTTATTTTGTTTAGTTTGAGTAACAATTTTAAATGTACGTGGAAGAACAATGTATACACACATTTATAAAACACAGCGTTAAATATCTCAAAAAGGAAATTCGTTTTCCTCTCTAGAAACACTTACAAAAATAATAATAAAATACACCTATACCTAAGAAATACCTACCTAAGCCTTCGGAGAAGAATTTTAAAGCTGAGAGAAAAACCTCTCAAGGCCCGAGCACTCGCAAAGAGTGGTAATTAAAAATGTAAATAGCAGTATTTTTAGGGGAAAAACAGCTATTCTAAGAAAGGGATGTTGGGGTGGCAGAAGTGGGTGAAACGGGGAGTAAGAAGGGTGAAAAGGGGTGAAGATTCTCACCCCTGCCCATTAGCAATACTCCAGATAAGGAGGCTTTGGTAATGACGTTTTGGAATCTTAAAAGACTTGAATTTAAAGGATGAAAAGAAAGACGCCATTTTTACTACGGATTTGTATTGTCTCTCACTGAAAAATACACTTCGCTCCGAAAACGTATAAAATTTTTATGCGAGCTTTTGAAAAGGTTGCACGTAAAATATTGTTATCATAGTTTCTAACGAATTGTTAAACTTTTGGGTCGGAGAATTTTATACTATTACAATATTTTTTTCATAATATACCATATTATACTTTATTGTGTTTTAAACAAAGCTTTTTTTTGTAAATAAATGAATAATGTAAAAAAAATAACGGTTAACGAGAAATTTATAATAAATTTGTAATATTTAACTCTTTCGATTAATTAACTAACCTTATGAATCGTGTTATTTTTCTATATAATAAATAAGTATGATTTATATCAGTCAACAAATCATTTGATAAAAATTTGCATTAGTAAAAGAGTTGTTTTTCGTTTATCTTAAGATCTGATTAAAATAATCTAAAACTAAGAAAATAAGCATTTTTTAACGGAATAAAAACGTAATTCAATTCAGATTTATTACCCTAAAAACGTATCATTAAACACACTTCTGTATGAAGTAACAATAATGAAATATTATATACAAATTAATAACTTAACATTTTTACTAACAAAATTGTTTTAATTGCATATTGATAAATAAAGCTAACTAAACTTTGGCGTTCAGTTAAAATATATAAATATTTTGTTTGTATACGAATTTATTTGCGGAAGATTTAACTTAAGAAAAGTAGCTTTGAATAAAATTAGGAAATTCTTTTGAATATTACTTTTTTCAGTCATTGCTTCATTATTAAATCTGTTATCGTAAACAACTTCTAAGAAAATTATACTCCAGTAGTTCCTGGAACGCTGGAGCCAGTAAAAAGAACGGCTTGTTGAGATTACTGAAAATCCAACCGTTTTCCTAATTCTATTTTGCTATGGTTTTTTTCTTGCGTTGTTCATAGTCACCATTCGTCGATCTCCAAATAGCCGAAGAATCCCTCTTTTTGTTTTAGTTTCTGTAAATAATAATCATTTTTATAACTATAATATGCAGTATGTAAAACTAACTATTTCCTATTACGTTATGATAGTATCATTTTTTTGAAAGTTAGTTGGCACTTCTTTTTATTTTTATAGTATGTAGTTAAAAATGATTCTCTATAATTCGTGAATAAAACAACAATATATATAAATATTGATAAATGAAAAAGTTGGTATTGGTAGACATTTATAAAAAATAAACATTATATTAAAAATAAAACATTTTTTGTATTAATTTCACATAGTTTATTATAAATCAGAACCGGTTTCGCTCGTTTCAAGCATTATCAAGTAGGATATCCAATCGCGGATCGTCTTAGTACTTACAACATTGGAAAGTCTAAATTCAGAATTTTTATGAAGGGAGCTAAAATAAAATTGCAAAAAAACTGACAGTTTTTTTTGGAATTTCTCAATTAATCGATTCTTTCGCCAGTGAACAATCTCGAGACCCCGAAATAATTGTGAATCACCAAATTCCGGGATCAAAAAAAGTATTCGCGATTGGATGCTCTATTATCAAGTGTTGTTTGTAATAATTAATAATGTGAAATCAGTAAAATAATTGTTTTAATTAATAATACATCATAATGCCTTTTCACCGAGAATTTACAGAAAACACAAATGAAACAACAATATTGTGAGGATCTTCACCAAATCAAGATAACAAGACATATATTATAAAATTTTGTTTTTTGATTTGCATAATATCATTCTGACTACCGACACAACGACCTAACACGTCAATTTTTTATCCAATATAATTTTTGTTTTTATTTAAAATTACATATTAAAATTAACATTTTTTTAATATTAATAATTGCTTATCCAATATACAAACTTTACTTTAATTACTACCTGAAGTAATTTTATTTTGAGATATTACAAAGAAGTCAAAATTGTTTTTTTACGACATTGTATACGACTTCCAAAAGCAATAAGACTCCGACTTCTACCATCAGTCCTGATATTGTTTTTGTATATTTTAAACACTTGGTGAAGTTTGATTATACTTTCTCAACATGTGTTTAAACGTCTGTTTGATAGACACTTTAGCGTCAAAGTCATTCAAGTCTCGAATACCACGTTGTTATTGGATATTTATATGCCTTTTCCACCGTTACCGACAGAAGAACATGATCGTAGCAATTTATACATTTTTGGCAACAAATATTGATAGTAAAAAGTTAACTTCAATTTTCTGCAGACCATACGTTCACCGCTTTGTTGTAGTCCTAGTTATTTTATATAGTCTGTCATTGTGTTGTATCTCACTACGACGAAACTTGTATCTGGATGAAAGCTTGTACACTGTGTTATCCTTGTGGTACGATTTTGTATTTTCTGTAAAAAATGCATGTATTCGAAATTAATGTGACATCGTTGTAAATAAAATAACTGTTTGTATTTTGATGGAATAAATAGAAATTTGAATATGCAATATGATTTTTAAATAATTGGTTCTGTATGCAACGCAGCTTTCAAACAGAACAATTAAAAAGCAATTCTATTTTCTTTTGTACAGCAGTAAGACGAAAGAGAGGAAATAATGAAATAAATATAAGAGAGATTTCTTTATTAGTCTTCAAGCCCTCCCCGTCGAATACAACCTACCCCATACCCGCAATGCCTTAAAGAAAACGATACTGTCACTGCTGTATAATAATAAAAAAATACGACTGCGTTTACAGTATTTGGTTACTATTAGCGATTCTATGAAATTAAAGCTCTTTTTCAAATAAGCGTAGGTGTGTGAAAAAATCTAGTTCTGAGATGTTTGTGTAATTCGTAGCATTTAAAAAACGACTCAATTGGTGAAAGCATTACTAATACTTTCACTATAGTTAAACATTTAATGTACAGTCAATCCTCTTAATACACCGATCTCGGCACCACGTTATAGAAACCCGCCTTGTAAGAGACTAGGCACCTAAATGTAAGGTTATGCTTATTTAAGTGTATTTTGTTAATTGCTAGAAATCAATACATATTCCATTTTATAACATTTTTCCACTTTTATAAATCCATACAAATTATAACGATATTTAACACTAACGAAAAGAAATAATTTAATTTAGGTAACTTTTTAAAAACTAAAATACGATAATCGTGATGCATTTTTTTATGCCATTAATTTAGTTAATTCTGAAATTTACAAAAAAACGTTACATAGATTTAAAAACAAACTCACAACCAATCAAATAATTTTAAACAGAGTTTTCGTGTTAATTGCGTTTTAAAAAAGTACTAGTGTGTTACTATAAGCGTTGTTATGTGTGTAATTTAGTAAATTTAAAAATAATTAAGCTAAAGCAAAATATAATTTTTGTAATACAAAATTCCTTATTCTATTCAGAGTGGTGTGATCAAAGAACTCCCCGTTCCCCAAAGGTCCATCCGCCATTTTACTTATTCTTCTTTTGAATAAAAAGAAAATTAAAGGCGAAAGAAAATGGGGTTGGGGGGGGCGGAATCAGAGAGAGAAATAATGCTGAATAATCGCCAAAGACGGAAAGAGATGCCAGACCTTTGTGGATGAATGCGGGGCCGATTTTTTTTACAGCGATAATATTTTTCTCTGTGTTAAATGGCTGAAAAGAAAAACCAACTTAGGAAAAGTTCGGGCGGTTGAAATTGAAAAGTTTAAGTAGTGGAGTTAGGGAGTTTTGCAAAATGAAAGATTTGGTGTAAATTGTGAAAAAAGAGAACATTTCAGCGGAGGAAACAAATTTAATACTTGGCGACAGAATTATAAATATAAAAATCACTTTTAGGGTGTTCACTGTCAATACTTGGTAGAAAGGCAGTTTACTAAGAAAAATCAAAATATTCCTTTATACTTAATTTCCACTTTTATTTATCAAGATCAGGATTGGACTATTTTTTAAATACATAAGTTTCAATAATTACATATTTTTTTTATCCATTTCCACTCCCAATGTGGAGCATACGGCCTCCCTGTGGAAGTATCTCAACAGAAGTTTTTCTACGTGAACTATTTGTTACTCAACCGCTCAACCTTTCTTATTTAAAGAGAGTAGTAAGAATAGAAGGATACGGCTAGGACAGGACTAGTGGTTAACTAATCGCTCTCACAACACCCATTTATTAAAGGATCGGTAAGGATGAGAGTGAATTTTTAGACATCACAAACACCTTCGAACAGAAGTCGGTAAATCGATTGAAAAAATGCTACTCGCACTGGGACTCGATCCCGTGAAGTCCGGCACGAAAGCCCACAACGGTAACCTCTGTGGATATAGCAAATCATCAAAAATATAAAGTGAATATAATTTGAAGACATAATTTTATAAATTATGATGTTTTATTTATTAAACAATGTAAGCAATTCAATAAACAGATATTTATTATAATAATTATAAACCGAAAAAAACATCCGTTGTATGAAAATTAGTTTGAATGAAATAGAGGATTGTTTCAAATATAAATTTATTTGATTATTTGTAGATTTGTTTTTTTTTTAATATACAGCTAGATATCGAAATTATCTCGATAGCGGAAGTTGAACTACTAGTGGATACAAAGTTATGGAATAGATAGCCGTAATTTAAATTACCTACCCAACTCAATTCCGATTCAAAATATTTGTGGCAAAAAAATATATTGAGTTATTTTTTATTTAAATCTAATAGCAGAATCGAACTGTTTTAACTTTTTAGACTATTGCATTGGGGGTTGCGAAGCGAGTTGGTCGGTAGGATAGGTACCTACGTAAGTTTAGGGTGCAAACTGAAAGTTGTAGCGACCGTTACAAGATAACGGCAAAGTGTTTTTACAGTCGTCTAACGGCACCGCTGAAAAGATTTCCAAAGAAAACCAACTTCAGGAGACTTCTTTCTTTGTCAACCATTTTACAGTGCTCGGTTTTTGTCCTGATGTACACTGACCAACGAGACGAGATCGGTAAACGTTGAATTGAAAAATATTCGCAAACAAAGTATCATTTTTTTAATAGACATAATGAAAAATGAACAAAGTACCGTTTATTAAGTTGTTATGACAGAATATTTCAAATTTGAACGCAAAACAGAAATTGTACAAAACATATTATTGTAATTTTTAAATCCATGTCTACTCTCAATTTGTAGAATATTGGCTTCAAATGGAAATATCATAACTAATTAGGAGAGTAAAAAATGCTTGTTACCCAGTTGTCTAATATCTCTTTCTTTTTAAAGAGAGTAGGGATGTAATATACTAGGCTAGGAGAAGACTGATATTAAAGTAATCGTTCTCGTTTCGCCTCGTTATTTTAATATTAGAAGACTGGAAGGGAATTGTAAGACACTACAATTAACCAAGTTTTAAAAGGTGATAAGTCGATTGAACAAATTTCTGTTTGTATTGAGACTTGAATTCGTGAGATCCGCCACGGTAGCCAACGATGTTGACCACTGCACTACAAATCTGGCATTCTTTCTTGAATTACATTTTAATCAGTCAATTACTAAATGAAAAGTCTTTATAATATATCCTTCACTCGTTATTTCTGCTCATACATTATTGAAAAACACATACGATTGTTTACAAAATCTCATTCGGTCAAAAAAGTAAATTTTAATAGTACGGCTTCAAATCATAGTTCATTTTATAACATCAGCTTTAAGATAAAATAAAAATAAGTAGTTAGTCCACAATTTTTGGAACAGATGTGTTTTATACGTGTTTTGCTTCTTTGAGAAACATCGTCAAACAAACAACATGTGGAATGACTTTTTATTTTATATTAAAAATGAACTTCCACAAATTTACCGCTGGATCCATCGAAAATATTTATATTTTTACATAAATTTGAACGGAACATCTTTGTAAACAATACATCTTAATAGCTTATTAATTCAATTTAGGTTTTTTATGAATTATTTTTTCATATTGTCGAATGGTATTTTAACACTGGTGTTTAAAAAATATAGTTAACTACAATAAGTTAGATTTATGATATAGAAAGACAGTTTACACATTTTTGCTTTGTGGTGTGTCGTAAAACACCTTCTAAATAATCGTATTAAGTTTATTCAGAATTAAAAAAAAGCATTACTCTCCTTTGGTGAATGTTACTTAGCTAGTGGATTCTATGCTCTACTTTACTGAAGGAATCGCAGAAAAGATTGATTTCAATAAACAAAAAGATTCTAAGCTTATGATTGCTGGATAAAAGAATATTATAACTGGTGAGCTATCGTGATTTTACTATTTTAAATTTAAAAAAATGCGAAAATACATCCTAAGTCACGAGTGGCTTATTCATGAATGTAATCTTTAATAAAACTTTGTGGAATATTGATATTTCAAATGATAAAATGCTTATTTGAAAATAAAATGAAAAATTGGAATAGCTTTTTGATACAAATAATACCATACATGTTTCCAGACAAATAGTCCATGTGCAAAGAGCACATGTGAAGGTATTACTTGAAAATACGGTTTATTCCAAAATGGTTCAAAAATGAAACTTGAATTTCATTTTTAAATAAGCACTTCATCATTATTTTTAGTCTTACATTACTTTGAAATGATATTTTGGATGTTGTCAAACCATGCTTGAGACTAATTTCTAAAAATGCTTTCAACATTTATTTTTATCTATTAACCACTTGAATCCCAAGCGGACACTGGTGTCCGGAACATATGCAAGCGAACACGGATGTCCAAGACATTTAAAAAATCAAATACTTGGTATTCTAATCGAGAATAAGAAATATTTTGATGAATATGTGTAGTGCTATCTATACTGAGTCAATATAGATTTTTAAAATATCAAGTTCGAGTGTGTATTAGACAAAATTATTCTTCTCGAAAACACGCAGTATCTCTAGGACATATTAATGATTTATTTGCACGGTGTTCAAGCGGTTAAATTACATACATGGTTCATGTTTCAACAACTTTGGAATAAGCCGGTTTTGCAATTAATAACCTCATATATGCCCTTCTAATGGATGTCCCAACAGAAGCTTTTTTATACGCAGACTAATTGTTACTCAGTTTCTTTTTTTAATGACACTAGAGATAGGACAGGACTAAGACTAGAATAGTGGTTATAGCTCTTGTTTTGCCCCGTCGTTTTAGGATTGGAAAGGTGTGAAGGAATTTGCAGACATCACAAACATTCATGCCTTCGAATAGAAATTGAAAACAGTTGTTTATACTAAGATTCGAACCTGTGAGATCCGTCACGGAAGCCAACAACATTGACCACTACGCTAATTATTTTTCTTATTTTTTAACATCATTTGATTTTTTCACCTAGGTGCTATTTAAATGTCTTTAATTTTAACTTCGATTTAAAAGAATGCTGTTCGTCCTGGGACTTGAACTCACGAAATCTGTCAAGGATGCCAACGACGTTGACAATTGCACTATTGACCCGACATGAAACATATGATAATATGAAGCATACCAAAACATGATATTTAAATACACTGCAATCCGTATTAAAAGAATAGTTATTTTCTTAAACGTTAAAAATGACACAAGTGAAATCATGAAAGCTATTGACAGGGGTGAAGTGGATAGAGTTCGGAGAGGTTGTGCGATCTCCTTGTAAAACTTTACTTAAGCCGGCGATCCCCTTGTTAAAATAATTGATATTTTCGATATATTAAATATAACAGTTTACGTGTAACTTTTGAACATTGGGATTGGTGAAAAACCCTTAGTATTCTTGGAAATTTTCACTGTAGCAATCTAAGGTGGGTAAGTAATTTTTTCGAGTATTGATAGTAATTATTTTATAGTATTAAACATTATACAACTTTAAAAATTGTTGTGTATACTAACGTAGTTGTAGAATCCCAGCTCTAGTACGAATAGACTTTTTTCAATAGATTTTTAGTCGAAAGCATGGGTGTTTGTGATGTCTAAAAATTCCTTCTAATGCTTCAAATCGTGAAATAGCTGACTGTTGTGAGAGATATTAATCAACCTCTCTTCGAAAATAGTAGATTGAGAAACTGAATAACAAGCAAATCTGGTAGAAAAAATATGTTGAGATATTTTCATCAAGAGACCATATAATCCACAAAGGAAGAAGATATGGATGTAAAAAAAAATGTTGTGAATGACTGGTAATCTACTATCAGTTTATAAAATGAAGCCAGAATATATGATTACAGATTGGTCGATATATTTTATATAATTTAAAGGAAAATTACAAACTGTGTGCACACAATGCTGTGGGAAATATATGTACATACAATAATAATAATATATATACTGTTATGTGGTGGTGTATATTATTATGATATAATAATAACAAAAATGAATGCATATTATGCAATTCTATCGATGATTTTTTACGTCTATGGCATACTGAAAGTGATTAGAGTACCGAGAGTTATTATGATTTTTTAATACGTGTTTGTCGATCATATGGCCTCTTAATGAAAGTATCTCAACAGAACTTTTTCTACGAGAACTGCTTGGTACTCAACCTCTCTTTTTCAGAGAGAGTAGTAGGGATGAAGGACAAGGTTAGGACAGGATTAGTAGTTAAACTAATCGCTCTCGCTACGCCCAGTTATTAAAGGTTCGGAAGAGTGGGAATTTTTAGACATCACAAACAGCCATGCCTTTGAATATAAATAGATAAATCTATCAAAAAATGCTGTTCGTACTGGGACTCAAACCCGTGAGATCTGGCACGGGAACCCACAACGCTAACCGCTACGCCATAGGGCCCGAAAGATATAATTATCACAGTTTTAAGTGTATACCATTGTTCACTAATAAGTTTTTATTTATACATCGTATAACGTAACTTTCAAATTCGATAATGTCATTAATTGTTTTAGAAAAGGTGACTATGCTTCCGATGCTTAACTGCGAGCAATGGGTGCTGCGACCCGAAGACTGGCTTTCTTTTGTCGCATTCATTTATTTTCGATCGGGCAGCGTCTCCTTTTTACAGTGCCTCGTTCTTATTGTTGTCATACCCGGTTTCTGCAAATAATTGCCATAAGATAAGAAACGAGAGGACAAAAGATGCCACCCCCACATATTTTCACCCCCGCGGCAGTGGAGAGTCCACCCCTTAGACACTTTTATAAATGGCACCGTTCGGGGGTGTTTTCTTTCACTTTTAACGAATGCCAGCAGTCTTCGCAGTAGGTGGAAAGGTGTCCAGCAATGAAAATATCGAGAGGAGATAATCTTTATCACTGGTCAACGATGTACTAAAAATTATTTTAAGGTATTGCTTTTATTTGAGATTCGATGAGGATTTGACTGTTACGTGACATAAGTTGTTTTATAATAACTAGCTTCCAACCTTTCAATGAATTCTTTGCATGTATATATAAATACTGCTGGTTAGGTTAAGTTAGGTTAGGTGTTTCATTTGTCAGCGACGAATTCCAATACGGACAGTTTCATTAAGTTTATTTTATTCAAAGCCAAAGATGTCTGTGATATCTAAACATCTTTTCCACTCAACCAATCGTCAATAAAGAACGTATTGAGAATGATTATCTATTCTATTGTCCTTTCCAACCCCTATCCGTCAATCGTTATTCTCTTACAAGAAAAGAGATTAATATGAACAAACTCTTTATAATTATAATATTATTAAGACTGAGTGTTTGCCATTGTGTCATTGTAGATAGTAAGACGAGGTTATGTGTATGCCTATTCAAAGCAGTCAAATATTACAAACACCCATGCTATTGAACGTTAGAAACTTACCATTCATAATAATAATAAAACGTTATTAAAAAAGTTCAAAATAAGTAGGGGCATGGCATGTCTACAAGATCATATAATGCAGGCCGTTGATACTGTATAAATAGAACCTCATAATGTATTAGCTTTTAGGTTCATACTTGTATACTTTATTTAAAAAATACAGAGAATATCACTTGTAAATAAAGCTATTCATAAAAAATATTGAATCAATTTTAAATGATGATATTATATTTCTATGCGTTCAAAATATTAAAAACTTTAACGATTCTCTCGAACATAGTGGATAGATAATACATCAATTTTAATTTAAGATATTTATGATGGTAACTCTCAATTAAAAGTGGAGTCATTCTATTAACTAAAATAAAAGATGTTTATTGAACTAATTTCCCAATTTTGTAAAATGATTGGGACTGATTTTGCTCATCACTAGCTCGGTTGAAAATGCTACATTATGAACTTGGAATAAAAATTATGACTTTTTTTATAAATAAAATATTAAAAAAACATTAATTGTATAGTAAAATTGTAGTTATTTAAACATGGTTAATTGATTACATTTAGTACTTAATTTTCAATATAAGTCAAAATGTTAGGGTACATAAGAATATACGCTGTGTATCTTTAATAAGTCAGTTTATATAGCTAAGCTAAATTAAGTATAAACATAGTTAGTGGCAGATTATCTTACAAGAAAATAAGACTCACGTTTGGGGCATTTAAGGGGCCTCAAAAATAGCTTATATAATATAACCTATATACTTTTCGTTCAGATTTTTACTATTTTAGTTGTTTTAGAGTGCAACAGAAATAACTATCAACAAAATTAAAAAATATATTTAACAAAATGCAGTGTAGTTTCGACTATATTAAAATCGAGTTATACCAAGTAAATGCCAATTCAATCAATATAATTTGGGGTAGTTTTAACCAAATTATAATATGTTAGAGTTTTCACTAAGCGTATGCCAATTAAACTTATTCAAATTTACAAAACGCAAACCTGAGCTTAGAAAATATAGATAAATGTAAAACAAATTTTATCGTGGGAAGTAATCGGCTCTCCAATTGGCCGACTGTACGACAAAAAATAATGGAATAAGAATGAAGAGAGAAAGGGCGGTCAAAGTGGGTGCACTTGGAAGCAGGAGCAAAAAAAGGTTTTAGTGGGTGTTTCTAGTGGAGGCCCGTGACTTTTGCGAAGGGTGGGCTCCGAGGAGATGGAGAACGATTCGGTGCCTGCGAAAAATTAAAATTCAAATTGCAAGAAAATTAAAATTCGCAGACTTTGTTGGAATTCTCTCCCGCCGTTTCTTGCCACGCTTTTTTCATTTAACTTTATTTCACTGAAATGTAAAAAGGAGGATGATACGAGAAAAATAAGAAAGAAGGGGAATGGGGTGTTTTTGTTTAAGACGTTTGTTCTTGGTACATTTTTGATTGGATGATAGAAAATGAAAAAAAAATCTTTTTTAAATTAAACCGAATTGAAGCCGTTTATGAAAGGATTTCCAAGCTGCCAATATTAACATGTTATTCATATAAAAAAGCTTTAAAAATGTTTACTGACTATAATGAATGAAATACTTTTTATATAGGTTTTTCGATACCCTAAGGGCCTTGTTACCACCAAATCGTTCGACATTCCTATTGACATACATTATAAAATATAGTTTTTATTATGACTATAAAAGAATGCATCCATTTTAGTAAAGTGCATAGTGTAATACGAAGGGTTGAAAAGGTTGAAGATATAAATGTAATCTAGAATAGATGTATATGTAATAATAATAAGATATACCTGTACATTCAATCTCAAGATAAGGGAAGGAGTTTTCCAGACCTTCGGAGTAGGGAGCATAAAAAACGAGTGACTCCGGCTTCATTTTTGTTTTTAAATAAATTTAAATACAAACGTTATGCACTTAAGTAGATATGTAAAGACATGTATGTTTATTTTTTTTATTAAATCAGATTCGGAATCACGTTATTTTTTCGCGACTTAAAAGTCTTGGTAAATTTCTCAACGAGGATAAATTAGAATCAAAAGATTTTTGTACTAGTCGTAAGAAAGGAGTTAGTCAATATGTTTCTTTTTAAGTAATTGCTTAAAGAAGGTAATTGCGTAAGCTCAGTTGTAAAACTTATCTAGATATAGCTTTTATATAACATTGTAAAATAGCATAGTACTGGAAACATTGAAGAAAATCATTCTATTAAACTTTACGTAACTATTTGTTCAAATTGATGTCGGATGGTCATACTCGGGTCGTGGCGCAGCGGTCAACGTCGTTGGCTTCATTGCCGGATCTCACTGGCTTAAGTCCTAGTACGAACGCATTTTTTCAATCGAATTCTGTTTGAAGACATGTGTTTTTGTGATGTCGATATATTCCCACCCATACTTCCAATCCTTAAGTAACGAAGCGAAACGAGAGTGATAACTTAACCACTAGTCCTAACACTCCTAACCTAGCCATATTCTTCTTTCCTTACTTCATTGATCGTAGAAAAAAGGTTGAATAACTAAGTAACCAATATTTATAGTAGACAAAGTTCTGTTGAGATACTTACATTAAGTGACCATATACTCCATATTAGGAGCGCACATGAATTTAAAAAATACAATAAAATTGCTTATATTGTATGAACGCGTATAGATTGCTAACAGTTTCCGTGAATAATGAAAACGAACAGCAAGAATGAAATAAAACCTACAGGATAAATGTAATAATCAAGTTCGATTAAGTGTGTCGAAATTAGTGAATGGAAATTGGGTAGATAATGTAATGGTTATGATGATAAAAAGTATTAATGTTTATGTTACATTCTGTATTTAAAATCATACCAATCACACCTTTTTATATAAGCGTTTGCCTGGTCAGCTTAAAAGTAACTGAAAATATAAAACACTGTTTCTTGAAAAAAAATGTTGAATAAGTTCAACATTTAATTGAATCTGATTTCCAAAAAAATAATGCTCACAGCTCAAATGTAAATTTGATAAAATTTTATTGATATTATATAAACAACTAATTTATAAAAACAATATGACCCAATTAAGCACAGTTCACAAGTAATTAATATTTTCAATTATAATTTTCAGATGAATGTCTCAGTTTGATTTGGAAATTGAACCGATACAATAGTCCGGTGGTGAAAATTTTACGGTTTGAATGTCCCGGTGACGTAGTTATTCGCCATTGCTGCTATTTGTTTAATTATATAAAATAAATTATGTTGGTTATATAAATATTTTTAATGTAATCAGCCATAATTTGAATTTCAATTAGTTTTCTTAATAAGCAATGGTGATTTTTGTTTTTTTTTTTTTAAATAACTGTAGTATCGAGTCATATTTCAGGTTTATTGTTTTATGTTTTGATGTTTATATTTTCCGTATGTACAATTTATGAGAAACATTCAAAATACATCAATTGTTTGAAGAAATGAAAGAACAAACCAATTCTTAAAACATTGATTTGCTTATTATAAAAAAATATCTTAGTAAAAATATTTTATCGTTTGTGCAGTTTTTTTGTTGAAAGCTCAAATATACTTTTCAATGTGGAATAATCTGTTTTTTGTGTGATGTATTTATATTATTTTATTAAAAGTGAAAATGATATTAGCGAAAGTTCATTTAATTATAAGCCAAAAAAACAATATGTAACATATTTGGTATTTTTAATCCATGTCCGGTCCCAATTTGGAGAGCTTTTTGTTACTTAGTCATTCAACCTCTCTTTTTCAAAGAGAGTAGTAGGGATAGAAAGATAAGGTTAGGCCAGGACAGGACTAGTGGTTAACTAATCGCTCTCGCTACACCCAGTTATTAAAATATCGGAAAGGGTGGGAAGGATTTTTTTATATAATTATACATACATATCAGATTTGAAAATAAAAAATGAATGAATTTTATTGGACACACTTAGACATTAGTCTTATTCAGTGGCGATGTCCACATGTTTGAAAAAGTCTCGTTTATAACGAGAGTTATAAGATATTTGAACCCAAATAATACGAGAACAGTTTCGTACAACATAAATTAAATAAACAGTATTCTTAAGCGTGTAATAATGACTCTCATAATAATGAAAAAACTAATATTAAATTTAAAAGTCAGCCACTGAGACAGATATTTAGATTTGATATATTAAATTATTACAGTTAAAAATATTTATCATTGTATCACAAAAAAGTCAAAATGCCAAAACTAAGAAAAATTATGTAATTACTCTGCCGTGTTGCACGAAGTCCGTAGCAGTGGGAGTGAAATCGTAGACCTAGCGTAGTGCCTCTACGCCAGTGACGCAACGAAAGAAAACTGAAAAATTAATGTCGCTAATTTAATTTTTAGCGGGAGGCTTAATTAATCGTCGGGAAATGATTTTGCAGACTGGGACGTCTACAGAGGAAAGGCGAGATGGAAGCGGATGGGGCGAAGAAAAGAAAAACCTCTAGGTTTTCCCGAGGAACTTTCATGAAACTCAAGTGCCTACCGCGATGATTGATATTTGTTGTTATAACAAATTGACATGGATTTTAAATGCTTACAGATTGAGTACTTGTTGATTTTACATACAAAAATATTTATAAATAATGTTTTTATTTTTATTAATTAAATAATCGCTATTCGTAAGACCCCAAATTTGTGTTTGTGTTATAAAAAGTATCCGGTAAAATGTATTTTTTTCATTTAAAAACAATCAACCAATAGTTTATCAATAATATTGCTTCGGATATCGACATATTCCACGTACACGTGGGTGAGCTCCGATGAATGCTATTTTTTATGTATTAAAGTAGAGTTCGTCGGAGTTTAGTCAGTTGACTTCCTTGCCATTTTTTCTGCTGATTTTAATATTAAATTGTATTTTTTTTTCTTCTTCATTGTACATGTATAATTTGTCAATCTTATGCAATGTTAATTAAATAAATAAATAAAAATTAATCAAAATTGAAAAGCTGCAATTCTTAAGGAATTTAGCCTGAGCAGTATTATATATGCCAGATACTTTAAACAATGATCATATTTATGTCTACTAATTGCGTTCGTCTTTAGACAAAAACTCAATGATCAACATACTTGTATTCTTGTTCTGTTTGGTTCGTAATTTTACATTACACCATTATAGTGCATCATTAGAAATCGATATGTTTCGCTTTGGGAACGGAAACAGTTGAAAACAGTTTTAATTTCTGGAATCCGTCAACAGGTTGCTGGGCAGGTAATGGAAACAACATTAGTTCTGTAAATTATTATGAATGAAAATTTGAGTTGACCTTAAACACAGATCATATGGGCCCATTAGAGGGGAAGTAAGCTAAGTGGTATTTTAGAAAAAATAAGTAAGACGCGTTGTAATATTCTACACGTCTAAAAAAAGAGAAATAACCTCAGTTAATACACATTACGATAGTGTAATATCCGTAAAATAATAATATGCAATTCATCAAAGCACCAAGTAAAGACGTGATTGAAGACGGGATTTTTTCCATTTTACTAGTTGGCTTACTTCACCTCTTGATGGATCATATAATAGAAGTTTTTTTTATTATATCTTAATAGACAGACGTAAGTTAACTTCCTTTATTATTTCTCTGTTCCATCTTGTTTATTTTTGTCATCTCCCTTTGAAAAAGTGGAAGCGTTTATTTAAAGCATCCCTTGCACTTGGAGGGGTAGTTACAAGTCGCCACCCTTTTAATGAATCATTCCAAGATCAATTGCCATAAAGGGTTAATTTTATGAAATTGATAGCCAAAAATTGGCTTCGCCATCCGTCATTTAAAGCTACCATAACGTATTCAGAATGGACTGCATATCAACGACGTATATTGAAATATAACCTTTGTCATGTTAAAATTTACCAACAATATGTCTAAACATTTCATTGAATGCTAAGTTGCTAATTTTATTAAAAAAGTAAAACTCTTAAAAATTGTAAGCCACATAATCTATTGAAACAATATTAGTATCGCGTAGTTATTGAAGTAATATTAGCAAAACCGGTTCCGTTATTAACATATTTATTTGTAAAAAGTAAAAACATTTTTTGTAGTAAATCCACATATTTTAGCAGAAAGCTCTGGAACAATTTCAATTATTATTTTTTTTTATTAAGTTTTAGTATTTTGGGTACTAATTTGGAATTCTTCTTATGTTTATTTAAGCTCATTTCGCGCGAAGAACGCAATAACTGCGTTGGTTCGTTCATCGTTGCCATGCGTACAGTGTTCACTTTACGTTTCTGGTACATTTGTATAAAATTATAATATAAATTGTTTATTTGTTTATCTATTAAACTATTTGCTCAATTTGTAACTATTAAAAACAATTAATTAACGGAATATTAATAAATGCTTTGATTTGAAAAATAGTTGACACTAAAAGTAATTTTCTATAATATTTGCATATATTATGGTTAGTATTCAAGAAGTGTGTTGAAATGTCGTTATATTACATATCGAAAATTAATAGATTGTATGTATAAGCAGTCTAGCCTTCCTCACCTTAAAGGTACACCAGTTGTACCACAGAGTCAACGCAGTTGTCAACATCATGGCTCTGGAGTCGTGAATAAGTAAGACGATTCCGACTCCAAAAATAGTTTAAAACATGGCTTCAATTATTTTCCTAGTCTTAGTAGCATGCAATCGCGCAATTTGAATACACATTTATTTTTGGAAGGATTCGAAGTTATTATTTTTTTTCGAAAACGACTTCAATTGAAACAGTCCGATTCCACAGCACTGGTCAAAATCATTTTACTGAAGAAAGTACGAGTCAAAATTTAGAGATAGATTTAAAAGTATATTTCGTTGGAACTATAGTTTTTTTTGTGTGATTTAAATAAAATAATATTATGTTATTCATTAATTGAAAATCACTCCTTAAAAACACATCTTAATGAAACATTCATTCGCAAGTATACGGATTCTTTTTTTAATTGATTTTAGATTTTCAATTATGTAGGCAATTCATTGCATTGTAAAGTTCTGTCGATTGAGTAAAATATTTTAGTTTAAAAAATAACTTTTTTGAAAATTTAATTTCAGTGGCTATTGAAAAAAATGTCATTCATTTCTAGTTTCCTCGTTTCTTTAAGCTGGTAGTTCCTTACGGTTGATTGTGGAGCTCCGTAGGGGAAAAAGAGGGACGAGTAAGGCTCTGGGGGCAATTAAAAATGGCGGCGCGGACAGTGCGGACAGTAGCGGAACGGGGGAGGGGCATTTAAGATTGAAGAAAGGGGGGACGTCGCTTTGTGTCGTCTTTTTCTCGTGAATTTTCTTTTGCGCCAATAAATAAGAGACGTGAAAACGACAGATATATCTTTGCTTTTTGCGTTCTGATTCCGTCCAGCGGTCATTTTAATGTCGATGCATATGAATGCTCTTAGTTTTTCTGGAATTATCTTTTGCCTTCGTAACTCTTTGGGCTCAAATCACGTGGAATTATTTATAGAAAAGTTGCATTTTTCTTAAAGGATTTCTAAGTGCTATAACTATGAAACCACTTAATCAAATAAAATGAAACCTTTTTCAATTGGTTAAAATATTATAATTATTTAATTTAGCATGATATTATTGCTATTATTTTCTGTTATGAAAAATCATATTACAATTTTTGATCGTGTTCTGAGCCTCACTCCTTTTTTGCTTGGCGCACAGTACTGATATACTTTTGGAAATGTTTCATTGCATTCTTTTTGTAGATTATTCAATTTTACAGGTCAAATTGAACTCATTAACTGAACCTCAAGTGGTCTTCAGAAAGAAAAATGGATGCATAAATGCGCTATGATGAAATCCAATTTCGGTTGATCAAATCAGTAATTGAATGACTGAATAGGAATAGTTTGAGTATCTGCTAGTATAACTCTTTTATAAAAAAAAGAGTTATATAACACAGCTATGCATTTTAAAATCTACAACATCGCGTGAAAACAAGCTTCCGGTACTCAACGCATGGCTAGTTTATCACGTGAAATCCCAATCCAGGATTTAACGCGACAAGATATGTATTAAATATTACAAACACCTTTTTGGATTAACTTTAAATTTACAAAAAAATCTATATTAAATTTGATTTATATTCTTACTTTAATTTAAACACGAGATAGTTATAGTATACTGAAATGGATCATTAATTTATTATCAACGTATTTTTTTTTTAATGAACATTTCGTCTGTCGCGATTTTGTTAACCATTTATTATTGCTAATTGTTAGCTATTCTTGACATTTAGATAAAATTAGAGAATTCCCATTAAACAAAAAGGGTAATATTTAAATAATAATGTTTAATATATTGAATGTTTTATAAAACTAATACGCAATTGGATTCAAGATATTAATGTGAGTGATACGATAAGTCTTGGCACCTTTCCCCCTGACAGGGTTCTTGGAAAAATCCAATGTTAACTTAAATCCGTTATGAAATGGCTTTATGTTATGGCTTTTAAAACTAATCCTTCTGTATACATAAACTCTTAAGCAATAAAACTAGTTATTATATAATATTTCTTCTAGGAGAATCAAATAAAATGCTCATGATGTATTTAAACAAACAGTGGTGTACTTATTAAACAAATATAAGATTTAACAAATAAGTTATAGTTGTTTGCCACTTTTAAAGTATAAGGGGTTTTTTTAGAAGTTTGTTTTTCGAATTAGCAACACTTTTTCGAGCTACAACCCATTTGAAAACTCTAATTTGTGCTTAGTTAAGTTTGGCGTTCCGTCATAAATAAAATTATACCAGAACAACGCTTGCATATTGAGAAATTTCATTTTGAAAATCGTGTTTTTTTTACAGCGATGATGCTATGTTATCTAAAAAAACACCCTTTATTAAGAACCCGTCATTTTCAATTAAAGTGATGAAATAACTATAAAAAAAACAATGTCATTTTAATAAAATTATATTAACATTGAAAAAGAAACATTGCTAATTTTCGGACATCTTGTACAAAAAGGAAGACGAGCGGTTATAAAATTCACAAAACCTTTTAAGGTCAACGACCTTATCGATTTTATAGACTTCATTGAAAATTAAAGTAATACTTAAGTTTAAACCCTTTTGTTAAATACTGGGTAACCTTGTCCTTCTCTTTAAGGAATTTAATGTGACATGAGACAAAAAGATATTTATTAAACTGAATTTTTCCATAAAATGTCCACGTAAATCTACTGTAAAGCATTTTTACAAATATCTATAATTGTATGTTTGAATGAATGAATGATTATAATAAGGTGAACGGATTCTTCCGTACTAGATTTTTTCGAGTACAATTTTTTCACACAAAATACTCCGTATACGAATTTTCCGTACAACAAAACTCCATACACCGATTTTTCCGTACAAGTTTTTTTTCATACATAAAAAACTCTGGGAACAAATATATTATGAACATTAAAAATCTCGTTTTATGTCTCTCGTCTGGTGCCAAATATTTTTCATATTGGGAACAAAAAAAGCCATTGAATGTTTATTTTTTTACGTATGTTTAAATGATATGTATAGTTTCGATTTTGAACAGTAAAAATATTAAAAATATTGAAATATTCACGATACGACTTGGTATCTCAATATAAAGTTTTCAGGAGACACATAAATGTACTTTATTCCACCATTTTTTTTGTATGAAATACTCACTTAGACAGATGCATTTTATTGCATTAGAAACATTAAGAATGGTGTGACATGCGTGCTAACGGCATAATATTTATTTGTAATATTAAATAATTATGAAATATGCAATTAAATCATAAAAAAAAAGTTTTGATTAAGACGTAGATAAAATTTGCACAGGGTGGAAATTTATATAATAAACCGGTTCACCACATATACTGTAACAAAAATGTGCCGACATTGAAAAATAGCCCCAATTTTAAGTTGGCTACACTGATTTAGAAAACAAAGAAGAATTTTAACGCTTTAACTATTTCAGTACCAGATGCGTTTTGCAAAATCACAGCCTTTTTAAAAATAAATCTCAAACAAAACACTCACTGTATCGCAGAGAATTAAGCCAATTGTTTTAAATGTATATTCAAATATATTATTATTTATTTTTCTTAATGGGCATGTTTTTATTATGATCTGGAACGTACTTGATATATTTATACGTAATGCATTTTCACCAAGAATTCGCAGGTACACCCTAAAAGGAAGAATACAATATTGTGTATATTGTTGAAACTGTTTAAGTGTAAAATGGTGACTCAATAAAAGATAAGTTTAAGAAAAAAATAGCGTTGATTGTTTTTCACAAATTAAGCTTTGTCAGTATTTTTTAGCTATAAAATATTTGAAATAAATGAAACAATTGTTTTTTTGGATGTCTAATTTATTGAGCTATAAGTTCTAGGGCGCATTAGCGTCAAAATTCTTCGAGGCCCCTTCATCGCTTATGTTTTGGACATTTGCATTTCTTTTCCATCGCTGTTGACGGAAAGGCATGATCGTTACAGAGATGAGCAATCGTTCGCAAGGCCAGTTCACGCGGACACCATATGCATTCATTTGCAAATCACAAGTAAATCGAAGAGAGCCATTTTCATGATGATATGTGTCGTGTTTATACGTTGTTAATTTTTAGAAGCAAAATTAAATCTATGAAGATCGTGGAGCAGATCTGCTCTTGGTCTAAAACGATTTTTGGGCATTGTCTAATCATAGTTATGCATATAAGAGATCGTTGAGTTATAATGTTTTCCTACATCACTGTGAATCTTTTAAAAGATTTCGCGAACATCTTCGCGGATGGTAAGTATTTTTAAGTCTCTGGAGAAAAAAAAAAAATATTATTATAGTACCCGAAAGGGTTAAATCATCCCTCGATAATCGCCGCTAAACTTCTTACGAGCGACACATTCCATTCATCCCCTTCGTCCTCCATTTTTCTCACCCCTACACCACATAGACGCGTTTCCCGCGCAAAATAGCCCGAAAAATGGCGACGCTTTAAAAGTTGAGAAAACTTTCGATTAAGGTACTTCTGCGGCTCAAAACACTTTAGATTGTTTACAAATAATCAACATTGTAAATAGATGATAATACATACGTTCATTTTTTTTGTTGCTCTCATGTTTGTTCATAAACGCAACAGAAAAATATTATTGGAGATATAAAATTTTGATAAAGGCATTCGCAGACGCAAATATCTCAACTGTATACAAATACTCACATTTGTATTACATATATATATCACAATTATTTTTCATGAATTGAGCTTAAAATAGTATAATATATATTATTAAATTAGTAAATCAAAGCTTAACTGAAAGTTAGTGCCTCAAACTTCCTCTACTGATAGATGAAGAAAAAAAGTTATTATATAGAAATAAGCCAAAACGAATCTATAAATTAATAATACGGGGAAAAAGTTCATTTATCCTCATGCCAATGTTTATCATTGTAACAAGAACTTGAAACTTTATTTACGCAAAAAGTTGTTTCCACTCTTTTACGTATTCGGGAATGAATGAATGATGAGCCCAGAATATTGATGAAAAAATAAAACTTAAATATAAACATAAAAAGGGAGAATTAATATTAATAATACATTAAGATTGTTTTAAGTTAAGATAATGTTAGTCTTTGTATAAACTAGTTATTGATTGAGTTCCGCAATATTTTTTTCCGGCTATTTTTTCAAATCACCACATTTCCCGCTCCCTCCGCAACTTTGATTCTCGATGTTGAAAAATGGCCGTAACTTAAAAGTTGTGAATATCTATTCCATAGCCGTTTCTGTGGAGATTTTGTGGAATGGTAATACTTTTTATCCATTAACATTGATAATACTTTAACGTTGATATTATATTAATGTAAGGTATTGGTAAATTTAGTGTATTAAGAAATGATGCGTTTATGACAACAATTTAAAGCGAAAATGCATGTCAAAAATAAACTGCTACAAACATTTTTTTTGTATGAATTTTTACTTTTTTACATAATTTTTTTCACAGATCGTATTTTTATTATAAAAGAACAATATACCACAACTAATAAAATCAAAGATTATTTAACTAATTAATTTTGTGATACGTTGACTGCATGTTTACAATGTAATTTTTTTTTATTATTCATTTGCTTCTTGGTTGACTACTATCATCTCCTTAACCCTGTTCATTCCAATGCGGATAGTAAAGAAAATATGTGGTAGAGCCAGTGGTGAAGTGGTAAATAAATAGGTACCAGCTCGGTCATTGATTTCTTTCCAATTTTTTTTTATATCCGTCAGAAGTTAAAAATAAACACAAGTTTTAACAATTAAATCAATAAAAAAACGATTTTTAATATATGTATGTACTTGAGAAATAAGTTACAAGTCAAAAAGGTGGCAGGGCGACTTCCTCATTTTCAGGTGCCAGGTACCGACCTGGACCGACCTGGCCCCACCACACCACTGGGTAGAGCCGTATATACGGTCCACAACAATGATTCCGATTGTAAGACTATAATTCGAGAACGACCACGGTGGTTTTATTCTGGGGTTACCACCAAAGAAATCGGAATGTTGTACTTAAAAGTAAGACAATTAAATAAAGTACAATATAAAAAGCATGGTTGTGGAGTCAGAAAGAAACTTTCGACTACGACTCCTTTATTATTATTTTGTCTATAAAAATCGCTAGAGTCAAAACAGGTGCCACTGCATAGTATTAAACAAAAAATATGTTCGAGCTCCAAACCTATTTAAAAAAATTACACTATTTAATACATAAAAAGTATTTTTATTAGATCACAAAAAATCAATGAGATAAAATACTGATATAAAAAATCACACATGAAGTTGTAATCTGAAAGTATATAAGTAAAAATATATTTTTTTAAATATTTCTATTTATTATATTGATTGGTGAAATATTGACTGTATGTACCAGAAGAGATAATAAAGTAATAAAATAAGAAAACGATTTTCACTGTTCTTTAATCGAGTCGAGTTTTAATTTCGAGTCAGAGTAAAAGACAGATTCGTTTTATTTTCTAAAAATTCCACAGCCTTAGTAAATAGTAAGATTTTTAACACGTTCACTCACACCCATGGACCCTAAACATGCCACAGGCTAGGAATAACAAATTCTGTATTAATTATTTATTATAAGCTGTAAAGAACAATACATAAAATTAAAGCTGATGCTAATGTTTCGTTATTTTAAAAATAAAAAGATGATGCAATCATGTAAAATCTCTGGCGAAGACGAATAAGAAGAGCACAAGCACGCATCGCTCAACTTAAAATGATATGCTAAAGAAGTCGGAAAATTTAACAAATGTTTTAACACGACTGGTCGAGCGATTATATCCTCGTGTATCTATCAAACTTTGAATAGTAGCGCAGATATAATTATATGTGTTTCATAAAGTTCCCGACTTCAATCAATCACTGTGTTTTAAATTACTCAAAGAAATATTCAGAAAGTTTTTCTCGCCCGCGAAGGGAGAATAAAATAATATCAGCCTCTTTTAAATTTCTCAATTTAAAATTTTCATCCCCTTTGGAAAATATTCTTAATTCGGATTCCTTCTCCCTAGTATTTATTTTTGCTGATTAAGGGCGGATACATAAAAATCTTTTGACATCATTCTCTCGGCGAAAGAAAAGGGGTTGAAAAATAAATTTAGATTGGCTACAAACTCAGAAATCTACCCTCGTTTCATCCCTTGGAATTATTACAACTTGACGTATACTTTTGTTAAAAGGACTTCAAATGGAACAAGATGTAAGAAAATGACTTTTTTAAAAATACAAAAAAAGTAGCAGCCAGAATTTTTTACAATTGTTGATAAACGTGAAATATGATTTCATGATAAAAAATCATTCATATATTTTTAGAGAATATTAACTATTCATTATATATAAAAGCGGTGTAAACAATAATCAAACTTCACTTTGAAATATGGCGTCGTCTATGAATATAAAGTATATAAATCCCATATAAGTTATAAGAAATAAAAGATTTGACAAAGATATATTTTCAAAAGAAAAATGTTCCAATCAAATAGGTACATTAATTGTATTTAAAAACTAATGTTCTATGTTCTCTAGTGAGTAGTGATTTCTTACGAAATTCTACTTCTCTGGTTTCGCCTGACGCGTAAAAAAATCAACTGATGAAAATTAATAATTCAAGTGAAAAAGAGATTTTCTTAAATGAAGAATATGCGTGTATGACTAATCCATTTATTTTATTACATTATATAGCACAAAAAACAAATTATTTTAATTAAACTTTAAATAAATATTATCATCATGTTATTTTTTATAGAATAATACAGTAGTTCAAATGTATAATTTTGTATGTTACTTAAGTTTTACACAGCTTTTGTGGTAGACAATGTATGAAATGGTTTTCCATTTGAAGCACTCCCTGTACACAGATAAGTTTTTGTCAGACGCTAGATAGGCGGATAGGTTGATGCACGACTTGTGCAACAGACAGTTGCCGGTTCGATGCACGGTAATTTCTAGCTACTTATTATTAATGATTTTAATTCCATACAGTTCCCAGAAATCATTTTATTGAGTGTATATAAACTTAAGGTTTTTAAATAAATGACCAAGAAAAATTATGCACTATGATAAAAATATAAAAAAAGTATTTGAATCCATACGAGTTAAAAAAATAGTTGTTAATATTGTTAAGATGGAGTACTATCAATTTTTGAAAGGTGATCAAATATTTGGAAGGTGAGAGAAAATAAATCAACACTATTGAAAAAAACAATGTTTTTTTAAAAGAATAATAATGTAATTTGATTATTTGAAGCACCTAGAATCAAATTCATATTTTTCATTCTTGTCGTTTATGAGTTAAGTATACATAGATAAAAAAAACAGCTGGGGTTTTTGGATAACGTGAGCTATTTTTCTAAACTACTTAATTTTATCAAAAGCCATCAGCTGATGATGATGGTTATCGGAATTACTATTTAAACTTAATTTAAAAAAAATAAAGATTTTTGCTATCGTACTATGGCAGTTAAAGATCATTGTTTTTCTATTTATTTTTAATGCGTGAACTGTGAGAAAAACCAACGGTTAAAAATGTTTTTTCATGCCACTTCTATTAACCACGACAGCACTCGGAAACCGGATGGACCTGAATTGTAGTTGGTGTTGGAATTGGTATCGATTGTTTTATCGGATTGATATATTTGTTTGCCATGTTTAATATATCTCTAATTTTCTCATATTTTACGTCAAATAAAAAAAACGTATCTACTACTTATGCTTGCAATTATTAAAAAAATAGTAATTAATTTCCATAAAAAATAATTGTACAACCCCATAATGTCGATGAAAATTGTTTAACAGAACACCTAACGATTTTCGATTTTATTTAATTCTATCTAAAAACAGACTCTTTTAGATTAAAAACAACTTCAAATAGATAATTTATATATATTGCTTATAAGTACATCCGATGTTTAGTCCAAAAGTTACTAAATTTATCGAATAATATACGAAATATTTATCATTATTATCAGGAGAAATACTCCATGACTGAATAGTATTATATTATATTCTTATAAATATAAAAACAATATACCAACTATGATTACTTTTAACATTCACTTAAAAAACAACTGAGAGACAATCACAGTAATAAACTTCCATACAAGCTTACAAATTTAGCGTTCAATAGAAATTGCTGAAACCACTTAAGAACATAAAATTTATATTACTGATCGATGCATTTGAATGACACATCACAGCTTAATTTATATGTATTATGTTAATGTAAACAAACAATAAAGAAGAAGAGTTGCACATTTTTTGTAATTGAATATTTTAGTCACCTTACTTTACACATCCGTAGATACACATCGAAATGCAACATAATCCAATGCGTGGTTAAATTGTTATGGCGTGATGGTTTGACTCGTTGAAGTATAGTTCAGGGCTTACCGAACTATTTCCCGCGGAAAATTGGTGTTCCACGGAACCTGAACAGGTGTTGCGTGAACATTTGGAATGACTTAATACGCTGCAACACATCTAAATATATTTTACTTCATATTGAAAGATGACTAATGGTCAATCTATGCTTATGTTTATGTCTTCGATTATCAAGGTGCAGGCGAAAATTTTGAAGAAATTGGATTCGGCAATAAAAGAAGGACTATTTTTTCTCATCCCGTGCACATGCATGAGATGGGGTATATGTATTGTCTTTACCTGACCAACTGACAAGTTCTCACTAAGTTAATTTACTAATTAAGTAAACTTTATTTATTCATATTTTTACGTGAGATGTAAACGTAATTATAGAATAAATAATAAGTGCTTAAAAACCTTTATTTTTAATAATATTATCCAGCCTCAAAAATAAGTGTTCGGTTAAAATTTTTGCATTTGCGAGGTGTCTATTACAGAAAAGTTTTGGGAAACATTGATATAGCCTAGGTCAGGGGTTAGCAAATCGTGATTTGTGAGCCATATACGGCTCTTTCTATAGCCGTTTGTGAATTTTCACTCATCAACTCTTGAACTTATCACGTTTTTTACACTAATATCAATATATTTTGCATACATATGGCTCTCTGATACATTTTCTATCCTGTTAACTATCAAGTGAGAAAAGCTAAGTTCTCACTTGATAGTTAGCCGACTCCTGGCCTAAGCGGACGGGTGACAGAAAGTAGTCATTTTTTAATAAATTAATAGACTTTAATTTCAAAAATATCTTTAAGTCAGAACGCCTAGAATTTATGAATACAAATGCGTTGTAAAATATTATTTCTTACATTTTCTACTTTAGCTTGACAACTTATCACAGAATCGGATATATTTTTGGGCAATTTAAAATATAAAATAAATACGAAACATAAAAATTATGTTTTTATTACGAACTCATCACCAGTTTTTGTCGCTGGACAGACTTGGATGTATAAATTTAATTTAAAAATTCAAAAAACAATACGCTATCTTTCTCTTATTTGTGTCTTTATTTTCTTGCTGTGATTTCCTGCAGTAAATCATTTGCCAAAATCGTCTCCTCCTTCTATAACCCCCCTTCGCCCAGTGCGTTTATTTTCCAAATTTATTCCGTCGCGAAATAAGAAAGATTTCTCCCCGGCCCTTAAAAATCTCCCTTAAATTGTAAAAGGAGGGAGGCTGTAACAAAATGGGGAGGGGTCGGTTGAAGGGGGCAACTCGTGCGCCTCTGGGTGGACAGTTGAAGGGTGAATTGGCTCAGTGGAGTAGAAGGACTGTTTTCAATTTTATTGGCATCTACATTAATTGATTTTGACTTTTAAAATCATTGAACATAATCTTTTTTTGTCATCGTATATTGACTGATACGCTTTTAAATAAAACGAAACCAATTTTGAAAAACAGACGACAACCCTACATACTTATTATGAATTTGAAGGGTTTCGTAGTATTGTAGTGCCTTTAAATCCTTTTACAAATTATGCACGATAAACTGCAAGTGAATAAATACTACCCACATCAATCGGTCATCAAACGAATATTGTCATTCATATTGCTGTAAATTTATATTACCAATTGACAATTATTATATTTTGTAGCTCAAAACCATTCCCGTGTAGCTCTGTTATGAATGTAAAATAAACCATTCTGCCGATAGAGCTTTTAAAGCTTGCCTGTAAATACCAATATTTTATCGAAAATCTGCCTTAAAAAATAATGATAGAAATTAATGTTTGTAAAAGTAAATGCTTAATATTTGATAGATTATCAAATAATTGTGAACAATGAATGACATCAAGAAAAATGTCAAAATTTGATCGTTTTTTTTAATATTATTTGATTTATGACAAGGTTTGTAAATTTCTTTTTTGACACTACAAATTCCGCCAGAATAAAGAAGCCATTCTTCATATTTTATTAATTATCAAATGATTTATAATTTAACTGCAACATTAACGTAAACGAAGTCCGATATCATTTTTCTGTGAGCTCATTTTTCAAATTTGTCACCACACAAAAATTATACATATGCACAGATTCTCCCGACAACCTTTAAGCTTCTCTGTGTATTGGTTCCCTGAAAAATGCAAAATTATTTATTATTGTCACCCTTGGCAACGCGTTGCTTGGCAAATCAGTTGTTATCAGCGGTGGGCTGCCAATACGTTAAAAAAGGGCTCGCTCAATCTCAAAGCAATTCTCGGTGTCATGGGGAAAGAGTGATTTTTTTTATCACTCCTATTTTAATTATATGTAATACTTAAATAAGCAATCGATTGTTACTTAGGACACCTAAAATATGAAAAAATATGCAATTTATCGTAAAATTATCCATGTAAAAGTCTGTAAGCGTACTAATCTGTATACTAAAGCTCTCGTAGATAATATATAAGTCAGAAACTGCAAATATATACTAATTTGATCTGAGAATATTGTTTTTTCTTAAATTAACAAGGAGCTTGCCGGCCTAAGAAAAAATTAACGAAGGGCTCGCGCGAGACCCTCCGAGCCTCCTCCAGCCCACCCCTGGGTGTTATTTTTTTAGATGTTGCTTCTAGATTTCTTTCTTTCTTTTCAACTGATGTTTTATTAATTTACTCAAATATAAAATAAAAACAACATTGATAACTTTATTATTACAAATATAGTATAATTGTTTCTAATGATAATTTATCTCGAGAGGCAAACCACATGCTACAAATTTTAAGCACAACCTGTGGAATAACAAAGTTATTAATTGGGCACATTAGAAAGGAAGTGAGCCAAGTGCTATTTTCGAAAAAAGTAATTTAAATGCGTTGTAATATTCTACACGTCTTAATTAAAGTATCGTAAAAGTAACCTCAGATAATACAAATTGCAATAGTGTTAAATAAAAATATGTAATCCAGCAAAGCAACGAGTAAAGAAGATAGTATTTAAAAGTCCAAGAAAAAGTTTTACCATTTTACTGGCCCAACTTTAATGTTGATCATATAAATTTATTATGTAACTAAGCATTGTTTTCTTATTAATTATATATGAAAAAAAACCCACGAGTAGCCCTTTGCATTCTTTCGAATTGAGCGAGCGAGATAAAAATGGTCGAAGTAAGAAGAAGCAGACAGATAGAAATATATATATATTTATATACAATAACTCTGTGTGTACCTATAAATATATATATTTACTGCTTGTATATAAAAAGGGGGAGCTGAGCGGTACATAAGTAAAAAATATTGAAGAAAGCGCTTTTCGATTCGCGTTAGGGTGAATAAAATCTATTCACGCCAGCGTCAAAAGATTTTAAAACAAATCGGCATTTTAAAAGACGACAACTTTCGCATGGAAAACATCTTAAAATAAGCAAACTTTCGTTTTAAAACGTTTTCAGAAACGTGTCAAAATAGATTTTGATTTTATTGATTATTTACACGTGTCGGAAAGTTAAGCCTTTTTTGTTATATAATACAAACGGTATTCAAAATTTACATTAAACTTCGAAAAAGTCTAAAAATTAGAATAAAGTATAATAATTACTGAAAATATGTTATCATTTTCTTCAAATAGTAATCTGAGAAAGGTTATTGTATGGTAATACTTTTATAACTGTAAAAAAACTACATGCATTCTGCAAATGCATATTTAGGACGAACGATAAAGAGTTAAACAATATAAAAAAATCGTAGTTCAATACAATTCTTATCAAAGAAGATATAAATGTCAAATAGCCGAAATTATCTCAACACAAGCTCTATTTAATTGAAAAAATAATATGTATATATAAAAGATTTTTTATCGGTTAGGTAATGTTTAAAAAAAATTAACTCTTGTAATAAAAAAACTTACAACATAGTATTATTATCTTTAAAATACAATAAAACACATGTATTTTAAGTTTTATAAAAATGTATGGCTAAGAGACTGATTTATAATAAGTTATCGCTAAAATATCTACTATTGAAATAGTACATTAATTCCAATGTTTTATATATAACATGTCACATATTTTCAAGATTTTAACGCTTTTAAATTATTTAAATCATACAGGTTGGCGCGGTCAAGTAAGCAAAGTAGACAAAAAGTTCATACATTCATTATTAATAAGCAATGATGAATGTGACGTTTTCTTCTTTTCTCACTTATACCTGATTGTCAAGATTACAATACAAAACATTTATTCAATCTTCATATATTTTCTCTCTCCTAATTCATAACTACGTATCGCAAAATTATAATATTGATCCATATGATCCATAAATGAGCGGACAAAGTTAAATATTTTAAGTGATAAAATAGTATGGAATTTTAAAAAAGTTAAAAATCTGTATATTGAACAAATACTAAAAATAAACAGCAGTAATTGAAATGTAATATTATTTCTCTATAGGTAAGCAGTAGAGTATTTCTAATAAAAATACGATAGAATTAATTACAACTGACAAAATGTCAACGGAACCATTTGGAAAATACTTAAAATGGGCTTCTTTCATCAGCCAATTAACTCGAAAAGCAATTAAATTTATATGCCTCAATTATTTTATTTCAATTATTTAGAATTCTCATAATAATAACAATATAAAGAAAGAGAAATAATAATTGAAGGACATCACAATGCGGACCTTTCTAACTGCGGAAATTATTTTATTTGGACTCTTATCTAATTCTAATAGCTATGTTAAATGAAATATTTTGTTATGTGGTTCAATTAACACGAAAATTTGCCGTGTAAAACAATATTTTATTTTAAGAATAAAAAATATCAAAAATACACATCGTCGATGTTGTAGCAAAACAGTTTAAGTCAAACATGCATATGTAAACTGTTTGGATCAAATGCATGCTTATAATAAACTGAATTCTTTTGTGTAACGAACTTCAATGCTTCCTTTACAAATTCAGTCATTTTGAATCAGTAGGTTTGGAAAATTTATTTGCACGATTAATAAATTATTAATTTTATTAAATCTTCTAAAATTAATAAGATTTATTCAGCTTTATATAATTATTTATCTAGTTTAAAGATTGCAATACCGGACGAATATATCAAAACCTATACTTGCAAATGTCAATACAGTTATAACAAAATATAGTTTAAATAAAACAAGTTAATGCCACTTTTTGGGATCTCAATATCGGGAGAGCTAATCAAAATCGGTGTCTCGATATTTTATACAAAATACCGTATTGAAAAATAATCAGAATTATATAATTTATAACGTGTTTTCTTCTGCCACAAATGTCTTTAGTTTGTATGGATTGTATAAGTTATTTCATATAATTTTGGAAATCCTTATATTTTGTTTTGAATCTCATTCTTCAATTTACGCGGATTATTTTGCACCATATCCACCGCGTAAATTCATATATTTGAATAATCCTAATTATAAATAAATAATCAATTTGAACCAATTATAAAATGTCATTTTGAATATGAGATTTACTTATTCTTATCGTCTGCACACCCGAACGTGTTGAATGCTTCTATTGATTCGTAAATCTTGTTATTCGATATGTGATGAAGCGTACAAAAAATGCTATCTGATCTGGTTAAATCTCAATTTACGACAATTCCAAGAGTACGGGGGACCATTTCAGATATCTTAGCACGCGTTTCACCCCCCTGTCATTACAAAATTTAAAACGGCGGTGGCGGGTAGGGTGGGTGGCGATAATTTTGCGATGGCAAAAATGAGACATGGAAAATTGCACGAGACATTATTTCTCAGTTCTTTGTCGTGATTATTGTTTCTCACATATTATTTTGCGTCTACCCTCCCGCTTCCATATCTTTTCGAAACATCGTTTGTCAAACTTTTTGTAAACAGTTAATTAATTAACAATATTTTGATTGGAAATATCATTTCATTTCATTGCTATGCCAGTTTCCGAATTGTATCATACAACCTCCTAATGGCTTTCTTTAACACAACGTAATTGGGCGTAGTAAAAAGCATATTTTTTAACCACACTTAGGATGAGAGTACCTTTTCCTTTTTAATTGATTTTTACGCTTCCGTTTATATAATCGAGTTTGGTCGAAAAAGGGAAAAAAACCATCTCAGATTTCTATACCCGTGAATACTTATTCTTAATGCATAAAAATCTAAATACGAAAATTTCAACCGTTCACCACGAAACATGTATTGGTGTGAGAGCCTGAAAGATTTATCAATTATACATGTTTTATAAAAATCGTAACCGGTTTCACCCTTCACGTCATTGATAAAAAATGTGTTTTTTTTTTAAAGTAAAATGCTTTTTAACCAAATTGAAATGTAACGTTTTAAGAGTGATAATTATTTGTCATATTTATTTTTATCAAAACCAATTTAATGGTTCAATTATTAAAATAAATGACTCTATAAATAAGTATGGTTGCTTTCATATCTAAAATTCGTAAATACAAATGTAATAATTGATTTATTTTGAAAATTGCTGATAATGAATATTTTTTTTTTTATGAACAAATATAAAATTCCTATTGAACATTAACCAAAATATGTTTCAAAGTTTTTGTGTTAAATATATCCTAAATTTGAAATTCAATATTATTTTACAAAATTGTTTTCTTCCGTTACTAGATCCACGGATTATAAAAGAGTTTGTTTTGATTTTATATTAACAATTAATATTAAATATTTATTTTTGTCATCTAAAATGAATGTGTTACATTAATTTCATTTGAGGAGTACTGTCTTAGCAGAAGACTTACAGTATCTCAAACTTTAACTGATCAAATGCGCGACACTTTGACTACCAATATACATGTATAATATATATTTAAAATTTATACAATTAAATGTAAACATTTTTTTTAAGTTATACATTCATCACAATTCAGACGGCAATAAAATAATCTGTAGCCGAATTGGTGGCCCATTTGAAAAAAAAAAAGTTTAAATTTAATCATATTACCAAAAGCATTGTACACTGCACAGAAAAACATTAAAAAGTATATCATTGTTTAAAATAAGTATTTTTAACATTTTTTGTAAATTTACCTATGCATATATTTTAAAGTATTGTCACGCACTTTCTACTGTTAGTCAGAAGCAGAAAAAGATGTAAATCTTATTTTACGTTGGTTATGAACAGACTAAACAGCTGTTAATTACGTCCAATGTGAAGGAGCGACGATGGACCTGGCTTGGATACCTCAAGAAAGCCTGAATTCTGCTTGTCTCTTCTACCAACTGGATGGATTCCACCGTGGTGGAAGGCTACTGATGACCATCTTTATAAGATGTACTCGATGGAGCTACAGAACGCTGTAATGAGATGGGAAGAAGCAAAAAGACTGGCGGGGGACTGAGAATCTTGGAAGAACCATGTGGTGGCCATATGTTCCGAATAGGATATGGAAAACAAATATTGAATATAAAATTTAACTATCTATTTAAATTTTCTCGGTCTAACAGTACAAAAATACTAAGAGTAAATAGTTTTATTAAAATATCAAAAAATTGTATTTTTAGTCTACATTCGACATATTGTAAACTTATTAATTAATATTAACATATTGTGAATTCGTCTTCTTATTTATTTAAAATGTAATACTCAGCAGTACTTAGTATATGAAAAATATATGTAATTATTACAATTATAAAACCTACAAACTCATAAATTTTAGCCCGAGAAATAAGGTGTCAAAAAGAACCCTTTTAATGATTGGAGGTGCCGTTTTACTTAAACGTGTACAAAAGGCAAAAAGTTTCCTTGTGAAGCATTTAGAAAATCAATCTGTAAATCTTAAACGAGTGTTTCAAAGATCGCACGTGTCAAAAGAAAGTTTTACAAAACAGAACAAAATACTGTTCCATTTATAGTATTTACCTAATTGTATATCGTTATAGCATTTCAAACTTTTAACAGGAAGTATTTGTGTTTTGTTTTTAATTTATAGCTTTGGATAAAACGGTACATTTTTAAAATTTTCGGGCTGTTCATGAAATGTAATCAGTATCGAATTACCCTATAAGCGTACGAGGCGCGCGATCGGGGCCTCCGAATCATAAGGGCCTCAAAATAGCCCAAATGATAAATAACACATATATGTTAAATTAAGTTTTCTTTATTCATTTTTACTTTACATGGAACTTTGCAATGATTTTAAGTTATCCGAAAAACAGGGCTTTCCAAGGTTTTAATCTATCACTGGTTTTAATCCTTTTAAAAGAAGTTGTACATTTATTTCCAGAAGACTGAAGAGGTAAGTTTGGAAAAAAAACGGTAAAATCAGTAAAAATAGATGATTTTCAAATACAAAAAAAGTATTCCTACTGAAATATAGGAATCTGAATATTATTCCAATCTCAAGAAAAAAAGTTTTCATAACGCATTTTAGCTAAAAAGTCAGAATAACAAAATTCTTACGTATCCCCTCGTCGCTTAGCGACCCAGATCATTTTTATTGATTTCTTATTCAAATGCGTGGCCATTAAAAAAATTGAGAGTCTGTTCACAAAACGTTTAATCATTTTGTAGGGGGAGTAAAGTTGTATAAAAAGGGTAAGTATCTAATTATGCAAAATAAAAAATGGGGGGTGTTTTTGGGTAGACCAATCAAACAGCGAAGTGAAAAATGAGGGAGGTTGAATTTTGATACCAGACTGTGACGTGTTAATTGAGTAGGTATTTACTAGGCAGCGGTAACAATAATAAATTGGCAGCTTGCGAACTAAATATAGGCATATAGTGAATTAGATATAGGCAACCAAATATTTGAAAAAATATATATAATAGTCTGGTCTTATTTTTTCAACCAAGTCCGCTCAAAATGGGAATCATATGGACTACTAATGAAGCTTATTTCAAGTTTTATTGATACTCAGTTGCAAGCCATTAAACAACTACGGCTGAAATAATTTGTGAAATGTTAATATTCTCCGCTAGTTTTAATTGAAGTATTTATGTTAATTTATCATAATAATATAATCGCATCCCATGTAGTATTAATTATTAGCGTGACAACCAATTTTTATACATACATTTTAATACACGTTCATTCTGAAGCATACAACTTCCTAACAGAGGTATTTCAACAGAAGTTGCGTGTTACTCAGTGTCTCAATCTTTCTTTTTCCATGATAGTAGGGATATAAATTAGGAAGCTATGATTATTTTATGATAGTAAGTGTGAGAGGAAATTAAACACATCATAAACACCCATGCTTTAGAACAAAAACCGATAAATCGATTGAAAAAATATCTGTTCGTAATGGGACTTGAAGCCGTAAGATCCGTTACAGAAGCCAACGACGTTAACCACTGTGCCACGAACACGAAAATCTAATATAAGCAAATGAATATTGCCAATTTTCACATTAAAATTTTAAACATTAATATAATTTCATTATCATTTATAACACCCACCATGAGTAATATCAATCACGAAAGACATTCTTCCAAGGCATATTTTGCGTTTTACATATCTTTTTTCTACGCCCACGTATTTTTTCCGAAAGCTTATATTTCACCCACTGAATAAGAATATGAATTAATTATTTTTTCAGTTTGCTTAAATCTTTACTGAACACTTTATTTGCTGCATCTCTTATATTTTTAACAAAACAATGTTACTAAAGGTTTAGTTTGTTTTTTTCGGAATGCTTTAGCATTTTTCTTTTATTTAAATATCCAAACAACGAAGATAATTATTATTCTTTCACTTGAAACACTAGCAAACGTTACTTGGCACAGTATTAAAATTATACTTTTTACTTATAGTACTTACTATTAAACAACATAACGTAGTTTTTACACAGTATTTTTAACAGCGTTGTTTTTAATATAATTAAGGTCCATACCACAAAACTCTTAAAATTCAACTGAGGCAATAATTTGCATGAACTCTCTTCCGGTCACTATTATTATTATTCTAAACCGGTCTTAAAATGGTTTTGTAAAAGAAATTTTCGCAAAAGCACACAATGGATAAATAATCTTTTATTGCAAGGTATAACAATGTGTTAATAAAAAAGATGTTTAACCCTTCCGTTACTTATTTGCGGACAATAGTGGACCTTTTCCGTACGGTAGGTCAATCTGTATCAAAAAAATACGCATTCTTTATCTTCTTAACCCTTGGCCAACTAATTTGCATACCGGTACTGACCTAACCGGTTTTCACACGTTTTTTTAAAAAGGGGTTGAATTCACCTTCCGGGATGATGCTTGGCTACGTTAGGGTTGTGGATATATTTATGCGCCAATATTTTAGACGTTTTGTTTTAAGTTTGGAAGTTCGTATTATTAACAATACCTTTCTGATAAATTATTTATTTTTACAAAATTGAATGATTAGTCTATAAAATTTCATTTAGTTAAAAAAAATGACATAGAATATTTTATGAATTAAAATATGTTTTTGTACACGGCATTTATTTTTAAAATTGTTGTTTTGTTATATTTCAAGATTAGTTTTTAAGTATTATTAAATTCTTTTGCAAATCTGAGCCTCATAGTCTGGCGGTTTAACATCTGCGAAAAAAATCAAAGCTTATGGGATCCATTTCTGGGAAGCTTATTAAACGTTACTCTTTTGATTACACATAATATATTTGCAATGTGCTTTCACCTCATGCTTATCACGAATTACATTGTTTAGCTTTCAATTATTTTCATTTCAATTAGCTGTTTTGTAAAATATTATTAATATTTTGTAGATGGCTTTAGTTGCCGCAGTGCAGGATTTGAATCCCAGTACAGAAAATTTAAAAAAATAATTATTCAATCTATTGTATAAATAAATTAATGCTTAAAAAATGCCTAAATTCCCTAGCCAACCAATTTTCATGTTAAATGCTTACTCTCTCCGAAAAAGATAAAAGTTGAGCTACTGAAAAACAATCAGTTCTCGTATGACGCATTATGTAGGAATGAAGTCAACGAGACGGTAACAAATGTATAGTATACGTTTGATATTTAAGCATCGACTATATAAAATAATTAATAGTTGTATTTAGAAAATATGATATTGTTCTCTATTACTAATAAAACAATTCTTAATCAGACATTTAACGCAATTTAAAATAACAAATGATGAATAGACAGTCTATCTCACGGTAGAGAAACATTTTAACGAACATGGTTTTATCTATTTTATATCGTGATCAGTCTTACTTACCCTTGCATTGTTATTGTCTGTGAAAAAGATGACCCATCTCTGTGCATGTGCATTATCTCTTGTGATATTATTTATTTAACGAAATGAAAGGATTCAACCCCATTATTTAGGGTCCAGCGCCTGTTCACGACGACTGTAAGGGGTATATCAATGTTCCATCAAATATACCCCTGGGATTTTAAGATGACCTAGTTTTTTTATTGAGCCAAGTATTCATATAACATCAATTCTTTACAATTTGAAATATATTACATCAAGATTCTAGATGAATACTGTTATATACACACAAATAAATAATTTTAAATAAGTCAGTGATTGAAAGATTAATGTTGATGGTTTCGGTTAGGGGCTCGAGTCCCAATACAGATAGATTTTGCTATATATTTATTGATTCCTGTTCGATCACATGATTGTCTGTAATGTTTGACATTCTCTCGAATTGCCTATTTAATTTTTAAAATGAGGCACAGCGAGAGCGAATAAGTGAACGACTAGTACTGTCATAGCCTTATCGTTCTATCTCTACTGTCTTCGAAAAAGAGAGTCCAAACAAAGTGAAAAGCTGTTATAGTAGAGAAAACAGTCCTTGGCATGAGTGAATTTTATATTCAAAAAATTATCATTCCTTTATTAACCTTTAGCAGTCAATTTAAATAAATAAAAAAAGATGATTAGATACATATTATTGAAAATGAAAAATGATTAATTATGAATGAATCGAATCATCAGACATCAAACGCAGTTTACACATTAGCTCTCTCATTTAATATTTCTTAATAGAAAATTTAAATTAACTTTGATTATTCCACGTATTGTGTAACTAACTGTGACACGTGTTTCGCCTCTTTCAGAGGCATCTTCAGACTTACTATCGCAAAGTTTGCTTAAGTAATGAAGCAAGATTGATTCTAACATTTTAAAATTATAAAATTACAAAATGGATTGGGTTTTTTTTTTTCCTTTTAAGAGGAGCAAGGAGGGGGGTGTAGAATCGAAATAAAGCAAACAGATAATTAAAAAATTAAATTCCATTAAAAAGGAAAAATCCCATTCTGATTGTTTACAACTCATTAGTAAAATTAGTATCATTATCTGTTTGCTTTATTTCGATTCTACACCCCCCTCCTTGCTCCTCTTAAAAGGAAAAAAAAACCCAATCCATTTTGTAATTTTATAATTTTAAAATGTTAGAATCAATCTTGCTTCATTACTTAAGCAAACTTTGCGATAGTAAGTCTGAAGATGCCTCTGAAAGAGGCGAAACACGTGTCACAGTTAGTTACACAATACGTGGAATAATCAAAGTTAATTTAAATTTTCTATTAAAATGAACTTCCACAAAGTTACCGCCGAAACCATCGAAAGTATTAATATTTCTTAACATACTGTATTGTGTCAGTCGTCGTCTTTAAAAATTGTTTCATTTAAACTTTTCGGTCTGAAAATAATTTAAAAAAAATAATGTTATTTCAATGAAACCAAAATGATTCGAGATTTCTTAAATTGCTCAAATTATTCTTTCTAAATAAAAAAATTGTGTTATTGAATGTAATTGTATTTAGCAATCTTAAATCATTTTTTTTCGTATAAAAAAAAACATCCTAAAGTGAGTGATTTTATAAAAAATGGATTATTGGAAAGCGAATAGGTACAACAAAAAGAATAGCAATGTACCAATATTTTTTTTTTCTGTAAAGCTAAAGAAAATATTTGCGTAAGAATAAATATAATTTAATATTAATTATGAAATATTTCATGACTTATCTAAGCATGAAATAATTTTAAAAAGGGGTGATTTTTGACCTCAGGTAAAAACTAAATTTGATAATAACAAAATCTGTGCAAGTAAAAAGGTGCACGGACTAATTTGCATAATTTCTTGTACGAGATGGTTTTGTATTGTTAAAACCGGACTTTTCTAAGAGAATAGTTGTCCATTGAGTGACCTAACCGGTTTCTCACGTGCGATTTTTTAATTGTTGTCGCCTCTAGTCATAGTAAAAAGGGTACATTTCCGTGTTGGGGTGACTATTTGGATATTTAATGACATGACTAGACTGTTAGATTAATGGTTTAAATGTTTTACAGTTGCTGTGGTTTGATCTTTTTAAAGAATTTAAAACATTTATTATTAAGAAGAAATATTTCTTCATTTTATCCATATCCGCAACCAATGTGGAGCATATGGCCTCCTGATAAAAGAATTTAAAATAAGTTTTTCTATGAGAACTGATTGTTACTTAGTTGCTCAATATCTCTTATTTTCGAAAAGAGTAGAGATAAAAACGATAGGGCTGGGACTTATTGTTCTTACTACGCTACGTAACTCTAAGATCAAAAATTTGGACAAGAATTTTGAAAAACCATTAATATCTAAGTATTATACTAACTATCTTTGATTTTAAAATATAATATATTATTTTTTTTTTGGTCAAGGCTGATTGTATGTAATTGCTGAACTACTCACAAAAAATACAAAAAGCATAACATTGGGAAAGAGTTGTACTGTACATTGTATAACAATCAATGTACAATAAAACCTCGGTTAACGTTTAGAGAGAACCGACGAAAAGAAGAAAAGCGTAGATTGGAAAGTGTAGTTTTTTTTCATATTTCTGTGTTGACGATAAAAAGATTGATTTATTAAATTCGTTTCAAGATTAAGTCGCTTACGTCATCCTTGCAAAAAAAAAACTATACAGGTCTTTAGTTGCATTAAAAAGTTAGAACATAATTTTAAATTAAAATTGAATATTTCAGACACGCATTACTTAAAAGCGGATACTTGTATTTTAATACAATGTAACAATAAAAACTGCACACACATACCGGATAAACGTGAATTATTAGTACGTAAAAACGGGATTTCCTTGTATAAACAAATGTTCAAAATGTAATATAACTGAGAATATAGTAGAATATAATAGTCTCTGTTGAAAAGTCATACGTACACTACTACTATGCTTTTGTGGTTAACAGATATACATATCGACTGTGGAAAGGAAAAAGGACGTAAACCTCAATTTTCCAAAACAGCTTTTTTTCGATAATCACAATGTATACAACTTGACACACATTCTATCAAAAAGATGGAAGCTGAAAATGCCGAATAAGTATCTAAATTTAGCTTTTAAATTTGAAAAAGATGACCTTGTAAAAAATTAAAACCAAGAAAAAACACTGAAATACAAGTTTTTCCGAGACAATTTCTTTAATTAATATTAGGTTATGTCAATTAAACACCAGTTTAGAAGTATCCGTGCACTTCAAGGTTGTGTATAATTCATAATTTGCATATGTCACAAAATCATCAAAACACGTTTTTAGCGCCTCCTGTAAAATTTGATATGTGTGGGTTACGTCCTTTTTCCTTTCCAAAGTCGATATATATATAAATGAAATAGATGTACAATCAATAAAAGCTAAAAATACTTAAATTTATTAGATATGAAAATGTTGGCGTTTTACTGCAAGTTCATTTCAAAACATAATGTTTCTTTAAAATCTACAACAGATTCCGTGGTCAACATAATAAAGATTTAAAAAAATTGGCGTGGAATTGAAATAAACGTAGAATGAATATATTTGTTCATGGTCAAGAACATTATACCAATTTATTCGAATGAAAAAATAAATAATATGCTTAATAATTAAAAAAAAAAAAAAAATATAGATTCAAAATAAATTGTATAGCACCAAATGTCGAATCCATCGAAAATATATATTTATTTTTTATTTTTTTAATTAATGCTCGACGTCTTGTGATAAAATGTTTACATAGCAATCGAAATGTGTTTGTGTGTATGTTCTTTTAACGTAATTTATTTCAAAAGACACATGTGTATATTATTTTTAAATGAAATCTTGCGACTAAATTTGATTTTCTTTTTTTATCCAAAAATGCATTATTTGTCCCAGATAATGTCGCTGATTTAGTTCCTATGTTTTATCAAATTGCCATGAAATATAATATCATTTCTTAGTTGATTGGTATATTGCTTTCATAACAGCACATCTGCCAGCAAGGACAGCTGGACTGACGCAAAATTGTTTAAATATTATAGCCTATTGTTGAAATATTTCGATGAGGAAGTCCCATTGACCCTTTTACCTCATTTGAATACCGATCAAACCGGTTTTTGGAAAAATCGACGGTCAGGGGGTTGAAAATTATACTAGCCCTTCGTTTATACCTAACCCTTTTTTAAGTGTTTAGTTCCTAGAAGTTTCGATAGACTATTAAAGTTTTGTATACCTGTGTGTGGACGCGTAGCTATATTGCTCGTATTGTATTTGAGCGATGATATAGCGTAGGTTACAATAAAATTGATATTTTTGTAAAAAAAATAATACTATGGATAAATTTTGTACGAAATTATTTAGGTATTTTTAATATTTTTGTTGGGTTTTTCGGTATCTTTTGTAGAAGTTCATTTTTAATCAAAAAAATAATTTGATAACTTTTTCAGCATCAACGAATCGCAACGTTTACGAATAAACTAAAATTTTATTCAAATCTTATGTTATATATTACATTGTTGAATTTATTTCCATTGGGTTGGAATTTAGCACAATATTTTGTATCGATGTTCGCTCCCAATGTGGAGCACATGGCTTCCTAATGGAGGTATCTCAACAGAAGTTTTTTCAAAACGAGTAATAGGGAAAGAAGGAAAAGGCTAGAACAGGACTAGTGGTTAACAGGTCGCTATTGCTACACCCAGTTATTAAAGAATCATAAGGATGGGAGGAGAGAAGATAATGTGAATTGATATCACCCAGTCTTCAATCACAACTTTGAATTGAATAGTTCTCTAATTCACTGTGATCTTACCGGGAATCGAACCCAGACTTGCGTGATTGGTAGATCAAGCTCTAACCAACTGGGCCACAGCAGGCGACAATAATTTTTGATTGAAAATATCATATTTATGGATATATATATTGTAATTTGTATTTAGCAAATGTAATATTAAATGGTTATGATTGATTAAATGTGTTATGTTATGAATACTGTGGAATAAAAGTGCCCAACCTCTTAAAAATTAAGATCTAGTATCAATCAAATCTCTTTTTATTTCTTCACTGTTAAAACTATTCATTAAAAAGGAAAAATATCTGCAAAAACAAAAAAAAAATTCAATATTTAAGTATATTTTAACAGAAACGAGAGTGCAAGAAAGAAAGAAAAATCTGTGTAGTTTTTCATACATTAAAAAAAACATAATGGAGTCAGTCAAATTTTGCTCCGCAATCGACTGGTTAAAAAACGTTTCTGTAAAACATATAAAAAATGATTTTATTAAAAACTTTACTCTGTGTTTTATGTGGGTTTTTATTTTAGTTACACAGTGAACGACGTTGTTAAATACAGACAATGAAAAAAAAACAGAATTAATCATCTGTTTTTTTCTAAATTAAAAATTCTTAAATTAATAAAAAAAAAACTTATAAGCCTGAGGTTTGTTAACCGCCTTGAAATGGCTTTTTTACAAGAGAGTACGGCTGTAATTAATATTTGTGACTGCTACAAAAAGTTGGCGGTGTAAAACATCCCGCCCACTCAAAAAAGAGCACGTTTTTAATGTCACGGTGTTAATACACCCCTGCTTGAAAAATGATTTGTATTTTTTGCGGTGCCATGTTTTACCTGCATCTTTGTCTGTTTGTTTTTATTTAAGTCATAACTGTATTGTAACCAGGAGTAAGATAATTGTAAAAAGGAATCTTCAATTAAGTCGTAAGGGATTTTTGTAAAATATATGTACAATTTGGCTTAAGGTTTAGTTGTGAAAAGTTTTATACTATGATTTCTGAATTAAGACGTGAGTTTTTCATTAATTTATACTGAGAACAAAGGTCAAAATCACTGACTTAATCCTGATTGAAATACTAGATTTATGTAAGTGAATAAAAAAATATTTAAGAAAAATAAATGTAACATGATTTACACTGTGATCTGTTGTGTATACACACTTAACGTTATTTTTTATCCACACTGTAGTTTTTTTTATTCATGTCCTTTCCCAATGTGGAGCATATGGTATCTAATGGAGGTATCTTAACATAATTTTTTATACGAGAACTGTTTGTTACTCATTCGCTCAACCTCTCTTTTTCAAATAGAGTAGTAAGGATAGAAGGATAAGGCAAATACATGATAAGTGGTTGACTAATCGCTCTCACTACGCCTAGTTATTAGGGGATCGGAAAAGGTGGGAGGGAATTTTTAAACATCACAAACTCTCATGATTTGTAACAGAAATCGGTAAATCGATCGAAAAAATGTTGTTCGTACTGGAACTCGAACCCGTGAGATCCGGCATGGAAGCCTTCAAAGTTAACCATTGCGCCATAAGACTCAAGTTTTATTACAAAATTGAAAAATTACTGCCGTAGTGTTTAAAAATCATGATTTAAAACAGATTGTTAATATTAATTAATAACAATTAAAATAGCTATCAGATAATTGCCTTGATGTAAAATATAAATAAATATGGGATTATTTATAAAAATATAGACTTATTAAAGTACTTTTAAGCCACTTAGTATTACTAGCGTTTTCAGTATAGTGGTTGGAGGCATTAATTCTTATTTAAAAAGCTCCCCCATTCAAAAGCTTAAGTTAACTTTTTGCAGTTAAAAGAAAACAGAAAAACATTGGTTGAAATATTTTAGATGTTCAGTAGAGCGGGGCAGAATGGCCCCAAGTTACGGGCCAAATTTATTGCCGGCGCAAGGAAATTATTGCAAACCTTCCTTTTTATTCTATTATTACATACAAGTGAAAATGTACTGAGTCAGTTGTGCTGCAATTTCAGAGTTTACTTGAAAAATGAACAACGAAATACTTTCCTAAGCATACTAGAAAATGATTAGTAATAATGTAGGTAGTGATTGTACTGATGTAAACTATGATAAATCGTTGAAGAGTTGTTTTTTCGTAAGTAGCTTTTCCTGACTACAAACTACGAAATTAATTATACGTGTCTTTATGTTTTCTGAAGCTTATGTATTAAAAATAAACAAGAAATATAGAAAGTTTGAGCTCTTCAAGAATAATTTAAAAAATAATGTGTCTGAGTAAAAAATGATAATGAGGTGTTATGCTTTGTTATAATTGAAGAACAAAATAATAACTTTGATTTGGGGTATTTAAATATTAAAATCAGTTTTGCTTAGAATTTTCGTATCTTCAACTAACGGGAATATCTATATATTTCACTCGTTTATTTAAAGATGTTTTCTATAAATATAAGTGGTAATAAAACTGAGGAAATAGTAAATCAAATACTAATATTTTTTTTAAACATTTAAAGCAACGCCGAAAATAAATTCTGAATATTTATGGTAGACGATGAGTGGTAATCAATCATACGACGCTTAGAAACCGTTTTAGGTTTCATTCTCAATTTCAGTAAACCGAAAATGTGCAAATGATCATTTTCTCATATTTTTATAGCAGCTTTTGAGAGTGAAATCACTCAAGTTTTTACAAGCACCGGTGATAACTAACAACCATAACACGTTGTTTTCACAAAAAAAAAACTTCTAAATTTAAATACTGTGAAAACTATATATATCAAAAAATATATCAATTTAATATAAAGAGATATATAATTTATGAATTCGAAGAAAAAAATTAAACTAAAACTGTATATTTTGATTTAAATATAAATGGAGACTTTCAATTACCCATCACGGTGATTATGTCCCGAAATGACTTGGTAATTAAATTTTTATTACTGTCAAAATCGATCATACTGATTTTCATTACAGCTTTACTAACTCAATAATATATATATTTTTGTTTCTAATATGTAGATTAAAATAACAACGGAATAAATTAAATATATTTCATCAGCAAAGATTTAAAATATCAATGAGGTTTGGTTCTCAAAAAAATTAATGCAAAATTAGATGTAATGGGTATTGAGAACACTCGATCATTAATTATTCATAATTTTCTTTTTAATGTTCGTTTCTTGGCGGTAACCACCCCGCAGCACCACTTTGCCACCACTCGCTCTCTTTAACCCCATCCCCACAGCCATTATCCACAAATTTTATGTATTTTTCCCGAGCCATAATTCTTTTTCACTTTATTTCGCCCAAAAATTCAGCGATACACTGGCCACGCAAAACGTTTCAACTACAAAATTGTGAGAAAATACATTTTATTTAATTTATCGTTAGATATATTTATTTTAAATACAAGAAATATATTATTTTTACCGCTTGTAAGTAGATATACAACAGTCAATATTGAATCACATATAATTTTAATTCTAGTTGGATTTTTAGTGTAAAACAGATTCTGATTAGAAAACTAATCTGAAATATGTAAGATTAATTAAATAGGTTATTAATTATGATACGAAATATTGTACCCGGATGAATAATAAATTTTAGTTGTAACACATATCTTTTTTCCTAATCAATTAAAAATTAACATGGTTAATTATTGTGTTGGGTCCTATGGTGCAGCGGTTAGCGTTGTTGGCTACCGTGCCGGAACTCACGGGTTTCGAGTCCCAGAATGAACAGCATTTTTATATAAATTAATTGATTTCTGTTCGTAGGCATGGATGTTTTTGATGGCTAAAAAATTTCCTCCCACCCATCCGATCCTCAATAACTGGCCTAGAAAATGCGATTAGTTAATCAGCCTAGCCTAGCCTTGCGCTTCTATCCCTACTACTATCTTTGGAAAAGAAAAGTTGAGCGACTGAGTAACAAACAGTTCTCGTAGAAAAAGTCTATTAATATACCTCAATTAGGAGGTCAAAAACTCCACATGGGGAGCGGGCATGGATAAAAAATGTAACTGAACAATTTTGTTTTTTTTATTCCTTAATTTTATCGCTAATTGAAAATTATCAGACCTGATGCTATTCAATGAAAATCAACGAGTAAATATGACGGAACATGTCCACTTCAAAAGACTAAACTTACAGGCCTAATAAATCGTATAAATATTTTCATTTAACTGAAATGTAATGGAGAGCATGTGCTTTCATAAGTCATAACGAATATTATCTCAACAAAATTTGTTATTCGAAAACCGATTGTTACTCTATTGTTCAAACACTCTATATCAGAGAGAATAGGGATAAAAATCTATAACTGAGAAAAAGTGATTGGCATATCAGTCTTGCTGATTTCCATTTTTAAGATTGAATGGAATGAACAAAATAAAAAAATTCTCACAAATAAGCAGACAAAACCTGTTTCAATTTTAACGGACACATGTGAATTACCATGTACAAAACCAATACGAAGACAATAAAAAAGAAAGCAGGAAAAATTGTTTTATTATTAATTGGTAAAAATTGTTATTAGTAATTGCACCTACACCGTTTTGTTGAAACACCGTAAAAAGCACTTCTTCCGTTGAGCTTTTCCTCTAAGAACACTGCTCGCCATTATATTTATGGGCCACTTATAGCGAGAAAAAGACTTTTTTAAGTTGAGAAACTTCGTATTTATTTTCTTACTGTGACTGTTTAACGCTATCTGTTGAGGATTAATGCAATTTATGCTTTTTGCAAGTTTATTAGAAAAAATAAGTAATTATTGTGCAATAAAAAATTGTGCAAGTATGCGTGGTTCATGTTAACATGCACCTAAATATCAATTTATTCTTCCAAATTTTTTATTTAATAATATGCCCGTATATATATGTAAAGCCTGTAATTTGACAGAATTATTATTGATTATTGATTCAAATGATAAAGAGAGTACATGGCATAACATCTTACGTCAATTTGTCATGCACAAGCTCAATATAATCCACATTAAAAGATAAAAAAAAAGCTTAACATGCCAAATCAAAAAATAAAAATTAGCAAACAGTTCAAAAATATTATTGCTGAAAATGTCCACTTCACTAGTTAATCATTGATAAGCCAAACAACTCTTGAGATTGGTGATTCATATGATCTTATGAAATATCCGATCTAAAACAGAGAAAAAATATGTAGAACTAAACGAGCTTACTGTTTGGCGCATTCAATGTCTTTTTTTGGATACCTAAATTATTCGATAAAATTTCCTCAATTTATTATTAGACATGGTTAACAATATAAATATATGCATTGAAAATATTAAGATTCATGAATGAATCATAATTAAACAGTTTTTTTTTTAACTCTTAATATATTCTGAAATGAAACAATCAAAACAATTAAAAGTGTGAACATACATTAAATAATTCATCAATGTTGAAGACATTAAAACACACATTATTTTTAATATTATAGGGTTATGTCACGGGCTCCCAACATGGGGTCAACAAAGGTTTTCCGGGGGGTCGCCAACTTTTTTCGATTTTGAAATCGAGGATTTCAAATTACCCGGTGAGCTAAAAAAATAAAGGAGTTTCGGGGACAATTCGGGGGAAAAGTATAGCAAATCGAAGATTTCATATTCCTCGAGGAGATAGCCTAGTCACATGGCTTTTATAAAAAGGGGTCGCCACCCAAAAAGGTTGGGAACCTATGGACCATACAAATAATTGTGAGACGTACAGTGCTCGTTTTACGCATGGATACTATGAACGGATGATAGCAATCATCCGCAGCAAAACTTTATATTGAAAAAATAAACATTTGAAAATTGCACACGCTCAACACCTTCCAATTTATAACCAGGACTCTTGCTACCAAGCTACAAAAATGAGTATTCTCTAAAAAAGAAACATCAAAGTTTCCTGTAAAAACACTTCATATACACAATATAGTTGTGTGAATTTTATTTTACAACTCTAGTTCCCATATATATATTTTCCTAAAGTGAAATGTCCAATTTAAATGTAAATCGTTTTATGTAACGGCAATGTATTTATATTTAAGACTGTCTTTCATGGGCAATGGCTTTTAAAAGTAAACAAATATTATACTGTTAAAATTATGTTCGAGTCTATTCAACAAATTAAGCTATGAGATGTTAATATATTTAACACATACCATGAAATTTGATTTTTGAAAAACCTGTTGTAATCATGGCCAAGGTAAAAACTGGAAAACCACGGTTAACGTTCAAACTGTCCAGTTAGTCTAATTAAATACCCGACCTGCTAAGAACCTACTGCATGTTGGTTTGGAACATAATTTATAAGAACATTTCGTCCGCTTGTTTGCAATCACATACCATCATTTACTCCTACTGCAGTAAAACAATATTTTTTTTATTTAAAACCGTATAGCGCCGAAGTTTTTTTAAATGAGTGTTTACGCATAATATTGTCTAAAAAATCGAGACAAAATATTACTTCGTAAAATTTAATTAACACAGTATTAATATGTACATTTCTTTGTTTAAAATTTGAAATTTAATTTCGAAAGTAAATTTTTCTTCGCGTTTTTGTTAACTCGAGATTAAATAATCAATTTTTTCTTTTGTTTCAGGCTAAAGTCTGAAGAAAGTTTACATAATATCCTTTCTTTTCAGAAGGTTGTAACATTTTTATGTTTCAAAAAGAGTAGGGGTGGAAAAATTGTGAAGGTTTCAAAACTTTTTCATTAAATCATTAATTTATAATACGACAAACAACATGTATATTTTTAAATACTGAGATTTCGATGTAAACATTCGAATTTTTGATAATCAGATTTTTTTAGTAATCAAAAAGTCGATAAATATAATATTTCATTAAAGTATAATTACTCCATAATGAATCCTCATAAATAATAAATTAACATGAATATATTCAACTGAAAGTTTGATTTAAGTATAATTCCTTAAAACACTCATTTTGTATGGCTTATGAATTTTTTTAGCGGTAGGTTTATATAGTGCTATTTATTAAAGTAATGTTATTTGTAAATTTATTGAAGAACGCAATTGCTTAATTCAACACAGTTCTACTCGATTTATGAATGTAGAAAGTAGATTTTTTCTGTTAGAAATTTAACATTTAAACACTAAAATTGACTGACTAATTTTTATACTGGTTCTAAAATAAATAACTTTACTCAACCATGTTACTCAGGAAAAGTTCAATCAAAAAAATATTGTGTATTAGATAGGTAAGTATATCGATTTCTGTTCGAAGGCAAAGGTGTTTGTGATGTTTTAAAATTCCCTCTTACTCTTACCGATCTTTTAATAACTGTGTGTAGAGAGAGCGATTAGATAACCACTAGTCTTGTTCTAGACTTATGCTTCTATCCCTACTACTCTTTGAATAGTAGAGGTTCAGCGACTGAGAAACAAACAGTTCTTGTAGAAAAAAACTTCTGTTGAGATACCTCCATTAGAAGACAATATGCTTCACATTGGGAGCTGACACGGATAAAAAAAAATTCTAGTTTCTTTACTGATAATAAAGATTAATCGATGACTGTAAGTTGATTGAAACTACTTTATTGATGATCAATAATTAATTAAAATCATGTTTCTTATCCATTGCATACCCGGACTCCTATATATATATATATATCTTGTGCTCGATCCCACAATCCCGGGATCGTCATGATACTGTTTGAGAGATGTCGGGTTTTTCCATAACATGTGAGCCCACTAGAGGTGAAGTGAGCCATGTGGTATTTTAGGAAAAAATCAGTTGGATGCGTCATAATATTCTACATGTCTCAATAAAACGTACAAGTGAAGTGACCTCAGTAAATATACACTGCAATAGTGTTATATCCCTAAAATAAAAATATGCAATCCATCAAAACACCAAGTAAAGAAAGTCATGATTGTATTTTTAATCCAGTTATCCAGTTATTTTTAATCCAGTTAATCCATTTATATTTTACTAGTTGACTCACTCCAGCTCTTGAAAGCTCATATAAAAAAGCGTATTTACAATCTAAATTCTTTCCGATTGCATAATATGTTTAAAATTAAAATAATGAAGAAATAAAGTATCCTTCAAAGTATTTAACATAAGGCGAGATCACAAGAAAACAACTCATTGATACTGAACTGACGAACACAAAACTGCTTAATGTACGATCATCTTAGTGTCGACCGCCGAATGAATACGCAAAATTTATTTAATTTAAAATTAGGCAAGCTATTGAAAAAAATAGTCTAAGTCGATGATAAGCCTTTAGCCTGTTCGTTTTTTTTTTAATTGAGAACGTTTCTGTTTTAGGGAGTTTTGAAACAGGCGGGTGGAAGGGGGTTGCGTCCGATGAACGAGGGGTCGGGGCGGAGGGCAGGAAGAAAAAAAGTAGCGTCGAAGAATTATTACAGCGCTGGAGAAGAAAAAGTTGTTGAAAACTTTGAAGAGGTTCAGCGTTAGAAATGCCGAGAGAGGTCGAACGTATTTCCAACCACTCAGGTTTTCTTTCATCCGCTGGTTTAGTGGATTTTACAGCACTAAAATGCAGTGTTTTTAGCGATTTTCCGTAATGCCAGTCAGTTGGCACCGGCTAAAGAAAAAAGTGAGAATACTTCCGCGAAAATTTATTTTGTCCACAGAATGAAAATAATTTATTTGCCGGATTAGTTTTTCAAGTTAATTTTGAACTAAAAACCTCCGTCTTTTTATAGTCTTTGATAAAAGCAAACATATATATATTTTTTTAATTTAACAATAGTTTTAAGCAAATAAATATCTTATAAGATAAAATAAAATTTCTTTTTGTCACACAATTAATATCAACTATTGAACTTTTGATTGTGAAATAGAATATTACGAAAGTCATGTTGCTTTAAATATCTATATGTATATCCTTTTCCTTAAATGGTAATAGCTCAATAAAATCTTAAAAAAATAAAAAAATGAATTTTACGATAAGTTAGATCCGGGGTTGTAAAAATTTCAACCTGGCTATATAAATAAAAAAAAATGTATAAATATTGTACACGTGAGATTATTTTAACATAATTCCAATAAGATTCCAATAAGAGTAGTTTTTGCACGCTCTTTCCAACTCTCAGTTTCTCAAAAAATTTGGTGACCCCTAAGTTTGATAAGTAAAGCAAATACACAATATAACTATGAAACTATTCATATTAATTAGTTTCATAAGTTCATAGCCGTTTTCACTTTTCGAATAAGTACGCGTTGACTATTAAATAATTTATATGATCATATTGACTAATTGTAATGTTATTTAAACCATAGTTTCTCAACCTTTTTAAGCCCGTGGCCCCCTTTTGAGTCTCAAATTTTTCCATGGCCCCCCTATCCATAGTAATAAAATTCTCGGGGCTCGGGAGAAATGAAAAACACAATAAAATTTAGTACACAAATTATTAATAAAATATATATATTTATGTTTATAAAATAATTTATAATATTACATTTTTTAAGAATCTCTATGGTACCCAACGTTGTACACACCACAGCCCGCTATGATTTACACTCATCTTACGGGGGTGTATTCCGCATATTCAGCATAACAACGTTATTCGTGTTATTTTTTTTCCATATGTTTTTTAAAACTATTTTGCATGCACTGCAGGGTGCAGAATGCTAAATTTAACGAAATAACGTAAATAAAAGAGTTTTTATGAAATTAATTCAATTCGTTGTTGATAGGACGTCGTGAGCTCTTTAAATGCCTTCTAATTTTCCCTAAATGCAACTAAGTCAGCATGACCAACAAGACCAACAGATGCGACTGTGTATCGTATAATATTAGGCAGTTCTTCCCGTTTGTTGTTCAAGTTTGGAGATTCTCATAAAATGTGATGAGCATCCTGAATCATATTGCCGCATTTATATTTAAGGCTATTTACTAATTAGCCAACCTGAAAGAGCTTGGCAGTGATTTGATCATGATCAGCTATAAATAGACCGATCCGGAAACTTGGAGTCGAAGCGTTGGTCTCCATTCGCATCTTTATATTTTGAAAGAATTTATAAGATTCCTTATCCTTAGAATAATTTCCCATCAATTTTGCCAAATTCGCATAGCGGTGTTTCTAGTCATACTGTGCGCCACAGTTCTATTTGCCTTGAGAATGAAGGGTCTGGTCAAGTAGGCAGTCAAAAAATTCTCTTACACCTGAGAATCGACACCCATTATGTAGTATTCCTGTTGCGCCTTGACCTTTAATGTACAGATTTAACAGAAGTTTACCAAGCAGAGCCGGCAATGCATTTGTAGAAATAGTTATGTATGCTTTTGTAATGGCTATCAATGCACTGGGTTGTCTGCTAAGAAGAGTTTTCTGTATTAGAATAAGATTACAAAGCTTGTATCGCGTACTCGCGACATTACCAGTCGCTCCCATGGATTAGGTGTTAAAGGATTGGGCTTCAATTACCTAATACCTACTACGCAAGAAGTTTTGGCAAGATATGCAAAGTAAAGTATGTCGTCCAGAATCGACGAAATGTGTTTCTTTTTTAGTAACTTTTACCGTGATTGTTCTCATTCGTATAATGGGAGGCTTAAATTTGTGAAACCGATGCCTTCCTTGAGGAATATAACTTTAGTTTTTTTGAGAGCTTATTGGCGATGCCCCAAACTAATATCTATGAAAACGCCTCCTCTCCTGTTTCTTCTGTACCTGCATGACTATTTGCACTCGCGTTTTATAAGGCATCATCTGGGTTGGTAAAATAAAAGATTCCACACTATAGGGCCAAAAATTTAGCCCTGTTGAGAGACAGTCCATTGTGATGTTCTCTTTTAAAATCTGTTGCCCATATTAGGATATTTTCAAGTATTCATTTTAATGTAGTTTTAAGTAAAAAAGGTGGTCGAAAATCACTGTCAAACCCTTCAGTAATATTCTTAGATTCCGAAGTGGAAAGTACAGTGAGGATTGCATCTTTACAAGACTTTCCTGGTTCTACAACAAGTTGATTTTGAGGGTGTCAATCCTAGAGCACATGAGTCGTTGCAATACTTTTCCAGAGGTCGATAAGCTTTGAGGACTGACGAAGCTGGCTGCCAGTTTTTGGGATGACTATAAGTATCTTTAATACTTTCGATGGATTCGGCGGTAGCTTTGTGGAAGTTCATTTTAATATACGTGGAATAATCTAAGTTATTTAATATTTTATAATAAGTATCCCTGTTTTCCAGTTTCCAATAAGTATCTGATTTCTCATGCATACACCTTGTTGCTCAAATGAATCACCTGAAAAATCAAAAACTTGGAATTTCAAGGCGTTTTTCTAGCTTTTACAATTAATTTGGAAATTTCATAAAAAACGATTTATTAACCCAGTGTTTAATTTTTGACTGAATCCTATTTTCTTTGTTGTGGAAACTTCTTAAAGCTTTTTAAATTATTCAAATGATTTTTCTTCCATGCCCATGTGCTTTGTATAAAATGGATAGTAGCATTAGTGAAGCAAAACATATTAAGCATATGAGATTCATAATATCATGGGGTGATGAAAAAAATCCGTGGATAAGATAGTTAATACAATATTGTCGACACTTACTTTTAGATGCAGTTACTATGGTATCCCTAAATATCATTGGAAAAAAAAGTATCTATACTAAATATAGTATTCTATTTGATTTGAATATAAATATTAGTTCATTATATTTTGGGTGGCCGTGGCCCCCTAAAGTTTGCTGTGGCTCCCCAAATCTGATATTTTCTTCTGTGGCTCCCTTGGAGTATGCTGTGGCCCCCCAGGGGGCCACATGGCCCCCGGTTGAGAAACGCTGATTTAAACAATCATCTACCAAGGTTTTACGGTAAATAATATTAATGATATTCTCTTAACATTTGGGTTAACTTTAAAAAGATCGTTTAAAATGTACATATTTATATTGTGTACATTGATTTGTCAAACGAATTTTGATTCTATTGACAAGTATTAATATTAGATTTTTGATAATTTAATCAATTCCTAGCGAAATTAAAAATGAGAAATAAAATACTTTGTCATTCTATAAAAAAACAATTTATAAATTCCGTTTTCACAAGAAAAAATACCTAACTGCAGAACTAACTATAGCCTTGTTCTTTTGCGTACTTCTGACGGTTTTATGACGGTTTGCAAACCATCAGAAATACGCAGAAGAACAGAGCTTTGTAGAAAGATGTCATAAAATACAATATACAATAAGAGTGTGGTTTCTCCGTTTTATAAATAATGACCATGTTTTAATAATTAACGCCTACTAGAGGTCTGCACGGGCCGAAATTTCACAAAATTACCCGGTCCGAGCCCAAAAGACTCAGGCCCGACCCGGCCCGGGCCCGAGTCTAATACCACAATTGTTACCCGAACCCGACCCGAAGCCCGAATTTATATTCCACAGCCCGGAAAAACCCGTTTTTTACAAATTTACAACAATTTACGATTCTCTATAGAACTGGTAATAATTAAAATCATCATGGCTGACTTATGACACGAACATCGTCTGAAATATTTTTCTGAAGAATAAATTCCTTACCCGGGCCCGTGCAGACCTATAACGCCTACGAATACACCGAACAAAGTATATTACAAAATAAAAAAGTAACCTTAATTGTATTTATTCAAATACCCATATTAAAATAAAAATAAAAAATATATATTTTTTCGATGGATTTGACGGTAACATTGTAAAAATTATTTTTTAAAATAAAATTATGTTGGAAAACTTTGTAGCCCTCATGTGTTACAAAATATGATGTTCGCCTACTTATAAGTATCATGAGACAGAATATCGCAAAAGCTATTGAATAAACTGATTTCTGATGAGATTGAATGAGAATTTTAATTCCTGATAATTTTTGAATACATACAAAGGTATCAAATAAATTTATATTATTTTTAGACAGGTGCAAGACAATCTATTCAAACATATTTAGATTATCTTTCAAATATGATGTGAAAGGTGGGGTACCTTCCGTTATATGATAAGTTTATTCTTGATATACATAGCTCGTTCTGTGACTATAAATACCACATAACATAATATGTAATTTTGGCTTCACCATTATCGGCGTTATCGGTTGATTTTGATTCGAAAAAATGATGAGATCTTCGGTTGTTTGTATGTTCCTGGTTTTTTTTTTAAACAGAAATGTGAAGTATTATAATGGGTGTTTGAATTACAAGGTTTATTATAAACATAATTTTAAATTATAAAAGAATTAATACACAGAATTATAAAATACTTAAATCGATTCTAATAGGTACTACAGCACGATTGGAATTTTAATTCCCTTTAACTAATCTAATGCTACTTTTGGAAAATAGTAAAATATTGCTCCAATATCATAAAGGCAATTTTATTATTAAACGCTGTCTTGTTTTTCTTGTAAACTTTTTCAATTTCCCAGTTTTCCTACTTCTCATAACAATGAGTAGGTACAGGAAAACTTTTCAAGGTAATCATCTACCCACTCATTGTACACATTTATTCCATACATTTCATTCAACAGCTAGTAAAGGGGTTAAAACTTAGCTCAACAAAAACCACCCCGTGAGATTGTCTTGCTTAAAGTTGGACTGACAAAATTAGTTACTTATTTTTCAGTGACATCTATTGAGTAATAGATACATAGTACAAAATTTTTGATAATTTTCGTAAATTATAAATTTATTTAGTATAAAAATAAATTCTGAAAAACAACACTATATTCATTATTTTATTTTATATTAGTGAATTAATTGTCTTTCAAAATATTGGCAAAACAAGTAAGCATTGCTATTTAAAAATAGATGGCAGTTATCTCATTTTGTATTTAAGGACATCTATCTACGAATACTTTCATTATATTGATGCCTGTTGTAGGATAGGAAAACTTTTGATATTTTATATTTTATTTTTTAAAAATTGGCATGAATTTTAAAATACAGTAAGTGTCCTTTTTTATTTTTAATATTCTCTTAGTAAATGTTGGTTATTTTTAAAGTATCACAAAATAAACTAGCCACAGATAAATCTATTGCTTACGCGATGGCAGTATTCAAAAATATTTAATAGTAATTTCAAATCTGTTAAATAATTAATTATATTTTAACTTGCTTTATCAATATCGTAATTATTTTTTATTAATACTATCAATAAAGATTTATTATCTGATATCACGCATCATAAGTTTTTCTACTAGTCGGTAGATGCCAGTAGTATACATTTAAATCTGACTTTCGCCCCTTTCGTGTATTACGAATTACAAACACTACACATGCACAAAACTTCTATCAACCTGAGACAATTTTTGGGGTGCATAATTTATTTAAAGCGATCGAATAGATATATTTTGGTTTCTTTATTCAGGAGATACCTGTTTTTTGGGTGGTTCAGATGCTTTCATTATTATAATATTTTTATGCCATGCTTATGTACGCGGTAAATACATGTATTTTTTAAAATATTCCATAGACATAAGTATAGCAATCATTATTGATAATTTTCTGACAAGTTTCTTATTTATAAATATTTAACAATTATTTGCAGCTCTGGTTGCTTTAACTAGTTACGCTGAAATTGTTTTCTTTAAAACTACATCTGATAGGCACACATCTACGTGTTTCAGGGGTGGGTTGGAGGGGGCTCGCAGGAGCTCGCGTGAGCCCCTTGTTAAATAGTGTTGAGGTCGGCGAGCCCCTTGTTAAATTAAGAAAAACAATATTTTCAGATCTTTGCGTTGTATAATTAATCTATAAATATGCAATATACTTAAATTAAAAAAGTAGTAATGTACATTTGAGATTTCTGACGTACAATTTTCATCCATTTATACTGTTTATATTGATAGCGATAAAATAAAGATATAATTGCGTACTGTTAAAAAATATAAAAAATATAATTGCTTTACTAATTATTGCGTATAATTGCATATGAGTGATAAAAAAACATCACACCTTCCCCAAAACATCACGAATAGCTATGAGTTTAAGCGAGCCCCTTGTTACTGTATTGGCAGCCCACCACTGACGTGTTTATTATCTACCCTCACCATCGTATGCATCTCTTTACCGCCTCTGAAATAACAACTATTTAATAATATAATTATTCTTAAAAATTGTAACATTTATATCAGTCAATGACTAAGATAGTAATGAGTAATGTGTGTCTGAATGGTAGTGATACGAAAATATCTAGATGAGGGTCTTTAACAGTTTCTTCAACGATGGCTGAAAGGCTGGCTGTCTAATAAATTAGTAGAAAATGTAGATACCCTCATTTTCTCTGTTATATGTAAAGTCTTAGTCAAATGCCTTTCGCCATGTCGTAATGGTTTGCCAATCTGAAGAAGTATTAGTTGACTATCAGATGAAAGTAGAGCGATAAAAAATTTCGACAGTTGGACAATTAAAGGAAATATTGTTTCTATCCATGCCCACTCCCAATGCGGAGCATATGGCTTCATAACGGTGATTTCTCAGCACATTTTTTTTTCTACGAGAACTGTTAGTTAGTCATTCGCCAAAGCTCTATTTTCCAAAAAGAGTAAAAATATGTTGATTTCCGATGTCATAAATCAAGAAAGACGCCAGAATATTTATTATACGAGACAGTAAGCAGTGGGGTTTTCTGTTTTTAGCAAAATTTGCGAAATTCGAATGCCAGTTTTTTCACAATGGCAAATCCGGTTAGTGATCAAAAATTATAATCAATATGTTTCATTATATACTTAGAAAAAGTTAACATTTTAACATATAATCGCCTTAATAAATAATTAAATAGTCAGTATACATCAATGAATCTGTTTAAAATATTTAGATTTATTAAAAAAATATTTTTGCCGTGAATTTTGACTTGGAGACACTAAGATTGTATAGGTATAATTAATTCATAGTCGAATAGGAGCACTGAATACATTTTTAGTATTGTTAAATTTTAAAAATAATGTTTAATAATTCAACCTTTTTTGCCTATTAAATTGTTTTTTTTTTAAAACTCGTAAACATATTGAAATTCGATTATTGGTTTTTTAAAGGTCGGTTTTTTATAAGCCCTAGTTGGTAATTTGTCAAGCTGGATTAGTTTAGAGTTGACATTTGTGTGTGTATTTCTTGATATATATATTATTGAAAACATATTCCTCCTCAAAATCTATCGATTTGTGTCTAGTAATATGTTTTAATTTAAAACTATTTATCTTGTTAATGAACAACAGATTGTTGGCCAATTGTATTTATTGAGGTTATCATTTTGATGATAACGGCCATATATGTACAGATAAAATAGCATTACAAATAATATTTTGATTCTGGTATTAAACTTTGCCAACTATGCAATAGCGATCGGCTATTTGGAAGTACTAAATACAAAATACGGTAGAAATCGTCACGCTCTCGTGGATTGCTGTACAATTGGTGTACCTATTGGTTCAAAGTCTGTAAGACGAATCGAGAAGGGGCGTAACTTTTGGGAGGTGAAACTATTCCTTCAGGAGTAGAGAAGGAGCAAATTCAAAAAGCTACATTCACTCCTGGAATATAAGTAATTCTCGTATTTACTTGGCTGGAAATGTAAAATAGATGTAATACACATTTCGCTGAGAACAGTTGGCAAGGCAATATGCAATCAGCATCAGATCATCAACATGTTGTTTAAGATATTTATTGAATCAATATATACTTTTAGGTAACCCATTTTACAGAATCATGGAACCTATTATTGATACGTACTCAAGATTGCATATCCAGTGAATTTTTCCTAAGAATTATATTATTAAAATGAGTCTCACGTTAAAAGAGCAACACTGAAGTGTCAGCGATAGTGTGTTTGTTTATTAATGAAAAAAAAAATAGTAATTTAAATTACGAAAATAGTTATGTATTTCATTCATGTTTAGCTTGCTAGAATTTTGAAATGTCTTAGCAAAACAACGACAAAACCAAATCAATATTTTTTTTCTAATCGTTTGCATTATATTTGCTAATTTTAATTTTGGGTAGATGTCACTAGCCATCGTATGTCGTAACTATCGTATTTTAGAAGTACTAAAGAATATTCCTCTTTTACTTGAAACGACTAAATTCATAATTATAAGCAAACGTATAAAATTAATGCAGTCATATCATACATACAGAAACATTAACGATGGTTATAATATTTATATATTTTTAAGGTGTTCACTTTGAAATCTTGGTGGAGAGCCATTATATTCATATATTTTTTTATTGGATATACATAGCTCATCAAATGTTGAAGTAGTTACTGTCAAATAATGAATTGTTAAAAAAATATAAAGTCAATTTAATTTATATTACATTGAATCCGATTTAATTATTTGTCTTTATTATATGTGTCGCTGTAGATCACCACACTAGCCCTTAATGACAATCGTTATATTGCCTTCTGTCGATATACAATAAAGAAGTTATTGATATGATAAAAACAATCAATATGAAGATCTATCAACAAAATTAGGTCATTCGCAGTACCAGGCTAGTAAAGCAAACTAGGTATTTCGATATTTCATATAACACACAGTCTTCAAAATATATCTTAGACAACCACAAACGGGTGATTTAATAAATATCTTACTCTTTATACAAATCTAAATACAGCCGAACTTGTTTATTGCGAAGAATCCGACTGGATTTGCTCGTTACAAGCATTACTCGTTAAATCAGATAATATGTATTTTAAAATACTTACTAACATACCCATCACATTAAGACATGAAGTATCTGGAGCGGTCACATAACACAATAAGTCGCAATTCATTAATAGTAAGTAATAATTAATGCATTATCGAATAATGGAACCAGTCTAAATTGATACCAGTTTTAGCAGATTTAAAACATTAAAATCCACAGCAAACAATTTCGTTGAAATATGTGATGTTTTTATAAATCTTAAATTAATAAAACGAATCTCTTATCTGTTGCTGGCTATCAAATAAAATATAATATTTTCATTCTTTGACATTCTTAATATAATATAATGTACTAAGGGCTTACTATAAAATATGAAACTATCTTTCTATCTCTACGTTGGGCGTCAGCATTTCCTTAAAGCAAGCACCTGTCTAATGGTAACTAACGCTAAGATTAATGACCTATACAGTCTAAGATCTAGCTCTTACTCACTATTCACTATTGGAATGAAGCCTATATCTCACGATACAGTATTAAAAAAAATAAACATAATAATTAGTATAAATATTATACATACACTACTTTTATTTATAAATACTAATATATATTGTATCAAATACTTCTAATTTAAAAATTATCTACAAGTTGTAAGCTGTCAAAATTATTGTTGGAAAGGCATTATATATAATATTTCTTTTGTCAATACTCACTCAAATCTATGTAAGATGAACAAAATCTGTCTCGATCTTTATTAAAACACGTGGAATCTCTACAAGAAAGCTATTATCATTTTTCAATTAATTGTTAGAAACAAAAATATTTAATTATTATTAAAAACGATAATCACAAAAATGTCAAATTTCAGCATGTCATTTTTCGAGACGAGTACGTAATCGAGTGGACAAATGTGTAAATTACTTTTTCTATCTGATTTCTGTTCGCAGGCAAAACAGATGATGCGGTGATAATTTACATCAAATTCCACCTACCAGATCCTAAAATGTTACGAAGCTAGAGCGGTTATTTTACTACTTGTCCTGTTCTAGCCTTATCTTTCTATTCCTACTCTCATTGGAAAAAAAAGGTTGGAAAAATTAGTAACAAGTTTTATCCACTATCCTTTACGAATAGGTATCCGAATCGAATATTCTTATATATTCAACCCTTTTTTAAGTATTCGATATTCGAATATTAAGGCAAATATTCGAATAGTATTCGTATACATTATATATTCGAATAGTATGACATTGTCTATAAAGAAAGTCTGTTGTTAGAATAATACATCGTGTGGTAGAAAATGTAGAGCCTCTATCCTATACTTACCTTCTCTACTCCGTTCTATGTAACGAATAAGAAATTAATCTGAACTGAACTGAATGGAACATTTATCTCAATCCGGAAACATAAACGAGTGCTTCAAACGGGATAAGATTAACTATATTGCATTCCAAAGAAGAAAGCACTAACATCTATGGCAAATTTAAAAATTACATAATAATTTTATTTTTATTTTATGATGCTGCGTGAATGCACTTTTTTTATTATTTATTACTGTCTATATCTATTTCCTTTTCAGAGTACATAACGGTTCCTTCAAGAATCTCAAAGGATCCTTAGCTTCACTGAGTACACCCTATGGACATGAGTGGGCTGAAGGGGGCTCAAAGAGACTCAAATTTGAATTAGGCCGGTGAGCAATTAACTGCAGTTCCTATCATAAATTTTATCAGCGAAAGTTTAAACATAATGTTTGAAACATGCAATTGGAACGAAACGAATAGTACTTATTTATTTATCAAGTTTTGGTCAATCTTTTTTCTTTTTTCTATGTAATGCATGCAAATGAAGGACAAGAGTATTTTTTAATAGAAAATTGAATTTTATTGATTTGTTGCTTCTCAAATAAGCGAAACATGTGCCACATTTTGTAGCACAACGAGTGGAATAACAAACTTATAAAAATAAATTTTATATTGAAAAAGAACTTCCACAAAGTTACCTCCGAATACATCGAACATAATAGGTAATTCTAATTTTTTTTATTTTCCGCTTCAAGCACTGGAGATTCTTCCATTTAGGTAGGTATACCATGGGTATGATGGGCGGTGACCCAAAGTTTAGTTTGATTAATTGATCATCAACTGCCGAGGACTTGGCTTAGTGCATAGTGCGATGGTATATATACAGTTACATAGGTAAGCATATAATTGAAAAAACAAAACACTTCTTTATGCTAAATCTAAATTATTTAAATCGGTACCAATTTTACTTACCATTATTACCAATTAAAAGCTGTAGAAAATGCTCATTTTTTATTGTAAGACTTGAGTTAACACTAAGTGCTATCATTATAAACAAAAAATAGTTTTGCATTCTGAAACAATATTGCCATGATTTTAATTTCATAACATCTAAAAGAATCTACCCTCTTGTTTCATTTATGTATTCTACTTTTTGTTCGATAAAATATATGGAAAACAATTCAATAATTATATGAAACAAAAAGAGCTACTGTAACATTTAGTATAAAAGAAACATAAGGTGTTATACTTTTTCAAATACAGGAAGTCATAAAAATATTATAATGAATTAACTTTTCGATTAATTTGATAATTATTCCACCAAGTCGCCTTATTTTTTCTGTATATTTCAAACATACTTGTATACATTTAGTATTCATTTTTTTGTTGTTGTTGAAAATGTATTCTATGATGTAATATATTTTTAGTTTTTTAGGTCGTTAGTAGGATTGGTTTACATAATATCTAATTAAAAAATATATTTAGATGCTTATTTAAGTATTCAATAAAATAAGGCTGAAATGTAACATGACGACATGGATTACGGTGCAATATTTTTGGTTATGATTATGAAATTTAAAGTTCCATTTAAATACAAAGGTAAATAAATTGGTTTTAATTTGAGAAATAAATAATTGAATATATTCAACACGAATTCTTGTGCAATTGTTAGAATCAAGCTCGTTATAAATGTAGGGTGTTTTTAGAGGTTTTTTTCAAATAAGCATCACTTTTTCCAACGTCAGCCAATTAAACAGTTGACAACAGATTTGTGCAGTTTGGATTGCCATTTCACCATGCATGGAAATTACTAAAGATCCACGACTACTGAATTTTTTGTTTCCCAATTAAATGGAATTAATGTGGAAAAGATGAGGTTTCAACAAGGCGTAGCAACATGCCAGTTCGAAAAGCAATTCTCTACAAATTATTGTAATGTATGCAACGTCTCAGTTTATTTAATAATTAATGATATAATTATTTTATACAACTTTCGTTTTATAAAAGCGCCCTAGGATTTCATCAAACATTTTTTTGCAACTTTGTGCAAACACTATTAATATTTGAAAAACTGTACTCAATCTTGGTATTTTTACCACATTTTACGAAGTGCTTTGTTATGATAAGAAAACGTATAAACAGTCATATTTGGCTTACATCCAGTCCTATCACTGAAAACAAATGATAAAATAATCACTAATGATTCTATGTATCCTATGTATGCTCTTAGTGTGGATTGAAATAAAGTTAAGATAAAACTGTAATCTTTGTGATATGTCTACAGATTGAAAATATTTATAACGTTTTTACTTAAAAAAACTTTTTGAAAACCTCTTTGAAGATATAATTAATAAATAGGTGAGGTTTCAAGATTCCATCTCAGGACTACAACACATTCCAAACGCAAAGGTTCGTTCGTTATTGCGGTAACGGGTGCACTTGAAAACTAAAATAACAGAGGTGGATGCATCCCAGATTTAAAAATTAAGAAGATTTAAGTGTCATTATTTTATTAAAAAATATCAATAAAAAGTGGAATTGAAGCTTTTTTTATAAAGCAATATAAAATTTAACATATTTACAATTACAATAATCAATATCATTTAATAATACTGTTCCGAATTTTCGTTGTTGAATACTTAAAATAGGGGGCGCATGAAAATAGCGGGTGCATATGGACCCGCAGAATTTAACACCCTCTGACTCCATATTGTCTACCGCTATGATATGGTAACAAATAATAATATTATGAAATGACAATAACAATAAAAAAATAATGTATATTTTTGTAAATTATTCATAAAGAATATAAATATATATCAATATTATTTCATTTAAAAAAAATCGCTCTTTATTATGTTCATTATATTTGTGTCACACTGTCGAAATTTCCTTCTATACAAAATTCCTGCTCAGATTTTAATACTAAACTAACCCCACCTCTTTTAACTAGCTCCACCTGTCCCAACTTTTACTATCTCTAAAGAAACAAAATTTTAGGTCTGTCTCTTTCGGTTACTGCTTGAATAAACGCAGCAAAGAAAGATAGCACTACTTTTATTCATCAGTTTGTGAGCGCTGGCACTATTTCAAAATGTCGTAGTTCCGGCTTAGTATGTAACTATCTCTTTTTAGTATATTGTTGTACGGAGAGAGACAAAAAGAGATAGCAGTTCTTCAATATGTTTACTGTCAGAATAATTGATTGAAGATCTCACCAACCCATGGTATTGGTGCAGTTTTTAGAACTAGTTTTGCATAGACAAACCAAAAGTATATTAATATTTTTTTGTACACATATGTTATAATCTTAAATAATTTTATATATTGCAGTGCTTCCCCAACAATGGCGTTTGAAGACAACAGGTTATGTCACTAGAGATTGTAAAACCTGGCGAATGTGTCGATACCGGTATATTGTTTTTTTTTTTAATATAACATTAAAAAGCGCTATTGAAAATATTACCATCAATTAGCATTGATTCATCAATATAAATACCAAACTTGATTGAATAAAAAATTGTGATTTTTTAAAATTCATTTTCGTTTTGGTATTGAAAAAAGCACCAAAAAAACAAAAATCCCGGTATCGGTAATGCAATGCCCAGATGTTACAATATCGCGAAACATTTTGTTATTTAGGTACTCAAAAAAAATACGATTTAATTTACTATCGAATGAATATATTTGATCATGCTGTAAAATTAATAATAAATTTATTTCACCTGTTTTTATGGCGTCAATAAATTAAATGTTGCGAAATGGTTGGAAAATAACCAGCCAATAGATATCTCTGAAAAAACGAAGTTTCAGATGTTAACTAATAATGAATTATCGTAAACATACAATGTTTAAAATATATATGAATATAAGCCTTCTCTATTGAGAGTTCATATTTTACTCCATATTGGGAGAAAGATATGTTGAAAAGTTGAGGAATTACATTTTTTACAATTGCCGTTTTTAAAAAATATTCAAACACGTGGAGTTATTGGTAATTGAATATATTTTTTCAATGTGAATATTCTTTTTCAATCAATTATACTCAAAGTGATAATATTAAATGAGAACGAGAAATTAAATAAACGCTTTTGATTTTTATTATATAATTATCAATTTGATCTCAACATCCAATTGTTGACGAGACATTTCCTGAAAATTGGTATGTTCTCGCAGACAGTACGGGTTATAACTTTCAGTATCTTTAAATAAATATTAATAATATTAATCCTTTAACCGGGTATGAGTGCTTTGTCTTTAGCTCAACTCGGTTGTGCGTTCAATCGTATAGATTCGTGGAGCATCTCAACGGATGTTGTATTACGAAAACTTGTTGTTATTCAATTTACTCTTTTTTGAAGACTACAGGTCTACAAGTAAGTCGTCACTCTTGCTACGCGACTTTTTTTTGAATAAACGAGATAATGAAAGCGAATTTAAGACTTTATGCCAGGCGTGGGGAACCTGCGGCTTTTTGGCTACTCTGGTGCGGCCTTCTGGCCAATTCTGTAATTCTGTAAATGTATGTAAATTCGTAAATTCCTGTTTCCGGCCAATGATTCTCTAGTCAATGTTTGCTGCGGCCTTATGTCGAATCAGAAAAGTGAATGCGGCCTTTAGAGAAAAAAGGTTCCCCACCCCTGGTATAGACGATTAAAAAAATAATTTATCAAAGGGTCCATTCTGGGATTTAACTTCTTGCGCACTTGTTGCTAAAATAATATAGACCCCGCAAAAATTAAAATGTATATATAGTGTTATCTACAGAATTATTTAATATAACGGTAGATACGTTTTTCACAAAAAAGCAAATCACTCATACGAAATTATAAAATAGACACCATTATTTGAAAATTATTACATTGATTTCATATTAAATTTGAAGATGCGTTCCGTAAAATCCTTGTAAAAAAAGTTCACAAAACGTTGTACCGAAAATATTTATTCAAAATTATATTTTTAATATTGTAGTAGGTACATAATTATAATAAGTCATGATTTTTTTTCAACCATGTCCGCTTCTCATGTGAAGAATGTGAACTCCCAGTGACTCCTAAAAAACGTTTCTGCGAGAACTGTTGGTTAGTCAGTTGCACAACTTCTCTTTTTTTTTAAAGAGAAATTGATATAAAGATAGTAGTATCATTGTTATCATGAGTAGTTCTTTCTATAACAAAATCAGTGTTTTTTATTTGTCGTATTTGTTTTGTATTTATCTAAGTATTTTTTGCAGGTCTCTTTAGAATTTGAGACCACGTTCTATATGTAGACCAATGTTTACAAATCACTTTTTTATTTACCGCGTTAAAGTTAAACAGCATAAATCGAAGGATGCGTGTTGATTTATTCAAAGAAATCAAAACTACAATTGCATTATTCTGCAATGCAAATTTTGATCATGTATTATTTGATGTTATTCTTTAACAATGGCGAGTTAAATACTGCAACAGGTTAATAAAAAAAGGGACTCGAAGATACGTGCGTCTCTTCGATGACCTGTTTGTACAATTTGTCGAGGGATGGCAACCGGTTTCATGGTTGAAAGAAAAAAGAATAGTAGCTATCTTGTAGAAAATAAAATAAAATTCTCATGCAATCGACTCGATTAACTTGATTTTGAAGGTGAAACTTGTCGCGATGTATGTGGGAAATTATTAAAACATTTCCAGTTCTTGAAAGGAAATTTAACAAACTCCACTTTCCAAAGACTGGTTGAATTGTGATATTATAGATTGAGTAGTTGATTTTTTTACTACGTCAATGCAATTAAAGGCTATTGAAAAATAAACTGTACCGTAAAACGGGGTGAATAAAGACAAAAACAAGGTTTGAATTTCAACACAAATTTACTAAGTATCCAATGCAAGAATTAAGGTTTAAGAAGTTTAATTTCAATTATGTTAATATCATTTCTCGAATGATGACACCAAACCATATCGACTGTAGAAAGGAAAAAGGACGTAACCCACACATATCAAATTTTACAGGAGGCGCTAAAAACGTGTTTTGATGATTTTGTGACATATGCAAATTATGAATTATACACAACCTTGAAGTGCACGGATACTTCTAAATTGACATAACCTAATATTAATTAAAGAAATTGTCTCGGAAAAACCTTTATTTCATTGTTTTTTTTTGGTTTTATTTTTTTACAAGGCCATCTTTTTCAAACCTAAAAGCTAAATTTAGATACTTATTTGGCATTTTCAGCTTCCATCCTTTTGATGGAATGTGTATCAAGTACATTGGAATGTGGAATGATGGAATGTGTATCATACATTGTGATTATCGAAAAAAAGCTGTTTTGAAAAATTGAGGGTTACGTCCTTTTTCCTTTCCACAGTCGATATTAATGATTTGTCAAAATTGATACAAACATGTTACAAATTTTAATTATCTGAATGATGTACTCTTCCATTAATCTTGTCGTTAATGACACGGGTTTCGCCTTTTGGCATTTTCAGATTTTTTCAAGTGCACAAATGCACTTGAATTGACGAGCATCAAACGGTTTGTATCGTTAATATACAAACATAAAGAATCGCTTAGTGTAATTATTGTTTACCTAATTGATATGACTTTGCAAGAATTTATGACATTTATTAGTATTAATGAATTAAGTTTCAGACTGTATGTCAAGTATGTTAGCAAACTGTATGTCGAGCAATGAAGCATAATATAGTGTCTTGCCTTACCCATACAGTATAGAAATAAAAAATACACTTCGATTAATCTTTCATTATTCTTTTTAATGGGTCAATTAATTGAAACAATATTAGTACTATTTTCAAAATTCTAAAAATGATTAATCCAAGCGTAAAAATACATTTTCTCACTACATGACAAATGAACTTCATTTTCACGACACCTTGACCTGGTGAATGTAATTCTGACCCCATCTCTAGAATTTCAATCGAAAATCATACGAGACCCAGAACTTGTATGAATGCCATACACTGAAGAAATTTTGAAAGGTGTAATATCTTCACCACATATTTTGTGACATTCTCTGAAAATCTTAATAATGGTATATTTATTAATAATATGTATCAAAAATTATTTTCCAATTCAATGTAAGTATTTTAAGATTCTATCATTTATAATGTTTTAGCATCTTCTTTTAAAAGAATTCTAAGGCGACCTAATATATATATTTATCTTTACATATCGACAGTGGAAAGGAAAAAGGACGTAACCCACAGTTTTTTCAAAACAGGTATTTTTCGATAATCACAATGTATCAAACTTATACACTGATACACGTTCCATCAAAAGGATGCAAGCTGCAAATACCGAATTAGTATCTAAATTTAGCTTTTAAGATTGAAAAAGATTACCTTGTAAAAAACTGAAACCAAGAAAAAAGACTGAAATAAAGGTTTTTCCTAGACAATTTCTTTAGTTAATATTAGATTATGTCAATTAAACACCAGCTTAGAAGTCTTCGTGCACTTCAAGATTATGTATAATTCATAATTTGCATATGGCCCAAAATCATCACAACACGTTTTTTGCGCCTCCTGTAAAATTTGACATGTGTGGGTTACGTCCTTTTTCCTTTCCACAGTCGATATGTGTTGGACAATTTCAATGTTTCGGATTTATACAAAAATTCATAAAACATTAAATAAAAAATGTTTCTAAATTATTCACTCACAAAAATTATTGGTATTACATAATATGGTACGACAAAGTTTAAAAAAAATCATTTCTAGATAGTAGGGATAGAAAGAACTGAGACTAGAAAAATACCTACTAGTGCTTAGATCAGTAACTGTTACTAGGACTAGAACCCGTGAGATCTGTAATAGAAATTAACGACGTTAACTAGTGTACCATGAATCTGACACAAATAGTATAATTATTATATTATATTCTAATATAATTATTTCAAAGAACAATATAGCAATCAATGTTGAATTTTGTTTGAAGATCACTGATTTGTTTTTTATTTTGAGATTCATTTGTCAAATTTAACAGATTAAATGTGTACAAAAGTACAAAGTACCCTCTAAGCACGATACCATACCTTTGTACGAGAAATTAAAAAAAATACTTTGTTACTTAATCCGGTAAACATTTTAATTAAACAATTAATGTCAAATCGTGAGAATTGATTGTTGTAGATATTTGAGTGTATGTTGATAAGAGTGCGTGAATTAGCTATATGTGTACCACGTCTGTCTAAATTTACCACTTCTGCTACGGTCAAGCCGGACATGTGTGATCTACATTTTCCTTGTTGCTGCAAATTCTTAAACAGTGGGTTTCGGGAAACAGCTGGAAAAGTGTGTGATTGAAATGAAGACTTTAGTTAAAAAATGAATAAAAAACTAGCAAGATAAGAAAGCTGTTGGATATTTTGAAAATTTCAATTTATGATATGTTTTTAACGTCAATAAATCTTCGAGAAGATTCATCACGATCACATGTCTCGCTTTCTTAAACTTTTCCGGAGTTGGAGCCAATTATAATCAGGTTGCAATCAGTTGGTGTATTTAATTTAATAATTTAATACATCGTTTATTTGAGTGTCACTAAAGTAAGTAAACAAAACAATATTTTTTCAAATTAGTATAATGAATTATTCAAAAATATATATGTATTTATGCACATCTTTTTTTTTAACCTATGTTCGCTCGTAATGTTGAGCATATTAATTCCTAATGAAGTTTATCTCACCATAAGTGTTTCTACAAGGACTGCTTGTTACTCAGATGCTCAACCTCTCTTTTTTGAAAGAAGAGTAGGGAAATAAAGATATGACTAGGGCAAGACTAGTCAGTGGTTAGCTTATCGTTATTACTACGTTTTGAGTATAGGAAGGGTGGAATGAAATTTAAGACATCACAGAAATCCATAAATCAATTGAAGATCAATTTATAAAAACTGTACGTAATAGCGAAAAAAACGACGTTGACCACTCGAACACGCAGCCGGCAATCAAATATCTTTATATCGATGGTTTTATATTGGTTCAGATGTCGGGTGATATAATATAATATTTAGGTATAGGTTTATATTGAAAACGAAAACACTGGCAAAAATAATCATTCTTCTGTTATTATTCAATCCTTTTAAATTAATCCAAAAGACTTGTTTTATTTTTTATTTTCCCTGATACGTCACAAACAGTTACAATCTCTTGAAATTTTTGAAATTGTGTGTGGTCAATATGGTTTAATCTAAATGGAAGTAAATATAATTTACTATTGAAAAATAATAATAAATTTTCCCATGATCGAAATATTCAAATTCTTAGATAATTCGACGTTTGATAATAATGCACACTCTTTTAAAATCAGTTTTACGTAATGACCTTTTCAACTTATTTTTTAAAGATGATATTAAAATTTCATCAAGCACCTTAGACCGAAATTTTACATGTCTGAATGTCATTAGAATTTAAAATTTCTCGAATAAAAATATAATTATGTGATTAATTATCATCTTGATTTATTAATTGCCGAGATTTAACTAAAAACACACGGTATTCAAAAACGTGCTATTTACAAAATCAGAATCATGCTTTTCCTGTGACCTAACCCCTGCGGCGTCTGGTCAGTGAGGGATGATATTTTAGGGGGTGCAGTGGACAAACAACGATTACCCTCAGACTGTCAATGATACCTATACCTAACTTCGTATTTATCTACATATCTGCTCTGTGATTATTGGGGCGGAAGTTACGTTTATTTTCTTGATTTTTAGGAAACTAAACGTCAAGATATTGATTATTAAAATTTGGTAGATTGGTTTATTTTATATCGTGCGTTTTTAACTATAAAAAATAACAACAACATTATCAAGTGTCATACCAATCAAGTAATATAACAACAACATGTTCTGTTTAAGGTATTTCTACGTTAGAACATTTGATTTATTAACATTTGATTTAGAAACGGGTAGATTGTCGAAGTTTTTTTATTTAAAAACATTGCTACTGGTTATATTATAAATGGGGTTTAACGACAATATTATTATTTAATATATGGTAATAGTTTTATTTTAACCTTAACGAATTTGTATTAGATTGCTACCTAAAGAAATACCGCGCTAGTGATATAAAAAAACTTCAAGTGTACGTACATATGTAATTAGCGCTATATGTATAATATTTTAAAAAATCACAAGATTTCAATAATTAATAAATATTTAGAGCAATGTAGTTTTTATAAATAAATGTTGCTAAGGTAAAAAGAATATTCTTAAATTGGTTTTATTGTTGTCTTCTAAAGAATGACTAAAGAGAACGAAAAATATATTCACCTGCTAAATAATTAAAAATGGTTGATGTACGCTGTATTTAAAGTATAATTTGTACGATTAAAGATTGTAACTAAAAAGTTTGATCGGAAAATTGACGTTTTCCGACGGTTAGCGACTGCCTTCAGCCGTCGGATATTTCAACGCTTTTAAAAGAAAAAGATTTTTTTTGTAAACTAAATAAAAATAACGTTATAAACGTTCAGTAATTGTGGCTACCAAAGCAGATAGGTGTTTGTATGAATGTGTAATTTGTATATTGTATATTCATATAGAACAGTAAGAGTATCAATAAGATATTTGTAGCGAGTTCATAATGTAGAAAAATAGTAACTTTTAAAAGTGATTATGACTTTCAGATCAATATATATAAATAATAATATTTTCTTACATTAAAGAAAAAATAATATCACACCTTTTATCAAAGATAAATTAAGAAAATTATCATAATGAATTAATTGATATATATTTATTATGTTTCAAAAATACTAAAAAAAAATCGTATTGTATCATCTATTATATCTATTTTTTTTTTAAATAAATTCTTCAACAGGTAGGCAATGGGTATGTGATTCGAAGTATTTTTATCAATGCAAAAAGAAAGGGGGTCAATTTTTTGTATAGAAGGGTAAGAAATGTCTGAAGAACATTACGCTCAACTTTAATCGACGTCTGGAAAAACCGGATCAATTTTTGGAATAATACTATGTGACTTTTTTCTACAAATACGATAAGAAACTTTTATTTTAAATACCAACAGGTATTTTGATGATTGCTTGTGTGAGAACCGAAACAAGATTTTATTTTTAAAAACTTTTCTACATGAAATAGCGACCTTTGACTTTGAAATATTTTTTTACTAGCTACATTATGGACATTAAATATGCAATTTTTAATTATTTTAAAATATAATCTTGTCAATTCCCAAGCGAAGCAAATTTAAAACATGTGTGAAAAGTTTAATCTTTTTTTTCGAAGAAAGATCTGGAAAAAAATATATAAAAATATAACTTACCAATGTAAATACTGTACAAATATTAAAAGTCCGTGCGCCCGTTTCGAAAGTTTAACTTAATTACTTTATAATTGATGCCTGATATAAAGGTGCTTTTTAATTGACGACATGATTGGGACCCTCCCAAGCTTCTTATCTCTCAGTTTCTTTTAAACCGTGTAAGAGCATCTTAAGTATCTTATTCACTTAATACTTTTTGTGACAATGATGTGATGCCCATTACAAAAACTGCTTATTTTATTATACTACTAAGTCGAATATTTTTATAATTAAATTCAAACTACTCATTTTTATTAAAATTATAAAAGAATTATAATTTTTATTAGTGCCTCTACAAACTTTTTAAACTGCAACCCACTGGCAACATACATTTTTATAAAACAAACTACTACAAGTTATTTTTTAAATTTAATTTAGTATTTTTTGGTATACAAGTACAAATAATTTTAAGGGTAAACTATCTTGAAGAAATCGAACAGGTTATTTTATATTGAATTTGTAACAATATATGCGAAATCCAATGAAATTTTCCACCCTAAAAAGTACCACCAAATCCCTACGCTCACAAGATAAACTTGTTTTCTTGCTGACAACTTATACGTGGGAAAGAAATGATTTTATTCGGATTCCAGGGTGGAGGCGCCAAAACCTGTATAGGGAAAACTAGATTGAAAAAACCTGCCGGATCTTCAATTCTTTTACAGTAATAATATTGATATCATATTATAAGAATTTAGTTTGGTGATGACTTTCAGTGCTGTATTTACAATGTTATTAAGTGGTACTGTTTTTTAAAATCATTGTATTTAAAATTAAAATATTAAATATTTAGTGACAGCTTAAGTGTTTTTAACATTAAAATTCGAGTTTTCTCTAATTATGACTAATGAGTGAGATGCATACAAGCATTCATTATTTATTTATTTAATATTTTTGTCGAATATTATATACAAAAACGTCACCATGGTAGTGTAATCTAGTAACTTCATTTCTCTACTATTTTCTTAAAAAAAAAATATAGCGCGAATCAGTGTTTAAGTATTGTAATAATTATTAATTCTTAATTTCTCGTTTATAATTGATAAAACGTCTGGCTATTGATTATTGTGCTTACCTGGTTTTGTTTTCGTATGGTTCATATAATGATTTAAAATTACCATTTTTCTTTTTGGCAAAATTAATTAATGTTAAAAAAAGTTTTTTATGTTTGTATCTAGAAAAAAATAATATTTAATTACTGTAATATTAAGTTAATTAGTAAGTAAACTCGTGTTGTATAATATATTATAGCGAAAAATATGAGTTGACAATGCTTGCAATGAGCGAAACCGGTCCTGACCTATTAAATAAAGTGGAATGAAGTACAAAGGAATATTGTGTTTTTATTAATATAATGCCTTTTCACTAAGTATTGTCAGTGAACACCCTAAATGTGAAAAATATGAGTATAAAAATATTAATTTCAAGAATTTTTAGGTATAAATAGTGACGTATGTTGCTATAAGCTAAATTATTAAATAACTAAAAATATATCCTGGTCAATATGTACTCAAAAAAAATCTGAAAATAAAAGAATCTCTTTTTAAAAAGCATTTAGTTTGTTGATACATAGCATATAAATATGTTATAAGGAAAAAAGTTTATGTTTACGAGTGTAAAAATAATAAGTGAACCATTACCTTAGTTTACATTGAGTACGAAAAATATTAAGAAAGAGGTAATATTTTTGATTTAATAAACCTAAAAAGAGGCGGGCATTTTCTTCAAGACACCGTTATTGATCAAGGCAGAGCGTGTGGGGGTAGATGGGGGGTGTATAAGGCTGTATGTTTGCACCGCACCATCTATTTATAATGTTCTGCCTTTCGTTTCTCAAAGGAAATAACCCACCATTCCTCCCACCACCATTAAAATTTACCTCCATCTAGGAAGGGGTGAGAGAAACTGGATACAGAGCCGGGCTACAAACCTTTTATGAAGAGTCTTCTAATCGACTACGTAAAAAATACATTGTTAGTTTCATAATTTATTTTTGTCGCTAATATTCAGTATTAAAGAATATTTAAAATGTGAAAAATATATGTTTCGTTTATTAGAGATGGATAAACTTACATACACTATTATTACTAAAACCTAAATTGATTGATACGTATATCAATAATATTTATTTTTCAAATTTCTATTATTTTCTTTTAAAATAAAACTTTTTTTTGACGTTATGAAAGTTAAATGTTGCCGGGCTGGGCATGGTTTACTTTTTATAAATCACGAAATATTTAATTAGCGAGATAGTTGAATCGATCGAATAATAAACAATTTACACTAAAAATAATAAAAAACAATAAAGTGTATTTTTATCAAATAACAACGATAGTGTTATAAACAAAAAAAAACGTTTTTGACTAAATCGCTGATAATTTCAAGGTATCATAACTATAAGTTTCCTTTGTCTTAATTCTGCCCTGCTCACCGAACCGCGCAACGTATGCGCAAAAGAACCCCTGTGTTTTCCAACCCCGCGTCTTACTTTGCAACCCCCGTCTAACGTCGAAGCGCGGGGGATGAAACCCAATGGGACGAGTGACGGGGATTCCAGGCGGGTGGGATGAGGGCCGGGTTGTGAAAGAGGAAGCCGTAGAGGGGGGTAAGAGGCTCCAGCCATTCACCCCCGCCATTATTTTCCCGCCTAAAGTATATTCAGCCATTTTACTTGGTTTTATGAAAAGATGGTATTCGGTGCATCATTTTTTTTTATTTGAGCCAACAATTGTTTGCAAAATACATATAAGAATGCAACTGTATTGTGGATGTAATTATTTGCTACCAAGTAAATTCATTATTTTATTGTACAAAAAGACTAAGTTTATTATGCATTTATGATTTATAATTATAACGCATCTTATTTAGTTATTTTAGATATAAATCGTATTAACCACTCAACAGAATAGTCTATTAAAATATAATTCATGATAATTAAACTGCACAAAAACACATTTTAAATCATAAATATTTTCAATATATTGCAAAGTTTGTAAAGAGTGCAAATCGCCGTAACCTGGTCGTTTAATAAATTTTGAACATGTTTTACAATCGAATATAAATCATGTAGGTATTTATAATAACAAAATTACGATAAGATATATTTTATTATAAATTGAATGCCTTTTTATTAACACCTAACTCCTTTTATGGCAATATATTATCATTAAAATAAGAAATACAATGTTTAAAGATTCACTTTTCTTTGTATTCCGGGCGTGCAGTCAGCAATAAATTAATTCCATTATTTGTAAGAATAAATGATAAATTTAACTTTGCAGGTAAATAGCTAACTTTTTTGGTTATATATTATAACTTGTAACGTAATACTGTTTGTTCTATATTTAGTGGTAATAAAACAAACAAAAACGTGTTGGTATAAAAAAACTCGGAAGGTTTTCATACTTAAATGAGTTATTAATGAAGTCTTTACAATATGTAGTTCTAATGATTGACACTGCAAAAAAATCAAGATATAGTAACAATCAATGTATAATTATTTTAAAATTTTATATTAAAATAATACAAGATACAATTAATATAATTTAATTTAAAAATATATATTCGGTATTTCAGCTAATAATAGCCAAGATCGTATTAGATATTTTGATATCTTAAAAATCAAACAAGAAAGACGCGATGAGAATTTTCAATGTTACATGAGACCAAATCCAGCTGAAAATAAATTTCAAACTTTCTCGACCAAGAATGGTTGTTAAATGACATGCACCAATAAAACACTCGCTGAAGTCAAGTCACGTGTAAAAAATACTTTCTTCATCTATTGTGAATATTTAAAGCATAAACATATTAATTTAACAAAATAGTACCTAGTACTGATCTTGTTTATTGAATTATGTGAATAGATACAATGATTGTTATTTTTCATAACTATCAAATTAATACAAATGGAATTCATTTGAAATCTAATATACGGTATATCAGTATAATAAAAAATAAAATTCATACTAAAGCAAAATTAAAATTGCATTTGTTAACAATAATAATAGTTAAAGCTTTCGTTCTGAATATCTCAATGTATAAAAAATAACCTTATTCTGAAAATACATTTTCCATAAATCGCGAAAATTTATTTCCCTAGAGTTGTGAATATTTTATTCTGGATAGAAAAGTTCATAATTAAACTCTATGTAAAAGTTGTGAAACGAAAAACTAGTCCGCCGGAGCATTCGCTGTACAAAAAATAATGACTGCAAACAGTTCGCTATAAGCTCATAAATTTTATCAAAACAAATTAAACAAATTTTACATTGATACTAACTAGATACTACATACCTTGTCATTACCTTGATACCACATACATATATTAACAAGTGAGTGTTTTTTTGTATATTCACCTGGACATTTAGTTAATATTGAACTAAGCTTTTTATAAACGTCACGTATTTTAGATATTATTTTAAACAATTAATTTGTAAATGTCATAAGCTGTCCTGTAGGATAGTGCTTCCCAACCTGAGGTGCGCTTCATTCTTTCAACATTATTTGTGATAAAAAAAAATCAGGGGTCCGCAATTACTGTTTTAAGATTTAGGGGTCCGTGGGATGAAAAAGGTTAGGAATCACTGCTGTAGGACATAAATATTTTTTATAATTTCATACTCATTTTTTTATTTTAATAATACCAAAATAAAAGATAATATATATGTCGCCTGATGTGGGCCAGTTGGTTAGAGCTTGCTCTACCAATCACGCAGCACTGCGTTCGATTCCCGGTCAGATCACATTGAAATTGAGAATTATTCAATTCAAAGTTGTGATCGAAGACTGGGTGTTTGTAATGACAATTCACATTATTTTCCTTTCCTTCCATCCTTCTGACCCTTTATCAACCACTAGTCCTGCTCTAGCCATATCCTTCCTTCTCTACTACTTTCTTTGAAAAAAAGTTAAGTTGAGCGACTGAGTAACAAACAGTTCTCGTAGAAAAAACTTCTGTTGAGATACCTCCATTAGTAGGCCATATGCTCCACATTGGAAGCGGACATGGATAATAAACAATGTAAATATTTGAATTCAAAACATTTTACCAAAACAAAGAAAAAAATATAAATAATAGTTAACCAATACGTTAGTGATAATAAAAGCAAACGCAAAAAAAAAAGTGAAATGTAGTACAATATTTTTTTCTTGTTGAAAAAATGAACACACACACAGTATCAATAATTTAACAAACAATATAACTTATTTAATGATGCATATCGATAGCCAACAATCAACGCTAAAGAAATCGCTTCGTGTTGTTATATGAATTTAAAAGTTAGAAATAAATGTGAGGAAACAATTTCATGCTTGAAGAATTTTCCCGTTGAAGAATTTTCCGGGTAGGGATTTTTAATATCTCAAAAAAACACATTATAAAATACGTTTTTTGAGTAATGTGCTTGGAAAGAGAAGCTTTTTGGTAACACATGTTTTTTGGTAAAAGTCCCAAGTGTTGTGTGTCGGTCCGGATTACCTTTTTAATATTAAAATCTCGACATATTTTTAAAAATAAAGAATGTTTCAAATTCCTGTATAATGTTAAAATCGTTGATTTAATAATTTGCTGGAATATTTGAAAATAATAAACAGCTGTAGACAATTTTATTTATTTTTGTTCGTTGAATTAACTTTACTATATTTTTATAAATAATATAACATGTTTAGCCATCGAGCCATTCTACTTTATATACATAAGTCACAACATATGCAATGTATAATAAAATAATATCAAATGCTATTTAATTGAAATTAAATTTATAATAACGGCGTTGTAGATTTATTTCTAAAAATAATGTATTTCAGGCGATGTTATCACATGTATTAGTCTAATTAATATAGGTAAATTACATACATTTTAAGCCCTATTTCCACTGTTCATATGAAGCATATTTAATATGAAATCTTATCGGAAGCGTGTCAACAGAGTTGTTCAACGAGAACTGCTTGTTATTAACTGCTCAATCTATCCTTTCTTATAAGACTTGGGGATATAAAAATGACATTTCACACGACAGTATAAGTATTTATACTTCTTGTCAATCGTAACCTCTTTCTATAAAACAAACCTAACCCAACCTAACCTTACTTAACCTAAGAGATAGTGTCATTTCTACTTTGACTATCGCTAGTCAGTATACTAACTTAACCTAAGCTGATATTTCATTTTTAATCTGTCGAGCGATCGTCAGTGAATTTTAAAACTTATTTATTAATTCATACATTGACTAGTCAAAGTGGATGTAAACTAAAATGATATAAAGTTCAACTAAATTGCTGGTTAATGTATACACTGACTAGTTAACATATATGTGAAGATGTAATAACAAGCGAAAACTAGAATATTAATTGATAAATATGAAAACGTCTAAGCCGATAAAAAATAAACATTTTATTTGAATACACCCGCATAAAAACCCTCTATTTCAAAACTACAAAACAAATACTTAAGCATTAGTAACAACCCTTAAATTCGGAGGCGCGAACCACCCCCTAACAGTTAAGAGCAAAACCTCCTAACCGCCCCTGCATCTCCATAGTCGCGCAAAGAGGGGATAGTCTTTTCAACCTGGGAGAGACGCCATCTTAGTTTTACGTAAGGCTATGACCTCCCACCCTCCGTTTGCTTCTACGCATACAGTGTTACACTAAGGAATAAAAAAAGTTTTTCAAACACATTAAAATTTCACTTTTAGGGTGTTCACTGTCAATACTTGGTGGTAAGGCATTATATTAAGAAATACACAATATTCGCTTGTACTTATTTCCACTTTTATTTACCACAAGAACGATTTCTTTCATGGCAAGCATTATCAACTGACAAGAAATAGAATTTAGCAGTGTTATTTATACAAAACAAATTGAACCAAATAAAACTGTTAAATTATATTTCTGGTCATAATTTTGGTAAATAAAAGTGGAAATAAGTACAAAAGAATTTTGTGTTTTTTTTAACCTTAGGTAAAAATTAATGCAAATCAAATGTCAAATTAATTTGCAATAGTATAAGTTATGAACGTTATTTTTTGTTATCGACACAAAACAGTAACACACTGCACCCTTTTATATCTTAAAAATCGTTGAATAATTTATCCATTGACATGTCTGATAATAGTAGAAATTAAGCGTTTCAGCATCGTTGTTATTAATTATTTATTTAATTTAATCTTAACTTATCAAAACTAGTGCGCATAGAAAAGATTTATTAATATGTGTTTTTGAGAGAAATATAATCTGTTTTATTTACGAGAAGTTAAGCCAAAAAATGTAACTCCTATAATATTTATAAAATTGATCACACCAAGTGTCGATTCTAAGAAAATTAAATTTGACACTTGAATTTTGCATACATGTTTGGGCCCATTCAAGGTGTAGTGAACCAAATAGTATTTTAGAAAAAAATGTAAGATGTGTTGTAATATTTTACACGTTTTTAAGTATCGTGAAAGTAAAAGCTCTGTTCTTCTGCGTACTTCTGACGGCTTGCAAATTGATTTAGAATTATAATCTAACTGAAAGCTTTTAGATTCTAATTCGAAAACAGTTTTCAAACTGTCAGTAAACCGTTAGAAGTACGCAGAAGAACAGAGCTAAAATAACCTCCGTTAATACACATTGCAATAGTATTAAAATTATGCAATCCACCTAAATACCAAATAAAGACGTGATTGTATTTAAAATTAAAAGTGCATAGTGGGCTCACTACACCTCTCGTGGGCCCATTTGATAATCGTTTAATAGTCTTGCAGAGCCCTGTTCATTTATATAATATCGACTATGGAAAAGAAGAAAGACGTAACCCACAGTTTTTTAAAAACAGTTTTTTTTCGATAATCACAATGTATTCAACTTTATACAAATTTTATCAAAAGGATGTAAACTGAAAATGCCGAATTAGTAAATAAATTTTAAAATTGAAAAAATATGAGCTTGTGAAAATTGAAACCAAGAAAAAAGAGTAAAATAAAAGTTTTTTCTAGACAATTTCTTCAATTAATATTGGATTATGTCAATTCAATTGCAGTTTAGAAGTCTCCGTGCACTTCAAGCTTGTGGGTATTTCGTAATTTGCATACTGACCAAAATCATCAAAACACGTTTTTTGTGCCTCATGTAAAATTTGCTATGTGTGGGTTACGTTCCTTTTTCCTTTCCACAGTCGATATACTTAGATAGCATTTTTTTTGGTATAGTCTAAATCTTAAGAGGTATTTTAGAGACATGGCAAAGTACTGGATTCGTATCTGGGCACCCCGCCTCCCTTACTTTTGCTTAGCGCGCGAACTCTGTATTATTTAATACAGCCATATACGTACATTATACATCCGTGGAACGTAAAAGTATAAACTGTGCTATACCTAAATACGTACGTACGGTGTTTGTAATACTTACTTGGCGGGAAGAGGGTTTGCGTTCGGCGAGTGTGCGCGGAGCCTTCGTCTTCCGGACATAGCTTATAAATTGGCCGGGTGGCCAGAAATAAATTCACAATTATAATATATAAGGCCCATTAGAGATGAAGTGAGCCAAGTGGTATTTTAGAAAAAAAATAATAAGATGCGTTGTAATATTCTACACGTCTTAAAAAATCGTAAAAGTTAAGTAACCTCACTTAACATACATTGCAACAGTGTTATTTCCGTAAAATAAAAATATACAATCCGCCAAAACAGCAAATAATGACGTGATTTTACTTAAAAGTCCAAGAAAATGGTTTTAAAATTTTACTGTTATAGTTAGCTAGCTTCACCTCTAGAGGGCACATAGATAATAGTTAATTTTTTCGTCTAAAAAACTTTGGCTTTACTTTTTTGTGATTTCTAAAAAGAATCAAATGATCTCAACATTCATTTGTTTTAAAAATACCGATTGAGTATTCTATGCATATTTTTTTTATTTAAAATAAACTTTATGAGATGCACTTCTTTAAATGTTTTAAGCCAGGGGTGGGCTCTGAGGGGCTTGCACAAGCCTCTTGTTAAAGTTTACTTAAGTAGCGAGCACCCAGTTGAATGTAGAAAAAATCAAGTTTCAAGTGAAACTATTCACTGTTTTTAAATGCATAATATTAATTACAAATAATTAAGTATAATTTTCAAAACATGAAATTGTTATTACAAGACAAGTATGTACATATATATTTTTGCATCAATTTTCAAACTGTTCAATTTTGCAACCTAAGTAACGTTTGATTGGCGTATTAATTTTATACTGGACATCGCAAATAGCTGAAACTAAGCAAGTCCCTTGTTAACGTATTGGCAGCTCACCGCTGTTTTACGCCGATATAGCACTGTAATTAAAAACCATTTAAAAAGACTTCTTAAATCGTCTAAAAATTGGTAATAATACATGTACGGCAAGACCAATATAAAATACATTTTTCTTCTTTCCTGGCGCTAGAGTCCGGGGTGAAACTTGGCCGCCTCAAATAATCTCTTTCAATCCACTGGCCAACCATTTTCTTACGCTAGCTCCAACACTCACAATTACTGTCTCACTCTGTCTGAATTAAAAAAATATAATATTATCAAAAAGCCAACTCAGGGTTTTGAATGATAGTTACTATAAAATCTGTTATAAGGTGAATTTTTTGCATAAACGAACACCTATATTAATTAAGTAGTAAAAAAACTTTCCAAGAATACAGTGTCATTTCAAAATATATTTCTTTTACAGAAAATGTAAGGGAAATATAAAAAAATATTTACTCTAAGGATCCTTAACAATTTTTTTAAAAGCTATAAACAAATTTAAAGAAAAGGTTTTATTTACAAGTTCTTCGAAGATTTCCTTAGACACCCGTTACCTACCTATTCCTTTTAAGAGGACCCCCTCGCAGTGGCGTTCGTAGCGCGAGGGTGGCACAAACTCCGTGCGGGGGTACGGCTGTGAGAGATTCGCGCCCTTCCTGTCCTGTACCCCGAAAACCTCTATTCTTCCCCCGCGTTCAGCACTCGCGATTTTGATGGGCTGAGAAAACTACTATACGGCACGGAGCATAAATATGAAGAAACGTATAATGTTTAACTACATTAGTCAGTATTATTTTAAGACATTAGGATTACAAATCGCTTTTCAATGACAATTTTTTTCAAAATAACACTATCGCTATGAAAAAAATTGTGGTGCTATGAACTATTTTGTAAATTTTATTATTGTTAATACGAATTATCGACATCGACGAGTACTCGAGATTAGTGCTATCAAAAGCCCAGGATTTCGGAATCACAAAATTGGACGGAATCCCAGGATTAGAGACTCTACTAGTGATAGGCTATCCCTAAGCAACTTCATTTCAGAATTTGATATAAAAATCCATTAGACACCTGTTGTTATTTTTTATGTAAAAAATATGTGTTTGTATGTAGATGTATGATGTATTATATGTTGTATCAGAATTAATCATCGCTAGGGAAAAATGCTGTGTTGCTGTTCAACCACAATGCTTGTCATGGAGTTCAATGGCGTTAAAAAAATAACGAAAAAAATAATATTACTTATATCTCAATAAAAAAAATGAATAAATAAATTAAAACATTTCTGTCGTTTATTCAACCATTATTTATATTTACCGATTTTTGTTTTAGTTTTAGTAAATACAAGAAACATCGCATAAACTTGTTACCACTATTTATCTGCATTTCCCTTAATGTAAGTTATTAATTAGTTGAAATCCGTACGTACTAATTATACTGTGGATTCTTGGACTTCGACAGTCTATTGTGATAACCAAATGGATACCGATTTCCTGGAAGGATATTTATATTATTTATGTGAACTGCATGAGAACTTGTAATCAATAAAACTGGAATAATTCGGAGAATATTGGAGGCGTGCTTTATAAACTATTTGTTATGATATTATATGCGTAATGAAGAAACAGTAGTAAAGGCGAAAAAGGTTTTAAAATATTGAATATCTAATCTCTTGTGTGAAACAGCTATCTGTCTGTTAAATTTATTGCTAGAAGGTATATTGTAATCATATTTAAGTTAAAACAACAAATTGTGATTTTGTATTTATTTTCTTTCATATCATAACAATGTTTTCAATAAAAGAATGATTTGATTCTGAAATTTAAATACTGATAAGTAATTAATTAAAAGCATAAATATTTCTTACAAATTTCATTATTTGATTACGTGATCAGTAGAAGTTCATTTTCAATTGATTAATAAATAACTTTATTTGTTATATTTTTCATTTCAATATATAAATAAATCATTAAATATGCATGCGTTGCAGCTTATGGAAGCTCAAAAACTTAATGTCTACCATAAACTTAAACAATAATTTCTTCTGTGCATAGAAGTGGAGGTGAAATTAGTGAAAGTTCTCCGAACGCCGAATAAGTTTTGCATTTATTGATCTATTCGCCGTGAAAGTTTTGCAAAGAGGGGAAGCTTTTGTATTGAGCGACGCGAGCACTGTACTGCGAAAGCTCTCTTGGTATTAAATGAAAATCCGGTCGGTCTGAAAGTTTAAGTTGAATTTTCTCGAAGGCTTGCTAGCCGACTCGGCGCAAGGAAACGACGGGGGGAAGGCTGTGTGTTTTGTTGTGGCTACATTTTCTTATGATAATATGCGTATTATATCAAAAGCAAAGAGAATATTTAAACCGTACATATTAATGAAAATTGATTATTAACTGTTTCTAAATGTTAATCACGCTTGATTTTAATATTACTAAAGCTAATTTTGATTAAACAATTCTTTGTTTTTGGTCAAAATAAAAAAAGTATGAATCATTTTTATTTGAATTTATTACCTATGAGAAAGATTAAATAGAGACATTGACGTTTATCTTGGTATCCGTATTTTAATGGTAAAAATGTCACTACTTATTTGCAAAAAACAGACATTTTTACTGATTCTTCAGAATTAAAATAAATGTTAATAAAGTTGACTCGGTAGCAGATTAACATATAAGCAAATGAGGCGCGCGATTAGGGCCTTCGAATTTTAGTGTCCTCGAAAATAGCTTATATTATAAAACTCAAATAAATACTTTGCTTAAATTTTAATATTAATATTTAATATTATTTAAGATATAATTTTTTGGCGTTTTTATGCTCGTGTGCTTTATCCGCCTCTGAGTTTACTCATAACTTAAGAAAATAAATTTCAATAATTTATGATTAAAAAAAGCTGTAATCGTAATAAGGTGGCACTTATTTGAATGGTGTTTAGTACTCAAGATTTAATTGGTAGAGTAAGTATTTTGCAACGCAAGGAGAAGAAGCTTTTTCAAGATAGTCAGGACAGCCCAAATAAAAGACCAAGCAATGCGAAAAATAAAACACATTTACAAAAAAATAGTACTACTACTACTAGGCTTCTTATATTTTACACTCGTCGAATATTTAAAAAGACTTAATGTATTACTGATTATTCAATTTCAATTAGTTAACTGAAAGATTTCTGAGCTAATTAATATGTTCTTGGTCACCCTTTCGCGGAGGCAGTGAATAGAGTACGAAAAGAGGGTCGGAACTACGCTACCCCACTATCAGGCAGTTTTAGGAGGAAAATTGAGGTTGTGAGGATGAAGTAAGAGGGTGGTCGACTACTCAGAGACGGCTGCTCTTTCTAGCAAGCTTTAGAAATGTACAGTCAAGGAGAAAAAATATTGCTTTCAATTAGACAGTGAAAAAAACACCAGAAAAAAGAACGTTGGGTTACCCAATGATACTTTATAAAAAAAAACATTTAAAGAAACGCAATACACAAAGCTAGGAAAAAAGTAATTTGAACGTGCGTGTGAGTGCTCTTGTCAATTACTATATAGGAAATCAAAATGATAGATTGTATCAATTTCTGTTAAATGCCTTTTTTAAAGATTTTTAAGCAAAATATTAACAATGAGTGTTTTGGTTGTAGCCAAATTTAAAAAATAAATGAAAAATCTCGTATAAAAATGACAAATTGCAACAAATTTACGACAAATTGAATGTTAAAAAAAGATTTTTCAACAGAATGACAACGATAAGTGTTTTAGTAGCAGCCAAATATAAACTATTGGAAAAACAATAAATGAAAAATCACATACACGAATTATGATTTTTTTTTTTCAAAACCTCATATGAACAACAAACAGCTTTGTGAATGATGAAAAAACATTCTTTTGCCAAATCAATGGCAAGGGCGATGTCTGTTTGCTCTTGTGTACATGTCTAATAATATTTGACGCATTATCAATAATTGTTTGGTTAAATATTTTTCATTACAAATATTTTTGTTCACCTACAAACAATAAGAAAGATATGCACATTACATTTATGACACATTCATTTTTAAGATGTGACTGTACTGTCGGTCTCCACTCTCCACCTTATAGCAGCTAAGTGGCTCGGCCGAGTGGAGAGGAATGATTATTTAGTTTTACTAGTTTTAGTTCGCTCTTCCTACGTGCTTCTAATACTAACGAAAGAGTAAAGACCGTATACCTATATATCTATTCAGCTATTACATGCTTATTTACTTACAACAATAAATTGTATAGAATAAAAAGAGAATTATTTAGTCATGATATTTTTTCGAATGGTATTTATTTTAATATTTTTATTTACTAATACGAACATCAATGGTAAACTTTAGAATATATAAATCAAAATATTGATTTTCAAAAGAAGTTTATTTTTTTCAATTAAAATCTTTCCAATTATCAACGGGTTAAAGATAAAGAGATAAAATATCTTCTAGTCTTATTTTAATACCATCACTATTTTTATACCGTTTTCGAAAAGATATATTAAAGCATTAGCATTCAATTTGTTCTCGTTAAAATACATTACGGGTGAACATGGCTTAATTTTTAAGTATTGCACGGTTTCTTCATCGGTTATTGATTCGGTAACGTCATTGTCTTCCGTGATGGTTTACGGGCTTGAATCTAAGTACAAACAGCATGTTTTTTTTAAATCGATTTATGCAAATCTTTTCGAAGGTATGAATGACTGTGTTGTTTAAAAATTCTTTCCTACGCATCCAATCCGAAATAACGGGGAGTGGTGAGAGAGATTTAAAAGCTACCACTACTCTTCTCCCATCCTTTGTGTTCCTACTACATTTGAAAAAAAGTCAGGTAACAAAGTAACAAACAGTGCTCGTTAAAATGTCTGTTGAGATAACTCCACTAGAAGAAAAAAATGTCACATTATTAGCATTAAATCAAAAATATTAAATGTAGTGATTACATGTGTCTTTTGCTAAAAAACCAATATAAGGAGCGGTAAGTCAAAAATGTTTCACAGTAAAACTCCGAAAACTAAAAAAATGAGCACCGTTGTATTTTTTCTCTAATGAAAACCTTTTTAATCAAACAATTATTAATATTCAATCAACAATTACAATAAAAAATATATACGCACACATTTAAGATTTGAATGCTTCTATGTTTGACAGTATCAAAAAGGCAACAATCGTCCCTTTGTTAAGTACGTGTATGTCTGATTAGATTTTGGTAATTTCGTTAACGTTAATGAATCATGGATAGCTAGACGATGGAGAAACGTCATATTCGACAGCGGGTTTTTCATAGAAGGACGGCGCAAGGAAAATATTATATATCATCGATCTTCAGAGCTGAAGAAAGTTGAGGATCAAAAAACCTGAAGACGAATAATTAACTACAATGAATATCGTTTATTGAAAAGAAATTCTAATAATTTGTGTACAACTTTTAAAACTATTGTAATTTAAATTTTATTCCAAAGTAAACAGTTACATACTTGTGTATGACATCCAATTGTTTTCATGACAGTTGAGTCACAAATGGAGTTAATAGACCTCCAATGAAGCATCGAGTTAAAATGCATGTTTGAAGAAATTAAACGTGAGTTTCATCGGAAATATATGCTCGAGGATAAATTTCCAAAATTAAAAAAGCTGACAATGTGCATTACAGCTGCATTTGGGACCACATATCACTGCGAGTCGTTCTTTTCAAAATTGAAAATAGTAAAAACAAAATGTCGCAACAGGCCTGCCGATGAAAACTTAACCAATCAACTGCGATGTGAATAAATTACCAGTCGGCATAAAAAAAAACAAATAGTATGATAAAACAAGTGTCACATTAAATATTAAGTAAATAAAATGTTTTGTTTGGCTGTTTTTAAAATAAAAAAAGTATCATAGTAATTATTAATCAATAAATTGTTTTTTATGCGGCCCACCATATACCGGAAATATTTTATTTAGCCCATCAAACGATTTCTGTTGGACAACGCTGTATTAAAGAGTATAAACATTCAGGGATATGTACTCTTCAGCGCGCAGCGTTAATCAATCGACTATGAGACCGTGAGATGATTATTAGTTATTTTTGATGGATTCGGCGGTAATTTTGTAGAAGTTAATATAAAAATATATTTGATAATGTTTTTAATTATAAGTTATATTATCAATGCGATTCAAACAAAACAATTGCTATTTACATAGTGAAATAATCGTTAAGTAAATAATTTATAAATTAAAATATTTAATTCTTGGGTGAAATCTGTAGATGGCACTATTAAGTTACTAAAAATAATAACACTGCTATTCAGAGTAAATTCTTACACCTACACGTAAACTTATTTTAACACAGAGACACGATGAAATAAAAATTAACAAGGCGTTTTAAATATATCCAAAACATGAGATATTATATATTAATTATGAATAAAGATACATCTTCAATAAGCCCACGAATCAAAAAAAAAATGTAACATATTATAATAATACGTAGTCATCAAAAGCAACGACATTATCGAATGTCACTCAATGCCCTATTTCAAGAGTTAAGACCTTAAACATATGAGATAGATTAACGTCAGTAAGTAAATAAGCAATAATTAGCTTTTTTCGTTACTTGCAGATTTGAGCACACTTGTATATCGTATACCAAACAATAGGTTGAAAAATTTACAAATCAAATACCGAATAACTATTTTCGTGGAAAAATTTGAGTATTTATTTGAAAATAAGAAAGTGATCGATTTCATCAAAATAAATCAATTATCTGCCAAACATAATAAAAAATACTGTTCTAAAACGTAACTCACTTACGTCGTAGACACTCGTAGACTCTCGAAGACACTTGTAAGCTCTCATTATTTTGTTTACAAATCGATTTTTTAAAACCGAGTTTCGTCATATTTCATTTGACGCAAAGTCGTGTAAAATAAATAGAATTTAAATTTTTGTTTACGTTGTTACACAAATTGCATAGGCAATAATAAACTATTAAAAGTTTTGTAACCAGATTCCCTCAAACCCTGTGGATTCTCCAGACGAGATTTATATGAGTAGTTTGGCCAGATAGAAGTTCTCAGATTATATTAGCAGTGGAATTATTTAAAGCTACCAAATGTTGGCTCTGGACCAATGCTTCTTAAACAGTAGAAATTTAATACTATTCATGACATATTTTTTTAATTCTAGGCTGTAATAACATGTGCTTAAGGGGCGTGCTGAATATGTAATAAGTATGATTATTTATTTGATATTATAATATATGTTGAAAAGGTAGTGTCGCTCTAATTATTAATTATGAAAAGATATTGTGTTAAAAGTAATATGTAAGTTAAAGGTATAAATATTAATTAGAAAACAATGTTGATTGTTTTAAAAACTATGATGAAAACTTTTTTTACTACACATTAAAATACAATCGAGCCCGTGTTTCAGCTTTCAATTGCGAAATTTTACTGAGTGAATAAGATTTCAATAAATTATTTTTGATAATAATTAAGTAACAAGCAGTTCTCGTAGAAACACTTCTGTTGAGATAAACTCCATTAAAAGTCCATATACTCCACATTGGGAGCGGACATGGTAAAAAAAATGGAAAATATTGATATAAATCAACTTGCGAGATGAGTTTTAAATGGCATACATTTTATACTTAAAATATATTTTTTAATTTTATTCTTTAGCAAAATAATTCTACCACAACAAATTATTCTAAGGTTGTCAAATAAAATAATGATTCTAAAATATCCAAAATAATGACACAAGCAGCGGTGGACTTCACTTTAAAACACAGATAGAAGATAAAAATAAAATATTAGTACACAAAAGCATTTTTTTTAAACTTTAATTTGATTATTACATAATTAATTTATGTTTCTTCTTTAAAGTTTGAGAAATAAGTTCACCCTATTGTAGATACCTCTTTTATGGGGGTCGAAGACTTTCAGGGGCGGTGTAGAAATATGATAAACAGTAGGGGAAGTTTCCATTAAATTCACCAAGTTTTAACGAGAAAACAAAGCTTGAATATAAATTTTACAATTAACCCGCATAGAATGGAGTCCAGGGCTACAGATTATTGAATAGTCGGAAGACTTATTCCTCAAGACGTTGAATACTAACATTAAGAAATAATTAATAAAGTCTTCAATAATCATTTTGATTGATATAGATATATATAATGTTTTTAAAAAATCAAATCGAATAGTTATTGGATAAAATATGACTATTCGACTATTAAATAGTTTGTAAAATGCAACGCAATGGCGCCAAAAGAAAATCTATAATGTGAAAAATATGGATCACTAATAATAATCTCGGCGAGAGTAAAGAAATATGAGAGGGGCTTCGTCACGTTTTTAGAATGAGATAGAAATATTATATAAGCATCACATACATCAATGTTTATTGTGAACATTGAACATAAAGCCATTAATTGACTGAACGATCAATTTATGTACGATATTTTGTTGAAATAAATTTTTAAATCAAAAAGATGAAAGTAATTAAATAATCAATTAAGAAAATTATCAACATGGAGGCTCGAACTTTTGGATATCGTAACCAAATACCACTTCCGCCCAAAGAGTCGTACTATTACAACAAAAAAACATTTTATTGTATATGTTTCTAAATAAGAAAATATTGAAACACGTTTAATGATATTTTTACCTAAATGTATTAATTTATAAACGATTTCCATTGATAATTTTTATCTTAGAAAACGACAAACATCGCAAAAATTTTGGCTTAATATTTTTTCTGTTTCATTAACTTAACTCAATATTATTATTTAAAAGTCCCCATCGATACTAAAACTAAAATTTTCATGATAATTTAATTTTACGTATTGCGTTACCGGCAAAGCACAACGTGGTCTTATTTGCCATGATGTTGTTTTATTTGATATTTTTACTAACATAAATATATAAAAAAAATCGTTTTGTCAAATATATTTTATTAGTGAAATATAAGTCAACATTACAACACCGGTAAGACATTAAGACCGAACAGCAGTCATCCACTGGGCTGTTGTCGTGATTTTTTTTAACATGACATTTTTATTTTTTAATATGAATTTACTTCGCAATTATATGGTTGTAAAACGTAGTAAATTTCCACTTAAAAATTAACTTTTCTAATAAATCACCTGCCAAAATGTATTTTTAATGTAAGTGCCAAGAAATGGTGTTATGATATTTATATTCGTTTTCGTAAATAGTCTTTAATTACAAATGTAAGCCAAACATAAAAGATTCTTATCAGAAAGCTAAAGTATTAAAAAAAAGTTAAGTCCCGCTCTTTTAAAGTATTAAATAAGCTCTTAGTGAAAAACTCGAACAGTAAGTATTCTCAAAAGTTTTGAGCCAGCCAGAGAACCTTCACATTCAAACAAATTAAAGCTTTTGACTATATGAGACAAAACCGCTTATTAGTCAATCATATAACCTGTTTTCAGAATTGTATTGGAATTGAAAGAGATAACAACTAGGGTAATTATTTAATTTAAAATATTAATTAAAAAAGCAATGTGTGTAAATATGTATTCAAGGTTAAGCACTATTTAGTCAAAATAATTAATTAAACAGTTATTTTCTTATAAAAGGTCAAGCTTTTATTAACCCTATAAAAAGCTTGTTTCTTCCTTAAACAATTATATATACCACAAAACAGAAATAACGATTGATTAGTTCAACGTAAATACTTTTATATATAATATATACAAACTGCAGGCTATTTTTAATGTATACAAACGTTTCAATAGTATCCAATAAATTTCATAATAAAATGTCATTAGTTTATTTTAACTATTCTGGTAATAAATGCACAAAGTCCTTTGGCCATTATTTCTCGCATTACCTTAACAAAATGACGTAAGAAAGTTCCCGAGAGATCTAGTACCCCTCCACTACTCGAATATTAAAGCGGTTCGCAAACTTTAGAGGCAATTTAACTAATAAATTGATATTGCACTTTGCACTAAGTATATCCTACCATAGATTTACCTTCTTGCAGCGGGAAAGCTAAAACTTGGGGCAGTTACCGAACTTTATCTAATATTGACTCGAGAATTTCATTTTTGAATGATCGTTAGGCAAGGAAGATCGTGCGAGCAAAGTTAGATATTAAGTTATGTTAATATATTCATTGAATGTTATTAGGAAATAAATGAAGATAGGTTTCCGAAATTGAACTGTTCAAAGAGATATACTTAAATATATCGATAGAATGATTCATTATTAAAAAAGCAATATCAAAATTATATTTGTCATACAACTTTTGACGTGTTTTAAAGTGTATTCAACATGTTTGCTATGGATATAAATTTAACGTAAGAAGACGTAAATCACAAAAAATATGGAAAAGTAAAAAACATCAATCTAATCGTCGTATTAAAGGTCTATCAAACATATTCAGTTAACAGTTTTAATGTTATCTATCATAATGATATGTAGTATGGTATAATTATTGGAATATACGCCCCGAATGTCTCCAAAAATCATAAACCATTTCGGATTCTTCTTCAAGCTAATGAAGTTCTAAAAAACCAACGGGTGTTTTTTGCAAAAATAAAGGAAGACAGCGATTTATAGTTGACTGAGAACTCCAAGGGCGCCATATCGTGTGACAGGAAGTAGGTAAAACATAAAAAAAACACATTGCTGTGAAAAAAAATGTATCACTCTCTGATGAAAAAACGATCGTTATGAATAAATAAAATTAGTGAATTAAATATAAAAAAGTATTTTTTCTAGTGTGCTTTTGATCAATAAAATAATTAAATGCATATACTACATTATTTGGTTTACTGTATACTGATTCCCACGCCGTGGCCGAGTGTTAGCACTGTCTGCATCGGAAAAACAATAACCCAATAAAACAGTAATCTATGAATATAATAAAGGTTTATGTTGTGCGTTAATGCATGTCTATAAACAAAAATATTTCAGCCACTCTACGAGTTTTTCTAGAGCTCGTCCGTATATCATAGAATTTATTAATAATTTAAGTAGTTTGAGGTATTGGATTAAGTATTTATTTTAAAAGCTAGTTATTTTGAAATACTAAATCCTCAGTTATCCCGATTTCAATTATATTGTTACAACGAAATTAAAAATAATTATATTATAATGACTGCAGGCCGTAAAAATAATACATTTAATTGATACAGCATCAAAGCTATATTTTTAAAAATCTTATATGCTCAATTATTGAACAAACAATGAAGAATTTACTAGTTATTTTTTACAATTTGTTACAGGTTAAGTATTGGAATCAATTACACTTGTTTATAGAGTACAATGGTATTACTAAAATGTCCTCACGATCACTCATCAAAGTGTTTCTAACTGTTTCTGCGTAAATACAATTAAACAATTACTAAGCATATTATTTTAAAGAGTAAGTTGGCAAGGTACAGTTTATCGACTTACTGATTGTCATTAAAATCAACTAATCATGGAAAAACGTATTTTTTATAGGGTGCTTGAAATTGAATTGCTAACGTATACAGTTACGCCACTAGTATGTAAGTACTGATGTGTATATATTAATTTATGACGTGTAAGTTCTGTCACGTTAAATGAGCATTAACGCATGACTTGTCCTTATAGAAGATAATTAAATAAATACACAATTCTCATGTTAGTATCAAGGCAATGATAAGAGGCGTATGGTACATTAATTTAATATGATAATGTAGCGTAAACAGAGCATTGAAATGTAACAAAATATGAAGACAATGACTATGTATCAACATCTCCGAACGCCACGCGCTAAAACACACCAATTAAGGCACGTCAAACTCAGGGACATCCACCAGCTCCTTGCCATCCTTTGCCAGCCACCAACTGACTGCCCCCTATTTTGCCACCCTGAAATAATCCGGATTTGTGCTGTAAGAAAGCTCTGTTTTAGTTTGTCAAATTAGTAATGAAAGAAATAAGACGTTTTGCTTTAGCTGAGCTATCGATGAAATTTACGCTACGATCTATTCCTTCCCGATAGTACTTTTAAAATTATTTTTTTTCATACTTAACCGGTTGTGTGCCACGAGCGTATATATAAAGTCTACAATTTCGTGAGCGCAGTGCCGGCCATAGAAAATGCGCGTATATATAAAGTCCATTTTACACCCACTTATACCGGACAAGGTTGACAATTTTAATAATTCAAACTTTTTATGCAGATAGCGAAAACTTTTAGAATCACAGTATTGTACCCACAGTTGACATATTTTGTATTATAATTAATGTATTACCGAAACGCGTCGCTTACAATATGTATACTGACTCATTGAAAATGCGAAAATGACACGACGTGTATTGGAGTGGATCAAATGTGAAGCAATTGGCCTTACAATGGAGGTTTCTCAACAGATTTTTTCTACGAGAACTGCTTGTTACTCAGTCGCTCAACCTCTCTTTTCCAAAGAGTAGTAGAGAAAGAAAGATAAGGGTAGGACAGGACTAGTGGTTAAATGATCACTCTCGCTACGCCCAGTTATTGAAGAATAGGAAGGGTGAGAAGGAAATTAAGACATCACAAAACAACCATGCCTTCGAATATCAATCGAAAAAATTCTGTTCGTAGTGGGATTCGAACCCGTGAGATCCGGCACGGAAGCCAGCAACGCTAACCGCTGCGCCATATGACCCAACGATATTCTATTAATATATTGATAAAAAAATGTATATTTATTAGGTAGTATTATTTTTAAAAAAAAATCGCGGCCCAAGGTGTACGACCGTCCTTATACCTGCCGGCAAATAATGAGTTAAAATGCGTTCGTTATTTTAAATAGAAACATCTTAAGTCAAGTAATGTTATTGTAAAAAGAAAAACATTATAGTATTGTATTTATTTTCGGCGGTAATTTTGTAGAAATCTAAATTTTAAGATAAAAGGAAATAGTAATTTTGTTATTCCATTAGTTGTGTTACTACGAGTGATATTATATAAAATGATTCGCTTATCTATAACAATTGTTTATTAGCAAAGTTTTCAGATTGAATTTTATATAATATAACCAAGACGTACACGGTATCGAATCCCAGTACAGACAGCTTAAAAAAAAGAATTTCAAAATTGAGTTTGGATTTGTATTTGAAAAAATGAATGATTGTTATTTATTAAACTTGCTTATAATTCAGCCTCTATAATTGTGAGTAATGAGATCGATTTCCTAATTACTAGTCATGTTATAGTCTCACCTTTATATTCTTACTCTTTCAAAAAAAAAAGAGGTTGAGGGTCTGACTAACAATCAGTTCATATAAAACAACTTTTTTTTAGATGAACTCCATTAGTAGTACATTTGCTTAACATTGGAAGCTGATTTGGTTACAGAATAAGTGTGATAATGTTTATGATTAAATCAGTCAAATAAGTAATAACACATTTTCATTTATGGGTTTCAGTGCTTAGCTCAAATCCACACTTTTCCTGGCTCCTTTGATTGGAAAAATACAAATATTGTTGATCCGCGTTACGGGTTTTCCAACAAAAATTCTCTACGTGCTGCTATATAATAAATATATTCAGCGGTGGGCTACTAATACGTTAAAAAATGGCTTGCTAAATCTTAGTGCTATTTCCGGTGTATGAGGTGATGGATTTTTTTTTCACTCTTATACAATTAAGCACAAAAAATATTTAAGCTATTGAATGTTACTTTGTTTATGCAACAATAGAAAATATGTCGTAAACTAATTGATACCAACAGCTGAAAATTTCATACTGTATAGTAAAACCAGGGGTGGGGAACCTTTTATTATCTAAAGGCCGCATTAATTTTTCTGATTCGACACAAGGCCGCAGTAAACATTGAATAGAGAAGCTTTGGCCGGAAAAAAATTCATACCAATTTCTAAGGCCCAGAAATTTGCGGATTTCCCAAAATCAGCAGCGTGGGACCTTTTTTTTTAAAGTCTTGTAAATGTGCAGAATTTCAGAATTGGCCAGGAGGCCGCACCAGGTTAGCCAAAAGGCCGCAGGTTCCCCACGCCTGAGTTAAGCCATCGTAAATATTATGTTTACGTCATAAATTGCAGGTTAATACTGCTATGATCTGAGAATATTGTTTTTTCAGTTTAACAAGAGGCTCGCCAGCCTGAGTGAAATTTAACAAAGAGATCGCACGAGCCCCTTCAGGTCACCCTTGAATATCACCTAGCATAATAAATATTAGTATATGGAATAAAGTTGTTTAATGTATGAAAAATATTTAAAATGTTATATTATTACATATTAAATGATAAAAAAATATCTCAAATAATATACACAGTTGTAGCGTTTATATATTTATAAAACCACGATTGTATATAGCGGTGGCAAACTCACGATAGGTAAATAGATACGCAATATATTATATCAAAGTAGGTAGCTACATACACAGATGCTTCCCTAAACCACTATCCCATCCTTACATACAAAATATCCTTTTATCTCCTTCTGTCTCCCGCTATCTTCTCATATCCTCGTTTCCCTGCTGCTTCTTCTTCTTATCTGGTCTTCTTCATTCGTTGGTTGTATCTACCGAGGTATTACCGCGAGGGAGACGTTATCAGTGGCGTCCCTCAAATAAATAACGGGTACATATAATACTCAATATTATCTGTATAACTTTACACCATTTTTTATAAATAAACAAAAAAACGTTTTCACTGATATGAATATAGTTAGAATTGCTGACGAATATATATAGTATAAAAATATTCAACAATTAATATTATACATAGACGGATTCTTTTATTAATTATTCAACGTGCTACCTTGAATACCGCGCACACACGCGCACACCTCCCAAAATGTGACCGCACACATTTTTCCATCCCCGCACAAGGCCGCACACAGAAATATTGTAAAAATAAGTTTGTTTCACCAAATTTTTATATATGCGCACATTTTTTGTTTTGCTGAAAACTTACCGCTCACAGAAGTCGATGGTACGCACACACATTAGAAAAATTAGAGGGAACGTTGGTGCTACTTTGTACGATTCGGTATTAATGATAACGGTTTTTAGTACACATGAACACCCGTGTCATTGAATCTAAATATACTGTCCCACAAGAGTTACTTAAGCTGTTTGTAGATATCATGCCAAAAACACCATGAGTTTTAAATGTGTGTTATATGTATACGCTAAAAAAAGGATAAACAAATATTCAACCGAAGAAAGTGAAGTTGACGTTTGCGCTTAAAATGTTACATGATTATTTTCGTGTAGTTGATTTTTTTATATGTGGAATAATCCTTTTTGTATTTTATAGTCAAGAAAACTGTCAAAACATTTTTTTATGTATAATTTATTTAATAATACAAAACAATGTTAAACCAAATGGTGCAAAAATAATTCAACATAAATTAAAGTTTGAAAGTTATCAATTCGCCTGGTGTTAAAGTTATTGCTGTTCTCTTAAATCACACGTACGCTGCTGGAGTTGAGCCTTCATTCTGAGATTACGCCTCATCCCCTTGTTCAAGGGGTGTGAGTGTCTGAATGTGTGTTTTGTCTGTGTGTGTGCGGGTTTGAATATTAATACGGGAGATTGTCAAGGACAACTCGTGGAATGGCAGATGCAGAATGATTGAGTAACGTGCATCTCCGTTAAAACAAACTCAGTTTATCAATAATTTATGACTATATAAATCAAGAGTTAATTTTGGAATAAACACAGACGTTGCTGTGACTAAATTTAAAACATTGCAAGTTACTGCAAATACAAAAAAAAATAATAATAAGTTTTTATAAAGATTTATCAATGTATGCACATACAATCCAATTCAAAATTTTGTTCAGCGTTGTACCCATTATCACCTACTAAGTGCATCCATTAAGTACCAGGGCTGTGGAATCGGGCAAAAAAACCGAATCCGACTCTTAATTGATTATTTAAATCATTTCCGTTTAACTTAAAAATATGTTTACCATCACTCATCATATCATTTTTAGTCAGCCTAGCATGCATAGTTAGCACTGTGGACTCTTGTGGTTCGAATGCATATCATTAAATATGTTTTTTTTTTAAATAGCTGAGAGTCGTAAAATTTTTCCGACTCTGAACATTCGATTCTACGACTCCCGAACCAAACTCCGACCCCACAACCCTGTTAAATATAGCGAAAAAACAAAACGATCATTTCATTTGCAATTTTTAAGTAACTCTTTTGACCGATATATTCAAATATATGAAACGGTATCAAATTACTTACATTTGAATTGTTGCTTTTTAACTTTTAGTACTTTAACTATAAGTAAGTTATTCTTTTTGTCTTTTCAGGTAGTCATCTAGCTAACTATCATTATGCATACGTATCAATTAAACAATGTTAAGCATAGTGGGTGGGTATTTTATGTAGTGAAATGATTTGTACGAAAATACATTGTTTAAATGTATTCGCCACACACCGCCTGTGAACCCGCGGAATTATAATCCATCCCTCCCTTTTACTCCGCCCATGTCTACTTCTCGCAATTTCTTCTCCCGGCGCCCACAGCCCCCAGCCTCCTGAGACGCCACTGGCAAACTTTAATATAACTTTGGTTTAGAAATTAGACACGTAAAGGTGAGGCGGCGCTGTGATGAAGCCAGTGGCGTAGATTTGTTCAATATATAAAAAGTAATATTTTATGGCAATCAAAGCGATCATTGATAATTAGTAAATTGTAAGTGGTTATAAATTATTTGTTGGTACGTTTTCTAGAAACGTTTAAACAGAATATGGTATAGAACAATCCTTTTCTACAGAAGGTTACAGAATTCAAATTTGAGATTCGCAAATATATATGGTGAGCATACACTATATTTTTTAATATCTTTGATAATTAAACTCGGAGTAAACATTAAAAAAGCAAAAACTATAAAAAAATATTTTTTTTATATAGTCCTTGTCAAGACCTTTATCCGTTCATTTTACCAATAATCATATACAATAAGCTAAAAACTAGGAACACTTCTCATTAATATTCCCGCTAAGGTGTGCGCATGTGCGCGCACACACCTCCCAAAATGTTCCCCCACACATTTTTCCATCCCCACACAAGGCTGCACATAGAAATGATGTAAAAAGTTTGTTTCACCAAATTTTTACATTTGCGTACATTTTTTATTTTGCTGAAAATTTACTACTCACAGAAGTTGATGGTCCGCACACACAATAGAAAAATTAGAGGGAACGTTGCGTCTCATATAACTAAATACTTTCTTATTTTTTGAAAATGTTAATGGAGTTCTATTAATGTTTATGCCAATTGAACGACCAAGCTATTTTGATGATTTCATTTTGAACGATTTTTTACTGCTGTGAAAAGTTTGAAGTAGAAGCATTAGTATTGGGAGTTCTTCCGTACATTGATAATTCCTGAATATATTCAACAAATAGTATTAGAAAAAATATAGTTTATTGCTGAAATATTCATTAAATATTTTTGACAAAAAAAAATTGAGTATATAATATATAGGAATGATTGGTGAACGAAAATTTTATGTTCCGAAGAACCATTATTGAAATACTAATGATACTTGATGTATGTACATGTTACATGATGTTTCTTTACAGAAATTACTAACTGATTATATTCAACCATGAATGTATGGACCAATTAGTAATATCAGTCAATTATTGTTGGAGATAAAAAAAAAACACTTTATTTAATAAAAAGCCAAGCACGCCTTTTGCTAACGAAACGATACTACGTTTATATAAAATACATTCGAAATCTCCATTTGCGCTTTGCGAGCGTCGCGAGATATAACTTTGTACGTTCGTGCGCGAGTACGTGTGTAAGTACGAACGTATAACGTAGTTATTTCACGGACGGATTAAGTTCATACTAAGTTATATTCTCAGCATACGTGAATATATTATCTTTTATATACTCTGTAGCTATATAAAATATGCCGTGCCAGGTGGGCTGTCTTTGTATGGAGACTTGTAATAAATTGAACAAACGAAATAGCTTATGACACTTGATAATATAAATATTTTTTTATTACATAAGTCTCGTATTGTAATCGATTTGATGCATCTTAAATCATAATATATTGTTGCCGACGACTTATCTCTTCGTTTTAATAAAAAAAATGCACTTTTATAAACGATATTATATAAATATTATAAAATAACATAAAAATATTATAAAATATCTGCATTTTTTTTACGAATAGCTGTGAGATCCAGATAAAGGTCATCATGCAGTTTCAAGTTCATTATTAGTGAAATATAATAAACCATTTGCGTTTTACAAAAAAAAAAAAAATTGTTTTCAATTGCTAAAAACACTGTTTGATAGTCATTATTTTAAAGTACATATTTTGTGGGACAAATAAATAAGACAATATGAATAGAAATTTACAGAGTTCAAAAAATGTATTTAATTTACTTTGAAGCCATTATTTTACTAAATTAAAAACGTAATTATCAGTCTAAGATTTTAAAAAAGCTGGTCTACAAAGCAGACAGTTATATTCAACGAACTTTATTAATATTAAGATTGTGTGGTGTATTCAAGGTGTTATTTACAGTACTATAAATTTTAATTATTTACAAAGACAAATGGTTTTTAAATTTGAAAAGGTAGCTGCAGAAATAGACAACGAATTCATCAAACGAATATTTTTTTTATCTATGTAAAATTTGTTTTACCAAATTACAATAAAATTAATATTAAATAAAGTTTTCAAGCAGTAAAATGATATTTATATTTATAACTATACTTTTAAGTAAGAATGTATATTTAAAAATACAAAAAAGGTCTTCATAATTAATGATCACACAGCGTATGTATTTTATATGTGTAGATGAGTGCTTTCTTGCGGCTACAAATTTAGATACATAAGGGATGAACAAGACGTTTACTTTGAACTAATTATGTTTATGTGGAATATTTTCAATTAGCTATCATAACATATATTTACCTAGTTCGAAGAAACATAAATTACGTTTATGTACCTAACCGATGTGAATATGTAAAGCGGAAATGATAAATGGAGGTGTAGGTATACATATAATAAAGGTAAATACATAGAAACACAATAAAGCAATAACAGTTTAAAGCAGCTTCTATTAGTTGCTAAGTGAACACGATTACCGAAATTAAAACGATATACTATATACTTAAGTGGAGAAATATCAACAATCAACAAAAGTATATCGATTGCATCGACATTTATCTAGAAAAAATTCAGAAGAAATATAAAGCTAAATGAATACGTACAGTACCTACAACAGTTTCTTATTTTTACCTCATATTTTTTTTTAAATATGGTTTCTATTGCTTATACAAATATTTGCTTAATGAATTGTATTTATAAGATTATGTACGTAATATAAACTGTGGCATTAGATCAATAATCAATGTACCGGGTATGTTTCATTTAAGATTATTAAGAAATCATCAAGATCAACTCCATGCCATAGATCTTTACGCCTAGTTACTGAAGTATCAGAAGAGTGGGAGGCAATTTATAGACATTACAATCACCCATGCCTTCAAACAGAAATCGATCGAAAAATGCCGTTCGTACTGGGACTCGAACTCATGAGATCCGGCATGGCACCAAACAACACTAACCACTGCGCGATAGGACCCAATATAACAACAACAAAATCAGAACTATTTTTTTTTACATCCGTTATTTTCTTCATAAAATGTGATACAAATACAAAATCTGATATTTCGGAGTAAAAAAACTTTTCTCAATCTTAAATCAATTTAGCTGTAATTTAGGATTCTGATATTTAAAAAAAAAACTTTCCAGATATGCAATGTGAATTGTTTATCTGTGAATACCGCACACGCATCATTCTATTTACTATTCGAAATCTTTGATGAGGTCGACTATTTGTCTTACATTGTGACGATGTGACAAAATCTCCACAGACAAGAATATTTCATAGCGAAGTAATATCTACGGTTCTGCACGTATGTCGACATGTTAGCTCCACACACACTTCATAGCAGTTAACTATCACGCGTGTGGCTTTAGATTTGCCTTCAACAAAGATGTTAGATGATTTAATAAGTAGCCAGAATGTAATATACAATTAATTTAAAATAAAATAGAACGACGGAAATATTTCAAAAAATATATAAAATGACCACAGTATTTGAATATAAAGTAAATCTTCTTATCAAACGAGGTTGATAACATCATGCACGTTACCATTTAAATTATCATAAACGTCGTCAATTTAGAATCACAATGAAGCAAATCAACATCCCTTTTTAAATTGAGAAAATATAGATAGATGGGTTTAATAAGGCTTGTAAGACTTAACCGGTCTGAATTTTAATACAGTGTCGGTCATAATTTTTATGACATTGGTCTGAATTTATATTAAATGGTCATAATATATCGGTCAGTGTATAGAAGGCAGAATGAATAATCAATGGTCAGAATTTATATAAAATAGTCATAATTTAAATGAGATTAAAAAAACCTCACCTAACCTAACCTAAGCTGACCAGAATGGTTAATAAATCTGACCTTATAATATTTTTATTCTGACTAAAAATTGAATTTTATTCAGACCGAAATTTTATTTGAATTCGGACCAAAAATTGATTTAAATTTATTTTGTTCCCGTTTAATAATAAGTTTTAAAAATATATATATAATCATTCTTTGTTAGGATCGGCCATGTGTGAGACATTTAAGACAATGCCAAAAATATCTTGTTAAATCATTTTATGAAATATTCCCTCGCGGGATAGAAACCCATGGAAACCGACACTGAAACATACCAACGCCCTGCTGTTGCCACTAATAAGCTACTGGAGCGACTAGTCGGACGATAATATAGTATATGGAGTACAATACCTACATATATGGCAGAGTAACTGTTTTTTTTTCTCATGTAGACTTGTATAATATATTACATATAGTTTCATTTTACAAGAGTTGAGAGAACTGAAAGCTGAATTCTAAAAAATCATTTTTGTAAAATTATTAATACTTCTTTACAAAACAAAAAGGCTAAGCGTATGCTAGAACGCAGTCAACGCAGCGCAGAGGAGTACAACATTGGAAAGTGCAGGCAGGCAAAGCAGATATTTGCGACCAGCGTATTCTGTGACAGCTGCTTCACGTAAGCGACACATTTGAATAATAAATAATGACTGGCAATAGCTATTAAATAAGAAATGTTCAATTAGTTTATAATCATTTTCGCGGTGAAATCAAAAGAACGCGTCAAATAGGAATCTGTGCCGGATCCGCAACGGAGCGTAGCGCAGGGGAGACACATTTCTGTGTCGTACGTGCCTGTGCGGCAGCGTACGTGGGTCTGTGTTTCTTTATGTAATACAAAATCTGTGTTGACTTGCGCTGTTTTGCGCTGCGTCGCCTGCGTATCAGAATCACATCCAGAAACATAAATTTTAAATGTTATATAACACAAATGCACAATTCGTATTATGTCAAAAATAAAAATGACTCGAGGAATATTTGAAGACAACGTAAAAATGGTAAATGCACCTTAAATGTCAAGTATTGGATTAAGCACATAAAATTTATATATGCTATATATTTCAGCATTTTTTTCTATAAATCATGAAAGAAAAACTGGTTTCTTTTTAAAAATATTTTTAATGGCTGTATTTTTTGTTTAGATTTTTTTTTGTGTAAACACGGTGAGCGCGTACATATTAAACAATTAAAAATGGCAAGATTTAGGTCATACCTCTAACGCTTTTCTAAGTTTTCACGTAATAAACAATTCACCCTCCTTCTATCGACCATCTTAAAAGGTGGGAGCACTTTACTACCGGATATGAGAACCTTCTCTATTATCTGCCGTTTGTCTCTTCCGCGTAGCCTTCTGGAGGTACTTTTTGTAAACGTATTTACTTGACCAGTTCAGTTCCGGTAACATTGCAATAAAGCCATTGGATATATTTAGGTTTTCAATATTATTTTTATAAAAAAGATTAAATACATTGAATAATTGTTTGCATTAAAAAATTAATAAAAAAATTTCAACGTAGAATATAAATTATATATTTTTGTAGTTGTAAAAAAGTAACATTGATGTTTGACAAAATTGAAAAGTTTCACTTTCAACTGATAAAAGACACTCAAATTGATATATTTTTTAAATATGTATTCAACAATTTATTCTTGGTTTTAATTGACATAACTTTTATAAACTTATCAATGTCAACAACCGGTTGATAGCTCCAACTAAATTACCCTTTTAACACGAATAAAACGAAATTAAGATAAGCCGTGTATTTTGTGCAAAATATAATATATTGATTATTTTACCATGTCCGCTCCCAATGTGGAGCATATGGACTCCTAATGGAGTTTATCTCAACATAAGTGTTTCTAAGAGAACTGCTTGTTACTCAGTTGCTCAACCTCTCTTTTTCCAAAGAGAGTATGAATGGAAGGATACGGGTAGGACAGGACTAGTGGTTAGCTAGCCGCTCTCCATACCGTTTAAGGATAGGATAGGAGGGGGAATTCAAGCCATCACATAAATTCATGCCTTCGGACAGAAATTTATAAATTGAATGAAAAATCAATTTATAAAACTGTCCGTACTGGGATTCAAACCCGTGACCTCCGAAACCGAAGCCAACGACGTTGACCAGTCGACCACACGGCTCTCTTATTAGTTAAGTAATTATTTACTGACAATCATTAAACGCATAAAGGTTTCAATAAACTATATTTTTTCGCTTAATGTTGATACACATTTGAATTCGTTTACAAAAAAGAACCTTTACCATTGGTAAAAATTAAAAACTCAAATTTACACAAAGTTTGACTAAAAAATTAGCAAAATTATCGACAATAATTACAGATTTTAACAATATTGATACTATACGCAAGTTTGATACACGTTTGAAAAGCAAGTGATTTTTTTATTGAATAATACAAAATTTTGCAATGATTTTTTTCTTAAATGTCGTACATATACATCATTAGTTAATTTTCAGAAAAACTAATTGATTTGATTATCAATTATACGTGCTTATGTCGATGATATTTATGTTGATAATAACAACAAATTATTATTCAACCATATAAATAGCATATATCGTGAAAGAAATAACTTCCCGAACAATGATATATAGTTGCTATGTTAAAATGGAAAATGTGAATGCCGAAAAATGTACACATTTATAAAAAAAACTTAACCAATTCATATATATTAATTGAACATTAGTAAGCTTGGTTTTATATAACTCAACGACTTTGATTGTTCAATGCAGTAACTGACTTTAATAATAATAGCATACAACATATTTTTCTTTCATAAGGTGTTTAATATCTTCTTAGAAATTTTAAGTAACTAGGTATATTTACATACATAATATAAGTACCCTATATAAAGGAACACCGTCTTTCAAGAAATCGATATGGGTCCTTGCAAGACGTGTGTGAGAGAGAGGTCTCATCCTGTGACGAAAAGAGAGAGAAATACGCGACGTGAGATGAGAAAAGCTCTACAATACAAATTCGCGGCCATCTTTAAAGCTTGCCTAGGTACGTCATATCAAGTTGACAGCATGCAAGAGCGTAAATAAAATTTTCGGGAAAATAATAAAAAACAAGTTTTTTAAAAAGTCTTAAAACTTTACGATAAAAACATTGGGATTTTTTTGTTTCATCACATCTCAAACAATAGCTGCGTACTTGTTTTTAATGTCATAAAACTTTTCGCTAAGTGATTCATTTTCAAATCTAACAGTATTTAGGTTAATATTAAAATTTCATAAATGTATTAAACTATTAAGTTATTAAACGTTTTTAACTTAATAAAGTTGTTCAACTAAAATAACCCCATATAATGTTGTGTTGAAAAAAATAAGATTATCTGACGTTTTCAATAAATGAATTCAAATCATAATTCATTACTTTTTATAACGTTTAAGTCATAAAAATGGACTTCTAAATGTAAGTCGACGTTCAAGATGTAATCCACAATTAATGTCTAACAATGTTCTGTTTCTAAGCAATTATAATAAAGATATATTATTGTGGATTAAATAATATTTAATGTTTTTATACAGAATGAATCTGAAACAGTAGAAAATGTTTGAAATGTAGATATAGTAACTGTTTAGTACGATTGTAAATATTTAACGGTTTTGTAAAAAATATCTATAAACAAGTGTATAGAAAAAAATTTGTAAAGATTTACATTCCCGATACATCATGGTTAGAATAATTGGGTCCTCGATAGGTTAAGTGAGCCAACTAGTAAAATGGTAAAACGCTTTTCTTGGACATATTTATATGATGTTTTGGTGGATTGCATATTTTTATTTTACGAAGAGAACACTACTGCAATGTGTTGTATTGATTGAGGTTACTTCACTTTCACGATACTTTAAGACGTGTAGAAATATTACAACGTATCTAATTTATTCTATTTTAATTAATACTTGGCTCACTTCACCTCCAATGGGCTCCAATTATATTTGTGTGTTATATTGGGATTCACATATTCGATGTGTATGAATTGAATTAATTGACGACGTGGAGAATATAACAACGCATCTAACATATTTTTTTATAAAATTCCACTTCACCTCTATTGGGCTCCAATCAGGGGTGGGCTGGAAAGGGCTCGCACGAGTCCCTTGTTAAATTTTACTAAGGCCAGCGAGCTCCTTGTTAATTTAAAAGAAAACAATATTCTTAGATGAAATTAGTATAAAACTGTAATTTCTGACTTACATGTTATCTACAGCTTCAGTATACACAGTATTACATTTTTAGCCGTTAAGATTGATAAGTTTACGGTAAATTGCATATTGATACATATTTTAAATTTATTAAGTAACAATCGATTGCTTATTAAAGTATTGCATATAATTGCATAGGAGTGATACAAATATTCTCTCCTTCCCCAGAACACCAAGAATTGCTTAGAGATTAAGCAAGCAAGTTAATGTATTGCCAGTAGGGTATCCAATCCCGGAGCCTTTTTCCAATCCCGAGATTGAGATTTTCTCATCGAGGAATTTGAAATCCTCAATTCGCTATACTTTTTCCTTGGATTCACAGAGCCTCGTTTTTCTTTTTTTTTAGCTCACCGAGGAATTTGAAATCTCCAATTTGGTATACTTTTTCCCAGAATCTCACGGAAACTCGTTTTTTTATTTTTTTTAGCTCACCGAGGAATTTGAAATCTTGAATTTGTCAATTTCGTGTATATTTTCGGGACTTGCTCAAAATTTCTCAATCCCAAAATCCCGGGATCGCATCCTTCTCAATCCCGGAATTTCGGGATCAGACAATTGAACGGGATCCCGGGTCCCGGGATTGGATGCCCTAATTGCCAGTCCACCGCTGACTCCAACTATAATTATTTTTATAGCATATAACTGATAATATAAGCATATAATACAATTTTTGTCCGAAGAATTTGTCTACATTTTGTGTTCAAAATACAAAGAAAAATGTAATACGGCCATTGCGGATTGTTCTAGTCAAACAAGATATACATATATAACAAAGTAAACCCACTACTTATATAATCAACAGCGCGGGAAAGATGGAAGCGGTTAATGCAGGGAAGCTAAGATGCTGGAGAATATTTATCAAAATATATTTGGTTTTGTGCTACGAAACATATCAAATAAGTTTCTCAATTTGAAATCTGAGTTGATTATTAATAACGCAAAATAAAAATTAAATAAACGATGTATGTTACATATTGAGAAACTCAAAATATTATACATTATATATTTTAACACCGTTGTGGTAAAACATGTGGAGACTTGTTAATTAAGAACTGTATTTTTGTATGGTGCAGTGGTTAGTGTTGTTGGTTTCCGTGCCGTATCTCACGGGCTCGACTCTCAGTACGAACAGCATTATTTTCGATCGGTTTATCAATTTCTGTTCGAATATATGATATATATTCTTTCATAACTTGGCGTAGCGAAAGCGATTAGTGAACTACTAGTCCTGTACTAGTCTAATTAGTATATCCCTATTTGAAAAAAGCGAGATTGAGCGACTGAGTGACAAACAGTTGAGATACCTCCGTTAAGAGGCCGTATGCTCCACATTGGGAATGGACATAAAAAAAACTTAAAACACAAAAATTCATTGGCTCTCATCCAGCGGTGGGCTGCCAATACGTTAACAAGGGGCTCGCTTAATCTCAAAGCAATTCTCGGTGTTCTGGGGAAGGTGTGATTTTTTATCACTTCTATGCAATTATATGTAACACTTATGCATTCGATTGTTACTCAATACACTTGTTATATGTAACAATATGAAATTTACCGTAAACTAATATATTTAAATGACAACAATGTACAACTGTGCATACTGAAGCTGTCGCAGATAATATATAAGTCAGAAATTGCAGTTATACACTCATTAGTCCTGAGAATACTGTGTTTTCTTAAATTAACAAAAGGCTCGCCGGCCTTGGTAAAATTTAGCAAGGTGCTCGCGCGAGCCCCTCCGAGCCCCCTCTAGCCTACCCCTGCTCTCATCCATCATAAACACATTTTGTGTAAAATAAGGAACACTTATGTTAAAAAATTATCCGCTATTTGTGGAAGATTTTTTTAATTTGCTATATCTGTTCATGGGAAGTAAATTATGGGTAAATTGAGAAATCAACATAGTTCTCGCGACGCCCTTTTCAGCAGTATTGTAAAAAAACATCTCAAATATACAAAAAATATTCTACAATATTCATAGTAGAAGAAAACCAGTGACTTTTTTTAACAAGATCTTCAAGTAGAAGGCTTAAACAACCAAATTGAAAATCTGTAATTTTTGACAATGCGTAGTTTACCTGCCATGTACGGATACAATAACTAGATTTATTCAAAAAATAATATACTATTTTTTATTGATTTTATATAAATAAGACCAGACCGTTTACTACAATTAGGAACATTTAAAAATGCTTGTCACGAGCGAAAATTTTACTGATCAAATAAACGTGGAATTATAAAAAAGTGTTTTTATTTATTTTTTAAATATTCAAACAGAACAAAGAGCCACAATTTGATTGCAAAAACTAACTATAAATTGCTCGCACTGGGGCTTGAACCTGTGAGTATCGCAGTCCGTAACCAAAGCTAACAACGTTGTCCACCCGACTACGAACTCTTATTTAGTCAAAAAAAATAATAATTGATTTGTAGTTAATGTATTTCCGAAGCATATTTATGAGAAAATAAACCAGATGAAATAAAATAGTTTATTTTAGAAATAGTTAAACTTCAAATCTATACCTTGTTTGTCCAATTTACATGTATTTCGATTGTGTTAATTTAACAAATAAAACCCGTCTATTTTGATCGTGGATATGTTAGGAGTTCAACTTGCGATATAATAATATATTTGTCCACAAAATACCATTCCCGTGTGAAAAATATTATATTTTGATACGAACTGACCATTTGAAAATTTACCCTAAAACAGGATTTCGAGGATTCTTGGATAACAAGTTAAGAAATCTAGTTTAATACGAGTGATATTGAAACAAGTTTTAAATAACGGGTAGTTCAGATTTCAACGTCAATTTGCATGCCATATGTTTTTTCATTCGTATCGGTTATATTTGAAATTGTAATTGATATATATATGTAGTGTGTTTTTTTTGAAATATAATTTAGTTAAATTCTACAACATGTTATATTATGTAAAGTTTATAAATATAGATAGTCAAATGAATTCATAATTTGTAGATAACATACATAAGTTGTAAAAGTTATTTTAAAAAATGAAATCATTTTTAATTGTTCAATAAAAAAACGTTTTTTTGCTAACACTTGTTAAAGTTTTTGAAAAAATATATATAAATAGACTTGTTCTTCACGTAGGACGTATGAGTCGTCAGTTTCAACGGCCATTTGACTGATCAACTTATTGCTTAGAGAAGTGGACGTTTTTAGTAATAGTATTTGTGAACCGTTTGTTAAGTTTTACTTTTTTATTTTTTGATTTTGTATGTTGATTTCGATGATCATTATATTTGTCAAGTACATGACGAATTGGCGTCAGCTGTAATGTCATGTACTGTAATTTTTATTTTTTAAAAATAAATAAATATAAGCGGTTGGTAATAGTATTTTTTTGATATTAAGGTACCGAAATAAAAGTGAGCTACCCGCTTACATTGAAATAAAAAATACAGTTAAATTAAAAGTGAGTTGAACCACCCCATAGCTGAAATGAAATCTGGATCGCAATGGATGTTAAGGGTTGATAACTGATGTAAGGGGTTGTTTAGGTGGCGTGCGTAAGAATTTTAGGGTTTAAAGGAATGATTTGATATCTAGGATCCCCATCAAAATGTGGACATACCGGGTACCTTAAATTTAGTGACAAATTATTGTAAAGGTACGATGGGTGAATTATCAGGTGAGTTGCTTGATGGTTTGTCTGCCTGTAATATAGGTCTTGTTCAAAATTGTGATAAGATTCTAAGCTTTGAAATTTTAATGGATATCTAAGGCTTAAATCTCAAAGCAAAGAAAGACAGTAGTGAAGTTGAGTGCAGTGGATTAATACCTTATAAATATGAGAGAATCATTAAAATATATGGATCATTAAACAGCACCAATATTTTTTTTGTATTTGTGATATTGAAGTTTTCTTAAAACAAGTGGTATTTAATTTACGATTGATAGCAAAAGTAAATATATATTTGACCTTTTCACCAGACATAATAAAAAATAATTAAAGTTATTGATTGAATTGGCATTTAATTGGTAAAACGTTATTGTAACAAGGAGAAAAATAACAAGGAATTTTAATTCTACAAATATTAATTTACTTATGTTTGACAGTTTTTTCGGCTTATACCGTCAACAGAAATATATGTTTTGAAATAATTCTGATGAAGCCGATGAAAGCATATTCCGAAATAGCTTTCAACCCAATTTTTATAAAATATTAAATATAGTTACTTTGTACTGTACTATATGGGCCCAGTAGAGGCGAAGTGAGCCACGATGTAATATTCTACACGTCTTAAAGTATCGTAAAAGTGAAGAAACCTCAGTTAATATACATGGCAATAGTGTTATCTCGGTGAATTAAAAATATGCAATCCACCAAAACATCAAGTAAAGACGTGATTGTATTTATTTAAAAGTCCAAGACAAAAGTTTTACTAGTTGGATCACTTTACCTCTAAAGAGCTCATATTATATGTTTTTTAGTATAATCACAATAATGATGACTCAGTTTAAAATACTCACTTTCTAAGTGTAACTGGCCTAGTGTCTTAAAATGATAATTGTAAAATATGTTAATATTTGATATTACAAATAAATATCACGTAAGCAAATAGCTTTGATTTCTTTTCATCACATTGTAAAAGAGAAAATCTGAGCAGCGCCTCGGTTCGTGAAATCGTAAAAATGTCTGTACCTTTGTCCGCTTTGCCAATTTGTGAACGAAAATTATTAGTATTGTGGAAAAACTAAAGTTGATGAAAAAAATGTGATAAATTAACCTTAAATTAAATTAACGAGATTTCCGCATCGTAAAAACTTTCAATGTTTGCGCTTTGTTATTTATTGTATCTGTTGTAACAGATTAAGTATTAATGTTATAAACTACTTCTTAAAAAGTACACATTGAAATATATCAAAGATGAATACAAACTATAAAGACCGCAGCGGATTGTTTATAATAATAAGATTTTGATCTATTAATTAATTGAAACTCCTATACCATGAAAAACAATAAGATCAAGACAATCAATGAGGTGGCTTGATTGATAAAGTGTATGATAAAATTAAGTGAGTGAAACATCTTGGTAATAAATATTCATGGTCGAAGTTGTTGTTACATTTTAATAGATTAGCCGATGGTCGACCTCTGTGGGATGGAGACAGAAAATATAATTGTAAATTTGATTATAATTTTAAAAAAGTATTTAGACTGACCTAAATTTTCCCATATTATCAAAATAAATACAGCGATAGAGGAATTGTTTCCCTTCACAGCGCTATATTCTATTATAGTTGAGTTCGCCCCCTATAGTTAAGGGAGGAGTTTGTGGGGGTCAAAATTATTCGCGGGGGGATGTTATTTCTCGCTGAGAAAATGTTCGCTTTAGAGGCGAAACCGGGGTGGCTCTCTAGCGATGGCAAGGCGGGGGAAGTTTTAAGATGGCTTCCAGGAGAAATGCGGGAGGTTTTTAAATGTGGGCGGCGGGAGTGAAGGAGGAGAGCTCGAGCGCTTTTAGAAGGGCTGTAGTGTACCGCCATATTTTGTTCAGATAATGTGAACGGGGGTGATATGGCAGGTAGTTATGTAGAGTAAATATATCATGTAGCTGTTTCTATGGCTGTGAAGATTGAAATAAAAATCATTGGTGTAAAATTTATTTATTTGAATTTGAAATAAGTTCGTTAATAGATTCATTTCATCAAAACAAACACTAATAAAATAAATATTAATATTTTTTAAATCTTTTAAAAGTTTTCTTTTAAAAATTGGAAATCAAATACATTTTTTTACAAGAATTTACATTATGCATCTTTTAAAAATATTCACTGCTTTATATGGCTCGATCGGCATTGTTTTATTACATATATTATGATTATATAGGTAGGATCAAATCATCATTAGATAATTGACGTATAGTTTTATTCTTGATTAATTAAAGTCTGAAATATAAGTCAGGTGCAAGATTTTAACAATTTCCGATGGCTAATTGTTCTACAAAAATATTTCTAGCTGCATGTTCAATTTAAGCAATAGCATATTATACGGCAGGGTTTCCCTAACTATGTTCCACGGAACACTGGTGTTTCGTGGGACCTAAATAGGTGTTCCGAGAAAATTTGGAATGTTTATATACTCTTCATATTCTACTTCATATTAAAAATCAATTGATGGCAAATCTCCACTGATGCTTAAAACGTAAAATATATAGTTAGAAGGCGGAGATTTTAAGTGCTTTGTTTACTCATATTTTGATGTTACATGTTTTAAAAATAATTAATCGACTAATAATACGTCATTTAATAACATATATTTTTACTGTTATCAATAAGCTGTGTTCCATTGCACAATAAGCATTAGATTAGAGAATGTAGTATTTTTTATATAGAAATTCTACTACTTTTATCAATGTCCGCTCCTAATGTTAAGCACATGGCCTCTTAATGGAGGTATCTCAAAATATTTTTAATTTTTTTTCTACGAGAACTGTTTGTTACATAATCACAAGACAATTGGCTACTCTGGTGCGGCCTTCAGGCCAATTCTGTAATTCTGTAAATTTATGTAAATTTGTATATTCTGACCGTTAAGCCTCGTTTCCGGCCAAAGATTCCCTAGTCAATGTTTACTGCGGCCTTATATCGAATCAGAAAAATGAATGCGGTCTTTAGAGAAGAAACGGTTCCTCACCCCTGATCTAGTATCTATAAAGCTAACATATTTGAACTGAATGGAGAAAATGATTTAAAATCCACAGTGTGTACATAAAATAGATTGTATGACTCCAAGCATATCACATATGAGTATTTGCGATATTAAAAATATCAATTACATTCACAGAAATACGAGAACTTATTTTTAAAAATAAAAGAGTTTTTTTTGTATTTATATCAATTCACTCAGTACAAGTAGTGATTAAAGTATAGTTTTTATTGATGGCAATTTGCATTAAACTGTTTTTTTATCTGGCCAAACATGGTTCTAAAAATTTTAGCGTGTCAGTCACCATTAATAACTAATTACACAGTTGTCGTATGATGTCGCTGATAAGTTTACGAAAGCTTTAATTTTATTAATTACTAGACTTAATTGCGTTAATCTTACAAGACAAAGCAATATTATCGTAATTGGTACTACCTGAACTTTATAAGTAAACGAATTAATATAGCTTAAGTTTCCAAGCCAGCCGAGTAGCACTTAGTTTTGTTATCGAGATAAACTTATAAGCAGAAAACATCATCTTGTAAAGTAGTTTTCTGAAGAGCTTGGAATCGCAAGAGCTTAACTACACAACTAGAGTCTCGCGAAAGTTTTGTTTAGTTGATAATCAATTTGTTATTGCGTTATCCTGTATAGGTGAAGCGTGAAGATAAGTTTTTAATATAAGTTTCAATGTGTATAATATCCTATTTTAATTGGATTGGCGTTTACTTATAGAAGTAGAAGGTAGAAATTCATTGAAATAATGTGAAAAATAGCAAAATACAAATAGATATTTTTTCATTTAGGAATTATTTCAACAGAATAGTTCTGATGAAGTCATACGTCAAAATAGCTATCAACTAAACGAAAAAACATATATTTGTAGAGCTATATACTTTGTACACAATTACATGTAGTTGTAGAATTGTGTCAATTCTTGGTACGAAAACATTAATCCTACTGATAAAATACAATCAAGGGTACTTATTTTACAATTTCAATTGATAATGATAATTATTGGAAGTAAGTTAATATCATACAAATAAACGTTGACAATTATAACATTGTAGAATATCTTTTGACTCGACAATTAAATTTTTTTTATAAAAATTACAGTCAGATAAACTTACAACCAAATTTATAAATTGTCTTTTCTATTATATTTTTAATCAATTCAAAATCGTTACCATTCGATAGAAAATAAAATTGTGTTTTATTTTCACTTATAAATACATTTTTAAAACAAAATTAAATATTTTAATGTGTGCCATACAGCCCCGCGATACCCGCGAATGTAATGTACTGGCTGCTTTTATAATATAAACCACCATCGGCAAGTCTTGCCCTCTTCTCCTCCTCTCGTTCAAAAGCCTGCTTCCACTCCTTCCTTGGCACGGCACCGCCAGGAATTGAAGTTGGATAATTATAATAGTTGGGGAAACTTCAAAATCCCCAAACCATCGCGTTTTATGGAAAGGGTAACCATAGTTGTAAATAAAAAAAATCTTATATTGTTTAACTAAGCTTGCTAGTGGTATGCTAATATGCTTTTTTTAAAATTGGGCCTTCCATATTATATGCATCGAACATCAATTCCTAATAATAAATTCAATAAGGAATATGATTTTTTTATAGCTTTTGTTTACCAAATATAGGTTCATTTATTTTTTTCAGATTAAAGAGGTCGGGCTAATTGTGCTAAATTATGTTCAAAATCATCTAAATCAAGTCTGGAAATATTCTAGCATGTAAATATCTTTTCATGGCAAAAGTATTTCTTGTAAAATAACAAACTGGAGTACAAAAGAAATAATGTGTCAATAAGTTAAACGGTAGTTTAAAAACCCAATTTATTAATACGTTTTAATAATTAATAGCTGGACAAAAGCTTGTATACTTTTTACTTACGGTATATATTTTTATTCCACGTACCAAATTGAATAAAGTTGTTAGAGAGTATTTAATCATAAATAAATAATAACAAAACAATCAATTGCATTATTTTTTATTTACAAACTTAGTATGCTTAAAGGCAGATATAAAGTAGCATTAACCGCATGTGTACGAGCTTATTAAAATATATTGCAGTTTTTTTATGTCCGCTCCTAATGTGGAGCATATGACTTCCTAATGGAAGTATACACAAACAGAAGTTTTTCTACAAGTACTATTTTTTTACTCAGTCGCTCAACCTCTCTTTTTCCATAGAAAGTAGTAGGGTTAGAAGGATAAGATTAGTGGTTAACTAATCGCTCTCACTACGCCTAGTTATTGAAGGATCGGAATGGTGGGAGGGAATTTTTAGACATCACAAACACCCATGCCTTAGAACATAAATCGAAAATCGATCGGAAAAATGGTGTTCGTACTAGGACTCGAATCTGTGAAATCCGGCATGGAAGCCAACCACGGGAACCGTTGCGCCATAGGATCAGTTTTACAGTAAGTAATAACTATATTTGTCCCCAGATATGTACATTTCTGTCAAACTGAGCTATCTCATAACTGAAAAAATCTATATAAGCCGTAACGTTTGTTTACCATGCAAATTATAGTCAATATGTATGTATTTTTTTATGTTATTCATTTTCTAATCATAATCATTATCACGGTAAGCGGTTGCCTGTCCTGGTCGTTACCGCTCTGTGGAGTAAGGTAGGTATGTTCATCTTTAAATTAGTCAATTACTTAATATATCCAAAGACATTAGTGTTTTTTTTTTTTTTTTTTATCTAAGTCTGATTCCTGCAATTATTAACGTATCTGAAATATATATTATACATGTATTTATTTATCATGTAAGCATGAGAATGTTTGAAAGAAAGGTTTGGTAAGCGAGTGTGATATTCAAATAGTTTTAAAAGTCACCCTACCTTGCCGCCACCCGCCGCCCCTGTCTACCTAGCAGAACATTATCGTCGTCGGAGTAATCTTAGAAGCACGGGAGAAGCAGTGGCGGGGGTGAAGAGGAGGACGCCACCGAACTCAATTTAAGTTTGAACGTTTGTTTTGATTATGGTAAAGACGCTGTGTTATCATCTCAGCGGCGCGCCTGGCAACGGTGCGATGTAGGATTGTTGTATTATATAACGGGGAAATAATATGGCGCTTGAAAATTTAAATAAGCGGGGAGGGGAGAGATGCTGGTGAAAACTAATATAATATTTTATTATTGCAAACAGTGTATAGATTGACAAAAGGAAACACTACACCTAGAGCTATGGTTAATATTATACATACATATTTACTCCGTAGTAAATTGTTTTGAGTACACTATAGATCAGCAAACTTTTAGGGCTCACGGACCACTAAATTCACAATTTCATTTTTTTGAACTTTTGTGTCAAATATTATATATTGAAATAAAATTATCACGTGCGTTTAAAAATGCATAGTTTTATTAAATTATAAAAACTTTAAATTTGAATCGTTCAAACTATGTACATTCTCACAGATTTTGTCACTAACGACCCGGGTTTCACCTTTCGGCATCTTCAGGCGTTCAAGTGCACGGATGAACTTGAACTGACATTCCCATGAGCTTATCCTTTTCGCCAGCAATGGCTTTAAACTCAATGATACATTTATTTCTTATATAAACACGAAGCTTTCATTTACTAAGCGTACATACAAATAGGATATAAAACTAACAGACAACCATATTGCATCTGTTTTGCGTATTCAAACCACAAAGTATTCAAGCCTAGAACTCTAGGAATTTGGTTTCAAACAAAACAGTGAGTTTTTTAAAATATATTTTAGTATAATAATTTATGTATTATTTTTTTTCGATATAAAAAGGGTGGCCCGCTAAATGTTTTTGATCTTAAAATTGTCCCTTTGTCGGTAAAGTTTGTGAAGTCCAGGTCTAAAGAGTGGAATTGACGCTGCTGATGATGAAGGTTACGTTATATGTAAATTTGAGGAAATAATAAGGCTAAGAATGTGATTCTGCATTACACGTGATGTTGCTAGCGCCTTCACAGTAAGCTACGAGAGAGAAGATTGGGGTGACTGTGGCAAGTGGCTAAAATGAAAGACACCGGGTAGAATGGAGCCAATTGTAATAGGGGTTATATTATTTGGAAGCCATTCCATATGCCGAAATATATTATTACAGTATAATTGTCGAGCAATGTATGAGCCCTGCGTCTAACGTTATTAAAATATACATTAGAATGAAAGCAGGTACAGAATAATAAGAAACCACATAAGAGCATTATAGATTATTATAATTTCAGCAGGCTTAGGCGATATATTAATGCCAATATGTTTTGAGTAATTAATTCTAGTTCTGCGAAAGACTATATTAAATGACGAAAGGTTTGGGAACTACATGTGTTATATGCGTATTTATTTTTGATAAGTTTATTTTTAGATCATTCCTGAAACACATATTTATTTTAATATTCAGTATTTATTACAAATCAAAATATGTTTACATAATAAGCAACAAAAGTAATTGTCACTCATCGTTGATAATGAAAATATTTTATATTATAATTTATATTGGAGTAGTCCATGGTTTTTCAACCGGGTGCCAGGTGGCTCCCTTGTGGGCTTTAGCGTTTTCCAAAGGAGCCACAGAGAAAAAAAAATTTAAGTGAGCCACGGGAAAATCCCGGAAGAGCTTAAAGAAAAAATGTCTCGTGTCTTTTCATTTTTGGAAATCCATAAATTCCTGCGTAAAATCTGGCATTGACAAAAATTTTCAAAGAATTGATTGGAATCTTTCAACTTCTCACTTCGTATCGGAAAACTTGTATGCTTATTTAACACGGGTATGGAGGTCACGTGGCCAAAAAGGTTGAGAAACTATGAAATATACGATATTTTTTTGTTCATATTAACATTGTTATTCAACTGTTTGTTTCACCAGATTTTGACAGGTGCCTCAAAACCTCAAAATAGTAAAACAAAATCACTTAAAAATTCTCTTTAAAAACCAAATCAAGTTTACAATACATATTTATATCATATTAATTTTGGACTTTAATTTATTTATTAAGAAAAATAAATTACACTACGGTCGTAATGTAACTATCAGTGATTCTCACGATATTTCAAACTGGTCTTTCTTAATAAATAACGTGAATAATGAAATTTCTCTGAACGTCTTAAAGATGTAATTCACTGAATTCGTTGATAGGCAATTTATTTATTGTCGTCACATACGGCGGGTTCATTAACAAGATCAGCTGTTTTATGCAAGCTTAATTCCTCGGCATAACAAAGTAGGGTAAATTTAACCGTGTTTTTCGTGGCGGGACACCAACCGACCACGGTCAATTAAACGCCAATCAAGTGGCAGTAAGCTGGACCACTAATTCAATTATTCTCTAGTTTAGCGCCCTAACAGATTTACTGATGTTTTGCACGTTACAGGCTTATCGTATGCACGCGGTAGGCGATATGATACGTTTTATAATTTGATATTAAAACTAAAAACTCTCTTATATCGTTTAACCGATTTAAAATTTAAAAAAAATAAAAACCATTACATTGTAGAAAAGAATGAAAAAATACATTGATCTATATATTTCAGGGCTGTCTATCTTATCTCTCGACAAATAATAAATAAATCTTACGACTCGGAAACATTAAAAAAATATTTTGAATGATATGTATTCAAACTACAATAGTCCTTACTGTTGCCACTGCATGCTGGGTTGATTACAAATGATCTGGTGTTACATATAATGAGGAGCACACATTCAAAAAGTGATTTGTCACACAAATACAGAGCTGAGCTTGAGAAATGATCATTATCATACCATCGCAACGTTTACAAATAAAACAATATTAACAAGTTAAAGCTTTGCGATGGCCTGGTGATTATTTTCAAAGAAGCGAAACACGTGTCACATTCTGTAACACAACAAATGGAATGGCAAAGTTATCATATTAAATTTAATTATAATAATCAACAGTTATTTAAAAAAAGGTGTTTATATGTCGTCATATATAATATTGTCAATTCGCTAGATATTTTGTTTGACAAAGTCACTCGAAGTCAAAAAACATTACGCACATCAAGGTTTCCTGGAACTAAAATGTTAATGACTTATCGGTTCTGCACTATTCCAAATGCTCAAATACGGCGCAGCGAGATCGATCAGCTAACCGCTAGTCCTGTATCAGCCCAATATTTTTTATACATGCTGTTTTAGAAAAAAGATAAGTTGAGTAATTGAGTAACAACCAGTTCTCGTCAAAGAAACTTCCGTTAAGAAACTCCCATAAGAAGGCAATAAATTCCTCATTAGTAGCGGACATGGATTAAAACACAAACAAAAACCACCGTTCGGTTTTTACTTGTTCATGACTTGAACCCTAGCCCTTCTGAACATAAAGCGTAATTCCCGCGGATATAAAAAATAAATGTAATTAATGTAGGTAGTTGCTTCTAAAATATAATATTTTATGTTTACCTTTTTGATGAAACGCAAAAAAAACAAGATGTCTTACAAAGCAGAAGAGAGACATACATTGTTTGCGCAATCACGGACTTGCACGGTCAGTGATGACATCTGTAACTAAACTGATATGAATGTAAAAAAGTAATGACATGTAAACGATAACATCTGATAATTCTCTGTCAGTTACACTGTATCGAAAATAGGCCGGTTGTGAATGTGTTTGTCCATGCTCATTAAAAGGTAAAAGCAAGGAATATAGATATGAATTTTATATTTAAATACATCAAAAATGTTAACGAAAATACTCCATTTTTTCTGTATAAATTTATATTAATAAGACAAAAAGGTCACAGTGCTGAGTTAATCCTTGGGTATTAATTTTGTACGTGGAATGTATTAAGCACTGAAAAATCAATTAAGTTCCAGTGCGAGGGTATTTTTTAATTTATTTTCATTAGCACTTCAGTGTTTGGCTTTGCAAAAGAAAAAAGGAAAACGTCCCCCTACGAAGGGATTTTTTGAGCATTTTTTTCCATGGTTAAGCGTGAATAGGGTGGCTAGAAGAAAAACCCAAAAAAGAGAGATTTTTTCTAAGCCACAGGTTGTAAAAAATGAGGTAAAGTCTATAATTATTTAAAAAAAATATATTTTTACATTTAACTTATATCACATTCTAATGATCAAATAATTTTTTTTTGTTTATAAAAATAGACAAAAAAATACTTTCATTAAAAAATATATAATAAATAACATGTTAATGTATTTATAGAGTTTTTGCATATATTTACAGATTTTTGTTAATGCTTTCATTTTTATATTTTAAAAAATAAAATAAATACTTGAAAGAGCTCATTTATATAAGGAGAAAACAGATATTTCTGATTTTGTCGATTGCGTGATGACAAAATAGACACTTACTTTACAAGTAATTGTCGAATAAATGAATTTGTATTTTTTAACATATGAATAATTTTTCTTCAAGGATATGTTATAAATTTGAGTGATTTTTCAACAATCATACTAATACTTTTATCTCGTATTAAAATAAGCAGTATTAAAAAAATGAGTTGAATAATATATGTATGTATGATGGGTATTTAAATGATATGTCTTTATACTTACTGTATGATTCGAATAAAAACTTAAATAAACTATTTAAAAAATACGAATTTTTGACACCACCTCCGTCTTTCCACCCTCACGTCTAATTTACATAGCAAGCAGGTACAAATTCGTTAGTCCAGTGCTTAGGGCACTTAATAGGCATACAGGGAGGCATTTACTTTACTCCCTCGAGCTTAGTTGACTCTACTGAAAATAAAAATAAAACCGATTCACCCCTGGATATTTTTCAGCAGTGTTTAAATTACTTAGGGGTCTTTCAGCCGCCTACAGAGGATGTTTTTCTCGGCGTTTTTTTCCACGAAAGACCTCATTTAAATAGAGCTCTTTTTAATCCTCTTTTTTGTATTTGTTTGTTTTTCCTTTCCACTGAATTTCTCTATCCCTTAACGGGACCATTATACGGGAATTCTAGCTAAAGAGATTTTATTACGAGAATCTAGAACTTTACTTAAACAAGAGCAGGGTAAATTTACATGAAAGATTTATTTATGCACTGCGAAATAGATTCATATGTGTAATGAAAATAATAAAAATTTGCATAAACATGGAAAATTGTAGGATGATAATGAAATATCGTCGTTTTTATTGTAATCTGATAATTTTAAACATATTCTGTAGTTTATATAACGTATATAATTGTAAAATTAATTTCTACTTTTAAGAGAAATATAATATATTTTCACAGTTTCTATCAGAGTCTTAGCGTATCAAATTTTGACACTTCCTTCCTTCTAGTACAGTGATTCCCAAACTTATTATGCTCGTGGACCCCTTTCATAGGCAAAAACCTGACCGTGGACCCCCAAGTGAAATAATAAAGTCAATGACTTGACTGGTATTTTTTTCCATGTCTGCTTCCAATGTGGAGCAAATGGTTTCCTAATGAAGTTATATTACCAGATGTTTTTCTGCAAGAACTGTTTGTTAGTCAGTTGCTCAAAATCTATCCTATCCCTATCCTATCCCTAATACTATTAGGAAAAGAGAGTTTGAGTCAGGATTTTTAAAAATATTTATACTTCCGCGGACCCCCAAATGATTTGTTATTTGTCACGGACCCCCTCAGTGGTCTCACGGACCCCTGGGGGTCCACAGGAACCACTGTTCTAGTAGAAGCCATTATTTTCAAGATTTATGCAAAGAAGATGGTTGGTGGAGATAAAAGGCGGTTACGTAAAAAGTTATTGAGTTAAACGAGAGCACTCGCAGCCAAAATAAATGTAAGGTTTGTTTAACAGTACACAATTTTATGATACAAATTCTATGGTAAACCTGACTAAAACTAAGGATTGCTCAAGTAAAAAATTGCTGCGTTACCTTTGTTGCAGTTGCCTTTGCCGCCTGTGTGGTCGAGTGGTCAACGTCGTTGGCTACCGCTACAGAGGGCACGGGTTCGAATCCCAGTACGGGCAGTTTTATAAATTGATTTTTCAATCGATTTATGAATTTCTGTTCAAAGGCATAGATGTCTTGAATTTATCCCTCCCAACAGTCCCAATCCATTCTATCCCATAAACGAGGCGTATCAAGAGCGATTAGTTGACCACTAGTCCTGTCTTAGCCCTTTCCTTCTATTTCTACTCTCTTTGGAAAAAGAGAGGTTGAGCAACTGAGTAACAAGCAGTTCTCGTAGAAATACTTATGTTGTGATAAACTCATTAGGAGTCCATATGCTCTATATTGGGAGCGGACATGGTAAAATTTTTTTGCTTATTTAAGTATTTTTTATAATTAAAGAGTATTACAAATATTCACTCCTTCCCCAGAACACCGAGAATTGCTCTGAGATTAACCGAGCTCCTTGTTAACGGATTGCCAGCTCACCGCTGGCTGTATATATAATATAATGGTCGTAAAGAATCGCTTTACATATGACGGATGTACAAAACACCGGCAGCTTTTTTTAAATCACAGAAGTTTTTTTTGAGAAAAACGTCAAAAACTGAATGATACAGTACTTAGTATACATATGTATTTAGTATACAATATTATTTTGATTCACTTCGAAGTCACCAAATTTACTATGCCGACATTTTGACATGTGATTTTTTGTACAGTAGAAAGCTTTTAAGCACAAGAAAGCTGAATTAGCTTCTGACGTGAATTGTGGGATTATAATGAAAAACGTACTATTTCCAAAATCAGCGATGTCGAGTTAGGTATGTAGATAATGTAATTCAAGCCTAAAGAATCAACTGGTCCTATTGGTTTTAAGATTAAATGTCTAAAACACTGTCGTTTTTCATTTTGAAATCGTATTTTTATGCATCGGTAATTCTGTTTTTTGTTATTAGTTATAGTTTTTTGACTCTACTGAAGAGTTTGACTTTTGTAAATAGTTTTGCATTATAACCCCACAATTGTTAACAGTAATCTTCTAAGGAATAAAAACAGGTTCATTCATAGTTTAAAAAAATCAAGTAAGGTACTCGAGCGTCTGGCCATGTATGCATGTATCTGTAAAAGAAACGCATAATGGTGTGAAGATTGTATATTGCTAACATGTGAAAAATTATTAAGTATAATAAATCTATATGTAATCCACATAAAAAACGATCGACAATATACAGTCGCAATCACTCTAGAAAAGTGATTTATAACTCAATGGCTTTTAAGAATAATTCTTTGAATGAAGAAATAACATATAATCAATAATTTGGAGCAAAACCATGCACGTAAGGGTTGACATTTTAAATATCTTTTATTATCTTTTAAAGATGAAACAAGTTCATTTATAATATGACATAATCTTGAGTAAAAAAACTGTTAACAATAATTGATAATCCTATAATGAACATTGATATTTTTGTTTGAAAAATTAACCAACCTCACGATTCCCTTAAAATCTTTATGACTTAGACTGTGACTAAGTCATTTTAGTTATGTAAGAATCATTCACACGTGAATACATCTACACACATTCTGAAACGTCAAAGACACATCAAGGAGCTGTTGTCGCCTTCATCTTGAATTATGTCACAATATATGCAAATCCTGTCTAAGAAACCAAATTGGATTCACGCGCCTAACAAAAGCCGCGAGGACGCAAATGTATTATGTGTGTGACAGGTGTCACCAAATCATAAGTTTCGCGGCCGACATATTTAAATAATTACATTTGGTAATATTTCTCATGAGATTCCACTTCATAACGCTTATTATTTAGTCCCTAGTTCTAGTAAATTGATTTTTCAGCTAAAATATGAGTTTATTTATTTATTGTTAACAATTAAAATTACAGTACATGACATAACAGCTGACGCCAGTTCACCATGTACTTGAAAAATATAATAAGACAAAATATAAAATAAAACTACACAGTACATCGAAATCAACACAAAAAATCAAGAATTATAATAGTAAAATTTATCAAACAGTTCACAAGTAATATCACTAAAAATGTCCACTTCTCTAGGCAATGAGTTGATCAATCGAACGGCCCTAGGAACTGGTGACTCATACCTCCTAAGCCAGGTATAAGTTTTTAGAAATAAAAGTTTGAGCTCATAGTTTCGCCCACGTAAGAATAAATTGGGAGCATGTGAATTAGTAGTCATGATAATTTCAGGATTATTAACTCGGCCCCGAAGGAGAAGAGAAAAATGCTTTAAGCTTGAAAGCTTCGAGTTGTCGTATTGAAGGTATTTTTATTATTATGTGACATAACACCTAATACTAAAGCTTCAAAAATGATGAACTAAGAATGTCTTTCGAGGTGGAGTCACTCACGATCGACTAGAAGAGAAGATGCATCACAAAAATCTATGTCTTGGATCTCAAGTTTAAGATAAAAGAGTCTGAAATTGATATTGAACTTACTGAAACATTAGCCCAGACTGAAAGTAAATAAGCCAAGTTACTGCGTTATACAAAAAGCACTTCAACGTCAACTAGACTACGGAAGGCGACAAATTATTCTATCCATTATTGTAGGTTACATAGTTATAGAAAAGTATTCACTTTTACTAGCGTTAGATATTAACCTTTAGGGAGGAGTATGGACGTACATGTACGTCGGCGCCATTTTTCTGTAAATGAGTATGGAAGTAGTTTAAAATCAGCACAGGAGTGTCTGTCTGTATGAATTACATATATTCATTGGGAAAAATTCACAAAATTGCCATGTTAAGAAAAGGCAGTAAATTAAAGTAAGGTCTGTATAAATCTATTCACTCCTCTAAAGGTTAATGTAGATAGCTTATTTATTTAATTGACATTTACTAGACATAACTCTATTAAAATTAAAATGTGGTAAAAATAAATAAAGTATTTAGTTAACCATTTTTTTAATTTGTTTACTGCCATTTCGGCTCCGCGCCCTTGTCAAAACTGTTATGTACTGTGAACGAGAAGCTGAAATCTATTAGCTATCGACTAGATAAAAAAAATAGCTGAGTACAGTGGTAATTGGACCTTATTATAAGTATAAGTAAATAGCTATTTTGGCCTTTCGCCATCGCTAGAAATAAGCATTAGCCGATTTCCGTTCACCTACATATATAATAAAGGGACTTAAAAGATATTTTATTAAACATATAGTATTTAATCTAATATACACAATTTTTTTCCATTAAAAAAAATATATGACTTTAAAAAGACAACTTTAATTATGTACATTACTTTTCACTTCACTTTATGACCTTTATGTTGAACGACTGATTTACAACTGGGTCTCATTAATCTTGTAACTTTGGTAATTGGTATTCTTATATAGTACTCGACATGTTTTGTAAAAAGATATTATACTAGTTATTTTGAAAAAATGCTTTAATTGCTTCATTAAGACATTTTTAGTTAAGCAAATTTTTTTCTTGTTAAAAAAATATAAAGGTTATGTATGAATGGGAGTTTTCATCATTTTCTAATTTAAAAATAACTACATTGAAAATGAAAAAAATATGAGGGAGTATTTTCACTGAAATTTAGTTTATATCCGGGTGTCTCTAGATTGCGACGGTACTTACTATTTTCACAATGTAAAATATATGATAACTCTTACAAAGGAATAAGTTTGAAGCCTCTGTGAAAATTTTAGAGGAAACCTATTTATCTACTCCTCCATACATTAGCAAAATTAATAATCCAAAGTAGACGAAACTTGACGCATACTTGCGAACTGTCACGCGATACCTGTCTTTACAGGGTGTTCAAAAACGCTATTCGTTATGCCAAGAAAAAAATTAAATATGAATTTATTAACGTGTAGAATATCACAGCTGGATTTAATCATTGCTTAAATATTCTTTTTTTTCAATAAAATGAATTCAAAAATAGAATTCACGGTGCTGCTTTACGGTTGCGAATCATGGCACTTAACGAAAGCGCAGAGTAACCAACCGTATACTGTGCTTTGAAAACAGATGCTTGCGGCGAATCCTAGGAGTGCGATGGTCTGACTTTGTCAGGAACACGGAGATTAGAGAGGGAACCAACCAGCCTCTTGTTTCGTCCAAAATAAAGAAGCGGCGATGGACCTGGCTTGGACATGTGCTGAGGATGCATCAAGAGAGTCTGAGCCGTGCCTGTCTCTTCTATCTACCAGATGGATCCCGGCGTCGTGGAAGACCACTGATGACTATCCACAGGATGTACTCTGGGATGACCTGGGTGGAAGCAAAAAGACTGGCGGGGGAAAGAGAACCTTGGAGGAATTTTGTTGTGACCATATGCTCCGTATAGGCAGCGGATATGGAAATAACAATAATAATATAATGAACAAATAAATAAAATATTAACGAGTACTTTTGTCTGTTGATTCTTTATTTATTTGTATTTTATATGTTACTAAAAGTTTATCTGCAAGAAAATGTTTACAACTTAAATAATCAAAAAAACTAATGTTATAAAAATAAGTTAGACAGATTTTTAAAATGATTTAAAAATATCCCACTATTTATAAAGTTTATTGTAATAAAAATATATATGTATATTGAGTTAAATATGCGATTTAAAAATGATACCGAATGGATTATTTCAGGTGTCCCTGTACCAACACATTATTCACTTTCATATTCTACAGTGATAGCAAAATGGCGGCTACAGCATTACCACCTTTGCCACATCTACCCCCATCTCCCCTTACAGCATGAATAAGAAGCAGAAGATGGGACATCTTACGCTCAACGAAGCGTTATCACTGACAGACCCTTTTCTGCGCGAGGAACGCCGTCTTCGCTGAGCATGTACCAAATATTATATATCTACTTATACATTATTATAAGATGCCACTATAAGGAAAAGGGATCAGATGGAAATCAGTGACGTGCATAACATTTTGACAATTTATCTTATAAGCTAAGACTTCTGTTTCCCTAATTTTGTATGAAATTCACTCCCTTAATTACACTACCCCAAATTACACTGTCCCGACTTTATTGTAAATGGGGGTTTTCATGTATATAAACGATAAAAAAATAGTTCAATAATCAGTATTTGTCAATTCAAAATATAAAATTATATTACATAGGTTTATTTTGAAAAGGGTTTTTTGTTTTGTTTTTGGTCGTTGGCTTCGGTTACGGAAGACACGGGCTTGAATCCCAGTACGGACAGTTTTATAAATTGATTTATGAATTTCTATTCGAAGGCATTGATGTATATGATGTCTTGAATTCCCCCCTCACACCCATACTATTCTGAACGGGGCGTATCGAAAACGATTAGTTAAACACTAATTCTGTCCTAGCTCTATCCGTCTATTCCTACTCTCTTTTTAAAAAAATACAGCAACTGAGTAACAAGCAGTTCTCGCAGAAACACTTCTGTTGAGATAAACTCCATTAGGTGTCTATTTGATCCACATTGGGAGCGGACACGGTAAAAAAATATAATATTGCAAAATGAATTCTCATTTTTTTAATAATATAGATTTAGCACGCCATTCGATTAATAGGGTGGTTTTAAGAAGCGCGCGAAGAACATTGTTTCTCAGAGAATATAATATGTGAAATTAATATTAGGTGTATTGCACGATATAAGTACAAAGGTAATACAAAATACAGCCACCCACGATTATATAATATGTAAAAGGGGTGAGGGTAGATATCGTTTTAAGATACCATGCAAAAGGCGGGTTTGCTTAGACATCATATATTATAACGTCGGGGAAATGAATACTATACAAAATACTTCAACTATTTAGTTATCTAAAAAATAAGATAATTAAGTGTGCTATCATTTTAACTAGACACAAAAATAAGCACAATTAAATCCAAGTATATATTTTTTTTTTAAATTGATATTTCAATCGATTTCTGCCTAAAGACATAAATGACTATCATATTTGAAATTTCCTACCGCCCTCCCAATCCCAAAAACCAGGCGTAGAGAAAGCGACTTCATACTCACTAGTCCTGTCCAAGTACCACCCATCCATCCCGGACTCTCTTCGAAAAAAAGAGGTTGAGAAACCCCTTCAGAAGGCTATAAACTCCTTATTAGGAACATAAATGGATTAAACACAAATAAAAATCAACGATTGATTTTGACTTGGCCATAACTTGAATCCATATGCTTCACATTGGGAGCGAACATTGTTAAAAAAAGATTAAGGCATTGCCTTAATCATTAATGTATATGATAGATAGGAAGTCAGTGGTCTGCTTAAGCAGTGAACTGTTGATTGTTAATATATTAATATATATTGACTAAGCCAATCCTATTCGATTTTATAAACTGTTTATAAAACATTAACAAGTAAAAATGAATACCACCGTTTACAAAAAAGTTACTGTCAAGTAGAAACTTCAAGTCTCAATGAATCTACTTCTTTCCGCGACTATTTTAACTTTCTTTAAATATATTCAGAGCGTTTTGATTTGAATGAATTAAATTATTGAAAAATAAAAGACGTCTCTAATGAAGTACGCCACATGAGCCGTACAGAGGTATAAACAGTATTGTAAAAAACTCACATGTAAAATAATACATTTAATGACGGCTTATAAGATAATGTAAAGATAACTAAGTGTAACAAATGTTTTTTTTATTTACTATTTTACAATACAGAATATAGAAATACTTTCACAAATCATAATAAATGATTTGATTTAATTAACTGATTACGATTCTCCCCAGCCGCTTGCAAACCATGTTTGTGGTGAAACCATAATGAGTTGAATTGTTTCAATATCGAGATATTTGTTTCGAAAGTCTTTTAAATCAAAACAACAGATGGCGTGAATCCGCAAACTAGGTCGTTTTAATAATAAATTAAGTTACCCCTTAAGAACTTTCTTTCAAGGAATATCAGATGTAAGCAGTGATGAGCGAATCTTGGATCTTATAAGAAATTATTTGTTTTAACATATTCACACCGGTTACTTAAAATGACAAAGCTACAAAATTAAACCATCAAATTAATACCTACAATATATTATAGCCATGGCTTAAGCATGTGTTGATGTTAGACTATTTGTTTTTTTTTAATGTATTTAAGTAAGGGCCTTATACCCTAAAAATAATATCACATTACAAATAAATGTTTATTTTTTTTGGTTGATTTTCATGATTAGTTTTTAAATAATCTCTTCTTTAGAACAGACAAGTAAGTTTCTTTTGTCATCTGACGCTTTGTATAATTTTGTTAATCCATCGCTATGATGATTTGACTGTAAACAATTTATATTTATAAAACACGCAACATGCATTTTTGTATTCAGTTCCTCGTGAATCATAATTATACAGTTATCAAAGAAATAAAATAAAATTGGATCCATTTCAAAGTAAGCGCGTCGCCGCCCAGTTAGCGGAGACTCACACCTAAATGAGCCCCTACTAATCCCATTCTATCCAGAAGAAAGTTTCTCCCCCCGCCCACAGATGGCAGCGCTCACCTCCCTATCGTAGCACTACTTTGACAGATCTGTTAGTTGGTGTGCAAATTGGTTGCCTGTCAAACTTTGAGGATTATATTTAAATTAGAGATGATCATTCATATTGAGACTATTGCAAGGTTATGTTATTTGATAAATAGGGTATCTATTGAAAAGTTTCGGATATCCTTACAACGGTTCTAACATATAGCTATAAAACAATACTTAAGTTTTTTTCAGTCTATATTTACTGAAAAACAAAAATGTAAATTTACTATATAACTACGATTATTATGCTAAAGATGTTTTCTGATAACAGAATGAAAGAGAAATGATACATCATTTAAATTATTATACAGCCGCTGCAGAATTGCTTGCTCGAATATCCATCCTTACGAAATTGATTTTTAATATAGCGTTATTTCTCAAAGTAGATATAAAATAAATAAATTGACATTGACTGCGACCGTTGGACTCTCAAGATTTAAAAAAATGAAAGTGAGAAAACTACTTGGCAAAAACGATGGTCAATGTTTTTCGTCAAAATTCAACCTGGTTCTCCCCAATTCTAGCTAACTGGACCTAACAATTCATAAAAATTAAGCCAGATTTAATAAGTCATTGTGGCGACAATAGTCAAGAATCAGAGCATATTCTTCAGGATTGTCCGATTATGTCCATTGTAAAGATTTTATACAGTAGAAATAACCACGATGGTCCTATCGAACATCCAAATCTATCATCGTTTCCAGAATATTTTGATCAATTCAAAAAAATTGCTACTTCTTGTGGATTTTTTTTTATCTTCCCTGTCACTGACTATTTAATTCATAATTAAATTTACTATTGAAAGTGATTCTCTTACCGTAACATGATTAACTATTTATTACTGATGATTTTATTATTATCATTATTAGAATTATACTTATTGTTGCTAATTACGTAGAAATGAGCCTTGATGATACAATTTAACAGATTATCAAAAGTGAGTACAATATGCAACGCGTTTTCGAATCCATGTCAAACATGGTGTTCAAATTCAAGAAAAATGGACTGAGGATATTTTTAGGGTAACGCATGATTCTGCTGGGGACCAACTGTAGCAGAAAATTTAAGCTATTAACGGAAAGTTATGATGTTCATGGAGGCAACACGTTTGGCGTCGGGCCTGCGCTATATTTTACAAGTGAAGCACCAATATCTGTTTAATTTTGAAATGGTAATTATTATGCCCAATAGCTTCATTCGACGGGACATTTTATTATAAAGAATTATAGATTATTGCTCTGTCTGACTTCAACGATACTTATTGGATTCTAACTATTCCCTCTAGTTTGAGTTGCCGGACTTGTTTCTAGAAACTCAAATACATTTTCATGAATGTGAACCTTGTAGTAGAAATCCGTTATTTCAAAACCCGAAAAGCGGAACATTCATGTAAATATTATCGATTTTATCATTTCATCTTCATTGCTGAATAGTGATCACTGAACAAAATTTAACCAATTTTCAAATTCGAAAGCAGTGCTTGCAATGGAAAACTTCATGAATTGGAACGTAAGACAATTTACAAAAATATCAATCAATAAAGTTCATATTTTTTAAAATTAATTATTTATCATAAATTTAACTCATGTGATCCACAGTCGAAATCGAGCTTTGTGAGAAAAGAACTTCCCTAAATCATATAAAACGAAAATTTTACATATTTATTTGTTTTGAAGATATTATTTTTATAATCACTGTGATCATCGACATAATCACTGATAGCAGTCATCAAACATTTTGAGAAATGTGCCGAATGATATTTTCAAAAACGTTCGGGGTCGGAAAAAAAACTTAATTTAATCCAATTAGAATTTTCAATACATCAATATTTCTTATTTGTCAATTTTTTTATACTAAAAATTAGAGGTTGGATTAAAATCTTTGGGAAAACGGATCCGGCTCGTGGATCGTAGTTTGGTGACCGCTGGCTTAGAATGTTATCATATAAATTTTCATAACACTTTTGTCCCATTTATAGATAAATGTTACTCTAGGCAAAATAAATATTTTTTTGACAGTTTGGTAATTGCATTTTTTGAATTTACTTAAGAATTATAATTGATCTTTTAACTAACGTAAATATGAGTATTAAATAAAGAAGTTTAGTAAAAGATTCTTGTAACTAAAGGAAGATTATTCAGTGATCATAGATATTAAACAAATATATTTTGTTTTGCGTAGCCTTGGTTTGAGAATATCCGGTCTAAGTATATTTCGTAGACGCGCTCATCTAAGAAGAAACACTCCCTTATTTCTGTTTTACCGAGGGGGTAAGCGAGAGCAGGCTATCTCCGTCCCAGTCGTATATAAGTCACCTTTGCCACGTGTGAAAGAGACAATCGCGTGAGATTTTTTAGCTTTTACTTGAATGTATAACTTTGAGAACGTTTCCTGTGGAAACTCTCAAATCGTTAAATAAATAATAATATAATATTTGAATAGTGTACAGAGCGACCAGAAACTTTTATTTTTCATAAGCCTTAAAATATTTTTTTTGATAATTTTTTAATTGTTAAAATCATTATTGAATTACAACACCATTATTAATAAATATAATTGAATCACTTAGTAGTATAAAGGCTTAATCATAGAGATTTGTTGTTCTTTTCTGAGATCAAATTCCCGTCGTTGCTAAAAATTTTGCATCCGTTAATAATATATAAATTACATTTTCATTATTATCGTTATTTATTGATACATTTTATTTATTTATCTCGTGTTGAAAGCTGTATAAAATAAATGATCTAATTTTCTTGATGGAATCCTACAAAAAATTTCAATGAATAAATATTTCTTGCGTGTAATAAAATATAATATATATATTCAAAATCAGGGATCGGATTGAAATCTTTGAGGGTCGAATTCGGCTCTCGGGCCGTAGTTTGGAGCCTTTTAATTTAATGTCATTTTATGTATTGTACGTGTTGTTCTGTGCTTTCTTTTTCCATATCTTCTATTCCCAGCGTGTTAATCAACTTAGCAGTTCTCGTAACATGTTCGCGTTCTCCATTTGTAGCATTCCCCTATAACACCTTTTATAAATTGAGCCATTGGCTTACTACTGATTCTCGTAGAGATAACAAATTTAGGCTAACAATGATTAGAAATATATTTTTTACATTTATTTGAGCAGGTATTGTAGTGAGAGTGAAAGACTTTTTGTAATTTCTTTAAACAGTTTATCAATTAAAAGTTAATTTGAAGAAGTAGACGAAATCTTTAATCGGTGGTTATTGGTATAAGTTTTTTTAGTATGTTCAGTAACTCATCCGATGTGCACTTAATACTTACCAATTTGCAGCTATTGCTTCAATATTTTTTTAAGTAATTCAAAATTAAATTAGTCACTGTTTTCCTATAAATGCTCTCATTACAACAGAGGTGTGATAATAAATTTGGAGAGCTTCACTCTTAAATTTCTGGTCCAGACTATGTTAACAACTCCATGTGACGGCCTATTTGGAAATAATTGCATTTATATGCTTTCTAAATATACAATAACTGTGAAAATGCCAAGTTAAAACCAATAAAACCCACGATTGCTTAAAATATTGTAATTGTTCGTGTTTTACACTTTTTTGTTTGGCACTTCCTGCGTGGTTTATTTGTTATAATCTGCAGCTAATAGTTACTAAATATTACGTCTTCAAAAACTTATTTGATGAACATAACAATTAAAAGATTATTTTATAATGATTTGAGTTTTTATATAGAAATAAGACAAATAGTTAATAAATAGTAATTATGACTCTATTTGAAAGACTAGAACAGCGTTCACAAATTACGCCCCGTGGGCTAAGCCGACCCTACAAAGATTTAAATTCAGCCCAGGTTTTAAATATATAAATATTTTACACATGCGAAATTTTGATTTTTAAAAAATGATTCCAACAAGAATATTTTTCGTCCGACACCCAAGGTTTTCTCAAAAAATTTGGTGACTCCTGGCTTAGAGCTGGGTTTCTTATCTGATGTCACAGAGATTTCTTTGCTTAGAAGAGCCACAGTACAGCTTAGTGGGGGCACGGGCAAATTTTCCGGAATCCGTAAGTCGTTGTGTTTTAGAAATTGGAACGTTTAAGAAAAGCTGTAAAAAAAAAGTCTCAAGGCGTTCACTTTGGAAAATCCGCAAATTTCCGGAATTTTGGATACGAAGTTCCTGATTTTTGAAATTCGAATTTAAAGGTATGGGGGGCACAGAAAAATAAAAAAAACACTTAAAAAGAGCCACGGGCTCAAGAAGGTTGAAAAACACTAGATTAGAGTGTCTCGAGAGGAAATAGTCTACTTTGTTTCTGTGCACAAAAGTTGTGTTGAAAAAAGTAATGTTGTACACAAAATGGAAAGCTGTCATTGCTATTTATCCGATCTTTCAAATATACTAAGAGCTATGTAATTCGCTATCGAATTGGGTCGGGTAGAACAAATATTTTCTGTAGATATCATAAGCATCATAACTTCTAATGAGACATAAACATATACTCAAATATAAGGAGATGGTGTGTAAAAGATTTATAACTGTCTTAACTATTTTGGATAGAAAGTGGTGGGCTGCAGGGGGCTCAGAGGCGCTCGCGCGATCCCCTTGATGGATTTTAATGAGACGGACGAGCCTTCGAGAATTTATTAGAAAACAATATTTTTTTATCAAATTAGTGTATAACTGCAATTTCTGACTGATATATTATCTACATCAGCTCCAGCACAGTAGTATTTTTTTTAGTCATTCACATTAATAAGTTTACGGTAAATTGTAAATTGTTATATATTATAAGTGTAGTAACTTAAGTAGTTGCTTAAGTAATGCAAACTTTGCGATAGTAAGTCTGAAGATGCCTCTGAAAGAGGCGAAACACGTGTCACAGTTAGTAACACAATACGTGGAATAATCAAAGTTAATTTAAATTTTCTATTGTAGTAACAGTCGACTACTTATTTAAGTATTGCATATAATTGCATAGGAGAGATAAAAAATCACTCCCTCCTTGCTGAGAATTGCTTTGAGATTAAGCAAGCCCATTGTTAACGTAATTGCAGCCCACCGCTGTATCCACATTTAAAATATTATAAAGAAATATTATTATCATATTTTTTTATAAATTGAGATATTTTTGATAATCTTAGTATAATTGGACGGCAGATTGAATTACCTTACACCAGCGATTTCCAACCTGGGAGGCGCGGGCCATTGCAAAGGGAGGCGCGAACAGTCCAAAATATTTATTTACTCTTTAAAACGTGTCTTTATCACTATATGAAATAAAGGATGAGGAGGCGCGAAGATATTTTTTTCTTTAAAGGGAGGCGCAGTAACATAAAGGTTGGAAACCACTGCCTTACACAACACTTGGCTCGATGGATTGGATTTACACTAGGGCATGTACAGCTAAACTTGTAGAAAATAGAATGACAGAGTGCGTACTATGTTTAGAAATCTGACAAGAAGACCCACGTCTTGATGCTATGAATAGTTTAAAACGGATGATTATATGAAAAAATAAATAGTGTTAAGGACAGAGGGATATGGAAATGAATTTGGAATGATGCAATATCTGGACACTAATTGTAAGAACAAGAAATAAAAGCCAACAATAAAAATATAATGAAAAATATATTTATACATAATTTAACAGCAATGTTTACAATGCGAATTTTATTTTCATGTCATTTTGTAACTTATTTTTAGCATTGCTACTCATTCATAGATGACTATGTTGCACTAAACTTACACTAGACTTCACAAATAATAATAACATTGTGTCAAATGATATTTTGACAAATTCTTTTATTGTTAATAGATGGCGCAAATTCAATTTTAATTAATAAAATATAGATTTATGTTAATTGAATTATACAATATTTAACGTATCAAGTACATTTTTTTTAAAAAAAATAATATTTTCTTGCGTTGTTTATCTATTACATCACAGATGGTTCTTTGATGCTTTACTTGATAAATAATAAAATGTGTAGGGAATGCTATTTAGCTTAGTATGCGTCATCCGATATTTTCAATTATATTTAAAATACTATTTTTTTGTGAAATGTACTCGCTCTTTTTTATTAACCGGGAAAATATTTTTATTTGTAACGTCAATTGTGATACCATTCAATCAAAATATCACGGTATTTTAGTTCTACAATATTATTTATAGATCGATTATTCCTTTTCCAAAATGATCGAATCAGTATTCAGATCGACAAAGCAATTACCTATATTGTATAAATCATCTTGAAACTAATCTGAAATATAATCAAGAATGTATATTATTTGATAAGTAGAAAGCAAGTGAGAAAAAATCATTTACAATTTTTAATATTAAATATTTTCAAAAATGTGTATGACCATTACGTATGTCAAATAACTACTCTGGATGCATGTAAAATGCTCAACGCTAAATCCAATTAACGTCGAGAAACGAGTGACGTAAAATTGACAACAGCCAATTTCCGGTTCTGTCGTTTCTCTACGATAGAAAACTTTCCGAGCTTTTGCGACATGTTTTTCAAAAATCGATTGCCAATCTAGCCGAGCTTGGCTTACTTGCATACATTACATTTTTGTATATTAATTTGTGCCACAAAAGAAAGTTTTCTATTTTATTTATAAATCAAAAAATATTAGCTAGTGGACGGAAAATTTTCAGAGGTATATTGATAAAACTGTAGTTATAACTGTACTAAATACATATAGATTTTTTAATACTAAAAATATGTTTCTAGCAAATAAATAACTAATTAATTAATTACAAACACTAATTTTTCAAGAGCTAAAATTGTGAGATTCAGAATATATTTCAAAAACTAGCTAAATATCTAATATATTTTTTTATAACCACAATATTAGGAACACAAGCCTTATATATGATTTATTCGCGTATAAATTAAAAATATTTTATATATAACAATTTAAAAAAAATCAAGCTGTCATTTACGATTCGATTTAAAGTTGTGGAATTTGTACTTGAAATTTTGTAAATCAAAAAATATAATTATTATACAGAAAACACGGAAAAAATGAACGAAAAAAACGCATTAGACATTTTAAATAATGAAACAACATGATCAGCATTGCTGAGCTTACGAACATTTTGAACTGAAAAGTGTTCTTTTGCTTGAATGCTAAAACTGTGAAATATAAATTATAAAATTATAGCTTATAATGCATATTCATCAATTTTTAACACCTTACAAAGATTTATTTACTTTTTCAATTAATATAGTTAATTCTGGACGCTTAGTATCGTATAGTATTAAAACGTGAAGATTTCTATTGATTGAATTGGCATTTACTTAGTAGATTATCCATACAAATAAGGTCAAAAAGAATCAATAAATTTTAGTCCTTTTAGCTAAAATATAATGATATATTTTGACCCTATTGCAAAGAAATTTATCAGAGTTACTGATGATTCCATACAGTATGAAAGTTAAATTAATAGGGAGATAGAATGGTCTTATTTTTTCCTAGAAAACAATCTCAATTTCTTATAAATTCAGCAGTTTTTATATTATACACATATAATGTTATCATTATTAACTATTAAAGTACTTGACTGTGAATCCATATGATCTAAATACAAAAAGTGGCCATGGTTTAATTACGCATGTACGTTTTACGATATTTAATGAGGTTTTTCAAATATAATATATAAATCTTTACCCTAACTTACTTTGAAAGCTAATAGGCATTCCAATTAAGAAACAAGAGGTTCGCAGCTTTGTACACATAGGCGGTAAGTAGATATAATAAATAATGGAAAATATTCATTAGGTAGAAATATTTCATACACAGCCTCCTTCAAGACGGTAAACAATCTCAAACATCTATAGCGAGCAGTGTTTTCATCATCCCTTAGAAACGAAAGCTACCCCAAGACCTCTTTTAGCCCCAAATTTATTATTCCTCTCTTGCCCGACGCCGTATGTTTACTCTGAATTATGTATTAGAAATTTAATTAAACCCGTCTTCTTTGCTACATTCTCCCCCGGTTCCCCACTTCGCCGGGAGGCCGGTTCAACGGAGGCGTAGGGGGTGGCGTAAGAAAGGCTTCGGCGTAGCAGGATAAAGTGGAGCGGAGATGAAAGATATCGAATGGTTCGCTATCGGTTGATTGCGCGAGAAAAATGTACGTTGAAAGAAAGTTTCTTAATAATTATAAAATACTAAAGACTATTTTTTCAAATATTAAAAGTGACTGCTATTTTCGAAGCATTTTATTGTTAATATTAAATATAAAAACGTTATTTTAGAAGAAAGTTCTATCAAAAAATCGAAATATAGAAACAAAATACGTTTTATATTTTATTCAAATTTAGACATAAAACATACTGATTAACTGTTTTGTTTTAACTTCCATAGAATGTTTATTAAGACAAGGCAATTATTTTCTTATGGCCAATCATCATAAGTCAATGGTAACGCATTTCTATCGTTGAAAACATGTCGTGCACTATCAAGTATGTACCAACTGATTATTTATTTCGATGCCTTTTTAACGATTTTTTATTTTAACTATATTCTAGACTTTGAAAGAAAACATTACACATAAATCAATGAGGCAGAAACTTTTAAAAAAATATGTGAAAGATACTGTATTAGATTTAAAATTCATTAATATTAAATCAAATAATAATATTTGCGTATATATCGGTTTTTTTTCTATTCTAAAGAATTTTATATGATATGTAAAGATTGTCAAAACAGTAGCACAGCGGTTGACATCGTTGACTTCCATAAAAGATTTTACAAGTACAAATCCCAGTACTAACAGCATGTTTTTAATCTATTTATCTACTCATATCATAGATGTTTGTAATATCTGAAAATTCTCTCTCACCTTTCCAATTCTTAAAATTAACGGGGTATAGTGAGTGAGATTAATCAACCACTAGTTCGGTCCTAGTCGTATCCTTATATTTCTACTCTTTTCGAAAAAGAGAAGTTGAGAAACTTTGTAGCAAAAAGCTCTCGTAGAAAAGTACTTTTGAGATAACTTTATTCGTAGGTTATATGCTATACATTGGGAGCGGACATTAATCAAAAAATAGTATTTGGTGTGAAACGCAGACATTTACATAATTGAAGAATGAAGCGAAAATAAAAATTCAAATATGCATTTTAAAGCATTTTTATTTCGTAAAGAATGTCATAACCAAATGCAATGAAATGAGTTTGTAGTAGATTGTAGGTGTTTATATTGTTTAAATCGAAGAACAACTTATCTGAAAATGAATGACTAAGCATGTTTTAAAGGTATCGTAATTCAGCGTCTTTATCTTATGTAACATCGCATTGGGGATTCTCCTTCCTCCCTTTGTATTTTGTGCGGAGCCTTAGAGAAAAGTGAGCGAAATTATTTATCTCGGCGTGAGAACAAAAAGCCATGATTAATGTTTGGGCATGCTGGAAGGAATGGGGAATAGCGCGCGGAATCGAATTTAGATCGACATATAATACAGCATGCCGTATCTATACTTTATATATTGTTATTCTTGCGTGTTCACAGCATAAAGGATTCTTAGTTATATTAAAAAAAAAAAGTTGAAAAAGGCAACATAAAATGTTTGTTTACATAAATACATTTTCCATATTCTTGTATCTACCACTCCTTGATGATTTATGACATTTATAGATTATTACAATAAGTTGATTGATAGAAAAAGTAACTCTTATCTTTTAATCGTACTCTGTCTCAATAAAGTCTGTTATACTGAGCGAGTTTGATTTCACAGCAGCGTTAAACGCGTTCAATTATTGCTAGGAGTGATCAGTCTACATTAAAAAAATAAAAAATCATTATAAACTAATTAAAACTTTCATTTATTAAGATCAGAACCAGTTTCGCGTATAACGATCATTATCAACTGATATTTTTAAATAAAAGTAGGATTTAGTACAAAATTAGTATTTGTTCATATATAATTAAACTAAGTCAGTAATGTGAACAACCTAATAAGGATGGTCAATCTACATTAGTTTAAAGATTTTTTTATTTTTATTTACCATAGTTTGAAGAAAATCAGGTCGTTTTTAGATAATTTATCTTAAATTAATTAAGTTCTTTTTTCCAAACAAAAGCTTTACTTTTTTAACCAAACCATGCTGGTTGAGTTATATTGTGTGCTTTAAAAACCCACAGATAAAAACACTTTTCACAATCCTAAATATGTTTCAAATAGTGCTATTTTTTCAATAGTTTTTATTATCTGAAAATCTTTTAACGGAAACTGTAAGTTGGTGAAATATTAAAGGTAAACTGTTGTTAAAAAAAATGTATGACTTGAAAGTAATTTTAAATTCGTTCGCCAAATCTGATAATGCATAAGATTCCCATGTTCAGAAAGACGTATTTAAAGATACGTAAGATTCCCAAAAGTACAAACTATAGAGTATAGTTGAGTGACGTACGCCAAGTGGTATTTAAGGAAACATCAAGTTCGATTCGTTATAATATTCTACATGTTTTAAATTATTATTTTTATTATGTTTTCTTCCTAAAATAAAAATACTCAATCCACAAAAACACTCAATAAAAACGTGATTGAAATTCCACCAAGCACCTTCAGTCGAAATCTTAAATTAAAAAACGTGATTGTTTTTAAAATTCCTATAAAAAGCTTGACTATGTTTCTACTTGGCTCACTTCACTTCTCTAAAGCTCAGTTGATGTATTTAAATGAATCAATAGTTTTGCTTTAACAAACAAACATTTCTGTCATAGCCATAGAATAGTGTTAAATGACTTTGATTGTTCCAATTGAGACGTTCTCTTATACAAAAATATTATATGTATTATACTTACCCACACTTTCAAAAAGGACCTTTGAGGTCAATCTTTAAGACATGTTATAACCCTTACATGACTGATAGGGGTAAAGGTTTCTTACTTCGCAAGGTTTATTTCTTGCGCGGTATTGCGTGGCTATAAAAAAACTACCCCTGTCCAAGATTAATGGTTTTATAAAGTTGGCAAAGTTTGCTGAATCGATGTAATATGTAAATTAATTTATTTTTTGCTGTCGGACTGTAAGGAAACTGTTGCGGTTATAAGAAGGTTTAGTGTTGGTTAGAAAGTGGGGTTTTTGTTATGGAGTTTGGTATGATTAAATATGGGGTTTTCTTTGAACAAAAGATACCTAAGTTTGCTTTACGGTCAATATAGTAGTAACATAATAAATGATTCTTAGAATACGCCTTCTAAAATTGCCTACCTTTATATTGAATATTGGTTTTAATATATCAAATTGATTTGAAACCTGTATGTCTGAGACGAAAACAACTTTTAATAAAGCATTTTTTGAAAAATGTATATTGAACATTTATTATAACAAACAAATACCTACAATATTACTTTTAAAACTGTATACAACACATAAATATTTAAATAGTATTTTTTGTTTACAACCTTTCTCTTTTAAACAGATTAAAATAACAAAGTATTTTAGCTCTACAGTTTTTAATAATTTTATTCGTTGATAGCTATTTCGGCTTGCGCCATCGTCAGAACTAGCTTTCTTTTTTAGGCTTAAAAATGCATTGGAAATTGTTTATAAGCTTCTTTAAATACAATGTACTTATGATTTAAAACATACACAATTACAGAATGCCAAATATTTGTTAATCATTTTATTATTTCACTAATCAGACTTGAGAATTATTCAGGGGTGGGCTGGAGGGGTCTAGGAGGTACTCTTGCAAACCTTATGTTAAATTATAAAATAAAACAATGTTCTCAGATCAAATCAGTACTTTAATACAATTTATTAAGCAAAGATACTATTATAATCCAACGTTTCAAATATGGATTTGGAGCGAAAAGAATAGTGACTGTTTTTACAATAATCTTGGTCAATCTTATTTTTTCTTTCTGCATTAATCTTCATTCTTATAATCTAATGTAGATACATACATTTTTAGATAGGTATTAAAACTTTTAATTATTTTCAATTTATTATACTTAGTTAATGTTTATTGGCTTACTAAGAATTGCATATATGTAGTTGTATGCGAGTGGTGAAAAAATTCACCTCTTATCACACCATAGCGAATAGTTCTGGGACTAAGCGAGCCCCGTGTTAAAGTATTAGCAGCCCACCACGGGAGTAAGTGTATCTCCTAATTTTAACCCAGCGAGAAAAGAAATAGTTATCAAGCATGTCAAAATTCTCAGATTTAAATCGAAAAAAAAACATTTTTCCAGGAATTGAGCTCAGGACTTCTATCGGCTCTAAAGGATTCTAATCGACCGCCTTATGAATTATCTGAAAAATAAAATGTTGGTAATACATTTATTTAAAATGTCAACTATATTTCTTTATAATAGTTCAAATAATGTTTGCAGTATAATATAAAGGTTTGAATATATAATTACAAAATATGTGTAGCATAAAAATAAAAAACAAAAGCCCAGACTGTTGTAACATTAAAAATCAAAACATATTGAAATCAAGTACAATGTATTTAGCGACCCTTCTTTAAAGCAAGAATAATCTGACAACATTATCGTCTTCTATACAGCAAAACCACCCCCGCGATGTCCATGTAAAAGAACACCCCATCCCTTTAAATTCTCTAGATAAATCTCAAGTAAGGCGGAGCCTTCGTTAGATGCTTTTATAAAATCCCTACCAGAGGCCGGATTTCTGTCTCCACGATCACTCACCCCTGAAGCCTACAAAATACACCCTTAAAAACAAACCTACTTTGCAGAATTCTGCCCTCCCCTGAATCATGGATAAGAAATATTTTTCATGTGCGCCCGTGCCAATATAAACCTGCTTTGTAACAGTTTTTTTTAATAAATAATATATTATTATATGCATAATAATAGCCTGGGCATTTATATCATTTTGTTTACTTACTGTTACTATTGTAATAAATTTTTCATATTTAGTTCTACATTTTTTATACAAAATTAGTTTATAGCAACATAGTCACTTCGGCGTATGCCATCATCAACACCATGTTGAAACTTGATGGTATCTTTTCATATGCTATGGGGCGCTTCTGGAGCAAGCTCCAATTTCCCTTTCATCGTTGTTAGTGTATAATTTTTTTTTAGATGTTGAGGGCCTAATTATTATTATTATCTTTGAAGGATTCTATTTAATTTTTTTAGAATCATATTGGGTTTATCTTGTATTTTTTTTTTAAGATTGCATTTACTCAGATATATATACTGACTTAGAAGAGATACACAATACATCTTGTTATTTACTCTAACATCCAAGTTTATATTACAAATTAAAGTGTTAAATTTATTAAACATGACTTGAGTGTTTCTAAGAACGATAAAAAGTACGGGATTATTAAAAGTTAATCAGTTTAAATTAAATTTAGTTGAAAAACGTTACAATAATTTGGATGACGTAACTATGTGGGATTTCGGTTCACGGTCAAGAATTCCGATCGAATATATGCTTAGAACGGCATCCGTAGGCACGAATGATACTTTACAATCCCATTATTTATACATTAAGCCCTTTAAAAAAACTAATAAATTGATTATAAAAATTATTTAATTTCAGGGCCTAAATATTTTTAAAATTTAAAATAGAGGTGCTGAAAATGAAAGTGTAAGATTTGCAATTTGTTATTATCTATTCATATGTTATATCGTCATCATCGAAAACTGACAACGTCATTTTTCGATCGTCTTCAATTTTAAAGAGACTTTTTAATATTAATAGATAAGATCATGTTTTTCTGAAGTTTCTCTTGGTAGCTGTCAGATAATTGAATTTATAACAAAAATAATTAAACTAGCTTTAGGAGCAAAATTGAGTTAGTTGCCTTCGGTATTATTAAAGCTAACCTCATCATAATGGAGCTTGATATAAACTTTCAAAAAGTTACAATACTCCTGCTCAAGTAAAAACTCACCCCTTTCGCAAGACCCGACCCCCGGGTCTCAGAGGAACCCCACTGCCTTCCTAAGATGGAAGATGAAAAGCTGGCTAGGATATAAGCAACCTTTTGTCGGTACCAGCACTTTGTTTGAGGCGAAATCAAAGGTTTTTGAATACTTCTTAGGTAATAATGTGATGTATGTGTGTATGGGTGGAGCTTTGAGCTTTTGTGTACCTGATATAAGCGAAGCTTTCACTGGAGATAAATGACTATTTATTTTATAATTATAATCAAGAAATATTAACGTGTTTTGGACAGGCCAGTCAACGCAATAAAATTTTATTATAATATCACAAAACACTTTCATTCGTTCAATCGAATTCATTATTAATAACTCCTTATCTTTATAAATAAAACATTAGGTATCAAAGGTGGCAAAAATAGCTCGGTCATTAGCAGCGCTCAATCACAGAATTAACATTTCTGTAACACGGTGTACTTCTTTTTTAAAAGAATATTTTCATAATTAAGAAACTATATCCCAGTCTAAAATATGTCCCTTATTCTTAAGTCTTCATTCTTGTTAAAACTTAATCTACATTGTTCTATTTATTCATATATATTCTACAGTATAATATTTATACCATTAAAAGTGAAAGTTTACTAAGCTGTCTAGTTATCCAAAATAAATAAAAAACAGTCACACATATGTATATAGTTTTTATTCTTTAATACAAACGTTATATATAAGTAAAAATAAATTATAACTTAATGCTTATATTTTACCAGGAATCCTGCACTTTTTAATAACTAAATGTAAGCCCTCGAGAGGTGAAGTGAGCCAAGTAGTAAAATTGTAAATCTTTTCTATTGTACTTTTACTTTTAAGTACAGTCACGTATTTATTTGGTGTTATGATGGATTGCATATTTTTTATTTATGAAGATAACACTATTGCAGTGTATATTTACTGAACTCACTTCATAAAAATAAAAATAATAAAACATTTTTAGTACTTTTTCCACATAAAATTTATTAGATCAGGACCGGTTTCGCTCATCGCGAGCATTATCAACTGAGCGAAACCGGTCCTGATCTAATAAATTTGATGTGGAAAAAGTACTAAAAATGTTTTATTATTTTTATTATAATGCCATTCCACCAAGTATTGACAGTGAACACCTTAAAAGTGATGAACTCACTTCATTTTAACATCACTTTAAGACGTGTAGAATATCATAACGACAGAAAATATTTTTTTCCTAAAACACTTAGCTCACTCCACCTCTCGGGGACTCATATTAAAGTTGATGTATTGGACTAGTTAAGTCAAATAATATTATTTTGACAAGTGAGTCATCTGGTATCAAAAGCAAAACTGTTTCATACACGATGTATGGAACAGTTATTGATACCAGACGACTCAATTAATCTTTGTTTATGTTTTTACAACAAACGATTTAACAATATATTGTTGAAATATTATATAAATACCCGTTGCGCAATTTTACTTCACCAGAGTAGATCAGATGTTTCACAAAAAAGCGTTGTTTTAGATGACTGATATCAAACTATGCATGTACATTAAGTATTTTTGTATAAATATCGCAGAAGATTTTTTTGTGAAGAATATTATGTGGATGGATCCATTTTGAATATAGAGTACATATTTTGAATTTATATAATAATATTTCGGTCAGTCGAATAATAACACAAACTGAATACAATTTAAAAGTAGTTAATCTGGTCTAGTAAGTTTTTGTTGTAAACTAGATTTCCAGCAAAACTCGTTTGTAATTTACAACCCCAAAAGTACTGATACTTATTGACCAACATAACCGGTAATTTTGTGTTAAATTATTTCGTCTAGTCGATATTCCAATGTTAACAATGTCGTTATATTTTTAAACTATTGAACCAGTGTATCAAGTTGTTGATATAATGAAATAAAAGTATATTCATTTTTATATTAATAAAAACAATAATCCTTTGTACTTCATTCCACTTTATTTAATATGTCAGGACCGGTTTCGCTCATTGCGAGCATTGTCAACTGATAAGAAATAATAATTTAACAATGCTATTTATACAAAATTGAAAAGTTATACACAACAGTTGGCATTGAAAAGAAATTGCCAATTACATTAAAGTGATTCTAAAATAACACAAAATTAAAATGTTCAACACATTTAACATATAATTAAAAAGTCATCCCAGATTCATAAATTCAGAATGCGATTGAAAGTAATTACAAACATAATTAAAATTTGGGAAATTTTTGACAAAGTGATAAAATGCTACATTAATAAAGTGAATATGCTTAATGATAGTTTTATGTTTTCCCCGCTTCCAAGTAGTTGGTGTGTTCATTCATCACTTAAACAAAATCGACAGCCAGGAAGATTCTGAAAAACTTTGTAAAAAATTTCCCAAATTTTAATTATGTTTGTAATTACTTTCAATCGCATTCTGAATTTATGAATCTGGGATGACTTTTTAATTATATGTTAAATGTGTTGAACATTTTAATTTTGTGTTATTTTAGAATCACTTTAATGTAATTGGCAATTTCTTTTCAATGCCAACTGTTGTGTATAACTTTTCAATTTTGTATAAATAGCATTGTTAAATTATTATTTCTTATCAGTTGACAATGCTCGCAATGAGCGAAACCGGTCCTGACATATTAAATAAAGTGGAATAAAGTACAAAGGATTATTGTTTTTATTAATATAATGCCTTTCCACCAAGTATTGACAGTGAACACCCTAAAAGTATTCATTTTTAATTATGTGTAAAAAAACTAGCTTTAAATAACCATTCGGTTTTCACCATTTATAGATTGGTTAACCAAAATTCGCAAGATCTCAGTTTTACAAAAGCATTGAAGATGCGTTTTAAAAGTACCGGCAGAAGTTTGTAAATAATAGGGCATCCAATTCCGGACCCTTTTTGTGTTCTCGAGATTTCGGGATTCACAATCTTTCAATCCGGGATTCCGGAATTGATCATTTACCATTTTTTTTAAAGATTCCTAATTTTTAAAACAAAAATTAACTAACATTAAAGCTAACGGCCAAGGCAACAGATTTTTAAAAAAAATCTCAGTTCTTTGAAATCCATTGGAATAGAAAATATATCACTAACACCCGTCTCCAAGATCTTAAATTTAGATTAATAAAAAATCTAGCCTGCCCTAATAAAAAAAATATTGTAAATTATGAAAAAAAAATCTGTCTACGACTGCTACAAAATATGAAACGGAGTAAGACCATCATTTGATTGTTTATACATATGTATGTATTTTACAAATATAAATATGTATAACAAACGGAGGTGTGTTGGATTTCGTTTATTATTAAAATACATGATAGTAAATCGGGAAGAATTTAGATTAAACATTATTTTTTTTACATATTATAGTAAATTCCAGGATCAGTATTAACCCTTTGCCCGCGTCACCAAATTTAGCGAGCATGCCCTGTACGCGGCTGCTTTTTTGCGGATTTTGTTATCGCGTTTTCGACTATAAATATAGGTTGTAATATTTTTTCAACTAATCAAATATGTCAATTGCCACTCAAAGTAACTTTTCCAATAATAAAATACAATATATTTCTTGACGTATGTTCACGGCGTGTTCCAGAAATAAATTATTTTAGCCTGTATTGAAACTTTTTTAACTAATGCCATCTATTGAATTTGGTAAAATATACATTTAGTAATATTTTCAACCAAGTTATACAATTTTAACACAGTAGATAGCTCTTATATAGCGTATTTCCATGACATCTATACGTGTCACGCGCGCTGAGGGCATGTTCGCTAGGACATGCATAGCGGTCATACGCGGTAGGAAGGTTAAGGCGATCCCGACGAGTGTTAGGATCGCCAAATTCTCTTTTTCGAAGCGAGCAGAAATAAAAGAATAGAGTTAGGACAGGATTAGTGGTTAACTAATCGCTCTCACAAAGCCGTGCTATTTTGAGGATTGGAATAGTAGGAGGGACGTTTTAGGTTTGACATTACAAACACACATGCCTTTGAACAGAAATTGATAAATCGGTTTAAAAAAAATGGTGTTCATACATGGACTTGAACCCGTGATTTTTGTTAACGTACTAACGACGTCGACCATTGCGCCACGGACCCGGAATTTCTTAGATATTTCTTTAATGCTTAATAAAAAAATGTTTTTCATATCAAAATAAAATATAAAACAATGATGGAATATCTTCGTCTTCGATGGCACCAGCGTTACATCTCAAGTCAACTCTTGGGTTAATCCACCACACTGATCCATCCGGTCCGGTCCTTATCACTCTTTTTTCTGTTAGATATTTTTATAAGCCTGTCTTGCCATCGCATCCGCCTTTTTCCAATTGATATTTTCCTCCGTGGAGTTCTTTTTCGGCACCTGTGCTTCAACACACGCCGGAAACAACCAAATCAGTTAATTTGATCCATTTTAATAGAAAAAAATAGGTATTAGAAGATCTATTTCACCAAAACAGATATTCTTGGAATTAATCCTGTAATTCCTCCCAAGATTTAAAATAACGAGGCGTTCCAAGAGTGATTAGCTAAGCTCTTAGAAAAAAGAGAGGTTGAGCAACTGAGTAATAAGCAGTTCTCGTAGAAACACTTATTACCTCTATCAAGAAGCCATATGTTCCACATTGGAAACAAACACAAATTAAAAAAGGTTTTAGAAGTAGTTAATAGATTTTTAAATTGTTATATGAATTCACTTAAATTGAAATTGGATTTAAGTCACTTTTAAGGTGTTCACTGTCAATACTCGGTGGAAAGGCAATATAATAAAAATTAATAAAAGATTTTTAGTACTTTTTTCCACATAAAATTTATTAGATCAGGACCGGTTTCGCTCATCGCGAGCATTATCAACTGATAAGAAAAATATATAAACAGTGATATTTATACAAATTTAAATTGAAATAAAAAGGTGTAAGCAACTATTAACAATTTAAAGGAGTAACAAATTACATTATAATTACACAAAACAAACGAACAGGTTGTATTTGCATCATCACCTTTGTTATATCCGTTTCATTAATCTAATACTAATCTATGTTAACTGCTCTTCTATATTATTTATATGTTTTTAAAATTTATTTATTTTGTAAGAATTGATATGGTTTTTAAAAATGTCTTTTTCAGAATCTTCATTACTGCTGATTTTGTTGAAGTACATTATTACTTGGAAGCGGGAAAAACACCAAATCATCATTAGGATATTTACTTTAGCAATGTAGAGTTTCACTTTGCTTAAAAATTTCCCAAATTTTAATTGTGTTTATAATTGACATCGTTTGCCACTTAGATTTATTGTTCTTTGATGATGATTTTTTAATTGTTATGGGTGTTAAGCATTTCAATTTTGTGTAATTATAATGTAATTTGTTAATCCTTTAAATTGTTAATAGTTGCTTACATCTTTTTATTTCAATTTAAATTTGTATAAATATCACTGTTTATACATTTTTCTTATCAGTTGATAATGCTCGCGATGAGCGAAACCGGTCCTGATCTAATAAATTTTATGTTGAAAAAGTACTAAAAATCTTTTATCATTTTTATTGGATTTAAGTAATTGATTTCTCACTCGTCCTTGTTTTTTTTTAAAAACTCTTTTATTTCAAAATTTTATTTTTAAAAGTTTGACAAATTCAACAGTGATACTAGTAAAAGCGTCTTCGCTCAGAGATTCAATAGCTTTCATTATAAATACGCTCAAGAACGTAAATTTTATAGTAGAACACAATTTATAGACGCAGCTTAAAGAAAATCTCTCTACCTATATTATCAATATCAAATTATTCAATGTTCATGATCTAAATAAAATAAATAAATTCAATTTCCTGTTGTGTAAATAACATTTTCTTGAAACTTGTTAGCGCACACGTGCTAGTGAAGTTATGTATAATCTTTTCGCGTTGTCTGGGTAGCGTTTATGAAATCATATTTCTCAAGGCGAAATAAGATTCGGCAATAATTAATCCGTACGCAACTTTTAGCAATATTTTAACGTATGGCCCGCTATATTAAAGTATAGCCCGCTAATTGGGAAACTTTCAAGGAATAAACATGGCGTTAAAGTTATCCAAAGAATATATAAAGGGTGTTTCGGAAAAAAAATATTAGGAAGTTTTGGTTCGTCGTTTGTTTTTTTTGTCCACATGTAGTTTTTACCTTTTGATTACTTTTCTTCTTATTCACCGGGTCTAAGCCAATATTTTTTGCATTACCTTCCAAATGTAAGCCGCCTTATGTGGCTTAATTGATATGAGTTTGACCCTACTGAAAAGATGGGCTAAGATTCGATTCCCGGTAAGATCTACATCAAATCTAGATTTTTTCTCAATTTACAATTTGAGATCACAGACATGGCTGTTTTCATCGAGTTTATTTCGTATGATATTTCTCTCAACTAAAAAAAATACGTTTTGTAAAACATACAATCAAATAATTAATGATTAACTATTAATCGTTAGTTGTATAAATTATAAAATATTCTAATGATATTCAATTGTCAAAAATAAGGTTTTTGTTTATTAACTAATCACTACAACCACCATATAAATCATGGTTCAATTTTATTCAATCTATGTCCGTTCCCAATGCGGGGCATATGACCTCCTAACAGAAGTATCTTAAGAAAGCTGTTTCTACGAAAACTGTTTGTTACTCAGCTGCGTAACCTCTCTTTTTAAAACAGAGTAGGGAAAATAATAAATGAACTAGGACAGGACTGGTGGTAAGCTCATTCCTCTCACTACCGTTCAAATAGAATATCATATAAATCTACTACTTAATAAATTATGCTTCGAGAGATATTGATAAAGAAGCATGCACATTGAAGATTTTTTGAACTAAGGAGATAAAAAATAAATCTAAAACACACTCTGTATAAATTATGCTATGATTAATACACATTCGTATATACCTGGCCGCGTAGCATTATTATACATTATCATAGTCGGCAAGATATACACAAACATCTACGTATTATATAGCAGTGAGAAATTTTAATAAGTAATTTTCTTGCGACGCGATGCGAAAACTTGATACTAGTTTATCTGCCACGAGGATGGCAGTGGATGCTTCTTTCGCGGGTGCGAGAGGGACCGCAGTGTGAATTTTGTGTGGTGTGCGAGTGGGACGGACACAAACGGACGCGCATGAGGAAAGTAGCGAGCTTGTTTGATGCCTGCTTTATGATTATTTTTAGCAAGGGCGGTGCGTGCAAAAAAAGACAATTTTACATTTTTTTCAATAAATAAATAAATACATGCAAATATTAAAATTTACTTCTTTGTTAGCAAGTAATTCCTATATTATAATAATCAATAAAAAAAGATAATATAATTCAAAAATATTATAGATATCAAAATATTGAAAGCGTTTTTATAATGTCTAGAAAAAACACCAGTTACTCAGTATCTCTTTTATATTTGCTTAAAATTCGATGAACGTTTTCTAAGCAAATATTTACTACAGAATATCGGGTCGGGTCAATTGCACAGTGGTCAACATCGCTGACTTCCATACCGGACCTCACAATTTTTTCCAGTCAATTTATCTATTTCAGTTCGAAGGTATGCATCTTTCTGATGTCTATAAATATCCTCTCCTCCATTTTAATCCTTAAATAAGAGGCTAGCCAACCATTCCTTCTCCTCAACCATTTCTATCCTTTCTACTTCAATTCTCTTCTCAAAAAGAGAGTTGGAGCAGCTGAGTAACAAGCAGTTCTCGTATTAAAAAATCTGCTGAGATACTTTCATAAGGACGCCATATGTTCTACATTGGGAGTGGACATGGATTTAAAAAAATGTTAGAATTTTTTTTTCTACCCTTAATTTTATTGTAACCCTTACGTGCTTAATGGAATATTGACAAAGTCAATAAAATCGCTTCTCGTATAATATATTATGTTAATTACTTAAATAATATTTTTAGGAGTACACAAAATAATTTGTTGTTGTATTATAAACGTGTAAAATTATTATGATAATAAATATTGGGTGAGGGACGCTACTGTCAGCGGGAACGCCATCTCGCGAATAACTTCTCTGACGGTAATTTGAAATTTTGCGCCGCACTACTCCATACTAAATAAGGCATAAATTTCCTTGCGCTCATTACGAAAGTCTTTTAAATTATATGATGCCAGAGTTATTTTCTTTGTATCACTATTCATGTTTTCTAATTAGTTTAAACATAGTTTTACATAATATAATAGGCAGTGTGTGCACATGAATTTTGAAATAAATTGAAAGATAAAAGAACCCACATTTACAGACATACGCTTCTTATAGATTTAAAAATTTAAATTCTTCAAAGATAAACTTTTAAATCGGGAAAAAATGGAAAACAATGAGCCCCCCGAATTCACTATATTTCAGCCATTAACGCGTGGCCCAATTAGATATTATAAAATTCAAGCCCAATAAAACGTTTTGTTTTCTCGTACTCTCATATTCAGAAATATTCAAAATATGTACCAAACTTAAACGAATTAATGCATGTCATACGAAAAAGATGTGAACTGCAAATGTTACATTACTATTATAAAGTGCAAGTATTTTATGGTAGAACTAAAATACTATGTTAATTTTTCACCATATTACAACGTCAATACTCTCAACGTCAGTAATCTTGGTGTTATACCAAGTAAATGCCAATTCAAACAATATAATTAGTATTTTAAGTTTGGATAAATAAGAACTTGTGAAAAATGCGTCCAGGAAAAAAGGCTTACAAAAATGTTTTCCTCAATCAAAAACAAAATTATTATTAGTGTGTAAAAAACACCGGCCGTTTGCCGGCTGCGTGGTAGATTGACAATGTCATTGACTTGTCAATCTACGGTCAAGAACACGGAGGTTGCGGGTTCAAATCCCAGTACGGACAAATTTTAAAGATTGATTATTCAACCGATTTATGGATTTTTGTATGTATGTGATGTCTTGAATTCCCCCCACTCATCCCATTCTTAGCGGGCGTAGTGAGAGCGATTAGCTAACCACTTGTCTTTTCCTAGTCCTATTCTTCTTTTTCTACTCTCTTTCAAAAAGAGAGATTGAACAACTCAACAACAAGATTCTTGTAAAAAAACTTCTGTTGAGATACCTAAATTAGGAGGCCATATGTTCCACATTGGGAGCGGACATGGATTTAAAAAAAAAACACCAGTCTTTGTGTACACGCTTCAAGATTAAGTATATTTAATATTTTGACTTTTGTGCTGTGTGTGTGACGTCCTTTTGCCTTTCTAAAGTTGATATTATGTTAAAGAAAATATTCACCAATTCTGCTTATTGCAAAGAGTCAACAAAATGCGTAAATTAAAAAAAAATATTTTTTAAAAATAATCTTGGCTTAAATTTACGAAGACCGAGACAAATTTTGCACATCGACTGTGTAAAGAAAAGAACGTAACCCATAGTTTTTTCAAAACAGCTTTTTTCGATAATTAAAATGTATCCAACTTTGCGCACGTTCTATCGAAAGGATTTAAATGCTGAATTAGTATCTAAATTTAGCTTTAAAGTTTGCAAAAAGTTGGGCTTGTGAAAATTGAAATCAAGACAAAAGACTGAAAAAAAGGTTTTTCTTAGACGATTTATTAAATTAATATTAGATTATGTCAATTGAACAACAGTTTCGAAGTCTCGAAGGTTGTGTTTATTTCATAATTGACATGAGATTACAATTTACATTCTCATGTAAAATTTGCTATTTGTGGTTTATGTCCTTTTTCCTTTCCATAGTCGATATTAATAAGGATTGTCAAGAGTAGATTTATTAATTGAATTGTACCAGGGTATTCTCTTCAGTCGTCTAGTTAAGACGATTTATCCAAAGGCTCTGCAGAGCATCCTTTACTGGAGACTTAGCGTGCGCCCCGCAAAGAGTTCCAAGGGATGTTATATTTTCGCTGAAAACAGGGGCGCGGAATTTCCCCCAAGAAGTAGTGGAACTTTGTCATTGTCTTTGAGACGTCTAGATGGAGAGGGTGGTAATTTGTTAAAACATTTAGCAAAGCCCCGCTGTCTTCTGCGTACTTCGTGCGTCGTATGGGGTGGGCTACGCCCATAACCCTGTTAGTTTGAATAACGCCAGAATAAAGTGTTTATGAGAGATTTGATTAATGATTATGTAAGGAGGTGGGCAATGGCGTGCCGATTTGGCACTCTATATCACCGACACTCATAGAGAGAATTATAATAATCACAATTAAAAATAAAGAAGATACTTAAATAGGATACTGCAGCGGCGGATTCCCCTATAAGTGAACGAGGCACGCGCTTGAGGTCTCCAAATCTAAGGGGCCTCAAAAGTAGCTTCAATTATATAGCCCATGTACCTTTTTTACAGTTTTAATTTATTTTTATTTCTTTACATGTAAGTTTCTGACGTATATATACATACATATCGAATGTGGAAAGGAAAAAGGACATAACCCACACATGCTTTGGGCGCAAAAAACGTGTTTTGACGATTTTGGGCCATATGCAAATTACGAAATATCCACAAGCTTGAAGTGCACGGAGGCTTTTGAACAGGTGTTGAATTGACATAATCCAATATTAATTGGTGTAATTATCTAGGAAAAACTTTTATTTCACTCTTTTTTCTAGGTTTAAAATTGAAAAGCTAAATTTAGATACTAATTTGGCATTTGCAGCTTACATCCTTTTGATAGAACGCATATCAAGTGGGATACATTGTGATTATCGAAAAAAGCTGTTTTTAAAAAACTGTGGGTTACGTCCTTTTTCCTTTCCACAGTCGATATATGAATATATTTTTTCGTACTCTAAATATTATTTATGGTTTTGTGTTATTATTGATTTGTGTTTGATGACGTCTATTGTTTTATTTCTTTTTTCTAACATTTTTTTAAGAACCATTAAAAATAATCTAATATTTTACTTAGCTTCTTTTTTACTCATATTATATTTTATTTAAGATTATTCCTACTTTTCAACAAAATAGGCATGTTTTGGGATTAAATGGATATTTAAAAAATACACACACACATAAAGAATATCAATAAATGTATCTATATTTTATATTTAAGTATTCGAAGCATTGTATTTCTGGTATAAACCATTATTTTAAACGCTCAACTCTGTTCATTCAAGATCTTGGTTGCTATGGAAAATAAATAAACTCCGTAGTGATATCAAAAATGTAGTTGATTTCATTCAACTAACACTTCATCCATCACAGCCACACACAATCGCAATGACCAAAATCATCGATTATTTATTTTATTAGTTTATCATACGGTTTATCGCGATAATTTTCTATTGCAAACTTATTTTTATAATTTCTTATTTACAGTATTTGCAAATGATACTTATTATTTTGCACGCCACTGTATTAGGAAGGAATGTATATAAATGATTGTCGGAAAGATCTGATCCTGGCGTGATAACTATTATGTATAGCAAAGAACCATGACAGGGAGATATGTGGGAATGATCATCAATTATTTGAATTGTTGAAATGAATTGAGTTTTTTGACCCAACAAAATAAACCGCAGACCTTTCAGTGTATGCCATTATCAATTGGTTATTTTATTTTTTATCGCTAATATTCTTTTTGGCTGATAAATTTGTTTTGAATAAAATTGATTATATGATAAATAGCTATTTTTTATACATTCTTTTTTTTATGAGATTTATTTAAGAGCGATTGTGATTTTACGCGATTTTTTTGGAGGCACTTACGTTTTTTCGTACATATTTGATTTTTTCTTTTTCATTTTTGATTTTACGCGGATTTGGAATCGATTTATCAAATTCAGAGCTCGAGCAGAGTCGAAGTCGCGGTGTTTTGACCGGAGTCGGAGTCGTGAAAAATGAGCGGCTCAATTTTTTTTTGAAAAATATATTTAATGATGTGTAAAGTGTTGACATTTCATGCTTGGCTGACTAAAGATGATCTGATGGTATACAAATATATTAGTTAAAATACAATTATTGAAAAAAATCCTCGGAGTCGGAGTCGTCTTTTTTTACACGACTCCACAACTCTTATCATATGAAAATAAGGTTTTTTTTACTCGTCACTTTCTCGAACCAATCTATCGCGTAAGAAAGATTAAGTGTATATAACTGTTTTTTTCTGAGACAATTCGAAGTTTTTATACAATACATTGCTCTTTTGTTTTGATAACGTAACGGAAATGATAAACAATGAAAAGCGTTGACAACAATTGATAACATCCTACTAATATCAAACAGTAAATACCTAAAGCCAGAAATATTAATTTAAATTTTTATACAATATATTGCTCTTTTGTTTTGATAGCGTAACGGAAATGATAAACAATGAAAGGCGTTGACAACAATTGATAACATCCCACTAATATCAAACAGTAAATACCTAAAGCCAGAAATATTAATTTAATTATTACAATATGTATGCGAAATATAATAACAATTATAACGATATTAACTTGATACACATTATAAAGAAACTACAAAGTTAAGCTAAGTGAGAAGACATAGAAATTATAAGTATAGACGTTCGTACAAAGGCTTGGAACATTTAGCGTAATTTAACTTTAGTTAGTAGTCATACTTTGGTATAATTATCGTAGCCATTAACACAAAAAGGAGCCGCGGGGCGATTGAAAGGAAGATAACAAGAGAGCGGGGGAGAAGCTGCAGGGAGCCGGGGGTACTAGAAGAAAAGGGTGGCTGAAAGAACAAGACGGCACAGCCACGAAGAACGAAATTCGTTAAGAAAAGGGGTGATTTTCAGGAAAATGGTGGATTGAGGCGACGAAAATAACCATATGAAATTTAATTATTTTTCCGGCAGCATACACGGTGAAGTTTTTAACGATATTTTTTAAAAATTCGAATCGTTAAAATTATGTACACATTTTGTCACTAACGACCCGGGTTTCTCCTTTCGGCATCTTCAGGCGTTCACGTGCACGGATGAACTTGAACTGACACTTGATTACAAAAATGTATCACTAAGTTTAAAGCCATTTCTGGCGGAAATGATTAACCCATGGAATTTTATACAGATTTTAATGACGAGTAATTATAAAAATTATATATTTTTTTTTTGTTTGGAAAACAAATATGATTATATTTACTTACATAAAGGGTATAAGAGTGGGGAATTTTCGACATTTATTTTATTTCAATGTAAATACAGAAAACTGAAAACACTTTAAACACGAAAGAAACGTTTCATACAAAGCAGTATTAGAAGATCAAATTAACATATTAAAATGAATGATATACTAAGCAGAGTAAAAATGAAAATTGAGTTTTTATATATTCTCGGTGCTTGATTTTTAAATAAAAAAATTATAAAAATTATATTTTTATTATTAGAAATATGTTTTCGCGATTCATATAATATTTTTTTTTGTTCCATAAACAAACAAGTCAAAATAAAGCGATATTTTTTTCTTTATTACACGACAAATTATTTGTCGACTGGTTAATATAATATATTCTTTGTACCATATCTACTCCCATATACCATGTTCCATATTTTGTATACTGTTTGTTATTGTCATGATAAAAATAAGCATACTTAATGATAGACCTATAGTCTTACGTTGTGCTCTTTAATTTCGATGTTCATGAGCTTGAAACTCATTACTAACGTTTCCATAAAATGATTTATCAATTTGTTTTTTAGGCAAGGCTGTGGAGTCATCTAAGAAAACGAGACTCCGACTACAAAAGTAAAGTTGTCTAAGTACAACCATTACCTACTAAATAATCCAGGCGCAATGCGAGTAATAATCTATCCATACTTTAAACGAAGAAAGAGAGGTTGAGCGATTATGCTACAAAAACTACTCATAAAATCTTCTCTGTTGACATTTGCTTCATAAAATATATAAAGCATATTCTTAAGAAAAATTATCTCTACGTTAACCTCATAATAATCACTGACCAAAGAGACCCTGGCCAACTACTGAAAGCATCCCCCTCGATAAGAATGCGAAACCGGCATTAAATGGGTGGGATAATGTCTCGCCAGTGCGGTGCAAATGAATAGTGTGAGCGTGCTGGGGACAATTAGCGCAATTAGCCAAATCACAGAACGCCACTGCGCTCGCTGGACCAGCTGACTTTAACGTCCTCATCGCCACCCCCCATCTTTCTCGATTTCATGAGCATCTTACAATTATTATTATAATTTCAAGATGGTGACACATGGGTTAAGCAAAATCGTATAAATAATACAATATTATAAGTTTCATGACATTTTCTAAATGCTTTAATTAAATCTCACTATTCTTCTACTGATATACCTGAATATAATATAACGCTTAGATTATTGGATAATGAACTCGTTTCAATATATATTTTACGGAATTCGTCTATAGATTATTAAATAAGTTATTTAATTAATTATTATATGGGCGAAAGACATGACGTATTTATTATAAAGCTTCAGGAACTCTTTGAGATCGGAAATATAAGAATGATTGAAATTATCACAAATATTTGAATACAAAATACGACATTGTCTTGCTTAAATAAAAATGTTAACTGTTAACTATTAGTCCACGTCAGTTGAGAGATATTAAAAGAAAACTATTTTCAAAACCGTTTCGACTCTCCTGAAACATAACGTGAAACTGACTTGGCCATGTTTGATACTGAACGCTTAACGCATTATAAAAAAACATTGAAATTGAGAATCCTAATAAAAAAGCACGTATGCTATTTTGTGAATTCTAATAATTTTGATAAAATAAAAAATCTTAACCCTTCGTTTCATTCTGTTATTGATACAGCGAGTTTCACATAACCCTGCAGGGAAGCGTGAAATCTTACTTCTCGCGTGTAACCGACTTACAGTCGATTGCTAATTTCTTCAGGAACGAATTTTCCAGTCATAAAACCAGGATCTTTACTCATATAAATATATCATCATCAACCTTCGGTCGATTCCTTCAATATTTTTTTTTTCCAAGACTTATTAAACAATTAAAAACTAAAATCCAGGGATCCCGTAAACCCAACATCGTTCTAATGCCAATCCGGGGAATTTCGGATTCACTATAGCAGGGTTTTCCAAACTTTTTGTTAAATGTAACACTTCGCATATCTGGAAATGTTACCGGAACACAGCTTATTTTTTTGGTCGGGTAATTCATAACAGTAAAAATACACGTTATTAAATCACTTATTATTTGTTCATTAATTATTTTTAAGACATGTTTCATAAAAATATGAGTAAACAAAGCTATGCATTTATCCACCTGTACTAGATATTTGATGTTTTAAACATCAGTGGAGATTTACCATCACTCGATTTTTAATGTGAAGGAGAATATACTTAGGTCTCACGGAACATAGTTTGGGAAACCCTGCACTATAGCATGTATAAATCAAATTTAAAATCTAAATACTTCCCGATTTACTTAATAATAATTTATTTAATAATAATATAATTACCGACAGTGTACTTCAGTGTGTTTATTTACATATTTTTGTATGATACATGCATATAAATTTTTTCATATATTGTAGCAGTCGGAGACAGGCATACACTATTTCAGTTGAAACTGTTTTTTTAGATTTTTTCAATTATCATTTGAGATGTTTGACAAGGGTTTTTATGATATATCTTATCCCCCAATTGATATCAAGCAAATGTGGCTAAAAATAAAAAAATCTGTCACCTCAGTTGTTAGCTGTAATGCCAGACCTTTTTTGTATTAAAATAAGGAATATGTAAAAAATTAAATATGAAATAATGGTAAATTTTCGATCATAGTATCACAGGGTTGAAAAATTCTGCAGCCCAAAATTTCTGGATTACAAAAAGGGTCTAGAAACGGATGCCCGTTTGTGGAGGTTGAAAAACTAAAGACTCACAGACTAACTAGAGTCAATTTTTTGATCGTTTTGGTAAAGGCAACAAACCTAAAAATAATAGACGATGATGAAGGCATAATATACTTAGATATCTCGTTATGTTGAAATGTCATTTCACTGAGCTGTGATGTAGTTATACGGAATGATGAGAAACCTAATTTATTGGTAGCGTAGATTTGAAAGAGATTAATTGCGCAACATTGAATTCATTCAACCTTTACGACTGGCAACTAAACATAAAATATAATCAGCAATCAACTCAGCCTAGTTTTGAACATGAGAATAATTTTCTTGGCAGTTATTTTATATTGCTGTATTCAATAATGGCCCAAAGAAAAATGAAAGTGTGTGAATCATTGTTTTCTTGACGTAATAAATGACAAATTAAAGAATTTTAGTTGATTTGCTAAAACTTTACGATATTGAAAACTGCCGCTTTTATTTACTACCCCTTATTTTTTAACTGTAATAGTCTTGATTAAACTTAAATACTTTCACTGTTTTAAAGATACATTTTCCTTTGGACCATCTCCTATTTATATGCCTGTTCTCACAAGTAAGAAATAAAGCATAATATGCATATATTATTTGATTACCAAACGAAGCGCGCGACTGCCTTCGTTTGACATTTCTTGTCTCCGCAAATTGTTACGTGAAATTATTGCTTAACAATTGGGAAATTTTCGCTTTCCGAGGCACAGATGGCGTTAATTTCGTTATCGCTGAAGATTTATTTAATTCAAAGAAGGAATGCTAAGCGGAAACTTAAAAATGTTCCCAAGTAATTATTTGAAGATTTTAAATATTTAATTAACACCAATATATTATTTCTTGTAAGATAATTTTTAAACAACAATGCGTTGTGAACAAAATTCAATTATGGGAGACAGTCGAAGCCATCGACTTAAATATTTTTCGCTGTTACGTTCATTGCTTTATGATAAGTAAAAGCTGTGAGAACAAACTTGACAGAAGTTTTAAATATGCATACATTTATTATACGTATTTAAAAATGAGTGATTGCTAAATATAGTAACCATGAATTATTTGTGTTTAAATAAAAATAACAAAAATATATAAGGCGAGTGTATTTTGTTAGTAACATGAAAAATGTATTAAAATTTCGTAGTTGCTGTGATATTGATCATTTCAAAAGTAATAATAAGTAGAATTTTGAAGATATTGTTGGTATAGTAAATTCTTTATAATTATTATAAGAAAAACGAATAGTGGTGCTTAAAATTTAATTAGTAACAAATTATTATTATAGCAGAAAAGGGTTCCTTTTGATGCTTGGTGCAATGTTATGAGATTGATGATGAGTTATTTTTTCCATAAAATATTGCACCCCTACGACGTGTCAAAAGTGACATTCTGAAATAATTAGATTAACAGATTTATACCGTTTAACTAAACGTGATTATTTTTTTTAATGCATTATTTGAATAGCTTACTTCACTACCTTAGGACGTTGGGTATAACTATATTTGTATTATTATTTTGTACAGCACAGTTATTTGGCCAAAAACGAACGTTTTTATTTACACATTCCCTTTTCAAGTAAAAGTATATAAAACTACCGATTTCATTACGATCTTTTTAGTAAGACAGGGTAAATAGTAATATTTTTAACCGTTCTACATTATTCATATAAAATGTTGATTTTTCGACTGGTCATAGTCTAAAACTGTGGGTGCTATCATTTCATTAAAAATAATAGGGATACAGAAATTGATGATATTAACTCTGCAAGTGAATATTCGCATTCAAGATATGAACGTGAAACAATATCTCATGTTTCATATTAAGATTGTACCAAAAATATCAGTTGCTTGGTGAATATAATATCTTAGATATCCCAAAGTATAGCCGTTATTGACGCAATTAAAACCGTAGATTAGGAATGCCGAAATATAGGCTTCGGCGGAATGGTATGCCATAAAAAGTTCCCTCTTACGATCGGATCGTTAAGCTTTTGCCTGTGCTTTTCTTAGAGCCCAAAAGCTCGCAGTAAAATAACTTAGCATTTCACTTTATAGGCACTTTATAGACACTGAACAAACAATAGCTGCTCCTAACCAAATGTTTTGTTTCTTAGCTCTTTGCCTCTGTAGCTGAGAGCATTTCCTATTGCCTGCTTTCTGTAGACAAAGATATTTTAAGGGTGGCAATTTATTATTGTATACGTAAGAGAATATTTACTGCGTTAGCTAGTTACTAATGCCGAACTGTAGGGCAATGGTAAAAATACCGATTTCCTTACATTTATTTCGCAATATTTAAAAGACGTAGTTTTGTTTTTTGTACATATGTATACTCTCTTAAAGAAAGTAAATTTCTTTCGATTGAGATATTGATAATTAATATTTAAACATATTCGGTATAAATAAAGATTGCTAGTTTTACAGAGATTTTTTTGCTATCGATAACTTTATCGTAGAATTGATTAAAGATTTCAAAGTACACAGTTTTTTTAAATGATTCGTTACATAAAGATACATAGCATGGTTATAAGTGTAATGGTCACAATGTTAATAAAACGGAAATTATTTGTCGCATCAATTTTATTTCAGTTAAAAATACAACAAGTTAAGTCTTAAATCAGTATGTACTTTTCAGTAGAGCCAAAATAATATTTGCATTTATTTGAACATATGTATAATGTGATGTAACAACGTAAATTTTGTTTACTAAGCAAATCTTTTTCGCTGATTCTCTTAATTTACGCATATGTTTTATAGTTATTATGACACATTGGACACATTTTTCATTTTTTAAGACTAAAAGCTCTTTTTCTTTCACACACAGAATCAATATTTTAAATAATAAACAACATAATATGCACTGTTTAAAAAATGATAGTTAATATTTTATGTTCGTTGTATTAAAGCAAGGCCTTGAATATAAGCTCCTAACGTGTGCCGTATGATTGGAGGGAGAAATGAAAAATATATCCCACTGAAAAGATGTAGTGGTCTGTTGTTGGATATTCATATTTTCGTGATAGTTATGTGTATGATGATGAATGTTATAGCAAGTTTACGCTATTAGTTCAATCAGATACATCGTTTCTTTTGATATACTGCTGTGTCGGCTATTGGCTGTTGATATCGATATATTTTCCACTTAACGGGTATTTTATTCCTAATCAAGTAATTAACATATAACATCTTGTTCGACTGCTCGGGCCATGAATGTGAGGGGTAAACTCCTTTTTTTCTGTCGATAGCGTTGTGGAAGGCGGCCATTAAACGTTGGCTGCATATACACAACGGGTGGTGGTGGGAAACCAACTTGTCAATTTAAAAACGATAAACATATTGCTTAAAAATTGTATATTTACCATTTTTTCAATGCAGGTAATATGAACTTAGAAGATCCACACACTGTTCTGTTGTGGATACACTGAAAACCCTATGAGTAGGGATCTGGTAATCCTATTGATAGATCAGTTCTCGTATATCATGGCCGTGTCATAGTTTTGATACTCAACATTATACTGATACTAACTGTAAAGGATAAATAATGATTAAATATCTATCTGGTGGAAAATAGTTTTTTCATTTAAGGCATAGGTTTCCAACCTTTTTCGGGTGGCGACCCCTTTTTATAAAAGCCATGTGTCCCGCGGCCCCGATGAAATTGAAAAAGGCATTTTTTTTTCAATAAGGTAATTTTAGTTGACTGTAGTTTTAGTTTTGTTGTTCAAATCCAAAATCAAAAAAAAGTTGGCGACCCATAGGTTGAGAACCCGTGATTTAAGGTTATGGAACGGAAGCGGTGTATTATTAAAATTCTATATTCCGTCAAAATTATTTTTCGACCTAAAATATAGTTCTCTGTATCTTCACAATGTTATTTTATTTATATTTTTGACATTAGTTTAACACAACTATCTATCTTAAACTACATTTAACATTACTTTCATTTTGCATTAGTTCAATATAAACTCTATATGTACCATAAACACATTCATAAATATCATTCTTACACTACAAAATACATCGTTTTGGATTTCAATGTGAGCTGGAAAAACTTTACTTTGATTTGGAAAGAAGTTTATAATTTATTGTTATTTTATTTATAAGGAGAAAACGTTGAAATGTCGTTGAAAATTGATTCATTGGCCTCTTCTTTAGCTATAATAAATAATTTACAACAATGTTCATTCTTAAATGATTTCTCTTCTCAGAAAACAAGCGTCAACAATCTAAAGTTAGATTTTGCACGAGCGGGAACCTTTCTTGGCGAGGCACGATCAAAATTTAATTTATATTCCCGAAACAAAACAGGCTACACCCCTTTTACGGGTCTCAGAAGAACGCGGATACTGGAGTCTGATTTTGTTATATAATATAATCAAGATGAGAATTAGAATGAGAAATTAGTACAAGGCACTGGAATGAAGTCGGTTGGCTACGCGAGGCATGCCCATAAATTACAATGAATAATAACGAATCATCATTATCATTTTATTAACATAAGCAGTTTTTGCTTAATCACCAAACCTATTCATCAAGGATTAAATATATTTTCTGCTATCGTGATTTTTTATTAATGTATCGATATCTTATAAATCAGTGTTTCGTTATTTTATTGGGGCCATCACCCTTCAGCAAAAACGGATTTTTAAAATAGCTACTATAGATAACGTATCTATATATATAAAACAAAGTGGGGTTATTTACACCACGTATATCTCGATAATGGCAGCACGGATTTTAATGATCTTTGATTTATTAAATTCGTATCCACCTAGAATAGCAGAATAAGCATTAAGACATCGGAAAAATATTACGGCAAAGAAATTATGAAGAAAATTAATATTCTCATACAGTTTTCAAATGACGAACAGCTTGAAATAATGAAAATGTCGTTGTATGCAGATTTCATCCGCTAGATGGCAATGTTTCCAAAATTCATTTGTTTCTGCTTCTTTTGCACACGATTTAAATAATTTTAAATTTAGAGTATGGATTAGAATAAAAAAAATTGATGATATGAAATGAAAACGAAAGAAAATCGGATAATATTGAAATAAGGTTATGTTTATAATTAGGTATAATTTTTTTGACAACAATATTACGCTGTTCGCACGAACGTTGCTCTATGACTACTGATGCTCTTGGTCGCATTTACACAGTTCATCCGAAAAATGACGAATGCTTCTACTTGCATTACAACAGTTCAATTTGCTTGAAAATGATACTCATTGGGACATGACAATCGATGAAGAAATTGTTTCTGAATCTCCAAGTCAGATACGCACATTATTTTCTATCATTATTTTGAAATGTTTCCCATCGAATCCCCGTGAACTGTGGAACAAGTACAAGGATGACATGTCCGAATACATTTTACATCGAATTCGTGTCAGTTCAGGGAATCCCGATCTCGAGATGAATGATGAGATACATAACCAGGCTTTGCTTTTGATCGAATACATGTGTTACCTTATGTGCGGCAGTTTGTTAGTCAAGTTAGTAATGCCAACGCCAGATCGTGGAATGAACGACGCTTTCAATCGAGAATCGGAACGTGAACGTAAATATGATCGGGATGCATTGAACCAATCAGTTTGAACGAATGTACCACTGTTGAACCCTCAACAGAAGGAAATGTACGATACGTTAATGAAGGTTATTGATGATGGAAATGTTGGCTTATTTTTCCTCGATGCGCCCGGTGGAGCTGGGAAGACATTCCTCATGTCATTGATTATGGCCACTGTTCGTGCGAGATAAAAAATTGCTGTAGCAGTTTCTTCTTCTGGAATAGCGGCCACGTAGATAGAAGGATGCCGAACGGCTTATTCAGCGTTGAAATTGCCGTTAAACCTTCAAACCACTGAAAAACCGACATGCAAGATTGCGAAACATTCAGCAATGGCAAATTTTTTGGTAGCAAATACAATCATCACCTTGGATGAATGGACAATGGCGCACAAATGCGCATTGGAAGCACTCAATCAAACTATGAAAGATCTGTGCAATGACTCAAGATCTTTTGGAGGCGCAATCATTGTACTAACAAGCGATTTCCGCCAAACGCAACCAGTCATTCCAAGATCGACCGCTGCCGATGAAATAAACGCTTGCCTCAAATCACTGACTCTGGGCGCTTTGTGAAAAAACTTCAGCTGACGACAAACATGCGAGTTGCATTGCTAAACGATTCATTTGCCGAAGATTTCTCCAAACAATTGCTGACTATCGTCGGTAACGACCGTGTTCATGTTGACGAATCGAACGGATCGATTTCGTTTCCGCCGAATTTTAGCAATTTCGTCTCAACGAAGAACGGCTTCATCAACAAAATGTTTCCGAACATCTAATCACAATTGGTTGAGTGAACGAGCAATTCTTGCGGCGAAGAACAAAGATGTGGATCATTTAAACTTCACAATTCCACTCCACTACATTCCTTCAAATCTATCAACCGTGTAACAAACGAAGACGAAGCAACCAACTATCCAACTGAATTTTTAAACTCATTGGATCTGCCTGGTTTGCCACGGCACAATTTACAACTAAAGGTTGGCTCGGTAGTCATCATATTTCAAGTTATCAAGTTAACACAACACTTATTGATTCTGAGGGGGTACGAAGTTCGCTGGGTCAGCTAGTTTATTTATATATCATGCTTGTAATATTAAATTGTACTATGTTTTTTTTTCTTCATTGTAAAAGTTTTAAATTAATAATTTGTCAACCTTATGAATTGTAATTAAATAAATAAATCATACAATTAAATTTCTGGTATAAATAATAAAAAAAAAATATCTATGCTTTGTTACAGGTTGAGATAGACAGTTCTAATGATCGCTATATCGATATTATCTAAACCTTGATTCAATTATTCGTGATGTTTTTGACATAAATACCAAACCAAGACCAAAATATCGAATTTAAAATTAAAAAATACCGGTAATTTTAGATTGAAAATTAGCCAAAATTGAATTTTGAAAGAATTCATGTCCACTGTATGCTGGTTGGTAAAAAATATCTTTATTTTTAATGTTGTTTAAAGGGAAGATGAATTTTACGAAAACAGTGATTTGATGTGTTAACTCGTTTATATCCCGCTAGTAAAATACATGTTCGAATATTGGTTGGGATAATTTATTTAAAAATAATCTAAAGTGATTGAGGTATACGTTTAGGAATAGCTGTAATGAAGAAAAATGTTTCTTTTGTGTGAATAGAACTTTGTTTCAATAATGTGGAAACACATGGACACCAATTTATCAGCTAGCAGATACAAGTCATGTCAATGCGCACGAGCGACCGGAAACAGGTTGTAGAGTCGCGAAAGGCGGCAACCGGAAGACATCCGGTTCTTTGATCATAATTACTTGTCGCTGCCGCCTCGCCGGGATGCGAACTCAAGACGAGACGCCTTGAAAACAGAATACATTACTAAATTTTAATACTATTTATACATCTTCACAAGAACTATGTATATGTTTAGTTTTTGAATTAAATTTAAACTTATTTCTACTACTTGCTAATTAAACTGTAGGAATAAAGATGAAAAATATAAAAGCTTTAATAAACGTAAATACACCATTATTATTAAGCAGCAGAGTGTATGAAACTGAAAAGAAATACCGCAACCAACTAAAACACACTTTTTGCTGTTATTATACCGACATTGCAAAGGAAAAAAGACGTAACCCACAGTTATTTAAAAACAATTTTTTTTCGATCATCACAATTTGTACGTACAACTAGATACACGTTCTGTCAAAAAGATGTTAGCTGAAAATGATGAATTAATATCTAAATTAAGGTTTATAGTTTGAAAAAAGAAGGGCTCGTGAAAATTGACATCAGGAAAAAAACTCAAAAAAAGGTTTTTTTTGATTATTTATTTCATTTATATTAGAGAAAGTCAATTAAAAACCAATTGATCAGTCTGCGTGCACTTTATAGTTTTGTATATTTTATAATTTTATGTTAGTCCAAAATCATCAAAAACCATTTTTTCGTGTCCCCTCTAAAAGTTGTTATGTGTGGGTTACGTTTTTTTCCTTTCCAAAGTCGATATGATAAATGTGTTCGATGACCATATGGCTCAAACAGACAATGAAAGTGAAAGATATTAAACTAGAATACTGTTTAATGTATTTATGATGAATGAAACAGGTCCTGATCTTTATAAACAAATGTGGAATCAATAAAAATATGTCTTTTGTCTGTATGAAAAAAGTAAATACGAAATAAAACAACGTTAAATCAATATAAACTTTACATATTTTGTCATGAGCAACATGAAATTATAAAACCAACGGCTAGATCAGGCGTGGGGAACCTGCGGCCTTTTGGCTACTCTGGTGCGGCCTTCTGGTCAATTCTGTAATTCTGTAAATTTATGTAAATTCGTAAATTCCTGACATATTCTGACCGTAAATTCCTGTTTCCGTACAAAGATTCCCTAGTCAATGTTTACTGCGGCCTTATGTCAAATCAGAAAAATGAATGCAGCCTTTAGAGCAGAAAAGGTTCCCCACCACTTGGATAGATAAAGGTATTTTCAGACATCAAATTTTTTTATTAAATTATCAAATTTTGTTATGATTTTTAAAATTCATGGTTTGTTCCACAATATTTTTAGAATACCGAAAAATTGAGGCTTCTAAAACCAAAACGTGATTTTTCCACATTGAAATATTTGTAGTGAACGATATTTTCTTGTTTTATACTCAAATTATAATTTATATAAATAGGTTATGTTTTCCTTCGTATTTTATTTCTAATTGATAAAAATACCTCCGACTTGATGCAAGAAGTCATTATATTGTTTTTTGTGTGAATAAAATAAATTTGTTAACGGTGTATTTTATTCCGGTATTGTGTATAAAATATAACATAATAATTTTTAAATCTTTTCCTAAAATATTGGTTTATATTAGACACTAAGTGACGTTTTGACATTATTTAAAATAATAAAAAAAAACTCTGTTTAATGTTATAGTATGTCAGTTTTTACCAAATTGTCAATTAATAACATCTTGCAGCAAACTGGCGATATGTCTCAGATCTCTATTTTTATAAGTCAGTCAACCGCTACTTGCAAGAGAAATGACTGCAATATAATATTGAACATAAAATAATTTAATTTATCTGTTTCTGTGAATGATTTCCGTGCCGTGCGGAAAAGTTCAAATATTTTTTTTGTATGTTGTTATTGGGGTTTCAAGTTTTATATGAAAGCATATAATGTGAATTGACTTAAAGAATGTGTACGTATATTTTTTTAGATTTTAACAATATATGTGAATTTATCGGTTTTTGCTTTTAGTCGCCTCAATTATCCGACAAATGAGTGATGTGATATATCTTCCCAATCATATTATATGAACCAATTTCAATTCTACTGTTCACGAGGTATTATTTATTAAGTGTGTATTTATTAAGCTTAATATGTTTAATATACGTGTGACTTTGTACAACGAATGGCGTCAGTAATGTCCTAATTACACGTTACGTACACACGCGCGGATAACGTTACTGTGTTTGTGTGAAGAGTTCAACTTACGAGGTATTTTACATGCAAATCACTATTATGGCTAATGTGAGATGGTATGGAAGTCCGTGCCAAAAGAAAAAAATATATTTTAAAAAAACTACGTTAATATTGAAAGCTTTTCATTATCTTATCCATCATTTATGATTCGCCGCGTCCTGTGGCGCAGCGGTTAGCGTTGTTGGCTTCCGTGTCGGATTTCACGGGTTCGAGTAACCCAGTACAATCGTCACTTTTCGTTTGATTTATCGATTTCTGTTCGAAGGCATGGGTATGATTTCTCCGCCATTTATTTACGATCATTTAATAACTGGATATAGTGAGAGCAATTAGTTAACCACTAGTCCTGTCTTAGCCATATACTTATATCCCTACTACTCTCTTTGAAAAATATAAGTTGGGTGACTGAGTAAGAAACAGTTCACGCAGAAAAACTTCTGTTAAGATACTTCCATACGGGGGCCATATGCTCCACATTGGGAGCGGACATAGATAAAAAAATCCATCGTTTAATTTGAATTGATTTACTATTTACACTTCTCCCAGCAGTTTGTTTTGGATTAGCATGGTCCACTAAAAATAACGAATAGGCACTATTTTTTTTAAACGATTGCCAGAAACAAAAAGAAACACAGAAGTGGATTACGAATTTCCGAATAACCAGAAATTTAATACAAACGTCGGTATTAAAAAAAACAAAGGCTTCATTAGATTCTAAGACATTATTGGTTGTTAATTTTTTTAGCGGTGAAAGCGATCACTTTTTATACGGTTTGTTGTGAAATGTATCTAGTTGAGTGTTTTATATATACTATATGTATGATTATTCTTTGACTACAAACGAATAAAAGGTGACTGATCTAATCTATTTAATAATAATTTTTTGATTGAATGACGTAGTAACGTATTACCAAGTTGAGGTTTTAAGATCTAACTTTATTAATTGTGTGCCTTTATATGTTTGTGAAAAAGTTAATCGATAAAGTAAGTACACTTTTTTCAATGAAGGAAAATTATTTGAAAACGTTTTTTAATTTAAAATTCAATTTTATTTTATTCCTATTAGAGATATATTTCTATTCATTTGTGCGCCACTGTCTTTGTACGTGATTGGTATTGCATTAATTTTTTCTGCTTGCCCAATCGTCACTTTAGTATACGAGTATATCTGTCAGTTGAGAAACTTTGTTTTGTGCATTTGTATTACACATATATATTTTGTCATTTTTTAAAAATATAATATAATGTTCAATTTTTATTTGAAAGCAATATACAACCCTTTAAAGTTCTACAGAGTTGTTAGAATTCACACTATGCTATGTATTAAAGAAAAGTATTTTCATAAACAACAAAATACTTCTACGAAGCATCTACGTCGTAGCACAGGTTTGTAGAACGTCTTTCATCTCGACTTTATATTACTTCGCTTTACCGCCGGCAGAGTTCGGTCGTAACTCTTTCGCGAGGTGGTGTAGAGGGGGCATCTTATTTAGAACAAGAGGCTAAGGAGGCAAATATTCTTGGGGAAGGTGTACACCCTCACCCTGGGTGGGGTTAATGACTGCAAATTAAGAAAATCGTGCACCCTAATGACAAATGCTAGCTGGTATGGTTCGTACAACTTCGTTGCTTCTGGCTGTTTCGGAGGAATAATAAGACTGAGATGTACGAAGACAACTAAAAGATAAGTGACTAGACATTTCAAAGATGAAAACAAACGAGCGGTCTTAGATGAATTGAATGATTTTTCATTTTTTAAAGCACCAATAATGAAATATTATCAATTGAATCATAATTTAGTGATGACCGATCTTTATTTCAATATTTCATAATATTTTTAATATCAAAATGCCATAAGGTATCATAATTATTAGCAAAGATACAAATAGGCTTGGTTAACTAGAAATAATGTTTGAAGAAAATGGCAGGAATTTCGCTTAATCGATGAAGGATGGGTATCTAGAAATCTTCAACACTAATAAAGTATTAATCATCTTTTTATTTATTTTAGAGAATTTAATTACTATGAATATTTTTAGATTAATTATAAATAAGTATCAGAATATTGGAAAAAATCAAATTCGTAAACAATCTTTAAGCCATAACGAAAATGTACACGAGGCACCATTTAAAATATTGTTTGCAGGCTTAAAATCAATATTGTAATAACAATAGATTATATTCTTGGAAATATCTAATATGATATTGCTCTTATGTGGGCAAATCTTATGATACAAAAATACAAAAAATACAAAAAATATAAAAATACAAAAAATTTATGGCGCCTTTTTTTTTAAATATGTTAAATTTATATACTATATTGCACGTTTCAGTATTTTTTATTTGTTGTCTCCAAAAATAACTAGTTATATGGATATTATTAAAAATGCACATAAAAATACGGTTTTATGAAACTGATAAAAAAATATTTTTTGACATCCAAAATTTTTGACAAATCACAAATAATAATTTAACCATGCACTGGTGCTTTGACTGGTGACATACTTTTTGACAGTATAATATAAAAAAAAATATTTAAACAAAATTCAAATGTAAAGTAACCTCAATGAGATTTTTTGAAGTTATTCAAAATCAAATTGAAGATAAATATCACCCATACTTAGATCACTATTATTAAATTTGACCTTGCTAGGACCGGAACCTGAAAAAATTTGATCGCTAGAGTAAATTTCTTACCACTATACTAAAAAAGCCAATGTAAACGTAGATAAATAAACATCTGTTTTTTTTTATCATCTGACTGAAACTATAATAAAATCCATTGCGAGAAAGTATTGATCGGCATTGTGTGTAAAATATTCTAAATAAATATTATTTAAATTTTTATTCGTAAAATCATTGATAAATTATGTTCAACGAAAAGTTTTATAAACCTGATTTTCTATTGAAACTATTTATCAGCTGCTTATTATTCGACAATACATTGTAAAATTATTGAAACATCGTTTGTATTAAGTCTTCATTGTTCTGATTCATAAGTAAATTTAAATAAAAATTATGCGTAGCATACAACTGTTTTGGTTACAAACGGCCGAACTTTTCAGTCAATACTCCAGTGTAACCTGATTTTAACACGTCAAATTTGGGGTGGTTCAACTTTTTTGTCGATAATAATAAGTTTTTTTTTTATAAAACTTCATTTCACAACTTTCTTATTCCACTGATTGTGTTCCAAATTGTAACACATTTTGCTTCTCTTAAAAGCGTTTTAAGTCTGAAGAAAAATTGTAAGACAATCGGTGGAATACTAAAGTTATCAAATTTAAATATACATTAAAAATAATTTTCATAAAGCTACCATCGAATGCATCGGAAATAATAATATTGTTATGTTTCGGATCGGATTTAAAAAGTTGTTATATTTCATTATTTTAATACATTGAATTTTAAAAAAAATGAATAAAACCGCAAAGTTATTAATAATGAAAGAGGAAAAAATACTGGAAAGATATGACAAAGAGCAGTGAAGATTTACTTGTGTTTATTCATATTGTTTTCATTAAACACTGAAATGCTCAAATTGTAATCAACAATATTTGTCCTTAATGATAATTTATTATGTCATTTTCGATGAATTCGGCGGTAACTTTGTGAAAGTTCATTTTTAATATGTATATATTTTAATTTGATATTGACTGTGTCATTTATTATCATTTTATACTTTTTTAGTATTTATAAACAAAACAAATTAAAAGTTCAGCCCCGCACGGAATGGTTTGTTTTCAATTATTTTGACATTTTGAAATTCACAATTTCAAGTATAACTATTCTCATACTAAATACAAGCTTTCTTAAAATTACTATTTTTGGGTTAATTGTGATTTTGAAATAATTACAAAATAGTGACGTGATTAAATTTGTTTTAAAAACGTTAACATATGCCTTAAGATTTGTACATCTGACACTTATTATTGTTTTTGCTTATTAACTTAAATTAAACAAATACATGCTTATTCAATTTGAATACTCAATTAACATTAGTTGAATTATTTTGTATTATTTGTTTTAGTCAATAAAAAATAAGAATTAAAAAATAATAAAGTAAAAAATCACAGTGCCGCAAAATATGCGTGAAAAAACCATCCATATATTTGTTAAATACTCCAGAAAAAAAATATTCGAATCCATTTTCAGTTGAAAAGAAATCAATGTAATTATAAACGTACAACACATATTTTCCGTTTCAGTTTTAATCCGATTGCTTAAACTCAAAGTTATAATTCAAGTGTGTATTTAAAAAAAAAAATATGTCTACTTTTACAGCAGGTATATTTTGATTCCACCCTTTACGATGGGTAATATTTTGTACGAAACTAAAACGCAATTCTAGCCGTTGAGTCCACATTGTGTGGAAGCTTGTTTGACAGCTTACACTGGACACTGATAATAATAGTGTCAATATGCAATGTGCATCTCATTACTGAACGGGTTGGAAATGGACAGACATGAAAGACATTCAAGCAGAAAAACGTGTTGCATAACTGCCAGTTTATTTTAAATCTATACAAAGACGCGGCAAATAATAATCTATATCGTATGCATTATCCAAACTAGTTTTTAATAGGATCATGATAACTTATTATAAGATTTGTATTAAATTGTTTCGTTTAGATATTTGAAATGATGTATTAACACTACACGGGTAAAGTTAATTACGGCTAACCTTGATAGACAAAATTATTAATAATTATTCCACGGAGCGGTAAAGCTTAGTTCTGACGATAGTGTGATAACTATATTACATTTCCTCTACATATTAGTCTTTTTTACGTATTTGTAGTTGTTAATTAAGAAAAACGATAAATAAATGGCGAAATTTTGACAAGATTTACATTTCAGATATTGAAAAATACAATTTGAATTTGACGGTCATCTTGCCACAATTTTAATTTCTTACAATTCAAAATTCAATATAAACGTAATTTCAACGGCTAAAATACTCCAGTTTCTTCTGTAATTTAAAATGTACCACTTTTATTTCAGTAAGTACGTTAGTGCATAAATAAACATCAGTCTGGTGTTCTGTTTTTTTATTCTGTCAATAGTTTTGTTAAATGCGATAGTGAAACACATGCCACATATTAAATATCAATTGGTATCATTAAACTAATGAACAAAACCATTTAAATGAATTTGTTAAGCTATACATCACTCATTAAATATTTCACGGCCCCTTTTGCCGATTGCTTAATTGCTTTAAAATTTAAAATAAAAACATTTTTAATAGAATCTGTTATGTTGATCTTTTTTGTAGTTTTCTTAAAAGAACAGTCTAATGATCAAAAATAATTGAAATATATGAAATAAACACATTTATATTTATATTATACCTTCTACCTACTTACTGACACAAACATTGCTTCTTCAAGCGGAGTTATTCAACAATTTTACGAAACTCAGAATAATTAGCATACTCAAGAATGCTCTCTGAAAGCTTGTACGAACACCAATACATGCATGCCGCTTCATTGGAGTGCTAAAATATCTGACAGTGGGATAATATTCAATAAAATATAATTTAAATTTTGTTTTCAATGACAATAGTACAATTGCTCATTAAAAATAAATATGTATTTTGGAGTTATCTTTGACAAATATACGTAATACAAATTATTAAGTACCTCAAAATACATGCTAGGGCAATGCTCCACAAATAGTTCATTTAAAATTACTTTGTGTAACATTTTATTAAATCATGTCCGATTCTAATGTAGAGCATGTGGTATTACAACATATTTTAGTAGTAGGAATAGAAGGATAGGACTAGTGGTTTAATTACCCGTTATTTTAAAATCGGAAAGGTGAGAGAGAATTTTAAGATATCACAAATCCTCATGCAAACAGAAACCGACACATACTGGGATTCGAGCCAGTGAGATCCGTCACTGAAGCTAACGGCGTTGACCGCTGCAACACGGATCTAACGTAACTATCTTGAAATACTATTTATAATAAGTCATAATTATTCAATGGAACATATGTATGATTATATATTAAATAATTCATTGATGTCCTCGACGCTACGTAGACCTGTAGACTAACAAACAGTTTCCCAAAATAATTTTCATATACATAAACCTTTTTGATGAGAGGAGTTGAATAATTGCTTAGGGTTGAATAATGTAAATGATCACTAGTGTTTTCGAGTCTATTATGTTTTGCCGGTAAACTTAAATTTTCAAAAATATACTTAAATTAGATAATCTGGTTATAGCTGATGACATTGGACAGTTGAAATAATTATATAAAAATGATGGAGATGATTTAATATAATATATTTTGGTAAACAGAGAAACTTTTGTATGTTACAAAATAGAAATTTATAAAAAATCGAGTAAAATATTTTTGAATGTTAATCAAATGTACCGCCTCTGATTTCTAACTATGGTAAACGCATATATAAATAGCAAGTCGTATTTTCATACACATGTCTCTGTGTTTGAACAGAAGAAGGAAGTTCCTTTATGAGAGCAAAGTATTCATGTTTGTATGCGTTGGTACATGTATTGGAAATGAGAACTTGGAAGTGTGTGATGATATTTGCCAACATCAATTGCAGTGGATTAGAAGAAAAAAGAAAAAAATGCTGATTTTATTCGATCAGTTTTTTAAAAGGTCGACTGATTTTTTTTCTTATTTCTTCTAAGGAAAAAACTATGACGAATCTCATAATATTTATAACAAATACAAATACAAATTCAAATACATGATTTGATGATGATCAAATCAAAAATGATGATTTGTTCTTTATATGTTCCATATAAACAATACTCCATTCCTGTTGTTGAGCGGCCGTTTTCGCCAGTGTTGGTTGTATTCGATGGTGGGGTCACGGGTTTGAATAATAAAAAAACGGGTTTGAAATTAAAAAAAAAAAAAATGAAAATACTCTTTTCTACATTAATTTGTGCATAGGCGTGAATATTGGTATTGTTTCCATACCTTTTTTCCATACTTTGATCGGTTATTAAAAAAAGACGAAGAGAGAGATGTGCTTTCTACTAGCCTTATCCATCTTTTAATATTATTTAAAAAAAATAGAGTTTGAAACTAGTGCTTAGTATTTTTACGGTGTATACAGTGTTGGTAGCCAATGTGGTAAAAAGCTCATAATTTATATTTCATACACGATTGAAATAAAGTTATTGTGGTAGTTTATTAAAATTTCCATTTACCGATGTGACATTTTTAATCTGTGGATTAAGTAAAAATCTTATATTCTTAATGCGAAAAAAAAATCTACGCCTATGCTTGAGGAAACACTCTCGCATGTTCCACTATAAAAACAACTAGTCCTGCTGGAAACTACCTCATACTTCCGCATTTTCACTTCTTCATCCTTTGCATAAACAATACTCAAATAATTCGTCTTGGGTAAAAATCAAATTAAAATTTTCTTAAATGTATTGATAGTTTCAATCTACGCTGTATAATTAAAACTGCAATAATTAAATAAAAGAAAACAAAAATATATTTAAAAAAAAACAAATAATGTAGATGAATCAAATAATAAGTTGTTTAATTGAACAACATTTTTGACCAACTGCAAGAACCAATTATGTATTGTTTTCCTTTTTGTTTAAAAGTATCACAAGCTATTTATATTGCGGAAAATATAAACCATTTATATGTTTTTTTTTAAATGTTGGATCTATGGAACAGTGGTCAACGTCATTGGGTTTCATGCTGGAACTCCCGAATTCTAATCCCAATACGAACAGCATTTTTCAATCGATTTTTAGATTTCTGTTCGAAGATATAGATGTGTGTTTCAATCTTTTAAAAAAGGGTGTAGCAAGTGTGATTAGCCAACCACTAGTCCTGTCCTGCCCTATTCTTCTGTCCCTACTATTCTCTTTGAAAAATAAATGTCGAGCGACTGAGCAACGAACAGTTCTCAAAAAAATATGCTTCAAATTGAGAGCAGGCATAGATTAAAAAAAATATAAAAAAAATACCTTCAATTAGTTTTGCTTTAATCATAACTGGTTACAAATATCAGACACCGAGATAAAAATAAAACATACATCGAATTAACAATAATTGTATGGAACATTTACGCTACAATTCAAAGTACTTGTAATATTGGTCTGACAATCACGCATGATGGTTAGACTACTCATACATATGTTTGGAATTTATTGTTTCCGTATCTAAAATAAAAGAAAATTGCACTATTTTGTCACTGTCATCGATAATCAACTGAATTTTTTATCATACCTTTTACCGATATGTTGCAAACTGTTCTTTTAAAATAAAACTGATTAATGCACTTTTGGGGTACAATTGTCAGCGTCCCAATGTGCCTAACACTCCCAATTTCATCCCCAATCCCCTCGTAGAGCCTTATCCGTCTTCTCGTATGGAGGCAAGACTAAAATAAAACAAATATACGTACGACTTATATTGCTTTCACTCTTCTGCTATGTGCGGTCTCTCTCTTTTTCGCGGGTTTCTCAACTTTTTTGATGGTTAATATAAAAATTAAACTTAATTACAAAAAAAAAAAAACACGAAAAATAACTATCAGAACAACTTACTCTAATATGAAATGAAATTAAAGGACGTATAAATCTATTATTGTTATATGAAATTGTTCATAAAATTTCAAAAGTTATGTTATTGTCAATTATAATATATTATTTACAGTAAATCAAAAAGACACTTCAGTACCCTATTCATCACCTATGACATATATTTTTGTATGCTTAGCAGAGTGTCACATTTTATTTTAACCTTTTAGCTGCCGTAGAAAAAAAAAGTACGTAATTACCTAGCACACCGGTTATAATTTGCAATTATTAATTTAATTAGTTATTGACGAGTAAACTTGTAACTGGCGTATTGAGCACGAAAAAGTTTACGAGATACATCGTCTGTGGTAGCCACCGAGTTAAGATGAATAGGTATGTAGAAAAGATCACAGAACAAAACGTATTTTTAGAATTCACATTTCGCAAGAGGTTAAGAACAAAAAACGTAGGGCGTGGTGGTTTAGCGAGCTCGGAACAGTCTTCCTTGCTTTTAAACGCCAGCCTCCATTCTCTCCACCCCAACGTGGAGGCTTCGAAGGAAAAAGCTAATGAAAATAAGGGGTGGAAAACCACCCCAGCGACCGTTTCGTTTCTATGGTAATCGTAAAGTAACGTCGTCTTAATGATGTAAGGTGTACATTTTGATTGAGTTTAAAATCTTAGTGAGCCTTGAAGGTGTGCTCAAAATAGAAAGTTAATTCAAGGACCTATCCCAAGGGATGAGATCTTTGGTATATTTAAAAGAAATATTTTTAATATATCTATAAAAAGAAATAATACGATTAATTACACCACAGTATTTATTAAGAATTTATCTCGTACTAACGTGGCAAATGAAAGTTATTTAAAATAAAAAAGATCGTTAATATACAACATACTAACATTTGAAAAGATATTTATATTACCGATAAACAATAGTTTGATTGTTAAGTTGAAGCTTACTGCGGCCATTTCATAACGTGTATCGTTATACTAAAAAAGAACGGAAGTACTTTTAAATAATAGTGATATTTTAAGACACTAGGTTCATACATATTTTTTATTGAATGTATAATTTTCAATCAGCTACCAAAAAATTATCTCACTTTAGGCGATTTTTTCTTTTTTAAAATGTTTTATTTATACTTTAAAAAATATCGTAGAGTTCACTTTAATTATATCGATTTTGGTGGTGCGGCTTTATAATTTAAATAAAACACTTTTAATTTCAAGTAAATTATAATATATCAGAACTAGTATTCGCTTTTGGTGAGATAACTTGATAATGCTTGACATGGGTCAAACCGGTCCTGATCTAAAATAAATAATGTGGAATAAGGACAAAAGTTTAATCATGCAGTTAATACAAAATAACTTAAACTAAATTCGTATAATCTATAAACATAAAAAATACAATTGATTCGGAATATATTATTTTTGAAAGATTCAGCTGAACCAAAACAACGAAATTATTAAAAGTTCGAGTGAATAAAATACTTGATGAACGATAATCTTTTCTGATATAAACCAACTTTTGAAAAATCTGATTTTCGAATTACGATATTTTCTAAAACTCGATTTTCGAAATTTAACAAAAAAAGATAATTCAAATAAGAATAGCGAAAAAAAAAAACATTTTTTTTTCTTAGTTTATTTAGATCTTAATTAACACTGGTTTCAACTCACTAAAATTGGTTTATTATTCCTCGTTTAGAAAAATGTTTTTGTAAAAAACGAAACAATATGCACAACGAAAATATTTTCAAATACACCTAAATATAATCAGAATTAAACAAAATGTATTATCTCGTTTTATTTGTAAACAAAGCAGTTTTGAAAGTAAAAAAAATAAGATTTTTAATTAAATAATACACAAACCATTCATTAAGTCTTATATTTGAAACCGACTTTCAAATGTCGCAAACAACAAACAAGTTTTTTAAAGCCGACAAATCATTGTTTCTACTAATTGAATATAGCAAAAACGCTCGTAATACATTTGGCATTTTTGATAAATAAAGAAAAAAAATATTGTGACATATCATGTTGTATATATAATATTCAATTATTAATTATTTTCCAACGCTACAGCTTAGAATAATAATGGATTAATTCCTATTGTTTTAATTAATAAGTTTTTAAAACCAAATCACTAGAGCTGATTAATTTAAATCATAAATGAAGTATGAATTTGAACTGTTATCTCTCTTTTATGTTGGAATATATCCATAGGCATAATTATGGTATTCTCGCAAAGCAAAGCAAACTTTTGTGGAGCTATCAAGAGGAAAGAGAAAATTGTAAGCGCCATCTTATCGTCAGGCATAAAACTATATAGGCGAACTAACAATGCTTTGCTTTTCACTCCAAAAGGTATACTCAAGCCATTATAAAAAAATCTACGGACGGTAGCTTTGTTTTATATATATTATACGATAATATAATAAATATATATCAAAGCTTAAACCAAGATAAAAAAAATATGTAATTAACCGTTTTTAATATAATATTAAAGAAAGAATCATTATCGAAAAAAATATATAAAAATATGTATTTAAAAATCCATTACAATGCAAAAAAGAAAAACAATGTTATATAACATGAAAGGACATATATGTAGTTTGATTATCTTTTTTATATCTGATGTATGGATCATTACATTTGAAAATGTTAAATTGACGAATGAATGACAGGTCCGAGATAAGGTTTTTAATTCCTAACCTAGTAGTGAAAATGCCCAATGCAATGCACTCGTCAATTTATTCAACTACGTTGTTTTTGGTTGCTGTGTTCGAATTGGTTCTAGGATTAAACCGGACAAGAAAAAGCGGACACGAACAAAAGCGTACACGTAAAAAAGCGTACACGGATAAAACCGTTCATTGTAAAAGCGGACACGGAAAAACCGCACATAGGAAAAAAAAGTATTCACGTTTAAAATATTTCTTATCAGCTTGAAAAATTCTAAAAATAAGATGTTTAATTATAAATGACGTTGAATAATAATCATCATAAAATGAAAACGAAAAAAATATTTGCTACGTTTTTATCGTTGACGTTGGATTAATTCTGTGAAATTTCAATTTTCAAATGTTATTCTACCTTTACTCTCTCCATTAAAGAGAGGTTGAACGACTTATAGCATAAGCTGTAGTAAAGAAACTTCTGTTGAGATCTAAAAGCTCATAATAGTTTATATTAGAAGAAGCATTTTTTATGAAAAAGCACCAACCAAATATTGCATATTGTAATGTTTTGAAAGAGAATTTTCAAAATAAGTTCGTACCGTAATATTTGTTTGCTGTTTATCACACTAACTAATGTTTATGAATTATTTATTGGTCAAAAAGTGTAAATTTAAGCAAAATCCCTTTTATAACGTCATTAAGTTCCATAAATCATAAAATATTCAAAAGGAAAACGTAAGACAAATCATTTTAATGACGAATAATTAATGTTAAGTTGAACGCATTCTACAACCCGGGGCAAAAAAGAGACAGAAGATGCCGACTCCTTCGTCTTAAACCCATGGCGAGGGGCGAAGAAACTCGTCGGTGGTGCGCAGAGGGGCAACTAATATTATTTAAATAAGGGTGGCTGCAGCGTGGGCTGGGGGAGGAGGGTGTCAGCAAAAGGGTAAAGAACGGCGCGAAAAGGACAAAAAGTGTACTTTTGATGGTGCTGCGGTCTCGCTCTCGCGGCTTGCCCGGCCGAGTGGGAAGTGTGGTGTGAGTGAACCCGCGTGTACAAGACGGCTTGCGATGTTTAGTGTAGTCAACGCGTGCACAAAGGGTTATCGGCTTCTTAGGATTAGAAATTAACTTACTCAACCATTTTTCATCGACGAAATGGATGGAAAAGTGAGTTTTTAAACTTAATCAGTTAAATTTTTACATTCTGTAAATATATTTCGATAGTTCCACAACTAGAGAACTACAGTGTTTTAAAACTTTGTCTTACCTGGGCGAAGTCACTGCGAACGCGATTGGAACACGGCTTAAAAAAATCAAAATATCAAACAAACTGAGTGTTACGTGGACACTCGATAGCGTCGGAGACCATTTGATATGTTCGTGCCGCATCGAGTCACTTTGCATTCGCTTTGATTTTGTCCACGTAAGACGTAGAGTTAGTGTACTCTTTTAGTAAAACAAAATTAGCGAAAAATAAACATTTAAAACCTTGTTGTTCTCGTGTCGCGAATTTCGTAATATTTTTCGTAATCACAAATTTAAGTTACATTAACTTATCATGCAAGAGACATAAGGCAGCAGATGCGTGAGTTAAATGAGATTTTCTTTTATACGCAACTATTGTTTTTCAATGACCAAGGTACCGATGATCTAACTTTTGCCAACTTTTGATAAAAAACGGCACAGCAATGAGAAAATAAATCTTACAATTTGCCTACATATTTTTTTATAAAGAAATCAAAACCTCAGAAAAAGCCGGATTGAAAATTGAAATTTGCTGAGGAAGAATAATAGAATGTTTCAATGACGAGAACATTCTGGAATGTTGTTGCATGTACCAGTTTATATTATTCAACAGTAGTAGTGCATTTGGGCTACCAATCCTGTGATCCCGAAATCCCGAGATTCAGACCAATATGGCAATCCTGTATTCCCAAGGTCGTCTTAGTGCCAATCCCGGAATTTACTACAAAGAAGTTTAAAAAGGCTGGAACACTTAGTCACTAACAAACGTAAATTTTTGAAAGGATAGAGCAAAAAAAAGGTCTGTCTGTATAAATATTCTGTTAAATAGAAACTTTTTCGCCAATGATCTCAAGTAAAAAGCTTAGGAAAAAAAATATGTCGCCATGAGCGATAACTGTAACTCCAACTATTTGTTTTGTATTATAATTCGCGATATGTAAACGAACAAAAATATGAAACTATGCCAAACGATCAATCCCGGTATTGAAATTTTTTAAATCCAGAGATCCGGGATTGTATTTGATATGTATGAAAAATATTTAAAAAAAAATGTTTGGGTTTTCATTGTTACCTTAATTTTGAAGATTTTTTTATACCACAATGCTGTGACTTTTAATATACAATACTTTTAGTATTTCTTAACTTGCTTTATTTAAAAAAAGCACAATTTAAATAAGTGTTGACTATTTTTTTAAAGCAAGCCTTTGAAATGGGATGAGTAAAGAAGCCTTCGCAGAAATATCCATTCTTCGCAAAAACAAAACGTCTCAAGACACCTTAGGAAACGCGAACAAAATTTGTTCTTTTGTCCATTATCTTAAAGGTCATATTCCGTCGTTTTTTATAATTTTATACTCTAGGTATTTTATATACAAAGAGGGAGTTGGGTTAAAATATTCGATATTTAAGAGATATCTGATAAGAAAAGCTCGAGTTTTGATATTAGCGTCGTAGCCTGTGGCTTGCTGTAGCGCTGGTATTGCTTGGGTAAAGGAGGGGTTGTTTTTATACGGAGAAGTAGGCGTCCGGGCGCAGACTTGGGGTGTTTTATCGTAAATTATTTTAATGAACGTTATTACGCTTTTTATGTACGATAATTACCAAGTATAATAAAATAAAGAGCATATTATATTTCATTTTGAATAATATGGATTTTTTTTAAAGACAAAAAATATATTGTATATTTATAATAATATTTAATAACACAGTGTTTTGTTTCACAATTATATCCAATGATAAGGGCCGGTTTCACTCATTGCAAAGATTTTTTAACTGAAAAAGAGTTTTTTTTTCAATTTTAAATGATATACTATTTATTAATTAACATCAATGGAATATTTCAGCAATTGAGGGCTTTCTTTATAGACTTTGACGTTTAAGATTTGAAAAGTTATCTTTTTCATTTTTTATTTAACTTATTTATACATATTTCGTTTCGGTTAATACAATATTATGTAAATATTCATATAAGTAGAAATACAGATTGGAGTTTTAAGATTCAACGCAAATGCGTTTTAATTAAACAGTTGAATAAAAGTTAAAATAAATCACAAATCAAGGTTAATCAAATTATCAATAAATTATTGAATCATGAAAAAATTCAAGCACATATGTGCTTAAAAATAATAACGCATTTTACATCAAATGTAATTCTATTTTTCTGTGAAAAAAAAACCTGACCTTTTTTCTTTATGACGAAAGAAATTGAAAATAAAAACTTAACGATCTGAGATTTTTGTGACCATTGTGATTAGGGATTCTGTGCCGAGACATCCCGGGACAAAAGTCTCGGGTCTTATCGGGTTTTTTGCTGTATTGAGTCACGGGACTTTGTTGTAAGATGTCTGATTTAAAATGTGCTAATAAATTGTACATTTTGTTTTTAATTCTTGTGGTTAAGAAACCCTCAGAAAGACTAAAACAGGTATAAGAAAAAAAAACGTAACTGTATACAAAATATAACTGTAGCAAAATAAAATTACAAAATATTAAAATTAAATGTTAATACCTGATGTTGTTTTATTTACAAATGTTTTTTCACTATAATTCAAAGGTTGATGTCTCAATATGACTAAAAAAGGTCTAAAAGCTGTATTGTGAAGTTACGGTCATAAATTTACTTCTAACTACGGCCGGATTCACTGATATTTTTTCAATACTCACCCATTCTACTGTAAGCATTCCATTACATAAGAAAACTAATAATTATTAAACATTGTATTAAAAAACGCGATTTTTACTAGTGTGTACATTTAAAAGGCACCAAGTGTATGTAATACATAAAAATATTTAATTTTTGAAAACCCCGAGACTTCAGAATCCCCAATTGTTATGCATATGGTATGAATACAACATTGATCCGTATAGAACAATTCTATTATTCAAATAATAGATAGCTTTGCAACACGGCTTTTTTGTTTAGTAGATATTTTCAGTATAAAATAAAAACGTGTATGGCACATTTCTTGTTCAAAATTTGTTTTCCAATGTGTAGCATTTATGTCAGGTATGAATATTTTTGTGAAATTTTCAAAAAAAACTACTTCAACTTTAGTCAGCTACAAGAAGTCAAAAGCTCAAGTCCCTCGAATCGACACTTTCTCATACTGATTATTCAATCAATTTATGAATTTAGGCTCAACGGCAACGGAATATCTGTGATGTTTTTACCCTTTTCTTCATACCTTCTAATATTTTTTTTCCTAACGCCATCAACACATACATATATTACTCACAAAAAAATGGCAAAGTAACTACCTTCTGTTGAACTATTCTGTTGAAATGTCATTTTTTTCATATCAAAATAAATATGTGAAGGCATAATACAATCATAAAATATATTTCAAACAATAACTGATATTCGTTTAAAGTTTAAATTGTCTTACTATAGGTAACATCGTATTCGACAAATTCCTAGAATACATATTTTTTTATTTGGCTATCATGAGTTGAAAAAGACAACAGAAATTAAAAAAGCAGTATTGCTAATTTATTAAAGAAAACATTTGAGTCGCGCTTGTGATATTTGTATTAGGCCATCATTAGTTCAAAGAAGACACTCCTAACGCGCGTTTTGAATCTTATCTGAATTAGCATATCCACAAAGACTATTTTCAGGGGGTAAAGATACGCGCAATTCACAGCGGCTGAAATCGCGTCTTGAATATTAAATTCCTATTTATTGTTTACACAGAACTCGGTCCTATAACGTCGTCCCCTGATACTTCTTTAAGTTCTACGTGCTAATTACAAGCCGCTATCTGGAAGTTAACTTGTAGTTTATTGGTGAACCAGTCGCCGAGGAGCAGGCTAGCAACAAAACAAAATTACAATCACACTCGAAATGATGTTATCATCAAGTAAAGGGGAAATCACATTCTTCAGTTTTACGAATAAAATAAAAATTATTTTACTTTTCTCTATGTTTCTAAAACCACTTACCCTAAATGCCAAGAGTAGCCGGGTATAGAGATATTAGAATCAATACCTCAGAAGCAAACAACGTGTTGCATAACAATGTTTTGTAAAAAAAATCTGTTTAAAATGTATCATAAAATGTATTATAATAAAAGAATTTAAATCATTGCAAAACCAGCTCGTTGCTTTAGTTTTAAATACTTGAAACATAGACATTGTAAACCTCTTAATATATTTTTAATGAATCGTATTCAATTTCTGGTGGTACCTTTCGTTGAGAATCTAATTATATATATTTTTAAAATATTTTTTAAGTTTTACCACAGAAACATCGCTATGCGTTTGAATGCGTATGATCATTATACATTCCTCATCTCCTTGTTGAGAATCAATTTAAAGTTGCAAGTTCAGCTCTTCGGATCCGCTAAATAGCAAAGTTACGAACCTCTTCACACCCACTCCGCATAAAATCTGGCCCCCCACAACTATTTCAGTGGCGGCAGGAATAATTTAGTCTATATTTGACTTACATGATTTTTGGACCCGCTGCGTTAGTCAATTATTAATTTAAAATTATAATATATACGCAAGATAGATAACATGGCTTATTTTGTTAACCCCCGTACTCATGTACATCTCGGATATGTCGTATGTCGTATTAATATATAAACTTTTTGGCTTTATTTGCTAATGTGTGTTTGTACAATATTGTATCAAAGGCATCCCATCCCAGATCCTTTTTGTGATCCCGTGATTTCGGAATTCACAATTTTTCAAATCCCGGAATTAACGGAATTTCAAATAAGCTATAGGTGTTTGAAGAAAATTTCATCCATGTGGTGAGTATACATACAAGTTTGTATTGAGTATTTGATTGATCGAAAAATGGTGCATTCGAAAAAAAAATCCACAAGAATTGAAAAAAGCTATTGTATAAATATTGTTATACTCTTAAGCCCTGTAGACTTGAAAGTAACAATATTTGTATATATTCATGAATAAAAAAATAAACTATTTTTTGCCCTTACCAAAAGTAAGACTATGTGTCTTAATGGTCGTTTACACAAAGCTAATTCTGCATATTACTATATAAATATGAGCTGTCACTAACTTTTTTATTCTACGCCACTGCATTCATCTGCGAGTATCCAACCTCATCCCACAGTAACCTCCCCATTCCACTTGAACCCATTCTTCATTATCGCCCTCTCACGGAATCCTTGTAAAATTCAAAATGGCTGAGCATATAAATTCTAAATTTGAAAACTTCTTCTTAATTGTGAAAAGCAGAGTAGGAGGGGGGAATTTCCGCCTCAGAAGCGCTCACGGGTGAAACTTTGCACCGCGCACAAAGGTAACACAATATGTTTTTAAACGTAAAAGATAAACTTATATTTTCCTGTATTTCAATAAAACAACAGCAAGTTTGATTTCAAAAGATTTATAAAATAAATATTGAAGCCGTTAGACTAAAAGCATTTTCTTCATTATTTGAAAATAAATTGGTATAATAATAAAAGTATATTGTCATTCAAACAATTAACTAAATACCTGATTTGCTAAGTTCTAAGAGGTATGCTTAAAAAACATTATTTTTTATCAAAATAACGTGTACCTAATTTACTCAGATAAAATAAGTTTTAGGCTTCCAATAATTTATATTTTTTCAACTAATTTAATGTATATTTATGAACGGTTCTTCTTCTTCTTTGGCCATGTTCGCTCCACATATTTCCCTGTCTCCCGCCAATTGCCTTGCTTCCTCCCATGAAATGCCAGTATCCCTCAGTTCCACCGAAGATAATATCCTATGGATAATACCCAACGGACGTCGAAGGCGCCGGAATCCCACCGGTCAGAAGAAAAGGCAGGCAGGATTGAGGCTTTCCGGAGGCATCCGCAGCACGTGACTCAGCCAGTTTCAACGTCTTTCCATAAGCACTAACGTGACGGGACGCTGTCTTGTACGCTCTCTTATCTCTGAATTCCTCACAAAATCAAACCACCTCACCCCCATTATCCAACGCAAGCATCTGTTCTCGAAGCTCAGTATACAGTTTCTCAGTCTTCGTCAGGGGCCATGATTCGCAACCGTAAAGCAGTACCAGCAAAATGCAAGCGTTGAATAAGTGGCATTTGGTTTTAATCGAGTACAGCTGTGTGTCCCAGACAGTTCGCATTGAGTTGAATGTGGCTCCAGCCATTCCTGTGTGGTCTATGAACGGTTAAAAGAAAATAAATTGTTTATAATTTTTTATTTATTTATTAAATATTAATTAATCGTTTGTATAAAGTTAACACTAAATCAAAGCAACTGGCAAAAAAAATGTAACAATGCAATTAGTGTAATGTGCTAGAGGATTTTTTGAAATTTTAATCTCAAATATTTAAAAGAAGATAAAAAATATTTTCTTTTAATTTGTATTGCACTTTATTTTTATAATCAACGTTGACTAATTGATAACAATTTAACCAATGTCATGTTTTAAACTAAATATCTCGGTTTATTGACATTAAGCCAATTTACAATCAATATGGTTTATCGGATATTAAAAAAAGTAATCTATAATAAGCCATGCTATTTACGACCATTCATAAACATAACGATTAATATAGGTAAGTGATTAGGTTAGAAATTTACTAAAATTATAATGTAATAAACTTCCTTTGAAGATTATAATAACGAATACCAGATAAACGTCAAAGTAAAGATTATAGTATTTCTTAAAGCTCAATATTTGTTTTAGACGTTGCAAATTTTCCCATTATTTACATAAGTTAGTATACTGAGGAGTTTGAGCAAATAGTTTTCACGTTCCTCGTGTAGGAAAACGCGGCCATGTAATTATAACGGCGTACATTAAATTCCACTCCTAACGTCTTCTTACCTCGGGCGCATATTTTTTTTATAACCTCATTCCCACCCTGTACTAAAATGAGGCCAGATTTACGCGTACGTAAAGTTTTCGCTTTTATGATTTATTTTTATGCGGTATTAACAAATTACGTCTTCATTCTGAAAATTTAAATAATATCTGATTTATACCGTACTTCATTCGAAAAGTGAAACTAAACAATTCTTTGATATAGAAAAACAATAATTATTTTGTCTTCGCTTTTCGTCATATTACCTTTAAAAATACGCAGAAAAGTCGAAATAATTATGTTTCAAAGGAAGGAAAGATACCTCAACAACAAAAAAAACCCAGAGAAGATAAGATTAATGTTGTATTTAAAAACACTTTTCTAATCCCTTTTCACTCCCAATGACTCCCATATGACCTTATAATAGACGTATCTCAACAACAACAAAAAGTCTATGCAAACTGTTTGTTTCTCAGTTGATCAACCTCTATTTTTCGGAATTTCTGGCTTATTCAATAAAAAGGTTTGTAATTTATTTTTCACGCCAGTAAATTTTCTGACTACTTAAAAATGCAACAAAAATCCCCCCGTTGAGGTCAACGGGCTTACAGCTAGTATTAGTAAAAGCTAAAACAGCACCAGTGGTAAACTAAAAGCTCTCGTTATGCTCCGTTATCGAAAGATAAGAAGGGTGGTAGGGAATATTTAGTTTAGACATTACAGACGTCCATGCCTTTGAACGGAGATTGATTGCAAAAATGCTGTTTAAATTTGGACCTGAACTCGTGATATCCATCTTAAAAGCCAATGACGATGACCGCTGCGCCATGGACGCGACAAGTATCCAAGTATCCGAGTATTTAATACAAATTCTAACGGTGAATTTCTTCTATTTTTCGTTAAAACTATCTTCCTTATCCAAACGTTATATTATTATATTTTTTGAGTCCAACAATATAGTTAGACTAAAATGGTTAAAAAAATGTTTCACGCAGGGTTATAAAGAAATTACAAATTTTCACATAAGCCATCGAATCTAAATCTGTTTTTTTTGTAAATAAATCTATTTTAACTTTTATGAACTGTTGGTTATCTTGTAATTTGTAATTATTAAAAATGATGATAAGCAAATTAGATTTAATTAGACAATGACATTTCTTATGATAAAGGAGTAATTAATATTCCTTTTCCCCTTCTTAACTTAATCCACCAGCCCTTCTTCACCTTTGTCTTCTCAGAAGTTTTCAATAGAGGAAAATTTTAAATAGTGGTACACAACCCGAGGTTCGAAAAATTAATACGACAATGTTCTGACAATGTGTATACATGATATGTTTAAAAAATATTTATGCAATTATTGAAATTACCAAATCAACAGAAAAAATATCTTCCTTTTGTAACATTAACACGTTCAGCTAAAATATTATAAAGCGGCTTTCGTTAACTTTTCTTGACTAAAAACGATAAAATGTCACTTTCAATCAGTAAGTATTATAATTAGATGTATATTTAGAAAACCATTTTTTTACAAAATAAAAAATTGTGTATTTTTTAATACAGTAGTAATAGTGATTGTCGAACTCGTGGTGCAGTGATCAATGTCAAAGATCTCACGGGCTAAAATGCCAGAATAAAAAACTTTTTTAATCGATTAATCGACTTCTGTTTGAATACATACAGTGTTTGTAATGCCTAAAAAAGTCCTCCTACCCTTCCAATTCTAAGGTAACGAGGTGTAGCTAAAGTGATTTGTTAATCACTAGTCATATCCTATAAAAAGAGAGAAAGGTTGAGCAACTGAGTAACATGCAATTATCGTACCAAAAACTTCTGTGTCGATAGCTTTACATTTGGAGCGGACATGGATGAAAAAGTAATATTAAAAACATTGAATATAACTCAGAGAGAGATAAAAATATAGATTTTTATTCACTTTTAATGTGTTTACTGTCAATACTTGGTGGAATGGCATTATAATAAAAATAATAAAACATTTTTAGTAATAAATTTTATTTAGAAAAAGTACTAAAAATGTTTTATTATTTTTTAGACTTTTATTCGTACAAAATTCAAGTGACTAATATAAGTGTGAAAATTATCGGAAAAAAAAGGTTCTTTGTAACTTTGCTGAAGAGGAAATAAGGAATGGATGGAGTAGGGGTGCGCAAATATCGTGAGGGAACTCATTACGTATGTAAGAACAAACTGCTGGAAGCTGCCGAAACACCATCCACCATTCGCAAAAGTAAACTTTAAAATCCGTCGAGAAGGGATATATAATATGAATTCATGAGTTATGTGTGGGGCAGGGGTATTTAAGTATTAAAATAATATTTTTTTTCTAACTAAATAAAATTAGTATTCCGGCTAATCCTAGAGATAGGTTTTGGTGAAATATTGTATGAAGCTAAATGTAAGTAGGCGTTGTGCTATAATTTTGGCAGGTGTCATTGACAGTTTTTGATTTGTAATGTATATGTCATTGTTAAAGTGTGAAATCTTGTGAATGTATACATTAACTAGTCAATGCAAAAACTATTTAGCAGTTTAAGTTGAAGCTTGCATCATTGCAATTCACATTCACGTTGAAGACAACGTAAAAATCAAACTCAAATATAAACTCTAGCTATCCAGAGTAGAAATGACATTACAGTAGTTAAAGTCGTACTCTCTTGCACACTGTAACTGACTAAAATGGACAATGCATACATTATCTGAGTGAATATTTAATCAGTTAAATATTTATAATATTAAGGAGCGTTTATGCAAAATATATATTTATATATTCAATCAATACGAAAAGTTATATAAAAAAATGTCAACTTATAAATGTTTAATTTACCCATTATAGTCGATAAGCGTTAATTCCAAATGAAAACAAAACACGAAATTTCTTATAAATTTTATTATATTTTTGTTCACTGAGCTACATTTTTTAAGAATAACGATTTTTGCTTGTTTGAATTACAATTCATAATTGTAAAAAAATACACTTATGATATACACGATCTCTCCCCTATTTTTTCTATCAAATGTAAGCATCATATTTTTTTCGTTTTTATAAGATTATCATATAAGTAGATATCAGTTTTAATAATAAAATATAAACTTGTCATGGTTTCTATACACGATAACCTGTTTAACCCTAGTGATAGTGAATCAAAACCGGACAGTGCATTATGGATACGTATGTCCATCTTTGCTGAAATAAATCGTGTGAATCAAAACGGGTTTACGTCCGATGCTTTTGTTCGCTGACCAATTCACCGTGATGGTCAAGGTAGGGTTAATATATTCACATAACAATGATTGAAGACAAGTTATTGTATAAAGTATTATAGATTGTGTTTTTTACATTCAGGTTTGGCATGTAGAGATATTTATATGGTTTCAAAAATATGTATTGTTTAATCTGAAATTAAATATTGAAATAAGTGGTGACGTTCTGATTAATACGTAAAAAAAAGATATGCTGTATGGTCGGGCGGAACTATTTGGCGGGTGGCATAGAAAACATAAGACTTGGTATGCATTGCGAAATTGTTTTGTATACAGAACCAATGCAAGCTATATTTCTTTTTGCCATGCTTTCTTTCGTCAATGCATCGTTATTTTAAATTAAACATTGTTTTTTTATAGAGTTGAGAAAAAGGGGTTCCAAAATCACCATCTTGTTACACCACTGTATGGTTGAATAAGTGATTTTTATATAACAATTGAAAATATCAATAATTTTTAAACTAACATTAAATTACATTTAAAGTCGATTTTTAAAAAAATAAATAATAAAGCCACCATCAAACTCTGCATCATATTGTATTTGCTTATTATTTAGTATTAAAGACTTCTTAGTAAAGTCATTCCCATACTAATTTAAAATCTCTATTTTAGAAACTTTACCTTAGCAATCAAATATATACTTCGGGGTTCAAACCTAAGAGAAATTAAAATATTTAGTTTAAGTTTTTTTAAATCGTCATTCCATGTGATTTAAAGTTCATCGTATTTTATGCACAACATAGTTCTTGCAAGGTTGCCATTGTTGTCGTTTGTTTCGTATTCGATGTCATAAGATAACTGAATTTAGTTTTCCGAATTAATGGGTCGTATAACTTATGCAATCGATATCTAAGTGATTATTTATTCTTTGTATCCAGACATATTAACCAGAATAATGTCGTTATCAGGTAATTGATTTCTGTTTATCAGTATATTCCGCTACTTCGTCAATATTAAATGCGTAGCGTAAAAGAAACTCGTGAAATACTTTTGTTTTAGTTGTCAAAAAATTTACAAAGAAAACATTCAATTTATTGAATGAAAGAAACATCCAAGTAAAATGCTTCAGCGATATCTTTTGAGATTCTTTTATAAACAAATAATAATATAAGATGGAATAACTTAAAATTTCGGGTCCGGGTATAAATATGTAAGTAGCTAAAAATTATGTTTATTTTACTATCCAAAAACAAAACCACCATCTCAATATGTTTTTCATAAATTTACAGTAGTTTAATTTGATTTATAAACTTCAAATAAATGGAGTATGAAATTCTACGAATTAATTTACATGATAAGTAATTAAATGATTTTTCAGCTAGAGTAGGTTTGTTAATCGATAATTCGATGTTAAAAAATTGATAAAACAGTCGGTTAAGTATAATATAATATTATACATGTAAGCATACATCTAAGCTTTTGGATATCGATGAAAATTTCCATTTAGATATTCGACATGAAACTATTGCGACCGTAACACTCCTAAATATAATATTAACAAAAATGGATTGCTTTTAAAAATGAACACTAGATAATTTAATGTACTAGGCGTTGGGAAACTGTATTTGTAACTATCTTCGTTGGTCGTTTTTGTAACTGACTCTGAATTGTAAAATATTTCATTTATCGGTTCGCGACGTGCAGTATATTTTTCACGCAGTGATTAAGAATTCAGCAATATTCGGAAGCTTTCAAATAAACTGGTGTGGAGGCTCATTGTCTGTTGATAAAATCGAATTAATTCTACAAAACGTATACAATTATTATACGACGTAGATAAAACTGTAGAAGCAGTAGTTAGAGATGTAATTTAATGTTCTACTTCCATTCTAACATCGACTATTCCATTTTCCATTCCACCTTCGACTTCCCTCGCAAGCAGTAAAACAGTATTTTCATCTTACGTATAAATGAAACGCCCTTTTGTGTATGTGTTTTTAACGACCTCTAGATACCGTAACTGAAAACGCACGCCAAACTCAACGTTGCTATAACATAAATATCTATTAACTGTAATAAATCAAAATTTCAATAAATTGATGATTCGATAACGTCTATTTATGACAATGTATTTGGGTCATACATGAAGAATGTAACCAATAAGTGAATTTTGGTAGCCTTTGTTGCGGTTTTTGACTGATAAAAAACATAGACGTGTGTGATGTTTGGCACAAATCAAATATCGCACAGTAAGAATGAGTAACTAACCTGTAGTCCTATTATTGCACTTACTTTCAAGAAAAATGTGTTTAGTGATTAATTAATAAGCAGTTTCTAGAAAATGACATCTGTTGACAATGACTTCATCAATAATGCATCAAATTGTTTTGAGATATTCGTAATTTTCAATAATCATTAAATTTTAGCATATCTAATTATGAATTACTTATAATTGTAACCACTTCATGAAATCCAAAAATGATTTACGTATTCGTTTAGTTATTGGTAATTATTTTGTCACTAATGACTTATTGCATATTACTTCTTTAAGTTACTTAAAAAAACATCGAATATAGCTAACGTATTTTTTCCCTCAATACAAAGCGTGTTAAAATCTATCAATTAACATTTATAACGCCTTCTGCCAGTATATCTACGATATCAGCTCCAATTTAGGAACGGGCTTAGGAAACGAAATTAAAAATGTATTTTATGCTATAAAAAAATGTTTATTTATGTTAACTACAATAACTATTTATAAAAATGGCCTTTTAAGAAAATCTTGCCCTATAACGTCACTTAACGTTTTGAGAGAGTCAATGAGAGTGTTGGAGAATAGTAATTCTATTCAACATACTCTCTCCTTGAATAACAGTTGTTGCACTATTACTCTGAGCGATCGTCAAATGTTCGCAGGCGGCAACATAGTATTTCAGAATTTCTGAGCAAATTTAAAGAGAAATATGGCGTAGTAATGAATCGCGGATGGGAGGGGGTGAGTTAAAGGAAGAAGAATGGTGGGAGAGAGAGGTTTAAAAAGAGAGAGGGGGAGATAGAGTTCGGAGGCCAGGGGCGCAGCCGACACGCGGTTGTAGTTTTAACCCGAGATATATGTCTGAGGAAAAGTTTCTCAAATAATAATACGTAATATCTCTAGGAATGTAATCGCGAGTTCAGGGGCTTTCAAGGCGGGGAATTTCGAGAGCTGTATCTTTGATGACGTCATTATATGGTACAGTGGTTTTTGGCTATATATAGGATTTATTATTGAAGTGTTGTTATTCACGAGAAACTTAACAGGAAACAAAACTTTGACTACATGGCTTCCACCCACCCCATCCATTGAAATGCATTTTTCGTGTCATTTTTTGAAAACTAGTCCAACGTACTTGTATTCGTGGGTTAGTAAAATGCTAAGAAACTTATCAGCAGCTCTTTAAAGTGTTGTAATAAGGTCATTATATGCGCGATGTAAGTTTTTTGGTGTATCTCTTTTCTTTTTTCACCACTATTAAACCACTATATTCAGTTGCAAAGCTCGCCATGAGCGAAAACAGGCCTGACTCCGGATTATGTTAAATAAATGTAAAATTAGTACAAAAGAAGATTTGATTTTCTCAAAAATGTAATATATATTTATTGTATACATAATATATTTATGTTTTTTATTAATATTTGTCATTTTTGCTTTTTTTCAAATGCAACATACATATCGTCGGTGGAAAGGAAAAAGGACGTAACCCACACATATCAAATTTTACAGGAGGCGCTAAAAACGTGTTTTGATGATTTTGTGACATATGCAAATTACGAATGAAACACAACCTTGAAATGCACGGAGACTTCTAAACTGGTGTTTAATTGACATGATCTAAATCAAGAATTTCTCTAGGAAAAACCTTTAAACTTAAAAGCTAAATTTAGATACTAATTCGGTATTTTCAGCTTCCATCCTTTTGATAGAATGTGTGTCAAGCTGTATACATTGTGACTATCGAAAAAACACCTGTTTTGGAAAAATTGAAGGTTACGTCCTTTTTCATTTCCACTGTCAATATAATATACCTATTTTACTGAGTTATAAATAATTATGATTTATTCAAGAGAGCTTGAACAAACCACTTCGAAATCAGCTCAAAGAGACATGATAAGACATCACACCCATGCTAAAAATATTACCAAGATTAAGGGAACCTCGATCCACCTGATCGCTCGAATTATTAATATTATATGTTTATGTAAAAGGCAATATGCTTATATTTTTTGAATGTGTTCACTGTCAACACTTGATGGAAAGGCATTATATTCAAAAAATAAAAAAAAACTATTTTATTGTAATTCCTCATGTATTTAATACAATAAGAACCGGTTCCACATCAGTTAAAAAATGCTCTTGGAGAGCAAAACCAATCCCGATAGTATTTAAAAATGTGAAATTTGTACAAAATATACAAAAAGATTGTTTTATTTTATGAGTAGTAGGTTTATCTAAATTATTTTATTATTTGTTAAAAAAGTTTTTTATCGTTTATAGATTAGACTTTAATATAATCTTTAGTTCAAATATTATTTTTTCTCCGTATATTCAAAGAAAAATATGTAAAAACAAGATGTACCTTTTTTTGAAATAATCCCCCATTTGAAGTCGGAAGGAAAAGGCTATATTGAATTTAATGCAAGGACTTAGCGAAAGGGTCAATATTCAAATTTTTAACTCGGACATCGTTTGGCAAAGGTGTGCCTGAATTAGTGCCAAATTAAAAACGGGATCCTTTCATAATTTTATATTGTATAAGAATACACTTTAAGGGTTGCGATAGATTATTTTGTCGATTAAACTGCTTAATATATTATTTATTAAATATTAACAAAACAAAATATTTTTATAGAAAGAATCAAAGAGGGAAGTTTTTTATTTGTAAAAATTATCTAAATAACATGGATAATATTCAATCTGCTGTAATTAAAATTTAGTACATTTATTATTATGAAAGTGTTATATTCTTTGCATGATTAGTTTTTTAGGTGAAGTGAGCAAACTAGTAAAATTTCAACCTTGTACTTAAGTACAATCACGTCTTTATTTGGTGTTTTGGTTGATTGCATATTTTTATTTTACGGATAAAACACTATTTAAATGTATATTAACTGAGGTTACTTAACTTTTACGATACTTTAGGACGTCCAGAATATTACAACGCATCTAACATTTTTTTCTAAAATACCACATGGCTCACTTCTCCTCTAATAGGCCAATTATATATTCTAAGATGTATTTTATAATATGAAATAAATGTTTATTATATTATGTAAACAATGTCTCACGCAATTTAATATATATTCATTGTGTGTGATAAAAATGTAAATTGATTTAAGTATTTATTTGTAAATACTAATTAATATCGATAATTTATTGGTAGGGTTATGATAAGTTTTGTTATTATTTAGGTAACACAAAATTTACACTAAGTGACGGCTTTTTACTTTGCATTAGGACCATAACTATACAATAAGCGAATCAGGGAGTTTCGGTTAAGCCCAAAACATTAAAAAAGTTACATTAAAAAAGGTTTTCCGAACTAATTTCATGCCTTTTTTAATATTTTTGTTGGCTTCTACGTCAAACAAAAACACCACCTTATGTATAATGTCTTTGTTTTTTCTCAATATCTGAAAAAGTTTGCTTTATAATGCAATATTGATCACATATACGATACACACAAAATTAATAATCAAATTATGTCTGTTAGTATTCTGATCGTCATATGGAGAATTTACTGTATTTGTCAATGACAAATTTTTCAAGTTATAGTTCAATAGTTATGAAAATAAAATAAAATTCAATTGGTTTTGGGGAGCAAGTGTTGAACTAATATTTTTCGTAAAATGAACTGTATCTTATATAAAATAATAAATATAACAAAACATAACATCATATGCAACAGAAGCTAATTATTATCCATTATTTAAATCAAACACAGTTTAATAACTAGTATATATATGTCCAAACGCATTTGATTCTCTTACAACTTAAAGTATAATTGCACATCCAATCAAACAATTAAAGTCATCCCTTCAAAGAAACGCAACCCTATCCCCTCACACACAGCAGGCAGGTAGACGTTAGAAGCTTATTTGTAAGGACCGCCATTTTTAGGATTAATATTAAAATACGACTTCTCGCTGCGTTCCAGAATATAAATGGAAACTTACAGAGCGACCAATCCTGACTTAGGCGTGGATCGCACCCCCTATCCTCCTCCACGACACTAGGTACGTACAGGGGGTTGTTTTATCAACACTATCGTAATATTGAAGTGTGGGTGTTTTATTGAAGTTTTAAGTTTTTATATCCAATGTTTTATGGTACCCATTTGATGTTTTATTTGAATAGCCTTATTATATGTTGTGGTCACACTTTTATTGCTAAATATTTTTCAAATTATGAAATTATTTATTTGTTTCTTCATAATCTAACTAAATGTATAATCATGCATAAATATCATTTTTACATGCCATGATAATACCTGTCATAAGTAAAGAAATTAATTATTATGAGTAATAAAATGCTATGGTTTCAAACTTAGTCATTTTTATTAATTCGTTAGTTTTGTTGGTACAAAGTTTCTCAAAGAATCGTACTAAGCAATAAAGTTTTCTAAAAAAGAGATTGAAAAATGTTGAAATGATAAATCTTATCAATTTCTCGGAATGTAAATGTTATCTATAGTTTATCTGAATTTTTGACGGGCAAACAGAAAATGTGTCTTTTATACAAGTCATACTGAGTTTAATGGGTTACATGCAGTAATTTAAGTTTTAAAAGATAATATTTGTGTAATGAAGTATAGGCATATTACATTTTGAGCATACTTATTACTCAGAGCTATGGAACTATTAAAAAATGACAGATTGGCTTACAGCTAGTATTTTTATTCTTAGTGTTTTATTTAACTTTTGTTAAAAAAAATATATTACATAGGGACTGGGCAGATATTCAGTCTTTATTTCTAGATCTATTTAACTCACTGTTTGAAAAATAAACATAGATAAATATAATATATAAATATTATAAAGAACACCGTAAGAACATATTACAGATTGAAAGGTATAGAATATAATAAAGCGATACAATAACGATCTTATTGTAACTTTTATTCTATATTATAATTATATAAATATTTTTTGATGCAGCATAATAGTGTACTGCACTTTTTTTAGTTTGACCGTTAATTAAAGAATAAAATCGATTAGCGGAATCTTAAAAAACCCCATTTAGATCAACTCAATTTATACTACAGAATAAATAGCTGCAATTGGAAACTAGGTAGTAATACTATCTTACGAAACGAATATTAAATTATGAGAGGTTAATAATAGTGAAATTATTAAGTATTCTCGATTCGAAATGTAATCGTGTTTTGCAAACGAGCAATTTTCTTATGCGAAAGTTTATAGATTTAAGATACGCGGGCAATAAATCCGTTTAACGACAGTAACGGCGCCGCTAGACGCCTGAAACTTTCCAGCATCGGCCAACGACAGCGGCGTCGTGTAGCGAAAACTCCGCGAACTAATCTGCAAGTGGTACGAGTTTTCCGCATCTCAAATGTACATTTTCTGTTAGCGTTGAAACTGCGAAACAAAAAAAACAAGCTGAGCGTTCATTAGTTTGTTTATAAATGGTGATTTTTTTAAAAATGATGTTTGAAAATTATGTAAAATAATAAAATTGGCCCGTGAGAATAAGCCAAACAAATGCTGTTCAAAATAAATGTTATTCAAGATTAGATCAGTAATACTGAATATTTAAAACGCTATGTTACTTTAAGTATACAATTAATATAAAATTTTCACTTCCTTATTCATTGAAAACATTTCAACATTGACACCTAAAGCCATTTTAACATACACATAAAGTATTCCTATATTATAAAAAATATGAAACAATACTTGAGGAGCAAACATTCAAAAAGTGTTTTGTCACACAAATACAATGCTTGGAAAATGATGATTTAAGTGTTGCAAAAGTGACGGTTTGTATGAATGTGTCAACTTTATGATTTCATTTTAATATGAAAAAAAACCTTTTTGAACAGTAATTTTGATTTCCATTCATAGGTTTTATTATGGGCTATCAGAATTGATATAAAACGCCATTTTTTTAAATTTGTGACAAAACACTTTTTGAATGTTTGCTCCTCACTTATTAAATAAACGTACAACGCAAGATTTAATCTGTACCAGCGGTAGGATCCCAATACGTTAACAAAGAGCTCGCTTAATCTCAAAGCAATTCTCGGTGTTCTGGGAATGGAGTGAATTTTTTATTGCTCCTATCCAATTATTCGCAATACTTAAATAAGCAATCGATTGTTACTTAACACACTTATACTCAACGTTCCCTCTAAGCCGAAGGTTTAGATGCGCGGAAATTTCAAAGGCTGTGCGGACTAGGGTATCCAATCCCGAAGCCTTTTTCCAATCCCGGGATTTCGGGATTGATTTATTTTGAATCCCGGGATCCCGGGATTGAGATTTTCTCGCCGAGGAATTTGAAATCCCCGATTTGGTATGCTTTTTCCCAGAATCTCACGGAAACTCGTTTTTTTTTTTTTTAGCTCACCGAGGAATTTGAAATCTTCAATTTGCCAATTTCGTGTAAATTTCGAGAATTTGCTCAAAATTTCTCAATCCCGAAATCCCGGGATCGCGGCCATCTCAATCCCGGAATTTCGGGATCAGAAAATTGAACGGGATCCCGGGATTGGATGCCCTAGTGCGGACCGATCAAATATCAATTGAGCATCTGTCTTGTAGTGCGCGCCAACCCGGAATGAATGCGCGGGGACTTCTCAACTGCTGCGCGGCCGCGCACGCGCGCAGTTTAGAGGGAACGTTGCTTATACTATGTATCAGTATGCAATTTACCGTAAACTAATCAATGTAAATAGGTAAAAATGTACAACTGTTTATACTGAAGCTATCGTAGATAATATACAAGTAAGAAATTGTAGTTATATACTAATTTGATCGAAGAATACTGTTTTCTTTTAAATTAACAAGGGACTCGGTAAAAAATAACAAGGGTCGCGCGAGCCCCTCTGAGCCACCTCCAGTCTACTCCTGCTCTGTACGCATAGTTAGAATAAATGAACATTTGTATAATGAACGTAATGAAAAAATTATGAAACGTTTTTTTTAGTTAATTGTTTTAAGTTTTTTATACTCCTTTACTACACATATATTGTGCAATAACAGTTAACACATTGAAATAAAAATAGTAAGGTATCGATTAATTTGTTTTATAGTAATAAGTGACCGAAACTATAGTTCATAATCATAATTAACGAGTAGTTAATAATCAGATTTTTTAGCGACCTTGCAAATATTCAAGAAATTAGTCTTTGAAATTTTCGATGTTAAATTATGCAAATATTTTTAATGACTTGTGTTGATTTATATCCGTTTTGAAATATTTTCAAGATAAACCGATCAAAGAAACAACTTCTGAAATAGTTACGTACAGGGTAATTTGATATTTATTCCGAGTCAGGCATTTCTAGTTTATAAGGAGAGACATTGTATCGAGTAAGTATCGAGTAAAGATAACAGGTTATTAATTTGTCCCGTGGGTAGAAAATGAACCAAGCATAATAATCATAGTTGTATGCGCGAAAATAGCTATATGCTTAAGTATAATTTTAAAAATTCAGGTAGTTACTGTTTGTAACCTACTAAATAATAAAAACATCGAGGTGTGTAAATATTTTACATGCTTTTTCCAAATGGCTTTATTTCTTCTATTTAACGTTATAAAACAACTGCGTGCATTTTTACAATTAAAACCATATATGATATACTAACGTTCTTTGAAAAAAAAGGTTAAGTTACTCAGTAATCTCAGGTTTGAAACTTTTTCACCTTGTCAGTTATATAGTCGTATAATTTAAATTTTAATAGAATGTATGGAATAGTATAGGAAGTAACAGAAATAAGTTGAGTACTCGTTGCCTAACAATAGTTTTTGTTCACTTTTAAGGTGTTCACTGTCAATACTTGGTGGAATGGCATTATAATAAAAATAATAAAACATTTTTAGTACTTTTTCCACATAAAATTTATTAGATCAGGACCGGTTTCGCTCATGCTGAGCATTGTCAACTGATAAGAAAAACAATAAAACAGTGATATTTATACAAAATTTAAGTGATAAAAACAAGGTATGACAAACAATTGGTATTACAACCTAGCAAAAGAATCGAAGTAAAATACAAGGAAAATAAACTATAAATAAAAAGTTGAAGACCACTTAGCAATGAAACTATTATGACAAAAACCAATTAGGTATGAATGATCATTACCAAAGTAAAAACCAACAATTAGTGTATATAATAAATAAATTTTAATGTCTGTCAACCAAATTGAGTTTGGAAAATCCAGTAGAGTACAATCCAGCAAAATTGATTCCTGCGAAAAGAATAAAGGCAATATCAATTCTTACAAAATAAAAGCAAACTGAGAAAATTAAAATTCTAAAGAAATAAAACAATACAAAAAAGGAAATATAATAGGCTAGAATTATGTTAATGAAACGGATATAACAAGGGTGATGATGCAAATACAAGCTGTTCATTTAATAAATTAGATTCCGGCAAGAATTTATGTCTATTTATTTCTAAGATCTCTTGTTTATCAAGTTTTAAAGATTTATTGTTAACATGCAGGATTTTAAAGTTTTTAGAGATATCAAATGAATGCTTATTTAGGAACAAATGGTTCCCAAATGAAGATAATTTATTCCCTTTACGTGAGCAGGCTAGATGTTCTTTAAATCTGATATTAAAAGCTCTTCCCGTTTGACCAATATACCTGGCTCCACAAGAATCACAATCAATTAAATATATGCCACTTTGGTTAAGAATGTTGAGTTTATCTTTAGAATTTACTAAAATGCGTTGTAAGTTAAAAGAATTATAAAAAGTGACATTAAAAAGGTTTTTGTTGAATTTCCTTGAAATCTTTTCTGAAACACTACCCAAGTAGCTCAATTTCACCCACTGTTTCTCAATAGCTGGCGCATTAATCACCAAACTAGAGCTTACATTTATCAAAGCTAGTTTTTTGTGTTTTTTAAATAAAAGACGATCTAAAAACTTTAAAATCCTGCATGTTAACAATAAATCTTTAAAACTTGATAAACAAGAGATCTTAGAAATAAATAGACATAAATACTTGCCGGACTCTAATTTATTAAATGAACAGCTTGTATTTGCATCATCACCCTTTTTATATCCGTTTCATTAACATAATTCTAGCCTATTATATTTCCTTTTTTGTACTGTTTCATTTCTTTAGAATTTTAATTTTCTCAGTTTGCTTTTATTTTGTAAGAATTGATATTGCCTTTATTCTTTTCGCAGGAATCAATTTTGCTGGATTGTACTCTACTGGATTTTCCAAAATCAATTTGGTTGACAGACATTAAAATTTATTTATTATATACACTAATTGTTGGTTTTTACTTTGGTAATGATAATTCATACCTAATTGGTTTTTGTCATAATAGTTTCATTGCTAAGTGGTCTTCAACTTTTTATTTATAGTTTATTTTCCTTGTATTTTACTTCAATTCTTTTGCTAGGTTGTAATACCAATTGTTTGTCATACCTTGTTTTTATCACTTAAATTTTGTATAAATATTACTGTTTTATTGTTTTTCTTATCAGTTGACAATGCTCAGCATGAGCGAAACCCGTCCTGATCTAATAATTTTTATGTGGAAAAAGTACTAAAAATGTTTTATTATTTTTATTAATAGTTTTTGTTACTTAAAATGCTAATCGTACTTCGACTTGACTTGACGTACACATGAGATCCATCACGGAAGCAAACGAAATTGAATATTGTACTACGAATCCGACGTAACGTAGCAAATGCAATTAGCTTACCACTTGTACTATAATAGTCTTTAAGCAACCAAGCTAATTTTCTTCACCGATAAAAAAACAAGCGCAAATTCCTTCCTAAGACTGAGTTGTTCTACTATGTTTAGGCACTTTAGAAGTAGAAATGTTTAGCCTAAAATATCAACACAGTAATCATTGATTTTTTTTTCTCACAACTATCTTGGTACATAATATTTTAATATTTTACTCCTCTTTTATATAAACATGCGAATTTAGTTGTGATCAGAATTTGAACTTCTAGATTAGTAATATAAATAAAACACTACAAAAAAAATATATACATTTAGCTTCACTGTGGAAAAAAAAAATTGAAAAAAAAAACACAGTTTAAACAAACTAGAATGTTCATCCTACTACTTTTGTTAACTTTACTTTTTGCTACGCCATGATATGAAATATTTATCCACTAAGAAGTTATAATTGTAAAATAATTATTTTTGATCGTGTTTAGATTTGTGTTTAACAATAAACGCAAAGTTTAATAATAATATTGAGGAAAACCCATGTATTTTTATGCCATACATCAACGGCCTGTGAAAAAATTCATTGAAATAAAACACAGCATATAAGTATATTATTTTTAATTGATATGTAAAGTTTTAAAAAATCGACCATTAACTAAAATAAAATTATGCTCATAAATTAAAGAAAACATTTTGTTAACTCATGGATGAAAATTTAATGATCAATCAATTAATTATTTTTCCGAAGCCAGCCTGAAGCGCATTTTCTTATAATTATTTCTAATAATATTATAAACAAATTTTATTCCTGCTTAAATCTGGCTCGTGGAACAAGTATAATGAAAACCTTCGCGGAAGGACTAACTCTAAATGATATTTAAGAAAAAGCTGTCATTTTAATTATGTTATCTTGAGATTCGTACCCAGTACCCTTTTTGAAAACAATGTAAATTTATTTGCAGATATATTTAATTATATCGATCAAAACGACTTACAAAAATGTCCCTACTCTAAAAATACATTATGTAATCAACATGCAACTTAAAAAATGCATTCTGGAATAAGTAAAAATAAATAAAGTAAGCATTAAAAAAAGATGCACCAAGGGTTTGAAGTACATTATCTAAAAGAAAAGAAAATTACAGATTACGATATAGATCTACTGAAATATATGTTTGTAAAGGTCAGCGTGAGAATCTTCAAAAATCACCCCTTGATTTCTTAGAAACCTGTTTCACCCTAATTTATTCAAAAACCTAGTCTGGTCAGCTGATTCTTTGACTGTCCGGTAGGGTGGAGTATTATATCAATTTTAGTGAGTAAGTGGTTGGTTTACAGTTTCTTAGTTATTATTATAGGGTAAAAAAATGTGTTATTAAGAAAATTGCTTTGAAAGAATCACTCAACATTTCTTTGTATTAATGCTTGGAAAGAAATTGGAAATCAGACTCAAAAAACTAAAGATTTTTTTTTACAAATCAAGTGAGTTTTAGTGACAATATAATAAAAAAATCACATTTTTTTTTTTTTAATAATTGTATTTGTTTTAATATTATGTATCTGTAATGATAGTCATAGTTTTCAGTAAAGTCAGTTCAAGTTCATCCGTGCACTTGAACGCCTGAAGATTCCGAAAGGCGAAACCCGGGTCGTTAAGACAAAATATTATTCAGACAAACTATGTACATAATTTTAGCGATTATAGTTTAACAATGAAATTCCACCAAGCACCTTCAGTCGAAATTTTAAATTATAAAAGTTCCAATATTTATTTTACTCTATTGCTCAATAATAATAAAAACTATTGTGTATCGATGTTTTTAAAACTATTTGTTCACTATGCACTCCACCCCGTTGCCCATTTAATTTTCAATTGATATGGCTAAGCTGATGACATTGTCCTCAATAAGGGATGTTTTTGTTGTTACGAACCTGTTTTATTTCCCAAGGATGACCGGTAAGTAAAATAAAAGTTTAAGCTGTTAAAACGATCCAGGTACCGTAAGAATATCACTGCTATTGCAGTTTTGGTAACTTACACCAAGCTATTTCCTAAACATTACTACGGAAATTGATTCGAATGACTATCAATTATAATATAATATAATAGGTCAATTTATTGTAAAATTGTATGTACATATTAACAAAAAAATACCAAACATATGTTTAATTTAATAATTACATAAAATATGAAATTATAGCTTGCTATTTTATTACTACAATATTGTGAATAAACAAAAAAACAAAAAAAAATATTGATATTTTGAATAATGAAAATATAAAAAATGGATATCATGACATTGTGATTTTTCCAATTCGCCCAAATATTTGTTTACCGTACCCACTTCCAGCGTGGAGTATATGTACAGCAAATGGATCACTGCAGAATAAATTGTGCTTCTAGAACTTGTTTTCATTCTGTTGATAAACAAATCTTAATAACCACAGCTTAGACTCTCAGCCATGAGTGCAATAATGAGGTATCAATTATTATCACATTTTTTAAATAATTATACGATGTGTATTTTACCAAAAGTCTTTTTGGACTATATTACCGTAAATATTTTTGCTAGCTGGATTTTATCAGAGCTTGTAACATAAAACATAACATATAGCGTGAAAAACAATGAATTATGCTGTACATCTATGTCTTAGTAATGACTTCAATTTAATAGCATTTGATTGGTACTGCGTTTTTATTACTTTTGGTTTTTATGCAGACAATTAAAGAAAGTCTTTGAATTTCTAGATACATGATTAAAACATTATCCATCGCGAGTTGGTTTTACGCCGGGGCTAGGTAGGCAATTAAAAAGCGACACCTTGATATCACGACTGCTGAGCTTTGCTGCCTCCAGCCTGCCACCCCCTCCCCCTCCCAACATTGCCTACAATGAAGTTATTCTGCTCACGTTTGTTTTAATTAAATCTGAAGGTACATTTCGCCCAGGTTTTGCTTCGAGCCCCCTACCCTTGGATTGTGCACGGGACATGGTTATGATAAACATCTTATTCTTATGGATCACTTTCTAGGCAGATTAAAGAAAAAAAGAAAATGTTATTGTTATTTTTATAGCGAAACCCGTATAATGCAACTCAGAAAAGTGGGTAAAAACCACCCTCTTGAAATTTTTAATAATAATAAAAAAAACAAGATGAACTTGCGTTACCAAATTTATTTATTTAATATTACGTGTCTTACATCGTAAATAGTGAATAGAACGAAAAACTTTCAACACACATTGTTTTGTTATTTGTACACAACTACTTTTTAATTTCATTTCACTTCAAAAGTTGTTTTGTACTGGCGAAATTCTCTTTTTTGATATTTTAAAATACGTTTTTTCATCACTTATTTATGATTTATATTTTAAAAATCTTTATTTATATCACTAAATCGAACTCATTTGATATTTTTTTACCTACATAAATAAATTAAACGTCAGTATGTCTATTTTTACTGCAGGTATTACTTTAATTACTTTTTTTTTTTAATGCGTTTTTAAAGGTTTTAACGTTGAAAGATCATACGAAATATACTCGATGAGAAGTTTATTCATTCACCTTATAATGTTCATACTCATATAAAAGGTCAACCAATTAAAAATATAATAAATTCCATGTAACTAGTGAAATAATTTTAAATATAATATCTTTATATGAAATAGGTATTAAAAAAGTCTATCAAATTTTCAGACATATTTATTTTCCCGATATCTGCTCTAAAATATTATTTTAAAAAGAAAAATACAGCTTTGCCTTTTGTTTATTTGATAGTGTTAGATTTGAGAAACGGGCTATTTTAATAAAAAAATTTGTTTTTTTTTTAACCTAGTTTAACCATCAAAAAATCTTGAAATAGTTTGCGAAAAAAACCCTGAGCTCATTGATGGCAGTAGCACCGATATGATTATGATTGATAAAGCAAGAACCCTTAATAAATTGCTATATTGATGTTTTTAACACAATTAAAATTCAGTAATTCTAATAAATTGTTTTTTACAGTAGATACTTGGATGAAATGGTAAGTTTTGTTGAAGGAAATATGTAACAACTAACATGATTTAAATTATTACTGAATACTGAAATAGTAACTGTGGTATATCCTTTTTTTCAAATCACATGTACATATTATAAAATTATTGTTAGCACAATTTAAAAAAAATATTACTCATACGCTTAATAATAATTAAAATACCTTGCACATGACTCTATTCCTTTATTTTCACTATTATAGCCAGCCGCGTTGGATTTTAAGTAAGTTTCATTTTGGAATAGCAAGCTCTGCGTCTTACTGGAGATTTGAATCAAATAAGAGGACGGATTGTGAAATTATATGTGGACTAATCTCTAAGAATTAAAACAGAAATTGTTTGAAGGCAGGCATACAAAATTGTTACGCACCATACATAATCGCCGTAGGAATTATAATTGTTGGATGAAATCAAAATAACATTATGAATACACATAACAAATGAATTCAGCAGTCATTTAAATGGATTAAAAATGTTTTTTTAAATAAAAAACAATACATTAAAAAAATACTCAGAAATCGTTTTTAAATTATGATTATTAGAAAATTGTATAAAGTTGCAAATGCAACAGATATTTTTGAACTTCATATCACTTGCAATAAACTCAAAGTGAACTACGTAAATATATCAAAATCACCATTGACTATGGTCAGAATTAGTGCATTGAAAAATCTTCTGACCGCTTAGCGAGAAAAGCCTAATGGGAAAAATTAAATACAAAACAAAATTTACTTTTAAATTAATAATTTATCAAAATATTAATCTCTTGTGATAATGATTGTGATATCTATCTCATACGAAAAAAAAATATTATAACATTATTCAATTATCACTATCAACGGTAAAACCATTTTTTCATTCGTTTTTAGAATATGAAAATAAAACATCTCAATCGAGCTTGTTTTTACATGACTGGTTGTAAGTCGGTCGTTCAATCTTTTTTTTCGGAGAAGGTAACAAAACCTCCAATAAGCAAAAAAAATATTCAATTTGTAGAATCTGTCGTAATTTTTATTTATCGTGAAAAAAAAATGGTAGAAGTTTTTCCTCTTAACGATCTCAGAATCTATATTTAAAGATGAGTTGATTTTTATAATCAAACCCAATAACGTTTTTCGGATGAGTTTCAATATTCATACTTAGATATTATTATCTCTATCCATCATTCGCATTGGAAATGATTTGTTTTCAGTTATAAAACTATAAAAATACTCAGAATTTGAGTGCTCGCAGTAGTGAGATATACCGTTTTCAGTATTAAAAAAATCCTATTGTATTCTTGATTTTAGCAGTTTTTCATAAAGTTATTACAAATGATAATTATTATGACATTCATTGCCTTTTTTGAGTCAACTATTAGTTGTACTGTACATATTATATGAAAAAAAGGTTCACGGGTTTCTTTGGTTCTTTTTTATATAAAACTTCACCAATATTTATTAACACTATTACGATTAACACAAAGAAAAATTGTGTTATTTGACTTGGATAAATTTTTTAAGAAGGATTTTTTCGTAAAAAATAAATACTGCTATTAATTTAGTGTATGAATGATGGTATCTCAACGGAAGCTTTTCTACGAGAACTGCTTGTAAATCAATCCACCTCTTTTTTTAAAAGAGTAAAGATAGAAAGGAAAAGAGTCAGAACAGGACTATTGGTTAGCTAATCGCTCTCGCTACGCCCCGTTATTTTAAAATTAGAAGGGTGGGAGGGAATTTTCACTGACACTATAAACACCTTTGACTTCAGAAATAATTTGATCTGTTACGGAAGCCAACGACGTTGACCACTGCGCTACTGATCCGACAATACATGTTTATATATGTATATAAAAGTAAGTATGACCAGATTTTTTAAAAAGTTAAGCCATTGCTTAATTAATAGAACATTTAAAATAAAACTTGCATCTAAAAACGATTTTCGTTTGAGTGAGTGTGTTTAAATAAAGGAAATCAAAAATGAACATCTTTTTAAAATACCCTTACACTATATATTATGTGACTATGTTATACAACACGAAGTAGAAAAGGCTTTGAATAAATTAGCTATGTAAAAAAACAGAGCATTTTTTTTATATATTTCTCCGTACGATTTGCTATTTTAAAACGTTTGAGTATAATATACTTTTTCCTCAAAGCTTCAAAAATGTTATAATTACAACACATACGTAGTGCTGAATTTAAGTAATAATTAAACTTCAAAACTTAATCATTTTTTTTAAATTTTAGATTACATATTTAGTATAGGTATTTGTCATAATAACGAAAAATCTGCAAAATCAAAAAAAATATATATTTGGGCGTCAAAAAATCATCATATCTTTATAATTATTTCAATTTTGCGGTTTTCCTGCTGTGTAATTTTTTCGTACTTTAAAATAAGTATAAAAGTCCTCTTGATTGTATTGCTGTAAATCTATTTTTTTATCGCACACATTGTAAATATACTAAATTAAGCAAACTGAATTATTATTAAGCTACAGAGGAAAACAAATCTTCTTTAATCTTGTTAAGCCTTACAGTGAGAAAAAAATGTGTATTAAGAACAGAAATAAAACTTAAATAGTTATTTTTGTGTATTTAATAATATAATAAAACTTCACGATACGAAATAAAACATAGTAAGCAAAAAATACAACAAAATTCGGGGTCGATTTACAAATGCAAACATTCATTCGAAATATAATACCCTTTCGTTTTTACAGATGTACATATTATTAAAATACAACCCTTTCGATAAAATATTCACCTTACGTATCTCTTTTTCCCTCCCTTGCCACTTTTTCCGTCTCTCTCTCTTTCGTAGTGGGCTGGTAAGCCATTCCCCTGCTCTTCGGCTCTGTTGCACCCCCGGAGCGTCCTACTACCGCAAGTGAAGCCTGTTCTTAGTACTCTTAGATTCTCGTAGAATGGCAGACCCTCAAAGTAAGGGACGAGTTTTTTTTACTAACTTACGAAAACAAAATTGAATAATATTTATGAATATAAAATAGTTTGATCGACAAATTTATATTTTTTTATAAAAAAGGTACTTCGTTGTTTTGCGTCAGGGAGTGAATAATGCATCGGTCGTTGGTGCACCTCCAAATCTAGATCTAATTTAGGCGTTACTCGGCTAATTTTAAAATAAAAAAAACAACATTAAAAAAAGCTCTTTTTTTTTAAAATGATAATAACATAAATTCTCATGAAACATTCACAGTGTTATATTATGTTACTTTTTTCGGTGTAAAATATTTAATTTTAGTGAATACTCAAATACTTCTGAATCGTAGCCATTATAATATACTATTTATGATTTATCGCGGTTACGAATTGTTAAGTAGGTTTCCATCCTTCTAAAAAAGGGTCATTTCAAGCTCTGCTTAGAGATAACAAGATAAACAACCTAAAACAAGACGTATGGCCACATTTCACATGTCAAATGTCATATGGAAAAGTTACTTCGCCTGTCGCAAAACATCGAAGTACCTACAGCCAGCTGAAGTACAAGATCTGTCACAAAAGCCAACGGTGTTGGCCACTGCACTACATACCTAATATATTTGTCTCTTTTAGGGTGTTCACTGTCAATACTTGGTGGAAAGGCATTATATTGAAAAAAAACACAATCTTCCTTTGTACCACTTCCACTATTATTCAGCAAGATCAGGACAATTCGCTCATGACGAGCATTATTAACTGATGCGAAACCGGTCCTGATATTGCTAAATAAAAGTTAAAGTAGTAAAAAGAAATATTGTATTTTTTTAAAAATACATATATTAACTTTAAAAAATGCAATTATTTACTTGTACAATAATTATCCAATCTTTCGCAGTTTTTGTTTATAATTATCTAACAGTAAAATACAACGCATTGATACTTGACCCATGGTAATTTTTAATTATTTTTTTGTGAGTGAATTAAATACATTTTGTCATCTTTAATAATATATTTTTTAACCTTTTTAAAATAAGGTTTTATGAATATATTTATATTGTTTATAGGAGTATTGATAGGTCGGAAGCGGAGAGAGAGTGAAACGTTTGGAAAGTTGTGGCGCAGAAAACGGATGAAAGGGGGGGATTTCTATACTGGGTGGGTTGGGTTAAAACGGAAAGAAGCGGAAATGTTAAAAGGGAGAGGGGGGCATGAAAGAACGCTCGGCGAATAAAACGCTAGTAGTGAAAAGGGGTGCTCTTTCTGCTCCACCCCACTCTCCCCCACAACTTAGTTTCGTTTTGGCGGGCTGGGAGATGTTTTAGATGCTGGGATATGGGTAGTTCAATATGGCTATTTTAAACAAAATACCGTTTATAATTTTATCAAGTCTACAAAACGTATAATTAAAGGGCTATTTAATGTTAAAAGCAATCAATACTTAATTGTCAAGTAAAATAAAAAGTACATCTTTAGAGATAAATTGTATTTTTTTAAATTTCTTTAATTAACACAGGGGTGGGAAACCTTTTATTCTCTAAAGGCCGCATTCATTTTTCTGATTTGACATAAGGCCGCAGTAAACGTTCTCTAGGGAATCTTTGGCCGGAAACAGCAATTTACGGTCAGAATATGTTAGGAAATTACGAATTAACCCTCCAAAGACGAGCGTGACCATATGTTAACAGTAAACACCGTTGTCTATTGATCTCATTATTCATCCCTTTTCTACGTGTATATTGTTTCTTTTACTCATATTTGGTTAAGAAGGGTACATACTTCAGTTAATCATCAGCCGCGGGGACAGAAACGGTCACCAAAAGCACATGATTTTTTTAAATTTCCGGTTTTTTAATGGACTTTTTGAAACTGTTTTTTTTATCAAAACATCAAATTATTTAGAGTTATTTTGCTAATATATTTGTATTGAAATTATGTTGGTCTAAAGAGGTCAAATTGTAAATATTTTTAAAAATTTCACGTTTAGCTATATTTCAATCCCGAATGTTTGCGAGCCTGTACGGTCACTTTTGTCCTTGCAACTGTCCGTACACAATATTAAACGGTATTAAAAGGATGAGCATGGCCATATAGTCATGCGGGGTTTTTATACAACGGCATTTTTTTTTTAAATTTTTGTTAGGAATAAAAGTTATCCGTGACTTCAATATCCGTGACTTAACAAATATTTTTTTTATCGAAAAAAAGCTCTCGTCTCTGGATGGTTAACATAAATTTACAGAATTAAGGAATTGGCCAGAAGACCGCACCAAAGTAGCCAACAGGCCGCAGGTTACCCACGCCTGCTTTAACACATTAATCTTTTTGCTGTTTCATTTATTTCATAACCCGGTATTAATTTTGACACATTTAAATTGTTTGTTTTTTTTTTAACTGCAATAAGCAATGTTTTTAAACCATGCCTGCCCACAATATATAGCAGATAATCTACCAATGGAGAGCTTTTTTATATACAAAAACGGGTTGTGAGTCAATTTCTTAACCTCTTAATTCCACTAAAAACGAATCCATCGTGAGATAACTGTTATTTTTTTGTCCCGATTTCTGAATTATATAAAATGTGGATGTAGTATAATCGATGAAAAAAAATCGAAAATATTTATAATATCTTTGGAAAATAATTTGTCGAATTAATATAGAAAATGTATCCATTTGGAATATAAACCTTTTTCCTCGCAATCAAATAAAAAAAAACCTTAATAACTTTTTGATTCCCAGTGATTTTGAGAAAATTATACTGTTAATATTATTCTAAAAAAAAATGTGAGAAAGTATTTTTACATAATTTATTTAATTATCATGTGTGCTAGGTATTCAATATATTTTTTTATTTAAAAACAGCAAAGTATTAATCTCCATCGACTGAAAACTACCCTCCCGCGCTGTTTCTCCTTTCCACCCCAAAAACTCTTTGAGACCAGCAGCCGGGAAAAGGGGGGCAGTATGAAGCATGGGGTAGGTACGTATCGCAGCTTTCTGCCATTATAGTTTTACCCCAAACACCTCTTTCCCCATTTCCCCCAACAGCCTTTTCCGTTTTCTGCAGTCATTTTAGAGAGTTTAGTTGGTTTTAGTTTTAACGATTAGGTTGTAGTAGTGTGGGTGCATGTGTAGATAGATATGCTCACTAGTTTTAGAATATCGTATGAAATGCTGCTGAAAAGTATTGTGATTTATTTTAAAATAATTATTTAAGATACTACATGTATATATTTATAAACTGTGTTCATTTATGAATAAGTAACCAAATTGTATTATCGAAGAAGATTTGTTTTGTTGCAGCCTTGAATTTTTGTCAAAATTAAAACCAAATATCATAGATATTAAAAAGCAAACGTGACTATTAATAATGTGTCCATTCTTTATTTGTCTTTTTATAAATTTATTTTCTTTATTTAATAACAAAATGTATTACATTGTTTTTAGCAATAATAGCGAATATACATACGTAATGTAATATTATTATAGAAGCATGCAAATGATTCATTATTTGTTTGTAACCAATAAAGGTCATTGTGTTTTTTACCAAATAATACTTGAATAAAAAACATATGATTTAGAATTTTATATAATACTTTTTATCTTTATAAAAGTGTCAAGAAAAAAATACAGATAACGTTTATTCATGATATTTTCGATTAAATAGACGGCAATTTTGTGGAAGCTTATTTTTAATAAAACAAACAATTTAGTAATACTGTTTTACTCCACTTATTGTGTTTAAAACTGTAATAATGTTTCGATTGTATAAAAATCATTATCACACAGAATATCGTAAGATGGACAAATTCGTAAGTCTTTAGATATTCTTTCTGATGATGATTCTGAAAGAGGCGAAGCACGTGGCACATTTTATAACACAGTGAGTGAAGTAACAATGTTCAAAGATAGTAAATTTTATACAATATACTAAATGTGAATATGCCATAGGTACATTTTATTTTTTGTTAATATCAGATATATTAAGGGTTTTTGATCGAGTGTGTTTATTGTTACCTGGTAAATATATTGGTATGACGTTAGACTATAGTCCGAATTATCATTGAAAGATGTTGAATTTATATATTTTTTTTCTTTTCTTGGACTAACGATACATAAAGTAGAAATTTTAATGTCTCATAAAGCATTTTATTTGAGATGTACAGTATTTGTTCTCAAACAAGAGAAAACTCTCCATAAACAAAACATTAGATTAGAACACTTTGATGACATCAATTTTAGTCTTACCATCAAAATGTTGCACCGCATCAATGTATCTGTATTAGTTTAGGTATTTCTACCCGTAAAAAGGTTTGCTTTGCGGATATCGAAGGAAAATTTTAGGAAAATTTTGACCGGAAAAGCTTTAGAGGCCATTATACAAAAGCTGTGAAAGCTGTACTGTAAATACGAATTTAAAGTATCATTTTCTATACGCATAAACTTTTTAGTGATTTATTCACCGTTATCAGAAAGTATGAAAACTAGATTCCAATGTTTGTGTTACTTTATTTAAAATAGAAAGTTTCGTTTGAATCAGGTCATAGGCTATTATGGACGCAAATACTAATAATACGTACGATTTTTTAGTAATGTTATTTTTGACAAGAACAAACCAATGTTTTAATCTTTATATTTCAAACGTCTTAAAATACAGACAAAGCAGATATTATTGTAATATTATAAAATATATATTTTATAATACCTCGTTTATTAAAATAACAATATTTATGTTTGTTTTGCAAAGTGGCACGAATTATAGTCCACTCATTCTTATACCTCATAATCTAGATTCAGTATGTTTACGTAGATTTAAAATTATTATATTAGTTATGGCGATTGTTAAAAAAATTATATAGTCGATTATATATGAGTCCATGAGAACTAAAGTGAGACAACTAGTAAAATGGTTTTAAAAAATTTGAACTTTTTAAGTACAATCACGTCTTTATGTCTTGATGTTTTGGTGATTTGAATATTTTTATTTTACGGAGATAGCACTATTGCAATGTGTATTATTAACTGAGGTTACTTTACTTTAACGATACTTTAAGACATGCAGAATATTACAACACATCCAACTTGTTTTTTTTAATATAAAATACCACTTGACTCACTTCACCTCTAATGGTCCAATTATATATTCTAAGGTGTATTTTATAATATAAAATAAACGTTTATAATATTATGTAGACAATGTCTCACACAATTTAATATAAAAATGAATATCATTGTGTGTTATAAAAATTGAAATCGATTTAAGTATTTGTATCCGACAATGTCCGCGCAATATATCCAAGTAAGTATGGATAGGTAAATTTTATTTGATTGTTTCCGCTAGCATTTTTTAATCAACTGAACTGACAAAAAATGGCAATTTGGCAATAGTAGATTAATTCAGTTTTTAAAAATAAGCATCCACAACAATAATATAATAATTACTGAATTTTTTTTAACGGAAGAAACCCGAACCAACTGCAGGTGTTCGTTAAATTAGAAGCTGAATCAACTGCAAATGGAGTCGTCTTGAGTTGAGGAGATGAACAGTAATTTATTTTCAGTCTTATTCTGGCTTCTTGTTCCGTAGTGTAAAATGCCTCACTCAGTGCAAAACGATGCAAATGCATTTACAAATGTAAATTTCAGCTGCTAATCTCTAAATTTCTATTGTTGTATAACGATGTAAGAACAAAGAAGAGTTTATTACTTCATTTCTAATTTTACAACTAAATAATTTGTAACTTGGAACCTACTTGAAGTTTTCAAATGTTAGCCAGTTTTTTTTCATCGCGAGTATTTTTGTTCAATTAATAATGTTAACGTAATGAATAACGTCTAAAAGAGAGTCAGGATAATACAAAATATAATTTAAAAAAAATGAAATTTGGAAACAATAGATGCATTTTTGCAATCGAGAATTGCAACAATGGGTCTCAGAGCGATATTACTAAGACGGACTAATGGGTTTTTTTTCATCTCATAAAGTATTTAAAAAATATTTGCATTATCAATTCGGCCCTCGAGAGATGAAGTGAGCCAACTAGTAAAATGGTAAAACTTTTTTCTTGGACTTTTAAGTACAGTCACGTCTTATTAGGTGTTTTAGTAGATTGCATATTTTTATTTTACGGCGATAACACTATTGCAACGTGTATTAACTGGAATTACTTCACTTTTACGATACTTTAAAGCGTGTAGAATATTAAAACACATCCTTTTTATTTGTTTTTAAAATACCCCATGGCTCACTTCAACTCTAGTGGGCCCAATAAAAGGTTTATGTTGTTATAAGATACACGAATTTAACAATGTTTTTTTATGTTTTAATGGTTATAAAAATAAAATATTTTTCATTATATCTTTATTTGTGACTGTAACTTTTAGATAGCAGAAAAAAAGAATTAAAAAAGTAAATAAAGGCGATCAGTAAAAATTAAAAAAACAGTCAAAAGGATATATGTAAAAACACAGGCATTTCAAAAAAAATCAGGTATTTGGTCACCCACTAAATATTAAATTTAATGCTGTTCGTTATATATGAATTATTGTTCTAGCTTCTATTGATGTCCTCTATTTAGAACGAAAATAACTGATTAGGAGATCGCTTCTTTAAAAAAGAGATATTGCGTTAAAGGTACTGTTAAAGATTGAACTAAAAATATATTGGCGCATTTTCTTCGAACAGCGTGATCAATTAAAAGATTCTGAATATGCTCTCGCGAATGTATGCTATTTGAGAGTTTCTCATTTAGGTTCCTGCAAGTTGCTAGATGTTGCTTAGATTTATTGCTTAATATACCTCCGCATGAGATGCAAATGAGTTTCATAAATAAATTTATTTCAATATTACAGATAGCAACCGGAAATAATGAAGTAAATTTAAAAAATTGTTCTGTGATATAAAATTAGTAATAATATCTAAAATTTATATATTGAATATCTGTGCAAAAATAAGGTGATAAAACACATAACTGGCATCTGATTTTTTGACCGTAGTACCTATATTAACGCATTTAATTCGATTATAAAAAACTTTGTATGGTGAATATTAAACTTTTTTTTTATTAAAAAACCAGGCAAGTTTCACTCAGCGTTCACTTTACTTTAAAACCAACGTATACATCAAGAACCGTAGTCAATGTTATAAAAGACGTAAATGTATTTTCTAAAAAAAAAATCACTATGATTATCCGATTATACAGAAATAACTGTGATAGTCGTATTTAATATCCAGATCTAGTTTCGTAATCAAAAAATTTCTGTCAATTGGGAAAATTTTCTACTTCTTTCGTAGAATTTTTTTATCTTTCTTTCCCCTCACTATTTAAGATCTTAATCATTTTTTAAAATCAAAAGTAGTTTTATTTCTGCTATTTATTAATGACTTCGTTTATTATCGGTTTTTCCAATTTTATTTTATTTACTGCTGACGTTTAAATATAAATGTAACTGGAGTGTATTATTAAGAATGGACTGGAGTGTATTCTATCGGTATAATACACATAAAAAATGTATCAAAAAAAAGTTTTTGTAACATGGTTATCAAGACATTGTTCATAGACTGAAATGATTGGACAAAAAAATGACTTCATTTATTTGGTGTCCACACTGAGGACATTCTTAAATTATTTTTTTTAAATAATGTGCTCGCAAAGTAATCAAGTAAAAATCTTCGTAAATTAATGCTTAGCATTTCGTATATACATATGAAATACGACAAATATGTAACAGATAAAACTATTAACAAAATTGATTAATTTTTAATGCTACACGTAGAACAAATATAGTGACAATATTACTATTATTACTCCACTTTTTTTGATTTCAGTCCATAAACATAATTTCTTGATAAAACTTCTATGTTGTGATAAGTGTTCTGAAAAATAATGAGTAAAAAAACCACTAGCCACTGAACAGTCGTTCATAATTATTAGCTCGAATATTATTCGCAACATTTTTGTAGAACACACACAACAAATATTTGTGATTTAATTTGAACAGAAGAATTATTTTTATGAAAGACACAAATTTACGATAATTTTCGATGCTTATAAATTCAACCGTCAGAAAATTTTTCAACAAACCAATGACCACTCACTGAAAGAAAGTTTTTAACTGATACTGTTCCTTTAAAAAAATTCAACGTACCTTTGAAAATGACCCCAATCTTACGCATATCAGGTTAAACTGGACAGTGCTTTTTGGCAGAGCTTCTAAAAATGTGCTGCTTGAAAATAACTTCCCTTGTCTTTGTTGCCACATTTTTTTACAATCTATTCATTTTTTTTAAAGTATAATATTACTTTAAAATTAATGTTACTTATTTTTAACCGTATATGCTGCCGTTAGTTAAATATATGGAAAATTCCAACAATATGTATTTTATGAAGAATTGGAGTCATTCAATCAATTGAAACTATTTTTTGAAAGTAGTAAAAATAGTAGTATTAGCTTAAGAGGATTTATTTTGAACTCTTATTCACTGCGATCTAGCTTGATCTTTCGATCATATCAATCTGTGTTCAATTCCCGGTAAAGTCAATGTCAAATTTATTTTTTTCTTTAAAATATTTGGCGCATTGGCATTAACTGTAATATCAAATATTTTTTCATTTTTTAAATAAATAAATAATGAATATAGTAAAGTCGGTTCATAAAATTGTCCAACATGTTCTTCATAGGCGCAAAGTAATATTTCGATTTTAATTTCATAAACAGACAAACTACTACACAAGAGTGATTGTAAAAAATACGTGTGCTTTTAAAATAAAAATATATTACCAAAAAAAATTACGCAGATTAACAAACACTGAACTCAAAACCGACCCTATTTTTTCTTTAAATCCTAAAGGTCATCTTAACCGGACAGTCTTGGGAACAAAAACAGGTTCCGCTGAAATATAAATCATCCCCTTCCATTTTTTACACAGTATCATTGTCTGAGATATGACAATAAAATCACTAGTGGACAGTTACTTGACCGGTATGTGAAGAAGGTGAACTGGTTTTCGTTCAGAACTATAAAGGGTTATAAAGATTCTCACGATGACCTATCAGTTTTAGAAATTGGAAAATTCATATATTATTTCAAACAAGGCTAAAGCTAAATTCATTATTTATTTTGTAATCTATTAAATATATTCACATTTGGAACCCATACATGTTTTCAATAAAGATATTCATTGATTTTTAAGAATTTTTTAAAGGTGAATGAGAATAGTAAATTATTAGGTTTGCGCAGGGGTGGGCTGGAGGGGGCTCGGAGGGGCTCGCGTGAACCCTTTTTTATATTTTAATAAGGCTGGCGAGCCCCTTGTTTATTAGAGAGAAAACAAAATTCTCTGATCAAATTAGTATATAACTGCAGTTTCTGACTTATATATTATCTACGTCAGCTTCAGTATACACAGTAGTACATTTTTAGCCATTTAGATTGATAAGTTTACGGTATATTGCATATTGTTTACCAAATTATAAGTGTATTAAGTAATAATCGATTGCTTATTTAAGCATTAAATATAATTGCATAGGAGTGATAAACAAATTCACTCCTTCCCCAGAACACCGAAAATTGCTTTGAAATTAAGCGAGTCCCTTGTTGGCGTATTGGCAGCACACCGCTGGGGTTGTGTAACTAAAAAAATCAATACCATTACAATTGAAATATGCATATATAATATTTTTCTCACTGATTTTCAGTGTCTTATTTGTATCAATTTCATTAAGATTTTTTTTAATAATAAAATGTACTGTTCATTATTGTCATCACGAATATTGATTTTTTTTATTAAAACATACACTTTGAGTGGAGGAATGCTGATCAAGTATACTTCTCCATAAATAATATGACTTCGTGTATTTTAAACGATGCAAACACTCTAATACATCATTTTCTAGTCACTAGTGGAATGTATCTATAAAGTTTAAATGAACTTTTATTGCGCGAAAAGAACTGATATCATCCAGTAAGCAGGGTGTATTTTTAAAGATTGGTAGAATAATTTAAAAAATTGAAGCACTGATTAGCGTTAATTCTTAATATAATTAACATATTCATTAAAATTAATAAAATTTGGAGCATTTATTACCTTAACTGATATTGTAGTAGAAAACGTTTTACTCAATAAGGAAACTTTTATAGCCAATATTTATGGTGTACAAGTTTTATCTTTTTTTTTTTTTTTTGTAATGTAGAAGTTTGGATGGACTGTACAGTAAGATCATTACTATGAAACAAAGCATCGGGTCGAATTCAAACAAAAGAGGTCTAAGTATAGGTACGCCTAAACTATTTTACATCATTGAATTTGTTCTTAGAGCACGTTTTACTATGCGCCACAATCGAATTAAGAATTCCCCGCGCGCGAAAGGGTTAACCACCCCCAGAATATCCCATCCCTACAATTCTGTGGAGAAATGAGGCATCTTTGACTTTGATGAATAGAGAAATACGGTATTCTTGTTACGTCCGTAGACCAAGTTTCTATACTCTGGAAAGGAGCGCTCAACCCATTTAAATACACTAAAATAAAAATAGTTTTCCGCATTTCAAATGTAAATTATAAAAAATAATTTAAAAGTATTTTTTTGACGTTTTATCTTATTAACAATGTCCTGGATTTTTCAAACTGTCAATTTTTTTTCTACTTAATTTTCTCTCCGTTTACAGTCACTTAAGATGAACTCGAATAAAAATACGACACAACCACCCAGGGGTGGGCTGGAAGAGGCTTGGATTGGCTCACACGAGCCTTTTGTTAAATTTGACTAAGGCTGGCTATCCTCTTGTTAATTTACGAGAAAACAATATTTTTAGATCAAAATGGTATATAAATGCAATTTTTGACTAATATATTTATCTACGACAGCTTCAGTATACATACACAGTTGTACATTTTAAGCCATTGACATTGATACGTTTACAGTTAATTGCATATTATTACATATTATAAGTGTTTTAAGTAACAATCGAATGCTTGTTTAAATATTGCATATAATTTCATTTGAGTGATAAACAAAATCACCCCTTTCCCAGAACACCGAGAACTGATTTGAGATTAAACGAGTTTCATGTTAACGTATTGACAGACCGCTGCTGCAACCACACAAATATTTGAAAATTTAGCTAGAAGCTGTGTGCGCAACAAAAGCAAAATTATTTTATGTTAAAAATAAACTTCCACGAAGTGACCGCCGAATCTATTGAAAATAGTAAAATTGACAAGTGATATTAATTGAATTGTCAAAAAATCATTTTGTTTTATTGAGACTCACAAAAAGCTTTGTTAGATAATATTAATTTTTACCAGCCTATCACCAAGAAAAAAGTTAGAACAGTGGCTTTTAAAAAAAATATTGAGTGTGTATTAATTAAATGAAGTTACATTGAGCACTCTAATTTATTTATGTATGTAACTAATTTCTTCTCAGTGAAAAATCTCTGGCCGAAATTCAACCAACTCTATAGTATTTATAAAGATAAAAATATTAAAATATCATACCAAATACATGGAATAGATGGAAGAAATGCTTTTAGCAGAACATAAAAACAAACTAATTTTTTTGGCGATCTTTATTGTAATGTTTACCGTTTCATTTAAAACTTCTGACAAAATACAACGAAACAATGAACAACACGAAAACGTCTCTCAAGCATCGCTCTCTTTGCAAAAACAACCCTTAAACTTATTCCAGTAACACTCGCAGCCATTCTCATCGCACGTGAGAAACGAGATACTTTTAACAATTCGCTGGGACTGTGCGCACAGAATTAGATCGAAGTGTAAATAAAATGGCGTACGCGAATAAGACAAAACGGAAGTTCTACGGCTCTAATTCGATTTGTCTTTAAATTTCATTTGGCGCGAGGAGCAGTTTCCGGCCGCAGCGGAAGTGGGCGGGGCCAAGACGAGAAAGCTGCTGCACGGTGATGACTTCCCGTGACGTGCTTTGACTGCCTTTGGGCACTCCCCGGTCTCCATCAGGGCTTTGTTTAAAATATATATTACTGAAACATTAAAAGATATTATACATACTGTAGGCTGTACCGGATAAATGAATCAATTTCATCCGAGATGTCGAGAACGGAATATTGTTTCATTTCTCCCAGAGAAGATCTCTAGGCTTTTTGAAAAGTTATCTGTAAATAAAATGTTGATTTTTTTAACCACTGGTGTTGAATAATATAATAAAATAAAACACAAGATAAAAAGGGTAAGATGTGTAACGATGCTTACCTAATTATTATTGTAAATAACGATATCAATAAAAATGATTCATGAAATTAGGGTATAATTGTGTATAGTAAGAAATATTAAGATACAAAACAAATTACTTTATCAATAAACAGATAAAACAGTTTCACTGTTGCTTAAGTGTAGTTTAATTCAGCATAGTTCAATTAAACATTTTTTTAAAAGTATTATGACATAAGTTCTATAGGTTTTTTTGTAATACGGTTTTTAAGCGAGAATGAATAAAACAATAGGCTTTATGCTAAATAAATCTTGGAATAATAAAAAAAAACATATTATCGTCCACATTGTTTAATACTGCCTAAAACTTAAAAGAGTCTTATAAAAATAACTATTCTGGAATATCTAATGACACTTTAAACATTTTTTTTGAGCGAAGCATTTAAAAAAGTGTATTATGTTGATTCTTAATTAGTAAGTTTTTATTTTTTATAGATATTTATAGTAAATTTGTTTGTTGATAGCTTATTCTAAACAACATTAAAAATAACGACTGAACAAAGGCATTTATGCTGTGTACTTATTAGTATAAGAACACATATGTTATTATTAACACATATGTTATTACACATATGTTATTGGTAGAACTTCATATGTTATTTTTCTAAAACTGATTATAACTAACTGTCCTTAACTCAGTCTATTTTTTACAAAGCTGCTTCAAAACGATAAAAAATAAAATGTTGAATTGAGGAAAGCTTTCCAGTTATACAAATAATTATAAATACTTGAAAGAAAATAAATTTTCGTTGTGATTCTTTTTCAAATCATTAATGTGATGCTTACATTCAAATGCTATTTAAATATACGAATGCATTCATAGTGAAACAGGTAAACAACATTAATTGCTATGTAACGCGACCTCTCGCTGGGGAATGAAATACACGATTTTAACTCGCGTAAAAAACACGCAGCGAAATAAATGAAATAAAAAACTGCGTAAACAGAAAACAAACAACACTTACTTACCCCAAACGCAAATAGCTCCGGTCGCCGCAACAAATCCCAGCTCAGCGATACATAAATAAATTCTCAGTTAGAAGAGGAAAAAGGGAAAAAAGTGAAACCGCAAGTGGCAAAAAACATAGGTTTGCAATACGATCCGACATATGTTTCCGCCCTCTACGCCGTAGACAGCGCTTGCCAAATTTAAATATTAAATGTTTATTAAGATAAACAACTATTTATTCTTGACGAGAGAGCATCATAAATAAATAGTTATGATGTAAATTAGTGAAAATCATTCAGATATTTCAGCACATTTGAATAATTTTTACTATTGAATTTTCTCTGAAGTATGGGGTGGTTTTATTTTAAATATTTATATCGAAATTATAAAAAAATATGACTTATTATATTAAGACTGGTTTTTTTTTTATAATTTACATAACGTCGAATTTTCAATTACAATACAAATTTTCATTAAATATTATAAATATACATTCCCATTTTAAAAAATCTATTTGAAGTTTTTAATTATTACAGGCTATAAAAATATGCATCAAATCTCATTTTTATTCGTAATAAATTTTTTTATTTGAATGTGTAAGTAAAAGCATCAAAGGCTGCCAATTATTGAGAATTAAAATTGAGAAATAATAAGAAATAATAACTTATAATGAACCAATATTAAAATTTGCAAATTCTATACAGATTTGAATTATACTATTCAATCATTGAATTAAGCATGTACTGACTATGTGTGGTCCAGTATTATAAAAAAAACATTTGTTGTAGTACTCCAGAATAATATAACTTGCAAAGTAATATTTAACGATATAAACAAAATATAATCTAATGCATTTATTGCATCGTGTATTGAGAGACTGTGGCGTAGAGTAACGGGCCGCTACGCAAGTCGCGTAGAGCCTTCGCAAAAAGGGTGGAAAAATAAATTGTTTTTTAAGTGAAACATACGCTTTTTCGACCACCACATTTTTCGTAGCTTTTTTCGCGGGAGAATTTTAATTTTGCGTTAAAGCAGTTGAGTTATTTTGCCGGGAAATAATAAAATTGCGATATACATTTTTCTAACTTAATTAAAAGACTTTTGTGCCGTTCTGTCTATGATTTACTGGACTAGAATCCAAGTAATATTTTTTTATTATTCTATGATTTTTAATGCAATATTAAAAATATACAATGTTTTCGAGATTGGTGAGTGGGAATATTTTTTATAATGATTAAAACATACACCACAGTCATGTGCTTACACTCTTCAGATTATTTTCAGAACGGGTCTTACTACATTAAGCAGTTTGTTGAACATGTTTTTATTTGACCATCAGTTATAATCAAAGTGAATGTACATCTCATACTACTGGGTACATAAGCAAGATGTAGAAATGTACTGAATAGATATTAACTGTGTATAGATCATGCAATTTTATTCAAAAGAAAATAGTACAAAAACAAAAATATATGTACTGTGCGGAAGGATGGATGTTTGCGAAACAACTCATTAAAATATGAAATACTTTCACAAATGTTAATATAATAGTATTATGAAGAATTAAATAATTTACCACGTTACCAATGATGTAGTTTTAAGGCGAGCCAAAAGCATAATTGCCATTATCAAGAGTAAAAATAGCTGCACACTTTAGTTATAAATTCCAAAAATTGAATTTTTTTGATTTTTGATAAATATAAGACAAGAAAAAAATCATTGCGATGAATCACTATTATTTAAAGTATTTAGATTTAGACTATCTGATTATTTAAATGTCTCCGTAAGTCATATGTAAGACCTGTAAATGAAAACTGGAATGCTCTACCAATTAATGATTTATTTTAAGATTAGATTATCTAGTTTTTAGAACGAATTAAAATTTGCCATTTTACAATAGATGAAAACAAATTACCAACTCACTGATGAACGAAGGCCTTAATACACTAACACCGAATGCCACAAAATAGTTTGATTGACCGATTGAGATTAATTATAAAATTAATTTAATAATACTGATTTTATATTTTATAGGCAATCGGATTATTTTCTTTTACAATTTGTTAACACTCATGCGGATATTCCAACAAGAATAACGCACTGTCGTTGGAAATGTCAAACAAATTCCAATAGAGTACTTTGACGACCATAAGCTCGACTGAAATAAAAGTAGTAGTCTTAAGTTTCTTCAGATAAATAAATACTTGCATTTAAATATTTTGTCGCAAAAATATAGAATTTTTATTAAATTAATATTATTATTGTCATGGTTAGTACATCTACTTAATAATAGATGTCGATAAGCATAAATGAAAATAAAAAAATATTTCCATGGCACTCTCTATCCATTCATAGATGACTACTAAAACACTTTCTTAGAAAATCATATATTTCTTAAAATGTTTTTATAACCTTTTTATACTTAAAAGTTAATAATGAAATTACTGAAATTTATAAATTATTTTACCACATCTGAGAAAAAATAAATTTGGCGCTTTTCAATTTCTGTAGAAAAAATGATTTCATTTTAGAATTTTTGCGTATTTTTTTTTTTATTTCTTCTTATTTATATTTTAATCAGAAACTACAACAATAATCTGATAAGATATTTTTTTAAAGAGTAATTATATGCTATCGGTCATTCGTGATAGATGTCGCTAACCAACCAATTTCTACAAAGTTGTAGTCAATTTTTTAATGAAAACATTTTTTTTATTGCTCATAATATGTGGGCGCTGGAAAAATAATGAACATTTAAATCAATTAAGACGTTAACAATTTTATTTGAGGTATATATGCACATTCATAAAAAGCTGTAATCTATCGCTGTATTCAAATATAAATAGAAACCGTTTTATATTGACTTAATCATTTGCTTCGAATCCCAAATTCATACCAAACCTATTGTATTAAACTTATTCTGGAAAAAAATCAAAAGTTTAAAAAAAATCAATTACCTCCCAACTTACGTGATATCGGTTTATTACAAACATTATATTGTACATACATATTAAATGAATTCTGAACTTGTATAAAAATATTCTGTGCATAAATGTACTAATACACTTGAATCTCAATATGTTTTTCATAAATTCCTGTAGGCCATTTTTCAATATAATATGAGTATACTGATAATAATTTTAATAGTTATGTATGTAATATAGAACCATATTCCCTCATTTGACTACAATGTGTGATCAATATATTTTTTTTGAATTACTTCCATTGAACTTTCAAAACTTATTTTATTATACAGTTAACATTTGTTTTCACCACACAACGTTTCTTGTACTTAAAATATTAGTTGCATAAAAAAGTTGGTTATGAATCTTGGTCACTGTAGTTAATCAATAAAATGACATAGTTTGATTATTGAATAAAATATTAGGATAGATTTTCATTTATCTGTCTGTAACGTACATATGAACATTGGTATTGCGCACGATGCGCAGTCATGGTGTGCTTGCGAGCGTGAGTGATGATAACTGATCTCGTCATCTGTTGTACAATATGATGCTTGTCAAATACAATACAAGGAGCACACTGTTATTATATTGAAATACCTTTAAAATAGATTCAAAGTAAAAATTAAGTTTGATTATTTTTTTGAAATTAGTCAATGAGAACACTGTAGATCGTGATGTAAACAAAATACTAAATCTAATGTGGAACATTTGGCCTTTTGCCTCCTAATGGAGGTATCTCAGCAGAAGTTTTTCTACGAGAACTGTTGTTATACTGACATCAGTTGAAAATTCTGGCAATGAGCGAAACCGGTTCTGACCTTTTAAATAAAGTGGAATAATGTAGAAGGAGTATTGTTTTTTTTTATTAATTTAATGCCTTTTTACCAAGTATTGACAATGAACACCATAAAAGTAAAAAATATATATATATTTATTCATAATATTAAAATTTTTGATAAATGAAAATATGTAGTATATAAATAAAGAATACTTTATAAGCTTCATCTAAAAGAATGTACTTTTCAACAAAACTATTCAGTTTTTTATTCTAGGAACGACTAAGGGTTTGTTTAGGGGCCTACTCAAAAGGAACGAAGCTTTTAACACTCTTGCTTCCGGTTTGCTGTATTAAATACATTTTATACAGTTAATCAGAGTTTATTTCAACGCATTTCTGATGAGAATCTTGTACATATTTTCCAGTTGGAAACAAAAAATCTTACCAGAAAATTATACAGGTCAAAAACTATCTATAAAAAATCTATATTCCACGTAAAGAAAACATAACTATGATGGATTCACCGCATGAGAAATTATTCTAGTATCAATTATCATTAGTTGAAAAAATATATTATTGGAAACCAAGACCCCCCAATTGTCAGCAGCTATGTCGTTAATGATGAATTTCAAACACAAGCATATGTTTAACCAAAAGCGTGTGTTACTCATTTTTTCAACTTTTTTTATAATAGAGAATAAAAAAGAAGAAAAAGCTCATGCTGGAATTAGTGGTTAGATCGGCGATCATCAAATTAGAGCCAGATCCGGTCCTCCAATGATTTCAATCTCTCCCCTGATTTTTTACCTATAAATATTTTACACAGTCGAAATATTGTTTTTTTAAATTCTAATAAGATTCCAACAGGTGCATTTTTCATCTGGCCGCACACGTTTTTGAAAAAAATATCAGGCCCGTTTTTATAAAAGTTTGGTGACCTCTAGGTAAGATGATCATTCTCGCTACCCCCGTTTTGAAGATCAGATGCGTGGTTAGGAATTGGAACATCACAGAATCCATGGCTTCGAACGTACATTAATTTAGCGTAATTCAATAAATTTAACGATTGAAAAATCAATAAATAAAGCAGTTTGTGCTAGGATTCGAGCCCGTGAAAACTACAAATTAAACCGACGACGTTAATCAACAATAAACAAGCGAATACACCTTATTTTTAAATTATGCAAATATCAATATAACAGATACTATAAATCACAACTATTTTAAAATATATATCTGCATATAATATATATGAGTATTTCTCACCTGAGTTTAACGTGTTAAAGGAGGGAGGAGTTAGAGGGGGTAAGTATAAAGTCTAAGGGTTGAATTAGGGGAGGCATAAATATTGCTTCGTCCTTCCCGCAGCCCCCTCCACTCATAAAAATGGTCCGGCATCAAAAAACCTTTTTTTCTATTATAAATTATTGCACGAACCCAACTTAATTCATTTCTGTTCACTTATTTAAGGGATGGACAGCAAATATCTGCTGGAGACGGGGCAGTTTCGTATACTTAACATCAACAGAATTGAGCGCGTTTTAGTTTAAACAGGTTATAATAAATAATAATATTCCAAAGAAAGTAGGAACATTTAGGAAATATGTATTTTTTTCATTTTTATCGTATTTACACATTTTTTTTTACCTTATTACAAATCAATTTCTTACTGACGATAACTTATTCGTAAAAAATAAATTTACAATCACCAAAGATACTATAACACATAAAATAAAGTAAAATAAGTTAATATAGCTGATCAGTACATATTAATAGCGGACATTAGGTCAGTAATTAAGTAAGTCAAAAATTTCTTTAAGCAATTTAGTCTAAGCACAATATTTACCCTTACACCTAAATGAAATCACATTTTTTAGAATTCTCATTTGAAAAATAAACAAAAAAGAATAACTATTAAACATAATCAGCATAAGCTCTCTAGAAGTGAAGTGAACCAACTATAATAGTAAAATGTTAAAAAAAATCTTGAATGTACATACAATCAAGTCTTTACTTGGTGCTTAGGTGGATTGCATATTTTTGTTTTACTAAGACAACACTATTGCAAATTATTTGCAATGTGTATTAAAATAGGTGACTTCACTTTTACATTACTTAAAGATGTTTATAATATTACAACTCACCTAAATTATTTTTTCTAAAATACCGCTTGGCTCACTCCACCTCTTATGGGCCCATATATCAGCTACAATTTGTCATAGGATCAAATTGCTTTTATAAAAAAATCAAAAATATATTTAGTTCTAATAATGATATCATTATGATAAAGTAGAAGAAAAACGCTCAGGCTTTTGTTACATTGGCATCTTTCGATGAGAGAAGTTTTTTTTTATTTTACTATTTAAATGTAATTGATTTCATTATTAACGTTTTTTACAAGAATCCTTATGTCACAATGTAGTTTTTTTACACGGTTTTTTGTAGAACGTATCTCCCGTGTGAAAAAAGTTCAGTTTAGATGAAATAGGGTCCTAGGAGTATAATTATGTCTGTTATACAACAAATTCATTATAATTTTAAAAAAGGTAAATAACTAATTGTAATAACATACATACATAGTAATTGAATTCTAAAACAATACAATATACATTATGTTTAGGGATTAATAAATATTTAATTTGTAATCATTACAAATCAGATTAAATAAAAAATAATCAATTTATTCTAAGTATAAATGACATGACTACATTAAGAAAATCTGCGTCCAACTTTAATGATTGAGACTATACTAAAAAAGGGGTTGCTTGGATTAGGGAAAAAAGGATGTTTTAGGAGATTTTTGAGCCGAATGAAAAAATGAAAAGGGTGTGGTGATATTAAAAATTAATAAGGCTTCCGGGCTTTTCCGTAAACGGTATTTATATTTCGAATAAAAGTGGATGATGTAGGTTTTTTACATTGTTTTTTTATGAAGATAAATGTATACAAAAGTTATGTGGCGATGCTTTCATATCTACGTATTTCTTTACAAATTTATGTGTACAATTTCGAAGAATACAACGTTATTATAATATATCAAAGTTATACATCATTATGTGGAAGTAAATTTAATTTGTGTAATGTTTATAAATATTACGAAGTAATAAGATTAACTATTTGAAAACAATTTATAATCACACTTCATTGATTATAATATTTTTTTCTATTATATTATTAACGTAAAACAATACGCACAGTGGCGTAGCTAAAACCTTAAACTTACCAAGTTAATTCTACCGTTTTAGTTTTAATATAATAAAAAGCAATAGACGGGTCTGCGGTCGAGTAGTCAACGATGTTGGTTTCGATTGCGGAGCTCACGAATTAGAATTCTAGTACGGACGGATTTTTTCAATCAATATATGGATTTCCGTTCATGGGCATGGATTCTTGTGATATTTTAAATTATCTTCCAACACCTATCTGATCCTAAAAATGTGACGTAGAGAGTGAGATTAATCCTTGAGAATGAGTCCTTGCACAGTCCGATCTTTCTGTGTCTAGTTTATACGAAAAAAAGAAAGTTTAAACAACTGAGAAACAAACAATTTTCGTAGAAAATCATCTTTTGAGATAAACTTAATAAATACTCTATACATATACTCTACATTATCAGCGGTCATAGTTTTTCTTCAAATATTCCATACAGTTTGTATTAAGTATACATTAGCCTTGTATTGTTTTTAAACATTTTCATATTTTATATTCCAATATTTTAGAATAACATCGTTGGTTTTGTTTGAATAGTAATAATTTTTAAGTGATTTCAACATAATATATAAAATAATGTATTCAATGCAATATAAAAAAATGAGGTTACTTGACAATAAATTATTTAATAGTTATTCATGGTAAATGTTTCAAGTATTTCCTGTGATGATATTAATAATGCCAAATTCGTGCTTAATATAAAAAAAATACAAAATTCATTTCTAGCAAAAGACTTTTACTTTACTTTACTTGTACTTTTACTTATTGCTTTATCAATACTTTTTGATATGCATTTTTATTAAAGTTACATAATATTCAATCGTTAGTTCTTTTAATGTTAATATTATGTAAAATATTTTTTTGTTCTGCCTAATTCCATCAATTAAATGAAGTTTTCAAAGTTTGAAAACCGTAAGTCCGTATTTATAAATCATTACATAGGTGTATATTACTTGAGTAAAGTTTTCGTAAATATTTTCAGAATTCACGAACTTTGTCTAAAATATGCCTTTAAAATACTATAAAACTCCAAACTCACTCCAGATGACGCATATTTCACTTTGGTAAAAACGAAACAAAGCACCCCAACCCCCGAAACAGTTACCAAACTTCTTATAGCTCATTAAAAACGTCAATTTATCTTCATTCTTAAATCCACTTGCAGCCATTAAAAACCTCCCCCATAAATACAAAAAGAAGCCCTCCCCCTGACATTAAATTTCTTCCGAACCTTTCTTCTTTCCCAACCCCATTCTGAATGCCACCCCCTAAAAATAATGAATTCAACAAAAACCACCCCAATGACGCTCCGAAACGAAGGTGGGCTATATCTCTACAGTTATATATATTTGAGAACGAAGCTATGTATACAAAACCTAAAGAAAAGTTCTCAGGATCAATACTTAATATTTCCTGAAGGACCGTGCACAGAACGCCGCGAGTTTTCTCATTTTACGAATACAGCCTTTACGTTACGTCCAAAAAGCTACACAAAAAGCTTTTGAAATTTCCCGTCTCAATCATTTACGCGTGTGAGAGGAGCTAAGAGACGAAGTAAGAAAACAAATTTAGGATTGAAAGCTCTGGTGGAAACGAAAGCTCGTTGGCAAGAGAGGTGAATCTCTCGTCGCGGCTATATACCCTTTCCTCTTCTTTCATTCTTTCTTTCTCCGGCCTTCTCTTTCTGTTTCTTTCCGCCTCCGATTCTTTCGCTTACCATTGGTCGGCCGCGGTCTCCATCGAATTTCTCAGAGCGCTTAGAACGCGTGCACTTGTGTGGGTGCTTAACCCCTTAGTTCTACTACACGTGAAAAGCATTCACACGTATAGGGGATGAGCAGTTTTAAAAGTTGCTTTTGCTATAATGAATAAATACGTGAACTAAATGTACACAATGAAAGGCAAATAAATAAAATATAGACTCGTTGAAGTAGATTAATTCTTTATTTTTAATACACCTAGGTATACAAAAGATACACATTCAGTGAACAAAATATTTTATCACATTTGAAATAAATACTGAAAGTTTATGTTTAACAAATACAGAATAAAGCTTGACCAATGCTAAGCGCGGTTATTATAGTTTCATTTAATGCTTGAGAGAAAAAATCAACGTCACATGTATTGTTCACCTTTACCTTGCTTCACTTCCCACAACTATTTTTTTCTCCATATCTAAGTATGACGGATATTATTGAATATTTCAAAACTTTTTTCAGCATTTTTTATATTTTACTTCTTCTTCTTTCGTGTCACAGTGTGAGGTGCAAATTAGCCATCTTAATCAATCTCCTTCACTTTGCTCAGTCCTCCAACCAGTGAATTTACAGTCTTCTCACACATATGAAAACAGTTGTTTAGCTGTGATATATTAAGTACTTCTTACGTATTTTCCTTAAAACTTTTGAATTATTATGATATTTTACAAACCACCAGAACAAAATAAAATAGTATTTTATCCAAATATTAATATAAACAGATACGTTTACAGAGCTTAACTGTATATAAGATAGCAAAATATGGACAGCTATGGTCAAAAAGATTTAACCCACTCATGAAAATTTTTACAGGGGGCACAATAAACCTTTTTAATTACACAATCTTGAAGTACACTTAAACTGATAAATTGTAATTTTATCAAATCAATCAAATATTAATTTAGGACGTTGTTTCAGACAAACTTTTTTTTATCGCAATTTCCAAAGGCCCTGTTCTTTTTTATATTTAGATACTAATTCAATATTGATATTATCAAAAAATCTATATTGAAAAAAAATTGAGTAACGTTATTTTCTATCTATTTCTAAATGTTATGCAATTTAAAACTAAAAGTGAAATAAGAAATACATATTGTGAATAAAATACACTTTTTTTAGTTACTTTGGTATATTGTTTGTGCCACCATCATAAATCAGTTTAAAACAATTATATTCGGTAAATACATATTTTGAAACTTTAGGAAATATACATGTACACAAACAAGAACTAACCATTAAAAAATGAATTAATAGTTTTTGTTGTTAATATGCATTAGTCAAAAACTACATACAGATCAAATCAATTACGTATAAACACGAAGAATAGAAAAAAATACGTTTACCTAAGCAAAATGTTCTCTGAATGACTACAATAGATTTGGATTTTTTTGTAGCACTGAATGGAATAGATCATTTTTGAAATAAATAATTATCTCAATGTTCCATTTTGCAACATTCTTTTTGCCCATTCACAATCCCTGGGTAAGCCATATAAACTTCGAACAAACTGTATCGCAACAAAAAAATCTATGAGAACTAGTCAGTTGATCAAACTCTCATATTCTAAGAGAGTAGAGATAGAAGGACAGGGCGTCTAGACTTCAAACGAACAATATTTCATCCAAAGTTTTTCTATGAAAACTACTTGTTAGTCAGTTGTTGATCCAGCTCTTATTTTATAGGAAGGTGGAGATTGAAGAACACAGCTAGACACTAGACTAGACAATACTAATTTTTAACTAAAATTTCTCGCTACACCTCGATTTACGGATAGGATTGATGGTGGAGAATGTTATAGATCACAGATATGCATAAAATGTTGGAACATAAAACATGATGAAATCTTTTAAAAATCAATGAATGAAATTGTCAGTACTGGCACTCGAGCCCGCGAGTACCGCAACTAAACGAAATTGACCACTTGACCACGAAGCCGATTACAGAAGACTTATTGATACTATTGTCAGTAGTCACTCAATTGTTGAGAGAATGCGTGAGCATTGTGTTTTGGTCCATGATTGATGATGATGATAAAATATGGAACACACTTTTTGATAAGCATAGATAAATTTGACAACGAAAATACTATCATTTTTCAAATGTTTTATTTAAGAAATATTGCTATGTTTATTTTTGTATCGTAGCGAGTTTTGCAAATGTGATTCTTCATTCTTTGGGCACTTTTGTCTGTGTAAGTTAACATGCATACAAATAAAGTAACTGGGATTCCAGTTTCATATGGGTATAAGTCACAATACAAATAAAAAAACTGTATTCATTATAATGTCAATATTATCTTTTAAATTTGGCGTGAGTTATTTAAATAAAGATCACTTACGACCGAATACTTATTAGTTTCAGAAAATTTAGCACATCTTAAAAAAAGGTAACAGTAAATGTAATCACAATTAAGTATCAAATAAAAAAAAACTGAGACACTTTTTGTACCGATTCCACAGTATTTATTAAGGATCAAGACCGGTTTCACTCATCGCTATCATTATTAAATGATCTTAATAAATAGTATAGAGTTAGTACAAAAATTGCTTTTTCTAAATATTATGCCTTTCCACAAACAATTGAGACAACACTTAAAAAGTAACATATTTATTTTCGTCTTAAATATGTATTTAAAAACAAATTTGTTACATGACAAATGTTGAATGACAATGGTGTTATTTTTAGTAGTTATTAGTCGAATTATATACCCAAACCATTAATTACTATTGTCGAAACAGATTTCAAACATTTTTCTTTTACAAAACGAATTAAAAAAATACTTGTGTCTTTTTAAATCTAAACAAAAGATGTACGCACAAGACGTTAACTCACTGAAGTGTGTGTGCGTGAGTGGGCACACACTAACACATTCAAAGTGAGAGTTGATATTTTTGCGTGATGAATTTTGTTCATAGTAAGTTTGTATTATGTGTTTTTTGTTGATTATAAATTACACGCGAATAAGGGAGGAGTTCTCGAGAGCTTATTTTAAATTTATACACACTAAAAGTTTATTATTTCTCTCTCCCTATCGTACTTAATCCCTGGTGTTACTGAAAATTGGGCTTTTTTATTAGATAATGGAGCTTTAAGCTTTTTTAATAAAAAAATAAATACGACGCCTATTGAGGATTTCTCCAAGCATCCACACTAGAATATTTCATCAATCAAACGGTAATTAGGTGCAACAGAAGAAATTCTTAATACATCATGTTAATAATTATTTAATTAAAATCCTTTGTATTTATAGATGGATATTATTTAAATACAGTTCCTTAATGCGTGTCTACCCATAACATTTTAAATGATCCCAAATAGAAACCCAACTAGTTTTATTGACCCACTTTCCACATGACCGAATATGAAGAAACCTTTTTTAGTTCATTTATTTTGGGATGAATGTTTTTCCCCAGAAGACGGTAGGTATCACTTTTTTTAGAATTGATAAACATACACAAATTCTATAACTGCTTGAAGGTAGCTGTTTTTCAAACTCTTATTTTTTTATATATTTGTACATGCAAATTCTGCTCAGTTATTTTTCACTATTTTATCCACGTCCGTTCCCAATGTGGAAAATATGGCCTCCTAATGGAAGTTTTTCTACGAGAACTGCTTCTTACTCAGTTGCTCTTTTTTTGAAGATAATAAGAATATAAAAGATGGCAAGGACAAGAATAGTGGTTGGCTGATGGATTGGAAAAATGCTGTTTGTACTGAGATTCGAGCCCGTGAAGCTCAGCATAGAAGTCAACGACGTTGACCACTGTGCCATGGACCCGGCAGACCTCATATAATTTAAAGCATTTTTTACGCATATTGTAATAATATAAACTGTTTTTTTACATTCATATATAAGATTTATTGAAATAATTTACACAAATTATATATTTTATTGCTTTTGCATTAAAAAAACAAAAGTTTAAAAGGTTGTATTCTAATATAATATAACATATGTAATGAGACAAAAATATTAATGGTTAATCTAAATACTTGCTTTAAGTCTTCCATTGTTCCAAATGGTCTTAAAAAATCAAGGTGACCGATTATTAATTGCATACAATAATAATGATTGTAGAAAAAATTGGCAATGAAAAGAAATGTTCTTTCAAAATACAAATAATACAATATTTTGTCTCTGACAAGTTTAATCAAAAATATATTATTAGAAAAATACAAACAGTTAATGGACGATGAAATGAAAAGTGCGTATGTTTTTTCCACTTCGTTTTCATCAATGAATAATATAAATTTTGCTTTTAAAAATTAGAAATTCCACAATAATTGATTGATATTTTTTTTAGTAATTCATACCTATGTATGGACATCATCAATTATACATAACACACATAAAACAAGATCGTCTACTAGTTGTAGTTTGTGTGAATTATTTGAATCTATTAAAACTTCCAATGACTGTTTGATTACATGTGAGTTAGTAATTAATTGACAGAAATTTCCTCCTTATTATTTCGGCTCTCGTAATATTCTATGAAATATAACACGCAAAACTTCATAATGCAAGAGCTCCTCCAACTTTGAGACGTAATTTTTGATAATGTTTTCGACAACAAAACTTTTCATTTTATGTTTTTTTAACGAGCGCAAAGGTAATTTTATTCTAAAAGTGTGTGCTCACTTATTACGGCGGAGGTTTCCAAAGCGTATTTCATTGTAAAAGTTTATTTCAAACAAAAAATGTTTAATATACGCACACAATTTACAATAATAACTTTATCTTTTTGATAGTATTCTGTTGGTTCGTTAATTGTCGAAATTACTAGATCATCGTATACAATAGAAAAAAATAAACACAATTTGTTTCTGCTAATTTTAGAATTTAATATAATAATCAGGCGTGGTTTAGCTCGTCGCATCAGTTGAATTGAAAAAATCGCAACAGAAAAAGCTTGCAATGAACGAAACCAGTCGTGATCATTATGTACAATTGTGAAATCTTTACAAACAATTTTTTTCATTTTTTTCAACCTTATACCTATCCATCATAATTTAAAGTTATCCCTTTAAAAGTGATAAAAATAATACATTCAAACATCTATTTTTAGAATTATATTTATGTAGATATAAACATATATTATTTGTGCAAACTTCTAGTGTCAATTTAATCGAGCCATCTACGCCAGTCTACAAAGGTCTACGAAGCACGAAAAAACCAAAGCTTTGTTAACATATGAAGTATTTTTTTTCAAAGCGAACAAAAAAATCATATCAGCAATCCGATTTTCCACTTGCTGGCTGCATCTGCTTAACTGGCCCTTAACACATCGAATACAAACCTCTCCTGATTCTCAATATAAGTTTATTTCAATTTTTACTATTTTATTTTCAAAAAGAATATTTTTTTTTCTTACCATGTCCGCTCCCAATATGGAGAATATAGACTTCTAATGTAGTTTATCTCAACATAAGTATTTCTACGAGAAATGCTTGTTACTCAGTTCCTCAACCTCTCTTTTTCCAAAGAGAGTAGGAATAGAAGGAAAGGGCTAAGACAGGACTAGTGGTTAGCTAATCGCTCTTGATACGCCTCGTTCATGGGATAGGATGGGTGGGAGGGGGGAATTCAAGACATCACATACATCCATGCCTTTTAACAGAAATTCATAAATCGATTGAAAAATAAATTTATAAAACTGCCCGTACTGGGATTCGAACCCGTGCCCTCTGTAGCGGTAGCCAAGGATGTTGACCACTCGTCCACACAGGCGGCTACAAAATCATCATTGTCTCACTGGAAGAAGACACTGAGAAGCTTATAAACAGTGACGTCTTATATTATAATCTGAAAGCTGTAGTATATTTTATGTAACACGTATTTCAGATTCATATTTTTATTTTATTGGAATCGACATTGTTTTGAAACAAATTTGCAATGTATTTTCTGCAAAAATCGATTTATTTTATCATATTGGAGTCTTTTGTGCTAAAAGTTTCTCGACTTCTGGGCTTGTAAAATGTTAAATATAAAATAAATTATACCTATTTGCTTTAATTTTATCAATCAAAGTAAGCTAGACCTTTTATTAAAGTGTTCTATATATATAAACAAAAAACAATGATGGTAAAATTCTTAGTGTAATATTTATAAAAGGAAAGTGTCGTTGATATGCCAACATAATTTAATATTTTGTTTTCATTATAAACCTTACACACTTAAGGGGTTAAAACACCCCTTCATTCTTCCAGTGGCGTACCATACGGAGACAGTCTTGCCCTTTGTAATACTTTATTATTTCAACCCCCACTCCACGTAGGCGAGATAAAGCCTGGAAAAACACAAGTTGTTAAGTGTAGACTTTTTTTCCGACGCAAAAGGGGTTTTTTGTACTCTTTTTATGATGTCAGTATTAACCCGGTAGGAGTTTTTTTCCCCTCGGGCTGTTTTTTACGAGTTATATATATCAGAGGCTTTGAAATTTGTTCAATATCTTTTTCATTTTAAAGAACGACAGCGCGGTAATTTTTCAACTTGAAAATGAAACTTATTAATGTGTATACAATTTTAAAAAGGAATACTTTTTCATGGCTTTTATAGTGTTTCTTATATGAAAAATAATTTTAATTTTAACAAGTTGAATTGAAATGAAGGTTATATTATACATGCACTTTTCTTACTTTTTGTGGCTTAATAAATAAATAATGTGTATTATATTATAGTGAACTATATATATTTTAATCATTTTGTGATTTTAGAATAATACAATTTGATTATGGTTTTTAGTTGTAAAAATCGTCGAACTTATGTTAAAAAATCTATCTGTTGAAACATGTTCTATGCTTCCTTTTATTAAAATAAATTTTACTGTATATTATATTATGTATACGTACATTAGTTTTGTGTGGTGTTTTCCATATGTATTTGTTTTTTTTGTAATGTAAGTATTATTAAATGATATAAAAAATATGATGAATAATTGTATAATTATTTGAAATTATGTTTTACTGTAAAATACTAAAGATGAACATTTTTAATGCTATACAACGCTAAGATTGAAAATTAAATTGTTAAAATGGATGCTTAAAATAAATTCTCTAACAATATATATGTATCTAAATCTTTAGATACATATATATTTTTAAACACAAACTGTTGTAAAAGGTGAACTTTCTGCATGATACTGAATGATTGTAAAAATAAAACGACTGTCATTCAATGGTGCTATCTTGAATACCACTGCATAGGGAGGCTGTTTTTTTTACGAGGAGGTAATTTAGATAGCATGTGCGTAATATCTCTGTTTGTTAGATACGTTTTTCTTTTGTTAAAATTCTCTATGGGACGATTTTTTAACACGCGTTAAAAAGTGAATATACAATTGAGGATGACTCTCAGTAAAAATAATAATTAAAAAAAACGTAGCAAATACGTAGACAATTTTTTCATATTCTTTAAACAAAGTTTATTGAATAAAACTATTATTGAATTCCGGAAATTAAAAGTGATCAATCGATATTGCTGTCTCGTTATTTTAGGTGTGCTAATTTGTATAGAACACGTACCCTTATATATTATGCCTTGAATAAAGTGTAAATGCTTTAAAGTATTTCACCACTGAAATATAAAACATTATTTTACGGTTGTCGGTGGTATTTTGAATCGAAGCATCAAAATAGAGCTGTCAAACGAAAGCTCATACTGGAGTATCATTAAGTTTATTTTTTAATAGTAATGCTTCACATACTTAAAAAATAATTTACGACAATGCTTTGAAGGTTTTTTTAAGAGTTTGTAACTATAATGGTGACGAAAAGCTGCGAAAAAAACTGATAATTCCAACCAATAACGCTGTGAATCGCGTGGCACACTTGATTAGCAAAGTATTATAGTATGACATCATTTCTTATGTGATACTTGCAATTCCGCTAAGCAGACAAAATATATCAGTCGATAATTGTTGTATTGAATTAGGTTTGCATTTGTCCTATCCAGCAGGAACCTGCAAATATCTATTACACATGTTTTATACCAGTCGAGTATATGTTTTATGACGACGTTTTGTTGACTCTATTCATTATTCAGAAATGTTTGAGTTTATTATTTTTTTCTTACTTCTACATTCGTAATTCAATCGAATTCAAAATGAAAACAGCATCTTGTTTATTTATAGAATGCTTCCGTTATTAAAGATCCTTAGCTTTTTATAGTTTAGCAATAAGTAATGTTGCCGTCAACTTTTTTACTTGATTTAATCACTTAGTTGGAACATGTCCCTCATTTTTTTTACCTCCAAATAAATATTATTGTTTTGAGAAATATAATAATCTACAATGAAGTTATATAAGATATTATCACGTCGATAAACATGTGTTACTATTCGATAAAAGGCTAACATTCATACGTCAAAATAAATACCATATAAATGTAATGTATTTATTAACTTATATAACAAGTTTAATGGAACCCGAATATTGTCTCTATCCTTCATTGTATGGTTCTTTCATGCGCATGTTATCAAAAAGATACGAATATGTCTAATTGGTCGAATACCACGCATTTTTATTAAGATCAAACTGGGGTTCATTTATGTTTTACACGTAATTTTTTGACGCGTATAATTGCGAGACCGTTATTTTTTAAAAATTAAATTGAGGCATTAAACCAATAAACGTTTTCATAAATAAAAAAAATACCTTTTTATAAATGTTTTTTGAACTTTTCGTTTTTCTTATGAATGAATGAATTGTCACGATATTTTCTGTCCATTTTATTCTATCGGACATCACTTACTTCGAACTGGGCGTTTAAGCTCACAAAAAACAAACGCTTTTTGAATCTTTTTCGTATCTTTGTAAATATATAGATATATATTTACGAATACATTTTTTCCATAAGCGCTATAATCTATCAAAGGATGTTGCTCAAGTCTTGATTCTTTAACTAAAACATTCAAATTTTAGTATGCAATTTCTCTAAGTTTACTGATCGTTAAAAGTCTTCGTGATACTACTTTTCAAGTAAGTATAAATGATTTCGTGTATTTGTCGATTATTTTTTCAAATCAGAAGTGAAGAAAGAATACGACATTATATTAATTCACACATTTAAGATTTAAGTCATTTAATTCCATGAAAGAATTTTACTAATCAAAGTTTAATGGGAAATTATTATTTGCGTCTAAAATAAGTTAAAATGAATAATTGGAATCTTCCATGTGATAAAGTTTGGCTAAAAATTATAGCACGGGTAATTTTGTTTCTTATCTAAAATGGATGAAAGAAGTAAGACTTTATTATGCCATCGATTTATTGAATTAAAAAGCTTATGTTTCATAGTCAAAAGATAACACATTAAATTCCTTTCAAGTAACGTGAATGGAATGAAAATGTGTTAAGAATTGTCTAATAAAGTAAATACATGTGTCAAACTACGCTACGCAAGCTCAATTATTTAAGTGATGCCCAACTGTTAGTGTCTGTATCTCACAAAATATCATTGAACTGCCAAAAGAGATACATTATTTTATATATCTGACTGGTATTTTTTATTTGTCGTAAAAAAACAATGAAAAATCATTGTAGGGATATATCGTTGGTAGTGCATAAAAACAAAAAATATCAATTCGACAGTGGTGGGAGAAAAGTATTATTATCAAAATAACGTTCAATAAATTGTATGAATTTAAAATAATGTACAAATCGCTGCAAATATGTCCACCTCCTTAAGTAATGAATGCATTGATTAGCCAAACGGCTCTTATAACTGCCGTTTCACACCATAAACATATTTTAAAATTTACAATGTGGCAAATGCTTTTGATCTTTCGTCCACCTGTTTTTGCAGTCTATGCGTCAAATTCCCAAATGAACACTTCCCACAATTTAATAGAGACGAAAAATCGATAACTTGATTACACGAAGAGAAATATCTAGCTGGCAATTTAATAATTTGACCGAACAATATATAGAAAACGCATAAGGAAACTACAATGCTTGTGAATAGATCCTGCACTTTTTTTAATTATAAAATATATAAGTAATATATAAAAAAAATTAAGATTTCCAAATTGATGGAGTATCTTTATGAAAAAATTTCAAATAAGCTTTTAACCAATTGAAAGAATTGCAATAATAATTTATCTCATAGCCTGATAGTTGTCTATTGATGATTTGAACCTCCGCGGATCATGAGGCTTGTGTGTGATCGCTTAACATACGTGATACCAGTTACCGAGATGCCTTACACCACTGTTACTCAAACTTTAATTCCCATTTGGATCAAGAAATAAAGCTTCGCGTAGCAATTACTTCATGATAATTAACTTGTGTGCTACAATGGTTTAAGTAAATCTAAATATGTAATGTCACATAATAGATTTTTTACTTTTGACTGTCAATAAGATTTCAATAAAAAATACATGTAGAGTATAATTTAGAACTTTGAGTGAAGGTGCTTGATGGAAATTTAATGTCAAATTTGAATTATTTTGATTCTTTACATTTTTTCGATAACGACCCGGGTTTCGCCTTCCGGCATCTTCTGGTTTTATCAATTGCACGGGTGCATTAAGTATTTTTAAATATGTGGTATTATTTTATGTACTAGTTTTAAAATTTAAGAAATATATATGCCCGGTCAAATTCTGGAGTTAGTAAGCAAAAAACATAATGCGTTTTCTAACAAGAATCGTCATATTCAACTGTTTTTTAACTTTTAACTAGAAAGTGAAATAATAAATAAATATACCAAACATCTTTTGAAAAAATACCTCTTAATAAATTTATCAATCTTTTAATGTTAAGCAAAAAAATAAACGTAGTACTTATTTTCGCATATCTAATACTAAATATTCATTTATTATTTCAATTAAGGCAATTGCACCTAACCACTTTGTGTGAATCAGGCTTAGATATTTAATCAAGATATCGTTTTAATTGTGTCAACTGACTAATATTAAAAAGAATCTAAAGAGGCCTAGAAAAAATTAAGAGGCAAGTTAAATTGATTGTCAAAATAATTGGATATATTTAAAATATTCTTAATTTATATTGAACGAGAAAGAATTTAAACAAAATAATATTGTAACTTGAATAATATTGAAACACCAATATAATTGTATAATAAATATACAATGTTAAAAGCCTTTCAAATATTGTTTGAGAATTGCTGTTATTATCGTCTTTACTCTGTAATATTATGTGTTTAACACTTCAAACCACGACACGACCACAACATTTATATTGAAGTTATTCGCAAAACCATAATATTATTTCATAAATAGATTTTAAATAATAAATCATTTTATTAATCGCGGCTTGTTTCATAATATGAATAAATATGTTATGAAACACTTTCCGTATTATTGTATTGAAATATAATTTAATCTTTAAAAATAACTAGACTTACTTCTTTAGTGACAATATATATTGAATATGTGTATGACTCTAAATGAAATGTAATAAATGAGCCCTCAAAAAGTGATGTGAATGTCTTTTATTGATGTTTTGGTGGATTGCATATATTTATTTTAGCTAGATGACACTAGTGAAGTGTGTATTTACTGAAATCACTTCACTTTTACGATACTTTAAGATATATAGAATATTATGACGCAACTAACTCATTTTTTTCCAAACTACTAGTAACTTCACTTTACTTCTTAAGGGCTCATATTGTACACATTATCCACAATTGGATAAAATTGTATATGGTTTGCTTTGCAGATAAAATGTTTTCTAAATTATAAATATATTAGAGCCGTATCCATCAGGTTGCAAGTCTACTGAACTCTACTGGATTTTCCAAACTCAATTTTGGTTGACAGACATTAAGATTTATTTATTATATACACTAATTGTTGGTTTTTACTTTGTTAATGATAATTCATACCTAATTGGTTTTTGCTGTAATAGTTTTCATTGCTAAGTGGTCTTCAACTTTTTATTTATAGCTTATTTTCCTTGTATTTTGCTTCAATTCTTTTGCTAGGTTGTAATACCAATTGTTTGTCATACCTTGTTTTTATCACTTAACTTTTGTATAAATATCACTGTTTTATTGTTTTTCTTATCAGTTGACAATGCTCATCGTGAGCGAAACCGGTCCTGATCTAATAAATTTTATGTGGAAAAAGTACTAAAAATGTTTTATTATTTTTATTATAATGCCATTCCACCAAGTATTGACAGTGAAGACCTTAAAAGTGATCAATTTAATTGACTTCTGATGGTAATTCAATTAATTTAAAATATGTTTAAAGTTTATTCGAAAAATAATTTAAATTAGAAGTGGAACAATAGGATAGGAATAGGAATAGCTATGATATTTTAATTGCGTTCTATTTTACGTCAACTCTAAAGCAGTTCAATTTGTTCAAACTGGTTTTTTTAACAGTCACGAATCATTATTTAGTAAAATAAAAATCTTATAAAAAAGTTTTGTAATGCTTCAATGAATTAAACTAGAATTTTAAAAGTTAAATTGAAAATGCATCCATTGTCCAGGCGGACGGTCGACCGGTCAATCCGGTTTCAACCCTACGATGCATCGGTCAACTAAATAAATTTACCGGGTAGTCAAACAATAAAGAACCTTTGTTAGGACAAAAACCATTTGCTTTGATACTGCACTACATTTAAAAATAAATGTTGTGTTTCATTAAAAATAAAAACATGTGTTGTATTGACTTAATAAAACAGTTTGTACGAAAGAAAATTTAACAGATAACTTTAATGATATGAAATCTAAATGCAGTGCTACTTTAAACTGCACGGAATGTATATGTTCACTTGCATCACCATTGGTAGTTGGTTATGCAAATTGATGAAAAAAAATATATTTTCACGATTTCGCAGAAACATTTGCAAATAAAATAAATAATAAAAGATTTTTAGTACTTTTTCCACATAAAATTTATTAGATCAGGACCGGTTTCGCTCATCGCGAGCATTATCAAATGATAAGAAAAATATATAAACAGTGATATTTATACAAATGATACAGTTGATAATGCTCGATGAGCGAAACCGGTCCTTATCTAATAAATTTTATGTTGAAAAAGTACTAAAAATCTTTTTTTTTTATTATTATAATGCCTTTCCACCAAGTATTGACAGTGAAAACCTTAAAAGTGATCAATAAAATATATAACAATAATAGCGTATAAATACTATAATATATTGTCGGGTCTTATGGCGCAGTGATTAGGGTTGTAGGCTTCCGAGCCGGACATCACGGGTTCAAGTTACAGTTCGAACAACATTTTTTTCGATCGATTTATCGATTTCTGTTCGATGGCAGGGTTGTTTGTGATGTCTAAAAATTCCCTCCCACCCTTTCTGATACTTTAATAATTGAGTGTTGCTAGATCGATAAGCTAACCACTAGTCCTGTCTAAGCATTATCCTTCTTTTCCTACTACTCTCTTTGAATAAGAGAGGTTGAACGATTAAGTACCAAGGAGTTCTTAAAGAAAGATCCTGTTGAGATACATTTATTAGGAGGTCATATGCTCCACATTGAGAGCGGACATGGATAAACAATACTAAAAGAGCATAAAAAATCACTAAAAACTGTTTTTTTTAATTCATTCTTCTTAAATATAACCGAATTGATCCATATTTATATTAAATCTAGTGCTTTTTCGGTTTATTCAGCATCTGAAATGTTCTTGAAAATAAAAAAAATGTTAAATTATCGTTCATGTATATTTCAAATATTTTCTAAAAAAAACATGCACGCAAAAAACAAAATTTCACAGAAAAAATACGTATAAAAACACAGCCACAAATTTAAATATCAAATATCGAATTAATTTCCCCCCTGTACCCTTCAGAAACGTTGTTCCGTACTCGTTTTTCTCACCCCTAATAAGAAAAAGTGTTCTGCCAGGAAAATGAAATGCGGGTGTGGAGCTGGGAGAGCTGTGAAGAGAGTAAGGGTGGTAAGTGGAAAGCGGATGCAAAGTAAGGGGATGAGGTTTATATGTAGGTATACAAATGCAAAGAAGGCATCTTCACTCTTTTAGGGATTATTATATTGAAATTTATATTTATTTGAAGGTATATTTATTGCAATAAGATATTTTTCTAGCATCTTTTAACATAAATAAAAACCAAATATCTGACAGTGTCTATATCCTTGTAATTTTTTTTGACAATTATTCACAGGTTATCGTTCCTGTCGGCATTTAAGTAAAAATTTAGCAGCATATTCGTTATTTGCAAATATTGATTCGAAACGACAACATTTCGTCAATTAATAATATTTTAAACAAATTCGATTGATTTTATATTATATGTTAATGCCATAAATACAAGATAATTAAAGTCTCTTTCTTTCACTAAAAAAATATTTTTTGTCATTTTCCGCGAATAAGCACACGTTGGTGTTGACAGTTGTTGATGACACACTATAGAATAAAGTTAATTGACCAAGGCACCATAAAAAAAAAAAACACATGATAGACTGAACAGGGCAATGAAAAAAAAATTATAACGAAAGATGTAATCAAAATTGTTGAGTGGAATTGAATACCATAATTCTTGGCGTCTTACCGTGTTGAGTAAATATGTTTTTACTTCTGATACGGACGAAAAAATAATTTGGCTTCTTATAAATATTTTTTATCAACTGAATCAATACAAAAAATCTCAGTTCTCATTCCGTCAATTTAAGTCTGACTTTAATTATTCGGTAGAATCAAATTATACAGTTTAATTTTTGAAAGCTTAGAAACAAAGCTTCTAATGTAAGTCAACAAAAGTTTTTTTGATAATGTAGTCACTGTCGGAAGACGAACACAGTCGAAATCAGAAGTTTTTTTGGTTAATTGATAACACAATATGCATTAAAAGTGTGCATATGACGTAATTTTAAATTGTTGCTATTTTTATGTAAAAACTTTAAAACACTGTTGACTACAGAGTCACAGTTCCCCTTTAAAGAACAAGAAAATATGGATCAATAAAGAAACGCGCTCCAAAACGGAACGTCCACGATTAAGTATTGAGGGCTGTGATGGCATGCTCACACGAACAATTTTTAATACTTAAGATATACTACAGTATAAAAAAACTGTATTTATCCGAAATGATTATATTTAAAAGTTTTAGCTTATATCTTAATAAAATCCCTCTCTGGCAATAAACTATATTTTATTAGACTGAAGTCAAAATACTGTTGTCAGTTGACTTACAATTTAAAATCAGACGTATCAATAAAATGTTTATTTTTAAGGTTTTCACATTTCATCTCATATTTTATCAAAACTTAAATAAAATACCTAAAGTCTAAAACATTTAATAATATGTAAAACACTGTATTTTATTTAAAACCACATCAATCAATATTTTGTAAAAGCAGTGATTTTATTTAAATTTAAAAAACATATTTAACAAAATAAGACTTCAATGGTCATCTAAATTTTAAAGAAGAAAACTTTTTATTTTATAAATAAAAAAATAAAAATACAAAAATCAATTTAAAGTAAAAGATAATTTGAACAAATCGTCACCTTTCTGGTAGAAGTTATTATATAAGATAGTTTCTAAAATAAGTTAAGTATACAAAGATATTCTTTGATGCCAATTCTTTGTCTGGAATAAAATATTTAGTGCATTTATTAGTTTACCAGTTTGCCAATGAAAAAACATGTAAATTACTGATAATGCTAGACAATGTATATTAATTTTAAATTCTTATTTGTGCTAAATCGGTATTAATTCATCTATATTTTGATATTATGATTATCAATGAAACATAAAATATCGATGCTAGATCCTCTTTCTTAAAAGATGAAGTTTACTTAGAACTATTAAGCTATTATTTACCAACTTCTGTCAAAAAGATGACAGTAATATTATCATCATTTATCATTCGATGGTTTAACAAAACAGTAATTCAAAAAACTTTTTATGTAAAAATAAGCATTGTTCTTAATAGGAGCAAAGTACGCATTATGATATAAAATTGACAATCTAGTAAGTTGTGAAATACGTACGCAATATTTCATGCAATTTTAACAAAACACAAAGCAATAACCGCTTCAACGTCTATACACGTTCATAGCAGGGTGTTAGTGACCCCCTTTTTTATGTGGTAGTATCTAAAGGGTCTGTTTTAACCAACCCCCTTCTCACTCCCAATGCCATGAAATTGTATATGTGTGTATAATTATTATTATGAAATATGTAGCAAAATACAGGCCATTAAAGTGGTGTAAGTGTTTTCAATTATTTAAGAATTTATTATTTGTTGAAAATGTTACGTGGGTGAGTGAATCAGACTTATCAGGAAACTTGTTTGGTTGGTGAAGATATTTCCTAATTTATTTTTTCAGATATCTTACGAATCAGTTAAGATTTTGTTCAAAAAGACAATTTACAAGACACATAAATATTAGTACAAAAGATAAAATATTTGTTCCGAAAAATATATTCTCCAGCTCAGAAATCATTGATTTTAATTTATAAAAGACAATTTCAAAAATATTTACATTAATATTGAACAGAGACGTTTGATATAGAAGTTAAAGATTTTTCAATTGTAAATCTTTTAATGTATTTAATTTAAGCAATTATTTTTAAATATGTGTCGTATTTTTAAATATCTCAATTTAAATATTATGTATGGTATACAAATCCCTGACCTCTATAATATAGAAATGTAAAATTTATTGTTTATGCCCCGTTCTATTTTATGTTCGTTGATTTCTTTCAGTGGTGCTCTTCACTGAAGATCAGTAATAAAAAGCAACTCAATCTTCGAAACAATAACTTTATATTATTTTTTTAAAATAAATAAAAACTTGAAATAATTATATTCATACAATTAATGAATGAAATCAGTGTGACAAAGTAAATCCATCAAAAATTCAAACGCTTTAAATAATACCCACAAATTTTGTTATATTTATATAAATTGTTAGTGTTAAGCGTTTTGGAGTAAATTATTGATAAATAAAAATATAATACAAACAAAAATTAAGACTTACTGAAATATAATACTATGCTGGCAAAAAATTACCCCAAAATACTTCCTAAGCGAAAAGCACTCCAATATCCTTGAATAAGACGAAAGCTGCTAAAATGTATCAGGTTTTTTTAAAATCATATTCACTCCCAATGTTGTGTATAAGGAATCTTATTTTACGATAACTGGTTTTTATTCAGTTACGAAAGTTCTACTTTCAAAAAGTCTGTAGAGATGAAGCTCGGACAAATTTAAAATAAAGCTAATTGCTCTCGCTACGATCTGATTGGGATTGAATGTGTAAGAGGGGAGTCGCAAGAATGTATGGCAAAGAACATAAACATATGATTGAAATTGATATCACAGCTGAATAAGAAGAACGTTGATCACTCGACTATATGACTGGTTATAAATTAAAAATACCGATAATTGGTTACGATTAAAAAGTATATTAAAGTTAAATGAATATGGAGAATTTGAATATTGCGATTGCTATTGTAACCTTATCGGCATTCAATATAAAATCAAGCGATAGTGTTTTCAACCATGAATACCTTAACTGAAAACAGGGTAAACTTAAACACCAGTTGTCACACAGCCTCACCATTTGTTACTGACCTTATTTCTGAACGGAGTTTTCACAATTGATTTACATTGAAATAATTTAATAGCAATCTATTTGCTCCAAATTTGGAGTAACCTTCTCGTCAAATAAAAATGTGATAATCTTATTACTCGGCTGAAAAATATTTTAAATATTTGGTTGTTATTTATTAGAAATAGTCTTTTATCATAAGTTTAGTGATTTGTGTTTCTCTACAACAACAAAAACATTGAATAATAATATAATTGTATAAATTGATTAGAATACACATAAATACAAGGCTATCCATATTTAACCAAGTAAAATAATTGACGTTGTGTACTTTTATTAGTACATAATGTATATTATTATTACTTGAAAATGATTGTGATGATCGGAACTGGTACTGATTATATTAAATACATACCGAATAAGTGCAAAATAGTATTTTATTTATTTAAAGTTTTGACAGTTTTACTTGTTATTTCGGATTATTAAAATAATTAAATAGTGAAAAATTTTAAAATTGAACCACAATTTTACGTGTTTAAAAAAAGTTGTAAGCATAGTCGCAAAATAAAAAAAATAAGAAATTTGTATAGGAGTAGATAATGAATAAACGACAAGCCAACACGCCAGCCGAATATATAATCTTATTACGGTAAATAATAAATTCGTAATGTCTCCGCAGCTATGGAAAACATTTTTACATACAATTTGTGAAAACTTTTCTCGTTATAACCGTGGCACAGCGTAGCGAGTCGGACTGACGGGGTACGGAACCCCACCCCTTCTCGTTTCGCGAAACCGTCAGCTGGATGGGCCGGGTGGGGAGGGGAGAATAGGCGTGAGGGGGCAAGAAAGAGCGCTCGAATGGAGGTAGAAAATAATATGATAAAAACATGGAAAGTTGAGAGCCAGAGCGAAATGAATTGGGGTGTCTGTACGTCAATGTAAATAAAATGAAATTTCCTCTTTTTTTCACAGTAACGATTTTTTAAAATTATTTTTTAAAGCCCCATACACTCTTGAGTATAAATAAAAATAACCCTTCTTCTAATGTAACTAACAAATAATTAATTACTTTTTATTTTCATGTTTGTATTTTTTCATCTAATTAGACAGTAAGCATTATTGAATAAATATAAAGAGGACTTAAGTGGACGGTCGTATACATAATATTTATTGTATATTGTAATTGAAGATTCGAGAAATGAAACAGGGTAAGCCAGAAATTGTTCTGAATATATTTACTATCAGTTATCTTCAAAATAAAAATAAAAACGATTTGAACTAACCATAGATAATATTTTATAATAGTTAATATTAAATTTAAACTTCCACATTAAATTTGATTTCAGAAAATACCATATTATTTGTCGATCTTACTGTTTTTTTTTTAAATATAACGATAAAATTTGAATTTTTAAATTTTTGTACATTTCCATCCGTTTTGTAACAAACGATCTGGGTTTCGCCTATCGACATATTCAAACATTAAAGAGTAAAAATGAACTCGAACTGAGGTTAGTCAATATTTTTTATTGTGTATATATTATAATCGTAAAAATAAAATATGATCAGTGAATTTACAAGTTTTTGATGGTGATCTGAATTTTTTATCTATTGATTTGAGATACATAACGTTTAATCTTAATAAAAAGTGACAAGCTCTGTAGATCTTCCAAAGTACATGTTAACATTATGTGTTAAAAATGTTACCCGTATTGAAAAATTCTTGATGTTGAGATGTTGTATTTATTCAGTGTCATGAATCTTTTAATTAAAATACAAAACAAAATCTTATAACATATCACATTCATTAATATTCCATATACGAAAAAAATTATTCGTGATTGTGTACTAAGAAATGTGAAACATGGGCACAGTATTGTGCCTTGGCTGATTCCCCTCCCCCGTAGCTTGCTTGGGGTGGCAGAGCTGGGGAAAATTGGGGGCGGCCGGACGAAAGCAACCGAGGCGCCATCACGATGAGGGGAGAGTAGGGTAGATCGCACCACTCCGAGCTAAGAAAGAGGTGACTGAAAGCCGAATTAATAGTGCTAATAATCTTTTTGAGAAACATTTCATCTCAAAAGTGACAGCAGAATTTTATGTTCAATTTTATAATGAAATATAAAGTAAATGTGTGTATTTTTGGTTTGCATTTTGGAAATGTCATTATAACTAAGAATATTATCATCTTTGTGTGTTATTTATTTTATATTAGATTAAAAAAAACTAAAATTAATGTTGTTTCACCTTAGTATTGCCCGATAGAAATTCTGCCAAAGCGGGTTTCGCAAGTAGGCGATACATTAAAACTTCATTAAATTTCATATTCTTTACTGTGTATATTCAGTAACATACCTTATAAATCCCACAATTTGGTCCTCGAGAAGTAAAGTGAGCCAACTGGTAAAATGGTGAAACTTAAATACACATATTTATTTAGTGTTTTGGTGGATTTCATATTTTTTATTTTCCGTAGATAACACTATTTCAATGGGTATACCTGTGTATGGGTTAATTAAAATATTTCATGAAACTAAGTGAAGTATTTCAAATTCATTTATGTAAATTAAAGTTATTTTAATTTTTACCAAATCTTTTTATATTCATAACAATTTTTATTTGACATTTAGTGTGTATGTTTTAAGGCTGCTTTTTTATCAGAGATAAATAAATATTATTCATTTTAATTATGAAAAGTGTTTACTGAATCATCATAAAACTCTGCAGAACTTTACTTCCTAGCTTGTGATTTGATAGTGAATAATAAAGCCATAGATTTAATTCTGGAATAGTTTTTTTTTTGTTTTCAATGATTTTATAGAAGCTATACATATTGAGTCCTGTGGCGTAGCGGTTAGCATTGTGAGTTTTCATGCCAAATCTCACGAGTTCGAGTCCTAGTACGAACAGCATTTTTCGATCGATTTCTGTTAAAAGGCATGGGTGTTTGTGATGTCTAAAAATTCCCTCCCACCCTTTCTGATACTTTAATAATTGAGCGTTGCTAGATCGATTAGTTAACCACTAGTCCTGTCCTAGCCTTATCCTTTCATTCTCTTTGAAATAGAAAAGTTGAGCGACTGAGTAAAAAACAGTTCTCGTAGATTTTTTTTCCAAAATATCTCCATTAGGAGGTCATATGCTCAACAGTTTAAGAAAAGTATTGTATATCAGTTCATTCTGAGATACTTATGACAACTGGTAGTGTGTTATTATACAGGAATAAAATACAGTTATACTCCCATCTATCATTCTTAAATTCATCTTATTCCAACATGTATCGTTGCACTCAAGACTTTCTCATTGTTTATCTTTTTTTTCGAAAGGCTATCAACGATGAATCAGGTAATTTTTTTCTAAGATTTGTATAGAGAAATAAATACATTATATTGTTTCTTTAGAAAAACTAGATTTACATCCTTTTGTGAAAACTGGGTGGCCAGCTCATCGGATAAGAGGGCGAGGAAGGTGGCGCCCCGCGGGTAGGGTGTCGTGGAGGAATTTCTCAGTTTTATGTTTCGCACGGTCGGTTGGATTTCATTGTCGGGCAGCAAATATTCCCTCCCTTCGCCCACTCAAGATAAAACATGGAGGGTGTATAGGAAAAATAAGAAAATCATACATCTTGAAAAGAAGTTCTGAGAACTGAATAAATACAAAGCGAATACAATATATATACATATTTTATTAAACACACAAATATGAATCAGACTTTTGTTTATATAGATCGTTTTCTGGTATTGAAGTGGCATTTGACTTTTATTTATAAAAAGAAAGCATGTCTATTTTTCCAATTCCACAAAAAAAATTATACATATAGTTTGAAAAATATCACAAAAATGTTTTTTCTTTTTCTTAAACTATTTATGCACCCTTGATAGAAAATATTACCACCACGTTTCTGCTTACCGTTTTTCATTATTCAATGACATGTTAAAATTATATTCAACAATTTTCGATTGATAATTGATAGAGACAAACAAGACTCGTGGCTATCCGTAGGCATTTACACCACTCGAACATGCTAGCTCCAACGTCTCTCCATGTCCTCCAATATCTCATGTCACAGTATGGTGTATTAACTTGTCTTCGAATAAACATTAAGAAGACTGAAGACTATAAATTAAACATTGTAATATGGAAAGAATAATTTGAATTTTAAAAATATACGATTTTGCTTAATCAGTAATATTATTGTAAACATTTAAATAGTAAACCACAAATGTGAGAGTCAAGGCGAATATACATAAAACAAACCTTGAATGGATTGATGTAAAAATAAAATGAGTAAAACCTCATTTTCTAAGCTATTGGAGAACCCCCCATATAAGGTATTGCGGAGAAGTTTAACATTATATCAGATTCATACAATTAAAGTTTTGATCGTATTACACTATTTAAGATGGGACCATCATACAAAAAAAATTTGGTCAATTGATGTTTTATTTTTTTTAATGAAAGTCTGTGTTTTAAAAAATATAAGAAAATAGTCCATTGATCTGTAGAAACTTTTTATTACAACAATAAGTAGCGCGTTTCAGGATGTTATCTGTAATTACTGAAACCATCAATTAAAGTTGTCATCACTGGTAAAATGCAACTAAAATAAGGCAAACACTCTTACTTCTTAAGGCTGTAAAAGAATATTGTCAACCACTGAATAGATAACGATGCGTTTCCAAACATGTCTAGATAATATTTAAAATGTCTGTGTAAAACACAGCAATATATGCACATAACTTTTAGATAATGGTATTATTTCAATATTCCCACAGAACTTCTTTTCTTAATAAATTAAATAGTTTCTAAATTATTTTGTTACTATATATATATATGTATAATCAAAAAATAATATTATGGGCTATTGCTATCACCACTAGCCTCACATTATACTAATAAAATAACAAAGTGGTATAAAATGTACTGGGAGTAATTTCTTAGGTGTGGAATTGGTGGTATGTGGTGGGTGGTATATCGTATCAAGTGGGGCAAGAAACCCAGCGTGGCGGTACCACCCTCTCCGACACCACATCGGCTTGTTCTTTGTCCCTTTAATGTGAAGAGACATTAACCGATGTTTTGTTTTCGACTATTTTGCTCGGGAATGACGCAAAAACGAGTTGACTGTTACAAAACTTCGCAGAGAGGCTTCGATGCAAGAAAGGCGCCGTGTGGCACTCATAGTACCGATAGATTATTTTTAATTACAGTATTTTTTATATTAAATGCTCAGCATTTTTTTTTTACAAATAATTCAACTATTTGTAACGGAATTGTGAGATGAAATTGTGATCTACTTATATTATCAAATAAATGTCCATAGAGAAAAATGTTATAAATATATATATAGATACGCATTGTTTTAAATAGTTAAGTCATAAGTCTTCCAGGTTATCCAGTGCTAAGAAAAAAAGTGTACCAGATACAAGATTTTCATATTCCTTCGATTATCAGAATAACGCTATTCTATAAAAACAGTAAACTTTTGGTCATATCAGTTATATTATTAATCTTATAAGCACTCTTGCAGGCTGCGTGGTCGAGTGTTTCTTTTTAAATCGATTTATGGATTTTTGTCCGAAGATATGGATGTCTTTGATGTCTTGAATTCTCTCCTGCCCATACTATCTTAAATACGGGCGTAGTAAAAGCGATAAGTCAACCAATAGTTTTATTTAAATTCTTTCTTTCTATCTTTAATCTCTTCGGAAAAGAGACGTTGAACAACTGACAAACAAGCAGAAGGAGGCCATATGCCTCACAATGAAAGCGAACATAGATAATAAAATACTCACTCACTTCAAATCAAAACATTTTTCATCGGATCTCTGAAAATAGTTTTAATTATTTTCATCTGGATATCAAAACATCCTTGGTATTGAATAAAAGTCGTATATAAAAATAAATCTTATTAAAATATGATGCATCAAATAAGTAACAGACAATAAATAATAATACAAATAACAATTACTATCGAAAATCGTTCAGTATAAGGTCTTAAATAATAACACTATAAACTTCATTGTGCAAAATATAAATCGCGTGGTTATAAAGATGGCAGAGACTGTAAATTCTTATACATGAATAGAAGTAGTAATGATATAGAGTGAAAAACAAGCATTATCTTTACAAAACAAAATAATTGTTCAGCGTGTATATACTTTACAATCTGTAAGTATGTCTGTTTTGTATACATATAATACAATATGAGTTGTGTTTGTATGCGAATATGAAATGAACACTTAATGAAGTCGTTACGTGGATTGACATCATGTATATAACTTCATTGTTAATTTAATAAGATACAAAATTACGAATGCATCACAAGAAAATATAATTAAACTCGTTGGATAAAAAATCCTTCAGATTAAACAAATAATTAAGTGATATACTTTAAGGCAGAGCTTTTTTCCCATATATCGCAGTGGAACGGCATTCCGGTAACTTTTTTCACAGTATTTTAAATATTTTCTATGGAAAGTTGGGAAATACTGATCAATTATCTTCTCTTTGAATCTTTCATTGAACCTTCAATCTTCATATTGTAAATAAAAAAATGCACTATTTCAAGTTTTTGAAAAAATCAAACATAATTTTAGATCTTTTTGCAAATTTGATGCAGTTGCTGTAGGCGATCTTGGAGTTCTGCGTAACGAAAAAGTTTTTACTAATCAATAAAATTTTGCGTGTTTATTTCATGAATAAAATATATGTATATGTTTTTTATAAAAAATGACAACTTCAAACTCAAAATAGTTTGACGGTTTTCAAACAGCGCTGTTATTAAGAACAATACAACGCCGAAACTCAAACTATGAATCCGTTATCTTTGATTGTTGAATAATCCGGGTCAAGAATACATAATTGTTATTATTGTATGTGTGAAACCGGTTCTAGTTATGAATAATAATAAGTCAGCAAATAGTTCAAGTGGCATCGCCAAGTCCTATCTTCTGGTTTTAATAGTTATCCATTTTTGTTTTCAAATTGAAAAGCACGAACATTGTAATTTTGCAAGAAAATTTAACAAAAAGAATAAATGATAATAATATAATAAATCATACGCAAAATACATAAATCATTTTCAGTTCAAATTTACACGGCCACATAAAAAGCGTTGGCAAAACCGCTCTTAAATTTCCCGAGGAAAATATAATTTTCCCTCCTTGAGAAAATATTTAAATAGCATTTTAATCAAGCGGCCTCTTTTACCCCGCTCTCACTCCTGCCTTTCTTCTTGGCCCTTCTTTTCCTTTTCCCTCGCACTCTTTCTTTCAACCCCTCCTCCGTGAACCGCAAGACGGCCATCTCAATACTAACACAATCTTATGTGAATAATATTTTTTAAAAAGTTGTATTCAATACTTACATATACATGTTTTTTATTTACTTTAAGGGTATACACTGTCAATACTCTGTGGAAAGGCATTATATTAATAAAAAACACAATATTCCTTTGTACTTTATTCCACTATATTAATTAGATCAGGACCGGTTTCGCTCATTGCGAGTATTGAGCGAAACCGGTCCTGAATAGGGTATCCAATCCCGAAGCCTTTTTCCAATCCCGGGATTTCGGGATTGATTTATTTTGAATCCCGGGATCCTGGGATTGAGATTTTCTCACCGAGGAATTTGAAATCTTCAATTTGCCAATTTCGTGTAAATTTCGAGAATTTGCTCAAAATTTCTCAATCCCGAAATCCCGGGATCACGGCCATCTCAATCCCGGAATTTCGGGATCAGAAAATTGAACGGGATCCCGGGATTGGATGCCCTAGTCCTGACTTTATTAATAAAGTGGAATAAAGTACAAAGGAATATTGTGTTTTTATTAATATTTTTTATTACTTTACCCAATTTTTTCTGACGCATTTAGTGCTTCTTGTCAAAATTTCCCACCCACACAAACAAGTATTAGATCTAGGAGAATATAAAATTTTAAAACGATAGTTTTAGATAATTTTTAAACCACATGAGAATTTTCAAGAAAAGCAATTCGAGATTAATTTTAAGACAAACGATATCGCAAGCACCGGTACTCAAGATCTCAATTTAAATGAAAAAAAATATACATATTTTGTTTCAAGTTTGCAGAAAACTAAACCTATTCCCACCTGATTGTCAGTGTTAGTTTTATCATTAGATCAAAGAGGCTTGCTAGTAATGATCGCAATATAGTTGTATATTTATATTATAAATAAACCCATAGTCATTGATAGAAACTCATTACTTGCACTAGAATCATAAAATAACTACGTGTATTGCTGCTGTAATTCGTTAAACGGATTTATTAGTGATTTTGGACACATCATTGGGTACTTTTGTACAAAAAAATGAATCGGAACACATGATAAAGCTTCGTTCATTTCTGTTAGTAATTAGAGAAGCATGCATTTTAAATGGACACAAAAATACTTTTTGTAAAGTGGTCATTTTTCTACACCTCTTAAGTATAACTTTTACTGGAGATATAAAAACATTTATTGATTGATATGTTTGACGGAGATTTGGTAGTTTATTGGTCAATGATTTTAAAAATCTTTTTGGTTAGATAATGTATTTTTTTCATTTAAAATAAGCCACATATACACAAAAAAAAACAATAGTATTGTTAGATACACTGCAATATAATTCATTCGGTAATTCCATTGTGTTTGGCGCAGCCCTATTCAATCGGCCGTCGCGACGCCGCTGGAACTAAGTGCAATTTAAAATGTAAATTAACATGAAGAAGAAACAGTAGATGAGAGAACGACGCTCTGAAATGCTATTTTACAGTGTTTGTACATAAACATTCTAGTGGACTATTGCGCATGTCCCCTGGGACTAGAAAAAGACGATACTTGGGGTACCGTAATGTAAATGGCTAATTTTGAAATACAATTGCGAAGAGAAAATAATCATAACGGCTGATATAAAATATGTTTAAATATGTAAGCATATAGTTATTTTTAATTGAATATTTCAATAAACTCTGAGTGTTTTAATTTTTTTCAAATATTAAAACACGATCGAAACTCCCCATTTATATGAGTTCATATCTTAAATATGCTTAAAAGTAAAATTATAATGCGTCACAAAATAAATAATCAAAGTTTCAGAATGAAGTGGCTTAGATATAATCTAGACTATATTCTAGTGCATAGTTTCTCAACTTTTTTGAACAGTAACACCTTTTGAGTGTCATATTTCCCGTAACCCCCCATTCCGTATTTATTAATTTTTCGAGACTCGGGACATAATAATTTCGGTGTCCGAGATTGATGACTGAGATTCCAAATTAGTTATCGACTCAAACATCTCAAAAATGCTCGCTGTTAATTAGAAAATGTATTGTAGAACTGTATAGTATATAACCTAAATAAAAATACGCTATGGTCAAAAACAATACTAGTGTACAAAATTTTACTATAATACCTAAACCATCAGTCAATATTTATTAATCATTATTAAATTTGTTTAAATGCGATTGAGTTTACATCAATAAAGCGAAAAATATAATTTATTACTTACTACTTTACACAAAATAAATCCAATATGTTATTAAAAACTTTTTTATAAATATAGTTTCATACAAAACAAATATTATAAATACACCCCACATAAAAATATTATACAAAAAGTGAGATGCGCAATTCTCATTTAATGTGCATAAAATATATAAGGCTTTTTCTTTAAATACCTAACGTTAAAATAATAACACTTATAATATCTCCATTACATTTGCGCGGGAAATTTTCTTAGTCGGAAACGGATGGAATAAGGCTGTATTAAATTTAAAAGTCCCGCCTCCACGTGCTACCCCTTGCGTCCGCCTTAGACAGGAAGATGTATTATTTAGGAAGCATAAAGGGGGTGGTTAATTTTAAGCAGTGGCGTTATGTTTCTAGATGTGAATTGTTTTGGACTTGGATGAATGCGAACTGCATTTACTATTTACTGCAACAACATTCGAAAATTGTCTTATTTTCAATTGTTTATTTTTCGTTTATTCTTTTACAATTATCAACTTTATGTTGCGCCTATTAATATTTATAATAACTACTTGAATTACATAAATGTCATTTGATTGTCACTTTATGTATATATTTTTTTGTATTTTTAACATCGTCTTTCACTGAAAATTGTTCACATTTCAAGGTTGAATATTTTTTTTTAATCCATGTCCGCTACCAATGTGTAGCATGTGGCCTCCAAATGGAAGTATCTTAACAGTTTTTTTGTTCTGCGAGTCTGTTACTCAGTCGCTCAACCTCACTTTTATCAAAGTGAGTAGTAGGGAAAGAAGGATAAGGCTAGAAGAGGACTAGTGGTTGGCTAATCGCTATTGCTACAGCCCAGTTATTAAAGGATCAGAAGGATGGGAGGAGAGGAAATGATGTGAATTGACATCACAAACACCCAGTCTTCGATCACAGCTTTGAATTGAATAATTCTCAAATTCACTGCGATCTGACCGGAAATCAAACCCAGACCTGCGTGATCGGTAGAGCAAGCTCTAACCAACTTGGCTACAGCAAGCGACAGGTTGAATAATAAAAGATTGAAATTAATTTGTGATTGAAATTGGATAGTTTTGTTTTTTGGTAGTCAGTATTTATTAATTAGTTGTATTTTTTCAAATTATACATTAATTTGGACGCCACTTCATTTAACCCTCACACTACCGCAAGACAGAAGGTGTTTTTATGCCTTCGGCTACGATTAAGATTGCGTAGAAATTATGATTAAAGAGTATTTTTGTAATGAATATTATAAGCGTGAAGATTTGATGGTTTATAAACAGATAATTATATACAATTTGTACTTTGTCGTTCCTATCGATTCTGCTACGTATCATATTATTAATTGTAGCCGTGTTTGAAATTTCAATAAATACGCACCAAGAAACATAATTCGATAAATATCAAATAATTTTTATGTACAGATAGATAAACAATTTTTTCAATTCGAGGTTTTCAGTGTTTTTAAACCCTAGAAAAATAGTGATTTAATGTTCATTACATGACAAAAATAAAAAATATTTGCATCGTTTTGTACGTGTATTTTACATAAAATAACAATATCATATCACTGAGTCAACAAAATGCGATGAATTGTTCATTGCTTGAATGAACGCATCTGAAAGGTTAAATGAAATAATGAGTGCTAAGAATTTGCCTCGGAAATGTTTTCTCGCAAAATATTACTAAATCAACATTTAAATTAGAGACATTTATTTTCACATGTGTTTTTTACACACTCATGAAAGCAGAAGTTTGTTATTTTTAAGTACAAAAATGTTCATGGAATTGAAAAAAAAAATAAGCAAATATTATTGTGTGAATTTATAGAGAAGGATAAATTAAAATTTTATATTTTCTTTGAAATGCGAATATGTCGTCAAAATAAACAACATATTTTATCAATGCAATTAATATTTAAATGTAGAATAATACATCTTATAAATGATATTTTATTAACGGCTTTTTGAAAAATACAACGTTGGTATGTGAGACATTATTTTTCACACTGTGTTTTACGTCTAAGAAAGACATGGCCCTGTTTTATTTCTTTTTGCTTTCCAGATAATGTGAACCTTTCTGTAGTGTATTATATACAATGCTTAACTATCAGTATAATCATTAAAACAAATGTATGTTTAGTTTAGTTTAAAACTCTGTTAATGAGAATACTTAATGAAAATATTTTATTTTTAGAGATGAAATAAATTTGATAGACTCTGTGGTTATTTCGAGTATTTTAAATGTATAATTAACTTTCCTATTTAACTAATGGAATACCATGTTTATCAGGTTTAATTATTTAACATAAGAAAACCTCTTAGAAATAGAAGATTGTTTCAAAGAAGTGTGAAACAAAGAAAAATGAGAGTAATAAACTATTTATTAAATAATAATTTATGCCATCAAGAGTGGACAGTATAAAAAATATAAAAGAATAAGTAATGAATATTAACTTTTTAAATGTATTGAAAAAATAACGTGCGATATACATATACTCAAGTTTTAGAATCCCAGTACAAACAACGTTTTTTAATAAATTTATTGATATATTTAAAAAAAAACATGGGTGTTTATGATGTCAAAAAACATCCTTCTTATCCTTCCGGTCCTTTAATAACTGGGCGTAGTGAGAAATATTAGATAACAACTCGTCGTGTCCTAGCCTTATTCTTCTATCTCTACTACATTTGAAATAGAGAGATTAAGCGACTGAATAACAAACAGTTTTCGTAGAAAAACTTATGTTACGAAATCTTCACCAAATCTTCAGGCCATATGCTTCACATTGGGCGTAAAATTTGTTAAATGAAATAGATAATAACTATTTTTAGAAACTTTAAATGCTTGCTTTTCAATGTATGTATGGTAGATTCGTTGGGAAAGTACGTAACTATTGAATAATTATCCTTAAATTTATCCAAAAAATAATGTTAAAATCTGACCTCAGGCCCTCGCTTCTGAGTTGTACCAATGCCCTAAAGTGATACCACTCGCTCGCAGTGAGCAGTTATATGCAATAATTAATAAAAGTATGGAATAATCTCTTAAGACATTAAATACTTTCTAAATTTTAAAAAAAGCTTTCTATCGAGTCAATAAAACCTTTCAATGCAATCAGACAAAAAGAAAAAGGTGTTTTGCCACTGACACAAAGCACCGGAAGAGGAAGTATGGACCCCGTGATACATAATGTGTATCCGCCCTTACAATGTTTTCCGCTAGCGGAAAATTTAAATTCGGGGCATTCATTTGCCGACTTTAAGAAACTCAACAGTATTTGCAAGGGAGGTTTTTTCACTGTCGAGCTTCCCCTCTGCCACACAAGTTTAAAAGGAAGTTAATGGTGTGTAGGTATATAAGTGTTTACTTATAGCCAAAATCTTGTTTTATTAGCACGCAGTGTTTTTTGGGCGAGGAGGAATAATTATAATAAATTATTGCAGCGAATATTGTCTTGGTTATTGAGTATAATTTGGTCCTCTAGAGATGAAAAGAGCCAACTCGTAAAATGGTAAAACTTTTTTTTTTACTTTTAGGTACAATCACGTCTTTATTTGGTGTTTTGGTGGATTGCATATTTTTATTTTACCGAGATAAAACTATGGCAATGTGTATTAACTAGGGCTCATACAAAAACCGACTTTTGAAAAAACCGGTTGTCGAATGTCAATATTGTTCAAAAACCGGTTTTCGAAGTTTTAAAAAAAATATATAATTCAATTAAAATAGTGAGAAAAGGTTCAATTTTCTTATGTTGTTTATTTATATATATAATAATGCACAACAAGAAATTATTTGGTGTTGCACTTTAGAAATAATTTAAGAAAACACAAAGCGTCGACTTATCGTTTTGTAACAAAATTCCCTGATATCGAAAATACCCTTTCGTTGGGTTATGATGTGGGGCATATGGTGTTTAAGTCATCAAAAAAAAGATCAAAATTTTCTGTCCTTTTGTTTATAGACTCGTTTATGGAAAACTCGTCACAACCGGTTACGAAATTGAAAAATCGGTTTTCGAATGTCACAAATTTTGCCAAAAAAACCGAATTTTAAAACCGGTTTTTGAAAACCGACTAGCCTTAGAATTAACTGAGGTTACTTCACTTTAACGATACTTTAAGATGTGTAGAATATTATAACGCATCTTTTTTTCTAAAATACCTCTTGGCTAGTTTCACTACTAATGAGCCCAATTATTGATACTGTTTATCAGTTTCAATAATACAATCTCTTAATGAGTATTTTTAAAAGCTTAGGCATATATCACTAGTAATTACTTTCATTACTATTTCAATCGATTTGAGTATTTCAAAATAAACTATTCTAAATCTCTTTTTGTTGTGCAACCGTTTGAACTTTCTTTTCAGAGATAAGATTAAGAAAATGTAGATGTGAACATTACATCATAGTTAAATTCAATATTTTAGTTAAGATTTTAAAGTGAAATAATTGTGCTTTCAATTTGTACTTTCAATTGTACTTTAATCAAAATGTATTCAAATTTATGAAACTAATATACCATCGAATATTACACTACTATTGCCAGGTTTTCACCGTCAAATATTCTTGCAGTAATAAAAAAAAACGTGAATGTCAAATTCAACTGTCTTTATCAAGTATTAACCTATGGGGCTGTACGAGCTAATCCAATAAAATTCGTTTTCCTTGCGATTGTCGACGTTTTCAAATAGTTTAGTACTTTCCTGTTTTCTTGACGCTTAATGTGCGCCCAAACACAACACTCTAAAGTCTAATTAACAAAAGTTGACTTATACATTAACCAAAAAAGTAAATATCATAAATATATTGCTTACTTAGAAACTACAGTCAAATATAACTGATACTTTTTTTGGTTATGTCTTTTCGTTATGTGTATTGAACTGAACCAAAAATGCACGATTTTAAATAATATAAGTTTGATGGCATATCAAGTACTTTAAAACCAAAATTCTTTTATGTATTTTTTATAGCCGTGGCAATAAGTTAGTAAGAACTATTTGATTTCATCGATTTTATAAAAAAATCTTTGATTTCTTTGGCCATGGTTACATAAATATAATTCTTTCGCAGGTACAGTAGTTTACGTATGCATTAATTTTAAGCTTTAAATGTGTCGGATTTTTGTCAAGCGAACGTCATATTCCTTCAAAAAAACCAACTTTTAATAATTTTTTGGTTAAAAATACCCAACTCTCTTCGAAAAAAAAATAAGAAGCTTAGCAACTGAATAACAAGCAGTTCTAGTGGATAAACTTCTGATATGGTTTCTCCAGTGGTAAGGTATCTGTTCTACACTAGGAGTGGACAAAGATAAAAAAATCATTCCTTTTTTGAAAATTAATTCTTTTCTATTTAACAAAAATTAGGAAAAGATATTTGATTTTTTCTCATTGCATCAAAAACCAAGCGATAAGTAAAACGAATATTTATTTGATTTTTTAATATTGTTTTGTGAAATTAAAATAAATACTAATTAATTTAAAAATGAAAAAACAGTTGTGAAAATTTCAAGCAATTCAAATTAAAACTCGCCCGAGTGTCTAGTATTTATTACCAAGCTTAAGACTATCTATTCAGACAAAGTCCAAACTATTCAAAATAAAGTTCGCTTGTTCCAAGTGAATACTATCTTATCCATAGTTAAAATATATTTTTAAGCCATTTTATACTTACTAGTGATAAATATAAAAAAAGATAAATATACAATTATCACACTGTCATCGATATAACGGTAGATACGCTAAAACTAAGCACTTTGTTTAAACAAACTATTCTGCATATTTTATTAAATATGATGTTTATTGCTATCGTTCATTTTTTGTGTAGTAAACTAAGATAGTACACACATAGTTTGTTTGCGATCCTGTTTTGGATTTATGCCCATTGACGGCGCTGGCAAATAAATCCGGCCCTGCACGCCACCACCAATCTCCCCTGACATGTGTGAAATTCTTACTTTGGTGTTAAGTTAGTAACTCTTATCATCTCAAAAAATGTTGGCACGATACAATTATTTATGCTGAGCCACTTAACAAACCGAACAAAATTTTATCACATCCGATAAGTATATAGAATATTCACATAACTTAAATTGATTAAACGGATGAGTTGCGGATAATTTATTTTTTAATGATAGTAATAATATACACTACATATTCGTATAAATGTATCTACATAAATTGGTTGATTGTAGTCAATTGCCTTTTATTACACGCTGATTTAAAAACAGTCTTTACAATATACTAAAACTCACATTTGTTTACTCAATGGAGAAATGCAACTCTTATCCTATCGAAGATCTTAAACCACTTTCGATCGGCAAACCGATAATTTAAAATATACAAAATGCTTATAAATTATTCATTTACAATTTTACTCAGCGACGTGTCATTTTTTATTGCTCGTAAATTAGGGAGGTATAAATATTCTTACTGATTAAAAATTACAATGGTAACGCGAAACAAAAAATATGTTTTAACTGTATAGTCAATTGTTTGGTTTATTCGACTAACATTACAGCAAACCATTTTTGGTTTATCAAATAACCTACAAGATTGAATTAGGTGTTCTGGAAAAAAATATATTACTGAATATTTTTTCACAATCCTAATTTACCCATTTTATTAATGTAGGCCTCATAACTAGGGTACTTAAAATAAAGTATTTTAAGTTTACACATATTACATCTGCTTTTTTTTTTCATTGTATTAAAAACTCGAACGGTCAACTGGTTTTTAGCAATCATCTATTGTGCTAGTCTTTAGGCTATTTTAACACATTCAGAGCTATGCTTGAAAAGAAAAAAATACTAGAAATTTATCCATTCGGTTTATTTTATTAGTTCATTTATTTGCTAAAAAATGGCAATTTGCAGACTGCTAATTGAAGTTATCGAGCAGTAAAACTATGAGTGAAATATATAAGTTTTACAGTTAATCTACAGATTTTAATAATATACAAACATTTTGAACGTTTATTAAAATTCATATATAATTAAATCAAATAACTTTTATACAAAATGTCAAAAATATACAAATGATCATTACAAACTTTTTGTTTAGGCTTAGAATATAATACGAAACGATTATTTTATAACATTGTTTCGCGAAAACTTCTTTCAAACTACAAAAAGTAATATTTGAGATATTTGGTTTTGAAATAAGTTAAATATCACATGTTATACTATAACTGCATATTTTTTTTACATCCATATCAATATGAAGTGGCTTGTACAATATTATAAACTAGCTTCATCGTAGATTATGTCTCCCCGTAACCTTCTGCCATCATGAAATGTTGTCTAAAGAAGATGGCGAAGAAATTTAGCATACTTATAAACATTTACCAGAATAAGGATGACAAGATAAAGAGCTCTCAATAAGACGATAGTACCGACGAATATTTAAAAAAATTACTAAAAAAACAAAAATACATTAAATGGTTTCAATGGCTTTTTTCTTTTTTTAGGGTATTCACTGTCAATACTTAGTGAAAAAGCATTATATTAAGAAAAAATACATTATTCCTTTGTACTTAATTTCCACTTTATTTATAAAGGTTAGGACCGGTTTCGTAATTTAACAATATTTTCAAGCAATAGAACAAGTAATTTTCTGAATGAACAATTGCAAACTTTTTAGATAAAATATTAAACAGTAAAAATAAATCTCGATTTAAGGTGTTATGTAAATATAGCAGGAAGGTAAATCGAATTGTACAGATGACCGATGCATTGTAGGGTTAAAACCGGATTGACCGGTCGGCTTCTTGTCTGGACAATGCATATTATTCGTCACAAAAATTGAATTTTGCATTCGGTCTTTTCAGTTTTAATATTGAATAAAAGAGCAGAACGTGCCACTTCAATGGAGTTGAAAACCCTTCCTAAGGGTCAAAAAGCCATGCGGGCACTAGATGACTCGATAGTGTAAATTGTAATCTCTTGGTTAATTTAAATAATAAATAAAAAAAATATTACAAACTGAAAATTTATTACTTCCACAGACATTTTGACACTCTTAATCGAGTATCAAAAAAATGACACTTATTTTAGTAATCCTTGCTTAAGATTACCTTTATTTATAAATATAATAAAATAGCATAACGACGACTTGTTTCTAGATAAACGTTATATTCTCTGTTTTAGGAAGAGTATGGGAGGTCATATTCACATTTATCCTTAAATATGAATTCTTAAATCGATATCAAAATAAATGTGCATATGTTTTTTTAAGGACAATAAACAAAAAACCTTAGCCACTATAAAGTAAAAATATTTATGAAAAATTATGACATATAAATAATGAACAGTTTCGTATGTCAATTTTGTTAATATATAATATTACATGGGTATAAAAATATTAAAAAGAATGATACAAATTACTGGTCAAATGCACATAAAGTATATTTAGTCATTTAATACGGAATTCTATATCGGATATCAATTGAAGCGTAAACGAATTCTTTTGTGTCCGATCGTTTTGTTTGCTACATTATGTTTAGAAAACCGGTTTTCCTTGTTTTGACCCTCGGATTTCAAAAGTCCGTTTTTGAATTTTTTTTCGCGCATTGTCTTCCTTCTTCCGGCACCCTTCAGGTAAGTTGGAACGCGGCGCAATACAATACGCTACTGACCCTTTCTTGGGTCACACCATAAGGGTTGCGGGACACTTTAGATATGCTAACAAAGTGATGAAAATCCTTTACTCGATAAACGTGATGTGTAAAATATTTAAATTTAACTATTTGCTTAATATTATTAAACAATATTCTACCAACAGTTTTATTTCATTTTACGAAATTTGATTAAGAAAACCTGGATATTTTTATATTTTTTTTATAAAAGAGCAGAAATATTTTATAAAAATGACTATGTTTTAATCTTATTTTTTATAATCCACATTAAATATTATTATATAGACTCAGGCACCCTTTTATGTTATATAATATAAAAATAAAAATATACAAAGAATAAAAATGATTATTTCAACTGCTTTTTAATATAGTAATACGAAATTCTACAATAAAAAAGCAGGTTTTGAAAAAACAGTTTATGGAAGTAAAAAAAATACTTTTAAATTCTTAAAATATAATTTATTGATAATAAACGTCTTAAATGAAATACAACCAACTTTAAACATAATATTTCGTATTAAATAATAATTTTAAATCATGAAATAAAAAAATGCATTTTATACAAAACTACAATGTGTTTTATATCTAGTGATAATTTTAATTTATGAAAAAAAAACATTTTTTTCTGGTTAATTTAATATATCATAATCAAAAACGTGTAACGAAAATTTATTTATTTAAATTTTAAAAAATATTTTTCTTTATTTCCGAAGGACTTTAATTCCGCCGTAAATCACACATGTTAAAACCATATATAGCAGATGACCGGTGTCCCGGATATTGTGCTGTCCCACCGAAAAACAGGAAAAACCAGTTTTCCTATAACTCACCCTTTCTTGTTTATTGTCCGATTTCTACCATTGTCATTTTATTGGCATAATCTATTAAAAGTAATTTTATGTTTAAATCTATTTCCGGTTGTACGCGTTTACTGGACATTGAGGTAGACATAAAGAAATATTCGTCAACCAATGGAACTATATTCAATTCTAGCTGAAATGCTACGTTAATCAAGTTTTGTATATTCAGCAATAGTAAGACAGTGACAGAGACTAACTTAACTTTGTTTATGTAGATATGGATGCAGTACAAGCTTACTCGACGTATTTTTACTATATCGGACAAAAAGATACTGAAGTATTTATTAAAAAGATCTCGCAGTTATAGAGATATTATTTATAGATGACTGTTAAGAGATAGGTACACAGACATATAATATTATTGTGTCAACAAAAATAACCATTTATAGCAATTAAGTTTAGGAGACGCAACTCTGATAATACTGGTGATGTCTCTACATCAAGTTTATATGAATGTCAAAAAAAATTGCTTGAAGTATAGTTCGTCTATGGGATGTCTTAAACCTATTCTTTTATCGCTGTTTTATTTTAAAAAAACCTTAACAACTGAGTGATATGCCGATATACCGCTCTCAAAAAAAACTATTATTGAGATAAAATTTATAAGTAACCCATTGGCAGTGTATATTGTTAAAAACTAATATAAATTTCATAACGTCAATTGTAAAAAGAAGTAAATAAAAGAAGAATAACCAGTACATTTGTGCACAAACGGTCAGCAAAAGTATGACAAACTGGTCCGTAAACGCTGGTGAATTAAGCTTTTGTTTGTCAATCAAATATTTTTGGCAGTATTAGCAAGTTATTTAGATTGTTGTTTTTTTAAATTGACTGCTATAATAAATAATTGACTACGTGTATAATGGATTTTATAAAAAGTTACTTACCATTTAAATATTTTGATAATCTACAATATATACTGACCAATAAATTGTATTGAATAATACGATTATATGAAAAAACTTGTCTTCTTCTACTGCGTTTTTTAATTGATAACTGGCTATTTAAGGTAAATCAGCAACAAATGTTATTCTGACTGCAATTTCTATGAGTTTAGTATGTCTGTGCGAAAAACACATTTATCTGAATTGCAAGTTTACGTAAAACACGCACCGTATTGAATGATTTAATATAATATATATGTTAGTATGGCTTTAAGACTTCAATGTTGACAAATTTATGAATAAGTTATCACGCACCACACGGATAATAAACCTGATTGCCCCTCATCAATACGCAGTGAAAGTGTTACAGTTCTCAATGTCCAAGAAGTTGACAATCCATTACAGCCAGAAAAAGATAACATCGATATAATAATAATATATAAATATATCTATCGACATGATTCCTTTACCTTTACTAAATTTAAAAACGTTGAGTTTGAAGACAACCAAACAATCTTAGTAATAAATATTTTAGAAACGTTTTATAAACACGTTTAACTTTTGAAGATCAAAAATAATGCCAACTAATAATAAATTCACAATATTTAAAAAGGTTTTGTAGTGGACAACTAGGTATATTACTAAGTCTGAGCTTTTTTAAAGGGTTGCAATCCGGTTTTTTATTGTGGCCAACTAAGGGTCTACTGGTGTGAAAGGTTTGACCCATGGTCAGTCACGTCCTGTATTCGCAAATAAATGCATCGGTGTTGTCATAAAATGTGTCCAGATATTTTGATTGAATTTCAAATATCAATAGTGATCCGTGAGGTGTAAAGTAGTGCATCAATGAAAAAGTGATTAAATAGATATCGTGCTTTGAATATTACAGTGAAAAATTATATTATTTGTATTCTATTTCTCAGTTGTTTCCAAATTTTATAATAAAAAATGTTAAATTATTTAAAAAGTTGTTTTATTAATAGCATACCTTCCTGAAACAAATATGTTAATGTATATTACTTACTGAGCATATCAGCAGTTAAATATTTCGGATATTGGTAAGTACAAATATAGTTTTATATAGATTATAAATTTTAAACATCACAAAAACAAAAATCTAAAATGCTCTTCGAATGCAGAATCGAACCCATGACATCTGTCACGAAGCCAACTACGTTGACCACTACGCCTTGTACCAGACATTTGCATTTTTACTATAAAATATTTAAAAAAAAAAAAGTGTTTGACGGGGTGAATTATTTTGAAAAAAAATTCAAAACGAACGATGGACATCTTTCCCTTTAATATTTATTCGCTGCTCAAGTCATGAAAAGTAATTTGCGAATGAAATGTGACGCGTGTAAGTGCCCGACACTGGGTTAGACGGACAAGCGACGTCTTCAATGTAAATGCCGAGCGGCCTGCAATTGAAAATTGGAAAGGATGACATCCTAAAGGTTTGTTATCACTGAAACTTTAACATTAAACAACAAATTCACAAACTTTTAAATACGCTTTTTTTTTAAATATTTTTTTTGTTAATTCTGAATGAAAAGTTTACATACTGAAACATTATCAAAATTATCACTTTGAAGTTGTTCACTGTCAATACTTGGCGTAAAGGCATTATATTAATAAAAACATAATCATCTTTTGTATTTATATCTACTTTTATTTATAATGATCACGACCGGTTTCAGTCATGGCGAGCATTTTCAACTGAAACCACTCCTGGCCATCTATATATGTATTAATATTTTTTTGTTTATTTGTCCCGTATGCGTTCCTATACCGTTTATCCGATTGCGATAAAGCTTTGATTAGTTGTTGTGCGAACAACCGCGAAGGTTTCTGAATTAGTACAACCAGCGGTGGGCTGCCTATACGTTAACAATTTTGTTCGCTTTATGTCAAAGCAATTCTTGGTGTTCTAGGAAAGCAGTGAGTTTTTTATCACTCTTTTGCAATTATATGCAATACGATTTGTGTATCCAAAAGCTCTTCAATAAGTACAAATAAAACACAAAAACTTTATTTATTTGAGTTGCATTGCAACCCATACCGTGTTCTAGCTAGCTATAAATAAAAGCGGATATAGTATATAAAAAGCGTCAAATATTTAAATATAAATATAAATCAATTTAAGCCTTCTGATAAAAACTAGCTTATTGCAATGCAAATACAATGCATTAAAGTTCATTTTTTATAATGCAATTATCTTTTTCATGTTCACTTACTTGTTAATTACTTACAAATTCTCATATTTATAAAGAATCTTAATTATTCTATACGTTATAGCCAATAAGTCACAATAGCAGAAATTAAAATCAATTTAGATTACCGAAAATACTATTTGTAATGCGATAACTTTTCAAACATAAGTTCGTTTGAGTATATAAGCAATTTCTTTTATGGTGTTAACTGTTAACTTAATTTATGTTTTAAATATAATAATTCGTTAGGAATTAAGACTATAATGCAACGCTGGTCAGATTATATCGGTTGCAAATGGTTAAAAAAAATGAATTAAAAATAATATTTAATTTGACATTTTTAATATAAAAAAACAATATAAAATTTTAGCAAGAGAACCACTGATTAAGCTAGCTTTTTCACCCCTTCTTTACCAAAGTGATAGAAAAAGGCTCGGTTTTCCGACTTTTTTACATTTTTCTACCCTTTTAATACGACCTTTTTTGTGGTTTTTGCGATGAAACGTGAAATGGGCCAAGTGCCAAGTGAAATAAGGGTGGATTTTTTAGCTTTTATCTGTATTTTTATCCGGTAAGGGTGTGTCATGAAATGTAATGGAGATGTAAAAAAGAAAAATCGGACAATTTCGCCCGACGAAAAATGTCAGCTGAAGTTCATTCGTCAGTAAATAAATTCAAAATTAATCATTGGATTTTTTAGAAGTTTTATTACATTCATATGGTTAACCTTTTGATATTAAAACAATTAAAGTAGTTATTTGATGTCATTGCTCTAATTTTATTCCGAATATCAATTTGATATTGATGAAAAAACAAAGCTTTAAAAATAATGCTACCATATCACTCTGGAAAATAAATTAAAAATGGAACAAAATAATTAGCCAGAATTTAAATCAATTTTTGGTCAGAATAAAAATATGAACGGTCAGAATATTTTATAACCATTTTGGTAAGTTTATGCTATTTTTTATTTCATTTAAATTATGACTATTTACACCTACCGATATATTTATTATGACCATTTAATATAAATTCTGACCGGAAAAATACGAACTAATTAAAAATGATGTAATACGTACAAGATGAAACTAAATTGATAATGAATTCATATTAATTGATAGTAGTCTTTTAGTCTGTAACCAATCGTGTTGATCATGATATTAAAAGCATCATGAATGATTATAAAGTATTCCAAGCTTCAATAATTTTAATTAATTTTTCTGATGATTCACCGTAAATTTATTCTAGGCTTACATTATTTTTTTTTAACAAGATGACTATAAAGTTTGTAACTTAGTAAATTTAAAATAACAACTCTGTTTTAACCCAGCCCGTATGAACTTTTTTCGTGTTTTTTGTCCCTTCATTCTTTTTACGGTCGATGTTCATCCATTCTTAAAAGCATTGAATTTTTCGTGTTGAAAAATTGAATTGAAAAGACATCATACAAGCGTTTTGTAAAGGTTGAATAATCGATATTTTATGGCTTGATTTTTAATGGAAAATGATTTGCTTATCATGGTTAAAGCTGCAGTGGTAAAATCACGCAATAATTTTCTCATAAACCTTTGACAAAACATATATCATTTATGAATTACATTTTATAAGACAAGTTATTTATAACATCAATAAACATAATAAACACTTCTGAATAATTTTGATTATTAGTGTAATTGTTAATCTATCTATTAAATATCTACCGGATAGTGAATGACTGTTTCCATTTTTTACCCTTTTCAAATATAATGTTGTTTTTATTATATTTGTAGTGTACATATTTTTGTTGATTTTTTTAACAACATTGAATCATTTGAGAAAATAATTGTACTCTTAAAGTTTTTTGATAAACAGTTTTTATAAACCTCATTTTTAATTAAATTTAAATTATTTTTATTCTGCACACTTCCACAAATCCTGTCGATAACGACCCGGGCTTCGCCCCTGAGCATCTTCTGGTTTTATCCAGTGCACGAATGCACTCGAACTAATTTAATTGCTTCTATATCTCTAAATATTTAATGGTTATATGAAACTGGTGATGATTGATTAATAAAATTGAAAAATGTTTACGTTTTTAAACTTAGATTAATATATGTACATTCATATAGTCACTATTATCGTTGAAAACTTCCGTGCCGGATCAACATAATTTTTTCGATCGATTTTTCGATTTCTATTCGAAAGCATGAGTGTTTAAGATTTCTAAAAATTCCCTTTCACACATTCGATCTATTAATAACTGTTCAAAGCGAGAGCGATTAGTTAACCACTAGTTCTGCCTTAGACTTATTCATCTATTCCTGACATTCTTTTTGAAAAAGAAAGGTTGAGCCACCGAGTGACTTCTATTTGGAGGCCGTATGATCCACATTGGGGGAGAACATAGATTAAAAAAGGTACATTAACTTTCCATTTTGTTCACAAAAATTAAACATGCATTTGGTGTATTAATTTTAGAGAATTTTCGTTGCCAAAATTACTTATAAATTTGGCAGCTTAATACGAAGCGATAAACATATGTGTTATAAGTGAACTCTCATTAAAAAATATTTTTTTCACACCTTTTATATACATGAATAAACAAACGATAAGACATCCTAGGCTTATGCGATCCAAAAAAGTATTAAAGCGTTTTAATAAATATATTTTTTACTACCTTCCTAATGGATTTTAAATTTCAAAACTTTTTCTTAATTACACCCACATACAGCGACAAAATTCTGCCGGTTCTCTTTTATTTCACCGTCTAAAAGTTACTGAAACTTTTCATGCCGGGGAGCTTTTTCTTCCCAAAGGGTGGGCTGAGCCATCTCGAGTTTCCTTTCTTTAAGATGCCAAGTGGCGTGGAGGAGGGCACAAGGGGGCAAAATTTACCGGAAGAAAGAGGGGGTGTCAACTTTGCTAATGAGAATTTTAAGAAATTTGCAGTCAGAGCGAGTTTTGCCCAGCCACCATTGGTACTTGTTTCTAAACCAGGCTTAAGCAACAATCAAAATGTGGCTGAAGTCAGAAGAAAACAAAATAATATGTATAAAGATCAATAAATTATTAAAATAATTGTATTGCTTAGAAAACTCTAAAAAAAACTATATTACTTAAACTTTTTGACATGGCAAAAATATATTATTTTATGCATTGAACTAATTGATAATGAAAGCCTAAATCTGCGAAGGGTTTAATCATATTTAACCATATTCATATATCTATATCATATTCATATATTTTAAAAAACCGTGATCCAATTATGTCAATATAAAACCGATTATGTCAATATTGGAAACTCACAAAGCTCTATTTGTGTTAGAAAAAGAAGTTAATTAAATTATCTCGTTAAAAAATTATGAATGAAGTGGTTATCTGAAATGAATGATTTAAAGTACAACAACGTATTAAAAAAAAACATTGTGTGTGATTTATTGAGCCGTATTTTTAATTGAAAGTTTTTTCTAAAGAATAATTCATCTTCTAAAAGTTCATCGAGTCGATGGCATGGTGATAACCGTTGATACTAACTTTACTCTTTTTGCTATTCATATTCATTGTGACAAAATAAACCTTTACACCTGCTGGATTCTTTATCACTCCAACTTTTTATGGTCTTATCAGTTGTGATATATTTACATGTTTTGAAAACCAATACAACTCGAATGTGTCACCTAAAAAAACAATAAAAAAAAATAAAAAAAATTGTATAATGGTCTGATTGTATAGCAAAGTTTTTCAACTCCTGTTTCTTCGCCAGAAAGAGATAGACAGTTTTAAGGGTAGCAAAAGAAGAAGGGGTGTTTTAAGACACGCCAACTCTCTTTCGCATTTTAATACGTTTTCTGGTCCCTTCTAGATGCGCGAGAGCCTTCTACCCTTAGGCGAGCAACCCCTTATCACCCATCCCCACATTTTCTCTTTCGTCTTTTCGTAATTATAATTAAGGGGTGTATATTTTGTACCTAACCCTTTACAGTTATAGATACATTTTTGTGATAAGAAAAAATGTTTTCTTTTGCTCATAGTATATTATTCAACTGAAGAAAACGACATACACTTTTATTGCGTGTATCCGCATATAATATACGCATCACCATAAACGATATGGAGTTGCTATGCTTTAAATGCTAGTGAAGCGCTCTTTTCTATATTTTTTTCAATAAATAAAAAATGGCACTTTAAAATGAAACCTTATAAATCAATTGCTTTAGTCAAAAACTGGAGCGATGATGACATGTTACTTTTGATAGAATCAAATATGTTTACCGAAACTCATTTTTTCTTATTTGAAAAATAGCAGTTTACTTGCGTATGACTCATTTTTGTGAACGCATTTTATAATGAACGATTAAAATTATTTATTTCCTGACAACTCACCATCTGCTAAAAGGGTTAAAGTAGGCTTTGAAGGGAGTCCGTCTTCCTCTTGGGAGATGATTTGCGCCAAAAGAGTTCGTCTAAAAATTAGGGATGAAGCCTTGTTAGGGAGGCCTATTAAATGAGATCTCCTAGCAAGGGCGGAAAGCTTAGTATTGCACAGTGTAAAGGCATGCTATCATATTATGACAGAGTTTGTGAAATAAACCTAAGAAAACTTTATGTTGAAGAAAAATAAAAAAAAAACAGAAGTTTGCTAAAAGCATCATAATTAATTCATATTATTTTTTGGTCAAAGAAAACTAATGTTTGCCCTACTGATAAAAGCTTCCATTTTTGCAATTGTAAGCCCTTTGTACTGATAAGTGATTGTGGACTTGTGCAACGGCATTTATTTTATTTTTAGGCCTAAATAACATTATTAACACATATACCATAATAACGCGTAGCAAGAGTGATAAGCCGACTTCTAGGCCTTTACAAGCTGCATTCTCACTCACTCCTAAATTAAATTGGTAAGCAACGACCAGTTTTCGTAAAAAAATAAATTTCAATTAATATTCTCCATTAAGAATCCATATATGTATGTCTCATTGAGAACATTCAGATAATAGAAAAAAAGTCGACGCAAAGAAATAAAAAGTATTAAAAAATACATTAAAAATTTCAAAACTATCTAAAATTAGAAGAATGCTATTTTCATATTAATTTTATACAGGACATCATTCTTAGGCCGGGAAAAATATTAACCCATATAAGCCATCTCAACATGAGAAATATATTATATCAAATGAAAGTTATGATGTTTTTTTCATTTCATGATGTTTTTTATTACCATATTCAGTCGATGTTTGTACTTTGATAAAATCTATGAATTTTTAGTCTGGCTAAATTATACAATCAAATCCTAAAATTCTTTTTGTCAAATTCAATTATGTGTTATATTATAATTTATCCGAATATTACTAATATATTTATGTGAGTATACATATATTTTTTTAAAAGCATGTCCACTCCCATTGTAGAGCATATGACCCCCAAATGGACATATCGTAGCATAAGATTGTTCAGAGTAGGTAAAGAAGGATGGGAGGTGTCGTAGGAGAAGACTAGTGGCTAACTAATGGAAAGTTGGGAGAAAATTTTTCACTTCTTCTTTGACCATAGTTGCTTCATGTGTAGAGCATATGGCCGCCACATGGCACCTTCATGTTTCTTTGTCTTCCAACAATTACTTTACTTCTTCCTTTCAAATTTCAGTATCCCTCAGTTTCTCCGATTTCATCATATGAATAATACTCGACAGACGTCCAAGACTTACTTACTTACTTACTTACTTAACCGGTTGGAAGAAGAGACAGGCAGAATTAAGGCTTTTCGGAGGCATCCGCAGCACGTTACCCAACTAGTTTTAACGTCTCTCTATAACCACTGATTTGAATATATAAAAATTTTTAGACATTACAAACACCCATGCCATCGAACAGAAATCGATACATTGATTGAGAAAAATAGCTTGAACTTGCAAGATCTATTGCGGAAGCCAACGACGTTGACCTGCCATAGATCCGACAAGTATACATAGTTATATAAAAAAAATATGAAACAGACAACTTTTCCTTCATCAAAATTTCAAGCGGGAAAGTAGAAAAGTAAAGTAAAAAAAAAGGACAATAATGCAGTGTTATTATTTTAAAAACGCTAAGGGCATTGCGTTATTTTGATTTCTCAAAAATAAATCCATAAAATTAAACAATGAAAACAAAAAAACTCAAACAATTACATTTTAAAATAAGGCTTTCCTCGGTTCTTAGAGAAATCATGTAAAAGCGTTCCGAATTTCTCACTCGGGTTAAAACACTCAATAATTATACTCATTAATTTCACTGCCCCCTTAAACCACCCCTTTTATTCCAACTCCATCTCCTTTTCTACATTGTAAAACACTCTTATGTCCACTGGGGTGGAGTTTTGTAAACACAGAAAGCCAGTTAATTTACATTATTGTAACAAATTAACAATGTACGAAAAAAAAATCAACGATGGTGCATAGTTTTCCGTTAACTTTATTAAACTCGGAACCGTAATTTATCGTGAAATATAAATTATTAATTATTTATGAAAATACTTTCTTAATAAATTAAAACAGTCTGATTATCACTGAGATTTTATATACAACGTTTTTCAAACACTTAGTGTATATATGTACTTCAGCTATGACATTATACTAAATGTTTTAAAATTTGATAATCTAAGAGATGAACTCGATGAGAATTCCATAAGACACTAAAAATCAAATCGACGAAAAAAACATAACAAACAACCGTGTCTAAGATCACAAATTTAAATATAAATGAAGAAATCTAAATTTGAATCAAATCTAAATTTGACATTGACTCTGATGGAAGTCAAGCATAGACCAATGTGATCGCTAGAGAAAAGCTTTCACCAACTAGGCCAAAGAAGGCGACTGCAGACAATGATCAGAATCGATTTTGCATGTAATGAGGATTTTCAATTGAATTGTATATTATCAGTTAAAAAAATTCGCCGTCTAGTTCTGATTATTTTATAAAATTGTGAAATAAGTAAGTAAAAATGTGTTTATATTTTTCGAAATCTAAAAATTTCAACTAAGATTTGACAATTGACACCTTAAGAGTCGTGTCCTGTTCACCTCAATTAAAAAAAAAAGTGATAAGCAAATTAAGCGTGTAAACATTGAAATCACCTTTATTTATACTCGAATAAATTAGGTTTGTTAATATTTATTTATTTGAATACTAACTGGAAATATAACTCCACCATCTTGCCTACCACTGTTCTATCCAATCTGAATTTCTTCCATCCACACCAATCTACACCATCTAACCCCTTCTCCCCAATGGAGTGGATTTTATCTTTTCTAAGAGGGAAATCTGTATAAAAGTACGAAACAAGGCGGACCTAGTATATATATATGCAATGTGCATTTATATCTACATAGAAACAAACAATAAAGTATCTGCGTCCCTCTCGCGTATATTGCCTGGGAAAAAAGCGCGAATGAGATAAAGGCTGGGGTGTTTTTACGCGGAGTAGATGTTTGGCCGTTTTTGTAAAATGGGGGTGAAATTTAATTGAATATTCCGTGGCAAGGCTACCCCGTTTTGTTTATTGTCCAGTGTCAATTCGTCGACGCATATTATCATTACGAAGCCTAACTTTAAAATATTTAAAATTCTTCATATCATAACACAATAATACATGAATAAAGAAAAGAAAAGAAGAAGTAATAAAAACACTGGCGAACTGCTTTTTCAGTTCACTGACGGTTTATATTCAACCTATTATCAAATTTTTAATTTATTCGTGATATAATAAAAAAACGATAGAAAATTTTACATTGGTTATATATAAACCGAAATATGTGTGCATGGAAAAATCACCGAACCGAAATATTTGAATTTCATAAATTTGGTTTTGTAGTTAGGTACAATTTTCAAAATTTATTTGTGACAACAATCAATATTTTTAGATCACTTTTAGGGTGTTCACTATCAATGTCTCTTGGTGGAAAGGCATTATATTGAGAAAAAACACAATATTCCTTTGTACTTTATTTCCAATTTATTCACCGCTCATGATTTTAGTTGACAATGCTCGCCATGAGTGGAACCGGTCCCGACATACATATAAATAATATGGAAATAAAGTAAAAGGGAATATTGTATTTTTTCTTAATACAATATTTATAGCATCACCTTTTCGTCTATATGTCGTTATTTTTGGTATTTATATAGTAAAGAAGTTGTTATTGACATGTATAAATAATATCAATTACAATATGAGTCCGCCACACTCGTCTGCGACAGCCTGAGTTTGTTTGTCATTTTGTGATTTATTTAAATATTTTTTGAGTCTTGTAGAGATAGTTGGTTATATTAATTAAGTTTGTTATTCCAAAAAAATATAGTATATTCACTAATGGTTGAATTGTTAGCATGCCTAGTTGGACAATTTCTGGGTATCACCACTCTCTTCCTTGTTTTTTTTGTCGTAAGGTAATAATGAAACCTTCCTTTCCTGCGATTCCATATAATCAAAGGGATATAGAAGGGTGTTTATCTTAAAAAGGTTTTTATAAGATACCCTCTTTTAACTTGTAAAGGGGTGATATGTACGAAAACTATTTGTCAAAAATTACAAAATAATTTTATGTGAATTTCTATGCCGTTTCATCGCTAAATAATTAAACTAAATACTCTATTTGCTATAATTAATACGAAGCAATTTTATGAAAAGCTAAAAAAATATTTTAACGTACAAATATATATTGTCATGAATGTTATTTTGCGCTAGTTAAGTACTTGTTATTTTATTTACCACAGTGTGAATATTTTCCAATAAATATGTCAATTTTAGTGCAAAAGAAAATACTTTTGATGTAAATGTTTAATTACCTCATCTGAGTAATATTGTCATTTATTGTTAAAAACTAAGCTAAGTAATTTATAAATGATTTTTTATAAAATAAACTATTGTCTTTGAAGACGTTTTCTAAAACAAAAAAATATGTATAACTTTCGTTTAGAAGTTAAATTGAATAAATCACCAAATCGAATTCAAATAGATAACAACACGCGTAACAAATTATTTCAAAAATTATGTACAAAGGGTAACGCAATTTGTAAAATCCAAAAATTTATTTTAGTAAAACAAAAAAAGGGCATTTAAAACGGTGCTTTTATAGTTATGTCCCATGAGAATATATTTATTTTTCATTACAGATGCATCACTATATCAAGGCTGATGGTACAACATAAATGATATCGTTGAGCTAGGTTGTGAGTATTTTGTTAAACTTTTAGTTCCGCTGCACAATTATATTTTCTTCAAAAGAGATTTGCTCAATTTTATTTAATCCTCACAAAAAGTTAAATCATTCATTCTCTAGTCATAATATAACAAATCAGATTTTAAAATATTAAAAGTCTTGATAATACTATGTATTCATATGATTGTCTATAAATGAAACTATTCATTTAAAAAAAGTAATGCTTCGCTATTGAATCTAAAAAAATCAATAGAAACGTCTTCTTAATTTTTGCTTAGAGATGCTGTGTGGTGCCCGAGTACATATTTAAGTCAGAAGATTAAAATGAATCTTTCAATTTTATAAAAATTCTCTGAATAATCAATGCATACAATATCAGCTAATAAATTCACAGACAGTTTTCATTCATATAAGTTCTTATGAAATAATATAAAATTAAGTATATTCTTCGAATCTGTGATACCGCGTCAACGTCATTGGGTTCCGTGACTAATGTCACGTGTTCAAATCCCAGTAGGAAGAGATTTTTTCAATAAAATTTCTGTTAAAACATAGACGTTTGTGATTCTTTCCCTCTCTTCCAATGTTAAAAAAACCGGATGTAGCAAAAGCGATTAGCTAACGACTAAAAAGTAATATCTAAGACTGATTTTTTTATCCCTACTCTCTTTCAAAAAACAGAGAAAAAACTCTCAACAAAACATACCTCTATCAAAAGGCTATACTAAGCTCAAAATTGCAGTGAACATGGATAAAAAAATAAGCATACATAAGTGTCTTATAGATAAAACCATAAAACTATGGAAAAAAAATATTATCATATAGATTGTACCAATGACGTTATTTTGAATTTAACAGCAGTATCTGTTGAGTAATAGTTTATTAAAAAAAAGTTATCATTAAATATGAGAAGAAGCCGTTTTTTACATATTGTGAAAGTTACAATTTTATACACATTCTCGCTGAATCGCATATTTACTTTGGAGGAAAAACAATATATTTTAAAGACGTGCCAGTATAAACAAACGTAGCGCAAATCGCCAAGTGATGGAATCGTACAAAGATTCTTACATAAAGATGTATAGAAACGGCCGGTGGAGGCAAAGTACGAATGGGGGCATCTGGGCTGGATTGCTACATCGGGGGATGTTGGGGAGTTAGGTATCTGTAAGAAATGGCACGAAAGACATTTATAAAGGGACCGGAGAGACGTTTTATCTGAGGTATAATAAATTATGGGTAGACAATGATAAAATGGCAACTGATGTACAAACACATACAAAAGTGGAATTTACATACACACACAATGACGCGTTATGCAATGCTTTACTACCTACTGTGTGCGATTTAAAGAAATTGAAGAGGATCGTTGGATAGAATTCCGGGATAAATAAACATATAAGTTTACTTTCTGAGAAACAGTTCATTACTTATGTAACACGAAAAACACTTTTGTATATCCGTTTGCTGTCTTTGTTTATTACTAAATAGTGTTGTGTAAGTATAAACATAATTTAAATAATGTTCTACATTACAAAACGGAAAGTTAAAACTACATATGTTGCATTATTATTCAATAATTTTCAATCCAATGTGTAGCATACGTATGATAACTACAAATTTTATTTAACGTTGTATTTTTCAATAGCTGAACCTCTTCTTTTACGGAAGCGTTAAGTATAGAAAAATAGAGCTATGAAAAAACTAGTTAGTTGAAAATTCTTGCAATGAGCGGAGCCGGTCCTGAACTTATAAATAAAGTCGATTAAAGTACAAAGGAATATTGTGTTTTTATTAATATAATGCTTTTCCACCAAATATTTACATTGAACACCCTAAAAGTGAAAAGACTAGTCAACTCATTCTTCTCTCCGTGAAAAGGTTTTATGGGTCAGTATTTTTAAAAAATAAATTTTATCAATAACAAGTTAAAAGACATGTCATTAAATTTTTCTTCTAGATGCAAAGTAAATGAATTTTCGTTGGTATATTCAAAAATAAAAAATATTTTGTCGAACAAAGCAAAGCTTCAGTTGTTTTGTTTTATATATGCTTTGGAAAAAAAATTAATGAATGAAGTGACGCAATAGTAATATTATAGTAACAGAAAATTTTAAAAACATTGAAGCACTACAATTTGAATATATAACGTTGCTTTTAATAAATGTCTTTGAGTAATGTATAAATTTGGTTAAAATGATATTATTTTTGTGATTCGCATAGTTCTGCTAACCATTCTTGTTCTGTAGGATTAAGAAGTCTTTACTAATGATTATAATGTTTTTACTGTCAGAAATAAAATATATTATTTGATGTAGAGAAATGTGAAGTAGACATCTGCTAAATAATGCAAACAAGGCATTCTTTATGTCAGGCAATGTCTTGAAAGGCGTATAAAATTCGGTATCGAATAAATTTCCGACGCCTCAGTTTAGCGGCGTCTTTTTCAAAAGTGACGTCTTCCATTCATTCACTAATGATAAACGACGCACCCCGTTATCCGATCCGATAAACAATGCGACCTTAATATGAAAATGTTAAAACGCCCGCCTTATAATGAGAAATTAAACTGCAGAATATTTTCTAAAGATTTTCTCCGAAGAACGCCGCTACGCCGTAGTAGGTATACGCATATGTACACAACCAATGGCACATGATAATAGAAGAAGGTTTTTAAAAATATTCCCAAAAAACTCAATTAATGAAGCCCGATTTAGTATATTATTTGTTAACAAAAGAAATATTCAGCCAAAAAGAGATTAATGCTTATAAAAGTTTTCCATCAAAATTGTAGCGAGAATAAATCATTGAACCATTTAAATAATACAAAGTGTGTGATTACACCAGTGGCAGATGGTCCATTCGCGGAACTACAGCACCCCCAGGCAAATTTAAAATGTAATATTATGTAAATATGTATAATTGATATCTTACACCACGGTTATAATATTAGAAAATGACGCACGTAAATTTTGAGCAGTTTTTGATAATAAAATACAATCTAAATGTTTTTTATTTTATTTTTAATCTACCGCAGCACCCCCAGATATTTGATCTACAAGCCGCGCCTGGATTAAAAGAACAGTTACATCAGCTGAAAACTCTTGTGTCTTGCTGGGAATACACTGACATCACCCTTAATGTGCGCACAGTCAATTATTGGTAAATGAATATTATAAAAACTTATTTCACCTTTTGAACTTATTCCATATTATTTATTTTAAATCAGAGCCAGCTTCGCTCATCGCGAGCATTAGCCGAAATCAATCCGTAATATAATTCACAAGAAGTTTATGATGCTGTAATTATTGATCGTAGCAAAGTCATGTTTGTAAGCATTTCTTATTTATAATTTAACTTATCCAAAAACTCACCTATAGCTTTAAAACTCTGCATTCAGGGAGTAATATATACTGGGATTGGGGTTAAGGACTCATATCACACCGCATGTCTATAATAGCAAAAAAATATACATAACCTGTTCAACATTTCTTGTTTTATTTCACTGCCCATCACTGTCTCCGTAGACCGTAAGCAAGAAGTGTCAGTTTGCTTCTTATGAGCACAGTCGAAATTAATGGACCGAAAGTGATAAAAGAAGAAAACGTGTGAAAACTTTGTGGTAAACATCCAACGCTACACAGTAGGATAAAAACTGCTTAGTATATATATGACCATATTTTTGGTATAACATAATATCCTATTCACTAAACACATATTGTTGCATTATTTTATAATGAAAATATCCGTCGAGGTAAATAGAAAACTAATTTGATATTAAGACAAACATTTTTAAAAACACGCTGTTTCAACTATTTTCGAAAGATAAACAATATCTCAATATAGTTTCAGGTTGTGTATATATTATAGTTGATTTTTTAGATGTAAGAAATACAACTGAAAAATGACAAATGATCAGCTCTAAAGTTCCAAGTCTATAAAAAGTTTAAAAACATGTACACATATGAATTTGACATGATATATCAATATAACATATCTAATGCATTATTTAAACGTAATTATTTTTATATTGGATATAATTCAATTTTAAAATTATTAGGGTATTTTTTATTACCGCCTGTGTGGTCGAGTGGTCAACGTTGTTGGCTTCGGCTACGGGGGGCCCGGGTTCAAATCCCGGTACGGACAGTTTTATAAATTGATTTTTCAATCGATTTATGAATTTCTGTTCAAAGGCATGGATGTATGTGATGTCTTGAGTTCCCCCCTCTCACCCATCCTATCCTATAAACGGGGCATATCGAGAGCGATTAGCTTACCACTAATCCTGTCCAAGCCCTATCCTTCTATCCCTACTCTCTTTGGAAAAAGAGAGGTTGAGCAACTGAGTAACAAGCAGTTCTCGTAGAAACACTTCTGTTGAGATGAACTCCATTAGGAGTCCATATGCTTCACATTGGGAGCGGACATGGTTAAAAAAATATATTAATTCTTTGAATAATAAAGTTCATCTAGTCGAAGCAGTTTATCTAAAACAAAATATAACCAATATAACAAAATATAACTAAGTTCAAGTTCATCCGTGCACTTGAACGCCTGAAGATGCCGAAAGGCGAAATCCGGGTCGTTAGTGACAAAACTTGTGTGAATTTACGTAATTTGAACGATTCAAATTTCATAAACAATGTCACTTGATTCATTGATTGAACTGATATTTACTTAGTGAAATTCCGTGGTAATAAATAAATATGGATATTTATCTAAAATATGATAAAGTAAATACTTGTATCGGTTTCAGGCTTTCTTCAGAATTAAGTTTAAATGAATATGATATTATCTACTATCTAAGAAAGTATAGACACCATGAAATTGTCTTTATATGTTTGACATCTCTAGTTTTATTCAAATATCCATTACTTAAATGCTATATCTTCATTGTATTTTATCTAATAAAATGTTTTATATATAAAGCAAGTTAATTTGTGTTTTAATGATTTAGAATATTTAAAACTTTCGTTTTAATTTCATAAATGAATGAAATGATTTATATTTATTTTTGGCAAGCATTTGATTAAATTTAAAACTATGTGAATATAGTGTAAATGATAAAAAGACAAAACAATTTTGATTGAGTAGTGAAATTTGTATCATTTAATATGTTTGGCGAACATTTATTTTAGAATCATGTCTTTGTCATAACTATGATATTATACACTTTATTTTGAACATAAAACATAGTATTGTATATGAAGTTGTGCTACGTGTTTAAGATAACTGCACAAAAAGATTATATTACACTTGTAGTTGCCAAGATTAAGATGTCGGAAGAAAGCTGAGGTCAGAAGTGAAACATAAATTACACTGAAAAATGACTGCAACTCCCTACCCTTGCACTTACGTACGCGCCGTATGCACTTATCTTCAAGATGTGCAAAATTACAAAACACAACAAACAATAAATCACAGCTAAAATTAACATACTATTTTTTGGTAGATTCGGCGGTAATTGTGAAAAAATTCATTTCCAATAAAAAAAATATTATTTACCTTCTCAACATAAAGCATATACCAGAGGTACCGTTTAATCGGAAAGATTAAAGTTATTTTCTGATATTCTACACGAATTTTCGACTTTAAAAATGTTAAAAAATCCAGTGACTTGGCTTTGAGCTGTAATGTTACGGATAAATATAATTATTACTAAAACACTATTTAAATGTTTGTTAAACTTTTATTAAAAAAATATAATTTTTACACTTTGATAAATCACTTAATCTTGTAGTCAAAATAATAACGACGTGAGTATCAATGAAGTCTCTACTGAGGCGACGACCTTTCGATTTGAACTTTGATTTTAGCTGAAGTGGAAGGAATCAAAATATATATTTGTCCGTTGAAAAGTTATTGTTGCACTGAAATTATATACAATATGGAGTACAATCAAATAGGACAAATTTTAATTATGTTATATCAGGGGCAATCAACATTTCACAGTGGTTGATTAAGCGTGTACATAACAGTAATGCCAGATATTTTTATATTTAAATTATCAGAAAGTAGTTATATAAATAGTCGTATCCGTGGCCCAGCGGTCAACGTAATTGGATCCCGTAATTTATCTCATGGGTTCGATTCCCATTTATTCAATCAATCAAAGACATAGGCGTTTGTCTTGTCTGAAAATTTTCTCCCACACTTACAATACTAAAATAACGGGGCATAGAGGGAGCGATTAGATAACCACTAGCCCTGTCCTTGTCTTGACCTTTTATCCCTACGCTATTTGAAAAAAAGGTTGAGCAACTGAGTAATAAGCTGTTCTCATAAAAGATCTTCTGTTGAGATACCATATTAGAAAGCTATATGTTATAAGTTATATAAAATAATGAAATGATCTCGGTACAGAAAAATTGTGAATTCCAAAATCCTGAGATTACAAAAATGTTTGAGATTAGACGCCCTATAAATAAAAATAAATTTTCTTTTCCTAGAAGTTGACAAGGTAAGTTAATTACACGATTGGATAGGTATAAACGGATCAAAAATTCAGAAGCATTCAAGCATTAAATACAAATTCATAAATCGGAGGAAAAATCTATGTATGAATACATATTTGTATATATACGGTAAAAAGAATCGAAAACAACAACGTGCTATAAATAAGCACACGATATTTTATATCACTAAACTGTCAAATGGAATATTTAAACCCCTAGTGTAATATTTTAACAGAAAGTGTAATTAAAAAGTTTGTCACATACTGATTATCCAGTCGGCTTTTTCTATTTAATCGAATAGGTGCCATCGTAAAGGAAGGATACTGATGATCATCCACTGAAACTACACGACGCAAGATATGCTGAACATGCAGAACTGTTTGCTACGGTCCGTCCCCATACAGGCCCAATGGGCCACTTGCACCTGATTTCAACCAATGCCAACTTTGAGACATTCGATAAAATTGCAATATCATATAGAAAACAGGATATTTTTGATTCCTATTTAGATTCAACGCGGATTTCTCAGTATATGAACACACAGAATACTTAAGATTACATAAAATAAATGGCCGATGAATTCACATTTTCTTCTTTTTATTCCGTCTTTATATTTTTAATCACAATATTATATAGCTAAAAGATACGTCCCTTGCAGCTCTGTATCAGGCCACGAATGTGCAAGAATAAATTATTTTCTTTTCGTGATCGATATTGCGTAGTGGAAGGCGGCCGTGAACCAGTGACCACGTGCGTAAGGCATCCAATCCCGGGATCCCGGGATATCGGGATTGAGATATTTTGAGCAAATCCCGAAAATTGACACGAAATTGGCAAATTGAGGATTTCAAATTCTTCGGTGGGTTTGGAGATAATACAGGGAAAAAGTATAGCGAATTCCTAATTGAGGATTTCAAATTCCTCGGTGAGCTAATTAAGTAAAATTAATTAATCCCGAAATCCCGGGATTGGAAAAAGGCTCCAGGATTGGATACCCTACACGTGCGCATAACGAGTGATGGTGTGACAATAATCATAGTTATTAACAACAACCGTTCATGTTAAATTGTGTATATGCTTTAAATTGAAAGCGAACGCAGCCAAGACGAATAAAAGATGTTAAACTACATTATGGATAAAAAAAAGTTCGTGATGGTAAACATTACGAGGATTGGTGATTATGATCGCTCAGGCTTGGATTACGTAGATTGTATTGTATGGTCCATTTTCAGACATTAAGAACAAACAACACAACTCTTTCCAGTGCTGTACGGCATTCGTTTATTCCGATAAGGTTGGCCCTTTGTACGGGCCCGCCAACAGAGGCGACTTAAAATGGTGAACGAATACAAGTGGCGAGCAGAAGTGGCGAAAGATAAAGCTGCGGTTACATCTTTCTGTATTATCAGTGGCGTACGCACCTACGCTTTTTTTTATGTAAAACTATTCAACGTTTTGACTAAGTAAAGGGTTTTTATAAAAATGGTTCACACATCTACATTTATTTTCGATAGAGCTTACAGCATCTTTTGTGGATTTTTTAAAAAATGTATTGATTCAAATTTATAAATTCTCGATAACACTGGTTGTACATCTAAAATGGATGTCAAAATCTATATTATTTTTTGGTGAATTAAGCAAAAAATAAACTGTTCAAAAAAGTAGCAATTCACTGTTTAAATACCAAAATTAATACACAGTGTGATTATGTCAACTTTAATTTAAATGAGTTATAATAAGTAAATGCCGATTTAATCTATCATCTACGAATTGTGTCATACTTCTTCTACGCTATTGATAATCACATCACTTTTACCTTTTATATTCAAACTTCTGATTTCTTCATAATTACTCATAAATGCTTAGTTTAGTTATGTATTGGCTGTCAGTTATGAAGACTTCCCATAAAATACATCTTTTGAGGGGGTTAGAACCAAAGTTAGCAATCTTTAAAAAATATTGTTTTCAATCTATGTATGCAAAATCATACAAAATCTCACATACATATAGCTTCTTCACTCTAAGCGCTTTGCTGAATACAAAAAGTTATGAGAGAAAATTTTTGCTCAGCACCTTTGACGAAATCATTGTGAACCACAATATTCCACTGTAACGAACAGCACACATAAATTAAATTAATAAGAAATGATTTCTTCAGTTTTTCTCAAAATGACTTCCGTGCTAGAATGATGTCTTTGCTTTTGACCCTTTCATTTAATCTGTTTACATATTGGTAACTAAACTTGTAAACTATTTTAAGTATATATAATTTTTAGTTTATATAATTGAAAACTTTGCCTAATTCTTGTAAAGTTTGGTATGAATTTTATTTAAATTTAAAAACATATATATATATATATTCTACTTCGGCCTATTTGCGTAGAGAATAGTTCCTCTACGCCAGTGCCTACGCTCAGTATGCATGTCTACAAGTATGTCTCTATATCTCCAGAGACAAAACGTAACAGACGAATCTTTTGTGTTTCCCTTTTGTTGTCTTTTGTTGCCGAGTAGCAGTCGACGGCAGACTGTAGATGCCAGGCATAGATAACAGACCTCTACGTCTTGTGACGTAAACAATCACTGTGCTACGGTTATTTTACGGAATTAAATTTGTCGGCTGTTAAAAAACAGCGTTAACTTTAAGAGTCACTTTGATAAAAGATATTCTTCACAATGAGTACAAAGAATTATTTTGAACAATATAGACACATCAAGTAAAATTCAATAACTACATAAGGCTCGATTCTTATAATAACTTTTAAAAACGTGTCAACTAATCACTGTCTTTTTGTGTAAACTTAAACGGATATATGCCGAACCAAAAATTATTGTAAATTACATTTACAGGATTTTTGAAAAGAGCGATTGTTACAATTATAGTTATAATATAATCTGAACCTTCTTATTATTAAATTTTGAAAAGACTTCTTTATCAATAAATAACATGCAGTGGTTAAGTATTATGTAGGATATTAAAACCAACAAAAGCCTTATAAAATTATTGATATAAACGATAAATTACCAGGTGACTTAAACGTGGCTTACTTAAAGACCGGAGTTTACTACTGAAACTATTTTCAGTCAGGTCGTCTCTGTGACGGATCTCACGGGTTCGAGTCTCAATACAGTTCAAACAGTATTTTTTCAATGTAATGTTTATTAAGTCTGAAAATTCTCTCCCACTCTTCCAACCCAAAATAACGGCGTAGCAAGATAGATTAGCTAACTATAAACACTGTCCTAGTCCAATCCTAGTTCTAAGTTCTATCCCTACTCTTGAAAAAAGAAAAGTTGAGCAACTGAGTAACAAGCTGCTATTGTAGAAAAACTTTTTTTGAGAGATGAATTAAAAAAACTGATCGTTTTATTGAAATATACTTCGTCACATTTCAACAATTTTAGGACATTTTTACAAAGAAAATAACAAAAAAATGAATGACTTGGTTATTGTAATAGAGCAGTGAGACTTGTTTTTTTCGGCATTTTATTTTCAAGTTTTATATTTTATATAGGTATAATATTCATGTCACGGACATAGCGATAGCGATTAGTTAACCACTAGTCCTGTCCTAGCCATTTGCTTGAGTAACAAACAGATTTCGTTGAAAACACTTATGTTAAGATTCCTCAAACAGATGGCCATAATACGCTCCACATTGGAAGTGGACGCGATATAAAATAAAAATGGATAAAGGCAAAAAATACATGAATAAGTTTAATATGTGAACGTAAGTATGTAACTATTTTCCAAGTGTTTTAAATGGCTTTACGACAGTGAGATTCTGAAGTGATAATTCCATTTTTTAACGACCGTTAGGAATATAAAACAATAGTAAAATCAGGAATGAACGGGTGAATTTTTTACTTTCTCTTAAAACTTGACAAGAATTGTACTTTTTTGGAAACATGCTGTCCTTAAAACCATCGCCTTAAATTTAAATTATCTAATTTGTGGAAAAGTTATTCCAGAAGAAGATAAAATAAAGGCTATTTCAGCAGAAAGAGATATTCATACAAAGCGCAAGTTCTCAGAGAGAGAAATGAATTTTGGAGGGGGGCACGATTTGAAATATTAAAATGTGACGGCGAGGCGGCCAAAGTTACTTCGCTTGGAATAGAAGAGGGGGGAGTATAATGTGGTTATAAAAGTTCCATACTTAAGAAGAAAATGATTGAACTTCTGTGGGAAAGCTTCTGAATGGGAATATTGTAAAATGTAAGGAAATGAGGCTCTCAAGTTTGTTGATTCTCTCCTAAATGAAGATTCCTTTGAAGTATCTAATGAAAACGCAAAAATAGATCGATAATATTTTGGCCAGATGTGAAACATACTTTCAAAATATGAATGCAGAAATCAAATCGATTTTTAAAGATTCAAAAATTAATATTTTTGTTTCTTTGCAACCTTTTCGTATAATTTGAATTATGAAATAAATAAGCTCATTCTGCGGATACAAAGAATTAGAATTTTGCTTCATTGATACATTTATCATAGTAGCTTGCGTTGCACAATTCTCTTGATATCATGCCGGTCTTGTAATTGTCTTATAAAATAATAAAAGTACATATTAATTGATATAAGTGTCAACAAAGCGAAAATTTGCTTAACAAAGAAAAATCTTTGATATTAATTTAAAATTCATATGTAAGTAAAAAAAAAACACTCTCAAATTAAATACAAACAATTCGTTTTCAAAATGTTCATCTCCAATCTTAGTGCTATTAAACTTGTGTTAGGAATTATATCAAACATGTAATGAATGTGAAATTTGCCGTGTTAAGTGTTTTTTATACGATGTCCGCATTCAATGTGGAACAGAAATTGTTTTACGAGAACTTGTTGCTTTAAAGTTGCTAATCTAATCTTTTTTGGAAATTATAATTATAAAAATTTGGGACGTGTAAAAGATTAGTAGTTAACAAATCACCTTTATAAATGAAAACATAATATGTATCCATGCCTTTTGAAACAATCTATGAATATAAATCCATACAGAGAATTGAAGTCGTTGAAAATGCAACCTTATAAATCGAACACCATACGTATACGCGTTAACCACTCGTTTACAAGAATGGAAAGAAGTAGAAAGGTATGTTTTTTTTTTGTGAAAATAATTAAAATTTCGCTGAAGGAATGCTATCAGACTGGAATGCGATATTTATACAACATTACATGAAATAAGCTATGAGATATTTTCACTCAAGATTCTAGAATATTAATAAAAAATAGTATTACATAAAATATGATAATTGGCATTAAATAAGCATTAAAATTTTTTTTAAAAATATATGAAAATACTATGACACGCCCCTCCCTTTCCCCATTGCCATAATTTTCCATAAAACTCTCATTATGCCCAAAGTTTTTCTTCTCGCGTCTAATGCAACCCATTAAAACTTTCCAAAGCCTAATCTCGAATATGGAATAGTAACTACCTACCCCGAGCGCTTTAAGGGTAGTGGGAGCACTTTATTTTTATTATCATATAAGGGTATCTTCTTCTTCGCGAAGACGACATTTGAATATGTGCTAAAATGCAGTGATAGTAAATTTGACTGTGTAAGTTTAGCTGTTTGCCATCGAAAAACGTTAGAAATATAAACATAATAAATAAGTATTCAACGTACTTGTATTTTATTTGTAATCACATAAATTTTTCTTAGATAGTTTTTTTTAATCGTTCTTTAAATTGATATAAAATTGTTGCAATATCTAGAAACACTAAAAGAGAAACACTTTTAAATTCCTAATCATTATTCACATGAAAATATGTCTCATATACTTCGATGTTATCTTTCTTCTTATGATGCTAAAGCAGTCCCTACAACTCGTTGTTGGATTAAATAAGGCAGCAGTGTGAACTGTTAAACAATTTATTTGACAAACGTTCAATGAAATTGAAACCGTTTCATTGCTAAAGCAGTAATACAAAAAATTGGCAAGATATGAAATAGTATTTTAGTAAAGTTTGGTTTGAAGATTCAATGTCAAGAGTATTTTTTTAAATCCATGTCTGTCCCCAATGTAGAGCATATGGCCTCCTAATGGAGGTATCTCAATACATGTTTTTCTATGAGTACTGCATGTCACCCAGTTGCTCAACCTCTCATTTTAAGAGTGTAAAATATATAAGTGATAAGGCTAGAATAGAACAAGTGGTAAGCTAATTTCTCTCGCTTCGCCCGATATTATTTTATTTAGGATTAGAAAGATTTGAGGGAATTTTAAACAACACAAACATTCATACCTTCAAACAGAAATTCAAAAGGGCTAAACAGGGCTAAAGGGGAAACCAAAGTCGTTGACCATTGCACCACAGACCCAGCAAGTAAGTTATAATATTTTTTTTTCGGTCAGATGCTATAAATATACGTGAAAAAATACTGTTATTTTGTCCAATATTACAAAAATTTACTCGGTCACTTTCTTTTATATTATTGTGGTATATAATTCGTTCCACTTGATTTCATTCAATTTACAATAAAGACAAAATATACTTGTCAAGCGCTCATTGGCATAATTTCGGCACGCTAGCCATTAGTTTGGAATGGCTATTTTAAGCAAAATGAAACCGCTCATTAAGCTTGATACCGCCAAAGCTACGACAACGTCTGACCTAAGAAAGATACGGAGTCATAAAGATTTTCAAATATAAATGATAAAAGTTTCAAGCCGTCCCACGAAACAAACACGACGTAAACTAGTATATTTACTTGCATACTTGCTTGTCTAATGTTACAGCGTAACATAATACTAACAACACAATCTAAAATAATTTATTTATGAAATAATAATAATTGGTTTCGTACCATCTCAAAAATTTATTTATCGGGTATCGAATTAAGGATGGAATAAGAAATCTAGTCGTTAGCTGGTCACTAACTTCTTGGCCCGTTTTCATGACCAAATAAGTGTGGGCATAAATGTATTAAAATATAACAAGACCATGAATCACTTAACGATTTAAAGTAAGAAAGTTTGGATTTAGAGATTCGAGCTCGTGATTTAACAGCCAACTGGACAAAAGCCCTACAATGTTGATGACATGGTGACAGAGAAAAAGAAACGGAATGTATAAACTAAGATAAGTATAAAGGATAATAAAGTATATAAAGATAATAAGTATTAATGATAAGGATAATAAATTATTTATTTATTCTAGTGTTTTAGTGGTAAGCTGTTCGCTCTCGTTGCGCTCCGTTATTTTAGGATTGGAAAAAGTGTAGGGAACTTTTAGATATCAAATCCATTGCCTTCAAACATAAATCGATTTTTCTATTGAAAAATGCTATTCGTACTGGGACATGTACACGTGGAATCCATCGCGGCAGCCAATGACGTAGACCACTGCGCCATGATCCGATACAGAACCGGCGCCACCATACAGGCGAAATAGGCAATCGCCTAGGGCGCAAACCATTAGGGGACGCATAAATGTAGTATTAAATTGTTGTATATACTCTAACATGATTAAATAAAAACGTACATTTTATTTTGATGTTTTTATTTGTTCATTGTATATATCTTTTTTTATACCTATGATTCGAAAAAGAGTAACAAACAGTTCATGTAGAAAAACTTCTGTTGAGATAACAGCATTTGGAGGCCATATGCTCCGCATTGGGAGCGGACATGGATATATATATATATATATAAAAAATCTAATGATCCCGAATTGTTTTTTTTTATTATTTCGAAAAAAAATGGGACGGTTTGATAAAAAAGGTGCATGCCCAATAACCGTTGCCTGAGGTGCCAAAAAACCTCCCGTCGGCACTGGCCCAAATGTATATAATAATACTTGAAATTTTAAAAAATCATTTGATTGGAATCAGATTTTACTGCACGTATTTTCGCAGGGATTTGAGAGGTTTGAATGAAATGTTGCTTTGTATTTTGCCAATAAAAAAATGTGCAAAATAATAATGATATACTAGTATTCAATGAGAACGGCCAAATTTTTGAAAGATTGCATACCCCAGGATAGTGAAGTACAGTTTCAATATTTTCCATTCAGAAGTCATATCATTTGTTTTCTAGTAGCATTCAACTTGTTTTCTAAATTCAATATTTGTGTTTCCAGTTCGATAAAAGCCTGGGAAAATAAAGCCAGCCGAAAACTAGTATGCCTATTTCATTTGATTGTGACAAACTATGTTTAGTGTTATTGACGTAAGCGGATTCCTTCTTCTTTGTCGACCATATTCGCTGTCTAAGTGAAACACATAACTACGCGCTACTTTCATGATTTTTTGTAATCTGCCGATTGGTCTACTTCTTACCATACCATGCCAGTGTCCTTCAATTCACAGAATACACCTGCATACTACTCGATGGTCTCCAAGACGCCGCAATCCCATCAGAAACCTTAGCAGAGTTGAGGCTTTCCGGATGCATTTACAGCGAATGCTATGTAAATGAGTGTTTTTCTTTAAATATATATATTTGTACATAATAACCCAGATAATAGTGACTGTAAAAATAAAATAATAAATAAAAACGAACCATTTCATTTTGCAAATAGTGATCAACATCAAAAGTCCAATCATATTTTTTACAGACAGACGTGGAAAATTATTATCATTGTTTTTGAAGCTTTGATTAAAATACTTCACAAGTTGTATTGCATACTCACAAATTTTGGGATTATATAAGCCTCTGAGAGGTGAAGTGAACCATCTAATTTTTAAGGAAACGTTGAGTAAGATGCATTATAATATTCAACGCGTTTAAAAGTATTTAAATTAAATTATCTCAGTAAATATACACTGCAATAGTGTTATCTCCCTAAAATAAAAATACTACATCCACCAAAACACCAAGTAAAAGTTGATTGTACTTAAGAGTACAATAAAAAGGTTTTACCATTTTACTACATGGGTCACTTCACTTCTCGAATGCTCATCAATAATATTTCGTGTGACCGTTCCATGAAATTCGACCCAAATAAATGAAAACTTTAATTTAACGCAAACATTTAAGTATTTAAAAAAATATTAGGCCCTGACCATTTTCCCTCTTGAAACAATGTAAAGAGATGAATAAATCATAGATAACTATGTTTTTTTTAAAAATATAAAACGTTTTTGAAAGTCAATAAAACGGACAGTTAAATATTAAACCAGGGCTGTGGAGTCGGAGTAGGAGTCGTGAAAAATGAGCGGCTCGATTTTTTTTTTTGAAAAATATATTGAATGATGTGTATTTAAACAAAATAGTCAAAAGTGTTAACATTTCATGCTTGGCTGACTAAAGATGATCTGATGGTATACACATATATATATAAGTTAAAATGAAATTCTTAGAAAAAAATCCCCTCGGAATCGGAATCGTTAATTATTTTAAAACTGGAGTCGGAGTCGTCTTTTTTTCACGCGACTTCACAGCCCTGTATTAAACTTTATAATATTGCAACACTATTATATTGGTCGGCGACAAAGTAAAATTTGAAATTGAATAAGAGAAATCGAAATGATTCATTCAGAAAAATTTGCACATTATCATATTATGCAATGACATGCGCAAAACCTCGGTTTAGCGATTAAACCGTGCGAATTCCATTTACGACCGCAAGTGTGTGTGAGACACGCCTCGCGATAATCCCGCGACTATGCTTAAAATGTAGTTTTAGCGTTAAACTGTTGCGGTATTGCGGTTAACCGGATTGTTTGTCGTAATACGAACAAACTAAATTAAGTATTGGCTGAGTCGCAACGGAACTGGTACAGATATTTTCATTAATAAAGCATGTATGATGATATTTTAATAATAAAAAAAGGTTATAAACATAAAAGGATTCTTTTAAGATTTCGACTGAAGGTGCTTGGTGAAGTTTAAATATTAAATTCGAATCGTTCAAATTATGTACATTCACACAAGTGTTATCACTAACGACCTGGGTTTTGTCTTTCGGCATCTACGGTGAATATACATAATTTAAGTGATTCAAATTTAATAAAACGATTCTCTATTAAAAATCAAGTATGTATTATATTTATATATGTGATATTAGAAAATAAGACACTTTTATTAGGTTTTAATACAACATTTTTAATAAATAACACGAGCAGTTTCGATCACCACCAGCATTATTATCAAATGATGATTCTCGTGATGAGTTAAACCAAGCCTGACCTACATACATATTTTAAAAACGTGGAGCTAGTATGAAAACGTCTTTCCACCAAAAGTTGACAGTGAATATTTTAAAAGTATGTCAGTGGTGCAATGAAGCAAACTCATAACAAAGAAAAAACTTAATAATTAGACCGTTAAGAATTCCAAAAATGCATTGCATGCAGATCTCACATAATCAAACATTGGTTTCCTAGGCCAGTGCTTCCCAAAAAAATTCATACCACGGCCCCCTAAATCTAAAAAAAAATTGGGAAGTACTGTCCTAGGCCACAAAAAATAACTTTGTGAGTCGTATTTTACCCAGCTGCGCCCTAACGCGTTACTACTCGGCTACAGTTACTAACTACACATATAAATATATGTATTGCCACTAAAATACTAAAGTTAGGTAGCTTCTATTTGATCATTGTTGTGTAAATGAAATATTACTTTTATTTGATTAACATACATCATTGCTACTAGGGTTTCCAAGCTCAGATCCCGGGTCCCGTAATCCCGGGATCCCGTCCAATTCTTTGATTTCAAAATGCCGGGATCGCGACCGTATCAATCCCGGGATTTCGGGATCGGTACGGTCACGGTACGGGATTTGCTCAACCTCCCTTTTTAACAGGAGAGATAAATTGAGGACAGGACTAGTGGAATTTTCAGACATCATAAACACGCATGCCTTCGAACGGAAACCGATAACTCGATTGAAATGGTCATCGTACTGGGACTCGAACCCGTGAGATTCGTCACGGAAGCCAACAACGCTGAACACTGCTCTAAAGACCTGACAGCATATAATTAGTAACAATCAAATATTGTTCAATTGATTTTTCTCGAGTAAATTGTTGAGTTATCTTTAAAATAAATTAAGCCAGTTCACTTAGTTGTATTATTGATGTGGATTAAAAATATAAAACAAAATATTAAAGATGTTATTTAATTTAAGAAAATGCAACGAAATAAATAATATTCACATAAAGAGGCACTGTTGATTGTAAAAATGGCTTCTTCCAAGATGGCGATCGTTTATTTAAATATTTGTTCAATTCGTTATTCCCGCTCAGAGCCAACTTTTTGGGGAAAATTCGCAGAAAGAAGAAATACAGCGCAGAGCTGCTATAGACAGAGGGAAATTTTAATTGCGTACTAACGAAAAGATAACCATTGGCGTCGCTTACTTTTACGATTAAATAAAATATTTGTTTATGTTGCGCCTAAAGATTTTAAGAATATTCTATGTAGTACACGATGTCGGTTGAAATATAAATCATATTAGCTACAAGATTTTTTATTTCAATGGAGTTTAAGGGTTAAAAAAAATATTTTCACCTAGTGTAATATTGATAAGTGAGAAAATGTATAAAGGCCAGCTATTATATATTGATGGCCGATTCTTCACTCATTATGTTGTTTGGCAATGCTTAAACAAAAGCTTCTTGCTGTTTTAATTGTGGTAAAATACAAGATGCTGTCCACATTATTTTATGCCACAGAAATGGGAACAGTCTCTCAAGTCGGTCCGACCATCCGTCGAACCCACGGGTCACGCTGACTTATTAGCCATCAAATTAAACAATATAGTATTATAGGCGTCATATACGAGCGTACAGATCTTTTCAAATATGTGTGTTTCTGCTCTGTCACTTCTTATACTAGGAATTTTCAGCACACTAGATGCAAGCCACCAGCCAAGCCATGGATAACTGCTCCTGAGACGATCTCAACACACACAATAATCAAACGCATAACGTTGTTACGCCACGAGAAACAAATGGCATGTTGTTTCAATAAAACAATTTGTTAACAATCAACAGAATTTTATAAAGAAGTTTGTATACTATCACTGATTTATTTAGATTACTCATGAACTAATAAAAAAATGTATCACATACATTTTTTTTATCCATGTCCGCTCCCAATGTAGAGCATATGTCCTCGTAATGGAGATATCTCAACAGAATTTTTCTACTAGAACTGTTTGTTACTCAGTCGCTCAACCTCAATTTTTTTCAAAGTGAGTAGTAGGGAAAGAAGGTTAAGGCTAGGAACAGGACTAGTGGTTGACTAATCGCTATTACTACACCCTGTTATTAGAAGATCAGAAAGATGGGAGGAGAAGAAATAATGTGAATTGACATCACAAACACCCAGTCTTCGGTCACAACTTTGAATTGAATAATTCTCAAATTCACTGTGATCTTACCGGGAATCGAACCTGCGTGATCGGTAGAACAAGCTCTAACCAACTAGGCCACAGGAGGCGATAAATTTCAAATATATTTACGTAATAATATTACTTAACTGAATGTCATTATTATACTTTGTAATAGTTAAAAATACTACTTTTTATAAGTACTTATTATTCATGATTTTCTTTAAAAATAATAAATGCCTTTTATAAAATCATTGTATTTGCTGTTGAATATCAATTACATACAAATAGTGCGTTTATTGACTAGCACAATAAGTGTGTCCTTTTAAAATAGCCGCGTATTTTCGGACTAATAAAAAAGCGTATCTTGTTGTTTGTACGCCTCTGCCTTTCTAAAAACTGCCAGCCAAAAGAGACGCAGAAGAAGTTGAAGACTAACGGAAGAAAGAGAAAAAGAATCTCAAGAAGATGAAGATGAAGCAGCAGCTAGGTAGGTGGAATGCTGTGAGAAAAGTCTAGAAGCAAGAAGAAACTGAATGAAGAAAATGTAAAATGGTGTTCCGGCGACAGTCCGTGCGGATGTGCGCGAATCGCAAACTTTATTTCACGAATAACTGCCAACATTTTAGTTGAAATAGTTATAGTTTCAGCGTAGAGTTCATTTAAAGTTTGCGTATGAAATATTCATAACACAATTGTATTTAAATAAAGACACGACATTTTCGATTATATTATTTCACTTTTTACAATTTCAACTTTGCAAAGGAAAAAAGTTCGCTCTGTTATTAGTGCTGTGTTAGGCAAACTCATACGTCTTACTTAAAAAAATGTAACTTTTACAATTTCATATTGAAGTTAGATCTAAACAAAAAAATATTCTAACATGTTTATTATTTAAAATACAAAAACAAACGCCGTGGCGCATGAACATCTAATATTATTTTCGTAAAATATATGGGCCCATTTGAGGTTAAGTGAGTCAAGTGGTATTTTAGAATAAAATTTTAGACGCGTTGTAATATTCTGCATGTCTTAAAGTATCGTAAAAATGAAGTAACTTCAGTTAATACACATTGCAATTTGCAATTCTATTTCACCGTAAAGTAAAAATATGCAATCCGCCAAAACAGAAAATAAAGACGTGATTGTAATTTAAAGTCCAAGAAAAGTGTTTTAACATTTTACTAGTTGGCTCACTTCACCTCTCAAGGGCCTTTATGACTTTATTTTTTTATTTTATTTTTTTATCAATCTTCTGAAATCTGAATGTGCTCATTTAAACACATACTACCCTACCGCTGGACGCTGAGAATTTAGGCAAAGAGCAATTTGATGTGACCTATGTTTCTTCAAAATCTACAATAAAATGTTGAGACTTTGATGCTTCTTTTAAAATATATTTGAAACTACTGCAGATGTGCAAATTGCACCAACACATTTTTATTTTAAATTCTTAAAATTCCACTTAAAGAAGAACGATATCACTCACAAGAAAGTATTGTTTAATATTAAAAGAAAATAATATAAATAATAACGACTTTACCAGATTATCGTAGTGAAAGTTTTATTTGCTAAGCGGATTTTTGACTGTTAGATGTTGAAGTTGTAAACATTTTTTTAAATCTGAATACTACAAATATAACCGTTTATTGTATTTTATAATAATATATTTTATTAAACATTTTCTTATAACTATGATGCGAATATAATGCAATATTAACTTTTTTTATTGATAATAAATTAGCACTTGCTTAGTTTTAACGATTTTATGTGTCTATAAAATTGTTTTTAATCCTGCTCAAGCCATTAAAAATGTAGAAGAAAATGAGACGTCTTTAATGTTCTATACGTAGATATATTTATGTAAAACAGGGGGGTTGAAAAGAAATGCCACCCTATCTCCACTTGGACTTGGACGTTGAAAGGAAGAAGAAAGAGCTTCGTTTGTGCTCGGCAGGAGGAAGGAGGCGATGTAAAAAGGGTTTGAGAATGTGATAGACAAACTTTATATAAGAATGATTATAAATATCTTGTATGTACTCTATATTAGTAAGAATGTCTCGTGAAAGATTTTTGATATTTTTTCATCCGCTCTCATTTTAAATGTGGTAAAGTTGTAATAACACTTTTAATATTTCTTTTGAAATAATGTTAAATAAAGCAAAGAGAACTGACTGCTAATTAATTGACGTACGCTTTGCATTTTAACCATATCCGTTCAGTATGTTGAGCATATTAATAAAGCTTATCTCAGCAGAATGTTTCTAAGATAACTGCTCGTTACTCAGTTGGGCTACTTTCTATATTCTTTTTTTTTTGAAAAAAGTAGAGGATATAATGATATAGGAATAAACCAGGACTAGTGGCACACTTAAAAGCTCTCGTTAAGCTCTGAATTTTAGACATCACACTAATCCATATCCAGTTTTTATAAATCGATTAAAAAATCAATTTATAAAAGCTTTTCAAAATTTAGTTATTAAAATACAATTAAAATATAGGAGAGTTGAAAATATTATATTTAATTAAAAGTAAATATATTTTCTGCGTAAATATACGTTTGATATTGCTTTGAAGTTTTCATATATTTGTTAATAGTTCATAAAACATTAACATGTTGTAGAATACTCATTTGAAAAAATTATTAATTGTGTTTACGAGTTGAAAGGACCGTAATCATGAGAGGTCATCAACCGATCAACGCGTTGACCACCGCTGTGTTTCTCCAACGCCGGGGGAGTCATCGGGTGACAGGTAGGCAGGGTGGGGTGTGTCAGACGGCGGTCGGCCATCTTGGAATTTTCAATGCTATTAAATTTCTCCCAGTGGAGTTTTCTTGACGGGCTTCTCGGTGTTTGTGAGAGAAAGAAGAAACCACTACCAAAACAATCGACGATTGTGAACAAACTGAACGCTCAAATGGTTTTTCCACTTGTTCTTTGGCCACCGACTTGCTCGGAAATTTCAATTCAAATATAATATTATACTAATGTTATACGAGAAATAAATAAATATACGTCATTCATGATTTCAAAACGTTACAATGCATTCATTATATGTAGCGCATTTGATTGTTGATTGAAGTGAATGATGACTATTTTTTTACAACAAAAAAATACAATAAAAACGTCTTTGAAATTAAATTTCTTTCTGTTAAAATTAAATTTAGCTAAATTCTTAATGTACTATTTTGTAAAAGTGTCAGTTAAATCAAATGTGTTTTATTTAATTATTATATAACAATGTTACCGGCTCCGTCGTGCAGTGGTCAACATTGTTGGCTTTTTTACAAAACAGCTTTTTTAAAAAATCAATTTAACGATTTCTGTTCAAATGCATGGATGATTTGATGTCTAAAAATGATCTCTCATCCTAACAATTCTTCAATAATTGGGCGTAGTGCGAGCGATAAGTAATCCACTAGTCCTGTCTTCGACTTATCTTTTCTATCGAAAAAGAGATGTTGGGCAACTGAGTGACAAGCAGTTATCGCAGAAAAACTTATCTTAAGATACCTCCAATAGGAAGTCATATGCTTCACATTAAGAGCGGTCATTGATTAATAAATAATAATTTTATAATATTTACGGGCATTTTCCCTGTCCTTTCCTAATGTTTGCTGCTTTTAAAGTTATAATAAATCTTGAAAGACTGATTAAAGATTGTTTTTGATGCTTTTTGTTACTTTTTAGATTTCACGCTTGCTGTCGTCTCCAATATGCTATAGATAGTATTATGAAATAGAAAACAGGTGACATTTATAACTTAAATAATAGTTATTGTAATTGTTTAGTCACAACAAAATTTTTACGTGGGATATTCTTTCTATGTTAGATTAATAAATACCAGTAGACATACGTTTTACTAAGTCAAAAAGCGAATACTTTTTAATTTACTCACTTAACATTTTAACCGATAAAGTTAGCGTTTTTTGCTATATTGCATAGTGTTTAACTATTATATTACATTCAACTGTTCTCGAATATGTCTTTAGAATGGTTTCTTCCCACTATCTATTATGAAATAGTATAAAAATAAAAGAATATTCATAATATTACCAACTTTTCACATGCAACAAGACGTATATACCTGACACTTTGCTTATCAAAACACTTTTGCAAGCCTTTCTAACCGCTGTGCTAAAAACAATGCTTAGTATGTAGTTAGAAACTCAGTGATCCACGCATGGGATCTGGTAGAAAGTGACGAATATAAAGTCATATTTTTTACAGACAATATGTAAGCATTTCTGACTTTAATTGAATGGAAAAATGACAAACGATTTTAATATATTACGGTAACTGTTTTAATAAACCACATTTATAATCAGAGTCGTTAGCTTTTTGGCGAGTTATAGGAATGTATAAATTAATGTTTCAGCTTCCGTACTAGTGACGGCTATAATTTCAATCGTGTGTGTCATTTGTTTTTTTTTTATCTTAATTAAGTGTGTCTTGGTAAGAGTTATTGTTGAGAAGGCTTGGTTTTCATGAAAACCTTTTTATACGCCGTTTATTAATCTATACGCTTGATGAATAATATTGCGAAGGTGGATACTTAAAGGCATGTTTCTAAAACAACCTAATGGCTAGTAATTTTTTATTGAAATTGATTTTTTTAAAACAATAGGATAAACTACAAACTAGAGTATTTCAACTGTATTGAAAATTGTAAAAAGGCCGGATGTATCTCTTTACATACATTTAAAATAATATTTTTTTCTAACGTAAACTCGATGATTTTCTTACAGAGTATCGACTGAGGTTGTTTGGTAAGAATTGACTGAAAATCAAGTAGAGAAAAAAGCAATAAGGATCAGAATTAAAAATATCGCAGATATACAAGATTTTGGATAAAAGTCTATAAATCTATCGAAATATCAATGAATTATAGTTTTATTCAAAGACATTTTGACAGCGGAGATGTAGGAATTACATCTCGATTGTAGCAATTATGTAACCAATGAAACTATACAATTATTTAGTCTAATATACTGTCATACCTTTTTTACTTCTATAATTCTTTCAAGCTATCAGGAAAGGTATCGCTCATCCCAATTCTACTAACTCGTTTAATAATAGCTTACAATCACTATCCTTAAAGAATACGTATGCTAATGTAGATACATATAGGTAATATAAAAGTACACTTTATAATATAAAATAATAATACCCAAGAACACGTTTTATGGGCATCCGTCGTAAATGCCCACGCTATGTGCCCGGCAGTACTCTCGCTTACCGAAAATAGTACGGCTAGGAGTTTTTCGTCTTCTCTGGGTTATACGTAGATAGGTAAATAAATTTGAATTTTACAGTGAAATTATTTTATGAAGTAGATGATTTTTTATTATTAAGTAGGTAATAAATAAAATGGAAAGATGCGTTACTTGAGTATAAAAATAATCTTTTTTTTTTAAATATTTTTATATTAGATTTATGATTTTGCTATTTGCTGTACATACGTTTTTTATATTGATAGAATTGCACACGCTTTGTAGAACTACAAACATAAGTATAATGTTAAAAAACATTCATAGTTTTCGTAGAAACTCGATAATTTGTATACTTAATTATCATATTATATTATGTGCTTAAGTTTAGTCATACTGTTAAAAATTGACAGTTTTGTTTAAAGAAAAATGCATGTTCCAAATTCACTTGAAATATACGTCATGATATAATCTATGAAACTATGTTAAAGAAGCAATAACAGTTTTTTTTTTGCAGCCGACTTCTCGAATAAATTTGGCTGTATTCTGTTATTCTGAGCAAGAGAGCGGGGGGGTCCACAGTACGCCCCTGGTAAGGCTGTACATAAAACATTACTGAAGAGAAATTAGAATAATAAGAAGTAGGGTGGAAAACGTTCTCTTCTGCACTCGTTCTTCTGTTGGCGAGCGCAGAGGCGTCTTTCAAGAGGGGGGCTATAAATGAGAGCTTTGGAGTTCCATTGGTGTGCATTTATTAATAATTTAAATACCCTATAATGGCTTTTAATTATTTAAATTATCGTTTTTAGTAATTGTCAAGATTTTTCGTGTATGTTTTCATAAAAATAATTCTGTTTCAAACATTCTTGCTTAAGAACTTAAATAAAAGATTTATCTGCTATAGAGAAAAAAAACATATTTGATTTCCATCAGCCTCTCGGCTTCTTTTTACTTCAGTCCAGCACTTCATAGCTTCTCCAAGTACACTTTGTAAATCAGTGGTCTTCAAGCTCGACAAATTCTATCTGGTTTAAAAAAGAGTCAGATGAGACTTTTTTTTATTTTGACCTTGATTATTAAGGTTTGGTTTGGTACACTGACTACAAGCAAGACACTTTCTACAATAAATTAAAAATGAAACATAGTAAGTCTAAATATTTAAACGGGTACGTGGTCAAGTGGTAAATTTTGTAAGCTTGGATTGCGGAATGGGTTCGAAGCCCAGTACGGACAACATTTACATGCTTTGCATTAGAAGCGGTTATGGTTAAAAAATGGTGGTTAAAATTTCGTTTCATTTTACTAAAGACAACTTTTATTCGACAACTATTTACTAATGCAATCCATATTTAAAAAAAAAATCTTTTGTACATTTTCCACACGTATTCATTTGTATCCGGACCAGTTTTTCTCATCAAGAGCTGTTGAAAATTCTCGTGTAGAAAAAAACCAGTACTGATCATAATAAATAATTGTGGAATAAGTAAAAACAAGTGTTTTATTATTTTTTAAATATCATAACTTTCCAATTAGTATTAACAGTGAACATCTTAAAAGTGATGAATCCATATATATTATAAAATATTTATTATAATCTATTTAAGAATAAATTGAATGCAGTGAGGTAAATCTCTGATGGCTGACATATACAATAGTTCACACACATATATTATACATGTTAAACACCAGAAACACTTTAGTGTAGCGAGATAGCACTGTCAACTGATCCTTTATAGGAAAATCTTGCATAAGATCTTTTTTTGTTCAGTAAGCGTTTAGTAAAAAAATCTTACTTTTATACTGTATTAAATAATGAAATTATAAATAAAATAACCTTAAATGAAAGGTTGTTTAAAAAAGAAGCATCGATTTATTGAAAATATTTATTTTTTAAAAGATTATAAAAATAAGAATAAAAAAAACCCAGTTCAACGACGTGCTTTGGGGTGGTTTTTCACGATGTATTTTCCTCCCCAACAATAGGTACCGAAAATAATGGGTGGAGAAGCTTGGCAGAGGAGACTCGGAAAAAGGAAAATGAGGGGGGTTAGTAACTTGGATAAAGAAGGGTAGAAGGGGGCAGAATGACGGAAGAATAAGAAGGGCAACTTTTCAAGCGAAAGAGGAAAATAAGTTGGCGAAATGTATTATGGATGTCTATGTGTTTTATGTAGGTGAGTTGAACGAGCCATGCTCTGAGTCTTGACAGTTTGTTAATGTGTTTTGTTTTTTTAGTAAGTATAGGTAGCTACGTTACGTTATTATTGACATTTAAATATAAAATAATAGATACGCCAAACGATGTCTCTATAGACGATTTCTAAGATATAAAAATAAAATAGTGCTTAGATTTATTACATTATTTATTCAAGATTTTTTATTTTCATTTCAAAATACCAAGACTAGTAAGTTTAGGTTTATGAGACTATGTCAAACTATTTCTAAAAATCTAGTACTCATTTTATTAAAAACGATCTTTAAAAAACCCGGTTTTAAAATAAAAAGTATTTGCACATCCAATGTGTTTTAATAAAAGTCTTTTAATTTCATAACGTAAATGTTTACCGGCTTACAGAGTACTTAAAAAATATTTTAAAGATTAAATGAAAGAAAAAGTATGTGCAATTTTTAAGATAAACGCAACTATTTTTTTAAAAATAAAAATATTAATTATCACTATGAAGTTAGTATATCTAGAAAAGTTGGCAAGTTAAAAAAAAATATTTTGGATATTATAGAATAAGAAATGTGAATTGAGAATCTGGGTTGGTAGATAGACAATGGATTTTTATGATTTTTTGAATTCTTACAAACTTGCTTGGAGAAAAGAATGGTTAATAGTTGATACCCATGTCATAAGATACAAATGATTTATTATTAAGTTTTTATATAAATGCATTTGATTTAAATGTAAACTTAGAGATAATAGACGGGTTAAACATTGACCAGTTGTTTCAAACATTAGGCTGTCTAATTGCACGAATTCCAACATTTAATATACACAAGAAATGTACCGAAGAGGTATATTTAGTGAAAAAGAGAGCAGAAGTATAAATTAAAAAAAAAACATTTTTTTTACTGTAAGCCATTTTTGTAAACGTATAATGCTCATTTCAATATTTCAGTTTGTGGCTACACTAGGAGTGGAGAACCTTTATCACATTTATTTATCTGATTCAACACAAGACTGCAGTAAAGGAACTTTGGTTCTTTGACACTAGGGTACCGTGGGATTTTTGAAACAATTTCATGCAAATTTCTAAAACCCAGAAATTTGCGAATTTGCCAAAATTTCCATCATGGGATACCACTATCTCTATACACTGAAAAAAGAGGTAGAAATGAGATGAAAAAATTAACAAAGTATTTTAGTTCTACAAATATTATTTTGTATGAAAATTGTTGATAGCTATTTCGGCTTATGCCTTAATCAGAACTATGTTTAAACTTACGTTAACTCAGCTTTATATACTATCTTTGAAAAGATAAACAATATATCTTTTTATGCACCTTTAACATTTTCATTTATATTACAAATTATAGTATTATATGTTTTTTTAATAAATGTTAAATTAGGATGTTAGAGTGGATAACATGATATATTGTGCATCGTTTCTAAAGCAGTGTATATAGTTGAGTTTAAATATAGATCTGATTATAGGACACGCCGAAATAGCTATCAACTATATATAAAATAATATTTGTAGAACTAAAATACTTTGTTATTTTTTCACCTTATTACAATAGAGTTCTACTTATTAAATCTCAATTCAATTAATCTAAGAAGTTGAACAACCGACAACAAACAGTTCTCGCCAGGATTTTTTTTTATTACGAGTCAATATGCTCTACATTTGAGAGCGTTAAAATAAGGGTAGAAAGTCCAGAAGATTTAGATTGTGTCATTTGAAATTCACCCCTTCATTATACAATAGTATTTAAAAATGTTCAATACTCAGAATAGTAATTATATATGACATAAACCGACACATTTTCAATAGCGATATATAATTTAATACCTTTGCTAATGTGCCAATCTCACGTAAACGACGTTTTATCTTAATTTCGGTAGGAATGGGGGTTCTCTATAAATTGCTAGAAGGGGGCGGAGACATTCTGATAAGAAACTGAGGGAGGAATTAATGATCGAATTTAATCGACCGTCTTAGCTCTCTAATTAAAATAAATCGGCCCGAAGCTTTGCGGACAGTGCCGTGCGGGGAAAGGAGCGCGTGGTGATTTGAGGAGTGTGTAGGGAGGCAAATATCAGTTGTGTACAACATCTGACGATGCCTCTTTTAATCACCTAAATAAGAGTTCGTAAAAAAAATATCTACTCACAATTGGGCCCATCAAAGGTGAAATGAGCTAAGTGGTATTTTATATAAAAAAAACTAGATGCGTTTTAATATTATACAAGCCTTAGTATTGTAAAAGTGAAGTATACCCAGTTCATACATATTGCAATAGTGCTAAATAAAAATAAATAACTCACCAAAACACCAAGTAAAGACGAGATAGTACTTAACAGTGCAAGAAAAAAGGTTTACCATTTTACTAGTTGGCTCACTTCACCTCTAATGGGACCAATTAATGTGCCAAGATAACTTTTTGTATATTTATATGAATAAATCTCAAATATGGTAAAACGAAAAAGAAAAAAATTGCAAGTTTACCAAATGTTAAATTCAACTATTTTTGACAAAAGAAAAAAGTAGAAATAAAAATGGTTGACAACACACCATGATATTAAATTTTCTAATTAAAAAATAGGTAAGATTAAGAAAATCATAACGGTTTTTTTATCCAAGATTTTTTACAAGAGAGTGCATACTATTGAACTATATAATACAGCACAGTAATACGAATATATTCTAAAAATACTTCGGAAGTTATTTCAACAAAGTCAGCATGATATCATATTATAAAATGTCATAGATTTACATTATTATAAGTTATATATTAGTTCGCAAGCCATCGGTTGGATACTACTGAATCGAAGTAGTTCAAAGAATCCAAGCTTGATACGCGTCCAAAGTTTTTGACTGGCACAGATTTAGGAACTCCTATAATAGGTTTGAAACCACTGATATCGTTCAAAAAACCTTTCACGCTAACGATCGCCTTAATTATTACCGATAACAATAAAAACGATTACATTTCGGAATAACTTATTAGAGTATAAAATAATAATAATTTGATGATGTCCATAGTTTCTACATAATAAAATAAAATTCAGTCAAACATGTTCTGCCATCTCGATTATTAATCAAAACATTTTTTAATTATTGTTGACGTGCTGAAAATGATCGAGGTCTCTTTATTGGAAAGTGGCCTTAACTATTAAATAGTTACAGCTGTTAATATAACATAACCGTCAATTTTTTTGTCAATTAGTTTTGTAATTTCAACCGCCGAGCGTCCGGGTACTTTCAATTGTTTATATTATAGTATATTTATATAAAGACTTTATTATAGTATTTAACATTTTTTCAATTACACGTACATACAGGGCCGGCGCCACCATACAGACAAAATAGGCAACTAGGGAAAAAACCATTAGGGGCGCATAAATGGAGCAGTACACTTCTTTTGAGATACCTGCATTAAGAGGCCATATACTCCACATTGGGAGCGGACAAAGATATACATACATGTATAAATATTTCTAATGATCCCGAATTGTTTTTTTTCATTATTTCAAAAACAAATGAGACGATTTGTTATAAAGCGCTCCAATAGCCGTTGCTTAGGACCCCAAATAACCTCGCGTCGGCACTGCATACATGTACAAAGAAAGGGGCCTTAGAGGGACAAACATCTTATATTATATTTATATAATCAATCAAAGGAAGTCAAATCATTTTTTGCTACACGTTTACGATAGAAAAAAATATACATAATTGTTATTCTACCTAGGAGTTTTTAATACTATTTTTCTTAATAATAAAAAAATATGATTGTTGTGATTCAACGGTGATCACAATTGAATACAAGTTTTTGAACAATTCAAATTTGACATTAAATTTCCATCAAGCACCTTCGTTCGAAATTCTAAATTATTTTTTTATTAAATTAAACAAATTGAAAATATAAAAATGACATTAATAGAATTTTTGAATCTTTTTGCGTCATTTCATACTTATCCACAGAAATATCAACGTTAATTTAACTTAAAAAGGCAGTACTGAAAAAAAAATTATCGACATCATTAGCATTAGTTTCAATATAATAAGTTTGCTATCAATCGACGAAATAATAATTTAATTTTGTATTTTATTACTTTAAATCCCAGACTCAACCCTTTCTCTCAGCGCCAAATTCCAGTTGGGTTCTTATAGGTGTAATAAATAGTTCATATAAAGTGTCAACAGATGGCATTGCCAGGCATTCACTGAAACTGATTGCGATGGAGTAAGGATTTTTGCGAATACAAATTACAGTTTAAATTTTAAAAATATTTATTTTTTTATATTAAAAAAAATAATATTTTATTTGACACAGGTAATACACTAAATTCAATGTCGTAAAATATATAGCGATTTCTTATCATCCCTAAAATTGCATGCACTGGGTAAAACCAATATTTGCAGACGTATGATTGATGAAAACTAGCCCTATTCGGTATGATGTGATATCGATAAAAAAATCATATTGAAGATATATTAGTTTAAAAACATTATACAGGTAAAATAATCTATAACTTTTTCTTTACAACTCCGTAAGATGCTATTGAAATAAAAATAATAACGGACAAGAAAAGCTACAAGCATCATTCGCTTTTTATTGTTAAACGACGAATAAAAAGACAGTATTATTTAAAAAAAAATAACGGAAAATAGTCAAATGCCAATGATATCACGAGGTCAAATATAAAATGGAGAAATTTGAACCTAGGCTTGGCAGCACAGGTTGTAAAGACGTAAATTAAAATTATTACGCGATGTTTTGCTAAAAAAAACATGGTAACTCAAATCAGTAAATGACTTTATGAAATAAATTTTCTCAATTTACACAGGTATGGTAACGAACGGACTATAATGTTTATTATATTACAGTGAAGTATTTTTTTAATATTTAATATTTGTATAATACGATAATATATCAAAATTTGGTGGTATACACTCGTTAATACTAATTACACATTTGTTTAATACGATTAGTGCCGGATTCACAAACCACCAGCACTTTCAACTATACATGCTTTAACTCAGAGCAATTTGAGAAGCAAACATTCAAAAAGTGATTATTTACGAAAATACAGAGCTTGGGAAATGATGATTTGAGTGTTGGGGATATCACGGTTTGCTTAAATGTGCCATCTTTATGGTTTAATTTTTATACAGAAAATTTTTTTTTTTGAACACTAATTGTGATTTCCATTAACAGATTTTATTATGGACTGTTAGAACTGATACTGATTAAACGGCATATTCCAAAATTTGCGACAAATTACTTTTTGAATGTTTGCTCCTAATTTTATACTTAACCAAGTAAAACTATAAAGGTGTTTTTACAAACAATTTTTAATATAAATATGAAATGAATTTACACATAAAGAAACAAAATATGAAAATAAATTGAGCACAATTAAAATGTTTATTACCTCTTAAAAATAAATGATACTTATATGCAATCGCATTAAATAACAACTAAGTAAGAAAGGTCACTAACAAAAAATTTAAAGGTGTTTCTAAGTCTGAGAATTTTTACAATATAATTTATAATATTAATCACATTAATAGCAATATACGACAATATTTAACTTATTTCTAGTAAAGTCTGTTCAGTGGCGGATTAAACACATAGGAGGCGCAATAAAATTTGGAGGCCCTGTTTTTCGGATAAAATAAAAACTTCATGTAAAAATACATTTATATTTAAACCTTAACAAAAAATGTATTTTTGAGGCCCCTCAGATTTGGAGTCCTCTAGCGCGCGCCTCGTTCGCTTATAGGTTACTCGTAGGAAGTAGGTATACTTTTTCAATCCAGCAGCCACGAGAATTTTTAAATAGAATTTTCCGAACACATATAGACTCTTACAAACAAAAAAAATACAAACAAAATGAAAAATATTTATTGCGAAATTTTATTTTATTTAAATAGAACATTTCTTAAATTTATTATTATGATTATTAAGTCGTGATAAGAATTTAAAATATAGCATGATCGGAAAATATTACTCCAGACTCCAATCCAGGTACAAATTCTTTTTATTTTTAAACTATCTCCACTTCCAATGTAATCCATATGGCCTCTAAATGGAATATATCTTAACGGCTGGTTACTCAGTTGATGAACCTCTTTTCTACGAAGGTATGGATAAAAGGATAAAGCTAGGACAAGATTGATGGTAAGCTAATCGCTCTCGTTAAGCTCCGTTTTTAGAAAAGGATGGATGGGAGGGAGTATGCATAAATAATAGAAAAAATCATAAATCAATTGATGAAAAGGCTCGTCCCGGGATTCAAGCCCTTTAGCTACGTAGCCGAAGCCATATATCCTTATTCATTCTAGCTCACTGGTAAGCTTTACTATTTGCCAATTGTCTTTTCATAGGGTGGAAAGGAAAAAGTATGTAACCCACAATTTTTACAAAAATGCTTTTTTCGATAATCCCAGTGTATACAACTCGATACACGTTCTGTCAAAAGGATGTAAGCTGAAAATGCCGAATATGTATCTAAATTAAGCTTTTAATTATGAAAAAAGAAGGGCCTTTGGAAATTGGTATCAGGAAAAAAAACTTTTCTACGAAATTAAAGGATTACAAAAAAACGGAAAAAGACTTTTATGCAAAATATACTAAAAGGAAACGAAAATACTTAATATTGGTGGATTATTTAGGATTAAGTAATTTTTCAATTTGAAGTGGCTATAGAGTTACCAATTAGTAAGAGCAGTGGCGGAGCATTTTTGAAATCGAATTTAAATAAATACCGAAAGGGTAATTCCATTGGACGCGGTTGTAGTTCCGTTTTGATATTCAAACGCGGCTCGCTAGATGCTCGTAGATTCAGTGATGCAGGTATTCTCATCCAGGTACCGCGAGTGCAGTAAATAATTTTTGTTTTTAACGTTTTGCCTTTTAAAGTTGGCTGGTCTTCTTCATCTCGCCAATTGAGATAGAAAAGCATAAGAGAGTGACTTGAATCAGGTCTTGGTAAATAATAAAAATATATCGACTGGTTGCAAAATCTGAGAAAAAACATAATAGCCAATGAAAATTAAATGATTTTTTCTAAATTCATATCTACTCGAACCGTTTTTCTTCAAGCAAATGATCTCATTATTGAGTAAATCAACAGAAGGGGATTAAGGTAGTCTTATATTAAACTAGCTGACCCGACGAACTTCGTACCGCCTCAGAATCAATAAATGTTGTAATAAAAATAATAAAACATTTTTAGTACTTTTCCCACTAAATAAAATTTATTTGATCAGGACCGGTTTCGCTCATCGCGAGCATTATCAACTGAGTTATTATCATCTGAGCATTATCATCAGTTAATAATGCTCACGATGAGCGAAACCGGTCCTGATCGAATAAATTTTATTTAGTGGGAAAAGTATTAAAAATGTTTTATTATTTTTATTATATTGCCATTCCACCAAGTATTGACAGTGAACACCTTAAAAGTGAATAAATGTTCTGTTAACTTGATAACTTGAAGCATGAGGACTACCGAGTCAACCTTCAGTTGTAAATTGCGCGGTGGCAAGCCAGGCAGATCCAATAAGTTTAAAAATTAAGTTGGATAGTTGGTTGCTTCGTCTTCGTTTGTAACACGGTCGATAGATTTAAAGGAATGCAGTGGACCAACGATTTGATTTTGAATTGTGAAGTTTAAATGATCCACATCTTTGTTCTTTGCCGCAAGAATTGCTCGTTCATTCAACCAATTGTGATTTTTGTGATTAGATGCTCGGGAACATTTTGTTGAATGAAGTGAAATTGCGAAAATTCGGCGGAAACAAAATCAATCCGTTCGATTCGTCGACAGGAACACCCCCGTTACCGATAGTCAGCAATTGCTTCGGCAGATAGATCGTTTAGCAATGCAACTCGCATGTTTGTCGTCAGCTGAAGATTCTTTACATAGCGCCAGAGTCGTGATTTGAGGTAAGCGTTTATTTCATCGGAAGCGGTAAATCTTGGAATGACTGGTAGTGTTTGGTGAAAATCGCCAGATAGTAGAATCATTGCGCCTATAAAACATCTTGAGTTATTGCACAGATATTTCATACTTTGATTGAGTGCTTCCAATGCGCATTTGTGCGCCATTGTCCATTCATCCCAGGTGATGATTTTACTTGCTACCAAAACTTTGGTCATTGGTGAGTGTTTCGCAATATTGCATGTCAGTTTTTCAGTCGTTTAAAGCAGTGCTCCGCAAGCGGTGTGCCGCGAGGCGATGCTGGGTGTGCTGCGGCGCGAATCTCTAATAAACGAAAAAAAAAAATAGTTTGGTCGATACTACAAACTATTCCTGATGACACTATCATAGAGAAGCAGAAATAATTATTTTTTGGTTGAAAGAATATGTTATATGTACAGTCTGCGCAAGAATGTTTCGCGCACCTTGCGAAAGTTCGCTAGATTTGAAGGAATGTAGTGGACCAACGATTTGATTTTGAATTGTGAAGTTTAAATGATCCACATCTTTGTTCTTCGCCGCAAGAATTACTCATTCAATCAACCAATTGTGATTTTTGTGATTAGACGTTTGGGAACATTTTTTTGACGAAGCCGTCCTTCGTTGAGACGAAATTGTTAAAATTCGGCGGAAACGAAATCAATCTGTTCGATTTGTCAACAGGAACACGGTCGTTACCGACGATAGTCGAAGATCGTTTTCAAGCTTAAATCATTTTTCTCTTCTCCTTCGGGGCCGAGTTAATAATCCTCAAATTCTCATGACTATTAATTTACATGCTCCCAATTTATTCTTACGTGGGCGTAACTATGAGCAAAAACTTTTATTTCTAAAAACGTATACCTCGCTTAAGAGGTTTAAATCACCAGTTCCAAGGGCCGTTAGATTGATCAACGCATTGCCTAGAAAAGTGGACATTTTTAGTGATAGTATTTGTGAACTGTTTGTAAAATTTCACTATTTTATTTCTTGATTTTTTATGTTGATTTTGATTCTGATATATTATGTAGTTTTATTTTATATTTTGTCTTATTATATTTTTCAAGTACATGGCGAATTGGCGTCAGCTGTTATGTCATGTACTGTAATTTTAATTTTGAACAATGAATAAATAGATAGTCAGCAATTGCTTGGAGAAATCTTCGGCAGATGGATCGTTTAGCAATGCAACTCGCATGTTTGTCAATTATTTGAGGCAAGCGTTTATTTCATCGGCAGCGGTTGATCTATCTACGTGGCTGCTATTCCAGAAGAAGAAACTGCTACAGCAAATTTTTTTATCTCGCATGAACAGTGGCCATAATCACTGACATGAAGAATGTCTTCCCAGCTCCACCGGGCGCATCGAGGAAAAATAAGCCACCATTTCCATCATCAATTACCTTCATTAACGTATCGCTAATTTCCTTCTGTTGAGGGTTCAACAGTGGTAAATTCGTTCAAACTGATTGGTTCAATGCATCTCGATCATATTCACGTTCACGTTCCAATTCTCGATTGAAAGCGTCGTTCATTCCACGATCTGGCGTTGGCATTCCTAACTTGACTACCAAACTGCCGCACATGAGGTAACACATGTCTTCGATCTAAAGCAAAGCCTGGTTATGTATCTCTTCATTCACCTCGAGATCGGGATTCCCCAAACTGACACGAATTCGATGCAAAATGTATTCGGACATGTCATCCTTGTACTTGTTCCACAGTTCACGGGGATTCGATGGGAAGCATGTCAAAATAATGATAGAAAATGATGTGCGTATCTGACTTGGAGATTCAGAAACAATTTCTTCAGCGATTGTAATGAGTATCATTTTCAAGCAAATTGAGCTGTTGACATGCAAGTAGAATCATTCGTCATTTTTCGGATGAACTGTGTACATGCGACCAAGAGCATCAGTAGTCATTCGGATGAGCAGGAACCGCATCGCCTTGCTTTCGACGTTAAAATTTCTTCGATGTAGCTTTCCAAGTGTAATAACGTGGCATCTCAAAGTAGAGCAACGTTCGTGCAAACAGCGTAATATTTTTGTCAAAAAAATTATCATACCTAATTAAAAGCATAACCTTATTTCAACATTATCCGATTTTATTTCGTTTTCATTTTATATCATCGATTTGTTTTATTCTAATCCATACTCTAAATTTAAAATTATTTAGAAGTCAATCGTATGCAAAAGAAGCAAAAACAAATGAATTTTGGAAAAATTGCCACCTAGCGGATGAAATCTACATACAAACGACATTTTCATTATTTCAAGGTGTTCGCCATTTGAAAACTGTATGAGAATATTAATTTTCTTCATAATTTCTTTGCCGTGATATTTTTCCGATGTTTTAATGCTTATTCTGCTATTCTAGGCGGATAAGAATTTAATAAAACAAAGATCATTAAAATCCGAGCTGCAATTCTCGAGATATACGTGGTGTAACAAACCCCACTTTCTTTTATATATATAGATTAGCTTTTTTAAAAAAATATTTAGTGATTCTTGCACAAAACGTTATTTGGCACAGATTATTACCAACATGTCGAATGTAGAAAGGTTTAAGGACGTAACCCATACATACCAAATCTCAACAGGCACAAAAAAAATGTTATGATGATTTTGAGCTATTGGCAAATTATGAAATATACACTAACTTGAAGTGCACGAAGACTTGTTAAATGGTGTTTAATTGACATAATCTAATATTAATTAAATAAATTGCTTAAGAATAACCTTTTTAAAGCATTTTTTCCTGTTTGCAATTTTAACAGGCCCAACATTTTTCAAACTTAAAAGTTAAATTTAGATGCTTATTCGGCATTTGCATCCTTTCGAGTCAAGTTGTGGGTAACGTCAATTTACCTTTTCACAGTCAATTATCTATATATATATATATATATATATATAAATGAATGTTTGTTTGTTACCTATGCGCTCCAATACCGCTCATCCGATTGCGATATTTTTTTTGAGGAGTTGTTATACGGACGCCAGAATAGGTTTATGAATCAGCGGTGGGCTCCCAATGCGTTAATTTGTTTGTTAGTCTGGTATGCGTCCCTATACCGTTCATCCGACGGCGATAAAATTTTGGTGAGTTGTTGTGCGGACGCCTGCAAATCTATATAAATCAACGGCGGGCTGCCAATACGTTAATTTGTTTGTTTTTTCCGTATGCAATCCTATACCATTCATCGGACTGCGATAAAACTTTGGCGAGCCATTGTGCGGACGCTTGCGAATGTATATGAATCAGCGGTAGGCTGCCAATACGTTAGATTGTCAGTTTGTCCCTTATGCGTTCCTGTTTCTATACCTTTCATCCGATTGCGATAAAACTTTGGTGAGTTGTTGTGCAAACACCCGCAACGGTATTTGAATTAGTACAGCCAGCGTTGGGCTTCCAATATGTTAATTTGTTTGTTTGTTCCGTATTCGTTCCTATACCGTTCATCCGATTGCAATAAAACTTTGATGATTTGTTGTGCGGACGCTCTCAAAGTTTTAACGGATAAATTTTGAACTGACAGTCAGTCAGTTCTGTCTGTCTGTCAGTTCAAGTTCATCCGTGCACTTGAACGCCTGAAGATGCCGAAAGGCGAAACCAGAGTCGTTAATGACAAAGTCTGTGTGAATGTACATAAGTTAAACGATTCAAATTTAATATTGAAATTTCACCAAGCACCTTCAGTCGAAATCTTAAATTCCTAATTTAACTTTTCAATCGACAGAAATAACTGGAAATGTATTCTATACTCTTGATACAATAAAAGCATTTAGTATCCCTGAAAAGTAATACCTGTTTGAAGCTAGACTAGTACGTGTGTATATACACATATATGTTCGTATACACATGTTCAAGTTGCATAGCTACATGTTATATTATTTGCTTTTAGAGTGCAGGCTGTGTTATGTTGGAGAGTGCATTTTTGTAATGCGTGGGATCGATGCATTCCAAAATGCTGCATGAATGCAGTTTCAGATTTATATCATAATCTGTTGCGTACTTTCGAGTGTTTATTTTACTGGTTATAGACGTTATATTACTGTTATATTGTATCTAAATAAACAAATACAATTCACGCATAACAAAAAGGAACGGGAAATTCTTTTAAAAATACATATAGAAAAGAGAACTTTTAATTTCATTGCTTATCACTTATCAGCTATTTTTTAATGATTCATCGTTTAATGAAACTCTACTTAACTTTCAATTTTGTCTTCTTCTTTTTTGGCCACATTTGCTCCCTGTGTAGAGCATATGGCCGCCACGCGGCACCTCCAAGTTTCCCTGTCTTCCGTCAATTGCTTTGCTTCCTCCCATGACATGCTAGCATCTCTCAGTTCCGCCGAGTACATCCTATCGATAGTACCCGACGGACGTCAGGGCGCCGGAATCCCACTGGTCGAAAGAAGAGGCAGGCAGGATTGAGGCTTTACGGAGGCATCCACAAAACGTGACCCAGCCAGTTCCAACGTCTCTCCATAACCACTGACGTGACGGGACGCTGTCTTATACGCTCCCTTATCTCTGAATTCTTCGCAAAATCAAACCACCTCACCCCCATTATCTGACGCAAGTATCTGTTCTCGAAGCTCAGTATTTCTGGTAGATGCTCAGAAACGGTTTTTCTGAATCTTTGTCAAGTTCCACGATTCGCAACCGTAAAGCAGTACTGGCAGAATGCAAGCGTTGAATAAGTGGCATTTGGTTTTAATCGGGTACAGCTGTGTGTCCCAGACAGTCCGAATTGAGTTGAATGTGGCTCCAGCCATCACAAAACGAATAGCGAGCTACTTTTGTTATTTTTTGTAGATCGCGCATAGAGATGACATTAAAAAATATATAAAATTAAATTAAACAAAACCATCTCACACATACCAAAAAGGTGCGGATTTTTTTTTTAAACTCATGACGAAATCTTTTTGTTTTTTTTTTCAAATCATATACACCTCTCAATGCAGATTTCCAAAATCACAGATCGGAATATTCACTATTCCGGAGATTTTTCTCCGGAAACACACATTTTCTTATGTTGAGATTTTTAGACGGACTTTAGCGGGACTCGGGATTTGTTTATTGAACTCGGGGCAGTCTCGCTCAAATAAGGACGCCTGAAAACCCTGCGTTTAATGAAGGTATACCAACGTAAACTTTTCTTTGAGAACTGCTTATTACTCAGTGTCTCAATCTATTACTGACTGGGTTAGTGGTCAGCTAATTGCTCTTACTACGACACATTACTACATTTTAAGACATCACAAACATCCATTGTTTCGAACAGAAATCGAGAAATCAATTTAAAAAAATAAGATTCGAAGTCGTGACATCCATCACGTCATTAGATGCCGGGTCTGTAGTGCAGTGATCAACGCCTTTAGCTTTGTTTTTTGTTACGCATATTTCGAGTTTTTTTATCAACAGTTTTGCTCAAAATAAACAAAACGAAAATTTCAAACCTACTGCAATCTGGCTGATAGATTACACTCGATTTTTGTTGTGCCACGTACCTACTTAAATTTTTGTTGCATATGATACTTACGCAGTAATTTTGTGATATAGTCTTGAGAATTGTTGCATTTTTAGATAAAAACTGTGTACGTGTCGATTATAAATAACAAAATAAATTAATTGTATAAATTTGCATAACCTACGATAAACAATCCTATACGTTCACTTTTATAGCTGTTGGAAAAACAGTGACACTTCAACCTTCGTGAAAAATATGTTGATAAATAACATTTATTAAACAAGTTTGATTTATAACCATACAAGCCGAAAGAAAAATATATACAGAAAAAAAAAGAATCACTGTTAAATCTTTATATCTCATTTTTATATGTATACAATTAAGTTAAATATAACAGATTAACTTAATAATGGGTATAATGTGCTTTCGTCATTGATTTGTTATTGGTAATTATTGGTAAGAGAATAACATTTTTTTAAATGTAAAAATGTAAAGTTATAAATTAAGTTAATGTTTTTTCATTAGTTAAGAAATGTTTATATTAAAAACATACTGACATCTGTTTATATGAATTACTGTAAAATGTTTTTTTCACAACTATTTGTGTTATTGATAAATACATTTTTTTTTCGTTATTGTTTAATATATTTTGTTAATATCTTCTCACTAATAGTTAGTAACACGACCAAAATATGAAAGATTATGTTACAAGTTACGCACAAAAGAAAAAGCTATAAAATATAAATGAAGCAAAAACACAGGCTGTAAAACCTGTACAGACATCCTAACTAACTATCTTTTAAATCATGTGTTGAATTTTCGTTCGATAGCATGGAAGTCAGTGATACTTTAAAAACGTATCCTTCTCACCCATGCGATCTTCAAATCAGACCGTAGCGATTACCACTAGTTCTATTCTAGCCCTATAGTACATCCCTAATTTCTTTAAAAATAAATATTTTGCAACTGCACCAAGCAAATTCTTTAGAAGAAAAAAAGTTTTGTTGAGATAAACTTCCATTAGAGGCCCATAAGCTCTACAGCTTATGGGAGTGAAAATCTCAAAAAACAATGAGAAGTTATAGATTCGAAGTGTATTGAATTTTCCAGCAGGTTATGCATGCTGACACGATCTCGCCAATACAACTGTTTGAACTTCGTTTGGTCAAATCTTGATTACTGTTGTTTTTTTCTTGCCTCTTCTTTGGCATTTGAAGGTAGTTTAAAGATTAATACGTGTGTAAGAGTTAAATTGGTGATCTTGAAAGCATGTACATAGCATTTATACTACTTATCAGCTGTTTTATATTACGTAAGATTAAAATTTACTTTTTTACACGTTCCTGCCAAATAAATGAGTTCCTATTAGCCACAGTGGGATTCGGTGGTAAAAAAAGTGCTATTTGTATCAGGTACTGAAATGGATATTATTTATTTTGGAAATCAGTTGATTAAAATTTAGCCGATTAAAAGAAGCGGCAAAACGTTTTTAAATTACGACACAACCATTCAAAATAATTTGTTGCGTACTTATTGAAAGTATTGTTAAAATTAATTAAAGTTTGAGTTTTTTGGTGCACTCGTTACACCTAAGGCTTTAGTCACACCACTTCACATCTCATCCACCGAATGCTTAAATTGGTAGAGAAGACAGGTATTTGTGAAGTCATTCATACGCTGATTCAATATTAAGATCCTCGAAACGTGATGATGCAATATTGGGGGCTTCTTGCACCGCAGGCTCCATAATAATATTTTGCTGCAGTTTGGAGTGAGATGCAGTCATGCAAGCCACTCTGTGATGCAGCTAAAATTGTATTACTTGATCGCTCTATTAATGTTAATTGGAGTCTCGGATATTGGAAATGATATATTTCATTGAATATTGTTGTGAATTGATGGCTTTTGTGAAAAGTATTGTGATAATTGCCAAAATTAAAATCACAAAAATGGAAAATAAACAATAATGGCTAAAACCTAATTTAAAACTATCATATACCAAAATTCACATTAAAGACTCATTTAAAGTATTATTAACAAAGTAAAACAATTTTTGAATAACAACAAACAAGTCTATAGATCATTGTAAAGTGTGTATGATATATATATATAGCAGTAACGGCCGGTCAATGTGGCATTTGATCAATGCACCCCTTGTATATGCAGTGGCGGCTATATTTCATGAAATAATATTCAAAGATAATATTTTACCATTCCCTCATTTTCATTTCAATAAAATAAATTTTTAAATTAAATAAAATATTTTTTTCTGAAATATTTTTTTTTTTAACCATGTCCGCTCCCAATGTGGAGCATATGGACTCCTAATGGAGTTTATCTCAACAGAAGTGTTTCTACGAGAACTGTTTGTTACTCAGTTGCTCAACCTCTCTTTTTCCAAAGAGAGTAGGGATAGAAGGATAGGACTAGGACAGGATTAGTGGTAAGCAAATCGCTCTCGATATGCCCCGTCCATAGGATAGGATGGGTGAGAGAGGGGAATTCAAGACATCACATACATCCATGCCTTTGAATAGAAATTCATAAATAGATTGAAAAATCAATTTATAAAACTGTCCGTACCGGGATTTGAACCCGGGCCCTCTGTAGCCAACAACGTCAACCACTCGACCACACAGGCGGCTATTTATTACTGACAATAAATACATGAAGAATTAAAAATGAGTGAATGGTATAAATGTTAAGTTTGAATATTATTTCATGAAATATAACCACCCCTGCATATACAAGGCGTGCATTGATCGAATGCCACATTGACCGGCCGCCACTGATATATAGGGTAGATCTTTTGAAAGATTTTTGATCCTGTGTCAGTAAGGATAGCTTTTGGCAAAATTGGCAAAATCATAAGCTTAATATTAATAACCTCTACGGTGAGCTAGACATTGCCAGATTTCACAATGTAAAGTTTTTTTAGTGTTAAGTCAAAAAAAATAGATGAACTAAAAATTTTGGTAATCTTTCAAAAATCCAAAAATTAACAATATTGCTTCGATATTAGTGTGCAACAATATTGCTTTGGATGTCAAGATATTCGACATAGACGTGGGTGAGTTCCGACGAATACTATTGTTTATGTATTAGAGTAGAGTTCGTTGGAGCTTTCTCAGTTGACTTTTTATTTTTTTCTACTGCTTTTAATATTAAATTGTACTATTTTTTTTTCTTCATTGTAAAAGTTTTAAATTTATAATTTTTCAACCTTATGCAATATTAATTAAATAAATAAACATTAAGTTTAATACAGAAAAAAATAAAATACCATTTTTTGCAATGTCAAAGATTTTCACAAGCTTAAATGATTCAACGGCTGTGAAAAGAGTTTTTTATAAAATTTCTAGTTTTCTATGATATTCTTATATAAAATTTTATTTGATAATTTTGTTATTCTATTTGTTGGGTTATCAATTTTATTTTGGAAATATATCGGGGAAGAATGTGCATCTTTGGTCAGATAAAAACTGTCCTAGGTAAAATAAAAATACATATTTAATTATGCCAAAAGCAAAAAAGTGACATGGCTAGCAATCAAAATAATGTATACAGAATCGCATTTACTTAACAAGATAGACATTTTTAAATCCATTTATCTCAGAATACCATTTTTTGACTTGTCATAGTTTTAAAACTAAGGTTGAGAAATGTTAAAAGCTGTCACTGTAAACGGGCACCTCTCTCAAAGTAAGCAAATAGGCAAAATATGAAAACAGCTTTATATTTGGCTAAATTTAGTACTCATTTTTTAATTAAACGTTTCCATTCATGTGATGTTATGCTAGTATAAAAAATCAACAAGCATAATTAATTAAATGTAAAAATCTACGACTTATTTTTTTGAAAAATTGTTTTGGAAAATATCGAATAGAATTCCTTGTTTCTATAACTGTATTAAGCAACATTTAATAATATTAAATATTTTTAAAAAGTCATGTCTACTCTCAATGTGGAGCATGCGACCTCCTCACGAAATTATTTCAACAGAAGTTCTTGTACGAGAATTGTTTGATAGTCAGATGTTTAATCTCTTTTCTTCGAAGAGATTATTAAGGTTAGAAGGATAGGGCTAAGATAGGACTATTAGTTAGATAATCGCTCTTACTACTCTTTATTTTATAATTGGAAGTGTGGGAGGAAATTTAAAAATCACATGCACCCATACTTTCGAACTGAAACTCGAACCGTCAGATACGCCGCGGAAGTCAACAACGTTGACCGCTACACCACGGACCGGACGATAACGAGGATATTAAATAATGCCATAAAATAAAACAACAAAATGTACTCAATTTAATTAAACATTGCATATTATGTGTGTTTTCCTGGCGGGGCTGATGCATAGTGTATTTATTTATAAGAATTCTGCAAATAGAATAGGCATAGCCTAAAACGCCGATCGATAAATTGCCTCCCGTCGCAAATATATTTCGCAGAATATCACCCTCTAAAAGTGCATTTTTCCACCCGGTCTACACAACGCACGCTGGCCCCGTCACTTGCATACACAAGTGCATTTAGGATTTTGTGTTTCAAAACTCGCCACGATTCAAAATAGTTTATGTCTAAAAAAAATCTTTTTAAATGTCTTCTATCAATATAGAGTGTATACTTCATTGAATATCCTTTCAAATAGAGTAGAGATAGAAGGGTAGGGGTAGAACAGAAAGTGGTAAGCTAATCACTGTTGCTACACCCCGTTTCTAAGGATAGGATGAGTGAGAGGGAATAATTCTTCAATTTTAACATTTTTCAAATAAATTAGTACTAGCTGTAAGCCCGTCGACCTCAACGGGGAGATTTTTGTTGCATTTTTAAGTAGCCAGAAAATTTACTGGCGTGAAAAATAAATTATAAACCTATTTATTGAATAAGCCAGAAATTCTAAAAGTAAAAGAAATATATCTCGGGGCATATATCGACAGCCCTGCAGTATTTAAATTGTAAATTATTTTATTTTTGGAAAAATGTTTAAGTTTGCTAACAATCATTTTTCGTAGTAGCAGAAATAGACGTCGGGCATATATCGAGAGCCCTGCAGTATTTAAATTGTAAATTATTTAATTTTTGGAATAATTTTTAAGCTTGCTAACAATTATTTTTCGTAGTAGCAGAAATAGACCTCTATTATATTTATCAGAAATAGACCTCCATTATATAAAATATATACTTTATTTAACTAATTTTCAAGTACGCTAACAAATATATTTCGTAGAAGAAGAAAAAGACCCGAGGGCATTAGTGACACATTAGTACATGTTTGTGATTATTGGTGATTATTTGTGAACATTTGTGAATATTTTATCGACTATTAATATATAGATTTCAAATTTACCAGTAATAATTAACCTCATAAAAAGACATTAACTCCAAAAGCGAAAAATTTACGAACCGCATATTTTATGATTTCCAGTTAAAACCATTATTTAAATTTACTTCCTTTTTTGGGGGTATTTTTTTTACTTATCTGATCCTTATACAAAAAAAATATAAGCGTCGAATTAGCAATACGTAGATTTTTTTGCCATACCTGATCTCAATTAGAATCATATAAACTAAGGTCTCTTAATTTCTAGTACTTATGATAGTACTAATTTCGGGATTAAGAAAATTAGAGAAAATTGTGAGAGGGTTAAAAAAAGCTCCCATTTTTTTTGATTTTGGCAATTCCGCAAATTCTTAGGTTTCTGAAATCGACATATTTTCTTTAAAATTCCAAGATATTAAAATCACCGAGCAAAAAAAATCTAAATCCCGAATTTGTACACGATTTTATGATGAATGTTCCAATCCCGAAAAGTTGACAGTTTTAAAAAAAATGATAATCTTGACATCCCGGGATTACAAAAATGATCCGCGATTGGATGCTCTAATACAGAAATCTTATGGAAAACATCTAACAGAATTGTTGAAAACTGATTGAATCATTCAACATCGGATAAGATCGCTAACCACTTATGTTATGCTCTTCTTTTATGACGAAGCGAGGTATGGAAATATATTAATTGCTTTGTGATTGAAAAATCAATGTCTGAAAGCATTCAACGTTCAAACAATCGATACTTGATAATAATCTGATGATAAATCCTACAATAGAAAACGTAACATATTTATTTGCCTGTGAAAAAATTTCATGATAAATCGTTCGCACTATAAAATGTCCATTCGATAAATTTTTTGACGTGACGAGTTTGAAATCTTAGACCCTGGTCCACCAGTGACCTCAGCGCCTGCGCCTGCAGCGGCGTCGTCATGGAAACTGAAAACACCCGCTCACACCACCCGGAAAATTCGCACCTCCCCGTTGCACAACTACTCCGCGATATTTGAAAATGTCCTCACCCCGCGGGTGCAACAATTTTCCCCATGACCCTCCCGACTGCCCATCGTCATCGACATTGAACGCGAGTATCAACGAAGTGAAGCTATCACACGACGCGTTATTAGGTCTGGACAATTATCACAGAGCTTGGGGGTTTATGGCTTCTCGCCGTTTGAAAACAGAAATTAAAAAGATTCAACATATTTTATTTAACATATACGCTGAATGAAAAACGAACAAATAAAAATTATAAAAAATCTTTAAAGCCTTTTAACATATACAAGCTGCCCGGCTATTTTCACTGTGAGGCCAAATAAGTCTATATATTTATGTGGTATTACTTACACAGTTATACTATAACTATTGTTTTTGGATTATAATTAAATGAAAAGAGACCACGAAATACAGATATAAAAAAACTCACGATAAACAGCACCTCTAAACATTTTTTTAATCAATTGGTTTGTTCCTCGAATCAAAAGTAAGGACCAAAAATTATCATTTAAATTTAAAAAGTCTAGAAGTAGTCATAAACTTATTGAAGTTTATTGAGAAACATGCGTGACTGCTATATATCGCCACCTTAATACTGCAACTAGGTAATGTCATGATAAATATTTTTGAAAAAGTTATTGAATATTATCACATTTTCCCTAATACAGAATTTAATTTAAAAAATGAATGTTCCTAAATACACAAAGCAAAACGAATAAACTGTATAACAGATCTTGACCATTGACTGAGTAGTGAGAAACCTTAACAATTTAACGGCGCCTAGCGGCAATGCCATATACTTGTTAATTGCTTATTTTAACACGAAATACTTCTGATTATCAAATAAGGACTTAAAGCATCATAAACTGACTGAAGAAGTGATCAACTAGTAATCCTTATCTTTATCTGAATTAAACTTTAGCCATTTCTCTCCCAATATAAACTCTCTTGAAAACTATATTTAACGAGAACAAGTTTAATGTCAATTGTCTACCATGTATTTTATCCATTTTTTCTACAGATTTTTTACAGCTATAATTCAAAAATAATTTTATACCTAGAAATAGTATCAAAGACGCCTAAATACATGGTAATATCCAAAAGTTTATCAGATTGTGGTCAAACATACTTCAAACTAATATTTAAATTTATATAATTGTTTAAACGTCATTTTTTCATCTGGTATATAATTCGTTTGTACTTGAAGCACGAGTATTTAAAAAAACAACAAATAAAACACATAGACTTCTTCATAATGTTTAATGTTATAATTTAAACGCAAAACAATGTCAGATTTTAAAAAAATCAAGTACACTCGTGTAGCTTACACGAAGCATTGCCACATATTTAAAAAATGATAATTGAAAAATATTTTATTTTACGCGTGAAACATATAATTAAGCAAGAATATAATGTATAAATGATGAAGAGACAAATGTCTCTTATAATTGATTTCATTATTTGGATTTCAATGTTTTCTTATATGCTCCAAAAAACATATAATATGTAAATAAATATATTTTGTATACAAATTATTGAGTTGAAACACAAGTTTAACAGAGATAAACATTGATAAAAACAAAGAATATCAGCATTTTAAACAACAAAGATATATTTTTTTCTAATAAATAAAATAAATTTACACTGAATACGTTGTAAACATATTTTATTTACTTTATAATTCTTAAAATTTTATTATACTTTAATTTTTTATAGTATTTGAACATTGCTATTTTAAAATTTAGATATTTCATATTTGTTTTCCATAAAGTATTTTTACTCTTCATTTTAATTGAAAATGTATAATTTTAAATTTCTCCTAGATTAAAAAAAAACTTTGATGGTAAAAAATGACATCTTATAGATAACTAATATTTAAAAGAATGTACATATATGCTTTTGTGTTATTTTATTTTTTGTCAGAAATATGGCTATTTATCCAAGCACGAACAGATGGAATCCTTGCATACACCCCTGGGAAGTTTGGTCTGCCACAACCTATGCCGAATGATACCAATCCAATCAGGCGATTATTGTATACAAGAGGTCCTCCGGAATCACCCTGTTAAATTTTTAAATAATCTTTTATCTCAATGGTAATTTTGTTTATCGTTAAATTAATAAAGTTCTATTGCTTGACAGTGCATAAGACTGGAATATTAAAAAAAAACATAACAAAAAAATGATTTCAAATATATACTACCAACTTTAATAGATAAACATATGACCTATATTTATATATTTAAAAACGTGTTAAAAAAGTCCATTGTATGTGTTAATTCACTCTTTATAGCATTATATATATATATACATAAAAAAGATATATTTATACTTTTAGACGGTTTTTTGTAATAATTTAAATTTTGTATTTTCATTTTCAGCTGAAAAAATAAATTTATGGCAACCAGATATTCGAAACAAATGACAGGCAATAACAATTAAATTAAATATTGTTTTGCAATACCTATATACATCGTGAAAATTGTTGTTAAAAAATATATATACATATATTAAATTACACTACATAAAACATTGGTTACCTGACATGCATCTTTACCACCCGAATTGAATCCAGCGCAAATCATTCTGTCGGTGATGAAATCTAAAAGGTATCCGCTTGCGAGGTTCCGGCAAGATTTATTCCTTATTATAGGAACAAATGTCGCTAATAATGTCAAGGATCCTTTATTGCTCTGTAAACAAATTGAATGTAAAAAAAATAAAAACATTTTATTGCTTTTTAACTTAGATAAAATCTAGTTATTTAATTATTATTAGTAATAAGGTAAAAAATATCAACGTATTTAGTTTTTTTATAAAAAGAATTCATAGCTATTTTAGGGTTCGGTGATTCTTCCGAACTCGATTCTTCCGAACACGAACACTCCGAACAAGAATGCTCCGAATACGAACTCTCCGAACAAGAATACTCCGAACACCGAATCATTCGGACACGGAATCTTCCGCACACCGAACCTTCCGGACATAGAATACTTCGCACACCGAATACTCCGGACATTTAAATATTTTAAATATGAAATTCATTGTTTTATTGTAACGTGGAATGTTTTATGGCAATTATGCCAAATATTTTTCAGAATGAAAACAAGAAACGTATTTAATTTTCATGTATATAAGCAGTTTAAAATTGTATTCGTATTTTGGCTTATTAATTTTAAAAATTGTGTTGTATTATGCTATTTTGGCGTGTGTCATCACACGCCAAAATAGCTATAAACTCTTCATTTAAAAAATTGTAGAACTAAATACGTTGATATTTTGTACCTAATTACAATGCAGTTCTACCAAGTAAATGCCAATTCAATCAATTAATTGAATTATTAACTATAGCCCTACAAATTGACAATATATAATAATAATTAAAAAAAAAACTTTAGCACAATTAATTCTTTGTAGACTTTACGTATTACCATAATTTTATTGTCCTGTTCCTTTTTTATCAGTTTATATCATTACATACTAGTTATATATGTATATATCATTTTTGTAAAAGTATTTTTTGAAAATGTCTTATGAAATAACACCGTGGTTACTAAGAATCTTTCGTCGTTTTGAAACTGTTACAGGCTTCCACTCCGAATGATGTTACAATTATGATTAGGAATTAATAAGTGTAAATAAAACAACTGCGATAACCTTAGAATCACCATCAACTGTGAAAAGTAAAAAGGACGTAACCTTCAAATAACAAATTTTACAGGAAACACAAAAAACGCTTTTTGATGATAAATTATGAAATATATAGAACCTTTAAGCGCATTGAGACTGACAAAGTATTTTTTAATTGACTTTATCTAAAATAAATTTAATATTTAAAAAAAACTTATTTTTCTTTTTAATATTCCTTTTTCTGATCGCAATTTTTATAGGATTTTCTTTTTTTAAACTTAAAAGCTAAATTTAGATACTAATTAAACATTTTCAGCTTATATCCATTTGATTGAACGTGTATCAAGTTGTATACACCGTGATTATAGAAAAAAACTGTGGGTTACGTCCTTTTTCTTTTCTGCAGTCAACATAGAAATATTCTCTTGTACTATTCTTTAGCACATAACCAGATAACAAAAAGATTTATTTTATTTTGGTAAGCGCGTCAAACAACTGAAGCACTTTATATGGTTTTATTTGGTAATATTGACCTATTAGTATTTATTATATATTTTTTTAAACATCTTACTCCTTCGAATACTGCTCCCCAGCCTAGAACCGTAGCCAAACTTCCAGGTAAAACGTCCTTAGGGTTTCCTATTTCTATTGGCTGAACTTTGCTACTGAATCTTAAAGGTCGCTCCAGCTCAAGGAGTTGAAAATCATAGTCATAAGCGGCAATATTATAAGGATTATAAAATGGATGAGTTATGTGACGTTTAATAATCTGCTTAGGGCCTATTCCTGCATATGTCTGGCCAACCCTAACAAATTTTCCATTTTCTCTAAAAGAATTTAAAAAAAACAACACCAGGTGAGAAATAATTTGATGACAACGACATGCAGAAGTACATTCGATCAAACAAAACTTATCACAGTGACATGTACGCTTATAGTAAATAAGATCAACTAAAATTAAACAATTTAATATATAATGACAGTATTATATTTGTGTTATTACAAAACAGTGTATTTTACAGACGTAATGTCGTGAATAGAAATAATCTCACGGGAAAATTATTAAAAACACAGTGGGATTGATTGCTAATTGATCTACGTTTTTTTCTAAATGGTATTTCACATTATATTAATGTTAAAAAAATATTTCTATAAAAACTAACAATAGTTTATGTATCTTGTTATATTTGTTATTGACATCATATTTAAAAATCTTTACAAAGGCAATATAGGAATTCAGACATAAGACTCTACTTAACTGGCGATTTCATATATTCACATTGCAATTTAATTTTAGTAATTTTTAATCATGCCCAAAAATAGCTTTATCATTGTGTAATTTTGTATCGAATAATTATAAACTATGAAAAACCGTTCAACTAAAATTGATTACTTTGTTTTTTCAATAACTAACAAAGTTATTAAATTTAAAATTAACTATAATAAAGGAAAATGTTACTTTTTTATAATTAAGTGATATTAAGTATCCTGTGTATCCGCATCTGTGAATTTTCCGTGGTAGTAGAGTTAAATCTACTCCACGTTGAATTTAAAGATGAACCAATTGTTTAAGCGTTCAATTTTGTAAAGTAATGTTTAATACAAATTTACCATTAACATACTTACAAACAATGTGCTGCAGTTATTAACCATCGTCTTGACAGAATTGAAGACCCACAATTATCGTTGTAATGCGCAATATAAGGATACTCTTCTACATTCGTTGTCACTCCTCCCACAATTCTGTTTTTTGTATCGGTGTAATTAATTTGAAACGGCACAAATCGATTCAATATTTCATGTGTCCGAAACTCATCAATCGAGGCACAATTATTTTTATTGGCAGTAATGTTACACCGATTAGTGATAATCCCAATGTTTCCAGTTGGGTCTCTGTTAAGTTTTCTTTTTAGATATATATCGTTTTCATTAATTAAAATGTTTGAAGAATTTTCTGGAATAACAACCGATACGTCAATATTTTTACTTGCGGTCAATGATTTTTGGTCAGTTCTTTCTGTTTGAGGTAATTCCGATTCTGATGAAGATTGATCAGCATTTTGTCGTTTTTTACGTCTCAGTGTGTATTTTACATTGTTGTGTATTTTTTTTGAATCAGCACTCACTACGGTTTTGTCAAATTTTTGTACACTATTCATTCGCCGAAATTCGATTTTTTCTAATTCGATTGGTTCATTATCCTCATCTTTTGATAATTCGATCGTTGGAATACCTGAAGAAAAACATGATTATAAAACAGTATTATAAAAAATGTCGTTTTTTACATGCCCGCTTCTTATTTGGAGAATGTGACCTCCTAATTGAGACATCTCAACAGACGTTTCTTTAAGAAGTATTTTACTCAGCCGCTCAACCTCTCTTATTCAAAGAGAGTAGTAAGAATAAAAAAATAAGGTTAAGACAAGACTAGTGGTCAACTAATCGCTCTCATTAGACTTAGTTATTAAAGGATAGGAACGGTGGTGAGGAATTTTTAGACATCACAAAAACACCTATGCCTTCGAACAAAAATTGATAAATCGATCAAAAAATGCTGTTCGTACTGGAACTCGAACCCGTAAAGTCTGGCACAGAAGTCGACAACGTTAACTGCTGCGCCCGACATTATAAAAATTGCTCTTATACATAAATATAGTTTTCAGAATAATCTACGTCTTTTGAGTAAATGAATAAATTTAATCAAAACTATTTTATATTTAAAAAAGGACATAAGACCATTTGTATTTTTTTCACCCAATCGCAGTGAAGTAGATTTATGTCCAATGGTATATATTATACAAATATGTCTGCCATGTTCAAATTCCGTTCACCCTTTTGTTCCTAAAAACGTAACTTAACGACAGCTATTCACTATCTACTAGTTTTTTTTTAAATATCTCGGTAAAATAAATGGTTAAACAACTCAATAATTGCAGAGATCTATTAGGGGTTTTCACCTAACCGAAATTTTTATATACATGTTATTTTGAACATTATTATTGAAATTAGTTTACTATTAAGTATATTTTAAGAGATTTTACTTTATTAGTTTTTAGTACATTTATTAACGTTGGATTTATTTATTCAAAGAAAAACTTACCGGAGATGGTCATTATAATATATATAAAAATCACAAAAAAACTTAACAAAAAAAATCGAGTCATATTTATTACAAAACTACACGTCCGAAGGTTGTGGTAAAAAGGAACAACTGCAAGATTATATATAATTGATATTTGAAAGTAATTATTCAAAATATTATTGTAAAAGGAAACTTATTTAAAATTCTTATTGTACGATAAGAGGAATTTTAAATTATTCATTGTTTTTTCGCAGAACAATCGATTAAATAAATAATGATACAAATAACCTAGCCGTATGAATTACGCCACAAAGAAAAAATCGTATTTGCCGATGAATAAATTAATTTTGTTACAAACAAAAAATATTCAATAATTTCGTATATTTTACATATGTGAAGATTAAAATATTTAGGCATTTATTTTTAACCATGTCCGCTCTCAATGTGAAGTATGTGGGCTCTTCATGGAGCATTTTAAGAATTCGTATTTTTTAAGTTTTTCTTTAGTAGTTCAAACTTCTGTTTTTGATGAAAGTTATTACTAGAAAAATGGGGTTAGGATAAAATGGTGATAATTTAGTCGGTCACAATATTTCCTATAATTACAAACAAAAAAAATATTACTCATTACCACAGGAAACGATATTTATGGTAACCCGAATTCTTAAATAATAAAGCACTAATCACTCAACAGTCAACATCTCTCTAGACCAGGAATGGTTAAAAGCATTTGATTTGTGTGCCAAAACCATTTACTTTTTAAATAGTGTTTTTTGCCATCACTATTTTAGTTCACACGTTACAATCTTAAATATTTTTTAAATTTAAGGTTTCGGCTGAAGGTGGTTGGTGGAATGTCAATATTATATTTGAATCGTTCAAATCATGTACATTCATACAACTGACTCAGTTCAGGTTCATCCGTGCACTTGGACGCCTGAAGATGCCGAAAGGTGAAACCCGGGTCGCTAGTGACAAAACTTGTGTGAATGTACATAATTTGAACGATTAAAATTTAAAATTTTTTGTTAAATATAAATAAAACCAATACAATATATTTAGGTACAGTGGTATATTTATTTTTATTGAATATATAAAAATAGCAATACACAAAAAAAATCCAGGAAACAATGATGTAAAAACACATTTAATAACTTTTTATTTCAAGCGGATCTGTTTGTTGTCGATTGCAATTTAATAATATATTATGTTACTGAAACCATTTCATAGTCTTCAAATGTATTTGATTCAATATAAAAAAGATTTTACTCATCATATTATTAGCGTGATACATAACTGGATGGTATACATATATCCAGCACAACAGTTGATTGGTTAAAGATAGATCTCGTGCAGCTCTGCTTCGGATCAAGAATATGAGGTGTAAATTCGTTTGTTTTCTCGATTCTTCTTTTCTATTGCGGTGTGGAAGGTAGTCGAGAAACATCGATTGCATACACACTACATGTATGTACATTACGCATACAAATTTGTATACCACACCGTCTAGGTTGGTTGTTGTATAATCTCTGATTACATCTATTTGAAGTTATCGTATTGCAATCACATTTCAGAAATCAAAATGGATTTTGTATTCACCTCAATGTTGATAAATTATTTTTTTTTTTTCTGTGAGCACTTTTCAAAATGGCGACATTATTAAAAATGGCCGTTGTTTTAGTTCAGAGATTTAGATAGATTTTTAGTTCACAGTTACAATGAGTATAAATAATTAACAGGAATATTGTTCTACACGACACCCGAGCTACTCCTTCAAAATAAGGTGTTCAGAACCTTTCACCAGTTTTCAAGCTAATATGATTAGTTATTGACTATTTATAGTATAGTAATGTAATGTTATAATTAAGCTAATTTAATTTAATTTTCATATTAGTGTGACTAATATTTGAGCGGTTTAGTATCATAACTCACTCTTATAGGGACGCCTTAAAATTTAAAATTTAATGTATTTTCAACACCTTTTCATTAATAATAAACACTTTATAGTTGTTAGTGTTATGATTGGCTCCGTAGAGTTGGAGTCGTAAAACAAATGGCTGACTTAGACTCATTTTTGAATATAAAATTAAAATACAAATCTAATTGCATTTTAGTAAATAAATAAAAATACCCAGAGACAAGATGTTTTTTAAAAATAATAAATCTTAGCATATTTTCTAATCGGAGTTACGGGCTTTTATGACCACATCTCTAGTTATATTATTATATTATTAAAATTCATGTTTTTTCTATTTGTCTGTATACAGAATTATATTGAAACAGTTTTCCATCTATGCTTAGTACCAAACTAATCATGAATCGTATTTATGTGTTACGCATATACGAATTGCATTTTCATACACGGTCACTATAAAGCATTGTGTTTTAAGATAAATTTAATTATTTATTGCCGATCACTTGAAAGGCTTAGTTTAGTTAGTTTAGTTAAAAAAACTAAATTATTAGTAAAAGTGCACAATAATATTTTTTAACAGAAAAATAACATTCGTTTCAGTAATTCCATATTTTTATAATGTGATAAAGACTAATTTCAAACAGAGAGAGAATATTTTAGTCAAATGTAATTTTTAACATATTCAACTCAATTTTATTATAAATAAGTAAACTAATATATTTTTTAAATATTTTAGTTTAGATATTGATTTTTGTTTTTTGAAGAAATGATGACAAAGTTCTCTTAAAAAAATACTATTTGTTGACGTCAAATATGCGTGTGATGCAAAAATTTACAAATCAAATATTACTGGATGAAGATAACTTTGTTATGTAATTTTATAGTTTAATATTTATAATCAAGTACTAATTAATTTGTCAATAAATAATCTTTGTAATATAAAATGAAAGTTGGTAAACTTATTATTTCAAAGGATGTCTTACCCAATCATATATATCAAGTTCAGTAAAGAGGAAAAGATTTTATATTTTCCGCATGTGTGCTTGTGATATCATTTCTTTTCCTCAAGTTTACTGCATGTGATCGAAAATTAAAAAATATCTGGTACATAGATAATGATTCGTTTTATTTATAAATATAATTTTTTTTAAAAAGTCGCAACCATTAATAAAATAAGTAATATGTCATATGAGAAAGGTCACACCTATAATAAATATAAGAAACAAAACATTTTTTAAATAGTCGGTACATCGATAGGCGATAGAGGAAACCAGCTACTGATAGAACATATACATATGTATACATATATGCTTACTCTATCATACAAATGTTTACAGAACGCGAGTGATAACTGAAAATATTAAAATAAATTAATATTATTTCAGAAAACCATTAATATCATAATTACAATACATCACTTTTCACTGCGCCATTTTGGGATTCAATACTATACCATCGGATAGAATAAAGCAGTTTCATCAATGAATACATAAATTTGGTCTGTGAATAGACCGATACGGGTACAAGAATGACTGATTTTCATAAATGTCTTAAATGTATTGTTTTTTCTAATAAAATATGTCTAGAAGCTCATCTATGAGCTCATCAAATGAATATAAATGCATTAAAATCACTTTTGATTGAATAATTGTATCGTTATATATTGTGATACCAAAATAACGATATTTAAAATTTTCAATATTGGTGTTTTCATGTGTTAAAAACAGCCGAAATTTAATACTATGATTTAAGTTTTTCTTATATCGGTATTTTATTCTACAGTCTTTGTCAAGCAATTCAACTTCTCTGTAAAAAAAATAAGACGTGTTCTTGAATTACTTTTCTATAATATTAAGAAAAATCATTCTATTGCCTTTTATAAATTGAGCTTTAAACTATCATATATTGTGTTTATATCGTATTTCAAAACGCTGCGATACTTCAAACAATAGACGCACCCAAATCAATGTTGTAAATAAATCCAATAAATTGCCAGCTTACAACGAGAAATTATTGGGGACAAATTGCTGAAAATATTTTCTGACATAATTTAAATGAATCGACAAATAAACATAAAGTTTAAATTCTTTTTTATATTCAATTAAAGCCTTGTATATGCAAACCTTATGCAAAATCATATTGGGCACTTGGTAAAATATAATAGAATATGAAAACCAGACATTATCACAGCTAACAGCAAATAGGTACGGTGTTTATTGTTTTCCAAAAAGCTTCGTCATAATCTTTTTTTCATGTGTCATACATTCAGTTGAAATGGTGACTTGACAATTTGGTGCAAATACATTTAATATACAATTACTTTTACTTTGCTCGTCCATCTAAGAACAATCATTCAATATTATTTGAATATGTTATAATTGATAGTTGATCGATCAACCGGCAAACAGTACCACTCTTTAAAAAAATATTGTTTTTATTGTGTTCGTAAATGGTTTAAAAAGAAACTTTCTATGATTTTTTCAATGTTTTATTAATATTTTTTATGACATATTTGCTTCATCTTATATATTTAATAAAACAGAGCGTTGTGTGTAATAGACATCTGACTTTTTGTCATTCTTCTCGATTCAAATAATTAAATATAAAAAACAGAAGAATGTTTAATTTTCGATTGACCATGTTTAAAAAAGAAGAGAACTTCAAAAGTGCGTGATTATTAAAAAAATAACAATCAATATGAAGATACATTCAAGGAAGCGAAGGAAACAGATTCATAATTAAAAATCAGAACTCTCTTTGGAATTACCATCCACCCATGGTTTTTTGAACCTTCAAACTACTTTACAAGAAAACAAAGAATGCGTGTTTAAAGAAATTTTTAATAGTCTTCCATTTCAACAAGGAAAAATTGTTAACACTAGTAATTTAATAAAAAAATCTAATGTAACGAAACGTTTTTTTTCGTGAATATCTATCTATCTCCAATCAATTTGTGTGTTGTATTTTTTTACCGTATGCAAGCCTCCCTATCCAATATAAATCCAATTACAACGAGGACTTTTTACGTGGAAAATATCAAAAAATCTTCGCATTTTGTAAATTTGAAAATATATTGAACAGGGCGTGTTAGTGAATTGCAGCTCAAAATGCAAATTTGTACCCGGAAAATCCTGCATTTCAAAATGCAATTTTGTGAAAAGTTTGCTCGTCAGAATCCTGCATCTATGTATGTGATTGCAATGGCGTATCATTTTTGTTACATTCATCACATTGTAAAACGTCATATTATTTATATTTTCTTAATATTTCTATGAGCATTTATATCTCTAAGGAATAATAAAAAAAAAATAAAAAAAAAAATTTTCTCTCTTAAATAATTAAAGTCGTTTTCTTTATTAGCATTCCTGATAAATAATGACTTCAAGTTTCATAATGTTCTCTCTCTTTTATTAAATCTCTTTTATTAAATTTATTAAAATTATTATTAAACCATTGCGATAAAACAGTATTTATGACTCCAGTCCTTAAATATTCAATTACGGATAATCTTATCTGTTATGATAATAGCATTTTTACCTTGATATTAACGATGAATTTTGTCAGTTAGTATGCAAAAGTTCATGTCTATTACAGACGTGTCTTTTGTAAGCAAGTCAAAAACAACAATATACGTGTCACACCTAGTAACACAAAAATTGAAATAAGTATAAATATCAATTTTATACTTTTTACATGATTTGATCTCACTTAATTAAAAAAAAAAAAACTCCGAACCAATTCAAGACAAGTGTGCTGTCTATATAATACATATGAATCGAATAATCAGTGGCTAAGTCAACCACGTTTAACTAATCCTTTAAGTGTATGATTTAATATTTTCAGTAAAATACATCTGTTATCATTAAAAATAAAAAATAAATTCATGCTGTTATTGTGTTACAATATATATGAGAGTGTTATTTGCAAACACGAATCATCCCAAAATGGTTCAAAAATGAAAGCTTTTTATTTTAGTTTTACTTTGCTTTGGAATGATATTTTGTATTTTATCAAGCCATCTTTGAGACTGATTTCTAAAAATACTTTTAAATTTATATTTTTCTACTAAATTACTTTTATGGTTCATTTTTCAAAAATTTTGGAATGAGCCGGCTTAGCAAAAAATACCCCATATAATATATGCAACATAATCAACAAAAAAAATGCTTGGAAAAAAAACATTTAAAATATTGAAGTAAATATAATACCCTTATGAAAAAAATACTGTTTTTCTTTCCAGGAATTAGTATTATAATAATGTAAGTAACAAAGATTTACGAAGAAAAGAAGGGTAACATTCAAATTTAATATTGAAATTCAACCTTCAGTCGAAATGTTAAATTGCTACAAAAAAAAATCACAAGTGTTAATTTGTGATCAGTACATCTAATTTTTGAAAAAATATTATTGAACAATGATCTTTAGTCATGGGCAAATGAAAATTTATTTTGAAATTATGAATTTCACTAAAAGTACATACCTATAACATATAATGTTTTTTTTATCTGTAAAACCATGAATTTAAGGTACACAAACTTTCGAAGTTTGTTGATAACATTTTACTTTAAAAAAACGTTATGCAATGAATTCAAACATCCCATATCTGCCTGTGCAACACTGTTAAGTTATATATAATATTAGTTTGGGTATGCATACAAAAAACATTAAATTATATGCGTTGCCACATATACGAATCTGCCCAAACAAGCGTATATGAAACACGCACGATGCAGAAGCAGAGTAGTTTTTCGATGCACCCTGCATTTTGAATCACGTCACGTTGATGAAAAATTTCATCGCTATCCTATCGAAAAAGCTTTTGAAAATATATATCGTATATGTAAAACATGAAAACAAACTCAGTAACGGCGGAAATTATTATTTCATATTTAAAATTATAATAATCAATAAACCAGAATAAATATCGTGTTCGTTACTTATTTTTTTAATAAGCTTTATAAAAAACAAAAGGTACACTTCTTCATATAATTATATAGTCGGGTCATATGGCGCAGCGGTTAGCGTTGTGGGCTCCCGAGGTTCGAGTTCTAAAACGAACAACATTTTTTCGATCAATCTATCGACTTCTGTTGTTCGAAGCCATGGGTGTTTGTGATGTCTAAAAATTCTCTCCCACCCTTTCCAATCCTTTACTACTTTAATATTACGATAATCAGATCTTGTAAGAGCGATTATTTAACCACTATTCTCGTCCTAGCCTTCCTTATCCATCTATCCCTACTACTTTATTTGAATAAGAGAGGTTGAGCGACTGAGTAACAAAAAGTTCTCGTAGAAAAACTTATGTTGAGATACCTCCATTAGGAAAACCATATGCTCAAAATTGGAAGTGGTTTAAATATATATATTAATAATAAATTTAAATTATGTTAGCAATATTACATATACTTTATTCATAAATAAATGACTTTGATAATAATTTATTACAGCAAAAAATATTTTTTTATCTCTCTTTCGATATAAATGTGAAATTGCAAAAAAACGAACCGTTGTGCAGATATTTTTCTTTTCTGAGATCTGGTATATTTTATACAACAATGTTCATATCAAGTGCTTAGAGCTTAAAAGCTTTTATGTTATTCTTACTTTGCTCAAAAAAATGAATAAAGTACAACTGAAATCAATACTTATTTATTTGATAATTAGTAACTGTACAAAGAAATGGTATATGTAGTGTATTTATTTCAGTATTTAATGATCATTTTTAACTGTTTTTCATAATGTGAATCGGATTTTCAAAGAACATGCACACGATTATTTTTTCAACGTTTATAATCACAATAGTACACCATTGAAAACTCAATATAATAATATCGCTAGGTATTGTTCAAATACAGATGATGACGATGACGCTTTGTTGCAGGCTTCAGCGCTGTTTTTAACGAGAATAAATCTCCATTTCAGAGATTTTAAAAGCTTTTTGGATGGAAAGTTTTCCGATGCGAGCTTTTGAAACATATGTATGAAAGCGATTCTCAACCCCTCAAAATTTTCACTTGTAGTATTTATTGATATAACACAATTTGCTTTTAGAAAACTTATATAAAACGTCACCGTAGTATATAGTGATTATTTAACGACATCGATACATGCAATATCTATAAAACGGATTGCCAGTTGTCATTATGTTTATCAATTATCCGTGAGATATTGATTGATACGTTATATGTATTGTAAATTGTTTTTGATAACTAAATATATCATGTGTTGATTTTTTGCTTACATTTATTTTTGCATGTTGTAATTAGAATATGGTATTAAATACAATTTTTCTTTCGTATTTTTTTAAATTAATGTCCACTCCTAATATGGAGTATATGTGACTACTCAATTGCTCAACTTCTTTTTTTACAATGTGAGTTGGGATAGATGAATAGCGCAACGACAGGACTAGTGGTTAACTAATCGCTCTCGCTACGCCCTGATTTCTTAGCATTGAAAAAGTATGATTGAAGATTGGATAAATGGAGTTCGTACTGGTACTTGAGCCCATGATATCTATCACGGCTTCACGGGTAAACTTAAATATTGAAAGTAGGTTTGACATCTATAATGGTTTAAAATGTTAAATCTACCATACCTCCTTGTCATCTCTTCTCAATTTACATCTTATTTGAGTCTTTATATTGTATAATAAATCTTTATTGGGTGGAAAAAAACTTAAATTTATTTAATTTGACCGTAGTTTGAGAATATTTGTCAAAATATAAACAAAATAGCCAGCTCGGCAGTGACACTGTCACTTGTCAAAATTTGAAAAACGCTCTGCTCGTAAATTTGATTAAAATCCAAACATTTTCCAAAGCCTATTTGTCTGTACTATTTTTTGGGATGGGAAAAGAAAATTTTGCGCATATAAATGGTATAGTTAAAATATTCTACTTAATATTATATTAAAATATATACGAATAAACATATTGAAATAACCAAGAAATTATATTTTGATAACCAGTAATCGTACTGAAATCATATTTGACACATGTCATTTCATTTTTAATTCATAATATAATAAAAGATTTTCAATTTATATATTGCTTACAAAACTTATTTTATTGAATCATATAATATTACAATTGAATGATTATTAATTCTCAGTGTAAATTTATAAGGGCAATGTCGTTATCTCGTTTATTAAACAATATGATAAAATAATCCATTGGCATACTACTTGAAGGAATAATATATTAAAGTTAGTTTTATAACAAAACTGGAAATATTCATTTTTTTAAATATATTGGAGCTAATACTCATGCATTTTTAAATAGTATAACATATATACTTATGTTCTATCTACTAAGAGGCAAAACGGTTAAAGGTCGTTTTAGACGTAGCTTGAAAATATGAATTATACTTTTTCATTTAACGTTTTAAGATTTTTAAACTACTGCAGTGTTTATTACGATTTTGTTGATAAATATTTAATTTCCACCAAGAAATTAACGAGCATTATCAACTGATTTCATTTGATAATGCTTGTGATGCTCGAAACCGATTCTGACATTTAATAGACAACGTAGAACTGGTTCAAAAAGTGTAATTTTAACTTATACTTTGTTTATATCCGAGCTGTTGAGTCGTGAAAAATGAGTGGCTCGAAAAGCTTTTGAAAAATATATTTAATGATGTGCATTTAAACAAAATAGTCCAAAGTGTTGACGTTGCTTGCTTAGCTGCTTAAAGATGATCTGATAGAATACATGCATATATAAGTTAAAATGAAATTATTATATTTTTAAAAAAATCTCGGAGTTGGAGTAGTTTTTTTTACATGACTCCACAGTCCTGGTTTATATGCAACACCTTGATTGAATATGACTACGAACATATTCATAAAAAAATTAAATCATAAATGTGTTTATAATATAGTTTTCGTTGAATTGCCAGACAATGATTATTAAACAAGGAGCCAATTGACGCTCGGTGCCAACATTTTTGTAGCTTTTGGTGAATGCCCGAAAAGCTTTCGATTCGCGGGTTCGAGTCCAGCCGACGGCCGGTGCATCGATACGGCGTGGCAGATAGGTGGGCGGCATAACGCGCTTGCGCATTTTCGCCTATGCTATTTGCCGAAGCCTATACCCCCGATTATTTACTCACACCACAAACGTGAACTCCATACCCTCACTGAGCTTCAGTGATGTCCACAACGCATAAATATACTACATGCTAAACAATATTTTTAATGTGTTATTGTCGCTAAAACATTATTCTTGAATTAATTGATAGCCTGATAAAACTGATGGTATTTGATCAAAGCAATTGCTTAAACTATTCTCTCTTATAGAAAACAGCGATGATTTAAAAGGGATCTGCTTAACCAAAGTTTAATAGCTGAATTTATATGACCTCTTTACATCCACTCGATATAAGACATGCATTTGGAGAAGTTTTAGATAATTTTGAATTCTCGCAATAAGTAAAACCGGTTCTATTCCAAACAACAAATTAACACAAAAAAACATTTTTACAAATTTTATTATTGTAAATCTTATAAGAATTAGGCTTTTAAGTTGTTATATTTAAGAAGACATTTTTATTTTTAATATTGACAGTTTTTTTGTTTAAGTTTGCATTTGGTGGTTCACGCCTGTAAATTTCTGATTTTTTTTGCTAAAAAAAACCTTCCGTTGTGGGCAACCGGCTTACAGTTAGTACTTTAAAATAAATTACTATTGTTTTCTTTTACTAAAGAATATATTCAATAAATCAAAACTTGTTCATCAAAATCTTTTATCTAAAAGCGCTACTGAGGTTTACTCATACCCAGTTTCAGTACCGCCACCTCATCATCGAATGCACGCTGCAGCTCGCTTGTGCAAAGTGTGGGCGCGGGATGCAGCGGTGCAATCATCATGAACACTTAGTCCACTAGCTATGATGACTAAAAGAAATAGCATATAATCTTTCCATGAGCATGTTTTTGCTATAAATATTTATTGCATGATTCATTGTAAGATTTTTCGTTTCTTTGGCTCTAACAATTGTCAGCGCAGCACAATTTAAGGTACAGGATTGTCGTAGCAGTCACTAAAAAGATAATACTATATACTTATGGAATATCACCAGTTTTATTATTAACTATTGATTTTCTTTTAAAAATATCATGAGGTACGTAGCGCTATCAAAACACTGTGAAATCATCCATAAAGATTTTTTTATGTCATATTTGAAAATAAAATTTCAAACAACGTATTTATAAACGTTTGCTTCTCTGGCATAAATATGATTAGTATAAGAGGCAAAAAATATTTCATTTGAATATAAAAAACGGGTTGTAATGGGAAGGGATTATATTTTAAATGGGATTTTTTTTCTCATGTGTTTAAACATATTGAGTTACTAAAAACGTACCCACATTTTGAATAAAATAATTATAAATTGCTTGTTTTTTTTTGATTGAAGTTGTTTCTTCAATGAAATTTTTTTATCCCTTTTTTCAATTATCATTTTATAAAATGATTAATATTAATATCATCAAAAAAAATAAAGGACTCTTCTACAATTTTGGTATCTATGATCACTTTTAGAGTATTCATTGACAATACTTGACATATGACAAAAGCGTCTTCCATTTTCCATATGGTAATAAAGCCAGTTTAAGCTTAGGCCAGCTTAAAATGTTAAAATAAACGATCGAAAATGCCAATAAATTAACGTCAAAAATTAAATTAAATGTTGCTTTTGATGAATAATAAACTTAATATATAAATTATCTTTTTTTTAAATCAGTTAATTTTAAGCATTTTGGTTGAAATGTTTATAAAACAAACAGTCTCTCGAGATAAAGTGATTTATTTTAAACCGTATTCAAAAATATTTTGTCTTCAAACTGAATAAATTAGTGTTAAATGTTAATTTAAAAAAACAACAAGAGAAGATTATATTTTTTATAATAAATGTATCACTCATATGATATTTAAATGGTTTATTGGTTTTTCAGTGGTAACAATCGTCATTGATGAAAATCCAGCGTGATGATGATTTTCCATCCCCGCGTATTTCAGCTATACAGCTACGGAGGTGGGGAAAATGGGGATGACTGTGCATGGAGCCTGTCAGGGTGGAAATTACCTTCAGTGTGCCCGGAGAAGCCTGGTGCTAGAGTGGATTCCAACTACCATCAAATCCTCCACGCTTGTCTGAAAAAAAAACACAAAACACAGACTTTTTATAAAAAAATATTTTAAAAAATAACATAAGTTAAACTAAAAATCATTTCACTAAAAAAAATACGCAATTTTTAAACAGCAAAAAAATGTGCGGCGTTTTTTTTGATTTTTTCGAACTTTGGACTTGGTTAAAATTGTTTTAAAAAGTGACTAAAACTGAAACGAAAGTTTTCGCGCGTCTTTCTCGTTTTGTTTCGTGAGACGTCGGTTTAAGTCGTTTACTTATGTCAACTGCATAAAAAGTAGTTTTCCTTTAGACTTTAATTTTTATGAGAATTTTTTCGTTATTGAAACAAAAAAGTGTTTTACTAACAATCAGCAAGCAAGTGGAAAAGCTCAGCACATCAACGGCTCTCTTGGATAGAACAGAAGAAAACGATTTAAGAAGAAAGGAAACATCAGGCACAAGAAGTTTAAAAATCGGCAATAACATCGTAACAATTTAAGCACACCAAACAACATTTTTTACAATTGGCAAACAAATATTACCCATAATATACCCCTGATTAATTTAAATCCAACCCCAAATTGATTCAAAACTATTATTTCTAAACGTAACAAAGTAATATTAAATCAATCAGCAATTTACAATTTTAAAAGATTATATTATCTGCTCTGTAATACAAAGGGCTAAAAACAACATCGTAACAAGCAGAAATATAATCGTTAATCAATTGTCATCAACCGCTGACAATCCTCCAACAACATCAAGAAACTAAAATCAAGTGTAAATAAATATATTAATAATAAACAACATCAAGAAACTAATCTGGGTTATTGACTCCAAATGAAAATCGCGAGTCTTGAATATCAATCATTGTATATAATTAATAAATATAAAAAACAATAACTATTATTTCAATACAGTTTTTTAATTAAATGTAAACACAAACATTTAACAAAAATTTAATTTAACCAAAGAATAACAAAGCCGTCATCATTTGACGGTAAAGCAAACAGTTTTTTCGCAATAGTAACAGGTTTTAATTTCACATCAATTGTTATTAATATTACAATAGAATTGATCTCTTTAATATTTTTTTTCAAATACTGTACAATTAACCATACTCTTATTAATTTGGACAAATTATAATTTTACTAAACAAAACGAATGCAAGTCCACAAAAATTAATATTAAATAAACACAAAAAAAAACAAAAAAACTCGACCATCCACTAGTTTCTAGAACAACAAATAGAAAGTTTGGCCTAAAACAAGTTTCGAACATTTGTGATCTTGATTAAATTACAACTACAATCATTAGATTACAATTAAAAATTGAAGCAAAAAGATAATTCGTGCCTTAAATCGGCCTTAAAAATTATATTTATTACTATTATAAAAAAAAAAGAAATTAAAAAACCCTTAATTTAATTTCGTAAAAAAATAACCAAAATTAAGAATATTTAATACGATTTGTGATTCCTATTATCCGATAGTAAATTTTATGGTAAAAGTACAAACGAAAATATTGTAAAAAAGAGTGAGTTTAGTTGAATTCGTATTTAAGTTAACTCTTTATATAATATATATCTATAAACTACGGGCAACCTCGTCAGCTGTAAATTATAATCAATTTACGGTCACGTCGAAAAACGGTTAAATTTTCGACTTTAAAACATTGTAAATAAAATATAATAGAACTATACTTTGACTAAGAATAATAACCTCGTCATCATCTCCAAGACCAACAATCACCAGATCCAGCCGAACCTTGAAAACACCATTAAAAAGGTAACTAACTATTTTGTTCACTGTAGATAAGTATTTTTATTAAAAACACCTGCTTGCCACGTTTATGGATTTGATAAAATATATTATAATAATTACCCATTTATAATGAATTTTTCAACTAATTCCAACGATACTGTTATTAGAATGTAAGCTATTGAGTTAAAAAAAAAATGGATACTTACAGTTGAAAATAAATGAATATTAACGACAATAAATAATATAAAACTGTAACTCACATGTGACGTCAAATAATTTTCAAAGTACCCAAAGTAACTAAAAAATATATGAATTGTCTGCTCATTCATTCATTTAGGATAGTTCAGATAAACTGTAAAAAAAATATGTCCCTAACTAACCACAATCGTTTCATCAAACAAATCGCTAATAGATCAGTAACCACTTTGAGGGTGGTCACTGTCAATACTTGGTGGAAACGCATCATATTAAAAAAAAATACTCATTTGTACTTATTCCACTTTTATTTTAAATGTTCAAGACAGGTTTTGCTCATGATGATTCAGATGATAACGCTTGTCATGAGAGAAACCGATCCAGAATGAGTATTTTTTTTTTAATAAATCATTTCCCATTAGGGTGCAGAATGCAATTGGTAAGCTGGATTTCTTTGGCTATAAGAAATATTCTAATAAAATATACACGCACTCTCAAATGCTCATGATATTTGTTGTTTTTTTATAACAGTATGATGATTAAAAAAGATCGAAAGAATTTTTGAATATATTTAAATATAAAGCCTTTCCTCCAAGTATTGACAGAGAACACATTAAAAGTGATAATATAAACATTAGCTAAAACAATTTTACAAAGAGAAACGTATTACATTTAAAACTCTTTTTTTACATACAATGAAACATTTAACTGTAAGAATATGAAGCTTCTAAAAGCAACATTAGTATTATATGTATCAGGAACTATGTTGTAAAGCCGTACGTCGATGATATACCACCAATTTTCTTCCCTTAACGAGTTTCTATAAACAATTTCATTTTAAAGTGACAGCAATTTGTGTTGTGGCGATTCATGTGATGTTGAAGAGATTTGACGATAGCATTGCGATGGCTATAATTGTTGTAACTATCTATCAAAACTGCAAACGACAGTTCAGTAAAGTTTTAAAAAATGACAGTTTGACAAGCAGAGCTATGACAGATATTTTACATATTACATATCGGATCCATATATATATATATCCCTACTAATCTCTTTCAAAAGGAAAGGTTGAGCGACTGAGTAACAGACACTTTCGTAGAAAAAAATCTGTTGAGATACCTCCACTAGAAGGCTATATCCTCATCATTAGGAGTGAACGTGGATTAAAAAATATATACATAGATGAACAAATTATTTAATCTTTTGTTTGTTCGTAACCTCATAAATATTTGACACGCTTAACCCAGAACACTAAAGATTTAATAAACAACTATTTTAATGTTACATTTTTTAAAACATTCAGAGTATTCTTGCCCGTTGTTTTCAATGTGCGGAAGTTTCTGTGTTCGGTAGAATTTCGATCAGAATAATTGATGCACGGAGAATTCGTGTACGGAATATTATAAACGGAAAATTCGTGCTCGGAAACGTCTTCTACTGAAGAATGAATTCTTCGTATTTCTTAGCCCAAAACTGTCATCTTTATTATGCAATCAATAATAAGAATTGAACGACTAAATAGCAACCAGTTCTCAAGAAAATCTGTTAAGATGATTCATTAAAATTTCGTATACATAAAAATCGGGTGAAAAGGAAAATCAACAAGATTTTTTTAAAAAAACAAGCGTTAAAAAAAACCAAAGGCGTGAATAAAAACGAAGAAACTACGTATCTAAAATATTTTACTAACAAAGTGACAAGTATGTCAAAAGATTTATAATAAAATAGTTCACTATTTGATGAAATTGTTCTATGGCTTACCTTCTTGTCATCTGTTTCTTTTATACGCCGGTGAAAGCCTCTCAAGTATCTTTCCTAAAATATTTTTCATTTAAAACATTCATTAAGTTAAATCCGTTTGTGGCTTCGTGATTTTTTTTCAAATAATCATAAACTTTCACCTATTGCCATTAACACGATAAACATAACAACCTAATTCAATGAAGAACTTCCCCGACTACCGTTAAGATATTTTTACTTGGTGAAACTAAAAAGTGTCAATGATTTTAAGTCAAACATTGAAAGATGCATGATGCAAATATTCTATACTAACATTTTTAAAAAGTTTTAGGGTTTCTGAGTGTACATATATATATAGTCTTACTTTAATCATCGCACAACTTTGTCAACCATTCTACTACTTTCTGGTTTAGAAATTGAGCTTTTGACTTGTTTTAAGTGAGTTTATCAACACAGACCCTCTCAGACGCAATAATTGCACTAAAATTATTTAAGGCCTATATTATAACCGACTTTCAACAGCTATCACATAAAAAATCGTCATCTACATCTAATTATGATTAATAAAAACAATAATCCTTTGTACTTCATTCCACTTTATTTAATATGTCAGGACCGGTTTCGCTCATTGCGAGCATTGTCAACTGATAAGAAATATAATTTTACAATGCTATTTATACAAAATTGAAAAGTTATACACAACAGTTGGCATTGAAAAGCAATTGCCAATTACATTAAAGTGATTCTAAAATAACACAAAATTAAAATGTTTAACACATTTAACATATAATTAAAAAGTCATCCCAGATTCATAAATTCAGAATGCGATTGAAAGTAATTACAAACATAATTAAAATTTGGGAAATTTTTGACAAAGTGATAAAATGCTACATTAATAAAGTGAATATGCTTAATGATATGAATATGCTTAATGATAGTTTTATGTTTTCCCCGCTTCCAAGTAGTTGGTGTGTTCATTCATCACTTAAACAAAATCGACAGCCAGGAAGATTCTGAAAAACAAATTTTTCAAAGACCATATCAATTCTAACAAAAGAAATCTATATTTTTATTTTTTTTTTAATTTATATAAATAATAGTTAACAAGGGCTACTGCAATGGATAAAGTAACGGGGAACTAGCAAAAATTATTTGATCGTTTAAAAGATCTGAATCAGGTATAAATTTGAATCTATTGATTTCTAGGATTTCTTGCTTGTCTAGTTTGACAGACTTGTTATTTAAATGTAGAACTTTAAAGTTTCTACCAATATCGAAAGTGTGTTTATTTTGAAACAGATGGTTTCCAAATGAAGACTGTTCATCCCCTTTCTTAGCACTTTGTCAAAAATTTCCCAAATTTTAATTATGTTTGTAATTACTTTCAATCGCATTCTGAATTTATGAATCTGGGATGACTTTTTAATTATATGTTAGATGTGTTAAACATTTTAATTATGTGTTATTTTAGAATCACTTTAATGTAATTGGCAATTGCTTTTCAATGCCAACTGTTGTGTATAACTTTTCAATTTTGTATAAATAGCATTGTTAAATTATATTTCTTATCAGTTGACAATGCTCGCAATGAGCGAAACCGGTCCTGACATATTAAATAAAGTGGAATGAAGTACAAAGGATTATTGTTTTTATTAATATAATGCCTTTCCACCAAGTATTGACAGTGAACACCCTAAAAGTGATCTAATTATGATATATATATGTTTCAAGTGAAGCACTTTCTCGCAAACGTCTCGGAATAAATGTATTGTCTCTCATCATGTCAATTCGACTCCGCTAATGGACTCTATAGTAGTAGATTTGTGTACGAAAGAAAATCTACAAGATAGTTAACTAAGATGTACAGTAGTTCTTGCTTTTTTTTAAATATCTTTATGTGATCAATAAAACCTTAACGTGTTCTATATGAAGTAGTTTTTGACATAATTCTTTTACTTTTTTCATTAACCAAAACAAAAATTACAACAAACTATCAATAATCATTCACAAGCCCGACAAACTTGAATGGTTGTAGAATGTATGTACAAAGTGTTTCAGCGAAATGATGAATAACTAATATTGAGACAAAATAGATGATTTATAAATTGTTAATTGCAAATTATTATGTTCTTTAGACTTACATTGTTTTCAGAAATCAAACAAAAATATTTTTTAAGTGGGCGGTTTCGTGAGTAAAGAACCTTGGCGAAATTCATGTTTCTTAATCACCACATTACTACAAATCATTAAAACAATTTTACTCTCTACACTTCTAAGCATTTTTTTCTCCATTTTTTTGATAAATTCAAATGATTACATGAATATATGACGTGTACGGTTAGTAGCAGTATTTCAAAAGATATAAATTTTCGTGCATCAAAAGAACGTTTTTCTGGAAAATCTGTCATAGCAAAATATGTTTCGTCTAAAATACAAAACTCACGGCTCTTGAAAATTTTAATACCATTCAAAAGATTCTCACAGGTTTTTTTCTTTAAAAATTAAAATAAAAAATATCTTTACGGTCCTTCAAAGTGTATTGCTATAATAAATGCATGTTGTTTATTTTATTCTTCGATATACTTTTAAGAAAATGTTCAGAAATAAAAATACAGTAGAACGTTAATATTACAGAAAAAATATGTAATCATCCAAAGACAGGATTTTTTTAGTGTTTACAAATAAAGTGTACCTTCGGGCAAAATGTTTGCTCATTTATTTCTATTTAATACCAGAAAACTTTTATCTTGGTTAAAGTAGTTATACTTACGTCATAATAGTTTAAAAAAAATAATATCTCCAATAAGTCAATTTATAAAAAAATCGCTGGCCATGTGTTGTGCAGGATATTTTCTTAACAAACGTATTCGAAAAATATAATTTTAAAATAGTAATCTCATCCGCATTAGTCACTTATATCGAAGTTATTTTGTCTTTGAATGTAACTCTCTAGCATCAAAAATGATTTTTTTTCAGACAAAATAATAACAAAAAAACTTATTTCTGTGTAAATGTTTATTTGGTGATACTTTATCGTGCCATCCAAATTTTCATTGGACTCGTCCATTTCACGTATCTACACCAAATCATCATTTTTTTCCGTACCAGCGCATGCGTGGGGATCATGATTTTTCCTCACTCCTCTCCCGACACGCAGTCATCATCATCATCATCAACAACATCCCAAAAACAAGATGGCCGACTATACGAACTATTGATCGCAGCCATTTTGAATTTTCCACTTGATCCCTGACCAGAGTATGAAGTTTGGGAAGAGAGAGGGGTGGTCTGTAGTGTGTGGGCTTTGGAGGCTTTATTACAGTGGTCTTGAACCTTTTTTGTATACCTACTACGCACAATGTCACTTCCAATATTTAGGACAGTTTTTTTTTTATAATTCTACAGCCATTTAAGACTCAATATAGTTTGAATATTGTAGTTCTATACTTGATGGCTTAGCAAAACCCAAATATAATTTAAGGTTATTGTTGATATTATAGAAAATTTCATAAAATATGAAATTGTTCACAAGTAATTAATAACTTAAATGTCAAGCTGTTTCTTGAATTATTTATTTAAAATAGCAATTGTTTTGAAAGGACTACTTTAGCAAGCTTACATTTGGATATATCCCTGTTTGTCTTTGCAGTATACTCTCGATACCACATATTTAAATATGCGTTTTATATATTAAAACAAACATTTTTTTTATATCGTTAAGATAAATAATACAACTTGTATTTAAAAAGCTGCTTATTTTTTCATTTTTCAATTCTTATCATATTGATTATATTTCATTTTGTTCGTTATTGTTTTAATTTCTCTTTACAAATATAAAAATATTGCAAAAGAATAAGATAAATATTGTAGATCAAAATTAATATTTTATAAAATGTAAGCATGAAAAAATTCAGTTTTGTTAATGGTTTCCTACGTATGCTTTATGCAAGCGCAACGGATGCATTGCATTCGAGCGGGATGCAGCAAAGAGAATGCAGTGCGGGTATGGGGTAAAAAGAGGACCAGGGGGTGAATGAGGGATTCGTGGGGATTATACTATCACCCAAAAGGGTAGAGTGATGGGAAATTCAGTTAAAATTAATGCCTACCTATACATATACATTCAAGAATAATATAAAATTATACACATTTATGATTTTCCAAAAAATGTCTACATAAAAAATTGCATATTTTTCAAATACTGGTTACATATTTAGTTTTTGTAAGTTTCCTCTTTTACAAATGTTCACTTATTATATTAAATTAATTAATAAAGTCATTAAATAACATGTTGTTAAAACGCAATATATAACAATACATTTATAAATTATTAATATAGAAAAATAGTTTGAGGTGAAAAGTATTGTGTTTATATGTTTGAATTTAAAGCTAGTAGATCATTAAAAAATTATGAAGTTCATCACATCATACAATTAATTTTAATATATTTAACCAAAAATCATAACATATAGGCCAAATTAAGTTAAAATTAAATTAAATTAAGCTGACAAAATACAATACGTCAACGTTTCGGGTTGAAATTTATTGATACGGCTTGAAATTAAAATTATGTAATATTAAATGGTTAGAAAGTACACCATAATACTTATATGAATGATTAATTGGAAGTAATAGCGTCTTTATTATAGTATACTAGCCGGTTCCTGGCAAGCGTTGCAATGCCACTTAAAGAAAGAAAGTGTTTGTGCTTTAATTGTATTCATCGAAGTGCATGTTTTCTTTCTCTGTCTGTTTGACGTTTACGTCTGCTGCCGATTTTCTATGATACGACTCACGCGCCACCTAATGTAATTTAATTGTACTACGCCTAAAACCTTCGGGAAAGTTGCATGAGCGGTATGGCAGACATACAAACATTGATTTTTATATATAAGAACTACTGTAAGTTTTATTGCGATCGGATGAGCGGTGAGCGGTGTGGCAACGCATAAAATACGAAAAAACAATCACACCTAATGCACTGAACACATTTGAGCGGAATGTCAAAATGTAGACTACACAATTTTACAGTTTTGAAATATTCCATATCTCAATTTTTAATATAAACAATCGAACATCAAATTTGAATTTTCTAAATGCTGTTTGATTGTCAGTCGACGGTTGACAGTTGAATTGCATGAAAGGTAGATATAGAAATATTTTTTTTTATATACAAGACTGTAAATTAATCTCAGTATGCCTATAACCTTTCTATAAGCGCAACCAAAATTTTTGTCAAAGTTGTATGGTAATCGGATCAGGGATTTGGAAGCCCATAGAGTACGAACAAACAAACATTCATTTTTATATATTAGATAAGATTTAAATTTTTAATTATGGTTTGTGAAATTATAAAAACATATTCACCACCTGAAATATTATTCTTTATTCTTCCCAGACTGACCAATAAACATTTTTTTTATATATATTGTTGTGTGTATCAATGGTAAAATTAATCAAAATATCTTAATTTAGTAAAAATTAACTCACTACACAAAGAGTTAATATGTATGTGATCAAAATTCTATTAGGTAGTATGAAAGTAAAATAATATTTTCAGAAATAATAAAATATGATTTTAAATTATTACCTCTATATTTCAATATTATATGTGCTTTTTGTAGTATTTGGTGAATAAATGAATTTTGGCCAAAGAAATCTGGTCATTGTATGTATATATATATATAAAATATCACGTTTGCAAACTTAGCTGAATCATCACTAACGACAGCATGTATCAATTTACTTAAAAAATATATATTATAAAACGAAAACACATTAAATTTAATTATTTTTATAACCACACATAAAAAGTATTGGAAAACCCGATCAATAAAATAAGGGAATTTAATATTGAAATTACAATATTGCGTTATGTGTAAATAGTAGCAAGACTTGATTATTTCAACATTGTATTTAATTTATATTTTATTAGGTGAATAATATATATCTTAGTGAATTAGATTTATATCAGAATAGTAAAAGAAATGAAACCTAGCATTACAAACCCATAATGAATTGGAATATTTAACATTTCAAATTAATAATTTTTAATAAGATATATTATAGAATATTTATATTTCGAAAGTGTTAACTTTTTATAGTAACATAATATCTTCTGATCAATAAATTTTATAATAGTTGTGATATAATAGATTTCCATCATTTATATAGTCTTACAACTAAACTACTTTCTCAAAATGTGTTTCAAAAAACGATTGAAACAGACTTGTACAATGTTCAAAGCTAGAAGTTTTCTATGTATCTACTTGGATATAGGTTGAATTGTTTTGTTGAATTATTTTTTAAATGTTACTAACGCACATTAACCAATTTAAAATAATCTAAGTAATTTTGTACAGCGTATTCAATTTAAAAAAATAACCAATCGAAAAATGATTCTTTCTGCTGTTTTTTTTTCAATACAACAATTATAAAACGTTGGAGTAATCTTTTAGTCTAATGAAAAGATTCTAAATATTGTGTCGGGAGTTTAAAAATAGTTTACTTCTTATGTGGAGGGCATATTAATTAATATTGGTGTTTTTTTTAACCTTTACTCTTATGAACTAATGATAGTTGTTTTTATTTATTTATCTTGCCAAAATAATAAGTTACAATTATGACTCAAAATATTTGTTTAATTGAATATAATTAAACAGGAAATAATATCTTCACAAATCGAACCAAAATTTGCGCATAGACAATGTGAACCTGAAAATTTCCATTATTCTGGAACGTTAAACTGAAATTCTCATATAACCATTTCCACTTTCGGAGTGAGCTTTAGGTACATACCCATACACATATATGATTGTATAAAGCATCCGGTATATAGAACCTGCATACGAGGGTGTAGTGACGCATGCGTGAAAGCCTCCGAATTCTGGAAGAGGTCAGTACGCTTGGGTCAGGGGTGATTTTAACGCGTAGACATAATACGTGTCACGTAGATGCTGTCTACGTATTCTAAATTGCAAAATGTCATTTCAAAACAAAATAAAAAATCATTAGTAATTTTTATAACACTGCCAGAAAGACACAACAAATCGTTTTCATTACTTCATCGCCTATGTGGCTAAATTATTTAGACCTTTTTTCAAACGAATAAATTTAAATTATTAGTTATAACGACAAAAAAATCGTATGAAAATGTTTAATGTTTTCAGCGATTGTCATTAGAGTACAGTGGAAAGGAAATGATTAATTCCACTCAACCAAAATAATAATATTAAAAATCAGTTCGACAATAGACTCGGACTAGCACGCATACATTCTAAGAATACCATGAAAAAGTATTTTTAAACAAATTTCAAATTTTTCCATTGAAATTTCAGACAGTTTCTTGGCACAAATCGCGAGCAAAATCAGCTTTGTTTATCCATTGGATATGGCCTCGAAACAAAATGCATTTGATGCACTTTTCACGTTTATTTTTGTAAACGCAGTAGATGCAATCGTGCTTGTGAGATTTATAAAAACGAAAATGCTGCAATAATTTAGAGCGTCTATTTTATCAAAATTATATTAACTGTGTGGTCTAAAAATTATATGTATCCTTAAAAAGACCAATTAAAACCAGCTGGTTATTTTATCACAATTGAAGTTCAATTTAGCTTCTAAATGATAATTAAAAACATTGTAGTAAAACTATCGTTCTTGATAACACAAGGGTTGCACAATATATCGAATGTTTATAATTTTGCAAGTAATTTTCATCAATACCTTATACACCCAAATTTTGACCATTTTAATTTCATGCATTTTTTTATTTAAGAAGTGTTCGATCATTACACTCAATATACGAACAAAAAAGGTTTGAATAAGTTTACAAAATATAAAATTATAAATGGAGTCACGACGAGACCTTTCAAATTGTCCGCTCCCCACGTGGAGCAGATGGAATCTTAATGGAGTTTATCTCAAGATAAGTGTTTCTAAGAGAACTGTTTGTTACTCAGATGCTCAACCTCTCTTTTTCCAAAGGAAGTAAAAAATAGGAGGATAGGGCTAAGAAAAGGCTATTGGTAACCTAATCGCTCTCGATACGCCCCGTTCATAGGATAAGATGGGTGGGAGGGGGGAATTCAAGACATCACATACATCCATGCCTTCGAACAGAAATTCATAAATCGATTGAAAAATCAATTTATAAAACTGTCCGTACTGGAATTCGAACCCGTGAACTCCGTAACCGAAGCCAACGGGGTAAACCACTCGACCACACAGGCGGCTATTATTGATTAATCATCTTAAAACAAAAAAAAACATAATTCTTTATTTTGTTTGCTAGATTTGATAGAAAAGAAACTTATGTATAATCTAATGTTTTTAAGTTTTGATGACAATAATAAAAAATCTCTGATGGCTTAAATGCTAAGAAAAATACAATCAGTATGCGGAAGTAAAATTGGAAGATTTGCGGCATAAAAAAGACATCAGCGTGTCTCGTGATATATTATGATTGTGTTTACAAAAACTATGTCATGTTTGCCTTTCGTTGCACAAATTAATATGACAAAAAGTGCAAGCCGTGATGGATGCATTGATTTTTTTTCAACTGAGAGTTAATATAATATTTCTGAATAATATTATTTGCAAGCCGCTAATACAAGAGCTTTGCAAAAGAAGACTTACTTGTTTTGGAATGATGTCACGCCATTCCTCGGGAACTGGTGGATAGAAAAAAAAAAATATTTTTAATTCTTGTCGATTAAAAAATTGAACAAACACTTGCTCGCATTAAAAAATATATTTATTAATAAATTAACTAAAAAATATATGTTTATAGAAATCTGTTTTATTTTACCTCAGAAATCAAAATCTCAAAGTTTATGTAGGATGGACTTGATCCATTATTATTCTCAACCAATTATATCATGCCTGTATACTTTTTTGTTAAAAGTTGTATTTAAATAATTGAAAAATATTTATAGGTAACAGAAAATTTGAAGTTTTTGCAAAATGAAATTGATTTGTCAATGTTGTTTTTGTTTTTGCAAATGTAAGGGTATCTCACTTAAATTTTACAAAAGTTTCGGTTGGTATATTCTTACACTAAACATGTATTGTCTAAGGTAAATAGAGCATCAAATCCAGGCATCCCGATCAATTTGACTATTCAGTAATTAATATCTCAGGATTTCATGATTAATAACATGTAAAAATCAAATTTAAAATCTAAATTCTTTCCGATTTAATACCATATTATAGTTAAACAATAAAAAAATTCCCACAGTGAACCTCAGTTTGTTAATATTCACACATATTTTTAAATAAAATATACATCTAAATAAATGAATTGTGGTCTTACTCATATTTTTTAGCAGTACAGGAATAGGCAGTTTTCTTTTTTATAATTAAATACAAAATTCAGTTGCAATCGTTTTTTTATTGAGGCGGGATAAAAACACGAGTGCTTTTGTTATATTTTTTAGTTGAATTTATCTCAAGGAAATGAGATTTGAGAATAAAAAAATCTTTCGCCTACGCCGTTAATGGTAATGCCAGCTATTTTTTGTATTGAAATTAGGCATATGCAAAAAAAAATATAGTAATCTCGGGATTTTGGTATTTAAATATTGTGAAATATCACAAAAAAGATTCGAGGTCGGATGTCTTACTAGTGACATCATTTAACAATAGCCTTGCTTTAAAAAAATAAGAAATCTACAGTTTCAACACCATGCCTTTTATTTCAAAAGCATTTCTATATATTCAATAAAACAATACCACATTTTTTTGAATATGTTTATTAGTAACAGCTAGGAAATCTTTAATACCGACAAACAGATTTTTTTTTATGGAACTTAGCTAAACTATTCCATAAAACCTATCATCTCTTTTTTAATATTTACTGTATGCAAAATTTGGGATGAATTGCGTTAAATGAAGCAGGTAAATTGAGTTTCATGTTTTGAAATATTTACTGGTTTTCAATATGTTTTGAAGAAATGTGAAAGGTTCACGGTGGCTGCAGAGCAAACAACTAATTGCGACGAGGGACGTGATATTTTTAGAATGGCTGTTAGCAGAAAAACTTGCACCAATACATCTCAAAATGCACACACATGCACTTTTAATGCACTAACGCACACTGGTGTATATCCAGCATGCAAATCTGCAACGAACTGCAACGGTCTTACTTAGACGAAAGCAATATAAAATGGAATAAACAAAGAGAAAATGTTCAAAAAATTGCCTTTTGGATAATGAGTACTTTTTATTTTTGGTATTTTACAATTTTCAGTAGAACAGATGTCATACATAGTGTGTTAACATTACGTAGTTTTTACAACACAAAACAATTAAGGTGTATTGAAACTGTGGAGACTTTGTTAAACAGTTCTCATTAATTCATTGGTATTTATTTGGTAGAACTCCATTGTAATTAGGTAAAAATATCAACGTATTTAGTTCTAATTATTTTTTTATAAAATGAGTTTATAGCTATTTCTGCGTGAGCCATTGTCAGAACTATTAATAAACTTACACATACTCTCTATATATACTGCTCTAAAAGTGATACTGGTGGATGTGTTTTTAATTTCGATAGTTTTTTTATATACTTTTATTCAAAAATACTCATAATTCTATTATGATAAACCATTTTTTTTTTATTGTGAAAATTGTATTGAACAAGACTATAATGGTTTAGCACGTATATACAAGACATCTAAAGACAAGTTTGTACTTTTCGTAGTCATCTATGCATTTAAGAGTTAAGGCCTCCAATCCCGGGATTGTGATACTACTAATGCCGGGGTTTTGGAATTGAGGAAATTTACGAATATTGCGCGAGAGCTAATAGTAAAAGCTCCCAATTTTTTTCCCGCAAATTCCTGGGTTTTTAAAATTAGAAATCTTGGAAGAGCTAAAAAAAAGGGTCTCGCTGGTCAAAAAATTCCTAAACGATTTTATGCTGTATGTTCAATCCCAAAATCCCAGAATTACAAAAAGAGTCCGGTACTATTAAACTGTGAAAATTGCAGATAACGTCATTTTTATAATAATTATACAACAATGTTGAGGATGTAGAGTTTTTCAATGAAAAGTAATTTGCAAGAAGTAATCGTAAGTCAGTCATTTAAATACCCTCGTCAAGGACGGTAGTGATATAATAGAAATCTTTCATTTTAGAAAATTAGCTACATTATCAGTTATTTTCAATAACGGATAAAGTGCAAACAAATACATGCAAATACATTAATTGATTGGAAAATAAATGTTTCCTTTTGAACAATTGAAGTTCCCTTAAAGAATCTTTTCAACTTTGATTGGGTTGTAACAAAAATGCGTTAGTTAAAATACGCCATTATCGAGCTACTGGTCATTTTTTTATCAGATATTTCAATAAGTGTCTTCTTTAAAGAAAGATGCCAGAGAAATGACCGTTATTATTATTAAATAACTTCATTTGAGATGCTGGACTTTGGAAAATACCTTACAATATTTCTTTTAAGTTCACCATTTTTAAGATCAGTTAAATTTATACCAGTTTAACCGGACAACAAACACATTTAAATCTATCATATGCATACATGATAGCCAGTTTATTTTTGCAATTCTTACAACAGTTTTATATGTGTAAAATTCATATCCGTCTTGCTCTCACATTGCAAATTAACTGTCTCCGTCTTGCTTACACCCGCCTTCAAGTGAACTGCATTTTTCTAGTGGTCCAGCCCACGTCGTATTAAAAATGCATGTCGAGATTGCAAATCCAAAAGCAAGGAAGCGGTATTTTGCAATATCAAAAATAAACAAAAGATAATAAAATTCAACGTGTAGGCCATAAAAATAATGATTATTTATTATCTTGCTTGTGCAAAAACAAGAAATCATTTGTTATTTAAAAAATCTTTAAGGTTTTTTAGCTATCTTGTATGTACTCAGAAATCGAAACAAAATAATAGAATTTGTGATAAATATAGCTATTTAACAAAAAAATATGACCGTGAGTTTTCGAAATATATATATTTTCTATAATATAATATGTCATTTTGTCTTTGTCAGCAATACTGTAATGTGCACAAAAACACGTATAATATTCATTGTATCGATTTATTTCGGTTAAAAAATTGTAATGTTATATTTATCAAATCAATATCTCAATGTAGAAAAACAAAAAATGATTGATTCAATTCATCGTTTTTTTATGTTATTCTTTCTTCCTCTTTTAGTACCGCTGTCTATCAAAATATGGTAACCACATTATAGTACTACCAATAAACATATAACAACTTCTTATTAATCTTTAAACTTAATAGTATATCTTACTGACGTCGTTATTTGAATAAAATTTGTCAGTATAATTGACTTTAAATATATGTTCTTATTCAAAAGATCAATGTGATGAACATTTTTAAAAAATCTGGCAATTGTTAAACATTCCCAAAATAAAAACGCAATAAAATAATTATATAAGAAAAAAATGTATACAAAACTAAACCGTTATCATTGTAGATATATTTAGTTCATAAAAATATTTACTTAAAAATATAAAATTATGTGATGACTTTATAACATGATGATTGAAGATAATATTTGTAATGTCATCTAATGCATTTTAATATATTAACAACGACATGCACAAAGAAAAGCCCACATTTAGTTGAAATAATTGTGCGGTTTGTATAACGAATAAAAATATTATGCACGCTAGCTAAAAATAGACGAAATAAATCAATTTGAATCATACTTTCGAAATCTCAATATATTTTATGTCACGTAGCTTTGTGTCGTTTCAATCAAATATTATGTAGATGTTAGTTGTCTGGTTTGGACTAGCCCTGGAGTGGATAATAATTAAGATTAAAATTTTAGTTAGGTTAGTCAGTCACTCACATGCAAACAAAAAGTGCACTCATATTAGATACCATACCTATCGAAAAAATCATATTTGATTTTAGTTTAATGGAACGATTTATTATACTCTGTGGCTCAAAAAAACAATTCTATTTTTAAAATCAGGATTTTTTTAAATAGAAGAAAGATCTCGTTTTCTGAGAAAACGCAACAAAAGTTACAATATGTAGTTACTCATATGACAGGTAAAGTTAAATTTATGTGATTCTGCGTACAATTTAAATTTATGTGATTCTGCGTACAATTTAAATATTTTTTTCTTCGGTATTGCCATCGTTAAGATTTGGTATTATGTATAGGTAGTGTAATTAGCAAGCTATACTTAAGCTTATACTTAATCAGGATCAAGTATTGAATGTAAAGATTTCATCGTACAAACAAAAAAAAATGATGAATTTTCAAATCGTTGGGTTGTATTATGTCAATTATATTTTAGATTGAATGATAAAATACGACTATTATGTGTGGAGCTTTATATAATTGTTATTTATTTTTATATATATGAAAGCATTGAATACATAGAAGCTTTTATTTCTTTCTTTTTTTATTGAAATGCAGGTCATATTTATGTTATATTAAGAAAAACACAACCTTCCTTTGTACTTATATCCACTTTTATAACAGTTTAACAAAGGAAAATTGTATTTTTCTTAATATAATGCCTTTCCACCAAGTGAACACTCTAAAAGTGAGCAATATGTTGAATTCATGAAGTAAAATCTTATTTTTATCTGGAGCAAATTATTTTAATATACTCCACTTTATTTTTCATATAATCTGAATATAAATTGTCATGTTAGTCTAAAAATGTAAAATACTTGATTATATGAGTGTTGATTCTCAGTATTTATATTTATTTATTCTGCATATGACCTCAGTATAAAATTTGTTATATATCTGAAAAAGTAAAATACTTCACAGAAGTATTATATTCAGTTGTTCTCAAATTTATTTTGTATCTCTTACAATTGTTAACAAAAAAATAAGCTGTATTAAGTTTATGATATATTGACATTATTAAAATGAATGACAGAACTTTTTTAAAAATGCCATTTTCCGATAATATTAATAATGACATCATTCAAATTCAGTTTACGACGGGAAATTAAATCGATTTCTTTGTAATGTTGTTTTAATAGATTTTTATTCCTTGAACATAGTGCAATTAGATTCTTGCCAACATTTGCATTTAAAGTAGTCATAATAATTAATAATGTATCTTTTCTTAAGAGCAACATAATAAATTATGAAAAGGTGTGACATTTAATTTATTTAGATATTAATAAAAAATAATATGTAGTGACTTAGTGCGGCAAAAATTTATGTCATGGTAATCAGATATCGCCATTACAATTTGTTGTAATCATTTCATTGTTTACTATTATGAAGCCTTGGATAATTTACTAGACAATATGTAAATTGAAAGAAAATTTCTTTTCAATATAACAACGCTATTTTGGTATATTATATAACGATTTTTTTTCCGTGCAGAGAATGTTACAGTAAACATCGTGATGATAAGTATTTTGTTAACTTAACCGGTGACAAAAAGGTGACGAAATAAGTCATGCTCTACTCATACTTTACAAGTTATCCTTTGAGGTAAAGGCTAGTTACGGTTACTTGCTAGACATTTTAAAGTAGAAAACTTCTGGAGAATCATAACATAAGTAAAATAATACAATTTTGTACCCGCTACTGATTTATAGATATAATATTTCTGAGATTGTCACAGTACCGAACACCGTCATTACGGTTTATCGGTTTTAAAAACCCGGGCCGGTTTTTTCAACTTGGTAACCCGGATTTAAATATCAAAATTTATATTAAATTTTTACTATTATTTAATTAATAACGATTATATTTATACTTCAAAATGCATTGTTTTAAAATAAAAAGTCCATTTCGACATGATCACACTTTTCACGTACGAGGAACGTATAATTAGTCTACCAACGAATATAAAACTGAATAAATTCTTTGTGAATTTTAATATCTTTTTGTAACATTGTTTGAAATAAATAAACGAAGTTTAATTATTACAAATATTTTTTTTGCTATTTAAATTTATAAACTCTTTTGTGAAATTTTAAAATGCAGCTTGGAGTTTTGGGGCATATTGATATTTGAGAACCGGGTTTTTCAAAAGTAGGTTTTTGTATAAGCCCTAATCGTTATCCGCTTATATGATTGTCAGAAGTGCAAAAATTATAAAAAAATCTTGCTTTATTATTACACCAAAATTTGCTATCAAGTACTTGCAAAGCTTCTATTAGTTGATATGTGAGAATAAAATATAATTCACTCTTACTGCAACCACGTCAATATGTTATACAATTACATTGATATGTACAGCATATATGTAGGTTTTATGGCAAAATATTGAAAACTATGTTTGAACCGGGTCGCCATTAACTACTTCCGTAATACCTCATTACTCTTCCCTTGTTAACCACACTATAGACCACATTTACACATACATCAATATCGTTCGACACCTACACAAAGACACAAAGCACAAAATACGCGATTTGAATAAATATTACATAATTAACACTCAATGAAAACACATACAAATTTCATACAATTTGCATAAAGATCCGCCACTACCACATACGCATTTAATGATAGCGGTCCACAGAAAATAACACCAATACTTTAACGTGCACTTTGTTTCTAAAACAGTGTACACACATTTATTATATGTACACATGTCGATTATAATTAACAAAGCGTACGCGACATTTTATTGATTTTGCAAATCAAACCATACCTTACTACAGAAAGCTATCAAAAAATACCATTATTCTATGAATTTACTGTCGAACATGTATTTTTTTGTTGTTATACTGATTCTTTAAAATACATACATAAAACAAAAAAGACTCTTTTGTACTACTTTCACATTTAATTAAGACGATCAGGACCGGTTTTGCTCATATTAAATACATATAGAATTATAGCAAAAGTGTGTTTATTTTTTGAATATAATGCCTTTCCACAAAGTATTGACAGAGAACACCTTAAAAGTGAATTCAATACTTACACAACAGAATTATGATTTTCAACTTATTGTTATTAAAAGTATATAAAAATAATTATTTGTGCATTACAAATATACAGCTCGACAGCTCTTGATATTTTTTTTATTTATTTAAAATAATCTATATTGCTTAAATATAGTGAATCAAACAAATTAAACTAAAAAACTTACATCGCATACATAAAAAAACTTCTGAAAACTAAGTAAAACATTTAGCAATTTATTATGTATTTTTTAAATTGTCTAACATTAAGGTCAGGCCTAATACAATCATAATTAACCCTTCCCTTACTACGCAAAAAAAGCACATGCTCCTGAGCTGTGTATCTGCTACACATCAGGCAAACGGGAGTGAATCATGACAATTATATAACACTACTACAGCAGTACTACATATAATTGTCATGATTCACTCCCGTTTGCCTGATGTCTAGCAGATTACACAGCTCAGGAGCTTGTGTTTTTTTTTTGCATAGTAAGGGAAGGATTAAGCATGAGAAAAAAAAAACTATAATTTAACTTTAAAATTCAGAGGCAACCAATAACCACATTTGCTGTATTTGACTTAAATCCGAATATTACGTCGATAGTAGAAGACTATTTTCGTTAAAAAAAATAATTAAATCGAATTAAAACAATTATAATTGCTGTATAGCCCTATCCTAGCCCTATCTTTCTATCCCTACTCTCTTTGGAAAAAGAGAGGTTGAGGAACTAAGTAACAAGCAGTTCTCGTAGAAACACTTCTGTTGAGATAAACTCCATTAGGAGTCCATATGCTTCACATTGGGAGCGGACATGGTTAAAAAAAAAATGCTGTATGATTAGATCGTGATATACTTTAAACAATTAGAAAAGACAACCACAGTTAAGAAAATGTATGTATTTCTTTAAGAAATTTTAGTTATTAATACGTTTTATTTAAGTAGTTAAACATCGCATTTCGATTGTCGCTTAGCGCGTTTTGGATTGAATGTTTTATTAATTTTATGTACATGTGTGCGTGCTGTCTGTAGGTTTCCATGGCAACCGATCTAATATATTTGCAGGTATGGCTAGCATACAGATTGGATAGTGAATTGGTGGGATATGCTTTCCAGTGATTCCCAAACGGCAATAATATTTTTTCTTCAATATATTTTTTTCGGGTATGTAGTGCAGTGGTCAACGTCATTGGCTTCCGTGACGGATCTTACGGGCTCGAACCCCACCACGAACAGCATTTTTTCAGTCAATTTATTGATATCTGTTCGAAGGCATTTATGTATGAGATGTCTAAAAAATCCTTCCTACACATCCAATCCTAAAAAATAACGAGACACAGCAAAAATTATTAGCTTTACAATTAGTCCTGTCCTAGATCTATATTTTTTTTGCTTCTTTTTTCTAATAAATTTTGAGCAATTGATAAACAAGCAGTTCTCGTAGAATACTTATATTCAGATACGTCCATTAGGAGAGTATATGCTCCACATTTGGAACGAACATGGATTAAAAAAGTATTTTGTCAAACTTGATTTTGATACATTGATACGTTTGACATAATTGACAAAATCAAAATGTTTTCAATTGTTTTTTATCACTTATTATTCTTGTTTCGATTATTATGAATGTTAAAATAGTTCTTTCGACTATATCCAGTTTTAAGCCATATATTAGTAAAAAGAAAGGGAAATAATTAAAGGAAAACAAATAATACATAACTGTTCTTTATCTAACAAACTAATAAGAATTTATTAAAAGTCATTTTTACATTTTAAAATATGTATGTCAGAAGAAATCATACAATACACCCATACCTCGCTATACGGCCGCTCTATATATGGCATTTCGCTATAACGGTCCTCTTCAATTAAGGCATGTTTTCGATTTTCGGCCTAAAATGTTTCGCTATAACGGCAAAAAAACTTTTTTTCGATGTCGATGTGAATGACTGATTTTTAACACATTAACTGGAAAAATTGGAAACAATTAGGGACATTTTTGGTTCGTAAGTACATATGTACATTTTTTTTTTATTTAATATGTATTTTTTTTTTACTTAATTTATAATTTCATTCATCGAAAAAATTACCGTCTTCGGAGACTGATAAAAGGAGATGCCAAAAATCAGTCACGCTAGAAACTTAACTAAAAGTATGACGTCGTATAGGAGCTGGAGAGAAAATTGTTGAAATTTGCAAGGCAATTGGACTTGCGAAATCTACCATTCAAACTATTCGCGATAAAAAAGAAGACATTAAAACATATTTGCAATCTGCTGCACCTTTTAATGTCTCGAGATTAACACGCCAAAAGATAAAATGCATTTTGAATGATAAACCATGTTACATATTTAAAAAAATTTGAACCGATCCCGTTGAATTTGTATTAGAATAATTGAATCCTTATACGGCTTTTCGTTTTGCGGCCAGGTTTCGTGGAACGTATCTAGGCCGTAAAGCGAGGTATGGGTGTACAAGATAGTAGAGTATCGTTAAGTTCAGAAGCAATCTGTCAATAAGTCATTCATAAGAATTTCGTTCTTATTTTTTTTAAATGAGCCATCATAGAAAATAAATAATAAACATTTTAGAAACCACTGTACCGTTGCATAGCTCTATGCGTTTTGTTTATATGCAAGTTTGCTGCACCCCTGCAGTTTGCAATTCGACCAGACCAGCCTAAGCGCCTGCGCGGTACCGACATAAGCCTCGAACTTCTGCGTACAACCTCCAATGCACTTTTGCACATACCGAGACAGAGTTGCATTCAAGAAATTATCACCACACATGAAAAGTTTAAATATTCTTTTCACAATTTAAGTCATTTTATATCTTATTAAATCCACATATGCTACCAATATATATCGTTTTATGTACGTATGTGTTATAAGGAAAATTTGATTAAATGTGAGGTTACACGCATGGCTTGTTCATTGATCTGCAAAAAGAAATCTTCCATTGACACAAAAGTTATCAAAGATGTCTGTCTGCAGCTCGCTATAAATTAATGAATATATATATAAAAAAAAATCCATTTAAATACAGTTGGGTCATGTTTTTTATTTGACGGTAAAAAATATATAATAATTATGTACGTACATAAGCAGTTTTGGGTACATGTTAAGAGGTATTTTTTATATTTATCTGCAATAAATCAATTTGAATGTGCACCAAGGCATTCCGATAACAGAACACTGGTGTACAAACGATTGCACTCTTAATGTGACCTGAGTATCAAATTCAAAATCTAAAAAATAGTGAAAATTATGTTGAAAGATGAATTCAGTCTATAGAAATGTGCCGCATGCAACAACAAACCGTCATTATAATTATTTGTTTTGGAGTGTGTTTTTTTAAGAATTTTCTTGAATATCAATGGTCAAACATGATTTATATTATTATTTATATAAACGTTGATCGATAATAGTAACATTGAAGCATAAAACATGTATTGATAGTCTTGAGCAAGTACTAATATCATTTTAATTGGAACAATAAAACTTATCAGTTGAAGATGGTTGAATGGCTTTCGGTAATTGATCTCAGCTCAACTTTTCTCTATACTTTTTTTACCTTCATATAAACATTGACTTATTTGACCTTTCCAGGTCGTCGCCCTTATAACAAAGATTGTTGAATAATTGTGGGTCAAACACTCAATACGACAATATAAACAAAAGTAATATTTTATTTGATAATTGCCTCACTTCGGCCCTGGTTTTCAAACTCTATCCCACACATTCAAACATTTGCGCATATTTATGCATGTAGTCATTTATATAATTCTATTAAAATATATAACGAATCCGTTATATGACAACGAAACGAGAACAAACGCGCCGCAGCCTCTGGCGCCTTTTGTCTATGATAGCGGCCATTTTATTTTGATATTTATTTCAGATAAAATGGCAGACATGCAACAAAAAATATTTTTAAATTAGGAATGAAATAAATCGCTACATGATTTTCTGGATTCTTTTTCCTTTAATTTTTTTTTTAGAATGCCAAATTCGAAGTACGCTTTATTTAATATTTTAGAGATAATCTTTGGAGCAATAACACAATAATATTAAATACTTAATAATATTTTATTGAATTAATCCACATTTTATTTTAACACCAGGTATTGAATTACTTCAGCAATTTCACCACCCATTTTTGGAACCATTTTTGTTTAAATAAAAGAGCAATCAAACGCTGCTTTTTACCGAATACAATACATGCTATAATAATTTAAAATTGGCCTATTTTATAAATTAAAAATAAAATAAATCAATTTTCAGCAATTGCTAACAAATCATATGGATTAAAAGTTAAATTAGAACTCAATTTATTAAACTTCATTGTAATAAATGAATAATTTTATATTCTTACAAAAATCTATTTTTAAAACTACTGGATTTATTTATTTTAAGCGTATACGTATATAATATAAAATTTAAAATAACTTTGATTATTCCACGTATTGTGCTACTAACTGTGACACGTGTTTCGCTTCTTTCAGAGGCATCTTCAGACTTACTATCGCAAAGTTTTCTTAAGTAATGAAGCAAGATTGATTCTAACATTTTTAAATTATGAAATTACAACAGTAGCACAATACGTGGAATAATCAAAGTTATTTTAAATTTTATATTAAAATGAACTTCCACAAAGTTACCGTCGAAACCATCGAAATTATACGTATATGTTTGCACATATTTATAAGCAAAATGTATATCTTCTGCATTATGGATTGCAGTGGTTCCAATATTGGTAAATTAAAAAGTGTTTACTTTACTTTTTGCTTGCACAGAATTTCATCTCTAATCAATGATGTCTTCCGATTTCAAGTTGACAAGCATAATTAAATTGATATGTTAGTGAACCGTGTTAATTTTATATAGTGAGTAAACAAACAAAAAAAGCCACAGTTTTTTGCTGGTAGTATCTATCTAGCGAAACAGATACGACACTATTAAAACATCATTATTAATATAGTATCTCCTAAAATAGACATGATTGGCCAACTCAACAGAATATGCAATGATTCTTAATTATTGTCTTAACCGCAAGCATAATTTGCTTCCAACTAACAATATCAAGTATGTGTCTCATCACCAAACATACTCTTTTCGGTGATAAACTTGAAAGAGTAAGAAATTGAAGTTCAGGATTTCCATAAAACCTTTTTTTTGAAACTTTGATCACCATGTTTTGTAAGCTATATGTTTTTATAAATAAAGGTTACTTTTGATAAAAAAAAATCTTTCTTTAGAAAACATACTCTTTTCTGACAAGTTCGACAGTTTAATTAATTGGAATTGGATTGCAGTACTTATTTCTACTTTTATCTTGAAACTCTATACTCTTGCAATTAATTATTTTACGGTAAATTGAATATTTATACATAATAAAATCGTATAAAGTATGATACATTCGATAGTTTTGATATAACTTTTTTTAATTTAATGATTTCTAATATTTTGTAAGTGATCATAAATGCGTTCCTTCTCGGGAACACCACGAAAAGCTATGAGATAAACTAGTTTGAGTTTTATTCAAAGACTACGAGGTTTTTAAATGTGTTAGTATGTCTCTTAATAAGACAAATTTCTACGTTCCTATTTATAAAATGGATTTCTTATCTCAGCTATACATTGGCGCTGTTAACTAAGCTATTAAATCTACTCAAGTGCATTAAACTGATCGAATCACTTATTTCAAAGATATGAAGCTAGTAATTAATGCAACATATATATATGAGAATATAATTTTAAGTGGTTTCTTGGCAGCAAGCAACGTTATTATTTTATACAATATATTACCGTTAATTGAAAAACATGTAATAAATGAAGAAAGATTGTTTATATTTTACGTTACGGATACACAAGTATAAATCCATCCGTAGATAATCATACGCATCCTCTTATTAGTTCTACAAGTATGTTTTATTGAATGATTGAAATAGAAGATATAGAAAATTTACAGAATAGATGGTTTAATTACACATCTTTTAGCATGACAGAAAGATTATAGTGTTACTGTAGTTTTCTGTGCAGGTTTCATGATAGTTAAATCTTAGCAAATTTACTTCTTCTTGGACCATATCCACTCGTTATATGAAGCATAAAATGACGACTACATAGAAACACACTTAACTTCATTATGGATGTTTTTTTAGAGCTTTTTATGAAACTTATTATGTACAAGTTTTCATATAGAACTCGTGCAAAAATAAATAATTTGTTTATGTCACAACGATGTTATTTAGCTTAGCTTTATGCATATTCATCTTTTTTTTTTAACCAAGTTCGCTCCCAATGTGGAGCATATGGACTTCTAATGGAGTTTATCTCAACAGAATTGTTTCTACGAGAACTGCTTGTTACTCAGTTGCTCAACCTCTCTTTTTTCTAAAGAGAGTAAGGATAGGACTAGGACAGGATTATTGGTAAGCTAATCGCTTTCGATACGCCCCGTTCATAGGATAGGATGGGTGAGAGGGGGAAATTTAAGACATACATCCATGCCTTTGAACAGAAATTAATAAATCGATTGAAAAATCAGTTTATAAAACTGTCCTTACCGGGATTTGAACTTGGGCCCTCCGCAACCGAAGCCAACAACGTTGACCACTCGACCACACAGGCGGCAAATTAAATAATTACAACAGTAATATTATTTCATAAAGTTTTTTATTGCCAAGTCTACGGTGCAGCGGTTAGAGTTGTTAGCTTCCGTGCCGGATCTCACGAGTTCGAGTCCCAGTAAGAACGGCATTGTTTCGATTGATTTATCGATATCTGTTCAAAGGCGCGGATGTTTGTGATATCTGAAAATTCCCTCCCACCATTCCAATCCTTCAATAACTGGGCGTAGCGAGAGCGATTGGTTAAACACTAGTCCAATCGTAGCCTTATTTTTCTATCCCTACTTATCTCTTTGAAAAAGATAGGTTAAGCGACTTAGTAAAAAATAGTTTTCGTAGAAACATTTTGTTGAGATACATCTATTAAGAGACCATATGATCCACATTGGTGGCGGACATGGATTAAAAAAACAAAGTTTTCTATTTTATTTAAAATTTGTTTCAATAATTTGTACTCAACAAATCTTCTTGGAATAGTTCCACTCTCAGTTTTTATTCTCTATGACTTTTATTTTCTTCTATTGAGCCTGTATTTATTTATATAATTTTTAAGAATACATAAAAATATGATAAAGATTTTAATCTACGTGGTTAATATCACGATCTATGCAATGCCATCTTCATAAGATCTCTGTTTATCAAATAATGGTATAAGGTGTGTTGGATCCAAGACGCATTTAATAGAATTGAGTACCAATACAAACAGAGTTTTTAAAATTGGTTTCCATAGAACTAGTGCAAAAATAAATAATTTGTTTATGTCACAACGATGTTAGTTAGTTTAGCTTTATGCATATGAATTAATTACAACAGCAATATTATTGCATAAAGTTTTTTATTGCCAAGTCTATGGTGCAGCGGTTAGAGTTGTTAGCTTCCGTGCCGGATCTCACGAGTTCTAGTTCCAGTAAGAACAGCATTTTTTCAATCGATTTATCGATATCTGTTCTAAGGCATGGGTGTTTGTAATGTCTAAAAAATCTTCTCCCACCCTTCCAATCCTGAAATAACAGGGCGTATCGAGAGCTGTTAGCTAATCACTAGTTCTGTCTTAACCTTATCCTTCTATTCCTACTACTCTCTCCAAAAAATAGAGGTAGAACAGCGTAGTTCTAGTACATAGAGATTTTTTTTTTAAAAATGGTTTAAATTAAGCTACACCGTATGCAACAAATGAATTGATTTTCTAAAAAAAAATATGTCAAAATAAAGATACATTAATGTCGATCTGATACAAATTAGATTATTAAATTAATATACAGGGACAATTGCTTGCCATTAAATCAGCATTAGAAATAATTATATACATGAATATTTTATTTTAGACAAAAAAATATATTATAAAATTTTATCAACTTCTTCTAGAAACGTGATGATATGTGTGTCCAAAAGCGTCATTTATTATTAATAAATCAACACATTATCAATAAAATCATTTTATTGATATTAGAAAGAAGAATTTGTGACAGTATTTTAACAATGGGCCGAGTCACTCGGTCGAAGTGGTCGAGTGCATGTGCAATGTGCCCACAACTGCAGTTTTTAGAGGAGGAGAGAAGACCAATGTAATGCTCAGATGCAAGACGATAGTCATGTAATGTCAAAATTTGGGTCGTATAAATATAATTATGTTTTTATTTTCATTGATTTTTTGACGGAACGTGCAAATTTCGAATAACATTAATTGAATACGGATATTTGACCATATGAAATATTTTTTTAATTCTAATAATTAATAAATCCATTTGAATGTTTAATATCAAGTAAAATTTTGAATATTTTTTTACACTTCACCAAACATTTAATTTACGATCCGTGCAATTGTTCTTTTCAATAAAAGTTGATTTTTATAGTATTTCTATGACTAATTTTGCATCTGATTTTCACGGCGTGACAGAACTGACTGCTAATAAGCAATTTTCTAAATTTTACTACAATACCATATTGAGAAGTACGCTCTACTCTTTTAACATGGTTTTGAAATAACACGGTCAACTAAAAATAACGAATACTATACATTTACACGAATTATTTGTTCTCACACGATTCCCATAAACAAATAAACACAGAATCGGATAAAGGATTTCCCAATAACAAGATATTAAATTTAAAATTAAATCATTTTATTTTAAGATTACCTTTAAAATATGTTATAACGGTTCAAAAATCGCTACGTGTTAGTTCCTGTTAAAGAAATAAGTGGTTTTCATTGAATAAATCTTTACTCAATAATATTGATACAACCGTAATGATATATAACACAAATTTTAATATAATAACTTTGTTATTCCACATGTTGTGTAACACAAGACAATAATAATAAACAAGGCTTCATTTTACATATTAGAAATTTCTAGCGATGAAAGCGATTTATTTACAGTCCCTCATAAAAGTCCCAGTATATAATCGAGTTGCGATAAATAGTATTATCGTTTTCCTAATTAAAATATTATGGATGATATTTTGTGAAATTTACTTATCGGTTTTTCATTGTTACATTTTTACAGGATTTTTATACAATAATGTATTCATTATCCCGATATATCCCGACATTTCTATGAATTAATTTAATTACTCGGTTATTTTATTTCTGGTTTTTTTTTGTGGAACGTTAAAACAGAGTCAGGTGTATTTGTTGATTCTTTACATAATTTGTACAAAACATACTTCATTTTTTTTAATTCATGACGAAAAACTTTAGCATCGAACACGCTTGGAAGATCAAGATTTTTTTTATGCGTGACTTATAAATATTTTACTAGATGATGGAATGTTTTCAGTTTAACTTTGTTAATTTAGTCGATTTCGTTCAAAAAGCGGTACTCCCAATACAGCACATATTTAGTAAAATTCTAAAGAATTAGCTTAAAATTTACAAACACAAATATTGCCTAAATAAAATATATTTTTCTAATTTCACGTCCATTTTTGCCTAGTTTCGAAATAACACGGTCAAATAAAATAAAACTTATTTTTCGTTTATCTTTATTCAATTAATCTTGTTTACATGGTTTTTTTGCACGATTATTTTTCGTGGAGCGTATCACTCGTGTAAAATAGAGATTGAAGGTACTTCAAATTACATTTCTCTTTGCTGTCTCTTTTTATGCGGCCGGCTAGAATAAAAAGGTGTTAAGGATGATAAAATCGGTCATGATATTTATGGCGGCCGATTATATTACAATTTACAGCACATCTGAATAAGAAGGTTAAACAACAGACTTACAGTGATTTCTCATTTAATGCCCTTTACTTTTTAAGACAAACAATTAATTAAAAAACATTTAAAAACTGTCAGCGCTTTTTTCTAAGCGATACCAGGATTAGAATGTAGATAATAAATATTTACAGTTTGATTTTTTCTTATTTTTCTTCGTATATTATAAAGAAAACTGTCAGAAAATACGAATGACTTAATAAAATAAGTGAATTATTGGTAAGTTAAAACATTTTTTTTAAACCATGTCCGCTCCCAATGTAGAGCATATGAACTCATAATGGAGTTTATCTCAACAGAAGTGTTTCTACGAGAACTGCTTGTTACTTAGTTGCTCAACCTCTCTTTTTCCAAAGAGAGTAGGGATAGAAGGATAGGGCTAAGACAGGATTAGTGGTAAGCTAATCGCTCTCGATACGCCCCGTTCATAGGATAGGATATGTGAGAGGGGGTAATTAAAGACATCACAAATATCCATGCCTTTTAACAGAAATTCATAAATCAATTGAAAAATCAATTTATAAAACTGTCCGTACCAGGATTTGAACCCGGGCCCTCCGTAGCCGAAGTCAACAACGTTTAACACTCGACCAAACAGGCGGCACAATGTAATTATATGTAAAAAATAAATTAGATTTTCACGAAAATTATTAATTGCTCTGTTACCAATCAATCGCAATTATGTATAAGTAATTTTATAAATTTTGAAAAATACTTTTAGGTAGATTGACTTGGAAATATGATTGAGAACCCCTGTCTTAGTTAGACCATGCAAAAGCATGACCTCTTGTGCATAGACACGGGAATGAGTACGGCCACTCTACCAATATAGGCAGAGGCTTTAAAATGTTTTTACTTTTCGATATAGTGATCAAAGTGGTCGCTGCAAAAATAAATAAGTTGCTTGAAAGAAAGTAACTACATACTTATGATTATTTAAAAAATCAAAGTAAGTACTTATTCACTAATGAATTATTAATATTTCATAAAATATATTTTAAAATTTCAGGTTTTTCAGATTTTTTTAAATACTTATATATTTTTTTTAAATTGTTGACAATCAACAATAAAATTACACAATTAGCAATAAGAACGTTAAAAGAGAAATAAAACAATAAACATCGTTATTTATATAATAATATAGTGTGATTTGAGTACTTAGAATTCATCGAAAAGTTTTTGGAATAATATTAATAACTTAACTATAGTAATATTTTTTTTCAATTTTACGCAATATATTTAATGACAGATGGCTATAAAAATCTTCTTTTGTCAAAATTCACAGACAATATTGTTCGATTTTGAGCTTTTTGTAACAAACTATTATTTATTATTTCAAGCTTTCCCGAAATATTTTTTTAATTTCATTTATAGGTCTTAAAGAAATAATAATTAATAAACATGCATTTTTAGTTAGATGTGAGACTATATTTAAATGATTAAACAGTTATATTAGTTTATTATATTAGTACACCAAATAGAATCTTAACTACCGTTGAAATTCTATTGCAATTTATCATTAACTCAATGGCTGCCATAGACGAGATATCTCGTACAATTTTTCGTGCTCAACACGCCAGTTAACTCATCAATAACTAATACAATTAATAATTGAAAATTATAGCCTGCATTTTAGGTAATTACGTACCTTTTCCTTCGGCAGCTTAAAGGCTAAACTCAATATAAAATTTATATTGAACCTAATGTTACTATAAATAATATGTTTTGAAAACTCGCGATTCTGTCACATGATATCCCTGAATGAATACATCTACATATGAACGCTAGCAATCCACTTCATGGTACCTACTCGGTATACCGTCGCTATAAGCATATTATTCCTCAGTGGAGTCGGTAACTTTACTTCTTAGTATTACTATGAAAATTTGCAAAGGACTGTGGTGTGGTGAGTCGAACTAGTCGCGTCTGTCCATGACCGCGCGCAACTTATCAGAGCCTTGTGAAAAAAACCGCAAAAAAGGCGCGAAAGTACGGCTGACATTTTCGGCAAGTGAAAAATTTAAATGGCGGCCACCGGGTGAAAGACCGCCGAAAAAAGCGCGGGAAATTTCGAATATTTACAATATGTTGACGTGAAGTTAGTTCCAGCTATTTTTAGTTTCAATCGCAATGCATCATAGTGGTTTTAAGTGGTGATTTTAAAGATAATTAAGACTGCTGTAAAAATATTAATTAGAGTAAAAAATAATATAAACAAGTTTTTAACCTGGTCACAAGCAAAAATGTTTTCATGTTAATTCATAATAAATAATTTCGAACAATCAATCAGGACAAACAGTGAAATAAATAAATTACGTTTTACTGATTTATATAAAAAAAAGTTAACTGAAAAGTATTAAAAATATAAATACAGAAAAAATTGTGCGACATAAACGTTTTCAGATCCATGATAATATATAAATGAAAACAATCAATTGAATATGCAGAATTGTATTTTGACAAATTTTCGAAAAAGATTAAAGATAAAATGTCATACATTGCAATGTTTACGTTGGCAATAAATTAAGTTTATTTATTAAATTGAATGTGTACATTTTAATTTTGAATTATACATTTTATAATTTTTTGATTTTAATAAAAGTTACGTTATTAGTAATTTCTTTTAACTTATGTGACTATGTATAGTTATTTTGTTTGTTCTTTCAAGCCAGAGGATCAACTATGAAAGTCTTTTTAGATTTTGCAGTTTCCGTCAAATAAGAAGAAGCTTTGATATTTTCTTGGGTGAGATTTTTTTTTTTAATATTTTCTCAAAACTCCTATGACTGTGTCACAATGGTTAAAGCATAACTCTAAAAATCTAAATATTGTGAAAGAATTGTGATAGAATTAAAGATTGTATATAATTGCACTAAAAACCTTCATAATAATCTTTAAAAATATTATCTTACTAAAATTTATATCATATCATTTCTTCGAGAATGCTCAATTATTGTTTTGTTTTTATTTATTTTGCCGCCGGTATACTATTTAGTTTATTGTAATTATTGTTCAGAAAAAAAAGTTTTCTGACCTTACTGTTTACAAAATATAAATGATATAATAGAAATTCATTAGAACTAATTGTAATATAGGAGTTATTTATTAAATATTAAAAACACGAGTATTAGTACAAAACATCGGCAAGAATATGAGCATGGTTACTTACATTTTATTTATTTAGGGTAACATTTTATTGTTTGTAGGGCTGAAGTAGTTTTCATAAGTTTGTCAAATAATCTAAACTATTTATAGTATATATAACTCGAAAAAAAAAAAAAAAAAATCCTTGTCGAATATAAAGATATTACAGATTTTTTTTAAATTAATCCAACTAGACTGTTTCAATTTTTAAAAAATATACTTTTTGATTTACAAATAAGTAAACTACGGTTCCTATTTATGTCCTCTAGAACTTATACAACTTTAGCTGGTTTTCAGACTTAGTTTTCGATTTAACGTCCTTTATTGAATTTTTTTCTAGATCTAGATTATAGACAATTAGAAAGATATAATAACAAAATTCATTATGAAGCAAAATACATAGTACCTTTATCACCTAGTCCACTGTGCTTATCATTGAAACATACAAAAGTGTATGTTATGTTATTCTTGTTATGGTTTTTATTTTATGGTTTTATCAAAACTTACCTAAAGATAAAATAAAGCAGTTGCCAAAACAACAGTTTATTTTATGTCATAATTAAATGGAGTTTTATCGTCTATCTTACGCCAGCATTATACCTAGTAAAAACTCCATGTGCAATTAAGTCAAGAGAGGCCATCTCTTTATCTAATTATTTATTGTAAAAAAATTTAATAGAAAATTTCTTTAGTTTGATTCAATTAATTGTTTGGTCCCATTCCTACAAAGCGTAACCAGATTACTGTTATGAGATCTCGGATATTAAATGTAATTTCAAAAAATCTTTAGGGTCAAAAAGTAGTCTTATTATCTTTTCAGTAATAGTTGTATAATGAATCTTGTTCGTGAAACAAACACTTAATAATTATAAATAGGTTATGCTGCTACAGTTTCTTTTCATTTATAACTAAAAAATATCCAGGAAGAAATAATAGTTCAATATCAGTATCTTTATATATATATATGTTTTTTTAAGAAAAACACTTTTTTCAATGTTATGTCAAGCAGAATCAAAACGATTCCGCGAGTCGTCTATACTTTCTCTCTGAGAAAAAACATTAATAATATCTGGTTATTACATGTTCTAAGATTTTCCAGAATCTTATTATTTCATTTTACAACGTCATAAATCAACTTGAGCAGTTTCTATTTAAAATACAGATATTTTCAAGAAAACATTATCAATAAATCTCAAAATTGTAAATATTTCGCAATCTAGCTGTAAATGTTTCTACGCGGATAGTCAAAGCATGGGATATTTAATTTTGTGGCGTCTAAGAAAATTAGCAAAAAGCTAGTAGGTTTGCCGAGTCGGCAGAAAACTCGTTTACATCTGCGATAGTAAAACCCAGGCCAGAAAATATACAGCCTCTATTGAGTGCTTTAAAAAACAGCACGCAGAGCTTTTTACCGCTACTCGGTAGAAACCGGATACTAACCGATGGGGTTACTCGAACCCCGGAAGTGTTTTGCGTAACCGCTGAAAGTTTTTTCTTTACCCCAATGATTCTCATATTATTCTCAGTGTAACTTTTTAAAATACAATAGAGCGGTTGAATTTTGAATATAAAAAAAATACTTTAATTATCTTTTTATTGTTAAATTATATCTTGTTTTCATAAGTGAATTTTATTTAATCTAAAAAAATATTTATATAGATTTTTTACTATTATTTATCAAAATATAAAACATCAGCTCAAAAAAATGTAAATTTTACTAACTGAAACATTCTATTTACTTACTTTTGAAGGAATTATAAGTTTTAGTGGTAAAATTAAAGTGTATACATTTTTCAGCGCGAATTTTGTATATATTATAGATGGTATTTATATATACTATAAGACATATAATATTCAATCCTCTACATTCTAAAACAATTGCTGCTTTTTTTATGAAAACATGAATCTATCTGTGATAAAGCAGCACTTAAAATTATGTAACATAATCGTATTTTACACGTATAAGAAAAACCACTTTTGTTTTTTTGAAGCTTTTTGCTTGTTTGGTAAAGATTTGGAAGATGTGGATAAAGGAACGAATATCGGAACATTTCATATACGATGAATAAGCTTTCATACTAAAATATTTTTCGTATTTCGCATAATTTATCAGTGATCTTCATAATCAAATTTGAATTGTTTGAATTTTGTACTTTTCCATGAGTTTTGTCGCTAACGACCCGGGTTTCGCCTTTCGGCATCTTCAGGCATTCCAAGTGCACGGATGTACTTGAACTGACGCGTAGTAAACAGTTTTTATCGTTTATAAACAAAAATATAAAAATATAAGTAGATCACTAAGTTATAAGGCTATTAAAATGTAAATTAGCGAAAATTGAATGTATACAATTTTCAATGGATTAAGTGGGTTTGTTATAATTATGGGGATTTTTCGAAAATATTAATGACCAGATAATAACATAGGAATGTTTAAAAATAAATCTAGGGTTTTATCCGACAGGTCGGATAACTTAGTGATCTACTTATATTTTTATATTTTTGTTTATAAACGATACAAACTGTTTACTACGCGTCAGTTCAAGTACATCCGTGCACTTGGAATGCCTGAAGATGCCGAAAGGCGAAACCCGGGTCGTTAGCGACAAAACTCATGGAAAAGTACAAAATTCAAACAATTCAAATTTGATATTGAAATTCCATCAAGCACCCTCAGTCGAAATACTTAATTAGATCTTCATAATAATGTGTGATTTTAATGCGATTAATAAGCCACGATTTCCAATCATTGCATTGTCAAGTTTTTCGCCAACATAATCTATGACACCGCTATATAAGACAAATTTACCAGAAATATTAAAAGTTAATTTTAAGACTTATGCTTTGGTCACGAGAGGGTTTATCAGGAACACACCTCATGTTCCTAAGCCAGCGCTATAAGCCTTGTTATGTGTCAGATATATCTTTCCGAGCCATTCTGATATACTGAGAGTAGCATGTACTTGTACCACGGTCGTGCTCAAAGAATTTGCATGGACGGCCATCTTGGAAAGAAAGCAATTTTAATTAAACTTCGACGTGACGACTATCGGTGAATGGCAGTTGAATTAAATAAAGCATTAATTGATTTTACAACCAAGCTTTATTCTTAAATCTATAGAATGCAGCAATTAGACCAATTTTAATAAGCATTTATAACATTTAATGTAAGTAATTATCATACTAATTGAAACCAAGCACAGGCGCAATAATTACAATTACGTTATTAAAATAGTATATGTTATGCCCATATTCACTTAATTTAATATATAATATGTAACTAAACACTGATGACTGCGATTGTTGTACTTTTTGAAAGGAATATTATTTTTATAATTTACTTTAAAGGTGTTCACTGTCAATACTTGGTAGAATGGCAGTATAATAAAAATAATAAAACATTTTTAGTACTTTTTCCACATAAAATTTATAAGATCAGGACCGGTTTCGCTCATGATGAGCATTATCAACTGATAAGAAAAACAATAAAACAGTGATATTTATACAAAAGTTAAGTGATAAAAACAAGGTATAACAAACAATTGGTATTACAACCTAGCAAAAGAATTGAAGCAAAATACAAGGAAAATAAACTATAAATAAAAAGTTGAAAACCACTTAGCAATGAAACTATTATGACAAAAACCAATTAGGTATGAATTATCATTACCAAAGTAAAAACCAACAATTAGTGTATATAATAAATAAATCTTAATGTCTGTCAACCAAATTGAGTTTGGAAAATCCAGTAGAGTTCAATTGAGAGTTCAATTTTCATCATGAGCGAAACCGGTCCTGATCTAATAAATTTTATGTGGAAAAAGTACTAAAAATGTTTTATTATTTTTATTATTTTTTTAATTGTTTATCATTCGCAACAGTAATAATTTTATTGATTATATTGAATGCCTAATCGCTAATTTACTTTTGACATTTTGGAATATTCTGGTAGAAGTGGCGGGGAAACATAACTTCCTATTTTTTTGCTAAATGAAAGTAAAAAAGCAATATTTTTATAGATTTGACATATTTTCTTTCAAAAAGTTATACATGAACGATTTTATTTAATTGATAACCCAGAAATTTTTATGTTATTTTTTAAGTCGTTGAATGAAATGAGTCGACGTTTAAAGTTATTTTTCTACAGTTTAGTGCAATCTAACATACCTAGATAAAAAAAAGTTTTTTTGGATTTGATTGAACAGAAAATACCAATTTGAAAGTATGCATAGTGCTTATTCCATGATGTTTTTTTTAATCATTATTAAGTTTATCAGTCTTCAATGATTTCTTAATAAAACTATCATTCTCTCAACATTGTATTTTACTTATTATTTTCAATTAATACCAGCCAATATAAAATATAGCAAATAATCAAATACAATAAATTTAAATTTTACATTTTGTAAGCATTTTTACTAGTGTGTACTCAAAGTTTAACAACGTTTATTTTCTACAATCAATATTTGGTATATGATAGACAAAAAACCTTTTACGTTTTAGTATCTACGATTTTTTATTAGACAATAATTATTGTTCTCTTAAATAAAGTCGTGTGCAAATCATGCGCTAACGAAACTATTCCAAAAATTAATAGCTAGGCAAATTTTCAAGTGTGTAAAAATTTTCCTGGCATAATTCCATATTATGTAGTTAAAAACGCATATCCAGTATAAATGCATTTATTCCCGGGCACTGCATTTTTAGAGCAGCTCTGCTCTCGAAGCAAAAATAAACTGCGTTCAAAAAACCTCAAGGACGCTTAACATAAATTACAGCTTTCGTAAATCGAATCTGCAAGCTTTTGCGTGGTACGATAATAATATTTAAAAATAAGAATTATACAAAAGAATATATTTAAATTGCTTAATGACTTAACGTGCATAAAAGTCTACAGAATAATATACAAAGTAGTCAAAGCTACCTCCATCTAATTCTAAAACATTTTTTTTGTGATTTGTTTCCATACCAATGATATGGAAAACTTACTTTTTTATTAATAAACAAATCTATTTGCAAAAGAAAACAATTTATCATATCAAAATTTTTCATGGATTTGATAATTTTGTCTATTAAAACGAGATATTTTACCAGTTAAGTCAGACCGTCAAAATTGCAATTTATTTTGATACTGTCGTGCTCCATGAGACTTTTTTAAAATCACTTAACGTATTACACTTCCATCACGACCACAATATAAATATATTACTATTTTTTAAATTATATCGTTGTACCTATGTTGTTCCATATCAAAATAGCATTTGCGACAAAAAAATAAATGTTCTTTGATGTCAATCACAAATAATATTACTCCGGGTTAAAAGTAATAGTTATCCTCGCAGACATTAAAATTACGAAGACTTGCTAATACTGACAGTAAACATACGAAGAGGAAAATAAGTTATATAAAAAAAGCGAAAATCGTGCCGCATAAATGTGTTAAAAAAGACTTCAAACAGAAAAAAAGAAAAACTTGTACTGAACCTTGAATTGTTTGTTCAGATATAAGTGTGTCACTCATCGGTATGTTCCAAATATATTTTCTCAGAACAAAAACTACGAGAATGTGATATTTTGAATATTATATTGACTGAAAAATTATAAAATTATAGCATTACTCAATGCAAAAATTATGAAAAACATTACTTTAATGTGTATTCTTAATACAGGATTTATACTTATCTAGACAGGTTTCACTAAAGAAGAAATATTTTCGAAAGTACCTACTGCTTATATGATTAGATGAGCATAAAGTTACTGCGTACAAATCAAATCATGGAAATATATTATTTTTTAATTGTTATACGAATTCTGTGTTAAATGAATTCCGTTTATTGTTTTTTATTACTCCTTACACTTAATTGCTCATTGCAATTTAAATTAAATAGTTTGTATATGATTAACGTTCCAGCGTCCATTCAAGTTTTTGAAGTTTTATCTTTTTGGGCTGTATGTCGTATGACTTGGCTAATCGTTCTTTCTCACACTCCACTCAATAATTACTTTCGTTACAATTTTCGTCGAAGAAAACAGGAAATTAGTTATATAAGCTTTCAAAAATTACCTTAGTTACTTGAAATTAGCACAACCTTTTTATTTGTACCGTGACTAAAAGCAATGTGGTTATAACACAAGGTAAATAACTATTTAAAAATCATTGTATTATAGAGAGAGTGTAGAAAACGAGCACATCATTAGTCAGTTACTTAAGTCAAACTTGTAAGGCATGTCTTACTATCAAGCAATACAATAGTTGAGAGAAGAAGCTTATTAAAACCTCCTCATAAGCAGTATCGCTGTCACAAGACCCAAAATGTAACGCGAAATCTTCTGACAGAAAATATTATATACAACATCGCAGTAAATTCGGATTTATAATATGGTATGATCTTTTATTTAATCGCTAAGACTTCAAAATTTTCATGACAAACCACTGTATATATAATATCTTTACAGGATTGCCATAAATCACCAAAGTCATGTACCTTTATTTTAAATCTACACAAAAACTTGAATTTTATGCAGAGTATGATGATTATTTAAAAATTTATCAACTTTATATAAAACGCTAGCCTTTTGTATACATGTGGCTAGTTCAAGAAGCAATATGGTTAAGCCAGTATTTATTTCATAAGCTGAAGGTTTCAGGCAGGCCACTGTGGACTGAAGATTGAAGCCGATGATGCTTTTTGTTTAGAAAAGCATCGGTTTGGCGAGGAAAAATAAACAAAACATCTGAAACCTAGATGCGGTTAAACATTATTAACCCAGCAAGTAACAACATAATAAATCGCATGTAACACTGTCTGAAACACAAACATAATTTTGTAATCAGTGTTACACCTCTCGGATGAAGTTTGGGTTTGCCCATGATTGCCTTCATTTGAATTTCACCATTAACCACCTCATAATCATTGTCCAAGATTTTCCAAAGTACATTAGATTTATTTTAATCAAATAATCTATCTCTTCTCGGATGGCTTTTAGTTATCGTTTGAAATTTAATATTCTGTGTATTCGAAAAGCTTACGTAAGATTTTAATATTCATATATTTATGAAAGTATTTAGTTTATACTTCACTCAATGTATATTTAAAGATACGCTTTTATTATTTCTAGATTTTACTTTATTCAATATAATTCTTTTGAATAATTTATACTTAAATTTCAATGCGATAGTCAAATATATATATTGTTTAAAAATTTACTTGAACCTGGATTCCAGTTAAAAAGTCTGTTTTTTTAAGTATATTAAATCAAAAATTAACTCTCACACGTAAAAAACGTTCAAAAACAGTTTGTGAAAATTGATGCTTGTACGAAGAAGAAGATTACATAAATAAATATACAAAAAAATAGAAGACAAGTTTTTTAACGAGAAATCATCGCTCGCAAAATAATTGCAAGAGTTAGTTGAAGATTACCTGCACACTTATAATAAACAATAGTATGCTTTGTAACTTTATTGTAAAAAAAAAACATGTTTAAATACAGATTGAAACTTTAAAGTGTTAAGAAAACTGCATCGTATCAAGAAATTTTCCAGTCTTATTGAAATAATGTTTGTTTAAAATTGCATTATCTATTTATAAAACGATTTATACCACACACGCCTTACATTAATCTCATCAAACCTAAATTATTTGAGATTATGTTTATCATGAGGTCACAGCAAAATTTTATCCAATATTTACAGTTTTATTATCAAAAAAATGCTTTATTTTTTTCAATTGAGAAGTTTATCGAATTCTTAATGCCATTTTTTTATAAAAGCATCTACTATATTTTTTTTAAATACTCCTCCATTTGAGCAGCGAATAATAAACTAATTTGAGTGCTTAATTTAGTAATATATAATAAATAAGTATTTTTTTCTTTGGACAAGATTACAATTAATGCAAAACATGCCAAATATTTTTTGGTATAAACATATTAAACTTGATTTTTATATAGTTAATATTTTATTTTTTTCAAAAGAAAATAAAATTTACACAATTAATTTTACATTAATACTAAAATGAGCAATTGTTGACTTCGTCCACTTTCAGAGAAAATATTTATAAGCTTTCAGAAAAAAAGAAGTACTTAGACTGAAATGTTATTTGCTTAACAAAATATAAAATAATTTATTTAAATGACTCAGTAAAAACGATTAAATTTAATACTTAACACCATGCATTATCCCATATTTTTTAGATTTTTAGGTCGCAATAAGAAGAAAAGATTTAAAAATAATAGACAATATTACCTGTTGAATTTGACGAAATATTAAATTATTTTTGTAGAAGTAGAAAATCATTCAGAATAATTTAAATTCTATTTGAAGAATTGCTCAATTATTTCTACAATGTTCGCTACAAAGATTGACCTATAGAATTTTGAATAGAAAAATCAATTGTAAATGATTGTAATTTATCGTAGTCTTCTTTAGTGGGAATGTGCACAGGATCGTCTCCAAATGAGTTGTAGGTGTAATAAAAAATATATTTTATTTATATAAAATAACTTTTCTATTTCACTGATTGTGTTACAAAAATATGACAGTAGAATAATGAATTTAAAAAAAAATATTTTACATAAAAAAATACATTTTCCGCAAAGTAAAGCTTTACAATCGAACGTGTTTAATTCACCAGAAACCAGGAAAAACTCCACTAATTTTTTTGGTAAAGCTTTTCTAAATAATTCAAGTAACTTAATGAAAATGTTTTCGTTGATTTTTCTGTTATCATCTTACTTGTCTTAGTTTCTAGGAATTTATACCGATAATAAAACTATTTTATTTGAAAAATACCTTTGCTTAATAAAAATTTGTACAAATAATAAAATCTAACTGTTCCGTCTTCTGTTTTTATGACCAAGAGCAAGCAGTAATCTCATTCAAAAGGAATTTATCAATACTTTGTGTACCGTTAAATGGAATGATCTGATTCTCTTTCAATTGTCTAAATAATCTGCCTTTAAATGTGAGATGGATTAAGAATTTTTTCTTAAGCTTGTCATTTAAAATTCTTTATATCTCCATATATAACTTTTTCGTGCTACACACAATATTATAGGAAGAAAAAAATACTTATTAATCTACCGTATATAACTACCAGTATTATAGTTTTTAGGTGAGTAAAACTTTTTTTATTTTCCCAATATAAAGCTGCTAATCTCTAAAGCAAGGATTCCCAAATAGGCGATCGCATCGTATAATTTGGTCGATTCCGAAAAATTATCGTTTTTTTTGTTCCCTATAAAATAAAAATATTTTGAAGTATATACCTACATAATTATATTTCGTTTTCAATATAAACATTTTTCGGTTTTAAGAAGAGAAAAAACGCTAAATAAAAATTCTTGTAATAATGTTATGTGCCGATCGAGTGAAAATTAAGATTGAAAAGTAGCTCACAGCGGAAAAAGTTAGGTACTCTTGGTCTAAGCTCTAAAGCATTTCATTACCGACTAACTCTAAACAAGACCAGAAGATCTTATTAGCTATAAATTCTACGAAATTAAGATTGAGAAATTAAATCGCTGTCATTTAAGGGTAACAATATTCACCATCAAAAAAACGCGACTTGATTTGGATTAATTTGGATTTTGGACATTTAATTAGTGCATACAAGATGAACCTGATTTTTCTAGAATTTTAATTAGTTATAAATAGAAAAAAAATATATAAATATTATTCCTCAAATGATTTTATTTCGTTTTTAAATTACCTTTCATGTCGTCCATATTTATTATTGAAAATAATATTCAACATGACTAACGAGTATTTTGCGGCTCTGTGAAAATACTGTTGCTCGATTCGGATTGTATTCTCAAACACCCACTGCATATTTAGATTGCTCCTACTCGTACAAGGTTTCCTATAGCTTATATATTATATTTTGCTCGTTGCAAGAGTGCAGCGGTGCACTTTTATACGAGCCATGCATTCTGCAGTTATATTTATATATAAAAAGGGTGATTCAATCGATAAATGATGGAACGAACATCCAAAACACAGAAAAAAAAATTATCAGAAGATGGAAAACAAAAACAAATATAATCACTCAGATAACTTCTAATATATTATCACATTTTAAGCAAATAACATTAAATGTAATTAATAACAAAGTCCTAGATTTTAACATCTGTTATCATTTTGACAAGACAATACTGATCAAATATGGATATCTCTATCGAATGTAAACAACAAACAAATATGACCGATCCCATCCTTTCGTATTCAACTTACATTTTTGATGAGTATAGTTATGTTTTTATTTTTTGATATTTTTTTCATATTATTATTATGTTATTCTGTTTGTCAGACGTCAAAATATTTTCGCGAAAAATTCACTAGACCACTTTTTCTTGTATATACGTTTTAAGATATATTTGTGATGTAGTCAGCCGTCTGCATGGTCGAGTTTCAACGTCGTCGACTTAGAAAACGAATTTCACGGGCTCGAATCCCAGTACGAACAGTTTTTATAGATATTGTTTTCAAACGATTATAGATTTCTGTTCAAAAGCATGGATGTATCTAATGTCTTGAATACTTTCCCACTCATCCTGTTCTAAAACAGGAGTAGCGAGAGTGGTTATCTAATCAGCTACCATATCCTTTTATCCCTACTCTCTTTTAAAAGAAGAGGTTGAACAACTGAGTAACAAACAGTTTTCATTGAAAAAATCTTCTTAGATACTTCCATTAAGTGGCCATATGCTCCACATTGAGAGTAGATGGAAAAATATATTAACAAAAATTCCCCTTTTTAGATATATTCCTTTAAAGATTCTATGTGTACTTAATGAATATAAATTCAACTTCTTCATTTTAATGACTAAGACTCGTGCTAGCACAGAAAATTATTTACTCTCGTTGTTCATTTCCAGTATGTATAGCATTAATTGATTCTTGCGAAATATGTCAACCCACATTTATATTTTCCTGAATATATATTACAAGTATAGAAATATCTTTACTATAATAATTTCACCCACTTAAAGTTAGTAATAATAAACAATACTACACATAGAGCGACAAGTAAAAGTGATATGAATTGCTAAAAATTCAATCGACATTAATTCATAATGACATCAACATGTATTCATTCTACAATGAAGAATAACAAAGAGTTTTTCTTTCTAAAGTGACTATTAATACATTTCTTTTGAATTGCCTCTGTACTTATGTATAAGAAAAAACCTGTTTTTGCTTTAGCTAAGCCTTGCCACACCCGACTGAAAAATACAAGCTTATGAACTGAGAATGAATAAAGTTTACCTATCTCTTTTATCATGAAAACTAGCGTCTTATAAAACTATAGGATATTCAGCAACTCTGCAAGTTTTGTATTTGAGGACAAGATTTTCTTGTTAGCTTATGACCGCTTTTAATTTGTAAAATATGGACTTATTATGGAAAATTCAAAAAAGATTTCTTTAGCGGAAACCAGTTGGACTTCTCTTCAGCTTTTACTTTCGGGGACCGTTAGGGAATAAAGAAAATATCGAGGACCGGACAGAAAACTAGTTGCTCTCTCATATAACTGTTTTCTGGATCGATAAGTTTCAGTTAGAAAATATCAAAGATATCCAAATCATTCATTTGTTTCTACTAAAGTGGATGCTTGAAATTTTTTCCAACAATTTCTATAAACAAAATCGTTTGTTACACGTTAACCCGGCTGAGAAACGTTGATCTAGAAAAATGAAAGTAGTCAGCCAATTTTATTATAATATCAGGGTAGGCATTGGCCATATATTACTATTTACCAACCGCACATACGGAATTTATTTTTCGAATTTAATTTAAGAAAAACCTTCTCCTGCAAAATTTATTAATTGTCGGTTACGATTGTCTGCCTATTACGGATCGATATATTGTATTCACCGTTTAAATAAATAATTGTTATTAAAAATTCCATTTTATTCAAATTAAATATTAAAGTGTTTCCTCGTCCGTGACCTTGTAAAATGTTAATTAAAATTGTATAATTTTATTAAATAATTGATAATGTTTCTAAATGACTTATGTATGTATGTGACTTAAATATATTAAATTGGTATTCTACATAAAATGCCGTTGCAAAATAGAAAAATCAATGACTTGCATATTATGTACAAACACGCTTTTATAACGGTTGTGTCAGTTTAATCAATATCAAATTACTTTTCTTGCGTTGACGACCGTATTACTAAACCGGTCCTAACCATACCAATAAATACTATGCTTCAATTAATCGCCAAGATGTTTTAATTATATAATTTAATAATAAAATAATATGCATGCATATTTATTAAACGATAAAATTTATTAATGATGGTTTTTACTTTGGTATTTTTCAAGATAATTATATAAATGAATCAACTCTATAATATCACAAATAATTATAAAAATATATTTTAATGACAAAAACTAGTTGCGCAGTATAAAAAAATACCGGCCTATGAATGTACTGATTATTTTTAGAGTTTATAGAACAATTTTTGATCACGAAAAACAAATTGTCGAATATTGAAATTAAGATTATAAGTAAATTTAGAATACCTTAAATCTCAAGCATATCGACTATGATAAGGAAAAAGGACGTTACCCACACATATAAAATTTTACAGGAGGCGCAAAAAACGTGTTTTGATAATTTTGGGCAAATGCATTTGTTTTTTATTTATTTTTTTATTGATTTAATTAACATTATATAAGGTTGACAAATTATAAATTTTAAACTTTTACAATCAAGAAAAAAAAAATAGTAGAATTTAATATTAAAGCATTAAAAAAAATAACCGAGTAAGCACGACGAACTCTACTCTAATACATAAAAAATAGTATTCGTCGGAACTCAACCACGTCTACGTGGAATTATATATTATGAATTATACCCAACCTTGGTGTGCACGGAGACTTCTAAAATGATGTTCCATTGACATAATGTAATGTTAATCAATGAAATTGTCTAAAAAAAAACTTTATTTCAGTCTTTTTTCTTGGTTTTAATTTTTTACAAGCTCATCTTTTTCAAACTTAAAAGCTAAATTTAGATACTATTTCGGCATTTGCAGCTTGCATCCTTTTGATAGAACGTTTATCAAGTTTGATGCATTGTGATTATCGAAAAAAACCTGTTTTGTAAAAACTGTGGGTTACGTCTTTTTTCCTTTCCACAGTCGATATGTTTTATAATTTTAATATGTAGAGAATTCTATTTAAACAAGGATTTTTTTATAGCAGCGTTGTTTTAAAAGTAGCACTCTAAAATTCTGCATCATTAAAACTCATAGATAAGTATTGCAAGGGCGAGAGTGAATTTTTATAAACACCGAATTTCCATTCTTTGGATAAATACTTCGATTAAAAAATCGATTAAAAAACATGTCATCTTGAACGAGTGAGTTCCGTATCGGAAGCTTACAACGTTGACCACTGCTGCCGAAAGTATATAGAAATAATAAATCTAATTTATATTTTTGCTAAACTTTTAAATTTTATTTAAACTAAATTTAACCAAAAATAAGCCGAGCAAATCAGGCGTAACTGTTCGAAATCTTTGATTATAAATCGTAAAACATTGTTTATTTGTAAGCAAAATATTCAAATATTGACGGTTATTATTGTATAATGGCCGTAACTGATGTATACATCTTTACCTAATATATACATACAAAAAACACGTTGATTTAAATTAATTTGATTGTAATCTGTGACTTTTACAGCCCTTACCAACCACTAATTGAAAGCCTTTTATTTAAAACGGTTAATTATCAAACCATTTCTTATTTGTTTAGTTCACCCTCTTGAAAAATACTGGTGTAATAATATAATAATTATATCACTTATCATAATATTCCAAAAGTTTAAGGTGAGTATTTTAAATACTTTTTTTCCAAACAACCACTGTACTTCATCGTCGTTAAAGTTATCTATTTATTCGTATAATTTTAGCGTCAATAAATCATAAAATAATTAGGCGGAAGTATGAACGGTTAGAAAATGAACAGGTATTAAAATTTATAATAGCCGGTACAAAAAATATTACGCGGCATTGTTTAGTTCAACATGAAATAGCACGGGGCTATAATGTAAACATTTTAGTCGTTATATTACAATCATTATCTTCAGAAACCGTCTCCAATCCGTTGGTGTATCGAGGACCTTACACGTTTGCTTTATACATTATGGTTTATTGGTATGCTTTGTTTCTTACTTTCATCAATAATTGATCATTAATTAAAAACGTAGAGTATGAATCAATCATATTATAACCGTTTGCATGAATTTAAATTCTACTAGGAAATGTAAGTCTCGGGAACATTATTAAAATACTTGACCTCTGAATTTATATTTATTTAAGTCCAAACTCAAAATTTTCATCGATCGTTAACTTCTTAATATACCTACTCATATCATATTATTCATTCTGCCGTATAACCTTGTCAAAACTGCATGTGCTATTCTGCTTTGTCTTAGTTTTCCAACTGCTGACTATCTTTTTCCCTGTCCAAAATTGAAGACAAAGTTGACGCAAATGTAAAAAAAAAAAATTGATAAATTAACTTACAAGAGCTATATTTACTTTTTAATATTATCACCTACGTAAGGCTCGTTTGATTTTTAAGTATCCCTAATTACATAAATAAATGTATCCTTCTTTAATAACAGTGCTCAGTATTCAGTGTGTTTATGTTTTTAGTTATTTCATCGTTATGATGGAAATCTAGACCAGTATTTCCCAAACTGGAGAGCAAGCTTTCTCCGGGAGCCGCCGCAGAACATGTTTTCTATTGAGAGGGGCACATTTAGGGGGCCGTGGTAAGATTTTTTTTGGGATGCACTGATTTAGACGATGCAACTTATCACAACTGCGAATTATGTAAAAATTAAACAACCGTTGATCTACAAACCGCTCAAAGTTTATAAAACTTCTTAGCTTAAATTATACAAATACCAAAAACTGTCCAAATTAATAGTAAAAAAGATACCTGCAGTACGTAAAACTAGGATCTCATCAAAGCTTTCAATAGTGTGTGACTAAAAAGTATAATTCATAGGAGATATTATTGAATAACAATGATGAGGGACTCTTCTGCCCGTTTACGAAGAAATTAAAGAGATCGTTTATGTTAGCAAAAGCACGTACGCCTCGGAAAGTTCACTTCCACGTCAGACCTAACATATACCACAAAGCAACCAGGAAAAACAAGCCTTAACACCGAAAACAGTTCATATTCACATTTAGTTCACTTTAGGTATCTTTATGCCTCCACAGTCTGCGTTATCATTCGGCATTATAAATTATACAATCTATCCACTATATGTATCGCTAAAAACAAAGCAACATTAGACCTGGCCTCAATAGCAATCGGGTAACTATAGATTGGTTTCAACTAGACATAGAATTAGTATCACACGAAAACAGTTATTTTATTAATAGGGAATTGTCTGAAAGTAATCTTATCACGGAATTTAATAAAAACCCCCACTGCTTTCTATGTGTCTGTTCAACCACTACTTTCACTGCTTGTTTGTAGAAAATTTCTTGCAAATCCTTTATTTTATACATACATTAACAGAAATTTTGCCAACCATTTAAAACAGAAGAAAAATCATAGAATTCCTCAAGGGTGTTAAGCCGACAGAATTTTTAAGCTGTCAATCGGATTTAAAATCTTATCAACTTGTACCACAACCTTTGAAAAAACAACAAAAAAACTGCTAGACTATATAAAACTTATATATGACAAATGAATGACGAAATGATATAGTTCACACATTGCTTATATAATCAATTTCATTGGCAATAAATAATGGCAGTTAATGAATAAAATAAAGTTAAATTCAATTTTTGAAAAATTAAGAATTCAATTTAGGGCCTCCTATCCCGGGTTCTCGATTAATTTTGCGATCCCATAATTCCGAAATTTTGAGATTAAGGATACAAAGTTAAAATCTATTAAAATCAGTTAAAAAAATATTTTCCGCTGGAGTCGCTAGCAGTCGAAACTGTTTAAAAGAACGGAGCTAAAAAAAATGTGGAAACCGTGAATTTGTTACTTTTTTGGAGTACCGAGCCTATGTAGGAGGTCACATTTTTCAATAACAGTATAATTCGTAAATCCCTAGGATTTTGAAGTCAGCTAGCTGCCATTTTTTTTTACCAACATTTCCCACTTTTATTGTTGGTGTTGAAGTTAAATATCCAACATGGCAAAGAAATGTTCCTGTTGATATTTAGGTCATGTCTCGATACCATAAATCACTTACTTTATGACCAGCCTTTATTTCAGACCAGCTTTTATTTCATTATATTTTCGGCACCACGTATGTATTGTTAATACGAACTTTTCAAATATGTACATACTTTGTTTGAGTGAGTATTTTGAAATAAATGAACACGAAAAAATACAAACACCAAATTTTAATACATTTTTGTCGCTAAACTTATTTGTTAAATTTATTTACGCGACACATTGGTTCCAGGAATTGACGCGTATAAAAAAACCATGCTTTCATACGATTTGTTAAATTTGTTTCTAAAATCAAAATATTGCACAAAAAAGTATCGAAAATGAATGAATGCTAAAATTTTCTCGTTAAATTCACGCAAAAAGGTTTTTTTTACATATTGACCATTAACCCTCCAGAGACGAGAGCTTTTTTCCGATAAAAAAAATATTTTCTAAGCCATATTGAAGTCACGGATAACTTTTATTCCTATCCAAATTTTTTAAAATAGTCGTTGTATAGAAACCCCGCATGACTATATAGTCATGCTCATCCTTTTATTACCGTCTAATGTTGAGTACGGGCAGTAGTAAGGACAAAAGTGACCGTATGGGCTCGCAAATATTCGGGGTTGAAATATAGCTAAACGTGATTTTTTTTAAATATTTACAATGTGACCTCTTTAGATCAACATAATTCCAATACAAATATATTAGCAAAATAACTGTAAATAATTTGATGTTTTTATAAAAAAATAACTAACAGTTTCAAAAAGTAAATTAAAAAAACGGAAATTCAAAAAAATCACATGTGCTTTTGGAGGCCTATTCTGTCCCCACGGCTGATTACTAACTATAGTCTGTACCCTTTCTAACCAAATATGAGCGAAAGCAACGATATTCAGGAAGAAAAAGGATGAATAGTGGGATCAATAGACAACGGTGTTTACTCTGACCATATGGTGACGCTCGTCCTTGAAGGGTTAATTTATTTATTTGATATAAAAATTCAAATACACCAAAAACTGTATTTAATTTTTAATCTTTCAGTTATCTGCTGCTGTCACTGTCGGTTGCGAAATTTAATCACTTTTAGGCTGTTCACTGTCAATACTTGAAAGGCATTACATTAAAAAAAATACTAATTTCACTATTATTTCATATGTTCAGAACCTGTTTCGCTCGTGACGATCCTTATCAACTGATAGAGAATACAATATTACTATTTTGTTATTTTTAAAAAAAATACACCCTAATAATTTTATTTTGTTCATTTCGAAGTTATTTTGTTCATTTTTTTATTTTACTCACAAGTAATAAATTAAACACTCAGGATTTAATTTTTTCAACGCTAAGCAAATAAAAGTTTGTAAGTTAAAATCGTTTCATGCAATACAAAAAAGATTTGTTTCATTTTATTATTTAACACAAATATTTTCATTTAGTTTTTTTTTCTTATGTTAAAAGCCTGAGCCTGGAATTTTTATGTTTAATAAAGTACAAAATTCAAGATACTTTTTATTCAAATGATCTCCTCAGAGAATCAAAAATTTGTTTTTAAAACACATTTCAGTTAATATATTTATTATTTATAAAATATACCTTAATAAATATAATTTATAGGTAGGTAAGTAGGTACACATATCATAGTAATGCTTGTATTAGTGTTGTCACAATATCCTTGAAACACGATTCTAAATTCTTTCCAAGTATTTATTTATTTTTTAAATTGTACTTATTTGCATCTGAAAGTTGCGTTCACTTTATGTGCATTGAAAGATATATTTTTAGAGTCAAGTTTCTTACATTGAGACTACAGTGGGGTACATTAATATCATCGGATATCAATACGTCAATATTATTCAGAGCTATTTGGCTATAGAATTTAAAATTCAGCTGAAAATATGATAACGTATTTAGTTTCATTTTTTTTGAAAGCTACATACTTAGAACATTGCGGTTGGAAGAATCAGGTTTGCTATGAATAGAATTTTTCCTTATTACTTAAATATTATATTATTATATCAACACTTACGCCTCTTGCTTCTGATTGTTCAAAAAGTTACAAGTCAATAAAAAAAATATCCAAATTTTAGTAGGGGTTGGTACAATTAATTAATCACGAAAAATAATATTATGTCTACCTTTTAAGTATGATTATGTCATGTCGAGGTTTTGCTTAAGTGATTTTTTCTGTTTTTATAAGTCATCTCAACTTCTCAAGATATACATATCATCTTACTTGTCTAATAAACTTATTTAATGCTATTTTTTTCTTAAACTCGACATTCTACCTGGTTTCAATGCGTATACAAATTGAATAGATGTTTAAAAATTTAAATCATTTAATAATAGTGAGCAATAGTGTGGGTCAAAAAAATGTGGTTTCCTTGTTCTTGATACTTGGAAAACCCATGGGGAAATAAACAATTTGTATGAGAAATATCAACATTCATTAGCCTGTTAATAAAATTCTATGAATTCCATGTTTACAATCAATTTATAATTTATTAAAATGTCAAAATAAGAGGAAAAACGAATGTATCATTTGAGAAGTTATTAAATCAAATTTCTTTTGTCAGAAGAAAAAAAGAAGAACATGTCTGCCATTGACCAACACCCAAATGAAACGCCTTTCACATAAAATGTATATCTCGAACAAATCACACGCAAAAAAAAAAAAAATATGATATTTTGGCATGCCTTTTGACAGTTGGACACGAAATGAGTTATACGAATATGTACCCTAAATTTGACTTTCATTCAAGGGTTCTTCGACTTCAATACGTGCTTTAAAATCAATAAAAAATGTTACTTTAAATTGGCGCATTTTTACCAAATGTAAAATATTTCGTTTTTTATTTGAACAGTAACAAAACTACAGCACAAGTTTGATTGTTTGTAATGATGAAAGTGACTTAAGATTGTTATTGAAATATAACTGCTTTGATAGAAATGTATAAGAAATTTAAATGTTCCTCCTCGTTGAAACGAAAGATGTTACATGATGACAAATTATAAGAAAATTCTGCCATCTCGGTAAAACAAATAAAGCATCTTGTTTATTTCAATGTAAATACATTCCCGAAAATACATTATAAATTTATCGCTAAACCAGGAAGAAAAATCTTATTTCCTCGCATCTGTTGCAATATATTTTAACCGTTAGGAGCATGAAAAAAAAACGTTTTCTCCCTACACCCATGCACTTTCCTCATCTCGCTCTAAAGAAGTCAGTGCATATTATTTGCTGGGAGGACGTTGCCCTCAAAAAATTCTTTCTCTCTTTCACTCGTTGCAGTTTCTTGCGCTGATCTTGGACACCATACTTCCTCAACCAGTCATTTTTTTATAATCCTTCACCAATAAAAAAATATATTCTGTTTACAATACTCATAAAAATTAAGAAAGTTTAGTCATATTAATTTATTTAACTCCATATTATAATGACTCACTACCAACGCAAAATGAATAACAGACAGGTTACAGTGCTCAATCACACTTACATGAGATTTAAAAATCTGTGTTTTTTTTACGATTTATCCAGCATTTATTTCCGTAATAACAAATATAAAATCGTATTTATGATTGCTGAATACGAAGTTTGTCGTCAAAACGATTTTTAATTTGTGTAATTAACTAGAAATATATTTTAAGACACGATTTGGTGACGAAATATTATATAAGTTACTTAACTTATAATAGAATAAATTTTAGTAAAAAACTGTGCAATTTGTTTTTATTTAAACATAATAAAAACGATAAAAATATAAAAGCTATTTTTATGTTTGTATTTAATATATACCTGCTACCAACATGGAGAATACGGTCTTGAAAGAGGTATCCTAACAGAAAACTATTTGTTACTAGAGTTGCCAGGTGTCCCAGATTGGCCGGGATCGTCCCGGAATTGAAATCGCTGTCCCGTATCCCGGATGAGTACTAAATTGTCCCGGAAATTTGAGAAAATCTCGAAAAAATATAAGATTTTGGTATTGGAAGAGCTAATAAAAAAACAAGATAATTTGGGGAAAAACTATAGCGAATTGAGGATTTCAAATTCCTCGGTGAGCTGAAAAAAATGAGGTTTGGAGATAATCTGGAGAAAAAATATAGCAAATTGAGGACTTCAAATTCCTCGGTGAATTTTAAAAAAAATAACGAGGTTTGAAGATAATCTGGGGAAAAAGTAGGGTAAGGGATTGAAAATTAATCAATCCCGGATTGCAAAAAGAATTGCATACCCTAATTCCTATGTTTTTGGATTCGAAAGTAAGCAAATCGGAGAAACGTCCCGGATTCACTTGCAAGAAATCTGGCAACCCTGTTTGTTACTCGGTTGCTCAACCTCTCCATTTTCTAAGAGAGGAGTAGGGATTAAGAAGGTGCTTAACTAATCACCTTCGTTATGCTCCGTTATTGAAAGATTGGAAAGGTGGGGTGGCTTTTTAGACATCACAAACATCTATGCCCTTAAACAGAAATCGATAAACCGATTGAACAAATACTGTTTGTACAGAGACACTATACGCGTATATAATTTGATATTTTGAACGAGTAGGCAAAAGACTAAGTGAAGACGCTCTTCATCCAATATCGTCAGGGTACTAAAGCACTGGCTCTAATTATTGTAGAAATTACTTACTTACAGTGTTAAAAATTCTTCCAATATTCACACTGTTGGCCACTTCTGTTGTATGCATTATTTTTTAGTTGCTTTAAGCTCTCGGGTAAGAGTCTGGGTTTTTGTTGCGTGCTGTAGCCTTTTTTATTTCGTTTTATATTTATTTTTTCTTCCTCTTTCGTTTGAGATGTTATTTTTGCTCGTTGGCAAAACTCTGCCTGCCACAGCAAGAAATGCAGTTGGGTAGGTCGGGATTTAGATTCGCTTTTTAAAACATGAGATGCACTCTTTATCCGATGCAGGCACAATGCATCCAGAGTGCTGCATCTGGGATGCTGTGAGATAATAAGATAACATTTTTTCAAGGCTATTTATTTTTATTTTTGAAAGAATGCGCCTTGCGTTGTGTTTCGTTTAATGTGAATGTCAACAACATTTTGAAATGTCGACATTTTTATACTTTCTATTTTAAGTTTTATCATGACACGAAGAGTTATTAATGCCATCTGGTTCATTGTTTTTTCTTTGTCAACATTTTGTGAATATTAATTATCGTTTAAAGAAGAGCATTGAAACTTTAATAGTTAATATAAAAAAATTAACAAAAACTAGCAGTCAAATAACTGATATTGTTTCCAGAATCACGTTTTTTAAATTAAAAAATTGCAGTTTATTTTTAGAATTCATGTTTTGTTAATATTAAGGTTTTATAAATTTACATAAAAAAACATTATTCAAGTAATTCTACTAAAATTACAATATTGATTTGCATATATATAATAGAGACATCTATTTATTTCTAAAATAATAACCGCAATTTTATGATAACGATGACATAATTTTTGTAGCAATTTTAGTTTTCTTTATATCTTTTTAAGTCGTTAAATGATATTATTATATAAAAGGAATATGTTATTTTCCTTAGAATGATAAAAAAAAATATTAATTAATTAAGTTGAAAAAAAATAGTGAATTTAATATAGACTTACAATGACACAATATTTACTTTAAGTATTAACGGTTAAAACAAAGACCTACCTGAATTGCTAGACAAAGAAGTTGTTTTATAAAATATTCAGAAAAAATAAAATCAATTAAAAAATACACAACCATGAAGAAACAGTAAAATTTACCCTAAATGAATCAAGTGTAGACATTTTTCAATTTTAAATTGACGTCATTGTATCTTACCGTATCACTTTGAAATTACAATACTTTGAAATTACATATTAGTTCAAGGACCCACGATCATGCTAATAGCGAATCATTTCCATTTGTGGATACCTTATACATTTGAGAATTGAAATGTTAAGAGTGAGAGATGTATTAACTATCCTAAAATTTATATAACTGTGTCTTATACAAATATTGAAAACCAGCAGCGAAAGAACAAAATCTTATATTATTAACTCGATGGCTGCCACAGACAATATATCTCGTAAATTTGTTCTTGCTCAACGACGAGAGACGAGTTATCTCGTCAATAACTAATTAAATTAAAAGTTGCAAATTATAGACGGCGTGCTAGGTAATTACTATTAATTATCTACGGCAGCTAAAAGGCTAATAAAACCACTTTTAACTAAGTAAAGTAGTTTTGATCTTACCAAAATATGGTTTCCTATTTACTTCATCAACAAATTAAGTTACAATAATAAACTATCTTAATTAATATTATATAAGGCTCGTATTTTTTTTGTCAGAATTTAAATAGCATTGGACAGAATTTATATTAAATTTTCATAATTCAAATGAAATTTTAAAAAAACTTAACCTAACCTAACCTACTAACCATAATTGTTATTAAATATTCTGACCGTATAATATTTTTATTCTGACCAAAAATTGATTTAAATTCTGACCATTTAATTTGTTTTCTTAATATAATGAACGATAGTTCTTAAATAGTAATATACGGTATTATAATTAATAATTTAAGATTTTAAATTGTACATTTTTGCTACTATGTTTGAGTCTACGAATATAGATACTATGGACCGCTTGTAAAGCATATCTCGACAGAAGCTGTTTTACGAGAACTGCGTGTTGCCTCGTCACTCAAAAATAGTAATAATAAAAGGATGAAGATACCTCGTCACTCTCACTATACACCATAACATCAAAGATAGACATGGAACACAAATCTATTCATTAATTAATAAAACTGTCTATACGGGATTCAAACCCGGAAGCACCGCAACCGAACCCGATGACGTTGAATATTTACTGGCTGTTAGAATGGTATATGTTTAATTGAAAACAATAATGGAATGTTTGTAAAGAATTACATAAAACCGTTTGCAACTTTTTCGCAACGTAGCGATAACTAGAGGTTATCAGTGAAAAAGTTAATTTTTCTCAGTTTTATCTTATGCGCACTAGTGCAAGCTGATATCGTTTGAAAAAAATTACACTAGTGATGGGAAAAGTATAAAGTAATTAAAAAATATTTACCTGATTTTATTAATAATAACTGTAAATTCTGATATTATATAATCAGGTGAAAATAAAAAACTAATGTATTACTTGAGATTTAATGGATATATAATTGACAATCGCTCTGAATTAGCGTCATTAAAAGATATCTTATAAAGTATTTTAGTTTATCCATATGAAAAAAAAAAACAAAATGACTAATAAAACTTCTCGTATTTTATAATATTATTTTAAAAAATCAATGCACTAATTTCGGGTAGAGTCTGCAAGAAAAAAAACATACACAGCATCATTAATTATCTTTAGGAGAAAATGCGTTCAAATTCGTATTATGTGGTTAAATCCAAAGGTCTTATACTGCTTTAAGTAACGACGATGCATTAACATTAGTTTAGTTATTAAAAAAGTTATGTCTATGATTGTGGAAATCTGAAATTGATCTAGGGCTGATGGGCCACTTTTTTTTACTAGGAGCAACTAGTTGGTTGAGTGGTCAACGTCGTTGGTTTCGGTAACGTAGGTCACGGGTTCGAATTCCAGTTCGCACAGATTTTAAAATTGATTTTCAATTGATTTAAAGATTTATGCCATAAGGCATGGATGTATATGAAGTTGTGAATTCCTTCCCATGCATCCGATACGAAAAACGGTCGTAATGAGAGCGATTAGTTTACCACTATTCCTGTCCTAGTTCTATCCTTAAATCCCTACTTTCTTTGAAAAAAGAGAAGTCGAGCCACTGAATAACAAGCAGTTGTTGTAGAATGACTTCTGTTGAAATAAACTGCATTAGGAGTTCATATGCTCTATATTGGTAGCGGACATGAATTTAAAAAAGTTAGTTTATTAAATGATTGATGGAGATTGACTAATATCGCTTGAAGTTTTTTCAAACGTCTTCGTGAAATTATAGTTCCTTGATCGACACAATGGTAATCCTTGCTCAGTTCAATAATCGATTAATGCTTTTATTAGTTCTGATATTTCTTAACTTTTAAATTTATTCTAATATGTAAGGATTTAAGTGCCTTTAGATATTTTTTTATACTACCTTAATTAGTTTATCATACAGGAAATGAACTTCCTAAGTCGATTGAAATGGGACCATCAATTTTAACTCCCGCTATCTTCATGGAAATTTGTATATATATATAATTTTACTTCCGAGAATGAATGATACTAAAATAATTTCTTTTATATTGGTACCAGTTTATATGAAATTTAAATATTTTAATGTTTTTTGATATTTGCTAATAATAACGGTTAGTAAAAAATAGTTTCGTTTTCCCATCTCTAGACTCCGAAGGTCTATCTCGAGCCAATTTTTAAAACGAATAGATAAATGCAATTTACCGTATCAAAATTAAACATCTGCAATACATTTGGTATGCAATAATGAAATTTTCTGTTATCCAAACTCACACCGTTGCAGGCGATGTTTGCTTGTATCGAATTTCAGCTTTCGTAAGTTTTTGAATATGCAATGGAAAAGTTTGCATTTTTTCCCCTAGATAAATATAGCATTTTCTATATATTTTATATTCGCAGTTTTATTATTTCGGGACAGTGTAATATATATTTTTTCATCAAACAGACGTGCCGTTCAAAATAAAAACATTTTAATTTTGTATTTGCTTAAAAAAAATATTTGACATCAAATGAAAAAAATGGGTACACTTAAAGAAATATGTTTATTTAAAAAATATAAATATTTTTATTCTTCTTACTGTTCATTGTTCTACTTTATATGTAATTATTGAAAAATGTGAAATAAAAAATTAAAGTCATCACGTGAGGGAATTTTTCCATGCCGTCCATTTTGATTTACGACTACATTCTGGGTAAGTCAAAACAGCTGTTATATCATATTTAATTTCTTGGGAATTCCAATTAAACATCAATTTGTTAATCAGATATTTTAATTATTTATAATTTAAAAAATAAATTTAACGCACTCTACTTTTGTCTACCTTTCCGCTATAAGTAAAAAGGTTGTTTTTTTTTAATATTTAATTTACTTGAATATAATTAAATAATACTAAAAGAGGCATTGCTTATATAAATGTGGGAATTTAAAAAAATAATGATTTATGCTGAGCTGAGCTCAGATGTACATATTATTTGAAATCATACAGATAAATTGAATTTACACTTTTTTAATAATAACATAAACCATTAAAAAAAATGGTATGTGAAGTTAACAAGTAAATACTAATCAATAATTTAATAGATCTATTTTTTAGAATGAGAATGAATTAATTGATATATTAACCATTATTTGATTTTCTTATTTAGCCGAGACGTGAACCGTTATCAATTCAACCCCTTTATTGAAGGGTTGCTAATTTCCAAATGTATAGTTCTACTGCATTCTTTTTTTAAATAAGGGTTGATAAAACGATTCCATCAAATTTCATTGAAATTTGTATTATCTTTATAAATCTTATCATTATAAATAAAGAATTTTAATTATGTATATTATATTGTATTTAAAAATGCGATAATTTAAAAAAAAACCTATACTACTAGTTAATAGATGGCAGTAAAATGAATATGTTGATTAATCTAATAAGAAATTTGCAAAACCAATTTTTGAACTCGTGCTTAGTTAGATTTCATATCTAACGAGATTATTGATTCCTCGGATTTTTTTCTGATACATTATTTTTGTATTTTACAATTAATTAAATATTATGATGGCATATTACTTTTTTTATTTCAGTGATTCGATTCAAACTATTATAATAGGAATCGAGATTTTTTTAAGCAAATGCTGTTAAATAATATTGTTGCTTTTTTTTATAAAATTCAAAAATTATCAATAAATTTCATAATAATTATTTTAAAATTTAATTTATAAAAAATCATGAATCTTTTGAAACGCTTTCTTCACTCGGATAAGAATACGAGTGTATTCAATTGGAATATTAGATTATTATTAGATTTATTGCACTATTCACCGAGCTATCTTATGGTCATGTCAAACGTTTAAGCTTCTCTAGTGTGACAGATATGTTATTGATGCGTCATAATTTACCAGTCGACGTAAAATATTGAAGGTATGAATTGTATAAATTGTATGAAGAGGCTCATGTTTGAAGAAAGATTATATTTAATTTGACTAAACTAACTAATTTTAAAATGTGATTTTTGGCGGAAAATATTACTCCTAAAATTAAAAATATTTTTATTTTTCATACTTCGTAATGAAATCATATAGCATGCGTGTCTTTTACTCATTGGTATTTCTCGATACTGGCTAATGGCAAATATAACCATGTAACTTAAAAAGTCTTCATACATATTGAAAAAAAATACAAGATCAGTGAAACGAATGTTCTCAGATAAATTAAAAAAATGCTTAATATCTAACTTTTTCTTTCATAAAGTATTAACATAAATTAATGTTTAATTGATGAATGAATACTTTCCTAAAATACAAATTTTACTTTCGCAATATATAAATGTCAGTTAAACGAATTAAAAAAAAAATGATTTATGCAAATAACTTTCTTTATTATTTTAAAAAAGCATAATTTACTTTTGAAAGGAAATAGTTTTACAAAATTATTTATAAAGTAATTATTTTTCTAAATAGTTTTTTTCCGATAGTCAAAAAGACGTTAGCTGCAAATGTCTAATTTGTATCTAATTTTTTTTATTAAATTAAAAAAATATAGTTTTTTTTAACATCTTATTAATTTAATAAAATATTGAGTCAACTATAAACACTGGATATATAAAATATTCTGACTTTTGCTAAAAAATATCAAAGAACGTTTTTTGTGCCTGACGTAAAAAAAAAATGCGTGAGTTACGTCTTTTTGCCTTTCTACAGTTGATATACAAATAAAATATAGAATTATACTTAATTTCAAATTAACTCAGTAATTTTATTTTCTATATCATGAGAAAACGGTTTTTTTTTGTTTTATATAATTTTTATACTTACCATCATAAGTTGATTGTGATTCATATGATTTCCTAATTGGTACGGAAATTAGTCATTTGAAATATGCTAGTTACGTTTATATTTCACAAAAGTAAATGCTGTTTAAAGTGTGAAAAATTTCTACTCAAAAAGCGGGCATACGGGTGGCAAATGGGTGCAAGGTGGTTATGGGGGGGGGGGAATTTTCAAAATGAAATAAAATTAATTATCCAGCATTGAAAAAAGACATTCTGGATGGAAATGGTCGAAAAAAGAGACACGGTGTTTTATTTGTTGAGCCGCTTTAATTAAAATTGTCACGCACAATTTTTACACAACGCAAGGGGAGTGTGGGGTGGGTGAGGCGGAAAAAAGCGAAGACTGGAAAAGAAGAAATCCATTTAGTGGAAACTTTTAAGGGGACACTGGGTAAACAAACTCCATGACCCGAATACAACAAGAAAAGACATTTCTCTTTTTTATCTTTGATCGTAGAAGTAATACAGACAATCAGTTTTAAATAGCGACTTAATGAAATATGGCGACTAGCATGATAGTAAGCAAAGCAGTATAAACAGTTTAAATATAGAATTAAAAATAAAACATGATTTTTTTAAAATCTATTAAATTTACTTAAAATGTTTGAAAAGTAGTTCCAAATTGTGGACATGGCTGATCCAAGTGTTTATTATTTTTACCCTTAGTGGAGTAATGCCATTCTTTTCGGAGTGATTTAAGATAGAAGAATGGGGCTAGTACAGGACTAGTAATTAATTAATCGCTCGCACTAAACTAAGTTCTAAGGATTGGATGAGTAACAAAGGAATAGCGACATCCATATTCTATACATTCGAGAACAACTCTATAAATCAATTGAAACATCAATAGTATATAGAACCGGTCCCAATGAAGCTCGCAGCTGAAGCAGTTCACGACGGCCACTTGGCTACAGACCCGGTGCTAAGTTAACATTATTGATTAATTGTCATACTCTTTTTATAACTACAATATATCACCATTAAAAGAATATAAGCAAAGTATATTACTAAGCTAAATGGATTGACATTTTTACTTTATTTAAAGAGTTACTTTATATTGATATCAAAAAATAAACAAGTATAATTCTACACATAAGTTACGAAGTGAAGTTATCGTATGCATTATTCGCTCCCTAATCGGAGCGGAGTATATGTAATAATCTTATCGTATGCCATTACGTAATACCAGAAATGAATCCAACAAATTGTAATAAGAGGATCTTCTATTTTTGGATTGCATATTACACTATTGTAATGTGAATAAACTCAGACTTAATTCACTTTTACAAAACGTGTAGAATATTACAACGCATCTAACTTTTTTTTCTAAAATACCGCTTGGCTCACTTCACTTTTAATGAGCCCAATTTATTCAATCATAGTATTCTTCATTTAAGTTTTTGGTAATGTCCGGCAATGCTTATGACATATATTAATTATAAAAAAGCATTAATTTTGTCATATCTTTGACCAATAATGTAAATATCAAATCTGTACAATCGTAGTATCGGTAAAGCGAAATTTCTTTGTGAATCGGAATATGTACTCATTATTTATCTTATAATTATAATATGTTATTGTAAAGCTAGCTTAAGAATTTAAAAAAAAACTGCACTTTCCACTTACATAAATCATTTGATTCTTGTACCAAAAAGAACATCAATATTGCTATTTTTTTTTTAATATATTGGAGTTTTCTGGATTTTTTATTTGCCTCATATAAAAACTATTTTGTCTCCTTGTTCTCTTAAATCATGCTTGCTTATAATATGGATATTGTTTTATTATAAACCTAATATTGCATAGTAGTTATAAAATGATAAACTATGGTCAGTAAATCATCCTAACTCCTTTTAAAAACGGGCATGAATAAGTGCTTAAGATTGATAATTTTTATTCAACTGATTTAAACCTTGATTATAAATAGAAAAAACTATAGAAAAAATTAAAATTGTCGATTACTTTTAAATACAATTTGAATAAGATTTAATTTTGTATGTGATCACAAACATTCGCTTCTAGAACTTTGTAATAAGCATCCAATAAACAAAATCATTGTACTATAGATCAGTCTAAAATCATACAGTATTTGAATGTAACACATTGGACGTATTCAATCAAAAATTTACTTCCTGAAATATATACCCCTTTATCTAACGGATGACAAAACTTCCAAATGACAAAAGACTTGGGGCCAACAAAGAAAAGACACAGTAGCTTAAAAAATATGAATATGATTAATAACTGTAGAAAAAATACGTAAGCAATTAGACAATAGAACTTCTATTCCCTAGCAGATGTTTTCAAGACCAGGTACGCGGACCACGTGACCATAATGGGGTCAGACAATAGACTATATTTTTTTTATTTCGGGTTTTAACTGAAAGGGTCATCGTACAATGGGGTCAAAAATTGGGACGCATTTCGAATTGTGATTACGCGTGGCAAAAAATGAATGCAGGTCTTGCTCAGAAAGGACTTTATAAATATTGCAATTGTATTTGATTTATAATATTTTATGTTCGACGTTGACATATACTAAATATGATAACGAGCGGCGCGAATAGTTTTGTTTAACTATAGTGAACTCTATGTTGTATTGAAAGCACTCAATAAGGTTATACTAAAGTTGTTCTGGTGAAAAATGCATAATAGAGACAATATGCTCTGTCTATATAACAAATAGATTAGAAGCTTTCAGTAGGTGTAATGTAACATTACTTAGATTCAATAAACAGTGCTGTATATGAAAATTCACTTATTTTACAAATTCTATTCGTAGCACAATAATGAGGTTCTCTTTTAATTACAGCATCAAGTAAGACATAAAATAAACTTACCATTTACCTCTACCAAGAAATCTGATGGTTGGACTTATTTTTTTTGCTGAAAGTTAGTTACTTACAAATACATAGTGTTAATCAAAGTGTCTCTCTTTAGGCCTGCGTTCTTAATTTGAAATATATCTTTCTCGTTTATTTCAAATAAAATAGCTTATTTAACCTTTAATATTATTGATGAATTCGGCGGCAGTTTTATGATAATTCTATCTGTTAAGTTTTGGTTCTAGATACTATATTTAAAGTTTTAAATTAATGATTTCAGTTACAGTCTCTTCAGGTACATAAAAACTTAGTATGCTAGTCAACTAGTGCACCATTTAACAATTCCCAAAATAGTTATTTTATTACTATGCTCGCATTTTTTCGATTTTATTTTTGCTTAATAAAGAAATTAGTTTTCTAGTCAAATAAGTGCGTGATTAAGTATTAAAATTGATCATTTAAATAATGATAAAAAAATATATAATAAAATATTTGATATTTTTTTGGTGGTAAAAAAATATTTCTAAAACCTTTTGATGATGATAATGGTATTTAATAAGTTGGTGTAAATTTTTAATGTTAAAATTAGGTAAATATTAATTTTCATACTAATATCCTTACATAAAATTAAGGTAAGCATAATATTGATATAAATTTTTAACGTCACACAAACGAAACTTTAATTTAAGCGATACCTATCTAAGCTATTTGTTTCCTTAATTTATTCTACACTGACGAAGGATCGAGTGCTCACTAGGCAATCTGCTAATATTATATTCTAAGATACTAGATTTTTTTAAGGATCATCACTCGTGGTCATTCATGGTTATAACTCTTGTTATCACAATCTATTTTCTAAAAAAAAAAAAAAAACATAAATTGGAAATCACAATATTTTACAAAAATGCACTGAATAAAATGAAAGGCCTTTTTTCTGTCAACATAATCTTTATTTTAATTTGTTGAAACATATAATTTGTTATTTAATTTGAGAAGAAAATTTTCATCATTCAATTATATTATTTTAGTTATTATAGTGAAGAAACACACCCTCTGACAAAAAAGAAAAGTCAAATTTTCACCAATAAGAATGTACATTATCGCTTTTATTACTACCCTCCGATAGAGGTGCAAAACAACAAATATATTAAAATAACTTCCACTTTTTCCGATAGAAACAATATTGATATTAAATAAACTCGGATTAAAATATATATATATTAAACAAAACCAGGAATATTTATTATCTGTATATACAATGATTGGAAAAGAATCTTTTTTAAAAATCAAATATGCGTTAATAGTATATTAAATCAAAACTGTATTTAACATTATACAGTATATATATTTAATGTATATTAATATTAATTAAATAAACCTTTTTACTCTTTTTTTATTCAAAACAACAACCTTTTTGCGGATGTTTCACGTTTAAAAAACGAAATAACTATTTATTTGTTATAAAATTAAATAATCATTTGAATGGAACAAACTGACTATGACAACACATCTACTCATATTCTAGGTTGTATTAAAAAATATGTTATTTTTAATTGACTAGTTGCATATATTTTTTTTAAATTTAATTGAAATTAAAAATAGAAAAAAAACTAATTTTTATTTGTGATATAAAATAATATTCAGAATTCGTATGTATTGAAGTAGTATTAATGTTAGAGAAATAATTATATGCATTCTAAATATCCTTCCTTTTAAAAAAACTAAATTCAACCCCAAACAAAAGTATTATAGGCGGTCTTAAAAGAAAAATTCCACCCCCTCTCTTTAGGAAAAATACAAAGTTCAGAAAAAAAATATAACGTTCGAGGGCGTACCTTTTTTATAAACAAGCATAAGAAAGAGAAAAAAGTATTTAAAAGTGTGAGTGTGAATGAGATAGAAACATTGATATACGTGCTTATGGAAAAAAAGCCAAAGAAAAAAATCTGCAAGGGTTGGCCTATTCTTTCCAATTGATATTATTTAATGATATCGTATGGGGAAAAAATGTATTCGCATATTTGTCTCTTTCTAGCACCCCTTTATTCAACCCTCAGTCAAGCTAAGACGAATGTGTTAAAAAGAGACAGGCTAGTGTCAAGCGCGGTTGCTTTTTAGATAAGTGGAAGGGGAATGTAGAGCAACAAGACAAAAATGTAAAAAGATATTTTTGTTTGCAACCAAAAATATATGGTAATAAAAAAATATGCCAAAAATCAATATTGCAATAACCAATCTAAATAAGCTCTTTCTTTTATATCGGAAATATAATATTGTATATTTTATAAAAATATATATCTTATCACTCAAATATTTTAAATTCCATAAATCAAACTAGAGTTATAAAAAAACTTAAAATAACAGAAGGTCTGTTACAACACAATAACATCACCGTACAAATTAACCTTGGAAAAATATAAAGAAATTATGAATTTTTGCTGTCAATAATTTAAAAAAAGTTTTTTTTTTTGAAATTCGACTATTTTGGATTAAAAAAAATTTTTTTTTGACAATCAAATATATTCACTAATATTTTTTTGGAAATGCTTATTGAAAAAATATGTTATTACTTTTCACTGGTATTTTTGGTAAAAAAGTTGTATTATTTAAAAAATACATTTTACGAAATCCAAATTTCGAGATATATTTTTTAAGAAATCTAATAAATAAACTTTTTTGAATTTATATTTAAAAACAAAACAAAATTTAAAAAAAAAAACACTTTTCTATGGAAGCTTATGAGTATATGTTTAAAAGTAGGCACATAAGAGTGATCATTTGAAAGACGCCGATCAATGGCCTCATGCATACGCTTATGCGTTGCCGACCGTCCGCGGTCAGAACCTTGCAGTGGAGTGAGCCTCTGCGCCGAAAAAGGGTCCATCTCAAGCGGCGAAGAAAAGCAATGGCATTTTTCCTCGGCGTAGCCGGGCTAAGGGGGGTGAGTTTCGTACGCAGGCGCCGTAGACGGGGCGCCAAGTCCTTCGACGTCTAAGAGGCGTCGCTTTGCGCGCGGGAAAAAACCGCGGTACGCGTCGCTTCGTCCCTGTCTAGCGGGTGCACCCCTCGCTCCCCCGCGGCATCTTACATCACGGTACAGTGGCATGACGGTAGTGCGCCAAGACGTCGGCGTCTCTAGACGTCTCCTCGCGATCCACGGCATCTTAGACACCCCGTCTCTCTCCGAAAACGACGCTCTCGCTTGTCGTGGACGTGTACCGCCAAGTTTTCCGGCCTAAGAAGTTAGTCGACGTCGAAACAGCCCACGAAGAAGGTGCGTCGTCTTTTCCGCTCACTTTGGAGTCGCGCAACGCGGAAAAACACTTTGCTCCTTGAGGCTTTCATTTCAAACAACACAATTCGCGCCAAATAATTTCCCAAGATTTTCTAAGATTTCTTGAGATTTCAATTTTCTTAATCATTAAGAAAACTTTTAAAACAATTCTCTTTTATTACTAAATACTTAAAAATATATTATTATTTTTTTCAAAGAATTTATAGTGGAAAATTTTAGTGAACTTTCGGAGAAAATATGCAAATAAACCAAGTGAAGTTTTTTAAAATAAAAATTGTTATAGAAAACACTTTTCAACGCCATAATTTTGGAACCGATTTTTTTTAAATACAACAAAATTCTCACTCGCACATTTTGGTCAAGAGTTATTAATAAAATTCTTAAGATAATTTCAAAACAAAATTAATGTTGTCTTTAATTTTTAATTTGTAAAAATATCGAACACAAAACATATTTTTAACAGTTTAATAAATAAATTAATCCGTATATTCACTGGAAGATAAAATATAGTGACAAATATTTAAACAATTTTTATATGTTTTTTAATGGTGGCTTAAAACAACATTTTATTCATTTACGTGATACTTAAAAATGTGATTTATTTAAGTTTTGTGACACTGACTAAAATTTTGTTTTGACAGAATGAAAAATATTGCACTTTTTACAAATCCTTTTTAAAATTTTATTTTTGATAAACTGTTTGTAATAATAGTTTTACTGTCAAATTTATGTGATAATTTAATTTTTGCTTCTACTTCGTTTTTATCATAAAAATTCGAAGGATAGTCTTTGTTGTTAAAAAGCCTGAATGAAAATTCGCAGCACTTAGAAAATTTCCCGAACATTTCACAAAATCTGATGTGCGAAAATATTTTTGAGTTGTCGTAGCACCTTTGTGTTTATAAACAATACATTATTTAAACATTGAACATTCGATCGAGTCAGAGTGGAGTTTCTAACTGTTAAACGGACAACCCATGTCCTATGACGATACAATCCAAACGTGAGAATGTATGGGTGCTACGAAGCTAGCGTCTACGCGCACGAGTGAGTGTGCTTTCCGTTGGATGTATTGGTTTCCACACACGTGTTCCTTGTCCGGTCTTTTGAGTGTATTAATGTGGGCTGGACATATGATTATACATACCTACTAATATGAGGCCACATATGACCGTGACATATGTTTAACACAATGACTGATTATATTTTCTATTGCAATGGATGCATTTTTGATAAAAGCTCATTGCTTCTTAAAAACGATCCTATGACTATAAATAATGAAATAACGTTATTTTTTGTTTTTTGAAAATGACTTTTGATATATTTAAAAACGTTTGTTTATTTAATAGTGTCTTCCTCTTAATAACGAAAGCATACACGTGGCATAAATACTACTTTTGTTGTCGTTACGAATAAAATGACAAATATATGTTTATACTACTATTTGTTACTACTTACTATGATATTAAAACGAGTAATAAAAAAACACTAAAATATTCGGGGATATCAATTATATACGAAACTAATAAATCATTCTTCAATTTTATACCTTTCCTTAATAATAAATAATATAACAGTTCTCTCGGTAAAAAATAAAACTCTTTCAGAATAAAATATAAATTAAAAATTATTTTATCTTTAGTTTGATAAAGAAATATTTTTAAAATAACCAATTTTTTTAATGACTTATCTTTTGAAGAAGTAAATTATACTGCATGGAATAAAAAAAACTTTCGCATATTTTCTTCAAAATACCACAGTTTTTTTATTTGTTAAGTTTTATAAAACTTGAAGAAATTAATTTGACAAAATAATAAATATTAGCCGCAAAAGTGAAGTGTTTTTCGTTCTATGAAAAATTATTTACGTAAACGGCAAACTTCAATATTCTAATACATATTTTATCTTTGTTTCAGGTTAACTAGGATTTGAGAATAGATCAAGCTAGACCACAAAACCAAGATAATATCAACAGAACATAAATTGAACAAAACAAGATTGTTTTTTGAAAAAAAACTACACTGAAAAATACAACAAATAAAAACCATCACAGTGCATCTACGATTTCTGAAAAGAGAATTTTATTCTCTTCAAAAAAATAATTATTGTGTTCAATATTCACTTAATTTTAACGTTGTGATCAACAAGCAACTAAAGTGATTTTTAAAAGTGACAAAAAGACCAACTTTGCGATCATTAATATCAATTTTAATAAACTTGTGGAAACTCATAAAGTGTATTCAATTTTTGTGCAATAATAAATAAAAAGGTGAAAACCATAACCAATTATAAAATTATCAATTTGGTATAAAATCAAAAGTTAATCCAAATGTTTCTTTAATTTTTAAAGAATATTTAACACATAGAGAAATCAATTTGCATGTTGCGACGGCAACTCGCGAATCAAGAAATTGAGCGCAAAGCATTCTTGTGACAGTTCTTTTTTGATATACGTACACGCATAATAAAAATCAGCCAAGACAATTAAAAGACTTTGTTAAAAAAACTTTATGATAATAATTTTGTGAAAATATTCCTCAAAACATTCGAAGTGGCGGAAACAAATCAAACGGAAGAAACATCCGAAGAGGCGTCGAGAATTAACTATAAACGCCTGTACGATCAATTATCAAGCCTGGATTTCTCAAAGTTCAGTCAGGACTATCAGAGCCACACGGCATTTCCAAGGCTCCTAAACCAACCACCTGACGCTGCGTCATCACATAATCCTCTGAATAGAATATTCAACCCACCTCCTGAAGAACCGCCTGGGTCCAACCCTCTGGCCAGACTATTGGGGCAGAGTCCAGACAATTTTGCAGGACAGAATCCACTACAAAGACTGTTCGCGCAAAACGCGGAGTTTTTGAACGGCACAGGGTTTCACAACCATCATCAGAGACCGGTCAGCAGAGAGAGCCACGGGGAGCGCAAGTCTCCAAAACAGGAATTTAAGCCCCAGACCCCTGACGCCAGACAGCAAGGGTCGCAGCCACAGCAGCAGGAAAATCTGCCGCTGTGTCTGCAGACGGCCGTCAAAATTTTCCTCAACGCGGACATCTTGGCGCCGGCCAAAGTGGAGGAAGAAAGCTTCGTCGCCAACTGGTTGCAGAACTCGTTCAAGATCACGGCGGCGGCAGAAGGCGGGGGCGGGGGACAGAGCGGTGCGGGGGCGGGGGCGGGCCACAGTGCCCTGGACCTCCGCGCCGCGCCGCTCTCCCTGCAGATCCCTAATCTAAACAACATGACGGGAGACGTGCAGCATCAGCGTCAATTCAAGCCGAGCCCTGAATTCTGGCAACACAGCCGAGGACACTCACCTGGCGCTCAAGATATGGTCACACCTAATCAGCAGCTGACTCCCCAGCAACAACACACGCCTAACCAGCAACAACACACTCCAAGCCAGCAGCAACACACACCAAACCAACAACAGCAAATACCGGGTGGCCAGCAGCAGTTAACGCCTAATCAACAACAACAATTGACACCTAATCAGCAACAGTTACCGAGTGGTCAGCAACAGATGACTACTAGCCAACAGCAACATACACCACAACAACAACTTACACCAAGTCAGCAGCAGCAGCACCAGCAGCAGTTGGTACAGGGGCAGCAGCAGTTGTCGTCTGGCCAAATGACTCCTGGTGCCGGTGCCATGTCGCAAATGCTGTCAGCGCCACCAGACCATAAAATCATGACTGAAAAGCTGGTAAATGAATTACAGGTCAGTAAACCATTTTACTTATATGTCCAGCACATTTAACTGCCTTTATTGTTGTGCCTGAATTTTCTTTATATATGTTGCTTATATTTATGTAATTGTTATCTTATTGTCTGCATCTGTTTGCTTAACTTAAACGTGATGCCTTGAAACAATCATTGTGATTATTTGTAAGCAACTAATAAAATAAATACACAAAATGTTAGAAATCATGATACAAAAATATTTTCATTAATTCATCATCGATTAGATTGTTGCAATGTAATTTATTATTTTCAATAGTTGAACGTATAATAAAACTTATTCTGATAATGTTCAATAAATTACTTAATTTTCTAACGTCTGCACAATAGAAATATTAATAATTCTGTCGGTTGTCGGAAGACATAAAACGAAGTAGTTGTTTTAAAAGTTGTGCTAAATTAACATAAAAATTCAGTTGGTAAATTTCAAATGCTTCTCTGTTTTCGTAGAGAAATAATAAGTTATCGATAAGGAAAATTCTAATGCATTAATTTTTTTTTTAATATTTGCATAACTATTAGAGTTGCATAAAACTAACTATCAGTTAAATTATTAAAAGGAAAAACGATAAAAATTATCAAAGTAGTGATAAAAAGCCAAACAGGAAAAGGTTTCTTGCGGTTAGAAATACTTTGTAAATATTTTTCATAGTTAGAAAAAAACGCATTACTGTGTGATAATTGTACAATAAAATTGATTAACATTGCATAATGAACAATATGCCAGATAATATTTATATATTCACTTATGTTATTGACATGACTCTAAACTGATATTAAAAACAATTTAACATTTGCCCTCTACAACAGTTAAAAATAATAGTTAAATTACAAACTATTTTAAATGTCGCGTTTTTAGAAACAGTAAACAAACGGTACAAAGGCAAAAATAATCATTCTAGTACACAATAAAAAAATAGATAATAATGATTGTAGAAAAGCTAACTATAGGTATTTAATTAAGAGAGGAATGGGATTGTGGTTGTAACAATCGGTTTGATCAATAAAATAGTGTTTTTGTAATAGTAAAAGTTTCTCGAATCAAATAATTAATTGATAAAAGTAAAACCAAACGTTTTAATCTGAAATGCTCGTTGGATCATTTAAAAAAATATGCATCGGCTTATATTATGACATATATTATAAATAATTAAGTGTTTTCCGAATCAAATTTTCTTGATAGAGGTTTGAAACCTTGCTAAACGAAAATGGGGTGGGGATAATACCACCCTTGCGACATCTATCGGAGGGTAGACTTACTCATTAGGGGTTGGTAAAAAAATTCTTTTCCTGATAAATTTGAATAAAAATATTTTATTATTACTTTAGGTTAATTAAAAATTATTTGAACTATAAATCTACAAAATTTACCACATAATATAAATTTATTTACAGCTTTTCAATACAACACTGACAAAATTATTTTAAACTTTTTTTCTATGTATAAAATTACTGAAACTTTCTTATAGCCACTCGGTCGCTTGAAATACATAGCAAATTCTTATAACTGGTATAAAATTCTTAACTCATAAGTCGTAACTGTTATTATTTATTACCACTGACATCTTCAAAAATAAGGCAGTTAGAAAAAACACACTTTTTTATTTCATTGTATTGAATATGTATATATAATATACTAAAGTAAAGGAAACTCTTTAAGCATTAAAGCACTGTGAGCTTGTGGTGATATTCAAAAACCTTCTACATTCACATTAAGTTAGAAATCAAAATTTGGTCATAATTTCGTATTCAATTTAATCACACACCATTCACTTCACATTTACTTATATCAGGTATGTTAGGTATTATCTTTTATAACTGAACATAAACAAAATTGTCTGACACAAAACAGATAAGTCACTTTTTGCAACGCTTCAACACAGAGATCAGCTGATAAAAAGTTCGATCAAAATCCAATCCGTGGTCTCTACTTGGCAAAGTTTGCCTAAGCACTAGTTGACCCTTCATACGGGTCTTTTAGAATACCTTGTGCCCAAATCTCAACACAGATGGCCAGAGGCGACGGAACTGGATCCCAGGTACGAACAAAAGAGAGCGGGAAATATTTTTAGACCCTAAAAAAAGATACGCAGTATATCCGGTTTCTTTCAACGGACCTTTACAAAGAAGAGGACCAAAAAAAGCTGTTAAAAATACTTTGGATGCGATAACCTTTGGAGGGTTGATTGAAGCAAAGGTGAATCTTCGAAAAAAATACCCCTTTTCGAAGTTATTAATGAATGCTAGGGTCGATAATGCATACAGCTAAAATTAGGATGTAAGCAATGTACATTTCATCATCAGTAAACAAAATTGTAGAGATCAAACAAATGTTTTCAGTTTAAGATTTCGACTAAAGGTGCTTGGTGGAATTTCAATATTAAATTTGAATCGCTTAAATTATGTACATTCACACAAGTTTTGTCACCAACGACCGGGTTTCGCCTTTCGACATCTTCAAGCGTTCAAGTGCATGGATGAAATTGAACGGACTTGAAACTTTTCAACGTGAAAATCCTTTAAATCAGTTACGTGTAAAAAATCAAACGTTAATAACATATAATTTATATTCTTATTTTTAAAATTTGCTGTTCGTTCATTTAAAGTTTTTTGTATTGAAATATGTGTCCTAAATTTTATATGCATTGTATTTATTTCATTTCTGATTTTTGTATTATGAAATCGGAGTAAATAATACTTCAAAAACAACTATTCTAGTTGGATGGACTATCCATATCCTACCTATCAAAATCCTACTGAGCCTTCTTCTCATTCCATATCATTCAAATTTCTGCACACTTTACTCAAACAGAAAATATACATAATTTGTGACATCGCTTGAGGGATTTCAATACCATATTTAATTCGTTCAAATTTTGTAGACTTTTATAATTTTTGTCACTAGCGACCCGAGTTTCACCTTTGCATATTCAGACATACAAATTCGCAGATAAACTACAATATATAAAAGTAAAAAAATAACAATTCAAATAACATATATGACTTAGTAAACATATAATAATCGATGTTAAATAACTATGTTACTGATATTGTCTAATTATATTGGATAATATGAATAACACATAAATTGTCTGTCAAAAACAATATATTTCGCCTGCTGTGTGTTCAGCCTGTCAATGTCGTTGGAATTGGTTGCGGAGGTCACGGGTTCGAATACTAGTATTAACAGTTTTGTAAAATTATTTTTTAATCGATTTGATTATCTGATGGTGTATGTGACGCCTTGATTTAACTCCCCCCCCCCCCCCACCTATTCTATTCTAAAAACATGATTCACAGTAGTAGCGGATACGGTGAAAAAAAATCAATCCATACAATAGTAATCTTGTTGTAAGCCACCTTCTCACGGATACTTCTATATGAATAAAGTATTAATAATTTATTGTTATCTAATTTTGAAAAAGTTCAGAGATATATATACCTATTTACCTCCGCTTCTTTTGATGGTTCTAATAATTTCCCATAACGACGTACACTGGGTTCAATCAAGTCACCACAAGGGTGACAAATAAACCTGTTTTCGAAATTGTCAGTTTACACGTATAGAAAAAAATAAAATTGCAAAGTTCCCATGTAACGCAATCAAGGTAGATAAAAAATAAACAAAAGGCAACAAGAATCTCACCCCTTCCGGTCGGCTTTATTGTAGCGGCAATGTTTGTTTAATAATTTAAAACAAAAAAAAAGTCGGCACTTCAACTTACTGCTTAAAGGGTTATGTCAGTGCTTTCAAAGCGTTAAACAAAATTTAAAATAGATTTCTTACTACTATTATATAAATACAATTTATACCTGTGAAAATGAAAAAAAAAACAGAAATAAAGTATCCGTTCTTTTATGGAATATTTTGACTGGCATTATAATCACATAAAATATTATCAAAGAATGTTTGTAATTCAGAAGCTCTGATAAATTTTTTCTTGGTGGGTAATAATATAAAGACGTAACTAAGAAACGACATGTAATTGACTAATCGCTCTTTTTACGCTACGTTTATGGATGAGATGAAAGGTGAGTGAAAGGTATGCAGACGTCACTTACGTCCATGTAAAAACAAATACATCGATTACAAAATAAATGCTAAAAAAAAAGATTGTATGTTTTGGGATTCGAATCAATACCATTGAATGGGATAAGACGGAGTCTAAGATTGTTGACCACTCGACTATATGAGTGGTTTATTTGTCAACCGTGGAGTAATTATATGTATATATATATATATACCAAAGAATAAAATAAGTATAGTTTTGGAAAATAAATTCAATAATAATTATTGAAAAATAATTTTGTTTGAGTATAATGAAGCAGTATTGTAAATTAAACAATATTTTTTATTTTCACCTATACTCTATATATTGATATAAGAGTTTAGCAATATCTAAATGGATAAAGGAATTACATTAGTTATTTTATTAATGTATCAAGTCCAGCTTTAGAACCACTGAAATATTCCGCACCGGTATAGAACGGTTGACGAATCTAATAATAGGTAAGCATTTCGACGCATCTAGTTTGATATGTATTTTTTTTCAATTTTCTTTGTCAACTTTAAAATAAAAGGGGTAACAACTTTGAAACAATACAATGTCAACGAGACTCGATTCTCATGCTATTTGTCTGCATAAATTAAAATTACTTTTATTCAATTATGTTATTTTATAATTAATTTTAAAAACTTAGCACATACATGCCGGAGATATGAAAGTCAAATCATTACCATGAAGCTTATTTTTGTATCTACGTTTTAAACTCGGTGAGAATTTTATTGTAAGTCACTCGAGATAAACTCGAGGTAAGTTAACATCACAAACACCAATGTCTTAGGTCTCAAATTTAAATTGAAGAATCTGAATTTGACATTGACCTTACCGGGAATCGAGCCCAGACCCACCTGGTCGGTAGAACAAGCTCTAACCAACCATACCACAGCGGACGATAAAGTCGAGATACCTTCATTAAGATGACATATGCTCTACACTAGTGGCGGACATCGATTAAAAAAGAAGATTTTAATTGGTCACTCCACAGGCTTGGAAAATTTTACGCACAGAAACTCTTGGTAATTAAAATAGATATCTTTATTAAAATCGCACATATTGTTGATAATATATGAACCAGTATGACAATTTTGAGTTGCTATATCGTGACGGTGACGATTTCAGGAACCGAGTCGTGAAATATAGTAAAGTTTTGTTGCCATTGACAGATACAATAACAAAATAGTCTACAACTACTTTACGGGCCAAAAAATCTTAAAATTTATGTGAAAACAACGACATTACAGTGCCACATAATTATTCACTGTTATATTGAATTATTATTGCATTAAATAATATATATTTATGCATATGCTTCTAAATCCTTCACCCTTTGAAATCAAATAAACAATGCAATTCGTTTGAAGCAAATCATACACATGCGAATAATAATTCTCATCTATTCAATACCTACAATTTAAATTGCATGCGAAAAAAATCGGAAATCCTATTTTTGTACAATTTTCAAGTGATTGTTTTCAAACAGGTTTTCAACGTAGTAACATTTGTCGCGCTGCGGAAGGATTTTTTTTCATAAAATTAATAACAGCTTTAAAATTTAAGTGGGGAACAGTTAGCTCTTGTGTAGTTGATTATTTTTAAAGGGAGTTTTTTTTTAAATTTTAGATGTCAACACTTTCAAAGCCATCAAGAATGAACGTTGATTAAAAATAGCACAATAAATAGACATTTACTTCAAGGATATTCAATAACTATGATTCTCTAATTAAAAATTAAAAATAAATATTAAATATAAAATATAATAAAAATAAAACAAATACACAATAAATTATTAGTTATTGTTTAACTTATACAGCGACCAGCAAGAGCAAAATAGTCGAATCTTTAAAACATTTAAGCGAGTTATTATTATTATTTTAATTATTATATATCTATAGAATAATTATTTATTTTTTATTGATAAAAACAATGAGAATTCTATTAAAAAGAAAATAATAACTGTCCCTCAGAAAAATGATAAATACATTTTTGTGAGTAACATTATATGTAAGAGAATAGTTTTAAAAAACCGATATAAACAAACTTTGACAATATAATAACACACTCTTTATATTCAAACTACTTATATGCATTTTTTTTAAATTTCGAACCATATTATTTATGCTTAAGACATATTTGACAATTTCATAAAGTGTTATTTTCACTATTGAGCTTATCAAATGTATGAAAGGGTTAAAAGACTTCATAAAGCAATAATTCAAAAGCTTTTATCCGTGTTTGATGGTGCAATACCCACATTGGGTTTGACAATGTTGTAATAAAAATTAGCCTTTTTTTATCTATCCAACTTTCGATAACATGAAAAAAGTTGTTGTATTATACGGTTATAGAAAAGTTAAAACAGTCAAGGTAAATCGATTTTTGAAGTCATCATACCATCAAAGTCAAAATTGATATTATGAAATAGTTTAAAATTTTTGGTAGATATGAAAGATACATCTGCAGAAATGTTGAATACCATACTGAACAGTAAATGAGCTAGACAAAAAATAATTTGCAAGCCGATACTTTGCCTTGTTAGATAAATTCATAAAATGTCAAAGGTGTCAGTTTCTGATTTTCGATACTACTGTTAGTTCAAGTTTCACAATCTTTGAATACAAGTACATATTATTATTACTTACATAAACATTTTGTTTTTTAATATATATTATGCTTTTTATCACTTAAGAATGTAAAGTGCTCTCATTATCTATTCATAACATTTTACTTTTTATGATTATTTTATTCGATTAAATTTTCTTATTATCATATATTAATATACTGCTTATTTACCGGATTTTTTATTATTTTACTTGGCAATATTAAAATTATTTAATATATCAAATTTTCCGAATCCAAACTAACAAAAATACCTCTCTTTCTCTCTTACCACGCTGTCAATGGATTGGAACGGGACAACAGCAGCAGTCTCCGTCCGCGGACTCCTCAATGAGCGAGAGGTCGCTTGTGCCATTCGCTTTGGTAAATTCAAAATTTTAAACTAATGTCATTTTTTGATGACTTGCTTTCAGTAATGCATGTTTTGTGAAACAATGACATATCGAAAGTCAAAGGCCGTATGAAAAAGACGCGTTTGCTATGCTATTAAGCCTTGTAATAATAGACAAATGTCTGTTATTTTTGATTATACTATGCACGATTTGTCTGTAAACAATAAAATAACATACACACATAGATACTTATATTTTTGTTCACAAAATCTTTTCATAATGAAATCATACAAAACTACCCCAAAGAAAAGAAATAATATTATATTTCTGAATATTCATTGGAAAGATATGTAGCAAATATTGTCAATATATACATAGGTATAGTAGTAAAAAATATACTTAATTATAACACATGTATTAAAGCAACTATAGTAATAGTATTATTATAAGTAAAGTTTTTAAAGAAAAAAGTTTGAAAACATAAAATTGTCAACTAAAATCAACAGAAAATTTTAAGCAAACAAAATAAAAACTCGGTATAGGTACATGGTTGCTTGCGTGCAAGAGATAATCAGTTATTTGCATCAAATTGACTGTAATTTTGAAATGCATATCGCTTTTTTAAAACATGGCTTTTGTCACATTTACATTTTAAATTGTTTATTGGTTTGAATTTTTAAAGCTATGCGCACAGATTGAAAATATATTTTTGCATGTATTCGACATCAAGTAAAAATCGAATTATTTTTTATTACTGTATGCATCATTAAGCATGGCTCTTTACGAATTTATATAGCAAATAATTCATCTTATTAGACCAAATTATCAAAAATACAATATTTCTGTGCATCATTAATTATTATTACCTTGAAAAATGTAGATTGTAGTAACTATTTTGGATTTTTTTTAAACCGTTTGTTTTATAGTATTTATGATACTTTTTTGCATGATTCGAATTAATTGGTTGTTCAATGTATATAAAAGATAATTAGTAACTAATAAAAAATGTATATCATGACATTTTGGGAAATAAAAGTAAATTATATATACGTAAGACTATTCAATTTTATAGCGGAAATAATTAGATAAACTATTGAGCAATGATAACAATTGATATTTGGTTGATTATGATTTCAATCGATATTTTTATTGACTGTTTTTGATTTTACAATTTTAACGCTATATAGTATACTATTGTTCAATTGGAACCACACTGCTTTGCTATTTATTAAATTTGATTATATTACTATATTTTCCATTAATTACTAACAAAAGATTGTATCCCTTTTCCCCGCTGCCTTTTTTGCTCTGGATTGTGGTGATTGGTGCTTTGGTGACGGGATCCTTTCCTGATGATGCAGCAATCGCGATCCAACTCTTCAATCTCGGAGAGGACGCTCGAGGAATGCTGGTCCACTCTTCAACGAGTGAGTTGGCACCTGTTTCAATGTGTATTGTTATCTTCCAAATGACAGATTCGACGGAAAACAGACTCGGCGCCATCTTGTGATTAACTTATTCACAAAATGATGACTATTACCACGAACATTTTCAACCCGTATTCTGTCATTGAATATCTTGAGCAAAAATTTAAAATGATTCGTATGAATATTTTTTTTTCTTTTTTATTAGAATATCGATTAACAATAAAATCAACTTAACAATTTAAAATATCATACTTCAATAACAAAAATTTCTCGCAAGATTCACCGAATCTGTTCTCCGCTCGGGTATAAGTCGTTTATAAAATTAACTACGAGGTGAGTTAATTCAGTATATTAATAGTTTTAAAAACATAGTGTACCGTCGTGTATAAAAATTAACACCACTATTACTAACGACCATTTGTTATAACTGGTGTTTATAAAAGCTTCTATATTCTATAAAAGCACTAATATTCTGCAATGGTTTTTTTTAAATAATTCTATAACGTTAAGCATTAATACAGGTACCTTTATCAACTATTAAGTGTTTGACAAAACACAATTTGACAAACAATCCATATAACAAGTACACTAAAACATTATAAGAAAAGATTTTTAATAATACCGTGGAATGACGATTTAGTTATAGTGTATGGCGTGAAAGAAACTTGCATACGTTTTACGATTGATCATAACAATAATAATTAGCGCAAATAAATTAAGACTCAGTAATATAAATTAGGATGCTAGAGTTAATAACAGGATGTATTGTTTATCTCCTCTAGGCCAATATACATATGTATATAGCTGAGTAAATGTAGTTTTAAACATAGTTTGGATGAAAGCATACGCCGAAATAGCTATCAACTGATTTAAAAAAGTGTAGAACCAAAGACTGCTATTTTTTACCTTTATTAATATAAAAACATGATGTTACTTCACGCAAAATCATTTTTAAGATTTGTTCAGTTGATTGCGAAAATAAATAATTCATTTAGGGACTATCGTTTTTTCATTAGTTTTACGTTTTTCTTAAAATACAATATTTAAATATAATAATTAAACGTGTTATACTTAAACTATCGACAGATTAAATTACCTTACCTTCTGAGTTATATTGAAGGATCGCTTCTGCGAGTATGTACTTATAAAAATTGAAAGTAAAAACGCAACATATGCTCAACGCAATTGTTTTTTCAACCCATTGCTTTCTTGATTCTTTATTTCTTTTGTTGTTGTTCCTTTTTTTATTTATTCAAAATACGTCCAACATACATTAAATGCAGCCGCTCGTAAAAGCTTGCAATTCATATGATCACTGCCATTCGATTCACTTTACACAATTATACTAAATTGTAAATCCATATTGCTTTAAATAATTGTTGTCTCGAAAGTCAGACCAAAATATAAATATCGATATTTTAAATATACATTTTTTAAAATACAAGCATATCAGATATATATTGAAAAATATTAATTCCAAAATTTAATTTTGATAATTTAAAAATTATGATAGATACTTATTATTAAAAAGTAAATATAATAATATTAGATTAAAAGCATAAAATTTAATCTTATCTTGTTAAAAATTGTTTTTACTCAGAAAATTCATAATATAAGTAAATAAGAGTCTAAGTTGACTAAATGTTTGCAAATTGATGTGAGCTATTTTAAAAAGTGAGTAGAATTAAGATACATAAAAACTAACTGAAACACATGAAAGACAACATCATATTATACATTGGCATAATTTATCGATTGTATTAGGCACGAGAAGCAAGTGTGTTATATATCGATTAGAAATCACTTTACAAAATTAGATTGTGGAATGAAACGGTATTGTTGTGATTATATCATTACGCAAAGCACAGGCAAAGCTTTCGCAAAAAGCACCCGCTATGTTAAAAAAAAGTGAAGAAAAAAAAACTAAAAAAATCTTAAGTAAACCATTTGATTATGCAGGCAGTGGAAAAAAGGCCGCACGTTTCTTTATCGACTCACAATGTACTCAATCAAGTGTAAAAAAGGAAATAACGCAAATTCATTGTTTTGAATTGAGACGGCTGCGCCAAATTTACTCATTTTTTACACATATTTTCTAACAAAAGAATACGTACAAAAATACAATGTAGAAACGTCTTATTAAACCAAAGGTAATTTAGGTCATTTTTAATTTGCTTATAAAAATCTACTTATTTCTTTAATAATCTTTATCGTCCGCCAAGACTGCTTAAATATTCGACTGATACATGTCAAACAGCACTATTCTTGTTTGCTAAAATTAATTAATTTTTTGAAGTCAATGAAGTTAAATCATTTCAATAACAAAATAATGTATTACTAGCTGTAAGCCCGTTGCCCAGCAACGGGAGATTTTTGCTGCATTGTGTTTGATTTTATTTAGTTTAATTTAATTTAATTTTATTTTATTTTATTTTATTTTATTCAAAAAAGTGGAGACTGGAAGGTTTGAAATGTGGTCGGACAGACATTATCGGCTATTAATATATAGAATAGCTGTAAGCCCGTTGCCCAGCAACGTGAGATTTTTGTTGCATTGTGTTTGATTTTATTTTATTTTATTTTATATTATTTTATTTTATTTTATTTTATTTTATTTTATTTTATTTTATTTTATTTTATTTTATTTTATTTTATTTTATTTTATTTTATTTTATTTTATTTTATTTTATTTTATTTTATTTTATTTTATTTTAATTTATTTTATTTTATTTCAGTTTATTTTATTTTATTTTAATTTATTTTATTTTATTTTATTTTATTTTATTTTATTTCATTTTATTTTATATTGTTTTATTTTATTTCAAAAAGTGGAGACTGGGAGGTCGAGGACACCTTACAGACGGACCTTATCGGCTATTAATATATAGATAATATAAATGTGCGAATTCAACCTTATTTTTTTACGCCTTTATAATTTTATTTCACCAATGTATGTAAATTTAATCAAAAAATTACATATTAACATTTTAAATAAAGCTTGAAGTGATTTTTTATGTTTTTGCATGTTATGACTGAAAATATCATATAATCAAATGAATAAAACATAGTCAATGCTGTAAAAAAATAAGAATTATTTTTTACTCTTTTAAAATGTGGGTTCACAAAATTAACGGTGGTTTACGTAAAAAGTAAGATTTATTTATAAGGTTGGACACACATTGATTTTTTTCCTATGTATCGCGGTGAAACGGCGTTCTGGCACCCTTTTTTCGACATTTTTAATCTTTCAAATCAATATTCGCAAAAATTTTGTCTTTCTTTTCTTGGAAACTATTGACTTTTTGTCACCGTCTATGGTTCCTTTTGAATGTTATGTGACGGATACCGTAACACTCTTAATTAAATGTCTTAAAAAAATACATAAGACTTACTCTGTGACCAGAACCAAGGGTCTAATACATGGGTGGCCAACCTTTTCAGCAGCCGGGCTAGATTTTAGAAATGAGATTTCCTACCGGGCCGTTTTTTATTTATTTTTTTTCTTTTCTTAAATTTCTTTTATTATTCAAAGCAAACGAGAAATATTTTGTTTTTTTAAGAAGGTATAACAAAAACTAAAATCAAACATATTTATTAGATTAGAGTTAGGCAATACAAAAAATAATAATAAAAAATAAACAAAATATGATAAATTTTACTAAGATGTCTGATTTTGTTTGTCAGAACTAAGTGCATCAATGTTAATAACGATTGGTGTTGGTGCTACACGCAAACAGTTTTCCAAATGCTCATCAGTGATTCGTGTTTTCATTTGAGATTTAATATACGCTATAAAAAGCTATTTCCAAATAGCGAGATCATCGATAGAGCATGTTTGTCAAATGCATGATATTTCACCTTGTCTAAATATGTTTTGTAAAACTCTTCCAAACCAACCTAATTGAATTTCTCCTTTAACTATGCATCACAACACATTTCAAAAATGTTACATTTGTAAAATTCCTGGCAATAAATTCACGTCTACTAAAAGTTGTCACGATAGTTGAATCAATGTACTGAGATACTTCCATGTATGAGATACGATACGAACTACGCACGTTGGAATGTTCTTTTGGTGGTTTTATGTACACTGAAACAAAAAAATGTGTGCATATGCTCCGCGGGCCACAAGTAGACACCCAGCGGGCCACGGGTTAGCCACACTTGGTCTAATACTTGATATATATATATATTTAAAAGAGGTTCTCAAGCAAGTTCTTAAACAAGCAGTTCTCGAAAAAAAATTCTGTGGAGAAACCTTTGTCAACGGACATTGATTAGAAGAAAAAAAAGTGAATTTCGGCAGCTTTATTTTCAAAATAAAAACACTGGAAATAATACTTATGTTGTACAAGTAAAGCACTAAACATACGTTTATACTTTAAAAAAATATGATAATATTTATTACCTTTACTATCAGTACAAAAACGTTTCTTTTTGTTATTATATTTATGTAAAATTATTTGATGAAATTTGTACAATATTTTAACCGGCGCATTATTTTAAACTAAGTGCTTATAGGCACTTACTTTTGACTGTATAAGTACCATTGGAAATAATATGTACAAAAGCATTTTAAAAAAAGCTTAAGATGGACAAGTACCCACAAACAATCGACTAAAAGTAATATTTTTTCGCTCGGACATGAACTTCCGACGTTTGCGTAAGGTGTGTGATGCATTTGTATGCAAAAGGTACATGGTATGCGTATGCAAAGCTGCTTAAAAATACGACATGCGTTTATTGTTTACGCGATGTAATATTTTACTCAATATACACGTGCAAAAAAGAACAAGAAGATTTAATCAGAAACCAAACCGTTTGATAATGATTATTTTTGAATATACGAAAAGAAGAAATTCATTTTCACAGAACAACAATCCTTTTTGCGATGTGAGTACTATTTTAAATTTATTATCGTTAGAAAAATCAAATGGATAAAAATATTGAAGTTTCATATGAAATATTGTTGAATATTTCACTTTTGATGATAACATATACTTTTGTGACGCATTAGAATAACAGCAATAAATACAAGATAGTTTCGGGTCCACGGCACAATGGCCAACGTTGTTGGCTTCCATGTCAGACCTCACGGGCTCGAATCCAAATGCGAACAATATGTTTTTCAATCGATGTATCGATTTTTATTCGAAGGCATGGATGTTGTGATGTTTGAAAATACTTCCCCCCCCACCATTCTAATACCAAAATACCAGGGTGTAGCAAAAGTGATTAGCAGACCTCTAGTTCTGCTTTGGCTTATCCCAACTCTTTTCGAAAAAGATAGCTGAGCAACTGAGTAAAAAGCAGTTATTATAGAAAAGTTTCTGTTGAGATACCTGTTTTACGAGGCCATTTACTCCACATTGGGAGCGCACATTGATTAAAAAAGTGTGAGATATGTTTTTTTTTAATTTAATTAAATTACAATTGTATAAATGGATACATTCGTGAATATTTTTTATCCAAAGAACGCCCTAATCGAATAACTTTAAAAATCATAAGTATTGGTTTTATCTAATCAGTTCAAAATCCTCTTCATGAACGAAACCGGTCCTGATCAAAATAAATTAAAATGTGGAATTAGTACTAAAGATTATTTTTTTATCTAATGCCTTCCCACAAAGTATTGACAATGAACATTATAAATATTCGAATAAGTATATGATATAACCATAGTTTATTGTTTTTTTTGTTGTATAATAATAGCATAGTGAGTGAGATGACAACTTTAAAAAAAACTTCATAAGCTTGTTTGATCGCTCATTACAATTTACTTGGAATAATTGCCAAAATACATTATCGACTTACGTCATTGTACAAAACATCACAATTTTCAATATGGTCAATTTATGAATTATTTTAGAAAATAATTTAATATACAATATTTTAAAACTAAAATAGGTTTACACGTTAAAATCAATGACGATCAATATTCATTCGTATAAAAATAATTTTCTGTAGAACGTAGTTTTACATAATATTTCAAAAACAATTTAACCATCATTGAATCAACAATGAAATGGGAGAGTACTTTTTTATTTCGATCCTGATTCGAAGTTATTTTTTTAAACTTTGTTCATTCGTGCCTTTCTCGTTAGTCGGATTCTTGTGGGCGGTATCCAGCGGTTGAAAAACTTTGAATCCAACCGACGACATATAAAACTGAAGAATGAAAGAAATAAACAGATAAAGTATTCTTATATTTCAATAACGTCTAATAAAGTATGAATTGTTAATTTCATATCGCATTTTAGATAGATTATAGAATTATTATTAAATTTAAGTGACAACCACATAAACTTATTGATAAATTTACACAAACAAGATACTAAAGAATTAGTTCATGTGTAAAAAGCGCCTACTTGTGGTTATCATTATCGAATCTTACTGGCTTAGCATTTTTACCTATATAAAACATATGATTGAGAAATACATCAATTTTAATCATTTGAACAAGACTTTTTTTTTACATTTAGTGCAACATTACAAAAGATACACGTAAATAAATGTATACATTTAAAAACGATAATTTATTTATTTATATATGATAACAGATTTTATTTTAAACGTTTTAACGAAAATAAATAAACTAAATATATCCACTTGAAAATCACAAAGATTCAATAAATAATCGAATTTTTATAATAGGAAAGTGAATGAAAATAAAAAAAAACTATATTTAAATAAAAAAACATGTACCTTATGTGTATATAAACGTGTATGTATGATTTTTTTCCATGTCTGCTCCCAATATGGAGCATGTAGCCTCCTAATGGAGATATCTCAACGGAAGTTTTTCTACAAGAACTGTTTGTTACTCAGTCGCTCAACCTCTCTTTTTCATAGATAGTAGTAGTGATAGAAGGACATGGCTTAGAAATAACTAGTAGTTAACTAATCGCTCTCGCTACGCCTGGTTGTTGAAAGATCGAAAATGGTGGAAGGGACATCGCAATAACCTTTGCCTTCGAACAGAAATCGATCAAATAAATGCTAATCACTGTGCCATAGGACCCGACAATCATGTACAAACATTAAATTATACTAACAAAAATTTACGAAATTCTAGATTTTAGTTGAAGTTGTATTATCGACGGAATTTTTCGATTATAAGAGATAATAAATTAAGTCTCAATTTATTCATGCCTCACAAACATAATAGATATGCCAATCGGAATAGAATAAAATATCTTATATAAAAAACGGTTTTGTACTACTGAGTTCGCTATAAAAAATATTCCATTTATATAAAACACCTTTAACAACGTTTTTATCTCTTTCTTATACACGGCAACAATAAATCGCAGAATAATATTCGCCATCCTTTTTCAACTCGTTTCTAAAATCGTTTAAAAAATGCAACAGAACACCTTGATTCCATTTGGCATGCCTTCAGAGCACTTCTGCTGAGAAATTTTATTTTTTAAAGAAACTTAAAAGTTCTCTCGTATTCTTTTATTACAAATCTTTTTGTTTTTGTCTCTATCTTTTTTCTTTTCTTTCTCATTTTCAGTCGGAGGAGTTTTTTGATTTTTAATTAAGATTCAGAAGATAAATTATGATTTAATGATAAAGAGGACATTATTATCTAACAGTTCACCGTCATAGACATATTATAAAGCAAAAGACAATGAAATATTATTTTAATATAAATTGAAAGCATGTTATAATAACGCCAAATGAACAGCAAATGAATTATAAAAAACAAAAATGAACTGTTTACAAATCGCTTGACTACATTAATAATTAGAGACTGCAAATTTCACCAAAAACTCTCAAAATTTATATATTTCTCAATAATAATAATAACTGATTTAGAAATAATAATAAAACCAGCTTATGTGGTACAAGAGATTTATCCTAGAAAACAAAAGGCCACGGATTCAAATCTTAGCAATAGCAATATTAGCTATAGAATTAATGATCCTGGCCACTGATGTTGTTGTTTTCAAGCGACAACAATCAAAATATCTGACCCACTGAAAATAATGCTGAAATGCAACGTTTTGCAATAATATAAAACATACTTGGTTAGTACTCAATATTTCCTCATCAAATCTTAGCATTTATTTACATTTTTTATTGTAAATATATAAATTATTTTATTTAATGGATTGACGAAATAAATGTAAAATATTCAATATTTAATTTTACTAATGGTAATAATCTAAGATAGTTATTTTAAAAATATTGAAAATGTTGAAATATCTTATATTTGAATGTGTGAAAATGTTTATATAAACGGTCATTACATTATTTTATACATCCACCAACTTCTTCCACCCAATTAATTTTTTGATATAGGGCCTACTCATAATGGCACTGCATAAAAAACTCCGAAAACTCCCAACCCTTTTAGCGTCACGTCCCTAATAGGTGTAATTTTTTTGGAAGATTGTCTCAGAGGCCGACAAGGGGTAGGAGTTTTTTTAACCATAGCACTGTAGAATTAGGGATGTACTAGTTTTTTTTTTAATGAAATTGAATCTTCAAGAGTAAAAAAAACAATCGGATTTTAAAAACATTAAGCTTTTTGAATTATACTTATATTAAATAGTTGCCAATTAGTTGGCCAATTGAATAGCTAAAATATGTACATTAAATCGTGTTCAAACCAATTCTCACGAAAAAATTATTAAAATACTACGTTTTTTGATTTACAAGATAATAATTAAACTGAAAAAAAAATCACGATCAGCATGTGTGTTAAAGTATTAAAATGTAGGAAGCTAACAATACTTAATATTCGTCGTACAATATGTAAAAAAAACAACATGTTTTTATATTCCTTGGTCCATATATTTTAAACATAATATATGAGGTCAACCCTGTGCTCGGTGATGAAAATACCGTAATTTATACAATATTCATGAACTCTGATCATTTTTCACCATTTTCCAACTTTTTCCCGTCACATCTTCAACGGGCCGCATTCAGGACTTTTTTTTTAAAAATATAAAAAAGTAGTAAAGTAATTTGCCATAATAGTAGCATCATAATATAAGTTTAAAAAATATGGCTTTACATTTTTAACGAAATATTTTACTGTTTATGTGAAATATTACTTTATTTATAAATCAAATAAAAAATACTTTGTTAAAAAAAATATGTATGCCTACCAATAATATTTAACGCTTTATATCAGAAACCAAAATATCTTGAACGAAATGCCTTTTTTACGTCTTAATAGTCGTCTTAATTTACAATGCTACCCTGTGTTTATAGGCTGTAGACAGTCACTTAAGGTTTTTATTTTTCATGTTTTTTGTCAGTTTTTCACCCCTTTTTAAAAGGACATTTAACAGAATGGGCCAAAGTGGGAAAGATCGTTTTTGGGCAACTTCTGTTTTATGTAGATTTCATTTTTCTAAATTAGAGTTTTTAAAAACAGCCTGTAATAAAGACAACGTCATTTTTCTAGAAAAAAACATGAAATAACTTGATTGCTATACCACTAGCATGAAAATCACGCTTTAAAGAAAATAATAAAAAAAATGTATTTTATGAAGTAAAGTTATTGATTTATCGATGTCAACGTTTTCTTTTTAAGCATTGGGATCATGTAATATATGAATTTATATGTTTAAAAGTATTGGCTGTTTTTCTTTTGAGATTATTGTATAAATTACTAATACATTTGTTGGTTTTACTTGACCAGTCAAAGTCATGTGAAAAAATACTCGGTTTCGGCGTTGAAACTGCTAAGGACTGAATAATAAACGAAGTTCATTATATTATTAGAAAAGTCGACAGTATTTTAATTCTCTGTGTTATTTAAATAAAAAAATATATCCCTTTGTAAGCAAAGCAGAAAATGTCTTTTAAAGCCATGCCGTTTTTGGTGTAGAGTAAATAAGCTCCGAATCAAACGTACAAAAGAGATTTTTTATCGAGAACTGGTTGTACAGAAATCACTCAATTACTTGTTGGGAAGCGACAGAATAGAACTTGAAGATTGAAAAAACAACGCAGAGTTAGTTACCCAATCACTTACTCTGTACCCCGTTTTCATATTCGGATATTAGGTATGAATGAATTAAAATATTACAAATTGGAATGCTTCGTTACAATAAATTGCTTGTATGTTGTATAATGTTTGAGTAGCTTTCAATTTTTGGGATGACGTATTTGCATAAAGTTTGTTGAAGATTTTTTTACTTTTATAACATTCATTAATAATAAAGTGTTTCTATCAAAAACATATGACTTTCCACACTATACAAAGTAAGTGCAATTGCTCATCAATCTGTTGTGATAAAATTTGAAAATATTTCAAATATTTAAACGGTTTTGTGACGAAAGAATAATAATTGGGCGAAAAAGCAAGAGTAGAGTGAGTAATGGAAGCAATTTTTTCTGTGGAACGTCACCCTACATTTTTTGCTAACTTCGTACAAATCTTATACATCAAATCAAACGAGAACAAAGTTTAATTCACACGTTTTCGACAAAACGTTTTTTTTTTATTAGAAAAACCACATCGTGTAATATGAATTATATTGCGTAAGTAACTTAATGTTAATTATTCACGTGTTTATATCTAATTACTATTTAATCTTCATACAAGTTATCGTAATATATTTTTTTAGATAATATAAATTTTAAAAGATCAAAAAATTTAAGCCATTAGTTACTAACTTGGTAATTATGACCGTATAAATATACATGCAACGAGTAAAATGAAGGAACGATTAAAACCAGCAGCTAAAACATACATGTGTTGTTATAATTTTACAGTAAATAGTTAAAACATAACTAAGTATTTTACGCTGAAATTGATTAAAATACTTATTGAAAGATTTACACTGAAAAGTAAATGTTGCTAGTTAAAAAATATACAATATAGTCACTTAATGGAAAAATTCAATTAAAAAATGTTTTATAATTTTTACAAACGATATTTTTTTTATATTACAAATCACCGGTCGAGCAATGTTTTCTCACTAATGAAAATTGTCATTTGAAACATCCTCTCTCACGAAAAGCAAAAGATAAAAACGTTTGTTAGTATAGGCAACCTCCCCTTTCTGTATAAATCGTTCCTTGGAAAAGATATGATTTTTCAAGACTTTTATTTCATTTTTATAAGAAATGAGGGTGGACACTGTGTCGCTTCCAGAAAGACTAAACTCAAACAGAATCACAGAGAAGTTGTCGCTTTATGAATACATTATGTAAGATGTATTTTTGCTTGTTTTTTTTGGACCCGTACTGACTTTTTTTGTTAAATCTTTACGAATTTTAAATAGGGGAAAGTAGGAAATTTCTCGTGCCGTTTAAAAAGTTATTACGTGCAATTTAAAATGTAAGATATTGTGAAGTTTTTACTCACGTTAATGTATAAATGTTTTTCAGAAAAGGATTCGCAGATGTCTTGTTTTTTTAAAAGCTATCCTAATTTTCCAACGGAGGGTAGTCATTCATTTTAATTCATATTATTTTACAACGATATAAAGATTCATACTTTTTAAAAAATGTTTTATCAGTATACTTTTTGTATTATATACAATGCATATATTTTTTTTATAAAAAGGTTGATCAACAAACATTAAAAAATATAATCGTTTGGCGCTTTCATGAGTTCCAGAGTGCAAGGAGTCTGAATTTAGCAGAATGAATTTGTTATTATCTAATGCAGCAAAATATAATGTAATTATTACATATCGATTCTCTTTGGCAGTGGTGTATATATTCTAAATAACTTTTCATACTTAACTCAATATGTACTGCCAAATTCCGACGTGTTGCTCTCTGAAACTAAGGTATCGATATGTTGGGTAAAAAGAAACAAATATAAATTAAGTTTTATTGACAGACCAACTATGTTTATTATAAATATCGTCTTGAGTTGCTTGACGGACCTTTAATATGAAATATGAATCTTCCATACTTCTATGAGTTGAAAACTTATGTCAATTTGCATTATAATTGTCATATACTTTGGTTGTCACTTATTTATCTATTAGAGTTGGCTAGAAATATTCAATCTTAAATAAAAAAAAAACTGATATTGATACTTATAATAAATAACACAGAACTCTAGATATGCATTAGTTTATAGAACTTAAGGCAAGGCTTAGGATTCTTCTTTCACCATATTCACAAGCACTACCAAAAAAAACACTCTACATAAACAGTATTTATGATTTTTCTATGATTGATTTTTTCTACGAGAATTGTTTGTGAATAAGTTACTTAAACTATTCTTTTTTATTTCTTTTTTAATAATAAAAATGATAGGGCTAAGACAGGATTAGTGGCTAGCTAATCGATAAATTGATACATATTTAATATCTTCGATAGATCTGTCGGTTACATTGTGAATGTTCATGTTTAATATAAAATTAAATTTGAAAACATTCTTATTTTACTTGTTTTGTAACAAAATTTGACAAGTTTTTCGTTTCTTTGAGAAGCATCATCAGACCATCGCAAGGTTTGCGAATAAACTAAAAAATATATTTTAATTCTTATGTTACAAATTACAAAATAAAATTCCATGTTTGTCCTTTTCTACTGGTCCGTGGTCTGATGATGCTTCTCAAACAAGCAAAAAACTTGTTACATTCTGTTACACAACAAGTAGAATAATAAAGTTTTCAAATTTTATTTTATATTGATACATAGTTTTTAAAAAAACGCTGTCCGTATTGGGATTTGGGCTCGTGAAATACGTTACGAATACAAACGATTTCGACTACCACACCATGGAACCCCGACTCTAGTAAGAAGACTGTAATAAAATAATGAACATAATTTACATTATGCACAGGCCTTTATTAAATATAATAAGCCATTTGAAGAAATGTGATAAATCCGTGATTAATTTATTAAGGTTATAAATATTCAAGTAATCTTTAATTTTGACAATCTAATTAATACACATCGCCCAAATGTTATTTTATAAATAATATTTCACAAATTTTGTAAATAAATTTATATGAATAAGTAACCGAAAATTGAACACAAAATAATTGAGGTCAAGCGTCAGTGCTTCAAGTAATATCTGCGTTAAATGCTTTTAATACTCTTTGTTTGGCATATGAAATGAAAGAAAGAACGTGTAAGTACTAATACAAAACCAAAAAAATACATTTTAAAAACATGCAAATTGGACGAGTGGGTTGAATATATTTGTGCACCGCCAGACGCATTCTGAGGTCAGAATTCAGCCTTGGTCCACTTGTGAAAAAATCCGATGCTATTTTTTTTATCGAAGTTTACGATGACGCACAAAATGCACTCTGTTGCATCGCGTTGCATACTGAAACGAAATTATTTGCTAATCTCGTCTTGAGAGTGTGTGTTCGTAAGTATTTACTTACAATACGATAAGTTTTGCACTCATACGTTCAATTTAAAACTGTTATATATGTTTATCTTATTAACACTGAGAAAAATTTCAATGAAAAAAAAATATAACTAGGCCTATCAGAGGTGAAGTGGTATTTTAGAAAAAAAAGTAGATGCGTTGTAATATTCTACACGTCGTAAAGTATCGTACAATTAGAGCAACCTCAGTTAAAACATATTGCAATAGTGTTATCTCCGTAAAATAAAATTATACAATCCACCAAAACACCATACAAAGACGTGATTGTACATACTTAAAAGTCCAAGAAAAAAGATTAACTATTTTACTAGTTGAGCCACTTCATTTCTCGAGGATCTTTGCTTATTATTGCCGGAAAATTTGTCAAAAATAACATATTAGTACTTATATAATTTTGACGAATCTATGTATTAGCAAAACTACATGCATTGATAAAGCAATATTTAAAAAACTAACTATTAATACTCTCATAATAATTCATTTTATAGTGAAAAAAATGATTTGCATTGTATTCGGATATATCTAACCTTAAAAAACTTTTAAATTTTTTATACACATATTTATAAGTAATTTATGTTGTGTTTCCACCATGTCGCGATGACATGCCTACAGGTTTAATTAATTTTAGTATTTACTGCAATATGTATATATTGTCTTATTATAATGGTATTTTAATGAGAATAAACCTAGTGAGATGTTACTCAACATTTCATATAACACAAATACTTTTAGAGAGTTTAAATTTAAGAATATTTTTTTTCAATAATGACAATCAACTTAAGTGTAAGACGATGAAGGACTACCACTTTTAACGAACCTATTTGAAGATCGCGAAAAGTTTTCCACTATAAAATGTAAAATGTCGACTAAAAATATGCCGGCCGTTAAGAACTGTTTGATCAGAATTTCCAGGCAATTTCCACAGCGTTTTTCAACAGCTCCTTAAATAAGTGGACACAAATTCTAATTACTGACATCTCTTCGACCGATGTACAGCGGTCGAAAGATGAATGCATCGATTTTATAATATTTATTAAATTATTTTGTAATGGTTTTGCAAGCAATGTTGGTATTATTGATTAAAATATATCATTTTCGTGCAATCGTATTAAGTTTATTTTGAAAAGCTTTTTTAAAACATTTTTATTTCAAACCAGCTTAATGACAAGCAATTACACATCGAGACTTTTAAATGATTGTGTTGAATCTCTTTTTGTGACTAAAATATGCAGGCATTCAAACTTCAATCGATTCATATACATAGCTAGTATTTTAACATCATCATTAAAAATCCAACTTTTTATATCATTTTTTTTTAAATTTATAAAACGCTGATGATAAAATCAAATTGCTTTGATGATATATTATATTAATTAGACAATTATTATTGTCTAATTAACCTCTCCTCCAATAACATGAAAAAATTCTTGATGTAAAGTTGTTTTCTAACATTATTTCTATAAATTTGAAAAGAATATATTTGGAAGCATAAATATCTCAACACAAAAATAAATTTTAAGTTTGTTTCACTGATCTAGTTTTTTTATTCAATTCTAAGTTGTTTTATGTAATGTTATATTAGAATATATTGTACATAATAAATTTAAGCAAAACGGATTATGTTAAAATAAGTCTGATTCGAACAAGCAATGATAGTTTTCACGCAAAAATTAAAGTGCTTTTGGGCTAAAATAATATAAATGAATTAACTATCATTGTTTCAAAATTATTTTTTCAAATATTTTTCAAACTGTACTCTCTCGAATCTCGGCGACACATGTACCAAATGGTATCTTTATAGAAAATAGCCAGACGAACATTGAAAAAGCATCGACTTAAATATTCTAAGTAAATACTTTAATTATGTTACTGTCGTTTTTCAGTAAACGGCTAAATGAACCTATCTTTTAAAATTTATTATTAAATATATTTCAATTGTTTGTGGATACCAAGCTTTACGGTATATATTGCCAATCTAGTGTACTTTTAGAGAACACAATAAATGTAATAATTGTTCGATTTCATTCACCATAAATTAATTTGTTTTCATGACTTTATCTTCAGTTAGGTCGTGACTGATATAATATTTTCATAATAACGATACAATCTAAAAAGAGTGTAGAGTTTTTGTATTTTTGGTATCGTTGTTAATTTTATAAAAGGTATGAAACTGTTGAATTAATAAATGTATCAGATGGTGTTGAAAATGGTTTTATTAACTACTGTCATACTTAACCAGGATCAAAAACACATGTCATCTATAGAAATATGATTTTTTTCCTGTAATGTAAAAAAATATTACGGTTGTTCTCATTTATGTGTACGACGAAAAAATGTGCGAAATCATTTTTATATCGTTTGACTGTAAAAACAAAGTTACTGCTAGAAACGAGAAATTCAGGCAACGGAGGGAAGAAAAAAATCACCAAAGAACACGAAAATGGGGAGCGAAAAGGTCGCGAAATGGTCGGAGAGGAAAAAATAAGAGAAAAAGACAGAAGCGAACGAAGACGAGATAAAAATTAGCAGAAATTAAAACGTGGAGAAGGGTTGGGGTGGGGTATCAGAAAAGCCAGTGGGACGGGAAGGGTTGTCTAAAAAGACATTGAGGCGGCAAGGTAGTAGCGTGATTTCTTTATTCGTTGATAAAACACATTTAATATACTAAATTAAACAAAGATATATTTAAATCATGAGTTGCAAATATTGTTTCACTAACCTTAGCTTTATAATTCGTTGTCAAAGCTTATAAGAATTTAAAGAAAACTGTATACAGCTTATTTATTAAAGATTGTAGAAAATACCTTAACTACATAGTTAAATTAATCTTTATAACATTTAAAGTTTAAAAGATATTTTTGAATAATAATTATTAGTAAATTTTATATGAAATTCTCTTAGTTTTAGAAATGGTAATTATTAATTAATATATATCAATGAAAATAACTCATATGAATATTAATATACGACATCGTCTGATTCAAATTAACAGTTATTTTGAAAAAAAAAACATATTTTTTAATACTGGTTTTTAGCCAACGCCGCGCCGCCAATGCGGTGCGAAAAGAAGTAATATAAGGAGCGGCCCAAAGGAGATATTAAAGAGAAAAACAACAAATATGTACTCAGCTAGAAGAAAACTTGAAAAACACATTTTTATGGTTGCAAGAAAAACACTTAGCGGGAAATGCTGGGCATTTATTTTAGCCACTTAAAAATCTTGAATAAATTTGCTTTAATTACATCGCTTTGGAAGTTTTTTTTATTAAATTGTCGAAATATTTAAAATTCAGAAAATATTTAAAAATTGAGACATATAAATAAAATTATATTTCATCGGTCTTAAGTAACAAAAACGTTTAATGCATGTACGCTTATTTTTATTCAGAATTTAAAAGTCATGTAATTTTATGAACCATTTTAGATAATTTAAGAAAATACGCTTTACGTTTGCGCTTTACGATAACTTGAAGAATTGACATTTAAAATCGATCAATTGAGAAATAAAATTCTAATAATGACAATATTTTATGCTGCATTCGTTTTAGTTAAATGTTTGAAAAAAACAATATACATATTTATAATTTCATTTTCTGTTGGAGATTATAATATAATCAGATGAGCTGAGGTCCGCTACGGAATTATGTTGAAAAATATATTGTAAGGATCAATATAATAATCATACTTATATGATACTATGCAACAAATTCTCTATCTAAGTTGCATATCCCGTTTACCGGTGCATTTGATACCGCTGTTTTGCATATGCATTTCTGAGTTGCATTATATGTATCTAGTATGAAATGCACCAGACAAGAACGGAACAAGTTTTTTTTTTATCCAACGCACCTAAACCCATAATAACTGTGTGACACAATTAACGGTGTATTGAAATTGATATTAAATAGACGGAGATAGGAAATGACAATTTTCATAAAGTATAATTTATTTATTCTTAAATTAGACACGTATGCAACGCAGCATTTATCACAGATAAAGATCCATATTGTTATATTTATTTATTTTTTTAAATAAAAATATGACGTCTAAATGTTAAACTCTATCACTATGAGAAAGTTGTATATAAGTTATTTTTTACGAAAATCAGTCATTCAACCTTTCTTTTTTAAAAAGTTTATTTGGGGTATAGGAAATTACGTAAGAAGCACTTACATTAATATTAACTAGTTGTAAGCCCGTTGCCCAGCAACGTAAGATTTTTGTTGCAAAGTATTTAATTTTATGGTATTTTATTTTATTTTCTTTTATTTTCTTTTCTTTTCTTTTATTTTATTTTATTTTATTTTATTTTATTTTATTTTATTTTATTTTATTTTATTTTATTTTATTTTATTTTATTTTATTTTATTTTATTTTATTTTATTTTATTTTATTTTATTTTATTTTATTTTATTTTATTTTATTTTATTTTATTTTATTTTAATTTATTTTATTTTATTTTATTTTATTTTATTTTAATTTATTTTATTTTTATAGTTAGCAGAAATTTTGTAAATTATTTAATTTTTGGAATAATGTTTAAGATTGCTAACAACCATTTTTCGTAGTAGTAGAAATTTCGTAAATTATTGATTTTTTGGAATAATGTTTAAGTTTGCTAACAACCATTTTTCGTATGAGCAGAAATTTCGTAAATTATTTAATATTTGGAATAATGCCCAAGTTTGCTAACAATCATTTTTCGTAGGAGCAGAAATATCGTAAATTATTTAATATTTGGAATAATGTTCAAGTTTGCTAACAACCATTTTTCGTAGGAGCAGAAATATCGTAAATTATTTAATATTTGGAATAATGTTTAAGTTTGCTAACAACCATTTTTCGTAGTAGCAGAAATTTCGTAAAATATTCAATTTTTGGAATAATGTTTAAGATTGCTAACAACCATTTTTCGTAGTAGTAGAAATTTCGTAAATTATTGATTTTTTGGAATAATGTTTAAGTTTGCTAACAACCATTTTTCGTATGAGCAGAAATTTCGTAAATTATTTAATATTTGGAATAATGCCCAAGTTTGCTAACAATCATTTTTCGTAGGAGCAGAAATATCGTAAATTATTTAATATTTGGAATAATGTTCAAGTTTGCTAACAACCATTTTTCGTAGGAGCAGAAATTTCGTAAATTATTTAATATTTGGAATAATGTCCAAGTTTGCTAACAACCATTTTTCGTAGGAGCAGAAATATCGTAAATTATTTAATATTTGGAATAATGTTCAAGTTTGCTAACAACCATTTTTCGTAGTAGCAGAAATTTCGTGAATTATCGAATTTTTGCAGTAGTAGCAGAACAGATGTCGTAATTTTTTTATTTTTGGGACATCAGTACGCACACATTTGTGGGATGTGATTTGTGATTATTTTATCGGCTATTAATATATAGATTGTACTAGCATAAACCATTATTTACACTGATTTTGAGGACGCGTATTAAAACAGTCACCAACATTAACTATTTTAAATTCTACTAAAAAATCAAAAAAAAAAATATTCATCATTTCCTTTTTTCTAAAGTTAGATTTTCTTATTGATATCATCTATAATTTATGTGAATCAAACATCAAATGGTGATTAAAAGTTCCTTTGATACTACGGTAACATATTGAGTGTTTATTGCAGAACTATCGGTTTTTTTCAGTACAGTTTACGTTATAGTAAGTAATACATATCTTACGATTAATCGAAAAAGTTTAATTTTAATTTGTTTTTATTCTAATTAGAGCATTTTTTTACCAACTGCCACTACAATAGTAAAATATTTACTATTCTTATATTATTAACAAATTCATATAAATATGTTTATTGTTTCAAAAGATATTTCTCTATATGTGAGGTAAATTTTGGCTGAATTTAAATATTGGCATAATGAAGTATTTCCGTGCGATGCTCTATAAAATATATATATAAATTTTGATATAGTTAAAAAATTATCTCAAGTATAGATCTTATTAATGATACTAACAAAGAGTATAAGAAAACCAGTGATTTTCTTACACAAACTTTATAAGAAGCGTTGAGCAGCCATAGGGAATTTCTGACATAGTTGTAGTTTACCCCCGATTTACAGATTAATACTCTACTCTTTCATAATTTACCAATTGTGTAAATAAATCAGTTTTAACAAATTAATCAAAGATGTTATTATCTTTGCAAACATTTTTATAATGTAATTACCAAATAAAAAATAACAAACTTTCTACAATAAAAAGAACATATTTATATTCTTATAAGTTATAACGCAGAAATAATTTATTTAATCCATTCAAAAAAACGCATTTATTAATAATTTAAAGTACAATGATAGCATTCAAATCGTTTAAGTGTTGAACAACCCTCAAGGATGTCTACTCTGATCCGACTGATAAACAAAAGTCATCGCCGGTACGCTATACATATTAAATAAACATACCTACCTGACGCCAGTTCCCTAAAAAATGTGATTTTTTTAAATCTATATCTGATCCCTATTGAATTTTTATCTAACTCAGTTGTTCAATCTCTTTTTTTCGAAGACAAAAAGATACAGCTAGGACAGGACTAGTAGTTAACTAATCACTCTTGTTACGCCCTATTATTTTAGGATGTCACAATTAGGGCATCTGATCCCGGGCCCTTTTTGTAATCCCATGATTTCGGGATTAACATTTTTTCCAATCCCTAGATTGAACATTCATTATTAAATCCTGGAAAAATTCGGGATTTCAAAAATTTTTGGTCGTCGATTTTGAAATCCTGGGAATTTGTGGATTTCCTAAAATGAAAAAAAAATGATACCTTTTTTCTAAGTTTTACGTAGATTTCAAGAAAATTTGTCACTGTCCGATTTCAAAATCCCAGGAATTTGCGAAATACCGAAAATGGAAAAATGTGGGAGCATTTCTTTTTTTTATGGCTGACGCGGATTTCACAATTTTGCCTTGCTGACAGTTTTCAAAAACTTTTCGAGAATTTTTCATTTCTTTTCTTCAATCCCGGGAATTTCAGATCAAAAAATGGGATGGAATCCCGGGACTAGAGGCCCTATTCGCAATACATCGCAAACACCGTGAAATCGATCAAAATAAATCATGATTGGTCGACAATTCTCGTTAACCTAAGAATTCTTCATTATGATTCTTTACGTTTCATATAAGTACCGTGGTGTATTTATTGTGTCTAAAATTAGTTTTGCGGCAACTTAATAATTAAGTTATGTACTTCGATGTCAAATTATCGTGTTAATAATAACTGATGAGTACTGGATTAATGGGCATCTTGTTATAATGCTAAAATTTAATTTTAAACATAAAATGCTTGACATTTTTTAAATCACATCCCTGTTGGTTTGGCGATGTTTGCCAGAAGTTTGCGCATATAATTGTTCAAATTCAATTAACTTATTTCATCATATTCCTCAGCTTCCAGTTTAAGTAGTGCATTAGTTATCTTAGTGCAGTACTTACGTCAGGACAATAAATTAAATTCTCGGCAATTTAAATCACTAATCTACCGCGCCGTTTTTTTCTTACGTGCAAGTACACTTTTTCTTTATTCTCTGACATAAAAAATAAAAATGACCTACGCCAACTCGCATTTTTATGTCCAAGGCAAAAAGCCAGTGCACTTTGAACAACAGAAAGAGATGCATTTATACGACATTACTTGAATTAGATAAGGAAAGTTTCCACCAGGGTGATGGCGAAAAATGAGAGGTAATGATACTTGTACGTAGTTAGAAAGAGAGGAAATTATTCTGTAAAAGAGAAATGCATTGATTATGTGTTTTAAAATAGCATAAAATATTTATTTATTCTTTTATTCCGACTGGAAATAAATTTAATATTCACGATTTTCTTTGTTGCCTTTGTTATAAGTTATTTTCATATCGACAGGACTTTTATTTAGATATCCATAATAAATAATATGTATAAGATTACATTGAAAATATTAAGTGGTTTTATGGTGAAATATTATGCTTAAATAATATTTAATTCTCACAAAAATACATTAAAAACGGTTATTTTATTACAATTGTATTAGAAAAAAACTTAAATACACTTGTCCTTAGTTTTTGCCATCTAACCGCGGAGAAAGTTCATTTTTAGTTTCTAACTTCGACCAAAAATTAAGTGTAGATAAATATAATTTTAATGAAAACAACGGTGCAGAATATTCGAAGTTAAATAAAATACACCTTAATATTAAATCACTTAGTTATTCCACTTTTTGTGTTAAAAATGTGACACGTGTTCAACTCTTTGAAGAAGCATCATCGCAAGAATTACGAATAAAATAAAAATGATCTCATAAATTCTTTTCATTTCATTCAATGTTTTCAAGATTTTTAAATATTCCTTAATTTTGATATACCATTCAACAAAAAGAATGTTATGATGGGTACAAAACAGATTTAATTATAAGATCACTGAAACGTCACTAATTATACATTAAAATCAATATTCACAAAGTTACAGCCGAATCCATCGAATATAAAATACATCTTGTTTTTAAATATCATGGTGAACTTTCATGGAAAAACATACTACGAATTGTCAAATTTGTTTTAATAATCTAAAGAAACTCGAATATTATTGTATTATATATAATTTTAGTATCAAGGAATGGAATTTTAAAACACACAAAAATCAAGTACAGTCTGTCTAATCAGGTTTATTTGATACATATGTTTATCATACATATTAACTAAAATAGTTTTCACAATAATGCATTCATTAACTTATAATCAAAAAATTTAAAATCAGTATTTTATGTTTTAACTCGTGGACAGGTTAAATAATTATTATCAACTTTAAGACGTGTACCGAAGTCAATTGAAAGTGATTTATTTTGGCATTCGAAATACTTCGTGACAATTTAAGACAAAGTCTAAAAATCTTATTTAATTAATAACAATTTGTATAATAAATCATTCGATTATTATTGGTAGTTTGTTTACATGATATTATAACACTTTAACTTGCGTTCGATAATAGTAAAATGTTTACTCTAGTATCTCATAAACTTTAAATCTAACATCCGATTAATGAATTGAATACATCGTCTTATAATGAAGATAGTTTTGCATTTGTTATATTTATGTATAAGACCTGTGAGCAAGTATGCACATGTTGCAATTACACATATATATGCACTTGAACCTTTATGAGTACTTAGTCCTTTTTATAAACGATGACGTGTAATATCCAATAATATCTTTCGTCTCTTTCCTCTGCGGCCTCTTCCCTCCCACTCACTCTCTCTCTCCCTTTGCCGCTTTAGTACGGCAATATTTTTTTCCCAGTAAAACGACATTTGAAAAAATCCCTTCTCGTACACAGCACGAGTGTAATTTTTTATACGCAACAACTCGCGGTTTCCGCGGGAAAGTGAGTGCCATTATTTTTTTCATATTTGATCGTTAAATTTGGAACGTTTGCCTTTGAATAAGAGTGCGGGAAATTTGACAGTTGAAAATAGTAGCATATATACAGTGCATGATTACGTCAGTTGTAAAACATTCTTTCCTCATATCAAACGGATCAAGTTATCTGCTATGATATTTTTAATACAACGAACAACATTTTCTCAACATAATCGTGGTGATGAATATTTTGTTAAATAGTTAAAATATCATTGATAATAAATACTTCACACAAAAATCAGCTATTATGTGAATAATGATAAATACCAAAAATAGCCATTACGACTGGCAAATTTGAAATCTCACTCCACGTGATTGGTCGATGGTATAGACTTGCGCAATAGTTATGAGTACTATTTGATGAAAAAGAATTCTTTATATGATTCTATGGCAACAATAGCATATTTTGATTCGTAAGATATAGTATTAGTGTTAAGTTGAGAAATTAAAAGAAAACAAAAGTTAATAGCATTCTAGTCATAAATGTATTGAAATTGACAAATAAGTGAAAACAACTGATCAAATTATCACACAGATGAGAAAAATGGCATTATTCGTTTTATGGTAAGTAATAATTTTGAGTTATTTCGAAAATATTCGTATTGCGTTTTATTTTTGATCGCAATGCTAGTTATTATAATAAAAGCTATATCTACATCGAATCCTCTTATTTCTTTAATTGAACTTATATTTATATAATCTAGAATAAAAATTTAATTGGTGTCCACTTTTGAACAGTGTTCATATTAATTAAAGGAAGTATATATATTTAAAAAAAAACTGCATTATTTATACCAATTTCATTTTTATTATCAGCAGTGGACCATTAGTTTATTATGACAATGGTCCAAATAAAAAATGGGGATTTACTACAGAAATAAAAAAAAAATTTTGAGTTGTCTCCTATACTTTAATATCTAATAAAATAAAAATATAAATGTTTAAATACAAAACGTTTATTTTTACACAATTTTTCGTATTTTTTATTGTCATAATTAAAAAATAAATTAAAATGATTAACGCACTATCGATATTAATATTCAAATATAAATGTTATTTGAAAACTAAATTTATGAATAAATACACCGTACCAAAAGATATGATGATTTCCTGTATTAATTAAATTAAGTTCTAATCCCCGGACTGTAAAAAGTTGTTAATAATAATAGTAAAATAAAGTTACAAGCTTTAAATGGCAGGGAGAAGAAATGTTCATTAATTACCATTTTTCAATGCTATTAAGCTCAATTACGTGTTGACTGATTAGTTTGAGATGAACAGTGACATAATTATAATATTGGTATTCGATTGGCTATTTTTATGACATTTATATTCAATAATATGATAGTTTTCTATGTTCTTAAAAGTGGCATACCTAAGTAGTAAGTATGCCATTTTTAAGAACAGTCTAAAGAAACAATCATTCACAATTATGGCATCCAATCCAGGACACTTTTTGTGATCCCGGAATTTCGGGATTCACAGTTATTTAGAATGTGTGTTTTCGGGATCTCGGGACTGAAAAAAAAATACAGATATTGAGAGATTTAAAAATAATAACTCACTGGAGGATTTCAAAAACTTTTGCTCGCTGGCCGATTTTAAAAATCTTGGAATTTACGGATTTCTCATTATGAAAAATTTGAGAGCTTTTTTTAGCTCACTAGCTCATTTTTTTTACGAATTTACGATTTTATCACTTATGACAATCCTAAAATTGGATGTGAATGGAGACCCTATTCACATTTTATCAAATGTGTATTACCAATCAATCAATAAGCAGGTCTTATTATGATGAATTACGTTTGATTAAAACTTATAACATTTTCAATTCCATTTATTGATATCGCGATTAAGTTTCTTTTTTTATTTTTCTCCCATACATTTTCAAACTGGAAGAGAGAAATTTTAAAATACGCAAAGAACATTTTTTTTTTAAATAATGAATGTATATCTTGAAAATCACCAATCAATGAAAAAGAAGTAGTGTGATGAAAAAAATACAATCGAAATGAGAAAAATTATCTTTTTAAGTGAATATTTTTTAATTTTTTCTACCGCTTAAATTGTATTTTACAAAATTCATTATATCCAATACACTTGAAAGCGTTTGTATTACTACATAATACTTATTTTATAGAATATGGTTTAATAGGGTTTAAATAAATAAATAATGTTTACATCGTGTGCGGCATTAAAAAAGTGTGATTATTTTATTCGAACCAGATTTCCACTTTTTTATTCATGACGCTTTCCGGCCGCACCGGCGAGCGCATTAACAGTCGCATAGCTTATTCTTATTATGCATTTATTCTTGTGCAGTTCTCGTTTCATACCTCCTCTTCGTCTTCCTACTTCTTTGCACTTTTGGTACTTGCCTTGACCGTGACAAACACAAGCGTGAATGCATAATTCAGTGATGCATTTTCCCTATTCCTTAATGTCACACAAAACCTTTTAACGTGATAACACAATTGTAGTAGTATATCATTTTCATATATGTATGTAGTGACATATTTCTACACAGATACTTTTATCGAATATGTAAGAAATATGAATCATTTAAAAATAGTAACAATGAAAAATTACAAACTCAAACATTATGTTTAAATAACGCAAAAGTATTTTAGTTTCGAATGTTCGTTTAAAAAATTGAGATTAAAGTTTTTAGCACAAAATCAAACTTATACATATAAAAATACGAAAAAATACATTTTTAAAAAAATCTTACGTTTTTTTTTTTTTAAACCATGTCCGCTCCCAATGTGGAGCATATGGACTCCTAATGGAGTTTATCTCAACAGAAGTGTTTCTACGAGAACTGCTTGTTACTCAGTTGCTCAACCTCTCTTTTTTCTAAAGAGAGTAGGGATAGAAGGATAGGGGCTAGGACAGGATTAGTGGTAAGCTAATCGCTCTCGATACGCCCCGTTCGTAGGACAGGATAGGTGAGAGGGGGGAATTCAAGACATCACATACACCCATGCCTTTGAACAGAAATTCATAAATCGATTGAAAAATCAATTTATAAAAACTGTCCGTGCCGGGATTTGAACCCGGGCCCTCCGTAGCCGAAGCCAACAACGTTGACCACTCGACCACACAGGCGGCTTAAAATATGTTTACGTTACGTTTTTAGGAAAGGAAAACTTTAAACCGTATTGGGTTTTTGTAAGGCTGTGGGCTAAGGGCTGTGTAGTCGGAGTTGCGGTATTTTGGACGGAGTCGGAATCGGAGTCGGAGTCGTGAAAAATGAACAGCTCAATTTTTTTTGAAAAATATTTTCAATGATGTGTGTTCAAACAAAATAGGCCAAAGTGTTGACATTTCATGCTTGGCTGACTAAAGATGATCTGATGGAAAACATATATATATAAGTAAAAATGAAGTTTTTGAAAAAAATCCTCGGAGTCGGAGTCGTAAATTATTTTAAAGCTGGATTCGGAGACGTCTTTTTTTTTACACGACTCCACAGCCCTGCTTTAAATATGTCCCCTAATTAAAATGGGGATAACTATTTTAAATATTTTCAAAACAACCGAAATCAAATACAAGAAACACAATGTTTTTTATCAAAGTAAACTACTACATAAATATGTAACATTTCTTAGTCGTTTTGAATAAAACATTTGAGCTTTTATTTTATTTTCAGACAGTAAATTATACAGTTCTATTGATTGAAAGTAGATTTTGTTGTAAAAAATACATTATAAATATTTGATTGATTTTATATATTGTAATTTAATACAAAACAGTTGTAAATTTTATACGCTTTCAACCGTGAATCAATAATGAATATTTTTTTTGTTATTGAAGTTTATGTTAATTGATTGTATATTATGTTTTATAAACACCATTTTCTATTAATTTGCAAAAAAAATATGATTTTAAATATGACTTAAAAGCTTAGCTTTGTTGGTTTTCCAAATTAAAAAAAATATATAACTTAAATATGAAACCACAAAGCAAAGATAAACATTATTAAAAAATGGGGAGTGGCTGTGCCATGGATACGGCCGTGTGTTGTACGTGAATACGTCTCGTAAAAGGTGATATTACGCCCCATTCTTACGTTGCCGGCACTGCTTGACTCGGTCATATGGTGTTTTAATGGTACCATTCAATTGCTCTTGAGAAGCCCTTTCCAACCGTATGCGATCTTTGTATTTCGGCTTGGTTTTTTGACGCGTTAAGTCCGACATTAAATATATATTTTTTTAACTCATAATTATAGTCACAATATTACACTAATATTTTATCTATAATCGATAGATTTTGTCAAGAGCTAACGATTAAAACTTAAACGAACATCGTAACTTCTCTGAATCAAAAGTTAAAGTAAATAGAAATCTCGATACGTAGCAGAATGACCTCAAAATGGTGGCGCTTCCCTCTCCACCCCGCGCGATGTATCAGTCTTTACATAGCCCAATAAATTCTTTGATTCTTTAGCTTTTCAGTGGTGCTAAAATTAAATTTTGAATAGCGATGATAGATATGAAGCTGCAACACCAAACTGTATCCCCCGATTTTGTTATCATTCGTGTCAAAAATGCCATGTATCATATGCAGAATTTTTTATCGAATATTCTATATTCTAATATAATCAGTTTTTTTTTTTGATTTTTAGATATTAGAATATGTAAGTAATTCGTTCACAGTACTAGTGAAAATTAGACAAATAGATTTACAAAAACTGTTATTTGGCGTCGCACTATATCTTGATATAACCATTTTGTTCATTTCAACACCATAAACACACGTCCTGGCAGAATTCGTATTAAATTGTACGTATCTCCATTAATATGAAAAATCATACATTGCATTTAAATATTACTATATGGCTGTAATAATTATTCAATATTCGAATATTTGTCATGCCTTATCATTAATAACATTGCCAAATTGTAGTTTATTAAAACTGTGTTATAATAAGAAAAAATGCAAAACATTGAATTCATTGAGATTTTCAGCTGTTATCCACGTATAGAACTAGCAGTAAACTTACTATTTAGTATTTAAATCATTATTTTAAATATACATAATATATATATTGTACAACAAAACTTAATTTTCAACCCTCCACCACCCACCACGGTCAAACATCTGAGTCTTACAGACTTTCCCGAAGCGTGACAAATGTTATGCGTTGTTCAGTTTTGTGCTAAGATTGTCTCGGGAACAATTGACCAAGACTTGACGGTTTTCATTTAAGTGTGCGAAATTGATCTATAAAAAATGTTTTACTATTAAGGTAAATCTATTTATTATTCGTATGACGCCGCAAATTTACTGATTTCAGCAATACTCAATAATCTTTCTTATCTTATTATTTAAATTTAAAAATCACGTACGATATTCAATTGAAACTCTATTTCACAAAAAAAATTCACCGTTCGCTAACAATTATAAAAAAATGATGTTTGTTACTATTCAATAAATATGTTTTTCAATTTAATTTTTGAATAATTTCATTCCAGTAGGGAATATGTTATTGTGTAAATGTGTGAAATACTGTAATTCTATGCGGAACTGACCTCACGCACTGCAAAATGTATCGATGCATTATTTAAATCGAAGCGATTTGAAAAGTAAAATTCGCGTCTTTGTAATACAGCATTCATGAGATGCATGTTAGGATAGGTCGTGCTTGATAAAAACAACGACAAATAAGAAATATTTATGTGTTACGAGATCTTCCGTATACATACATGAGTGTTTTTTAAACGGTCATAAAGCATGTATTTTTACAGACGAATTCTGTACATATATTGGTATCGTTAAATAACATGCTGTTCAAAATGAATTTTGTTTTAGTTTAATGTCTGTTGAAGGATTTGAGTGAGCTTACTAAGAATAAAAATGAATCTTTTACGGATAACTTTTACAGATCAGTTTGATCTAAAGGCGCATCTAATTTCAAAGCGTCATGTGTCACTTGTATTAGTACAAACAATTTTTTTATAATGGAAATTTACATAAAATATGTCAAATAAATCAATAAGACAAACGATATTTCTTCATACATTAAAGACTTTAAATGATGGATGGGGAATGTTGGGATTCCGCTGAAATGTTTATGTAATTCAACAAAGCTTTGTTTAAGTTATATCAGTTGTACTGTTCTGCCGAAAGTTGGTACGTTTGATACAGATGATTGAAACAGATTGATAGTTTTAAGTAAACAGCAAATAATTGTTTCAGCTTTTAGAATAAAGCTATTAACATCGGTATGTTATGTTTTATGGGGATATAATTAATTAAAACATCAAAATATAGATACATTAATCCTATCTGACACAAAATTATTCAGACAAAAGGTCGTAGTAAGGACATTGACTCCCAATTTATTCTGGTAAATATTATTAACATTATAAGGCAATTAGATGATTGTATCAAATATAAACTTGAGGTTGATGTTAATTTATCAGAAATTACATTTTTATGTACATTGGCGTGTGCTTTTTGATGACTTATATTAGGGGTACCTAACCCTGTGCCCGCGGTTGCCATGGAGCTCGCGAACCGATTTCTGTGCACCCGTCAACATTGGCCCCTTACAATTTGTTCCAGATATTTTTCAAAGAATAGCACAAAAACTATAATTAGAAAAAAATACATTAAGAATGATATTTTATTGAAATCATATCAGTGAAGGACTTCTGGAATACAGCGGAAAGAAAAAATCCATTGCTGAAAAAGGCGGCTTACAAAATAAAATACTTTTTCGGTCCGACGTATCTTTGCGACTCATTATTTTCAAACAGAAGCATCATAAAATCAAAGTATAGATGAGCATCTTTATGATTGTTTCCTGACAAAAACATTATCATACATTCCTTATTATGAGGCGCTGGTGAATGAAATGCAGTGCCAAAGATCACACTGATTGAGATGAACATTGTCCATTTTTATAAAACGTTTATTTTACATTTTTGATTGTTAAAATATAAAAAATATTATATATATATATATATATACATATAAAAATATCCTTAAAAATCGGTGGTGCCTATCAATATTTTAGAATGCGCTCAAGAATCGAATTGAATCGTCTAAAACTATGATATAAATATAGCATATACAATTATTTTTGTCAGCATAGAGTAACCTTTGCTTATATCAATAATATTTATTTCGAAAAAATAACGACTAACATCCTTTCTGCCAAAGATACTATGCCATTTCTATGCGAAGTTCAACGTTCTTAGATAAAACAAGAAGCAGATGTAAGTTGCTTGTCGGATCATCAGAACGTGTTGACATAATTTACATAATAATATAAAATGCGTTTAGAATGATTCTTTTGTTCTAGAAAGTATTAAAAATACCACTCACATGTAATCCTGTGCCAAAATATTTTTATAGAATTAAATATTTGAATAAAAAAAATGATAAATTTAAGATTTTTATCTCACAACGCATACATTAACAAAACGGTCAAATAAATCAGGTGGCAAAAAATCAAATGATAGATGCGTTACTAAATTATTTTTTTAGTGTGTTACTCACTATTCCTGAACAAAATAAATAATCGATAATTTTGGCCTAATAACGCTGAAAGTGTTTCAATTGATTGCCATGGACATTATAAATATAATATAATTACCGGTCATTTACTTCTCATATGGTTTGATCGACATATTATTTTTTTCAATACTTTTTTTGATTATTGATTGAATTGAATTGATTTTTTACTAATTGCTTTACCTTAACACCCTCAATTTTTAATCCCACATGATATTGGCTAGCCATCAGCTATCGTTTATTATTCAGTGTTAATAATATAATCGTCCAGATCGTCATATAGTGCAGTGCTCCGCAACCGGTGTGCCGCGGCGCGAATCTCTAATAAACAAAAAACAAGTAGTTTGGTCGATACTATAAAATATTTCTGAAGACACTATCATAGAGAAGCAGAAATAATTATTTTTTGGTTGAAAAAATATGTTATATGTACAGTCTGCGCAAGAATGTTTCGCGCACCTTGCGAAAATACAGTTTTATATTTTAAAATGTCGTTTACAGATGTACAGTACAGATGAATTATTTCTTTATAAATATCATTACAAATTTGTCTAAGCATGTACCCATATCTTAAATATAAGTGTTTTGACCGTTTTTAACATAAGGAACAGCTAATAATGAGCAAGATCACCAGGGTAGTAGAATTTAAGTTGTATTCATTAAATGTATTTTAATTTAAATTTACGATTATTTTTTTACCAATTATTAATTATTGATAAATTTTGACTTCCAGGGATCATTTAAAAGCATTGAAAAAATCCTTGTTTTCTTTAAAGCTTTTTATTTCAATTGATATCTAATTTCCCACTCTTAGCTTTTATGGGAGCTTTTAGATTCCAAAGTGAAAAAACAGTCCATAAATAAAAATAGTAAAGAGATTTTAATAAGATTTTATTTTTCTTATCCATATGGTTCTTTTGTGGTATGTATCATATATTAACACAAACTAATGTAATTTCTGTATAATATGCATATTTTTATAAGCCCAAAACAATAAATGAATTGAAAAGAGGTGTTTAAGGTGTTTGGAATAACCAAAAAAACCCATTTTATTTTTAAGAGTACAATTTCTTGCCATGGCAAATTACAACCCCAATGAAAGCTAAGGGTGTGAAATTTGATATTTATTGGTATAAAAATCTTTAAAAAAAACATGGTTTTTTTAATGCATTTTAAGATCCTGGATGTTAAAAGTTATCAATAATTAACAATTGATAAAAAAAATAATCGCATATTAAAATATATTTATTGAATACAACGATTTGTTAATTCTACTACCTGGGCTATCATCAGTTCATTATTAGTTAATAAACATTGTATCAAATGTAAAACCATTTATATTTGGGATGTGGATACATGCTTTGAAATATTTGTTATGATATTTATAAAGATATAATTCATTTGTGTTCTTTAAAGACATTTTAAAATACAAAACTGCATTTTCGCAAGGCGAACAAAACATTCTTGTGCAGACTTACATACGCAGTATACTCAAATCGATTAAATGTTTGTTAGTATAACTTTAACCGCTAAATGTTCAAAAAAAAATAATAGCCGATGCTGAAAATTAAACTGAAGTGAGAAACTAACGGACTTTTCTTTACTTTGGTGCAGCCTTTTGACTGATTCTTTTTTTTGTAAATAAATCTGAATAATCTGAAACTTTTCTTTTAATATAATCTCCATTAGGAGTACATGTGCTCTACATTGGTAGTGGACATGGTAATAAAATATCCATATGGTTCTTTTGTGGTATGTATCATATATAAACACAAACTAATGTAATTTATGTAAATTATGCATATTTTTACTTGTGGTGTGCCGCGAAATTTTGAAGAACACGTTGGTGTGCCGTGGAAGATAAAAGGTTGCGGAGCACTGGTATAGTGTATGCACATATGCAAAAATAGTTGGCTTTTTTTCTCAATAGTTACAAGATTTATTGGTCTAGCACCGGGTGGGTGACCTTTTCTTCTCTTAAAGCCGCATTCATTTTTCTGATTCGACATGAGGCCGCAGTAAACATTGATTAAGGAATCTTTGGCCGGAATTTACGAATTTACTTCTCAGATTCTCAGGAATTTACGAATTTACAAACAAATACAGGATTATAGAATTGGCCAGAAGGCCGCAGATTCCCCACGCCTTGTCTAGCCAAATAATAACGATTTTTTGTTTAATGTTAGGTTTTTAATTGTACGAAGAAAATTTTACTGAAACTATTGAAGTCATTAAAAAAAACGCATATAAAAATTTCTTTCATATAATAATTTACTTATTTTAAACGGACCAAGATAGAGCAAGACAGATTACCATACGAATACTGTGCAAAAATGGGACAGTGTGGTGGTATATCTTTTGTATAGAATATGTGCGATTTGCATACAGAAAATACAGAGCTGGATAGAGACGAATGAAATTTACAGAGATGAACGCTCGAAATAAAGTGCAGTTTTGAAACAAAATGCAACAAAAAGACAGACTGGACATAGATTGGGGTAGGGCATTCAGTCATAGAGGCGTATTAATTTTTACTTACATTATTCTTAATATAGCAAAAATAAAATATTTACTCAGAAATCAATATGTATATTTTTATCACCTGAGTAGAATTATGACTTATAACTGTTGTACTGGATTGGATTGGAAATTTTCGTATAAAAATTATATATTTGAATTATCTACATTGAATCAATTAAAAAAATATTTAACTGTTTGAGGAGTAAATATTCATGTATAGTAAATACCAAGATACATATTTGTATAAAATAAAACTCCATTTATGCATTTGTAATTGATTGATTAAAAAAACATTAAAATGTTTTTTACTAAACAAAACTTTCTGTCAATTTAAAATTTCGATTGATATTTCAATATTAAATTTTAATCGTTCAAATTATATATATTCAAACAAATTTTAAAGATGGTCAAAACCCGGGTCGCTAGTGACAAATTTTTTGTGAATGTACATAATTTAAACGATTCAAATTCAAACTTACTGTTAAATTTTAAAAAATACAGATTGATTAATATTAACTTGCAAATCGTTGAAGATTCCCATTCTCGAAACAACAAAAAAAAAGTATTTCAATTATTCAAATATATTCAAACATCAATAACAAGTACCTTATCAATAATTTTAATAAAAACTAGTTTAGAAGAAATAAATAAAATTATTGTAAAACAGTTATTTATTTAAAACATTCCGTAATGCAAATTTACTTCATTCTGAAACTACAATATAAGTATTAAAAAAATAAAACTTTTGTCGAGTGATAACTTTCAGCTCAACAAATAATAGTAATCTAAAAAACGTAGAAAGGATTCGGTTGGGAAAAGAAATTATCAGAGAAACGAACCGCCCTTGGAGATAGAAAAATTTTACGACCGAGCAATGTAATAAATAAAATGATAAAACGAATAAAACTCACGTCTCGAATGATTGCGTATATGTGAGTTTGAAAATATTAATATGTGTGTGTGTAAAAAGGTCGGACTCGAGAAAAAAGATCGATGATTTTTGCAAATTATGCTGCACAGTTTCAAAATACGTCAAAAACTACTTGAATGGTTAATTAATCTAAGAAGAATGTGTTGTTTTCAATTAGGTATCTTTGCAAAAAAAAAAAATTGTTCTGGCCGTTATAAATTTTAAAAAACCATCACCAATATTTATCAATTGAATTTCAGTACATTCAGTCATTTATCTATTAAAAAATAGTTAAAAGATTATTTTTTGTATAATTTCACGAGTTTTTGAATCTTAATAAACTATACTTTGTATATGTTATCCATGACAAAAAAATGGTAATTTAGGGTTTTTCTGAGTTTTATGTATCTTTTTTATTTGTTGTGCTATTTTTTTATCAATATCTTTTTTAATCAAAATCGTCATAGTTTACATTTTGCAAATTGATCAATATTTATAATGTTTGTGGGTGCGAGGGCGTGTGTAAAAAGTTGTCTGTATGTGTGTAACTTCATAATTGTGTGTGTGTGTGTTTATATTTCACCAGACGGCCGAGGAACATTCGGAATCAGGGGATGTTAATCATCAGAAGATTTTCTCAATCCATATACTCCTTGGTGTGGTATTTCCACATTATAAAATCAATTTTTAATACGTAAATAAATGCTCAAATAATTATGAAAATTAGTCGAAATTTAAGTTTCAGAACCAGAATGTGAATGTTGCACCGGATATTTGAATATAAACCACATCACAAACTCAATAAGAGTTGTGGCCAAATCACTCAAGATCAACTCTAGAACAAACAATCACAGTCATCTAAATGATCATAAATATTGTATTTGATAAATCAACACCTTGAAAGGATTTGAACCCAATTATTGTGTCGTTACACTACGCGATATTGGAGTTGCTACGGCTATGCTATGATATATTATGGAAATGATAATTGTATCTACAATTATTCAAAAAATAATAATCTCGTTTTTGTATGTACAAAAATATTAGTTACATTAAAATAACTATTTTAAATGAAAAATTTGTTTTTGCTGAAAATTGACTGTTTATCTACTATATGAGGACACATAACGATACTTTCGATGGTTTCGGCGGTAACTTTGTGGAAGTTCATTTTAATAGAAAATTTAAATTAACTTTGATTATTCCACGTATTGTGTAACTAACTGTGACACGTGTTTCGCCTCTTTCAGAGGCATCTTCAGACTTACTATCGCAAAGTTTGCTTAAGTAATTAAGCAAACTTTGCGATAGTAAGTCTGAAGATGCCTCTGAAAGAGGCGAAACACGTGTCACAGTTAGTTACACAATACGTGGAATAATCAAAGTTAATTTAAATTTTCTATTACACATAACGATCATTAATGTCTTACTTACTGTGATTTTTGAACGACATAAAATACAGTACTTTAGAACCACTTCATTCTTCATTGATTGATTTTATTTTATTTTACATTGCATAAGATCGACAAATTATAAATTTAAGACTTTTAAAATAAAGAAAAAACAATTGAATATTAAAAGCAGTAGAAAAAAAACTTTAATACATAAAAAAAGCATTCGTTGGAATTCACTCACGTCCACGTGGAATATGTCGATATCCGAAGCAATACTATTAAAAAACGTTAAAGCTCTCTCCAGTAGCATCTCCATTGGCAGGTTGGTTCGACATCTTAGGAGAACAAACAATTTATTTCCACGATTTGTTAAAAAAAAATCAGGAACCTTAAGGTTCAGATTCTCGAGAATGGTGGAATTCTCATTTTGGTCTCGTATAAGCCGAAAGAAATATATGATTAATGTTAATGTAGGTTTTTGATATTAATAAATACTATTCGATCTGTTAAATAATAATCACCTTACTTTATTATACCTCAACTCATATTAAAATCTTATTTAATATAACATGCTTTGCTTGGGAAAATTTATCGTCCACTATGTTTCTAAGTGGAGGGCCGTTTCCAGACTCCAGCTCCTGGGTTGGTGCCTTTTATAACGGTGCCCAGCAGAAGTCATTAACCCTGGATAGCGACCTAGGGCAAGTCATACCGCCTTGTAGCGCGCCTTTGCCTTTGGTTGCAATACAATGTCTACACACGGCCGCCTTTTATATTAAGGATCGCGTCATAATTCAGGGAAGGTTAAAAAAAAGCACCGCGGTCCAATAATTGATCTCGACGCATTGCTTAGTATACAAAATAATAAATTAGTAAAAACATTAACACATTTCAATAAATGTACGCTTATTGATATTCATAGTGTTGATAGGCTTAGATAAGTTTACGAAGATATTTAATTAATACAATTCAAAGTCCAAAAAAAGTTAAAGCAATAAAAAAAACTTGTTTATAGCCAAAAGTAACATTACCAACGTAGTTTCGTATCGCAAGATAGTTGGTTGAAATTACCATTACATATAACTAAGGCACCCAATCCTGGACCCTTTTTGTGATCCATTGATTTCGAGATTGACATTTTTTCAAAACCATTGATAACATAAAAATTAAAAAAATTTAACGATCAACGACGTAATTCTTTACTAAACTGCCGTTGAATTTAGTTAAATCAGGCAAAATGTCCATTTAAAATGCAGCATCATTTTTGTTGTTCTTCAAAAATCAAATAAATCCAGTTTGAATTTAGAACTCCCTTCTTGGAATCAAAGCAACGCCGTTTTATAAAACATTTTGCAGAAATATAACGAGATTGCGTGCTTCGCGAAATCTGAAAAATTTCCACCCACGCATCGAGCCTTAGTTACCACCATGCAATAATTCTTCAATATCTTTGTAATGTGATATATGATAATATGCAGAGCTTTTTTCTCATGTAGAGGGGTGAAACGGCGTTCCGGGACATTTTTTCTTGGTATTTTGAATGTTTCAAATCAAAAACAGCAACATTTTATTTTTTATTTTCTTTGAAAACTTTTGAAGTGAGAGCGATTAGTTATCACTAGTCCTGTCCTAGTCATATACTTCTATCCGTACTCGTTTGAAAAAAAGAGAGGTTAAACAACCATGTAAGAATCAATTTTAGTAAAAAAAAAAAATCCGTTGAAATTAGAAAGCCATATGCACCACATTGAGAACAGCAAAGATTTAAAAAAAAAACTTGACAAAAGTGAATTCTGGCACCTTTTTATTTTTTAAAAAAAGCACTAATATTTTTTTATATTTTTTTAAAACCCATATCCGTTCCCAATGAGAATGTTCCAAATAAAAATATATTATTTTTTTGAAAATTGTGTTTGTATTCAACTTTTACGTACATTTGATTGTCAGTACTAATATCCAAAATCTATAATTTATAAATTAAAGATCTGCTATTCACGTAGGCCCTTAACCGAGTGTTCGACGTCGTTGACTTTGGTGCAGTGTAGGCTCAGTAAGGACAGTTTTTTAATCACAATATGGACAAATGTTCGATATCATAAATATCTAAGGTCCCACCCATCCAACCATATAAAAATAGTGTAGCCAGTTTACTACTATTCTAATTAGGGCATCCAATCCCGGGATCCGGGATCCCGTAATCCCGGGATCCCGTTCAATTTTCTGATCCCGAAATTCCGGGATTGAGATGGCCGCGATCCCGGGATTTCGGGATTGAGAAATTTCTAGCAAATTCTCGAAATTTACACGAAATTGGCAAATCGGGGATTTCAAATTCTTCGGTCGGTGAGCTAAAAAAAAAAAAAAACGAGTTTTTGTGAGATTCTGGGAAAAAGTATACCAAATCGGGGATTTCAAATTCCTCGGTGAGCTAAAAAAAAAAAAACGAGTTTCTGTGAGATTCTGGGAAAAAGTATACCAAATCGGAGATTTCAAATTCCTCGGTGAGCTAAAAAAAAAAAAACGAGTTTCTGTGAGATTCTGGGAAAAAGTATACCAAATCGGAGATTTCAAATTCCTCGGTGAGCTAAAAAAAAAAAAACGAGTTTCTGTGAGATTCTGGGAAAAAGTATAGCAAATTGAGGATTTCAAATTCCTCGGTGAGAAAATCTCAATCCCGAAATCCCGGGATCGGAAAAAGGCTTCGGGATTGGATACCCTAATTCTAATCCAATCCTTATTTGTACTATTTCCAATAAAAAACTGATTAAAAGACAAGATAACAAACATACAGTTCTCATTGAGCATTTTCTGTTTAGATAAAGTCTATTGTGTCATTGTGTGTATTGGAAGTAGGCATGGTAGCAAAAAATACAATTTTTAAAAAGTTACCACTATTTTTAGCAATGGCCAATTTTAAGAAATTTTATAAAATTCAACGTCCACGTGTGTTTCGTTATAAACATATATGCCGGTGAATTTTTTATGCGCATTTGTGAAAAAATCCTTGTAGGTCTGCTGCACTAATAATAAATATATGCTTTTTAAACTTGGGTTCATGGTCAATTGCATGCTACAGTTCACTCACCGCATTTATCAATAACACATTCATATTTTAAATCAATGTGGTTGAGCTATTTGTTGCAAAAAAAAATCATAATAATGTCTTGCACTGTATGCATTTATTATCCATATTAAACAATCAACTCACTGTTCATGTTATATTATGTAAGACCATTTGGCCATCATTTTGTTCTTGATAAATAATATTGAAGTTTTCTGGTTATTCTACAGAAAGTAGTTTTTTTTAGTAGAAGAAAGAAGTCACGGGCCCAAAAAGGTTGAGAAACTATGATTTAACAAACAGTCGTTTTATTTGTGAGCTTTCTGAAAAGATCAATGCGTTGATCTTCAACCTCTTTTTGGCAGGAACACGTTAAATTAATGAAATATATGTACGTATATTTAGTGAATTTCGTATACTCAATACCAATTTCACTCAGCTAATGATTGTCATCATTCATTTGAGTGTGTCTTGAATTCATGCAGTAGTTGCCTCTCTATACGAGATATTTTCATTGTCACGATTTTCTTATTTTGTACTTCAATTAATATGATCAAATTAAAAAATATTATTTACATCACAGCTCAAATGCTGCACAATACTTTGTAACGTTAAGCTACTAAATATGTATTTTTAAGTGCTTTGCCAGTATAAAAAATATTTGATTGAATTTATTGAAGCTGCCAAAAATGTTAATGTTGTATTGATTGACATTTACTCGGAAAATCTTTACTTACATAATCTAAACATAATATCAAAGTATTTAATTGATTTCAAGAATTTCTTTTATAATGTGACATGGCTCAGTTATCATGCAGAGAACTACAGAAGGAAACAAAAATAATGCATAATGCACAAGAGCGTATAAGAATGACGGGTTTCATTTATCAGGCAACATTACTGAGAACTTACCTATGTACGTATATGCGATAAGACCAAAAATATGCAATCATTACCGACAGTGTATTTCATGGGATTTTTTACTATCGTCACTTTCTAACATTCCACTATTTCCGTATTCCGAGAATGAACATCCTTTTCCTGGCATTTACTACATACAAATGGTAGGGTCAAGATTTGTGATTATTGTTTGTTCTTTCATTAGTTTTATATAAATATTATTAAGCAAATAGCTAAGAATAACTAACATTTAAAGAAAAAACCAGTAAAGAAAATCGTTATTTTTTTATATACTTGATAAGTTTTCATTATAACATTCCATTAAGATTCCTCTATTTCAGGCATGCACATTTTTTCCTCTAATTGGTAGCATTTAAAGAAATATGATGGGTTCAGCCCGCAATCAAAATTAAATTTAAAATACTCATTTAAAAAAATATATATTTTCGTTTGAAAACATTTGAGAATTGTTAGCGGTTATTAAATACAATTTCGTAATCAAAATATATTTGCTTACCATATTTTTACAAAACTTACAAAACGAGCCGCGGGTTGTGCATCCCAGCTCTATTTGTTATTGTAAAATTTTCAAAAAAATACATCACTTGTATCATTATATTGTGTAATATGATGATCACTTAACCGATGATAATCATAAGTGTGAGAGATATTTTTTTTGGATTCCTCAGGATTATTATAAAAGCATAGGAATCAAAGTATAATCTGCATATTTTATGAAACTTTAGTGTACTAAAATATAAATGTGTGAAATAATTAGGAGTGTTTGATGAAAAAAAGCATTGACCGACTTGTTCTAAGAAATTAAATTAGTAATCTTTAGCAAGTCCTCCATATTGTCCTCTCATGGCCTGTGAGATCGTGTGAAAGTGCATTTAAAAAAAGATCAAATTTATTAATAGTTAACGCACGATTGCACCGAATGCGCGTACACTGTTGAATAAACAATACCATGCCCTGCGCAATATCCATTATAGTGCATACAACCATATGTAATACTAACTTCAAAGTAAGCACATTACATTAATGTACAAATATACTATAAAAAGTTCATTGAGCCAACATTTTTCTTTATCAGTCAAGTGAGCAAGGTCTAATAACTATAAATACTTACATTATTATAGGGTAACTAAAATATTTTTTTACACATAATAAATTAGTAGCATAGAAGGTTAAAAGACAATTATTTATTAAAAGGCAATTTAAAGAAAATATTGCATAGATTGATTGATAGAAGATAATAAATACAAAAAATAACAACCAAATTTGCCACTAGTTTGATAACTACTCAGTAGACAGCAAAACACAGACATGAAACCAAAAAAACAATGTAATAGATTCGAGAAGAACAGACGCAAAAATTAAAGCAATTTTTACATTATAATTCAAACAAGAAAAACAATAGTAAAATTATATCAAGCTCTCTAGGCCAGGGTTTCTCAAACAATGTTCCGCGGAACACTGGTGTTCGGTGGGACCTAAATAGGTGTTCCGCAAAAATTTGGAATGGTAACATACGCTGCAACACATTTAAGCATCTTCTACTTCGTATCAAAAATCGAGTGATAGTAAATCTCCAGTGATGTTAAAAATGTCAAATATTTAGATATTGGTAAAGGTGGAGATTTTTAATCACTATGAACTTTGTTTACTGGATGTTTTAAAGATAATTAATCAATACATAATAAGTGGTTTAATAACTGAAATATGCACTATTAAGAATTACCCGATCTAAACAAAAAAAAGTTGTGTTCCGGTAACATTTCCAGATTTGACAAGTGTTCCGTTGAATTTTCCGGACTTGCAAAGTGTTCCATCCCAGAATAAGTTTGGGAAACCCTGCTCTAGGCAATGCATTCATTCATTTGTCGAACAGACTTTGCAACTTAGTTATTTATAACGGTAAAGAAAACAGACTCCCTGTATGGCACACCTTCGATCTCATATCTTTATTAAGTACTGCCAAAAAATATTTGTAATTTAGTATTATTTCGAGTAATATAATAATTAAATCGGAGTCATTTTAATTGATCACCTTTTATCCTGGTTTGATATTAATACTAACGTTTATGATATCATAATTAATTGACTCGTAATCTGTTTTTTGCAGAAAATTATTTTTCTTCGTGTGATTTACACGTTATGGTCCATTCGGATGGAGAATATAATACAATCTGTATTTTGCGGGTTCCAATATAGCACTGTTTTTGCATTGATAGATGTTCTTTTTATTGTTCTGTGAATGAACTTCAGCCTTATCAGTTAAACATTTACCTGTATACTAAATCTTTGCTAATATTCAAAATTAGTTACTAACATATCATAAGATCATAAAAATAAAGTTTGTTCATCAATGTATCACAAGTATAAATTAATTTGAATGTCGATCACTAGTAAAATGTCTAAAAAATTTCCTGGTACTATTGTTCAATTTTTAAATTTTCGCTGTCAATAAAACTTTCCGCTTTCTCTGCGAAGGCATTGTATTATATTATAAAATTAAACACTCTTGTACTAATTCAACATACATTTATAAGGCTCGTGATGAACAAAGTCGGTCCTCTTACTGATATAGAATGTGGGACAATTACTAAAAAGTTTTTTATTTTGTAATATGGTACTATTATTTTTAACACTGATTGTCGGTCAACAAAAATATTAAAAAAATGATAGTATGCGGAAAACAAGTCTTCAAAAAAATAAACTAAATTTATTTATTGACAAGATAAAAACATGTGTATTTTGTCTTTCACAAAAAAAAATGTTATTCTCATAAATGAATCAAAGAATAATCTCACATTATCGTGACATATAAAAAATGCGCTCAAATCATCCTATACTTTCTGTTTACAATTCCCAACTCAATAATAAAGAGAGTAGAAAATAAATACTATCTAAGTAAGTTAGTTATATTGCATAAAAAGTTCGTTGGCCTTTTATTTTTATTATCAGTTTGCAAAACAAGGGAATTCGTACTTTTATTTTGATCGCTACCAGATTTTTATATATAATTTTAATCTGTATCATTTTTGCTTGTCTATTTTGCAAAAAAATATCTTTTGATCAATTAAATATAATACAAATTATAAAAAAAAATAATTAACATTAAGGGACATCGAATTTTTAAATTCAAATCCTTAAAGTGTAGCGATCACTTTTATAAATCCAACTTGTATCGTTACTCATGTCAGTTTGTTGTATAGGTCAGTTTCATTATGGAGTTATTGTTTAATTTTAGATAATATTATTGTAATGTTTGTTGTCTTCTCTTATTTAAACCTTTTCACCGCGTATGACATTTATGCATGTCCTAGTGAACATGCCCTCAGCGCGTGTGACAAATATAGATTTCATGGAAATTTAAAACCCTATATAAGAGCTATCTATTGTGTTAAAATTGCATAACTTGGTTGAAAATATTACTAAATTTATATTTTACCAAATTTAATAGATGTCATTACTCAAAAAAGATTCAATATAGGCTAAAATAATTTATTTCTGGAACACGCCGTGAACATACGTCACCATACGTGTTCTCGGTCACGCATGGCGGTATTTTGCAATATGGCGACGTTACGCCGCAATTGTATGAAGAATGATTATTGTTGAATTAAACCAAAAGTACAAGAAATATATTGTATTTTATTATTGAAAAAGTTACTTTGGGTAGCAATTAACATATTTGATTAGTTAAAACCTATATTTATAGTCGAAAACGCGATAACAAAATCCGCAAAAAAGCAGCCGCGTACAGGGCATGTTTGCTAAATTTGGTGACGCGGGCAAAGGGTTAAGGATGAGTATGTTGATTTATTTTAGTTATTTATAGTTAAATAGTAAATATGGTTGTGATTGTTGTGAGGCAGTTAGTAAAAATCCATTATATTATAGTACTCAGTCCACATTATTTTTAAGGACAACGACCAGTGGAGCTATATTCAAATTAATTAGGACCTATACACTAATTTAAAAGGTCTCTTGGCATCTCATCACTCAATATAATGTATTTTTTTAAGGTTTCTATAACTTAAATTTAATATGTAATTTAGCCGGGTCCATGGTACAGTGGTCAACGTCGTTGGGTTACCGGGACGGATCTCACGGGTTCAAGCCTTAGTACTTTTTACAATCGATTTTTGTTACAATTGATGGGTGGATATCTTGAAATTCTCTCTCACTCTTCTAATACTTAGATAACATGGCGTAGCGAGAACGACTAGCTTACCATTATTCATGTCCTACCTTATTTTTTCTATTCCAAATCTATTCTAAAAAAAAGAAAAATTGTCCAATTGACTAACAAACAGTTTTCGTATATAATTTTTTGTTGAGATACCTCCATTAGGAAGCCAGATGTTCCACATTGAAAACTGAAATGTATACAAAAAAATACAAAAAATAGGTTGAATATTGGAGACCCTCTTAATAGATTTGAGAATTGCCCCGCATTAAAATTTTATATACTACAAGGCTTAGTTCATATATTGTTTTATTAATATTTACTAAAATTTATGAAACAAAGAAAAGTCTTCTATTTATAACCCCATTCTTAAGCAGTGAAAATAAACAACTGTTAAAAATGTTTATCTTTAAAAGTAATATTCATGTAAGTTATCTTTTTTTTTGTATTGCGCTATCCTTTGCCAAGTATGTGCAGTTAATTATTTTTAGCGGAGCATTCCGACCTCATATCATAATGGCAGTCTTAAATATTGCATTACATAAAACGCACATTTTTGCATAATAGACAAAGTATAATATTATACCCACAAACGATAGACAAACAGAAATACAAAAAACTATACCATCGTTAAGAAGTCACTTATACACCCATTATTGTATTAATAAATAAAATATTTACGAATATGATTTGCAGTCAATATTTTTAGTTTAGGTAACTGGTTGATTTTTTCTTTTATAATATTTTAACCAAAAGAATCGGTTTTTTTTCTAACCATTTAATTAACATGTTTGATATAATTTAAAAGTATAATCACGTCTTTCTAAACTTACGTTTTGGTGGATTGCATAATTTTTTTTTTATTTTACCGAGATAACACTATTACAATGTGTAGTAACTGAGGTTACTTCACTTTTACTATACTTTAAAACGTGCAGATTATTACAACGCATTTATCTTATTTTTTCTAAAATACCACTTAGCTCACTTCACCTCTAATGGATCCAATTGTTGTACTGATTCCAGGTTTTTTATTCCACCGTTTTTGCTTGTAAGTTGATAATACTAGCGATGATTAAAACATAATAGAATATTACAATAGCAATGCAATAATAAAATATAAAAAATCTTTCACACATCAAAATATGAGTCTCATGTTAGAATGTTTAATGAACTATCTATAATAATTGTTTTGTTTCAAACGTCTTTTAATGACGTTTATTATTTTTTCTTAAGTTATATGAAATGTACAGGTCTAAATGCAATAACTGCAACATTCCTACCAAACATAGATGTTTCATTATTATAATAATATGAAATGGTCAATTTTTAGTATGATATAGTCCATTTAAAATAATAATTTGTTTGAGATGCAACCTTTTCTTGGCATTTTATTCAAAACATTGTGAGTTTTATTACCCCCGGAAAGGTTAATTGCTATGATTTATCACTGCGTTTTCCTAATAAACATTTTCTTCAGACAGAAAAAGGAAGAAAATAAAATGACTTGTCGTATTTTAAGCCAATATATCTGCCTCATCTCTGCAGTTATTATAAATGAATACCTACTAACATACGTATTACTTACTACTTATTTAAATTATTACAAAATCATCACTATTGCTTTCAAGTATTGAGGTGTTACTAGCAACAAAAACTTATATTCAAAACTTATCGAAAAATCAGTTTAAATACTATTAATTAATGAATTGTATTAGAAAGTTATCTGCTTTATTAATTTTATTAAAAAAAATGTATGCATTTTTACAATTATGAGTTATGCATTGAATTTAGTAGATTAACAACGCTTCTATAAAAAAATCTTGTTCCTTTTAAAAAATCTTTGACGAAAAGAGTACATATTTATAAAACAGGTATACATATATATTTTACCTGTATTATAAGTTAGAGTTTAAAACAGTATTGATCTTCGTCCAAAATTCTTTTGCTCTCAAAAAACCTTTGAAATTTTAATGAAAGATATTAATTTATACAATTACTTATATTTCAGTTGTCAGTAGAATTGATATAATGTCTCAGTATAATCTTATCACTGCTTTTTATTCAATAATTTTAGTTTTATCGGTACAATATCTTTGTACGAAAAGAAAATCTTAAAACATACTATCCAAAAAACATACACATAATATGCGTAATGGAGTACATGAACTAGTCAAATCAGCGTTGTTGCATTAGTAAACTTCCCGTTAAAACATCACATTTTGCATCAAAGTTAAAATAAATACAAATCTCGTTTTGACTCTTCTGAAAAGTATTATTTTAAGACATTACGCCTTTAAGACATTATTATTTTCAGATCTATACATATATTTGAAAAGATTATCAATCTATTTGAATACCATAATAGCATATTTTGTATAATATTGCAAAACAAATTGCATCAATAAAAAGTATTTTTTTTTTATAATTTACTGACGTTAATGAGATCATTACATGGAAATTTTTACATATAATAGAAAACACAAATTATTGTGTCCGGTATTTTGGTTTTAAATTGGTAAACAAACTACCTATGATATGATAGACTTTATTTTTTCATACATTAAAAAGACGTTAAATGGATTTTACATTCAATCCAATAAAACATACATAATTGCACGTTTTCATGAACATCACCTGTAGCTTACCACAATTAATCAAAATACTCAGCACCTGGATAAAAAAGAACCCAACCAGGTCATATAAATTTGCATTTTTAATAAAAACAAATTACTTTACACTGTTTAACGCTTAGATAATAAATAAAAACGTGATTATTAGGTTAATTGAGTGGTACACCTTAGTAATTAATTACCATTCATTGTTGATAATTTAATGAACACTTTTTTTAACTACGTGTTTGTTTATGAGGGAAACATCACGCGATGCAAAGCTGCTGCTAATTTTATATTAACGTAAAAAAATAATATATAGAATATGACTCTGTTATAATCAATTTAATAATGTGTTATGTCTTTATTCCAAATTAAGATTTCGATATATATAAAATACAATAAAGCCCAGTAATTTCTACCTTTGTAATAAAAAAATGCTATATTATTTATTCTGCTAGTTTTAATGACTATATGAATTTTACTTAAATTGTACTAATAATACGACTTTAATTATGCATAATACAAGTGTTAGATTAAAAAACAATACCGAAACTAATTTAATAGAACTCAAAGATCAAATTTGAGTTCTACGGAATTCTATAGTTAATCCTTAATATTATCAAATATTAAATTTGAATGATATTTTTATAAACTGTGCGCAAAAAAAATAAATAGTAGTATGTCGTTCATTTGATGAATTTTATATGAAGTTAATTTTTTCCATAAAAATAAAAATATATTGCCAACTATAAATCGAGAGACCTATATATTTTGTTTACGATTCAATTAAAGTATATTGTATTTATCACGAAATAATAATTTATGATCGCATGAAGTTAAGCCTTTCTTAATGACGTACAAAAAACTCGTTTAACCCTTTAAAAAAATAACATACGGGGTATCACAGAAATAAATAATTCAGTGTAAAAATTAAAAAAGCTCTACCCCCATAGAGCGCTGTCGAGGGTAATTGAAAAAAAGTTGATAAAAAAACCCGTCAAAAAGTGAAGGATATTCCAAGCTAGAAATTGCGAAGCTCATGAAAAATTATGAGCTGTTTATAAATATGTATGACGCCGGATTTAGGATGATCCCCGTTGGGAATGTGGGGTTAAATACGGTGGGGTGAATTTTCATTTTTTTTTTGTGACGGTACTTTATTCTACAGCTTTAAGTAACTCATCCTTAGCCAATTAATTACTCTTGTGCAATTTATTCAAAAATTCATATCCATTCAAAAATATATATATCAATCAATATCGACATAAATTTAAATAACCCTACTAATTACGGACTATTTAAATGTATATTTTTAAGGATAATACATTAATACTTTTTTTCACTCTTTTTCTTTTTTGTAAGCTGAGTATGAGTTATTTTCAATAACTGTTTTATATAACACAACTGCAAATTTATATATATTTATTACTAAGTAAAATATCGTGACACGTGTTTTATTTTTATTTAAAAGTATTTTTAAAAAATATTTATTTTACTCTTAAAAGAAAAAAATAACCCACTTACTATATGAAACAATATTACAACGTTGTAAAAAAACTCTCATTCATCTCTATTACGAAATAAACAACATCATTTTTTTTATTTTCATTTCATTTTATTCGATGCTTAAAAAATCAAATCAACTCACAACCTTTATAAGCGGAAGAAGATTATTTTTTTTCAAGTTGAATCTGTGAAACATGACCGATTATATAATATAAACTTAAAGACAGATAGATACAGTGGCAAACCGAGAACGAAACGGATTTTCGTCATCACTATATGATTTATCATTATAAAATTAATTTAAGAAAATTTTTATTTTAAACTATGTACGAGAGTGACTAGTTTTTCAAAATATCATTTACTTAAATTATTAGTGTGAATTGCTAAATTGTTTTTTGTAAATTTCTGTTTATCAAATAAACAGTGCTGTCTGTCGGGTCATATGGTGTAGCGTTATTGTTGTGGGCTTCCGTGCCGGATCTCACGGGTTCGAGTCCCAGTACAAACATCATTTTTACGATCGATTTCTCCTCGAAGGCATGGGTGTTTGTGATGTCTAAAAAAATTCCCTTCCCACCCTTCCGATCATTCAATAACTGGGCGTAGTGAGAGTGATTACTTAACCACTAGTCCTGGCTTAGCCCATCCCAACTACTCTATTTGGAAAAGAGAGTTTAGAGACTGAGTAACAAACAGTTTTCGTGGAAAAAATCTGTTGAGATACCTTCATTAAGAGGTTATATGCTCCACATTAGGAGCGGACATGGATAAAATTAAATAAAAAATAAACAGTACTGTTCCAGGCCAGCGCTTATCTTTGATATAACACACTATGGAGTTTTTTTCCGCTAGGGTCTCTCCAACACGTTTTTATGCTCGTTAATTTTCGCGGCAACTCATGGCAGGTCTATTACACACTCATTTTTTTTAATCTCCCTCATTTTTTATGCGGTTTTTTAATAGGCGGCCTTATCTAGACAAATGTATAAAAATCTTTACACGTAATTATTTTTATGTTTATTAAAGGGGAATGTATTAGAGCTCACATTTCAACAATTTTTCTCATTAAGATGTATGCTTGCTGACACAAAAAAAACAAACTTATAAATAGTTTATTGGATTTAGAATGAAAAATATTGTTTTACTTGTATTAAATATATTTTGTTTATTATTATAACATTACTCGTTTTTTAAACATTTTTATTTTCTACCACGCATATGTACCTGAAATAATTTGACAGTAATCATACCAAAAGTAACATCATTACCATGATGACGGTTTTCTTAAAAAAGCTTAGCTATTATCATCAATGCAGAAGTCCCATAAAATAAAAATAAAAGTTAAATTTTCAAATCAAGTACTGTAAAAGTGGTATGTATTTAATTAATAATTAAAAACACTGCTTTCAATAAAACGTTATACGTAAAATTATCATATTTTAGGAATCATTAAGATAATTTTTAAGACTTTCTTTCGTTGTCGTAAACTAAATAAACTTACAAAAACCAAAAAATAATAGTGAAATTTAGTCAAAAGAATTATTTTTAAAAAAATTGTGAAAGCTAATCGATCATAAAACCCAATTACCGTATAAATAAGGTGTATTGCATTTAACCCTTACGAGGAAGGGTTCTGGTTCACCCCTCTGTGTTTTTTTATTTTGCTTTTTTTACGCGTACCGACCCCATACCGTTTATAGCTTTATTTTGATGGCTCGAACAATTTTTGTACGTGTTTTTTTTGTCTTTTATGACTTCCGGCAATTTGTTTGTTTTGCATTAACCTTTCACGCTTCTCATAATAGCTTTTAAGTAAAATTTAAGCCATAGGAAAGTGGAGCAATGATGAGCTATCGGTTAGTTAGGTTTTGAGCAAAAAAAATCAAACAAAATTTACTATCATACTAACCTGTGTTTTTTATTTACAATTTATCGATGAACAGTTTGTATTTTATTTAAATTTAAGAAAAAGCTCTAAAAATACTTATGGAAATATTGATTTTTTAGACAGAATTATTCGAGAAGTGAGAATCAATTAGGTCTATTTATAAAAACATAGTTTTAAGTTTACTAAGATATAACAGGTGATTTACCTTTTTGCTTCTAACATTGTAATTTTATTTCTATATACACTTAACCGCATCTTGTTAACGGTAATACATAAGAGAATAGCTTTGTGTCACTAATTAATGTAAATATGGCATTGCCGAAACTGAGCTTAACTCAAAACACACGTTTTTGTAGTTATGCCTCTGTGATCCTAAACAATATGCTTAAAAGAATATAATAATAAAATAATATGCCTATACTTAAATTGGAAATATGGTTAGCATGATAATAAATTTAATAATTTACAAGATAAATCTCTTCGGACATAATATATTTTATTGTGGTTTCTTTTAGAAGTATTTTTAAACTATGTTCTTCTACGAGAATTTATTGTTATTCAGTTGAGAGTAGTGAGATAAAGATAGGGTTAAAACAGGACTAATGGTTTGCTAATCCTTCTTGCTATGCGGTTATTCTTAGGATTGGAATGGTAGGAGGCAATTTTCAGACATCAAAATCACTAATATAATACATTCGAACAGAAATCGATTAAAAAAAAAACAATTGCTGTTTGTACTGGGACTTTTTGTTACCCAATTACTTTTATCATTGCACCACGGAGCCGACGAACTATCATATGTATATAATAATTTAATATTATGCTTCTTGTCATATGAAACTATTCTTAACGAATTTTATTTAACATAATAAATAACAGCATATATAATTATTTATGAATTTAAAAATTTGTTTAAATGATTATATCAAAACCAATTCTTCCAATTTTCTTTTAAAATATATTCTAAATTGTGTTTGTATTCACAATACAATATAATATTTATTTGATTAACAATGATTTGTGATAACCTGTCAATTTTTGTTTGTCAATATTTATTATACAAAATTCAACATTTAAAACTGTTGAATCACTACTTAGTAATATCATCTAATGAATAATTTACGAAAACCTTTTATTTTCCACAGTGATTTGTTATCTACGCATTAGAAAACGGAGACTTTAGGTTCGTGATGTCATATATTTAAATTTACAAATATAAATTCAACGATAATTTATTCGAGGACTATTTTTTAGTAATAATTTAACGTAACCCTTTCTTCGTTCACAACATCGATTATGGGCCATAAAAAATTAACAAACTCACAGTTTCGGAATGATAAATTATACATCGGAAAGGTAACTTTGCAAGCGGCTCATAGTTAACATAGAAAGGACACAAACAACCCTCACGCTACTAAAACGACTGAAAATACCCCTTAATTTAATTTGTTTATCTTATTCGTAAAGTAAATACATCTATCAATTGGTATAACTTTGCATTTTTAGATTCAATATTATATGCGAGAACTCCCATGCTTAATGTAATACTTGATTAATACCGTACTATATCATAAGATTAATAATATATTTGAAGTTTTGTCTGAATATCTTTTCCGGTTCTAAGCTCAAGAAATGCGACCCCAATACCAACATTTTCTTAAATATCTATTTTAATATGGGTGATACAATGTTTATAATTAAGGTATTCTTATATCATAGTTTGTTGAACCTTTTGTAGTTTATATAAGTATGTGATAACGCAATTACGCTATCAGGCGATAAGCACCCGCGATAACGATCGTCCGTAAGATAGCTGAGAACACTCGTCAGTTGTCAATTCATATGTGTGCTGGGATGACGTCTTTTTTACGCGCAACTTAAAATATGATTATTTATTAAAAAACCACGGATTTTTATAAAAAAAAATGTACGAGGAATGATGCAGAGAGATATTTTAAAGCCCTAAGATTTTTTTTTTAATTCATAAGAATAAGGCCAATAATGAGGAAACCACTGGGGTCAAAAAAGACCCCCATCGGCAGAGACGTATTTTTCTAGTCTCCGAGCCGCGAGAGATATTATTATTGAAATGTATTTTACTAAGATTTTCAGTTCATTTTTAGTTAAAAATATGTCAAAATAAAAAGTCTTTAGAAAGGATCTTAGTCTACGAAATTAAGGTCTAAATGAGTTTAATATAGAATTAAGATAGCTCGGATAGGTACTTTTGAAAATAAAGGAAATTTAACCAAAACACATTTAACTCCTTAATTTATAACCATGCCCATGTGTTACGCTTCTAACTATCAATAAATCTAATCAAATAAAATAATTTGTTTTTTTCTTCCGATACCATTCAAATTTTTAAAAATGTCCATTATTAAATATTACGTTTTAGTTCAAGAATCTACGGTATTATATTACTGTTTGGTAAAAGGTTTACCCTAGCAATGAAGCCGGTCTTGGTTCAAGTCTTAAGTCTTGGACATGGGAGCCACGTAATGAGCATTCTTCTCGAGTTGATCTTGAGTAACTTATAACATTATCATTGAGTAAGAATTTAAAATATCAAATTATCTGGCACATTTGTACTGGCTGTAATAGCTTAACATTAAATAAATCACTTAGTGTTTGAGAAAAAAGTATGACTACTGATATATGAGAAGATTGTAAGAGATTCTACTTTGTTTTGGTCAGAATATATTTTTTCCAAGAATTTTCTTCTAAGTAAATGTTTAACAAAAAACGTCAAAAAGGGTTAAGTCACATGGCTCCTATTCGCCAGAGATAAACTCAGGCTTGGCAATCTAAAGTTCATGGATATTTTCTATTTTTTATTTTAATGAGAGCGGTCACGCGACGCAGCGTTTTTTGTTTTTAAACCCCCACCCCCCATGGGCGCCGCTGGCGAGGTCACGCATCGTTATCTGTGCCATACACAACTAGATTTATCAAATTTAAAAAAACATATTCGAATGTTTAATATTTAATAAATGAAAAAAAAACGTCTTATTTACTTTCCAATAAGTGGTAACAGTTAAAACTACAGCTATCATAATTCTTAACATAGATACTGTTTTTTTTTTTAAAACTTATACATTTGAAATTTGAAACTTATCAATGATATTTGATTTTTCTTTTAAATGATTTTTATAATCGGATTTCGTTATGTTTACTCTTTTTTCGATTGAATTATTATATCATTTACATTTTTACAAGAATTTCATTGAAATAAGGTGAAAAAATATGAAATTATTTTAGTGTACAAATATTTTTTTATATTTGGTTAAAATCTATTTCGGCTTATGTCCTCATCAGAAATTTACTCAAACTTATATTGACTTTGTTACATCCTCTCATGCACTCTTTATGTATTTTGGAAAATATATAAAATAATTTTAATTTAGTGTTTCCCGGAACAATAAAAAATACGAGATTATTATAAGCAAATTAGTTAAAGTTTAGGTTATTATTTATAAATTATTACATTATCATGTTATAGTAGTGTATCCAACGGTTAAAGATTGATATTTGTTTGGTCATTAAAGATTTCATTGACTTGATTATATACATTGTTTACTTATTTATTGACTATCCAACTAGAGATATAATTATTTTTCGTTGTATAATTAATTCTACTTTAAATCTTAAAACATTTATCAAATCAAATGACTTTTTATCAATTTAAAGCTTTGCATTATAATATGAAAGCTGATATATCTTTACATAACTTTAATATTTTCTATTAACGTTTCCTGATGTATATGTTAATAAGAACTACAATGCAGTTATATTTACAGTTACAGTTGTATGTACTTCAACGGACCAAGCCCCATAAAAAATCCTACACAATTATGCATTCAATTTTCTTTAAACTTCAGTGGGGGTGGAAGGTAGTGAACGGGAGATTAGATAAGTGAGATGTCGTTATAAAACAAACCCACCCTACGATACGTTGACACACTGCAAATTGACATGACATGCCTTGATACCTTCATATAATAATAAAAGGCCAAGCCTTATGTTTAAAAAAAATTAAATACATCCCACGTCGCCAGTTATATACAAAATGTCATTGATTCAAGAGGATGTTATTTTATTATCTGTCTCAACAAAAAAAAAGCACAGAATAGATATGGATAGACATAAGCATTAAATAATACCTAATTATCAAATGAGTTTTCGAAAGGTGAAGTGAGCCAACTAGAAAAAAATTAAAACTTTATTCTTGGACTTAAGTACAATCACGTCTTTGTTTGGTGTTTTGGTGGATTGCATATTTTTATTTTACGGAGAAAAACACTATTGCAATGTGTATTGACTGAGGCTATTTCACTTTCACGATACTTTAAGACGTAAATAATATTTACTAACTTTTTTCTAGAATACTGCTTGGCTCACTTCACCTCTAATGGGCCCAAATATTCCAGTGATTTTTAAACTTAAGTATATTTTTCAGTTTATAACATTATATAATCCATCACTTTTTCAATTTCCATTCTTCAAATTACATAAATTGATTTTTATAATAGCCTTTCCGTAAAGTAAGCGCAGACTGCATTAAAGTTTTTACATTAATCTATCAAAAAATAAACTTCTCGAATCAAATTATCTCAGAAATTTCTATCGTGACGTTCGACACTTAAGAAAAGAAGAGTGAAAACGTGGAAAATAACGGCGAATAAAGAAATTATCGACTCTTGAAAGCTTTTTAACAACCGAAAAACTAAAATATTCTAAGAAACGTTTTATAAAAATCAAACACGAGGCCTAATAATTAATATTTAACCTAATTTTTACCCACTTTGCAGTCGGAATTTAATATTAAATATCTAAAAAAAAGCTGTGTTTTCTCTTCTTTTAAGTATGTCTATTAACAGTGGAAAAGACAAAAGAACGTAATCCATGCATATTTTTTTTACCGGAGACACAAAAACGTTTTTTGATGATTTTGGTCCAAAGTAAAAGTATGAAATATACACAAGCTTGAATAAACTTGTATTTAATTGACTCAATTAAATATTATTTTAATAAATTGATTAGCAAAAATCTTCATATAAGTAAAATTGTGTGTTCGTAAAATTTACAGTTCCTACATTTTTCAAACTTAAATTCTAAATATTAAACCATGATTCTAAATCCAATATTCTTTTAATATTAAGAGATGTAACGAAGATGTTAATGAATTTTGCTGCAATCGGCATTCAATAATTTACTGTTAATCATTTTCGTTTCTTATAAAATAAGTGATTTGTATAACTAACTATATAACAAATAACCTAGTTTGTATATAGTTATAAAAATTACACAACTTAAGAATGTAATAAAACTATAATACAATACATTTTTTCCTACTAGGGCAATATTTTTTTTGCCTTGTCAGAATGATTTCATGAAAAAACTGACATTTTGATTTTCCTATTTAAATTTTGACATAAACGTGTATAAAATAATTTTGCAGAAAAACAACAATTACATGGTGTTTCTTTAGTTTTAATATTATATCGTTCTTGTAGAATACTAAATACCTTTTCCGTTGCAAGAACTTATTGACATAGTTCCAAAAATTTTTCGTAAAAATATATTTTAAAAACATTTCACCACTGCTTAGTTTTAAAATTGCCTGCGTGCCACGCTGAGTTTTTCGTTTAAGAAACGCCTCACTTTCGATTCGTTTGATTATATACAAGCAACTTTTTCCAATTTAGTTTGAAAAGAAAAACAGATTTCAAAAATTAGTTTAAACTCCGTCCCATGGTTGTGTGATTTGTTTTTCTCATGCTTATAATCAATACTACAAATTTAAAAAAGGAAAAAAAAACGCGTTAAGAATTTTGCGTCAGCTTGAAATCAAAAATATTTTTATGTTCACTTTACTTGAACAGCGATATTTTTTGTAGACATTGTTGAAATGCTATGTCAGTTTTTTAATTCAACGTCATAAATTCTAATCTTAATAAAATAACGCACGTTACATTTACCTTAATGACAAATCTACAAAAACCTTTTATACCTTACATCATGATATATATATAAACAAACAATTGATTTATCAATGAATTTAATTACGGAGAAATATAAACAATTATTATAATAAAAAAAGGAATTTTAAAATATTGATTCTAACCCTCATACCTTTTGTGCAGATATTCATGCACAAGAACGCGATGCAGATGCACGCCCGAGAACTCCAGCGAGGACTTGCTGGTGGAGAAGTCAAGCCACACCAATGCCAGCAGTGTCTGAAGAGTTTCAGCTCTAACCACCAGCTGGTGCAGCACATCCGAGTGCACACTGGAGAGAAACCTTACAAATGCTCGTACTGCGATCGAAGATTCAAGCAACTCAGTCACGTTCAGCAACATACACGACTACATACCGGTGAGTTAAAATTATTTATTTAAAAATCACTTTGTCTTATAATATGTTAAGGTTTCATCAATTTAATAATATTTTTAACGTACAAACAGAAAGTATTCTATGGGAAGATAGATATTTTTCTTTATTATTTATTCTTTACGTTCCGGAGATATTTTTTAATATTTTACACATCTTTTTTATTAAAATCAATATTTACAATAAAAATATTATTCAGCTCTCATTGTATGCATATCTGTATTACTAAAATCACGGGAAGAAAAAACTTCCAATCTTTGTTTGATATTTAAATAAAAAATAAAACATTTTAGCTGTACGTTGTGTCTTTGAAAAATCTTAAATGTTTATTTCGTATTTATTCCAAAAATATTTTCATGCTAAAATATAATTTAAAGTGTATAATATTTTGAAATTTGACCTATTTAGATATATTTTATAGAAAAATATATTTTAAAAAAAACCATCCAGTTTCTACATTTGTTATATGTATTTTAAGTCGTATTTGAATCGCTGTTCATTGGGCAAATACAGTTTAAGATACTAACCTAAGTCGCTCAAATCTCCCACCCCCATTGGTCAAAACGCATTTTTATAACGCCTAAAGAATTTTTCCAACTTTCTTTTTTTATTCGAGGGCGTGACGCCCGTAAGCCAATGGAAAAGCTTAAAGCGAGAAAAAATGTGAAAAAAACGTGAAACGAAAAAAAAATCGACGCTGAAAAATGCGCCGACGCTGTTCACTTAACTTCGGCTCGACGCGCCGTTCAGGCCGTCGTTTTACCACGTAGATGTCTAAAGCTACAGTGCATAAATACGGCTATAGAATTTTCATTTGGTTTTTTTGTTCAAATGTACAATAATCTCATTTACAATAAGACGGAGAGTAATAATATAGATACATTTTAATGTTAGATCACCAAAAAAATTAAATATCGTTTTCATTAAAAACATTTTTTTTTAAATTTCACATTAATGCAAAATATAACATTATATATAGGAGAAAAAGGCTACAAAAGTGTACTTAGTTGACAAATCACTCTTACTGTACCCCAGTAATCCATACATAGATTTATGAAACTACAGGGACTTGAACTTGTGAGTACCGCAACTGAAACTAACGTCGATGATATTATGGGATAGTTTACTATCGGTATTTGAAATAAAATCATTATATTTTGAATTAAAATGTCTATTATTTTTTTTACAAACGTTAGTGAGGCATATAAAATTTTAATTAATAACATTACTTATGTTCAACGCAATATAAATAATTTTCATGCAGTAGTTTAATTTATAAAAAAATCGTTGATAAACGGTAGTTTAAGTGATAGTGAAAAATTCATGTCTAGTTGTACGAATGAGTGGGTAATTATACCAACCCTTTGTCAAAAGGAAAATTTTTCAACAATTATAAGACAATTACAAACGATTAAAATAACATTTTCTCTACTTTTAATATTTTTCGTAGTCACAATAATTACTATTTCTAGATATCTTAAATATTTTTCTTTTAAAAAATTTAATTGACATTGTAGGTTGAATATTTTTATTTCTCAATTGTTTTCAGTGTCTTAGGTACATGAATTTTTAATATATGATTAAGTACAATTAATTTTAAAAAGTAGTTTTTTTTTAATTTTAAACTGATATAACACGTAATCAACATATATCATTTTTTTATATATAAACATATGAATCATCGCCTGAGAACTGTTGTGCTATTTTTAGAGACGTGCCTCAGTATTTTATCTAAAAAAAAGTTTTTTCTCTTTAAGACAGATAGATAGATAAATATTACCACAGCAATAACATTATTGACGGAAAAGGAATCTTTCTAGCAAAACAAAATTCCCCCTTTTTTCTGTCTCAGTACAATTTCCAGGCGATGAAATGTACATTTATTTAAAAAATCTATCGACTTTTCTTCGCACAATACATATGTACACTTTCTCACGGTTTTTTATTCACTAAGTACACCATTGGTTCTTTTATTGGTACGTTAACTAATTGAATTGTAATCCATCTTTAATTACGCCTATTATTTTATAAAATCGATAAAGGAAGTATGTATTTAAAAGTACATTAGAAGAATCACAAGCTTTTTCATAGAAAATACAATACACAAATAGCATTGTTTCATATGCTTCGCAGACACCTAGTGATGGTTCTTTGCCAATTTAAACCAACCATGTCTTTATTTAGAAAACATTTGAATCATACATTTAACATATAATATAACACTGTTATTGAATAAAACAGTATTTTTTTATAGAATATAAGTAACATCATCAAATAAAACATTAAAATGACATGCGCCGGATGCACTTGTTATGCATGTAGTTGTGATGTGACATCATTTCAGCAATTACAATAAATAATTAAGCGATACAAATACTATTTTTTTTCAATCTGTCATGTCAATTGACTATCGATTTTGTTATATATGTTAATTCTATTTTACTTATACTAAAGTTCATTTTTTGATAATTTTCAATACGGTCATTCAAATAAATCGAAACTGGTGTTCTTATAATACGCCTAGTGTTAAATAGCAAACGATCATTTAATATACCTAAACGTTTTGGAGAATACATTCCATAATATATTTGACACAGGCATTTTTTCACTTAAAAATAATACTTATCTTGTAATTTACTCATTGATACATTATCTATAAAATATGCTTTTGTTTGTGCATCGTGTGATTTTTTATGTTACCTGTTGTATTTTTTTACGACATGAAGATTGTCCATATAATAGTATTTTTTTTTTAAATCTTTGTTTTCTTGGACAATTTTCTATCAATTCCCGATAACCTTACCTTTATTTTCTATGTGCACCATCTTTGAATATGATCGATTAACTTGTAGACTGTGCTTTGTATAAGAAACGGACATAGTTTCAATAGAAGACAAATTTGTAGTGAGAAATTATTGCAGAAAAACTTAAATGTTATGTTTACATGTTCCATTACATTTATCTACTGTTGTATTATTTTCTTATTGTGCATACTAAAGTTTTATTTCGAACATTTCAAATGCAATGTTTCCCTGGAGTTTACACATGTGCCAATGACATGTGAATGTATCAAATCCCAAAGGCTATATCACTCAGGTAGGCTAATTAAACTCACTTGCACACGTGGGGATGATTCTGAAATGAATATATATATACACTTGTGTATCTAGTCAACATGTATTAGATTCAATAGTCACAGGATTTAATAATCGCATGTCCATATATTAAGTATATGATTATGAAATTTTTCTTTCATATTCGTTGTATTCACACTATAAAGCACGGAACTTGATAGAACGTATTAGTTTACAGAAACTTATTAATTTTTGTGAACAATGATAATAAATCATTTAATATAATAAATAAACCTGTTAATAAATAAACCAGGCATCGTAAAATTACTCAACATATATTTACTAACCACATTAACTTGATGCATAGCGATGCATATTTACTCTTACTTTTTATAAGAAATCTGGATAAAGATAAGGATTTTCGATGAGGTTATAGATAAAATAATATTGAAAGGAAAGGACTAGTGCTAAGCTAATAGTTCTCATTAAAACCTTGATATCAATTTATATATACGAACACATGCTTTTAAGGATTTCATTCCGAATGTGTTAACTATTCGCCTATAGGATAGCTTTTCCTCTAAAATTAAATTAAGATCAAGAACAAATATAATAGCATCATCTAATGTTATCTGACTACAATATTGTGTTATTATTTAAAACGCTTCATGGAAAAAAACGTTGACTCACATTATCACTAAGCTGTAATAGAATACATTTTATATATATTTATTATTATTTAACTTGTGACAGAGTAAAGGAAAGGTTGCCGTTGACACGAGTTGGTCGGAGAATGTCTGTTTATTTAGTCCCAGATAAGGTCATACATAATACGTGGCCTATATTTTCAACTGATAACGCTGATAAAGTAATGCAATTTTATGCAGTGATAAGGCCCGGTGCATCTGCTTGCAGTATCGAATGTAATACACTGTTGCAATTTTTAATGTCAAAGAAAGCAGTATTTTTTTTCTGTAATAAACTGTATTGGAATCGATATTTGAAGCAAGTTATATATTTTAAAGTATAAATTTCAACAAGAATTAAACAAATATACCATTTTAATATATTTTTTATTATGAATGTTATGATAAGATGGTATTTGTGTTTTTCTTATTATGTTATGTATTAAATAAACTGCACTTTTAACTGAATAACTGAACAACAAATATAGATTATAGAAGAGTTTATGCTGGATTTTAAGCAAATGAATATTTTCAATCGTGTCGTAATGTAGAATATAGATAAGAGGTTGATGTCATCATATTTTGTTAAGGTAAAATGTATTGTTATTGTAAGAATAAAAAAATAGCAATTTATTTGTCTGTATACATTATAATTTATTACTGTAAATTGGAAACATACGAAAGTATAAATCAAAAATATACGGTAACATAAATTCGAATAATTCTGAAAACACCGACCTCTTCCTTCTCAAACAAAAACATTTATGTGAAAAGATTCCATTGTGCTTTAAAAAAGAATAAAGATTCTTATATTATTAAAGAAGAAGCGGGATTCTATGCAAGCGAAAATATATCAAAAAAAGAAAAACACAAAAGAAGAAAATACTTCCAGGCAATTTGTTATTTTCTTCTGAGAGTTTTCTCGACGAGAACAAAGTGTGTGAGGTGAAGAGAGAAAAGAAAGTTAGGGAAAGCTTTTTTCTTTAACATAATTGTGTTTAAGTTTTCCATCGGAGTTTTTCTTTTAAGTAATACTTTTGTTTTTTGTCTACCATAAAAAAAAAGCTCCTCTCTCATTCTTCTGAGAGGTTGTGTTTTTTCATCTTTTGTGCTGTGCAGGTACTTTATAACTAAAGGAGAGTTGACGCCTGACATACATATAACTTTATCATAATTTCAATGTCAGTAACAATGATACATACGATTTTAAACTACTGTATTGTTCTTTTGAGTGTTTATTTTTTTTCAATTTCAGACTAAAATCTATTCTTATTTGTTTGCGCCTAAAAAAGTAGCTTTCATTAGGCATTTTTGAAATTTCATAAATCTGTGATTGATGTTATTAGCTCATTTTACCTAACCATAAAATAGTTGAAAAACAACAAACTTATAATCTTATAACTCTTTGTTTAAATGACTAAGCGAATACTTTATTATGAGAGAAAATAATCAATTAAGTCAATCGTTTTGCTCAATTAACTAACTCTTTATTTTTTTTTCTTTTGTCCATCACAAACCGTTTAAGTAATTCAAAAAACAAGGTTTGAATAGTCCACTAACATTTACGTCAAATCAATCTCACATATTTGGCTATTAGCAAAACGAATCAATAATGTTTGTGGAGAGTTAAAGCATATAAACTAATTTATTGCTTTCATGAAAATAAATCGCCAATGTGGATACTACCACAAATAAATGAATTACATATATATTTAGGAACTTAAATATGAAACATTATTGTAATGAATTCATATTTGCTATTATGTTTATATTCACTGCTAAAATAGTAATGCAATAGTTATAAATTAGGTATTTTTTTAAATTTCCATTAAATAATAAAACATAAGAGTACATTAAATATGAATCGTTCAAACTATGTACATTCTCACAGATTTTGTCACTAACGATCCGGGTTTCGCCTTTCGGCATCTTCAGGCATTCAAGTGCATGGATGAACTTGAACTGACGCTTAGTAAATGAAAGTTTCGTGTTTATATAAGAAATAAATGCATCACTGAGTCCAAAGCCATTGCTGGCGAAAAGGATAAGCTCATGGGAATGCCAACAGATTTGAGTAATAAGTAGTTTCAAGATCCACTTCTATACCCTATATAATCATAAAATCATATAATCATAAAACCTTTGCCGACAAACAAATAATATAATTTTGTTGATTTTTGATTAGTATAGTTAAAGCATTTTATGTTTACTTATAACATAATTTTATGATGTACGATTATAATATTGCACAATACGTTAATATTCATTTTACTATAATGTGTTAAAAAACGAGATAAAACTTTTCTTTTAATTGTAATACAACTGTATTGGCATTATACATATGTATCGTATATTAATTATACGTAGGTGTACATAGGTGAACTGACATGTGTGTGAGTATAATTTATAAGTATAGTACATTCACTGATGCATTGCACGACCACACCCCGTTGTGTTGGGACCAATGCAATTCACCCCACTACAAATGCCCGCGAATGCATTATATCTACACTAACACCTACACATTGCAATATACTCATATGTGTGCTAATACAGGCTGATTCATTTTTATGTTTTATAAGGTTTGAGCTATTTATACAAAAAAATCTTAAAAATATTATCAATTCAAATGTTTGTCTAATAATTTATCATTTCATTAATTTATAAAAATATCATGTTGCTTAAAAAACCAATGATTCCTAGACTGGGATCCACAGGTTTTCTGCGGGGTCCGCGAATTGTTTCAGTTGATTTGCTTGAAACTGAATTCAATGAAAAAAGTATTTCAGAGTATAAGATAAGGCGTTTGAAAGAATTTTCGTTTGTTGCAAAAGACGCCTTGGTAATCTTTATTCCTTTTACTGTTACATTTCCAAATAAAATAGCATCTTTGACAATTTTTTACTAAAAAATAAGCACAAGTCATGCCTTAAAAGATTTTTAAGCATTTCTGGTATTGAACCAGATATTGATTTATTATAGGAAAATATGCAACCGTATCTATCACATTATTTTGTTTTTTATTTTTATTTTTAAATTAACTTATATATATTTATATATATAATTATAAATGTACGTATTGTAATAGAAAATAAACGTGTCTGTACTAATAGTAATAACTAATGTCTATTAAAGATTTGATGATTAAATATTATTTTTTCGGGGGGTCTGTGAATTATCGGGCTGTGGTATAAACATTTTAGAAAGCAGTGTAATAAACGAAAGCTGAAAAAATTATAAATTCGACAAAAATATTTGAACGACTGACACATAAACCAATTACTTACTAAAAACTAAATGCACCAATTTCAATGCAAGTTTCTTATAAAATTTGAATTAAACAGATAAGAGTTCATATAAACAAATTTGGTATAACAATATTAATAAGTAAGATATAATGATAATAGTAAAGGAATGCACTTTTAAAGAGATCAACTGAAAGTTCTGAGTAGTGATTAACAATAAACTTAACAAATAAACTAATTAAACATTGAATACATATTAGTAATAAGTCGATTAAGTAATATTTCAGAATACATATATAACTTTGACAAATTGAAATTGTAGCAAGATATTAGAAACCCATATAAAAACTTTTTTTTTTCACACATCGGCATAATGACTATTCCATCTTATTACGTATTAATAAAAACTTACGTATTTACATTTAGTGATCGATTATGAATGAATAAAAGGTTTGTTCATGATTATAAATATTGATGTCACCCTGTATATATTATCCAAGCGTGTGTATAGCCACGTGCGTAGATTGCTTTTATTGGATAGGGGATCTATAGTGGGGTGCAAATTTTCCACCCTTAATTTCGAATCAGATCTATAGTGTTTTTTCTAATCTGTATTTTCTAATCATTCCATTATTGTTATATCGTAACTTATTAAAAAATGCACAAGTAGTCTTTTTCGTGTGTGTATGTTTAAATCAACGATTAAACATTCTTCAAATTTTATATTTTTATTACGACGTAAAGTAAGCTGTAAATGGAATTTTTCTTCTTCACTTAATCATTGTTATGAATAACACAATAAATCGATGCATTTAAAAAAATATATCTTACATTAATTATCGTTTTGATGATGTTTGAAACATTGCTATTAAAAAATATATTCATTAAGCGCAACGAAAAAATGTTTCAATATTTGCACTAAAATTTAAATATTTCAAAGAAAATATTCGTATAGCGCTTTTTATGTATGGTATTATACACTTTTCTTTACCACCCTTATTTTCACTATTAAAAATACCAAAATTAATTCCCACCAGAGACACCTTATCTCTCAGTAAAAATTAATCTCTCTGACGGCTGTCAAAAAAACTAAATAGGTACTCACTTTTAATCCATAATAAAAATGGCAATGTTTAAAGAGAGGAAAAATTTTCTTATGGAAGATTCCCCATAGGAATTATATAAGAACCGCCTCATTTCGTGAAAATCTAATAGCATCAGATGGATTATTCGTGTCCTATTCCCGTAAAGTCTCCCCTCATTGAACAGAATATTAAAATATGGAAGATAAATAATGGTTAGTGAAGTCTTCACATGGTATTAAAAATAATTTGAATACAAAATATATATACATTATATTATAATCATCAGTTAAGAAAGTTTTAAATAAAAATTACATAAAAGTCGATATTTATAGATAAAAATCACAATAAAAACAAGTATAATTAATCATGTTTATAATAAGTAATCAATAAGCACGATTTAAACATAAAAAGATGTTATAATAGCGTTTTTTTTCTAATAATATAGCATGTGCGCTTTGTTAAACCTTCCTAATGGTTATTGATGAGCTGAAAAAAAGATATTTCTTAAAAATCATAACAAAACTTAATTTCAATTGATATCGTCAAATACTAGAAAGACTGTACAAATTTTAGTAACTTATTTGTCGGATAATGGCCCCGTGTTCTATAATTCATAACTATCCTGGTATTACTAAACCTTTAAAAAACCCGTTTAACGATTTTTACAATCCAATAAATGAAAAAACGTTTTGTAATGTATGGATTTAGCTAAATATTGTATTCATGTATACATTAATATAACGCTTTCCATTTGATTATTTCCTCAGCTTTCAAATCACAGCGGCTTTAATAAAGTTTCTATAAATGGATTTTTATATATACAACAAAAAATAATGAGTAATGTAGAAGATTTTTTTTCTTGGTGGCTTTTTATAGGCATAAAATGTTCTCTATTCGGCCTTATCAATCATTGTAATAGCTTTTTCTATCCGCTAACTTTTTCAATATCGTTCACTCAAATCGGTTACGCAATCTACTCCACTAACAAGCGAAAAACAATCCTCTTTATGGCTACACTCAAATGACGCTAGGGCTGTTTTTCCTTGAAAGGCAACGAAAAATAATGCCTGGCGTAAGTCACTTTGCTCCGATTCGAAACAAAACGCGAAGTTACGTCAATAGGGGAAAAGATTCTCAAGCTTTTGTTTCTTAAATGCATTAAGTACTTAAAATCTTCTTTCTTTGCTTATTTCAAACCAATAACTTCACTAACGCTTTTTTTGACGTATGTAAGTAAACACATACACTGATATATCCAGTCTCTCTCATCGAAGACGTTTACGTGTGGGCGTTTTAAAAAATATATTCAACGCTTTCTTAAAATTCAAAACACACTTTGGAGCACTACGTATGAGCGATTGCATCATTGCGTACTGATTAGGGATTCCAACTCGAATATCCGAATATCCGATATCCGGATATATCCGGTCCTTTTTAACTATTCGATATCCGTATATTTCCCCAAATATCCGGATAGTATTCGTTATATTTTTTGATGAAATATTTTACAAAATCGACGAAAGATGATATGAATACTGGGGTATTTACTACCAGGGAGAAACCATTACTTAGGAGTAGTGTTTTTATTACCTTCTCCAAACTCGGGTATTATGAATATCTTATCTTGTTATGTTATTACTTAAAATTTCGACAAATCGGCTTGGACTCGAGGCAAAAAAAACCTTTAATGCCGAAATTTCATTCATTGAAGAAATGCCGTTGCAGTAATCTAATGCAGCTGCAAATTTTCAGTATTTTAATATGATGGAATAGTATTGCAATGTGTAATGTCACTATCTAAGTCATTACAGAAGTGGGAAAGGATTTAATCAGGATCAGTGGATCGTGAAACATCGTCACTTGCGTGCGAGTTCTACGAATCATCACTGAAAACCAAGCAATCGAGACCACTGTCTACATATTAAAATTTTAATAATTTTGTATAAAATTTTAGCCATGTCAAGACGCTCGAAAGTATGGACTCATTTTATGAGAAAAGATAATAAATGCAATACGAAATGCGAAATTCTATTTTATCTCTCGCGGAAACTGACGACAATACAAATAATCTGAAAAAAGATTTTGAATACTTATATCAATTTTAAAAAAGGACGGAAAAGTTGGACCTGTTGTTTAAAACACTTCTTACAATAAAACCAACATCAACAGCAACGGAACGAGTATTTTCAACAGCAGGAAAAATTAAAACTAAATTAAGATCAAATTTAAAATATGATACATTTAATGCTCTCTTATTTTTTAAATCTGAATAAATGACTTATATTACAAATGACCTCATTTTTAATGTATTATTTTAGTACATATATTTATATATGTAGTAATGTTCTGTTATTTTCATACTTACTGAAACTATCCGGATACCGGATATATCCGGATAGTTTCAGTTTTACTATTCGATACCCGGAAAGTTGAAAATGACGAATAGTTGGAATCTCTAGTGCAATCAGTCATCTGTGTAAATTATAGTAAGACGGGATCGTTCAGTTGTTTGCGTTAGTGTATCCTAGGTTATTTACATTAAACTCAACTTGTTCTTATTTAGTCAAAACTTTTTATGAAATACATAAAAATTTAAATATTACTTAATTTTAAAAATAATTTGGATCATTAGCCAAAAAGGTAGCGTTAAATAGTTATAGTAAAAACATGATTGAACAACGTACCTAAGATGTTAAAATGATTAAACACAAAATATTGACGTGTTATGCTAGTGGGGCACAAGCTTTCTGAAAGAAGAGCCAATTTATCCATTTTCTTTTTTTCACGGGCCGCAGAGGGTAAAAGTGTTGAAAAATAATGATATATAAATTTTGCGACTCATTGTAAAAATATGAATTGCGTCGCAAATCTATGCCCGTAAACATAACAGATTAAATAATAAATAGCATTATGTTGTCTATTAGTAACAATTCAGATTATATATCTTTACTACTGGATAATTTGTTAACATATCAAACACAGATCACCAACTGATTTGTTTGAGCATATAGTTACCCTAATTAACAAATAATTTGTGGATTTTCTTCCTACATTTTTTTTGCTATGTATTTTGTTATAAAAATGTATTACATAATTTTCCGTTAATATTGATTGAAAGCGATAAAAAAAGTGATAAAAAGCTTAACGTTTTGTTACTGGTCAATAGAAAAGCTTCAAACGAAATCATTGTATTATAATTGATAGTTAACTCAATTTATAAAAATGCGATACGCACTACATTTCTTTCAAATGACCATGGACCATATTCGATTACGATGGCACAACTTTATGATTTATTGTTTCTTTACAAAAAAAAAATATAATATGAACGATCAAAAATCTAAATTAACTTTTTTTTTCAATTGAGGTTGCATGCTAGTTGTCAGCATTTTTTATAATGCAGATATACAATTATACTACCAAATTGATAATTATATTTAACGTGAATTCGAACACTTGCCATGTTCACAAGATACAAAAACATAACGTATAAAAAACAGTCTGCGAAAAGTTTGCAAATCTTTCCATAAAATTACGCGTTCCATGGAGGGAACAAATGCTCACACTATAAAATTTCTACAAAATATTCCGCATATGAGCTTCATGTATGTATCTCCTTTACTCGTCCGGTCATCATCAAATACAGATAGAGAAAGCAATACACTGACGCTTCTCCTTGGTAAATAGTCTAGTAGGCCATTTGAAGAGAAGTGCATATGGATTAGGGTAACCATTTAGTACACCGTAGACATTTTTAATTAATCTATAGCTATAGTATGTTCAGATATAAGTCATTCAATTTTACAATCGACATTTATTACAACTTATATTTAGTGTGTATTTCTTATTCTTTAAATGTTTTGGATATACATCAAAACGTATTTTTTATTATTCTTTATTATATTATTTCTAATTATTACTTTACTATATTATTTTTAATAATATTATTATTTACATTATTATAACAGAAAATTTGTTTCAATGTATCAGTTAAAGTATATATGGTTGGTATTTTATTCGTCTTCTAATGCGTTTCTGTTAAGATTGTTATAACTAGTGTTGCTATGTCGACACTCCTTACATAAAATCACGCATGTGGCACTTATTTACTTTTGTATTTATGTGTTATAAGTTTTTTGCATTTTCGTTTTCTTCACACTTAGTTCTATGAGTAAGCACCGAGAAATTCTAGAAAAAGTACCTAATAATCCCTTTATCGAGAGAATGAATACACATAACTACTTGCGGCTTCTTCTCGTTTTTAATCATTAAAAAGCAATCTTGTAAAATATGTTTTTTGGCAAAAACAGAATTAAACGTAAGAAGTGTAGAGTTTAAGAATTGAAATGTAATGTAATCATAACAAGATATATGACAAAAAAAAAGATTCATTAGTAAATTTGGTGACGAGTAAAAATCTAAGAATTTTCGCAAGCAGCATAGAACAAACGTAAAAAAAATAGAGATTACCGTTTGCTTCAAAACTCATATACACCCTTGTACAAAGAATGGGTTATCTGCATGTGGTATGGAGTATTTTCTGCATATAGGAAATGCATATAAAAATATATGATAATGCATGTATCAAAACCTTCAGTGCGGTACTTGTGTAATTTTATTTTAAAAATTAAGGTATTACCGTGAAAATCTGCAAAATAATTTAGTTTTTTTTAAATACACATAAAACGGAACTTTATAGTGGTTAAATGAAAGCATCTTCAATTGTGCAAGAAAAATCTGTGCAATGCTTATTATAATTTATAAGCTATTTTTTCGACTAGAAGATTCTTTCAATTTTGTGAGAACGTATAATCAAATCATTATTCTATACATGTATGTAGTTTCGTTGCAATTTAAAAAATGATATCAATTGAAATGACGTATTTATGCCAATCAATAAATTAAATACAGTTTCAATTTATTTTGACTCTTTTACGGATAAATTTATATTTTGTATTTCATGTGTTTTTTTATCTGAATTGCTTTAGTACTTATGTACATATATTCCAATTTATATCTTTTTATTCTAATTTTAGTATTTCATAATTATTATTGTATTATATTATATAAAATACTTTACTATATTAATTTAAGTAAAACAAAATCTATCGAATACGTTTCAGAAATCTACGTCACTGAATATGCAGTGCTGTGCATTATACGACCGCACATACACATTTAAAAAGTTGCACGCTCAAAAGGAAGAAATCATATTTTGTACTCTTTTTGTTAATATATTATACGGTTGCGTTCATTACTCATTTTGTAACGTGGAGGACAGTGAAATATCGTATATCATTTTTAATAAGGCTACGTTGAGCCATTATGTTTTAAGTGAATGTTTTAAAATGTATTTATTTGAAAATATAACCGTAAGAATTTAAAATACACACTTAATATTTTTTTTTGTTTTACAATCAAATATCTAGTTTATCTTATTTATCTACTTTCAGAATAACGTATTTAGCATGTTAAGATTCACCGTTGAACTAGCTTAGAAGGCCGCATGTAGGTTTTGTCAATTTTTAAAAATCAAAATTTTCAAAAACCGGCATTCTCAACTAGGTATTCAAATAAAAAAATCGCACTTGTTGTGTTTTTAACTAAGTACTAGTTCTCGAGTAGGGAGCAGCTATAATAAATTCAACGCCAAGTAAGAACACCGTGTTTATTTTTGTAATAGTGCTTATTATAAATAAATGAAGTTTAAAAAAATGCGAAAATTAAAACCGGGCTAACAGAATTTAAGAATACATTGGAATTCGACAACCGTATTGCATGCTCTCAAAACAGTTTTATTATATCGTTATTAATTCTAATTTATCACTGAAATGATACTAACTATCTTTTTTTAGTAAAAGCTTTTGGTAAAGATTGTACATAAAGTAACATTCAGTGAAGAAGCATTCTCAATTATGGATTATTATATTTTTACACCAATCTAAAATTCATAGTTACTGAATGAAAACCGCCTATTTGAATCAGAAATTTTTCTAATAATATGTTAATTCATTTGTGTACCATCGTTTTTCGAAAAGACGATTAAAAAATGAATTGACAATCAATAAATCAATTTGATTTGAAATAAAAAAAAAATTTCAATAATTCTTTTGTTCTACCTTTATGCAAATGTAATTAGTATTCTCAATTTCTAATAATTACCTATTTAGTTATTAATGGTATAATAGAAATAAAAAAAACATTGAATGAGGTGAACATTTTTCTTATCACTATGTCTCTATCAAAGTCCTGCCTTTTTGATTAAGAATTCCGCAAATGACGATGCATCGTATAATTAAATGCAGTTTTTTTCTACTGCATAAGATCTTTTGTGTGGGAGACTTGCGGAAACTAAATGTGACGGTCCGGCATCCCAGATAATTGTGTACCTTACAATAGAGTGCGCAAAAAACACTATACCAATGCATATAATAATTAAAATAATTAAATTAAACTTAATTGCTATATTTTTTTTTGAGTGACCTATATTAAATTGAGATATCGCTATGTTCTGAAATTTTCGTGCACCTGCTGTCGAAATTTATTCATTTTTATGACAATATGATCAAGTAAAACAACATGAAATCGAATATCAATTATTGTTAGAAAAAAATCTTATTTATGACTTAATTTGTGTTGATACACCCGTTTTAGTTTCGACCAGTAAATGAATATCGGTGAGTTGTTTATATTTTTTTTTATTTAAATAAATATTCACTTTGTGTACATTCCAAATGTATTAAATCTAAGGACAAGAAATAACTTTAATTAACGTATAAAATGTGTATATTTTTAAAACTTCTCACTGTATTTTATCTTCTTAAGACGCAATTTCAATTTAAATTTGGCATCGTTTTGTAAGTTTGATTTAAATCATATTTTTGACTACTAACTTGACTGATATCTATTAATTTTTCTTGGTACATATTTGCATCATGTCGCTTAAATATTCTGTTTATTAGAAATTATTAGTTGGTATTTGCGACTAAATATTTTAAACAATTAAGGGCACTATCACGTCATGGCGTTAATTTATGTCGTATTTATCCTACACAAAATCTAATGTTAAAATTATTTCAAACAGCAACTATTTTTGATCAAAAAATCAAAAAGCACTTATAATACTTGTGTAGAAAGTCAATGTTGTAAGAATTTCTGAAGCATTCTGCTATAGCAAATAAAATGCTTATAAATGCATCAGAACTCGTATGCAGGTAGTTGTTGTGTCGTAATAGCATCGTTTGTTTGCATAATTAGCGCTTAATTTGTTATGTGGGAGTGTTCAAATAAGACACGCCTTTATAAAATCGTCGTGGAAAAAATTCCAACACATAACGCTATCTTAGTGGTATGTTAAGTTATAAAAAATATATATTTTGGAATCATTCATTGCGGTCAATTTCTGAGGTAGACAATTTTACATATTAAGAGATACATATTTTTTGATAAATAAGACTAGAAAAAAAAAATTGTACTAACAATCATAAATCCCGAAAATATTTCAGAAGGCTTAGATTATTAAAAATCAACATTTCTATTTCGTAATAAAATTATTTAGTTTATTTTCAAGCTGTAAAAAGACGCTTGTAATATAAAATGTAAATTTTCAAACAGAATTCTTTAAAATTAATAATTGGCCACTCAGTTTCTAATCCGTCCGTTATATCAATTAAAGAAAATTGGTAAAAATAAAAAAGGCAAGGGCCGAAGAAAATTCGATTGTTCCTAAATTGGTTTTTAATCGCTCCAATAGATGGGGAAGACTGGAAAAAGGAAAAAGAAGAATGGCTTACAACGAAGAGGAAGGAACGTTATTTTTCGAAATTACTTAAATACATACAATAGTAACTTTAATTTCTAAGAATCTTTATTATTGTTTTCAAATTTCGAAAGAAATTATAAATTAACGATTTCCTATTATTTTTACCAATAGTGTTTGAATTATGATCTACGTCTTACCATTTAAAGTAAAAATAATTATTTTTGCATGATATGTATAATACTTTACAGACAAAATTAATATGCATTGCTCGAGTAGAGTTTTTACTTTCTGTCAAGTATAATCGAAAATATACAGTTGGTGATTATTAAATGTAAAGTCAATAAATGAATTGATCATTAAGTAAACTTTTCTGTGAAAATAAATAACGAAGATAATTATTTTGCATCAATTTTTCAGGTTAAGACGATGAGAGTATTAAAAACTTGTTTTTAAATTAAAACAATTTTTAATTGTCTCAGTAGAAAATAAACAATGTGTAATCGTAAAAGTATTACTTCAAAGTTCATGTGGTCTGGTTCGCGAGGGAAATTTTCACACAAACGAGGCAAAAAAGCACCGTCGCCCCAAATTTTTATTATTTTCATTGCTAAACGAAGGAAAATATTTGAAAAAAGAGTTATCGGGGCCTAGGAATAATTAAGCGCCCAGAATGGTCTGAGATGAAAAAGAGTCAGAAGGAGAGAGGGGTTTAACATAATAATGAAACAAAGATCATCTCGACTCATCCGTGGAAGCCAATTAACCCATCAATGTCAAAAAAAAGTACCTCGCTCATATACATATTTTAAAAAAAAAATAATAGACTGCAGAATGAAATGACAATCTTTCACATTTACTTAAGTACACACAAACATAACTGTTAAATTTATGTCTTTTAGTCGTTATGTTATTATATGTTGCCACTTATAAAAAAGACTGATATCAAACACAACATACTCTTAAATGAAAATATATTTCTAAAATCAAAAACAAGTGTGGAGTTGTGGCTGACAAAAAACCTTACCAAAGTGTTACGTATTAAATTAACTATACAAATATTAAATTATTAGAAGTCGATAAACCAAAGCAAAATATTTGAAAAATTAAAATTTCATTATGTTTTTTCATTATATCAAAGTAATACTTTGAGCATGTAACATACATTGTTTGTAATAAAATTAATTTAAGAACATCTAAACAAATCATATATTAATATTAACTTCACTTTCATGATAACGATAAATTAAGGTTAATATGACTGATTGTATGTAAATTTTCTTGCATTATTTTTTGTAAAAAATATGTATTAAGCTTTCATGGGGTCGAAGCCATTGTTGTAAATCTATACCAGTTTTATTGAAATACAATTAACATAAACTTAGATATATGGGTATTATTTTATCTTAATATTACACATATTTATTTTTTTATATTGCTTTATACTTGATTAAAAAATATTTACTAAAACAAACAATACCGAATACTTTCTGTTTAAGTTTTTTAATGGGTTAAAATATTTTTTCAAAGACGTTTTTAGGCAATTTTCATAAACTGGATTGCAAATGAGGCCATTGGGTGGGAATAGGGGAGGAGGGAGTAAATCAAGAGACGGTGAGAGAAAAATGGAAGGGGGGAGATTTACATAATTAAAATGTATCATGCGAAAACATTCAAATTAATTTTCTTTTAATTTGAATTTGATAAAGAAAGGCTGAAAATATTTTTTGAGCTTGGTAATTTTTGTATGAAATTTTTGCGAAGAATTATTAAAATATATAATACTGAGAACATTTATTTGTAAATGTCTTCAAATTAAGACAATATAATTTTTTTCGGTATAATTTTCAATAGATAAAAACTCGAAACTTTTGATATTGTATTTAAATTATAACCATTCTTCAAAAGCAATAAATATATATTTATAAATTAAAACAGAAATATTTTTTTTTTAAGTAATAATTTATTACTTTAAATTATGCATTATCTGAAAACTCTTGTTATAAAAAGTAACAAGTACTCATTTCAATATGTGCCGCAAATTATGTTTTAATTGTTTAAAGAATCTTTATATATTGTATAAATTGCAATATAAATAAAATAACAGCGTTCATTAACTGAAAAACGACAAAATAAAATAATGTAAGCGAAATAAAATTTTACATACCGAATATAATCAACCAGATTTAAAATAATCCAATCGACGCCTCATGGAAAATTTCGCAACATTTTTTTTTATTTATAATATAAATAATGAATTAATGAGACAACAATTTATTTAAATTAAATGTCTTTTTAAATAACAAGCATTGAATTTATTTAAATCATGAAAACATAGAACCATTTTTTGCATTAGTAATTTTTTATAAACTTCATTAAGCTCTCTCTGTAACGGTAGAAACGGTTGACTGATTTAAAAAAATACATATTTGTATGAAGTTAATGCAGTCAAGATATATATTTAGTAATAAATAAAATCAGTTAATATTTTACTTCTTTGAAACAATGAACTGAATAAAAAATCTTTTGTAATAACCATTCATATCTTACAAAGCCGTGCTGTAGAATTTTAACATATGTATGTATATGAACCTATCATACAAATTAAACTGTTAAAAACAAAAGCAATTCCATTGAATTTACCCGTCACAAAATAGCCAGAAGGCAATCGTTTACTTTTGTAATTAATTCAATCCAAATTCATATATTTTTTATTGTCTTTAAGCGTTTGAGTGTGAATTAAAATTATCGCCACTTAGTGACAAATTGGTACACAAAACGCTGTTAAGTTGTAACTGTCAGCTATTTTTATTTAATTTCGTAAAGAAGTTCTGATTATAGTGTTAGCGATTATTTCAATACATTTTAAATATTCAAATATAAACTATCAATTTCTTTTCTATATTTATATTGTTCAGCATTTAATTGTACCTTTATTAATAAATAATTTAATTCTGATTGAAAATTTATCTTAAGAATCGGTAGTTCATCTGATATCACTCTATTAGTCTTAAAATAACAATTAATTGATCAAAGTAAAATGTTGGTTTTTAATAATTATAATAACAAAAAAATGTAATTATTTAAACAATTTAAAATATAAAAATAGTTTTGTCAATGATAATAATTACCATTTTACTGTGATATTATTCCACAGAATTAGATCTTAAAAATCATATCGTATTAGAGTAAACATCTTTTTAAAATCGACGCCTCTGATATCCAACTGGCTAAATCCGTAAATTAACCCTTTCACCCCATCCAGCAGGGCAACAGACAACAATGAAGAAATTGTAACAATTAAAAATGTTCTGATGAAAGAAAAAAAAATGTTTTCAATGAATGAAAACCTCGGCAACAACGCACGAAACGGTTAAGACAAAAAATATGTTTAAGTGATGGGCGTTGGGTGGCATGAATAAATTCAGACAAAACGAGAAATGGCTAGTTTTTTTTATGTACACTAAATATGCATTTTTTATATATTTATTAAAAGAACGAAACTTTCATGTTTATATTATTATCATTTGTTACACTGTTGTGTTTTTTATTTGGGATTAATTTCTGAAGTTGAGATAAATACACCGATTGGTACATTCCCAGTCTTCTTGTAACGGATACCTGCATTTATCAGTCAGATATTTGAAAAAGAAAATAATTATTGCCTTGTTCTATCATAAATATAACTAACCGGCTGAAAATATAAATATTCACCTTAACAATGAATGTGATGGGATGTGAATGTTACTTGTCCATACGTAAACTTGAACAGGTAAGAGTTATTCCCAACAACAAAAATTTGAATAACCCTTTATGTCGGAAATAAGAAATATTGTTCCACCCCGCGTGAGCTCTATTCAGAAACAATATCTCTACACTTTTAACCCCTTTTCTTTTGTATTATTTTATTCTATCCCAAGAATTACAGGATGGGCCTGTTATATCTGATAAAAATGAATTGTTTCATTTAACTCGTATTAACCGTTTATTGGATGATAACATAACTATACATAAATTACAGACATAGCTGACTACATGTACAACATGAAAGATGTATTAATAATATTCTTCTTATAAATCTCACAATAGTATTTTGTTTTTATTCAAATATCAACATAAAAGAAACACATAACTAAGAAACGCGCAAAATGAATTAAACGATAATTGTCAGAAGAGTTAAGTATGTAAATCAAGAAAAATAAGTTCACTTGAATTGTGATTTATTTTCTATAGATAAACAGTATGAGGAACATATACAATTCTTGGTAACGAATAGTAGCGATATATAAAGCTTAAATATCGTAATCGATAGATACATAATTATTACTTAATTTATTTAACGTTTTATATTTGTTATTCGTATTCTGAATCCTCCTTGTGGTAGAAGCTCATTTTAGTTTTAGATTTTTATTGTGTCTTTTCTTCTTTAGTTAATCTTTTATGAATCTATTTATGTATTGGTATAAATAGATAAAATACCTAATTGGCATAGTATGTAATAGAATTTTATTACATTAAGTTATTTTACTATAATATTTTTTCTCTTTAACTGAAAAAAGCTAAGCGTTCTTTTAAAAACACCCTATACCACACCCTAACAAGAAGTAATTCCGGCTTATTTTTTTATGCATTCTATCATTTATTTTTAATTACAGCTGGACGAATTAGGATACTGAAAAGAAAGTATTATAATATCTACAGTTACAATATCTAGCAATTACTCTTCCACTGCTTAAAAATTGCAGCTACACAATAAATGCATTTACACTCCTTTGTTATTAATTATGGAGCTATTTTTATGAAAATATAATTACGTGTAATTATTATTTCCTATTAATCAGTGTTTTTAGCGACGTACAATAATAACATCGTCTGAATGAATATACAATTCGATAACTCAGTTTCAAAGTGTAATAAGTTTTAAAAAAAAGCGTTTTGAATTAAATATGAAGAAATGCTTAGTGATGAAATGCTTTGCCGCCTGTGTGGTCAAGTGGTCAACGTTGTTGGCTTCGGCTACGGAGGGCACGGGTTCAAATCCCGGTACGGACAGTTTAATAATTGATTTTTCAATCGATTTATGAATTTCTGTTCAAAGGCATGGATGTATGTGATTGTCTTGAATTCCCCCTTCTCACCCATCCTATCCTATGAACGGGCGTATCGAGAGCGATTAGCTTACCACTAGTCCTGTCGTAGCCCTATCCTTCTATCCTTACTCTCTTTGAAAGAAGAGAGGTTGAGCAACTGAGTAACAAGCAGTTCTCGTGGAAACACTTCTGTTGAGATAAGCTCCATTAGGAGTCCATATGCTCCACATTGGGAGCGGACATGGTTTAAAAAAATGCTTAGAATACTGATATCTACCAGTTCGATAGTTAAGCAAGCGGTAATTTTATCTTAGAGTAATAGGGGTTATTATTCTTAAGTTTCAAGCTGTAACGAATACACAAATTCTGTAAGCATCTCTCAAAACTCTTATTATCAATAATATAAGGAAAAGTAAAACTTTATTAATAATATTATAAATATAATAGATGCACAGAGCTTGCCTAAAATCTTGTTTCCTATTTGAACATTGAATCCAAAATCATCGCCTTTTCAACTGCTTTTATTTGTTTTTTTTTATCCATGTTCTCTCCCAATGTGGAGCATATGGCCTCCTCGTGGAGGTATCTCAACAGATTTTTTTTCTACGAGGACTGTTTGTTAGTCAGTCACTCAACCTGACTTTTTCAAAGTGAAGTAGGGACTGAAGGATAATTCTCAAATTCACCTTGATATTACCGGGAATCGAACCCAGACCTGCGTAATCAGCAAGCTCTAACCAACTGTGCTACAGCAGACGACAATTAATACCGTTAATTTTATGAATTACAATCATCTTTTTGATACTTATTAGACTGAAGACAAACGAAGGTTGAAAGTATCAATAAGTTTTTCTGAATTGCACTAATTTTTAAAATTCGATGTTTAGAAGTCGCTAAAAATTTATTATGAGAATGGTTCGTCCGACTTAGGTGTATTTATATTTCAGTATTTTGCAATAGCCATAACAATTGACTGATAATTTCAAAAATCAAACAGACGTCGCCATTATAAATCAATTCGCGCCAATGGCCGATTTTCCCGCCCTTTTCATTTTGCAAATCGAACTCTCATTTCTTTTTTAAAATAAAATAGGGGAATGCTAATGAAAGACGGAGGGGGTGGTTTTTTATCATCCCTTTTCAAATATTTGCCCAAGAACTGAACTGATGGACACTTTGCAAAGTGTTGGGGTGGAAATGTGTTTCTTCATACTTACGGTACCTACCCAACCACCCCCTTAAATACTGAAAACGTCTGGAGTAATTCTAGAAAAAAGTCACCCCTATTTTTTACGCATATAATATTGTTACCTACATTTTTTCAAAAAGATGTTTTCTAGAAAGCGTGAATATTTAAATAATTGTATGTTCATATTTATTAAAATTTGAAAAACAATCATTAGTGCAAAAATAATGTAATTTAAATACAATATTAAAAATATATACATTTATTGCTTTACAACAGTGATATACAACTAATTTAACATCTATTTTTTCCGTGCCGCAGTGGTTGATTGTGATAAAATTTGAGTCTTTGTCTTGAATAGTATTAATAATAATTTAATTGATAATCTATAGGTGCCTATAATAAGCGAGAAAATGTAATACAAACACGGTTATTTGGTAAACTTTTTATGTAGAACCAACAGTAAAGAAAATGCGTGCTATGAAGACAAAAATCTCTAAAATGAAACACCTGCATTGCAAACTGTGTCACACATATGTTTGGTTCTTGAAAAATTTAACTATAGTTTAGTGTGTAGTTACACATTCATATTATTTGTACAAAATTTAAAGAATGAATCTCCATTTTTACCCTTTCTCTTAAATGCATAGACTACAAAAAGTACAAACTTTTGTTTTGGGTTTTTCGCAAAACAGAAATCGATTTTACCTTTTGTTCTTATACTCGATGGTAAAATACATATTTACTCTTCATATTCTTTCAAAATATATTTCTTTTTTACACGTGTTAAACCATTATCACCTTCATTTGAACAAACTGTAGTTTTGGCTGCCATTGATTTTTGAATGTTTTTTAATATAATTTTCAGAAAAAAAACGATTCATCCATAACACCATTAAGTAGTTTGAATGTATATTCTAATCATTGGATTTTTATATACTGTGTTAAAATGATTTTTTATGCCTCTAATGCACGGGTTCCCAACCTGGGGGTCGCCAAGGGTTTCCTGGGGGGTCGCCAATTTTTTTTAGATTTTTAAATTATAGCAAATCGAGGATTTCAAATTCCTCGGTGAGCTAAAAAAAAACGGAGCTTCGGAGACAATCCGGGCAAAAAGTAAATCGAGGATTTAAAATTCCTGGGGGGGGGGGTCGCTAGTCACACGGCTTTTGTAAAAAGGAGTCGCCACCCGAAAAAGGTTGGGAACCTATGCTCTAATGCATAGGTGCTTTTCAAGAGGAGTGTTTTTCGATAAAAAGATTTAAAATTACTATCGATTTTTTTTTAAATTGTTTTTCCTGTAATCACACCCACACATTGTATAGGAAAATATTTTTTCATTTAAAAGCAAAAAATCATGCATTTAAGGGTTAAGTACCCACATTTTAATCAAATCATATTTTTTGCAACATAGATGATAAAATATTTCAAATATGAACCGTTTATACAACTTCTATAAATATTATAGTAATATGTTTACAGTAATATTTACGTCATTGATTTATGAATTTTATAAGACGGTACAGCAATTTGAGTGTGTTTTATTAGCTTCTTAAAAATAGACTTTTTTGTCAACTTCACGCCGTCACTAAGCCTAGTCTATCGGTAAGTGTTCTCGAAATCCCATCAATACAAAAAGGATTAAAAAACAATACTTACATACGTCAGGCGCAGATAAGGGTGGTTGGGCGGAAAAACTTAAGTCAGATTGATGTTGTAAAGAAAAGATAGGAGGGGCTGATTAAATAAAGTACTTTATATGAAGCACTACCGCAAAGCTAGAGAAAACGATTATATAAATAAAACTTTGCGGTATTTATTGGTCAAGACACTGCAGCTTACGATAAATATTTAGGTCTAGGTTACTGTGCAATTATGAAAATACCTAAAGAAAAGTTCATTATAGATATTTGATATTTGGTTAAAGATTTTTTATTTTTACTTTTTTTCGATTGTCTTCGGAGACGTTCAACTTAAATATGAAATATATTGTTTATTCGTGTATTTTAAAAATCATATAGCCAGAAATTGATTCATGTAGAGATTTAAGGATTCAATTTTGTATCACATTCACGACCATATGCATGACATCTTCATTTGCTTTGCCAAAGATAATCTTTCTTTTTGACCGGCAAGTATTATTATTATTATATAGGACAATTAGGGGTGAAGTAAACCAAGTGATATCTTTCTCGTACGCGATCCGCAAAGCTAAAAGTAAAGCTCTTAAGTCACTAGAATATAAGCATACTACGACTAGTGGTTGTCGCTGTGTGATTGATATAGCGAAACAAATTACTTCAAACACCCTAAAAAATATTGACACTTTAAAAAAATATACTCACTGAATACATAAACTTCAAAAAAGTCAAATCAGCAATAATATACACCATTTATTCCTAGGTTATAATCAAATATAAATATACACGGCACAAAAAAACTACCCTTTTCGGTTTGATTAATTTAAAAATTACTCCGCTATCAAGCTGGCCCAGCGAGTTTATTTTGGCCATCGCATACTACTCATAATGATAGTGTTGAGGTTCGAATCCCGGATATGGTAAGGACTTTAGAAATTAATAATATTGAACATCAACCCTTCCTTGACCCTGCAGTATGATAGCGTAGATTGACTACTCACGGTTCTCGTACCATATATTGTTACTATGAGCTAACTTTTAGTGATCAATCTATGTGTACATATTGTGACAGTTTCTGTTATGCATAAATATATAGTTATATTTTGCAACTCACTTATTTTTGTATGATTGCATATTTTTTTCATGAGCTTTATTGAAATCATTAAATTACATCATTGACTTAATTCGTAGTTTACGTATATAAAATATAATAATAAATAAAACAAATATGAAAATTTCAATCGAATCCATTACTTCTGGTCAGTCAATTTAAAACATATACTTTGATTATTATCACTTTTTAATTATTAAAAAATATGTATTATATATATGCATACATGAGTATTTTTTGTTCAAAATATTTTAAATAGTAATTATATAAAATTTATCTAATCAACATATTCACCCAAATAAAAAAAATTAATCTCTAGCTCCCAAAAAATATTTTTGAAATTAAATATCAACAGTCGTGGACAGTAAGTAAAAAAAGGTTGCTTAGATCATATTTACCCTTTTTGTCTTTTGTGTATATATTTTTTTTGTTGATCCGTCGCTCACCTTTTATGCCGTAACCCTTCATCGAACCTGGACTCATCCTTTACAGCAGATGTCTGCCGGGTCAACGGATTGTTGAGTAATATTTAGGACATTCACTGTTCACTGGTTAATTTGAATTTTGGTTTTTTTTACGTAGGTATATATTTTGCTTGATAATAAATGCATCGACCATTTGTAACAACCAAACAAAAATAATATTTTATTCTATTATTATAAAAATAATATTTTTATATAATAATAATTATATTATTATATTTGTATTGTTTTATATATTATAAATTGCTAGATATGTCGTAAAAAATATTTAATTATTACAAAAACTTTGCAAAAATAATTATCGCAATTATTCTACAACAAAAATAAAAATATGTTTTATAAATGTGTGGCCTTATCTCATATTTAAATACTTTAAATTGACATATCCATACAAAAAAACAACAAATAAATTGCAATAATACAATATGTGCCATTTATAGATAAATATGACCAAATAATACGTTAGGTCACGTATGACCTTAATATTTAGTTTCTACGATCATACCGGGATGAAATTTATTTTATTCAAAACTTCATTCTTTTGTCACAGACTTTGTATGAAAATTATCTCTCAATTTATTTAATTTAGGATCACTCTTTGGACCTATTTCATTTTTTTTTTCGAATTCAAGGTCCGCTATTGTTTGAAACCGTTTGGACCAAACTATCGGTTAGCATATTTCAAACGAAGGATAAATGTTTCAAACAATTTTTATCCTGTTTGGTTATTGAAAGTTAAGCGCATTTTTATCAGTTATTAACAGTATATATGCTAAATTCACGATTGTTGATTCGTAAAATTTTCAAATCAGAACGCTATATAAAAAAAAGAAGAGTGACTACAATATAACAATAGATTTTATATATTTTTATTTTCTTCATGGCCACATTAATATGCTGGTAACTCCCGTCAAACGCTCAGAACGTATCACTCGATCCAAATTGCTTCATAATTTTGGTATTCCCACTGAATTTGGTATTAAGATTATTTTTTTCTTTTGTTTCTATATTAATTTGTTATTTTTGAATAGTTTGAAATTATTGATGACAAATATGTGACTCAATCATAGCTTTTTTACACAATTTATCTTAACAACTTACAACAATCATTAAAATAGTAAATGTTACAGAGACATAAATCCTCAATTTTAAATCCGCATAGATAATATATTGTTTTGAAACTAAAAGCCTTCCACATAGATTCTGAATAGAAAAGGGTCAATCGTTTTAACAATTGATGCGGAATTCAAGTTGATAATAAAAGATGCAAAAAAATATTTAATTGTATACACAAAGAAGGGTTAAATCGGACCTTAGTTGAGAGCAGCTGCATTAGAATCAAAATCATCGTATCGGATATTTTTTAAATAACCGCGTTAATAAGTATATGAAATATAATAAATTACAAAAAACTACGACACCTAATTGTGTTATATGTAAATATAAATGGATGTTTTAAAAATAAATATATATTTTTTAAATCTGCTAGCAATATATATGAATTTGTAATAAATACAATAAAAAAATAATATGTCAATAAGTATGTCCGATTAACGAATTTATATTATAAAAATCATATTATCGCAAGAATCCATATATCGACTGTGGAAAGGAAAAGGGATTTAACCCACAGCTTCTTCAAAACAGGTTTTTTTCGATAATCACAATGTATCAAACTTGATACACGTTCTATCAAAAGGATGCAAGCTGCATATGCCGAATGAGTATCTAAATTTAGCTTTTAATATTGAAAAAATGACCTTGTATAAAATTAAAACCAAGAAAAAAGATTAAAATAAAGGTTTTCCTTTATTTTTTTAATTAATATTAGATTATGTCAATTAAACACCAGTTTAGAAGTCTCCATGCACTTCAGGGTTGTGTATAATTCATAATTTGCATATGTCACAAAATCATCAAAACACGTTTTTAGCGCCTCCTGTAAAATTTGATATGTGTGGGTTACGTCTTTTTTCCTTTCCACAGTCGATATGTTGGCTTTACAAACATTGGCAATAGCAATCACTTAGCAATGAATAAATATTTAGATATATTATGCACTAATTAAAAACCTCTAATGATTAATTAGCCTACTACTATTAATAATCACTTATTGATATGATACGACAGAAAATAAATGTTAAGTTAATCTGAATACCAGAAAAACAAGATTTTTCAATAGCTCGATGTAAATCTAGCTAAAAGGTGTCAGCAATGTCAAATCTTAAATAGTTCAAAACAATCAAATAACTAACTACTAGTGCTTTTTATTTGAATTGATAAACATTTTTTCTTTACTTTGAAACCGGAATATTTATGTAAATTACTTACTGCATTGTAGAGGACATTAAAAAATTATTGAATAAATATAAATACACTATATTTTTACTTATGAAGTATTTATCTTCACAAAAACAAATTCACGCTTAATTTGTATTTAAGATGACTAGCGAGTTACACAATTGCCAATTAATATAATAATTATATCATCGACTTCTAAAGACTAGCAGTAAAAGCTCTTCTTATCAATCGGAAGTCTTCATATTGTGTCCATGGGATGCAGAGGCTCGCTCGAGCCCCTTGTTGAATTTTACTTAGGCCAGCTTGCCAGTTAATTTGCCCTTGTTAATTTAAGAGAAAACAATATTCTCAGATCAAATTAGTATGTAACTGCAATTTCTGACTTATATATTACCTATATTACTTATATATACCATTTTTTTTTTATTTCTTTCTCTATTACTTAGCCGAGATGAATCAGGACCGGACAAAATAGCTCGGCGGGCCGGTGGTTGCCCATATATGGTATACAGAGTAGTACATAAAGATTGATAATTTTACGGCAAATTGCATATTTTTACATATTATAAGTATGGCATATAACTGTATAGGAGTGATTTAAAAATTCACTACTTCCCTAGAACACCGAGAATTGCTTTGAGAATAAGCCAGCCACTCGTAAGCGTATTGGCAGCCCACCGCTGGTTTTAAGGCCTGAGATTTACCGAGCCCTTTGCTTAGATATTGGCAGCTAACCGCTGATGGGATGGGTTTGCGTGATGTAATTTTTTCCCGAATTTATATATGTACGTAGTACGAATCTGCTAATCCTCCTGGTACTTATTACAAATTCAAAATATTTATTACCCTTGCAAATCACTCGTATAGCGAATTAAAAATAACTAATGATTTCAAGTTTTGTTTGAGCTATCTAATATCATTGACCAGGTAACTTGCTAAGTATAAAAAAAACTTTGTGATATACCACCTGGGACGCATGCAACACCTTGCGGCCCTCGACATATTCAAATGAGGCGAATGCTATGTACTCGCATACTGCGTACATGTAATTCTGCATTTAATTTATTGTTTACAGATCTTCCGAACGGGTCAACATTACTTTTAAAAAGTCTTGTATTTCATTTTGTGATACGACGCAGCGATACGATTGTTATAATGGATTTTGCGCCCGACTCTTAATAAGGGCAGAACGTGGTGCATTTTATTATGCTAGTATATTTATTAATGCTTTCCTGAAATCCACTAAAGGGATGTATATAATATATCAACTGACGACTCTTATTAACTAATCGATAAACAATGGCAACCAGGTTATATATCACGTTCAATTTGAAGTTACTGCATATTAATACTGAGAACTGTTTAATTTTAATAAAGTATATATATATGTATAGTTATTATAATAATATGGTTCAACTTATTATACGTAATAAAATAGAAGAAAATACTACATATTTGACAAAAAATACTAAATAAGTGCCCAAAAATTCATTGAAAGATCAATTCGAAGAAGATAGGGGACTTATATCGTATAATATAATGTATAATTTGTTAATTATTGATTAAACGCCGAGTTCAATAATAAAGAGGGTTTCATTACTGTAAGGCTATGTGATTTTTAATCAAATAAATTGTATTAAAAAGAATTCTTGATGACAGAAATATTGTTATTCTTGTATAGCTACATAAAAAATATGTTTGAAATAGAGCTGTTAATCGCTCTTAACAAACACTGCCATTTTAATAAATAGTGTATTATCTCTATGTATGACCGCAAGTTATATAAAACAAGTGGACCGTTTTTGATAGCTCACTCAAAGCACTTAATTGTATTCGAATTGCGATGTAAATAGAATTTATACCTTATTGTAATCAAAATGTAAGTACAAACATAAATTACTGTATCCTTTTGATATTGAACGTTATTCGAGTCAGCTCTTGACCGGAAGACATGGAATTTTCGGGCCTGGTTACCATCTGCCTCCCGTCTTCATTCTCCATGTCTTCTGAGACAGTCTTGCATGCCGTATGTGCCTGAATAACTACTTGTTACCTTTCTAGTTGCACGTGCTTGGCACATCTATAGACTTATAAGACACATACATTTTTAAATCAAGTAAATGCGGTAACTACAAATTAGCCAAGTTTTGTAATGCAAGTAATGCTTAGACAAGTAGGAAGACAGAGTATTGTTGAGACAGAGTAGAGTTGATATGGATAAAAAATCACTTAACATACACGCCCCTTGCCGAAACGCTTTTAAGTATACAAAATACTTATCATCAAATGATTTGCTCTTTTTCATTTTTATAATATTTTTAGAAGGAGAAAGAATTTGCATTTTATGTATCATTGTCAGTATTTATATTATTATATTAATTTGAATAGCAAACTGGCTTGTGCTTTTATAAACAATCATGCGTGTTATGGAAGTTGTAATGTATTAAGCTTTACATATTGGTATACGTTTAGTCATTTCAACGTGTGTAAATAAATAGTAAAACAATTTTTTTCCTGATTTTCCTTATCGTTTAAAATGTTTATAATATTTTATTAGCAATATTTCTTTTTGTGTTTTATTTTTAATATTCTTTCGTTTTCTATTCATCGTCAATTTGAGTCAACATTTTATAGTAATAAAAATAATAAAACATTTTTAGTACTTTTTCCACATAAAATTTATTAGATCAGGACCGGTTTCGCTCATCGCGAGCATCAGTTGATAATGCTCGCGATGAGCGAAACCGGTCCTGATCTAATAAATTTTATGTGGAAAAAGTACTAAAAATGTTTTATTATTTTTATTATAATGCCATTCCACCAAGTATTGACAGTGAACACCTTAAAAGTGATTTTATAGTAACATTTGTTAAATCGGATAAAAAATTTCACAAATGCATAAGACGATGTCCAGTTGCTTAAAAAAATGTTTAAAATATAAACAATACATTTTATTTCATCGTGATATATCGTATACCACCTTATTTAATTTTTAATCATTTCTCTACAAATATAAACAATTTGATTGTTGAGTACGATTAGTGTATATTTGCTTGTTGTGTAAGGACGATGTATTTTTATTCAAACTTGATCCACTAAGAAACCAGTTTATTCAAATAAAGTGTGTATCCTATCGCTTACAATTCTTATATTCAAATTTCTTTCGTAATCATTTTATCGATAAAAGGAGGCAATAAATATTCCTGTAATAAGACGATGTAAAAGTATGCACTGAGTCTTGCTGCATTTTATTTTATTTGAATTCTTTTATTACCAACATTAATTACAATAATTTACCCTTTTATTAAGTAAGAACGATTTGCATACATTTAACAAATATAATTTCAATCTCATTATTTATTACATAATTTATTTGTAATGTTGTTAATTTATCATGAAAGCGTGTTTTTGTAGTATTATAACTAAATACGATCATATCATTATAAAATTTATGTTAGTTTTATTTTTAGTGTGACTACAAACAAGAAAAACGATTGAAATATTCTTGATGTATTTCTTCAAAAAATTATATAGTTATAAAATTTAATAATTAGGTCAAAAAACACGGTAGCCGTGTTTTCAGCGGTGCGATAACTTGGGCTTTTGAAAATGAAAAAAGCAAAAACACTTTGCGGAAATAAGGCTGTGCAGGTTTGAGTTGGACGGAGGGAGTAAAGATTTGGGGTGAGATGGTGAAAGCGCGTTATCTCTGAGGAAAAGTTTCTTTCGGCGTTTAAAAGAAACGAAAAAACATTGAAAAGCTTCCTCCTTCCCTCCTGGAAGTCAAAACTCTAAAACATTTCTCTCTGCTTTTTTTACATTCCTCGATTTTAATATTTGTAACAATTTAAACCATCATTTTTACCCATTTACTAACGTTGCAAGTAAAGAAATGATTTTTTTAACAGTATTTTAAGTTTTACTTTTTATTATTATCCATTCAATTTGTTGTCCAAAGCAGTAAATTATTTTTATATTAATTTCACCTTAATACGGTGGGCGAGCAAAAGCAATTCATAGCAATCGATAATATGTTTAATAAATATCAACAATACATGCTGTTTATCAATAAATTATAAATGCACGTACATCTTGATATTTTCTTGCTTGAGACTTTTCTAAATTTCTTGGGTTGTATTAACTAAACGAATATTTTAAATAAATTTTATCTTATTATCTCTCAAATGTAGATATGTAACAAAATAAAACACGAATATTTTTCGCAATATTCATAAAGTTGTTTGAATTTTAATATTTATAAAAAAAATCGTCAATTTGAAAATTGTTATCTTACCACATTACTTTTTTAAACGTATATTTAGGCCGTCTGAGATTCTTACAAGCAATCTTTTTGCAAAAGCGTTGCTAAAAATAATGCTTAAAAGTAAGAAAAAGAGAAGCTACGCTAAAAGTTTTTATCTTCAGATAAAGAAGGTTACCGTAACCGCACGTTTTCAATTAGTGCTGAAGATTTTTAACGGGCTTAAAAAGGATAAAACGTCGAGAAAAGGGGTCGAAAGAAAACTAAATGTCAGTCCTAATACGGGGTAAAAAAACTCCGCATTACAAAAACCGATATACTTCTGGAAGATTTACAAAGAATCACTTGTTCAACATCAGATGAGAATCATACATAATATGATGTTTATTAATTAACTATGTCCGTGGTCTGTATAGTTTTGAAAACAATTTTTTGGTTATTATTCATGGTATACTTAATTGTCAATTTTGAAAATCAAGTATTATGTAACATTAGATGTATTTATTTGTTTTTGTTTAAGTGCGCAAATATTAACGTCATTGGCTTCCATGACGGATCTCACGGATTTGAGTATCAGTACAATTATTTTTTTTTCAATCGATTCGTCGAATTCTGTCCGAAAGCATGGATGTTTGTGCTATCTAAAAATTCTCTCCCACCCTTCCAATCTTAAATTTTATGGTGCGTAGCAAGCGATTAGTTAACCACTAATCTTTTTATATCTACTTAAATTAAGAGGCCATATACTTTAGAAGCAAGAACTAAAATCTTTTGCATAAAATGATTGCTTATTGAAAAAATCATGATAGCAGAATATCTTTAAGTTTCCTAAAATTTCGTTCCTGATATTTTAAAATAAAGCACATATAAATACTAGGGCTTGGAATTTACCGTCAATTTGCAATTACCGATAAACGGTAAATGGAGAAAATAGACGTATGTAGATTTGGTTAATTTGGAATTGGTTTATCTGTCTGTGAGGAGTTAATAATATTAACGTATTAGTTTATCCATTAACTTCTTGTTGTGTGTACTTTGTATACACCTAATATAAGTTCGTATTAAAATTAAATAAAACAATATTACAGTTGAATGTTTTTATTGAGTTTATGAAAAAAAACGTTTATTTAAAACCAATATTTACAAATTTGTTTTTTGAAAATAAACTAGAACTCACTATGTATATATAAATGTAAACAATCAAGAATGTACCAACATACGTATGTTTTTAAAATATACTTCGTCCTCAGTCCTAAAAAAGGTATGTAGGATCAGGTGCAGAGTTCGGGCGGTCACTATGATGGTGATGACAGTTGACACCAGTATGACTAATACCAATCTGTGTTTTAATGGTGCCAGAGTTGATAAAACCAAATTCCTTATTTCGCATGGATGTCTAAAATCAACTTTCGTTATAATATACCTATATTTAACATTAATTCGCGGTAAAATAATTTTCGGTAATTACCGGTAATGTTTCCAATTTAATAATGTAATGCGAACTCTAATAAAAACATAATCATATCTTTCCACCATGAATTGACTGTCATAATCAAGTTTTCACTTAGTTTTTTTTTCGTATTAATTCATCGGCCCTTATTACATTTATAATAATTCTATGTAAGTTATTATTGTGCTTTATGTTTCATTTATCTCACTAATTTTATTTTATTCTATGCACTAAAATTAGATGAGTAATTAATTTAATAGTCTTACCTATCTATGATTTAATATTCTGCGAGTGTTAGTGCGAATTATATTAACCTCCCTGCGTCCGTTGAAATCAATTATCGACCAGTGGCGTGCTTTTACATTTTCACGCATTTTAATTAATAATTAGTACATTTTTTTATTAAAGTTTGGATATATTATCAGAAATGAAACTTCTCATTATAATCTACTTAAAAAAAATCATCTTATTTTATTATTTAATTAATTAATTTCTTGCTTCTTGATACCGTTGAATATTTGAATTTACTAACACTATATTATCTTTCTAACGATGTGACGTTATTATAAAACCAATACACAAATTTCTAGCTTTGAATTCAAACTACAGGCCAAGAATAAATTTAATTTAATCACCTGACTGCAATTTGATAAATAAACCAGAGAGAGCTCTTATCAATTATGATATAACATTTAATGATAGCCTTGAAATCATAATTGTATTATTTAAAATATTAATATGAGCATGACAATACTAGGGTATCCAATCCCGGAGCCTTTTTCTAATCCCGGGATTTCGGGATTGATTTATTTTGGATCCCGGGATTGAGATTTTCTCACCGAGGAATTTGAAATCCTCAATTTGCTATACTTTTTCCCGGAATCTCACGGAAACTCGTTTTTTTTTAGCTCACCGAGGAATTTGAAATCTCCGATTTGCTATAATTTTTCCCTGAATCTCACGGAATCTCGATTTTTTTTTATCTCACCGATTTCGTGTAAATTTGCCAATTTCGTGTAAATTTCGAGAATTTCCTCAAAATTTCTCAATCCCGAAATCCCGGGATCGCGGCCATCTCAATCCCGGCATTTCGGGATCAGAAAATTGAACGGGATCCCGGATCCCGGGATTGGATGCCCTAGACATAACTTCAAAAAATAAGGATATATCTTGAAAATTAGTCTACGGTACACCACTGTTATAGACTACCCTTATTTTATGAACATTATTTAATCCCCTCCCTCCCCAACCCCCCATGATGCTGTTTAATTATTCATCACGCATTGATCACACATTGCCTTCATCCGGCGACTGGACCTACCATATTTTAAGCGCACAACGCCATTATTATTATCGGATTTTACCAATCCACTAGTCAATGAGGTGTTTTCTTTTCATACACATTTCAATTATTATCAGAAGATATTATATAATATTAATATTAAAATAGACAATTTTAGATATCAATTTAAAAACCATTATATAACCTTTTCTAAATATGTTCATACTCAAAATTACAATAACTCAACGATATACTAATGAAACTCCGTAACATTTATTTTTTCCGCAAAAAAATTTTTTTTTTTAAATTTTCATTACTCTTCTATTGATGTATGTTTTTTTAGCAATTATATATTGATTTTTTTTATTCACTAAATTGTATAATAATTAATCAATTGATATTTAACAGGCCAAGAATAAGCACTTCATTTACATATATATACATATATAAACAGTGGCGGATTAAACACATGAGAGGCCCCAGGTGCAATAAGATTTGGAGGCCCTGTTTTTCGGACAACGTAATAACGTCAAAAAATTCATGTAAAATAGTAAAAAAAAATTAGCGGGTTATATAATATTAGCTATTTTGAGGCCCTTAAGATTCGGAGGTCTCAAGCGCGCGCATTTTTCGCTTACAAGGTAATCTACCACTGTATACACAACATTAGAAACGTCGAAATATTACTTTCCTGGTTAACTTTTTTAGCTATCGAGTATCTTGCAGCGTCGTGAAAACACTTTTAGAATGTGAACTGTGAATTATTAGTGTAAAAGCATTTTTTACAAATTAAAATACATGTGTTATGTTTATTTCACAGTTTTATTAAAATATTAGGAACAGGTTCGTTCATCGATAGTGCTAGCTTTATTTTTAAAATTATTACTTGTGTTTACTAGTGTACAAACTTATTTTACTTCCAACAATATTCTTCTTAATCTGTGTATAACAAAAGAACTGAAAAAAAATACGTCTAACAACGGTGATAATTTTTTCGAGATTTTTTTTGAGTGTTGTCATTTATGATTTAAAACATATATAAACTTTTGACTTTCTTCTTTTAAATCGATGATGATTTTGAATATTATTTTAATGTTCTGACACACAATGTAATTAAATATATGGTATAACGTCTTGATGAATTGGTTATTTAACTCGTATCAGTATAAACTTTAAGCAAAAGAATCACTACAATGATTCAAATCATTGGTGTTCTTGAATCACTATATTGTGATTAGCTCTATTTAGCCATGATGGCCGCTGGTGCAGCCATTGAAAATTCATCCCCCACACAGACCAACGACTGCATTCACTTGTCGAGCCTACCCCAAATAATGCGTTTCCACCCCTAGTTGCCAATAGTTCTCCACCCTCAACCCATCGCCACGCAACACCTAGCTGATTTCAACCATTTGCAATAATATCGATGATGATTTTTGAATCAAAATGGTTGCTTATAGCTTTGAAATAACTGTGATGATTTTGTGAATTCCACTGGAATTTATTGCATAGTACTAACACTATTGCAATTTTCAAGTAACATTTGCAATATACATACATACGTAATAATTGAGTCTGATGTAGTTTTTTTATACGGAAACAACTTTATTTTTTTTTAAGTTATTGATAATACATTAAGTTAAGCACAATACTTGTCATCAATTTCATGAAGATAGTAGTTCCAAACACCACTTTTTCAATTTTTAATTTCCGAGATTTTCAATTTGCATTTGCCGGATCTATGGCGCAGTGATGAACGTCGATAGCATCCGTGGTTGATCTCGCGGATTCAAATTCCAGTGCAAAAAGCAGTTTTCAACTAATTTATCGATTCCCGTTTGGAGGCATGGGTGTTTATCATGTCTTAAAATTCCCTCTCTCCCTTTGTATCATAAAATAACAGGGTGTAGTTGAACGATTATTTAACCACTACTGCTACTCTAGCTCTCTTTCTTTCTTTTGAGGTTAAATAACTGAATAACAATCAATTTTCGTAGACAATTTCTTTTGAGATACTTCATTGGGAGGTCATATGGTATACATTGGAAGCAGACGTAGATTTTTTTATAAAGATGTCAGTTGTCTTCAATTTTAACATTGGGTGTAATTGATGTATTTCTTGCTAATCTAATGTTAGGATATTTATTTTTACAAGTTCAGCCCATGATTTAAAAAATATTTGTCGCATTAGCAAATCGTTATAATGCTTATTATATATTGTAATATAAAATATACGTAAGAACAGAATGAAATATATATATAATGAAAAAAAGTCCATCATGCTATTTTTCGGTTTAAATGCGTACGAACAGTAGTAGATTAACTTATTAGCAAATGAGGCGTGCGCTTGGGACCTCTGAATTTTAAAACCCCTTAAAAATAGCTAATATTATATATACTTGCTTAGATTTTAATACATATTTATTTAATTTTACATGGAATTTTCTAGCGTTTTAAAAAACAGGGCCTCCAAATTTTATTGCTCCTGTGGCTTCTCGTGCTTAGTAAATCACTGTATACGAATCTCACGTTCAAATTATAAACATTTAAGATCTTGGTTCGTAGCATCAAATTATTTCGGTTATGTTATTCTACTACTGGTGAACAATAATTGTTTTTATTTCTTTATATCTAAAGAATTTAATTGGTCTCACGGTATATTTACGAATTCTTAAAGACAATTGTAATTTATTTTTTTCTTATTGTTTTAATTATTTCACTTCAAATTAAAAAGCTTGCAAATAACAAAACCGTTCGCTACCGTTTTGGTGCTAACAACAAATAATCAAATTATGTTTGAATAATTAAAATTGTGTTAATTATATTGGCTACATAATTAAACATCATGCAAGCCGATAATTGCGGTACATTTAATTAAAATACAAATTGATCTAATAATGAAAAGGGTTAGGGTAAATGCATAACTTATAACAAAGTGTATGCTCGTTTAATTGAAATGGTAGAATGCATTCAATATGACTGATTTCGGGAAATAATTGAATCAATTCAAATATGTATGTATGGGAATTACATCGCCGGATGAATATAATTAACGAGCGACTACATGATGATTAAATTTGATGATTTCAAATTTTCCAAAAATACTATACGTAATACAAGCTACGGCTTGTTTTATAAATTCACACACATATCTCTCGATTTAACCGGTTTTAGTTTTACACGATCTAAAATTTAAGTTTAAATATTTTTTTTTAACATGTAATCGCAATGCTTTTATCGGGCTAGCTCTTGTTTTGTCTCCAGAAAAGTTTAAGAAAATGCTAATTCTTTTGCAGTAAAGGTTTATCTTTCTTGCCCCTCACCATTTAATCCCTGCCTTGGCTTATCGCCTTTATATATGGAAAGGGACAATTAAAGACATCACAAACATCAATGCATTCGAACTCGTTAACAAATCACATATCAATTGAAATTCACAAATAAATGAAAAATCAATTTATAAAACTGTCCGTACTGGGATCCGAGCCCGTGACTTCCGTAACAGAAGCCAACGACGTTCATCACTCGACCACGCAGGCGATAAGCAAAAAAAACCATATACCTTTGAAATTAACGACTAGGCTTTTTACGTTCATATTTTTATCATATTTATAATCTTTTTTTCCTGTTTTTGTTTAACTAACAACCAGTTATCTTTAAAATGCGTGCTATTACTTTTTATTGATGGTTTGTACTGTCGTCAATGGGTTTTTAAGCGACGTGTTGTGTGGTTCATAATCTCTCAGCTCATTTGATAATGCTCAATGCCTGATGAAAATCAATTCTCTTTGCACTAAGTCGGTTTTTCATCATAATTCAAATGTTGTGTTAACAAGCAGTGCTAATTTTACATGATTAGTATTTCCATTTTTGAAAAAATATTTATTTGTTTTTGATCGTTATTACTTCTGCAACATAAATATTGCAGTACCTAAACGCATGCATCTCGATACGTACCTACAATATTTTATATGTTGAAGCCGTTCCTGATCTTGGTGCAATGAACTTGACTGCGTTCAAAAATGCACTTTGAAAGAATGGTTTTGCAACGCAGTTATAAGTTGGAGAGGTCGGGGATCGACCCGGTAACTAGATGTATGTATATGTATGTACAATCATGAACACGTATCTCTATACTACAGAGGCAAACAAAATTACTTATAGTCAATAATGATGGTTCCAATTTTTGTTAAAACACTTTCTAATGACAATATCATCATTACAAAAGTTCACACTGATAATTTTAGAATGTTTGCTCAATTTTAATATGATTACGCAAAAAAAAACATTTTCTTAAGTTTTAAATATCAGTCATCAAACGCTGACAATTTTAATTCAAATTTTCCAAAAATATCTACGAATAAAATTGTAATCTATGTAAATAAACAATATTGTCATGATACCAGCAACGAAACAAAAAAAAATCAGAACTTCTTGTAAGAAACATGTGGAAATTTTCAAAAAAGTCTGTTAAATTTTATACCATTCTATGTTACTAATAATGGACAATTATTAACACATTAAGATTGACGAATGAAATTATTGTATTCGATATAAATTTAAATTATTACTGTATATGCACATATCAACAACACAAGTAGTACATTTTGTAATACATCAGTTTTTCTTGTATTTTGTGTTTTATAAATTTATTTAAATTTAATCATAAAAATATTTTGTTTCTGTTCAAAAGTTTTTTTCTTTCAATTAATTTTATTTTCGTATTTGGCAAGTTTTGCTGTAAAGGCAATATTTCTTGCATCCTTTTGAAAATAATTTCAACATAAAGACAGCAAAAACCATTTTCAAATAAATTCAAAGAAAATCTGTAACTAAAAGAGGATGTTTATCACAAAAGCTTATCTCCAGTTTCCCGCGCATTCTAAAAGCTCCATGATGCAAAAAAGGCGCGCAAAGCTAAAAGTCACATCACATCTGATGCAAATCACAAATATACACATACCTAAAGAATAATCACCAATACCAACGTTCGTGAACTCCAATACAGATACGTCTTGTTGGTCAACGCTCCCAACCCCACAAAGAATGCGTCCATCTTGCTTTTATTTATTTCGCGCGCTTTTTTACGTCATTCTAAAAAAAAGAATATATATAAAACAGCAGCACCTATACAGTTCATTGACACCTATACAGGGATGGTCAATTTATCTCATACACAGTTTTGCCATCGTTAAAAGGCCTAGCAAAAGTAGTTTTAGTTTGTTTTAAGTATTGTATATTAGAAAGAGATTGATTTTTTTATTTACATATTCTAGTAAAAAAATGATTTCAACACAATTTACATGTGAATATGCAAATATTTTTAAGTTCTGAAAAATCACCAAACACAGTTTATGGTACATAATATTATGTGTTAAGATACAACCACTTTTAAATACATAAAACGTCATTCCCTAATTCGACATTTCTTCGCGAGCAAAAGATTGCCTACGAATGTAGTACACATATTATAAAATATCTTTTTTCTCTTTCTGATATATCTCAAAGTGAATAGCTGTGCTTCTTTTCACGATAAAAAAAAGTCATTTGCAATAGGATCGTTCTATACTTATAGTAAATATACACTCACAGCTAATGCAGTTTCTGCATGCAAAATGCATTTGTGTTCGTTTGTTCCTGGTGTGATGCAAACTGGCAGTCATGTGTACTTAATATATATTTTTAGTTTAACAAACATTCGAGCTGGATAACGTCTTCCCATACATGCCAGGAGTACGATAAATTGCAACATGACTAACGTATCCAGGAAATAAACGCGCTATAAAAAAAACTATTAACAATGGATTTCACCGTGTATGGCGAAAAATATTTTAACATTTAAGATCATTTTTAACACTGTTTTGAAAGTAGATCTTCCAATAACATTGTTGAAAATTTTAAGGCTTATATCGATCAAACTGACTTAATATGATTTTACCAAAGAAAATATAAACTTAAATACTTTGAAATATATACAGTTACAGTTAATCGTATTGTGCTTAATACGTTGACTTTAATATTGTTTAACGAGTTTACCACTAGCTTTTTTTTTTTTACATATAGTCTTTTATAATATCTACACTATTAGGCAATATGCTGCGGATCGAGGGCAGGCTTATAAATCTGTAATTAAAAATAATATATATATCTAAATTATATACATAATATAGAAAAATAATTCTACTGAATCAACAGTGTTATTTTAACATGTATTTCTTGTTTAATAAAACATTTTTTTATGTGATCTCAGGTTAACATCATCACTCTCATTTTGGTTACAAAAAAATATGTGTAAAAGATTAAGTTATTACAAAATTCATATAAACAAGTCAGTTGCAATTATTTTATAAAATATAAATGGCGCTACAGTAATATTGTTTGATAACTTTACTGTCCGAAAAAAATGTTTTATAACAATTACCTTCACTCGTGGTTAATTAAATAATATAAAAAACTTTTTATTCAAAATACTTTTTAACCAACAAGAACCTTGCCTGGTAAGAATTGCTTGATATAAAATACTTAAAAATAGTCTAACTTTTGTTTATATTGTTTTTATGTAAGTGTATGACTACAGTGGAGTTAGCGCTATTTGCATGTAGTGACCGTGGTTTGCTCAGCATCTTTGATGTTGCGGGGGTCAGCAACCGATGCATGTTGTTGGCTTGCTTTATAAAATGTAATTGAAGAAAAAAGTGTACGAACCGATGCTATTTTTGCCCGTTGCACATGCAGAACATGCATCTTGGAATGAATGCATCTCACGGCTGGATTTAAAAGTCTGAAGTAACCGTTCAACGTACGGGGAAAAATAGAAAACGCACCCACAATAATTGAAGCAGCCGGCCAACGAATGACTGCTAACACAACAATCATTATTTAATAATCGTGATGGTTGGTGATGATAGGAATTATTTCTCACCATCATATCGTAGCATATATAATTCTCGTCATGAAGCTAATGATTTTTTTAAATTTATATTTAAAAAAATATTACTTTTTCAATATGCATTCTTAAAATAATAACGTCATCGAATAAGTCCCCTTTCAGTGATAGATATAATTCAATTCATAGACAACCGCAATTTAATAATATAAACTAAGCAACCATTTACATTACATATAAACCTCTTCAGTCAAACTGTAATTGTCTCTAATGTAAACATTTTATATTCATTTATTTGATCACAAATAGTCTTCATTTTAAAAAGTACAGTCGAAAGAAAAAATCGATTACTTGAATTAAAAATAAGACATTTCACAAATACTACTAGAATGAAAAATATTAGTTTATCATTTTTTTGGTGATCAAACATCTCAATTATTTAGTTCTACAAATATTATTTAATATGTATAGTTTATGGCTATTTTGGCGTATGCCTTCATCAGAACTATTTTTTAACTTACACTAAAACATCTCTTCTTAGCCCGGATGTATAGCTTAAGTTTAAACATGGTTCTTATGAGGGCGTAAGCTTTAATAGGTATCAACTACACATACAATTATATCTGTAGACTAAAATATTTTTTTTCATTTTATTATTATAAAATTATACTATATAAATGTCAATACAATCAATTCATTATTTAATGGCATGTTCAAGTTGATCCACCGGTTTTTATATGAAATAGATTTTATTGATGATGAAAAAATTACACAATATTTGTCAATATTTTATCACAATGGTTCTATTAGTCGTAAACCACTGTCTTCATTGGCAAGAATGCACTTCGTATTCAAAGCATACATTTGTTTTGAATTGCCAATATTAATTTCTACTTAATTTAATATATATTTATTACTTCAGTTTTTAGCGTGGCCTTTTCTCTCTTCGGTCGGGCAAAATTTGATTTTGAATCGTTTCAAATAAATCTATGCTGTCATATAATTAATATGTTTGTTGTAATAAATTAATGCAAATACATATTATATATAAACTTGCTTTTCTTGCTTGTAGAGTATCCGTTAATAATTTTCCACGCAGAACAAGAATTCCTACACACATTATTTTTGCAATGGTATATTTCGAACACTAAAATCTGGGTCGCATTAGTTTGACAGTCTGGCTTTAGTCTGTTGACACGAAGCGACTTGAAAAGAGTAATGGAAGTTGGTAGATGATTTAGAAATATTCTATAAATATAGCAATTATATCCTTCATCACTCATTAAACACTTTAATTGTTTAATGACATCATCCTTAGTAAGATGAAAAAAGGAATTGAATACTTTTTAAATATCACATGTTAGTTATGGTCATTCGAAAAATTACAACTTATTCTATCATAAAACCTTCATACATATTTACTAGTAATGCTCAAAGTTTCCGGTCTAGAGTTATAAGTAATATTTTGTAAATATCTAATTATTTAATAATAAATTGTAATTTTGTCTAAGCAACTTAAAAAATACTCAATTTTAACTTGCGTGTTCTTATGTTTGAGCTAGAAACTTATTACGGAAAAAATACAGTTATTTCAGTTACCCGTGCCAATATTTCGTTAGCATTTTTTAAAAATTATTATTTAATTGAATAAACAATCGATATTATAGGCCGACTTAACAAGGTAATCTTTTTTTAAAAAATGTTCGTTTTTATGCATATACACCGTCATAGAATATATAAAGTATGACCGAGCATTAATGCAGGCAAAATTTGTTTCCAATAAAAACTAAATTACCCTATATTTAACCTATTCAAACAATAACATAAATAAAATAACCACTAGCCAGTATAAATGATATATGCCGTTAACAATCAGCATTCTAAACCGATTGAAACAGACAAAGTCGTACTGGTTTATGTAATATGAATTGTATAAAATATATCTGTTTGACGTTTCATCGCTATTTGTTCATAAAATGACCATAAAATTTGATCTCAAGTTGTTTTATTAATCACTAAGGTTCGACATTCTTTCGATATAAAATAAGCAAGTTTGATATTTTTATATAGCTTCGGGTTCCAACCAACCGCAAACAACTACTTAAATTTTATATATATAAGAGTTGAACGAATAGAGAACGAACATAAAATTTATTTGTCTTTAATTGAACACTTAATTTATAACTTTTCGCTTATTTATATGTTAATTTAATGACATTAAAATTTAAAACAGTTAAAAATATCTATTATAAATCATTTTTTGATATTATGAAGGCTTTTAATGTAAAAGCATGAATAAGATGTTTTGATAATAGCAACACTGACATTACACGCCTTTCTGCAGGATCACCTATTTATTATGTTATGAAAAATGTCGAGATTATCACAATAATGTAGTATTTTTTTCTGGTGTGTACTTATTTTCAACTCGCGCGTTACAATACTTACAGAGTTGTAAACTGACCACAGACAACGTGCATTTTTACGCCGAGCCGCTTTAAAAATAGCATCACAAAACAATTAAAACAAAATGGTGAATGCGAGTACGATATAAAATGGCGCCCAACAATAATATTTAAAAAATAAGTTCGTTGTCTAGATGCTAAGACAAAAGGTTTTAAAACTTTTTTTGCAACTGTTGTATCTATAAATATTGCTAAAAGTATAACCAAGGGTTTTGTAAACACAATCTTAGTCTTTGATATGTATTTGACAACATTTCGAAATAGCTCTTTTTAGAATTATGACTCTTCCTATGACGCTAAAAGATTCCTTGATAGACATCCTTGCTACGCTTTATTTCTTGATTGTTTCATGTAAGGTTTAAAAAAACTTCAACTCCGACTCCGGCATTATCAAATGGTCCGACTCCCACTCCGATTTTTTTTAAAAAAGCAACAATGTTAAACGTAGTCTTTGTTTTTTTCATACCTGCTACGATGCATATCGCTTTCTTATTTAAATTGTATTAAAAAAGAAGAGACTGAACCGTTCCTCTACGCAAGATTGTGTTTCGAACATTATTTCGACGGTTGAGATATTTTAGTTTAATATTATATTAAAAACCGGTCGTGGTTTAAATTTTAATCAAACAATTCAATCAATAAAAAAATAAGGAACTGAATGTGAAACATTTTGTAAAGTTATCGTTCAGATATATTAAATGCTCACTGTTTAGAATCTTGCGAAATATATACGATCGCGGCCGTTCACTATTTTATATCTCTTTCTCTTTAATGTGCATTGAACTGAACATGTATAAAATAAAAGTAATCTCATACAACTGTACATAATATATAAATATACGAAACAGTGGCGTTAAGATGAATTCCACAGCCGCCCAAGGCCCGTTTTACATAATATTTTTTTATCAAAAACAATTAATCGAATTTTGATCAGATCGATGATTGTGGTAACTTTACTTTATCAATTTATTTCAGTAGTAAGTAATTTTTTACCAAAAATTACTGTTATTTCATAAAATGTTTTATTTTCAATCAATATTATTTCTTTTCCACATTTTAACAATACCATACACAGTGAACATAATAAATTCACTTTTAAAATGTTAACTATCAATTATTGGTGAAAAAGCATTATTTTTACAAACATACACACATTTCACGATCAGGACCGGTTCCACATTATCATAAGTTTGATGCGAAACATAAAAAATGTTGACTTTGTAATAAAAAATATTCAAAAATAAAACAATTTTGTAATAATTCAACGTTTATTCAATTGATGAAAATGCCCACCACGAATGAAGCCGGTCCTGATCATATCAAATAAATATAAAATTAGTACAAAAATGTGTTTTATTCTTTTAATTTAATACCTTTTCACCAAGTGTCAGTAAAGGTAAAAAAAAAATTGTCTAAAAAAACCTTTTTATTGAATATATTAATTAATAATGACTCAAGCAAGTGGTTATTTTTGGTCAATCGTCTACCGTAAAATTATATATATTAAAATAGTTAACTCCATTACTTCTCAACTTTTCTACGTCTGCGGTTCCCTATTAGCAAATATATAAATCGCATTACAAGTGTTGTTGTAACACAGAGCTTTCGTGAATTAGCACCGGTCTGCGGGCCATTGGTTGGGAAGCACTAGCTAATAACACAATGCGATAAGCCAAAAATAACCAATTGAACTATATTATCGATATAATTATGTATAAGATTGAGTGCATACAATATTTTAATGTCTTAATGTTTTCAGTAAATAATTTAACCACGTGGGAAAGTTGTAAAAGTAACGGTGGAAATTTGGGTTAATTCCAGATGAGCGACCCTACAAGTGCTTTCTCCCCGACTGCGCCCGAGCGTTCATCCAGCTGTCCAATCTTCAACAGCATCTGAGAAACCATGACGCTCAAGTGCTGAAGGCGAAGAATAAGTCGCAATGTTCCACCAGTATGTCAAATTTATCCGAGATATTCCTTAATATAATGTACCAAAAAAAAGACGCCCCTGTAAAAAAAAAACAATGCGCCGTCCACAACTTTACGGGGATGTCATAAACAAGATTTAAAAAAAAAACAAACCAAATCGAAACTCAAATTGTTTCCACATTGAAGTGAATCTTCGACGTCTTGCATGAGAATTATTCACTTTTCTACTTTGGCTTACGCGATACTCCTTTGCAGCTTGCAATACTGACCACCGTCGAGTGTGTCATTTTTTTTTTTGTTTTGGTACACGTGCATCAAAAATATTTTGGGGCTTGTGCATCGAAATTAAGAAGAATCTCTCGGATGATTTCAACATGGAACGATTTCAAGTGGATTCAATTTCAGAGCTGCCGATGACAAGTGGACCAATTGATGCTGTTTTTAACAATCTAAAATACTAATAAAACTTTTACCTGAAGGCCAAACGATGAAGAAAAAAAATTGCATGTATTTTGTACAAAAATGTATTTTCACTATTAACACGCCATTGTTTATTTCATTATCACTCTATCACAAACGAAATATGAATTATATTATAAAATATAATCATGATTTGCTCATACATTATTTCAGATTTAAAAAAAAAACTAAAATTAAGGAATTATTATATTAAATAATTCCCACCAACGAGGACTAATAAATTTTCATGAAGGAATCTTACTGAAGAAATATAAAATGAAGGTCATCTATAAATTTAATCTCAATGATTAAATCATTGTTTCCCGAGTGAATCCATCTTGGTCACATTGATTGATTTATTTCAGGTATACAGAAAAAAAGTTATTTTTTTACTAACCGCTTTTTTTCTTTTGTTTTCAGGTGAGCGGCCATATAAATGTCACCTGCCTGACTGCGGACGAGCTTTCATCCAACTCTCAAACTTGCAGCAACATCTGAGGAACCACGACGCTCAGGTGGAAAGGGCAAAGAACAGACCTTTCCACTGCAACATCTGCGGAAAAGGCTTCGCCACTGAGAGTAGCCTCAGGACTCACACGTCCAAGGTCAGTCATGTATGTATTCCCGGGCCACTATCCTGTCTTTATAATTTATTTATATTTATTTATTCGTTTTTATTGACTAATAAGTTGCGCTTTTTACAATATTTACAAATTCTTTTTCTAAATATACTTATAAATATATATATTGATATAATATCATAGATATATTCATGCAAATGTAAATTTTTGAAATATTCAAAAATATTATCTTAAAACAATTCAACTCTTTTTCTTCTATAAGTCTGTCAATAATAAACAAATTATTTTTTAAAGGTTTTCCAAAATAGCCCAAAGCAGCACATTTTTAAATTCTTTGTTGAAATAATAAAGAAATATTTTTAAAAAATGTGAAAAATGAATAATCAACATATAAATTCGTCATTTCTGTTTCGTTTTTTTTTCTCTTTTATTTTTACTTCTATCCTTTTTAATAAACACCAATCCAAAACATTTTTATATTTATTTACTCCCCTCCAAGTAATGAATAGTATATAATATATAACTTAACTCTTCACATATCTACACTAACATTATCATATTAATTGCATGCAATTTTTAATTTCACTTTATCAGAAAATACACTCTCTAAAATCAAAAAAGATTATTAAAATTTAATATTACTCAATACATGTCTTTCTTATAACATAAATATCTGAAAATTTTCATTAAATTTTTACAGAAAAATATATTAATTTCAGTATTGTTATATTCGATAAATTGAAATGTAGTTGAATCTTTTTGTCTATTTTTTATTAAAGATAAATTTGTTTGATCTAAATCAAGTTTGATCTAAATTTTACATTTTATAACGTGTAAGGAATATCTTATTAAAATGTGTTGTCCAATTCTCGCGTCCTGCCAACCCCTCCACTACACCAATACACCACTTGTCCAATCGTGCGATTGGTCAATCGGATGCAGGAGCTACAGCTGCATCTTGGTGTGTTGCAGCAACACGCGGCCCTCATGATCGGAGGACCCAACGCAACCCCATGCCCAATCTGTCACAAACTCGTCTTCGGAGGCGAAGCTCTCATGGAGCACATGAAAAACACCCACAAGGATCCGAATGCATCAGGCGTTGCCAGTAAGTGTATAAGCCTCGCAAGAAACCTTTCATCCAAACGTCTTCTGATAAACCAATCTGGCTACCATTCACCTCGTCTATTTCCGATGAACTTAGCTGAAATACATTGACATATTTTTTCAGGACACTCAATCTTTGATAAAACAATAAAACGTTCATTATCACTGATATTTTTTCCAGCATTTTTTCAATTATTACAATAAAATGATTCACTTTAATCAAAAACATTTTTTTTGACGTCACATTTTTGAAATTCTTTTTATATTTTAAGTGAATCATTAACCAATTTGTTATAAGTCACATTTTGTTCGCTAAGAAAAACGAAAAAACTGTGAATTATTTCTGTTATAATATTAATGTTGTGTTTTAAATAATATAAAATAAATTTTAAATAATTGATTTCTTCGGGGTGTTGGTTTTCAAATATTTTGTTAAAGCGCCATTTTGTAACAAAAAGTATCGTTACCAATTATGATTAGGTTAAGTTAGTGTTGTTTCAGTGAGTGGAAAATATTTTTTGTTAATTATGAATAAACTATAGAACAAAAAAATATTCTCCGTTAACGTTTTTCATCTCTCATCAAGTTAACATTGTTGGAGGCATAAAAAATACATTTTTTGTATTTATTACAATTAAATCAAAAATCAAAACAGTGCGCCATCGAGACTTAATTTGAGATGAAACCACATTTAAATGTTCTTTTTCAATTTTCACTTTATTATAGAAAATATAATATAATAAACTGGAAATTGAATAAAATTCCTATTCTCCTTTCCAAAATAACTTTTGCTTTCGGTTTTTGGGAGTTTTGTGTTTTTTGTAAAATAAATATTTCTATACTTCAAAAGTATATTCATATGTTTTTATTTTTTTAAATTATAACCGAATCTCTCTGTAAGCATGAAACTAATATAATTATGGTGGGGAAATTTTGTTATTATGCTTGTTTGAATATTCTGTTAATAATTTTTCATATCTTCAAAATATTAACCCTTTAAAAAAGTGATTGTTTCTGTCGCAAATAACATAGAATTAAAAAAAAATATTTTTGTACAATATATTTTCTAAAATAATAATTTCGAAAAAAAAGATAAACAATCATTTATAAACCCATTTTCCTTATCCATTGGTGTTGTTATTATCTGGTATTGATGTCCTCGTATTTACTCACATTGGCTTCACGCATTGACCTGTGTTTTTTTACTCTTCTGTCTACCCCACACTTCCTTCTCCAATTACTAACACTGGTGTCCCGGCCAACGGGTCGGGAGCCATGGGAGACATAACAATGTCAAACCCTGTCCCTCCTTCTCCATCTCCATACCCGCCCCAACTGAAACCAACTGATCCTTACATAGCCAAGCGGAGAACTGCCAATCACCCGTGCCCTGTCTGCGGGAAGCATTACGTCAATGAAGGTTCTCTTAGAAAACATCTGGCCTGCCATCCGGAGACCCAGCTCACCAGCAGTTTGAGGATGTGGCCGTGTTCCGTTTGTCAAGCTGTCTTTACACATGAAAGTGGTAAATATTTTCTATAATTTTTATTTACGTTTTATAAGAAGTAAGACGTATTCTACGACTAAAAATACGCTCGTCACTAGAATCCTTGTTAATTAAAAAAAACACTATGAAGAATTTAATATGCGCTTCAATAGTTCAAAGTTCGATTATTAAGATACAAACGATTACATATTTATAAATTTTATACAAAAAGTTTACCATTTTCACTGTTTCTTCGAAAGACAAACGTTATTTTTCTAAATTTCTTATGTGAGAATGTTTTACTTTCAGGACTATTGTCGCACATGGAGCACATGCGAATGGAGCCTAAGCATCAGTTTGCAGCTCAGTACGTCTTATCAAGAGCCGCTGCAGAGCGTCGCGAAAGAGAAAATGCACTTTTGGCTGCAGTATCTGCATCCAGCTCAGGGCTTCTTCTCGGAAGCGGGTCACTGTGCGCTTCTCCTTCAGCTCATTCAGACAGTTCTTCGACAGGTCGTCCATCATCGACCGGATCTGACGGTCCACCAAACAACAATAATAACTGTCCGCCAAAGCTAGGTGACTTATTAAGAACGGCCACAAATAATGGACATCACCAGCAATACAATCCAGAAGATATACATAATGCCAATAGGATGGCGGCTATTGCTGCCGCTGCAGCGGGTATAATGGGACAAGCGCAGGGAGGTATGCAAGGAGCTCTTGGATCGCAAGTAGATCCTGCAGTTCAAGCTGCAGCGGCGAGTTTGGCTGCTGCTATGAGACTGAACAGCGCTCACAATGCACATATGCAACAACAACACCACCAACAACAGCAGCAGCAGCAACAACAACAACAACAAAGCATGGTTGAAAACCAAAGTGGCACTCCTCCAATGGGTGGTGACAGTCCTAGTGCAGCGCAAGCTGCTATGAATGCAGCCACTATGAGGTCCATGGCCGATTCAATGAGATCAATGGCTAATTTAGAAAATCAGTTAAGTCAGCAGCAACAACCCGATCCGACAGCAGCGCTCAGAATGCAACAAGCTGAAAATCTATTGCGCAGTCAAGCAGAGGCCGCTCTCAGATTAGCAGTGTCACAAGCACAAGCCGCAGGTGCCGAAGCTAATGTCAATAGACACAATGGAGGTTTCCCGCAAGGCTTGGATGGTGGATCAGGAGGACCCGCTAGATTGTCACCTGACTTGGGAGAAGCAATTCGTTTAGCGCAAGAACAAAGACTCGAGCAAGCTTTGAGACTTCACGGTGATCCTAGAATGCTCGGATTTGGACTTTCTCATTCACCCGCACCTTCATTGCAACAGCCGTCCTTGATGCATCATAACCAACAACAGGCTCAGATGCAACAAAACCAGCACCACAATCAACAAAATCAGGGACAGCAACCATGAAAATTCAGTTATTACTAATTGAACGCGCCTTTTTTTACTACAGCATAATTTACTTTAATTTCGGTGATTGTATTATTAAACAAAAATTATTTTGTTTTAGAATTCAATTTCTTACTTTTTATTAAATACAGCCTGAAAGATTAAAAAAAGATTTTTTCTTTGGAGAGGAAAAAGCGCGTTCGGTTAGTAATAACTTTAAAAAATGAAATGTGAAGATCGAAACACTTTGGACTGAAACAGAACGATCGATTAAGAGTGTGAAGTTGGAATTATGAATTCTTTTACCCATTTGGGAAATTTTGCCATAAAATTATTATATTGAAATATAGTTTAAATTGATTTACGAAAATTAGGTATATTTTTAAACTTTAATTGTAATTTCGATAAAATTTATAGAAAACGTAACATTGGGCATTCGTAAAAGTGATAAGGGAATTTTTGGAATAAAATTTAACTAAAAATAAGCATAGAATAAATTGTGTTTTGTTTGATGTTTTTATAAGATTGAAGAAGATTATTTATGAATAATAACTTTTATTTACTCTTGAGTTATTTAAGGAATAGCATATTGAAAACAAATATATAAATATAAACAAAATAATATCAATAAAACTATAGATAAGTTAATTAGTAAAAGTTTGATGTACATATTAACGACACGAAATGTTTTACTTTTTTTTTTTTCATTTATTTATAAAAAATATATATAATATTGTGTGATTGTAATATATACTAAAAAGCAGTAGTCTTTATAACTTTCTGCGATGTGGAACCTTTTCTCGCCAATGTAGTTAAAATATCTATTGATAAAATTATTATTTTGTATTCAACGAAAACAGAGTACTAAAGCTTCTTTTCTATCCCAATTTAAATATGATATTTAATGGTTTTTGGTCAAAAAATACATTTTTTTTATAAAAGTACAAACTAGATGTGCCAAAACATTTCGTTTTTAAAAATTGTAATATATTTGTGTTTTACATAAACATATTAAAATTGGATGTATCAAAAGATGCTGCGGTCACTCTTAGATAGTTATTTTATCATTTGCCATATTTTGACGGTGAAAATAGTGAATATTAAAAAATTGCCATAAAAAATAGGCGTAACTTTGTGAGTAATGTGTTTAGATATTAAAAAAAGAAATGTTCCTACTATATTTGATTAAAGTACTACTCCCTGATATATATTTACAAAGCGACGCAAAATATCCTTCGCGATTGTAATTGAAATTCAAAAATATTTACAAAATCAATTTTTAATAGCAATTTCAAATGTTCCTCTCTAAAAATTATCTTTAAAACAAAACTCAACAATAGATTTTGACAGAATTAAAAAAAATACGAATATTTTTAGAAAGAAAACATTTTTTTTTAGTATGACATTAATTTCAACAAAAAACGAACTGAACATTTATTTAATATAATAAAAATATTAATTAAGTTTGTATATATAATGTATTGATAGAAAATCTTATATTACACATTATCAAAAATAACAAATTTTGCTTTGACACATTTCCTTTTTAATTGCGTTAAAAATATTTTTTTTTTCGAAATGTAAATATTGAAAATATAACTAGTTGTTATGTGAAATAGCGTCAAATAAATTTTTTAATGAAATTGACCGAGATTATAGGTAAAAATGTAACAACCTCGTCCAACTATGCAAATAACAGCAATACCAACTTTAAAACAAAATCAAAACAACACATCGTATTTGAAATTTACTCACAACAATGTTTCAATATGAAGTTTGACGTCGCAGTTCTTTTATTTTATACTAAAAAAAGTTCAAGGCATATATATTTTTTAATTCAAAATTAGATAGATTTTACAAATTTTATTTTCACGCAATTTGATTTCAAAACATTTAATTAGTAGAATTGAAGTTTCTAAATACAAAAAAAAACTTTTTTAACATTGATCCTTTTTTCAAGCGACACCTTGTACAATAGATACAACACGTGTCAAAACAAACTGACACTTTGTCTAATGATCCATAAAATGACATCCTAAAATCATACCTACGCAAAATCAAATGAAAATACCAGAAAGATTAACCGTTGTACAAAATACAGTGAATAATGCTTGTGAAACAATAAAATTGACAAGCAGTATTTGCTAAACAATAGCCCAGATATTATTATAATAAATATATATGTATTAAGGTCATTTATTGACAAATTATTGTTTATATGATTGATTAAACATACATCAAAATAGTTAACAATAGCCCAAATATGTTCAATAATACTGAAAATTAACATGCTACAGTATTATACCAATATAGCCCAGATAATAAATAAAGAACTCAAACTTTATACTTGATTAGTTGCAATATACACTTACAAACACAGTAAATAATTAAAATAAATTTGAAATATGCCACGGTTCACTGTTTCAACAGCTTGTCCTTGACGGTTTACTGTTGAAAAACTGAAACGTAAAAAGGATTGTCAGATGATTAAAAAAAACAAATTCAAAATATGTATTTAATAATGATTACATCTTGGATAAAAAATATTTGGACAAGTATGAATATTTTTTTTATAATGAAATTTTAATACAAAATTTAATTTACTATAAGAATTTCATTATAACGTAAAAATATGACGTTAAATTAAAATATTTATTTCAATAATTAATTCTTATTAAGATTGTACATTTCAAAAAATGTTCAATTTTAACTTATAATAATAAAATCAAAATGCAATAGCCCAATCGCATTAAAGATTGATTTAATAATTACAGTTATTGTTTGGAATAAAGTTTTGTTTCAATTATGATTTTCGTCATTTGTTTTTTTAAACAGCAAACTTTTCGAAAAATTTCATATTTTATTTCACACACGGACTAAAATGTAAAAAAAAAATATAATACCTATTTCGGATGTTAATGAATTTCATCATGAAATCCAATAAATATTTGATATTATTAAGGAAACAGTAGCACTTCTCGGTCAATAATGAATGCATGATAATCTAAAAAGTTAAACATTATAATAATAATTTTGGCGGAAATAAAAAAATATTTCTTCAGTTGCGAAATGACAAGGAAATTCATCCTGAAACAAAAAATATAGTTCCTAAAATTCAGAATCCTCTTGACATCTAAATTAAGGCCAACATAAATTATGTAAATTGTAAAAAAAAATGTAAAACTTTGGATAAAACATTTAAGTAGAAAAAAATATAAATTAACTAAAAAAGTGGCATTTATAGCATTATGGTGTGTAAATTACAATAGTTTCAAAACATAATAATAATTAATAATATTTATTGATTTTCATGTGAAAACTCAAAAAAATCTATATCTACCTTTTTGGATAGTGACGTGTTGTTATTCTTAGATGAAAAAAATAACATTTTTACTTAAAAAAATACATATTATTTCCAATTTTTTATTTGAAGTATTTATGTTTACTTCACCAAAATACACAACGCTAAATTGTGTTAAAAAATAAAAACAAATGTGCTTAATATTGTGTTAAAAAAATCATCTATCAGATGCTGATTTTTAATACTTCCTTGTGCAATTCTTTACACAACTAGTTGTGTTAACAATAAAACTTTTTCACACTTATATATAAATAAATATTCATTTAAGCATGATTGTTTATATGAAAAAATATATTACTGTATAATACTTATGATTATTATTATTTTGAAGGTTTTGTGGCCGATAAATAATAACAAAAAATATTAGTGTTGTGAGTGAAATGCCGGTGAGACCAAACAATAATTTTTGTCAAACAAAAACAATATTTGCCTGTTGATTGACAAGATTGTCATCTTTTTAAATGTGTTGTAATTTTTTATCGAAGAGTACGAGCCAAAATTAATGACATCTGTATTAATGGGAATATTTTGACAAGCTAACAGCTCACTACAACACAAAACCTCTCCATGGATATTATAATATTGCTTTTTGGACAATCATAATGACAGTGGATTTTTTAACAAACCAGAATGTATAGCGAAAAACTAATTTACCAACCCACTCAACGTATAATAAATATATTTTAAAAAAATCTATACCTTTTTTTCTATACATATTTAATAATTGATGTCATAAATATTTCTATCCAAATGAAATCATCCTCTTAAAAGTTTTTAAATATATGAAATAATAAATAATAAAATGATACAATTCTTTGCGTAAGCTCAAACGTAATATGGTACAAAATTGGGGCCCCCTTTTCGATGGCCCCTCGTGCATTGCATGCCACTGCTATGAGATGGCTAATCCGCTGAATGAACTAATTGTTTTCAAAATCTAATATTATAATATGTCCATGGAGCCAACACTAAAAATTGTTCATTTCTATTGAGTTTATAATTACCATCTTTTGTTAATTACGTAAATATATGGCTTTGTCGTAACATTATAGTTAATAACAGTTGCAATAGAACCGGATTTGGTTACTATTCAAATTTATGTTGATAAATGTTTACAAATATTATGATTATTATACCGCTCAGGAATTATATATGCCGCTAAAACATGCGTACTGGTCCCAATGATGTGTCTTAAAATTGATATTTAATATAACAACATTTGAATTATTATACATTTTACAAATATCACTCAAATATTTTAACTAAAATATGTTTTTTATGTGGTTCAAAAAAGCAAACTTTGACAAAAAACTCGTAGTAGATAGACGAATTTTGGTAACTTAAAATACTTAATAATTAATGTCTTATAAAAAAACTCTCGAATGAAATTATTTCTAAGCTTGAAATTCTGATGTTTTTTTTTGTTTGCCATTTAAAAGTGATTTTGTTCAAACAATTTTTTTGTCCACGTAAAAGTTAATTTATATTTTTTTTTTAAATTGTGTTATTATAGATATTTATTTTAGTACAATATATCTACGATTTCCGAGTACATTTCCCAGATCGTTCGTCCTTGTAAAAAAATAAATTAAGTATTCTAATTTCATCCTCGTTGCCATATATTTATTACATATGCAATTATTTATTTATTTTTATATGATTAATACTTAGATACGTATTACAAGAGTGCATTTACTAACTCTTCAGCAAGTAAATAGATCGAATAATAAAGGCCTATCAAAATAAAAGAAAATGCGTAATATTATGTTATTGATTAGTTAATACGACAATATATTTTTATTATTTTTTATTGTAACAATAATATAAACATTTTTAAGTCACAGTTAATTACTAATTATTATTATTGAAATAATTTATTTTTAATTGTTTATATTAATAATGATAATTTTGTTATTATTCAAGTTAAATACGTTTATTAAATATTAAAAAATATTATTTATTACAATTAATAATACGGTAATATTAATTCTTGCAGTCAGTCATTCATTGTTCGATGTTTTTTCGTAAATAATAATTATAATTGTTTATACATTCTAACTGTTAATTACAATACAATATATTATTATTATTCCTCAATGTTTAGATTAGTCAAGATATGCAGGTTTTTGATTAAATAATACACAAGTAGTAGATTACAATATTATTATCACTTTATTATAAAAGAAAAACTTATTAATATAATCATATAATCACAATATCCAATAGTCAAATAAGTTAAATATAATTCAAATCAACAACTATTTTAAACCACACGGTTGATGCAATTATACAACAATTGAAACATTATCTGCATCGTTTCAACATTTAAAACCTTTTTTTTACATGACAACATTTATTAAAAAAAATGTCAAAAAATAGTGCAAATAAAATTGTTTTAAATATTTAAACTGTGCTAAAAATAGTTTCTGGAGCCGTGCTTCGAGAAGGTCTTAGAAAATATTGCTGTGGTGTTATAGATCTCTTAGCAATGTTTGTAGAACGTTATTGTAACGTTTTTTCATAGAATTAAGAATTTAAAAACATAACAGGATAATTTTTAAATACTACCAGTACATTTTGCCATACAAACAACTTTTCAATAGATATAAGTAAGAAAACTATAGAAGGACGAACGAGACAATTACAAAGGAGTAGTTATTGTGGCAATTTAATTGTTTTTGCTTCTTTACAAATCAAAGTAAAGAAAATCTCCTTTTTATGTACTCGGATTATCGTTAAAAAGACACTTATCTTAGTTAACGAGTGTGAATGATAGTTGACCGTAATGAACAAATACCTACTACCACCGTTACGGTTAAGTTTCCTTCTTAAATAAAACGTACAAGACAACGTCTTGTTGTATCAGTCAGGAAGAGACGTTAGGACTAGCTGGGTTCATTTTCTGCAAATGTCTCTGAAGAGTCCTAATCCCACATGCTTTTTTTTATCTGACTGGTGGGATTCCGGCGTTTTGGATGACCGTAGAGTGCTTACTATCTATGAAATGATTTAAATAGTGAAAAATTTGTCAATAGTGACGAGCTTTTAATTACTTATAACTGTTAATTAACGATCTCTCGTAAAAATACTATTTAAACACTTTTATTGAAAACACTTCATTAGATACTATATCATATATAAGGGGGTGGTTGTAAAATGGAAATTTTAATTTATTGTACCTTTCGAATTTGTAAAATAATTTCATTTTCGTATCGTAAATATTTTATGATATTCAAATCTTGATACGTATCTCCGTACAAAGTGGCATAATAACATACGCTACGTGCCGTCTAAAATACATATTTGCAATGCGAGAAAGCTCAAAAAATTTACATATTTTTGTTTAGCCCCTAAAAGTTGAATACGGCAATAAAATGCAACTCCGCTGCAATTTATGCAAACCAAACAACGGTAATTGTGCATTAATGATATCGTATGTAGCCAATACTACAGCCATTCTCAAACTGTGCTCGTTTTAAGTTTCATAAAACAAACCGTCCGTATTAAAGTTTTTTTTGTGTTATTTTCTTTTTACCTAATAAAGACACATTTCAGTAATTGTCACTGAAAAATCTACACAGTTTTTCACAACTTTCTTACATTTTATGAAAGCGATATTTATTGTAATAGGTACGCGTAATATTTCAATTTTTTAATCACATTATTTTAACTTTGAAATACCAATGGACACAATTCTAGGTACAATTTATGAAATCAATTTAAAAAATATCATGGAATCATATAAATACAGCTAGCTTCTTTGCAAATGAAGTAACAACATATAAGTAAAAGAAAATTAAAATCAACATAAGTTTGAAACACATACCAAACAGAACATACGTAAAATAAAAACACGTTTAAATTTTTTAAAAAAATACTCTTTTGTACTAATTTCACATATATTTAATATGATCAGGAATTGAAATGAGTTCCTTAGCAAAGTCGGTCATGATCGTATTTTGAAAAAAATGGAATCTATACAAAATATTGAACATAATGCCTTTCCATATAATATTGATTGTCACTTTAAAAGTAAACATGTCTAAACTCAATACTAGTTTCATCTTTTTTCGTCGAAAGATCTTGAAAGACGCTACATAAAATACTGTATTTTATTAGATATATGTTTTTTTTCTGGGAACAGTTTGAGAAAGGCTGCAGTTTTATTACCGCATGTCAACCATAAAGCATTCGAAGAAATATTAAAATAATTCCCTTTATTTTTATGGTAATCCGAAAATTATAGATAACAAGTGAGAAATGTAATAAGAAATACAAACCATTATTAAGTGCATATTCACTGTGAATTATTTAACTGGCGAATTGAAACTATTATATTATATTACCAACCTGTATATTGACCGCTTTTTGATTACAAACGGGAACATTTAAATAACACGTTTAGATTTTATGAATGAGATGGGAAGGTACAAACTCTTAGACATCTGTGAAATTGCATTAGAGAATAATATCGATAAATAACGGTTCCATCATAGACTATTAACAAAACATGTTTATTCTGCAGTGACTGGATGCGATAGTACTGTACATATAAGCAACGTCAGTACTTTATATTATTTAGTAAATCAACGACCAGATAAAAATATGCAAGTGGACTTTTTAATATTATATATACGATTCTTTCGTTGGTGAAAGTGAAATATTAAAGATGGACAGAAAATATAATATTCAGTCTTTGAAAAAAATGTTAAATATTTCATTAAATAAATGGGACAGATACTTTTTTGTCTTGAATATATCAGAGTTTCACCAAGATTATTTGTTTTTACTTGAATTCTAGTTTATGGAAGTTATAATGGTGAAATTCAAAGCCACGTACAAATACGGTTATAAATATATAGATAAAATTCAAACAGCAATTCTCAAAAAAACAAAATGTAACTATCGTTTAAAAAATATATAACTAAGATTAAAATAAGCAAACGAACTCTCCCTTTGTTGTTGCTTTAGCGTGGTGTATAATATTGACAGGTTATGTATATCGATAACGAATCATGTCAAATAAACCTTACGGTTAACTATCAAACATCATCACATCCTGGTACGCATGTCGGCATATATAACGAGCATACAATATGCTAGGCTTAAAATCTCATTATACAAAATTATTATGCTATGATTATTAACAATACCTAATATACAAGTAATAAAGTAATGCTGTTCTAGTGTCAAAATAATTCAACTTTGTGAAAAGTAAAAAAAAAACGAAAATTGCTTCGCAAAAAAATAAATGTCCATAATTAAAATACAACAATAATTCTTGTACTTGGTAATTTATTCTGTTATTTTGATCAACAATTTTGATAACTGTTTTATGTATTTTTTAATTACAAATCAATGACGGATTTTATTATTTAATTTTAACTGGTAACTTTTAATTAAAATCTTTCAATCTTTTGTCAAAACTATAAGATACCAGTATCATTTGTGGACGTGTGAGTATTCCAATATAATATGGAGAAGGAAATGGCAAAAATTTATATGAGAAGGATTAGCATAGAGAAGTCTTATTTCATCAGACAATTTATTATAAAAAAAAATCTATAAATCAATTCCTACTGAAATGTTAAGCTATTATTGGAGATATATCGTTATACTCACTGTCGTTAAATTCATTCATAATATTTCCATTATTAAAAGCAATTTTCGGCATTTTTTTGTTATTTTATAACTAAAAAAAACAAAACAGCTTTAGTTAAATATTGGTTTAAAGTAAATGTATTTCATTGTGTGATACTTATCAGTATCAAGTAGGCATTTGGAGTGAAATTAAGTAAAATATTTGTACCAACTCAAAATACATGTACAGTTGCTAGTAATATTTTTAATCACTTCACTTCAGCGTTTTATAAAATTGTGTTATTTAGTTTATATTTAAAAAAAAATGTTACAGTTTATTTTATCTGTTGATGACAGCGTATGTTCTTGAATAATATTGTTTTCTTTTTTATATTACAAAATTATATTACATATATAATTAGAATTTTAATTTAATAAAAAAAACTTGTAAAATTAATGTAATATATTCACTTTAAAAAAATGTATTACGTCTAGGAGTCGAATTCGGAATGTTTCGTAAATGTCAAAAAATGGGAGAAAAAAAATTGTAATAAAACTTTTAACACGGTAATTTTAATAAACGGTAGTGAAATATTGTAAAGAACAATAGTTTTCATTGGTCAGATTTTTTTTATTATTTTGTAATTGTCTTAGATAATTAATTTTATATTAAGTTTATGATTATGAATATTATTATAGTATTATTACAAAATTGCTTGAACGTGTCATCATTAATTAAAAAATTACCTTTTATTGCCAAGAACGGTTAGTTATAATTATTTTTAAATAAAAACAATGTTTAAAATTATGCGTAGTGTATTTTCTTTCTGCGTTTCTCAAACTCTTCCACATGTTCCCTTCCATTTTTTAACATATAATTCTTCCACATCGAGGACGCTGAGAGATGAAGTTTAATGTAAGTATTCGATTTTATATGAATTTCTATAAAGTAATGCGCCTCCTATAACCTTTAAACTTCTTTAACAAGTTGTTGTACATCCAAAATAATACATGCCAAAGCATTCCAACTCTCCCTACACATTGTATTGTAGTCGATATTTTAAGAACTACTGTAGCGATCTGTTATTTTACCAGATGGATAAGACGATATTTGACATCTACAACCGTCATCTTTAAGATAGGGTAAAAATATCAACGTATTTAAGTTCTACAGTGTTTAGGGTCATCTTTGAGGGTGAGTAAAACGGTCTACTGCGGCATCTATAATTTAAAAAAATCAGTTCCCATTTACAAACATTCGAATAATTGATAAAATCTAGTTTAATAGTATTTTAAAAACATTCCTGTTGACTGAAGCATTTCTTATTGCTGTAAGCCAAGGGTGTCTAACCTTTTTTGCCCTGGGATCGACTTTTCAATCTTGAGTTTTCTCGCGATCGACTTTTAACATGATTCTTATAAGAAATTTTATTTAATAGGGTTTTTTCCCTTCTTTAAACTTAGAGATGTTTATTTTAAATGCGAAATACATATCATTAGATAGGTAAGTGCTTATAAAATAATTCAATTTTAGTATTTTTGTATATTTGCCTATTTTATTTTTAAATTATATATTTTATCGAAATTCACGGAAGCTTTCGGGATCGGCCAAATTTTGCTTTGGGATCGACCGGTCGATCGCGATCTACTGGTTGGACAACCATGCTCTAAGCAAACAACGTTTACCTTTAAAAATTAACAGGGAGCCAGTGGCGTGCTTAAGCAGTGACCTATTATTATTATTCGATTAACAGATAATTACATTTCAACCAAAACGCACTAATATTTTTTTCTAATTTAGTCAGGACAACGGCATTAAGGATAGGTAATAGATCAATATATCACTTCGTTTTTTACATTTAACAATTCTTTATCTGACAGTTATTATTTCAACATTTAATTAGCTATAAATATCCAAAAAAAAATAAAAAATGCCTGTATTTAATACATACTAATATATTTAATGTTGTCATGTTAAATAAATAAGTTGTTTTGATTGACATAAATCAATTCATTGTGAAAAAAAAGAGGTCACTGTTTATACACGCCACTGGCTCCATATTCATTATATGTATTCAATAATCTCATAGTGGATTAGTAATGCCTTTATCAACTGGGAAGTTTTAAAATTTCTATTAGACTCGACTTAATCAATTACACAAGTTTTTGCAAATAATTCATTCTTTTCTTATAAAAAGATGTCGCTGTAGACCGTTTCGTTCAAGATTAATTTAATTTCATCTTGGGATATACACAGTTGTTTTGCAATATCATCCAAGTAAAGTAAACATAAATTTAAAGAAATAAAATAATTTTATTTTTCAATTTTAGACATACAATGGATCTTTGTATACCTTTGAGACATTTTGCAATACTACAATAATTATTTTAACTAATTTAAAAAAACTATGTCGTGACAATGTCGCGAAACGATGCTGTATGGCCACTGGCTATCTAAAAATAATAACAGCAACAATACTTATACTTTTTTATAAGAAAAGTTTTTTTTAAAGATTATAAAATAATATATATATATATATATATATATATATATATATATAATATCCATATGATGTGGATATTTTTTAAATATTTAATTTATCTTTTAGCAGCGAGTAGCAAAAATAATTAAAAAAACATTGACACAGAAAGTGTATAGTGACGTCTAGGATTAAGTAGATTTGTGATTAAAATAAAATATTTCTTATCTACCATCTAGCGGTGAGTAGTAAACCTCATATAAAATATTGTTTTTAATAAAGACCAAAAAATTCAAATCTGATTTTATAGTGTGTAGAAAATGTATTGTTCATTAATGTTACTACTATTTGAAACTAAATGACAAAGATTTTTTTTGAATATTTCTCTATCAAATATTTCTTTTTGGACTTCATTAATTATTTGATAGTATTTTGTATACAGTGCTATCTATTTTTTTACATGAAAACTAATATAACTTATAATTTTGTTTTTTTTGCGTGACATCTATTAGAATATTATTGAACTACTTTTACACAAAATAATTTACTTTAGAATAATTTATTTATAATCGTAGTTATGACTTATTTTCATAGATGGCACACTGTTACTAGTTATTTAATTATTTTCAACAATAAAAATATTTTTTTCTTAGTATCGTTTTAAAATAAATCACATTCACATTTATAGTCCTTATACATTATAAGGATTATTATTAAATTATTACCTACGTACTACCGATTTTTGATTGAAATGGATTTAGGTGAAACGCGCTTTATTTTTCATTATTAAATATTGACAACTATGTATTTATGTAAGTACGATTCCTAAAAATTATTTATATCATGTGTAAGTATAAAGCATGGCGAAATTTGTCTTGAGTTGCGTTTCGGTTTAATTAAATGAAATTATCATTATTATAGCATGCGTGTTGCATTTTATTTAAATTAATTTACTTCCTTGCGTTTAGACAATGGAAAACAGTAGCAAAATTAACACTTTAAAACCAATTTACACATTGCAAGCCGGCGGTTGTATCACCGGTCACACACAAAAAAGAATTTGTTTTACTTAATATTATAAATACACACTGTAAATTATTTTACAAATATGACATTATGCTATTGTTCACAATTTTTGTTTACCTCGACATCCGACCTATGCATATTTTTGTCGTACACTAGAGCAGAGTTTCTCAACAGGGGGCTCAAGCGTGCTACGTATTTCTCAAAATTATAACATGTGGAAGCTTTATTATTTTTAATCAAACTTTTTTTATACCTAGTTTCAAAAACTTTTCACGAATTTTTCACTTCTTATCCTCAATCTCGAAATCCCGGGATTAGTAATATCACAATCCCGGGATCGGAAGCCCTTATTGTTACTGGCACTGAGAAACATATATCAGTATAAATATATGTATTGATATTTAAGCTATCATGGATTTAGTTAACATAATATAGGTATTCTTAATATTTGGTTATCCGTTTACTCCGTATGGCATGGTTTAAAATAAAATACAACATTTACTTTCGAAGTTATAAATATACGTCATATTAATTTCGTCCATTGAAGATGAGCGCGTGATATTCTCATTTCAAATGCATGCAAAATGTAAATTTGTTTGTTTTTCTGCTTGAGTCGAGAGCCTCTACCGACAACCTCACTCACTATTTAATAATTATTATTCAGTAATACATTGTATATTATTAAAATCATTATTATTACTATGATTCTATAATAATTATAATTATAACAACAAACAACAGGCAGGGGAGTACCGCAATGAACACGTAATTAAAAAAAACGCAACAAAATGCAAGAAAAGTATAGAGGAAAATGTGCGAAATGGAAACCAATTTTTTATCGGTATTTTTTTTGTGAAATAAAAAATGTTCACCTATTTTACTTTTATGATTGATAAAGTAATTTCCATAGTATTTAATAATATTTTTTTACTATATTACATGTTGTCCTAATTGTAAACATTAAAAAGTATTATTTTTATTTAGTAAATGTGAAGACAATAGTTTATATAATGAATTTAAATAATATAAACTTAGAAACTTAGTCAATTTGCGAGCCTAGTACTACAAGGTTATATGTGAAAAAATATTACCCAACAGAAGTAACAATGCGGCAGTTTTCTAAGTACCGTTATTGGCATCTATGTTATTTTTGTTTCGTCAAAATTTTTCAAATACATATATCGAACCTTGTAGTACTCGGTCCACGAATTGTTGCAGAATAATACAAAAAATAGGCAGTTTACGCACCTAACGTCCAATGTAGTGTTTTGATATTAAAATTATTAGGATAATCGATATTTTATTTCTTGAAAAACTTTAATTTACATTTTATATTGCGTCATACTTTTATTCACGACTTTTGATAACCAATTTATAAATAATGTTTTTAAAACCAAAATTAATAAGAATGACACCGTCAAAACTATAATAGAAAAAAATCAAAACCGAAAAATAATAAAATGTCATTTTGTGCTTGTTATTTTTATTCGAGCAATTGATTTACATAAACGTAAAACACTGAATGATTTTTAAATCACTGTTAGCTCAGATTTGTACGTAAAATTCGTGTATTTCCAGTTTTTTCACATCGACTGTGGAAAGGAAAAAGGACGTAACCCACAGGTTTTTCAAAACAGCTTTTTTCGATAATCACATTCACATGTATCCAACTTGATACACGTTCTATCAAAAGGATGTAAGCTGCAAGTGCTGAATTAGTATCTAACTTTAGCTTTTAAGTTTGAAAAAAGATGGGCTTGTGAAAATTAAAACCAAGAAAAAATACTGAAAAAAAAGGTTTTTCCTAGACAGTTTCTTAAATTTAATATTAGATTATGTCAATTGAACACCAGTTTGGAAGTCTCCGTGCACTTCAAGGTTGTGTTTATTTCATAATTTGCATATGGCCGAATACGCGTTTTTTGTGTCTCCTGTAAAATTTGCTATGTGTGGGTTACGTCCTTTTTCCTTTCCAAAGTCGATATGTATAACATTTGCAAAACTAAATTACTCTTTATCTCTCCTGTAAAGTAGCTTTTTTGGATTTACAGATGTAATATTGTATCCATTGTATTTTTTCTTGAAAAGCTGATCAAGTTATCGTAACCATCGTCAAAACGTTTATATCCCATATTTCCAACATTACCCTCTTCTTTCAGCGAATAAAAGGCACGCCTGTTACTTCAGCCATCAAACACAAACAAGTATATAATTATTCCATTAGACCGTGGGTTAAACGTTAAACACTTTACACTTATTATTAAAGATACACAGTGTTCAAGTCTTGGATGATTTGTAGCGTTGATTGTGATTTGAAATGTCGTTTGTTGCTGGTTATTATTTAATATTAAGTATCTATTTCGCGCTTCCTTTATCCAGTATTTTAGACAATGCTATTTACCTATCAAATCTAAACCTTTTAAGAGATAATCTTTAATAGAAAAGATACTATTGTATAAACAAGAAATGATAAATGAGCGAATAAGACGTGAATCGAATATTTCAAGTCAATTTTCCCATATGATTCTTTACCATACGAAGATTACTTTAATTTGAGTTGGATTCTCCGTAAGTTATTTGTTTTCCCTGTTTCCTATATTTATAAAGCAACGATAGAGTATAAAAGCAATAAATTGTCATATCGTAATATCTAAGCTTCGTATCTCAAAATAGGAAAATTTTCAGTATGGGGAATAAACCGTTTTGATAAGATGACAGCAAATGCTCAAAACAACTCTTCTCCGACACATTCTAAACAACTGGTTGCATTTTATTAAAGAAATTTTTGACTTAAGCGGTTTTTTCATCACACTTAAACCTTTACTATTTTGAGAAACGAAATTTATATATCTTAATGACGATATATCGAAAATCTTAGATAATGTACATATAACAAATAAATATGACAATCATTACAAAATCGACACCAATTCAACAGTAAGATTAGAAATGACTGTTTGTGTGCTCGTTTCTTCTTAAATGTATCTTAAGTGAAGTTAACAATTCACGTTTAGTATAATATATCAAATATTTTTATAAAAAATTTAATGCTGTGAATGCCAAACATATGTTTTATACGTTAAAATACGAATACAATTCTTATAAAGACAAGTGCTTACGAAGCAAGTGTACGGAAAACTGAGTGAACATCCACAGTGATTGTTTTCACACAGAAAAGAAAAATATATTTTAATTCTCATTGCAAAGTCAATCATTTTTTTGTCGGTGTTTATTTATAACATTCAAACCCAAGCATTGAATTAATTTATTCCAGTCTCGCAAAAAAAATATTCACATATTGTTATGTCAGACTTAATTGGAATAAATATTTTTTAATGGAATACAATTACATTATTTTCTCCGCTCCACACATATGAAGAAGAATATCACAACTATCATGCGGAAATCATTGTTTAATAATTGTAGTAAGTTCATCGAATAATAAATTGTTGCTTCACGGCATAGTCGATGGGGGGATATGTTGTTTTGTTTTTTAAAAGATTATAAATTAATATTTTTAAAATAACGATTATTATAGCAAAAAATACATTTCATGGATATTATCAAATATTCATTTTGGTTTATTTGTCAGTGTCTGTAACGCACAACACAACACCACGGTTACCAATGATATATATTCAATAAAAAGAGGAGGAGAGTGTGTGGGAGAATGATTGTTGAGCCAAGATAGTGGTTAATGGTATATGACATAATTCATAATTTATGACATGATACGTACATGATGTATGACATAATTTATTCATGATATGACACAATACATGAAGAATGACTTATCATGATAATGCACGAATTGTTTTTGGTTTTTAAAAAAGCAATTATAAATTATATATACTATGTGCATAACTATATCTTCTCCATGTAGAAAAACACTTGTATACTAATTCACATTATTGATTAAGTTCAGAACTGGTTTGACTTGGCGAGCATTATCAATTCCACCCAGTACCAACGAATTGATTAAGCTTGCTACTCCGCTAATTACTATAAGCTGCTGGTGAATCAGGAGTCAAAAAAACATTGCCTGCAGATAAACCTAACGAATTGTTGCTGAGTGCCAGTAAAAGGCATGGTATATTAATTAGATAAATCTGCTTATGAAAAATATTAATTATATGATAAAAAATAGCGATGTAAAATGTTCTACAAAATTTTGTTTCACGAACTTAATGTTTAACCCTTTTAAGATAATTGTTTGTTACTCAATTACACATCCTTTCATTTTTAAAGTGAGTATGGGTCGAATGATAGAGCTAAAACAAGACTAGTGGTTAGATAATCGGAAAGGTGGAAGGAAATTTTCAGACATCGTAAACACCCATACGATTGAAAAAATGCTGTTCGCACTACGACTCAAACCCGTGAGGTTCATCACGGAAGTCAAAGACTTTGATTGCTGAACCACTGAACCGACAAATTAATTGTTGCTTCACAGTGATTAGTCGATGTGGAGATAGGCTGTTTTGTTATTTAAGGGAGTCTAGTTTGATTCCAAAACAATGTTAAAATGTAGCTTTAACTGCTCAAATTATTAATACAAAAAAATGCAGTCTCGTTCGCCTTAAATCGACTACTGACAGTCCTGAGCTAGGCCCCCCGCGTACTGCACACTGCACGCATGGGCCTGTTCACCATGAAAAGGAATTTTAAAATAAATTTCAGCTCACATGTATTTGTCTTCGGTTTAGCCAATAAACAACACAAACAATATTATTGTAGTTGTTTTATTTCAACGAATGAATAAATAACTCGTCGTTAACTTAAGTTATAAAATAGGGGGAAATATATAATATAGACGCTTCTTCAGAATTAGAGCAGGTTTCTATTTGTTTTTTCATTTATTGTATTAATAAAAACAATAAATAAACAAACCCCTTGTATTAGATTCCCAGTTATTTCCCGTATTTATAGTTACTTAAACTTGTTAATACTTTACTGAGAAATTAACATTCGAATAATTTAAAAATGTTGCCATATGTGCTATCAGTACTTATATTTCGTAAAAATTATTATTAAAATCTTTACCTTATTTCTTAACATTTCATTGCTATCAAATTAAATGAAAAGTTATTCTTCAAAAAGACTGCTTAAATTTAATTTAAGAATTGTTTGAAATATTTTTTTGCTTTATATAATTGATAAGTATAGTTTATTGATAATCATTGCAGTTAAAGTTTTAAGGCAGGACTGTGTAGTCGAAGTCGTTTTAGGTATAATTTAGTACGTATTAAAAAATAAACAAAGATTTAAAAGATGGTCGTTTTTTGTATCTTATAAATTATCATTTTAAAAAAATCGTTAATCGAAAAAAGTCTTTTTTTCTTTCAGTTAACTATTCGAAAAATGCAGATCAAAAAATCTTTTATATTTAATTTAAGTTCTACAATATAGTATCAAATGAATATTGTTATGGTATTGGAAGAAATTAGTGAGTAACAAACTGAGTAAAATGAGACAACAACAAACGAAAAAATGAGCTTTTAGAATAAAGCTTCTAGCCTCAATATGTTACATTGATAATTATAATATCAAAATTTTGACGCATATATGCCCATATGACACACATGAAGTTATGAATCAAAAGTCTGGGACAATTGCCTGCCTTTAAAGTTGTATTAATAATAGTAACCGATTAGGGAAATTGCTGTTTTTCCACACTGGTACATCAACTGAGGTATTGCAGACAAAAAACTGACGTACAATAAATTTGTTGTGTACTTGCCTAATTTAGGACATTTTTTTTATCTACCAACTTCTTCCAGTATATTAACAGCATGTTAACATATGAGAAAATATTATATTTAAATTTACAATCGTTTCTCCTTCTTTTTTTCTCCATTTTCATTCTTTGAAAAAAAATGCGAGCAACACGTAATGGGCCGGGTGATATAAATAATCAGCTATGTATAATAGAATATTATCATTCCTTAAACGTAAAATCGCAATGATAACAATCTTATTAATTGCAGTTTCCGTGATTATTGTAGAAATCAACTCGCGGTTGGAAAAATCTCTGCATAATTTTGCATTCGAATATTATCTTGAGTACATTTAACACATTCAGAATTTTTTTTTTCTTGGTAGAAGTGAGTATTTTAAAAAAAGCATTTTCGTCATTTCTACCCGTAAACAATGTATTGATTAATAGAAAATTTAAATTAACTTTGATTATTCCACGTATTGTGTAACTAACTGTGACACGTGTTTCGCCTCTTTCAGAGGCATCTTCAGACTTACTATCGCAAAGTTTGCTTAAGTAATGAAGCAAGATTGATTCTAACATTTTAAAATTATAAAATTACAAAATGGATTGGGTTTTTTTTTTCCTTTTAAGAGGAGCAAGGAGGTGTAGAATCGAAATAAAGCAAACAGATAATGATACTAATTTTACTATTTAAATAATGGTTACAACACAGACGTAGTAGTTAACTTACTTAAACGTAAGCAAGTTAAACAGCTCATAGTAAATAATATTTTTTCAGGAGAGAAGAAAGCAAACGATAATATTAAAAACTGGCGTAGAATTATTTATTTAGGAGACATCTCGTCAAAGATAGTTAAATTTTTGCCAGACAATATAGAATCCGCGTTTTATACAGTAAATAATTTAGGTAAAATTTTATTGAACAGTAAAGATCGCGTAGATTCATCGTCACAGAGTGGTATCTATCGACTCTCTTGTGGAGACTGTCAAGCGTCTTATGTTGGACAGACAGGTAGAAACTTTAATATTAGAATTAAAGAACATATAAGATGTCTAAAAAGTAACAATTTTTCTGAGTTTGCCAATCATTTAATAGAAAATAATCATAATTTTAATCAGATTTGTAATTTAGAAATACTCCACCGAGTAAATAAAAAGGGTTTAAAGATGAATAGCTTAGAATTTTTAGAAATTAATAAAACTCTTAACAAAAAAGAAATATTATTAAATAATATTCTTAATAGCACAGGCGGTTCCCCGTTACTCAAATTGTTTCCAATTAATAAAGTAATCACAAACCTAGATGATTGACTGTAGCTCATTAGTTTTAATAGTTTGTAATGTTTAACGTCATTAGTAGTATGATTAAATTTGTTTGCACTGTTTCGATTTTATAATCCCCTCTTTGCTTCCATTAAAAAGGAAAAATCCCATTCTGATTGTTTACAACTCATTAGTAAAATTAGTATCATTATCTGTTTGCTTTATTTCGATTCTACACCCCCCTCCTTGCTCCTCTTAAAAGGAAAAAAAAAACCCAATCCATTTTGTAATTTTATAATTTTAAAATGTTAGAATCAATCTTGCTTCATTACTTAAGCAAACTTTGCGATAGTAAGTCTGAAGATGCCTCTGAAAGAGGCGAAACACGTGTCACAGTTAGTTACACAATACGTGGAATAATCAAAGTTAATTTAAATTTTCTATTAAAATGAACTTCCACAAAGTTACCGCCGAAACCATCGAAAGTATTAATGTATTGATTAATGAAAAACTACAATCACATGAATGGTAGTGATTATCTACAATATTATTGGTGCAATCACTATAATATATTTATCGATATCGACTGTGAAAAGAAAAAAGGACGTAAGCCACACATATCAAATTTTGCAGGAGGCGCTAAAATCGTGTTTTGATGATTTTGTGACAAATGCAAATTATGAATTATACACAACCTTGAAGTGCACGGATACTTCCAAACTGGTGTTTAATTGACATAACCTAATATTTATTAAAGAAATTTTCTCGGATTTTTTTTTATTTCAGTGTTTTTTCTTGGTTTAAATTTTTTACAAGGTCATCTTTTTCAAACTTAAAAGCTAAATTTTGATGCTTATTCGGCATTTTGAGCTTCCGTCCTTTTGATAGAATGTGTGTCATGTTGTGTAATTTGTGATTATCGAAAAAAAGCTGTTTTTGAAAATTGAGGGTTACGTCTTTTTTTCCTTTCCACAGTCGATATATAAGCAATCGTTTAGACCAAGACTTTCCAACCCGGGGTCCGCAGGTTTTTCGCGGTGGTTTTCTGTAGAAAGTACAAATATTATTTGTGAACATTCTTTGTGATAAAATATAAACATGTGAAAATAAAAAAAATCATATATTTTTTTCAAATTTAGGGGCCCGTGGCATGAAAAAGGTTGGAAAGCACTGGTATAGACCAGCGATACTCATCTACTTTTTTTCGTTTGGGCCACAGGCTAGTTTTTGCATACGTAGGCCGCAGCTTATTATTAATAATACTAAACATACCACATACTATATATAATATAGTGACATAATAAATGATAGTACACAAAAACTCGAATGTGTCCAAAATACCCATTCGTTGACGTAATATTTTGCAAACAATACCAAATGTTCGAAAAAGCATATTATAGTGATTATGATTGTTGAACCAAACATAAAATCTGAATAGAAATTGTTGGTATAAATCAGGGGTGGAAAACCTTTTCTTCTCTTAAGGCCGCATTAATTTTTCTGATTCGACATAAGGCCGCATCAAACATTGACTAGGGAATCTTTGGCCGGAAACAGGAATTTACGGTCAGAACATGTCAGGAATTTACGAATTTACAACAATTTACAGAATTACAGAATTGGTCAGAAGGCCACACCACGTCTTGAGTAAAATTGACGAACGAATATAATTGAGTAAATTTGAGTATTTTTTCCTAATAGTGTTTATAAAAAAGTTTCAATTTTTTTGTAAAATTCGAAAGTTTTTAGGTTTTTGTATAAGCCATAATGGCAACGTCCGATTGAGTAGTCAAACCCCAAATTTTTGAACAGAGTCATAAATCAGTCTTAATATTGAGTAATGAAATATTCTTGTTAAAAAATCAAGCAATTTGGCGCGAAGAGGTTGAACAAACATAAATTTATCCTTATGACGTGTTTGTCAGGATTCAGAGTGAGGGATCCAATTAAAAAGTCACATTGGAAACGATTCCATGTGAAAAATTACGTGAGAATTGCACTTGGAATGTAAATAAATGTTAAATGATTGTTCTTATAGCCCAATAAAGTTTCTATTATAGAGTGCTAGTTTTGAAAGAGAGATTCTGAATAGACATTCAAATAGTCAATATTAAATGATATTAGTCTTTTCTTGAGCTCGGAAATATTTGTGGCATCGCCGGCTGCGTGGTCGTGTGTCAACGTCGTTGACTTAGAACACGGATGTCACGGGTTAGAATCCCAGTACCGACAGGTTTTATAGATTTATTTGTCAATCAATTTATGGATTTTCGTCTGAAGGCATGGATGTATTTAATATCTTAAATTCCCTCTCACCCGCCCTCTCAAAAAATGGGCGTAGCGAGAGCGATTAGCTAGCCGCTAGTCTTAACTTACTGCTCTTTATAGTGCAACAAATTGAACGACAGCCAAAAAAGAAGGTCCCAATTTTTTTTTCATTTTGGGATTTCCGCAATATCTAGGGTTTTTGAAATCGGACAGCGAGTAATTTAAATTAAATTTTTGATAAATCCCCACTAGAGCTAAAAGTCTTTTTTCTCTTTTCAAAAGATTTTTTCATTTTAGGGAATCCGTAAATTCACAGGATTTCAAAATCACCGAGCAAAAATTTCTCAATAACGAATCCCGAAATTCTACATGATTTTATGGTGAATGTTGCCTAGGGCGCAAAATAATCTCGCGCCGGCACTGAATATCACTAACCTTTTGTCGTTAATGATATCATCATATTTTTCAGATAATAAATATTTAGTATTTAATCATATTTTAAACATGTCCGCTCCCAATGTGGAGCAAATGGACTCCTAATGGAGTTTATCTCAACAGAAGTGTTTGTACGAGAACTGCTTGTTACTCAGTTGCTCAACCTCTCTTTTTACAAAGAGAGTAAGGATAGAAAGATAGGGCTAGGACAGGATTAGTGGTAAGCCAATCGCTCTCGATACGCCCCGTTCATAGGATAGGATGGGTGAGAGGGGGGAATTCAAGACATCACATACATCCATGCCTTTGAACATAAATTCATAAATCGATTGAAAAATCAATTTTATAAAACTGTCCGTACCGGGATTTGAACCCGGGCCCTCCGTAGCCGAAGCCAACAACGTTGACCACTCGACCACACAGGCGGCAGTTTAATTTTATTTAATCATATAGTATTCATTAAAAATTGCATTGAAAGCTTGCATTAAAAAACTCTCATACATACAAGTTCTACGTGGTTTTATTATTAAAATTAAAATAATTATCAGTTAATAGCCAAAAATGGGCACTCCATTAAAAATAACACAACAACTTGATCACGCGCTATCTTTAAAGCTGGGAATTTTAAATTAAAAAAATGTTAATTCGCATCAAGTTGTCAAAACGTGAAGTGTATTGCGTGCGAATTCTTAAAACGTTGGGGGTACAGTGTACGAGTACAATGTATCATATTAACAAATTAATATAATAATATTCCATATACGTAAAATGCTTCAGTCTTATTCCGGCTCGGTTGGTACTAGGGAATCCAATCCCGGGATCCCGTACAGTTTTCGATACATTTCAATCCCGGGATTAGAATGCATGATCCCGACTTTTTCGGGATTGATTTTAATACAGAAACGCGCTGATTTTCAAGTCGGCAGTTCACGCATATACAATCACCGATGCCCAATTTAAATTCTTTGCGATTAGATTTACTACAAGAGTTATCGCAAAAGATAAGGTAATTTGATGCCTATTGAATTTCTTCAACGTATTTTAGTGAATTGTATTTTAATGCATTTGACAACAGTAATTACTTTTTTTATTGTTCGTTATTTTAAAGCTTCACATTTCAATATTTCAGTGTTTTGACTTTCATGAATGTTATCAGATATATATCAATTGCACGTGTTTGTTTTGCGAGATTTATTTTTCTATTGTTCATAAATATCAATTTTCAACTGTAAACCGAAACTTTAGACTAAATTGCAAAACAATTGATGCTTTGGTACTTCGGGTATATTTAAAAATAATATTTAAATTAAATCTATTTACTCCAATAAAATTATTAAGAATGTATGTACACGACAATTTTAGAACTCTTCACTCTTGCATTCTGAAGTAGGTAGGTACTTTTTTCATCTATCGAAATTAATTATTTTAAATTATAATGCGTATTTTAACTTAAGGTATGCATATTAAGTTCGTTTAATAATTATGGCGCATATTTTTTAACAAGTAATTAAAAAGTCCACACTTTCACCTGTTCATTGCAAATAGCTGAGATTAAGAGAGCCTCTTGGTAACTCATTGGCAGCCCACAACTGGTTATATAATATAATAAAGAATAAATTTATTTATTTATTTTTGGCCAATATCATCAATTTGTATTTCTATAAAAACGTATTTTAATGAAAATTATTTCGGGACCAGTCCCGGGATCTCGGGATTGAAAAATTCTAATCCCGAAATCCCGGGATCAACATTTTGGCTCGGGATTGGATTCCCTAGTTGGTACCCTCCAGGCGATGGATATATGATTGCCGAGAACACTATTTAATTAAATGGTGGGTTCCTCACATTTTTTACCAAAACTGTATTTTATAAGTCCAGTGAAACTAAAGTTCTAATAAACCAATTTCCCCTACTATAATAAATATTTTGTTCTTAATTTAATTAGCAATAAAATTTGTAACAGTGGTTTGTGATTATCCGGTTTTAAAACCACCGAATTAGCAGATCCCTGTTAAATAACTTCTCAAGTGAAGCGATAGATATCGCTAAACGAAACGAGGACGTCATTATGTGTAGTTTTATTCCAATAGCGCAATACCTTAATTGGACTGAGCTACTGGTTGCTCGATATCTTAACGCAATTTTGTCGGATTGAATCTGCGAGTTGTTGATTGTTTTATAATAAAGGTTTTTTTTTTATTTTGTAAGTTAAGGTAATATCCGAACTCTTATATTATCCAAATAAATTTTGTCCAAAAAACATTCAGTTTTCGTTTTTCTTCTTTGTCCCAACAAACATATTTATAATTAAAATACATAGAAGCGAAATGAATCTTCCTTTATTTCTCTCTGGCAACGTCTACTCCCTATTTAGATCATATCCCACACTAAGTGGTAGCGAAGTAGGGCCTCTAATTCCGAGATCCTGGGTCCCAAAATGCCAGGATTGTGACTGTAATAATCTCGGGATTTTGGGATTGAGAAAATTATAGAAAGTTGAGCGAGGGCTAAAAAAGGAGATTTCAAATTTTGGCTTATTTTTGGAATTCAGAAAATTCCTAAGTTTTTTAAATCGACAACAAATTGTTTGAAAAATCCCAGCATTTCAAAATCACCGAGCAAAAATTTCTCAATCCCAAATCCCGTGATTGGATGCCCTAGTAAGAAGTGCTAAATAATGAGGTTAATGTTTAAAAACATGCCCTATAACAGGGATGGCGAACTTTTGGCACGTTTGAGAATTTGGATGGCACGTGAACGATTTCCATTTTTAGAAAAAATAATTTTTAAGCTTAAAACATTTTTGATTAAATAATACGTGGATTATTAATTTATTCCGTTTTATTAATTTTCAAATGTTTCCCAAGATAAACGACAATCGTTGAAAAAAAATATTTTTTAATTTTTTTCTATTTTGTTAATTTTTTTTACTGCCTGGGCACGCCACATAATCGAGAAATAGTATTTGAGGATTTTTGACACGTGGACCCAAAAAGGTTCGCCATCCCTGCTTTATGCGGTATCTGCACCTAGTACGTTAATGTCACAATTATAGTTATTGAAATTGAAATAGAAATAGAAATTGTAAAATCATAAAACCACGTTCAGAATTTTAAATTTACCTGAAAAAAATGCACTTATGCCGTTGTTGCGTTATGCTATAATATTACCCTATGGTGCTTTCAAAGATTTGTGTCTCCTATAAAACTCTATGAGTACCTCCAAGCCATATGGTTGATCATTCGTGGTCTTCCGTGTTGGCGAAATACACCCTTTAAACATAAAAGTACAGACGGGATTCATTCACAGCACGGGCATTCACAGCACGTGTATACTATATCAAACTTATTATAATTTTAGTAATGTAATATGAAATTAGAAAAATATTTTTTTGCTATTTTTTTTTTAGTCTAGCGTGCACTTTTTAATCTTTGCACTAAATGTAAGTGCTCCAATAAATATAGTAAGCAGTTCCCTTTAGGGTCTGGCTGTGACGTGAGCATCCGGTTAAACGAGTCGCCGCAACGGCTGCTAATCAAATATTTATGCATCGCACATTGGCGTGCACGGGAGGGGTACATGTTGGTCAATTATTTAACTCGAAAACTGCAAATTAAAAATGTAATAATTCTAAAATGTTTCTAGAAAATTTAGATTTATCGATCTTGGTTTAACATTTATAAATAAATCTTTGAAAGGAAAAGGAAAATATTTTCAAAATAACCAAATTTTTTAATCATCAGCATAACCACTTCTATAACAAGTGGAGAAAAAGGACTCATCATTTTGTTTATTTTATCATAGGGTTTTACGAGAACTGCTGGTTACTCCCTCAACCCTTTATTTTTCAAAGAGTTGATATAGAAGAATCAAATCAGGAAAGCACCCGTGGTTAGCTAACCGCTCTTACGAGAGAGTTTAAGACATGAGACAAATATCCTTGGTCTAATCGCTTCCCGCCACGGCTTCACGTCTAGCTTTAATAGACGTTTTGTTTTGAAGTCTACGTTGGGATTGCCTCTAGAGCAGCGTTTCTCAACCGGGGGCCATGTGGCCCCCCTTGGGAGCCACAGCATGCTCCAAGGGGGCCACAGAAGAAAATATCAGTTTTGGGGAGCCACAGCAGACTTTAGGGGGGCCACGGCCACTCAAAATATAATGAACTAAATTTATATTAAAATTAAATATAATACAGTAGGACAATAATTCATTGCAGTAGAAATAATGTATTTATTAAACATACTTTTTACTATTTTTCCAATGATATTTAAGGATACCATAATAACTGCATCCAAAAGTAAGTGTCGACAATATTGTATTGACTATCTTGTCCACGGATTTCTTTCATCACCCCATGATATTATGAAACTCGTGTGCGTTAAATATGTTTTGCTTCACTAATGCTACTATCCATTTTATACAAAACACATAGACATGAAAGAAAAGCCATTTTAATAATTCAAAAAGCTTTAAGAAGTTTCCGCAGCAAAAAATAGGATTTAAAGTATTCAGTGAAAAATTAGACACTGGTTTAATTAATAGTTTCTTACGAAATTTCCAAATTAATTGCAAAAGCTAGAAAAACGCATTATATTTCCCAATCTTTGATTTCGCAATTTCAATAGTTATGAATCGGAGTGAAAATGACTAAAAACGATAAAAAAACAACTAAATGAACATTTTGCATTGCAAATTGACTAACCTAAAACGATGTGTCAGATTTTTGATGACGAAAAAATTAGTTAAGATAATTTAATGATCTTTGCCAGAAACCTTATGACACTAAAGGTGTAACGATTGAACAAGAAATTAAGATTTTTATGAATAAAAGATATAACGCTTCAATTGTTTTAAGTATTGAAGTTTTACTTTGATAAATAATCATGTACTATTTTTTTTGAATTCCCTGCGCGATTTATCTTCAACATTAGGTTGTAAAACATGGGACCTTTGCGTAAAACCTTTAATATTGTAATAAACAGTAAATTTCATAAAATCCCATTGACTTCAAGAATGTCTTTTTCGAAATCATTTTTTTTAATCAGCTCGATACAAATACCAAAACGCAATTTTAAAGACCAAAACTGATCATTGGTAAAGCTTTGTCCCTTTGCTTAGTGGCTAGTGTCCTTAGGGTCCTTCATGAGGCTGCAAATTCAAATACCGCCTCAGGCGGCAGGACCCCTTCCTACACTTCTGCAAATTATGCCAAAACTTCTTGCTTAGCAGGTATTAAGTAATTGAAGCTTAGCACCCAATCCATGGGAGTGGCTGGTAAAGTACGTGATACAAGATTTGTAACCTTATTCTTTTGGAGAGAAATCTTCTTACCGAATAATACAGTGCATTGATAATCTTTACAAAACATACAGAACTACTTCTACAAATGCATTGCTGGTTCTGCTTGGTAATTTTTTTTTAAATCTGTACAAGGCGCAACAGCAATGCTACATAATGGGTGTGAAGTCCCAGGTGAGGAGAATTCTTTGACTGTCTTCTTCTCGACCAGAACCTTCATTTTTAAGGCCCATTGAACTGTGGTGCACAGTATTGCTACAGACGCTTCTATGCGAATTTGGTAAAATTGATGGGAAATTATTCTAAGGACAGGCAATCTTATAAATTCTTTCAAAATTTAAAAATGCGAATGGAGACCAACGCTTCGAGTCCAAATTTTTGGATAGGCCAATTTATAACTAGCCATGAACACTTCACTGCCAAGCTATTCCAGGTCGGCTGATTAGTAAATAGCTTCAGGATACTGATCGCATTTTTTTAAAATGTCCAAACATGAACAACGAACAGGAAGAACTGCTCAAGATTATACGACCACAGTCGCATCTGGTGGTCCTGTTGGTCATGCCGACTTAGTTGCATCTAGGAAAAATTACAAAGCATTCAAAAAGTTCACGGCGTCTTATGAAAACGAATTGAATTAATTTCATAAAAACTCTTTTGATAAAGTTATTTTATTTTATTTCGCATTCTGCACCCTGCAGTGCATGCAAACTAGTTTTAGGAATTTATGGATACAAATTAACACGAATAATGCTGCAGAATACCCCCCCGTAACAATAGTGTGAACCACAGCGGGCTGTGATGGGTAAAACATTGGGAACCCTAGGGATTTTCAAAAAAAAAGTAATATTATAAATTATTTTGTAAACATATTTTTTTTAACAAAAAAATTTATTGTATTGTATTTTTTAAAAATATAATGTACCTACATTTTTTTCATTTTTCCGAGCCCCGAGAATTTTATTACTAGGGGTAGGGGGGCCACGGAAAAATATGAGACTCAAAAGGGGGCCACGGGCTTAAAAAGGTTGAGAAACTATGCTCTAGAGCAATTTACCAAGACTTGGCGACAGATTTAACTTCGAGCTGATATCTATAAATCGAATGACAAATCAATTTTTTAAACAGTCCGTACTGGGATTTGAAGCAGTGAGCAGCACAGTCGAATCCAAGGGCCTTGACCATTTGACCAATATAAATTAGCATATTAGTATAACTTTACATGCAATTACCGATCCCGCCGATGAGTGACCAATGCTTTATCACGGTTTTAGGGCAGTTTTTTTTGTACTATGTTTTTTTTCTGCTTTTTCATTATCATCTAATGACTTGGATGATAATGATGCTTTCATATCTTCTCAAATATTTCCTATCCAATCCTGAAAACGGGACCAATAGAAAGCGATGTGATAACTTCTGTAATTCTTAACCTTATCGAATTCATAAACATCACTATGTTCCACAACAAAAGTAAGAACGAAATTTTAAAATATAGAATTGTTCATATGTATTTTATGAAATAAAATTGATTTTAAACTAAATATTTTGATTGCGAAAAACTCGGATTCGCGGACGTTAATAAATAAATCTATTCGTTTCATAAGAATTGATTGTATAATCACAATAATACACAAAATGTAGAAAATAATAACTCTTCGAAAAAAAAGATTAAACAAGAGACTGACTACAATTCTCGTAAAGTATTTTATGGTTTGATGGTGCATTAAGAGATCATATGCTCACAATTTACAAATACTTGCTATAAGCCCGTTGACCTCAACGGGATTTTTGTTGCATTTTTAAGTAGTCAGAAAATTTACTGACGTGAAAAATAAATTAAAAACCTATTTATTGAATAAGCCAGAAATTCTAAAAGTAAAAGAAATATATCTCGGGGCATATATCGACAGCCCTGCCCTGCAGTATTTAAATTGTAAATTATTTAATTTTTAGAATAATGTTTAAGTTTGCTAACAATCATTTTTCGTAGTAGCAGACATCGAACTCGGGGCATATATCGACAGGCCTGCAGTATTTAAATTATATAATTTTTGGAATAATGTTTAAGTTTGCTAACAATCATTTTTCGTAGTAGCATAAATCGACCTCGGGTTATATATTATATCGATAGGCCTACCGTCATACAGACGGACGGACGGACAATATCGACTATTAATATATAGATGTTAATATATGAAAAAACAGTATGTAATTGTAATTTGTGACCCTTTTCAATAAAAATCTGCACTTCAATGTTAGCAATTGTCGGACTATTTTTAATTCTTTTTATATCAAGTACGCAGTCGCGTGTTGCAGCTCTGGTCAAACGAGTAATCGGCAGTAGGCATTATTCGAAGAGATCTTTTTAAACTTGATGAAATTAATCATGGTATCTAAATTTTATTATTATTTTATTATTATTAGTCTTATTTTTTATTTTTTTTACATTCGTTATTAAATCTTTACCAGTGATAGGGCACGTAAGAGTTATACATTTGCGTTTTCATAAAATCGTCATTTACTTCCAACTCTTTTAAATAAATTAACATGTATTTCGTTAAAGAGCAAGTGTTCGCTTAGTCATGGAATTGTTAGAGAACTTTAAATAAATATTTGACATTAAAAAATTATAATGTTCCCGATGTTTTTCAAATTGAAATCACTTAAGGTTAACTCAAAAAGTATCATCAAAATTCATCCCGAGAAGATATGAATCCACAATAACCATTACACCAACTGCCTAATATTCTATTAAATTATTCTAAATAGGAAACAATCGTTTTATATATCCATAATTTCTTGGATAATCACCACGCACATAATGTGTTGCATCATTCATTATCTACATTTTGTAATATGCTTTTTTAAGAATGATATCTGGAACCTTCTGATTTCTGAGTGGTACACATATCACCAAGCAACATATGTCAACATTTACTTATAAGTAGGTCTTTAACTCATACAAATAATTAAGTGGATATTGCTTATTTTTAATTAATATCTTACACTTACTCAATTATGCAAAGTAACAATTTCATACATTAATATACGTAGACATGAAATGGCTTCAGACACATGAGAAAACACAATTTTTAAAACTAAAGCCATAAAACTTTAAAAAAGATATCACGCATTTAAAAAGCAGTAGCGCCGTAAAATATGGCACTTGAAATATTTATAGAAATTATTCAAAGTAAAACATAGCATTATAAGTAAACATGATAGTTTAAACTTTAAATGAAAATAAACATGTTTATTCGTATTGTGAGCAACGTTCCCTCTAAGCTGCGCGCGTGCGCGGCCGCGCAGCAAATAAGAAGCCCCCGCGCACTCATTCCGGGTTGGCGCACACTGCAAGACAGTTGCTCAATTAATATTTGATCGGTCCGCGCAGCTTTGGCGCAGCCTCCGCGCAGCCTTTCAAATTTACGCGCAGCCAACCCTTCGGCTTAAAGGGAACGTTGATTGTGAGTATAAGATTCCGTTAACTTATTAGAAATAAAAATCAAAAAAACAATTAAGGTCCAAAATATTAAATTTTCAATTAGTGGGGTGGCAAAGAAAATTTATACAGTGCAGGGGCCTATTACCAGGGGTGGGCTGGAGGGAGCTCGCAGGGCCTAGCTCGAGCCCCTTGTTAAATTAAGAAACCTTGTTAAATTAAGACCTTGGCGTTGTAGAATGTATTTATGTGAAGATTAATTATATAAGTATAAGTTAAAAAACATTGCCATGATAGTACTTAAAAGCCCAAGAAAAAAGTTGTACCATTTTACTAGTTGACTCACTTCACCTCTCGAGGGCCCATATTTAATACAGTGCTATATTTTAATTTTTTTGATTTCATTATACACACTTTCTAAGCCCTAAATGTTGGTAAAATGATAAAGTTTATACAAATTCTGTTACAGAACTCTAAAAACACCGATGTACAATATTTTGAAATAACTGCAATTAATTTGAGTTTAACATCATATTAAATTGATTTCAGTCAAATCCAACAATTTACCTACTGCACTGGCTAAATGAAATAGGTACTGTTGCTTGTGGAGCTTTTCTCACTGCATTAAAAATAATTGATTATAGATATAACTATAGAAAAATCTAGTCAGTTTTTAATTTGGGAAAATCCCATATGTTTTTCTGATAAGTTCACATCAACGAACAATCCGATTATTATTGTTTACACGCGAAGACTTTTTTTTCTTTTCCTATTCATTCATTCATTCATAAGATAATTGTGAATTTAGTAAAATTTAACAAGGCGCGCACAAAAGTTTCATGTGTACGTTTTTAAGCGCAAATCATTATATTATATCGACTATGGAAAGGAAAAAGGACGTAACCCACAGTTTTTTCAAAACAGGTATTTTTCGATAATCACAATGTATCAAACTTAATACACGTTATATCAAAAGGATGTAAACTGCAGTTGCCAAATTAGTATCTAAATTTAGCTTTTAAGTTTGAAAAAGATGACCTTGCAAAAAGTTAAAACCAAGAAAAAAGACTGAAATAAAAGTTTTTCCTGGACAATTTCTTAAATAAATATTAGATCATGTCAATTTAACACCAGTTTAGAAGTCTCCGTGTACTTTAATGATGTATATAATTCATAATTTGTATATGGCTCAAAATCATCAAAACACGTTTTTTGCGCTTCCTGTAAAATTTGATATGTGTGGGTTATGTCCTTCTTCTTTTCCACAGTCGATATATATATATGTGTGCTATTATAATATGTAATATTACATGCAGATATATTTCAAATAAACAGAATATTTTTTACAGCTTAGTAGTTAGTAAAGTTTTCGTATTGTAGATTTTTCAATTGTTATCAAAAGATAATTCATTAGCTTATTTTGACGACAGACAAATTGAAAATAGTTAATTTGGTTTCTGTTGTGTTGTAGAACTAACACACGCATAACAGCCCAATAGTATCAGATTTAAAAATCAAATAATAAATTGTGTGCTTTTAAGTCACACTAAAGACATCTTAGACAGTGGTTCCCAAAGTGGTTCATACGAACTCCCATGGGTTCGCAACAAATTAAAAGTCATTTGGGGTTGCGTATACAACGTCAGGGGGTCCGCCGGAGAATACATATAATAAATTTTCCTGACACCTTGTTTATCATAATGAAAGTTAAAATAATTAAAATGGTAACAATTTTTAAATTGAGTCCTGAGTAAAATTTAATTATAAGTACATAATAAAACAAATAATGACAATCAATCAAGCCGATTGCGGCCGTAATTGCAATTTAGTTCTGATTTTTGCGTCATTCAACAAATGTTCCTTGTAAAAACTATATATATATTTAAAATAATGTCAATAAATATCAGTAATCATTAGGGCAGGGGTTACCATTTATTACCGATGCCGGTGCGCCCGTCAACTAATTTAAATAAAATTTAATTAATTAAGTTAAATTCTTAGGATTTTGGATCCCAAAATACTTGGAAGAGCAAAAAAAAACCGTGTCACGCTGATAATTTGGGCAAATCGGCAAATTCCCAGGTTATAAACAGCCTTGAAAAAAATGTAGTGCTTGCCGCCCTACCAATACTTTAGATTTTGCTCTAGAGTCGAAAAATTTGCCGATATGTCCAAAATGTGAGCGTGACTTGTTTTTTTAGCTCTCCCGAGAATTTCAAAATCTCAGAACCCAGTCCAAAAATCCGAATCCAATAAATTTACGGATTTGCCAAAAAATCTCAATCCAAAATCACAAAATTGGACGGGATCCGGGATTGGAAAGCCTAGTCTGTAGGCCAGTGGCGGATCCCAGGTGCAATACAACTTGGAGGCCCTGTTGTTCGGACAACATAACAAAGTCCATGTTAAATAATAAAAATAAATTTAAATCTGAAGAAAAAGCACAAGGGCTATATAACAATGTGTAACTATTTTATCTAAGCTAAGGAGTACCATCATGAAATTAATAACAATTAACCCTGTATCTTTATAGTTAAAGTTTAAAAAATATAGCTCTTAAAAGAAATTTGTATTGAAGTATAGATGATGATATTTGGCAAAAACAAAATGTCCAAAATGGGTTTTGTATTTTTATATTGTCTCGTGGATATTGTCTGTCAGCCTGTTCATTTTTATTGTCATTACTTATAATGAATTCAACGTGCTTACGGGTACATAGTCTACTTATATGCCGCAGCGTAACAACATTGTTAACAATATAAAATATATAATTGATTGACACCATGAAATAGAACACACAAGCCATGCACAGGAGTCTTTTTCCGGCATGCCTGGTAGTATCGATGTTCCGCATAACATAGCTTGGAAAGCCATGTGTATACTTATTCTCACCTCCAGATATTCAATATACAGCGAATCAATGCGTTTTAATTGATATCAAACCACAGCAAAAATAAAAAATATACATATATTTGCAAAAAATTGATCAAACAAGCGCGAGGCTGATAGGTCGCCATAAGAGTAAATATTTGTTAACCACCAGTCCTGTCCTGGCCTTATTCTTCTATCCTAACTCATTTTGACAAAAGGGGGTTGAGCAACTAAGTAAGAAACAGTTGTTGACATACCCCTATGTCGGACCATATGTTCCACATTGGAAACGGACATGAATAAAAGAAATCACCATTCAAGGCATTAAGACTGAATTTATTATTTCACTTGGGGGTCCATGGTCCGGTTTTTGTTTGAAAAGGGGTCCATGAGCATATTTTGGGAACCACTGATCTTAGATATATTTTTACGTTGTATAAATTTCAATGACCATGGCAATGGACCGATTTAGTACAACTCTAGTAACCTGTTAATGAATCAAAAATGATCGAAATCACTAGCAAGGGGAGGATTGTATTAAAATTTATTTAATACTACGCATGCGCCAAAAAATCTCACCAAAAAATCGTGAGACAAACTGAGCCATAAAATTAGTATACTTTGATAAAAAAAAAAACTAGGAGGTATCTCAAAAGAATGTTGTTGCGAAGTTGCTCAATCTTTCTTTTTTAGAGTAGAGACCTAGAGATAGAAAGGATAGGGCTAAAAAAACTAGTGGTTAGCTAAAATCTTCAACGTATTAATTAAAACAATATATTTAAAAAAAAAACACAAAATATTTTAGTGCATTAGTAAAAATAAGTTTAAAACGTCTCACAGGATATTTAATGGAAGGATCCATAAATGATGATACTTTTTAGTTACACCACCACTGTTGGTATTAGTGATTAGTACAATACGATAACTGCATGCATTATAAATAACGTTAAAAATAACGATGGTGTGTTTTCAATTTACTGTTTTTATAGGGCAGGTATGGCAAATAGGATTTGATCAACGTATCACAAACAGGCCATTTTTTATTCGTTGCGCATGCCATTCCTATTTCGGTAAAGATCATATTATCTTTACCATGACAAAAAAATACACAAGACAAGATAATTGAATATTTAAATCGAGTGTGGCACACTGGTGGCTTACCAAAACATTAACTGTCCGATGTTGTCACAGTAGAGTTCGCGGTATTTCACAGTATTTGCCATCGCTGTTCTAAGCTATGTATTCAAAAAAATGCATTTTTCAGTTTTAGACCAACTTTCTAAATTGCAAATAACTAAATTTGGGTGAACGATTTTAGATTTTATTTTGTAATTAAAGTGCTTTTTGGATTCACATATTTTTTAAAATATAAAAAATATTTCTCAAATGCCATTTACTACCATGCTTTATGTTAAAAAAACGACAAATAAATACACAATGTAACACGTGTTTTGTTTATTTGTATTTTTTTAAGCTGAATTTAAAAATCACATTTGGTTTTAGCATCGATAGTTTTCAATATATAGTCAATTTCGTTTTTTCTCGTTATATATGCAACTTTTCTCTGCAGCAGTATATTGGTTCAACCCAGTAGCGGCCGGTCAATGTGGCATTTGATCAATGCACCCCTTGTATATGCAGAGGCGGCTATATTTCATGAAACTATTAAAAAATAACATTTATTCTATTCCCTCATTTTAAAGTCAATAAAATAAAATTTTAAATTAAATAAAATATTTTTTTCTAAAATATTTATTACAGACAATAAAAACTCGAAGAATTTAAAATGAGTGAATGGTATAAATTTTATGTTTGAATATTATTTCATGAAATATAACCACCCCTGCATATACAAGGGATGCATTGATCGAATGCCACATTGACCGGCCGCCACTGGTTCAACGTATTCTAATATTCTAAAGTTAATGTATTAAAAGGTATTTAGGAAGTACAATATCAGTTATAATGAAAAGAAATTGTTATATATAATTAAAAACATTTAAACCTAACCACTAAACACTTAACCTAACCTCAACAGTCGTAAAAGTTTTCCCCATTTTGGCAAATGGCGTCATGTATATGTTTGTAGCGTTTTTTCTCATTAATCACAAATGAAATATATCGACTGTTTTAAATTAATTTAAGCTGGGGATGAAAGAGAAGGCGATAAGGCGTGGTCTTATGAATAAAAGCAAAAAAGGATGGCTGCTGAGGTGCAAGAGCGAGAGAGAATATAGGTGTAGCCCTTTTGGAATTCGAAAGGATTCTTCCTTCGGAGGACATTTATCGAATATTAAACTGTGGGAGGACAAAGGTTATTACTTCTTACTTTCTTTCATACATACATATTAGTAAAAATCACATACATAGTTGGTTCAACACTAGGTACATATTGACAAACAACCACCCATTTGAAAAATATCATATAGTTTTATATATTATAATATATTACATTCCTTTAAAAAATTAAACTTATAAAACTACTTAAAAAGATTAATCAAATTACTTAGGTCTTGTGCTTGTCAGTAAGACAAAATGATTGACTTTATCTAACTGTTACAATTTGACTTCCTTGCAATGTCAGGTTTATGGTGCAGTGGTAAACGTCGTTGGCTTACATGACTGATCTCAGGGGTTAAAGTCCCAGTACGAACAATATTTTTCTCAATCTGGTATTTGTTTATGTCTGAAAATTCCCTCCTACTTTTCCAATCCTAAAATAACAAAGCGTAGCCAAAGCGATTAGGTAACCATTAGTCCTGTCTTGGTCCTATTCTAGCTTCTTTCAATCCGTACTCTTAAAAACTCATATGCTCTGTCTTGTGAGTGGACATGGATTTAAGAAAATCATATGATTATTCTTGGTTAATAAATTCTGTTTGATGTAATCATTTTTCTGCCATCAAATTTTAATTTAAATAGCTCACCCAAGGACATTCTGGCTTTTTTTGAATATAACATTTAATGTTCTATCTAGAGAATTTTGCCTATTATTCAATCGGCTAAAAATATCACCTTCAATCTACATAACATATTAGGTCGTCTTTAACATTCAAAAGATAATAGTATTCACTTCTTACATTTCTTCTTCATGAGTCTTAAATGAGTTTGATCTAGAAACAGAAGAACTTCTTCGAACAATCTACCGTTCTCGAGTTTTTCTTTTTCCCGTATAGGACTTTTTTTTTCATAGTCCCATGCAAACACCCATAAGAACAATGTTAAAAAATCCCGCATTAATCGCTTCCTAATTTAACGATTTTCTCGATTTATCGTCTAAATATTATCGTTCCGTCGGCCGTCTTTAATAAAAAAGTGAAATAAATAAATATGTTTTTTTTTAATAAAGCATTTATTTGGGTATTATTTGGAGATTTATCGCATCATCGGTTTCCCGCATTTTTGTTTGCTTAATATGGTTCCTTAAAAACCGCAGAATCAGGGTTTCACTGGACAAAAAAATCGTGGGTTTGCGTGACGTTTGTATGAGGGCCAAAAATTTCTAACTACGCCACTGCTTACAGCATGATCCAGTTACTAAAGATTAACAAAGGCTTCAAGTACATACAAAGTTCTAGAGGAATATAAAAGTATAAAGTTATGTCTGTAGCACAGTAAAAAATAATAATATGTAACACATGCTATCCCAATCTCTTAAAAATCAAGCAAGTTTATGAGATCGATTGTATTTGATCAACTTTTCCGACCAATTATCCGTAAATTGATTTACTCTTTAAAGTGTTGTCTTTAAATAATTGGGTACTTAATTTGGTAAATACTTGATCGATTGTCAATTTCAAGAACACACGATATAATGGCTGGTTGCTAGCTGCTACGAAAGTTTTGAACACCGAATAAAGATCAAATGCTTATATCAGGGTAGGCTTAAAAATGAGGGACACCCTTTCTGCTTAATTCATATTTATGTTTGAATTTTGTACTTTTTCATGAGTCTTGTCGCTAACGACCCGGGTTTTACCGTTTGACATCTACAGGTTTTTCAAGTGCACGAATGTACTTGAACTGATTTGTCAGAGACTGACAGAACTGACGAAGAAGCGATGCTAAACAGAATAATTATAAAATTATTGCAAAATAAAAAAATATATAATTTTAATCAAATTCTGTGAACTAACTAGTTAATCATTTACAGTATAATTATGTGAATAACAATATTGTTTTTATGCGATCGATAAGTCGAGCTTTTGACAATCTGTGACCACATTCCAGATTCTGCGCAAACCATCTCAACCCAGCATCCCAGAAGGACGAGAGGTTTTTTGCTCACGCCTCCCTGTTCCTACCCTCCTACTTTGCGCGAAGCCTCGCATACCTATAAGTGAGCAAGTATAATTCCAGAGAGCTTTTCTTATATATGAGAGCTTTCCGTAAGCTCAGATCGAAGTTGGAGACATAGTGAAAAAGTCGCTCGCTTCATAGGTCAGTGCTGAAGGGGAGATATGGACACTTTTTTGTTCGATTTCGGGTATGCTACGCTTCTACGGTCTCTACGATCTACTAGCTACGACAATATGACTTATAAATTTTAAAATAAAGAAATTTTGACATTCGCCTTTCAATTGGGGGGTATAAACATGAGTTAACAATGTAAACATTGTTTTCGTTCTTATATTGAATAAAGTATTTAAGAATAATTCAGTATATCTTACACAAAGAAGTTGTATTTACGAATGAGTAATTTTATATATTTATTTTACTGGTTTTACTATATTTTACATTTCAAGTGGCTTTCACATTTGTATTGGACAGGTACAGTATTTTTTTATAAAATATGTTGAATATCTCAAATCTGGAAGATTCATCGTAGATGTTACATCAATGTATGCTATTCCAGGCTTGTAGCCGAGTGGTCAACGACGTTGGCGAATTGATTTTTCAATCGACGTATTAATTTTTGCTGGAAAAATAAATGTTTGTGGTAATTCAATAAAAAAAAATCAACCCATATGATCCTAAGAACGAGGCGTAATGAAAGCGATTAGTAAATTACTAGTTTTGTTATAAACTTTAAATTTTTATTCTCTCAAAAAAATATCATTTTAAACGAGTAAAAAGTAATTCTAGTAAAATAACTGCTGTTGAAATAAGCTTCATCAGGAGGTCAAATGGTTTATATTAGTAGCAGAAACATTTTAAAAATTATGTTTTGGCATTTAAAATAAAATATGCAAAAAGAAAATACGACCGATGTGTTAAGTATTTGATGATTTACTTGGGAGTATATTTATAAGTTATTCAAAATCAACTTGAGGACAACAGTCATAAAAAAATCTTTGCCCAAGACCTCAAATTTCAACATAAAAAATCTAAATTTCAAATTTACCTCAATGGGTCTACAGCCCTGGCCTGTCAGATTGATAGGAAAATCTGTTTCCAAATAAGCTACCAAGCTCAACAATAGGCTTATATGGTATCTTGACACTGCGATAGGCTGCCAACACGTTATCAAAGTGCTCACTTAATCTCAGAGCTATTTGCGGTGTTCTGATGAAGTGATGGGTTTTTATCACTCTTATAAAATTATAGGTTATATTTTTATAATCAATCAAATGTTACTCATTAAGCTGGTATTATGTAACAATAGGTACTGTAAAATAATTAAAATGAATCGCTAAAAATGTTCTAGTGCATAGTTGAACTATCATACATAATACCCACAGCTTATTCAAAACATTTTTTTTCGATAATCACAATGATACACGTTTTAAAAAAGGATGAAAGTTGCAAATTTTGAATTAGTATCTAAATTTAGCTTTAAAGTTTGAAAAAGATGACCTTGTTAAATATTAATACTAAGAAAAAAGACTGAAATAAAGGTTTTTCTTACACAATGTCTTTAATTAATATTAGATCATGTCAATTTAACACCAGTTTAGAAGTCTCCGTGCACTTCGATTGTTGTGTATAATTTATAATTAACATATGGCCCAAAATCATCAAAACACGTTTTTTGCACCTCCTGTAAAATTTGATATGTGTGGGTTACGTCTTTTTTTCTTTCCACAGTCGATATGTAAGACATTGAAGTTAAGTACTGATTTGCTGTGAGAATATTGATTTTTTTAATATATATAACTAGGGGCTCAGCCAAATTTAACATGGGGATCGAGTCCTCACGAACACCTACCAGCCCACCCCCGCTTTGACAGTATTACATGGTTGATTTTTATATATTATTTTGTACACAAGCATCCAGCTCATCAATCGAGAGTGTTCGCTGGATAAAAGTGAATCTATAGTGCAAAACTAGATCGGAGAGTGGTTATGACACGCGCCAAGTGGTGAATGTCGAATGGCCAGTTAGCAGTAGGCAGTGGTCAGTGTTCGCAGCCTGCTCACGGCTTGTCCTTCACGTGACTCGTGGCCCTAAAAGGCGCGCCTTGTTTTTGCTGGACGCATCTCCTGCAAGCGCTCCGAATCGCAGACTGACGCCGGGACAAAAGACGCGCTGCAGGTGTCCTCAATGCACTGGCAATTAAACAAACCGATTATTGAAAGCGGATGATGATCCGTATACTTGACTCGTAAAAACAAAGAGGTGGTGTATTAAGAATTAAGATACGCCTAAATGTTGCAGAAAAACCGACAGAATTTTTCGTCTTTTATTATTTTTGGTCACCTTGTCTGCTCTTAATATAGAGTACATATATGGATTCCTCATTGAGCTTATTTTAACAGATTTAGTTTCAATATAAATTCTTCTTATTCCAAAGTTAAACTCTTTTGCAGCGATATAGACATTTCGGCATCCCGTTTTGTGATCCTGGGATTTTGGGAATCACGATCTTTCAATCCCGGGATTGATCATTTATCATATAACTACATGTTTTTTTATATATCACTAATTTTAATACAAAAAGTGGCGTTACAACTAACGGCCATGAGGACACATTTTTAACTACATCATTTGAAAAAGTGTTGAATTGACAAATTTCCGAACTATTCTGAACTGAAAAACTTTTTTTTATTTAGTTCAATTCTTTGAAAATTTTACGTCTACCAGTGAGACTAAGTGATGAGCTTTTTTCAGCTCTATTTAAGTTTTCTTACATGTTATAGTAAATCCCGAAATCCCGGTATTGGTACTTATACGATCCTGGTATTACGGGATCTCCAAATTTGTCGGATTTATTCTCAGATTTAATAATTTCCATACACCTTTATAGGCTGTTGTATTTTGAAATATGTACATATAAACCAATATGTATTTGTATACATACTAAAATACAAATTGGTTTATATGTATAAAATCAAACTAAAGAGTTTTACGAGAATTATTAGGTAGCTATTTACAACGATCTTATATATGAGAACTTCATTACGAATTTTCGTTATGCATTTTAACTCACGAAGTAATTATTTAAATTTGTTAGAAATTATTTAATTTTCTTTACATTGATAGTTGACAAAATATGAATGATGAGATTTCCTTTTATAATTAAAGAAAAGTGGCATTATCGACTGATGCCTTTTGATTTAATACACCTTCAGAAGAAAATAACAAAATGTCGATATGCGTCGAAGGTAAAAATGTTTCTTTTTCCAATTCCTTCCTATTATCTTTGACAATCTCTCGCTTCCAACAAGCTCCGAGCCATTGATGATTTATCTTCCAGTAATTTTTGATTAAACTCCAAGTGTTTATTCATGCTGTCAAGTAAAAATTATTTTAGTTGTGACATCAAAACGATATACAATAAAATACATGCTCTGTCCCAAGCAAATTTACTGGTGCAGTAACTAACTTTCGATTAATATTTCAACATGCTACTACAAACCGAATTTTGATGTTTTTATCACACTTCAGTGTCATTGTGAAATGTGTAAAGAAATAATATTACGATAGAACGTAACCTTCAGCATAAAAAATACAACTGCTTTACAATTAGTACATGCTCCTCTAGACCTAAAAGCATAACAGAAGTGATTGAATCAAACAATATTTTATTTATTTTTTGGTATAATATCCCGCTTACTTCTATATGTTTACTTATGAGACTATATAGCAATAGAAGAAGAAAATTTACGAGAAATATATAACTTAGATTTCTTTGTACATATTATTAATATTTCTAGTGTTAAGAACGAAAAAGAAATGAATGTGATAATTAAACTGATGATTCAGTAAGTATGATAATTTAAAAAAGTCATCATTCATTTAAATTTCAAAACGTCTTTTATTATCCATGTCCGCTCCCAATGAAGAGCATATAGCCTCCTAATGGAGGTATCTCAACATATTTTTTTTACGAGAACGTCTTGTTACTCAGTTATTCCTACTCACTTTTATTTAAAAAGAGAAGGGATAAAATGGATAAGGTAAAGACAGGGGCTAGCCGTAAGCTAATCGCTCGTACTACGCTCCGTTATTCTAGGACTGGAAGAAAATTTAGACATCACAAACATCCATGCATAAATAAATAAAATATCGATAAATCAAATTGCTTCCATAACGGAAGCAAATGACGTTGACCATTGTGTCATAGACCCAGGGCCGGCACCACTATTCCGGTTAAATAGGCAAACGCCTAGGGCGCAAACCATTAGGGGGCGCATAAATGGAGTATTAAAATTATTTTTATATACTCTGATAATAATAAATAATAGTACGTTTTATTTAATTTTGATGTTTTTTTTGTTCGTTGTTATTATGTATCGCATTATATGATTCGAAAAAAGAGCGACTGAGTAACAGTTCACATAGAAAGACTTCTGTTAAGACACCTTCATTAGCAAGCCATATGCTATACATTAGAAGCGGACATAGATATATATGAAAATATTTATAATGATCCCAAATTGATTTTTTCAGTATTTCGAAAAAAAATGGGACTATTTGTTAAAAAGGGGGCGCGCCAATAACCGTTTCCTAGGGCGATAAAAAGCTCGCGCTGGCACTGCATAGACCTAACTTTTTTTTAAACATTTAGTAAGTAGTCATTAAAGTTTTTTTTGTCTTACATAATATTTATTTAATAAATTTATTTTAACGGGTTTCGTAAACGTTTATTACAATTCAATTTAAAAAATTCAAATAATCAAATTCAAATTGTACAATTGTCTCCAAACATTAACCGTCAGACTATTTGTAGAAAAATCTTGTGTTGTTAATTACTTACAAATAGTTGGATTATCATATATGTAGTTATATTGCAACAATTTGTACTGAAGTTATCTGAAATAATAACCTACATTATGCCTCATTTACATAGATACTGTCTATAACAGTTATCATTTTTAGTATTCATATGTGTCAATTATTATTCTACAAAATGGCATTCAAACATTCTCGCAAATTCAATTTCGCATAAACGAAAATAGATATATTACATAATTTTGTATTACTGGATTAAATTGGACGTTAAATTCATAAATCACGGATAAAGATTGTCAGTTTTTTTCAATGTTTTCATAAGAAGTAAATATTTGACATCGCTAAATATGTTATAAGATAAGGTATACATAAATGCCTAAGTCTGATAGACTAATTTGTTTACGTATTTTGCAAAATAAGTATTAATTAAAAGATGGATTAAATTTAGTACATATTTATTAACGTATTTACACCATTGTCTACCATTTATATTTATTTAGAGTCGCAGTGGCGGATTACCTTATAACCAAATAATACGCTCGCTTGGGGCCGTCAAATCTTACGGGCCTCAAAAATGGCTTTTATTTTATAACCTACATACTTTGTGTTATCTAAAAATTACGTCCTCCAAATTTTATTGCGCCTGAGGCTTCTCATGCGCTTGATCCGCCACTGAAGAGTCGACATAGTAATTTGTATTATTTATTTTATCTAGTTCTACAAACATTCTAGTTCTGATGAAGACATTCGCTGAAATAGCTATCAATTAAGTTTTAAAGTAGAACTAAATACTTTGCCAATTTTTATTGTATTACAATGGAGTTCTACCAAGTAAATGCCAATTCAATCAATATCCCAAAAGTATCGATCATTTTTTTTCTTATCTGAATCTTTGGTTTATCTTATAGGTCTAAAATACTTTTGGCATGCTACAGCAGTGTCCGATTTCAAAAATTGGGTCCCAAGGCCCAAGGAATGTCTGTCGTAGAATTTTCGACATTCCAAAAAGACGCCTAATATGACTGTATATTTTTTGACTGTCTATTTCAACGTTGTTCGCTGTTTACGTTATTGAAATATAAAATTAGATAAAACAAAAAGATTTAATTGTTTTCAAGAATCGTTATAGCTATAGAAATTAATAGGTATACGCTGAGAGTTAAGGAATCAATTAACTCTAAAATGCATAGTGACGCAAATTTACGACAGAAATATTCTTCATCTCCAATAAGCAAAGTAACATTGAAAGAAAATATGATTTGATAAATTTCGCTTTAATGCAAAACATATCATTTAGAATAATTATGTAGTGATAAATTTTCTAATTCAGTCCAAAAAATATGTGTTGATAAACAAATTAAATATTTCATTAATTGAGATATAAATGAGTTTGCAGATATGGGCGTGAAGTGGTGCAAGTGGTATTTTAGAAAAAAATAAGTAAGATGCGTTGTAATATTCTACACGCCTTAAAGTATCGTGAAATTGAAGTAACCTCAGTTAATACACATAACAATAGTGTTATCTCCATAAAATAAAAATATGCAATCCATCAAAACAACAGATATAGATGTGATTGTACTAAAAAGTTTAACCATTTTACTTCACCTCTCGAGGGCTCATAAAAGACCATAATTTCAAATATTTTTTGTAAAAATAAATTGATTGAGCAAATGAAATATAATTTACCTTGCGTTTATAAAATCAGGTATTCTCGTATTTTTATCATTTTTATTTAGAAGTTTGCTTGAGCAAAGCTATCGTTTACTGTTTTTCTTTGAACACTGCTAGAAAGGTAAGTTTCTTGGTATAATTTTCTGGAGTTGGCAGTAAAATAACAATGTCGTAATGGAAGAATTATGAACGCGTTTGTAATTTAAATTTATAGGCGCTTATTAAACGTGCGTCTATTTTTTTCAGTACCCCTTTTGAGTCAGTACTTTCATCCCCGTATTCAAGTATATGAATGTTAATGTAAAGATGGAGGGAAAACAACATAAGTACTTAACACCACTTAAGGAAACAACAAAATGGCGGCCATAATGCTATCGTCCTGCGTTGCCCGCACTCCAGGGAACGCTAATAATTCATATGATCATACATTTTTATCTACCAACGCATTATTATTATTTAACGACGTATTCAGTAATTTGAAGTTTAAATTTAAATACTATTGTTTATGTTGCGTCCATCAGTAAGTTATGTTATTTATCCGTATGAATATATTTAAGAAATTTAGTAACAAAAGCATGGATCTCCAGAATATAAGTTACACGATATTGTCCTTTATGATGGATAATGTAATGGTATTCAGAAGGAAATTTGGATGACAGTTGTAGAGACATATTGTACGCGAAACGATCGTTTGTTTTAAATTTATTAATCTTATTGTAGTTTGAGAATTTATTCTACATTCGTAAAATAAAGCTGATTTTTTGATGAATATATTAGTGTGCATGTGCTCTTTTGCTTCTGAATTTGGTTGTGATAGTGGTTGAAAAGATATAAAGTGTGGAAGAAAATTGTCTATATTTGCCTGCTTATGTGGAGGCAGGCAAAAACAACAATAAATCGAAATAAAACAGCGAAATTATACAGCAAACATGTAGCCACACCCATCGACGCCCACTCTGTTCGCCGCGGCCGTCTCGCTCATGCGCATCTCGCGCCCGCCCGCCGACCGCGATTCCGTCTCCCTCGGAGCCTCGAACCCGCGCCGGAGCCCCGATAAACCGGGCTGCGTTTTTAGTTACCGGTAACAATCGGTAGGTAGCGCCGGCTCCCGCGCAAACCGGTCTTCAAGCGCAAAAAACGCGCGTTTTTTCAGCGGCGCGCGAACGCGGCGGGTTTTTTGCCGCACCTCGTGCTCTATCGCCGGGCCCCCGACACAAAAACGCACCCCAGTTATCAACATCTTATCAAATAATAAACGACAGTCGCCGACAGCAATCAATGACCGCTAAAAACCCGATATTAATTCCCAGTCGTGGGTTTACGCGAACAATTAAAATCAGTGTACTTGGTACACATATGTACCTACCAGACATTAAAATTACTCCTCAAAAACCTAACACGACTAAAAATATTTTTTATCAACACTCAGGATAAAACAGACAAATTTTAATTTTCCAACAATTAAAAAGTTTTGGTTTTCCAAATTAAACACCATATAAAAATAAATAAATAATCATCAAATATTTATAAAGACAAACAATATTAAAAACCAACGTCACGATCACGATCGAGTTTTTTGCAAGAAGACATTATATTTTATACTCAAATGAGCAGGAAACAATATTCTTTTCGTGATTTTTTTGTAGAATATAATATAAAAAGTGAAAAAATGTGTTCCCTACAATTCTAATGAAAAACATTATAAGTGACATTTGAAGTACATATTATGAATGAACTTTAAATAAAAAACAAAATTCTTAAAACAGTGAAAACGAAATATTTCGTTGTATTAAAAACGAAGCTAAAAAACTTTTATCGGCGTGAAGTTATATTTAATTAAACGTGTGTCGCTTGTGCAATACTAAATATAAGGTAACGGAGTGTTTTATCTATTTTTTTTGTTGATAAAATTTCATATCAATAGATTTAGAGTAACTCAATAAAAAAAAAATATGTTCATAGAATTTTAGAATAGTCCCCAATGTCTTAATTGAACAATATATTAATCTCAAATTAGAATCTAGGTAGTAAAGTATTCTTCAGCGAATATGTCATTTTAGATCAAAATATCGATGAGAAACGTTTTAAAGTTGTTAATGTTATAAATTAATTTAGCAGACCTTTCTTTTTATTAAATCTGAAGAGATCATACATTTAATCTTTTCAATTATTGATCGTTACTATTCAATAAATAAGATACATTAAAAGAAATACATATAAATAATTGTTAGTGAACATTTTCAAGGTATTATGAGATTGAATAAATATATATTTTTTTATAGGAAATTATTACATAATTACATATAGTGCCTACTCGGCAGACCAACGATTTTCCTGAATTGTGTTTTTTTATATATATGAGCCTTTGAGAGGTGAAATGAGCCAACTAGTAAAATGGTAAAACTTTTTTCTTCGACTTTTAAGTACACCCACGACTTTACTTGGTATTTTGGTGGATTGCATAGTTTTACGTTACAGATATAACACTTTTGCAATGTGTTTACTGAGGTTACTTCACTTTTACGATACTTTATGGTGTGTACAATATTACAACGCATATAACGTGTATAATTGCATAGGAGTGATATAAAAATTCACTCCTTCCCCAGAACACCGAGTTAACGTATTGGCAGCTCACCGCTGACTTGGACCCATGCAATAAATATATTGCCTAATAAAATTATTGAAAGTTGGCACCATTTGATATTTATTAGATATAATCACGATATTCAAGTTTGTCTAGACCCGTTTAGTTAAAGTGTAGTAAAATTTTTATTACAGTAAATATGTGTTTTTTTTATTACAATATCTCAAGTGTGCTCTGTAAAGTTTGCAATATGTTATTGTATGTTATACTGTTTTTAAGTATGAGTATCGTTTAAAAGTAATACATCTCTTGGTGGATTTTTTACTTCACTTTCACGGATGTTTTAGAAATATGGCAAGATCATTTTTTGCGAGAAATAATCAATTTGCGGTGACCGCTACGGACTGAAACCGCTTATCGGAATCTTATTGGAATCCGCCTGATTTATATTTAGCTTGGTTGACAGCAAAAAATCGATAAAACGTTTTTCGCGAATATTTTTAGGTGTAAATTGAATGGATCTGTTGGCAATTTACGGCATTCACGGTTTTATAATCTTATGACACGTATTGACCCTAAAAATTTCAAACAAAAACGTAATAAAGAAAAATCTCACGTTCTTTTATTAATTAAAAGTTCATCATCTTACGATCATGTTCTATAATCGTAGTATTATATTTTTTTATTTAAAATAATAATCGAGAAATATTTTGATAGAACGCGAAAAATTGAGACTATGTTTTTAAATGAAAAATAAAATGGTTTTGTGTATCATTGTAATTTTACAGTGTAGTTTTTTAAGACAAATTCACTAAACACATGAAAATAAACTTATGATCACTATTTATGATATGGGCCTATTAAAGGTCAAGTAAGCCAAGCAATATTTTAGAAAAAAAAATAGTTTTTCGAGTATCGTAAAAGTGATACTCAGTTAATACACATTAACTCTGTTCTTCTGCGTACTTCTGATCCATCAGAAGTACGCAAAAGAACAGAGCTATTGTAATTGTGTTATCTCCGTAAAATAAAATTATGCAATTCATCAAAAAACCAATTAAAGTCGTAATACTACTTAAAAGTCTAATTTTTTTTTATCATTTTACTAGTTTGCTCATTTTACCTCTAGAGCAGGGGTCACCAAACTTTTTGAGAAGCGGGCCGGATTGAACTTTTTAAAAACTAAGGGGGCCGGACGACAAATAAATTCTTATTGGAACTCTATCAGAATATTATTTCCCTAATTAATTTCCAAATGTTTGCCCTTCTTAGAATTTCAATAAATGAGAATATTCGAGAAATTTTTAAGTAAACGAACATCTGCTCGTCTCGCCTCCAATTTTTATCCAACTTCCTTCACTTTGAGTCCCCCACTAGATAGTTGTATGACAATTGATGATTTGAAATAAATAGTTGTCGTGAGTTCACAACTAAATCATGAAAATGTATATTTTTTAAATGAATAATTTCTATGCAAAAATCCAGAACTTTTCGCGGGCCGGATGAAAATCTTCGGCGGGCCGTAGTTTGGTAACCGCTGCTCTAGAGGGCTCAAATAATATAACGACGTTTTATGTTACCTCAGCTTGATGACATATTTAAATGCTTTAAAAAAATATATCGCTCAAATTTAAATATGAAATTGTAAGCTGTCAATGTGTAATGACGATTTAAATTTACTTTTTATTTAGATAAATTTAAATTCATTATATGTTTTTAAAACCTTAGAAAACATAAAGCACCAAAATTATGATTGTTATAAAAATGAAATTAAAGTTTTCGTATGCACCTTAAGGAGGGAGCTTCAGCTTGAATAATTACAAATCGTATTCCACAGCAACCCCAAAAACCTTAACAGTAAATTTTTCACCAAGAAAATAATTATGTTTTAATTAAATCTCGTTAACTCATTCTACTAAATCGAAGAAAGCGATTAGCTGGTCCTCCTAGCGATATATTAATTTAGCAAGAGGTGAAGACTATTTATGTTGATAATGAAAAATTTATTCAATAACATAAAACTTATTGGATTACGCTAATCTAGATTGAAAATAAATTTATTGTATGGGTAAGTACACCCGAAAATGCGAACAAAAGGAAATCCGTGACAGATTTTCCCAGCGCCAAAGCGATGAAAGATGACCCTATAAAACGATGGTGACGTTCAAGGAAAGGCGTTTGACAGGATAAAGTGAAATATAACCATGGGGTTATTTATGGTGGCGCTTGCGGCTGCGGTTAATGCTCGCAACTTGATCGTGAGACGCGAACAAGGGGTAGAAAGTACCCCCGCGGAATCTTTTAAGAAACAATTTACCATAACTAAAACATGCATACAATATTTGAGAGCTTTGAGTGCGATTAATAAAATACATTAACTTCTGTGTTTTACTAATGGAACCTTTTCATTTCTTTAGCAATCAAAACTATAAATCATTGATGATTCTTGACTCGTTATTTCACGACAACTACTTGTTAGTCAGTTGTTCAACCTTCCGTTTTTGGAGAGGAATATAAAAAGTTTAAAATATTTTAAGTTAAAAAAAAAACACCTGACATAGCAACTCTATGTGAAAGATAGTCACTGAATGATAATTTCTAATTTATTAATTGATTTGGCATTTTCTTGGTAGAACTCCATTATAACAGATTAAAACTATCAAAGTATTTTAGTTCTACAGTTTTTAATAATTTTATGCGTTGATAGCTATTTCGGCTTGCGCCATCGTCAGAACAATGTTTAAACTTATATTTTGCTCAGCTATATATACTGGCTCTGAAGAGATACACAATGCATCAAGTTATTCACTCTAACATCTTAATTATAATTACAATATTACACTTAAACATAGTTCTGACGATGGCGCAAGCCGAAATAGCTATCAACGCATAAAATTATTAAAAACTGTAGAACTAAAATTCTTTGATATTTTTAATCTGTTATAATTTCTAATGTTAAAATTCAATAAGAGTAACTCTATGAGAAACACACATGACAAACACTCATATCCAAGATATCAAGTGATTATTTGAAAAGGTCTGAATTTGATTTCTTGAAAAAATGCTTTTCTAAAGTTTTCTGATGTTTTCTGATGTTTAGTTGAAATATTTTAAAAATAAGCTACGTAGACCGACTGGAGGTGGATAGGAACAGGAACCATTGAAAGGAATGTAATGGTCATTGATATGTTTACCTTTGAACACTATCAAGTTCATGAAATTATCCGTATATGAAGTTCATAAAAACATTGTATATAATAAACACCCAAGAACCTTTAACATTCCATTACTGTTATCAAAGGGAAGATATATGAATTTTCGTTATATATCAGTTGTTATACTGTTCTTAAATGTTCTTTGTGTATTTGTAACGTTAATAATGTATGTTATCAAATTAAATTTTATACTAGATACTTATTATTTTACATAACATAGATCGCAGCAATTGAGAGGTATTACAGAAAAACAAAGTAATCTATTGCAAGATTCAGTTTAAAAAATATATTTTAAAAAAATCGTCACCTACAATCAATATAAATGTTTATCAATGATATCCCAGAAAAAGGATTATAAATTCTTTTTTTTTTATTTGATCACACACTTGATTTTATAGCTATTTTTGTTGAACTGTTTTGTGGCTTAATCTCCTGAATACGTAAAAAAATACCTACAGAATACATACTGTAAAATTTAGATTTTTTAATTTAAATTTGAGACCTAAGATATGGGTGTTTGTGATCTCACGGTTCGAGATAAAGTCAATTCACCTTGAGTTTATCTCGAGTGTCTTACATTACTAAATTCTCATCGAGTTTTTTCTCGTATGATCAAATATTTTTTATTCAAAATTTAAAAATAAAATCACGTGAAAACACTGTTCCGGGAGTCGGGACTCTAACGTGTTAAAGGTTTAATCGCCAGTATAAAAGCTATACAGTCCACCCATTGATTTTAATAAGCGTTACCCATTGTCCACCTTTTATTTATAGTTAATGTGCAGCATATTACGACCGTATAATATAAGAAATAACAAAAAGAAAACACGATCATGGCATCAGAACAGACATGGTTTAACAAAACTTGGACCAAATATATAAAACACCATAATTGACGTTAATATTTAATAAATTTTTCCGTTAAGTAATCACATGACCAAATTCATTCATTCGCTTAGTTTAGTTTAATTAACGAACAGTCGAAACAATGCCGAGGCACGGAGGAAGGGTTTGTGCCTACCCACACTACGTTTGTTATTTTTTACTGACCACCCCAGCTTGCGCGCCGAGCAAAAACGCCAGACCTCCCTTGAAACCCTCCTCCTCGTGGCTGGAAATACAAACACCACCAGGATGGCAAAGCAACGGGTGTTTAACAAGTATACGAATTAATAAATTACTCTTAAAGTTTTCACTGTCAATTCTTACAAAAAGCATTCTTTTTATTGGGTTCAGGACCGGTTTCCCGTATCGTGGAAACCTTCAACTGATAAGAATAATTATTAATACAGAGCTATTGATATAATTATTCTTCTGAGATGAAAACTTTCGTGATGAGCAAAACCGATTATGATTCTAATAAACAAATGTAAATTCAGTACATAGAAGTGTTTCAATTTTTAAAATACTAAAAAGCTCAATAAATGAGCAAATATACAAACAATAGAGTGAATTATAATGTATCTTCTAAATTTGCTGCATCGTGTAATATTAGACTAAATTATTAAAAAGCTATTTTTAAATTATTTCAAATCAAACATTTTTTTTATCCATCTCCGGTTCCAATGTGGAGCATATGGCATCTGAATAGAGGTATTTAAACAGAACTTTTTCTACAGGAAATGTTTGTTACTCAGTCGCTCAACCTTTCTTTTCCAATGAAAGTAGTAGGAATCAGGCTAGGATAAGGCTAGGGCATGACTATTGGTGAACTAATCGCTCTTGATACGGCAAGTGAGTTATTGAAGGATAAGAACGGTGCAGTGGGATTTTTCAGACATCACAAACACCCAAAAAATGATAAATGCTGTTCATACTGAGACTTGAACCCGTGAGCTCCAGCACGGAAGCCAACAACGCTAACCGCTGCGCCATATCCCCTCCCCGACAACAAAGTCAAGTTACTTGTGTAGTAATTATTCAAGATGCAGTGTTGAAGTGGCGATATATTTATGGATTTTCGTTTAAAATTGATGTATTCATTTCTTTTAATCATTCTATCTTATTGATTGCGTTAAAATTTTTGAAAAACCACTATTGTTCTAGCAAGGGTGTCCAACCTTTTTTGCCCTGGGATCGACTTTTCAATCTTAAGTTTTCTCGCGATCGACTTCTAACATGATTCTTATGAGAAATTTTATTTAGGGTTTTTTCCCTTCTTCAAACATAGAAATTTTTATTTTAAATGCGAAATACTTACCATTAGATTTAGATTTAGATTAGAATTATTCTGTGAGCACATACCTTGTGCTCACAGAATAATTCAATTTTTGTATATTTTATATTAAAATTATAAATTTTCTCGAAATTCACAGAAGCTTTCAGGATCGACCAAATTTTGCTTTGTGATCGACCGGTCGATCGCGATCTACCGGTTGGACCCCCATGTACTAGGTAATGAATAATACTTGCGATAGTGACCTCTCGATTCTATGACTCCGAGATTATTAGAGAGTCTTATTATAGGAAAGCTTGTGACTATAAAAAATCATTTTATTTTGATTATTCTTGCTATAATTCGTTTATAATTGAGCGTGCCTGATTGAAATTTGAACTTAAAGAACATTAAAGTATTATTAAATAATTTTGAATGTGGATTCATTTTTGACCTCCCGTTGAGTACATATTACATACGCTCTGCAAAAACTCGATGTTTCCATACCGGAAGCAAAAAGAGGCGCCAAAAAAGCGTCCGAGAGGGCGTGGTGCGTTTTTCCGGTGGGCGGAGCGTCGCGACGCCTGGTTGGGCGTGTCTTTGAATTTTCGTAGCGTGAAAACACGCCTCCTTCCAAACATAGATACCACAACAATATTAACGAAGTATCTATAATTTTGGCTAAAAATCGATCCACACGTATGGAATATTGCTTCAACCAACCGATTATGAAACCAACATTTATAAATAAAAAAATAATTTTATGAGCCAATATTTCGTTAATCCCAAAGCATTTGCTTTTCCATACGCTTAGTATTGTTTTGAAACTCTTGAAAAAATTCGATATCAGTATTGACCAAGATAATAAATCTTTTGTTTTAATTAGTAAATTAAATAGAAAATATAAGTCAAGACTGACTAATCAAAAAAATCAAAACTATTTGACACCACAGGAACTTTACTAGAGCGAGTTTCCACACGGTATGTTAATCCCACAGAAATGGAAAATACTGAAAAACATTAGTTTTATTTACTATCACCATGACGTGTATGGTAATTGGTAACGACAAGTCTACTTTTGGGATATTTGAAATAAATATGACAATTTTAATACTATGAGTAGATAAAAAAAAATACTCAAAACAATCGTATCTACATAACCTTAAAACGTCACAGAATAAAATGCACTTTCCTACTGTCAGAGAATTAATATTTCAAGTCATCAGCTGATATTGAATAGCTTATAGCTTTTGCACATAAACCTACAATATCTTTTTTTTTATTTTATACATGTCCGCTCCCGATGTGGAGTATATAGCTTCCTAATGGAGGTATCTCAACTTATTTTTTCTACGAGAACTGTTACTCAGTCGCTTAATCTCACTTTTTTTTAAAGTGAGTAGTAGGGAAAGAAGGATAAGGTTAGAACAAGACTAGCGGGTAACTTATTGCTATATTCAGTTATTAAAGGATCAGAAGGATGGGAGGAGAGGAAATAATGTGAATTGACATCATAAGCACCCAGTCTTCGATCACATGTATTTATTTATTTTTAATTTTGTATATGACTTTCATTTTTATGTTTTTAGTTTTGCGTGTAAATTCGACGATTTTTTGAAGTACGAAGAACATGTAAATTTCTAATATACTAAATGATAAATCATCTTATTTTGTAAATATATATATTTTAAATTATGTAAGCTTGTTGTACACATGGCAGATTGCGCCATAAGCGTAAGATACGCAAACTTGAGGTCTCCAATCTGATGGGTTTCAAAATAAAATATATTCTATAACACCCATATAATATTAATAAAAACACAATAATCCTTTGTACTTCATTCCACTTTATTTAATATGTCAGGACCGGTTTCGCTCATTGCGAGCATTGTCAACTGAGCGAAACCGGTATATATTTATTTATATGTAGCTGAAAGTATTTTTTAAAACTCAATGAAACATGCCAAACGTTTGGACATGGCTTTATTATCGATTAAAATATTCCTTGCCGTATTTCTTACTCACCTGCTGTTTATGTTTGCAAGGGGGCGTCTCGGATACTAAATGATTGGTTGAAGGTGTAAATGTTTCTACAATAGATACATTATTATTATATCTACATTACGACTAGGTGATTTCAATGCTATTACTTACCTGCATATATCTACCAACCGAGGCACTGATAATTAATTTACTAACCAGTAGTATTAAAGAACCGACAAATGAATGCAATTAAAATGGCTTTTAATCGTCCATAACAAACTGTCTAGCTGTAAACAATGTTGATATCCTACATAAAAGTTTTTATTGTAAGATGGATTTTTTAAATAAAGAAAATTATTTTTAATGAAGTTAATAAAAAATTCAACTCTCCTTCTAGCTATTAACCGGGTACCTAAATTTCATACCGTTAAATTTCCAACGTTATACTATACATCATGGGTGTCAAACTGGTAGATCGCAATCGACCGGTCGACCCCAAAGCAAAATTTGGTCGATCCCGAAAGCTTCCGTAAATTTCAAAAAAATATATAATTTAAATATAAAATGTACAAAAATACTTATATTGAATTATTTTGTAAGCACATACCTATCTAACAATATCTATTTCACATTTAAAATAAAAATTTCTAAGTTTTAAGTAGGGAAAAGGCCCTACTAAATAAAATTTCTTATAAGAATCATGCTAGAAGTCGAACGCAAGAAAACTTAAGATTGAAAAGTCGATCCCAGGGCAAAAAAGGTTGGACACCCTTGCTTTACATATACATATCCGCAGGGGTGGGCTGAAGAGGATCGGTGGGGCTCGCGCGAGCCCCTTGTTAGATTTTACCACGGCCGGCGAGCCCCTTGTTAAATTAAGAGAAAAAAATATTCTCAGATCAAATTCTGACTTATATATATTATCTACGACAGCTTCCGGTATACACAGCAGTATATTTTTAGCCATTTGCATTGATAAGTTTATGGTTAACTGCATATTGTTGCATATTATAAGTGTATTAAGTAACAATCATTTGCTTCTTTAAGTATCGCATACAATTGCATATGAGTGATAAATTGCTTTGATATTAAGCGAGCCCATTGTTAAAGTATTGGCAGCCTATCGCTGTATATCCGTGTGTTTTATATCTACCACTGTGTTTTATACCATTCTTCTTTTTCTAAGAATGTTAAGACTAGGGCATGACAATTTGATTAGTTAATCGCTCTGAGTACACGTCATTTTTAGGTTAGAATGGGAGTGAATATTAAACATCACAGACATACATGCCTTCGAGCAGAAATTCATGAATCGATTGAAATATATATCCGTACGTGGGATTCGAAGCTAACGACGTTGACCACTCGGCCACGACCCGACAATATTAAATACGGCATTTCTTATATAAGCATGTGCTAGTCTGGGTCTCATCATGCTGGCAATGAACCAATCAAAAAAAATACTCCTATCTGAGAGCCTGACTAATATCCACTATTATAAAAATTCATATTGCTTAAAAACGAAATCTAGATTTAATATGATTCATTTTAGAGGTATAGAATTGATATATTTGGGGCCTCGATTGAGCCTCATTAAATATTTAGTTAACATTGATCTATATATTCTATATAGGTACTATTATATATCACTATACAAAAAAACATTTTATTAAATTTGTATCTAAAAATTGATAAGACATACATTATTTCTTATAAACCATTTTTGCTCTCAATTTGTAACATATTGATTATTAAAAGAGCATTTCAGGAACCTATTTTTATATCATTTGACATGTTACGAGAACTCATGTCTATCTTCTGATGAATATCTTAAAATCGATTGAAGACGCAACGAATTAAAGTATGCAGAGGATTCAATCCCTTGACCACACAATCAAGAACGGCGAACTCACTCAAGCGTCAAAATTTGCTTACGGGACTGGCATCATTTACAATAAAAATAAAAATATTTCCATATTCGGTAAACCCCGAATCCCAAAACTTTCTACAGTGAACAAAAATGCATTATTTTTACAATCACAAAAAATCTCAATGCTTTATGATGACAAAAACTTTATTGCCTACAATAAGACAGTGTTTGTATACTTGAAACCACTATAAAATGACGAAAGCCTTTGTAGAAAGTAGCGATTACTCAAAAAGTGGCGATATTTTTCAGTTTTTATTTTTGGTTTAAAGCTGCCTACACTTTTTCACAGAAAAACTGTTTACTTTATTGTACAAAAATATCGAGTAACCACTTAGTGGATATTATACGAATAAATAATGATTTACAAAGTTATATCGCTTGAGTATTTATATTCCTTCAATATAATTCCAATTAAGACATAAATATGTAATGTTGTCGTTTTTGCAAAATGCAATACATACGTTGAAAATACTAGTTTTAGGTCAATAAATATAACACATATTTTGTGTATTTCAAATAAAGCAACACTTATAAAAATTGGTCACTTAAGGTAATCATCGTAAATTCTTGGTGGAGAGGCATTATTTAACATAAAAAATAAACACATTTTACATTATTTATTTTAGGTCAGGATCGGTTTTGCTAATAACGAGCATTATCAACTGATTAACCATGGATGAAATCGGTCCTAATCTTAAATAAATAAAGTGTATTTATATTAATTGAATTGGAATTTACTTGCTAGAACTCCATTAAAATAAGGTAAAAAATATCAATGTATTTAGTTCTACATTTTTTTATAAGATTATTCAATAGCTATTTCGGCGTGTGCCTTCGTCAGAACTATACTTCTGTAACGATATCTATACGAACTATAGTTCTGACGGTGGCGCACGCCGAAATAGTTATTAACTCATCTTATAAAAAAAATAGTTATTGATATTTTTTACCCCATTGTATTTATATTATTTTTTAAGATAAATATTGAAATCGTATGTATTTATTGAATTGGCATTTACTTGGTAGAACTCCATTGTAATAAGATAAAAAATATATACGTTTTTAGTTTTAGAATTTTGTAGTTTTACCTTATTAATTGAATGTATCCTAATAATATTATTTTGCAGTTTTTAACAATTTTTGAGTAATTAATAGAATTTATTATTCAATGCGTGTTTGACAGATATGATAACTTGTTTTAAATACGTTAATCAAAACACAATAAGTTTCTCTCGCAATAAAAGGGAGGCTTTTTTAACTTGATATCTAATACTAATATATATGCTAAATCACGTTAAATTTTGAAAACTTACTCAATTCAATTAAATTATCTATTATTTACAAAGAATATTTTTACCCAGCAAACTGGTATTTTTTGCTCCGTCGCTGACAACTTAGAATTCATTGGAAATCCATTAGGCATCCCGTCCACATTACTTCTCGATACATTTAGTATGCACTTATAGGCCCCGGTCTGTTGAGTTGCAAGTTGCGACCGAAGTACACCTGCTGCATCAAAACTGCAGTCGTTATCGCCGCTAATATGCAATGCATGCAGAATAATGCAGGCCTATGCAAAATGCATTCGGGTCATACTCCAATCGCGCGCGTTCGGCCTCTTCGCCGAAAATTTACGAACGTAAAAATTAATATTGTTAGATACATTGTTTTATGAAAGTTTTAAAGGCAATGTTCACTTTCATGAGTAGTATATTATTTTATCGTCTGAACATTTATTTTCAAAAGGCGTTAAGCACAAGTAGAACGAGCTGCATATTGTTTTTAATGAGTGATTACGGGAAGAAGAACTTGAAATATTTTTGTTATTTTTAATAAGCAATCAAGAATATTGTAAGTATTATTATTTTATAAAAAACATATTATAAAACTAATTCAATTTCTTGAAAATTCACTAGAAGCATAAAAAATCTTTAACCATTATTCATTAACAAAGCTTTTTTTGATCGACTGTTCTTTGGCGTTTGGCAAAAAGTAACTTGCATATCGATGTTAGGAAGGAAAAAAGACATAACCCACACATAGCAAATTTTACAGGAGACACAAAAAACGTGTTTTAATGATTTTCGGCCATATGCAAATTATGAAATAAACACTACCTTGAAGTGCACGGAGACTTTTTTTAATTTTCTAAACTGGTGTTTTATTGATTTAAACTAATTTTTATAATAGACATTGTTGAAGAATAACTCTTTTTAAGTTATTTTTTCTTGAATTCAATTTTCACCGGCCCCTCTTTTTTCAAACTTAAAAGCTCAATTTAGATACTTATTCGGCATTTGCAGCTTACATCCTTTTGATAGAACGTGTAGCTAGATATATACATTATGATTTTGAAAAAACTGTGGGTTATGTCCTTTTTACTTTCCACAGTCGATATGATAAAGTGTACATATTTATTTTTTATTTTGCAATGATAATTGAAAAAATGCATTTAGGTTTTTTAAGAGAAACAAGTATGAGCAATTCTGCCAGAATCAATTTTAAGATATCAGAATAAGATTATGGAGAGTTTTTTTATTTAACACGCTTTTTAGCGCTTTATCTCGAGTCGCGCTAATACAATGAAATAAAGCGTTAAAGAAACAACAGACATTGTGAAATCTAAAGGTAATGATTAATGGTTCACCTATGGGTTCAGCTGAAAGTTTAAAGAAAAATAGGCCATTTAATGCCTATAAATGTCTGTTATTATTATGTATTTGCGTTCCTAGTTTTATCAGATAACTATTATCTGTTAAAAAACCAATATTTTTGTACTTGCGAAAAAATCATATTACCATTACTTTTTAGTTATGACGACTATCTAGATTCTAGTTAATCAATTTTAACAAATTATTATTAAGTAATTTATTCTGCACTTACTGTCAGTACACATTTTGAGAAAACAATTACGCAGATATTAAAATATGTAATTTAATTAGGATAAAATTAAACTGATATTTAATTATTAGACTGATATTAATTTTATCCTAATTAATGTTTTAATAAATAAACCCAGATTGTTAATCGTTCTTTGAAAGACTAGAATCACATTTAATAAGTCTAATATTGTAATTATAATTAGGATGTTAGAGTGAATAACTTGATGCATTGTGTATCTCTTCAGAGCTGAGCAAAATATAAGTTTAAACATAGTTCTGACGATGGCGAAAGCCGAAATAGCTACCAACGCATACAAATTATTAAAAAATGTAGAACTAAAATTATTTGATATTTTTTATCTGTTATAATGGAGTTCTACCAAGTAAATGCCAAATCAATTAATAAGGAAAGAAAAAAAATCAATCCGTTTAAAAAAAAAATGTACGCCATGTAATGAAAAATGCGAATAGCTCTCGAACATTGGGACAAAGTTAAAGTGTTACTAGTTGAAATTTTAAAAAAATAAAACAACAACAAAATATATCTCTCGCCATATTTGTTATTGATATCATTGAGAACAAAGTTTTCGAATCTCGTTAGTTATATCGATCATTTTCGAAAAACAAGAATCTTCTGAATGTGTATTTATTTTTTAGAACAAGAGAAACTTTAAGTGTTTTGCACCAATTTTATTTATCTATTAATGTCCTTATAAAATTTACCAACAGTTAAGTACTAGCTTATAAAATCCATTATCGCCAATACGGAAGTGATCAATAATAAATAATAATGGTTCGACATTGTACGGTAGCTGTTAGTAGTGAGATGTTTTTTTGCGGTCAAATCAATTCTGTTTTGAATGAGCGGTGGCCGTTGGTGCTGATGATGATTCATGCATCAGTAAGGAAGGCTGTGTCGTAAGTAGAATTGTAATAATGGCGAGATGGTGTTTCGTATTTTGTATGGGCTAGCGATGCACGGATTCTGTTCATTCAACCTGATTTGACTGGTGGCCTTCGGATGCTGGTAAAAGGCGGTGCGTGGTTAAATGTACCGAATAAAATAAAAATGGATTAACATTGCCCTAAAATAAAGTTGTGTTCTTCTAGAGAAAGCTTATCTACGCGAGTAATAAAAACAGCTTAGTTTATAATAAAAGTTTTAACTAGAGTATCTTGTAATTTGTATCTGTTTGTACCAAAAAATATAATAAGATTCTGACAGGCGAATTTTGCTTTTATTTTACCTACTTACGTTAAAAACGCTTTACATTACTTAATTTAAAAATTCGTTTTTTTAATTTTTAGTTCGTTCCCAATGTGGAGTATGTGGACTCCTAATGGAATTTGTGTCAAACTTTTAGGATAGGATGAGTGGGACGAGGGAATTTTAAACGCATATATCCATCTATCCTTTCGCATAGAAGTCCGCTAATCGATTTAAAAATCACTCTATTAAAACTGTCTGTACTGGGATTCGAACCTGTGACCCCCGTGTTCTTAGTCAACGACGTTGACACTTGACCACGCAGAAATAAAGTTTTTTTTTGTCATACTTACGTATATGTATTTATATTTCTCCATAATTATATTTGTCGAATCCGAATCCCGCAGCGGCTAGCATTGTGGGCTTCCGTACCAAATTTCATGGGTTGGAGTCACAGTAAGCTCATGAGCATTTTTCCGATCGATGCATAAATTTTTGTTCGAAGTCATGGGTGTTGGTGATTAGGGTATCCAATCCCGAAGCCTTTTTTCAATCCCGGGATTTCGAGACTGATTAATTTTCAATCCCGGGATTGGGATTTTCTCACCGAGGAATTTGAAATCCTCAATTCGCTATACCTTTTCCCCGGATTATCTCCAAACTTCGTTTATTTTAGCTCACCGAGGAATTTGAAAACCTCGATTTCGTATACTTTTTCCCGGATTATTACAAAATCTCGTTTTTTTTTTAGCTCACCGAGGAATATGAAATTTTCGATTTGGCAATTTTGTGTCAATTTTCGGGATTTGCTCAAAATTTCTCAATCACGAAATTGCAGTCGTATCAATTCCGGAATTTCGAGATCAGAAAATTGAACGGGATTGGATGCCCTATTGGTGATGTCTAAAAATTGTCTCCCTCCTTTCAGATTCTTCAACAACCGGGCGTACCGAGAGCGATTAATTAACTACTAGTCCTTTCGTAGCCTTATCTTTCTTTGAGGGACTGAGTAACAAACAGTTATCGTAGAAAAACTTTTGTTGAGATAACTGCATTAGGAGGCCATGCACTCCACATTGGAAGCTGACATAGATAAAAAATACTAATTACAAGATACAAATACGCTTATATTTTGTTAGAACTAACCTTTAATAAAACTGGTTTATCAACCGGCTCCGCTACTGTTGCTTTATTGGCTACCAGTGTTGAACGAAAGGTGCCTAGGTCTCATACGATAGGTACCAAATTGGTACTACCAATGATAATTATGGGAGCCATTTGTGGTAATGGAGTCTACTTAACTAAGCTATGTAATGCCAGTGTTTTAGGTTCAGCGTTCCGCTACCGGTTATTATGAATCTAGTGCGGGATTTACATTATAGATTGATTATTTGATTGGATATATACCGTAGTAAAGTGGCTTCATTTGTATCTAAGATCATAGGTGTTTTTACATGTATTGTGTTTATACAAAAAAATGTCACTACAACTTATAGTAGCCAGATCGTCAGATGAGAATTTTTAAAATTTACAAGAAAAGAAATAGCTCAATCACTGGATATTTTTTATTTGATACTTTACCTGGACATGAATTTAGACTCGTTTTGATCACTAGGGTGTAGCCTTTAGCACTTGACCACATATTAATACATTCAATATCACACCGTTTATAAATGTTGCAGTGAAGAGCAAATGTCTACCGCACGTATTTAAGGTTTATATGATAGTAATTTTGGGATATTCGGGTATGTGGTCGTGTAGCAACTCATTGGCTTCGACTACAGTGCTCATGAGCTTGAATCTTAGTAGGGACAGTTTCATAAATTTATATTTTTGATTGGTCTATGTATGTTCCAAAACATGAATACTATGATACTTAAAATTCTCTCCCGCCACATATCCGATTATAAAAAGGAACGTAACGAGAAAAATTAGCCAAACATTAGGGGTCTAATCTTTTTCGTAGAAAACTTCTGTTAAAATAAGATCGGTCAGGAGTTCATATGTTCCACATTGGGAACGGACATGGTTAAAAAAATATATTAATAGTTGCAATTATTATTTTGTTAACTGTGTAATACAAAAAATTCATAATTGTGAGTCAATCATTCAACACTGTGTTTTTTAGATATTTTAAGCATGGAGTATGAAATTAATTATTTCTTGCACGAATGTTTACAATGCATTTGGGTTTTATTAATATTTTTTTAGTAATACATCATCTATAGAAATTTTTTGAAACAAATAGTCACTTTATCATAATACCATATTCAGACTGAAATTATGGAATTAACATTCGTCTTCTTATTATTGGATTACATTTGAATAATATGTGAAGGACATGGCTACCTCGTGGTGCTTCCAGGATTTTTAAATCTGAAACTGTATCTTTCTTTAAGGATCAAAACACGATTTTAATTAAGATATATGAATACGAAATGTGTAATATTTATTTGGCAAAATGTATTGAAATAGCAATATCGGTTTCACACAGCATGTTAAACTGAAGTTTTCAATTGAACATTTATATTACATAGATGTTTTAAATATATTTCGTATTATTTTTCCACTAATGCCTTAAGCGGGCTAGTAAACCGATTTACAATAATAATAATCAATATATTGAAATTGAAACACCTTTCAATTTTACCATATATTATAATACATATAATAATTATTAAACGCTGTTATTTTTATGTTTCAGATATCCTGAAAGGAATCCAAAGGACTAAACATGCTCATAAATTCAGTGCAATAGAAGCCCATCGTAATAGCTATAAACATATTAATTTATAAATATTAATCGTGATAGATGTATGTATTGTAATGTAAAAAATCACTCAAAGTGACAAAAATTGTGTACTCAAATTAAATTATTATTATATAATAAAAATAAATTTAATGATTAGAAGGTATTTCATAATAAAAAAAAAATTGCTTATTAATTAAACTGGGATTAATTTATTCGTAATTCATGGTATCGATGTACCATTAACATTAATAATGTGTTTCATAAAATGAACTAAAACGTTAATTATTTTATGATATTTAAAAACACTTAGTGAATTTTAGCCATGCTGAATGTTTTATTATTTTAAAACAGTGCTTCTGAATGTTATGATTTAATAATTGTTAAAAATCTAATTACCATTTCAAGTGACAGGCGTCAGTTTAAAGTTTGAGTGACAATGTATACAGCTTGGTATAGTGCCAGAGGAGAAGGTGGGGTCCATCCTCAAGTCGGTCAGCTCTATCACCATGCTCCACCGATGATAAAGACAGAACTTGGAGTTGGGAGTGATTGCATGATGGCAGTTGACTATGCACCACCTATGAAGGTAAGGAGATAATAACTTTGTTCGACTAAAAAAATATCATTTTTTTCATGTATTAAAAGCGTATTTTTAATTATTATTTTCTGGATATTTTTGATCCACATATTAAAAAACCGTCATAGTTTTAATCATATTTTTTGTTTAAGCTTTTTATCATAATAATACATCCTCAACTGTATGTATTTAATTACTGGATGCTCTATCGTGTTATCTATGGAAGCAAAAAACTCTTCTTTTGTCATCATAAACGAAAGTGTGTGACTTGGCAGATATTTTCGCATAAACAAGTACGTGATAAACTGCATTGCTTAATTAATAAAATACAAAAAATACTATTAATTAAGTGTTATACAAAATATATATAAATGCCTAAATAATTAAGCAGTTTGTCTGTAAGTCTATTTAAGTACCAAATACAAATCAACAACCACTATTAATAACAATAAATATTATACATGTTGTTTCAGGCATAATTCTAAGAAATTTGGTATACAATTTAGAATATTTAATTTAAGAAATCTAGGTCTTGGACATTCATGTTTTAAATGTTTTTTTTCTTCTCGACGCGATCTCGTGGGACTTAAAAAAACATATCTTATTTATAGCATTTGACATAAAGAATGTTATTTATTCACATTAAGTTGTAAGGTGAGGTGTAAATTAGATACTCCAATCCCGGGATTTTGGTAATTCTTTAAATTTCTGGTTTTTTGAAATTCGCCAATAAATTCACAGGATTTAAAAATCGGCAAGCAAAAGTTTTGAAATTCTGCCAGCGACCTTCAATATCTCAATCCCGAATCCTGAATTTCTGGTTGAACACAAATTCTTCAGACTGAATATTCCGTAAATTAATTCTCCGTACAAGAAAACTCCGAACACAGAATATTCCAAAAATTAAAATTATTGCTGTTTAATATCTTAGGTCAAGGGGACTAAATATTTGTTGGTTGGGAACAAGTGAAAGATTGATTAATAATATGTATATGTTTATTTTCTGTATGTTTTAATAGTACATATAGTCTCAATATCAAATCTCTAATATTAAAATGTACGGAATATTCTGTGTCCGGAGTTTTCTATATGCGGAAGTTTCTGTGTACGGAAGAGTCTTGTTCGGAAAAATCACGGTACCCTTAGAAAGTATTCACTGTGTAAATCTTTCGTACACCGACTTGGTAATATTATTCAAATACATTGAGGTATGATACTTGCTCTATCTTTTAAGATAACTACCACGATATTAACTACCGTGGTATGCCTCCAAGATGAAATTGTTTGCTTGTTGGTGTGTAAAAAGCCAATTGGTTCTAAATAACATGTATATGTGTGTACTTTGTAAGACGTGTAAGCAATAACCTATAGAAATATGCGTATCAATAGTGTACATAATATTTCATAGTTCTAATTATTGTCATACGTGTAAAATACATTTTTCGTTTATTTTAATTTTATGTCCCAAATATAAAATTAAAAAAAATATTTTTTCGAATTCAAATAGAGCTACCAACCCATTCACATAGTTGGTATGTTGACTAATAATCGTTCTCTTTGCAATAGGGTCCACTTAAAAAGTTTTAAAAGTGAGACGTTACTGCGCCTCGCTACTGCACTCAATCCGAAATTGCACCAAAGTATTTTTTTACATGCATTACCTTAATTATGCATCCACTTGCGGGATACGAACCTTGGATTGCTTCTGATCCACGGTTGTACGCGTATTATCAAAGCCAGGAGTAACAAACGGTGCCCTAAGAACATTTTTGTAAAAAACCTTTCCGTATTTGTGTTTATTATTTGTATAAAAAAATCGACAAGCCGACTTAGGATTAAAAGTATTTATTTACAACGGATTTTTTCTATTTACATTTTTTTTAACAAATATTATTTAATTTATATTTGCTTCTGTGTTTTATCAGTGTGCTTTCATTTAAATTTAGATTTATTATAAATGTGCCCATTAGAGGTGAAGTGAGCCAAATGGTGTTTAAGTAATCTCAGTAAATACACATAGCAATAGTGTTAAATCCGTAAAATAAAAATATACAAGCAATCAAAACACCAAATAAAGATGTGATTGTACAGTCAAATAAAAAAGTTTTACCATTTTACTAGTTGTCTCACTTCACATTCAGTGGGCTCAAATTGTCTTTTTATGGTCCAGAATGATTATTAAACTAAAATGGGGTTGTAAATTTTAATAAACAATGTTTGTAGGTTACTGTTTTAAATAAATAGGTTCATTTGTTTACTCTTTTTTTCTTACATTAATTTAATCTTTATGGTTTCTCATCTTCTATTTATGGAGTATTTAGAAAAAAAAACATAATATTATTTAAGAAAATGCCAGAGAAATAGTACAATCGCTAGTCAATTAAGGTGGAGTGAATAGTCGTACATCTTTCATCATCAATAAGTTACAATTACTTTAATTAAGTATTCGATGAGTTATTCTTAGTGGTCCGGCATTCAAAGATTGCCGAACCCAGCGTTATGCCATTTATCCATAATAACAGTCATTACCCAGATTCGACTCCTGGACGGGCATCAAGAAAAGCGTAGTCATTAATGAGCTGTGTTTCACTTAAAGATTTCCGCCGTTAAGTAAATGTATTTAGTTTGATAGTCATTTAAATATTATTAACTGATAATAGAAAGGCGCATTGCAACTTTGCATACCAAAATAATGGTGAGGTAATCATGATAGTAGACGTTACATCAACTTTAATTTCACTTAGATTTACGGGTGATGAATCGATTTCCAATACCTTTATAGTATTTTAAGATATCATTTAAATTTAAACAAAAACATAACAGTTTAAGTATTCAACTATTCTTGTTAACTTTAGAATTTACAAATCTTTTTTACTAACTGAATTTATTTAAGTTCTGGAGGTAAGAATCTCAATTTATTGGCTATTTTTTTAAAAGTACTATCATTCTTAATAATTTATCAGCTAAAAGATTTGTTTGTGTAAAATAATAAAGACAAGAAACACTGATTGTGAAAATTAAAAACAAAAACAATCGAAATGTGATTATAAGTTTGACAAGTTAATTTAACTTTCTCAGCTCCTTTCTGATTTTTGAGAGTGACTCAAAGTTGAGCGTATAAACCTTCAACTTCAACCTAAAGATTTTCGATACTTTATCAATTTTCTCTAAAGCATTTTTTAATGAAAACGAACATAATAACGTGTTAAGATTGTAAAAAAATGTGCTGAAAATGCATTGTTTTCAAGCAAAAGTTTCACAAAGACTTACCAAGGACACACTTCACCCTCATTATTAGATACATAATAGTATTATAATTCTTTTTAATATTGTATTTTAATCTGCAATATTTATCTTAAATAATTGCTTTTGTCAAACTGTCTAGAGTGGAGGAAAACCTGCGGCCCTTTGACTTGATCAAAATATTCACTTTGATCAAAACATTATACGCAAGCGCTTGAAAAAAGAGCGTAATCAACCCATTATATGTTTGACAGTCGAAAAAAGAGGAGGGCAACGTTTCTTTTACTGCGGCCTTATGATGAATCAGATAAATGAATGTGGCCTTTAGAAATGAAAAAATTCCCAACCCCTGGTCTAGAATCTTGAGAGAAGAACTTTGGAAAAAGATTTCTGGTTACGTTTTTTGTCAGAATCCTCAATTAAAATGTGTTTATAAATTGCTTTTAGAAATATAACATTTGCAGCATAATTATTTTTGATAGCACGTGTATTAAATTGTATACATTGTGATCATCGAAAGAAAAGATTTTTTTTTGAAAAATTGACTGCTACGTGCTTTTGCTTTTTTACAGTCGATGTGTTTTCGTCTTGATAAGTTAATCGTATGACATTTTACACACAAGAATGATCTTAGAAAACAATTTTAATTAATCAATACAATGTGATCACACAGAGTTTAAATGGCAATTATTGGCTGGGCAAGGTTAATTGTATTATTTTCGTGTCAAATAAACGTTGGAAAAAATACAATGTTGTCTTTCATTTGGCAACATTTATACAATTCGATGCTTTTGCAACAAATATTTTATTGATACATGATTCGCAATTCGCTTTCATTGGAAATGATCGCACGATTATGTTGTGCTGAAATATAAAAAAAAACTGTAGAAGTCTTTATTTAAAAGTGAAAAATAAGTTATCAGTGATGATGATACCCAAAAGCCATTGATATAAACAATATAATATTGGTCAAAATAAAAATTACATCACTCCCGAAGCGAAAAAAAATTGGTGAAAAAAATTGTCGCTACATTTTATGTTACACGTGATCTTTGTTTTGGACTCCAACCCGATAGCCTCATTCTAAGGGCAGTGTACTGAAAAAGTCTCAGTAGCGTGCTTATCTTCACAATATAAAAAAAACTCTGTTAATCCACTGCTTTTGTAACTTATTTGTAACAGAACCAGCGCAATAACAAAGATATCAATTTTTAATTTATATTACAAACTTTTTCCATAAAATTACTACCGAAGCTATCGAAAATAATCCCACCATTTTAAGCAGCTTATTTAATAACACTGTTATTTGAACCCTTGAGAAGTGAAGTGAGCCAAATTATATTTAACAAAAAATGAGTTAGATGCATTATAATATTCTACATGTCTTGAAATAACGTAAAAGTAAAGTACGCTTAGTAAACACACACTGCAATATTGTTTTGTACCTAAAGTAAATATATATTATCCATAAAGGATGTCGACATGTTCCACGTAGACGTGAGTTCCGATGAATACTATTTTTTTATGTATTAAAGTAGAGTTCGTCGGAGCTAACTCAGTTGACTTCCTTGCCATTTTTTTCTACTGCTTTTAATATTAAATTGTGCTATTTTTTTTTTCTCCATTGTAAAAATTTTAAATTAATAATTTGTCAACCTTGTGCAATGTTAATTAAATAAATAAATAAATAAAAACACTAAGTGACTTTTAGGTTGTTCACTGTCAATACTTGGTAGAAAGGCATTATATTAATAAAAAAACAATATTTCTTTGTACTTTATTCCACTTTATTTAAAAGGGTTTATTTAAACCGGTTTCGCTCATTGCGAGCATTGACAATGTCAGTTGACAGTTGACAATCCTCGCAATGAGCGAAACCGTTCCTGAAATTGTAAATATAGTGGAATAAAGTACAAAGGAATATTGTGTTTTTATTTATAAAACACTAAGTAAAAACGTGATTGTATTTAAAAATCCAATAGAAAATTTTTACCATTTTAATATTTAGCTCATTTCACTTTTCATTTTTATTAGATGTAAATTATTACACCTTGTCTTATTGTTTGAATCAAAAGAAAAATTAAAGACTTTTCTAAATATACTATTTAATTAATCACTGAAAAACTGATTTCGTAAAAAATGCTAATGAAACAATTATCTGATAGATGGCATTTTGTATCACTCAATAAATATGATTTACATTACATACACAGATTAATAAATAATAGCACATATTTTAATATTCTGTTATGCGAAAAGTCTTACTACGCCACTGATCCACTTTATTGTTTATATCAGCCACGAAAATTAGCTCGTGTTCACGAAAACGGCAGAGTCATTCCCGGACTTTATTCAAATTCACCTATTACGATTCGATTAGATTCGCTCCCGACTTACCGATGAGACGATACTATTCGAGAATACTCTTTGGACATCAGGTTAATGTCTTTCGACACTATAAGTAATAAATAAAACCTCGATATAATAACAATAAATACACGTCTTAAGCAATGACGGTTTGAGGCTCATCTTTGAAAAAAATAAGTTTTTTATTCTAAATATATTACAATGGAACCTCTCATAACGAGCATCTCGTATAACGAGTAATTCTCATAACGAGCAAAATAGATTGTGAAAAAAATTCTCCCTTAACGAGCGAAATTTCGCATAACGAGTGACGCAGAGTTTTAGGAAGATCACTTTCACATCGTTGTTTGCCTCAAAATTATTGAAAGGCATGGGAAGGGGTGACTAAGAGAACCCTCACTTCAGCTTGGAAGAAGCTTTGCCAAGGAGCGTTGTCGAATGTGATTTTGAGGGGTTTTAAAACAGTACCTGTGAAGTCTACATTCAACAAAATTGTATCTTTGGCCAATACCATGGCACTGGAGGTGGATAGCAACAAAATTAATGAGCTTGTGAAACAGTACAGTCAAGAGCTAACCACCGAAAAGCTTATGGAATTGCATTTATTTTCGCATTCCAGGTTGTTATCCTCCTTAAAAATTTAATTTCATGTATATTTAATTTTACTTTAATACACGTTAAAAATATAAATATTGTTTTTTTCCGGCATGGAACGCATTATCGTATTTTACATTGTTTTATATGGGAAAAAATGTTTCACATAACGAGTAAGATTCTGGAACGAATTAAACTCGTTATGAGAGGTTCCACTGTATATTATTTATTGAAATTAAAAGTATTATATATGAAGCAATTATTTATCGAAAATTGTATGAAGAGATATATTTAAAAAATGGATTCATAACAGAATAAACAATAGTAAAATATTAATTATTATTGGTATCGAGCTAATTGTTTCCATCTGGAGTTTTATAAAAGTTTTCACACTAAGTTTTTTTAATGTTAAATTTTGAAAAAAATACATATTCTTTTACACCACTTGTCTTGAGGTATATGGTGTCAAATTCTAATATAACTTCCTCCGGTCAATCTGATTCATTCATAAGTTGGGCGGACGGGCGTGCCCGGCGACGCGCAGTTGCGGTGAGTCTGTAATACCGCGCGCACCTCTGCGAGCAATTACGGTGCGACCGGACCGGAACGGATCGGAACCCGGTCGTGCGTGGCGAGGCGACTGCCGACAACACGCTTGCCACTGCGCTACCGATTCTTGAACGGTGGTAATCAGGAGGTACGAGATATCGGAGGTGCGCTGACTAGATAGATACAAAAGAGGACATAGTAAAACACATAATAAATCAGCTAACTGAATGACTAGCAACCAGTTGTCGTATACATATATACAGTTAAACACTTTAATTGTCAATATGCAAGGACGTATAACGGTTACATTAAATACAGTGCTACGAGTAAAATCCGTAGTAAGTGTTTCTTTATTTTGAGAATTCAGGTACACACAACTAGTCTTCAAAAATACATTAGTCAGCATTATGAATTCTTGTCGGTAATAAGAAGGTTGGTTTATTGGATGACAATCAGTCCACGTAAATATTAGCTGCTGAAATTTTCTAGTTACGGTTTGTATATATTATTTAAAATTTAGAGCAGGTATGACTAGGGCATCCAATCCCGGGATCCCGTTCAATTTTCTGATCCCGAAATTCCGCAATCCCGGGATTTCGGGATTGAGAATTTTTGAGCAAAACCCGAAAATTTACACGAAATTGGCAAATTCAAGATTTGAAATTCTTTGGTGAACTAAAAAAAAAAAACGAGGTGTTCTGTGAGAATCTGGGAAAAAGTATACCAAATGGAGGATTTCGAATTCCTCGGTGGGCTAAAAAAAAAAACGAGGTTCTGTGACATTCGGGGAAAAAGTATAGTGAATTGAGGATTTCAAATTCCTAATTTCATTCAAATTCATTTCAAAATTAATCAATCCTGAAATCCCGGGATTGGAAAAAGGCTGCGGGATTGGATACCCTAGGAATGACTAAGGCGACCCACAATTAATAAGACAATAAAATGTGTTGGAAGTTTTACTACAATATGACGACATAAAAAAATACTTTATTTAAGATAAAGATTAGCTGGCTGAAATTTCTTAACACAAATATTTTATCGAAATTCTATGGCAATTTAATGACCTACAATGACATGGCGATCCAAGATTTCTAATAATATATTTTAGTTTTACAGACTTCTATAACATTGAAAATACCGTCCAGAAGTACTGATTCTTCGTGATGCGTTTCTTGTACGTAATAGTTTGAAAGAAGTCCGGTGCATAAAACTTTGACAACCTGCGCAATACGCGACTGTCCACAGTTACGATACGCTTTTTATCGATTTTTTCTATGAAATTTATTTCTCCAACATCATCGACTGAGTAAATAACAATATCCAAATAGATTGTAATCGGAATCGAGTGTTAGAAAAATGTACGGATTTGAACAAAATGTAACGCGTTTAAGTCGCGTCATTAATGTCTGCAGTGATGCAGAAATTCGCTTAATTAATGATACCAATTATTTCGGAATGCGATGAAACAATGACCTAAACTACAGAATAAAATCGTTCAAGAGGAACAAAACTACAAATGTAAATGATACGGCAGATATTCGAAGATATATGAAACGAATGTCGTGCTTGCCAATCAATTATCAAATTTTATTTTTTTTAGTTTCATTTCTATACACATGTGATATATTTAACCAGAAACCTAAAAAAATATTTATTCATTAAAAAAACAACATAAGAAAGTTAGAACACTTTGTAACATGATTCAACATTTTAATAAGGAAAAACTTTTAAACATTATCATTCAGGAAAGATATCTGGTAAAAGAATAAGGGCCAACTGAATCAGGTATTTGAGAGATGGGATTGACAATACCACTCCAGTTTGACAAGGGCGGCAGCGGACAAGGAACTGATTGCCGACATCAGTGCTGATATCCGATAGTGGATATAGTACAAGAAAAGGAACGTCAAATTATCACTGCCTATAGAACAATCAAATCTCTAACGTTAACTGTATTAAGATTATAAAAATTCATTCATCAATATCCAAAATCTAGTTTTTAATACATATTTAAAAAAATATCTTATCTTTGATACTGACAAATTGTTGCTCAAATTTTGTCATATAATTATTTATATTTAAATACAGCTAATAATGCAATAACGACCAAAAACACAATAAGCCAAGCATTTAACTATCTGAAGAGCTGCATGGTAATGATTCATGAGTGTGTTGAAATATGTAGAAAAATAACTAAAGAATTTTAGATTACAGCGATCTTGTGTTTACTTCGTTGCTAACAAGGAATTATGTCCATCAAAATGTAATATGATGTCGACTATCTATATAATTTATTTATTTTTAGTTTTAATTTCAGTTAATGCCAATGCGAAAAATATTTGAAGTTGACTGATCATACGAGTGGTGTAGCTGTTGGTCCCGGTCTGAAGCTGTGTGACCTTGAATATGCCGATGATGCTGTAATATTCGATAAATCCATTGAGGGCATCCAGGAGACTATTGATGGGTTGGGAACTAACTCAGGTCGCATTGGTCTAAAAATTAATACTAGTAAAACCAATGTGATGTGTAACCAAACCTGTCATGACTCTGATAGGACCCTTACCAGCGCGGGACAGATCATCGAGAGGGTTGACAGCTTCAGATACCTCGGCGTACATATCCCCGAAGACGGTAGTACAAAAAACGAGCTCGCCATTCGTTTAGGAATGGCTGGAGCCACATTCAACTCAATGCGGACTGTCTGGGACACACAGCTGTACTCGATTAAAACCAAATGCCACTTGTTCAACGCTTGCATTCTGCCGGTAATGCTTTACGGTTGCGAATCATGGCACCTGACGAAGACTCAGAAAAACCGTATACTGAGCTTCGAGAACAGATGCTTGCGTCGGATAATGGGGGTGAGGTGGTTTGATTTTGTGAGGAATTCAGAGATAAGGGAGCGTACAAGACAGCGTCCCGTCACGTCAGTGGTTATGGAGAGACGTTGGAACTGGCTGGGTCACGTGCTGCGGATGCCTCCGGAAAGCCTCAATCCTGCCTGCCTCTTCTTTCGACCGGTGGGATTCCGGCGTCCTGGACGTCCGTCGGGTACTATCCATAGGATGTACTCGGCGGAACTGAGGGATGCTGGCATGTCATGGGAGGAAGCAAAGCTATTGGCGGGAGACAGGGAAACATGGAGGTGCCGCGTGGCGGCCATATGCTCCACATAGGGAGCGAACATGGTCAAAGAAGAAGAAGATCATACGAGATTAACTCGATGAGAATTTTTCGTTAAGTCACTCGAGATGAATTGACATCACAAACACTCATGTTTTAGATCACAAATTAAAATTGAAAAAAAACTTTATCAAACATTGACTAGACCGGAAATCAAGCCCAGACCCACATGGTTGGTAGACTCTCTTACCAACTAGACCACGGCGGGAAACTTTATATCTCTTTTTATTCTTCAGATTTACATACTTCTAAGGCTTCCATGGATATTCTCATCACGTTAAGAATGTCAAAATATATACAGTATACTAATCAATTAGCCAAATTGAGATTATTCTGGATATGTACGGATCATCCACCGTAATGTGAAAATACCCTTCTTGCATGTCAGGGGCTGCTAATCGATTCTCAGATAGATTGCATCTTTCACGATGCATTTTCGTGTTCTGGGGATTACATTTTTTTCTAAGGAAGATGTCTTTGAGTGAAAGACAGGCGAAAGGTGAAAGCAGTCTTTTGTAAATCAAATTTTGTTATTTCGTTATTCTTGAGAGTAATGTTTGCGACTTCTAAACCATTATACAATGCAATAAAATAGTACTTTAATTGTTAAGACTTTTTTATTGGACTTTAATCACAATTACGCATTTACTTGGTATTAAGAAAAAACACAATATTCCTTTGTACTAAATTTCCACTATTATTTAAAAGTCAATGTTGACAATCAGTTGACAATGCCCGCCATGGGCAAAACTGGTCCTGATCTTGATAAATAAAAATGGAAATTAAGTAAAAAGGAATATTGTGCCTTTCCACCAAGCATTGACGGTGAACACACTAAAAGTGATCTACACTTGGTGTTTTGGTGGAATGAATATTTTTATTTTAGAAAGCTAGTACTATTGTATTTACTTAGCTTAATATTTCACTTTTACGATACATTAAGACGTGTAGAATATTATAGTAAATCTAACTCATTTTTCCTAAAATACCTCTTGGCTTAATTTACCTCTCAAGGGATCAATAATAAGTAGAGAACATTATTTTGTTCTTCGAGAATTGTGTTATAAAAATAGTTATTTCGGCAGACCGCCAGGGCCGGCGCTACCATACAGGCGAAATAGGCAATCGCCTAGGGCGCAAATCATTAAGGGGCGCATAAATTGAGTAATCATTTTTTTTAAAATATTCTAATAACAAATAATAGTTTATACTTGTATCTGTTCGTTATAATTCCATATCACATTCCATTTACTTCTAAAGTGGTAGGTTGAGCGACTGACTTAACAAGCAGTTCTCATAAAAAACTTCTTTTGAGATGCCTCCATTAGGAGGCCATATGATTCACATTGAGAGTGGATATGCATATAAAAAAAATATTCCAGAGTTTGTTAAAAAGGGGGTGCGCCAATAACCGTTGCCTAAGGCGCCAAATAACCTCGCGCCGGTACTGCATACCGCCAACGTCAGAATTATTCTGGATACTTTATAAAAGATTCGGTTAGTATGGTTAAAATAATACGATAGTTAATTATATTATGTTGCGGTACACTTTTCACTGAAAGACGATCAATTAACACAACTGGCATAGCATCAAGCCAGCCGGAAAACTGACCGTCGCGAAAATCAGGCGAAGTCGCCGTTAATACACTTCTCTCTTTTTGGGTTTGTTTTAATCCGCGTCTATTTTTCCAAATAGACAAACCGAGTGTCCCATATAGTGACAGAGATGAATGTCGCAGTTGACAGTGATTTATCTGGAGAGATTTGGGCTTCCCTAAAAGTCCTGGGGGGAGCCACTGGAAAAGGAAAGGGCTCCCGAAGAAGTCGGGTGAACCTCAAGAAAGGGGAGGCATTTGAAGAAGATGATTGAGCAAAAAATACACGCGGGGGTTGCGGTATGAACGATTGGGGGGCGTAATAACGGTGTTGATAGTATGATTAGATCGCTTTATTATATGTAGTGAGTGTTATAACCAGGGCTTTGGAGTCGTGAAAAAAATCCGTAACTTCGACTCCGACTCCGGCATTAACAAATAGTCCGATTCTGATTTTTAAAAGAATGTACCATCAACTCATCAACTAAAATGTATTATTTATTATATTGTGATTGAATTAAAAAAGGATTCGATGTTTACCGTTTTTTTACAACTCTAAATAATGTTTACACATTAAACAAATGTCCACATAAATATAATTAAAGCTTTGAAATATAATGATAGAAAATGTTTTTAATTTAATTATATACATTCGACCCAAAATGGTTTCTCATAAAACCTACTCACCACATCTTAGAGAATGAGTAGTTAAGAAAAAATACATAATATATTGTATTAAGTCTAACCGATCCTCTAACTGACTAATTAAAAAATGCTCTTGGGTTTCTGTCATGCTAAACTGAGGGGTTAAAAACTGTCAATCAATGATTCTCAAATCGATCAACTGACTTTTCTAAAGATATGGATGTGTTTGATAATTTAAAATCCCTCTACCCACCTTTGATCCAATCATGAGAAGTGATTAGCATTATACTCTGTTTGTGCAATCCACCCCTACCCTCTCATATTTCGTTCATTGGATTATCTATATGCTTCACGTATGAGGAGCGCATGGTTGAATACATGTTGAATGTATAATACAAAAATAGAAAATACACGTGTCTGTCTATTTGTCACAATACACCCTAGTAAACGGTGTCGGGACCTGTGGCGCTGCGTTGTAGGGTTTCGTGCTGGACCTCACGGATTTGATACGTTCCCAGTACAAACAGCATTTTTTCGATCGATTTCTGTTCGAAGGCATACGTGTTTATGATGTCTAAAAATTCCCTCTCCCACCCTCCGATCCTTCAATAACTGAGCGTAGCGAAAGCGATTAGTTTATTACTAGTCATGTCGAAGCCTTGTCCTTTATATCCCTACTACTCTCTTTGAAAAAGAGTGGTTGAGCGACTGTGTAAAAAACAGTTCTCGTAGAAAAATTCCTGTTAAGATTTTGGAGACATATGTTCCACATAAGGAGCGGCCATGGATGAAAATAAAATCGATGAGCAGTTGCGATGTGAAATTTGCACATGTCATTTTGGCTTAAATTTCTAAAACAACATTTAAGGGAATAAAATAAATGGTCACAGCTTAAATCAATTTTCTGTCAGAATTCATATAAACTTTTGGATTGAATATAATTCAATTTTACGGTCAGATTTATTAACTATTTCGGTTAGGTTAGATTTTTTTTAATTTCATTTAAATTATAACTGTTTAATATAAATTCTTACCAATGTTATATAAATTCTGACCAATGTCATAAAAATTATAACCGAGACTGTATTAAAATTCAGACCGGTTAAATACGAGCCTATTTTAAACATAAAACTAGGTAATTGATGGACAATTTTTGTTTGTGTTTTATAAAGTTACGGTTTTATAATTTACATTTGTATGAATGTTTGGAAATGCCACTTCTACCAATTATAATTTCAATAAAAATGTGAAAATACACATGTTATTTAAAATGGTCTTGAAAATTTATAAATCAATATAAAGCTTATGCATGGTTAAGACACTATAATTATATGTCATTATACTAAGCATTGAATGTATGTGAGGGAGATAATAATATTTAATGACTTCGTATTTTTATATAGTTGCAGTAACCGTACGTAAGTTGTTCTGTCTGTAGTCATTCGTGGCTCGTGAAGTAAACCGTTTGTCAAATTGACTAATAGTTTCCCTCTGTATTTTTACTTCTCTGTTATCTCTCTTCGCAAAAGTAATAATGATCTACGATAGTAAAATAAAATAATTACACATACTTATAACAATACCATATATTTTTTTGGACCGCTGAACTGATTTTTTAAATCTTTTCTAACGTATTTAAACAACCATGTTTACTTTCTATATTCAACAATAAATTATTAACATCATAATATAAACAGTTGAGAGAACGACTTAACGTACATTTTCGATTTAAAATTATAAATTTAATAATAAGTGGGCTTATTTTTATTTTATGATCTACTATTTATTGTATTACTTGTATTATATAATCTACAAAACAGCATTATAATAAAGGCAAACCTTTGATATCTCAAATATATTTTTTGCCGTTAATTTTATAATTTGTATTAAAAACCATTTTACTTAGACAACAACTGTTTCGGCGTTTTTCTCAAAAACATTGTTTTGTTTTTGTAGTCTAAGCCCCCGAATCTATAACTTTTTTACTCCACTGATTTTGTTATTATAATAGTTCTAAGCTGTGTTTCGCCTTTCTGAAAATCATTTTAGATAAACTCGATATTACAACGAAGTCATTGTAATAGTTAACGAAAAAATATTATGAACATTTTCGAGCATAGAGAACGATTTTTCACAAATAAAAATAAGACTAAATAGGGGGTGAGCGGAAAATATTGAAAAAATCGCAAATATTTTTAATGGATTCAGCGGTAATTTTTATATGATTAAATGTATAAATGTTTCAATTATGGAAATTAAACCTTTATCAGCAAAAAGGTAATACAAAAGCCCAGTGACAAAGAGAATTTAGTCATTCGACTTGACATGTTTCTAAGTGTGCTAAAATCGTTTCAAATGAAATATAATGTATGAAACAAATCTGGTGAAAAGTTGATGATAAATCGATATAACCACCCACGAAGGCTTGTTGTGTGTTGAAAATAATAGTACTTTAAAAATGAATCTATTCCATCAAGTACCATATCACATTGATCGAGTTTCCAGGAAATGATTACCCATCATAATAAATATTGATATTTCATTCCGGCCCGTGGCTAATGTCAAGCGCATCGGTTATCTGTAGCAACATCCGTGAATGGGTTAAATCCAGTTAAACCGGGTGTCCGGTCGATGTCTATCTCATTATACGCTAATCATCAACCGATTTATATCATATAACTCTGTCATAACGACGTTATTATATCTTGTAATAACACCAACAACCGAATTTGTTTATTTTACACCATTTTACTAACCGTGAAAAATTTGTCGTTTTTTTTTCATTTTTGTAATATCATTATTCGGAGAATTTCGGGCACGCAACTGATATTGTTTTTACGGAAAATAATATTTTATTTATTGAAATAACATCAGAATAGTATCGAATCTGATTTAAAAATTTAGAAATAAAATTATTATATTTAGATATATTTAATAAATTCGATTGAATTGGATATTTTTATTAAATTTAATCCAAAGCTTGATAAGCCATGCTTTACTTAATTGGTTGGATTTTTATATCCGGCAAGGTATATTATTAAATTAATAATTGAGATATTGAGCACAGATGCTCGTGGTTTATTTTGATACAAAAATTACAAATTACTTATTAAATTTGTTTTATGACGAGTAAAATCATAGGATTTAAAAATCACCGAGTAAAAATTTCTCAATCCCAAGTTTATACACAATTTTATGGTGAATTTTAATCCCTTGGTTGGAAAAATTCAATGTCTGTAACTGTCAATACCGGAATCCCGGCATGCCCTACTTAGTAGACAGTACACAGTAAGGCCCACTGTGTCCTTAATTTTGTCAATTTTGTAAAATATCAGTTTCTACCAGTACCATGACGATTTATTTCTTAAATGATCATTGCTTATTTTTCCTTGCGTGAAACGTACAATATGTGCATTATTGTGTAATGTGAATAATTGCAGATTTAGGAACATTTGTGTTTTACAAATTATTATGTTTAATATGTTACTAACTGCTTTCGTTCACATTATTTGAAACGTTCTTGCAGTTGCTTTATTGCAAATTACTACTATTATGTCAACAATAAGAAAAGTCGTCTTCGTAACATAAAATATTTAAGTAACATTTGATGTTTTTGTATTCAAATACTATTGTACAATGTAATACTCATTTTTTATCATATTCAAATATCAACAAATTCGTTATAGTGTGCATTGCATGGTGTGTTTGCAAAAAATATTTAAGTCAAACAATAATAGTCAATTAAAATATAATTTACCGCATGATTTGGTGTAAATTACAAAATATTTATTCCTTTTTTCACAAAGACAAAAAAATCAAAGCTTCTACACAAATAATACAGCACGTTTTGATGACTTTGTTAAATTATACAACAGAATTAAATTACTTTTATAATTGGTTAAGTTAATACAAGATAGGCTTTGGTTTCATTCGGAAGTGTTTGAATAACTTTGAGAACGTCTGTGAGTTTTATTGTATTTATTTTAGTCTAAATTTAGTCACGAAATATTTCAACACAGACAGCTTCGTATTTTTAATTATTTTTTAACAAATTTTTCGCTTTTGTCGCCTGTTAATTAGTTCACCGCATTTTCAGCATAAAATAGAACATTATGTACATTGGAAAATTGGTATTTCCAAACGTAAAAAAATATATACAACGTGTGACCAACTTATTTTACTTATTTATTTATTTGTTTACAAAACTGTCTTAAAATTAGAGCCTTATAGTTAAAAAGCTTTCTGAACTCTGAGAAAAACCAATAATTTTGAAAGTGTGATGCCAAACAGCTAAGAACTATATTCTGTACTTATCACAGCACTCTTATAGAATTTATGTAAAATATTTCATAGCTATATATTATTTATCTTACTTCATTTTCTTTTTACGTGGTTTGATTACCGATTATTAGTAATTTATTTTCAAAGGGACGTAAACATTTTAACTGACGATTATTTATATATTGTTTGTATGACCGTATTTTCTCGATTTTAATACGCACCCTTATTTTTATTTACCATTATTATCGATTATGAGACAAACCCCGAGTTCAAAGACACAAACATAAAAAAAAACAAGCGCCCTATAATCGTTGACAATTAAAATGATATTAAATTATAAACTATTTATTAAACAATTATTGTATATACGTTTCTCAAATCTCAACCATGTCCGCTTCTAATGTGAAGCATAAAGGATCTTATTAAGGCATTAAAACTTTTTTACTAAAAAGATTTTTTTAACGGAAAACGTTAGTCACTAAAAATCTATATTTTGTAGAGGGTAATGATAGTTCGACGAGTCAACGAAATGATTAGTTGAAAGTTAATCGCTATTGCGTGGGATAGGATTTAAGGCATCGCTTACATTCTGTCATACATATATCCGAGTGTTTAAGTCTTAAGGCTTAAAGTTCTATTTGGACATTTTGATTACTTGTATTTTCAATGAATTAGTCGATTATTGTTAATTGATAGATGTATTCTTCAGTTTTTTTAAAAAAATATTGGATTATCTTAAATATTTTTGGATAGTCATTATAAAATCCAATTCAAAAGTCAAACATCTGCAGCATAGCAGTAAGTATTCTGTTTAAAAATCAGCAGGTGCATGTTCTGGAATTCATGAAAAAGTTGAAATCAAGTGTTTCATTCTGATATCTTTTCACTTTTTTATCCATATCCACTCCCAATGTGGAACATATAGCCTCCTAATTGAGGTACCGCAACAGAAAGTTTTTTCTGCGAGAACTATTTGTTACTCAGTTGATCATCGTCTCTTTTTCGAAGAGAGTATGTATAGAAGGGTAGAGTAGGAGAGTAAAAGTAATGGTTAATTAATCGCTATAGCTGCGTCCCGTTATTTTAGTATTGATAGGTAAGTAGGATATTTTTTGACACCACAAACACGATTTAAAAAATACTGTGCGTACCGGGAATCGAATCCGACAGATCTGTCACAGAAGCTAACGGCGTTAACTGTTACAAATTCTTTTCACTCGGTTGTTTTTAATTGTTTGACCCTAAGCAATCGCTACTATACGCGAATTTTTCTTCTTCTTTTATTATATACATCATTACATGAATTTCTATCCTGTCATATATAATTTTGCGAATTTTACTTGAAAATTTAGGATTCGCATCTCATTGCAATTCTTTGATCGCTACGTTGTAAAGCCTGCAAGCGACAGGCGTGACAATTTAACGGAAAAAAAACACACACACACAGTGTGCGTCTGTATCTATTCTTACAAAAATGAGGGGCTTCTTATCAGTAGCGTCCATGGAAGCTTGATTGAAATTGGATTCAATTATAAGTGTTTTACATTTCCAAATGCTTAAATATAATTTATTGTTTTGGATTCAAATATTGAAAAGTTTCCCTTCAGTGCAAAGTTCATAATTTTATACTTGAAATCCAAAAATCTAAATCACAGATTTCAAGTCTAAATCACAGATGCAAGTCTTTTATAATTAATTTCATTTGTGAATTTAATTGTAATTATTTAAGAAGCTTTAAGCTTCTCTCTCTCTCTTTTGTAACATATTGTCTGCATTTAGTGTTGAGCTCGACTGTACATATTAACTATATAACCTTTAAGTGATTTATTTTTACCGTACCCTAGTTCTTTTGGAAATATAATATATGTTTATAATAACTGATGATTCGTGTTAAGAAATTACCACTGTATCAGAATATTGTTGACTGTAATGATTCAGCTTATTTTTAATAACGTGGGAAAAATTTCGGACGCTACTGCCAGAGATCGGAAACGGAAGAAGGAAATGCGATGTGAAAAAAAAAGTGCTGGAAACCCCCTCTGCGGTTTAGTTCTTTCCTTTAATAATTTATCTTGGTTCTTCTTTTTCCAAACGGATCAGCTCGAGCCCTATGTTGAATGGTTAAAATTTTGTTGGAATTGAAATGACAAATGCTGTAAGACTCATTCCATTAACTACATTTCAAAATAATCTAGATTAGAAAAGCAAAAAATACTGCACTTTAAAATCAATGGAAAATATTTTTAGTAAATTCTTTATGAAAAGTTACTTATTTATTTTATATGATGTACATAGTATAAAATCATTATATTTATCAAAACATTTCTACATTAATATGTTACCATTCATAACCTTCAATCAAAAAAATCTTATAATAAAGGATTTAAACAAAGGTTATTTGGTACGTATTGGATGTTCTTAAATGAATAATGATAACTACTTAAAAAAATCGATAGTATATACATAGATAGCTTTATAAGAATTGTTTTAAATAACGTAGTGAATAAAAAAAATGTATCAATATTTACTTATAATTATTATTGTTGTTATCATATCTAATCCAAATATGTTCTACCAGGCTTAATTGAAATCTTTTGTCACTTATGTTGTATCAACTGTCAATTTATTACTTGTGGAAAAACAGTAATATTTTTTTAAATAAACACTCATTAGTTCAAATTACATATTTTTGACATGTGATTAGAAATATAAGCACCAGGTATTCTCGTCGCGAGCATTTCTTATTCGTCTTTGTAATTTACAAAAAGTTAGTTATCAAAATATATAATTAATAAAATTAGATCACCTACAATTGAAATATTATATAAACTTTTTTTCAAAAAAAAAAAAAAATACTGGGAAAGCAAGGTATAAGCTCCATAGAGTTTAAAAAATAATTCTTAGTTATAAAATACGATAAGGCAAATGGGAAAATTTATAAATCAAATTATTTATAGTTATGCAGTATCTTTGCAATGAAAATTTTTCTTCTTAATCTAAACGTTGATAAACTTAAAAAGGTTGCTGTAAAACCTCTCGCTGTCTACTTATACTCAATAAGGTGTGATTATATTTAATTAAATAATCAAAAGATTTCATATATATTTATCATATATAAGTTACTTACAATAATAGGGGTGTAACTGCATTATTTGATGTATAAAATTTTCAACAAAGCATCAAATTTTTACAATTAGTAGGTATATTAGGCAATTCTTCTTGTTTAAGAATATTATAATAAGCAATATTATAATGTTAAATTTAAATGGATCATAAAAAATGTTTGATGAATATTCATTCTTTAATTCTGATATTAGAGGTTCTTAGTTGTTTCTATAAAAATTACGGGAAGTATAAAAAAAACTGTTTTTATTAAGAATAAGAGATGTTTATAGAATGAACCAATACCACACAGATACTTTGATATAATTTGAACGTGTTTTAAGTATTAACTGCCTTTTCTATAAATGTGTAGTTATACTAATATTATTCTAAGTAACACATATATTATTTAAATACTAGGCTAAACACTATTCATTTTATATGATCCACTTACAGAGAGTGAAATTTGTACGAATAATGTATTTTCTTTATGACTTTGCCAACCCAAAGCTTCTTACTAGCCCCTCTAGCCAATTTCCTCAACGACTTCAGATGATAATGTGGCGGTATGTTGTGGGCATGTAGCGTTAAGCAAAATTCATTTTCTATTCTCCGCCACGTATTAGCTTACCATCATTTCCGTGCCTCAATCACAAATCATTACGATCTCACATAAAAATCTTTACGCATTTGTTTTATCATTAAAATTATAAATTTCAAATTCTGATAATAAACATATTGACCATAAATTATGCTCTGCAATTAAAAATTGTAACACCACGACAGTTTAAAAATATTTTCTTAATATATCATTTTGATTATTGTATCAATTAATGTTGGAATGATGTTCATCCAGTGAATAAAATATATTTGATTGTATTCAATGCGTATATAACAAGAAAGTAGTATAAATAGTGATATGTATATTAAATCAATAATTAATATTATGATTAAGCAGTACTACTGTGGAAATGCTAACCTTATCAAATTAAATATTTATCAATTACAAAGTAATGTATTTTTCATTAGGGCTTAGAATTAAATGAACTTTCGGTTAGATATAATTAAGTATTTCGACTGAGGATGCTTGATGGAATTTCAATATCAAGTTTGAATTGTTTGAATTTTGTACTTTTCCATGAGTTTTGTCGCTAACGACCCGGGTTTCGCCTTTCGGCATCTTCAGGCATTCCAAGTGCATCCGTGCACTTGGAATGCCTGAAGATGCCGAAAGGCGAAACCCGGGTCGTTAGCGACAAAACTCATGGAAAAGTACAAAATTCAAACAATTCAAATTTCGGTTAGATGATTTACACTTCTAGCTTGTAGCTTCCAATTGAACTCATTTTTAGCAATATTTTATTTTTGAATCAAAATAAAATATTCTATGCACAGATTTACAAATTTAAAATATAAAAAATATACATTAAATATCTATTATGTTATATTTTCAACAAAATAAAAAATCAAGTTCACTTGTACTAGTGAAAACCGTTCAATCCACAAGTGCAATTATGCTTAACCCTTTTATTGGCATTTTTTTGGCATATTTCTACTATATACTCAGTGGAAGTAATTTTACATAAATTGAAAAATAAAAAATTGATAATCTTGGTACTTCAGTAAAAACAATAGTAGTTTTCTGAATATCAAATTATTTACTGCTAGTATCTAAATATCTGACCATAGTTTGAAAAATCAAGTGTATCGTAATAACAAATTACGTTTATTGTGAAGTCAAACTCAACTCTTAAAATAGTACTCTTTCTTCTTAGATAGAGTCGTTAAGTAAGGCCCAAAACTAAAGAGATACAACCACCTTGATAGGCAGTGCATCGATCACTCAGTGGACTATTCCGGCGTCACTTTACAACCGACGCCTGGCGTCGTATCATCACTGGACGTCGTTAGGGACTGGTGACCGCTCGTTACCCCCAAAGCCGCCCCTAGCCCTCCCTTGCTAATGATGCCGCCACCCTACCGGAGGATTTTTTTTCATTTCGTAACACAGTTTTTGCTCAAATTTCCCCTACTCGGCTTCGGATAGACTCGCTCAAAGTGGGTACAACATACCGTGAAACCATTTGTTCTTATAATAGAAAAGAATGTTGCAGGATGGGACAGTGCGCGACTCAAATTAAAGGGTATCGTGAAAAGTGTATAATATCTAAGATAAAACAATTGTATGCAAATTTTATGTTTTATTGTTTTTTATCGTAAGTCATCGTGGACTTTAGTGGTGATTTCTATCATCTTCTCTTCCCTCCTCACCGTGTATTATATTTTGTTATAGAGTTAATTAAAAGTTTTTTTAAACGCAATCTGAACTGGATTGAATTTGTCAGACCATAACCACCAATCTCGCATATTCTCAGGAAAGTCAAATTACTAATGATTGACTATACGATTTATCTAAATAAATAAATAAAAAAATGATACTACTTACGGATGCAATATTTCATAAAAAACGATGATTTATAAGTTGATTAAATACATTATTTAAAAATTATATACATATGGATTGTTAATAAAATTGCCTAGAATCATAAAATTAAAAAATATATATGCAGTATGACGATAATATTAAAAACAATAGAATAAATAGTATTATACCAATAAAAAATTGCAAAATGTGTAGAAAGTTGAAAACCTCGAAAGGGCCACACGAAACCTTTTGAGCCACAGGCCACGGTTTGGGCATGCCTGGTATAGAGAAAGCGAACACACAAAAGCGTTGATAATATCAGCTACAAGAACTACAACATATAATTTTTTTAAATTTTGTTTTCTAGGTTTTAGTTACCATACGAGTGTGTTCAATATTTTTTTTTATTAATTTATAAAAAATATTTAGCATTACAACTCATGCCTTTGAGACAAATAATTTAAAATCGGAAAATCATACTTAAAAAAATATTTTTAAAAAATATACATTTTTAATTGTTCTTACTGGGACTGCAACGTTCCCTCTAAGCCGAAGGTTTAGATTCGCGGAAATTTCGGAAAAGGCTACGTGGAGGCTGCGCGGACCGATCCAATATCAATTGAGCAACTGTCTTGTAGTGCGCGCCAACCCGGAATGAGTACGCGGGGACTTCTCAACTGCTGCGCGGCCGCGAACGCGGGCAGCTTAGAGGGAACGTTGAGTCTGGGAGTTAAACCAGAATTACCTAATGTAAGATGACAGAGGCGAGAATTTCAATTTAATACTTTTTATAAAAATATTCCAGTTGATAACAATTTTATATTACCAACATCGAATAACCAGTCCTGATATTTTAATTGAATTCTGTGGATGTTTTGACCATTAATTTTCATCCTTCCGTATATATTGTATTATTTAAAATTCAACATTATTTTTTATGACAAACGAACGCGCATCACGAACAATAATATCATGTTTAAATAGTCGTCTGCGAGCCGGCAATATATTTTCGACTGACTTAAATAACAATTAAATATTTATAAGGCGGCATAACTTTTGAGCGGTACTGTAAACGTTAAGAGAATACGCCAGGCGAACAAAGAAATGGGTAATTAATACTGACCACAGATGTAGGTTCGGCTAGATATATATCCTTTTACTTCTATTTTCCTGATACTCGGCATATAAGGGAAAATGAAATTATTTAATGTCGCACGCAGGTTCTAAACTAGTTTTATATTTATTATGCAACAACCTTAGTCAAAGTTTTTTTTATGATTCTACGTTTATCGTCTCTTTAAAAAGCATTGTATGTTTACGAAAAATATTTCATATCTAGATTTTAATAATCAAAATATTAGTAAATAACAATTTAAAGTAGACAGGCGTTTCAACATTTTTTTACGATGGTTACGTGGTCGTATGTCAACCTCGTACACTTTGAAAACGGAGGTCAGTGGTAAGAATCCCAGTACAGACAGTTTTTATAGATAATTTTTTCAATAGATTTTCTTGAATTGAATTTTGAATTCCCTGATTTCATCCTATCCTAAAACGGGCGTAGCGAGAGAGATTAGCTAACCACTAGCCTTTTCCTAGTCATATAATTCTATCCCTACTTTTTTGAAAAAAAAAGATACTTCCATTAGGATGCCATATGCTAAAAATTGGGGGCGGACATGGATTAAAACATAACAATAATGGATTAAATTTTAATTAGTACTATCAATGTTTATTTCTTACCCCTCCACGTGTCACAATTTGAGAGGTTAAACGCAAAAGTAGCAATCTTGAAAAGAAATCAATCTGATGCAAAATCATAGAGTTAAAAATTATTCATCTTGTGAGCTGATATTTTAGTAGCAAATCTGTTGTCATTATACAGAAAATTCGCTTCAGAAACAAATTCAGCATCTTCAATCTAAGCGCTTTGTCGAATACAAACGTAACCTGACAAAATGTTTGCTTAGTATATAATATTTGACGAATTTATCGTGAATTATTTTTTTTTACTTTAAGGTATACCACACATAAATTAAATTAATTAATTAGTTTTTTTTTTTTTACATTTTTTAATTTCATTTTCCAGACAAAGAATGCTGTCTGTGCTTTTGACACCCTCATTCGTAAAACAATCAGTGGAATTCAACGTTATCAAAATTGATTTTACATTCAAAAATAATTTTCACAAAGTTACAAAGAAAATAATATTCTTCATGTTTTTTTCATCTATGCTAAAATCAGTTTTTATTACCTTTGAATATATATCAGATAAGGAATTTATTTAAATTATCATCACATTTTTTTATTTACAGATAAACAATTCATTCTTTTTGGACTGTTTATTAATTGAATGAGAAGAAAATTTGGCTGGCACTACTTTTAAAAAAGCAAAGATAATTTCATAAAATTATATCATATTAATAAATAAAATATTAATGAATATATCACTCACAACTTTGCGGAAGATTCTTACACGGTATCAGATTAAAATAGCATAATTTATACCATATATTAATTAAATTTACTTAGTAGAACTCTTTTAGAATAAGGTCAAAAATAATGACTTTAGAACTAAAAAACGTTAATATTTTGTTTATTTTTTTATAATTTATACTATCACTTGAATAATTAATTACGATATATTTTAAGTTATCTGTATTAAACGTGTTTTTACAATGACGATTCAGCACGTTTTTCATTTCAGGATTGTAAAAGCGGTAGCAATCGACTGGTAGATCGCAACCTTTATATTAACAGGCCCTGGCATAGTGCATTCATAAATGATTTGAATAAAATTTAACCAACGATACTTACTATAATGAGGTAAACTACTGTTTGAACATTTCTTTTTCACAATACAAATAAATAAAAGATTTCTTGCGAATATAGTTGATTTGTTGCTAAGTAAATAAATTATTATTTATACGGTTATAGCAACCAAGAAAATTGGCAGTGTTTAAGGTAAAAAACTTACAAATCGTCCAAATGATCATTAGCCACCAGAGAAGACTGGACTATAAGAAAAAATCATTGCTTAATGTACTGTAAAAATATAATAAGTATCCAACCGTCGATTGCAATTGTAACTGTTTTACAAGAATTATTGCAGTAATGTTGCAACGATCTATAAAAAGTTATTTAAATTATTAAATTTAATAATGATTGAATTATTTAAGGGTGTGTATTCTAGCAAAATTTAAAAAATAGCACAATTTTTCTAAATGATTGGCATTTGGAATGAGATATTTATTACAAATCATAATAAAACAATTATATATATAATTGAATTTAAGGAATATTCTGTCTACGGAAGGTTATGTGTACGGAAGAATCCCCGAACCGTTAATTTAATTACATGTATAATTAAGTATTTCGATTGAGGGTGCTTGATGGAATTTCAATATCAAATTTGAATTGTTTGAATTTTGTACTTTTCCATGAGTTTTGTCGCTAACGACCCGGGTTTCGCCTTTCGGCATCTTCAGGCATTCCAAGTGCATCCGTGCACTTGGCACGGATGCACTTGGAATGCCTGAAGATGCCGAAAGGCGAAACCCGGGTCGTTAGCGACAAAACTCATGGAAAAGTACAAAATTCAAACAATTCAAATTTAATTACATGTACTTTAAATAAGGAACATTTTTTCGTGTATGCTTTTAGTGTTAAGCGGAAAAAAAATTGATTTAATATATGTACATTTAATTTGGATTTATTTTGTGTACATATATTTCGAAATTTAAAACTAGTTATTAGTTACCAGAAAACTAAAAATTATCAATGTACTTTTATGAACTGTAGTTTTTGTATATGTATAGCTTGGTAACATGGCTGACTGCAGATGAGTTGGGAACGTGATTTTGGCGGGAAGTTATTTATTTAGAATAAATATTATTTCACCTGACAACCCGATTAGAGAATGCACAAAAGTATAGAAAGAATGCAATTATAATAAAGATATGCAAAAACCTAACAATGCGGTTATTTTTCCGATTCGCTAAACAAACAAACTTAGCACTTATACAAAGTATCAAACCGCAAAAAAATCTCGCGGCAAAAAACGTCCGGTTTTTTTCCCGCAGCGCCAAAATTCTGCGAACAGTTCAGAAACTATTCCAGAAAAAAAGATGTCGTCCGCGGTGTTCTTTTTTCGCCTTTCACAAATATTTGCTATTCGTTACGAAGATGTTTTTCTCTGAAAACAATACTAATAAAATAAAAAAATGGTACTCGCATAACAGCTCGGCGCGTAAAAAATGATAAATTTCCGCCATTAGGCGTGTAATTGGTGACTATAAGTCATTTCGTTGTAAGATTTTAACGCCTGCTGCGGTTTTTTACTCATTCCCGCCAATATTAGGAAGCTCTTTGTTCACTTCATTGCGGTAGCATTATTTTCCTATGATTTTTATTTAAAATAAAAAACAATCACCTTTCCTAATTGGACTTATTTATAAGCAGCATCGAATTGAATAAAATAATCGGAGGTACAAGTATACCTACCCAATAACTCGAACAAACTTTGATCAAAATTTAGTATTATTTTATTTCTGATTTATTAGCTTATAACGGATTTTTTAGTAGTCTATTTTTTGAATTAGCTACAACTTTTCCAGTAACATTTGAGAGCTGATAGCTAATGCACTCAGTTTGGTTTGCCATTTCATTATTTATAGAATTATGCCAGAACAACGATTGCAAATTTTGAAAATTTATTTCTATAAAATTTATGACGAATAAAAAGTCAATAAAGAGCGCTATGGATCCATGATTACTGACGTTTTCGTTCTCTACTTAAATATCACTTGACTAATGTCAATATATGTTCCTCCATGTATTTCATGACGCCGCAATGGTTTAAGTTTTGGAATACGAATAGAAGATGTTTTTTTTATTCTTTATCATTTAGCGCAGGGGGGAGGCAAACTTTTCGGATGACGGGCCAAATTCAGGAATTCAAAATGAGCGGCGGACCGCAAGTAAAATACCATTTTATATATACACTATTTATCATCATGAAAAAATATATTACAAAAAAAAAACGTTTACGTCTTTTAATTTTTTAAATTCAGGTGTTAATTTTGTAGTTAAGATTTTTAAAACTGCTTGTAAATGTTCATCGGTGATGTTTGATCGTAAAGAGTTTTTATTGAGGTTCATGATTGAAAATGTTTGTTCACAGGTTGATCGAATAATAACGAACATTTTTCAAGCAACACCTTTAAGCTGGTTGAGTTTTTCCGAATTAATTGCGTTATAAATTTTGCAGATTTCTTCATGACGGTACAATCCCCTTAAACCAGGGTCACACTGCAGATCAATAATTTTAAGTTGTAGCTTAAACTTATTATATTTATTTTCATTTTTTTTTAAAGGCGTTAAAAGATAAAATCGTGATTTTTTTCAAAAATGTAATATTGCTCGCGGGCCGCAGAAAAATACGCAACGGGCCGCGGTTTTCCCGCGCCTGATTTAGTGTAAACTTATGCTTCGTCGAGGTAACGCATTTTTTCATTCTGCTTAAAATGTATTTTCCCACCTTGTAGAGAGAGCTCTCCGAGTAATGATTTTAAATTTATTAATCGCTCACAATTAATAAAGAAATAACTACATAATGCTTGCTTAAATGAAATACATACATGCTAATTTCATATTTAAATGTGTTGTATACAACAAATATTACATAGCTTGTGGTATCTAGTATGTAATAACGGTAATATGCATACATTTTCTTATTACTTATCAATACCATAAACTGCATTAAGTCGTAGTTTTTAAGTTGTCACCACCACAATGGAAATCAGAATAACGTGAGCGTAGGACCTCCCCGCCAATATCGTAGCAACAAAGCAATGGCGGATTAGTATTAGCCAATAGCAGAGCGTGCCGCCGAAAAAAAGCGGCGCGAACTTTTATCGAAAAAAAATGCCCACTACGCCGAAAAAAGTTTCGACTAGCATCCGCTAGATGTAGAGAGTAGTACATTTTTTATTTGAATTTTTTCCATACGTGGCATACTCGCGCATGCAAGCACCGGTAGTGAACTGCAATAACTCGTATCTACTCGTTAATAAGATAGAATCATACGAGCTTTCACAACACCATTGCCACTAAATACGCATACAATTTAAGAAGAAATACTGTTCGATAGGAACATTTTATATTCGATTGTACGCTTTATAAATTACAACATTTTTTTTTAATTTATGCTTTTACAGTAACTGTAAGTATACTAAGTATTTCAGAATAATAGTATTGTTATTTTGGTTGCCATTTACTAAGCAGTAAACCATTCATATAAATCTGTGTACAATTGAAATACATTAAAAATACTTCAGCAAAGTCTATAGAATATGTAAGAATCGTTCAAATGTCATCCAAAATTTTTCATATAATGTCATCCAAAAGTGCAGTTATTTTTAAATTTTAGATGTCATAATAATCTTATACACCAGCGCTTCCCAGCATGTGGTCCCAACCCAACTTTAACCACCACGGTATCTATTAAAAAAACTGTAAAAATGATTTGTGTTAGAAAAATCGACTTTTCCAAAAAAAATAAACAACAATAATTTGCACTTTTTGCAGTACAATATGCATTTAAAGGGTAACGAAAACTAAATGTAAGCTAGTTATCTTGGTGGGAACAAATTAAAACATTACAGTCATCCAATACCTTTGGGTGCAAAACTTAAAAATTGTATATAATATCAATTGTTAATATGTCTAAATTCGCGGATTGCAACCATTGTAACCACCTGTGTGGTCGAGTGGTCAACGTCGTTGGCTTCGGTTACGGAGGGCATGGGCTCAAACCCCGTTACGGACAGTTTTATAAATTGATTTTTCAATCGATTTATAAATTTCTGCTCGAAGGCATGTATGTATGTGATGTCTTGAATTCCCCCCTCCCACCCATCCTATCCTATGAACGGGGCGTATCGAGAACGATTAGCTTACCACTAGTCCTGTCCTAGCCCTATCCTTCTATCCCTACTCTCTTTGGAGAAAGAGAGGTTGAGCAACTGAGTAACAAGCAGTTCTCGTAGAAATGTTGAGATAAACTGCATTAGGAGTCCAAATGCCCCACATTGGGAGCGGACATGGTTTAAATAAAAAAAACCATTTACTGCGGAACCAAATATGACAAAAGCTCATTTGTATTAATCACTTGACAACTTGAGGACTGGTTATATGTAGATACTAGCACATTACGTTTCATTCATGATTTCACATTAACTGGTGTGTAAAAATCATACTCCAATATTACGTAACGAATTTACAGTAATTTTTGATACAATAGTCACAAAAAAGCTTTTGCGGTTACAGCGCCAAGACGAATTTTGTTCTTTCAGAGTAAGTGTGTATCTACTTTACATCTTGAATATTTTTTGTGTCGGTTGGTCGGTTTTTGAGCTGTATAGGTACGACTAGGAAGTATCAAACACGTACAAAAAAGTGTAATCGGACGCTTTCAATATCGGTTTTTGGATATTAAAATACCAAAACACGTATTTTGCACGTAACCCTTCTATGACGTAATATTTTTTAGCTCTCAATCTAACAAATTTAGTGTATTCTATTGTCTTAAATATTTTCCATTATCGACATTCACATGTTTCCATTGTTTGTTTTAAAGTGTCAAAACAATCATTTAGTAAATCTTATGAACAATAAAACACTAATAATACTCTTAGGGTGTCCACTGTCAATACTTGGTGGTTCAGCATTAAGCATTATATTAATAAAAACTCAATATTCCTTTGTACTTTATTCCACTTTATTAAAAAGGTCAGGACCAGCTTCGCTCATTGCGAACATTGTCAACTGATAAGAAAAATATATAAACAGTGCTATTTATACAAAATTAAATTGAAATAAAAGGTGTAAACAAGCATTTCAGTAAAACAAGCATGCGACATGCTTAACACTGGGAGCAGACACTGTTTAAAAATTGAAACGTCTACTTTAAGATTTATATTATCAAATGAAATCCATTGAAATGAAAAGCCAAAATATTTCACCTAAACAGTATTAAAAATATAGTACTCCATCAAGTTTGTTTATGGGTTAATCAAATGATGCGCTGAAACAAAACGCGCAAAACTAGACGAACAAAATAAAACAAAAAGCATAATTCAAAGCAAAAAATCGTTAATTAAAAAGTACCACTCCGGCAACTAACTACACGCGACAAGGAAAAATACCACTTCCCCTCGGCGGGTGATTTTTTTTTCGCTGGTAATGCAGAATGCGATTTTACCGACACTACCCCAGTGTACCATGATGCTAGCGACATTTTTTCAAAAGAAATTTCCTCTCGTGGTGAATCTGGAAAACAGACCATCCCGCCGTTTGAACAAGCGCTTTAATCACTGCACTTCGATGTATTGGCGGTCGGAGTATTTTGACGGTTAATTTAACGGCTTATTTTTTATATTTTGGTTTAACTATGTAACGTGCATAAATGACAAAGATCATTAATTAAAATATCGTAATTGTATTTACATATGTGTATGAACAAAACACATTATTAATATGTCTTTAAATCTCAGCTAAATAAATCCTGAATCAGAAAGTCCATAAATAATAATGGCGACATACATTCTTGCTTGTTTGAAATTGAATTTAAATTTATTTAATAGAAATTGGCTGTATAAGTTTATGACTGTAAGCCTGATATAAATTTAATTTACTGAAAAGATATCATATACATAAATAAGCCCAGCTTTAAAAATAATAGTAATACAATATTGGTCTATTTTATTGTTGACGTTTAACATTGCGTCGTATTTTTATAAATTGAAAAGTTGACGGAAACATCACATTTTGAATTCATGAAAAGTTTGAACTGTCATTTTCCCAGAAGAAAATCATGTCGTAATACCGTGACCGTAGAACAGCCAGTCGTTTGTGTACGTTTTGCGCACAACGCACTGCGCACATGACATTTGTGAGAGGTAAAAAAAACATGAATTTATGCCGGGCAAAACTTGAGCTGGCATATACTTTTTTTTTAGTCCGTATGTATATGAGCCTCGTTTAATTATGTATCGACTAATTTTTTTAACAGTGCTAATGAATGTCGCGGCCGATGGGCAGCCTTTTCGGGGCGATTGGACAAACAGAAATATTAATATTTGCCGATGAAATGTGACAGTTTCGCGTAAACTTGTATGTAGATTTAAGAAGTGCGCGGTGTTTGTGTGAGAAATGAGGTTATGTTGTGACAATCGCGTTTTTTTCGCCGAAATGAGATGGGCCATGTTGAGGGATGCGGGTGCTTTTGTAAACATAGGCCATTTTTTGTGACTACAGACTGTTTTAATTATGTCAAATGCAAATGACAGTGCATTTTATTCATTCGACTAAAATTATATTCACACATTATAAACGCATTTAATAAGTTTGTATGCAAATAAATTATTCAATAACTTTGGTGAACATTTTCTGAACTAATTTCATATGAACGTATCATCTTGGAAAGGACACTAAAAAGTAAGTAAATTACAGAACACACTTAACTAAAAAGTTTTTGGTCATGTATCATAAATTAATGCTAGATTTTTTTGAATATAAATCAGCCAGTTAATTAAAAATAAATGTCCCAACATCATTTCATTTTTTAAATTAATCATTTGTTTGACAATAATGATTACCTATAAATTATATATTTTTAATTAGTCATACAAAATCATAATATAGTAATTATTTTTATGTGAACTTTATTGAAGAACTTATTTCTAACCACTTCTTCTTCTGAATCTGTAAATCAGCAAAAAAATATATAAATTCGGACCGCGTTAAGAAAGCTAAAAGTGGTGTATTTTAGTTTAAAGTATATTTTAATATTGAAGTAGATATAGGAATTGTGTAATATATAAATTATTTTCTTAAATTTATGTAAAATCAATCAAATACACTCATAATATTCAATATTTGTTGAAAAGTTATTACCCACAAAGGCTTTCGAAATATATTTATTATTATCTACTCTTGAAGATACGAACAATAAGTTAATACTAAATTTTATCCTTTAAGATCAACTGAAAAATTATTGTGAATAGAATTGCAAACTATTATTACTGACGTATTTGTTCGTGTTTGAAAACTTTTTGTGAACAAATTCAATGAACTTACGGCTTCCCATAAGATGAACATTGGGTTTTCATAATTTATTGAACGTAAAACTTTTAAGTACAGCTTCAAAAATAGCAATAAATTAACCTGGATGGTTTAACGACGTAAAAAATAATAACTACAGGCTTTCATCGCGAAGGAAAAGATTACATGGATTATTTGTTTGAATATATTGAAAAAAAATATATGTTACAAATTAACCATAATGATGCATGTAAGAAAACTTAAAACAGTATAGAATAATTAATAGAAATTTTAATAATTAATTAACCTTATTTATATGTATTTTGAAGGATCAATGACAAATGTCATTAATTATAATATATCAAGGGAAGAATCGAAGAGGCCGAGTGGTCAATGTCGTTGGCTTCGAACACGGCGCTCACGTGTTCACATCCCAGCAATGGCAGTTTCATTTTTCAAACGATTAATTTAAATCTGCTTTATATTTAAAGTTTTTTGACACAACGGAACCATAACACATAGTGTATAAATATTTAAGTAATATTTTAAAATGCCGGATGCGTGGTCAAGTCGCCAACGTCGTTGGTTTCTGTCGCGGCGCTCATGTGCTCGAGTCCCATCACGGACAGTTTCATTTTTTATTCGATTTATAAATATCTGCTCACCACTAGTTCTGCTTTAGCCCTATCTTTCTATCCCTACTCGCTTCTAAAAAGGTGGTAGAGTAAAGTAAAAAAGGAACAAGCAATGATCTTGGAAAAACTTTCGATGTGATAAACACCATTAGCAGTCCATATGCTCCACGTTGAGAGAGAACATGGGTTAAAAAAATTAAGTGAAGAATAATTACATTTTTTTTAGAAACATAAGCTATCAAATTTTTATCTTGAATATCACTACAGCTAATTAAAAATAATAATCAATAAAGAATGATTAAAAATATAATAACTGTCAATGACGTAACAACATAGTCGAAACTCAAAATGGTGATATCGCTCTTCATTGATTCAAGATATGTATAATAAAAGTGAACGAAATATGAGATTGAGTCAGAGCAATGACGAAAGCGTAAGATCAAGATCGGTTTACTTAAGTGGCTTAAAAAGCAATTAAACATGATTTTGTATTTTATAATATAAAAAAAATGTTATTTGTTTTGTATAAAAGTGTAAATACATATAAACACTACTATTTTTTATGATATTTTACATTATTATTGTTTGAATAGGTCATTTTCATAAAATTACTATGTTTAGTTATATTATATCATATATATTATATATGATTAGCATCCAAGTTCAAGATCTAGTGATTTTTAATTACAGTTAGCTCTCCACTTAAGACCATACACACTAAACGAATAAAACAAAAATCTTGGAAAAAAAACATCTTATTCAAATATTATTGACTGTTGGAAATGCTTTATACCGTCCTTCATACTTCTAAAAGTCACGTCTAATCATAAGTGTGGTTCTTTTTTCTCAATTATTTTACAGTCGATGGATCCACCATAACATAATGCATAACATAACTAATTGCGTTTTTTCAAGTCGTAAAATTGTTTTCCTAGCAAGTATATAAGAATATACATGCAACTTAATTGCGTTTCATATTGACGGAGATTGTATTGAAAATATCAATTATTTACTAAAAACCACTCGTAAATGTTAACTGTTAGTTTTATACCATGACTTATTATTTTTTATTATAAATAGTCTAAAATTGATAAAAGTTTCCCCCAAATTGATGTTTTAAAGTAAATCATAAAAAAGTGATTAACTTTTTTTTAAAATCCATATCCGCTCCCTATACGGAGCATATGGTCACCGCGAAGCTTCTCCACAATTCTCTATCTCCAGCCAGTCTCCTCGCCTCCTCCCAGGTCATCCCAGCGTCCCGTAACTCCGCCGAGTACATCCTGTGGATAGTCATCAGTGGCCTTCCACGACACCGGGATCCATCCGGCCGGAAGAAGAGACAGGCAGGGTTCAGGCTCTCTTCAGGCATCTTCAACACGTGTCAAGCCAGGTCCACCGCCGTTTCTTTATTTTGGACGTGATAAGAGGCTGGTTAGTCCGCTCTCTTATCTCCGTATTCCTGACAAAGTCAGACCATTTCACCCCTAGCATTCGTCGCAGGCATCTGTTTGCGAAGCACAGTATACGGTTACTGATTAACTTAGGTGTCTGAATATACATAACAGTGTGTTCGTATGAATAATTATTAATAAACGTTTTTCCGAGAATGTCGTCGAGTGGTCAACGTCGTTGGCTTCAGCTCGAACCCTACGTACGGTCAGTTTAATAAATTGTTTTTTTAATTTCTGTTTAAAGACATTAGCCAACCAGGGGTCAAGTTATATCCTTCTTTCCCTATTCTCTTCGAAAAGGGAAGGTTAAGAAACTGAGCAACTAACAGTTTTCGTAGCAAATTCTCTGAACTGAATTGCAATATTTTGGTTACATAGTAAGATGATTTTATTTGTTCGGTTTCAAAAATAAAATATGTAATTTGCAAATGGGTTGTGCTTTTTTTACAATGAAAAACATATATTATGCACTGAAAAGAGAAATCATATTTTTGATTTTATTTACGTGTGGACATAAATGTTTTAACATGTTGGACTACAGTGTCAGCAAAAAATAACTAACACTAATACGAATGTACTATTGCAGTTACATTTTGTAACTGTAAATTTTACCTTTATTTTATATTTTATACAAACAAATATTCTTCGTGTTAGATATAAATAATAAGTATATTTTTTACTTTATCTGATTCTTTCTTCTGACAGAACTTAGTCAGTTGCTCAATCTCTCTTTGAAGGCTTAGAAAGAGACTGAGGTTATAAGGATGAGGCGATAACAGACCTATCGTTTCGTTCGGATGTGCGGGAGGGAAATTAGTCATCACAGAAATTCATACCTTCAAATAAAAATAACATTTTTTATACTGTTTTTCTATAATTTGAATCCTTCAAAAATGAAAAAAAATCAGACTACTTCAAATAACATGCAAGACTTAACTATAAATTTAGTTTAAAATCTCATGAAAGTTAACACTTATTTTCGTTTTCAGCAATTTCTTTATTAGTAATTATTTTTCATATGCCATTACAACTGATACTAATTCGCCAAATATTTTTTTAAATTTAAATTTTTACTTTATCGGAAACTGAACCTAGACCCGCCTTATTGGTAAACTTTCAGCATATTTTTTTTAAATCTTATATTTATTCTATTTTACTTTGGTATCTCATTCAAATTTCTTTATTCTGCTTTGAGCAGGGGACTTTCTAGTTAAGGTAACAGGGCTGTAGATTTTTCAAGAAATAAGACAACTCCGACTCCAATTCGACCTTAGTTTTAAATACGACTTTAATTATTTTTAGGCTTAGGTTTGAATAATCATGTGTTTTAATAATTCAAAGTTGGTAGTTTCTTTCGAGTTCGACTCCAGTTAAAACAATCCGACACCACAGCTCCAACTCCGTCTCTACAGTCTTCGTAGGTTCCACCACAGCTTGCTGCCAAGAGATCAATTGAACAACAAAAATCAAATTTATAAAACAAAGTAAACTTATATGCCCTTTATTATAAATACAATATTCACACTAGAAGTTACACAAATATGTAATAATTTATTTAAATCATTGATAAACAAAGGTTTATGAGGTTAAATTCTATAATATAAAAAATATTTAGTTATTTATTTCTCTCCGATAAAAAAATGTGTACACTAACGAGCCAAAGTAAAATATCCATTATATTTTTTTTTATAATATCAATTTTTTAAAAGGAAAAATATGTATTAATAATTTCTTATTTTTAATTTTAAAATATTGATATATTTTTTACCGACCGCCCTGTAACTGTTCCTCATTCATTATCTCGACAGCAGACATTGTATGCGATTTGTTGCCACAAGGAGGACGTTTGGTCCTTTCATTACCTCCTCCTCCTCTTCTGGGCATGAGGCTTTTAAATGCATTCACGTAGGTACTCTGTCTACTCCGCCCAACTGTCTAAGAAACAATGCACTAAAATATATCCAAGAACTTTGTGTCAGACATGTTTTTCAGCAAATGGCTATATTTATAAATAAAAAATCGATGTTGTAATTATTTAATTTTCCTTTAAATATATGCGCATTTTTTCAATTCATATTATATTATATAAAAAAAATAATACACTTTATAGAATAACTACTAGCTACATTTTATACATATGAGCCCTCGAGAGGTGAAAAGAGTCAACTGGTGATATTGTAAAACTTTTTTCTTGGACATTTTTAAATACAATTACGTCGTAACTTGGTGTTTTAGTGGATTGTATATTTTTTATTTTACGGATATAACACTATTGCAGTGTGTATTAACTGAGTTTACTTCACTTTACGATACTTTAAGACAAGGGTGTCCAACTTTTTTGCTCTGGGGTCGACTTTTCAATCTTAAGTTTTCTCGCGATCGACTTCTAACATGATTCTTATAAGAAATTTTATTTAGTAGGGTATTTTCCCTTCTTCAAACTTAGAAATGTTTATTTTAAATGCGAAGCACATAATCATTAGATAGGTATGTGCTTACAAAACAATTCGATTTTAGTATTTTTTGTATATTTTATATTTAAAATATATAATTTTTCGATATTCACGGAAGCTTTCGGGATCGAGCAAATTTTGCTTTGGAATCGACCGGTTGATCGCGATCTACCGGTTGGACACCCATGCTTTTAGACGTTTAAAATATAATATCACATCTAACTATTTATTTTCTAAAATACCTCTTGGCTCACTTCACCTTTAATAGGCCCATATATAATAAACACTGATAAAATCTTACTAGTGCTGAAATTTTTAAATCTAAAAACTTCTGAAGGCGTTAATTTGTAATTGGGTTTTTATTTTTTTTTCTCTTCCATCTACCTACTTAGATGCATAAGGGCTTAATCTCTCCAACGTTACTTGTCAAACTTTAGTGAAAAAACTGACGTTTAATATATTATATTAAATGCTGCATTGGCAATAGAGTCATTGAGAGTATTAGAAAAGGGATTTTTAAAAATATATAGCAATATTATTTGAAATGCTTCATAAATTTGAAAAAGCCATACGAAGTTATTATGGTTAAAATATTACACGACAAAAATATTTATTGACGTGTTAATTTACAGTTTCTACAGAATCTGCAATATTGATGTTCAAGTATTATTAATGACTGTTTTTCACTTAAAGTTGCCAATTTTAATCTCAGTAATATTTTACAATATTCGCGCAACCTTAAAAAGCTTTCAAGAATGTTGAATACCCATAAAATCCCCGTTGCGTTTATGATTATGACCCCATGACCAAGGAGTAAAATTACCCGCGTTGCCTTCATGCAGATTGTGACTAAAAAATCAAAGAAAGAAAAAAAAAAGGCGATGCTATCTTATATGAGCAAACTTGGATTACAGCTAGCTGCGGAAATTGTTAAAGGTGCTCGTTTATTAGTACCACTCTGTTGCTGATGACAAGACACAGTGCGATCAAAAAGTGTTTTTACGCGCGGGCCACATTCGGCCCAGTGCGTATTTTACTGTAAGCCGCTAGCTTTACACGTAATTCTGAAAAACGATTCCTTTTAAAAGCTATTTATTTGTCATATCTTCCGAGAGAGTATATCAGTAATGAAAGAGTCAAATATTACAAGACATTTCTTCCAAACATTACAAAAAAGGTGCGTATTAAACTCTGGAAGCAAAAAATAAAATAGCTGACGGATTGATCCAAAACTTATTTAGACAACAAAATGTGTTCATGCGGTATATGAATGAAGAAAAATCTTCTTTTGAGGGAAGGTTTTTTATCTCCCATATAATTGAAAAAGGGAAAAATCCGTTCTCGGAGACTATATTTAAGAATGTATTAAGCCCTGTAGAATTAATATATGCTTTGTAAATGAGAATTGATAGAAGATTTGAAGGTATCGCTTAAAAATTAAACGAGCAATTACAATCAATACAATGATGCCATGGTACTCACTAGCTCTTTGCGAAGACAATGACAGAAGGATACTGTACAGTTCTGATATCCTGCACAATCTATATAATATATGATGAGTGGAATCGATAATATGGAGTTAGAAATCTTATGTAGGTTTATTATGTCTGTTTGAAATATGTTTCTTTTTCGCCAATCGTAAAATTTGTTTTCTTGTTATCTGTCATCATTTTCACCAGGGCTGTGAAGTCGGAGTCGTGGAGTCGAAAAAAAAATAATAATTTCGAATCCTTCTTTAAAAGATGTGTATTCAAATGTATAGGTCAATGTGGCCACTTCATGCTACTAAGAATTAAAAAATAGTTCAAAGTCGTGTTTTAAGCTATGGTCAGAGTCTGAGATAGTCTTATTTTTTCACGACTCCACAGCCCTGATTTCAACTCAAGTCTAAACCTTCAAATGCCAAGAGTAATTTCGTTGCGCCTAATTGAAATAATATTAATATTATGTCGTATGATTAAATATCATTATGAAATGTTTACTGGTGAGAACAAATTATTTTTTACATAAATTATTACAAAATTATACAATAAAAGTTGTTTTAGTTAAATATGAATCGTTCAAATTAGTATTAAAATATAATTTAATTTAAAGTAATTTTAATTTGTCAGTATTTCACACTTCTTTTGCGTGAAATGCTACTAGTAGTGTATTCGATACACAATATATTTTTCATCGCTTTTTGGTCATCATCTCTTCGTTATTTCATTCAATCGTTCTATTTTCTTTCCAGCGTCTTTTTTTTGTACGCTAAGGTCCGCAGAGCGTGACCGCGCCACCCATGGCCCTCTCGCGCTGCTGAACTACTTCAATCCATACTGAATAAATTTCCCCTCTATCAGTAACTTTTCGTTCCAAATAATGTTTGTTTATCATCCTTTAGATAATGGATATACAGTGCCATTTCCTTGCAAACAATATACAGTCGAACTTGGTTATTACGAGGAACATGTGACCGACCGAATTTGCTCGTTATAAAAAATACTCGGTATATCAGAGAATAGGTATTTTTAAATGATTACAAACATACCCATCACATGAAAACGTGAAGTATTTGGAGCGGTCACATAGCACAAAAAGTCGCAATTCAAACAAAAATACACAATTAGAATTTATTTACACACCCGTTAGACAAATATAACATTTTTCTGTCAATCCACTTTTCTTATCAAATTAAAAATGTATGCTTGTTTCATTGTTTTCACTTCATTGTTCTTAAATTTCCCCTCAAAGCACTCAGCCCATTAAAAGACTCCTAGGTGGTCTCAGTGCAAAGAAAATATCATGAGCTCTGGAGATCGTTAAAATTTTTGACGATATTTTTGATAATTTTTTTTTTAAATATATTAAATTAATATTATATAAAATTAATTAAAACTAGTTTGTCAGTCTCCATGCACTTCAAGGTTGTGTGTATTTTATAATTTGCATTTGGCCCAAAATCATCAAAAAACGTTTTTGTCCTGTAATATTTGTTATTTTTTATTTATTTATTTAATTAACATTGCACAAGGTTGAAAAATTATTAAATTAAAACTTTTACAATGGAGAAAAAAAATAGTACAATTTAATATTAAAAGCAGTAGAAAAAAAAATGGCAAGGAAGTCAACTGAGTTAGCTCCGACGAACTCTACTTTAATACATAAAAAATAATATTCGTCGGAACTCACCCACGTCTACGTGGAATATGTCGACATCCGAAGCAATATTGTTGAACACCGTTAAAGCTCTCCCCGGTGGCATCCCCATTGGCAGGCTGGTTCTACACCTTGGGAGAACAAACAATTCATGTCCGCGATTTCTTAAAAAATAATCAGGAACATTTAGATTCACATTCTCAAGAATGGTGGAATTCTCATTTTGGCCTCGTATAAGTCGATTATATGTTATATGTGTGTTACGTCCTTTTCTCTCTCCACAGTCGATATGTATATATTACACAGTTATTTTGATTTTGGATATGGACATATCGGCGTTTATAATATTTATAAACGCCTAATATATTCAATAACAAGAGTCACTTGATAGGCAATTAGATTCGTGATCTAAGGATTTTAATACATTCTTTCATCGCTAGGTTTTAGTTAGTATCATAAGTATCAGAACTAGACGACGTATTTTTTAAAAATATTAATAATAAATATTTTTAAGCCATTTATATCAATAAAACACTTACTACAAAGTAATCGTGTTTTGAGATTGATCATGTTTCAGGATGCATCAGATCCCAATCAAGTTTTATAGGGAAACTTCAATCGGTTTGTTGGTTGAAAAGTTATTACAGCATATTGGCCATACTTAGAGTATATTGCATGAATGAATCGTAATAAAAATCGACACTTTTATTCTCAGTAAGGTTTAAAAACCTCTTTCCGAGGAGTAGCTTTTTTTATTCACCTTAATTCACTCGCTTTTTTTATTGACCGCTACTGCCACCTCTTGTTTGGTTTTGTTACAATGTTGGAGAGCATTATTAGTTCTTAATGGATGGAAAAAAATATTTGTTCTTTTTTCAAATAATATTATTATCATTGGACTTCATTCAAGAGAAATCGGCCTATGCAGATTAATGTAAGATGAGCGCTGATACCAATTTAACTATCATAAAAACTAACGACCAACACTGTTTAATTACCCTACAATACAAGAGCTGATAATTCCGATAAAATCGTGAAAAAGAGGATATTCGATTATGATTAGTCAAAAGAAAAACTCCTAATGTCGTGCTGTGTATTTTTATTCAATTCACAATCGGAAAAATATGGTTACAAAAAGTCAAGTTGCACAAGAACAAAACAATTCGAACAAAAATGGCAATAGCCGATGATGAAATCAACACGAAAGTATGAACGTGCACCCACAATATTGGTATTGAAGCTCAAAGATACAGATTTAGAAATGAAACACCGATGGCTTAAATGAGTTAAATTCGTAAATGTCATTTGCTGTGTCATCTCTATGTTCGCCAATCATAATACTGAAAGTTGCCAAAAGTCAGTTGCAGGCACCGTGCAAAGCAGGGATGTGTTATTTTTTTTTCTTGAAACCGTGAATCGAAGTTCTTTGTCTTTCGCTCCCAAAAAAACTGAAGCTATTTTTCTCAAGGGTGGTGTCAGTCTAAGTAGACAAAGACCTCCCACTATACGCATGGGATCTACGACGGTTAAAGTTTCCGAAAAGGTCACTTACCTTGGTATTATTCTAGACGACAGACTTTCTTTTTCATACCATGCCAAGACATCAGTGAGCAAGGCTACTTCTGCCTTCTACTCAATCTCACGCCTAGCAGGTAGAAATTGGGGCTTAAGATCTAGTGCCCTTAAAATCGCTTACGATGCCATATACATGGGGATTGCTGGCTACGCCGCTAGCACATGGTACAAAAGATGCACCGTTCAATCGATACAGAAAATCCTTCTAAGTGGACAACGCAGTGCGATGATAGCCCTAACCAAAGCATACAGATCCTCGTCTACGGATGCATTGCCGGTCTTGGCTGGTATACTTCCGTTGGACCTGCACATTCAAGTTAGAGGCGCAACAGTTATGCTGTACAAAGGTGTTGAGTCCCAGGTGGGAGAAATTCAGTTACTGCCTCCTCATCGACCAGACCCTTACAATTCTAAGGCTCATAGAATTGCAGCGCGCAGCGTGGCGATAGAAGCTGTAATGAAAGTTTGGCAGGCTCGATGGGAGAAATCTTCTAAGGGGAGGCAAACTTTTAAATTCTTTCCGAATGTTAAATGGCGAATGGAGATAACCAAAGTCCTGACTCCTAATTTCTGGACCAGCCAATTCATAACTGGCCACGGTTACTTCGCTGCCAAGCTCTTCCAGCTTGGCCGGTTAGTAAATAGCCCTGAATGTAAATGCGGATATATGATTCAGGATGCTGATCACATCCTTTGGGAATGTCCAGACTTAAATAACGAACGGGAAAAATTGCTCAAGACGATACGACTATCTGTCGGATCTGTCGGCCCCGTCGGTCATGCCGACTTGGTTGCATCGAAGGCAAATTATAGGGCATTTAAAGAATTCTCCGCGTCATTTGGAAAAAAAGTTGAGTTAAATAGATAAAATCTCATATTTTCAACTGCACTTAATTATTAATTAACTTTTAATTTCTGCACACTGTAGTGCATGCAACCAAGTCTTGAAGAATTTCTTCTCGGGACATTTCTGGCAAAATTTTGAACACGACTTACGTTGTTACGCTACGGAATACACCCTATAAAAAGAGTGTGAAGCCGTAGCGGGTGGTGGTGGGTACAACGTTGAGTACCCTAGGGAATTTAAAAAAAAAAAAAAAAAATCGAAGTTCAAAGGTTGAGGGTGTCCAAAATTTCCTCCAACCCATTCTAATAACGAAGAGCAATGGAAAATTTGTTAGCAATAGCCTTACCATATACATAGCCTTATCATTTTAAGTTTACTCTCTTCGAAAAAAATTAAGATAAGCAACTAAGTAACAATCTGTTCTCATAGAAAAAACTTATGTTGGGATAAGTTCTATTTGTAGTGTATGTACTCTACATTGGGATACGGTTAAAACAAATAAACATCGATTTGTAATCAATATTGTCAAAAGAAACAATCTGGTAGTGTAAAAATAGCTGTATGATACTTACTTAAAAATAATCATTTTCAATTTTTCGATGTTTTTATTATTTTATACTTTAAGATACGTATCGTGATAGAGGTGTTCAATGATTGATTTTTCTTTCGGAATGAATTAAATTCACAGTTATTTGTTTTATAGCACAACTATTGGAAAGCAATCAATATTTTTTCAAAGTGGAAGCCAACGGTACTCAATATCCATTCATTGTCATTTTTTTAGCTACTGCAAATCTTACAATAAGGCTTTTGGATTAAAATCGTAATAGGGTTGTCGAATTGAAAATTAATTGGGAAAAAAATGTAATTTATAAATTATTCTTAAAGCTCGGCAACGATTTGCAGTTACGTGTAGCTACATATTTTTTATTTCACATTTGCAAGTATGCAAGCAATAAAACTAAAATTGTAACTTTTCATAATAAAACATCCTAATAAGTATTGTAAATATTGACACAATTAGATGTTAAATCCGACTAACAGTGTCAAAATTTTCTTATCCTACTTCGACTTGACCGTTAGGTATAATTTACATAGTTCTAGCATCTGTAAATATTTATAAAAAATATTCTTTCCTTATGAGTTTTTAACAGATCCAATAATATCCAAAAGAAGGAAGTATTTAAAATCGCCAATGTTACAATGTGTTTCTGATAATTTGGCTTCACGTCGTTAAATATACTATTGTTGGCATATTGTAGAAATCCAAAGTCATATATCATGATTATGGTTCTTGAAACACTTAATTAGACGAACGGAATGAAGTTTTTTGTTAAGACAAGATAACTTAATATAATATACTATCATTTTAAACCTTAATTGGCTATTGATGGCTTGAGCAAGTGATTACGCTTAACAATCCCGTTTCACCAAATCTTTTGCGTATTTTATTGACTTTTGGTAAATCATTGAAAATGTTATTTTTTTTCAAACTGAAAAATATTTTTTGGTATAACAGCTAATACCAATGCTCCAAATATATTGATGTTGGAAAATTATCGGTAGGAGATAAACTTCATTAAAAAATATATGAGTCACACTGGATCAAACTGAGAAAACACATCGCAAAAATACATTTCCAAGATCTCAAATATAAATTTAATATAAGTCTCACCCAGTCTTGAACTCACCTGATTTATAAGGCAACGTTCTTTACAATTAGACCACAGAAGGCGACTTTTTAATATTAAATATTTTATCTAAGGAAATCCACAATCCAATAAGGATAGTATGTATTATATTCTTAGCCATTATACTATACTCACTTCATGAAACTAACAAAAAATAAAATTAACCTTTCCTTATCCTTTTTATTTATAAAAAAGTAGTATCATCTAAACTATAATCGAATAAAACTTTATTGAAAATTTTCAGCTGATCGTCTTTCGACGTTTATTTAGATTGAAATTCACGCGCATATCCCTGATTGTGATCGAAATACAAAGCATATTTGTACATATTTTTAACCACTCAACGTATGCATACATACCACCATAATCTCATAAATAATACTCATTGTAAAAAACACTCAATGCCTTTGTGAATTATTTTTAATATTGCATTGTCACTAAAAATATATGAATGAGTTTGTTTTAAGCATTTTCGATACATAATATGTATTTAATAATCTTTTTTTAACGAATAGCTGTTCATTCATTATTTGAGATTGAAAAGCACTTTAATTAAAGATATGACTTTTAGTTAATTGTTAGCAATAAAAAACCTAATAATTACCAATTAAATATTTAATAAACCACTCATAATCTACTGCATTATGTTATTTATTTATTTTTAATATCTTCAGTGACCTTGATAATTTAATGCCGTTCGACTATACAAAAGTTATTTTACTCTATCTGCGAAAAAAAATTTAGTACATTTTTTACCTGCTCTACAGCTACCATATAGTACCCCACAAAACCAAAAAGTCTTATATGTCTTATAAAAAGTCGTATTTTTCTATTCCTTCACAAATCACATCAACGTTCTGTAATTCCACCAAGTACACATCATGAATGATCATAAGCGAAGTTATATGGTGAAAAAATTCGTCCAGTTGAAGAAACGTTAAACTTAGACTCAACCCCTCAAATCAATGACAAAAAGTGGACTGGAGGAGACTCAGAGGGTCTTGCACAATCACTTTTTTATTTTGACTTGTTAAATAAAGAAAAAATATTATTGTCATATTAAGTCAGTACCAAAATGCAATTTCTGACATCTAAGTATAAGTATGTAAATTTTTAGTACTTGAAAGTACATTTTTCATCTATTGGTATTAATTATTTCATAGTGTATTCCATGCTGTTACGATGAATAAGAATAGTGTATAATTGCACAATATAAATGCATAATATAAATGTGGTCTTAACGCCGTCCTACATCCTCTTTATCACCTGATAGCCAGGGTGTGGGACGGTGAGCGTTGTCCTAGGGACTGGGTGGACGGTGAGATGTTAGCACTCCACAAAAAAGGTGATCCCCTCAGCTGTAACAATTACCGAGGCATAACTCTTCTCAGTATTCCTGGGAAGGTAATGGCACACATTCTCTTGGCGAGAATAAGAGGTCCCAATATGAAAATACTTAGGAAAAATCAAGCGGGCTTCCTCCCTGGAAGGTCTTGTGCGGACCAAATACACAATCTTCGATGTCTCCTCCAGCAGAGCAATGAATTTAACAGTGCTCTTGCTTGTTGTTTCGTCGACTATGAGAAGGCATTTGATAGTCCGCACAGACCCTCTTTGTGGAGGATACTGGATGCCTACGGGATTCCGCCAAAGATTGTGGCCATTATCAAATCCTTACATGAAAATAGTGCATGTTGTGTGAGAATCGGTGACTCAAATACCGAATGGTTCGGGGTCACAACCGGAGTGAGACAGGGGTGCGTTCTTGCACCGTTCCTGTTTATTATTATCCTTGACTTCATACTTCGCAGTTAAATTCCGCCTGATCGAGGTGTAGCTGTTGGTCCCGGTCTGAAGCTGTGTGACCTTGAATATGCCGATGATGCTGTAATATTCGATAAATCCATTGAGGGCATCCAGGAGACTATTGATGGGTTAGGAACTAACTCAGGTCGCATTGGTCTAAAAATTAATACTAGTAAGACCAATGTGATGTGTAACCAAACCTGTCATGACTCTGATATGACCCTTACCAGCGCGGGACAGATCATCGAGAGGGTTGACAGCTTCAGATACCTCGGCGTACATATCCCCGAAGACGGTAGTACAAAAAACGAGCTCGCCATTCGTTTAGGAATGGCTGGAGCCACATTCAACTCAATGCGGACTGTCTGGGACACACAGCTGTACTCGATTAAAACCAAATGCCACTTGTTCAACGCTTGCATTCTGCTGGTAATGCTTTACGGTTGCGAATCATGGCACCTGACGAAGACTCAGAAAAACCGTATACTGAGCTTCGAGAACAGATGCTTGCGTCGGATAATGGGGGTGAGGTGGTTTGATTTTGTGAGGAATTCAGAGATAAGGGAGCGTACAAGACAGCGTCCCGTCACGTCAGTGGTTATGGAGAGGCGTTGGAACTGGCTGGGTCACGTGCTGCGGATGCCTCCGGAAAGCCTCAATCCTGCCTGCCTCTTCTTTCGACCGGTGGGATTCCGGCGTTCTGGACGTCCGTCGGGTACTATCCATAGGATGTACTCAGCGGAACTGAGGGATGCTGGCATGTCATGGGAGGAAGTAAAGCTATTGGCGGGAGACAGGGAAACATGGAGGTGCCGCGTGGCGGCCATATGCTCCACATAGGGAGCGAACATGGCCAAAGAAGAATAATTGCACAAGACTCATGAAAAAATTCACCGTTTTGCTATAACACCGCGAATAGCTCTGATATTAAGTGAGACCTTTGTTATCGTATTGGCAGCCCGCCACTGGCCGTAATCATATTTTTTGTATGTTGGTAATAATGCAAGTAAAATTTATGGCTGATCACGCTAAGCAAAACCGATCTACTGTTAATCACGATAATCTGAAAAATTAGATATCCGTCATTTAATTTACTCACCAATTTGTTATTACTAATTCTTAACGAAAAAAACCTTAAAATTAACAAATGTCAACCAGTATATTATTTATTAGAATGACGGCTTTTTCAATCTTTAAAAGCGTCTATATAAAATTTTCATATAATCATGTCTTTTAATTTCCAATTCACATCATACAGCCATGATGTCAATTAATTAAAAATATGCATTGACCATGATGCTTGTATTCTAAGTTTACTAGGTTCCCATGACAACACTTTATAAATCGATATCCAATATCCGTTTTTAACTAGTTTTTAATGTGCTAACATTATTATTAATGTTACCTAATTGATATCTGTACGTATAATTAATAAATCTAAGGTAGTAAACGGCGAGACTGTAGGGCTGTTAAAATAAGCTAAAAATAATTTGCTCGACAAAACAAAGAAGCCTTTTCATTTGGGTGGTCATACAAAATAAAATCAAACAGTTCAGATATTCAAACTTTAAGCCATAGATGTTCCAACAAATTCGTATACGATAAAACTTAAATATTTTGCAAACAATTACTTCAATTTATAACACAGCGAGTGATAGTTGTCAATTTAAATAAAAACATAAATTACACTTGATTATTTGAAAGTAGCAGCAATTTTCTTTTTTAACCCAGCACGTTTGTGGGCAATGGTTTACCAATTGCAATTTCATTCAAATAAACATTATTAGGAAGGTGTTTAAAAATACTCTTTTAATTAGTGTTGATGTTCAATCTGTTCTGAATTAAGTCACGTTAAAACATTTCGTTTATTACGTCCATAAAAATCTTATAACACAGAAAGAGTGAAGAAGAAAAATGGCTTAACATTTTCTACTGTTTAGAAAGGTAGCCTAATGTTTTAAGAACTAAACATTTTTTGTTCATTCATGTTGTATTAAAAAAGAAACAATTCAAACATTGATGTCCGGTAACAAATTGTATACGTGTACAGCTGGACCCAAAAATATGCAATCTCTACCTGATTCATTACGCCTAGCAGACGGTAGCGCAAGTTAGTGGTGTCGGTAATGACTTACCCACCCCGAGTGGCCGGGTTCCATTACCGCTCGCGGGAGGGGCGACGAATGATCCGGCGAGATAATGACGATCTTCCGCTCGATCTTTATAGATCATTGATCTCCAACGAACCGGGAGGGGACGCGCGCCGGACACGCATGCGCGATCAAACCAGAATGACAGGGCTACCAATTTACCATCAACTACCGAATTTGGCTTTGGTTACATAATTTAAATACCAATACGAACGATTCATTGCAAATGATTGATATTATTAAGGGTGTTTTCTTAAATATGATACACAGTTGTGCAACACGAGATACTATCAAATGGCAATGCCTTTGCGTGTGCACTGATGGAGAGTGTTTCCTGAATTACAGAAAAGCAGATACATCTTAATTTTACTACGGTTTTCTTAAATGACAACACTATACCAATTATTAAGATGGTTTTTAAAAGAAATACATAATATGAATTTGTTTAATAAAATAAAATAGTTGACCACTATTTAAGGACGCTACTGCCAACACACATCATGTCCACATTACTCAACGGAAGATGCACTGTTTCGTTATTATTATATGCTTATTTGACTGAGACGTTTTTAAAGTTCTAGCGAATTTTTATCAGTAAAACGAATTTTGTAAAAATCCTTTTTTTATTAATACATTTCAAAACAGAAACTACAGCTTCTGTCGTAGACTTAAGTGAAACTGTAAAATGTAATATTTTAAAATAAACAGATCGACAGATAATGGTATCCATTTGCGGCCCTGATTTAAGCCAAAGTGTTGCTCCATCCACCTCCTCGCGTTCGGTCAGTCGTAAAATAATAAAAGTTACTTTGGACACACTTCAGTTATTCGTCATCGAAGGTAATCAATTTTATGGAGTGTGCGACGCCAACAGGTTGCAGTAATTAACCTCGAATTATATTAAAATGCGCCTTTAGACGAGTGGTAAATGTCATATTCTTCCGTACAGGGTAGAGGTGTCCACAAACCGTTCTCGTTATTTGATCTTTCAATCTACATTTGTTCGAAAGCATGGATGCCTATGAAGTAAATATCACAGAAATCTATATTTCTTCGATGCTGGAGTTCTCCTCACGTACATTCAATCTACAAGAAAAGTTAGCCAACCAATAACTAATATGAAAAAATATCAAAGTCTTTTAGTTCATTCTACAAATATTATTTTATTTATAGTTGATAGTTATTTTTGGCTTACGCGCACATCAGTGCTATGTTAAAACAAACATTAACTTAACTATATATGGATTAGAAAAGATACACAATACATCTACTCTAACATTCTATCTTATATTGAAAAATATAGTATTCCATGTAATAAATTGACTATATGCGTTTCCCAGAACGAGGATATGGGATTCATAGAAAATTTGTTTAAATTAAACTGGTTGTGCACAATTAATTACGTTAGCTTCTTGTAACGGTTTTAGTAACGGTGATTGATTAATATTTGTTTGATCATTAAGAATATCATTGGCTAGATTATGCGTACATTTTTTTATTTTTTTGTTTAATGCTTTTACTAAAAAAATGATGTCGATATTATGCTGTGGGATTCTTTTATACTCTTTATGATAGCTATCTTATATATATTTTTTACCACATGATAATGGAGTTCTACCTTGTAAATGCCAATTCAATCAATAACCAATAACTGTTTGTGAACATGTAAAGTTCCGACTAAATTTACATTTGAAATTGCAAAAACATATTACAAAAATAATTATTTAGTACAAGAATATTTTCTTCTTAATGTTTTCAAATGATCGGATCTCAAGTTTTTTTTTGCTTTAACAGGCATGGATATATAGATAATATATGTAAAAGTCCACAAATATGTTATCAGTAAATCGCCATAAGAATATTGGAAGCTTTGACCATTCACAAGAGACAGCACAGCGGTGACTCATCAAATTACCGTTTAGACTTTTTAAAAAAGCTCTATTAAAGACCGGAGCTTTTCATTATGAAAACTCATGTCTCCGAATCATGTTTACCGACCAAAAAGTATACACAATGAACAAAACGAAACGAAAAGGTAACAATAAACTGTCGCAGCAGAAGCTTCCTCTGTACAGAAAGTTTCTTAATCGCACACGTTCTATTAAGCTTTTAACACTGTGAAACCATGCACCCGGCAAAAATCATAAATAATATTATTATTTAAATACCATTTTGGAAGAAAAACATATTGATTAATAAATAAAAAAACATATTTAATAAAAGAATACTAAAATACTTCACGGCTTTAGGACGGCAGAACGTAAATTTGCACATAACTTTACAAAACTTTTTCTCCCCAATCTAATTGCAATGTAAAATAAAAGATGGAGCTTTATATCATATAATAATTGTAAAAGATCACTAAAGTAATAACAGTAAGAAAACAGTTTCACTTATTATTATTGAAGTCATTGAAATTGGGGTTATATTTTATTCACAAAAAGATAACTTCACTTCTTATTAAACGCATTTTAGGATGTGTACTTTCTAAGTAGCAACACAATGAAATCTTCAATCAAAACCTAAGCTAATTTAGTTTGTTTTTGGCTTTAAATATAAACGTTACACTAACATTTAATGGAGATTTTTTAATCCATACCGCTCCCAATGTGGAGCATACGGCATTTTAATGGAGGTGTCTCAACAGAAATTTTTCGACGAAGCTGTTTGCTACTCAGTCGCTCAACCTCTCTTTTTTAAAGAGAGTAATAGGGATAGAAGGACAAGGCTAGGACAGGACTAGTGGTTCACTTGTTGCTCTTGCTACGCTTAGTTATTGAATCGTGGAAAGTGTGGGAGGTAATTTTTAGACATCACAAACACCCATGCCTTCGAACAGAAATCGATCGAAGAAATGCTGTTCGTACTGAAACCCGTGAGATCTGGCACGGAAGCCAACAACGCTAACAGCTGCGCCATAGACCCGACAAAATAAACAAATGTATGAAGAATACCTAATACTTATTTTTTTTCTCAATTCTTTTTTATAACTTTTGTCTCATAAGTATGAGCCATCGGTGTTCAATCTGTTAAAGAAAAAGGTTCTACAAAGCATGTCTATAAGAATACGCTTGGATGAAAAACATACAAAAAATATTCACTCAATCATTTTTAAACATGTGATCCACTGCGCACAGGACATCCTCTTGTCCAAAAGTACTTGTTCATTTTAATATCGATTTAATAATTTGCAGGTTACTGCAAAAGCCCTCGGGATTAAGGATATTGAAAAATATGTAATGGATTTTCAAGTTTACAACTTCAAAGATGCTTTAATATAATTATAATATAAAATAGGTTGTAAAAACACGTTTTCAAGAAAGTCATAACTGGAAGGTGTGTTTTCCGAATTGAATATGACATTTACTTAGTGCATTACAGTGAAACCCCCATTTACACTATAGTTGGGACCGTGTAATTGGGGGTGTGAATCTCGTAGAAAATTAGAGATTTGTTTTTTTTCCGCGGAAAACGCAAAACTAGAATTTCCCTTAGTTTTGCACAAAAAAAATATGGACGAAATATTTAGTTTTTGTAGTAGTAAATATCCCGCACACAGACAGACGCCCAGCTATGCGTGTATAGCCTGGCACGTGTTGAATACACAGACGCTAGCCAACATTTGACTGTATGTGTGGCACAGACGACTTTTAGTAACGACAATGGAATGCGACCGTGCAATTGGGGGATTTGCGACGAATATTTCAAGCCAGCGCGTAATTCGGGGTAGTGTAATAGGAGGTTCCACTGTATTTTCAAATGGTTACTTTTAACTTGTATAATATATATATTATGATACCTAGTGTATATTGTTTAAATGATCATTTAATCTACTATAAATAAATATTCATCTTTCAGATGAAGTATGCAAATAATAATATTATTTTCAATGAGTGTATACTAACAGTATTTAAAAAACTTCTGATAATATTTAAAGATTTTTGTTTAAGAACGCTATTTTTTATAAATTTTATTGTAATATTTTGTACAAATATGTTATAAATGAATAATGAATGTATCGTTATATTCTGAATCTAATAAATAAGCATTAATTGATAATATGTATTTTCAAATCTACGAGGATGCAAACGCTGCAACTTTTTTTATCAATGATGAAAGTTTTTCTTATATCAGAATCAATCAATAACTTACATTGCAAATTTGATACCTTCTTTGTGGGAATACGATTTTACTGCATACTTCTGAATTTATTTTTTGAATATTTTGTGACTTTTCTGCTTTCTGTAGATATCATTAGTAAACAATTTGTAGGCGACTATTGTTCCGACAACAAAATAACAAAATATTCTATGATTGCGATGGTTTACTTTGAAAACTTTACTCAATTTATTGCCGCCCCTAAATTTATACAAAAGCACAGTCTCAGTTTATTCAACCAAAATTTTGCATTTTATTTAATAGCATATCACACAACAGTAACCTGTTGTCGGTCCGATTAGTCCCACCAACTTGGTAGCTACTATGGTAAACTTCTTATATTTCAGTAAATTCGCAGTATTCTGCGTTGAGGAAGTGTATATGAAAAAAAAATCCCTCCTAATTTCCAAAGTCTTTGTTAATTATATCTGAGACAATCACAGCACAAACTGAATAACACCACGGGAATCGTCTACTAAGCATAATTGTAAACCTGTGGCGGACGTTGGAGGTAACAAGCATAGTAGTATAACTTCGGTCAGTGTTTTCATTGGTAGATCGACACATTGAGACTTGTATCAATCAGTCTATTTGCACCGATATATCACCTTTTTAAAGTAAACTATTTTATTACAAAATATAGCGCTGACTGAATTGTACTCTCGTTAAAGATCTAGATTCTAGAAAATGTGCGTGCTTACTAAATCACTGTGTTACTTAGTGTATACGCCAAATACATGTCAAAGTTTTTCATTGTAATCGAGATTGCGAATTGAAAACCGTGTGACAGATTAACAGACTTTTGCTTAGTTCCTTCGTTAAAATTTCAATTATTCACAACGTTTTATAGATCAGGCAATTTTTAAGTGATTTATCAAAAAAAAATATCAATTTTAAACAGTTTCCTGATTTTGAAAAGTAACGCTGTATAATGGATATTTCGTTTTCACGGATTATCAAACTGTTTTTAAAGCACCATGACTGCGTTTAAAATTACTGTGACAAACATAAAAAATTCAAAATGAGTTTTACCTATTTAACGTGGCGACATGCACTGTCATGGTAATGTGACAATAATTACATATTAATCCATCACTTTCAAACCGATCCTTGCTCTTTTGTCACCAGCTGGAAGCAGAGTAAAAAACATTATTTCGGTGAATAATAAAAACGATTATTATTTCATCATAAGGAGGAATTAACACAGTATCAAATATTAACTATTTAAGTTGAAAACGTGTACCATGATAGATAGTCTGATACCATCAATTCAGTAGCGGATTATCCGCATGGGGGACTTCAGATTGGATCAAAAATTTAATGCCCCAATAATAGGATAACAAAAAAACAAGGCATATAAAATAAAATAAAATAAATTGAATAAATATGTAAATCATTTTTGAAGCTCCTCAGATTCGGAGGCCCTAAGCGCACATCTCATTCGCTTATAAAGTAACCCGCCTCTGCCGCAAGTAAATATTTTGTTTATTCTTGACGAAAGTAGATTAATACAAAAAGAATTATTCTTCTCTCGATAATCAAAAGTAAATATACCATTTGCCTTTGTCACCAAACAGTTAATTTGTATCATGGCCTCAGAACCAATATCAAAATATTTGTCTATCGCATTGAAAAATTGGTAAATTTTCTAATGTACTCATTAACTTAACTGTAAAATCTTTTCCTAGGAATCCGTTCTTACCTCATCATTCTATATTATTTATTCAGAATAAAAAAATAATAGTTGATAGCCGAAAACAGATTACGATCGGCTACTGTAGAAATGCGTCACGCGCCCACCAAGCTCCGGAGCGGTTTCAGATCCGATGTTTTCTTCTTTTTCTTTTTTGTTTCGTGGAGTCACGGTTGGAACATCCTGTAATTTGGTTTGGTAACCAACAAACGCGCCGGCACACGCATGCCTTACGCACAGACAGGTGTTCTGAAAGTCGGTATGACCTCACAAAATTAAAAAAAAAAAAAAAAACAAGATACTTTAAAATATTTAGCAAATATTTTAATTAAATCTATTTCGAACATATCACAAGCCAAATTGCGTTAAAACATAAATCAATAGATTGAAAACAGTTTTTTTTAATTTACACCAATTAGGAAAACTCTAGTTTCATTCATTGAAAATGTAGTGAAGTATTTGTGTTATAATACGTATTTTTCATATTGTCAGAATATCACATATTATTAAATTACATTTGATAGCTTTGTCATTCCACGGTAGAGGTCTGTACGGGCCAAAATTTTACAAAATTACCCGGTCCGAGTCCGAAAAACTCAGGCCCGACCCGACCTGGGCCCGAGTCTAATACCACACTTGTTACCCGAACCCGACCCGAAGCCCAGATTTATACTCCTCAGCCCGAAAAAACCCCGTTTTTACAATTTTAGAACAATTTACGATTCTCTATAGAACTGGTAATAATTAAAATCATAATAGCTGACTGATGACACAAACTGGTCTGATTTTTTTCTGAATAAATAAATTCTTTATCCGGGCCCGGCCCAAGCCCGAATCTCAATGGTGCTTACCCGCCCGAATCCGACCCGTGGGCCGTGCAGACTTCTTTTCCACGGGTTGTGTTAGAAAACGTGACACATGTTTCGCCTCTTTGAAAAGCATCTTTAGACAGAACATCGCAGGCGAAACACGTGTCACATTTCATAACACGGCAATCGGAATAACAAAGTTATCATATTTTATTTGTTATTGAAAATGAACTTTCACAAATTTACCACCGAATCTATCGAAAATATTTTTTAATTTATATCATCTTTTTCATAACATGTGTACTCACCAGCTTTTTTTTAAGAGAAGAGTTTGAGTGAAAGAGTGTGCAAATTATCGCAAAGTATTTATTGGCTTAACCCAGTGGTCAGCAAACTGCGGCTCTTTGGCTTTTTGAGTGTGGCTCTTGCACAAAACACTGTATACAGTACGATTGAAACTTCGCGTCCCACTCACAGAAGTCGGTTTTCAGTCTTAAATCTTAGAGTTAAAAAAGGCGATCCCAGCCAACGTACCTCAATCAGATTGAAACCCTTTTAAAGAAAAGTCAGCTAAGGATTTCTAGAATCAAATTAACATCAATGTATCTTATCTATATAGTTTATGTTTTAAAAAATTGGCTCCCAAAAGAAATTTCAATCGTTGTTTAGTTGATATTTGGCTCAGTTGACTAATGAGTTTGCCGACCGCTGGCTTAACCGAATAATGACTCATTTTACCAAAAACGTTTTTTATCTGTCGCTATATGAACCGTGGATGTCGATATTTTATTTGCGGTAACCCTGTAGATTTGAATCCGTGTAACTAAGTAGTCGTGGATCATTTTCCATTAAGTATTTTGTAAAGATCTCTTGTACAAATAGAAGCACTCTTCCATCATCCTATTTATTTACTTTTTTATTATTATTTGATTCAAATACCATTTTGGATCACCTTAATGGTTTAATATCGAGATGGCGCTCGGAACAGGAAACAGTAAAACGCAATTATTATTATCGTAGCAAACGTATAATATCACGTAGATAATTTAACATTAGTACGTTTCAGGAGAATCGTAATATAATTACTTTTCTTAGTATGTATTGTATATAAATGACTACATTTTGATATTTTGGAAAACAAGTATTCTTGGATACTGTAGCGCACAAAAACTTTTACGTTGTAGCTAAAACAAGCAGTGTGGCAAGGGCGCAAATAAATATGTTTTAGGTTAAGGGTCGTCAATTATAATTTTATGGTAAAATTTTCTTACCGCCCAATCATCCCCATCAACGTTACAATCATTCAATATAGTAAAAGAATTAACTAAACTTTGACAAAAAACTTAAATAAACTTCCAAATACAAGTAGGAAAATTCTCAATCCACACCTAAAAGTAAATACTATCGACGGAAAATTCCTAAAAATTGTAGAGAAAATTTTCGAACACGTCAAAATAAGTGTCGGAATATTCTTAAACTTTGCCCAACCAAAATTCGGAGAAAAATGTAAAATTAATCGTGAAATTCTTGAGAAAAATCTCTGACCTAAATTTGACTTCTTGATTTGAGTTCTAAACGCACGCAAATAATTCATCTGTTTATGAATACGGCTGCATAAGAATAAGTGTAATTTTCGTTAGGGACAAAGAAGTAGACCTTCATTCGGTAATTTTGAGACAATTTCTGTGTTTGGTGATAATATACAGATAGTTTTGATAAAAACATAAAAAAAAAAACAAAAACCAAAATTACTTACCGCTCACCATGGAAACCTCAACCGCAAACTAGTGGACGGTACAAACCAGGTTGACGAGCACTGCTTTAGGTGAACGAGAGCTCCAATTTGCTTTTCACTGTATGATTTAGAGCAAGTATTTCAACAATAAGTGTTTAAGTTTTTATGTTATCTTGTTTTATTTTGTCTGTGGCTTCTTATGTGTTTAATCCACCAATGATGATACATGTGTGATTTAAGAATCAATAAATAAAATACTACAGAAATTATAATTATTTTGTTTCTTTCAGTGCTATGTGGAATATTTCTCTAAACTTATCACAGTATACAGTAAGATGTTTGAGTAACACTATCTTAGAGCATCATGTCTTTGTAAAAATATGTATATTTTTTTTTAATTTTGTTACTTATATATTTTACAATTTTATGTAATTCCAGATAAGCATAAATAAGTTAAACAAAAGCTAATATTCTTTTTCGTCTGGTTCTTTAATGCTTTGTGAATTTAATGATATATCTGTCATATATATTTATATAAAATGGCGTCGATTTTATTGATCTCAAACTTTGTAGGTATTATAAAAGCGCAGTTCCACAACAATAACATTCAGCTGGTAGTTTTCTTTTTATTTATGGTTGATGCATTTCCTCCATATCCGCATTGAAGTTTTTCCTCTATTTCTTGAGAAAATAACAATTTCGATCTTTTTAAAAATAAAATGGGGCCATAAAAAAGAAAACCGAGCGCGAAAAATAATGTTTATGCTCTAAGAAAGACATTCCTGATCGTAAACCCGCGCAGTGGCGTCTAATCAAGATTTTTTACATGACATTTACTTAAAACACTTCCTTGAAACATTTAAATTTGCTGGTTTATACAAAGAGTTTGAAATGTATTTCGTCTTACATGCTGCATTATATTTAAAGTAAGACTTGTCTGGCGAGTTTGGGTATAGGGATGACTCGCAGTTCCCTTTATTTTCGTCATTTGATTTTTTTCCTAAACTGTGTTTTTTTCCATATTCACTTTTTAGATGGAGCATGTGGCCACGACATGGTTTCTCCAAGATTATCTGTCTCCCGATGTATAAAAAAAATAAGGAATGAGATAGTATTTCTCTTTTTCATCTCTGTTTTCAGTGCTGGTTAATGTTGATGGCTTTTGAAAACCTTTCCATGAGTTACTTAATAAATCGATGAGTACAATTTTCCATACAGAACCATTAAAACTTTTAAGCAATCAGCCATTTTCACATTCGTTTTAATAAATAAATATGGTTTACACTTGCGTGCAAAGTCATGGCATCCTTAATAAAATAAATTTCAAGATTTATATTGACATCTTATATGTTTTTAGATTATTAAAGTACTTATTTGTTTTGGTATCACAGATTTAGCACTCCAATAAATTTGCTTTAGTTGATGCATTCAAACAGTATATTGTAAAAAATATCCTGTCGCCTATTTTGATGAGCCGCCACAACTGCGGATCGATCGATCGGCCCGAGCTGTCTGTTCTATTTTTCAGTGGCGTCCTTCGTTTTTCTTTTTGGCAAAACTTTTTATCATTTCCCCAAACGACGCCACTTCAAACATAGTCACTTACACTTACCTGTGAGAAAATTTAGAACGTATTCATGTGACGTTTAGTTAGATTTTTGAAAAATAAAATTAATACTAACTTATTTACTATTTACCAATGAAATGTTATGTTAGACTTTATTCCTTTAAATACATTTTGATTCCTTCTTTTTCTCATGTATCCGAATATTTTATTTTAATAAAATAAATCGATTTGTACTTTTAAATTGATACATTTTTTTTGATAGACAAATATTTAAGTATGTCATTCATTCACCATAATCTCAAATAATTCTTTATTTCAATAAAAAAGTTTGAGTAAGTACAGAACTAACTCTAAGTGCTAAAAGAAATATATTACTATTATATTCAATTTAATTTAATTTTCTGAGTACCATTTGAATTGAATTGAATTGAATTGAGATACGGATATATAGTATTAGTTTATTTTATATATATATTTTACATTTTGTTTGAAAAAATCTAGTTCATATAAAATAAAATAAAATCAACAGACAGACTAGTAAAAACTCATTGCTTTGAAAATATGTCAACCTATGAAAAATAGCAAGCTGTCATTTTTATTTCTTTTGATTACGGTTTCAAATCATTTTTTAGCCACAAATTATTGTCAAGACTTCTAACGGTGACAAAAAGTTTTCATAATACAGATGGATAAATGCAAGCGGTAAAAAAAACGTTTGACAGATCCGGATTAAGACTAACAGAGGCCTAGGCTATTCCATCTGTTAGTCCTCTTCAAGCAATCTACTCGCGGGAGTAGAAAAAAACTACACTGGGAGTCGTATCGGGGTTAATGATAGTCTACCTCAAACTTCGCTAGTGGTTTTTAAAAAAATCTTAGATCAATTTTCACATGATGCTGTCTCTACTGCTTCAATTTGTTGATCCAGAAACCAGCATTTATCGATTTGCACAGACTATCTTATGCTAGTACTAAAAGTTCTTCCGGCACTCCTTGATCCGTCCTGAGTTTTTTTTAATATCCCTCAGCATTAAGTGACTAAAATATTGCATGAATATTAATTAACACTGTGAACAAAAGTATGCGATAATCGATTAAAACAATAACAAATAAAGTAGATACCGTTCGGTGTTATGGCGCCAAGCATTATTAGTAAATGCGGCCCTGCATTTAGACAATATTTAATCTGCCTTAATTTTAAATTCCGTTTTGTAACCTACTCAACTATGAGAGACCTGTGCTTTTAACATTCAGCGATACATGCTTTTTTTACTAAAATCGTAAAATATGCTAATAATTGCTAAAGTCAAAAAATATTACAAAATTATTTTATTTTTTAAATGATTGTTACTACTATATAACGAATATGAATATTTTATTCAGCACAATGGCTATATTATTACGCTGAAAATTTCGATAAATGCTAAATCCATGCCATGAGTTTGGTTGTGCTGTTTTTAAAACAATTTATTGACCGGTATATATTCTAAAAACTTCTTCAGTAAATAAAATTTAGTTGTAACAGATGTATTGATTTTAATATTTTTATCTCTATAGTTTTTTTTTATTTGTATGTAATTAATCTATGAATGGGATCATATAATTTATAATGCAACAAAACGCTAAAATTAAAAATCAAAACACTTAAATTGATAATAGCAGTTTCTTAAAATACGGGATTCTATCAATTATGCATTATATATTTTAATAATGTATAAGAATGCATTGAGCAATTCATACAAAGAAAAATACCCCTAGTACCCACTTAGCCCCCTATTACCCCTTCTGCACACATCTACCCACCCACTTCTACTGTATGCCATTCTATTCGTCTCTGTCGTATGTTTTGTTGGGTTTTTCATATGTTTTTTGTGCACCGTATTCCATATTTTATTTATACATTTTTTCCTTTCATATACGTGAATTTTGTTTTATTTTTTTTATATTTTTTATTTTTTCTTCCGCGCCGTATTTTCCAACTGAAGAAAACTGCATGGGACTTGGGTCTCTGCTACGCGCCGAAAACGAGTTTTACGTGTACGTCGAGTTTCGCAATAAACCGAACCATGATATCGTATAGAACTACGTACATGATAAACATAGATAGGTTTCAATATATCAAATAGTGCTCAACTTGATGTTTTGCTATTGCTAATGTTATTTAAAGAATTAAATAAGTAATCGCAAGTGTACAAATTTGAATAGGCATCTAGTATATATAATATTTCGTTTTTTTTTTACGTGAGCTTTTTATATTTTTTACGTCTATTATAACTATCAAACTCATTAAACTGTTAAAGTGATAAAAATATATATCAATGATTACTTATTATTAGATATTACTAAAAATATACAGTATTTTTTTAATAGTAGATTATTTTCTTTTTTGCTTTGATAATATTTTTATTTGTTTTATTTTGACATATTTCTATATCTGCTTTTTTAATACGGAAAACGAGTTAAATGCATGTTAAATTATTGAATATTTCATCTTTTCGACTGAAATATACGGTCCCCAGTTTTGTGCATACATGCAATCATATTGGATGAAAATTCATCTTATACAAAACGTTGTATCTCCACTTTTTCTATTTAGTAAAATAAATATTTTTAATTATAAATTCCACTCAGATTCCAATAGTATTGTATTAACACCTTCACCCTTTCTGTAGTGTATGAATTTTATAATATTATTTCTGTCATTGAACTATTTCTATAAACAAAAGGCAGAATTTAAGTTTTTTATGTTCTTATTTGCAACCATATTTAAAAAAATAATTTGAGTTTCTTACTACTCGACATAAATAATTTACTTTTTTCTAAGCTACTAACGAACTAACTCAAATATTTTTAAGCAATTCTTTAATTTAAATATCGGCATCATACATCTCTGCAGTGGAATTAAAATGGTCAGATGTGATTAGTTTCATATATATTTATATATTTATTGCATAGCAGAAAGCTAACAAGATATTGGTGGCTTTGTAGACTTACGTAAAGGATTATGGCAAGATAATCAAAGATTTATATTTCAATCAAGTTAAAAGAAATTCTCACCACCCATTTTCGATTGATTTGGGATCAATTGATAGCAAATCAATTCTCACTTCAATGTGAAAGAGTAATAAAATAAGATGATTTTAAACAACCATTATACAATTACAAATCCTAAGCCTCTATTTACTGATATAATAAACATAACATATTTTTTATATAATAATCTCTATTCTGCGTATAATGAATAAGAATATACTGAACTAAAGTGATAGAACCTTAAGAATATGTAAAAATAAGTAAACTTCATTAATTTTGAAAGAGTTGTTAATAAAATAAGATGTATCATTAAATGAAGAGTTTTCATTTTAATTATCGTAAATGCATACAAGTTTTATTCACTTTTTTACTATTTAATTATACTTGCTACGTTTTTGCAAAGCTCCCATCGTGTGTGCAACTTTAAAATCCCGGATATAGGTAAAAATGTAGAGCCAGTATGACTAAAAAAAATTACCAAACACACGAGTATCGTATATCTCGCACTCTTTCATTCCTTGAACATTTTATATGAAAAAATATGTCTCAGACACGTATACCTGTCCCGCTCTAGACGCCGTTTTACTTGCATTCACGTAAGGAAAGAATATGAGTCGTATATTTTTTCAAGACGCCAGTTTTGAAAAAGTCCTGAAAGTTTTCAGTTTTTCAAGCGAATTTGAACTTTATTTAAAGTTTTCCCAAGGCATTTTATTGTTGACATTGTTGTTGGGTATGTGAGCGAAAAGCATTTTAAATGCATTTTTCATATTATTTTTTTAGTGATCAATATTGGATGACGTTATAAATGGGATCATAAAATTCAACTTCAAAATTTTATTAAATTTTATTTTTTCCATACACTTACAAAGAATGACCTCTCCAGTTTTACAAGATAAATATAAAACCTGTGGGTCTAGGACCGATGTTCTACACATTTTTCATTTTTATTTTTTTACTGTGAAAACATTTTTTTTACATCGGTACATGAAAGCTGTAACCAGTTCGGCCTTTTTACCTCAGAAAATAAAAATTAAGAATAAAAAATAGCACTCGGTCACGACGATCAAAAAATTATCTCAATAGTAAATTTCGTCACATTACTGAAAGAAGTTAGTATGTAACTAATTCAGGGGTGGGCTGAAGGGCCTCAGAGGGGCTCGCGCGAGTCCCTTGTTAAATTTTACCAAGTCCGGCGAGCCCCTTGTTGATTTAACAGAAAACAATATTCTCAGATCAAATGAGTACATAACTGCAATTTTCGACATATATTATCTAGGACAGCTTCAGAATACACAGTAATACATTTTTGGCCATTTACATTGATAAGTTTAAGGTAAATTGCATATTGTTACATATTATCAGTGTATTAAGTTACAATCAATTTCTTATTTAAGTATTGCATATAATTCTATCGGAGTGATAAAAAAACTCACTGCTTCCCAAAACACCAAGAATCGCTTTGATATAAAGCGAGCCCTTTGTTAACGTATTGGCAGCCTACCGCTGAAAAAATTGATTGTTTTGAGTAAACTGCAAATGAAAAATATAAGCTTTTCTGATATGGCGTCTAAATATAAAAATTAAGATAGATCAATGCCCATCTGGCGTAAAAAAGGTAAAGAAATAACCAGCAGGGAAAATAGCCTGTTTTTTAAATCTACATCAATCAATATATATAATAAACGATTAAAAATCTGTGTGTATTTACCTAATTTTCGACAATTTTGTCACTTATCTACTTCTGCCAGTGAGGTTAATATATAATTTACATAATTTAATAGTACACTGTGATCTGCATATTTATTTAATTGACATGTCTATGACTAAAGATATTCACAATATCAGTGGTTTTCAAGATTTATCCAGCAACCGAGTTCGAACCAAGAATAGTATAATGGACGTATGACCCCTTTATGTCGATATAACAGAAAACTGCACTACCCATTTTTATCTCTTTCCATGTAATAAAAATATACGATTGCATACCTAGACGCCGACTTTTTATGTATTTTTCCGCAGCCTGTATAAACCGTCCTTACTCCATTTTTACCAAAATACTTGTCTAGGTTCATAATGGGTATGTTGTCAAGACAGTTTTACTATTTTAAAAACCACATATGTACATATTTGATTGATTATAATAAAATTCACAATAGTACTTTTGAATTTATTTACACTCTTTTCACATATTCGAAACCAAAGTGTGTTTAGTTAATATGTGTACCTTGGGCGCAAACACTTTATAACATCAATACGATATGACAATCTAAGTCACATGAAGAGGAAGTATATCTCAAATATATTAAAAAAAAACTCGTATACCAATAAAATATTATTTCAACATGAGCCTTCACACAACAGCTGTTTGTATTTATCATACATCGATTCAAATAAGATCTAGTTTCGGTGGATTCGGCTGTAACTTGTGGAAGTTTGTTTATAATATAATAAATGTTTCTCAAAGAGGCGAAAGACGTGTCACATTTTCTTACACAACAAGTGTTTTATAACAAAATTATTAAATTTAATCTTTATCAAATATGATCATTTTTTTATTTAAATTATTAAACACTTTCAGTAAAAATTACAAATTCTAAATGAAGATCGGAACCGGTTTCGCTTTCCAGGTGAGTTATTACACTAAATTTATTTCTTATATATTGTATATATTTGTTGCTGCCAATCAACGATTTGAAAATTTATATGCAATCCATTTTAATTATTGTTTTTGGTAATCTTTTATCTATGAATGATACAACTTTGTTGAAGAATATCACTTTATAATAGTCAGAAACTAATTTAATTATAATTGTAAATTGTGGACAATGCTTTTTTGTAATCCTATTATCATTTAAGGAATTTAAATATTTTTTGTATCTTCTAATAAAGAGGTCACCAAACATTACAAGAAACGGGATTTATTTTTGTTCAAATATTGTGAAAAATATTATTGTTGGAATCTAGTTAATTTCGTGTATATAAAATAGTTATATTTAAACATGGAAGCCGGGTGAAAATCTTTGGAAGGTTGGATCCGGCTTGCGGGCCATTTTTCGTTGAGCCCTGATTAATCTAATAACTATGAATCTCAAATAATTTTGTCTGAATTTTCTTTTTCAATTCTTTTATTTGTAAGAAAATAGATGAACGTTTTTTTATAATAAAATGTAAATGTATGCAATGATATTTAAAAAAATAATTTGATTTTGTTTCAACATCTAACATGAAAACGTTTTGTGGAGAAATATCCTCTATCCTTCATTTTGCATACAGAAGACAGTCGATTGACAGTTCAAATATTTATCGTCGTAGACAAATCGACTGGTCGACCACGTAGCTGTTCCAAGTTGCCCGCCTGATGCTTTGAAACAAGAGAAGTGTGTGTCTTTTATTTTCTATCTATTTTCTTTCCTTTCCATACAATTTATTTCGAGCTTTGAATGACCACACTTTTTATGACAACTTAGCACATACGATGTTAGTCAACAGCTACCACTGATTTTCGTATTTAGTCGCCCGCACAGTTGAAAAGTTTGACCACCCGTGAAATAGGTCTTTCATTCTTTGATTGGATACTTTCATACAACGCCTTATATTTTCTTAAATAATTTTAACAAATTAAATTTTACTAAAACTTTGAACGCTCTAAGTAATGGCTAATTTTTAGTCATCACCTAAAACTTCACTCCCTCCCTGGTAGAAGTTGTCGGTTATCATTTGAAAGACAGTTTTTACAAATCGGTATCCCTTTTTCAAATATTTTAACTAATTTTGTTTTTTTTTATTAAATTATTAATTCAAATTCCTCGATGAGCTAAAAAAAAAACGAGGTTTTGTGAGAATCGGGGAAAATGTATAGCAAATCTGGAATTTCAAATTCCTCGGTGAACTAAAAAAAAAAACGAAGTTCTTGGACAATCGGGGAACAAGTATCTGTGAGAAAATTGGATTGGAAAAAGGCTTCGGAATTGAATACCCTAGTCTCTACCTAGAATCCGGCTTTAATTTGCAATTATTAATTTAATTAGTTATTGACGTGATAACTCGTAAGGAAATATGTTTTTAGAAAAAAAAACGCACAATTTTTTTTTATTTTCAAATAAATCTGTATATAGTACTTACCATTAAACTACACACTTCATCTTGTTTTATTTGTAACCATTGCGGAGTCAAGTCAAAATATTAAAGTTGTTTAGCCCTTGTGTTGATATGGTTTGAAAATAAAATATATAACTATCATACCCAACTCCATTTTACTATTTCCGGTATTTTGGTGAGAAATTATAAAACTATACCGTGTTTATTATTTAATAGTCAAATTTTAATTAATTTGGTCGATTATATTCATTTATTTTTTGATTGTTAGGTAAATTTAAATTGTTTATACCTTTTGATAACATTATACTTGTTTTCTAATTATTTCCGGAATCGAACTAAGGCCACAACCTTTCATAAACCGTAAAAACTTTCTTCCCATCCGTTTGCCGATGTATTTTAATACTCACACATATAAAAATAATAATAAAACTAGTGCAGACTTCTTATGGCTTTTTTCACTGTATTAGTTACACACATTCCAGTAGTAGTGTGAACTTTATACTTTAATGTAAGTTTCCCACGTGTGTGCCCTATACATGTGTTCACCGATGCATTTTGAGACGTTGTACATATCTCGCTCTCGCATATTGAATTCGAAGGCTTTCGTATAGCGCTGTTTCAGTCTCACTTTTCTTAGTGCATGTTTTATTACTGCTCATTTCAACGTGTGTATAGATAAAAGTTGGCATGTGTGTGTGTGTTTTTTGCAATAAAAAGAAAAATGAATTTCATTTTTTCGTGGTGTGTTGAAAAGAGATTGTGTTTTTCCAGTCTTCGTTTTAAAATTGTTTTTTTGCTACGATTTCTTTAATATGATTCATTTTAAAATATTCTTCCATAATAAACGGCTTTCTTTCTGTTGGTATCGAGATAAACAAATAATATCAAGCGTCGTACCCACCATCAACCGCCACGGATATAATTCACACACCGTACATAGAAAATTAGTATTGTTTACTTTGATTTCCAGTTAAGCATTCTCAAGAGCACTATTTTTTCGTACGTTTAGTCACTTTTTTGAACTGTTATATGCAAAATAATAGCATAGAAACTGGCATGATTTGAATTTTAAACCAAGTAATCTTGGCTAGGGCCTCCAATTCCGGGATCTCGACCAATTTTAAGATTAGGGATAACATGTGGAAAGTTCGTTAAATCAGTTAATAATATAATTTTGCGCTGTAACCACTGGCAGTCGTGACGTTTTGATAGGATGGAGTTTAAAAAACCGTGAATTCGCAACATTTTTGAAGGATCGAGCTAAACAAAAATCACATTATTCATTATTAGTCCAAAGTGTAAATTCCTAGGTTTTTGAAGTCAGCCAGCGATCAAAAAATTTTGAGCTAAAAATGATTACATTTTTTCATAATAGCGCAATCCGTTAATTTATAGGTTTTTCTAGTCAGTAATCAATCCCGGGATCCCGAAAGCCTGCATTCCATAGTTGTGAATCAAGAAATTCTGCAAGAATCTCAATACATTGTGAGATGATTTTAGGTGAATGATCAATCCCGTGATCGAAAAATTGTGAATTTCAAATTCCCTATGCCTTACTCGTGACTAGCAAATCCCGAAAATTGTCACGAAATTGGTAAATCGTAAATTTCAGATTCCTCGGTGAGCTAAAAAAAAAAACGAGGTTTTGTGACAATCTGGGAAAAAGTATACCAAATCGAGGTTTTCAAATTCAAATTGAAAATTAATCAATCCCGAAATCCCGGGATTGGATACCCTACTCGTGACCGACTGAAATACTTACAAAAAGGGAACGTAGAGAGGGGAAGTCTTTTTTTAGCACTGGATAAAATACTACGGTAATGATACAATTGATTGAAATCAAGCAAAATATTCACAACAATATCATAAAAGGTATTCGATATTTTTAAAACAAATATTAGTTACAATAATATAATGTTTGAAATTCGTTATTGAAACAAAACGTTTATTTTGTAAAATATAATCTGAATCATGTATTGTGATTAAGTTTTTCCATTAACTAATACATCATACTATTTCCACTATTCCCTGGTCACTAAGCATTCCCAATAATTACGCATCGACAACTCGAGTTATTTTTATAATTATAATTTATATTTGATAATGGCCAAAGAGCTTATTTAATTAAATGCAGGTATAAAATAATATCGGGTCCTATGGCGCAGTGGTTAGCTTTGCGGGCTTCCGTGCCAGACCAGACCTCACTGGTTCGAGTCTCAGATCGAACATCATTTTTCAATCGATTTTATCGATTTTGTTCGAAGGCATAGGTGTTTGTGATGTCCCATTTCCAATCCTTTAACAACCGGACGTAGCGAGAGCGATTAGTTAACCACTAGTCCTGTCCTAGCTTTATTCTTCTATCCCTACTCTTTGAAAAAGAGAGGTTGAGCGACTGAGTAACAAACAGTTCTCGTAGAAAAAAATCTGTTGAGATACTTCCATTAGGAGACCAAATGCTCTACATTGAAAGCGGACATGGATAAAAATAAAATAATATTATGTTAAAGAAAACATGATAAAAAATACTTTGATATGAATGTAATAATAATTTATTTCATATTGCAATGTACACTTTATTTTTTTAAGACACGTCATCTTTTGTAGAGATTTAGCAATAAAATTATTTCGTTCCGTTTTCTCGATGAGAATAACCTAATTAACTCGAGCAACATTTGCTTGAGATAATTAAAGCGGCTGGAAGGATCAACAGGTGTTTCGGTGTATAATATCACCTGTTTTCGCCATAAAATTTTTAAAACAACACCTGAAACAGCGTTAGAAACTTGACTGACTACTGAAAATATTATTTAAGAATTCAAATATTCAATTCACGTTTTCAAATATATAATCGTTCATTTATAAGTTATCTTCTTTTAATTTAGTTACAGTAAAAAATGCATTCCTATTTTTAAATACACATAAATTCAGAGAGTGTTTTTATTGTTTTTGAGTATCAATAAGGTAATATTTTTTTATTTCATGCATTATAATCAAAACATATTACACACATGGTTCAAGGGTGGGCTGAAGGGAGCTCGAAAAAGTTCGTGCGAGCTCCTTGCTAACTTTTCCTTAGGCTGGCGAGCTCCACGTCGATGTAAGAGAAAACAATATTCTCAGATCAAATTAGTACATAACTGAAATTTCTGACTTATATATTATATACGACAGCCTAAGTATACACATTAATACATTTCTAGCCATTTACATTAATTAGTTTACGGTAAATTGCATATTATTGTCAGTGTATTAAGTGACAATCGATTGCTTATTTAAGAATTGCATATAATTGCGTAGGAGTGATAAAAAAAATCACACGTTCCCCAGAACACCAAGAATTGCTTTTAAATTAAGCGAGGCCCTTATTGACGTATTGACTACCCACCACTGACATGGTTGAATAAATTCACTTACTTATTTTTTTATATCACTTTTAAAACGCAGTAAAATTTCTCTATATGTCATATTTTTTTTTGTCTGTAACAAATATTCATATCAACTTATAAATCACGGGATAAAAACAACACTATTTTTGTTGTGTCATCAAAGGTTACCTAGTATGAAGATTTGCATAAAATAATTCGAGAAAATTATTAAATTGTATCCCAGTTACGTTAGTTACGTGCATAGTTATGAAATGATTTCAATGACTAACTTGTTTAGCGTAATATATACCTTAAGTATTTTTAAGGTTTTCAATGTCAATACTTCGTAGAAAGACATTATTTTAAATAATAAATCAATGTTTGTGGCAATTCTACATTTACTTATTACCGTCAATACCGGTTTCGCACATGACGAGCATTTCAGTACTTTATTATCATTCCATATGAACCATGCATGTTGAGGATATAGTTGAAATATATACAAGTGCAAATTTTGAATTTGTTGAGTTAAAAAACGATCTGAAAAGCGATATTTAGCAACCAGCAAACAACTCAAAAATATAAATGGCTGGAAATAAAAAAAATATACTAAGATAAAAAATGTCCTCAAATTTTGTGAGCCAATTGTCAGTAGGTTGTTTTAAAATGTTCGTATTGAAATATTTATAATAGTTCTTAGGGGAACAATGACATTACTGGAAGTTAGTTTACTTTGATGAGTTGTAATCATTTTTTTTTAAATTACAGCATGTATAACTAGAGTAATTTTTTTATATTATAATCCACATTAATTATTCTGAAGCTATTCAATAATGATTCAATTAGAACATATACGTATATGTATGAAAAAAAAACTAAATCGCAATTTTGTAAATTGCATCATTGTTCATCTAGAGAAGCGACACATATTTAAATGATGCAATACATATGATAAAAGTCTTAAAATTCTTATATGGCGTAAAAAATAAATTACGGTTAAGTAAACCACTCCAGTAGTCTAGCTATATACGTTTTGTATTTTTAAATATTTGTGTTTCACGTGGAGAGAAAAATAGCTTCGTCCATAAAAAGACCACACACCTCACACTTTCTTACGTGCAGTGTGTACAGAGGATGTTCCTCAAAAGTTTTGCTAAATATAACCAAATATTTGTCTGCTTAGTATTTTTAATAATACATACAAAGACATTTTTCTATTACTTATGTTAAATATATAAAAGTTTTTATTTTTTAAATATACACAAATTATCATTGCAATTCAATGAAGACGATGGCAAAGCCGTTCGTATTAGGGTATCCAATCCCAGGATTGGGATTTGCTCACCGAGGAATTTGAAATCCTCTATTTGGTATACGTTTTTCCCGATTGTCACAGAACCTCGTTTTTTTTTTAGCTCACCGAAGAATCTGAAATTCTCGATTTGCCAATTTATTGTCAATTTTCGGGATTTGCTCAAAATTTCTCAATACCAGGATTGGATGCCGTAGTTGGTATACAGGATTATGTCTCATAAAACATTATTTAACTTTGAAAATCTTAACAGATTAGTCATTCACTGAAACAAAAATAAACATGATTTTTTTTATAAAACATTCCGCATTATTCCTTATGAGCTGTGTTTCTCATAAACCAATTGATCTAAATTGTTTATTTATACTAATGGCGTTGTTTATTCATGTCAATTATTCTAATACGTTATATTGAAAATTTAATAAAAGTGAGGCTGATTTCTTCTTTCAATCTTAAATAAAATGTTGCTACATTATCACAATTACGTTATGTGTACCTGGACACTGAATCACGAAGACACATTGATGATTTTGAGGACAGGTCATGAAGAGGAACAGTGACAACACCGTAATCTATGCAATGTAAGTCTTAGTTAGAGTTATCTGGCCAATGCAAGTCCAGGGAAAAATGCAGACGAATCTTATCAGGAACTTACAACTACTAAAATGATTGAAATTTTGTTACGTGATGATGAAACAGTTATTACTGATTTACTAGTAATGTTATACAAGAGGTGACAGTGACACATGTCAAAATTCCCTTAGCACTCGGAATCTTATTTTGATTTTAAGTTCATACAAAATACAACTAAATGAAAATTTCTGGTACTGCCGTCTTGTGCCTACGTGATTCTTATAATTTAGCGCTAAGAAATATGGATATAACCGTACAAGTAAACAAGTGAAAATATTTGTAATTTCTCAATAAAAACACTTTTTATATTTCACGGTTTTATTTTACTAACGGATAAATCCAGTATGAGATTTGCATAACTAAATAATTTGCTGTTTGTACTCTTAATATACCTAATCAAGTTCTAGCAAGTGAATTCCAACTCCATCAGTATTCATTAATTACATTATTATTTTCTTATTTTTTTTAAATATTGCCTATTTTTGTTTCATAAATCTTTAACAATTATTTTTATTTGAGATTTTATGACGAAGAGACATTTATATAATATCTCCAATAAGAAGACAGTCTTGTTTCATTCTGCTTAGCAAGCATCAATTCCAACTGAATTCATTTACAAAAACGCAATTAAAGTATTGATAGTTCTTTTTACGATAGCCGTAAATGCATCCAAAATAAAAACGTTAGTACCCCTGAACCAATACAACCCTGGGCAATGCATTTTTCCAACGTCTTACAAATGCACTTATAAAGAAAGACGTACAGCCTTAATCTTTGCTTGTATGCGAGCGGTTATACCTCATATGCAGCGCCCGCATGCACGTGTGCAATATCGAAGCCTGCATGTGCACCCACACAGCCTGATTAGTATAGATGTGTGGTACCGGGAAAAGAAAACCAGTCTGCGAAAATTCAGCTTGGAACCAACCGTCGGGCAAAGCGGAGTTTTCTTGCAAGAATCGCATTTTCCGAAGCCGAAAAAACACCACTAAAGTCGATATTCTAACCATCACAATTCAATACTAAACCTAAACTCTTAATTTGATGTTTTAACTACCTTTAAACGTGCTTTTCGTTTCAGTATATTATTTTTCATTTAGTATTTCAAGATATTTAAATACCGTAACATTTTTTTACTACTTCATTTATATAATATTGACTCTAGTGTCAAGATTACTGTAGGCTGTCGAGTTTTTCAGTTGTTGCGATAAAGTATAGTGCTTCTGTTAATTTGGCGGTAAAATTATTTTTAAAGTCTTCAGCGAGTTCGAAGAAAACACATACTTTTGTATTTCTTCATCAGTGTCGCGTTGAATACATTTAGACAGTGTCTGTGCCAGATTTTCTCTGTATATGTTCAATGAATCCAGTGCATTTTCTACGGGGTAGGTTTTCGGGGGAGAATCCACAGTCGCTTGCGGACTCGGTGCAGGTTGCAATCTCTTGCACCGCCGCTAATTACAGGCTATTGCAGCTGTATAGGAAGACATTAGTAGTGTGGGAAGGTTGTATATGGAAATCTAAGTTAAATAGTTAGTGGATGCAAGGCGTCGTGGCGCCAGTGCTTGATCTATTTCCGCTTTTGTTTGACGTGCGTCTATTTTCTTTGTCCGGTTACACTCATAAACGATTAAAATTAATAACATTTAACACAGTGATATAATTGAATTTCTCTTTCGTTTATTAACTTGGTGTTGTTCATATTATTTAAATTTAAACAAGTGATTTTAATCGTGAAATAATTTTTTATAAGATTTATTAAAAAATTAAAAAATCAAAGTAAATAGTTTTATTCATAACGATTCACTGCCCACAAAACTACAGTTCATAAAACCAAAACAGACAATTTTGTAAAACTTATAGTTTCTAGACAAATGTGATGTTTTTAAATTTATATTAAACTTACCACGATCAATATTTTTTTTTATTTTGTCTATTTTTATAATTACTTACTGCAAACGAAAATTTTGTTTTGTTTGTTTTTTATATTCAAACCGCTTTTTTATCCAATTATTTTTGTGTTTTTCATGCTGTTAACGTTTTAATGATTTTTTTAAATTTTAGATTTCTTCACACATTTTCAATAAATTTATTTCATAACACTTTTTAATACTCATCCAGTAAAAAGATTTATAAAAAAATATTAAACTGTTGTTTATCGATTTTTTTTATTACTCTTAATAATGTTTCTTGTGCAATTCTTTATCGTATTTCTTTTCAGTAAATTTGTATGAAATTCAATTTTCTATAAATTATGCATACTTAATTGATATCGCCCTTAAATCATTAGACTTAAATAAAGTTAAATGCCATATATGGGACCTGCATAAAAATCTTTCTCTGATATTTTCTACTTAAATTGGGTTAAGGAGTCTGCAGAAGCATTAAAAATAGATCAGTTTAAAAATTCAAACTTTTTGATTCAACTCTGTACTTTATTGAAAATCACTATTTTTATACGATTCTAAATTTATTTTAATAATATTTCCAAGAAAATGAAATGCTACTCTTTTTTCTTTTTAAAAGATTAAATAAAGTTTTGTTTGCAAGCAATAAATAAACATATGTACATCCATAGTACATATAATATATAATATATCATATATAATGTTTCGATTATATTTAAATGGATAAATATTCCTTTATTTTCGAATTAAATTGAAATAATTTTTAAAAATTGAAGATTGTTATCAATTCTTAATTTTAATTCACAGTAGGATTAACATCGTTTCTTTTGTTTCGGTCCAAGGCCTGGACTTTTTGATTAGTAGCATCGTCCAAAAAGAATGGTTATTAACCAAAACTTGACTTACAAGTTTCACAATTTTTCCACTTTTATAGACTTTTGAAAATTTTCATATTATCCATATTCGTCTAACAATACTTGTGATGAGGGAAACTGGTTCGGATCTTTAAAAAAATGTGGCTTCTTATTCCATTGCTAAAAATATGATAATTTTGGATCATTGTATTTACTTTAGATTGTACTGTCTTCATTTTTAAGCTTTATTAAGCTCAATCTCAATTGATTCATTTAAAACTAATGTTCTTATTATATTATAAGTGTTTTATCGTGAGAATTTCAGAGAGTAAGAACCTAATCATTTATCTTCAAAAGGACTTCATTTAAAAAAAAAATATATATATATATATATAACAAAAATCATAAATGATCTATTTCACGGTTTCTTTCAAAAAATCGTATCTTGTTTGCCAAAAAAAACACAATTTTCATATTGAAAATTTTTCTCCAAATACTAAATATCTTAACTTGGCACATGAAAAAAAACAATATAACACTTTAGGTCAACCCTTCCTTATTCAAGCAAAAAATGTCAAGATTTTAAAATTTATAATTTTAATTCAATAACTATTTATAACTCTACGTAAGCGGTCACCAAACTACGGCCCGCCAAATATATTCATCCGGCTCTCCAAAAGTTCCCATGCTTCGAATATAAATTATAAAAATAAGAAAAATATTTTTTTTCAAATTTCATGATTTGATTGTGAGTTCATCCAAACAATTTCTCCCTTTGTACTAAACAAAGTTTGCACGTGATCACGTGTCATATTTAAATATATATTATGTATGAAATTTAATTTGTATGTAAACATTTATACTTCACTCAATTTTTTCAATCAATAAATGAAAAACTTCCATAGAAAACTGTAAAACTATACAAATAAATGAATTGAATAATACCTTTATTGGTACTTTCTTCCTTTTTGATTAGTTATACAGTATGCCTACATATGAATAGATACCTATAAATTATATAATATGTAGCCTCATATGAATTAATATTTGGATTGGGCGCCTGTAAGAATTTATTGGTCGTCCGGCCCGGTAAGTTTTTAAAAATGTCAATCCGGCCCGTTTCTCAAAAAGTTTGGTGACACCTGCTCTAATTGATCTGTTAGATTATACCACTTTCTCATGATACAAAAAATAGTAGTATGCAATATAAAATAGCAATATTTCAAATACATCTTACAATTAATATTATAAAAATAAAAATAAACTCTCAAAAATATTTTGACGAATTTTCTTTCATGTCACTTTTAAGTGGACCAGTGCATTATTTCGTTTTTGTTTATATACAAAGGGTAAATCGAATAAGAAAAACAGTTAACCTATATTTGTGGATCATGTAATTGCGCTGGATCATCTATGATCTAATTACCTCGTAGATTTCTGATATGGCATGACACTTTTTGATTTGGTCTCCGCTGTAAACAAGTTATTGTATAGAGAAAATCGATTTTTGACGCGGTCGCCTCACAACAGCTCTTGGCTCAGCGACAAAGAACCGAGCGCGCTTTCACAAAGGGCTCTTTTTTGATCCCCGTTACGGAGTCTATTTTGTTGGACGCAGTATGGAAATTTGTGAGCTTTTTCCGCTACCGTACCTTGAGCGGTACCAACTTTCATCACGGTACTGGTAATAAACATGCGTGAACGAACGTCTTGTTATAATATCCGTGATCGGTCTTATACTCGGTTGTTTTTTTACATTTATTAGTAAATTTAAGTTTTTTGTCTCGTTTTAGAGTATTGAAGTGTACTATAGTACCTATCTTTGTTGGTTCTTATTTTTTATAGTAATTTGATTAGAGGATTTAAAAAAAATATAATAAAACTGTCATATCTATAATAGATGTTTTATAAAAATATTCGGTGTTTAATCCAATGCCAATGCGCTAAATATTAAAAAAATTAGAGTTGAAAGATCATACAATGAGCGTTTTTTGTACGTCACTCGAGTTTAAACTCGAGGAGAATTGACGGAAATTTGATATTGGCTTTGCTGTAAATTTAAATTTAAAAAAAACCATCCAGCCCGTTTCTTGAAAAGTTTGGCAACCCCTACTTTACTCCAAGGGTGCCCTGTTTTAAGTCGGGAGCTACGATTCAATTTTAAGTTTTCTCGCCATCGACTCCTAACATGATTCTTATAAGAAATTTTACCCAACTGTATAACAACAAAAATATTTATATCAAATGCGAAATATCATTAGATATGTGCTTACTAAATAGTTCAATTCTATAGTATTTTTGTACTTTTTAAGAAAACAAAAAAATAATAGTTTTCAAAATTGATCAAATTTTGCTTTGAAATCGACCGGTTGGGCTTTCTAGCTTTAATCCAGTGGTGGGCTGAAAATACGTTAACTAGGGGCTCGGTTAATCATAAAGCTGTTCGCAGTGTTCCAAAGTTTTTTTTTTATCACTCTTCTGTAGATGACAGTCAGAAATAATCAATGTACTTGAGTACTTGACTTTCATTTTAAAATTTATAATAATTTATATTAAAACATTACAAAGATCTGAAAATTTTGCTTATTATTAATTTTGACAAGGGGCTCATTCGCCCAAGTATAACTTAAGAAGGGGCTAGAGCGAGCTCTTTTTAGCCACCTCCTGCTCACTGCTGCTGTTTTAATTCAACGAGTTAATCTTTCATAAACACAATGTGTGATTTTAAATAACGAGTTGTACGTATTTTAGGAAAAATTACATTTTTTACAAAATCTATCTATCTATCTATCCCTTCTTGACTATATTATTTTTAAATGAATAGGGAATCATTGTTTTTCATATAATAAAACATTTAACATTGTAAAAATAATTATAATTAATCGAAATAAAACCTTTATTACTAACCATGTAATAACATGCAGAAAACCACTTTTTATTATATGACAATAAATGCGATAAAATCTGATCAGAATTAGTCGCTCGTTGTACGAGAATGGCATTTGCCGAGTGTCGAAGCAAAACATTACCGCATCGCTCAATTATCATTAAATTTGTTCCGCGGATATTGCTCTAAAATAAAAAAAAAATTACATTATGTTGAAAAATTGCATTGCTGCCATTTTTTGATGCAGTTTTTTAGTGCAGCGGCGGCACTTGCCATGGCTAATTACGTAACATTATAACTAATGTCAAACTTTGAGGCACACATACATTTAACTACGTCCAGAAAATTTGTCAACATCAGGCTTTTTTAATCACTATTATTCAATTACAAGTAGCAATTATTAAAACAATCTAAATTTACTTAATTTACGTATATAATGTAGCACTACGCAATTTACCGTAAAATTATAATAATCATTATCAAAAGCTCTGTTCTTCTGCGTACTTCTGACGGTTTACTGTTTTCGAGTTGAAAGCTTTTAGATTCTAATTCGAAAACAGTTTGCAAGCCGTCAGCAAACAGTCAGAAGTACGCAGAAGAACAGAGCTACTAACATGTGCTTACCTATCTAATGTTGCAAATATACTGAGTTTTAAGACTGACCCAGAAATAGGTAACCCCCCCCCCCCCCCCTCCAACTCTGGACTATGACCCTTCATTTAGTATATAATATAGAAACGTATTGATTAATTTAGACAACCTCTATACATTCATTTTCATTTTCATTGAAATAGTTCGACTATTAATAAATTTACAGTTGAGAACAATTCCACTATAATTTTAAAAAAAAACTTTTTAAAATGTCAACATACTATTTTCGAAACAGTCTACATTTATGTTCGTGCCAATCAGAAGATAATGCCTAAATTGTATTTATTTTAATACATAATGTATCGTTTTGAGAACCACTGTAAATAATACACCGTTCCATGACTTATGACAATAGAGAATGATATAATGTCGCAGTAAATTACAAAAGTATACCATAATTATTGGTTACAATAGTTTTAGATATTGTATAAAATGTATATTCATCTCTCGAACATCAATGTATTTTTTAACACTTTGCACTCTCACTAGATTTACTCAATACCAATAGTCTACTCTGGGTCCAGATTTTACTCGTATTACCAGCAAATTGAGTACGGTTTTAAACAAAAAGTCAAACGTATTTTTGAGACAATCTGTGTAGCTCCAATGGTGACCATAATAACGCGTATCATATTTGGTATAATTTTCTTCGAAAACGTAATTAAATTCCACTAATTTGAGCTAAAATATTCACTAAGCTATCACGGATTGTAAAAAAAACCATTCTTGTATTATTTAAGGCGATATTTTGAAAAAAATGGGGTTTTATTATCGATTTACTTTAGAAATATTTTAGCATGAACGTTTTTACGACCACCGTATTGTGTGAGGGTCCAAGAACAGACATCGCCCGTCTTTGGGGTAATTAATTTTACAACGTACCGACATTCCTACCCAATCGCATTATGCTAGCAGTCCTTCTTAAAAAATATAGTACCTACAGTTTGCTATTATTGGTTAAAATTTTGTTTTATATTGATTACTTCCTCGAAGTCAATGTTGGAAACAATGTAAGATCATCCCAAAAGGCTGGAATAGATAACAATATTGATGTTTAGAAATACTCGGTGTTTCTGAAAGTTTTTCATATAAATAACGTTGCCATAAGTTTTACAAAAATACAATGTCCCTTTTCATTGTATTTTATTCGAACACACTCACGCTAATCGCTCTCTCTCCGTTTTGTATGATGTGATAGGTGATAGGTAAGAATTCAAAACATCATATACGTTTATGTCTCCGAACAGAAATCCATAAATCGATTGTATAAAATTAATTATTGTCCCAGTGCTGACAGCTTATAAATTTTATTAGCTGTCAGTACTGGGATTCGAACCAGTGACCTCCGTAACCAAACCCGAACATGGACCACTTACCACGCAGCCGGCTCTTTTTACAATATTATCGTTATTTGTTTACATGGTAACAATTCGTTTTTCATTTCAAGCAAGAAGCATTTGATTATTTTTTAGACATGAAATAGTTTCTCCCGTCTTCAATTAAAGCTTTTTTCTCAAAGTGGAATTCAGCTCCCGGAGTTGGATTAGATAAATTATTAAATAAATTGAAAACAATTCATGATGTAATCATGAATCAGGTCAGAACGTATACAAATATGTATCGTTAAGGAAGCGAAATGTGAAAAAAGCGAATTAATATACCCATAGTCTGACTTTGCTCAAATATGTATTTTTATTATTAAAATATATATGATGTCAAAATTATCAAATAAAAAATAAATCATCATTATAACTGTGATTTTGGAAGCTTTCTAAAGTATCATAACAGAAATTTAAAAATGACCAACATTTTTATTTACTATGTCACCATATAGTGCACTTATATCAACTGAACGCATCGTTATCACTATATTCTGTAAAAATTTGTTCAAGTGATTCATGGTAGTCAAAAATATATTTCGTTGAAATTGCTTTTTCCTTCACTTAATAAAATGATGGTCACAACACTTCATACAACTCTAACGCCCACAAGATGTGGATACAGCCTTTCCAGATAAAACAACTAACTTATTTATACAAAGCAGGTAAAGACTTCAAATATTATTAAAATCAACATATAAGGCAGCTCTCTACTGTAATTTTCATATTTAAAAAAATTATTGCATTTTTTAATCCCTTAAGTGCACTATTGTAAAATTATGCCCCGGAAATATTTCGGGAAATACCAAAAATAAAGCTTCAAAGAGACCGACTACAAAAGACATTATCCTGGAGATTGGACCGTGCTATTAGTTGTCCAGATGGTATTATCCTGGCTAATGGAGCGCAAGACGTTAACGTGTAGTATATTATTATAACCCTACCCAATTAATTCAAACAAACATTTTTTTGATATACTTTGAATTTCAAATGGATTATCAAACCTTGTTAAATCGATTCTATTACATTTATTTGATATTAGCTCTGTTCTTCTGCGTACTTCTGACGGTTTGCTGACGGTTTGAAAACTGTGTTCGAATTAGAATCGAACTGAAAGCTTTTAGATTTTAATTCGAAAACAGTTTGCAAACCGTACGCAGAAGAACAGAGCTATATCAGTAAATATTACGGCAAAGTGACTAAAAATTGTTTATTTTGACATTTGATATTTGATATTCAGTCAAGTTGCCAAGTTGTTCTGTGTCTATTATTCTATCTTCTCCGCAGGAAAATAAGAGCGTCACGAATAACTTTGTTGTTATTAGTAGAGGAAGAATATAAACGTTTTTTTCAAACAATTAAAAAAAACTATCTACTCACATTAATTACTGCTGCTTGCATAACAGTATCCATTCTGATAAGATTCTATTTGGAATTGGAAATCCTGTTTCAGAAAATCATTAGCTTTTTTCAATATTAATTCGGCGAATTTGATTGATTTCAATATTTGTAATGTAAAAATCAAAGCAATAAAGAATCTATGAAAAATTTAAAACTAAGTTTATTAAATATAGTCATAATAATTACACGAAAAAATCAAGGATACAATATTGAAAAAGACAATGCTGAACAATGCTGAATAATTCATAGCTTATAGTGTTATATTTTCAACTTTTGACTTTACACTTTTTTACATTGTTTAGCACTGCAGTTTCACTAAAGTCGCCAGCTTTGTGTAGAAACATAAAATTCTCACATTTTAAAACATGATTACCACAATCGAAACTTTGTCCTTTATTTTACTAAATTAATGACGATTATGATTAGTGTACATATATTTATATAATTAAATCTTCATTAACTGCATCTGTATCTATTATTTCGTTCAATAAGTGTACTAAAACAGATATTTGTGTACGAAATACACATATGTTAAACTTGGTGTCGGTTTTCTGCGCAATCAAAAATTAAATAGAGCCATATAAATTTCCATAAATTATATATACATTATAAAAACTTAATTTTTACCTTCGTACTGCAGAACAATATGTAATCTTTAGTAATTTTATAAAATTAAGTCATTACACATTTTGCCTGCGGCTACTCGCGGCGCATTGAATACAGAGTGTCCGCTTCTGTCACATTAGGCATTAAACAAAAATGCACGCTTTGTAGAAGCTAATGATGATACCTCCTGTCCACACATGTTATTATTATCGAATGTTACGTGATGTTAAGTATATGTAATTTGTTTGATGATATGAGGATAATATACTTGAAAGTTTTGCATACAGTTTTTTCATTTAATAAGAATCACGAAAAAATATATATTAACGAAAGACATTGTGTACCAAATATGATTATTTTAATCACCAGGCTTTTGAAAACGCTTCCTCGTCAATGAACTAATTAATATATTTGCATTCGGATCTAACAAGAATTTTCGAAATCTAATCCAGTTATAACAACAGAATCATTTTTTTACAATATTTATATTATGTTTACGGTACTTATTTAATATTTATGAAATATCCACGTAGACTATTTTTTATTGGTAAAAAATGTTGAATTTTGATTTATATTTAATATATAGGAAAGTCTTTATGATTAAAAATTCTAAGGGATAGTTAAATAGTTTTACCGATTAACAAACTAATTCAATAAATTAGTACACTAGGGTTCAGATATTTCTTAATAAATTAATTATATATAACTTTAAATAAATCAAACCATACAATCTTACAATTAACATTCAATAATTTGACTATCCTTTTACCTATATTGCATTCCTCTACCACAAGTATGCCAGTGGTGTAGAGGGGTGGGGGCGAGTGGAGTTGGCGCTCTCATACTTTTTCTAGACGATTTGGAAATTTTGCGATAAATTTTTATTTTTACGTTTATAATGAAATGATTTTTTGTTAAAATGTATTGAAAGAACATTTTGTTGGAAATTTCTTGGTGTGGAAATTGAATCACAGCGGCTGGAGAGAGCATTAGAATGTTATAATTAATCAGCGCTCCTAGACTTTTTTAGTTTACCATTGAAGTATACCTAAGCGGTCGATTCCGAAAACTATTATTGTTTTGCTCACTCAAAAAAAATGTTGTTTCATTTAAACATGTTTAAAAAGATAAACTATTTTTAAGTACGAATCTAATGATATTTCGCATTCAAATTTTTGAAGTTTCAAGAAGAGAAATAGTCCGAAATATAAGTTCTTATGAGAATCATGTTAAGAATCGGTCACGAGAAAAGTAACTTCCAGCGTAAAAAAAATGGGCACCTTACCCCCACTACAAGATTAGCCAAGAGCTTTAAGAGGTTACCATTAGTTTTGATTTAGTATAACATAATTTTCTTATATTTTCAGTGGTGCTAAAATATGTAATAATTTAATTTAATTTATTAATAAAAAAATAACACAGCACGAATCCATTTGTTTTGATGAACTATAAGTGAAACAAAAAATATGATTTAAATTTGCCAACGAAAGTTCCTAAAATACCTAATAGTTTTAAGACAAAACTATTTTTTCCTGTACAACAAATAATAATACCTTTAAAACATTAGAGTAAAACAAATATATATTAACAGTAACCATTCAATTAAATATTGAATAAAAATCCTATTCTTATATTTAAAATGAACGTTATACGTTTTCCTAATAATAAAACATAATTAATAACAACTTAAATATTAAATCAAAATCCGTTTTTAATTCAATTGTTAATACGTTGCCAAAGAAGTAATTGTTATGTGTTGCTAAGACAATGCATTTTCCTAGTACACAAAATAAATATAAAACAATTTAAATGTCGATCACATTATCTCCTGCGTCATCAATGCACTTTCCGAGTCCACATCGAAGAGTTCCAACAGCATCCAATGACCGTCAAGAAAAAAATGAAAATATTGGTACTGATTCATGTAAAATATCCGATGAAATATCAAGCAATAACCTGAAGATGAACCTTCACGTCGATATACAGCGAGACAATGTCATCGACGACGACCAAAATAGCTGCGGGACCAGCATATCAAATTCAATCGACACAGGGAACGATAGCGATCTTGATAATGATCATCCCACCCTCGTTCCAGATGACAGATCCTTAAATAACGATGACCTGACAACGCATAATGATGAAGCAACAGCTTCCATGTTTCAGCCGGCAAATGACATAGTAAAGCGGGAATTCCCATTAGAATTCGGATTTGGAGCAAGTAAAAAATATCAAAATGAAAATGACAATTACCCCAGCACAAGTACACGACCACCATTTTTACTTCCTGCTCAATTGTATAAAAACTTTTTCGCAAGTTTTGGTGGGAAACGGAAGCGGGCTACGCCAGATGCTGATATTCCTGCGGCTGGGTTTCAAGTGTATCCAAGAAATATGCTATTTTCTTCAGGAAACAGACCAACTGGAGGATTTTTCTTTGGTGGCTCAGATGATGAAAATTGTGACAGAGCGACTGATTCTCCTCTAGACGAGGTATTCAATTACTTGGTGAAACCTTTCCACTTGCCAGCGTTTAACATTACCAAATTATCGATGTAGAAAAAAACATTGGATTCAGTATTATTGTATTCTTAGCTTATCTTAAAACTTATTCTACGCAGTTTATTTCCAGATAAAGACTGGAAATAATGACTGATGAAAAAAAATAAAACATATTTTATGTTTGCCAATTTATGATATGACTAGAATAATAGTATTATTTATTGGTATTCAGGTATGGCTTTTTAAAGACAATTTTACTAGCCACTGTACGTCTGTTTGCATCACCTAATACATAATTATGTTGATAAATGTTCCAAGTTTCTACCCATGAATTTCGAATTTTGTTTCAGAAGTCCTCCACATCATCAGCCTTTGTTTGGAGTGGCGGTGGTGGTGGCGGAGGAGGTGGCGTTGGAGGAGGCCAAGGTGGAGCTGCCGACTCTTTATCTCCAGGATCTGATGTCCAGGGAGCGCCGGGTCTTCCACCAGGTAAACCTATTTAACCCATATTAAGCACAACTGTTTAACCGTTTATGTTACATTTATCTCTTATGTTATATAATGTTAAATATTTTATGCTAATCACTTTAAATTCTGAAATGTATATATATTTTTATAATTTCTGGGTTTTTTAGCTTTTTTTACCCATACAATAATATTTTTCAAAGACACTTAAACGGTTGCCTTTTTTATAATTCAACGAGCAATTAAGTTCTCCATATTGTAAGAGAGACAATCAATTGATTACAGTTGGAAATATATTAATATATGTATGCATGTATAAAATAGTCAATAAATCAAAATAAAATTGTTAAAACATTGCATTCTTATATATTATATTCGGTTAGGCATAATTGCTATATATTTGTGAAGTAGAAAAGTTTTGCTAACAAACCCCTACGGTCACATAAGTCCGGGTTCAAAATTCCGACAAGGTAAACATATTTTCTTTTTAAATCAAATATTTTAATTATATGTTAGTAATGTATTTTCACCTCGAGTTTACTTTGAGTGATTAATTAACATCGTATTGGTCCCATGCGATTTAAAATATTTATCATATTTGGCTCCTCTGCTATTATTAACCGTAGTGACAACATTTTTTATCAAATAATTATTTTTCTAAAAAAAACAATATTTTTTACATTAATTCGCAGGTTCTTCAGGATCCGTAGTTGGGCAAAACCCAACGCAAGGTCTTGTTCACTGGATGTCAGTCATGGCAGAGCATATGGGAGCCAGTGGCCATCATGACCCATCAGCTGTTCACTATGGTCTACCCTGGAATGGTGGAGTAGAGGTAAGAGAATTTTACTTTAAAAATAAAAAAACCTCACCGAAAAATGTTAAAATACAATATCTTGTACTGATAAGTAGCATCCTATTGTATGTACGAAATAGACGAAGCAATTAAAGTAAGGAAAACGAGTGAATTTGGGTTTAGTTTTGAGACGTCTATTTGATGTCAAATTTCAATGACGATTTACCAGGCAGCTATGCCATTGAATACCAGACAATCGAAATTTGTCAGTTATGTAATTTAAAAATTCTTTAATTTATTATAACTACTATAGCTTTCTAAATGAATCATGTTTAATATGCTAACTAAGCCCAGAAATATGTTTTATAAAGAACGTTAATTTATAGAAATAATCTATTATTCTGATTCCCTAATCTAACGGTTTTACCAACATTATCAAATTCTCTTCACAAGTATGTACAATACATTTTAAAAATATTTGTATAGAAGAAGTTTAATATATTCTTTTATTTTATTTCCTTCAATTGTTTTCAAATGTAGTTTTTATTATGAATAACTATCATATTCAAGCGAGTGATACTTATCAATTTCAAATGGGCTTAAGTGCCAATAGGTTATAAAGCTGAATGAAACATCTCAAAGCACACTGAATACGGAATCACAAAAATTTCAAACATGCAAATATCGCCTTCGTTATAAAGATGACATATGCCCTTTTGATTTTTAACTCATGAGAATATCTCTATTCATTCATTACGTATTAAAAAATATTCAAAAGACAACTTACGTGTTTTTATATTATATGATTGTGTTGGCTATGTTACCCGGAACTTAAATAGGATCCTTACAATTGACTCAAGTATTGTCTTATCATAGGGAAGTTATGCAAATGTCAACATGTGGTGCGCTGTAAAAATAGCACCCCTCCATTTATTTAAAGACAGTTTTTTTTTATATAATACTTATCTGTATTTAAAAGATGTTTTTTTTTTAATATCTACCTGTAAATTACACTTGATTGTTTTATTGTAAAATTGTATTCTTAATTAATATGCGGGTTTCACAAACACTGTCTAATTCACTCGGTTAAATCTAAACACAATATAACTTATAAATTATACATATGTAGGACCATTTTATTTTTTGTCTTATACACCATAAAAAGTATTTATTCATAGTATTCTCATTATTCATAATAATAACATTAAAACCTGGTAATTCCATTATAAATTCAGAATTTTATAATGAGCACACTGCTTAAAATACTAACATGTTTGTATCTAAAATTTTGATTTTAGAAAAAAATTCAGTATAATATGTAAAAGCATTTAGAAACTTTGACAAGCTCTACCAATTACACACGTTTTTAAACCCTTAATAATGCACCCTCAAATTATACACCGTGCCTTATTATTTAAAAACTCGTATACAGGTCAACCCTTCAATATTTTATTCCCATCCAGTGGCGTCTACGGTGATGTTCCACTGTTATACAGTGCTTTAGATAATATAAAAAAAATACATCAAATTATTATACACAAAAAAATAAAATGATTAAATCGCATTAGCTAATAAAAATGTTTAACAAAAAATTAAATCAATACTTGAATCCGTTTTTTTTTTAAATTCCAGTATCTTTATTGACACTTCTTATCGATGTTTTATGAATTATTATATCCTCGCAAAATATGATTTTCATTAATCATTTTGAAGTTAACTCAACTATCTATTTTCAGTTGGAAAACATTTATGAATTACGTTTAGTTAATATTTTGTTGTGCTAGTAATACTACCCCACCCTGACGGGTGCTAATGCGCTAACCCCCACTTTAACATAGACGTGCATTTTTTCAATATGATTAACAAAAGGACATGAGAAAAAAAAGACAGGTAAATATTTTTTTCATTTCTCATCGCTTTAAACAATAAAAAATGATGGCCCGACTCTCTGGGTAGATATCACCTGTTGATTTGCATACGGCATCTGTGTGGATATTTTTTTCCTCGATTTATTCTTTGTATTAAAACAAGTTTGTTATTAATGCACAAAAGTCCTTTCTTTTGTGAGAAAAAATTACTCGTCTATAGTCTTTTTATGAATAACTTTTGTTTTTTTCATCAGTCGTTATTTTAAGGATTTTTTACAACGGCTCTCTAAAATAGTACTATCTTCTTAAATGCGATAATAAAAAATAAATATTCTAGCCTTGACACAAATGTAGTTATTGACCATTGATAAAAATAAATTACATTTAAGAAAATAATTATTTTCTCTTCTTTTACTAAGTGAGAAAAATCAAAATGCTTCTAAGGTATGTATTTCGAAAATATTGATCATAACACTTATTTTATTATTAAAAATATATATAATGTTAAAGATTCAAACCGAATACGTTTAATTGGTTAAATCTATATAGGAAGTGTCAAAGATAATCGATGGCGTGATGCCGAAATATGATACATATCGATACTATTTGACATAACTAAAAAAACTCAGTAGAGTTCCAGTAAAAACAGCATTTTTTCGATCGATTTATCGGATTCTATTTGAAGGCATGAGTGTTTGTGATATATTCCCTTAAACTCCCTCTTATTCTTCCAACCATTTAAAAACTGGGCTTAGCGAGAGCGGCTAGTTAACCACTAGTCCTGTCCTAGCCATATCCTTCTATCCTTACTACTCTCTTTAAAAAAGTGAGGTTGAACGACTGAGTAACAAACAGTTCTCGTATAAAAACTTATATTGAAATACCTCCACTTAATTTAATACTTTGCTGTTCTTCTCATTTTAGTATCGATGTTTAAAGTTGAATAAGATTCAACGAATTTATGTATACGTTTCATTATTTTTCATCTTGGTAAATTATCACGCTAATTCAGTTGATTGCAAGAATTCCAAATGAACTTTAACGTTACCAAATTTCCGTATTAATCTTAAAATAGTTTAATGTATTATTATTTCAGTATGTACCATATATAGTAAAATTTAATTTTTGTATGTATATTTTTATGTTTAATAAATTATTTGAAATAATTCTTTTAACACAATTTAACCTCGCTTATTAAATCAAAAACTTTAAATATTCAACTACTTAATCAACGGAAAATAACGTGCATATTTACTGCAACTTTGATTCAAAGGACTGGTTTTAAAATACCGTGGAACAAAAATTTGAATTTCACATGAAATAAAAAATTAGCAAAAACACCGCGGGCATTTTTTGCATATGAAAATAAAAAAAAAGCTCCCAGAATTAATAGACAAGCGACCCTATTCATAAAATAATCCTCATACGCATCTTTAATTTCGTCCATTATTTTTAACGTTACCTGCATCCTTAATTTTTTATTATTTTTACTTGTAGCGTCATTCTTTCATAACTCATTTATCATCCATCCCCCTAACATCCACATATTAGAATACGGCAATGTTAATTTTTTAATATATGCACAAGATCTATGAGAAAAAAATCAAAGGTGTTTGCGATATCTGCTTTATAATTTTCGAAGCAGCCATTGTCTAAGGCCGGTTAACTTTTGTGAGAGTCGTGGTATAACCTTTTTTACATATTTAATTTTTTTATCCGGTAGGGGCTGTGTTTTTTTGTCTAACGATTCATTATTGTTTAAGGGTTGAAATGATTCATATCAAAATAAGGGGTTGTAAATTTAATCATGCATTGAATAAAGATATTTTGTAAAGTATAAAAATTATAATTGTTCATATGTATAATATATATGAGCAGTTATCAAATTCATTATAGAATAAAAAAAAGCCATGTAAAACATTAAAATGTGATTCAATAAAAAGAGCTATTCGTAGTTAATTATTTTTATTTTAAAATTTTAATATTTTACTTTTACAAATTGATTAATATTATCAAAATGGTAAAGTATTATATATGATATATAATAAAAATCATAAATAATTAAATTAGCATAAAATATATTGACTAGTAATTAGTTTATTTATAACTTTTCTGTATGTTTGCGAGTTTTAAAAAATAATATAATAATTGAAAATCCACTAGTAAAATATATTAATTACTTGTTTTATAATAATGTGTATAAAACAGTTGGAGATTCATTAAATAAAAAAGGCGAATTTCATAAATTAAATAGCTGGTTAATATTTTCAGCGGGACAGAATTGATAACCTCTGTAACAAATAGACAGGAAACTAGAAATCTTTGCAGTCATGCAAGACAAAGGGAGTATAGGTTTTTAATAATGAAAAAAACACTGTGTGAAAAAATCAATGTAGCATCAAAAGGGGTAAGTAGCCCTTTTGAAACAAATACAATTAACTTACTTGATGCTAGGTAATACAAAACTTCAATGTTTGAAAACCTGATTATTATTTATGCTATCAACTGATTTAACGAATTTTATAAGTATATTTATTTTTTATATCAACATATTTATAAGTTTTAAATTTGTAGTTAATTTCATTTAAATGTTTTTTTAAGAAATTTACCAAGAACACTTTTACATACTTACTTCTAATTTACATTTTATACCTTGAGAAATGGGTTACATTAATTTTTGATTTTTTATCTATGTCCACTCCCAATGTAAACCATATGGCCTCCCAATGAAGGTTTTCAAAAATAATAGAGATAGAAAGATATAAGCTAGAACAGAATAATTGATTGTCTAATATCTCTCGCTTCGCCTTGTTATTTTGGCTATGGAAAGATTTTTTAAACATCACAAACACCCAAGCCTTTGAACAGAAATACAAATATTGTTAGTCGTACAGAAGCTGAGATCTGTCACGGAAGCCAACGACGTTGACCACTATACCATAGACCTAAAAATCAATAAATTACTTTGTGTTACGTTGAATATTACAGTTGAATTTAATCATAATTTGAAACCCTTTTTTTGTGAAAATAAGTCATAAGGATCAACGGACAAGCTAAAAGGGATTTCTGATTGCAGTCTATAAAACCTACAAATAAATTAATTGAGAAACACAGATAGTTATAGAAATATTAAATAAAAACTGTTGTTAAAATAGAAAGCAGTGGTCAATTTCACGTCGAAAGAGTAAAGTCGAAAATCATTTATTTTTTTCAAAAGAAACATGAGAGAATAATTAATCTCCGACAAAATTAAATTAACAATTTTAAATACATATTTTTTATATTATATTTTATCTCATTGGGTACACACTAAATTTTTGACAGCCTCAGCGCCCAAACGGTTAAGATACAAGTTCGCGTACACTCGTCACTAAGCACAATACGATTATAACGTATTTGAGATAGTAAAAAGAGTATGAATTGATTGTAAGATACTTGTTTATGGATACCCAAAACAATTAAATGGCAGTTGGCGGTGTGAAATTATTTATTAAAGTGAGTAACGACTTCATAAACAATTTTAAAACGGCCTTTGGGGGCATGTAAACCTGTCGAATATATTATTTATTATCATATTTTTTCGACTTACAATGCAATCACGGCTTGTAATACCGGGAACTTGATAAATTTGGTTATCCTGTAATATCGGGATCGTCTACCGATCTCGGGATTTCAGTATTCACCATAACAATTGAGAATCAGCAGAGAAGTTTAACATCAAATAAGATTGTTTTAATTTCAATTTGAGATCTAGGACATGGGCGTTTGAGATATCTCTTCTCCTCGAATTGTTATTAAGCATCTGTGACTTTAAATAAAAAAAAATCTGTCGCCTTGCCCGTTAGCTGTAATACTAAATATTTTTGTGTATTAGAATTAAGGATATATAAACCATTTGAAAACCTAACTGTGCTTCGGACGCTTTATGTTTCTTTGGTCTTAAGTAAGCTTGGATATGGATCCATCATTTGTAGCCCATATGAAAGCTGCAATTGGAGAGAATCCATAAGAAATTTCTAAGATATTATTATTTCAAAAAATTTAAATTCTTCCCCTTTGATAATTCCTTAAAGGAATACTACCCCACCAAATTTCTTTTAGGAATGTTATCATTTCACTCTCTTGAAGCTCGAAGATCGTTTTCAAGCTTAAAGCATTTTTCTCTTCTCCTTCGGGGCCGAGTTAATAATCCTGAAATTCTCATGACTATTAATTAACATGCTCCTAATTTATTCTTACGTGGGCAAAACAATGAGCAAAAACTTTTATTTCTAAAAACTTATACCTCGCTTAGGAGGTATGAGTCACCAGTTCCAAGGGCCGTTCGATTGATCAACGCAATGCCTAGAGAAGTGGACATTTTTAGTGATGGTATTTGTGAACTGTTTGATAAATTTTTCTATTGTATTTCTTGATTTTTTATGTTGAATTAGATGTACTGTGTATTTTTATTTTATATTTTGTCTTATTATATTTTTCAAGTGCATGGCGAATTGGCGTCAGCTGTTATGTCATATACTGTAATTTTAATTTTTAACAATAAATAAATAAAACATGATATTATGGTAACTGGTCAATCATGGGATTCAGGGATTAAAAAAAATACTGCAATCTCGGGATCATATAAATATTTCGAGCGATTTAAATTGTTTAGTACTATCTCAAATATTTGTCGTTATGAGAAACCGGCCTAAGTCATAGACGTCCAGTTATTTATAATTTTTGTGGGTATCATTGTCTCCGCTGTTTAACGGTCAAGGGTTCAAATTTACTTAATGACTCTGAGATAGATGGATATATTGAACATCGAATTCCATTAAATATATATAAGACTTTAAGCGGGGAGTTTAAATTAGTAAATATGCAAAATGTTAAAATTAATTATTCAAAGTAATATAAAATTATGGGTATAAATGACAAGGGGTATTTTTGTTAAATAAGTTGTATCAAAATGTATTGAGAACAAATGAATTTATAACACCACTGTAGAGAACAAAAGAAAATAATTTGTAGCACGATTTTTTTAATATTGTGATTTTCTACGTTTATCGCCTTTTTGTATGATCGTGATTTTCTTTTTGACATAATTGAAGCAACCTTTTTTAAGCCGGAGTTAATTCAATGTTCTTGCTATTATTTTACAAATTCGACAGCATGCCCGTATGCGTCAAATTCGTATGACTAATTGCCGGAATAAAATTCACCTTGAAATGTAAAATATTTCAAATGTAATGTTTGGAAGAATCTTTTTATGATGTATAATCACCTAGTTTACACTACGCCTGTAGCCAGATATTGTATTTCAGTAAATTGTATTAAAAAGACTTGTTTTATTATCAAACAAACATTTTTCAGTTCAGTGGTTTAACCCAAGCGATCATATTATGGTTATCTTGTTAGTAGACTGACAAGGTCAGAATCAAATTTAGATTTTTTTCTGTATTTGAGATTTTCGCTATAGATGTTTTCCTAAAAAAAACAGAGTAATCATCATTTTTTGTAAAAACACTTATATTGAGATAAGCCCCATTATGAGTTAATAGGATTCCCATTGGTAACTGACACGACTTAAAACAGTAATAGGATCTTTATAAAATCTCAACTAGCTTAATAGAAATTTGATAACTTTGTTACTCCATGTGTTGTTTTACGAAATGTGACACAATTTTTTTTCTCTGAAGCATTATCAGACATAATATCGCAAAGTTTACATTTTTGAACTTATTTTTATTAGAATGTACTTACCTTAAATAAATTATTAATTTGTAATTAGTATTATCAATGCCTGTATTTTATTAATTGATTTGGCATTTACTTGGTAGAACTCCATTTATAACAGATTAAAAATAACAAAGTATTTTAGTTCTACAGTTTTTAATAATTTTATGCGTTGATAGCTATTTCGGCTTGCGCCATCGTCAGAACTATCTTTAAACTAATATTTTCCTCAGCTATATATACTGGCTCTGAAGAGATACACAATGCATCAAGTTATTCACTCTAACAGCCTGTATTTTACCTTCTCTCTGTGTTCAGCAGAGATGGAAAAATTGAAATAGATCATTTATTATGTAATGTATAACCTAAGTATTAGAATCAATTTTTAGTTTATTCGTAAACCTTTGGATATTCTGTCTATTGCGTTATCTTTCATATGTATGGATAAACCTATTCTTTACTCACTCAATATTATATCGAATTAAAATGACCATTCACCCAATACGATATAATTTTATTATAAGAAAGTTGTAAAAAAAATCATATATGTACATATATGGTAATAATGTTATTTATTTAATAAATTTAATTTGTTTTGTTATATTGTCCGTCTATCAATATACTGCTTTATTTTAAAAAAGAAGGGAAAACGTTTACAGACATGCTCTGTGATATTTTCCAGTGAATTCCTCAATTACTTCACCTATTCCAATTGTGCATAGTCATTTTGTCAATTGCCGTTAAATTGAATTTCACCTATTGTTAACTTTTTCATTTATTCATTTATAACAATCACAATAATTGAATGTATACTCCAGTTGCGAAAGTTTGGTTCGAAATGCACGAATACTACTTTTCACCCAATCCAAAGAAATGCAATAGATATTAGAAGTATCCATTGCACGGTTGTCAAATATATTACAATATAGTCTGGTAAATTATTTGCAAATTGAATGGTCTCATAATGCAGCCTAGATTTATACCTCCGAAAGTAAATCACGATAGCTATACAGCGTATAAAAATAATTTTCAAGTATGTATTATCATTTGATGTATTATATTACTCTAAGTTAAACGTACTAGGCTCCGTGTATGATGCTTAATAATACTTCCCAGAGGAACTTATTCCTTGTCATTTGTTTTAACTCTCAAAACGAAGCAAAAACATTCTCACAGATTAAATAGTAATTATTTTTACATTGAATGTTACTTTATACAGTGTTTTATATGCATTATCTACACTCTCAAATGTTTGATATATATCCATAAAATAAAAACACAAATATATTACATGGGTTGTTTTTAACAAAAGGGAACCAACTGCAAATTTTATTTTTTAGACATTCTTGGAGATACTTGGTTTGCTTTTTCATGACAAAAATATAACTTTTTAGAGAATTCACTCGTTTAACAAAAAGGCAACACAATAATTCAAATAAAACAGAAACTAGGCCGGATTTCAAATTTATCTCTTACTCGAATATAAATTAAGAATATTTTGGACTTGGTCTCATTTATTACTCAAAATACCCAAAAACTTTAGTTGATTCATTTTTGCTTACTTTTACCCACATATCGACTGTGGAAAGAAAAAAAGACGTAACCCACAGGTTTTTCAAAACAGGTTTTTTTCGATAATCACAATGTATCAAACTTGATACACATTCTATGAAAAGAATGCAAGCTGAAAATGCCGAATTAATATCCAAATTTAGCTTTTAAGTTTGAAAAAGATGACCTTGTTAAAAATTAAACTCAATAAAAAAAGTCTGAAATAAAGGTTTTTCCTAGACAAATTCTTGAAATAATATAAGATTGTGTCAATTTAACACCATTTTAGATGTTTCCGTGCACTTCAACGCTGTGTATAATTCATAATTTGCATATGTCACAAAATCATCAAAATACGTTTTTAGGGCCTCCTGTAAAATTTGATATGTGTGGGTTACGTCCTTTTTCCTTTCCACAGTCGATATTAATTCGTGTAGAATTTAACTGTCATTGAAGATCATTTCGAGGATATAAAACATCATAAACAACAAATTCAAAAAACTCAAATATACATCGGATAAATCAACGTTTAATATTTTATCTTACCAGGATCTACAGCATACAACCTTTCGATCGCTAAGTGGACTTTTTAGTGACTGCAGTGAACGACTTATATATTAACTATAATTTATCTTGTAGTTATATGGATTAATTAATATTTAGCCAAGTCTTTTATTATAAGTTTATTTACCGAGAAATATGAGATAATAAAATTTTTATTAAAAAAGTTTTATCAGCTATTATTGAAATTGATTTAATCGTGAATCATGTTAATTTATTTTTAATTAACGGGCATTTTCATTTATGTCGTAGATAATATTCAAAAATAGTTTTTTTTTAATAATATCTTATCATTATTTTAATCATAAGGAAGTGTTCATTTTATTTATAAAATTGACAGACTTGAGGCGAAATATTCTTAAGGTTACTTTTTTATGTTTTGACATTTTGAGAAAAATAACATTTTTATTATATATCATAAAAAGCTGAAATTAGTCTGGTGACTGGTGATGCTTGTCACAGCCATAAAGGGTAAAATATCATTATTTCACAATATAAAGCGAAGTTAATGTGGAAATCAATCAGGAACTGGCATCCGGTTCCTAAATCGTGCGACAGTGACTCTTTCTTTCTTCAAATTAAATCCGATTATCAACGCCCCATTTGGGATATGAACCCGGTTATTTGAAACGCGAATCAATTCGGTATGGAAATTCACTTTGGGTGTCGTACTCTAGTTCTGAAAACAAAACTTGATCTATCATTTATAATCAGTCTACAAAAACTATCCAAATATGAAACAGCCTATAACAATAACAGTTGAGTTTGTTTTCTCTATTGCTTCTGTTAATATTATTTTTAAAATACAAAGTTTTTTCTTTAACGTCAATCATTTCACTGTGTGAAAATACATTTTGTTTTACTGTTTTACCATATGTGCATGAATGTGCAACCATAGGTGGTGAGACTATACTAATGGGTAATTATTATTAAAAAATCAGCTACAATTAATGACAGAATATTATAAATTATGTTAGTAACTTATGAAGTGGGTAGGTAGGTTCCATACAAAACAGAACATGGAGATACCTGAACCGTCAAATAAGTAATTGTAAAAGTAAATGAATATGAATGATTATCTAGTCATTATATAAAATATTATATAAAATGCATAAATATTTTTTTTAAACAACAGATTAAAATAACAAAGTATTTTAGCTCTACAGTTTTTAATAATTTTATTCGTTGATAGCTATTTCGGCTTGCGCCATCGTCAGAACTATGTTTAAACTAATCTTTTGCTCAGCTATATATACTGGCTCTGAAGAGATACACAATGCATCAAGTTATTCACTCTAACATCCTAATTATAATTACAATATTACACTTATCAAATGTGATTCTAGTTTTTCAAAGAACGATTAACAATCTGGGTTTATTTCTTAAAACATTAATTAGGATAAAATTAAAATTATATTTATTATTAATGACATTACATACAATTTATTAACTATGGCTTTATTGTTTCGCCATAGTTAATAAAGTAGTATTTATAGTTCTCCTTTCTTGAAAAACTCTATGAATTTATTTATTATAAATTAATTAAAACCTATTTGATAAACTTGCTTTTGGTGTTAATTTGAAAGGTTTCGTACTATTTTAATATGAATTGATTCATCTTCGGATGAAAACCTTATTCATGTCAATTAATTATAAAGCGAATGAAGAACTTAATTTCAGGTTAAGTTATCAAATACAGCACTGTATTTCATTAAAAGGTATTTTTTTAGGAACTATCTCCATTTACAATATCCAAATATATAACTATGAAATGACGATGTTACAAGCTAGCTGATCACTTTCGTTACTTTAAATCAAACTTTAAATCAAACCCATGCATAGATTGAAAAATCAAAGCATAAAACCATTCGTACAGGGGTCCAAACCTGTGAATACTGCAACCAACGATGATGACCACTCGGTTACCGCACCAAAAGGTATATTTACCAATAAAAAATATTATAAACAATAAAATAAAGCAAATACGGTAATGATTTTTTGAACGCCTATATTGATGCTGATTTTTAAAATGAGGTACGTGAGGTTGGGGAATCTACTCATGTTGGACGGCTGTATTCATTGTGTCATCAAATAAGTCCGAATTTTAAAAAATCTATAAGAGTATGTATTTATATTCAAACGAAATGGACAGATTGAAAGGACACTGACCACAGCTAATTATAAGGATCAAACATGCGCTGAAGAAAACAAAAACAGAAAAAGGAAAAAAAGAAAGTGATCAAAAAACAATATCAAAATACAAGAGAATAAAGAGGAATACCAGTCAATCATTACTGGTCAAACTTATACTTAATTTATAATTGTATAAATACATTATATAATGTTATCAAATTTACCTAAAAACTGTAACATTTATTTCAATGTGAAAAAAACTCTTTTAACTGACGCTAAAAATTCGCATACTGCAAATTTAATTCAAGATGCGTTTCATCACTTCAAAATGAATAACTGTTCAACTGCACAATTATCTATTGTGAATGAAACTAGTTTAGAATACTGATTTGTTTTTGAGAATTTGCATCAAACTTTTCTCACCGTTTTCGCAAAGAATAATCACTTATCGAAACTCCGCCACATTAGCGAAGGACAGACTGTCTTCGAGTATTCAAATTTCTAATGTTGTCTTCCTGTATTTAAATTTCTAGGTATATGCAAGCCTAGAGCTATTTGTTTAACCAATATAATAATAGTAGAACTTTGCATAATGCGCTACCCTTTTAAATACAGTGTTACTAAAAAATAACGAGCGCTATTATTATATAATTAAGAATTTCGACTGAGGGTGCTTGATGGAATTTCAATATCAAATTTAAATTGTTTGAATTTTGTACTTTTCCATGAGTTTTGTCGCCAACGACCCGGGTTTCGCCTTTCGGCATCTTCAGGCATTCCAAGTGCACGGATGTACTTGAACTGACGCTGAAAGGCGAAACCCGGGTCGTTTGCGACAAAACTCATGAAAAAGTACAAAATTTAAACAATTCAAATTTGTTATTATTATATGCTTAGATTGAATTAAGTGTATTTATTTTAAAACAAATTAACTTCTAATACTAACCAATATTCTTTATTTAGATCCAAGAATGATATTATTGGTTTTGGTATTTATTAAATCGTGAATTAAGTGTCGGGTCTATGGCGCAGCGGTTAACGTTGTTCCGAGTCCCAGTACGAACGGCACTTTTTCGATTGGTTCGAAGGCATGAGTGTTAATAAAAAAACCCCTCCCACTCTTACGATCCCTCAATTATTTTACCACTAGTCTTGATAGAAGAGTTTCTACGAGAACTCCATGTTACTTAGTTGCTCAACCTCTCTTATAGAGTAGGGATATAAATATAAGACAAAGACAGGATTAGTTGTTAGATAATCGCTCTCGGTATGCCACGTATTTAGGATAGGATGGATGGGAGGACAAATACCCACAATTTTCGAATAGGATGGGTGTTCAAGACATGCATTCGGACAGAAATCTATAAATGAGTTGAAAAATCAATCTATAAAAACTGTCCGTACTGGGATTTGAAACCGTGACCTCCGTGTATTAAGCCAACGAAATTGACACTCGAACACGCAGCGAGCCATATATATTTATATTATTTATTTGTGTGTTATATATTTTATGGTATGCACTATTTTCATTACTAAATGATACATTAAAAAACACCCTGTGATTTGCATGCATATTAAAATGAGCACAAATGACACAAACACTCCGTTGAATGCTAAACGTAGTCATTAGTAAGATCGAAAGATGCACTTCTTTCAGAATGCACTCTCACCAAATTCCCGATACAATGCGTGACGGTGCTAATATTACCATGCATTCACATGGGGCGTCACACACAAAGCAAAATGTATACAATTAATATTATTCAGCCCAAAACGCTTGACTATTTTAATTCGCGAAATTCTATGCAAGCTGTGAAGTAAACTTCGAAAAAAAGGTATTAATTATTACGTGTGACTAGTTTACGCCAATAGAAAGTATCGAATGTATACTTTAGTGTTGACAAATGATAAACGGATATTTGTCAATTAAGTATTTTTTCCGTGTCCTTCAAAAAAAGCCTTAAAGTAATACAGATCGATTTTATTATGAGTTATATTTTAAAACAAGTTTAATCATAGTTCTGTCGATGGCGAAAGCCGAAATAGCTATCAACTTATAAATATAAAAACTGTAGAACTAAATACGTAGCTATTGTTACCCTATTATAATGGAGTTCTACCAAGTCAATTAATAAATTTGCACTTTTGTATGACCATTATATATCAATGAAATTTTAATATCCGTACACGGAATTAAACTGATATTTTAATTTTGCAATAACCATTTTGTAAATCGAGAAATAACATAAGATAACATTCTACTTAAATCGTGTGTTATTTCGCGCGCACTTATGGACCGCAGGGACTTTATTCCGTTGTTTGATAAATGACCTTCGAGGCTTTGGTCATTTTTGTATGATTGACATGCTTGGCGGATGCCTCAAAACGTTGCGATTTGAAAGAGTGAAAACTAAAAATATTTAATATATAAAGTTTTTTTGTTGTTTTATCGTTTATACATTTAGTTAAAGGAATATGCCTTATTTAAAATTGAATTTACTCATAGCTCTAATTCAGGGTTTGCATCTTTTATCTTTTGAGCCCTTCATGTGTAGCATATGAATTAATGGTGTGGATAGTTTGCTCGATTAAAACCAAATGCCACTTGTTCAACGCTTGCATTCTGCCGGTAATGCTTTACGGTTGCGAATCATGGCACCTGACGAAGACTCAGAAAAACCGTATATTGAGCTTCGAGAACAGATGCTTGCGTCGGATAATGGGGGTGAGGTGGTTTGATTTTGTGAGGAATTCAGAGATAAGGGAGCGTACAAGACAGCGTCCCGCCACGTCAGTGGTTATGGGGAGACGTTGGAACTGGCTCACGTGTTGCGGATGCCTCCGGAAAGCCTCAATCCTGCCTGCCTCTTCTTTCGACCGGTGGGATTCCGGCGTCCTGGACGTCCGTCGGGTACTATCCATAGGATGTACTCGGCAGAACTGAGGGATGCTGGCATGTCATGGGAGGAAGCAAAGCTATTGACGGGAGACAGGGAAACATGGAGGTCCCGCGTGGCGGCCATATGCTCTACATAGGGAGCGAACATGGCCAAAGAAAGAAAGAATAGTTTTTATTGTAAGACAATGTTTTTTTTTAAATCACTCACTTTACGCGTCTGTCGGAAATGGTCAAAAAACTACATTGTAATAGCATAATAGTAACACTTTGATCAGTGGCGGTCGGTCAATGTGGCATTGGATCAATGCACCTTTTGTATATGCAGGGGCGGATTATATATCATGAAATAATATTCAAACATAACATTTATACCATTAACTCATTTTAAATTCTTCATGTATTTATTGTATATAATAAATATTATATTATCGATTTCTAAAATATTTATTATAGACAGTAAATACATGAAGAATTGAAAATGAGTTAATGGTATAAATGTTATGTTTGAATATTATTTCATGAAATATGTAAAAGGGGTGCATTGATCCAATGCCACATTGACCGGCCGCCACTGACTTTGATATCACTGCAATGCCCATAATGTAATAATACTTACATTTCATTTCATTGTATTCCTATGATCACCATTTTAATGGAAATATAGTAATATTTCTAAAATACCATACAACTGACGTTATTGCAAAAATAGTCCATTGATTCACTCGTAGCAAATAGGTACTTTATGAAATACACAAGACTTTATGAAATACACAAACCTTTCAACAAAAATTAAATGCAAAAAACTTCAACAAATGTGTACATGTATTTTCGTAATCACCTTTCAATACTTGAGAGTATAACGGAACTAACCTTCGTAAGTGGTCTAATATGTAAATTACTTGCATTTTTGCATCCGTCATATGTAAAATCGTATGTAGACCTTGCATAACGGGTTATCGTTGCAAAACTATTATTTTATCCTCCAAATAGTTGCTTTATGGCAATGTGTATTTTTTGATTGATTGAGTTAATAATTATTAAATTTAAAGGATCTGTTCGTTAATTTAATATTCTTTGTCTATGATCAATGTACAACTTGTACGTTTTGGGTATTTATATTCTTTTTCGTGTCTCTGCTACTAATTTTGAATTTAAAAAAAAAATATGTTATCGACCTGATTTTAATGTATGATAAAATATATAGTAAGAATTTATGATTTAAATCATTTATCAAAATTTAAGCAATACAGATAAATGCATTTTTTTTCACTTGGTTGCAGCTTATATAAGTTTTTAAAATATTGAAAAACTAAACGTGATTCGACATACTGTAAAAAACTGCAAAAATCGGTAGCTGCAAGTAATATATTAGATTATGGTTTCCCATAATATATTTTAATGTGGTATATTTGAAAATAATCCTTACACACAGTATGAATTTGTCAATGTGCACAATTGCTATTAGATGTTATATGTAAAAATGCAATACAGGGGAAAAGGGTTGATAAATAAATGATATGAAGGTAAAAATCCACTAATCCGTTGGGTATAAGGCGTAGTGGTATAATGCAGTGAAAAGGTTTATAATCCTTTTGAATATGTATGGAGTTCAAGATGTATTCCTTTTTTATTATAATATAAGAGTGGATGGTTACTGAAAATAATATATGTTAAGTATATTATTTTAAAAACCACTAACTATTTAAGGTATTTTTACAGAAAGGCTTTTCAGTAGAGGAATATTTTAACTACATATTTATGAAGTAAAAATATTTATTAGTTTATACTAAGCAACATCTCTTTTTTGTACTTACTTCAAAACCGTATTTCAAAAATACCTGTAACTTGATAAATAAGGAATATTTATTTCAGTATTCAACATTCAAATAAACATAAAAAATTTATTTAAATTAATCATTTAAATAACTATTAATTGAAATGATCGTAAAAATAAATCAATAAACTTTCATTCGACTGTAGAAAGGCAAAACTACATCACCCAGATATAAAAAAAAATGTCATGAATCACAAAAAACGTTTTTGATGATTTTGGAAAAAGTCTAAATATTAAATATACATAACTTTGAAGTGCACCAAGACTTATAAACAGGTATTTTATTTACTCAATCCATTTTTTTTTCACAAAAACAATTGTTTATATATTTTTCAAATTTTATAGTTGAATTTAGACACTAATCAGGCATTCTCAGCTTACATCATTTTGAACATAAGTTGTTCACATTCCGATTATCGAAAAAAGATATTTTGACATCATTTCGCTTATAATCGATACTATGCAAATTAAATAAAAAAAACTTATATTCATAGAACAGTTGTAATAGGTTGGAATAATACAAATATATTTTCAGTTCAGTGTCAAACACAATAATTCGAAATAAATTTTCAGTTTTTCACATTTAACTTTAATTAAATTTCTCTCAAATTTAAAAATCATATTTTTTGCATTATGCTAGTACTAAATTTCATAAAAAAAATATTTTTGGTTGGAATTTTAAACATTGTTGGTAATGGTTTATTGACATTGCAACATTATGGGGTTGACGATTGTTGTGCTATGTGACCTTATTTATGTATCAATACCCAACCCCTATCGCCTTATGTGTCGCGGTTTTTACCTTTTCTTTGTGCGTACTATGTCGCATTTTTATGCATATTTTTTGTCAACTAAATAGGGTTGTCGTTGAATTTCAAAACTGATAATTTAGATAAAACTTCCCATCGCTAGTTATTACTTTCCGAATATTGAATAGATTGCCAAGAAGTAATATGGTTTTAGCAAGATTAGTTAACAAAGCAAGAAGTTTAATAGTCCATTAGAAACGTGCTTCTTTTAATACGCTTATCATCATGACCTTAAAATCAGATGAAAATCTGTGTATAGCAACTACATATCGCAGAACGGAAGCAATAGTAGTTCAATCAAATTATGCCTATTTTTTTTTAGAAATATATTGTAACTAAGTAACAAATACCAATAAAAAACAAAAGTGCAAAATAGTATTAAATTATATTTGTCCTTCCTTTCTTAAACAGTATTCCCGATAGATAATAATTTTTACTTTAAATAAATACGATATTATTCAGCCGTCTGTGTGGTCAAGTGGTCACCGTCGTTGGCTTCGGCTACTTAGGTCACGGGTTCGAATCCCAGAACACACAGTTTTATAAATTGATATTTGAATTCCTGTTCAAACGCATGTATGTGATGTCTTGAACTCCCCCCTGACCACCCATCCTATCCTATGAACGGAGAATTTCGAGAGCGATTAGCTAACCACTAGTCCTGTCCTAGCCCTATCCTTCTATTCCTAGTCACTTTGGAAAAAAGACAGGTTGAGCAACTGAGTAAAATTTAAAATTTCCTGATTGACTATCCAAAAATAAATTATATGTGTACATGAATTCATAGCTGAACATGCACTCACGTTATCTTTATAAAAAAAAATGAAAATATCTCTTTCTAATGATTTTATATAGAAAATATTTTTTTAAGACCAGCGTCATGTTAAAAATAATAATTGGCAAATTGTGTTCATCCCTGATGACTAGGTACACAAAAAAGCTACCCGGTACAACTTCACACAATAATCTTACTTAATTATGTGTCGTCGCGTTTAAGTCCGGGAGATGATTTTTAAAATCATCCCCGATAATAATTTTGTTTACCCTTTTTTTTTACTGTAATAATAGGTATGAAATACGCAATACAAAGGTTTTGCATGAAACATCAATAGGGGTAGCTTCACATATATGTAATAGTATTATACCACCTGATGCTTTCTTATAAAAACGATTTTTTTCTTCATATATATTTATCACATATAGAAAACCCGGTGATCGGGGCGTAAGTGAAGAAAACTTTATATCAAAGTTCTATCAAGCACCTTCAGTCGAGACTTTGATTTGTAAAGAATATAGTATAGCTTTAAGTATTGGTGTGCAGTTATTTAAAACATTTATCAATACTGTTTTACGAAAGAAAAAAAATGTTAAAAAAAAAACACAAAATTATCATTAAGTTATTTACTGTAGTAATGTAGAATTTCCCAACTTTTAATTATGTTACCATTTAAAATTTATTGATCTTTGATGATTTTTTAATTGTATGTAAGGGGTGTTATTATAGAGTCACTAATAGTGTAATTTTAAAATTCTTTTCAATGTCAATTGTTGTACACCTTTTTATTTTTGTATAAATAGCACTGTTTAAATATGTTTCTTATCAGTTGACAATGGTCGCAATGAGCGAAACCAGTCTTGACCTATAAAACAAAGTGGAATAAAGTACAAAGGAATATTGTGTTTTATTAATATTACAAGTATTACAGTTTTTTTTTTACAGAGATACCAACTTTAAAAAAAAGAATTTCCACGGCAACATTTGATCTTAGCTTGTTGCCGAAATAACCTAAACGATATTCAATAATAATACTATTGTACATCCTATTGATTTCAAATCGATTATGAATCAATGAATACCATATAATGTTGTTTATTAATTTATTCTAGTGTTGTGATGTAACTACATCAAAAATTCTCAAATCTTTGACCTTCCAACATAAATACAAACTATTTTTTGTATAGAAAATGTAAATAATATGGATGACAGAATGTCTTCTTGACGTATGTACGTTTCAAGAATTATTTTCTAAATCACACGGTGTACCAAAAGTTTTGATCCAAAGATGCGACGAAGCATTCGGACCATAAAGTATCACGTAATAAAATCGACCCTAACTTCAAAAGCTTTTCTTCTGAAAGTTCATTGTAGACAGAATAAACTTACTCGAGAATGTTCTAGTTAGTATCATCATCGTTACTAGCCACGATCGCCTAGATCAGAGTTTCCCAAACTTTTTCTGCAATGGAACACTTCGTAAATCCGGAACACTCGAATTATTTTTTAGGTCGGCTATAGTATAAATATGTTAAAAAAACACTTATTTTTGAGCGGTGTTGGCTCGAGTCTGTTCCTGCACTTTAACTTCGATGCATCAAAAAAAGGAAAATCTGCTTCGCATAAATAGGTTGTATTAAACGGAAGTAAAACAATAATAATTTGCTTTGACACATTCGGAGATTCTTCTGGCCAACTCGCCAAGAAAGAATTTAATGACATTCATATCAGAATGACTGATAAAATCAGATTTTTATAATCACTTGCGCTGTATACAGGTTTTGATGACACCGAAAATGGATTTCAAACCAAGGAATCATAATTGCCAGTTTTCAAAAAAATATTGAAAGAGTGTGGTTTTTAATTTAAGTTTGGGAAACCCCGGCTTAGATAATGCCTAACAGAAGGCGACTAATTAAACAAACATTACAATAACGATGCAATAAGTGATGACGCCAAACGTTTCCATTCTTCGAATAAGCATGCTAATCATTTTTTTTAAATAATATTTCATATTCAAATATGAATTGAGATAAGAGTAAGATTTGTTCTAGCTTTTTTATTTTTATTTTGTTTACTATGCTAGAATTTATTGTACAAATAGGTGTGTGTATTTTTCATGAATCAGGAAAACTTTTAGAGTCGATATGCCGCATTCGATGAAATTCAATTATACGTAGCTAAGAAATAATTAACATTATTTTATTCAAAATTAAGAAATAAAAACAATGTTAACACAATTTTTTTGACTTAGTCAAAAAGCCCCTTGTTTATTAATATATAGTCCGTCAGTATAAAACGATCTTTTTTCTATACATATCGTCACTATACTGACAAATCAATAATACTTGATGAACATCATATTAAAAATTTGCGCTTTTAAATAAAGTTTCTCAGATAATTATAAAATCAAATTATAGATTATTCTTTACTGATTTGACACTAGGAATTAAAAATTACACGAGGACAATTACACGACTCCTAACCTTTATTAGTAATAATTAAATATTAAAAAACTAGTACAATAAATGTACCAATTGAGTTATTTCAGATAAAGTAGTGATATCCAAGAATTTCATTTTACTAATATATTTTTTGTCAATTTTATTACTTTCTAACATAAATGAACTTATAGTTAACTAAAATCCAAAACTGAATTTCGGCGACACAAGATTATTTAAAAACTTTTCAAAACAATCTTTAAAACGTAGTCATAATTTTATCCAACATCAATATTGTTTATGCGGACAGTTCATGGCATATTTGAAACATTGCACCTTACCCTAACCCAAACTGGGGCAAACTTAATATTACACTACGATTTGATTTTTCAACGACTTCTTTGTATTATTTATTTTTTTATTAATAGAGTATTACTTGTTTTTGTATGATAAAATTCCTTTTTTATTAGTATCAATAATATACGAATTCCTTAAAATACGCTGAAGATTTTCTTGTTTTTAACTAGCACTAATGAGTGGAACGGTTGCAAATTAGAAGTAATAAACTATTATTAATGAACAATTATATCGATCACACAAGGAATACAAAAACTAACCGAGAATACAAGATACAATTTATCAATGAAAACTCTTAGCATTCTTGAGTTAATCTATATCAACAGCTTCATTAGGTTCATCGATTCAACTATTATTATGCACCTTAGTATGATTTAATCACAAGGTGCAGTGAATTTAGGTAGGGTAATCCTTAACCTTCATAGTGAAATCGGGAACAAGGACGCGGAAATTGTATGTAATAAATCATTTATATATTTCACTTTTAAAATATAAGACACATTTGTTGTTACCTAGAGGTTAAATTTCACACGGCGCGCGTTAATTTAAATCATGGAACATTTCACAGAAAATTTACTATTTTACTTGTGACATACCATTTATTTATAATTCATAATGTGGCCCTATTGTCAATAACTTTAATCGAGCTTGCCTTGACCCCTAACCACCTGAGCCACTGTAAATCGGGATCATATTCACCGCATCAAGGCAAAGGAAAGACAAATCAGTTACTAACCATTTTAACTGAATGTCATAATCCGTTACAATAACGATAATGGGCTCAAAGTGAAAATCACTTAAATTTGTATAAGAACTGAAGCTTCCTTATAATAATAATTTCAAAAACGGAATCAAACATTCATAAAATAAAGAAGCATCATATATTTTATGTTCCAATTTCAAAAACATATAATTTTATAACCACACATAAAATAATATTTTGTGTGAATGTGTGCTATCGATGTCTCAGTTTCCTATATTATTATAGTGGTTGAGTTTGTGGATGTGTCTGTGATACACATGCGATAAACGTGTTTAAGTTTCACATGTGTGTTGGTGCATTTTTCATATGAAAACTTATTTCATACACGGAGTAGTTTTGGCAATGTGCGAATGGGAGGGGTATATTTTTTATATGGAAAAGCGCGTGTAAAAATGCTTGAGTTAGAGCGAGCGAACGTCTTGTCGCGTGTCTGTCTGCTCGGCAAACACGTGCGCCGATGACACATTTTAAAATGATGTATTAATTAATTATTTTTTTAAATAATATGAATTATTTATTTATGATATCTTAACTATGCAAAACCATCCATGACATCAATTTAGAATGCTGTATATTGAACCATTTAGTTGTTCATAACTTCTGGTCGAAACTTTAAGTTTAAATAATAATATTTATCAATTAAAAAAATTGTCGGCATTTGAAATCAGAACTTCTACACTAATAAGCAAGTTTGTTAATACTGTTCATATAAAAACAATTATTAAATTGATCCAAAATATTTTATATTTTTCATAAATAGTAAAGACCACCTTTCGCTTAAAATGTGTTATTTTATTCTAGACTGAATCAAATAAACATATTTTAAGCTTAAGTATTTTTGAAATCATAGATTATGTAGATGGAAGTAAATTTATACATTAAATTATTAAACACCATCAGTTGGAATAAATATATAAAAATAAAATCGACGCAGCATTTCCCGCCACCCCGTCTGAGGCTATTGATTTTTTTCGTTCAGACATGACGTGTGCGCCCCACCACCCACCATCACTCCCACCCTTTACCCTAGGTCGGGCCAAGAGGTTTTTTTCGGTTCCGTTTCGACACGTTAAGATGTCTCATACAATCATAATTTGATCGCCATTTTCTACCGCAACTGTAATTTTAAGGACATATTGTATTTCACACCCATAGCTCCTAAATACATTTAATTTCACTTTTAAAACCATAGTTTTGATAATTCTATAGTCAGTTTTAAGTTTCCGCATCAAGCCTATTTTTTATTTACTCTATTTTTATAATATCAATATTACAGTAATAAGTAAGTAATTAAAATTATATTTTATTTTGTTTCATTTTGTCAAATCACTTAGTTATAACTTATAACACTTTACGATACGTAAAATTAAATTGTTATATCGTTTTCAAGGTTTTTCGGTGAAACTAAAAGATTGCAAAAAAATGAATATATGGCATACAACAAAACTGAAAGTTGGAATTGTAAACAACAAAACGATTTTATATTCATGGACACTTAAAAAGCTTCTATTAAAACCTCTCATTATAGAATTATTATTTTATTCGTGTATATTTAGTAATCGATATATTTTTGCATTTGTTCATGAATATCTACCAAACTATCACTTCTTACAGATATAGTATTGCCTTTCTGCTAATCATAGGTTATTCCAGTTGGTTTGATTATTTCAAGGGCGGTTAGTATTCCACCCTCATGTTATGTTTGCCCTGTTGGGATCTTCAGTCATTAGGGCTGACGCCTCATTTATCTTCCAGGAGACCGTGGTGTTTTTTCATCTCTCGCGACGTTAAGCAAGCCTTTGGGGTGCAATGGTACAAACCCCACACCAACCCTCTGTTGTTTGTATTGGCATGGAATAGTCGTATCGCTTCACATATGAATTACTTCGCTATCAATTGTTGTCTTCTTATAACTCTCTATTGTCATCATAATTGACTTGCTATTCAACTCTAAATTAAGATATCACATAAAATTCAATAAAAAAAATTAACTTTTCGTTATAAACATGCTGTTTATTTAATAAATATGTATTTTAATATTTCGAATGACAAATGATTTAAGCTGTCGTGAGATCTAACATAACCTTCTATTGAAAACAACAATGATTTATTTAAAGAAGTAATTCAACATTCTTGAAATATATTTGTTTTTCACAGTTAATTAAGTACTTGTTCTATTACTTAGGGTCAAATACTTACAGAAACGTATAACTTTATCAGTAATGTCTTTATCAGTAGCGTAACGTGAGTTATGATAGTTTCAACAAACAACATAAAAACATTTTTTTTTTGAGTCTGCAATACTAGATTTTTTTATAAATTCAATGAGCGATTTTTTGGTACTATCAAAAAGACCACCGACGCAAAATTATCTGAAGATATTATTACATATTGAATTCAAAGATCCAATATTTGACATTACAGCTTACGCCAATGCGTCAAATATTTTGAAGTTGAAATATCATACGAGATATACTCGATGAGAATTTTTGAAAGTCACCTGAGATTAACTCAAGGAGAATTGACTTCACAAACACCCATGTCTTAGATCTCAAATTAAAATTGAAAATAATCCAATTTTTCATTGACCTTACCGGGAATCGAACCCAGACTCACCTGATCGGTAGAGCAAGCTCTAACCAACTAGACCACAGCGGGCTAAATAAATCCATCAAACGGGGTGTTTAATGGCAATATCATTCCTGAAGAGCTTTTTCGTTCACTTGGTGACAACTTTTGTCAAGGATTGACAACCAAATTACAATTATTTTATATACCCTGAGTTAGTCGTTTTAGATAGTTAAATCTTGTTAAATTATTACTCCCTAATATAAGAAAGTATTTTTTTAGCTACGCCTCTGCTGTCATATTTTTCATTGCAGTATGAGTTGCAGTAATTCGTATATTACATTGCGGAAAATGTGATTTAATATGCAGCTTTTATGCGTTTTAAAATGTTTTGCCTTATTGGCTCGCCCTAAAATTGCATCATTTTAATTTTTAACGTAACCGACTGAAGTAGTTTTGCATTGTAAGCCAATATTATCACATCTCCAGTCCACTGGGGTTTTTATCAAATGAGTCACATTATCCAAGAGATTTTCATTTTTATTTTAATTGGTGTTTATTAAATTGTTAAGAAATATAGATCTTGTAATAAATGCTTAGTTCCGGAAAAATGACAGCACTTCACTGGCTAGGATACAGGCCAGAGCGTGTCCTTCCTAATGATCGACGCGGTTCGTGAAACATACCAGGAAAATTGCTTTTTTCTAACTGTCGGATAGATGCATTTTATCACGGTTAAATTAATATCAAACTTACTGTAAAAATACTATATAATATAAAAACTTTAGCGAGTAATATAAACATTTATTTTAAGCATTACAATCAAAATTTAACCCAATTATTAATCTAAACAAAAAATATTTTGTATTATTTTCCATGTTGAATATACTGATTTTACATTTATAAGTCAGTTATTTTAAGTTGTTTTTTAACTGTTAAACTGGTATTTTGATTTAAAAAATATTATTAGATTATTTTGGAACCACACAATACAATAAATATACTAAATTGCTTACACAACCATTAAACTTTGTTTGTATATACTATTATTGCCTCTTATTTACCTGACCAAAAATTGGATTAGCTAACCATGGATTCTGTCCAACTCCTATTTTTATATCTTTACTCTCTCGGTAAAATAGAGGTTGAGTGGATGAGTAACAAACAATTCTCGTAAAACAACTTACACGGAGAAAAGCTCCATATATCGTGCTTAATAACAATTTGCATATGTAGCAAGTGGTTTGCAAGGGAAAACATTGAACGGAGCCAGTTGAATTATCGTAAAAATATAACCTTTCTCTCAGTATTAAAAAATCTACAAAATAATATATAAAAATTTCACAATATATATTTTATTTATCTCTGCATAAAGATTCTCAAGGTGTCTAGATTATTTTGGACATACAAAGGGGGCCTGTTGCACTTTAAAGAAGTCAGTGTCCCTCCTACCAATCTATCAGTCACTGTCTGCTGCAGGGCTCCCTAGCCAACTCATCCACCCAATATTATGATATTTTGTTGGCGTTAAAACATTTTCAAGAATCCAAGGCATCTAAAATGCTAAATATTGAAATCATATTTTCTCGTTTCTTATTCTGCTCTCAAAAATTTGGAGATTGACAATCTTCAATAAGGCTTTTATTGGACATTACAAATGAAGCGGACGAAAAACTATTTTCAGACCAATGGCTTAATATCACTCCATTCAAAAATAAAAAGGTTGTATTATATAAAATACCTTTTTTGTACCAGTTAAGATAATCAAAGATTTAATTATTCACATAGTTTATTGATCTTTATTACATATACATATTAATTAATACAAGCCTGTTGATGTCAACAGGTTTCATTCAGTAAACACAAATTTAACTTATACTTAAAAACTCTGATTTTTAAAATAGTATGTTTCTTATTATTTTTCTTCGAATACATTTAACTGAATTTAAACAATGTTTTTTGCAAAGTGCGTTTTAATAATTATTTTTGACGGTGGTATAGCGATAGAATTAAATTATCTTTTTTCGTATTGCACACCGCGTACACTCTTGAATAAATTTCAATAAATTTAATACAGTAATGTTTTTTTTCTTTGAATAGTTATTATTTAAATACTGTATGTTTATATCTTGTCTTATTTCAAATGTATTTTTACTATTTTTAATCATTATTAAAAGCAAAAATTTCATCTTTTTCCTTTTCGGTCATGGTCACTTACAGCTTACGACTAATTTTTAATGTACACTCAAATGCAGCTCTGCACAGTTAGTTATGTTATGTATCACTTTTATATCATAGATAATACAAACCAGATCTAATATATGGGCCATCGAGAGGTGAAGTGAGCCAACTAGTAAAATGGTAAAACTTTTTTTTTGGACTTTTAAATATCTACAATTGTTTCTTTATTTGGTGTTTTGGTGGATTGCATATTTTTATTTCACGGAGATAACACTATTGCAATGTGTATTAACTGAGGTTACTTTGTTTTTATGATACTTTTAGACGTACAGAATATTACAACGTATTCAACTTTGTTTAAATAGCACTTGGCTCACTTTACTTCTAATAAGCCCATTGGAAAGTGTGATGGTATTCATCTGAATACAACAAAAAAAACAGTTAAACAAAAGGCATTCAATCTTTGTTTATTATCAATTATCACGAACTAACCGTGAAATCCACCGAATGATCTTTTATCTTCGTTTCAAATATGCCACAATTTAAAGTCCGCAAATAGGGGCTATCTTTTTGGATATAACGCCCCTCTAAGAGGTGCAATTTGTAAAACTCCGTCCACTTATCTTTAACCCCGGTAGAAAAAAGTTAAATGTACAGCCCTAAAGTAAGTTATACCGGCTGGGACAAATCGTCCATTCACCCCAGCTGAAAAACAACCCTCAAAATTTACACCACTATAAAAGAGCCAATTTTTACACTTCCTTTACAGCGAAGTCTACGGGAAAGGATATTATCGAATATCATACGTCATGAGTCTAGCCTTCGTAATATTTTTTTACAGTTTTTTTATGCAGGTATAAAATTGCTGGAGTGATAAGGTAACTCTCTAGATTTCGTCGAGCTATCAACGGCTTGAGTCCCGACATTTATATATTTTAAAAAGCCTTAAACTTCTTCAAACTATAAAATTTAGATATCTATAAAATAAAATGTGTTTTTTTCATTGAGTGATTTCATTTAATTTCGTCGGTGTTTTTAAGCCTTTTTAATCACTGTGATATGTGATATGTGACATTGATCACATGTTTACAAAACTCGGACTTTATTGTACTTAAATATATGTTACAGTAAAAATGTATTTTAAGTGAAAATACATTTTCACTGATGTTTTAGTGAAATTATAAAAGCATTTTTTTACCAATACATATATACTTCTACTAATGAAAATATATTTTTACTGCATTACTCTGTGCAAGTACTTTAGTTTCAATAACAGTTATTAGTGAATTTGTACATATAATTCCTTTTTTCTACCTGAGTTTGCGAAAATATATTTAAACTAGTGAAAATATAGTTTCATTTAAAATACATATTGTCTGTAATGCATATAACGAATATCATATAAATTATAATATATTTAATATTTTTTGATCATTATTATGTTAAAACATCAAGCTTTCGTTTTCCATTAACGTGGGGCACGGAATCCTAATAAAGTATTATTAATTAAACCTTTTTTAATGAGTTGAGGTCGCAGATGCTCAAAGATGCTAAGTTGTCAGATAACGTACCATTTTTATAATCGGATGGATGAGAATTGAATTTACACAATTCCATGTTTTTTAATAGAAATCCAGGAATTTATTGAAAAAAATATGTTTTGAAGTATATCCGTCAAGGAACTTGAATCCGTAACTGAATAGAATAAACACCGAAAATTGTTAAATATATAGTTACTGGACCAGCATCTTACTTAGTTTTACATATTCGTAAAGTGTTGATTTTTATGACTTCTATTTTACATATTTTTACTAACTAAATATTTGTAATTTATCTGAAAACTGAATAACTAAGGTAAATCCGGTGTGTACAAAAATATTCCACATTAATTTTAAATAAATCTATTTACTGAAAACGATCAAATAAGACGCGGTGTTTTTCAGAAGCTCGTTATTTTTAAAAATTCTCTAATAAAAATGCGAAGAATAAGAATAAATCACTTCAAATGGGACGATTCCTTTATATGTCTGAATAAAACCTTAGCTATTACTTTATGGCCGTATATATATCCTGTATGTGCCCACAGTGCGCCGCGTCGTTCGGGGCTATGAAAATAAAATATATTTTTAGATATATGGAAAAACATAAAAATTTAAGGTAGTGTTGGTGTGGCGGCGCTGACGATAAAGGCGTACTGCGAAAATTTACCGATTTGTTTTCTCCTTATCGTATTTAGAATGTTTCTTTTTCAATGGTAAAACTTTCGTAATTAAGCTACGTGATGGATAAAGATGAGAAAACCTGGTTTATGACATCGAAGCATGCGTTTTCTTGACACATTTGTATACAAAAATTTATAACCTTAATCAAGCTTAATCAATATTTGCATTTATTAATTAGTATCAAAACAAATCTGTGTGTATGTTTTCAATCCCTTTTACTTCAACAGAAAAAATCTTATATCATGAAAGAAAAGGTTAAACAAGTGCTAAGTTTACAAACTATATTTCAGTTTGAGCGTCTGTGCAAGTAATTAATCCCCAATTACAAATAGTTATAGCATTTTTAACATTTTTTTTGTTGAACCCTGATAACGGTGACATAATTGTTACTGTTTTATACAAGATTAAATTAAATACACAGTTGTTCACTGTTGATCTTTATAAAAAAGACAATAATGATATCACTGTACAGTAAACCCTCCTAAAGAGAAGTTTCCTCTTGCTACATATGTGTCAGTCTCTCATATAGATTCGTTTTTTACAAAAAGATAATTCTCAAAAGTAAAATAAGAATTTTCATAAATAAATTACCTTATAATCATTGGCGGATTAAGCACTTTGGAGGCCTCAGGCGCAATACATTTTGGAGGCTCTGTTTTTCGAATGACATAAAAGTGCTGCAAAACTCTTTGTGAATAATAATGAATTTTGAAAACTGAAATAAAAATATAAGAGTGATGCTATCTTTGAGGCCCCCAAGATTTGGAGGCCCCAAGCGCGCGCCTCTTGCTGTTACGGGGTAATCCGCCACTGCTTATAATACACATACTTATTTTATATAGGTGCATTAAAAAGTATTTGCCAGTACCTTTATTCTCTTGATTTCGCTAGATTTATTCTAAGAAATATATTAAGAAATGTTCAATTTCGTTTAATTCACAAAATACAATTGAAAGAACCCAACTTCAAATTTTGTATGGGTGTCTAGTCTCTTATAACGTAGTATTCTTATAGATTAATCCCAATCTCTACGCTACAAGGAGGTCCACTGAAAATTGCAAACTTTGTGATTATAAATGAATAATAAATGAATCTCAACCAGTGAATATATTTTTTAATAATTAAACAAAATATAAAGTAACACAGATATTTATTTAAATCGTGAAACGGCAAGCTTGATGTTGACATGAGACAAAAATGATATCTAAAGATAACAATCGTTTTAAAACAAATAATTTGATAAAAATTCGAAAAAAATATATTTATTAATCGAAATTTGTTGGACTGTTGGACTATTGGACTATTGGACTGTTTGAAAACTATTGGACCTATTTACCAAAAAAAAATTAGGTGTCAATAAGTACAACCTGATTGATAAAATATCACTGTAGTCTGAGTCAATATCTATTGCATCACTAAAACAGAAATTCCCTTTAGTTTTTTCTCGTCCTTCCCTGGTGTGTTCGTCGGGAATCTTCGTGAGTTTTCAGCGCCGGTTCGGTACGTAGGTGTTTTCCAAGGTTTTATGTATTGTGTGGGTCAGGCATATAAAAATCGTTTCTCTATCGGGTCGACCCACATTCGAAAGGGTGTCTACGTCTCTCTTTCTTCATACGACACGCGTGATATATCGCTCAATTACCGTTCTAATCACGTTTACTAGACGAAATTGCGTTTTAAACCGTCATCATTAGTACAAGTTTCAATTTTGAAAAAATATGCCCATTTTTTATCGTGGAGGCAAAAAAAAATATATTATTAAATTCACATCAAACAGTTTTACAGAAAGAGTATTAAAAGAATTTAGAATTCTTCACAGATAGAGAAATTATTATCATCCAACTAAAAACACGATGTTTTAAAACCATGATAACTTTCAATCTCGAGATTCGATCTCAAGCTTGTGGCTTATTCCAGACATTTCAACTATTATAAATGTTTCAATTCAGAAACAACGGTGATAAGTTTCACCGTATTTAAATATTTTTATTCTATCCCTTTATCGTATAGTGGGAGTAACGAGTAACTAGACTTGAAATCAAAAAAACTTAATATTACACACTATCATTTGTCGCAAAACATATATTAATGAAAACTTTTTTATTGCGTTTTTATGGGCTTGCCAAACCTTACGGGTTGTGTTGGGTCATCTTTGGCTATATTCTCCTCTAATGTGGAGCATTGTAGAGCAAAACGTAGCACCTTCGTGATTCCTTGTCTCACCTTCGATTTCTTTGCTTTAACTCATGACATGTCAGCATTCCTCAGTTCCAAGTATGAATAGTATCCGATGGTCCTCTAAGATGCCGGCATCCCACACGTTAGAAGAAGTGGCATCTGCAGCACTTGATCCAGGTAGTTTCACACCGTTCCTCTATGACCACTTACGTACGTCATCATAAAATCACACCACCTCACCTCCAATATCCGACGCAAGTATCTATTCTCGAAGCGCAGTATACGATGTTTCAAATTTTTTTTCAGATGCTATGATTCGCTACCGTAAACCATCACTGCTGCGCAACACTTTTCATTTGGTTTTAATCGTATACATTGTGTATCACAGACAGTTCACTTTGAGCTAAATGTGGCTTCGAAGCGAGCTCACTCTTTGAGCTTTTTTTGTATTTCGGGTACAATATAAAATAATAGGGTATAGTATTAATTTACGGCAGACCGATTCACTATCTGTCTTAAAAAAAACTTATTTTGATACAAAACTCTATTAGTAATCAATACAAAATATACCTTAACTACATGGATGAGATAAGCTCAGAATTTTTTTGTTAGTATATTATGCCAGCCGACAGTTTGGCTGGGAAATTGATAAAGAAAATTCACATACGAGAAAACTACCTCAACATACTTATGTAGTACATAACGTAAACTTGCACACAGTTTATTGAGTATCGCGTACAGTGCCGTCATAACACTTATATGTATACGAAGATATTGGGAGCTTCGACATATATTTTTGGACATCGAGACTTTGTATTGAATGTATTTTTGCAAGTCTCGAGTTGGGTTCGGTTCTTGGGGTACCGGGTTAAAAGTAATTATAATAGCTTATGCTTATTTTGCAACCTATTTTTTTATATATAAACTGGTTTAATAGAGAGAGCGTGATAATAACTATTTCCAAGTCTCATTTTTCTCCCCTTACCTCAATCCTTACTATGTTAAGTGAAATAATGACATAATGACAGTTATCATGAAACAGCTTTTGTTGAGGCTTACATGGTTATGAAAAAAAGTTTTATATTGGAAATTGTTTTCAGTTTATTTAGAATACACATGCACTTGAGTTCAGCTTTGGGTTTGAATCTCGGTTGGTTCGTTTAAATTTAGTCGATTTCCAACAAATTTTATATATTTTGAAGTGGATTTAGAATAGTGTGAGTGTGTATTTAAATAAATCTGATAAAAATAAATTTGAGTGCCATCTGATATGAAAAAAATAATGCTGAGCTTTTTTTCTTAATTGAAGCATGACTTCGAAGGTCCTTATTAAATTTGAATGAATTCAATGAAATAATCTTTCACATTTTTAAATATCATAACAGGCGTAGGGATCCTGGCATGCGGCCTTTTGGCTACTCTGGTGCGACCTTCTGGCCAGTTCTCTTATTCTGAAATTTCGTAAATTCTTGGGATTTTCGATGTCAAAATTCTTGAAAGACCTTAAAAAAAAGGTCCCACGATGGTAATTTTGGTAAATCCGCAAATTTCTGGGCCTTAGAAGTTGGCACGACATTGTTTCCGGCCAAAAATTCCCTAGTCAATGTTTACTGCGGCCTTCATGTCGAATCAGAAAAATGAATGCAGCGTTTAGATAAGAAAAAGTTCCCCACCCCCGGTATTACATGTTGCAAACATTTTTTTTAAGGAACGTCTATTGACTAGCAATTTTTTTTAATGAATACAAACTTTAAATAGTTTCCTGTTGTATTTATTCTGTAGCTGGTGGTGGTGGATGCAACATTGAATACCCTTAAAATTTCATAACATAAATCTTATTATACTGGAATATGATTGCAAGTTACAAACATTTCAATCCATACATATTGAAGTAATAATAATTAAAATGGATTTTCTACAATTTGCACTAGCACCGCGATGTTTAATTAAGTACCTAATATTTTTTGTATGTTTTGTTTGTTACGTTACTTCAAAGCTTACTTGAAAATGTTTGTCTACAAGAAATTTCATAATATATCTAAATATATAAAGCTGTATAGAGTTAGATACTGGCTGTGTCTGCGAAGGAAAAATAACATTTTCAAAGTAGTTGTTAAAAATAATATTTCAACCTCGTATTATAAGCACCTATTTAAAAGAAAATATTCCATATCTTCCTATTATATGTATATACAAGAGTATAAATATAATATAAGTATGTATTTTATATAATATAATATAGAAAAATGCAAGGTATTTTTAAGAACAATTTGGTTGTCTCGTTACTTTATTTTATGATTACTTTAACGCTATAGTTTCTTAACTTAAAACAGTTAAAATAAATATTATATAGTGCTTCGTGAAACTTATCTTTAATTCTTATATTAGTTTTAAGTGATTTTAAATATTTCTTTTTAACCTTTGAGTTCCAAACAGGGTGCATACACATTGCAAAATTCTTCTTGTTTCAGTCATTCGCTAAATACTAAAAATGTTCAGCTGGTATTTATATAATCATCAATGATACCTCAATAAATGCAATGCAAATATTACGCAAATTTTTCTGAGGTCACTTTGTACCGCGTCTTTTGTCGATAGTATTATTGACGACTCGGTACTCAACGTGTTAATATTATCAGCATGTTACTAACTACCAGTAGTCATAACTGTTTTACTCCGTTCACTTATCTGCCTAAAGCAGTGATTTCCAACCTGGGAGGCGCGCATCTCTGGAGAGGCGTGGACTATTGCAAAGGGAGGCCCGAAAAGTCCAAAATATTTATTTGCTCTCTAAAACGTGTCTTTATTACTATACATATGAAATAGAGGATGGGGAGGCGCGAAGATATTTTTTTCTCCAAAGGGAGGCGCAGTTACATAAAGGTTGTAAACCACTGGCCTAAAGGGATACTATTTTGAAATATCCAAAAAAAATATTCCCATGACGTAACAAATATTAATAGTTTTTATGCTTCTGATAGTAAACTGGAATACCGTTTTTAATCAAGAAATATATGCTTCTCTTAAAAAATTGAATACAGAAGACTAAGATTTAGTCTTCCTCTTCAATCTCCTTTAAAACAGGAGATACGTTCCATGCAAAATAGTCTTATGAAAGAGATGAATTAACCAACCATTAAATTACAACCAGTGCCAATAATTGAAGTTTTTCATAACGGATGAAAATAATTCGAAATAGAAGTGGACACGTACAAAAAAATGCTTATTAACCTCACCCCTTTGGACCGATGCGCAATTTTCATTTCGCCTAAATTTCGATCACGTGATTACAAAATTACCAAATTTGAATTGCTCATTGCCCAATTATTATTTGGCAGGTAATAAATCTTTATAGCGGAACTATTTCAATGAAAGCGTACCCATTCAAGGAATTAAAAATAATATATAACTACGTTTGCAAAATTCTAGGTCACCCTGTAGCCACACGGGTTACCAAATGCGCAAGTATGGATACAAAACGTCTAGGATACGGCAGTAGTGTAGAATTGTAATTCGTTTTTATTAAAAAGTGAACAATTTCATAAATTATAAAAATATGCCGATCCCGTATTGCAATGATAAATACTCTTGTGTGTGTCCGCCGGCTTAAATTTCCAAATGAATATTTTTAAAATTGATTTATAATTCAATTTATGGGCTAGTTTTAAAAAGCATGAATATTTTAATTTATTTTTCACCTGTGTAGCCAACTACTTTTGATTTCCTAACCCTTTCATTCTATCTTGTTTAATCCATATGTCCTCCTATTCGGAACACCACACGGTTCCTCCAATATAGCTTTTCTGTTTCCAGTCTCTTTCCTTCTTCTTAGGTCACGCCAGCGTCCCTTAACTCCATTCAAAGTTCCTAAAAGATGTTAACTACCGTAACCGTACCCTTAGTATTCATCGCAGACATATGGTTTCAAACCGTTTGTAGTGCTACTTTTTGTTTTCGTAAAGTGTCATAACCAGTAGCTGTAAAGCAGCGCTGTCAAGATGAATTCGTTAAACAAGTGGCTTTTGGTTTTAACCGAGGACAACCGTGAGTTCCACACACGACATTGAATTTTAAGTTGGTCATTTTCACCTCCCTTGATAGCCTGAGTGTTAAAATCTTTTAGGAAAGTTTGAGTTCCGGGGACTCAGAGGGTAGACAGGATATATACGTTAACACCAACATGATACGAGTTCCGGTGAAACCTGTCCATTGTCTTCTGAACACTTTTAATAGACTTGTCAAATATGACAGTGTTTTCGGCATACTTGAGATAGCATAGCTTCAGATTAGGGGCAACGATCATACCTCGGTCAGGTGGAATTGACCTGTTTTTATCATTTTCAAAATAAGGGAATGAGTATCTAAATAAGTTATATTTTAAAATCGGACAGCTTATCATCATGTTATTAATTATTGTTTATTTACCCTGGATGGTTTTGATATTTTAAAATAATATAGAATTAAATTAATACCATACCATTTATTTTATTCATTTGTATTGATTGAAAATCTTCTATAGCTTGGAAAAATAGTTATATAATAAAAAATGTGTTATATTTGCGATGTATAATTCTTATAATAACCTTTCCACTAAGGATGAATACCCACTCAACAAGACGTAATATTATGTGATGGATTTAGTAAAATGTTATTATAAGTTTTCAATGCCGCATCCTGGGCACAGTTAACTTGAACAAAAGTGTGGAACTGTGTCGAGTCATAAATTCGTTACGAAAAAATACATTAATTTTCTATTTATCCGCCAAAATCTATGCCCAACCTAGATTTTGCCAGACGTATGAAAAAATATTCACATAACGACAGCTGAGCATACCTGTATATTTTGCTATATGAATCACCATGTATTTGTGAAATAAAAATATTTTTCGGTATTTTAAAAAATCATTACATTGTAGTATTCAGTTTAGTCTTAAATAGAAATCAGGATATTATAATAATTCGGCATTTTTGACATTCTACCAGTTAATACAAATTTCACGTAATTTTAATTGTCATTGTTAATACTTTTTAATCGTGTTTTATTGTTTAGCAAGAAAGTTCTTTGGAGAGAGTAGAGAAACAATGTTATAATTACGAAGGGACTATCAATAAACTAGAAGCTTCTTTTTCGATCGGCATATTGGATGATTGAGAACGGATGGAAACATTACACAGATCAGTTAATTTGTATTTTTTATCCAAGTCCGCTCTAAACGTGTACCATATGCAACATTAATGGAGAAATCTAAGAACAGAAGTTTTGTTCTACAAGAACTACTTGTTTTTCAATAGATCAATATATATCTCTTTTTCGAAGAAAGTTGTGATAGAAGGATAGTTATATACCAGGATTCACGGTTACTATTTTAGATGTCACAAACATCCATACCTTCAAACAAAGATCTTCCACCGAAGCTACCAGACCTACGAAGCTACGAAGATTGACCAATACGCCACGGATTCGATGTGTAGCTTGTGGACTTCTAATGAAAATTGTCTCAAAAAAATATTTTGTTCGATAAATACTTGTTTAACAATTGTCCAAACTCTCATTTTCGAAGAAAGTATTGATTGAGGGATAGAGTGAGGACAGAATTAACGGTTAGCTAATCGACTTTGCTACGCCCCGTTTTTAGAGATCGGATGGGTGTGGGATGGTATTTTAGGCGACATAAACATCTATGCTTTCCAAAATATGTATGTCTTGTATAAGATTTGAAAATGAAACGGTTTGTAATAGGATTTATTTTATAAAAGTGTTATTTTTAAGAATCGAGCTTTTGACTACGCGACCGGGTGGAAAGAGATTCAGTAGCCTTTATCACTTACTGCACCGACAAATGACATCATTTGGCTATGAATTGCTCACATCGCCATTACTATAAGGGTTTTCAGAATTAGTGATGCAGTTGTGGCCACATATCAACAACGCACCCGATTTTATCTTAAGATAACGGATTCAATTCCAGAATCAATCAAAACATGCGTTTCAATTATATTATATTGCATTATTTTTACATTTTACTTTCGACCACTTTTTGTCATTTTTATTCCAGTCCTCATAATTAGTATTATGAAAGTATTACCCAATTAAGTTTAGCACTATGGGCTTTTTTAATCAATCAGAAGGTTCTGGTAAGATAAATATCAAATTTTGAGTTTTTCAAGTGTGAATTTATTTCACTTGATATAGAAAATACCAGTCGTATTGGAAACTTTAATTATTTTTAAAATATATTTCGTCTTCTTTACAAAGTATAATTACTTTACAAAGTCTTTATTAATATTGGTGCAGGTAATGCCAACTATATCACTTTTCAGTCATCTGTCTTATGTTAACGTGCTCTTACTCAATCATTAAGGAATTTTATCGTATGTTAAAAGAAAAAAAGATGTTTATGATTAATTATTATTATCTGCAAAATAATGCCTGAAAATGATATTTGCAAAAAAAGGATAGTAGCGTAGATATATACATTTTTTATTATTTTTAATGATTCTGTAGTGTACTATTAAGCTTTTAGAAAGAACAGTATTTAGAAGCTGGCACTATAAGCATTTTTCAAATAGGTACCTTTTCAATTTTCACTTAAACTCGAAGCGAGCAAATATATTCATGTTTATTTTCCGTGTGGGAAAAATCACATATGTATCTTTCTATGTGGTAGTCAGTTAATGTAACTGTGTGCATGTTTTTATAAGAGACGTGGGGAGACCGGGGCATATTTTAACAAAAAATCAGATAGTATATCGAATATTTTTACATTTTAACTACGTTTTATGTTATAGTATGTATTTTTATTAATAACGACATGAGGTGAGTCAGTCGTGGTTTCTAAAAAAACTCTCTACGTATACCAAATCCAGTGTACGTGTGATTTTTAAGTTTATATTAATAATTTTCATATTTCCTGCAGAGAAGTAGTTTTTGAAAAAAATCTTTCTTGTTTTGTGCCTATCTTTCACTCTCACTATTAATATTTTTTTCAAGTAGTGATAGACAAAATATTGTATTTTCTTCTGTAATATTGTAATATTGCGGTATTATTGTCAGTTCGCCGTGACGGTGTTGACCATTAATGACCGGTCTTAACAAGTACCACCCCGAGTAAAGCTGAAAAAAATCACGTTTAGATTTCGTATAAATAAGTAGAAATATTACTGTGATAGATCATTTTAACTAACCAACCAGTGACTGGTCATTTGAATTCGAAAATAATTACTTCAACATTTACCTTTTCGGCAAAACTGTCTATGCTAAGTAATTTAATATTATAATATAAATAACTACAAATTCAAACAGTTTCTATATTTGTCCGTATTTACCCAGCTCTCCTCTACATCCGCTGTCGCGACTGACACACACCATCAAACCCGATCAGTGTATGTGTGCGCGAAAATTCTTTTTTTTGCACATAAAAAGAAAAAAGGCGACTTCTATGGATTTTTTATGGATTTTCGCAACGGTAGAAGGGATGTCTATACGAATAACGCTATATCTAATACTGAAAACTACATAAGGAATATACTAAAGATAGCAGTTTTTGATAATGTTCAACCGATACTGGCAAAAACGGAATGAGGATATAACGTTAACTATAAAAATGCGCAATATTTTTAGATATTCTATACACAAACAGCAGTTTTTGATTCTAAGTAACATTTTTTAAATATGAAAAGAGAATTCTTTGAGTTAGTTTCAAAAAGAGAAATCATTATACGAGTTTGGTAATGTTTTTTTGATTTTTGTTTCTGATCTATGCCCAGACCAAAAATTTTCCCACGTACTTACCTAGACAGACGGAAAATGTGTTGTGACGGTTTTTTTTACACTTTGCTCCAGTTTTATAAAAGTATTTTTCCTTGAATACGTAATACAAGTTTTTGACAATTTGATTATTATTAATTGTTTTTCTGTCAAGCTTTCTTTTTGCTGAATTTTTCACTCTCACGATAACGACATGTTTTATTTTAAATCATATTACAATTATTATTTTTTTTCAGATTTTCGATTTAATAGAAATAAATAATTCAGAAAATAAACACTGTAACTTTGATGTCATTCATTTATAAGATATTCATCGACAGATGATTTACCTACCATTTACTTGACATAAAGTCAAGAAGAAATTAACATTTAATTAAAAATATAAGGTTGAGAAAGAGAAAATATATACCAAGCACCCATGCCCTATTCATAAGATATTTGTCCTAGCCAGGAATTTAACATGCGGCCGGGCTGTTAACTTTAGTATAAACAAAAATAAGGCCATCGAAGTACTTTCCTGTTTTTCTTAGTGTTTCAATAAATTGTGTAGAAATCTGCCTAGACAATGAGTCATAGAATGATGAAAAAAAGTCGTGATAGTATAAAGAATATCTCTGAAGTCTAAAATTTCAATTGATACTTTTATTCTATTTTTAACCATGTCCATTCTCTAATAACGAGAATTCTTAAATATAATAGTTGCTTTAGTTTAGTTTAAAAAGAAGTATGTATGTCCCAAATGATCGTTCTTTAACATAAGTGCATGAAAAATAAATTCATATTATCAGTGGATACAGGTCGTTTATTATTATTTTATATCCATGTCCACTCCCAATTTGGAGCCCATGTCATCGTTATCGAGGTATCTCAACATAAGTTTTTCTACGAGAACTGTTTATTACTCGCTCAACCTCTCTTTTTCAAAGAGAGTAGTAGGGATATACGGATAAGGCTAGAACAGGACTAGTGGTTGGCTAATCTCTCTCGCTACGCCCAGTTATTACAGGATCATCTATGTCTTCGAGCAAATGCTTTTCGTACTGGGACTCAAATACGTGAGATCTGGCACGGAAGCCCACAACGCTAACCACTGCGCCATGGGTCCGTTTGCTATTATCATCATAATTCAAAACTAAAAAGATGGAAGTAAAAACATTTTGACAGTCGATGTCCATTTGATAACAATCCATCATTTTCTAAACGAATATAATATTGTTTCCCTTTGTAAAGTTTTCTAATATTTTAAAATTCGTTAAACAATATTCAATATGACGGTCAAATAGTCCAAAACTAAAACGTGTTAGTCGATGTAAGATATATATTTTCGATAGTGTCAGCAGTGACTTTGTGGAAATTACTTAGTCTGTGTCACTATTTGTAACACAATTAGTGGAATAAAAATGTTATCAAATTTATTCTGTATTTGTACATTTATTTATTTTACTTGCAATCCATTGTCGAATAAAATAAACCGCTAGCTAAATTTGCAAAATACGTAACTACGCAATAAAGAGGACGTAATATTATTACCAAACGAATCGATCATTTATAAAAAAGTAAAGATATTTAATACAGACATATTTGATGTGTGAATTAAAAAATATATTAAATTTCATTAACTTACATTTTCTTTCTTCAACATTTTTTTTCAAATTTATATTCATTATATGGTATACCAATATATTTTGTATGCAATTGTTATTTTTCAATATTTAAAAATAAAAGTTTCAATCTTAATTATCAACCTATTGGAGTATTTAAAAATATTCAATGAACACAATCGGAACCTAATGTATTTAAATATGTTGCGTTTACCTTTAATACACGACCGGTTTTTTTGTAACAAATACAGTGATAGGTAAACTTAATAGAGATACTTTGTACGATTTCTGTTTTTTAGTTTCTCTTGGAAAATAGTTTTGATAAAAGAAAAGCCTTTGTCAAGATTCAGCTAGCAACAAATTCCAAGGCTAAAAATCTAGGAAAATATTCAATATTGCTGAAATTTTTATCAAATACCTGAGCATAAGCATATACCCACCTACACATATCATAACATAAACCACACGTCAAGTAGGTAGTTTTACGGTAATTCTAAACAATTCGTCCATATAATAATATTTTTTTTATATAATTATATACGTCAGCATTGAATAATTGACATTTTATCTTTCGCGCTACTTTGTTTAAATATAATAAACAAAATATACGTTTATTTACACTCGTAAGTTTATATAAAATGTTGAATAATACCTACATCATAAAGTATCTATAATAAATTTTAAAACTATTTTATTTTGTATTTTCGATAAAATGTTATCGAACAGACTAATTTAAAATTACAATATTTGATTCCGATCGTCATCGTTTTCAACTTTTATCTGATCATTTTCTATTGGGAATAGTTTTAAAAATAATCTTTTGTAAGGTATATAAAGTTATTTTCGAAAATATTGACAATAATTGATTGGATTGGTATTTATTAGGTAGAATTATATGGTAAAAAGTAACGTTCAGAGTGATGATGGTGACTTCGGCTTAGAGACATCGTTAGAGCTATTTTGTTCCATAAAACAATGCTATGCACCAGAAGCAAAACAGCAAATTGTGTTTTTTATAATACCTTATATTTAACAACAAAAGGATTATCCATAATTAAAAAGATACGAAATGTTTTAAGGAAAGATGATAATACTGGTTTTATTTTAATATTATAATGCAGCTGATAGTGCCGCTATCTTTAATGTTATCTCAAACGCACACTTGGACAGACACACACACACAAACTGTCTGTGGATTGTGTGCAAGTGCAATGTTTTACTATGCGTTTGGACAGGTAGATACATCAAAACATATTCAATATTATTATAATGTAGTGAATTTTCTTTCATAATTATTATAGTGTTGTAGGATTATTCCTGTAAAACATTTTCTTTTTGTTTGTGGTTGTTCAAAGCAGTGCAGAAAACAAACAATTTTTGTTGTTGTTGAAACATTACGATTCAGTCACTATTTTGGCTATACCTTTTTTATTGTATGATCGTATATCACGTTTCTCTTTTTTAGATGTTAATCATAAATAAAAACGAGAATCTATGTTGTGTTGAAACCAATATTTTTGAATATAAACGTTTTATGTTATGTCAAATTCATATTTTATGCTTTAAAATTCTATTTTTTTCATATATGGATAAAATAGGAAGGAATACTAAGATTCACATTCAATCAGTAAAAAAACATTTTAAATATTGGCAAACTGTCAGAGCTCCGTTTACCGTATGAACATAAAGAATATATATGAAAACGTATATTATATGCATATACGTGGTTATTTTTTAGCCTCGTCTCAAAATAACCCACCCCAGTAATATTTTGTACCAAGGGATGACGTAACATTTAGTGGGCCACTTCGCCCCCACTCCACTTCTGGTTTTGGGGGTTTGGGGAAAATGTCTGGTTGCCATGGAGCCCCAAGGTCGTTCGAGCGCCGCGACGTTATCTTCCGTCTCACTCTGCCCGGCGTCCGTCTGGCCCACTTGAGCACTTTCTTGGTTCCTCAAGTATGGGGCTAATTTTTGTCCAATAAATCATAGCTTAACCCATCCACTTCTGCTGTCAACTCACGTCACAAAGTGAACAAATTATTAATTAGAGGGTTTTTATTCGAATAACAAAATGTATACAATATTAGTTAACATTAATTTTCAAACACGAATAAACGATTGCCAATAATGAACGTTATTAATTAATATGTTAAATTTAAAAAAGGTAATATAAAATCAATTTCTTATTTTTTTTCGGCCTTCATACTATTTTTTTTTTGGCAAATATTCCCGTTTATAATGTGGATCATATAACTTTATCGATTATAACAACAGAGGTTGATTTTACGAGAACTGGTTATTATAATACTTAATAACTTCTACTCTTTTTTAACATAAAAAAAGAATGGTACTAGGAAACGATTAGTAGCAAATTAATCGCTTTTGCTGTACCCCGTTTTTAATATGAATGGGAGGAAAATTTGAATAGCATTTGAAGACAAATCATTTTATGAAATTTTCCCTACAGGGATTAGAGCACGTGGACACAATGTTCAAATAGAGCTACACCCAAGAGCGTGAACCACTTTAGTATATGTAGAATCGGCAATATTATAATAAAGCTGTAATCTTACTAACTATATATAATATTTGAAATATTGTAAATTTTATTACAAACATTATGCATTCCTTTTATATTTCACATACTTAAGTATTTTTTTTTGTAATCAAATTTAAAATTTCGTTGGAAAACATTAACTTTTATTTAAGCTTATATGTATTGTATAATAAAATATTGGAAGCCACTAATCAATCGGTCTGTGTCCCAGACATGTCTGAATCTTTTGTCTCTTTTTCAAGCACCCTCTTCCATAACCGGGTCGACATGAACTTTTTTCTCACTTAACATCTTAGCCTGTTATAAAGGTTTGTATATGACATAGGTTATATTCTCTATTGATAATAAACTCAATATTTTTTTCATTCATACATGGTTAAAATATTTGTGTAACTTGTTTTGAGTTTACGAACTTTTGTAAATAAAGAAAACAAGATATTTGACGCCAAGAAATTTAAAATTAAAATACTGACTAATTAAGAGAAACCAGTCTATGTACACTCTACTACACGGGCTCTCAACCTATGGGTCGCCTACTTATACAGTCAACTTAATTACCTTTATTATAAATGCCTTTTCAATTGCATAGAGGTCGCGGGTGGTTCCCGGTAAATTGCTCGAATAACAAGATAATCAATTTGTTTCCATTTGTTCTGTCCGTTTGTTCTGTCTTAGCCCTAGTCTTCTATGTTTTCTGGAAATATATAGAAGCAGTTTGAGTAACTAATTAATAAGCAGTTCTCGTAGAAACACTTCTGTTGAGATAAACTCCATTAAGAGATCATATGTTCCGCATTTGGAGCGAACACGGTTAAAATAAATATTTACAAAAATTATTTTTATATTTCACTCTCTAAACAAGTGTCGCACATGATAAAAATAAAATTCGTAGAAAAAGTCGTGAAAAATCGTTTAAATAACCAAGCAATTCGAATAATTTGTAATTCGAGCAATTTACCGGCTCCCGTCGCGGGTCACATGGCTTTTATAAAAAGGGGTCGCCACCTGAAAAAGTTTACGAGCCTCTGCTCTACTATGAGTACAGTTTTTTTTCGTGATACCTGACATACAGTCAAGGATTTTTTTTAAAAAAAGGTAAAAAAGTACAAATTGCTTTTTATCCTAAGCGAATTGTTTTGATGGCTAAATTATTTTGTAGTTTCCTACTCTGAAGGTAAGTTTTATGATTTTCAAATACATTGTATTCAATTTTATGCTGGCCAATTATTCTAATATAATTATATTTTCAGACAATGTCTGAAATTAGTATAGAGCATGATGAACATCAAATGAGTAATCTCACTTTTTACGAGAACTGTTTGTTAATCAGTCAGTCAATTTCGAGTTACGAGGAAATATATTCTACCCATTAAAGTGCTTTCATTTGATTGTAATAAACTGTTACTGGTTTCATTTGGATAAATCACTATACAAATTTATCACGGTCGAAATGATTTAAAAGAAATCTTCAAAGTGATTATATCACTTTGAAGTATCGATTTTTTCCACCGAAGATACTTATTATATGAACTTGTTTTAAGTTGTCTACGTCATAGAAGGTTGGTATTAGCAAATAACTAATGGTTAGCTCGATTATTTTATTTGCGTTCCGTTTCAGGATTGAACAAAAAAAAAATCATCAGTATATCGATTCACAAAAATAAATATATCGTTTGCAACATCAATATAAAAAAAAGATTGGTAAAAAAATAAGTATATTAAATCGGTCTTATATAATAGCTATGCTTTTGTTAAACATACAAAACATAATATATTCCTTGTTTGTTCAACCAAAACAGGGTTGCTTTTGGGTGTCCTCTCTACATTTCGCATGCTTTCTTACATTTCACCCTCTTATCTTAGAGTGTCTCACACTTATTCTTACACAGTCATTTTCGTTGTGCTTCTCTCACTAGGCTCCAAAGAGACTCTTATGTTTATTTTGGCCATTTATGTATTTGTATTGATTCTACATCACATTTAAGTATATATTCATAAATAAGTATATAAAAATAAAAATTTACTTCATGTTAGGTATTATTGTACATCACACGCTTTTCTTTTAGATTTCCCAGTCAGGTAGAGTTGTTATTGCCTTTTTTTAAATCCTGATTTTAGTAAAACTTTGTCATCAATTTTTGAGCAATGACTATGCCTTAGTAGAAGTAAAATACAGCAATTAAAGCCAAACGTGTTTTCATTTACCAACGTCTTGAAAATGTACGTATAATATGAAGCTATAAGCAACCATGGTCAAATATACCATAAATGTTCAAAAACTAGTTTTTAATATCACCAACCAATCAATGGTATAACCCAAAAACGTTCTTTTCATAACACCAAAAGATACAAATTCCATGTGACTAGGTTTTCATTCGTTTAATATGTATGGCTGAGCAAATTCAAAATAAGCCAAAATATATTCTAGGGCGAAAACGTAAACGTAAACTACAAAATATACAAAAATTATCAATTTATAACAGAATAATAGTTAAAAATTACATTAGTTAAAATCACTTACGTTATTATATAATATTTACAGCCATTCCACAAGATTTATGTTAAAATTGCTAGAGGCAGTTTTTAATTTTGTTCTTTTTGCATATTATAGAATAAAAAAAGTTCAAATTGCTAACTTAATATGTTTTTAATTTAAGGAAAATATTTTCTCTCAATTATTTTTCACTAGAAAACTATTTTTTTTCCATCTATATATATATTCCGGCAATATTATATGAAATTATAAATATCTATCTTCATTCTTCATACATATTTTTTAAAAATATTTATACTGTTTTATATTAAAGATAGATATTATGTGTAGTTTTGCTTTTTAAATAAACAAAACACGTGTCACGTCACATTATACAAGACCTGAAAATAAGACAAAACTCTTTAATATAAATAAATACTTATTCCGTAAAACTCAAGTGCTTCTCCGTGTTTTTCTTTACTGCCATACCATGACTTCAATAATTCACGAGTGCATAGATAAAATTATTTTCAGACCATATATTAACAATTTCACATTTATTTTGAATACATACTTCTTTCAGAATTTGACATGCTTATTATTCAAAATAGTTCTTGGATAATAAAATAACATACTATGTTTTTAAGTTTTCCGAAGTTAGCGCAACTTTTGTTGCTTGTAAAATATCGTATAAGCTACACGTCCTTAACATTCATTCGTTCACGAATTTTATTTATACATATATTAAGATACTTTTTGACATGGACATGGATTTAAAAAAAATATAAATCAATTCAGTATATAGATAATTTTAGTGATTTGATTAATTTTATATATGTGAACCATTTTTTTAAAATTCGACTGAAGGTGCTTGGTGGAATTTCAATATTAAATTTATATCGTCCAAATTATGGTCACACAAGTTTTATCACTAACGATCCGGGTTTCGTCTTTCGGCATTTTCAGGCGTTCAAGTACACGGATGAACTTGAACCGAAATTTATTCGTGCACTTGAACACCTGAAGATGCCGAAAGGCGAAACCCGGTTTGTTAGTGACAAAATTGTGAATGTACATAATTTTAACGATTCAAATTGAACAATATTTGCTTAAGCTTAGCTGAATATATTCTAATTAACATACAAATAAACCTCTTTAAAAAAACATCTTCTTAGTTCTATAATTTTAACATAATAATTTAAGGCATATCATCTTTGAAAGCGATTTGGTGAAAAACATGCATTTGTTAATGACTTCTTGCACTACACCGACGATATGACCTTATTCGTACGAGGTTCGTTACTATACTTTTGATGCCTTCGCTATCCACTTGTAATCGGTATTTTTCGTAGGTTTTTAACCTAAGAAAAAACATACTATCTTAATTTAAGATTTCGACTGAAGGTGCTAGGTGGAATTTCAATATTGAATTTGAATCGTTCAAACTATGTACATTCTCACAGATGTTGTCACTAACGACCCGGGTTTCGCCTTTCGGCATCTTCAGGCGTTCAATTGCACGGATGAACTTGAACTGACGCTTAGTAAATGAAGTTTCGTGTTTATATAAAAAAATAAATGAATTATTGAGTTTAAGGCCATTGCTGGCGAAAAGGATTAACTCATGGGAATGCCCACAGATTTGAGTAGTAAGTAGTTTTAAGAATTATATTTATTTGTTTGTCGGCAAAGGTTTTATGATTATATTTATACAGGGTATAGAAGTGGAGATCCCGGCATATTTAATATTTCATTTAAAATCGGAAGGCTTTGCAATTGTTCTCTTTTTATTTCCAAAATTTCCTGGAAAAAGAGCTTATGGCCGTCCGTATTTGGGTGTAACATTTTTATCCCTTATTCCTGAGTGAACACGTGTCTTTCCGAAATTAAGTGATTAGCAAAAGAAAACGTGTCTTTATAAGTAACATATAAAAGATTGATATTTTATTTACCAGGGCTGTGAAAAAACACGACTACGACTAAAAAAAGTTTAATTTTGTCAGGTTTTTAATAGCTTTTATAATTATGTGTATTGAATTAAAGATCAACCAACCAATCCGGCAAATAGCCAATTTTTCACATTATATATGTTGAAGACATCAATAAAAATAAAACAACTTTAGTTATCTGAATTCATTCTTAAAATTAGCACTGTTCTATCTGCATTCGTAGAACCTCTCAAATCAGCTAGAATATTGCAAATTAAGAAAATGCTTGCATTTTTCCGAGCAAATAAAAATATGCGTTTTGAGTAACAGATAAAACAAATATCGGATCTTCCTTTTGTTGAAAAGAAAGAAAAAGACAAAAAATGCGTAGACTTGTGTGCATTGGATCTTGGTGATTCATTGTATCGGCGCGACTCGTGGCACTTACACGTTTAATATTCATACACTATACACATTCATTATTACGTAATTAAAAAAAACATCGTGACTCCACAACTCCGACTCTGATGCCACAGCACTGAATCTTACTGTTCATCCTCATTCCGTAGCCATCATATTCTTTCGTGATTAACCATATACAATAGAATCCTTTAACATGTTAAATGATTTGTAAAATGTTTAGTTTGCCAAATCCATTCTCAATATATTGAAACATACTTCGTAAAAATCTAAAATTGATGAAAGTTCCATATGCTTTGCTTTCGATTACTCACTCTTATAATAAATATACTGAAAAAAATTACAAACGAATCCTAGGGCAAAAGCTTGTATCAAATCCATGGTCATTTAACTTTTACCGCCATTAAACAAAAGTGTATTACGGCAACTGTCGCTAGGGGCGCTATGTGGGGTCAAAAAGGCTCCGAGGGTATCGTAACTTGATTGTAATCCTGCCGACGATATGTCGAAGGGGAAGAAGTCCCACCCTCTCACGTCCATAAAAAATATCACTACATTTACCTTCTTGCGCTTTGCTTAACGTCATTTATTATCCACTAGAATATTACTTGGATTCGTAAGAAAAGCGATAAAATCTTAATATGATAACTTTCTTACCAACAAATGCTTATTTTACTTTGTATATTTATCCCACATTAATTGTAGTATTATATTAGAAAAATGACCTCTATCGGTTTGCTTTTTTATTGCTGTAGGTACACAGTATAGCATATTATGAGGAGTTTTATTTAATATTATATAATTGCATATTATGCACGTAAAATGACTATACTATGGATCGCTCTTGTTTTTTTTTGTCAGCAGTGATGGCAAGAAATATTAATAAACAACAAAATCAGAGATGACGAATGTTTGAATAAATTGAGCGACAATGCGCCACAGAACTTAAAGCTCCATCAAGTCGTTATCCAAAAACATAACGTAAAATAACTATTAATTATACTTGAATGATTATTCTATTATGACATCGAAAATAAATAAATGCCATCAAATCACAACAAAAACCAAAATGTATTTACTCTATTCATCTAACATCTTACCAATAGTTCAATTTCTTCCCGTTGGACAATTTAATTATGTAGTAATTGAAATATATATTACTGTAAGCAACCTAATGTGTTATTAAAAATACCCAGCATTGATATAAATCTACTGCTAATAGTTATAAGATGCACTAAATAGCAGTTATATGATTATTAATTATTATTGACAGTTATAAGATTTGCTAAATATCAGTTCGTCGTGCTTGTCTTATCTGCACTCAAAAAGTTTTCATAAAAGAAATTCGACCGAGTGATTCCCGTAGTTATTCACAAAAAGTGCATATGTTATTTAAATCGGATGCAAAATAGTTGCATTTACGTCTCGGGATGCCAGGACACGCGTCTCGCCGACATGTCAATCCAATTTAGACATCCTGTGGCCAAAATTTTGAGGGAACAACAACGGTTACCAGTCATGACAAACTATCATGAATCAAGGCAATAATGAAATTTATTATATATTTTTAATCAAAGCATACTAAACAAACCAAGATACATTTGTTTGTATATAGCGATTTATCCATCCGTATCAACTAGGCTTTCCAATCCCGGGATCCCGTCCAATTTTGTGATCCCGAAATCTCGGGATTGTGTCTGTACTAATCTTGGGATTTTGGGTTTGAGAATATGAAGTTCGAAATTCTCGAGAATTTTGGAAAAGGTCCGATTTCGAGAAATCCGCAAATTCCAAGCTCTTTGAAATTGTCATGCAGACAAATGATTAGAATCTCCGAAAGAGCTAAAAAAGAAAAATAGGTCTCACATTTTTCATTTTGGGATTTTGGTAAATTTCTGGGTTTTTGAAATTGGGCAGTGTCAGAAAATTTAAGAAATCCCCGGAATGGCTAAAAAAGAAAACCTCACTTATTTTTTCATTTTCCTGGGGTTTTTAAAACGTTCAGTGACAAAAAAAATAAAATCCATTTAAAAATCGAGGACCAAAAAATCCCGCATTTATTCACGATTTAATGGTGAATGTTCAATCCTGGGACTGCAAAATTGTTCCGGGATTGGATGTCTTAGTACCAACTTGCAAACAATATTCGTGTTAATTGATATTTACAAAAGAGTTATGTGAATGTAACGTCGTTTAAAAAAAAATCACCATATTAATTTATAAAAGTGCAGTTAGTAAGGAAAAATCTTTTTTTTTTAATAATACAAAAATTAGAAACTGTTTATTTTCTCCTTTATAAATTTGTAAAAATGTAATATATTATATTCCAGACGTTCATTGAACAACACGAATATATATACATATTCTAAGCCTCGATGTGAGAAATATACACAAATCCACCTGTCAACGCGGTACTTCGAAGTGTCACCCACCAATCCTTTGATGGGATTTACTACCCCTTAACTCTGCCGAATTCTTTGTATGGATAGTACCCGATGGTGGTCCAGAAGTTGGAAAAACAGTTGGAAGACGAGGAAATCATGGCGTTTGCCAGTCAGTTCCAACGTCTCTTCATGGCCACTTAGAAACAAGAAGCCTCATAGTCCATTCACTAATCCACAAATTTCTTACAAAACAGTTTACCTATGTACAGTGAATTGCTTTCAATGTTTTTCATTCCTGCATTTTACACAGTGGAGCGAACATTTCGAATTTTTTGTGAATAATTGAATACATTTGTCTAATGAAAGGAATAAAAACGGACGAAGATCGCATAAAAAGCTGAAATAAAAAAGTATTATTTCTTTCTTTCTTGTTGTATTGGAATGCATAAATAGCTATTTCCTGCTTTGCGGATTTTTAACCCTGTGACCACCTTACCATTTGAAACGAATGGGATGTGTGTTTTAATATTCTTTTACTAATACATATTACTCAATATTATTAATAATAATTTTGCAGCCATTGCTGATAATTAGTTATGGTGGCTTTGCAGGTCGTATATCTCATATCAATACAGTCAAAACATAGAATAACAATACCATCATCTCAAACTAATGCAAATTACTACCCAAGCCAGGCCGACCTCCGACCCAATGTTGAACCTGCCGATAACGAAAGCTCAGTAGATACTACAAGGGAGATTTTTTTTCTGATTTTACAAGTACTCATATTCATACGAAACAATAAATCCTTAGTGTATTTTATCATTGTTTTGAGTTATTGCTCCTGAGGCGATTTTGGCAGTAATTTGAAGGCACTAAAATAAAATAGATATTATTCATATGATGGGTCATCAATAGTCAAATTGTATTTACAACTTTCCTATATTCCGATTAAGGAGTATTAGAGGAAGTAATTTTACCTAAATTGTTACTTAAATTGAGTTGGGAAGTGAAGCAGGAAGCAACGAGTTTTTATTTATTTTGTTATTTTGTTTTATATTATATTATTATTGTATTATTAATTTACTTCAAAATGTTTTTTAGATGTCTTTTTATAGTTGATTATTATCGTGTTGATCTAACCCGAATGAGACTCATTACACACTACAGTTATAATTACACGGCGGTGACACGGCAATGAAATGCTTTATTACATTTTGTAATTACAAATCATAATAATAAATCTATTAATGAAAAATATAGCTACAAAAATGAAAAGTACAACATCAGTCACAAAAATAATATCATGTACATACTTACATAATAAATTGTATGGTATTTTTTTTCTTTTTTACAGCAATGCGGTCAACACAAAGATGGCTTGGAGTATTCAGGATGGCCACGATCAAGAAACTCCATGGCCATGAAACAAGGCTACGAGGTAAATAAATAATAAATAGTCTTATAAGGTTTTCACTTTCAGTTCTTGATAAATAAAAAGTATTTAAAAATAGTCATTTGAATGGAAAGTTACTCCGTTAGGCCACAAATATGACATTCCTAAATTTGGAATCACATCATTAATTATTTTATATTTTATTGCTCATTATAACTCTACTCAGACCGCACAAATGATTAAACAGTTAGAGACACTTTTTGTGTATCATTACAATCAGCAATTGCAAAACATTGATTTAAACCAGTCCTTTTTTTAGTGTAAAGGCGTTTTGGCACTTTTTTTCGTGGCATTTTTCAAATTGTTTCAAGTCAATATTCGATTTTTTTATTTCATTTTTTTTATAAATTGTAGTAGCGCATTTGGCACTTTTAAATCCTTTAAAATACGTGACCACCGCACTCAGAAGAAAACGAGGCTTTCGTGTCGGATCTCACAGATTCGATTCCCATTTTCATTACGAACAGCATTTTCTTCGATCGATTTCTGTTCGAAAGGATCTTAAAAATTACCACCCTTCCGATCCTAAAATAAACGAGCTAAAGCGAGAGCGATTAATTGACCACTAGTTGTGTCCTGGCCTTCCCTGTCCTTCTATCCTTACTCTCTTTAAAATATGAGAGAGTTTGAGCAACTGAGTAACAAACAGTTCTTATTTATAAAAAAAACTTATTTTGAAATACCTCCATTAAAAATCCATATTTTCCACATTGGAAACGGACATGGATTAGAAAAAAAACTTAACAAGAAGTGAGTTCCGTTACCTTTTTTACAAAATGAGTAATTCGAAGTAATTCCTTAGTTCAATAATTTAATTTAACGATTCACTTCATTTCACAAAAGATTAATTTTTTATGTCTAATTAAGTCGAATTAATAATAGTATCAATATCAGATATGAAAAATCATTTAAAGTCACGTTATATTGAAGCAACATTGAAATATAATCTTCCATTCCAGCAATGATAATAAAACACGAATTACCCATTTTATAGTCGATAAAATCGTCACGGGGCTATCAAACCTATTCATTCGATTCTGTATTTTACAAAAAAAAAATATTCTGATTGTTGTAAATGCGTGCAAACAGTAAGTAGGAATAAAAAACAGCAATGAAATTTCAGTCATTATTCTTTAGAAATCCCGTGACCGTCTATATTAAATCTCATCTTAACAGTGGATCTAAGATAAGATCAACCGAGTAGGGTTGTCAATATTGTGTATTAGAATAATATTCTTTTGTAATGTAATTATGGTATGTGTAACTATATGTACGTTTCATTCCACATGATATAAAAATACCTTGCATATATTTTACTAAATAGTATGTTTTTAGAATATAATACATAAATTAGGAAATTTTGTACATTCGCACAAGTTAAGATTTCGACTTTTAGTGGAATTTGAATATTAAATTGTAAATTTTGTTCATTCACACAAGTTTTTTCAGTAACTATTCCGGTTTCGTCTTTCGACATGCGTTCAAGCGCACGGATGAACTTGAACTGACAGTTAAAGTTAAATTAAGATATTTCTCTTTCCATTATTTTTTTCTCTGTTTTATAAATTTCTACTACATAAAAAATCAAGTTAATCTAAGCTAAAACTTACAATAATTTCATTTACGATGGTCATTTTCTTCCTGTTTTTTATATTTTATTTGGTTAATTACTTATGTATATTTCGTTTATTTATGTTGATATTTTTTGGCTAGCCCTACATCTCACCTGCATTAGCGCTTCAATCCCCGCCCCGCGTTGATTTGAAAGCAATTAAATAAGATTTATTACTTTATCCGACTAATCACTTGAATAAATTGAAAATATGCACATGCATTTGATTTAGATAAGGCTGTATTGCATACTGCAACTCTGAGCGCTGCGATGCCGCGCCAAATTGACAGAAAAAAAAATTTCTTTCACGCAAAAGAGATGACTGTAACCCTTCATGTATATTTATTTTATAAAACAACTAAGCTTAATCTATAAATTCATTTATAATTCAATATACAGACACACTACATTAAAATATCCTTAAAAAAGCGAATCGTTTTATTGGATTTGTTTATATATTTGACAAACTTATTTATAAATCGTTTATAAAATAATCAATTACATAGAAATAAGAAACACAGTTCTAATAAAACCATTCTGAGTTACCATAAAAAACACAATTGGATTTAAAATATAAATTAGTTTAACCGTCAGGTGAGAGTAGAGTGTAAATATCGCAACTTCACAATCTACAAATTTGCAGGGAAACGTAAGAACTTGATAACTATATTATTTCCAAATGTTATTTTAAAAGGGTTATAGCATTATTTTTTAGGCACCATATTAAAAATAATTGTAAAACATTGTGATCTGTAGATTTTTTACGATTTTGTAAAGTTTACTAAAATAAAATAAAAACTTTAATTTATAACTTACAAATTCCTTTTAAATCCAATTTAAGATCGTAATTTGTGTTCTTTAAGCACATAAAAATCATATTCAAACAATTTTTAAGGCGTTGTCTTTATAATTATTATGGGAGACGTTTTTAATTTTTTAAAACAATATTTTACAAAATAGTATTAAAAACCATTACAATCCACTATAACCAATATCAATTCCGTGTCAGTTAATAAAATAAACAATGATTTAAATGATGTATTTCATATTTTTTCATAACATTTTGCCTGGGAATAATATACCCCTTACAGCCACTGACAGGTTAATCTATTAAGCGAGTACTAAGATTCAGCTCTCATGGTATAAGATAATATATAAAGGTATTCCATTGCATACTCTGTGAGGTGGTTAAACACATAATTAACATCTTAATACCACTATAGTGTTAATGTTAAGTAATTTCCAGACTAGTTATTACAATTTACACAACACATTACCTTATTATAGTTATTATAGAACAATGCGCTTCCGTTTTACTTGAGAAACTACTACACAACAATTTTTAGAATAAATTTGTATACATGCAAACTAAATACCATAAAATATATATTAACGACCACTTTAACTTGAAAACTGCTTTACAACAAGCGAAAAAAGATTATTTTCGAAACAACTTCAATAAATAACTATTCAAATAATTTATCTAAAATATAATAAAAAGATTTCCCAGGTAGAAATTAGTATTTAACAATTAAGATTAGTTTTACACATGAAGTAAATTAATTAAAAGCAGCAAAAATGACCTCTCAATATTTCCACCATTCATTTCAAAACATTGATCAGGTGGTTTGCCTTTGCAACTGTCGTATTATATGAACGACACGAAAAAGGAATAAGTAAAGCAGATACTGGTAGCATGTTAATTCATAATATATACGTAAGGTAAAGTTCGTGACCTTAGCCCCGCAAAAGAAGATTTTTTTTTAATATTGTCAATGTAGCGCAGTGATTAAAGTCGTTGGCTTCCGTGACATATCTCACGGGCTCGAACTCCAGTACGAACATTATTTTTTCAATCGATTTATCAATTTCTATTCGAAGACATGGGTGTTTGGGATGTCTAAAAATTACATCACATCCTTCCAATCATAAAGTAACAGGGCAAAACAAAAGTGACAGGCTAACCACTAGCCTGCCCTAGCCCTATCTTTTATATCCCTACTTTCTTCGAAAAACAGAGAGGTTCAGCAACTGAGTAACAAGCAATACTCGTAGAAAAACTTATGGATTAAAAAAATATTTTTAGTATTTCGTTACAAAAATATGTTGAATACACATTTCGTTGGTATACAATAGAAAGTGACCAAATATAGTGAGACCGTTTGAACATCGCGTTCAATTAGAAAACGCCTCATGTTGCTTCAGATTCCTAATTTAGTTTTTTTGACATTTGTGGTCATTATATGTAAAATATGCAGGTGATTTTTTTCTATAGAAAAACTGTGCTTATGACACCCTTTCAAAATTTTTCAATTCAATGCTATTTTCCTTGTATGACAACGATGGATAAAACATTTTCAATATGTAAAATCGATAATACTTTTACTTTTAATCTACATCCAAGGTTTTATAAAATTTAAATTAACGTTATTTATTACCCGTCTTAAAAATAAAATTGTTATTGAAAATATTTTTACTACTTACTAACTAAATAATTTTTCCCCGGTTAAATCAGTGAGGAATTATTTATTATCTTCCAGGGCGACGTAGGGATAAGTGATTCTTACTTATACAGAAGCATAATAATCTGCATGATGTTTATTTTAAACAATTTATCTTAACTCTTTCGCTCCGGGCATTACGTTAACGACAATCCGTCGGAGTTGATTATTAAGTTTATTTGTTTGTTTTATGTTTTCTTTGTGGGCAGACATGAATGAGATTTGTATGCAATTTCGCGGTAGCGCTTGAATGAAATAAAATGTTTATTTACAATTGTATACACAAGAAAAGATTTATTATAGCAACTTTACAAGCAGTCAGTTAAAAAACAAATACGTGTTCATTTATAACATGTCTACATATATTTTTTTTCAGTATAATTGTTGATTGAAAATGACAATCTTGAATAAAAAAAAAAATAAAACGATGTGTCAAATTAAGTAAAAATAGTAAAGTATTTAAGCTCCACATAAAATATGAAATAATCACCATATTTTACTCAGTCAAAGATATTATATTATATTACACGGTTGTAGAGTAAATGCTTTAAATGTTCAAACCCACGAAATATTTAATTTTGTTGTAAACCAATATTAGGAATTCAGTCATAAAAAATAGAAAATAAAAAATATCATGGTACACTTTTGAGGTATATGCAGAATGAAACAAATAATCATTCGCTAGTAAAGTAACATATTAACATGTTTTATAAATTGATTTAAAATCGTGCAGTTTTCATCTTTTTCTTGTTCTGATGTAGGTAAGATTTAAGTCTAATTATATTACCTAAATAGCAAATTTATTATTTATTTCGATTGATTAGGGTTATTCCAAATTTATTATTTGAGTAGTTGCCTTGGAGTTCGCACCAACCCGGGGCGTGTGCGCGGGGATATTCAAATTGCTGCGCGGCCGAGCGCGCGCAGATTAAAGAGCATACTGGTTGTAGAGCAACTGCTATATACTGTATTTTGTATAATTTATTTACATTAGAAGTGAGAGTTGACAGTGTTAAAACAAAAATAGTGTATACAGATGATCGGTTATTTAGTCATAAAACAAATCATACAATTTTGTAGCAAGTAATATTATGTGTTATAATGACTTTATATTTTAAAAAAAATAAAGTTATCAGTCACGATTTACGTGATAAACATAATTGTATTCTTTTGGATTCCGATTCAGTTATATTAACATACTGAAAATGATAGTATTGAAGCATACTAAGTTACTCATACATTATGTTAGCTCTGTCCAAAATAACCATCCCAAGATGCATCCCATAAATCAATCTTGCCCGTTTCATATCACAAATTCTCGCCGTAACACGTTTTTCTTAAATATTTGAGAGACAATATTCCCTTTTGTGAAGAAGAAATATATAATATTTTATTTATTATTCGTGAGGTCCGCCGCGGTAGCATATGGCGAGTCCGGCACCCTCTCATCGTCGCCTCATATATTCTCACTTTTTACCCCCGAGTTTTTTTTCCTCAGGGCATCCCTTATGATTTTATATTTTTTTTATAAAGACAGCGGCTAAAGTTTTCTCAACTTTCTCCGAGGCCTTATTACACAATAAAAAAAACAGTAAGCTTGCGTTATTTGTTAAGAACTAAATTGTTCGTTCTTTAATTATTACATAATATTCTATTAGTTAATATTTTTGAAATGAAATTCATTTTTATATGAATACGCTTTAATTTATTATTATTGGTAAAAAAATAAATATTCGAACATGCATGTGCATCGAATATAACACAATAAGGAAAAATAAGATGACTTTATTCAAGAATTTTATTATATTTTCACATTGTTAAATTATATTTTTTTACTTTTTATAATATTTTCTGATTGGTGTGATTGTAAATCTATTGGGAAGGAAGATGTCACATGATTCAATATTTTTCTTATAATTTATATGCCAGACTGATCTTTGAGATAATTTATTATTTATGAGAAAAAAATTTCAACTGTTTGTTCAGTTTGCTATATTCAAATAGTTATGAAAGAAATTTAAAAATAGTATAATTGAAGTCACGTCATGTACTGTGATTCAAAAACCAAAAATTCTAAAAGCCCATTTGTCGAATAAATTTTATTATGGAACTTAATTCGAAAATTTGATATTTCTAACAAAAGCTCGCTGTGTAGTGAACCGCAAACATTAAACCACCCCAGTGACCATATTAAAAATCAAAGCTGTGGCTATCATACCCATAATAAATAATACAATATCTTTTGACCACCTCAGCTCTGAGCCTTGCTAGTCACGTTCTGCGATTACTACGTGTCTAACTTGTTATATTTGACTTGGAGAAGGGTCTGTTTCATCCCTTATGTTTTGTACGGAAGTAGCTTTATTGTGTGGCATTTTTTTATTTTTAATAAAATATACGCATGTTAACCGGAAAAGAGATTTATATTTTGGTGTTATTTTTCATTATAACGAAACAATATTTTGAAGATTAATGTTGTTTTTATATAAATTGAAGCAGCATTATATTAAACTTTTATTTACTTCCACGATGCTTTTACTTTCATCATTAACAAGCATTTTTGTGAATAATTTGTGTTCATAATCAACAAAAAATTAGAGTTCAAATTCAATATTTCAATAATCTGTAACTATTCGGTCACTGTATAATTCATTGAACTTAACCAAATCTATATTTGGAATGAATTAGGCTTTTATTTTTTTTAAATGCAATTATATGTTTAAACTGTTCACTCATTTTTTATTTATTTTTCTGTGACCATAATACAATTTATTAATTTTCAATTTATAAAAACCTTACAAAGAAACTGATAAAAAAACAATTATTTCGTCGGGTATCATATTATTTTTATCAGCCGCTTTTATAAATGCAGTACACATATTACATAGATTTAAGATTTGTTTTTAAGAAGCGAATATTTAATTTTACTCAAAAAGACATCGAAAAGGAATTAAGCCAAATATTATATTAGTTAAACATTTTCATTGAAACTTTTTATACACAAATAACGGCATTTTATGTCTGTGTATTAATTCAAATTTAAAACGCTTTCATAGGTATTTAATATTAAACAAAATAAAGCACAAACAGGTTTTGCTGATTCTATAATACATTTTCTTTTACTTATTTTTAATAACTTTTCTAATGCTTCCAGGCAAAAATGAATACATCAGATCCCCTCGGAGCCATGGGTCATCAGAAATCCGGATCAGAAGTAGATCGTTTATCTCTCGGAGGACATCATCATCATCATCACCACCACCAGGCAGCTGTTAGCCAGATGCTTTATGGAGCAGCAGGATTATCAGCGGGAAGATCCGGTAAAAATACTTTTTTTTTTACTTAGTTAATATATTTCTACACTTCTTACGAATACATCTTCCTTAGAAATGATGTGAATTACATATCCTATCATACAAGTAAAATACTTACTTATCGAGCAAAATTCAATCTTTAAGTATTCCTACATTATAAACTATGAAAATTAGTAATAATAATGACACTAAGGTATATTGTTTATTATTTTTTATATAGGTTTTTTTTTCTTTGATATTTAAGTAATCATTTCAAATAAAAGGCAATATTTTCAACATAACAGGATATTATATTATGAGGTTTTGTCGATTGCGTTTAGGTGATTTTGATATAGTTAATTTTTAATTTAGTAATTTGAATACTCGCCTTAATTCTGACTTCAGGGGGCTTTTTTCCAGGGTCTTCGAGTTCGTCACCCGGTGGAGGAGCTGGTGGTTCACTTCTCGTTGTACCGCAGCCAAAACAAGCTGGGAGTCCCCGATTAGGCTCTGGTGCTCCACAACACGGCGCAAGAAAGTACCACTGCAAAATGTGTCCTCAGGTGAGTGCTACCCGAAACATATTACGGTAATAAATAACTAAAATAAAAAAATTGAATGCCTAATTTACGTTGTTTCACGTGCTAGAACATTTGTTAAATATATATAGATATATAAACAAGAATTTATCAACAACCGTCCCAGATGCGCTTTGAAATTCCATATTAAACATCTTTTAAATCTACACAGCTTTCAAAGCATTGCGGTCTTCATAACAAAAAACACTTCCCTCGGAATTCGAACCGGCTACCTATAGCATGGTAGTTTGCCACTTTTTTCGTGTCTACTCGTAGCGGTGCTTTTTTGACGAGCTAAATCTAAAGGAATCCCAAATATGAAGACATTCTTGGATTTTGGCCGTTCTGGAGAGCAACTGTGTTACCCAGTTAAATTATGCCTACAAAACAGTTTTTTTGGTAAACGTTTTATTCTTTAAACCGCCTAATGGTAATGACTTTATTTTATTTAAATACATAAAAAGTTTTGCTAAAATTTTCTAAATAACAAGGTATTTTCGCCAAAACTAAACACAATCCATTGTGTCAATAAAAGATAATGTTTAATCAAAATAACAAATCCAAATACCTTAATATCGACGTATTCAAATTATAATATTTTCTATAAATTCAGCATTAACATTATGGAAAGTCATTTTTTCACCCGCTTTGATCTACTTGATTATACCTTATTCTACCGATCAGGCGGGTATGGGTTCAATTCCCGATAAAGTCAATTTCAATTTTTTTTTTTTTTATATAATATACTTAAGTTCTAAGACTAGGATGTTCGTGATGTCAATTCTCATCGAGTTTATCTCGTATGATCTGTCTGTCTTGATATTTTAGGTTACAGTCTTGATATTTTAGGTTAGTCAGAATTGATATTTTAGGTTACATAGATAATTATATTATTTAAATGTATATGCATTAATGTCGGTCTGACACAAATAAGAGTTTAAAAATAATAGAACGAAAAAAAATTCTGACTTTAAATCAGCATTGACAATAATTACCTATAAAAATAAACACTTTGTTTAGGAAACTGTTATAATTAATGCACAAACTTAGTTATTCCAGACACAGATTTTATACCAATAAATCTTTGCTTACATAACTATGTGTTGTCATTTTTTACACTTTTATCAATACAATATTTACAGCAGAAATATTTTACACAGAAGAGATTTTAATTTCTTTGTAGTAAAATAGCAACTGACTTAAATATTGAAAGTCGATAAAGGTTTCTATATAAATAGCTAACTAAAACTGTGAAAATAAATAACTATAATTCTAATAGCGTGAAATTGAAAGTTCAGTAATGTCAGATTAAATATCACTCAACAGTGTCATCAAAATAAATACTTTTAATTAAGTCGGCGGTCGTAAACCAACGATACACGCGCCCAAATCTGTCGGCTTCATACACCCATTCAATCACAAGTTATTCTCATCGGTCTCCGGTCAAATCTTTCATTCATAGGTGGTGTATTTTTAATCGGCATTTTTGTGAAAGAAGACGGACAGACCGAGCTGATTGATTATGCGATTTTTCGACGAGAATTCGATAGCTTTGAAAATTGCGAGACTCGAAGACATTAGATCTCTCCGTGGCATCTTACTCATCTTATCTTTTTTTCGTTTAACACTACTTAATGTTCAATAATCATATTATACAATTATGCAGCACGGCACCTTGTCAACTATTATTGGAACTCGTACATTTTTACTATTCTTTAACGTGAACGCGTTCGTTATTGATGGCGGCACTTTAACTAGCAACGAATTGTGTGGGGTCAACTAGCTATTGACATCGAAAATTTATTTTGAACTTTCACCTACATAAATAAAAAGTAAGAAAAAACATTCATTATAGTTTCTACTCGCCAATTTCGTGTGCTTGAGGAATTTAGTTTAATAATTAGTGCGTTTTTAATTCTGACAGATATAACACAGGCAAAATAGAATCTACTGCCTTAGGGAAGTGCATATTTTTTAAAAATATCTAAAAAAAAAACTAGAAATCTAATATCTACGTATATGCCTTACATTAAATCCTTGCCATTATGACAAAAAATAACCACCTGTGCCCAATGTTCCCTCTAATTTTCAGAATGCTATGTGCGCAAAAGACATTGGCTGTGCAACTTTGACAAGAAATAAAAAAACTTGTGCGCCACATAACGGTATTTAGACCTACTAAAGGAAAAGGTTGATTATTAATAATGACCATAATTAACAACACTATTTATTGTCAATTAATTTATTCTGGTGGTATTATAGCTGATGTAACTTTTGTGCGCTCGGTTGTAATGTATGTGCGCGCGCACACGCGCACAACTTAGAGAAAACACTGCCTGTGCCACGTTCAAGTAAATTGTTATTGAATATTCCTGAAGTTTCCCTCCCAAGTCCCAACTTTCTAATCCTAGAGATCAAAAGAGATTAGTTGACAACTAGTACTGTCTTAGCCCTACCCTTATATCCCTATTTACTCAGTTCGAAAATGAGAATTGAGAGGTTGAGCAACTGAGTAACAAATAGTTCTCGTAAAAAAACTTTTCTTGAGATATCTTCATTTGGAGGCCATACGCTTCACATTAAAAGCAGTCATGGACACAGAACATGAACACCTATCTCCATAGTCTCAAATCTATATTGGGAAATTCTTTATTTGATACTGACTTATCAGGGACATGAGCTTAAACCAATTCGCCAATCTGATCGCTAGGGGAAATGGGTTGAGTGTTGAAACAAAACGCGATTGTAAGCGGCTGTACATAAAATTTAAATTTATTATCTCTCCAAAGTAGAAATAAAATTAAAACTTTACTAACTTGGAAATTGTAATATTATCAGATTCAGAAACATTAGTTTAACAGGTTGTGTCGTCGATAATGATGAAAAAATAACACAAGTTTACTCACAGATAGATAGATAGATGTTAAGCCGCGAAAATTCTTTTAATAACGGTCACCCCTTGCTCCTCTTCCACCTGTCGGCTTTTTGAGGTATACTCAAAAGAGCGGCATTCCGTCAGCAGATTCAAAAATGGAACACTAACATTTCAAAGCTATGTCAGGCAGTAGAGTTATGTCGACCTTATAATTTAATTTTTATCAACTCAATATTTTATCAAGTTATTGATCGTGGCTTCTAGAACTATATTTATTAGATGAATTTCAATTAGTGCTACATTACATTATCAACTATTTGTTTACACGGCTGCGTTGTCTAGTGTCTACGTCGTTGACTTAGAACACGGAAGTCACAGTCAAATACCAGTACGGACAGTTTTTATAAATTGATTTTACAATCGATTTTTAGATTTCTGTCCAAATACATGGATGTATGTGATGATTGGAAGAACGATAAGCTAACCACTAGTACTGTCCTAGTCCTATCTTTCTATTTCTAACTATAAATTTCTAGTTTCTTTGAATAAGAGACGTTGAGCAACTGAATGACAAACATTTCTCATAGAAAATCTTTTGAGATGCCTCCATATATATATCGACTGTGGAAAGGAAAAAGGACGTAACCCACAGTTTTTTCAAAACAGATTTTTTCGATAATCACAATGTATACAACTTAATACACATTCTGTCAAAAGGATGTAAGCTGACGATGCCAAAATAGTATATTAATTTAGCTTTTATGTTTAAAAAAGATGTGCATGTGGAAATTGCGATCAAGAAAAGAGACTGAAAATAAGGTTTGTTTTGAGAAAAAAAATAATAATATCAGAGTCAATTCAAAACCAGTTTATCAGTCTCCCTTCATGCACTTAAAGTGTGTGTATATTGCATAATTTATCTTTGGCCTAAAATCATCAAAAAAAGTTTTTTGTGTATCCTGTAAAATTTATTATATGTGGGTTACGTCCTTTTTCCTTTCCAAATTCGATATATTATATTATATATACACTCCACTAAGCACCGTATAAAAAAACAGTGCAATGATAGAATACATAGAAAAAATGAAAATTGGTTTTCTGGATTAAAAAAAACCGCGTCCGGCAAATGAAGCCAACTATTTTTTTAAGACTGTCACAATATCAACAGGGATGACGGTCATTTTAATACTCCATGACTTCCACAAAATACATTTTTATTTTCCCTTGCACATGAGGGCTATAATATGATAAAATGAGTTCGATATGTCGTCACTCATAGTGTAAAGTTGGCAATTTCGCATATAGTAGTATTTTGGATATTTAAAGAAATACGGCTCTAACGTATATATGTTCGAAGAACTATAATCGAGTATTTCACAAAAACGGTAATTTGAAAAGCCCTTTGTAGTAAACACAGTAGTTATTAAACAGATTTCATTAGACAATGTAAATTATATTTAAATAGAAAATAATACTATAGTAAAAATATTTATCTTTAATTGTTTTTAGACGTTTTGTCTATAAAAGGAAAACAAACATTTTAATTGATTTGCCAACATTTTAGGATTATAAAAACTGCTTCCTTTGCTTTCCAAACCTTCATATATTATAGTTTCATTAATAAAAAATAAATATAATACTTTCGATGGTTTCGGCGGTAACTTTGTGGAAGTTCATTTTAATAGAAAATTTAAATTAACTTTGATTATTCCACGTATTGTGTTACTAACTGTGACACGTTTTTCGCCTCTTTCAGCTCAGGCATCTTGAGACTTACTATCGCAAAGTTTGCTTAAGTAATGAAGCAAGATTGATTCTAACATTTTAAAATTATGAAATTACAAAATGGAGTTTTTGGGTTTTTTTTTCCTTTTAAGAGGAGCAAGGAGGGGGGTGTAGAATCGAAATAAAGCAAACAAATAATGATACTAATGAGTTGCAATCAATCAGATTGGGATTTTTCTTTTTTAAGGGAAGCAAAGAGGGGATTATAAAATCGAAACAGAGCAAACAAATTTAATCATACTACTAATGACGTTAAACATTACAAACTATTAAACTAATGAGCTGCAATCAATCAGCTAGGTTGGTGATTACTCTATTAATTGGGAACAATTTAAGTAATGGGGAACCACCTGTGCTATTAAGAATATTATTTAAGATTCTGCACCCTCCTCCTTGCTCCTCTTAAAAGGAAAAAAACCCAAAAACTCCATTTTGTAATTTCATAATTTTAAAATGTTAGAATCAATCTTGCTTCATTACTTAAGCAAACTTTGCGATATTAAGTCTGAAGATGCCTCTGAAAGAGGCGAAACACGTGTCACAGTTAGTAACACAATACGTGGAATAATCAAAGTTAATTTAAATTTTCTAAAAAAATAAATACATTGTCTCACTAGAAAGTTCTAGAAAGAAGATATTTGTGATATACGGATATACTTGAAACAGATCCACTATTAAGATAAAGCAAATGGATTATTAATTATTAACATTATTTTACGATAACTGGTTGTATTTCAGGCTCTCATCCAGTGGCGGCCGGTCAGTGTGGCATTGGATCAATGCACCGCAGGGGCGGTTATATTTCATGAAATAATATTCAAACATAACATTTATACCATTCACTCATTTTAAATTCTTTATGTTTTTATTGTCTATAAAATAAAATAAAATGTTATGAAATATTTATTACAGAAAATAAATAAATGAAGAATTTAAAATGAGTGAATGGTCTTAATGTTATATTTGAATATTATTTCATGAAATATAACCGCCCCTGCGTATACAAGGAGTGCATTCATCAAATGCCACATTGACTCTCATCCTAACAATTTTCTGAGATAATAAGAATATAAAGACAGTAAGTACTTAAAGAGGATTTTTTGTTTTTATTCTCTGATTTTAGATATGATAAACTTTAGTTTAGAAAATGAATGCGAACATTATTGATACGCATTAAAAAAATATTTAAAAGACTGTCATATCGGGGATTCGAGCCCGTGGCCGCGCAATCGAATTGGAGGAACACCTGAGAGAGTAGACCACGCGATTACAATAACGGCATCGTCAGGTTAATTTTGTTTAATTAAAACCAAAATTAAGTCATCAAGAGAAAATCACTACTAGCTTAGTAAAACCGCGTATATTGTTCAAATAAATATAATGGACCATATAATCCAGTTTTGTACGCCAAAAATAAAATCTAAATGGGATCAAAAGCAAGTACCATACAGTGTTATATTTTAATGTATGCTATATATTATATTATCAGTGGCGGATAAGCATATAAGAGGCCCCAGGCGCAATAAAATTTGGAGACCCTGTTTTTCGAAAAACGTAAAAACGTCAGAAAATTCCAAAAGTAAAATAGTAAACATATATAAAAATGTGAACAAAAAGTATATGAGTTATATTAAAAATAATCTATTTTTGAGGCACCAAGCGAGCGCCTCATTTGCTTATAGCACAATCCGCTACTGTGTATTATCATTTAAGATAGAAAATAGCAGCGTATTTTGGTACTACGCCTTCGTAAGTAATTGAATACTTTTTTAAATTTCACATTTTTAAAGTGGAATTCTTTCAATTAAATTCCAAATTAATCATGTCTTATAATGTCGAAATAGAAGTATAGATAAAACGGGACACTAGACAAAAATCGTGGGTTTGACTGTTAGACGCCTTGACCTTCGCGATGTCAAAGAATACCGTGGTAGAAAAATTCGCAGCGTGGTCACCATGCAGTGGTGATCCAGCTGTCGGCCTTTTGAGCGAATCTCAAAAGAGACAGGATTCCATTAACGTTCATCAAAATGGGACACCGCCGCGTGACGTCACTGGATTGGCAACCTTTTTTCCATAATATACTATAGCCACAATAGTTCATTCAATCCACACTTATGAACAACACGGGGTAATAATACACATGATTTCTGTGTATATTTAGTTTTTCGACCTACATTAAATAAACTGACTAATTATTTTAATTTATCTTTAAATTTAAAAAAAAACATATGTAAGGCTGGTATATATGTAGAAAACAGTTTTTAATTACTTCATGTAGTGATTGCTCGCTTTTCTCTAAAATAAATTATTCTTTTCTTTTTCTCGAGTTTTTCACTGAATCTTTTTAACCTAAACTATGATAAGCGGTTTAAAAAACAGTGTCTCAATCTCTACAATGTAAATATAATAATACTTTTAGGGTGTTTTTTTTAAGTAATTCTACATTTTTTTAATATAAAGATCACGACCGGCTTAGTGCTCATCACGAGCATGATTGTCTGGCGATGTACTTTGGTTAAATAAATCTTACGGTAATATATTGTAAACTGTAATGCAATAGTTGTTCGGTATCTATTTACGGGAACGGAAGAAAAAATATGAGAGAAATGAAGTGAGAAGTCGTATTGAAAAATAAGCAATAAGATCACATTCGAAAAACTTTTTAAATTTTATAAAAATGATTTAATGAAAAAGAAAAAAAAAGCTAGCCATAAATATTCAATAAAAAATAATTTTAGCGTGAATAGACGACACTCTCCAACTTTGTACATAGAAAGTATAATTTGTATAGCGGTTTAATTTTGTCAATGTTTACATGGAAAATATATATTTTTTTAATTATATTTTCTCTGTTGACGGAGTGAATACAAAAATTAAAATAAATAAAAAATATATAATTACATTATATTATACTGTATCTGCTGAATGCTGTTGCTGACACCTGCCACTCGCCTTCTTGCGGAATTTTCTCAAATCATTACAGAATCGTCGAATTCCTCTTATTAATGCAATTCAAGTTTCACCAGTAAACAGCGGGTGACAAATAAAAATAACTAAAACAAAGCTTCAATAGGTTCGCAACGACTTCAAAGGTCTAAGATTATTATTTATTTAAACATTAATTTTGTCATTATAAACAATTTGCGATTTCGCGAGAACAGAGCACTAACAATGCCTAGTAGTAGGGCTTATAAAAAAATCGACTTTCTAATTACAAATTTTCTGTTTAAAATGTTTTCGAGCATTAGTTTTAAATTAAATAATAAAAAAAAACAACGTTAATTCTGATATTTAAAACAGGGTTGTCAAACAAATGGTATTCGTATGTCTCAAATTTAACTAAAACCCCGGTTTTCACAACCGATTTTTGAAAACTGACAAGCCTTGATGAATAGAAAGCAATGTTTTTATTATTATAAAAAATATATATTAATTTCTTAGAGAAATCAAAAACCCTATATGCTTATTTTCTATTTTTGTGTAATAGTTAGACAGCCATAAATATGGTTATAAAGTTGCCAAAACATAACAATTAGAAAACATTGTTTAAAATTCAATTTTAGTGGATACGAGCTTAAGTAAGTAATAATTGTTAATATTCCAAAAGGGAAGGTGCAACGTTGTTCTTCAAGTAGTAATTGACTTAATATTGAATATGCATTACATGCTCTATTATATCTTAGTAGGTGTGTAGTCAAATACTAAAAAATAATGCTGTACAAAAATAATTTAAAGCCAGTTTTATTTATGTTATTCATAAATTGAAATACCTAGTAAATGCTTATATTATATGATTTATTTAAGCCAACGAAATGATATGTTTAACTTTAATACAGTAAACCGTGTAGTCTAGAATGAACATTATTACGAAGGACTTATTTATAATATCAAATACTTGATGACACCGCAAGAATACCGCCTCATTCTCATCTCTCGTCCATGATCAGAGGAAACTTCACCACAATTCCAAACCCTCCAAATAATAACGTCGTTTCTCCCTTAGTTTACTTACTTCTATTCAGTGGTGTCCTTGATGTGATAGAAAATTACTTTACTTAGTGAGATGCACTTTTAATATAAAATAAATTTGATATTTTTTAAATTCTACTGGTACGTAAGTATAATAATATGTGTATTCATAACTTGGACATTCTATTTTAAAACTATCAAAATTTTAAGTTTATTAGTAATGTTCTTCTTGAACAAATATAACAGGATTAAAAATAAATAGCAATAATAAGTAAAACACATAAAGTGTATGGTTACCCATTATCAATTTTATCTTCGATAGGATTTATCTTTTCAAACACAAGTTAAAATATATATACTGTTATTGTTTGTTGTCTAACCTTTCTCCGCACTATACATAAAATAAATACCATTTGTAATTTTATTAATGTACGCTACAATTATGAATCTACAACTTTTATGAGTAGTAATAGAAGAAGGAAGTGCGATTTTAGATAACCGAGCCATTTATCATAACATAGTAGAGTTTTGAAGTGATTTACTTAAAAAAAAAGAAAAATTATTGAAAATTTACTGCTTATTTATTTTGTAAAAAAATATCAGGACCGATTTAACCCTACCCATCACTAGCATAATCGTTCGTTCAAAAGAATGTTGTTTTTTAATAGTATGTTATTCTACATATAATTTGCAAAAAACATATTTAAAGTTTTTGTATGCTAATTGAAAATAATGAGGTAAATTTAAAAATAATATTCTTACACGCCTCATATTCCTAAATTGAACTTAGTGTATTTTTTAAAATATATTTTCGTACCAAGACAGTAATATGAGAACATAGTTTTTTATTATTCTACTTCTATAACAAGAAGTGACGCGACAAGTGGTATCACTATTTTTTTTCTTTTGTATTGTATGTACATATATACTAATTAGGGCTTATACAAAAACCGACTTTTGAAAAAACCTGTTGTCGAATGTCAATATTGTTTGAAAACCAGTTTTATCCGGTTTTCTAAGTTTTACAAAAAATGGATAATTCAATTAAAATAGCGAGAAAAAGTTCAATATTTTTATGTTGTTTATTTATATATGTACATAATATAGCACAACAAGACATTATTTGGTGTTACTCTTCAGAAAATATGATTTAAGAAAACACAAAGCGTCCACTAATCGTTTTGTAACAAAATGTCCTGATATCAAAAATACCCTTTCGCTGGGTAATGATGTGGGGCATATGGTATTTAAGCCATCGAATAAAAGATCCAAATTTTCTGTCCTTATGTTTATAGTCTCGTTTATGGAAAATTTGGCACAGCCGGTTACGATGTTGAAAAACCGGTTTTCGAATGTCACAAATTTAGGAAAAAACCGGGTTTTTAAAACCGACAAGCCCTAATAATACTAATGCTCAGCCCAACAGAAAATCGCTTGGGATTTCCAACAAGTATTTGGATAGACTTTAAGTATCCTAAGCAATCACAATTTCCCTGCAAATTGTCCTTATTGATAGATAACTTAAATGTTTTTTTTGCCTGTGAAACAAAATAATCGTGCGTTATACATTTTTTAAATGAAAATATTGTATGATATATCTTCACCAAGTTACGTGTAGAGCAAGCACTTCCCTGATTCTTTCATTCCTTCCCTTGTTCCGCAATGTTACAAAGTTTCGTTAGGTACGCCCACGGTGAAGTGCTCGTGACGTACTGATTAATCGTTAGGGCGCCACTAACGAAAGCGTTAGTCCATCGCTAACGGCGTTACACTACGTCTTGCAAGTACACCAGAGTGACATATTATGATACACGCTATCAGCACACCCCATCAGAACGTCATTCGTGCAGTATAGTGTCAGATATCTATCAAAGCACACTATGATTTCAATGTTAAAATAAGCATATTCCTTAATAATACCGATTCTTATTTTATCAATACGTTTTTCCTGCATTAAAAAACCAGCAAAACTATCTAGCATTGATATGAACCAATAACTCGCTTTTATGCTTAAAAAAATGCCATAAAGTTTGTTTGAAAACCAAATATTCAATCTTAAATTGAACAACGATGAAAAAACAACTATATCGTAATACTAGGTATATGTGTATAAATAACCATAATTCTTAAATGACTCGAACCGGGTCACATAAAATAATTTATATGTAAAACAACAGTTTTGTCGGTCGAGTGGTCGTGAGTCAACATCGTTGACTTAGAGCACGGAGGTCACGGATTCGAATCCCAGTACGGACAGTTTTTATAGATTGATGTATTTATGGATTTCTGTCCGAATGTATGCGATGTCTTGAATTCCGTCCCACTCTTCCTATCCTAAAACGGACGTTACGAGAGTAATTTCCTTACCACTAGTCCTGTTTTATTCCTGTCCATCTTTCCCTAATCTCTTGAAAAAATAAAAGTTGAGCAACTGAGTAAAAAACTGTTCTTGTAGAAAAAATATATCTGTTGAGATACCTCCATTAGGAAGACATATGCTCCACATTGAGAGCGAACGTGGATTTTAAAATATGAATTTGGGTTAACCCTCCAAGGACGAGCGTCACCATATGGTCACAGTAAACACCGTTGTCTATTGATCCCAATATTCATCCTTTTTCTACCTGAATATCGTTGCTTTCGCTCATATTTGGTTAAGAAGGGTACAGAATACAGTTAGTCATCAGCCGTGGGGACAGAAACGGTCTCCAAAAGCACATGTGATTTTTTGAATTTCCGTTTTTTTTAATTTACTTTTTGAAACTGTTAGTTATTTTTTTTGTAAAAACATCAAATTATTTACAGTTATTTTGCTATTATATTTGTATTGAAATTATGTTGATCTAAAGAGGTCAAATTGTAAATTTTTTAAAAAAAATTCACATTTAGCTATATTTTAACCCCGAATATTTTCGAGCCCATACGGTGACTTTTGTCCTTACAACTGTCCGTACACAATATTACACGGTAATAAAAGGATGAGCATGATTATATAGTCATGCGGGGTTTCTATACAACGAGTTGGCGTTTTTTTTATTATTTTTTTTTTATTAGGAATAAAAGTTATCCGTGACTTCAATATGGCTAAATAAATATTTTTTTTATCGAAAAAAAGCTCTCGTCTCTGGGGGGTTTTAAGTACAATTATATAGTGTTTATCTCACTCAAAAAAGTACATACAGGCTAATAAAAATCCGTTAAAACTTAGTTCTTACAATAGCGTGCTGTTTGAAATGGATATCAACTATATTTCTGAATCGTTGTGGAGATAAGTACTTTGATTTTTTACGGTTATCTTCGAGTTCTACCGATCAAACATACAATCAAATAAACAATAAAATTTTCCAGGTTAAATTTGTAAGCAGTAACGATATCACAAATTCTTAGTGTAAGAAATGGTATGTTTGATTTCAATGTAATTTATTTCATATATAAATAAACTCGCAAAGCAAAACTCAAAAAGTCAAACGATGTTAATTTTAATAGGTGGTAAAATGACGTCATTCACATCTCAATTGTCTTCTAAATTACTATCTCTTCAGACAAAAACCTTCCTCTTGTTAACATTAATAAACATTCGATAACATCAAATATTCACAAAATCTTATATCGTAGGAAAATGTTTTATATTTAATTTGGATGCTACAAAATATTATATTTGATGACTAGTTGTTATTCTTGTATCATATTGATATAATAGATAAATTGATAAATGATTACGTGATAACAATTCCTACAAAATAATCTCGAACATCTAAACATATTGAAAAAAAAAACATAATAATTACAGTAAGCGGTTTATGTGCTTAACATACATATAAAACCATTTCAAAGAAATTCAAATTTTACCCTCCCGGAAATAAAATATAAATTGAAAATCAAACAAAACATATGTATGTAGTTATTATTATACTTTTGTATTCTAAATACTCGACTTATAAAAAGGGATTTACGAGAAATATCCTTTTCCCTTTTACCTGTAATTTACTTGAAATATCCAATTCTTCGGCATCACCACAATCGTCTTTGAAACAAAGATTTAATTCTATAAGAAGCTTTTCTTCCTAAGAATTCAAATCATTATTACCTTCAAGGGATCACTCCTTTCTAAGAATGGAATGGAATTTTCGTACTGTTCTTATTTGTCAGCAAAAGTTACATGTATAATTTTTCAAAGAAACCCTTATTTATATTATATGTTTATTTGGTTTATATTACTCCAAAGGATTTATAAATAAATTATTTTTTACATTTCCAGATATTTTTTGTTTGTACATATCCACAAAAATAAATTAAATCTAAATAAATAAACAATCACATTTTGAATTCGAAAGTTTGACCGATCAACCGGATAGGATGACGTCCCATTCGGTTATCGTTTATTTTTTAGATATATTTTGATTATCTGCAGCGGTGGGCTGCCAATACGTTAACTCGGGGGGTTAACAATACGTTAACAATGGGTTAACAATACGTTAACGTTAATAAAGGGGCTCGCTTAATCTCAAACCAATTCTCGGTGTTCTGTGAAGAAGTGATTTTTTATCACTTCTATGCAATTATATGCAACCGATTGTTACTTAATACACTTGTAATATGTAATTTATCGTAAGCTTATCAATCTGAATGTATAAAAATGTACTACTGTGTGTACTGAAGCTGTCGTAGATAATATTTAAGTCAGAAATTGCAGTTATATACTAATTTGATCTGAGAATATTGTTGTCTCCTAAATTAACAAGTAGCTCACCGGCTTAAGTAAAATTTAACAAGGAGTTTGCGCAAGCCCCTCCGACCCCTCTCCAGCCCACTCCTGATGATCTGTAGCCGAATAGTGAACGCAGTTGGGGTATCCGCTTGTGTTGTCTCGGTTTCAAATCCAGGAGTGGAAACTGGCATACAAGGATCTGTCGATTTCGATACACACCCAACATATGTCACTACGTTGAAGATGCTATGATAATTTTACTAATGCGAATTAAAAATATTTATTTTCATTTGTAAAATAATTATCAATCTATGGGTACTAGGCAGCATTCAATATAATAATGAAGAAGCAGAATATTAATGAGTCCTGATAATTTTAGATATTCAGACGTGACTTAACTTTCCTTGACCACCAGTTCTAAATAGTTTAGTTTGCGGTGAACTATAATAAGTTACCACCTGTTTTGGATAGTTGAAGATACAGTAATGATAGTCACGACATTACTGTAAAAGGAAGAAAAGCCACTCAGCACTAATTTGACCGCAGAATCTTAGACAAAATATCATTGCTTTACCAAATAATGTAATACAATCGAAATACTTAATTATAATACAATATTGTCTCTGAAATCGATAACAATAACTGAGTGATACAACAGCTCAATAATTTTTCATCAAATTAACACGTGAAATAGTAAAATCTAGAATGTCAATATTTTTCCTTCTTCCTGTTTTTAAAATGCACAATAATGGTATTCCAACATTGATATACTATATTACGGTACATTCACTTAATGACTGTTATTCCAGAAAGTGTCAGGGTGTTTTCTACAAGCAGACTTAGCGGCACAACAATTCTACCAGAATTGGTAAATTCAAGCATTGATGAATTAGCCTTTTTTTTGTTTAAATATTTGACATTACAGTTAATGCCATTGCGCAAAACATTTTAAATAATCACTCGAGATCAACTCTAGTAGAAATGACATTACAAACACCAATGTCCAACATCACCAAATAAATGTAATAAATCCAATATTTATATTGACTTTACTGGGACTTGAAACCAGATCGGTCTGATCGCTGATGCAAAGCTGTCACCATTTTGACCACAGAGGGGGATGAATATTTCAATTTTTTTTTTATTTGAATTTAGTTTTTTTTTTTTAAATTTTAATGGATTTTAAATAGGTTTACTGGAAGAACTCATTAAGCGTCATGTCGGTCAAAACATAGTAAGATGTTACGATTACGATCTAAATTTTGTCACTTAATGACTTTTTGAATCAAACCGACGATATACCTACATTTTATATGAAAACTGAATAACTGATTTTGACATATGTATCCATTATTGCTTTCACTACATTTTAAGACAGAAGTTTTATGAAAAAACGTTGGAAGAAGTAAAGATGTTTGATGAAAATCCTACTGATGATGAAATGAGGACGATTATATAGATTCCTTGCGTGGTGTAAATTATATCTTGCTAATTTTCCATGCCCTACTAAGACCGGTGCATCCCTCCAAGCCCCTCCAGCCACGTCATCGTTCCGTAATTAATGAATTTCTTACATGAACAAGTCGCGATGGGGTAAATAACATTCGCAGTTCGCGAAAGTCGGAGACCACCTCTTGTGGTGACACATTCCAGTGTATTAATTACAATCACCTCAGTAGCGCGCTTTTATTTGGAAAGTGTATGCATGTATGGGGACACTTATAGATAGACGAATCTAAGTTAGGCACAGCTTGGTAGGTAAAATAAATATGCAAAATATCACTTCTTGGGTGTTCGCTGTCAATACTTAGTGAAAAGGCTTATTCACAATTTTAGTTATTAATATCAGGACCGGTTTCGCTACGAGCATTATGATAAAATAATACAATGTTGCAGTGTCATTAATAAGCTTGTAATAAACAATTGGTATTGAAAAGAATTCACAAATAAATAGACAAAATATGAATAAGTGACAATAAAATGACACTAAATTGACTAAAATTAAAAATTTTAATACCTTTAAAATGTTATTACAAAATGAGGCGAGTTTCGACGAATTCAAACGCTCCAATTCTATGTCTCAAACGTAATATTTAATTAAACTTTTGTAAAAAATATATGTCTGAGAAAATTAATTTTTGTATGTAACAACGGTCTCGCCGGCATATGGGAATTTTAACAAGAGCTTCTACAGCCAACCCTTAAACTGGAAGAATTGAAACACATCGTGGTGAGCGCGTGCTATCAATATAACTTTTCTATTAATTTATGTAATCAACTTTCAACGATCAATTTTCTGTAAAATGATTTGTTATTAAGTGCCTCTAACGTTTTTACAGATCAGTGGACAAATACAGACTAGTGCTAAGGGTAGAAATAATTATTATATGCAGTCAGAGCCTTGCGTTTTTGTGATTCAATAAGAACGTAATTATTATAATAATAAACGTCCTTCAATACCTCAGTGCAGCGCGGATGAAATTTTTTGTAGATTATTAATTGATTTGGCATTTACTTGGTAGAACTCCATTTATAACAGATTAAAATAACAAAGTATTTTAGCTCTACAGTTTTTAATAATTTTATTCGTTATTTAATAGTTTTAATAACCGTTGTTAAAACCCTTATTGTAATTAATAATAAATAATAGTATAATTTATCCTAATTTACTTTGAAAAATCCCATATTGCTTATTGTTGTTCGAAACAATAAAGCCATAGTTAATAAATTGTATGTAATGTATTAATAATAAATATCATTTTAATTTTATCCTAATTAATGTTTTAAGAAATAAACCCAGATTGTTAATCGTTCTTTGAAAAACTAGAATCACATTTGATAAGTGTAATATTGTAATTATAATTAGGATGTTAGAGTGAATAACTTGATGCATTGTGTATCTCTTCAGAGCCAGTATATATAGCTGAGCAAAATATTAGTTTAAACATAGTTCTGACGATGGCGCAAGCCGAAATAGCTATCAACGAATAAAATTATTAAAAACTGTAGAGCTAAAATACTTTGTTATTTTAATCTGTTCTTTGTAGATAACTGTGTAAATAAAATACGAATAAATGAATGTATTTTTTTTGTTACATGTGGGTTTGTGACTGCTTGAAGTTGATTACGCAAAGTTATTTAAAATTTAAAGTAAATTCAAATAACTATCTTATGCGGATTCCGTTTACTAACTGTTTTAAACTGTTTTTTTGGCTAAATTTGTGACATTCGAAAACCGGTTGTGCCGAATTTTTCATAAACGAGTCTATAAACAAGAGGACAGAAAATTTGGAAACTCGGTGGTAACAGATCGCTCACTGCTTTTTTTTCAAGAAGTGGCATCTCACCTTTGGGTAAAGCATTCTTCAAAATGAAAATATTTATTTAGTAATGAATTCATGAAAAAATTCAGGTTACCAAAAAGCGTTACGTTTTGGCCTCGACGACCCAAACCCAACCTTTATTCAGTGTATAATATGGGTAAATTTATTATACGTTTCTACTTTGAGTAAAAGTACTCCACTGTGCTAATGGGTAACTCTGAAAGGGTGTTAAAGTTTTCCGCTTGTTTTGAGAAGGTAATAAGTAGATTCCTAATGAAAAAATCTTTTCGGGATTTTTTTTTTTTTTTCAATTTGTTTGACAATATATTAAATATTTAATAAGCTCTTTTGAGAATATTATATGTATATACGTTAAATATTTAAGCTATTATATTTGTTGGTTAACAAAGAAGCTTCCTACCTACGGCGAGAGTTATAATTTCACAAATGACGAAATAAATTCTTAGTTCAATAATTATTGTTTTCTTCTTATTTAAAAAATATATACTAAGGTTACTCAAAGTTGTCACCACTCTGAAACTGCAAAAAATACCTTGTAGAGATGTCGTATCATTGCGGAAAATTTCACTGAAATGTGTACCTTTTTGAGTTTTATGTTGGCTGAAAATCTTCTATTTTACCGGCTCATCTTTCTCATATCCGTTAAAATATATGATTTTTTTCAGAACACAATTATTCCGCTTAGAAAAACAGTAGTTACCGTTTACAAAATTTATTTCTGTAATTATACTGCCTTGTTTCTCTTTAAAACCTGCATACATTTTTATTATTTAAACCTATATTGCATTAATGCTCTCAATCAGTATCAAATACTTGTAAGTTGTAACAAGAACACGATGTTTGCGGTCTTGCTCCATTAGTTGTGTGACTCATTCAACCAGATAACCACACAGTATTATTGAAGATACAATTTATATCTATATCTAATTTTAAATTAATATTACTGGTTTGTCCTCTATACACATTGCACATAATATTAATAGCCAAAGAAGTTAAATGTCATAAAACAATGATCATTATTATGCATTGGTTAAAATCAATAAACAGATGTGTAGCCAGTATTACTCTTTGCAAGATCACGGCACTTCACAGCGTAAAGCTGATTTTAGGCTATTACTTATCACAGTCAAACTGATAATTATTGCCTTTGGAACTAGTCATGGTAATCACTGTTAGATAACTGAAGGCAGATTTACATAAGGAATCTTACTAGTTGCATAATCTGCATTAGCCCCAGATATTTCCCACTACATTTGAACATCTACATCACGGGTTCCCAACCTGGGGTTCGCCAACTTTTTTCGATTTTGGATTTGAACAACAAAAAAGGATTTGAATCGTTCAAACTATGTACATTCTCACAGATTTTGTCACTAACGACCCGATTTTAAATGAAATATCAAACTTTCCCACATCTCCACTTCTATACCCTATATAATCATAAAATCATATAATCATAAAACCTTTGCCGACAAACAAACTATATAATTCTTGAAACTACTCACTACTCAAATCTGTTGGCATTCCTATGAGCTCATCCTTTTCGCCAGCAATGGCTTTGGACTCAGTGATGCATTTATATCTTATATAAACACGAAACTTTCATTTACTAAACGTCAGTTCAAGTTCATCCGTGCACTTGAATGCCTGAAGATGCCGAAAGGCGAAACCCGGGTCGTTAATGACAAAATCTGTGAGAATGTACATAGTTTTAACGATTCAAATTTAATATTGAAATTTCACCAAGCACCTTCAGTCGAAATCTTAAACAAAAAAGGAGTTTCGGAGACAATCTGGGGAAAAAGTATAGCAAATCGAAGATTTCAAATTCCTCGGTTAGGGGGGTCGCCTAGTCACATGGCTTTTATTAAAAGAGGTCGCCATCCGAAAAAGGTTGGGAACCTATTATCTACATAGTGTTTAAGTAGCATGATCACTGCAATGATCTTGATTTTGAGTACACGTGCAAGTATTCTAGTCGTTTTCAATTCGTAGCCTTAACGCGCTAAGAATCTATATAATGATTGTGATGTTTTTTTTTATTCTGAATCCTACGAACACGTTTCCCTCATTACAACGGATTTATTGTTTTTCTAGAGAAACTTAAGTTAATATATCTATAATGCGAATGTTTATAATTTAAGATTTCGACTGAAGGTGTTTGGTGTTCAATTTGATTCGTTCAAATTATGTACATTTACACAAGTTTTGTCACTACCGACCCGGGTTCCGCCTTTCGGCATCTTCAAGCGTTCAAGTGCACGTTCATACTTGAACTGACGTTTAGTAAATAAATGTATAGTGTTTATATAATAAGTTTGCTGGAAAATTTATAACTATATTTACTTACATATAGGATGCAAGAGTGGGGAATTTAACAGATTTACATGCTTATTTAAAATTGGTAAACTATTTAACTGTGCCCTATTTATTTCTAAAATTTCCTGGGAAAATAATTTATGCCCATCGGTGTTTGGGTGTATGTTTGGGCGAATTTTTATATCAACACTGTACTATATTGATTTAAGTGAAATATGAATACCACTTATTTCTTTTCAAAATAACATTGATCAACCAGGTTGCGCGACTTGAAACTGGGACTCAAACAAATGTCGAGGTTTACTCGATGTGATGTATGCCTTAATACGTATGCTTACGTTTATTTTTCCGTAATCCATGATGCCAAAAATATACCTCTACAACGATCAATTCCACGAATAATGTTTCCACGCATAGTATTTGTTGATTTTTCAAGTATAATTAATTTTTATCTGTTTTTTTTTCAAAACCTTCGTACACCCTTGTGGCTTTTGGCTATTAGCTGGAAAATCAACTGTGTTATCATTTTCAGTACTCCGCTCTACCCTGTACAATCAGCAGTGGGATGCTAATACGTTAACAATGAGCTCGCTTAATCTCAAAGCAATTCTCGGTGTTTTGAGGAACGAGTGATTTTTTTATCACTCATGTGCAATTATATGCAATACTTAAATAAGCAATCAATTTTTACTTAATACACTTAAAATATGTAACAATATACAATTTACAGTAAACTTACTTACATTGATAAATGGCTAAAAATGTACTACTATTTATGCTGAAGCTGTCGTAGATAATGTGTGCCAGAAATTACAGTTTTATACTAATTTGATCTGCGTATATTGTTTTCTCTTAAATTAACAAGGGGCTCGCCGGCCTCAATAAAAAATAACGAGGGACTCGCGCGAGCTATTCTGAGCCCTTTCCAGCCCACCTCTGTGTACAATCTTTATTAGATTCCGTTTTTTAGTAAGGAATAAGTATAAGAAAAATAAATAAAATTGCATATTTTTAATATTTCCCACTATAAGGAAATTATTTTTGCTGATAATTTCGGGATTATAATATATTTAATTTACAAATATATTATTTATTCGATTATTCTTTTAGGAAAATTGATTAACTTCTGTTTTTGTTCACTGATATTTTCCACTAAAAGGCAATTTATTATGATAATAATACTACCTGCAAAATAATGGCGATTTAACTGGATGGTAATTTATTTATAATAAATGCACCGTCTCAAAAGCGAAGCTGTGATTCGCCGAGGCCTGTTTTACACCCACTCACCTGGCTGCCTGTCGTGCAGGCAATGCATTTTAATGCACTTTATATGCAGCACGCACTGCACGAGCGCTTCTCAAGCGATTAAAACAATCAAATATTTGAAACTAAAACAATAAAAATACATGACCGTAACCGCGAAGATGTTAATACAACCAGTTCAAACATTGGTATTCCCTTTTAAGTGCCTTTTATTAGTTGATTGCAACCAAGGCTAACAGTAACTTTTCGACCCATAATCGGCAAAAGAACATAAGCGACACAATTCGGTTAGTCACCTTTTAAGCCGATATCACCTTAGTGACAAAAAATTTTGAGCATTATCTCATTCACCTGACCTTTTTAGGGCCTGTGCATTTTATTGTTTTGGCGTGTTATCATTTGTTCTACGTGGAACCCTGGTGAAGAAGCGCTGATCTAGAGAACGGAAAGTAGTCAGACAATGTTATTATAATATTAGGATAGGCGTTGACCGTATATAACTGAAGGATTTTTTTTGTAACTTAATTTAAAAAAAACTTTCTCCTGAAAAGTTTATAAATTGTCGGTTACGATTTCTTGCCTATTACGGATTGAATTATAAATGCGTCAATATGTTTCAAGGTGCTTAACTGTTTGTTAATGTTAATGGAAAATGGGAAAAAAATGGAGTCTAGACCTAGACATGGACAATGGACTAAGAAAAATCAGTCGGATCTTTCGGTCATGCCGACTTGTTTGCATCTAGGCCAAATTATAAGACATTAAAAGAGTGGACGCTCTTCACGACGTTGGAAACATATAGATCTCAACTCATGAAATCTTCCACATTGCCTTCTTTATATTTTTGCACGCTACTTTGAACCTACCAAGTATCGAGGATATTTCTATAATATAGAGATTCCAGACAAACATTTTAAAGACATGTAATGTCGTTAAGCTGCATAATACACCCAGTAGTAATTTTATGAAGACGTAGCTGGTTCTGGCGGACAAAGAGTAGACAACACTTTACCCAATAGTTTTTTTTAAGATGTATAAAACTTCAATGAATTTTAAAGATTTACTCATTTATTTGAGATAGTCTAGACCAGGGATGGGGAACCTTTTCTTCTTTAAAGGCCGCATTCATTTTCCTGATTCGGCATAAGGCCGCAGTAAACATTAACTAGGAAAACTTTGGTACAAAAAGGAATTTACGGTCAGAATATGTCGGGAATTAACATACATTTACATAATTACAGAATTGGCCAGAAGGCCGCACCGGAGTAGCCAAAAAGACGCAGGTTCCCCACGCCTGGTCTAAACCTTGATTCTTCATTAGAATCACTAACCGTTAAAAAAAACTCAGTGTACGTATTATTTACAAACTATTTAATATAAACTTGATTGAAGTGGCTGAGTTAGTCACATTTTACTTATTTTCCATTAGTATCAATCACACAAGTGCTTGACTCAAAATCAGTTCAGTAAAACGTCAACGCCCTTAGGAGGTTCCAAATGTGGTAAAGTTTTGAGGATATCTGGCGAATTCGAGTAGACGCAATAATAATGCAGTGCACCCACGCACGATTGCGCGAAGGGATGTGGTCAGTGCGGTGAGTCCCCGCCCACTTTATTTAAATGCACTCGACCGGACACGAACGCCACTGCCTCTGCTTCGGTTGAATGACTCGCGCCACGCGACACTCGCATTTTACACAAATATAGATATTTTAATAAATTTTACACTTTATTAAAATAACGAAAATCAATCACGAATCGGGCGAGAAGTTAAAATTAGGTTATCCAAATTGTATCAAATTCTTTTACTAGCTTCTTAGCTACATTAAACTCAAAAACATAATCTTGTTGCGTTTTGACTTTATTTTTGTGCATTTTAAAAAATCGCCGTATACTGCCAAAAAACGTTAAGTCAAAAATTGGGTGTTTTGAGTTATGAATGCAGATCAATATATTTAAACACGCTATATAGTCTCAAAAAAAAAGCTGACACATATAACATTTATTTGTTAACGATATTTAACGATATTTAAAGGATTAATACGAACGAATCATATTTCGTAGGCAGTTATTTGGAAAACCCCTATAAATAACTTAACGCTTTTTAGCTGTTCAGATTTTTTATTTCTACAGCTACTGAAAGACGATTTGACGACTTAAAGTTTTGGAGCTGTAAAAATGTTGGTCAATTGTTGTTTATTTATTTGTCTTATTGTCTACCTCCTCACTACATTAAGTTCGCTTCATGATATTTGAAAAAGTCAATTATAATGTAACATATTATTACGTCCCCTGTACTTTTTTTCTGTTCTTACATTTTGGTCAGTCGCAAATCCGTGCAGGGCTAATCTATAAAACGTACAATTGCTTGTTTTAAAATGAAAATGAAAATGAAAAACCCAATGAAACTTTTGCGTCAACAAAATGACCGTGTTTTAAGTATTAATATTATTGGAAGTGTATTTACCAAACAAATGCTAAATTTCTAACGTTACCGACTCGGGCGCGGAAGAAATTATCACCATATTCTGAGTAATATCAATGCAGTCGAAGGCGATTAAAAGGATCAATCAGACATCTCATCACATCCTTTTGGTGTTTTCTCGATAAAATTATCTTTATAATTATAGATCCTCTGAACAGTCTGTATCACGACAAAAAGTACTTATATATCAAAAGAATTATTATTACATAAAAACAAATGCACATTGATAACATTATTTGAATACGTTTGTGTTCTCTTCGATCGATAAGTTTTTAAACGTAACAAATACACAGCTCATTAAATACAATTGTCATAATCTACTCTTAAAAGACTTGAATACAGACAGTAATAAATCATTGTATTCACTGAAGTAAACTTCTTTTCGTAACGCAATTAACACACTAAAAAAATGTATTTCATACACTTTACAGCAGTGATGCATAACCTTTACTTTCTAGCGGGCCGCATAAAAAAAATAATCGTGGGCTCGGGCCGCAAAGAAAAAATATTTAAAGTACGCTAAATCCATTTTTATACAGAACAGTACGTTCCATGTAAAACAGCCTTATAACCGTGTAAAAAAGATTAAGTGAATTTAGATAAATGAGTAATAGGTTCCATTATATTATTTTGACCGTGTTATAAATAAGCCATGCAAAAAAGGTTCATGAGTACTTGCTTATTAAAAATCGTTTCATTTTTAAATATTTATGTTTAATTTATATGCAATTCACAAGTTATTGCATTTTTGGTCTTCGTTAATTTTTAATTTTTTTTTTTAATTTGACATAATATTTGTAAGCCTTTTTTTATGAACCGATTTATTCTCCTTCATGAAAGACAAAGCTTGCTTACATTTATGAAATAAATATTTTACGTGAAAAAAATATGTTTGAGAAAAGTATTAGAGGGCCGCGGTTTGTGCATCACTGCTTTACAGTATGTATTTCATACAGTTTTAAAATATTTTTATCATTTCGAGTTTTATTTCACAGTAAATATATTAATCAATTTTAAGGTGTTCACTGTTTTATTCTTGTTAGAAAGGTTTTATTAAGCTAATCTAAAATAGATAATTCAGAATTATAACAAAAGTGATTTAATTTCTTTAGTTTATACATATATTATATTATTAATAGACTCTATATCATTGAAATTATATTATACATTATCCAACCGTCAAGTTCTAAAATAATTATATGTCGGATTATTTTACTTTAGTGTTTACATTGAAGCTATAATGAAAACGAATTATTTATTAATCCTTCCGCACAAAATAACAGTGTATAGAACATGAACTGTCAGTTTGTTATCAAGAAAGAATGACAGCTCCAGAAACGCATTTTAAATTAATCATTCCATCTAACGATTCGAATAGATGACCTAAATAAATTCAAATTACTAAACTGACCATAGGCTGTTGTAAAAAAAATACGATCAAATTTTTTTGCAAATGTTTTTTTTTAATTGATCCAAATAGGAGTAATAAACATTCTTGCGTAAGCTATTTTATTTATAATATTATAACCCTATATTAACACCGAAAAACAGTAATCACACTTAGTGTTTATTTTTAAATTTTAATAAATCAAAAACAAATAATGCCTTAAATTATTTATATTGATTACAAGATAAGCAAATCTTTTAAATCATTGTATTTACTTCTTGGTAATTAATTATTCTTCACAAATCATTTAGTATAATGAATTATATATTTTTAAAAAAAGTTATGGCAAATCTTCCATTTCTTAATATAAAAAATATTTTTTACTCTATTTCTTATCACACAACATTTTTTATTTGTTGAAAATCATAATCATAAATATATTTAAATATGTTTAAATTGAAACATCAATATGTAGATTGTAGATTAAAACATTAACACGGTAATATATACGTATAAAAAAGTGCAGTGTAAGTCTAGAATAGATTTATAGTTTATAATATCGTCTCTGTACTTCTTGGATATAAATACTTTGTTTGAAATTACTCAGAAGTGCAGTTTTGGTTGAAAAAAAACAACATTAATTTTAATTGATTACTTTTAAATTTGAATCTTTAAAATTACGTACATTCACACAAATTTTAGTGACAAAACTTGTGTGAATGTATTTAATATTGAAATTCCATTAAGCAAATTCAGTTGAAATTTTAAATTATGATTACTTTTAGGCAGATTTATAGGTGGCAATTGTTGCTGTCTTTTTACTTTACTTGCTTTATTTGGACAGATCGGTCATCCATATTTTGATATTATATTTATTTATGAAACATAAATGATCTAGGCAAGAGATTTTATCCAAAAAACTTATTCTTTTCATTGTTGTTTACTCAGAACATTCAGTTTTTTACTGTCAAACATTTGCTAATTTGGTGACAATATTTGGTTTTACTGGTAATGTATTTTACATATATATCTAAATTTACATCCAAATTTTATGTTAAACTTTTATAAATGTTAAACCAATAGTTGCAGACCAATGTTATGAAGCCGTTTTTCGACTTGTATATTTTTTCAACATACAAAAAAGTTAATCGCTTTATGCCTATGCAAAATATTCTTCCCGTAAGGCACAAGTAAAAAAAAACTGTTTTCTATATGTAACATGATTGACAAAGACAAATCAATAATATTTTAATTACATTGCTCTTAGTGTTAGTAGTTAGTAGCTGTCACTTCTCTTTTCGACTATATTAAAAAATAATATGTCACCTTATTGATATTCATTATTAAATTTGTATTTTTGACACTTTTAAAAAAAAACTGTTTTTTTTATATATATGTCCGCTCTCAGTGTAGTGTAAATGCCCTCCTAATATTAGAAGGCAACATAAGTCTTTCTAGTAGCTCAACTTTTATCTATTTTGAAAAGAGTAGGTATAAAAAAGATAGGGCAATGACAGTTAGTGGTTAGTTAATTTCTATCACTGCGCCCCGTTATTTAAGAATTGGAAGGATAGTGGAAGGGAAGTTTTAGGCATTACATCTTACAATCATTCATGTCTTCTAACAGTAACCGATAAATTAATTTAAAAATGTTACTGTTTGTTCTGGAACTTGAACCCGTGAGATCATTCACGAAAGCCTACGACGTTGACCACTGCATCACGGACCCGACCGTTTCATTTAGACTAGCCATATTAGTTAGTGGCAAAGTGTTATGATAACTAACTCTAAAACCTATGTTCAAATAAACTGTATGAATGGTTAGATTTTTTCAATGTATGGATTTCTATCAGCATTTTCTTAATTGTATATATTATGGTGTATCAGATATTTTCAAATAATTTAAAATTTTCAAAGGACTCACTCGGAGAGGAAAGAAGTTTTTTTAATTAACCTTGCCTGAATTGAGCTGGTAACTTCTGGTTATCTGAGTTTCTATTGCTAGACTACGGCGGATGAATTATACTGTTATCAGCAGTTTTAATTATAAAGTTTGATCACTTTTTATAATTTATATCTTTGCCTGATCAATGATATACCATCGAAGTTGAAGTGGATTCAACTCCTGTGTTATACTTTCCCATCTTTTGATTGTTCAATCAGTGGCTTGAAGTGATCTGATTCTTATCCATTTGAAGACTCATTTATTTAAGACTCAAACATGATTGTGTCGAGAATAGAAGGTTAGAAACAATGTCAATAAATATGGCAGGTAAGCGGTGTATATTTTTCAAATAGTATCAATCAATGAACAATGCAAAAATATGACACAGTCATGCTAGAAGTTATCTTCTATTCTAAGCCGCTTCCAAAATGTTAGTAGCGGTCAATGATGACCCGACAAACTAATTTATACGACAAAAAAGAATTCGCAGACCGGTGTTTTGATGCCCTGGCATAAACAGGAGCATCCTCACTCCAGTGGTATTTAATTCCAGTAGCTAATAGAACCTGTATTATTTGAAACAGGCATTGTCAACCGACGATCTTCTGTTTTTATGCTTATCTAAACTACTCATGTTTTTAAGAACAATTTTATCGCAATATCCACATCTCAACACTTTTTGATACGTCTTTCACACAATACTCATTTGATATAAATATATGTGATTGTTGGAAATATTTCAGCTGCATCATTCTTATTTTTTTTTAAACGCTCCAGTAATATGGTGATTCTTGGCCTCCTATCCTCATATAGTTATGTTGGGAGAAAATTCGTTCATTCTTCTGATACTTAAGGTCTTGAATGATTAATAGGGTGTCGCACGACCTGCAAGTCCTGTAGGTCAACGATTAACATAGGAAGACTGAGCACCAAGCCGAGTAGAGGAAATTAAATGATGTGGTCAAGATTTACTCAGGATGTCCACTCTTTAAAAGAAACATTAATATTCTCATCGAGTGTATCTCGTATGATCTTTCAACATCAAAATATATGACACACTGGCATAAGCTGTAATGTAAAATATTTTTTAATAAAAAATATTTTTAAAAAAAGCTTATAATTATACATTTACAAAATACAGAAATATTTTAAACGTTGTTTATGAACTGAGGATTACACACTATATCGGTAAGACTTTCTCGATTAAATCAGTTTATTCAGTTGTTCAGACTCGTGTCTTATGCTGATACGGACAAAGGTAATCCTATAATCATCACGTCGTAATCATCTATAAGTCGGGTATTCGTGTATTCGGTTTCCATTCGTAATTCGACGAGGATATTTATTGAAAAACAATATCAAAGATTATATCCTTGTAATAATTTCATCAGAAAATTCTTTTGGATGAAGTTAGTTAGTATTCAGAATCTTTTGTTGAGTGTCGTAACTTTATTAATAAAAACTATATTAGGCTATATTTCAGGCTAAGGCTCATTCAATCAATAATCATGTTTACTTAGGAGTTAAAAATTCACCATGGACCAAGTAATATAAAGCAATAATTAAAATTGTATTTCAGTATGATTATTGAATGAAAGGTATTTTTTGTATATTATATAATTATACAAATCTTCGTAGACTACAGTTTTTGACCACTGTTTTACCCCTTTTTGCCCATCAACGCAGTATGTCCATCCCCTTTTGTCGCATACTGCTATATAATATCCCTGCACCGCTCACTCGTAAAGCGCCGGTAAACTTGGACCCAGATCAAAGAAAGCTCCGTTCTAAATTTCACATTAATTCGATTTTTTTGTTTTTATTTTCATTCCCCTCAAAAGGACGCCGGTCGTAGTTTGTTTTTGTTCCTGGTTATTTTGTTTGTTTTTTGATGAAGATCCGCGGCGTTCTTTTGTTTTCGTTCATTTTTTTTTATTTGTTGATATTATATAGCATTTTTTTTTTTGGCGAACGCGTGCAGTTTTGATGCGTCGCGTCTAAAAGACAAGAAAGTTGGACTTTTGCCCTTTTTTATTGCGATCTGCTTTTTAATTTGAAATGCAAGGTGAAGAATTCGGAGACGAATTTTTTAAGTGTAAGTATTGCTAGACGCTTAGAAACTTACAACAAAAAAAAACAAGTCTGGCCTATAAATCCATATTTCAATTTAAAATATAATAGAAACACATGTTTAGTATAATAAAAATAATAAAACATTTTTAGTACTTTTTCCACATAAAATTTATTAGATCAGGACCGGTTTCGCTCATCGCGAGCATTATCAACTGATAAGAAAAATACAAAAACAGTGATATTTATACAAATTTAAATTGAAATAAAAAGGTGTAAGCAACTATTAACAATTTAAAGGATTAGCAAATTACATTATAATTACACAAAATTAAAATGCTTAACACCCATAACAATTAAAAACTCATCATCAAAGAATAATAAATCTAAGTGGCAAACGATATCAATTATAAACACAATTAAAATTTGGGAAATTTTTACACAAAGTGAAACACTACATTACTAAAGTAAATATCCTAATGATGATTTGGTGTTTTTGTATTTTTCTTATCAGTTGATAATGCTCGCGATGAGCGAAACCGGTCCTGATCTAATAAAAAATTTTATGTGGAAAAAGTACTAAAAATGTTTTATTATTTTTATTATAATGCCATTCCACCAAGTATTGACAGTGAACACCTTAAAAGTGAACATGTTTAGTATGTTTGTACGCAAATTATTATCGTTTTAAGGACTAATCCTAATACATGTTTTGCCTAAAAAAGCTATTACCAAACTAGCAAGTTTAATTCGGTACACCCTCACACCCGGAATTATTTCCAGTGATAGCCATTCTCGGTGTTACATGCATATTGACACTTCTAATTTACAAATTCACTATAGTTAATTATTGGCCTTAGATTGTTTAATTCCATAAAAATTTCTTATAACTGAGAGCTGATACATCTTTACGCTATCATCAGAACTGGTTATATTTTTAACCGCATCATAATGGAATCTTAAAATTTGTAATATGTTTTAAAAAATTACACATTTGGGAAGTCTTTATTTTATTTTTTACGCCTCTTTAGTCAAAGATGTTTAAAAAAATATTTTTTTATTATTTTGCTACAAAGAAGAACATCTATGCTGCAAAAACCATTAACTGAAATAACATTCGGAAGATTAAGAGTTTGCGATAACTATTGGATCCTCTCAAAGCTTATGTGCAACACGATAACGTGATTGCGCGAGAATACTTCGCCTCGCTTACTCTTAAACTCCGTTTATTGCAAAAAACAGTTTATAGTTTTAATTTTGGCTGCTTCATCATTTTTTTACTTTTAGTAAGTGTGATTATAGGTGAGTATAGGTGATCAAGTGAGCCAAGTGGTATTTTATATAAAAAAAAGTTGTAATATTCTATTCGTCCTAAAGTATCTTTTACAGTACAGTACAGTAAAGTACAGAATCAAAATAATTCAAATTTTCTTAAAGTATCGTAAAAGTGAAGAAAGCCCAGTTAATATACATTGCTAAAGTGTTAATCCAGGGCTGTGGAGTCGTGTAAAAAAAGACATCTACAAGATTTTTTTTTCAATAATTTCATTTGAACTTATTCCATCAGATCAGCTTAAGTCAGCCAAGCACGCAATGTCAACACTTTGAACTATTTTGTTTTAATACACATCATTAAAACTCCGACTCCAACTTCGACTCCACAGCCCTGGGGCTATCTCCGTAAAATAAAAAAATATGCAATCTACCAAAACACCATGTAAAAACGTAGTTGTAGTTAAAGTTCCAAGGTTTTTTTTACCATTTCACTAGTTGGCTCACTTCACCTCTCAAGGGCTCATATAATAATAATGTTTTAATAAATCATTATTAACGTTTAAAGAGGTTACATGTCTTCAAAAAAAATTTAGAAAATAATCTTTTATTATAATTTCCCCAAAAAGATATATATTTTTTATCGCTAGAATTGCAAAATGTAAATGTGTAAAAATCAATACCTTATGTAGAGCAGTTGCTTTTATATATCGCAGCTTTGCAACTATTCATTTTTTGTGTATGTTTGCTAGGCAACATTTTAAATTTAATAGTTATGCTAATACTTACTATTAAATATCAATAACTCATAAATTTATTTCAATTCAAAATTCAATTACATTTTTCATCGTTTCTGTCTCTGACTCTAAAACAAAAATTGGCCCGCGGCTGTTTATAATGAAATCACAAATAATATTCTTTAATACACCGTACTCACTGGTTCAAAATCATTAATTATTTAAACAATAATAAACATTGAAGCTTATATTACTATCAACTATAATCGTTTGAATGATTTCGATCTCTTGCGGCCTTTTGATATCACGAGTATTTGGTAATCCATCAAATGAGCTTAGTATGGAATAAAAAAACAGTTTTAAAATGATTTTTACATCCGCTATTTGTGGTTATGATTACACAGAAGGTAAACTTGGTCAAGTTATTTTGTCAGGTGTATTGACTTGCCCGTTCTACTTGACTATGTTTTTCCTTATCTCGGTATATAGGCTACAGACCTAAATTTTAACCTTGTCTGCTCCCAATGAATAGCATATGGATTCCTAATGGAGTTTATCTAAATAGACATGTTTCTACGCAAACTGATTTTTACTTAGTTGTTCAACATCTAGTTTTTCAAAGAGAAAAGAGATAGAAGAATAGGACAGAACCATTGAAGTAGTCTAGTAGGAGGGAATTGAAGACATCACATACATCCATGCATTTGTACATAAATCTATACATCAATTGAAAATCAATTTATAAAAACTCTTCGTTCTGGAATTTGAACCCGTGACTTCCGTAAACAATTCCAACAATGTTGACCATTTGATCACGTCGCCAGATATCATGAAGCTTTACCGAAGTAATAAATATTACTATTTAAACGAAATCAATTTGCACATATGTTGTTCCACTTAAGTGTGCTTAGTTCAAAAATTTGGTTAGAAAAATTAAAAACAAACCCAGTCGTTAAGTATATTTCTTGATAAAAGATACCTATGCTCAGATTTTTCTATCATCATACGCTCGCTCCCGTAAACAACTTATTATATCGACAACTAATACATAAAATTGTCCAGATTTGAACGCCTTCTTATTCATCGAAAGGCAAATCGGTACCGACAAAATCATGAACTCGATTTATGTGGAAATATAATATTGAAAAGAATCGACAAGAATACCTAACACTGAATCTACCCACATAATATAATTGAAAATGGTATGATTATGTAAATTATTCATTATAATAAACTGAATAATATTATCACTTAAACAATGATTTTTTTTTTGCTTGTGACGCTATTTCTAGTATAAAATTGATGACTTTTTTGCTCTACTGGTTGAAAATATGTGATTTCTCCATTTTTTTGACCATTAAAAGAATGATAATAGCTTTCTTAAAAGTATCTTCTATAGTTTGATTTTCTATCCTCCTGATTTGAGTTCAAAGTCATATGTACTAAACATGTAAGAATTTTGATTTTGGAAAAGGCTTATATATGGAAGAAGTAAAAAAAAATAACAAATATATAATATTAAAAATATATTGCACTATCTACAGTTAAACATGGTTTTCAATAGTTTAATCTCTTAAATATATATATACATATTCAATTTAATTTAACAAATATAAAACGTGTCAATCGCTTGCGCTAGTAACTTGTACGTGCGATTTTCAAATTGTAAATGCGCCCAGCATCCAGTTAACAGTGTTTCAACTTTTAGTGCAAGCCACCCAAACTACCAAAGTAGCCATCAATGTTTAGATTGTAACTTTTTGGTCTTACTGTTCACGTTTTTATGTGGCTACCTTCTGTATCTCACCTTCTAAGCGTTTTCTTACAACATACCTAAAATGGTTCGAAACTTCGCTGACCGAAAAAATAATTATTTTAATGCCAGTACCTAGTAGCCGAATTACGATTGACAATATAATGAAAGTTTTCAATTAATCATTTTTTTAAATAGACAGATACATTAATTTTGTTTAAATCTTACCGTACAGCTAGAATTGCATGCTGAGATCTAAGTTAAATTGGTCATACTAATGAATTTAAAGCTTTCCGAAAATATCGTACAGGTGGATGGCTCACATCCACACATATTGTCATAATCTTAAAGAGATAGTTTTTGTAACGGTTACAAAAAAAATAGGAAATAACAAACCGTTAGTTAAACATTTTTCCGATACTTGAATCATAAACTATCTGTACTAAAATAAGCCCGAAGTTCTTTTAAGGGCGTAACCTGAAATAGCAATCAACTATATGTAAGCCCTTAAGAAGTAAAGTGGGCCAAGTAATATTTTAGGGAAATGAGCCTAATGAGTTATAGTATTCTAAAAGAGGTAGCCCCCTCCAGCCCTACCTTGGTTTCATGATTCATAACTTTGTTACAATGATTTTTTATCGAGAAAAAGTCAATTCAATCAATAAGTATTTAATATTTTTTTATATAATATATTGAATACAATATTTGATTAAGTAAATCATACAGGTGTTGTTAAAAATTAGTAGTTAACAAATAAAATTGTAGCATCATACAGCAGATCGCACAATATCGAAATTAAAATAATAACTAGAAATATGGCACGCTTTACACCTATAAATACTTTTAGCTCAATTATATTTCAATAAAATCAGTATTGACCTCAAAAAAGTAACCCCAATAAACATAAATCGATTTTAACAATACGTTTGCACGGGTAACGATTTATAATGAAGTGTCAGACGAATTGTAAGCTACATAATAGCGATTATGATCAATATTTGACTTCCTTATCCAGGTATACAAATATCGAAAAAGGGTTAAAAATATCATCCACCCTTCAAATTATGATATCTGATATCAATGATATTTTTTTTTCAACACCACCCTTAGCTTTTGTACAATAAATAGTATTAAATAAATATCGAATTTCTGTGTCATTCAACCCTGAATTGTATATTTTGCTATTGTTTTTTTTCACTATCGGAAAATAGTCGGTTGCTTTATAATAAAAATCATGAACACCTCCACAAATGCTGCTGTCAGTGTTACATTGTTTACGGCCTTAATTTTATTTTATTATATCTGACAATTTATATAATTTCAATTTTGTAAGGAGTTATAATTTCACTCGCAATGTATAAATCATTTAACAGTTTTATCTCTAAAATTATATTGTTTAGTTTATGTAAGTGAAAAATAACATTTTATTAATCCAATATCCCTCCTTCCTCCACTGCCATTGCAATTGTATACAAACAAATGTAAGGATATTTTTTAAAAGAAAATGACAGCTAGCGCCATAGTAGCAGAAATTTTAAAACCAGATTTTTTATACTTATGCATGAAATCAATGAGAATTGAGAAGAAACAATACTCACATTCACATTAATTCAAATAAATGACTATTATAAAAAAAAACTCGGATTATGTGAAGATGAAAAAAAAATCAGAATGGTCTATAATAATAAAACCAACTACATAATTGTGTATTAATTTTAAAAATCTAAAATCTATCCGGACCAGTTTTTTACACTGAGAGCCTTTTAAGCTGATTTTGTATTTTGGCCGTTTGCAATAATAAATGCCAATTCTAAAATATTTGTAATTTTTATAGTTAAAAGGTATCCGTGCGCTTTTCAATTATGAAGACACTAAGACCATCATCATTTTTATCAAAATTATCATCGACGTAAAACAATGCTTGGTTCAATTTATTATTCAGCTTTTAAAAAAATCGAAGAATTAGTAGGTAGATAAATTATTCAAGTTAAAGACAATGGTTCTTAACGATAAGAGTTAGCGTCAACTTTACCGTCATTCAATTTAATAAGTAACTTTCTTGATTCGATGACAATTTTTTTATATAATTCATTATATTCATAATTACAATTCTTGAACTCACGCTGGAATTTGAAGGCTTGTTCAGAATTTACATTGGAAAGGGAAAAGGACGTAACCCACAGTTTTTTTAAAAACAGCTTTTTTCGATAATCACAATGTATACAACTTGACACACATTCTATCAAAAGGATGGATGCTGAAAATACCGAATAAGTTTCTAAATTTAGCTTTTAAGTTTGAAAAAGATGACCTTGTAAAAAATTAAAACCAAGAAAAAACACTGAAATATAGGTTTTTCCGAGTCAATTTCTTCAATTAATATTAGGTTATGTCAATTAAACACCAGTTTAGAAGTATCCGTTCACTTCAAGGTTGTGTATAATTCATAATTTGCATATGTCACAAAATCATCAAAACACGTTTTTAGCGCCTCCTGTAAAATTTGATATGTGTGGGTTACGTCCTTTTTCCTTTCCACAGTCGATTATATTATAGGCAATAAAATTATTTACTTCTTTACTGCAAGCTGGAGACCTTCTCATAGTATATTTGCACCGTTTTTACTAAGTCAACAATTTCAAAATCGCTTTTAAAAAGGTCGCATAAAAAGAGTTCCCAATGTATATCAAACTTATTTTTACAATGGTTTTATTTTACTTCATTTTTATTTTAATTAACTATGTCCAAGCGATCATAAACAATACAAAAAAATAAATATTTAACAGTTATGCGGAAACGTACTGATATAATATTACAACACAAAAAAACTTCAAAGAGTTTTTAGTTTTATAAAACCCTTAAAAAAATATTTCTGTAAATTGTAAATGAAAGGGGATAAATGCATTTTGTAAATTAGTTACAATACTAACGGTAACCATGCATGCAGCAAGCAATACGGTGCACTTGCCTTGTTGGTTTTTTTTTTATATGCAAGTAAACCTTTTGTATTTTTGGGACATGCCTCAAAATGCCTATTGTGCAGATAAACGGAATACTGATCTCGTAAATTTTATTACCGCCAGTTTACTTGAAACATTATGTTAATAATAGAACTTTTTGCTCCAATTTTTTCTCACTTTGAGGAAAACGTTTTTATTATTTCCCCTTGTTAATGTTTCAAAATTTATTATATTCTGTCGCCCACTGTGTCATAGAAATCTGTTGCACAACTTAATGGTTTTAGATTTACAATTTACAAGTAATAATAGATATTTTGGACAAAATTTTTGGTATGCAAAAAAATCACGATTTTCGGTGATATTTTAATGGTGCGAAGTAATTGCTTGTTAAAAATTATGACGTATCTATTTATCAATTGTAAAATACACCAACAATTGCATTATTATTTACCGGATAATAATTTGTTGTACAAGAACGATTAGTTGTAGAATTAAAATACTCTATTTAGCTAAAATACTCAGTAATTTCTTATTTAGAAATAGTTTTAGGATATCTTTTTTAATATGGAATACTATGCAAACCAGAAACTCTAAATAATACAAGCATTAAGATTGTACGCTATAATCAAATTTTCAGATATAAGTGTCAAATACCCAGAAGGTTAAAAGTCATAAACACATTTGATAAGCAAGGAGATAATGTCATTGATCACCTATATTATGTCAGATTTCAAAAATAAGGCTTCAAAACGAGGTCCTAACTAATACCGTGGAATAGAATAAGACATAGACAAGACGAAAATGATAATTGAAGTGTTTTATCATTCAACGAAACCCGGATATTTATTTTTTGATCCTGTGTTGAAAAAGTAAAATAATAATGGGAAATGCCGCGGTGTGATTTTTCTATTTACAACTTTAACGTTAAATTAACGAAGTCGCCCGACCGTTAACAACATGTCAATCGGCTGGGGCCGCGTGTCTAAAGGCTCCGAACTGATGGGTGACAGGTTCAGAACCATTTGTTTCCATTCAAAAACACCCCCACCACTCGGCAGAGTTTCTTTACGTCTCTTGATTGTATTGACCAAAATACTGTTTAAAAAAAACTTAATTCAAAAATCTCAATTATATCATCACGTCTTAGAATAAGGTGGTAAACAACCCGTGATCTGTGTTGTGGTATTTTTTTATTTTATAATATTTATTTGTTCCGGCCCTAAAATAGCCATTGGTGTAAATTTATCAAATTTATTTGGGTCTAGCCTTTCTCCATGACTCCATGACATTCAAATACGTAATTTTTTAACATTCTGCTTTATTTGCTTACAATACGACGGCATAGTTGTTTGTGATGTTGAAAAATTCCCTCCCACCCTTCCGATCCTAATAACCAAGCGTAGCGAGGGCGATTAGTTAACCATTAGTCTTGTCCTAGCATTATCCTATTATCCCTAATACCTTTTAAAAAAAGAGAGGTTGAGCAACTGAGTAACAAACAGTTCTCGTAGAAAAAACTTCTGTTGAGATACTTCTATTACGATGCCAAATGCTTCACATTGGGAGCGGACATGGATAAAAAATATATCAATCATTTATTGAATCTTTCACATTTAAAAACATTAAGAAAATTGAGCTATTACTTAAATTAATATTTTAATATTCGTTGTATGTTTAATACGCTAAGAAAATCACCTATACAACAACACTATTTAAACTGAAATTTAGTGAAAAAATATATGAAAGTATATTTTTACTGTATTGTAACCAAATACAGATCTTGAAAAATGTAAAAACAACTGTCCGTCATAATCCCCACATCATACGCACATTAGTAAAATTGTTTAAGACTTCATTCATATTGTGCATCGTGGAAACTGAAATCAAAGTATAACAAAAAATTAGAAGTATAAAAACAGATGTCGCGCCAGTAGCGAATAATCATCGATGAAATCTGAAAATACGAACAAATACCAAAATAATTATGTTTTATTATTGATATGAAAATGGTTGCCTATCAGCTCACGGTATTTAAAATAGAATTGTCACTTCTGTAAGCAAAAAAGCAATTGTTATATTACAAAATAAATAAAGTATTTGCATATTTAAACGTATGTATAACGAGGAAATTTAATCGTGAATGATTTTTGCCTACATTAAAAACCATATTAATTCAGAATACTTTATTGCTTTATTTTTCGTAAAAATAAGAATTCTCACGATTCAAAAGATTCTAAAAAAACGTCCCTAAAAAATAGAAGCTAATTTCAACCTGATGTCACAAATTAAAGCGTAAAAATCGATTGTCTACAAACGAGAATTTATATACTCGTCGATAAAAAAATACAAATTAACAAATTCCTGATGACTTGTGGAATGAGGCAATGCTGTGTAACACTGTCATCTCCGATCTGAAATCTAAACTAAAAACAATATTAAGTTAAAGATAATATTATAAATCAAAAGTAATTTTTCGATCAATGCATTTTGGTGTTAAGGTTATTTACAAGACGCTTTGTTTAAATCAGTGCTTCTCAACTGGAGTGGACAGAAAAATAATATTTTAGGAGAGCCACAACACAGTATAGCGAGGCCACGGGCACACTAGGTAAATGAGCTAAAAAAAGGTCTCGCATTCGTAAACATCTATACAAGCGTCAATTATAACAATATTTTTGGACGAACGGACTAAATAAAAAAGCTTTAATTTTTTTTTCATTTTGGGAAATCCATAAATTTCCAGCTTTTTAAAATCAGCTAGCTAGCAAAAAAAAGTGAAAATCATCAGCCATTTTTCAATAATTGTACAATCTTTCAATTTCTCACTTTTTTCCCAGTCATCATCCATCACACACGAGATCCTGAAATAATTCTATCCTTAGTCGCGAAAAACTAATAACAACGAGTATGGGGGCCATGGAAAAATGTTACTCAAAAGCCACGGGCTCAAAAAGGTTGAGAAACTATGAAAATATTTACATGTTCTTTTTAAGTTCTTCTCAAAAAAATATCATAACCAATCTCACTTATTCGAAATCATACTATCTTAGCTGTGATTACTTAAAACCAATCCCTAAGCTATGTGCTATTATTTTATCTTTTATGAAAAGACGGGTAGAGTTAAAAACTCTTTTTTATTCGCTTCTACAAAAAAAATAAGATTTACTTTATACAAACGCCATAATATTAAGTTTAATTTGAGTGTAATTAATATATTTAATATAATGATAATTCTTATTCGCGATATTGGCGGAAAGATTGTGTAAAATATTAAATACAAGTTTATTTAATAATTGCGTCATAATTTCGTTCGCGATATTGCAAGGAGCCACTGATATTCGTAATTAATTATGCATGCTTAGATAATATTAACTGTTAATATAAATTATGATACATAAAAACGTATTTATCCTATAAAAAATAACATTAAATATGTACGTAAAGATGTCTACGAACAATAATTGTCCATAACCTTCGTATTAAACATATAATATTTATGTTTATTGCATCGCATTAATAATTGCCCATATCCGTAAGTAAGATTTTTAAATTGTTATTTGATTGTTTTATTACTAGCGTGTTATAATGCTTTCTACCTGGATAGACCAGTAATGAGGAAACAGTATAATAGATGGCGCTTAATTCCAAGAACTGGGATCAATTACTATTACTATTTATGCTTAGTTTTATGTAACTTCTCGATGAAAATTGAAAATCATGGTTATAGTTATGTATAAAAGTAAAATGTTACTTTCTAACTAATGTAAGACATCGTTGTAAACGATTCTTATTACTGTAAATATTGAACTGCATTTTTCTGCATATCATTTACTCAAAGGTTGGCTGGAGGGGGCTTGGAAAGGCTCGCGCGAGCCCATTGTTAAAAAATATAAATACTCAGGCCGACGAGCCCCTTGTTAATATAATTGCATGGGAGTGATAAAAAAAATTGAAAACACCGAGAATTGCTTCGAGATTTTAGAGAAGCGAGCCCTCTGTTAACTTATTAAGTAGCCCACCGCTGCATTTACTGCTGCGATATTGAAAAGAGAAACAGCACTTAACTCTTTCTTTTAGTTTGACGATGCAATTCGTAAAACAATGTAATAAAGTTTGAAAATCAATAAAATTGTTCAACGGTAGTTCTCGATAAAGTTAAGGGTCAGGAAATGAAGAAACATGATACTGCATCATTCTAATAAGAGTTAAAAAGCCTAATTTAAAATAATGTAGAATTGTTATAGGTAAATTAATGAATTTAAACAATAACAATTACATAATCATAAGCAACATTTTGTTCTTACTGTCAACTAATGCTTTTACGAGTCAACGTAATGTTTGAATCCGAAGTAACAGACATATATATCGTTGGGTCGAATTATGCAAATATTTTGGTGATTATAATTATCTCTTATTTACGCTACGAGATTAGTATTATTGTACATTTATCATATGCTTTTTCCGGCGTGTTCGAGTGTCAACATCGTTAACTACGAGCACGAAGGCCACGAGTTCGATTCTCAGTACGGACAGTTTTTATAGATTGTTTTTTTAATCGATTTATGGATTTCTGTCCGAATGAATGGATGTAAGTGATATCTTGAATTCCCTCCTACTCATACTATCCTTAAAAAAAGGCGTAACGAGAGCAATTATCTAACCACTAGTTATATCCTTGTCGTGTCTTTCTATCCCTACTCTCTTAAAAAAATAAAGGTTAAGCAACTGAGTAACAACGAGTTCTCGTAGTTTATTGTTTTTTTGTTGAGATACCTCCATTAGGAGGACATATGCTCCAAATTGGTAGCGGACATGAATTATTAAAATGTAAAATTATTTAAGTATTGTAAAAACACTACTTTTTTTACCATATCCGCTCCCAATGTGGAGCATATGTACTCCTAATGGAGTTTATCTCAACAGAAGTGTTTCTACGAGAACTGTTTGTTACTCAGTCTCAACCTCTCTTGTTCCAAAGAGAGTAGGAATAGAAGGATAGGGCTAGGACAGGACTAGTGGTTAGCTAATCGCTCTCGATACGCACCTCTTCATAGGATAGGATGAGTGGGAGGGGGGAACTCACTCTTTAAATTTAAATATTTTTGTTATCTGTCCTCGAAAATAAGTTAGAAATTCTTCAGTAATGATGATGATTCAATATGCAAAATAATTCAAAAACGGTCCAGGGTCTCACGAGCATTATCTCAGGGCGTTAACAATATCCGTTTTTGAATGCAGGGATGCGTGCTTATGCTAAGTAGAAGAGCTGCATCTTCTACCTACCTTCTCATTATTTCCTTCTTAATTTTGCACATATTTAAATATCAAAGGGGGACTGCACCCTTTGAAGATTCGCATTATGGTGATGTGTAGGATTTTATTGATTAGGGTGGTATTTCCCCATGCGTCACGAACTGATCTTTCATCCTTTATGGAAGTACTGGGACGAATTGCAATATTGTTTGTTGTTGTGAACCACGAAATGACGACATTATGGAATGGATAAAAGTTCACGATTGCTTACCGCTGAAGCTTATAATGAGCTTAATAAACACATAATAATTAAAGAGCATTTCTGCTTCCAATTTGGAATTCTCATGGAAGTCTCTTCATGGAGAAGTTTTCTCTACAATAACTGCTCGTTTCTCATCTTCTCAACCTCTAATTTTCGAAGTGAGCAAGAAAAAAAGAATAAGTATAACACAAGACTATTGGTTAGCTAATCGTCCTCACCTGTTTACAGGATTGGGTGTAAAGCAGGGACTTAATTAAATTATAAACTTCTTTAGATTAAAAAAAGACACGTCTACTTTTGCTAATCACTTAATTTCGGAAAGACACGTGTTCAACCAGGAACAAGGGATAACAATGTTACACCCAAATACGGACGCTCATAAGCTCTTTTTCCAGGAAATTTTGGATATAAGTAGAGCACAATTGAACAGCCTTCCGATTTTAAATGAAATACTAAACATGCCGGGTGTCTTCACTTCTATATCCTTTATAAATATAATCATAAAACCTTTTCCGACAAACGAATGAATATAATTCTCATATCCACTCACTACTCAAATCTGTGGGCATTCCCATGGGCTTATCCTTTTTGGCTTTAAACTCGTTGATACATTTCTTTATTATATAAACACGAAACATTAATTTACTAAGCGTCAGTTCAAGTTCATCCGTGCACTTGAACGCCTGAAGATGCCGAAAGGCGAAACCCGTGTCGTTAGTGACAAAACTTGTGTGAATGTACATAATTTGAACGATTCAAATTTCTTTAAAAAATTTCGAGTTTACGGGGATAAATCTCTCGGCGCATAGTTTGCAGTAGTAGGTAAGCAAAGGATGTAGAACGTGCAATTTCGAAATCATGTAAAAAAACTGTTAAAAAAGTCCAATGCATATGATTTTTGTTTTTACAATATATTTTTTTTTCCGAAGTGGGTAGGGAAAAAAAGGATAGAGCTAGGACAATACTAGTGGTTGTCTTATCGCTCTCACTCCACACACTTATTTTAGGGTTGTAATTGTGGGGGAGAAATTTCGGACATAACAAAAATCCATGCCTTCAAACCGATTGAAAATGCTGTTCACTGCGGTGGGCTGCCAATATGTTAACAAGGGGCTCGCTTAGTCTCAAAGCAATTCTCGGTGTTCTGGGAAGGAGTGAATTTTTACTCGTATGCAATTACATATATGCAATACTTAAATTAGCTGTCAATGTTTACTTAATACACGTAATATATAACAATATGCAATTTACCGTATATTTATCAATGTAAATGGCTAAGCATGTACTGATGTGTATGCTGAAGCTGTCGTAGATAATATATGTCAGAAATTGCAGTTATATACTGATTTGATCCGAGAATATTGTTTTCTCTTAAATTTAACAAGGGGCTCGCGCTAGCCCCTCCGAGCCCCCTCCAGCCCACCCCTGGCTGTTCGAACTGACATTCGAGCCTGTGAGGTCTGGCATGAAAGTCAACAACGTTGACCACTGTGCCATGGATCTGATATAATATTTAAATTATTGATTGACATGTTTACTGTCAAACGGAACTTTTTACAACCACCAGACAAGGAAAGTTATTTTTTTCACAACTTGCACTGCGCGAAGTATGAAAACTTTAAAACTACCCTTTAAAATCTAGCTATCAATAAAACGCTTACAGAAGGCTTTACAGTCAATACAGACCCCAAGATCGATTTGTATTGTAAAGGCGTGCGCCATCTTTTTGTAACTTCCACAAAACATTTTACAATTCACAATTTTATAATAGTGCATATGCTAAAATATTTCACAGATTTCATACAACATAATAGTCGATCCTTTGTCAGGTTTTTTATTATTTTCCGTAGTACTTACGCACGACTCTTTTCCCCCTTTCTGTATTGAAAAATTTGATCCGATTTTAGGATGATCATTGATGCAACACAAAAGCTTATTGTCGAAATAGATCAATAAGAAATCGCGAACATGCTTATTGTTGTGATTTAAATTAGGGTTATGAATGGCTAACCACTAAATGTCGTCGGTATGATAGAACATTAATATTTCAATGGGTTCTTCGGTAACTTCGTCCGAGTTCATTTTTAATATAAAATTCAATTTTATAACTGTACTACTCCACTTGGTGTGTTACAAACTGTGACATGTGTTTCGCCTCTTAAAGAAGCATCATCATTCAGCATATCGCAAGATTAACGAATAAACTAAAAGTGCTTATACTTACAAAGTATCTTACTCCGTTCTTGCGTCCAGTAGAAAACGAGAAAATTACGACCTTCATTTTGTAATTTATAGCTTTAAGATGTTAAAATCTTTATTTTGTTTGTTCGTCAATATATTGCGATATTCTATCTTAAAGGGGCGAAACACGTGGCATAGTTTGTAACATAACAATATTTTCAACTATAATTTTAATTTTGGAAACTCGTATCCAAGTATCAAAATGTCTTTAAAATAGTTTCATTATGATAAAAGATATTCTGTCAAATGCACAGCTTAGGACAATGTGATGGGTGATGATTATTATTAACTGTATAAAGCTAGAAGACTTAAGCCCTCTTTCAAGTCAATTGCATCGTTGCAACTTCCGATCCCGGAAAAGAAACATATTTGCAATTATTAATTAATGTATGGATTTATATTTAAATAAATTGATTGTTTGATATATCTTATCTTGGAAAAACAACTAAAAAATTCGCATTATAGCCAGTGTTCATTTTATAGCCGCCTTTCCTTTTCATTTACCCTCTACAAAATTTCGATGGACTGAACAGTTCAGTAAAAGTAAGTTCAGTAAGTTCTTTACAGTTCTTGTAAACACTTAATGTTTTAATTACTGTAACATAGTCAATTAAAATAAATAAACTATAATTTTAGCGTATTGTGTATCCCGTAAGATTGCAATAAAAAAAACTGTTGCTAACATAGGTACTTGATAAGATTATAGTTTTTTTGTACAATAAAATTGTATCTTCTGAAGGTAAATAAAATAAATACTAAGCAATAACAAGATTTTTTTTTTTGCATAGCTGATTTCCCGGAAAAGTGTTAGCATTTCCGGAGTACTAATAATTTCGATTAAAATTTCTCATTACAGGTGCAATAATATATATTTCATCAGATTGGCAGCAATAAAATTGAAAAAAGTTTTTTTTTCTTTGTTGTAGTCTGGCATTTAGGTATACTAGTTATAAAGATCGTGCTTAGAAAAATGCAACTGTATGGTCGAACGAAATCTTAGTCAAAGTGCGACAAATCGTACCTCACGACGACTACCTAGTTAAAAATGTGAATAAATCACCATTTCTCAAACTATTCGTGCGCTTTTTTTCAAAATAATTTCAATTAAACGCTACTGTTACGATGGCTATAGAAATGCGAATTGGACTTTTTCTTATGTTCATCTGTTATCAGTATGCATCATCCGTTAAAAAAAAAATCAACACGAACTATTGTTATTGAACAAATTCGAAATAAGTAACGGCTTTATTTAGTTAGTAATTTCAAATATAATATGGGCCCATTAGAGGTAAAGTGAGCCAAGTATGTTGTGGTATGTTAGAAAAAAAATAGACGCGTTGTAATATTCTACAAGTCTTAAAGTATCGTAAAAGTGAAGTAACCTCAATTAATACACATTTCATTAGTGTTATTACCGTAAAATAAAAATATGCAATCCACCAATGAATGCACTAAGATAGTGCGTGATAGTACTTAAAAGTCCAAGAAAAAAGTTCTACCATTTTACTGGTTGGCTCACTTCACTCTAATGGGTCCATATTATATTGCATAGTACAAGCGATGGCGTGATGCTAAAAAAACTATACATGATTTACTGATTTATTGGTTGAATTGGCATTTACTTGTTAGGACTCCATTGTAAAAATAAATTTTATATAAACTAAACTATTACAATAAGTGATTGTAATTGTTCATAACCTTTGAAATTTATACTAATTTGACAATTTAACTATCTCAAATTTGTCAAGTTCCAAGAACAAACACATAGCAGTTTATACTATATTTTTAAATTAGAATTTTAAAATGTAAGAATTGATGAAAAGAAAGATGATTTAGAGATATGAGAAGTATTGTGTACATTGCCGGCACTATGTCCAATCGGAGCAGGCGGTTAGTCTCCTCTTTATTGAAAAAAAATAAAAGAAAATGAACACTTCCTGACCGAAACCATTGCCATCATTTAAATAAATTTAAAAAAAAATAGAATAATTAAGTATGCACTAGACATTTAATTTGTTTCCATAACATCTAATATATAGTTAGAGACAAAAAAACTTTTTTTAATCAATACAATCGACCAAAAATGATTTAAATAATTTCTTTTTAACTTCTCACAAACCCTTCAACAATTTACCGGCACACGACAAATCCGCATAGTGACAACTGCGCTAGTATACAAATCAAGCAATTAGTCGTCAATGTGCGAGTTGGTCTGATGCCAGCATTTTATAATTAAAAAATATTCAGTATTTTTGATGACCGATTTCTCTTCCATCGTCTTTACGCCTTCAATAACTTCCATATGCTTCATTCTGGGATAGTGATAAGTTTTTTTTTAATTTATAATAAAATAAAAAAAGATGATGGAGTCGTCCATTTTTTACGATTATATTAATAGTATTTACTATAGCTAAAAGATATAAAATAAATAAAACATATAGATTTGAAACCTTCTTTTAATAAATCTTAAAATTTATATAATTATTTGTGTCTCTATAATGATATCAACCGTTGGCTAACATAAGCCACTGATTGTAAGTTAAATTTTTGGTACATCTTTAAATTTTATTTAAGCAACTTTAATAGCAGATTTAAAAATACAACCATTGGAAAACGAATCTTTTTGAAGCCTACTGTTTCTCTTTCTGGTATATAAATAGTTATGCACGCTATTATAAATGCTTACTGTCATAGTAAGACTTAAAGGTTTATGTATTCTTAATAGATATATATATACATAAATATATTCGATAAACAAAAACTTTTTTTCCATAAGAAGTCGAAAGCTGCTGATAGACGCAAAGCGTCGAAAGAAAAAAATATACCCTCTTATTTAAAACCAAAAATTATAGCTTTATTAGGCTACTAACCAGTTCTCATAATCTGATATAAATTTTAAATATACAATAAATATGTAATCGTGTAGTTAAAATTATCCAACTTTGCAAAAAAAGAGAGATTGATCACCTGATTAACAAACAGATTTTGTAGATAAACTCACGTTGAAACATTCATTAGGAAGTCATATATATGCTTAACATTGGGAGCGGGCATGAATTTATATAAATATTTGTTTTGTTTGTATATTTATTATTATTTTTTCCTACCATATCCGTTCCGTAGTCGGAACATATGGCCACTTCGTGGTTGCTCCAAGATTCACTGTCCCCCGCCAAAGGCCCTCTTAAATTATAAAATATACTAGCTGTAAGCCCGTTGACCTCAACGGGGGGGGGGATTTTTGTTACATTTTTAGGTAGTCAGAAAATTTACCGCGTGAAAAATAAATTGTAAATAATATAATTTTTAGAATAATTGAAATGTTTAAGTTTGCTAACAAATATATTTCGTAGAAGAAGAAATATACCTCGGGACATATATCGACACCCCTGCAGTATTTAAATTGTAAATAATATATTTTTTAGAATATTTGAAATGATTAAGTTTGCTAACAAATATATTTCGTAGAAGAAGAAATAGATCTCGGGACATATATCGACACCCCTGCAGTATTTACATTGTAAATAATATAATTTTTAGAATATTTGAAATCCTTAAGTTTGCTAGCAAATATATTCGGGGACAGTCATACAGACGGACGGACATTATCGACTATTAATATGCAGATACTTTACATTTTGGACGTACTAAAGATTTCTTTTTGAATGTCCCTCTTTAGCGTTGTAGACAAAATAAAGACACTTCTAAAATGTTTTCAACGGCTGCATTCATAAAATGCATTGCGCTAATGCCTTCAAATCGTGACTTAAAAAAAGCCAATTTGCTTCCACCTTTTTCGGACTATCCGTCCAACATACCGCCAAATTATATCATTTTTCATTTAGGAATGTAGATATGTATAAATAAAACACTTTTTAATAACTACTGCCCCTAATGATCATTTTAATAATTTTTAATATCCAACGTATTAATTTATTCTTACAGTGATTAATTCTCTAATAATGTTCATTTTTTCTACTTAAAAAGTATATTTGTTCAAAATATGTACATTCACACATGGTTTATCACTGACGACCCGGGTTTCGCCTTTCGGCATCTCCAGACGTTCAAGTACAAATGCCCACGACTTCGGTGAGCTTAAAGTCGTGGGCAGTTGCTCCTAACACACTCCCAGTAACGGAAAAAGCTGTAGAAACGCTAAACGTTTATTTCGCCACTGCCACTGCCGTATACGGATATAAATGGATGAGGAAGCAGTGGTGGAGGGAGGAGGGCAAGTAATTTTATATATTTACTATAATATCAAATTATTACCATTTAGTTATACCAATTCTATGTATTTAATTAACCTTTATTAACCCTTTGCATACGGGCAATCGCTTTTGCGACGATCGTTTCCCATGCGAAAAGATCGGGGCGTCGATTTTGCGACGATTGGTTGGTGTCATATTGCGTGGCTTAATGAACGTATATTTATGCGAATATCATTTAATATTTTTGGTGAATATATGACTAATGATTGTTAAATACATAAATTAACTTATTTTAAAACATTTTTTTTACTTTATTTCATTCTTTTAATGATTATAAAAAGACAATATTTTTATTACTAAAAATTTTTTTTATCATTTTTTTCACTTTAACTTTTAAAATTAAGCAAACACTTTCTAGATATTTTTTTTTAACTTATGTATAGTTTCTGAAAGGATCTTGTTTTTTTACGTAATACACGTGGAAAATTGACAATCGGTTTGAATTCCTGCTGTATTGATTGAACTGCCGCAATCAAAATATTTTGGAAAGAGCTGGGCGAATAAAATATATGCATTTTGCAACAATAAAAACGTTGAAAGGTTGAATGTAATATAAAAATAAATACGCTCTGATGATTTATTAAAAAATATTTTATCGACATGCATTTCTCAATAGCATTTATTATTTGACGGGGAAAGTGGTGTAATTGATTTTATACGACGATAGTCAATATGTATACATAGAGTCGCAATGTATCTGTACTGCTATTTTTTTTTAATTCTATGTTCCGCTCCCAATAGAAGCGAACTCAATGTGGAGCATATGGCTTCTTTATGAAGGTATCTCAAAATTAGTTTTTCTACGAGAACTGATTGTTATTCAGTCGCTTAACCTCTCCTTTCCTAAGAGAGTAGTAGGGAAAAAATATAGGGCTAGGACAGGACTAGTATTTAGCTGATCGCTCTCACTACACCCAGTTATTAAAGGATTGGAAGGGTGAGAGAGAATTTATAGACATCACAAACACCCATGCCTTCGAACAGAAATCGATAAATCAATCGAAAAAATGCTGTTTGTACTGGGGCTCGAGTTTGTGAGATTCAGCGTGGAAGCCAAAAACGCTTACCACTGCGCCGTAGGACCTGACAAAACTGCTATACTTCTAGGTTAATTTATTTTAAAAATAATAAATTAAACTTGTGATTCGGTTCTGCAGTGCAGTGGTCAACGTCATCTACTTCTGAGACGCTTGGTTCGAATTAGGGCATCCAATCCCGGGATCCGGGATCCCGTAATCCCGGGATCCCGTTCAATTTTCTGATCCCGAAATTCCGGGATTGAGATGACCGCGATCCCGGGATTTCGGGATTGAGAAATTTTGAGGAAATTCTCGAAACTTACACGAAATTGGCAAATCGAAGATTTCAAATTCCTCGGTGAGCTAAAAAAAAAAACGAGTTTCTGTGAGATTCCGGGAAAAAGTATACCAAATCGGAGATATCAAATTCCTCGGTGAGCTAAAAAAAAAAAAACGAGTTTCCGTGAGATTCCGGGAAAAAGTATAGCAAATTGAGGATTTCAAATTCCTCGGTGAGAAAATCTCAATCCCGGGATCCCGGGATTCAAAATTAATCAATCCCGAAATCCCGGGATTGGAAAAAGGCTCCGGGATTGGATACCCTAGTTTGAATCACATTTCAAACAATTTATCATTTTTTTATAAGGCAAGGATGTTTGTGATGTCTGAAGATTCCTTCTTACCCTTCCAATTCTAAAATTACAGGGCGTAGTGAGAGTAATTAGCTGACCTGTAATTATTGTTTTAACCCTATTCTTTCTATTTGTTTTCTCTTCGAAAAAGATTGCTTGAACATCTGAGGCAGTTCTAGTAGAAAAAAAAGGTTGGGAGCTGACATAAATGAGAAAATAAATGATTTTTAACAGTATCTAACAACGTCTCAAAAAAAGTATTGGCGGCTTCCCCAACCTTCATAATATGAAAAAATAAAATGAAATATTCATACAGAAATATACGAAAATTCAAGTTACAATATGTATACGTTAAAATTAAATTTTCCTAAGGACCGCACATACATGCAAACATTATACAATAAAAAAAAATATTTTTTATTACAACGAATTTCATATCTATTAATATTTTTAGTACAATAAATAATTTGAAAGCATTCAATCAGTGTAATTAGAAAAAAACAATACCACAACTAGATGTGAAAAAAACACGCATTGAGTCAACAAAAAAATCAGACACATCAAAAGAATTTGCATTTCATATTTTTCACGTAATTAAAAAACGATATTGGCTTACTACTAGTTTTAAAATCGCTGGTGTAAAGTGTATATGATTATTTCGGCTAAGCATGCACCAAATACAATGACACATAAAGAGATAAATATAAATAATATTTCAATCATTTATCCGAGGACTTGCAGAACAATATTATGCATTTCATAAAATTTACATGGCTCAAAATATTGGAGATTCACTTCGCAATAAATGTGCTTTCTTTATTTTTGTAAAAATCACTGCTTGAAATCTGGATATTTCGGATGTGGAGAGTTTTACTTTAGTTTGTTTTCGTCGACAATGAAATTTAGACGTTTCATATTTTGAAAGTTTTTTTATAAAACAAATATGTATAATACAGGGCTGTGGAGTCGTGTAAAAAAAGGCGGCTCCGACACCGACTCCAGCTTTAAAATAATGAACGACTCCGACTCCGAGGATTTTTTTCAAAATTTATTTATAAAATTTATTTATCTAATATGTATACCATTAGATGTTTTGTAGGCAGCCAAGCATGTAATGGCAACACTTTGTACTATTTTGTTTGAATACACTTCATTAAAAATATTTTTCCAAAAAAATTCGAGCCGCTCATTTTTCACGACTCCCACTCCGGTCAAAATACCGCGACTCCATGACTCCGACTCAACAGCCCTTGTATAATTAATACCCATAATGCCAAATCATTCAAATGGTCGAAGAAAATCATACAGTGACGTAATCCAGCCGAAAATACGCTGATAATTACAATTGTGGAACAAATTTTAGTAAAATTTTAATGACACTTCACCCTTGCCCATTCTATTTAACGAGTTATTATGACTCGAGCATTTTCATCTAAAATCAGTTGAAGCCATTTCTTACATCAATCTTTTTTTAATGCTCAATTGTTGAACATGATAACCATTGAAATACATAAATATGCTTATAAGATACTAGAATACATTCAAATAAGATGAAATAATGAAATCCGATAACTGCATATCAAATCACAGCGTTTATATCAGTTATTTTGAAAATGAGCATTACATGACAACATAAATAATAATACATCTTGTTGGACTAAAAAATCTCGCGAAATATATATATCGATGTCCTAGTTTTATAAAACGATAAGTCAAAAATTTGATGTTTTGAGTTATATTACCTCTTTATATTCGAATACATCTTCTATAGATTCACAAAAGAACATCTAGAAAAAAATACTAGTTTTCTCCCGGTCGGCAAAAGTTTGCATAATGGAAATAAAGAAATATAAATAATATCTCGGTTACATGTATAATATATACGATTCGAAATATCATTTTATGGTTTTGTCAAAGTTTCAATAAATTTGAATTGAAATGAGATAAATAACAAAATGACTCACTGAAGATATGAGACAAACAATAAATATCACTTTTCTACAACTCAGTTTAGATGTGTCAAAACATTGGTCAGCCAACCATATCTCAAAATTAACTATTTTTAGTTGTAGCACTATGGAACAAGCCATCGATATATGTAAATATTAATTCGGAGTCGGAGTCTTAGTCGCTTTCAATTTAAAGCCGAAGTAGGAGTCATTTTTTATCCGACATAACAGCCAGTAATAAAAGCGTTGAAAGGATAGTAAAACGCATCGGTGGGCTGCCAATACCCTTGCAAAAGGTACGCCTAATCACAGATATATTCGCAGTGTTCTGTTCAATGGGCAGATTTTATTTATCAATCTTATACCTACAATTTTACACAATAAATATTAAAACAATAAATTTTTACTATACTTAAATTAAGTAATGATACGTAATATACCGTAAAATTATTAATTAATAGCTGAAAAATGAAATTACCTACCTCAGATTGCAAGAGTGAAGAGTTATAAGATGGACGCAGAAATAGGTACTATTTCTTTCAGTCAAACGTTATACTGAAACCGTTGTAGATAATATATGGGTCATAAATTGCAGTTAAGTACTGATTGAGCCAGAAAATATTGTTTTTCATAATTTAACAAAGGGCTCGGTGACCCAACTTAAAATTATCAAAGGGCTCGCCCGGGCCCCTGCGAGCCGCCTCCAGCCCACCCCTGGTGAAACGGTTAAAGTATATTTCCATAAAGATTGATAAAGGTTTGTATCCGATTTACATTGAGGACAATAAATAAAGCATGTTTGTGTTTTTTTTGTTGCGAAATAATATAATCCTTTAAGAAAAAAAACGTAATAGTTTTTTAGTGATACGATAATAGTCCAGGTAATTTTTAAGTTATTTTACATAAAGATAATATGATTTCGTTTTGTAAAATAATCATAATATAAATTATAGTTTATAATGCTATCAGTAACATATGCATTATGATGTAATTTGAGACAAAAACGAAAGACGCTATATAATCTAACGTGACGCTTATTCCTTTTTATGATTGTATTATTATGAGGAGTATGGGATAAAATACGCCCAAGTTCAGTTAAGAGAAAAAAAATAAATATCGCTATAATATTGGAGTACTGATTCAAAAGAACAGAATCAAATTTTTAACGTCGCCAAAAACCTCTTAGTTTCAAATAAATTAAGGGTTAAAATATGACCTAATAATCAAAACTGTCTTAGTTTTTTATAAGAAAAGTGTGTTTTTCTACGTTCAGGATAAGGTGGATCTGGTCATTTTCGATCCAAAACTCCTCGTGATTTTTTTATGATGATACTAACGATAATCCATACTATTGATTAGCATAATTATTAAATACATTTTATTCTCTTATATAGCATATATTTTGAGTGAAAGTCGAATTTAGGGTATGAGAAAAGCGTTTTTTTGATTTCATCGCTTATTATTATTTATAATAAGTCAGATAATCATTCAATTTACTATAAATTCGCGTAGATAATATTGATCTTAGCACGTTATGAAAAAAAATGATAAAATTGATTAAAAATTTTGAGATTTACGTTAGTTTTTCCAAAACACTGGAAAATTCCCATTTTCTTACCCGTTTTTTTCGCACATACCTACGAAATTTCGCCCGTAACCAAAGGGTTAATATCTATATATATTTAATTATCATTTATTGTTGCCTATCAAATTGTATCATTGAGAAGATATCATCTTCGGTGTGATGCAGAAAGGGAAAAAAAACAAGTTTATCGAATAAAAAAAAATATATCAAATTATTTAAAAATACCTCAATATTTAACAAATATATATTATACTATAAAGTGATTTAATTCACCAATGAAAACATTTTTTAATAATGGATCGTAATTAACTTCAATGTCAATCTATAAAAAAACACGCGGTAAAATAATTATGTTTTAATCAAACACTATCCAACAAAACGATCTATTAACAAATGATTATCAACGAAAACCTGTTCTGATAGAAGATATTTTTTAAGGAGTTAGCACTTTCTAGATTGTAAATATTTGACACTTTGAGAATGGTATGTAGCATGAATGGTTTCGATGGATTCGGCGGTCAACAGACTATGGTTCGTTAATATTAATAAATATTAGTTAAAGTTAATATTTAATATGTTAGGTTGAGCTTCGCGACTAATAGTGGATAAAAATTCATTTAGTAAAATTACGTGTGTCCATATGAAATTAAATGAAAAAATGAACAAGCATCACTTAGTGACTATTTGGATTATACGATCGAATTAATATATATTTAAAGTCGTTAATTAATCAACGATACTTTAAATATTTTTGATTTGCATAAATTTGACATGAATTTAAATTTAATGTTTTTTATGTCGCAATAAAGAGAAATCAAATTGATAAATTGCAAAACACAAAAATGCAATACTTGCAGCCAATATTTCTGCAATGTTTATGCACTTTTTATACTTCGGTGTAAACTAGGGCTCGAAATGGAAAAATCACTAATCGGAACGCTCAGTATATTTTTTCTTCAATATCATATTTCGACAGCAATTTATAAGGAAAAAAATGTGTTTTGGTAATTATCGTAGGGAAGCGGAAGTTCTATGACTACTTTTGTGGCTTTCGAACACTGGGTCGTTTAAATATCATTATTTACGTATATGAAGAGTTGAAATAAGAAATGGATTTCCATCTAATTCGTTATCTCCGGGAAAACGTGTTACAAAAATACAGCCATATATTTTTTTTGAAAATGGCAGATTGTTTAGGTCCTCAAGGTGCGAACCTCAAGTCATATTACATCCTCAAAATAACTGCGGCAGCTAGTATCAAATATGGATAAGTTAGTTTTACTTTATAGAGCCGAATATTTGTTTGACTACTTTTTATCGAAATTTGACAATAATAATTGCCTTTTATTAAACACTATAAGTAAACTTATTAAACGTAAATCTTTTATATTCTATACAATATACTGAATGAAATCCAGTAATCTGATTAAAATACTGCGTCTTAGCCAGTATGATAACGATATGCATTTGACTGCATCATCATTAAAATCATCATTTAAAGCAGCCATACTCAAACTTTTTTCCTTCGGGCAGCATTCCGATATTTGCTTCTCTACGTGGGCCGCAACATATTTATGGTATACTTCTTTTTTTTAGCTCACCGAGGAATTTGAAATCGTCGATTTGGTATTCTTTTCCCCAGATATCTCCGAAACTCCTTTTTTTTTTTTTTTTAGCTCACCGACGAATTTGAAATCGTCGATTTGGTAAGAGCTTACTGGGCCGCAGGTTGAGTATGGCTGATTTAAAGAAATGCCGAAATAGTTATCAATTATTCTAAACGTAGTTCTTAAACACATTGACCTGGTCGAAAATGACTATTTTAGTATCCATTTCACTGCCACAATCAGGATTACGAAAAGGATTACAGAAATAATGGTCACACTGTCTGTTGCAAATTTTTTAGCCGTACGTGTTTTTATGTAGAATGAAATTTGTAATTAAAATCTAACAGTTCGATATGTCAATCAAGCGCGACGGACGGATCTCAAATGAGGCCAAAATAACCAGGACCGCAACCAGATTTTTTTATTTGTCACTTCAATAAAAGACATCAGTTTTATAATTAGAATATGATACCTCATTTATAACTCTTACTGTAAATATTGATCATCAATACAATATTTAAAATACAGTAGCGTTATTAGTAGGTGCACATACTTTTACTTACATTGCTTTAGATTGATTAACATACTGACTAACCGTAAGTTATTTGTATTTTTTAACAAATCATAAGTTTATTGAAGTTCATCATCCATTTGAAGGTTGGTCATGATATTTTCAGTTACGCCACCGACTCGATATATTTCTTTCATCACCATAATAAAAAATAAAAATCCATCTAGAATGTAGAATATTTATATCTTTTCTGATCTTTTAAACCAGCGATTCTCAACTTTTTTTTCGTCTGGGATGAATGACGGTTTTTACTAAATTACGTAGGCCGCAGCAAATTAATAGTAACACGTCCAACATACAACAAATAAAGTATGTTGTATATTTGTAAGTACACAAAAAAACAAATGTATCCAAAATACTCATTCGCTTACGTTATTTGTTGCAAACAATACCAAATTTTTGAAAAAATCATCTGGCGACAATGGCCTCAAATAAAATCTAAATGGGTCGCAGGTTTTATATTGCTGTTTTAAGCACTGCCCAATCAAAATCTTCTCTATCGTAAAGATTTTTCGTGGATAAATTGTATATAACCAAATACTGTTTTTTAATCTCCAAGAATACTTTAAAATAAAAAAATTACAATGGGAAACTAAAAATGTTGAAATACTATCAAATGCATTCGACGGTAATTTTGTGAAAAATCATTTCTAATATAAAAATGATAACTACATATTATATTATTGTTTTTTTATGCTATTTTGAAATACATGTTTATGATTTTTCCATATTTTGTGCAAATATTAAATTTAAAAAATATATGATTTGAAATAAAACCTGAATCAAATCAATAATATAGTCATTAAATTATTTTACAGTGTAAAAATATTTTATCTGTGTATAGAGAATCGTCTGCTGAAACAAAAATCCGTTAAAATAATTCAGTATGGTAAAATTATTCAAAAAACATTAATTATCTATTGTTGTAATAAGGAGTAAAATAACTAAATGGTTCCCTAAAAATATATATCCTGTAAAACCAGTCACACATCCTTATTAAAATATTGTTTTTTTTTCTCACGTTAAAAAAGATAAGCGAGATATATCATTAAGTATTAAGATCTGTGTCTATGACATTAGCAAGTATGAGACTAGATGCTTACCATTGACGTGCAAGCGCGAAGGGGGCTAAGCTTTCATCGCTGTCATAAAACACTACACTTAAGTGGACCGATACTATTTTTTTTAGATAATTAGGTTTTTAATCATACCTGTCATTTTATATTTAAGTAATTATGTTATGTATACACAAAATTATAGCATAGAGTGCAATGTTAAATTATCCATGACAACTTGTAACAATAGACCTTTCAACTAAACCGATATCCTTCTCCTTTCTCGCCATTGCAAATCGAGAGTTCAAATCGAAATGTCGATAGCCAAGTAGAACCTCCTCGATACTCGTATCGTATCATTTTGATTAATTAGATTAAGTGATTTATTTATAAAGTGTAAAATTTATATAAATGTAATAAAGTTGAAAGAACATTGAATTTAAATTAAGTGATTTAGTAATAATATATCCATAACAATTATATACATACAATGAAAATTCTAATTCTAAATACACTGTTGTTTTAGTTTTTTTTATTACCTATTAATTTTTAAACCTATTTCCCCTGCCAATGTAAAGCATATGAAATCATAAAAGAGGTATTTGAGGAATTGAGATTTTCTCGCCGAGGAATTTGAAATCCTCGTTTTGGTATACTTTTTCTCAGATTCCCACAGAAACTCGTTTTTTTTTTTTTTAGCTCACCGAGGAATTTGAAATCCTCGATTTGGTATACTTTTTCCCAGATTCTCACAGAAGCTCGTTTTTTTTTTTAGCTCACCGAAGAATTTGAAATCTTGAATTTGCCATTTTCGTGTAAATTTTTCGGGATTTGCTCAAAATTTCTCATTCCCGAAATCCCGGGATCGCGGCCATCTCAATCCCGGAATTTCGGGATCAGAAAATTGAACGGGATCTCGGGATTGGATGCCCTAATCACGACTAGGGAATCCAATCCCGAATCAAACTGTTAATTCCTAACTATAATAAATCTAAACACATTTTACATTAGTGCCTGAAATTTTCGCTCTACAAATATTACTGGCATTGATCTTATTTATTACCCCCTCGATTAAAAAATATAGCACCTCACAGACTTCAAGTTTCGCGAAGATTTGCATACCGTCATGCCTTAGGCAAATACCGTTAATTCATTGGCTCTTATTTACTTACAGTAGACAAATAAACCATTCTTTTATCTGAACACCATTGTACGGTGAAAACCACCCCATGGTTTTTGAGATAGCACATTTGCATACTGCCGTGGGTAAAGTGTCCCACCCAGGGCGACTATGTACACTGCGTGACAAAATGTTAGCATACCGCTGAGAACTAGCTCTTCAATACTTATTTGACAAAATTACAAGTTAATTAAATTTTAAATAAATATACTTTAAGTATTCGTCCAAATTTTACAAGCACTGGTTGAATTTTGAGAACACTTTAAAACAGTCAAAATATTATTTTTTTTTAATTTAAAAAATACATTTAAACTTGATAAATTATGTGATATCGATTGAATCGGAAATTACTTGGTAGAACTCTATTACAATAAGGTGAATAAATATCAAAGTATTTAAAAGTAAGGAAAAAGGACGTAACCCACAGGTTTTTCAAAACAGGTTTTTTTCGATAATCACAATGTATCTAACTTGATACACGTTCTATTAAAAGAGTGCATGCTGAAAATGCCGAATTAATATCTAAATTTAGCTTTTAAGTTTGAAAAAGATGACCTTGTAAAAAATTAAAACCAATAAAAAATACTGTAATAAAGGTTTTTCTTAGACAAGTTCTTGAAATAATATAAGATTAAGCACCATTTTAAATGTTTCTGTGCACTTCAACGTTGTTTGAACGTTTGAACATGTCACAAAATCATCAAATCACGTTTTTAGCGCCTCCTGTAAAATTTGATATGTGTGGGTTACGTCCTTTTTCCTTTCCACCGTCGATATATAATTGACAGTTATTTCGGCTTACGCCTAAAATAGTGATAGTTTTGTTAGTTAGATTTTATTTTATTCTGAATAACGGTTAAATATTTATTAAGTATGCTGTAAAAATACTCGTCGAATTATTATATATTTAGAAAATTTACTTTGTGCAGTGAGTGTAGTAAATGCATGCATATTGAAGGACCCATTAAAAAAATGCGCGCTACCCCATAGTAAAATTACCATAGCGGTCCACCATGACAATGGTGTCTGAACGCAATCTTTTAATTTATTCAAATACTGCCCCATAAAAAAGTGCATCTCGGTACTTGCATAAAAAGTGGATTTAGGATTTTTTATGCAAAACATCAACTTACTTATTTTTTACAGTGTGATAAAAAAAGAGTATTTAGTATTTTCGTCGACGAATAAGACACGTATTAATTGATGAATCTATGACCCAGTATTTTAGATCACTTAAATATCATCAATAACCAGTTAATCATTATTGAGTCGCGAAACAGTTCTTCTTCTAATAGTATTTTTCGCTTGTCTTATATTATATTACAATTAATTTGACTCAACTTTAAAGACACGGTGAATGCTAGTAAAACATATATAGGAATGTGTATATAATATTTTCATCCATTTTGTCAAAATAGTAATAAAATAACATGGACTTAAAAAAAAAGATTTCAATCTTCAAGTAAGACTTTGTCATCCTTTATGATCTATTAGTAAAAGCTTCGCTAAGCGATAAAGAGGGGTCGAGTTCAAGTTCTTACAAAGTCAACAACAATCGTTAATTTGTTTAACGGTCGCTTTCATGATAGTCATGGATGATTATGCTGTATTTTCTTTTATATTTAATATCTAATAAATTTCATAGATTTTTCGTTGAGTTTTTTTTAAGAAATTAAACCACATAAATAGATTGCTAGAATTTCAAAGATTTTTTTAAACATACAGTGGATACTCGATCTATCGTTTTTTTGGGGCACCGTTAAAAAACTATAATCGAAGCTCCACTGTAATTTGTTATTTATTATCGAACATATTTTGTTTAGCAATCGGTTGACATAAAATTAATAAACAATCTTTGTTATTTATTAAGATTTAATATATTATTACATTAAAATATTTTCTGACCACCCGTTACTTTTAAATATTATTACAACCACTTTCATCATTACGAATCTTGAAATGGTGTGTGGAATATTTGCATAATACCTAAAACTAAATCGAAGATCATTTATGCGAAATTCCTATTCAGCGTGTTATTGTCTAATGCTCAATTTATTATAATTTTTCATAATCCTTGTGTGAAAGGTTAAACTAGAATAGTATGTGTATTTATTTCACAATAAAATATTCAAAATTTGGCTAGGATAATTAATCAAACATCATTGGATGAAGCTTTCGATGGATAATGTTTCCGTGAAAAAACCTCAAAGTCCATATATGTACATTCAAATGGTTATCAACTCTTGGTAAATATAACTTACATATGTCCATAAAATTAAAAGTATATAACAAAATATACGCAATCGTAATATTTAAGAATAATTATTATGAAAAATTATATTAATAGAAAAATCCAAGCAATTTAGGTGATAAAATTATATTTATAATAAAACATAAACGTCACAGTGTAAAAAAGTAATTATATTTATTAAATTAATAAAAACACAATAATCCTTTGTACTTCATTCGACTTTATTTAATATGTCAGGACCGGTTTCGCTCATTGCGAGCATTGTCAACTGAATCAGTTGACAATGCTCGCAATGAGCGAAACCGGTCCTGACATATAAATAAAGTCGAATTAAGTACTAAGGATTATTGTGTTTTTATTAATATAATGCCTTTCCACCAAGAATTGACAGTGAACACCCTAAAAGTGATATTTATTAAAATTACCCACACTAAAATAAGCAATGTTTTATATTAACCTAGTTTATTATGTTTGAATAATTAGGCTTCTTAAGTTGCCCTTGTATATTATGTTCTTTATTTTTCATTTTTTTAGCAACTGTTTTCTAGTAAAATTTATAATTAATTAATAATTGGTAAACTAACTTTTTTTTTTAAGTTTGAAAATGCATCTTAAACGACAGAAGGTTTATTTATAGTATATGTTACTTTGAAGGTTTTTACTCTCAATTTTTGGTGGAAAGGCATTACACTAAAACAAAAAAAATAAATTAAAAAATCACTCCTTAACTAAAAATGTTGGTGGAGAGCGAAACCGGTCCTGATCCTTTTAAGTGAATTTGGAATTAGTGCAAAAGATTTGTGTGTATTTTACGTATAATATAGGTATTAGTCTGTAAAAAAAGTTTAAAAATATATGATTCAATAATGGAGATGATTAAAGTTTTTATGAAGCTTATTAATAAGAAATACATCCAAATAACTTTTGACCCCTTTGAATACAATCCTTACAGACATAAAATATGAACGTGTCGCAATGTGAGCTTGCATCGTTCTTCCCTTCGCGCATAGGTATTGAATTAATTTATTTTCTCGCCAGGTTTCTGCATAATCAAGTAATCCGTTTGTTTGCCGTATTTAAACTTATGATACAAAGACATATTTGCATCGGAAATTCATTATTTTCGCCAAACATTTTTAGCGAAGATAATCACCAACCGGTTCAGGCGAAATTCATTGTATTAATGTGTTTTTCGCCGAAGGGAAGATCGTGAGAGAATCACTTAAAAGAGTCATTAAACATTACAAAATGCATACGATATTGGCTAAAATATTTTATATCAATTCACTTTTTATTCAATCATTTAAAATCAACACATAAATGTATACTGGTATACATAACTTAACTTCGAAAGATATTTTTTTTTATTACTTGCCCGCAACAAAAACTTTCATAAGAGAACATTTTGTTACTCAGTCGCTCTCTTTTTTCCGAAAGACTAGTAGAGAAACAATTGTGCTAGGACTGGACTAATTGTTAGCTCATTGCACTGACTACACCGTTATTTTACGATTAGAATGGTGGAAGGGGATTTTTAAACATCACAAACACTCTTTCCGTACTGGGAATTGAATCCCGAAATCTGTCTGGGAAGCCAAAAATGTTGACCTATACACCACGAACCCGGCCGATATTTTATTTCTATAATATAATTGTTATATCATTATTTCCGCCATCATTAATTAAACATCACAAAAGAGTAAAAAAAGTTTTAAATGATTTTATAAATAATGACGCTATATGGTAATACAGTCCTTGTACATTTGACCCTAAAATAAAATATTAAAATAAATACCTTTTTTTACCATATCATTTGAGTCACGCTTGATCTGGTCCAAACAGCAAAACTGTATATCCATGATCCAATAATATCAATTTATAAACTGAGAGGCTTCTTAAATAGTTTTATATTTCCGACATAACATGGCGAATATTAAGTTGTATTGCCTGAAAACCAATAATTTGGTAATAATCATGATTGCTGGTCATTATTTTCATCTAAAGCGCTAGTGGATTCTAATTATCTTTTAATATAAAATTTTCCAATTTCAGATGTTTGCAATTGTTTTTTACAAGTTTAAATATGATATCAATAATACCAACTATTATCTAAAATACCAGGATACCAATCAATTTGGGGATCCTGTTGTTTTGATCCTGATCCCAGGATTGTTTTAATACTAAGACTAGGATGTCAGGATTTACTGTAAAATTTAAATGAACTTTTGGGTAACTACCACATTTTACGTACTGTTACATAAGATAAGCATATTAAGATTGCTTTAATAATAGTCTAACAATGATAAAAAAAACCATCCGAACTTTCCCTAAGCAAGCCCCTTGATAACGTATTGGCATTCCACCGTTACTGCAATGGCATTTTATCAATAAACTTTAAAAGTCTATAGTATGATATGTGTAAACTTTTTAATAATTTATTATGTGGCTACTTTTCTGTAGGTATGTTTTTTTTAAATTTATTATATCATATTATATAGCACTAAAAATATTAAATATGTATTTTGTTTGGTTAATTTATTATATTTTCATTTAAAATAGTTGATGTCGATTTGTATCGATGTGCCATCGAAATGTTATTAAATTATCTTCTCTTAATGTTTCGTTATCCCTGAAAGGCGATTTATTAAACAAAATCTCTGTTATTTAATTGCAGATGAGTAATCTGTTTTATTCATTGAAATCGTTATAAGTCATTCCATTACTCATTACAGCATTATACCATTACTTTAAGTAAAGGTCATTGAAAAATTTAATTAATTTCTATTTCATTGCATTATGGAAAGTGTATATTGCAGCACTCCCCAAACCTTGCCCTTCCCTCCTCCTTAAGAATCTATCGAATGTGTATCTCCCAGGTACTCATCGTCATACCAGCCTCCACCCGTTTGATATAGTGGACATATCGACTAACACTGTGCTTCCCAACCTTTTTCGTTCCACGGCCCCCTAAATGTAAAAAAAAATTCGCGGCCCTCCTCAATTGTCTCCGTAACTCGTTTTTTTTTAGCTCACCGACGAATTCTAAATCTTCGATTTGCTATACTTTTTCCCGTACAGATCTACTAAAACAGCGAGGGGAGCTTTATTATATGCGCGTTATATGCTGTGGTATAGTTGGTTAGAGCTTGCTCTACCGATCAGGTGGGTCTGGGTTCGATTCCCGGTAAGGTCAATGTCAAATTGGACTTTTTTAATTTTTAATTGAGATCTAAGACATGGGTGTTTGTGACGTCAATTCTCCTTGAGTTAATCTTATGTGACTTACAAAAATTTCTCATCGAGTATATCTCGTAAGATCTTACAACTTAAAAACTTTCAAATATTTGACGCATTGCCGTAAGCTGTAATGTCAAATATTTAAAAAAAAACTTATATATTACGTACAACTTTTTAACCTGCTAAGCAAAATTTAAGTTTATCATAATTACTACCGTAATTTAAGAAACACCATATAATAGTCCTGAATTGTTTGTATAACTAAATCTAACTACTTATTTACTAAACTATTGCAGAAAAAAAAACTTTCTGCCGAATATTAAATGTGTAAATCCATTTTTTTTCGAAAGTGCCAACTTGGGCATGCATGCTCTATATTCGCCATCCCTGCACTAGAACAATGACCGTTTCGTTTTATTCAACCAACGAAAAAATCATTGAAATATAGTAAAATCATATGTATATAAATATGTTAAATTAATTATATCAAGCGATCATCAATTTGGCGACTGTACATATCTATACGACTGATGGTAGTCCACTGAAATGTTAAAATTAAACAATTTAAAAAATATATTTAATTTGCGACATCTCTTGACAGAACGAGAAAAATCAGTCAAACTTAATTTGATTATTTTTTTTACCTTATGTGTGTTGTTAAACTTTATTGGGTGACTTGCGGGATTTGAACTGGGACGCCATGCAAAGCCTTGTTCTTGGTCGTTTGACATTTTAATGTTTGGCCCGGGGCTTTTTTGCTTGTTACGTATTGAAGGTCATCTACTTACGGCTATTTTTTACAATTCAATAAATATATAAAGAGGTCCTTTACAACAACATTATCTCGGCGTGCCACCATGTTATTTATTATGCCGGTGATTTTTTATGATAGATTTATACGAAGCTTCAAAAATAAAATAATAAACAAAATGTCAAGTCACACTAAAAAATGATTTTCTTGCAACAATATAATACAATCCATTCGCAGGAATTCTACTAACATTTTTTTAATAACGGATGACTAATATCACTAAGCATACACCTTACATATGATGACTTAGTATGGTTATAAGGTGATCAATTGCTATGCTTTTATTAGAATTGTCTTCCCGCTTTCATCAAAAAAAAACTACTGCTCATCATGGTTGTTTATAATATTTTATACAGAACAGCTTTATTGACATTCAAAAGACAAATGATGATTAACCTTGGTTAGAAGGATGGGTTGGAGTTAATTTTGACTATGCATTCAAATTCAATTTAACCCTCCGAGGACGAACGTGACCATATGGTCACGGTAAACACCGTTGTCTATTGATCCCACTATTCATCCTTTTTCTACCTGAATATCGTTGCTTTCACTCATATGTGGTTAAGAAGGGTACAGACTTCAGTTAGTCATCAGCCGCGGGAACAGAAACGGTCACCAAAAGCACATGCGGTTTTATGAATTTCCGTTTTTTTAATGAACTTTTTGAAACTATTAGTTTTTTTTTATCAAAACATCAAATTATTTACGGTTCTTTTGCTTATATATTTGCAGTGAAATTATGTTGATCTAAAGAGGTAAAATTGAAAATATTTTTAAAAATTTCACGTTTAGCTATATTTCAACCCCGAATGTTTGCGTGCCCATGCGGTCACGCTCGTCCTTACTACTGTCCGTACACAATATTACACGATAATAAAAGGATGAGCATGACCATATAGTCATGCGGCGTTTCTATACAACGACTTAGCGTTTTTTTTTAAATTTTTGTTATAAATAAAAGTTATCCGTGACTTCAATATGGCTTAAAAAATATTTTTTTATCGAAAAAAAGCTCTCGCCTCTGGAGGGTTAAGAACATATTTGGTGTTACTTAAAACTTTCTGCCACATATAACATTGCCAAGAACGGCTTGAACAGAAGTGTAAATTTACATATATCTAAAGAAATATGGGCTCATTCAGGAAACTTAAATAAACGTATTCCTTCTATAAAATATGAATTAATGATAATGTTCAAATAAAAACAATAAATAAATAATTAAGTAAAAAACCTGCACTTAATCCACCGCTGGATAAAATGATCGAAACCATCATATTTTTCACATAACGCCGCCTCGACTGAGGAAATATCAATTTGAACAGTTGTTATGATATATTGTTTTTGTTAGCTCACCAATTCTAGAGTTATCTTCCTTTTACTATCTTCGCTTCTAAATCATTATATTTATTATATTATAATTAGAAAAAATAAATTATTTATGTATTATAGAGTCATAAACGGCACAACATTCAGTATTTCTCCGGATAGATTCATAGTAACGACTTATTTAATTAATTAAAATACGCACTAAATATTTAGACCAGATTAATAGGTTCCAAATAATTTGTATCATTAAACGGTTTTTGTATTTTTTACACTTCGAAAATTCTTGTTTGAAATCGTGTAAACATTAATTGGAAAAAAAGTGCACAGTTTATAGACACTTATATGAGTTATAAACTTTAAAATGTTGTTTAGAATATATTAAGAATTTGAACATTTCAATATATATACAGTATGGCACAAAGAATGAGTGCTCTTTAACATTAGTTGTCATCAATTCTGTCCCAATCTTTCAGAAAAATTCTATACCTATAATAAATTTAAAAAAAATAGCTTATGGCTGTTCACAAAAGTAGTAGTTTTTATTAACATTTCTTTAGGGAAGAGCGTTAGATCAGACACGCACACACACAAATGGAATATGCTCCAGTCATGCATTACTTTGATATATTTCTACGTTATTTCGATTTTCCAAATACAGGATGGTGTTAAATACTTTGTTTTTGTTTCTAAATATTTAAAAAATGCCCTAATCAAACCGACTTATAATAATTACATATATGGCAAATAATCACTTTTGACGTCATATTCATGATGAGGGCTAAGTGTAAGCAGGACGAAATTTTATGTCTTTTTTATTATCTACTATTTATTGAATTTACTATACAAAATATTTACTAAATAAAATAAATAGCAAATAATATATATTTGGGCTTCCATGCCAGATCTCAATAGAAAAAAAAACTTATGTTGAGATACCTCCATTGAGTGGCCATATGCCATTGAGAGCGGACATGGATAAAAAAATATATATATGAGCCCTGTTTTTTTTCAAATTAGTTTTATAAAAATCTAACCTTTTATCTGCCAACTGTATTTTTCGCCGTTAAATATAATATGTCTTAAATATAAAAACATTTTTAAACAAAAACTGTTTTTGTTGCATTTTTCTCAAAACCATTGCTTTGTAGTTTCGCCTTTGTCGCCTTAAGCCGCCGGATTGATCCAGTACTAAAAGTAAAAGATGCCCTTAAAATTGTTTAATTCAACGCTAATGACTTGAACAATAGTTCACATGATAGAAGCATTGTGAATAAATGACTAAATCACTATGATCAATCGTAATCAAGTAAGATTAAAATATTATAATATCAAACTTTGGTGCCACTCTGTACATAACATTGCAATGACGTCGATATATAATACTACGGTACCCACTTGAATAAGTGTAGAATATAAATGTTGAACATAATTTATTAATTTATTCAAATTTTGAAACCCGTTGATCGATTTGTTCGTATCATTCTAAATCTAGAAATATAATTGATAGCGATCGATGTTGCCCACCAACAAAACTAAAACTTGTTTTCATACAATCTCTATTTTCCTCTTCACTATTACCAAATGAATGATTTTTGCTCTAAATATCTACATTTTTAACGGAACAGTGTCAGGCGTGTTCCACTTGGTAATAGTAATAACTAGTTTTCCATCTTAATTCTTATCTTATAATTAAAGCATTTATATGATATATACACACATATGTTGAGAGGATTTAAAAGTATCACCCCCTAATCATAATTTTAAAGAATAGCATTAAAATCAATATGGTGTACGCACATAAATAATATGTTTAAATAAGGTAAAAACAGGGGACTGGAGGGGCTTCGCAGGGCCTAACTTTACTTAAAATGTACTAGAAAACCCTTTGTTAAATTAATAAAAACATTATTTTCAGGTAAAATCAGTACCTAACTGCTATTTCTGAAAAATATTATAAAATATAATCTACGACGGTTGAGTTATAACGTTTAAAACATGGAATTTTAACGAAAAAAGTACCTCTTTCTAAATCAATCTTTGAACTCTTTACTCTTGCATTCTGAGACAAGTAAGTTCATTTTTCAGATGTTGATGCTTTTTGCGTATTGTTAGATAAAATACGCATTTTAAGAAAAATTAAATTGGTTAAATAATACTTTCGATGGTTTCGGCGGTAACTTTGTGGAAGTTCATTTTAATAGAAAATTTAAATTAACTTCCATTATTATTATTCCAAAGCTTTCCATTACTTAAGCAAACTTTGCGATAGTAAGTCTGAAGATGCCTCTGAAAGAGGCGAAACACGTGTCACAGTTAGTAACACAATACGTGGAATAATCAAAGTTAATTTAAATTTTCTATGGTTAAATAATTATTGCGTACAATCGTCTACAATGATAAAAAAAGTCGCCCTTCCCAGTACACTGTAAATAGCTTTGAGATTAAGCGAGCCCCTTGGTAACGTATTGGAAACCCCCCCCCCCCCTTGGATAAATATGTAAGTCGCACTCTTCGTAAAAATCGTATTTCTGCGGTTTAGGAACAGGATGCGGTAAATAATAAAAGTGAAATGTTCAGGAAAGCAATTTTAAATATTGGACTAGTCAGCTATTCATTTATTTACATACATGTCACAGAATCACATCTTGATTTGGTGTTTTGGTGGGTTGCACATTTTTATTTTACAGAGATAACACTATTTCAATGTGTATTTACTGAGGTTACTTCGACGTGTAGAGTGTTACGAAGCATCTATTGGCGCACTTCACCTCTAATGGGCCCATATTATGATTGTACTCGATATTACCGTCAAATTTTGAAAGCACAATGCAACATTTCAATATACTGTATTCTTCCTCTACACATACGAGGACTTAATACATTTCGCAAAATTAAGATAGTTGTTTCATTATAAAATTGGCACCAAAAGATTATTTTTGAAAAAGTGGACTTGCCGCATTCTGCTTCTCAGAACCAGATTTATTTAACAAGAAGACGGTCGCATTACTAATGTTCTTATACGGTTATCATCGTGATTTTTGCAGTTAAGTTTAATGAGAACATTTCACAGCTATGTTGATAGTAAAGTATATATAACATTTTTTTTAAATATTTGGCATTACGGACTATTTTGAAATTAAACGTATGTCGAAATCAGTTCAAAGAGGTGAGACATCACAAACAAACAAAAAAATGTCTAACTTAATTTGATATTCACCTTACATGGGATTGAGCCCAGACCCGTTGGATCACTAGAGCAAAGCTCTTACCAACTAGCCTACAGAGGGTAATACATGTAAAACTTCTCGAGAATTGACCAAAATTGGACCTGATTATAATAATACTATCGCTAGAGGTGATAAAAGTTTTTTTTTATTATTAATAAAATGAGATATTTTTTCTAAATGTCAAACAACATTTTTGTAGGCGCGCCATGCGCCTAATTATAAATCAGTCCCAATTTCATTCTCCATATTCGATTATTTAAGTTTTTAAGAATATTTATTACAATTACCTTCGATTTTCGTTTGTTTACTAATATATTTTTTCTTTTTGTTTCAGGTTAGTGGAAATGATCAAAGATACTATTTAAACCTCATGTCAACACCAACTATACCTTCAGGTAATTACTGATTTCGTGTGCAATATATATCAAAGGCCTACAAGTAGTGAGTCGTATTTTTTTTTCATTGATTATTTAACATAAAATTTCTTCACTTTGAAAAAACTATTTTCAACTAATAATATTTAACCATCTGAACACATTTTATATCTTGTATAACAAGGATTAAAAGATTTCCCAAGCTTTATAAATGATTAATAAATTATGTATGCATTCAAATTCACAAAGAAGTTTATTTTGGCATTAGATAATATTTCTTAGAATCCTCAGTATACATATAATATCATTCAATTCAATAGTTTGATAGTAAAGAAACTTCCGAGAAAATTTAACATTGTCGGAAGTATTAAAGAGCTTCTTGGTAAGGTTTTGCGATTGAATAATACAATAATATAGTATAGCAAGCTATTTATATGAAAACAAGATTTTCTATTATGATGGATTCACCGTTTGAGATTAATAAAGTTTACCGTTGAATATTGGCATTTCAAATTGGCTCTTGACGGGCATGTTTAGTATTCTATTTATAGGTTTATAATTATAATGCATAAAAAATCATTGGCAGCACAGCGTGCGTAAAAGCATTTTTTTTTCGCGTCAGACACACTGCCCTCATAAGTAAAAAAGCAGTTATTTTTATTAAGGAGAGTAACTTTTTAAATTGTGTTTATAAAACCCAGATGAATTATTTGAGTTATAACAACTGCGAAAAATTGGAGAACCTATAAACATGTAAGAACTAAGAAATCTTCTTAATGGAAAACAGTGTATTTATTTATGTTAAAGAAATAATAAAGATTAAGTCATTAGTAGTAGGTACTTAATTTAAAATGAAAAAAAAATGCACAACATGTAATACAATCGGTTTCATAATATTCAACTTTATTTATTTCACATCTCACTTTGTTCGGTTAAGTTTTTAAAACCCCATATTGATGGTTTCGTAAATTTTCATTTTAACCGCATACTTATTCGGTCTAGAAAACAAAGCTTAGGTGATTTTTCTTTTCAGCTTTTCAAAAAGGGTAGTAAAATTGTGTTTTCTTTGGAATTGGTCTCGGATGGCTTTACTACTCTAATTTAAGAAAATCTACCGCTCTAAACATCTCTTACAATGTCGAAAATTTCCTTGTCTCCTAATACTGCAATTAATATTGATTTAAATCAACAGTTATTTTACCACATTTTTAAAACTCATTAACTCCACAAATACCTACCTAAGATAACTGGGGATTTAATTATTCAGTAACTGGCAGCACACATCCTGTATTCGCTATATATCGACTGTTGCAAAACTTCATTAGGGTTTTACTTTCTCAACATAAAAAACTACAAAAGTCATAAAAATTAATTTATCATTTTTCTTAGAATTTCTTTGTTGAGATCACTTACATTTTTTATAACAAAAACGCACATATCATTATCTCAACAACAACAACAAAAAAGATTTCTAAAACTAAATAAAAAAGTGAAATTCTTCAGTAAATATGTCATTATCGTGATTTATCATCAACAATCGAAATATCCAACGAACTTTGCCCGATTTACCAAATTTACTCAAGTATATATTCACGACAAATGAAAAATCAATTTACAATATTACAGAAACTCTTCACAATTTTCTTTGTTATTATCATTCGAAATTTATTACGCAAAACTCTCAACTCAAAGATCGTCACCAAATTCGATTTGGAATGTCTACATAACATTAACGACTTTATTTTCTTCGCTTAACAGATGAAATTTAAATAAACGTTCATACTAATAATCTCTTTTAGGGGTTCACTGTCAATAATTAGTGGAAAGGCATTATTTTAAAATAATAAAACACCATATTGTACTTACTCCACAGTTATTCATTTGGATCAGAACCATTTTCGCTAGTCGCGAGCATTTTCAGACTAGTGAATTTAATTTTCAGTTGAAAATGCTCGCGAAGAGACAAACTGGTCCTGAGCCAATTAAATAATTTTAGAATACGTGCAAAAGACTGTTTTATTCGATTAAATAATGTCTATTTGAAATTGCTTCACTTTGATATGCAGTATATCATAAACATACATCATTTTCGATCATTATAATATTATGCATAGTAATAACTTCTGTACATTAAATATTATCAGCATTATATCTTTAAGCTACATAAAAGCTGTCGCTCTTAGCAGTTTTCTATAGAGAATTCTGACTGACAAAAAGATCAAATATTCATTTCATTGAAAATTTAGACATATTTTTTTTTAATAATTGAAAAAGTATTTAGCATTACACCTAATGCCAATACGCCAAATATGTTTAAGTTGAAATATCATACGAGAAAAACTCGATGAGAATTTATTGTAAATCATTCGAGATAAACTCGGGGTAAATTGATGTTACCCATGTCTTAAGTGACAAATTTAAATTAAATAATCTAATTTTGATATTGACCTTACCGGGAATTGAACCTAGACCCGCCTGGTTGGTAGAGCAAGCTCTTTCCAACCAGACCACAGCAGGTGACTAATAATATATTTTTTAGGTCAATAGTTGGATTTCTTGAGGAACAAAAAACAGAGTATGAGAACGAACGAATTCGTACAAATATATAAGACAATTTTTATAACATGTTAACTTATTGCAGTTTCAATTAACATGGATTTTAATATAATCTCGTTTGGTATCATAAATCATTTTTAAAATGAAAACGCCGCGCCGTTATGATTTGTTTCTTTCATTTTCGCCATTATGTCTAATCGCATCATCTGTTAACTGTTAATTAACTAAAAGATTAAATTTCTCGAAAACCTGTTTCATGGGCGTTTGGCATGACACGCCACAAAACAAATACAGGTTCTTGATGGCTACCTTTAACGTGGACGTCGGTAAAAGTAGAATGCGAAATAAAATAATGTACACACTACACACCACAATGGACTAATTTTGACAGACAGGTGATGTGGCTGGTATCTTAATTATTTTCGACCGAGTGATCATTGCAAAAAGAAGTTGGAAATCCTTGGACCATGTACGAAATATATTTTTTAATCAATACTGTACTTAATTTTAATTCACCAAATCGTAGAAGGTGGGAAAGTTATACTAATATTTTCGATCAATCTCGCGGTTACTTTGTAATACAAATTTGTATTATAAAAATACAATTGATAATTTTGTAATTCCACTGGCTGCCGCCAGTATCCAATTTGCCAGTGGATTAACAACGTTATCAATTTTAATTTTATATTAAGTTAAATAAATTGTGTTATCGTTTATTTAATTGACTAACTTTCCGACGTTGCATATATTCTAAGGATGCGATTTTAAGATGTAAAATTATTATTTTTGGTAAACACTTTGATAATCAACCAACTTTTCGAAACTTTGGCACTATAATTTGCAATGCTGATTCAATTTCATTATTAATTAAGGCTTTATCTTATATCCTTGCAAAATTTGCATATTGTCAATAATTTAAATCAACAATAAATATAAAATTAAGTTTGAAAACTCAGTGTTTCCATTTTTTTGTTATCTCACACAACAAGTGGAATAACTAAGTCATCCAATTTAGTTTTAGTTTAGATTAAATTTACTGTCAAATCCATCGAAGGTACATCACTAAGTTATTTGATATAATATGTTTTAAGAAGAGTAAATTAAAAACTGCAATCAACGATATGACATTCACATAAGAATATCCAACGTAAACTCTTGGAGACTTCTTGGTTTTGCAGGATTGTTTCATATATAATATATTGCATCCTGAAAACAAGACTTATAGCGATTAGCTTATTGCTTATCCTAGGGGGTAGTTAGAAGTAATAATTAACCACCAGCTGCCGGCGATTACGTATTACAATGCTCCAACAGATGAAAATATGTTTCGCATTGATAACAAACTTTTACAACCTCCTTTTGTTAATTGAAGTATGCTTTTGAATGATTTCATATAGATAATAATTTGTATTATCATAATATACAAATGTCACAATTTTTCACAAAAGCAACGAAACTCATTGAATTTAACATGTAAAACATTGACGCTTGATATATGATAATACCATGCTAGTATAAAACTTTCGTTTTTTATTGGCAAACCATTATTATTTATGTCGTTTATCAGTCATTTGCATATAAAAATGGGACTTTGACGAATTCGATCTTTGCACACCAATATCAATTATTATCACGCCTGATGATGACAGACTTGTTTAGAAAATATTACAATTTGAGTACAATGTTCAATCTTCAAAACTATACTTTAAAAAATAATGAAATTTAACGTTGCGTAAATACATACGTAATTCAATTTTGACGTTATAATGTTAGTGATCATTGTATACATTTAAATAGCTGCTTTATAACTTAATGTATAATATGCAAAGTTATTTGTAAAATTTAATAAGGGAAGAGTTTGATGGGGCTACGCGCTGCACCGAAATTTGGCTGCGCCTGGTGCAACAAGCAGCTTATATATTTTTATTGCTATGCATTTTTTGACGAGGGGTACTTGATGTTTCGAAAATTATAGAAGGGGTATACATATGTCAACAGTTTGGGAGACACTTTTTTAGATCATAGGTACAAAAAAACTCTGTTGGCCGTGTCTGGTCCATTACTAGTCTATCCCGTAATCGTATTATACGCGAAATCATAATACATTAAAAAATATTGAAAAAAAACAAAAAAGAAGTGGTGAATATTTACATTTCATTAAGAGATTGATATCTACTCGCTTTCCATACGACATCGTAAACTTTAAACAAAGGTTTTGTAATTTAACCAAACAAGTAGCTAACGGGGCATTCACAAAAATAGTATAAATACATTATTTTGATTAAATTGTCACTATAACAAATTGATCATAAGCCTTCAATAATTTTACCGCCGCTACGCTTTTTTTACACGGTTACCAGCGATTTGCTTCCTGTATTTACTATTTATAAGGTAGGCTGGTATATTGGATGAATTATTTTTTGCGTACAGATTTATTGTTGCTTAAAAGTTATGTCAGTCATAACACGTTCGATTCCAACCACGCTAATCTAATTAATATAAGCTCTAGCTGATAAATCACAAAAACTAGGCATTCCAATCGAATATTCGAATAGGTACATTCAGATTTTTCTTTGATATTCGGATATCCGAATATTTGATATTTGAATAACCACTGCGTTAACAAAAAAATATTATTCGTCATCGCAATAATTCTTGATATATTTATTTTCGTTTTTTTTTTTCTTATCCATGCCCGCTCCCAATGTGGAGCATATGGCCTCCTAATGGATGTATCGCAACAGAAGTTTTTTTCTACGAGAACTGTTTGTTACTCAACCGCTCAACCTCACTTTTTTCAAAGTGAGGTAGTAGGGAAAGAAGGGTAAGGCTAGAACAGGATTAGTGGTTGACTAATCGCCACCGCTACACCCAGTTATGAAAGTATCAGAAGGATGTGAGGAGAGGAAATAATTTGGATTTACATCACAAACGCCCAGTCTTCGATCGCAACTTTGAATTGAATAAATCTCAAATTCACTGTGATATCTGACCGGGAATCGAACCCAAACCTGCGTGATCGATAGAGCAAGCTCTAACCAACTGGGCTACAGCTTTTTTTGATTATTTAAACACCATAAAAAAACACTCAAGACAGGTAAGTGCTGGTCACTTATATGTACTATTATAGATCAAGGGTGGGGAACTTTTTCATTTCAAAAGGCCACATTCATTTATCTGATTCAACGTAAGGCCGCCGTAAAGAAAACGTTGACCCCCCACCTCTTTTTTTAGACTGTCAAACATGTAATAGATTGATTACTCTCTTTTTCCAAACGATTGCATATATTTTTTTGATTAAAGTGAACATTTTGATCAAGTCAAAAGGCTGCATCAGAGTAACCAAAATGCCGCAGATTCCCCATCCACTGTTATAAATTATACATTTGGAGAATTGTATAATTCGAATACTATGAAGTCTTAATATTCAAATATCGAAAGTTTTAAACGAATATTTGGAATTCTTAACCACAATGTGGTAAGAATATTTTTAAATTATGTTTTGACTATTTTTTGTTGTACTGCGCATATTTTTTTCGTACAATCGACAAATATTGTTTGTTATACAGGAAAAGTTTTTACAATCAGTTTACGTAATCAAAGCAGTACATATTTTATTATTCAAATACTATGAAGTCTATCCGATATTCGAACATTTAAATTTTTAATCGAATATTCCGAATTCTTAACCACAACGTACTTGGTCAGAATATTTTAAAATTATGTTTTGAATGCTCTTTTGACTATTTTTTGTAGCACTGCACATATTGTTAATACAGAAATAGTTTATACAATCAGTGTACGTAATCAAAGCAGTACATATAATGTATATCAGTGAATCAATTGTTGATAAATATGTCTGACATTCAAGTATATTTTGGTTGAATATTGTATACTGGGTATTTTTTGAATAGTTTTATTTTGTATTTTTTTTTAAATACGGTCGAAATTTTTTTATAAATTAAAATTTGACTTTTTATGAAACATCTGTTTCTCAAAGTGTTTATGGCGCTAGTTGTTGCCAGTTTGAGAAGACGCCTGATTATGCGGTTTCGAAATAATTTTTTATTTTGTGACTAGTCATCTCTTCAAACAATCATCGTCCATCACGTATGAATCGTGGAATTCGGCTTCCAAACCGTACTCACTTTGCTACGCTACAAACTCAATCAAACTAGACAATCGTCGAAATATTACTTTTGCTATTTTCCACTAAACTTGAATAGAATATTTGAATAACAGGTCTATGCACGTTATCGCTATAGATAAAAATCCTGGCATTTAAAATCTACGATAAGAAGATTCAGAAGATTCTGAACCTCATATTTGTATGTCGCTGTGGACACTATATATCGACTGTAGAAAGGAAAAAAGACGTAACCCACAGTTTTTTCAAAACAGGTTTTTTCGATAATCACAATGTATCAAACTTAACACACGTTCTATCAAAAGGATGTATGTTGCCAATCCCGAATAAGAATCTAAATTTAGCTTTTAAGTTTGAAAAAAGACGAGCTTGTGAAAATTGAAACCAAGAAAAAATACTAAAATTAAGGTTTTTTTAGAAAATTTTTATAATTAATATTAGATTATGTCAATTAAACATGTGTGGTTACAATATATTTAAAAACTACACTTCTTAATCGAAATAAAAATGAATCATTTTGGTGAATTAATAATGTATGTTCTGTCTCCATTGAACTACGGTAAAAGTATATACCTAGGGCCCTCTCATCCATAAGAGCCCCTCAGCGGTAGACTGCCAATACGTTGACAAGTGGCTCGCTTAATCACAAAGGTATTCGTGGTGTTATGAGGAAAGGCAATTATATCATACGCAACGATTTTTTAAGCGATAAAATGTCACTTTATATACCTATTTTACTTACACCATGTTACAATACTCAATACATAATGCAATATACCGTAAAATAATATCAATAGTAGAAAAAATAGTTATTTACCTCAGATTTTAAGTGTAAAGAGTTTCAAAATCGACCTAGAAATGGTTGCTATTCTTTACGGTCCCATTTCATTTTTCATAATTCATATTTAATCGTTTAACTGCCATAAGCGTCTTAAGACGCACAACTTTCAGTAGACGGGACGCCGGTCATATAAATTATGCGTCTTTAGAGGCTCCGCCTTAAAAGGTATTTTACTAACCTTAATCAATTATTTTAAACATAAAAATATGTTGAACACACGTTAAGATTGGCGCACTCTTCATTTATTTCGTATTTTTTGTATTAATAAATTTTAATACATTTTCAATAACGACATATTTAGAAGGTTTTATTTTTGCAGTAAAATTCGGTGCGTGCTAGGTACCGCCATACGTACACCTAGCGGCAGTTAAAATGTTAAATCGTCGTAAATAATGTATTTGTCATTAATTATACTGATTTTATCTAAGAATATTGATCTTTCTTATTTTCACGAGGTGCTCTCGAGCTTAAATCAAATTTGTTATCCGACCCCCACCGAGCCCTTTTTAGCCAACACTGGGGGCCCTGACCCCAACTGTGTTTTTATAAAGTGACTATTGCAAAATATAATTAAAATGGTTATATAATGATTATTCAACGATATTTTATATTTAAAGCGATGATAATAAGAAAACAATATTAATTTTATAGACCATATTACTTTTAGTTCTAGGGATGGGGTCATAATTTTTCTCTTCTTCAGAATCTTTATACGGCCTTCGTAAAGTAATAATCTCGAGTTTTATTATGAGTTTTGTAACCCCATAATATTTGTAGTAACACCCGACAAAGAAATGGTTTAAATAAGAGACGATGTTTTTTTTAATTCGTTTATTTTTAATATATTCATATTTTTTACTGACCAAAAAAAAACTTCAAATCCACAGATGAACACCTGTTTGCATCGGTATTTTGATTCATTTATGGAAATTACCCAAATACTAATTTTTAATTTTCCATATATCTTTTTATCTTTTACTACCATTAATGAAAAGGGGGACCAAAGAGAACGATTAATTTACTACTGGTTCTCTTTCCTTAACTATCCAAAACCATCTAGAGTTTGGATGACCCATAACTTGTTTAAATTCTATACACTTTAAATAATGTACTATACTATACTTAAAGTAATGTACATATATATATATCGACTGTGGAAAGGAAAACGGACGTAACCTAGAGTTTTTTAAAAACAGCTTTTAAACGTTTTTTTCAAAACTGCACATACGTGCCATTATGCAACATAATTGAAATATGAATAATCTTTGGAACCATCCGAACCCTGCAATACACGAGAGTCCAGCGAAAAAGAGGTTCCAAATTTATTTAATAACTTAGAAGGGGTTTGCGTGACGTTTGCATGAGGTCCCCAAATTTCTAGCTACGCCACTGCAGCGGTCTACGGGTTCCGGTACGGGCAACATTTTATCGAGTTTTGATCAAAGGCATGGGTGTTTATGATATCTAAAAATTTCCACCCACCCTTCCAACCTTAAAATAAGAGGGCGTAGAGAAAGCGCTTAGTTGACCACTTTTTCTGGTGAGATTCCTCCAGTAAGAATCCATATGCTCCACATTGAGAGTAGGCATGAAGTAAAATGTTTATAATACTTCAATTGTATGTATTATAAAATTATTGAAATGTATTTGCAGCTTACTTATAAGTATTATCTATTTTTAACAGTCTCCGTTGTAATGTTCTTAATTATTTTTATCAAACTTTTTAACACCCCTTTCTTCTCGTAAAATTATGTCGTAAAATCAGTCAGCATCTATCTATCCGGAGATTAAAAAGTATTTGAGTTTGCCAAAATTAATGACTTCCTCGCGGAATCGACCCGCCTCCGCATTCGCCTGCAGTCGGCGCCTTTACCGCTAGGCCAATGACCGCTAGGCGAATATTTATATTTCTAGATTCCTCAAGATGCAGGCAGTGAATTCTGAAAAGCATACAAATGATGATGAGACCGTGCAACAGTAACATTTTATCATTGTAAAGGTACATTAACACCTGACGTATTTAATACTTGAAAAATAAATGTTTACAAAAGATACACTATTTGAAACGCATCTTCGGTGAATGTATAAAATCGCGATTATGAAGTGACCATGAAACTATTGTTTTATCAGCCGCATATAGTTAAATTCAAATGTAAAACTCTTTGTAATAAATACTATACAAATAAATGGATTGTGCCTAGAAGTGGGCTGCAGGGGGCTCGAAGAAGCTCGCGCGAGCCGTTTGATAAATTTGACTTGGCCGGCGAGCCTTTTGTGAAATTAAGAATAACAATATTCTCTGATCAATGTGCTATAGAATGTATAAAAATATGCATTATAATCAAATTTAAGAACGCTGTGATGTGTATTTGGCTTTTTCTGTCATATATAATCGCTTGAATGATAGAACAGAAGCGAAAATAATCGAATCTATTTATGGGTCAACCACGGAACTCTTCACTCTGGTCCAGGGGTGGGCTGGAAGGGGCTCAGAGAGGCTCGTGCGACCCCTTTGTTAATATAAGAGAAAACAGTATTCTCAGATCAACTTTGAGATTAAGCGAGCCTTTTGTTAACGTAGTGGCAGCTCACCGCTCAATGTAACTTTATCTCATCAACAACGGAAAAAAATGCTAAAACCAGGGACGAATTATTTATTCCAATAATATGAATAGTAAATATGTATGCACAGCGAGTAGAATAATTAATTACCAGTGACAAGATAAAATACTTTTTTTAAATTTAGCTCTTATAATTAATGATATGAATATAGAACGATGATGGTCTTAAAAAAAAATAACAGTTTGCGCATCTACTCATTCATTACATTTTGAGAGACACTGGACTTCGAGCGCCAGCTATGTATTTACATAAATCTACACTGTGATATAACGTTTATGAGACACGGTCTTAAATTTAAAACATTATTTTTAAAAATCAAAACATTTTAGTCATTCTGCTGTGTTTAAATTTTAGACTGGTAATCAACTGTTGACTGGCAAGTATTTTGGTATTGATTTACGGATAACACTATCATGAACAACTTATTTAAAATTTAGGAGTTTTCTAAAAATTAAAAAAAACAACAATTCATCTGTTTATATCCGTAATTGAAATTACTATTAAACAGATCAAGGTTAATTATTTCTACAAAATTTGAACAGATTTATAATCGAGAAAATAGTTTTATTTTATATAATCTTTAATTCAAATAGTATGGCGTAAAGAAATGGAAAATTACGAATGCAACGACATCGCTATTGCTTGCATAAAAAATCATAATTTATCAATAATTTAATGAATTCATTGCATAATATTATAATGCTTGTTTTACATTTATTCCTATATAAGACACCTGTGCCAGGAGTCGAAATAACGCAACTTGGGAGCCATTGTAAAACATGGAGAACCCACATACGAATGTTTAATAATTTACGAGCAAACGAATAATCCAGCCATGGTGTAAACGGCCCATTATGATTTTCAATATGAGAGGTCAAAAATGGAGTTTTTAAAACCAATGTTTGTTTTGTATGTTTAATTTAAAACGTCACTCGTAAATAATATTTTCTTGCTTGCATACTATAATCATACACCCAATATCGTAAAAATACAATACAAGGAAAACATCAACGGTTTCAAAGGTAAAAGTTTTTTTTTTTTAAATATCGGTCCGAAAATTGATTCATCGTCAACAAAATTATTTAATTAATAAAAAAGAACATAATTCTATGAAAGTATTTTTTTTCTTCTGATTGAATATAAAATTTACCCGGAAAAAAATAATATATTATATTTCAACCAATATGCTTCGCTTGCAATATGGATCATATGAATACATATTGAAGCATCAACAAAAATTGTTTTTACGACAACTGATTATCATACAGTCGCTCAACCTCTCCTTTTCGAAGAGCTAGTTAACCGTTGTCGATAAGCCCTGTTTTTTCGCACGATGGAATACCAGCTTTACAGACCTGTCTTTAAAGTTTGAATCCATAAATCGATTGAACCATCGATTTATTTGAGCAGCCCTGCGCAAACTGCGGCCCGACGCGTGTTTATGTGCGGCCTCATGTGCAATTTCCCGTTCGAAATTTAATTCTTTGGACGGGGACCTCGCTGTAGATGGGATGGCAAATATTTTAGGATAACTTATAAAAATAGCATATTTATATTTTTCTACTCTTAAGTCCGAGTCCGCGGTCGAGTGGTTAATGTCGTTGGCTATAGTTGAGGCCGCCGCGGTTTCAAATACTAATACGGAAAATATTAGAAATTGGTTTTCAATTAAATAACAGATTTTGTTCGATAGCATGTACATATATAATTAATTCCCCACACCTATACGATCATAGCAAAACCAATTAGCTCACCACTAGTCCTTTCCTTATCTTCTTATAGCTCTACTCTCTTTATAGATGGGAGGTTGAGTAACTGAGTAACAAGCGGTTTTCGTAGAAATAAACTCCATTAGGAGTCGGACATGGCTTGAAAAAAATTCTATGTGACTATAAAATTGCAGATACATTTAACGAGCAGTTGTACGGCGTTCGAAAATCTACTTAAAAATATAAATATATTTTGAGTTTGAGAAAACATTTATAAAGTATACCTCTTTTAGACCAACCGAGTACGCGACCGAGAAAGTGAACTCGGCCGAATACAAAACAGTCCAAAAGCGAAGCACGGGATTCGGCAGAGCGATCTGGCAAGTAATTCAAGCAAGCGATTGAATAAAATCCATTTCTATTTCCTCCGCCTAAAAGATGCCCCCCTTCTCCACCCCCATTGCCTGTAGCACTCTTTCGCTCACATTTTCGAAATCTCTGGCAAGTGTTGAATGAAGAATTCACTGACAACATTACATTTTTTTTCGTGTCTTTAACTCATCTTGCAGTAGATCTATCATCGTAGAGATAATTCGATTTGCATATTCATTGAAACGTTTTTTACATTTTACGACAACTATTCATGTTGCAATCATGAAAAAAACTTTTGTAACTGTAGACACTTACTCGGTCAATATTTTTGCTCGGTCGCGTACTCGGCTGGTCTAAAAGAAGCATTACTATAGTTTAAATTAAAATTTATGAAAGAGAAACTGGCAACTTCAAAAGAAAGCCTTTTACAGTAGACATGCCCACACGAGTGGGCTGTCAAAAGATTGTTAGTTACTAATCAGCAGTGGTGAAGTGGTAAATAAATAGGTACCAGGTCGGTCGTTGACTTCTTCCCTATTTTTTTTTTGTTTTTTTTATATCCGTCTGAAGTTGAAAAAACAAGTTTTAACAATTAAATCAATAAAAAAACGATTTTTAATATATATATGTACTTGAAAATTAAGTTACATGTCAAAAAGGTGGCAGTGGGCCTTCTTCATTTTCAGGTGCCAGGTCGCTGGACCGACCTGGCCCCACTACACCACTGCTAATCAGTAATCATATACATATCTACTGTGGAATGTAAAAAAGACGTAACCCACAGTTTTTTTCAAAACAGGTTTTTTCGATAATCACAATGTATCAAACTTGATACACGTTCTATCAAAAGTATGCAAGCTGCAAATGCCGAATTAATATCTAAATTCAGCTTTTATGTTCGAAAATGATGACCTTGTAAAAAGTTAAAACCAAGAAAAAGGACTGAAATAAAGGTTTTTCCTAGACAATTTTTTGAATTAATATTAGATTATGACAATTTAACACCAGTTTAGAAGTTGTGTATAATTCATAATTTGCATATGGCCCAAAATCATCAAAACACGTTTTTTGCGCCTCCTGTAAAATTTGACATGTGTTAGTTACGTCCTTTTTCCTTTCCAAAGTCGATATGTTCTTTGATATCCTCCTGCGCAAACAACATTCGAAAAAATCGACGCCTGAAATATCTTTTATCGATCGCCAAATAAGGGGTCGACAATCTACATAAACATTACAATCTTATTTGTAAATCTTCGATCACTTCTCGGATAATTTATATTAGAATGACCTAGGTTGGTGTTTGTTAAATTTAATATGAAATAAAGTACCAGCGCGACCTTCATTCTTCTTATCAATTAAATAATTAAAATGGACTTTCTGTACAACCAAAGAAAAAAAGGTATATTTTAACTAAATAACGTGTATAGGTACTTCTTGTTGCGATTATATGAATGTGTGTGTGATTTTCAATTATATGTTTACATGATCTATCTCGCCCATGTGTGCGGTGGGCATATTACACGAGTATGTGTAAATGTCTGTTGAGATCTTAAATAATATTTCGCCGGAGACAGACAGACAGCGCTTGCGCGGGGCGTGGGTACGTCAGTGGTTTGCCACGTGACGGGCGTAAAAGCGATATCACATTTTTTTTAAAATCTTAAACTGATGTTTCACATTTTTGTTTTCGATCCTCAAATGTGAAATAATACGATTACATACAAAATAAATCGATTTTCTGATAATTATACTTTCTCGATAACGGGAGAGTGATTTATACAAGATTATTAAAAAAAAGAAAGTAACTATAACTAAGGATTCAACCGACCATTTTTTGATCGTTGACATATCGATGGCAAAGCTTACAAAACTATTGATTTCGACTTTATGGTATCAAAATATCAACAAAAATGAAACTGACCACTTGATTTTATTGAGATAGTCATATTGAATTTGAATCGTTCAAATTATGCACGTCCACACTTGTTTTGTCACTAACGACCGGGGTTTCGCATTTTGGCATCGTCAGGCGTTTAAGTGCACGGATTAACTTGAACTGACTCAAATTTATTTACTGAACTGGACATATGTACATGATTTAAATTTAATATATAAATTCCACCAAACACCTTCAGTTGAAATCTTAAAATAAAATAGTCATATTGATTTACTTATTTTAGTTTTTAAAAGAACATCAATTTTTATAACAATTATAAATTGTGAAATAACAACGATATGGCGTGGAAAATATTCTACGTGAACAGTTTTGTTAAGCAAAACCAATTTCTCAAATATACATTGGTTAATACTTTATTGAACACCTTGAAAATTTTTTCTGTAATCTGTAATTTGTTTTTAATTGATTAAGAAGATACTCGAGCATTCGTTTAAGATTTTTATCATTTTAATAGTTCACTCTATATTGAAAGCCGCTCACCATAGTTTATTTTGAGAAGATTCAACTTTCTTCCCTCTACATTCCATAGAATATTACTCAATAGTCAACCCACCACCATCCACTACGGTTGTTCTCTTCTATGTAAATATTCTGTAGCGTAACCGCGTAAATAGTGTCGGTAATGTCCGTGAAAAACGGAAACTTTTATTGAAGTTACATTTACAGTGATTTTCTTTATCCTCGATTATTTTTGATAAATTCGTTTTTTTCAATAATTATTTTTAATATACCTGTGCATAGTTTTTTTTTTTTCAAATGTATTTATTGTAATAAAGATCTCGATAATTTTCGTCTAAGTTTTCAAACAAAGTATACTTTGACCGCATTGACTTGATGTGCCAATTATTATTTCTTAAAACTTTCCTTAAAAATCAGGTCTACATTTCTCAAACTTACGTAAACGGTTAACGTTAGATCAATTGTTGAATTTAAAAAAATATAGTACTTTAATCAGATGAATGTTTTCTTTCAGTACGTATTTTCTCAAATCTGTCCGCATCTCACCATGTAATAAACACCTGCAATGCTCAAACTAGGAACTCAAAGCGAAAAAAAACTTGATTTTGGACTAGCGTGACCTTGGTAAATTGGAGATACACGATTTATAAGCCTTACAGGTGTAGTGGTGAAATCGTGTATGAATACGTTTAGTTGGCACTAGTGTACTACTGACACCAATGCAATTACTGTGTGGATTATACGAATCATTTGACGGTGTGAGTATTATGAATACGTGTGTAAAATTTGGTGTTCACATGCTGAATAATGTGTTCTCTAAATTTATTGGCAACCGTTGGTAACCTTTTAAAAATAATCTTAAATCTTGTAAAGAAACAACAAAAATATTTACACTTTCCCTCTAATAATGCTTCAGATTTTTTTCTGCCAAGTAACAATTCTTAAACTGCATTTACTTAGATAATAAATTATCATTTTCAGATTCATATCGTGTAAACTTCTAAATTCTAAAATCGTTCGAATATCAGCGACAATTTATAAAAATAACATAACTTAAACCAAGTCAAATAAAAAACAAAAAGATGTTTCAACAAACTGTTGTTTGGTATTTTTGGTGGATATGACTTCTTTCCGCGAAACAGCGCATTTAAAATTGATTTGTATCCATTTCTTTAATTAAAGCACCGATGATTGTGATAGTAAACAATCGTCAGACTTCCAGATAAACTTTTTTATAATATACACGACTATAGTGTGTAAAATACACTGCACCCACTATATTCTTATATCACAACAAATACACTTTACCAAAAATGAAGTGAATAATTTTCAATAAAGACTTTACGCATTCTCGGTTTACTTCAATGATAAAAATTTGATTTTTTTACAATTTTAATACACATGGTATGTTTCGACCACCTCCACTGTACGATCGTATGGTTCGATGTAAACCAATAAAAGGTTACGTATCAATGACTTGTAGCTTTTAATGTCTGCATGACAGACTCCGACTAGACAAAATTTCGTTACTAAATATTACAAAATCCGGTCTTTTTATTTATTACTTATTCAAAAATACCTACAATATGTTAAATTTATTAGTATTGTAGATATTTTATTAGCAAGATTTCTGAATACCCAGTTGTTTCATATAATAAATAAACAGGAACAAATAGCAGTTCAGTAAGTAAAGTAAAGTAATAAGCATATAATGTGTGATAAGCTCAAATTAAACAAAATCAATTCGAGGAGAAAACACATCACAAAAAACCATTCTGAAGATTTCAAATATTAAATTTAAATAATCAACTGTTGATTTTGTCCTTACCAGGAAATAAACCTTCAATATTCAAATTACTTATCAAAGTTCTCATGAAATTTCTCTACAGATGTTAACTTATGAGATTCTAGCGTATGAAAATTAATTATTTCAAGACCATAAGGAAAAAACATATTAAATGATATCATTTAATAGTTATTTTAAGGAAATTTTCTATTCGATAAATAATTAAGGTATCTATTTATAAGGAAAGCTTAAATATTTATAAAAAGGGTTGAAGTTTTATGATTAAAAAATAATAATTATACAACACACACATGTATATATAATTGAACAATGAAATCCACTGGACATAGGTGCGAGATTTTAGAAGTTTTAAATATCATTGCTCTTTCAAGAATAACCTTGAAAGTTGAAAGGATGTAAATCTTAAAAATGCACGACTAACTTCAGACGATTGATACGTCAAGTGAAATTAAAATTTAAAAAAAAAGAATAATACTAGGTGGTACATAAACAAGCTATCAGTGAATAAAAACAAACCAAGGATAGTTTTATTTTAAAACTCAAAAAAAACATACTTTTCCAAAACAGTTCAACCTAATTACTGATCGATTTATCATTCATAGACTTACGGTCTAAATCTCTACCATCTTATAGTCATTTTTGTGATTGTTTATTTAAAACAGCACACGATAGTAAGTTAAAATAACACGGAATTTAGAATTTTTAATTTAAACTTTTAAGGTGCTTACTGTCAATACTTAGTGGAAAGGCATTATATTCAAACAAAAACTCCTAATTAAGATATCTTAACAGATATTTTTTATACGAGAATTATTTGTTACTCTGTTGATCAGCCTCTCTTTTTCGAAGAGATTAAAAATGGTTATAAAGCTATTTTTAGACATCAAAAACACTCATACCTTCGAACGGAAATCGATTGAAAAAAGGCTGTTTTTATTGGGACTTGACCCCGTCAGATGTAATGTATATTCTTATCAGCTAAAAACGCTCGTGATGAGCGAAACCGGTCCTGGTCATATTAAATAAATGTGTAATTGGAAGAAGAGACTAGTCTTTTTTAATGGTCGATTATTTCTGCTTCAGCCAGTAGTCAGAACAGAAATAATGGTACATAGTTCAATACTACAATTCTGTTCTATATTACACATTAACACACATTTGTCGTAGGGTCTTATTTCGTTTTTTCACACGTATTCAAAATTTTCCAGTGACCATTCTCTATCTATATATTTAAATAGCACATTTTATATACAGATCTGTTCAAAATGTTCAGTATGTATATCAATTATGTAACATTATTGAAACTACCTGTATTTGATAAAAGTCTTGACGACCCGCCATAAAGCGAGATACATACATACTACACCTTGCCTCAATAATCAACAACTCACTCATTGATCTTAATCGTATGCAAATCAAATAATTTCGGCTTCTTTTTCACGTTTGTATAAAAAATTGAATCTATTATACCATTACCATTATCATTTAACCAGATCTAATAACAATAAAGAGCACGCAATGAAACACTTTCTCGGTACTAATAAAAACAAAACAAAAAAAAAGTAACAGAAGCAATAATATTCGTAACAAAAAAATAATTAACACAAAAAAACGATATTTTCTGCAAAGCCATCCGCGACAACCTGCAAAAATCTAGTGTTACATTTATGTGCATATTAAGTTTGTTCTCGAGTAGTCCGGCTTGGAGTATAAAACCGTATTTTACGAAACCAAAGCTGTGGAGACGTACGCAAAATAAATTACATTATAAAATACAACGATACCAAAAAAATATATAAAATTTAAAAGTTATTGTATTTTTATATCTTACACTAAAAAACATTTTAGTATCGAGCTATTTCGACATTTCGTTGTTTTCCGGACTAATAAATAAGAATTATTTTAATAGAAAATTTAAATTAACTTTGATTATTCCACGTATTGTGTAACTAACTGTGACACGTGTTTCGCCTCTTTCAGAGGCATCTTCAGACTTACTATCGCAAAGTTTGCTTAAGTAATGAAGCAAGATTGATTCTAACATTTTAAAATTATAAAATTACAAAATGGATTGGGTTTTTTTTCCTTTTAAGAGGAGCAAAGAGGGGGGTGTAGAATCGAAATAAAGCAAACAGATAATGATACTAATTTTACTAATGAGTTGTAAACAATCAGAATGGGATTTTTCCTTTTTAATGGAAGCAAAGAGGGGATTATAAAATGCAAACAAATTTAATCATACTACTAATGACGTTAAACATTACAAACTATTAAAACTAATGAGCTACAATCAATCATCTAGGTTTGTGATTACTCTATTAATTGGAAACAATTTGAGTAACGGGGAACCGCCTGTGCTATTAAGAATATTATTTAATAATATTTCTTTTTTGTTAAGAGTTTTATTAATTTCTAAAAATTCTAAGCTATTCATTTTTAAACCCTTTTTATTTACTCGGTGGAGTATTTCTAAATTACAAATCTGATTAAAATTATGATTATTTTCTATTAAATGATTGGCAAACTCAGAGAAATTGTTACTTTTTAGACATCGTATATGTTCTTTAATTCTAATATTAAAGTTTCTACCTGTCTGTCCAACATAAGACGCTTGACAGTCTCCACAAGAGAGTCGATAGATACCACTCTGTGACGATGAATCTACGCGATCTTTACTGTTCAATAAAATTTTACCTAAATTATTTACTGTATAAAACGCGGGTTCTATATTGTCTGGCAAAAATTTAACTATCTTTGACGAGATGTCTCCTAAATAAATAATTCACCCGTGGTCGCAAAAACTCTCATCATTCCATGCAATGATTAATATATTAGTTAACATCCCTCTCACTAAAGTCAACTTTGAATTAGAGTTAAACATTATTAAACAGATAGCTGTAAATAATGGTTACAACACAGACGTAGTAGTTAACTTACTTAAACGTAAGCAAGTTAAACAACTCATAGTAAATAATATTTTTTCAGGAGAGAAGAAAGCAAACGATAATATTAAAAACTGGCGTAGAATTATTTATTTAGGAGACATCTCGTCAAAGATAGTTAAATTTTTGCCAGACAATATAGAACCCGCGTTTTATACAGTAAATAATTTAGGTAAAATTTTATTGAACAGTAAAGATCGCGTAGATTCATCGTCACAGAGTGGTATCTATCGACTCTCTTGTGGAGACTGTCAAGCGTCTTATGTTGGACAGACAGGTAGAAACTTTAATATTAGAATTAAAGAACATATACGATGTCTAAAAAGTAACAATTTCTCTGAATTTGCCAATCATTTAATAGAAAATAATCATAATTTTAATCAGATTTGTAATTTAGAAATACTCCACCGAGTAAATAAAAAGGGTTTAAAGATGAATAGCTTAGAATTTTTAGAAATTAATAAAACTCTTAACAAAAAAGAAATATTATTAAATAATATTCTTAATAGCACAGGCGGTTCCCCGTTACTCAAATTGTTTCCAATTAATAGAGTAATCACAAACCTAGATGATTGATTGTAGCTCATTAGTTTTAATAGTTTGTAATGTTTAACGTCATTAGTAGTATGATTAAATTTGTTTGCATTTTATAATCCCCTCTTTGCTTCCATTAAAAAGGAAAAATCCCATTCTGATTGTTTACAACTCATTAGTAAAATTAGTATCATTATCTGTTTGCTTTATTTCGATTCTACACCCCCCTCCTTGCTCCTCTTAAAAGGAAAAAAAAACCCAATCCATTTTGTAATTTTATAATTTTAAAATGTTAGAATCAATCTTGCTTCATTACTTAAGCAAACTTTGCGATAGTAAGTCTGAAGATGCCTCTGAAAGAGGCGAAACACGTGTCACAGTTAGTTACACAATATGTGGAATAATCAAAGTTAATTTAAATTTTCTATTAAAATGAACTTCCACAAAGTTACCGCCGAAACCATCGAAAGTATTAAGAATTATTTTATTCCTTAATCGCTGATGAGTCGTAAATGGCGTTTTAATAGTACAGGTAAGTATGTCAATATTTTATTTTATTCTGCATTAAATTTACGTTTATACGTTATACCCATTAAAAACCCTCATTATATATAAAAAAAATGTTAAATCACATCACTCAAAATTAAGTATGTATTTAAACTCTGAAACAAGTTATTGAAATATAACATACATTTTCAATCATGAGGCATCGTTCCGTTATGTTAAATATGCAATGCTAATTTTTTTAAAATAAAATTTGGGATCTTGAGCATAGGGTTTTGTAAAACCTTGCTATTATTATATAACATCACATCATTATTGTTGACTTTCTACAACTTATTATTCAAAGTTTTACAGTTTTTTTTTCATGCTGCTTTTTCCAAAGACTTACACGTGTAAATTTTTGGGTTAATATAGGATGTATTTTACAAATTAACTCGTTTTATTTTCATATAGTTTTTAATTTAGTAGGTTTTATCTTTTAATGTAGACAGTTGGTAATCACTATTATTTAAGAGTGTGACACAAAATTAGGGATGAAAAAAACTACACACTTAGCATATACGGTTATATTTTTATGCTAAAACCGCGTATAAACAATCTTCACAAGATGAAAAGTAGAAATTAAAATTTATTCCATCATTCGCCCGCCAAAATCATACATCCACACACTTACACAAACTCACACCGTTTTAACTATAATATATACATTTTTATGCACTAACACATTGGCAAAGAGCATGGAAACAGGTTTAGTACTATTTAGAAGACTATGCAAGTATCTATTATTTCGCAAGTGTATGGGTGATTTTGGTGTGTGGTGGTGCAAAGTATTTTGGTGGTCGCAGGCGTAATAGTTAACAGTATGATGTCATCATTATCGTGATGATCATGAGGCATTAGCATCATGCACTGGCACACCATCACGATGTTGCATTTTGATCTCTTAAATTTCGTGTAATTTGCCATCCTTTTTTTTGCTCTCGCGAATTTACACATACGATTTTAATGATTTGCCGAATATTTAACCGGAGATAATGTTGGTACTTATTTATCGTCGACGAAAGTAATAATTCAATTAAATTCATCAAAAAATCAACCGTCGGATAAATGTACCAAATACATTATATTGGCGGGATTACTATTTTATATCTTTCCAACGTATTTTCATAACTGTATTTAACAACAAAAACTTTAACCTTTCATGCACGTATGACTGAAATAATTTTTGAATAGCATCACATTCGTACGTATTAATTTATTAATACCAATAAATAACAAAATGAAAAAATAATTTAAAATATTTTTATTTTTTTGAAAAACATTTCTGGTTGTCAATTTTTTAAAGCACTCAAAGACCGGCGTTTTATTGGCCCTATATTGAATCGCTCAAAAGCTCCAACCATATTATAAAGCTGCGGTCGGCAAACTTTTTGGGCTCACTGACCACTAAATTTACAATTTTAATCCAGCGGACCACTAAATGGACTTTTGTGTTAAATTATTAAAATAAAAGTGATCAAATGCGTCTAAAAGTTCATAAAACAATGTCAGATTTCTTTGCGAACCACAATTAGCCTGCCGCCGTTATAGAGTACATATTGTTTTCACCATTTTAAATAATAGTTTGGATATAAAGCCTAATAAAATTGATTTTCTATGTGTTTAGAACGAGTCAAAATTGCAAATTTATCATTTTTTCTGGTGTTTATTACATCTTCCTACTTCTAAAATATTGATCTGTTCTTAATAAAAAAAAAAAGCTATTTCAATGAAATCAGTGATTTTTTACTATTATAAATGGAAACCAAAACGTTGCTTTTTTAGCGTGCTGTGCAAGTCGAAACGGCTTGAAGGATTAAGTAAAGATAAACTATATTACATTGTATAGGTATCAATCAATAGATAGGTAAGTTACACATTGTAGATTTTGATCATTTATTCAATGTGTTGTCAAATGAAATTATAATTCGCACTTTTTCGTTTAAAAAACTGTTTGGCCTAATATAAAACGAACTATCTGGCCTAATATAATAATACATACAGTATAAAACTAGGTTAACCCTCCAAGGACGAGCGTCACCATATGGTCACAGTAACCACCGTTGTCTATTGATCCCACTATTCATCCCTTTTCTACCTGAATATCGTTGCTTTTGCTCATATTTGGTTAAGGAGGGTACAGACTACAGTTAGTCATCAGCTGTGGGGACAGAAACGGCCTCCAAAAGCACATGTGATTTTTTGAATTTCCGTTTTTTTTAATTTACTTTTTGAGACTGTTAGTTGTTTTTTTATAAAAACGTCAAACTATTTACAGTTATTTTGCTAATATCTTGCTAGTATTGAAAATATGTTGATCTAAAGAGGTCAAATTGTAAATATTTAAAAAAAAAAAACACGTTTAGCTATATTTCAACCCCGAATGTTTGCGAGCCCATACGGTCACTTTTGTTCTTACTACTGTCCGTACTCAATATTACACGGTAATAAAAGGATGTGCATGACCATATAGTCATGTGAGGTTTCTATACAACGACTTTGCGTTTTTTTTTTTTTTTTAATTTTGGATAGGAATAAAAATTATCCGTGACTTCAATATGGCTTAGAAAATATTTTTTTAATCGGATAAAAGCTTTCGCCTCTGGAGGGTTAACCCAGAGCAGCGATAGAACATATGTGACACGCAAAAATTCCCGACGGCACGCCAATAATTTTATATATTTTTTAAATTATGTTTATAGCAGAAAATAATGTAAAATCAAATTGAAAACATGGTGATATTATGTATTATGACAACACTGGATGGTTGATTTACGGTGTGCGATACTCAATTTCGTTGGAAGTCTAAGATCAATACCGTGTGTTCGTCGAGTGTATTTAATTAATTATCTTATCTTTTGTATATATTTTCTTGTAATAAAACAACGCAATTAATTTAAATATCAAAATCAATCACGTTTAGAGTGTTCACTGTCAATGCTTAATGGAAAGGCATTGTATTAATAAAAACACAATATTCCTTTGTACTTAATTTACATTTTATTTAAAAAGGTTAGAAACGGTTTCGCTCATGGCGAGCATTGTCAAGTGATGTGAAAATGAAATACAAATAAATATTGTGTTTTTATTAATCAAAATCACTGTGGTTGCAAAAGTAATATGTATTAGGTAACCGAAGATAAATTACAAATACCCATGTTCCGATAGTGGATCATAGTTTTTTTCTACAAAAACTGTTTGTTACTCAGTCGCTCAACATTTTTTTTATTAAAATAAAGTAGTAGGGATTAGGGCATCCAATCCCGGGATCCGGGATCCTGTAATCCCGGGATCCCGTTCAATTTTCTGATTTTTAGATATCACAAACACCCATGCCTACGAACAGAAATCGATCGAAAAAATGCTGTACGAAAATCCACCGGTTATGGTTTTATTAAACATTATTCAAAAATATACATATGTAGTATTACTATAAGATTCATAAAATATAGCGATACTTAACTTACGGCCCATTCAGATTTTATGTGCGACACAAAACAATCATAGTCACCAGATGCTTTTTCAAACATCTGGTATTGCTTTCAAAACTGTACGTAAATGAATGAATATTTTATGGATACATTTGTATTTTTTGTGCATGTACTTCAATTTGTGTTATGTATTATATTTACTAATTACTATTAATAAGCTGCGACCCACGTAATGTAACAAAAATCGGCATGCGGCCCAAGCGAAAAAAGGTTGAGTATAGCTGGTCTAATCGATTATTGTTATTATAAATAATAGTCGTGCAAACATTAGATTTTGCTAACCAAGGTTGTTAGTTTAGTCTCCAAAAAGTAAAATCATACAAAATTTATAAGTAATTATTATAATCACAGATTCATTATTCTTAGTAAGAATTATAAAACGATTAATAAAGAAATGTTTGGACCATAAAACGTAGAATCCAAGATGTTTTGTATATTTTATATAATGAACACGTATAATTTTTTGAAATATTTTTTAGTATCTATTTAAAACTGCAGTAGGAATTATGCGACTAGATTTTCCCATAAAAAAATAATAATATGTGAGTAAATATTATAAATTTTATTAATGCTATATTTTTTTATTCGTCCCGATTTTACTTGAAAGTCTTGATACAACTATACTATCGTTTTGAATTCTGGTATTCCTAAGTGAGTGTAATAAAAATGAATTTTTATTTGTTCGTACTTTATGCGTTGCCACACCGCTCATCCGATTGCAATAAAACTTAAACAAACTTTTTGCTTGCACTTCCGGGAAGGTTATAGGCATAGTAAAATTAATTTAAAGATAATCTGATATATATAAAATTTAATGTTTGTATGCTGCCATACAATTCATTTTGACAACGTATGCTTGCACGTACGCGAAGACACAATTAACACAGTACAATTAACTTACAGTAAGTGGCGCGTGTGTCGTACCATAGACATTCGGCAGCGAACGTCAAACAGACATAAAAAGAAAACATGCACTTCAATAAACACAATTAAAGCACAAAAACACTCTTTCTTTGAGTGACATTGCAACGCTTGTCAGGAACCGGCTATTTTGTCATATAATATGCTTTACAATTTATAAATGAAAGTACTCTCGAGTTTGCACAATATGTGTAAGGGATAGCATACTTCTTTCAAGAATAGATTTTATTATTTAAATTGATTCACTTCTTTCTTTTCTTGGAAGGCCATTATATTATCTTCCGATACTTTAGTATATGACATTATATGTCTATTTTATATGAGTAATAACTACGGTATGAAAAGTTTTGACCTTGTATTTATTATTTTTATACAGTGCATCTTATTTTAATATGAGTATTTTGCGTTTCTATAGTTTCTGTTTCTTATTTAAACCTCTATGTTTATGATTTGACGAATATTCACCTGTAGTATCTATAACGATTTTACGATAAGAGTGTAAAATGTTCAAAGCATACGTAAGCTGGTTCGTGCTATCAGTATTAAAGCTGTTATTGATTATAATTATTTTTAAAAATATATACATTTTTAAGAAAGTGAAAAAATATCAAATGATTTTTGTGCGATATTTCGGATTATGCCCTATATTAACACATTTATACTTATTATGTGTTAACACATTGTTTACATAGCTATATAAACTGATACTCAGTGCTGTTTCTCGAAGTAACGCGGTGGAACGGCGTTCCGGCACCTTCTATATCGGCATTTTTAATGTTTGAAATCAATATTAGAAAAAAAAACATTTTTATTCTCCTTTGATTATTGGATCTCGTATTGATGTCAATGTGAACGTTATATTACTAGTATATGAATTAAGCATTAACCCTTTACCCGCCAACGTCGAAGTATTCAATACATATGCGGCTCACAGGTGAGACGATGGCGTTCAAAGGGTTAAATAATCCAACACATTCACCAATAACCATTCGTTATGAGTGTTGTGACGAATCAGTCTTCATAAATATGTCCGCACCAAAATAGGAAAAGCTTTCTTAAAATATTCATATAATACAAATAGAGTATCCGTTCTCAATTAACAGTGTACGAATTCTTTTCTAAGATTTTCTCTAAAAGGTTTTTCTCTAAGAGAACTGCGTGAAAATCAACTTCTCAACCTTTCTTTTCTCGAAGATTAGTAAACACGTGAGAATAGACCTAGAGTCTTATTTTTTAAATCGGGTTGGTGTACGATTCCGTGAGCACTCGTCCAAAGGCCCGGCTATTTTCGACAGAAAATTATTCTTACTTTGAGGTAAATGAAACACAACTGCATAATCCGAGAAATACATTTCGTTAAAATATTACAAAATCTCTATATGTACTTAATATTACCATTAAAACCCCATATTCCAGGATTTTTATTCAATGACATTTGTTATATGTATGAATTTATTTATTTTTAATATTTTCGCTTTCCAACTGTCTTTATAATCAAAGCAAGCCTTGGTTTAAAAGCTTATAAGCACCACTATGGCTTCCAACCCGGTTTAAGCCGAAACCGGTTAACCGGTTTATTTTCTGTTTTAATAAAAACCGAAAACCAGTGTATTTTGCACAGTTAACCGAGGCTTATTGAAAACCTCTCTTTACCTTAAATACAACTAAATATTCTTATATCATGTCCGTGGATCAGTGGTCAACGACGTTGACTTCCGTGGCGGATCTCATAGATTCAAGTGCTAGAACGAGAAGTATTCTCTCTTTACATTCCAATCCTAAAATATCCGGGCGTAGCCAAAGCGATTTGTTAACTATTAGTTTTTCCTACCTCTATGCTTATATCTTTACTCTCTTTGAAAAGAGAGAATAAGCGATTGATTAACATGTAGTTCTCGTAGAAAAATCATTTTCTTAGATAAACGTTCTTTAGCAGTAAACATGGATGAAAAAAAGCTTATTTACTCTTTTATGCACCTAATTAGTTCATATTGAAGTAAGCAAGATGTCCTATATTTATTATTGTTTTGGAATATATGTAGGTTTGTTTGTGTTACTATTTTTTTTTTGAATAATTCCGGTTTAAGCCAATTAACCGGTTTATTTATTTTAAAAAAAACCGAAAACCCGTTAGTTGCTCTGGACGTTTAATAAGATGCCCTAACCACCACCTTTGAATGCCTTTACCATGGTAAAAACGAAGTAGATAGCCAAAATCATATTTAAAGGTCATATAGCTTAATTAATAAAAATATATCGTGATAAATGAAATACCTCTTACATTTTTAATTTAAATATATATTATACGTGAATATGTAGTTTTGATCACATCAGTTACAAATCGTTATCGAATTATATAAAAGTTATTAGCATAATCACTTTTAAAGCTAAATTCTACGTCGTTATTTAGTTTTATGCGGCCGCTTAATGGCAGTTTAATAAAATATCATTCAATTTATATTGAGATTTGATTCGTTTATTTACATGATTTCATATTCGTGTATTACTTTTTCTTCAATCGATTTTTACACAGCATTAAATTAAAACTTTGACGTCCGTATGAAAAAAAACACATTATTTCGTTCAGCACCTTCAATCAATATTGAATTAGTTAGCTGGTATTGTTTTGAAACGTAATTTATTGTTTGAAACTCTTATAAATTATTGCGATAATCAATCTTATAGACGTGCTATAGCAAGGCATTCAAAAGTATTTTATAATAGTTACGTAATGCATATATTTTAATATTATCAATTCTTATTATAGAATTCTTCGTAAGGCTTTATCGAGTGGATTGTATATAAGCACACTTACTTAAAAGAATTACTTTAACCGAACGGTGACGGTGCTCATTTAGTAACAAATATAATAAATAGTGTCTGGGGTAAAAAAAGTGATATGTTTTTTAAATAAGACTTGTAGTTGAGCTTTTAAGCGGAATTCATTGAACGAAACTGATTCCCTCAAAATATATTTTCAAATAGGACAAGACTAGAAAGTTACTAGAAATGTTATAATGACTCTTTAAATACTGTGGAAATTTTTAAAATATAATCTATGAATTTGTCCATACTAAGATTTGAATTATTGCAAGCTTAACCTAGTAGGTCGAAAATCCCAAAAGTGCTACTTGACTGCGACGATAGGACTTCAACAGATAGACAAGATATTGACACGGTGGGGTTATTGGCACCCGCTTCCACTAGCACTTTTGTAAGGAAAACTGGCAGGATTTAAAAAAAAGGTGTAAGGAAAAAGGAAAAAACACCTAGTGACTATAGTTGTTTTAGGCCACAACTAAAATCTGAATGGGCCACATGTGGAGTATCGCTGATCAATACGGACAAAAAAAGGCTATCAGTATCTACGATGTAATTAAATTGTACACATATTAAACAGTCTTTAAATCATTTCTCAATACGGAGCTCAGAAAATCTTTTTGACACTTCCCCTACTGTGCTTAAAAAATACTTCCGATCTTCCGCTGGCCCTAAAGAACTAAGTGAAAAACATGGGGAAGTGTTAAGAACTTAAAAGAATTTGTTGTAAAAATAACTTGAATAACTACTAAATAAAGGTCTGCTTTTACCGCACGGTACGGTAAACTTAACCCCTAAATAGCCGCGACGGGTTACACTTCGTCAGCAGTCCGTCACCGCGGCCGGCATTTTTTTTCTTTTTTTGAAAGGTAGATATTATTTATTATTTATTTGTTCCTCGACCGACACCTGCTAGCGCTCAAAATCGCGCCACATATTGTAATGTTTGCACAGAGATTACTTACATGCCACTTATTAATACGCAGAGAACATTCACCGGATCACTTTAGAGTTGATCGTTGTTTGATCAAAACTATGTTTGGACACCTAAAGTATTGTATTTGGCGTGCTCGAAATTCCACGTTCACAATTATTAAACTATACATACGTTGCTATTATTTAATATTTGATGAGAACTACATATTTTTGCCAAAACAAATAATATTATATTAGTTTTTCATTACACAGTATTGTTGCTCTAGTGCAGAATTTAGTTATATGTGGCCTTCGAAATCCTCAAGGCTTGAAACTTTTAATTAGACCGAAGTTTTTAATTTCATTATTTTCATTCATTGACAAAATAGTTTCTGACTTATAGCTTCCTAAATATGGTCATATTAGATAACAAATAAATGAATGTGGTCTTTCGTATTTAGTTTCCCACCCCTGATGCATAGGTTTTGTCATATTCCCGACCACTGCATTGCCAATTCGTATCCAAATGAACGTTTGTCTAAGTATATATATCATTAACATTTTATCTTCAATCCCACAAAACCCCTTTCCAAACAGGGCATAAATAAAGTTTTTACCTTACTACAAGACCATTTCTATCCTTTACTTTCCGAGTTGGTGTGAAAGACAGATTCTTAAATTGTAGACCGTGTTTTCTAAGATTGCTGAAGTAACTCACCCCGATCAATACAGATTTTTTAAAACTTCAACAACGCAAATCGGCTGATTTACTTGAAAATAGATATAAAGCATGAAAAAATACTTCATCGTTCATATTTGATTTGTTCGTAATTGTTTTATTTTCAACATGAAATTATATAAGGAATGGTTAATTTATAATATTCATGATGATTTTACCAAATAAATATATAAATCCATGTATCTTCATCCCTGTTAAGATATCTTAACATGAGTTTTTCTACAAAAACTGCTTGTTGCTCAGTTGCTTGACCTTTCCGTTTTTTAAGAGAGCAGAAATAGAAAGGATAGGACTAGGACAGGACTAGTGACGAGCCAGTCACTCTCACAACACCCCGTTATTTAGTATTGGAAGTGTGGATTGGAAAAAAGCTGTTCGATGATTTGAACCCGTGAGATCAATCAATAAAGCCAACGACGCTGCACTACGGACGGCCCAAATTAAGATAATATAATAAAATATAAATACTAATTTACTTAATACTATTATTATCAAATAATTTAAATAAAAAATAGAACACTATTTTGTACTAATTCTACATCAGCGAACATATTCAATTGATTTAACTGGCTTTCAAATATAATTTTTTTCCACCAAGCATTTATTGACAGTGAATGCTTTGAAAGCTTATTTTAATTGCAAACCTCCAAGTATCTTGAGTTTTTGGTATTTATTTATAGTTTTGTGTATGGGTTTTGAATTATACGGATATTTTTTAAAGTAACGAGTGAAAGGAAGTGGGGTCATCGAAAACAATAACAGGTAATTAACTATGCCCCTCTGTCATAAAACCCGGACTTTTTTTAGACGTTAAGTAGTCCATTCGTCTAAATGTGTAGCCAACAGGCTGATATTATCACATTATAAATTTAATATCTAACCATCTGACTTAGAGCAAGTGGGTACTGCAGCAAATAATTTCCGTGCCTATTTAATATTTCGCCAAAGGGGTTAAATTTAATATGATCCACAATAAAAATACCGTTTGCAAATTTTTTCAAAGATATAATCGGCACTTAAAAGTATCTTAAAATGGATGCTGCCTTGTTAATACAGAGTGTTCTATGTTGTGAAATAACAATGTGAGGTGCTTAAAAATAATTTGGACAACTCTGTAACAAGTTTGCTAAATTTAACGTCTTGGCCGTAATGTATTGTAAATAAAATACATGGTCAATTTACACATGCTAGGATTTATTTATTCGGAACCTTCCTATAATATGCAAAATAAGTATAGGCTGTTAGTTTGTTTGATGAATGAAAATCCATCGAAAGATGGTTTACATCCAGTGCTTTTTAAAAAAAAAAATGAAGGTGCTGGAACTCACGTCTTATTAAGATTTTTTTTTCTAATCCATGTCCGATAATATCAATGGATTTTAGTTCTACAATCATAACTTTTTATATATTGTCCAGCGATACTCAATCAATTTTTCGTCTGGGCCGCATACCGGTTATCTCTATATTACTTGGGCCGCAGCATATTAATACGCTAATATACCACATACTATACATAATACCATAAATGTATGTACATACACAAAAATACAAATGTATCCAAAATATTAATTTGTTTACATATAGTTTTGCAAACAAAACAAGATGTTTGAAAAAGCTTATATCGTTTTGGGCCGCACATAAATTCTTAATGGGCCGAAGGTTGAGTATCGCTGATATTTTGGCTTTACGCTCAAAGTATTAATTAAGATATTAGAATTATTGAGGAGATGTATTGTGTATCTCTTCTAAGCCAGTTAATATTATAACTAAGCTAACGTAAGCATACAAATCGTTCTGACAAAGGCACAAAGCCAAAATAACTACAACTATACATTAAACAAAAAAACTAAAATATATTTATCGTTTTGACCATATTATAATGAATTTCTACAAAGTAAATTCCAATTCAATCAATGTCTAAATATTCATTAAATGTTTACAATCATACGGCTCGAAATATTATAGTTCGAGAGGACCCTGTATTGATAGGCGTCTGAAGATAACAACAAACCATTAAAAATATTGTGCTTAAAATGTGCGTTGGCGTTTAATAATGTATATGAGAATCATTAAATTCGTCAGTGCGCTCGTCCTATTCAAATACAAATAATTCGAGTAATAAAAAAAATATCAATTTCAGACACAATTACCGGTTTGTTTTTTTACGCAAATTATTTACTTTGGTTCCAGGGACAGAATAGATTAGCGGGAAAATTTTAAAAAAAAGCAGTAGCTCGACAGCATAAAAAAATCTTTGCCATCACAAAAAGTACTGCTCTTTACAGTGAAACAACTTTTCATTTTAGAAAATCCGTCCAGATTAAAAATCGTCGAGTAAAAATTTAATCAATTCCGAAATTCTACGCGATTTTATGGTGAATGCGCCAATAACCTCGCACTGGCACTGAATATAACAATGTTGGTATTTAATATTAATTACCACTCATCGGGTCCGTAGCGCAGTGCTCAACCTCGTTGACTTCCTTGACGTATCTCACGGGTTCGTGTCCCGGTACGAACAGCATTTTTTCTTTTCTACAAAGGTATAAAAATCTACAAGGGTAAAAAAAATATAATAATATGCGTAAATCTCACATAAAATACAAATATTTTCAAGCTTGTTGTATCAAGCGTCAGTACTCGCGTAATATGTGGTATGTATAAAAATTGTACAGCGGTGATCGCGGCATCCAAATGGTTAATAAATAATTTTACAATGAGAACAAAAAAATATTTTGTTTTTATTTTATTTTATTTTGAATCCGTGTACGCTCATAATGTAGTGCATAAAGCTTCCTCTTAACATAAGTTCTTCTACGTGAATTGCTTGTTACTTAGTTGCTCAGCCTTTTTTTGTTTCGAAAAGAGTGCTGTATTTTAAGAATGTGGCATACTAGTTGATAACTATATAAGGGAACACCACTGTCATGATCCGTTACAATACTTACAAGTAACAACTATACAGAAAACAATTTATTATAATGATAAATATCTGTAGGCTCTCTTAGATATACACCATAAGTAATAATTTATTCTACATGCCAAATGTAACATTACGTCAAGCGGGCTAATGGAGCAAAGTGCATGGTGTTTTTTTTTATTTACCTTCACACGAACCAAGTCCACCTGTAATTTATAAAAATTATAATTAATAACAGAGGAGACGGGCGAAAAAAACTGGTTTAGCATACCTGTAGTTTTGTTAGGCACGCTGCGGGAACATTAGAATTATAAGTACTCTTTGATTCTGTTAATACGTCCAACATAAAGTTATTTTATTTCGTTTTCTCAGAAGAGATTCAATCATCATTCATAGTAAAATTATTTTTACAATTAACAAAATATTTAACATTAATTTCACTAATTTGTCATTAGTACTTGATAGAACTCTGTAAATTATTTTGTCCCTCAACAATTATGTGTTAGTACGTCGTTGGTAATATATTATACACTACAATGGCGTGATGCCGAAATATCAACTGTTTAATATATTTATAGCAGAACTAACTACGTTGCTCTTTGAACCTTCTCTTTGAAGGCTTCCGAAATATATTGAAACGTCATCAATTTAATTGTTTCCTATACAGTGCTGCTTTACGATTGCGAGTCATGTCACATTTCGAAAGCAGATAATGTTTTTTGGAAACATATGGCTGCGGCGAATACACCTTTGGTTTTTACTCTATTCGATAGATTCGACGGCAACTTTGTGGAAGTTCATTTTTAATATAAAATTTAAATTGACTACTTTCCTGTGCTTTCGACGCGGAGTGGATTAAACTCTTCCGCCACGGCGGATTCTCAGTATACGGATACACAGGATACTTAATATCACTTGACTAAATGACTGAGCAAGTCACATTTTCTTTTTTCTTTTTATCTTTATCTTTTAATCACAACAGTGCATGGTTAAAAAGATATGTCTCGTGCACCTCTGTATCGGGCCAAAAAATATGAGGAATAAATTCTTTTCTTTTTTTGATCGCATTGCGTTATGGAAGGCGGCCGTGAAAATGCGGCTGCATTCACATAACGGGTGGTGGTGGAATACTCAACAACCAACTTGTACTTTCCTGTGCTACAACCTGTGACACGTGTTTCGCCTCTTTGAGAAGCATCATCAGACTATCGAACGTTGACCTCATTAAACGTTGCGATATTGAATTTTTTATTAGTTTTACTCTGTCAGGAACACGGAGACGAGAGAGCAGACTAACCAGGCCCGTTTTACGTCCGACGATGGACCTGGCTCGCGCATGTGCTGCGGATGTCCGAAGAAAGTCTGAACCCTACCTATCACTTTTACCAACCGGATGGATACCGTCGTCATGAAAGGCTTCTGACCACCATCCATAGGATGTACTCTGCGGAGTCATGGGACGCTGAGATGACCTGGTAGGAATCATAGAGACTGGTGTGGGATAGAGAATCTTGGAGGTACCATGTGGTGGTCATATACTCCGAATATTAGGCGGATATGGATACAAAATATACATCCAAGGTTTTAATGACTAAAATGATCGATATATATTTAAGACAATTCTCAAATCATTTCGTCTTAAAATGTACAATCTAACTAAGTGATACTCAAACAGGTATGACTACTATCATCAACCCTCCTAGAATATTCGTACAATTTATTCACACTAAGTTTCTTTTATACATACAAATAGTCATCAAATAAAAAAATAAAGAAAAGCAAACGAGTTACACCATAAAACATTATTTTTTTATTTGAAGTTTACCTAGTAATACATTAACATATTGTTTCTTAAATAAATTATTGTGATGCTTTTAATTTGCTAATTAAGTAAAGCAAAATGAAGATGTATAATATACTACATTTCATGTACATATTTGCTTACAAAGTGTTTGTGGCAGGCATTGATTGATGTGCCAATGCTGTCGGTAGGAGTGTATTAAGAACCTCAAAAAAATCGTTAATAATACGAGATGATGTCAAATGAATTTAAAATAATAAAAAATTGCCCCCAAGTCCACTGGGTTGTGCAAACCTGCTTTACCCTACATGGAAAACGAGGTTAACCGCACGGCTTACATCTAGTCTCACGTAATTATACACTATGTGTATCAATATGCCCCGCTTACGAAGTACACATGCTAAACTGAAAAATGACTTCTACGTCTATAAAACTTTCCGACACCAACGGTCTAAGGGTGAAAGCTTTTACCGCTAGGCTATAGGGGCTGATATCAGTTTGAATTTTCTGAATGGCACCCCTTCATCTCCAATCTTGAAATTATTAGTCATTATAAAACGACATCAAAGTATTTTTTAATGAAAAATAATAACTTTAATTTTTATGTTATTGATTTACATACATATGTGTATTATAAAAATAGAGCTATGATAAAAAAAAACTTCTCAGATAGATATGTACGTGCAGGGCAGCGATGTGCTGGCAATACGTTAACAAAGGGCTCGCTTGATCTCAAAGCAATTTTCGATGTTCTGGGGAAGCAGTGATTTTTTTTTAAATACTCCTATGCATTTATATGTAATACTTAAATAAGCAATCGATTATTACTTATTAAACTTATAGCATGTAACAATATGCAATTTACCGTAAATTTATCAATCTAAATAGTTAAAAATGTACCACCGAAGCTGCCATAGATAATATATATGTAAGTCAAAAATTGCAGTTATATACTAATTTGATCTGAGAATATTGTTTTCTTTTAAATCAACATGGGGCTCGCCGGCCCTACTTAAATTTAACAAGGGGATCGCGTGAGCCCCTCTGAGCCCCCTCCAGTCCACCTCTGGTGCAGGACTTTTTTCCCCACGTAACGTGGTAGAACGGCGTCCCGGTACTTTTTCTAGGCAAGCTTAATGTTTCAAATCAATATGCGCAACATTTTAGTTTTGTTCTTTTTTCTTGAAAACCATTGGCTATTTCTTGCTATATAATGTTAATGGCGATTGTTAATGGCATAATACAAACAACACCAGATCCGTAGACTTACTCTGTGGCTAGAACCAAGGGACTTATTGATTGATATATTGTTTTGAAAAAAAGTTGAGTAACAAGCAGTTCTCGTAAAAAAACTTATGTTGAGAAACTTCCATTAAGAAGTCATATGCGCCACATTGGGAACGGAATTGGATAAGAGAAAAAAATCTTTATTAAAAAGTTTCAACACTATATTTTTAAAAAAAGCACTGGATATATGCGTTTTTGTAAGCATATAGGACTATGAAATTATTTGAAAGTAAGCATGTCAAAACGATTATATAAAAATATTTTCTGCTTGGCTTACTTAAGGCTAACTAACATAGGTGTTACAAAAAATATATATGAAGTGAAAAAATACACGACTGCATTTATTACTCGGAAAAAGTCTTGGGGTGATTTAATATGCATTTTAGATAGAGAGAACGATTAAAAAAGTCCAATGTTTTCGACCCCTTTCCAACTTTGACCTCTTGAAACGGAGGAGTTTTTTTTGCACATGAGAAAAACTAGTTTGAGGAACTTTTTTCGAAGTTTCTCAAACATCTTATTGTATGCATCAGTGGATTAAGATCACAAAATAAATACAATATATAAGAATCGGACTAATCCATTTTAACCTTGAAACATGTAAAAACTTTGTCAGTATACTAATATAACCTAAGCCGTAATATTATTTTTGCTTTGTCTAGCGTTCGCAAATGAGTCTATACACTTAGTAGCAGTGGCTGTTCCTGAACTAAGATCTTGGGTGGGCTAGAGAAATGTTTCCACTTCACCTTATACATTAATCTACAAGCAAATAAACCAAATGCTACGACACTACTGCAAAGCATAAATTACTATATAATAAAATCAATGCTAATGTAAGTAAGAAATAATAAAATAATAACCTTAAATTCGTCTCTTTCAAAGTGAAATAACAAGTACAAACAGCAATACAAAGCTGTCACTAAGAGTCAATAACTGTCACTTTCATACAATACAACGATATTGGTACTTGTGTTTGAATGTATGGGTGGGTCATGGGAAAATTCAATTTAGCCCCCAACGAATGACAGAAGCTTGATAATTTGACGCACATTCGTGTGAGTTTGGTGACGTTTCCGTACATACAAATACAAAAAAATCTAATCGTGCTTGATTGCGCCCCAGGGTAAGAGAAAAAAAAGAGGCTAAATCTTTCAAGCCCCTAAGTCGTTAATACGTAGGTGTTGCCAGACTGACGTCACGTTGCCTGTTCTCTATGAAGTATTTATAGGGTTGTTTTTTTTATGCCAGCTCAGTTTAAAATTGTAATACAAAACACAATCGAGAATGTTATTGTAGGTAGACATAGCATTGTCTTGTATTGACAGATTAAAATCAAAACAAAGATATTGTATTTATTTGGGAAAGGTTAGTTATGCTTGTAAATGTATTTATTTTGTTCAGCGGCCGAATTGCTGTTCATTTTTATTCAACCATCTAAAGTTTTGGGTGAAAAATGCAGGTCGGGCATAGCCCACCTAGCCCAGTACCTAGAACCGCCACTGCTTAGTAGTCAATTCATAGATTGACTAGTCAAGTTAATTTGTAGTGAATTAATATAAACTTCTACTGGAACTGCTACTTAATGTATACATTGACTGCGAATACTGGTTATATTACAGGAGTTGACCGAAGTGATTTTTTGGTCACACGTATTTTTTTAAAAAAAGGCATATAAATAACTTTTAAAAGTTTTTTCTAGAAACAATTAATGCTAATAAATAACGTTTTGTCGCCAAATCCATTTACTTCCAGCATGCAAGAATAAATTCTAGAAACTGCGACGGTGTAATATTATACATAACACGTTTTACTTTATATATTTGAGTTATACTGTTAATGCAAACAAATTGTAATAATATCGACTGTGGAAAGGAAAAAAGGACGTAACCTACAGTTTTTTCATAACATGTTTTTTTCGATAATCACGACGTATACAACATGACACACGTTCTATCAAAAGGATGGAAGCTGAAAATGCCGAATTGGTATCTAAATTTAGCTTTTAAGTTTGAAAAAGATGACCTTGTAAAAAGTTAAAACCAATAAAAAAGACTGAAATAAAGGTTTTCCCTCGTCAATTTCATTAATTAATAATAGATTATGTCAATTAAACACCAGCTTAGAAGTCTCCGCGCACTTCAAGGTTGTGTATAATTCATAATTTGCATATGGCCCAAAATCATCAAAAAACGTTTTTTGCGCCTCATGTAAAATTTGATTTGTGTGGGTTAAGTCCTTTTTTTCCACAGCCGATATTATAAAATAGATATTCATCATTAATGCAGGCAAAAGTATGATGTTTGAGAACGTCAGACCACCAATACGACAAGCTAACATATGAGCATGCAATAGTATAAGCAGATATAAGCTCATATCGCGAGGAGGAAACAAAATATGAAATAGGAGATTTTGATAAAGTTGATTCACATGTTAGCAATCAAAATGTTTGGAGGTCGCCAACGGCTTTCAGTCCGAGAAGATGGCGCTTTAAAGTAACGCTTGGGTGACCAGCCTTTCTAAATGTCAACGGGGTATATTAATTAACAGATTAGATCATTAAGACGTTATCTCTTATAGTTTTATACTAATATAGTAATGCTGCAAAAGATATGCAAAGCTTCCTTAATTAAAAGTTGACGGTCCATATGTTGTTTTCCTCATATTCTTAATGCTTATAACAATACGAGGTAGCCACTGCCGTTCCAACATATGTACATTTTTGAAAGGCACTATATTTATAAATATAAAGCACAATATTCTTCTTTGATACAGCAATTTTATTCAATAAAATGAAGCAAGAGGTTTTTGACCATAACGATCATTGGCAAATTTAATTTCTCACTTTTTTCTGATGAACTGAGAGAACAAAATTATATATTTTCATTATTATTAAATTCTTACTTCAATAAACGTAAATTTATAATGATCAATACTTTTCAATATTATCATCATTTCGCTGTCATATATACACATGATAAAAAAATATTCACTAATTCGAGTCCGTGGTCGAGTGGTTATCGTCGTTGGCTACGGTTATGGCGCTCACGGGTTCGAATCCATGTAAGTACAATTTTTATAAATTAATTTTCTATTAATTTTATGGAGTTCTATTTGAAGGCCTGTATTTACCTGTCTTACCCTATAAACGGAAAATATCAGGAGCGATTATCCTTCAAACCCTTCTCTCTTTAAAAAGAGAGGTTACGTAAAAAAGTTACGAGAAAATATCGTAGAATACTTTTGTTGAGTCAAGCTCCAATTGTAATCCATACGCTCCGCACTGGGATCGTACATGAGTAAAAAACCCTCTTCAAATATAGTGATTTTTTCGCGAACCAGTTGTGGTCATATTTATTTTTAAGGAGATCGAATTCATTAAATTTTTACATAATACCTATAATAACAAAACGATTATTAGTCATATTTTATTCCGTCTATACAATATTAAAATACAGTCACTGCACAAAACATTCTTTATATGTAATATTTTGTTCGTGCTTAAACACAGTCATCTTTCTGAAAAGAAACAATCTAATAACAGTTATTTATAAATATCTATCGAGAACGACTAATAATTTGGCACTAGTAAAATAATTTGCCATTACGTAGTCAGATATTTTATATGCGATGCATTCTGTTTCCTTGCTTAATTATATTTATTGAATAAATCGTTGGATTAATGATTAAGGGATGCACATCAAAATTGCATGTTAGATTTTGAAGCGAAATATTAAAAAATATATTTAATAAGATGCTTAAATATTTATTATTATTCATATAAAATAACATTATTTTATTTTACAAATGAATTTCCACAACATTACCACCGAATACATCGAAAAAAAATCTACATATATCTTTATTATTTACCAATCCAATTGACAAAACATAAGGATAATAAGGCGAGATGATATCAACCCGTAATATGCAGAAAATCGTAAGCGACAATTTATATTTTTTCTTAATAAGGCTTTTTTAATCTAGTTCGAAAAAGTAATTCCTTAATTAAGTGCGGTTAGTAAATAGTAATATATGATCAATGCCTGTTCTGATATTATAATAAAATTGTCTGACTACTTTCAGTTTGCTAGATCAGCCTTTCTCGACCACGTAGACCAAACGATACAAAGTCAAAACACTAAAATGCACAACCCCTAAGAAAGACCAGGAGAATTAGATAACGCTCTAAAAAATTTGTCACCGACACCTGAGGCAATATTGAACAATAATTATTGTCTTAAAACGCAATTTACCGAAGATTTTTTGCTGAGCTTGTTTGAATCAGCAAACGGCCAAACAAAGCTGTGGCTCTGATGATATTGAATTAAAAAATCTCCAAATATTTTTTTCCAATATTTTTCTTATCGGCTATTCTTATCAGTGTGATGTTTTTTTAAAAATATTTTGACTCACTTCCTTGTTACTGTGTGGAATCTTATCAACCATTAGACTGGAGTATTTTTTTTCTTGCGTGGTGCACACCTCGGGGTACTGTGTATTGTGGTGGTCAGCAATACTTGCTACTGATTGTCCGACTGCCAAAAAGACTAAAAATAAATAAAAATTCTCGGCTTCATCATTCACTCAAGTGTCTAATAAATTCATATAATTTCTATATGTGTCTTGTTGACGGTCTGGTGACGAATCTCACGGGCTGAAGTCCCAGTACAAAGACAATTTTTTAATCGATTTATTGTTTTCTATTCAAATGTTTGTGACATCTAAAAGTTCCTTCCCACCTTTCCAATCCTAAAATTAACGGCATGTATCGAGAGCGATTAGTTTACCACTAGTCCTACCCAGTGGCAAATTAAGCACATGGGAGGCCCTAGGAGCAATAAAAATTAGAGGCCATGTTTTTCAGATAACATAAGAATATTAGAAAACGTCATGTGAAATAGTAAAAATATTTATAAATCAGAACAAAAAGTATATGTGTTATATAATATATTAGCCATTGTCGAGTCCCCTAAGATTCGGAGGCCCCAAGCACGCGCCTTATTCGCTTATAGGGTAATCCGCCACTGGACTACTGCCCTACAACAATCTTTATATCCCTACTCTTTACAAAAAAGATAGGTTGAATAACTGAGTAAAAAGCAGTTTTTGTAAAAACTTAAGAGGCTTTATGCTCATCTTTAGGAGCGGACATTAATTAATATATATAAATATGTCTATACGCAATTATTAGATTCCGGCTGTTAAAACTCTTTTTCATAAAATAATTAAAAACTGATGCTTTATTTTTCTCATCGATTTATTTGTCAAAATCTTAATATCTCCAATTGTCACAGAACAGTTTATTCCACCTACCGACGTGAGATAAATCTATACAATAACTGTTTTTATATATTTAAAGTTGTTGAATTTTATATAGTATCAGAGATCGAAAAATATTGTGAAAAACAAACCTTGTTCCGATTGTGAATCGAACCTTAAACTTCGATACGTGATTGGTTTGCTATTCACAAATGTAAAAAATACGACATTTTTTCACTATGCGAACAAAGATCGATATTTCAAATAATATTAGCATAAGTTGCAAATGATGACAACTTGAAGCAGTCTTCTTGTAAACAATTATTATCTTTAAAGAGTCCATGGTTGTAATTTTGTAATAAAAAGTTTTGTTTTATAAATATAGGAGAAATAAAAACAAGGCATTTGTTCAAATATAATTATTAGATATAGAGTAAGCTAATGGAGGATCTGTGAGACAGAATCATTAATTTAAATATGACAATATTATTTGAAAAAATTACCCAATTTATTGCAATTTCGGAAAAAAGATAAATATTTTATTTTAATAAAAATTTCAGCATCAAAAAAATGGAACTATAAACTTTGTTATATGTTGTATATATTATAAACTTGTCTTTAATAAAAGTCAGTTTATAATGTTCGTATTGAGCGAAACAGGTTCTGATATATAATAAAAAAAAATCCTTTTCATTATCAATTTACAGTGAAAACATTATAAGATACTTTACTATGTTTTACCGGTAACCGGATAAAACAGAACATCACAAAACGTACAATATATCTTTAGAAAACACTAGTATTGATATGTTTTACAATCAATTAGTAATCTTTATGTCGTATTAGGTACAATAAATAAAACAGCAATCGTGCATATCAGTAACACTTTCAATCTGAAATTGTCGTAAATACACTTACATTCGACGACTTATAATAGTCACCATTGACTGATAAAGTAAAGCGCACGTTATAACATACTGTTCAGAAATTATTACCTGTATGATATTCAATTAATCTATAATATTTTTCCAATAAATAGTTAAGAAGAAACAGGTATCATTCAACTAAAAATTGAATGTGTTCTGAATTGTCTATGTTCTATGTTCTCATGTTCTGTTTTATCATGTTCTGTTTATTCATGGAACCGTTTTACCATATTTTTATGAATTCCTGAATGACATCAATGTATTAACTCATCGAAATTAAAATATTAAAAAAAAAAAAAAAAACTGTCAGTGATGACAAAAGCATATGTAAAAATAATACATTTTGAGTAAAATATAAAACTTTAAAAAGTCTGAGTCTTACATCTAGTTTATGAATTAACTATATTTTTTATACTATATGTATGTGATTGACTTACGCATAATAAGACTACCTAACTTCCATTCAAAATTCGCAAACAAAAAAGTAAATTTAAATTGAAGGAATAACTAATACAAAATTCTATTTTATCACATAATTTTATTAAAATTTGTAAATATAATAAAACTCTTCCTATTCAATACATTGAATGATAACACTAACCAACCAGGAATCCAGCAGAAATTTCTGCCTGCAAAAAGATTTAAGAAAAAGAGAAATACTTTCTTCAGCGGATTCATCACGATAGATCAGGCATACACAACTTTTTTCTTCTAGCGGGCCGAAAAAAGCGAATTATGATGGTTTCAGGCAGGTACTTTCCGTGGGCATAGGCGAGTAGGCAGTTGCCTAGGGGCGGCAAGTCCAAGAGAGCGCGAATAATCACAAAAATGTCGAAAAATATCTTTTCAATGGTAGTAATATTATGACCGATGGGTTAACAATACTTAGCTTTAAAGCGATAATCTTCTTTGATATGACTTTTACCGATGGCAATAGTAAGGGCGCTATTTTTTACTATGCCTAGGGGCGGCATATAGCCTAGGAACGTCACTGGTTTCAGGCAGCAAATAAAAATTACACAGGGATTACATTACATGTAAAACAGCCGAATAAATAAATGCGTTTTAAAAAAAATACCTTTGTAAAAATACATATGTATGTACTAAATTTTTGAGAAGAAACATTCCAGGGGAACAAAAAAAAATGAGTCGAGGGTTGCGCACGCCTGCCATAGAAATTAAACTTTGCTAATGCTTTCTGGACATAGAGATACCGTCACCCAAGATGGCGATTTTTTTCTGATAATTGTCCAAATGCAGAGGATGTGAAGAAAGTTAAGTCGGTTGTATCTAACTCATTTCCGATATTAATTTAACTGACCGGTTTTGGTATTGAATCGCTTCCGGGATATTGCAACAATAATTATTATTTTCGTGTAGCGTGAGATTTGAATTTGTCTAATTATAATATTATATGACACAATTATCTTCGTGGACGATCTATCATAATTAAAATTCCTGATTATACGCAGTGCATTAATTAATTATTCATATACGCGAGTATTTAAAATACATCTTCTATACGAGACATCTCGTATCTCGGTCATAAAATAGCCGTCGGCAGACATAATTGCCATATTATAGAGGAAGAACGAAGTATTTCTTTACGTGGAATAATTCACAACAAAACGGTGACAGTGTTATCAACAAATGCAGCCACACAAAACCTGCTGCCCGATCAGTTTTTATATGCGGCTCAAAACAAATCGCCGGAAGCTTATTCAAACATTTGGTATTGCTTTCACACAGACGAATAAATGTTTTTAAATTGTAAATCTTCAAATGCGCCTGCATAATATCTAATTTATAAAAATGAATGTTTGATTTTTCGTACGTTATGCGTTGCCACACCGCTCATCCGATTGCAATAAAACATTGACAAACTTTTTGCTTGCACTTTCTGGAAGGTTACAGGCATAGTAAAATTAGCTTACTGTAGGTCTTGTATATAAGCTCACCGAAGAATTTGAAATCTTGAATTTGCCTATTTCGTGTAAATTTTCGGGATTTGCTCAAAATTTCTCAATCCCGAAATCCCGGAATTTCGGGATCAGAAAGTTGAACGGGATCCCGGGATTCGCTTGCCGGGAACCGTCTAGTATATATATAAATAAATGACCTTTAATTAGAAATTATTATAACATGTATAGCATGGATGCACAACCACTGCCCGCGGGTCACATGCGGCCCTCGGGATTTTTTTCTGTAAATTAAAATATACTATATAATTCACTTTTTCGGTGTCAGTAATTTTGGTGGAAAGGCATTATATTCAAAAAATAAAATACTCAGTGATAAAACTCGCCATAAGCTTAACCGGTTCTGATCATTTAAACAAAGTGGAATTGTTACAAATGAGTATTATATTTCTTGAATACTACATAATTTTGCCGAAAAATGATTACTTTAATGTATTAATTAACTTGACCGGTGGTGGAGGGTTAACGAACATTAATGTCGGGTGATATAATGTTATAATCACCTACTGGAAGTTATGAATATTTATTTTGTATTAAATAAAGTTTCTGCGAAATTCGTCGAAAAATAAAATTACACACAATCAATGTCACCAAAACTGCACGTAGCTTATAAAATAAAAACAAATATTATCGCTTCAAACTGTGTTGATCTATTTAAAAGTGATTTTGTAACCTGTGTCGCACAATTTTTTCTTTTACTGTATATTTTGGTTCGACCTTGAATTACCAGATTTTTTGTACAGATGCCAGAAATAGTTTGTAAATAAACTTTTATTCATAATGTTGGAAGTAACACAAAAAATATATACAAAAATAAACCATAAATCAGGAATATGTTATTCGAACACACTTTTTTTAACAACATATTTTCTCTTATACGATTTTGTTGCCATGCACCCAGATAGTTACTTAATATCCATATGTTTTTAACTTTTCCGGTTCTAAGCTCAAGAAATGCGACCCCAATACCCACATTTTCTTAAATATCTATTTTAATATGGGTGATACAATGTTTATAATTAAGGTTTTCTTATATCATAGTTTTTTGGACCTTTGTAGTTTATTTAAATACGCGATAACGCGATGAGGCGATAAGCGATCGTTCGTAAGATAGCTGGAATAAACTCGTCAGTTACAATTTCATATGTGTGCTGGGTTGACGTCTTTTTTACGCGCAACTTTAAATATGATTATTTATTAAAAAACCAAGGATTTTTATAAAAAAAATGTATGAGGAATGATGCAGAGAGATATTTTAAAGCCCTTAGACTATTTTTTTATGAAATTCATAGAAATAAGGCCACTAATGAGGAATTCACTGGGGTCCCTAAACGATCCCCATCGGCAGAGAATTATTTTTCTAGTCTCCGAGCCGCGAGATTATTCTTTTTAGAAAGACATTGCATTAACCGAAAAAATAGTCAGTTGAAAATGCTTGCAACGAGCGAAACCGTTCGTCTTCATTACATAAAGTGTCAAAATATGTTTTTAATTTGCATAGAATATAACGCATATTTTTTTTTATTTTCTAAAATATTTCATGCATTAGATATTTGGGAGAAAATAGTTAAATAAAATCGTGTTTGAGACTGAAATCAACGTTAGTTTTAAAATATTGTATCCGACTCCACACCCTTGAAACTTAAAAACGTTTAACCTAATCGTTGCCACGTAGATTGAAATATCTATATTTTCGTAGTTATGAAATATTCTTGTTTTACTGAAATATACATCTTTAAGGAAAATGATGTATAATTTAGTACTAGCTGTAAGCCCGTTGCCCAGCAACGTGAGATTTTTGTTGCATAGTATTTAATTTTATTTTATAGTATTTTATTTTATTTTATGTTATTTTATTTTTTAGTATAACTGCAATACTAGTGTGTCTAATGGTAGTAGGGTTACCATCTGACCGGTTTTTAAGAAATTAGACCGGACTCCGCCCGGTTTTTATTCGTGTCACACAATATAATATTATAATCACTTTTAGGGTGTAATGAATTATAATAAGAAAAAACAAAATCAACTGATAATTTTCTCCATTGATAATGCTTGCCATGAGCGAAACCGTACCTGATCTTGGTAAATAAAAGTGGAAATAAGTACAAAGGAATGTTGCGTGTTTCTTAGGAATACTATAATTTGCTTAAAATCATAGTCACCGCACGTAATCAAAGACCGGAGATTATAAAAAACAGGACTTTTAACCAGGGTTGTGGAGTCAAAGTCGGAGTCGTAGTCGTCTTATTTCTTAACGGCTCCACAGCCCTGCTTTTAGCCCGTGATAAACCTAAGTGGTAGTGTGTGGTATTTAATAAATACGCATTCAACTTCAATAAAAGTTACGTCATAATTTTGTTATTTCTTATTAACACTTTTTGTCAAACTTTTTGTGTCCAGTAATGTCACACTCTCATTCTTTATTAGAAATCAAATGCCAGCAAAAACTTCAGCACTACCTGTTTAAACAAAAAAATCTAGATTAATAAGTGTAATATTTGAGAAACGAATCTTTCGCTTCAGATGTTGTCAATGTTATAAATATATCGCTTCTAGTAACGCAATTTTTATTAACGTGAAAGTCAAGGTTAAGTGAGTTAATTTTATTTGCCGCGTGAGTTTGAATAATATATTATTAAACTCGCTTTCGTATATATATATACATAGATAAATAATTATTGTAGTTTTTTTTTCTACGGTGACTGTAACAGGTGGCCAATTAAATATTTCGAAACCAAAAAGCACTTTCAGGAATTCAGCAGATACCTATACAATTAAATACTTATTCGCTTCTAATTTCGCTTAAGTCCCAATATAGATTTGTATTAAGTAACTACTGTTTAAACTATTATATTTAAATACAATACATTTCGAAAACGCTTTCACTATTATTTCTTTTAACTATCAGTAGACAATGCTCAGATAATCGGTATTGTATTTCCCAATATCGGGCACTTGTAAAAATGTTTAATTTAATAAAGTAATTTAAATTGTTTCATTTCACCACCGTCTGTTAAGAACCTATTTAAAACAAATTAATTTTATCGAAATTGAACATATATATATTTTCATTGTGACTTCTGTCAGTTTCAAGTCATTTTTTTTAAGGCGAGATAAGAATATATTGCTTTGAAGTCTGAATAGTTAAAATGGCGTCGCCATCTGAGTAGCTGAGCTTAAATCAGATTTGCTTGCATTGGATCAGCTTTAAAAGACTTTATATTTTACCGATCAGCTCGCGTGTTTTATAACTTAACATCTGGCCAAGCACGTAGCCAGGATTCTTTCGAATAGGGAGGTGTTTTGGAAAGAAAAAAATCACGTATTAAAAAAACAATGAAATAATTAATTAATAGCTCACAATAAATAGTTTCTTAGCAATTATACCTAAATACAATGTTTAGCCTGAGATATAATACAGTCCTTAATGAGGGATTCTGTCCTTCCCTTTTTGCTAAGTCCCTGCATTTTGCTCCACTACAATAACTATTATCATCAAGAAAAACACAATTTTCTTTTGTACTTATTTCCACTTTTATTTTACAAGATCTAGACCGGTTTCGTTGATAATGCTCGTCGTGAGTGAAACCGATCCGGATCTAGTAAAAATGGAAATAAGTACAAAGGAATTTATGTTTTTCTTAATGCCTTATCACCAAGTATTGACAGTGAACACCCTAAAAGTGAGCCATTATTATTTAATGTTTTATCAAGACTTAATATACTTAAAATCACAAGAAGCTTACAATATAATAAGCTGAAATGCCATGTACTGTCCAATGAAATTGCAGCTATAAATATTTGCTATACTTTTCCAGAAATGTTCTAAGCAACATAACATAAAAAATATAATCTTCAATTAAACTTAATTAACAAGCAAAATAAAAAATAAACTGTATATTAGAAAGTACTATTTTGTATACGTCAAGTTTTATAAAACCACCTTCCGATCACACAATTCAATAAAATAATAAAAATAATCAACGTTATAAAGTAGAGTTTTTTCAATATTCAATTCTTTTTGAGAATTAATTGTTAAAATAAAAACTATTTTCTAGTTCGATAAAATAAAACGATGATGTGTTTGCGAGAACTGCTTTTTCTTTAGATCATCTTTACAAACCCTACCTGTTAGAGTTTTTTCACAACTTTTTTCGTCAGCTACATCTTGAGACTTGGCCGATCCTTAAAAATAGAAGGCGTTTTTTTTATCCATCGGAACTCCCAGCTGATTCCGTTGATCTTTTTTTTGTTTCAACAAAACAAAAAAATCCTTTTTTCATTTACTACAATATAACAGAAAACTTTGTACCGCTAAGGTTGGCTGACCCGATGATCGTTTTTCAATACAAAAAACGGATATTTTATTCATTATACACCTACTAACCTGACTTTAGATTTGGATGCCTTATTAGCAGATCAACAATGGTACAAAAAATATTATTTATGACAGTGTTCAATGATTGTTTGTTAAGCAAATATAAAATATTGGTCTTCGTCTCAGCTTGACCTCGGAAAAAATGGTTCCGTTCTTTCTTCCGGATTTCAAGATTAGCTGTTTTCCATTAATAATAAATATCATTCGGGAAATTCAAATTATTGTATTTAAAATACAATTTTAAAAAATACTCAAAATAAAGCGAGACCGTGGAGTGGCAGAAAAAAATACGACGCTGACTCCGACTCCAGTTATAAATTAAAAACCGACTACGACTTCAAATTGAGTTTTTCAATCATTTCCTTTTAACTTACATATCTGTATACCATCAGATCATTCTAGTTCCAAGAACAATTCTAGCACATTTCACCAATCAATACATTGACCCCACAACCCTGAAATATACATGGCGCCAGATATTTTAAAATCAAAAGTATTTAGCCTCTAGTTCTACTTAGCCTTGATGAGGTTTTAGGTTCAAATCTAAAATCAAAAATCAAAAATCAAAAAAAAAAGGTCTCAGAATAATATTTAAGATTACGGGTATGTATGTTTTTGATGATTTTTCTCACCGAATTGATGTCGATTGATTTAACATAATTCGTCTTGAGTAGTTTTCAAGTTATTATAAAGTCTACGTAAATATCGTTAAATATTTGCTGTGATGCTACATATATTTTTTAGGTTATCAATTTCGAATATGGATTAGCACACAGACTTATAGTGTAACTTATTTATTCAAGGCCTTGTACTAAAAAGTGCCATCATATTTCTATAAAGATTTATTGTGAGAATTAAATTCATAATAAATCACAAAACGACACAGAACTAATAAACAGTTTTTAAACATTTTATTTGACATAATTACAAAAGATTTTAGTAATAAATAACTGCGTAACTACAATATTGAATATGATTATTAAAAAACGGTTTAATTATAAAATAGCCAGTAGCATAATCTAATTTGTTTATTTTCGTTCCATATTATGATTCAAATTGCTTTTTTTTTAACATAAAAAACAAATAAATGACATAACTAACACGTGTTCTTCGTATAATTCAACCATTAGTTTCATTGACTAAAACACTAGCCTATAAAAATGTCAATTTTTTTCACACACTGAACATCTTTTTTTCTAATACATAAATAAAACAAACACATACATACACTGGCTATACATACAAAACGGAACAAATTCACGGGAGGTTAAAATATTAAAAAAAGTTTTTTAATAAAATCAAAAACAGCAATCACTTATTTATATATGCTAACGAAAGCTAGTTTTGATGTTTCAAGTTCTTTTGAATTGAGCATTGTTGGCGATAAAATAACCATTATAAACGATAAAAAACTTTCCTCATAAATTGAATTAAAGTCGCTGTTTGAATTCATTATACCAATTAAAAGATCATGTCTTAGTTTTGCGTCTCTTTCTTATTTTTATTGATAGAAAGAGACAGTTAGTCTATTAACGATCGTTTGAAACTGTATTATGTAGATTTTTTGTATTATCGTATTACTAAACAGAAATTTAAAAGCTAAGGTTCGCAATGAATAAAAATATTTAAAATATATTATGGAGAATAACATTGTTTTAATGAAAATGCATCACTGAAAAAAATTACAATGTAAAGCATTATAATGAACAAATATTTTTTTCACATAAAAAGTTTAGCTGTACGCCACTACTTAAAAGACAAATAATATTGTACTCAATAGTACAATATTATTTGTCTTTTTGATAAATATCAATTTTATATAAATCTGATTATAATGAATGAAAATAAAAGTGGAATAATAACCATTAATTATAAGCCATTCCCCGCCTTTCTCTTATATAATGACAGATCGCCACCAGCGTTGCAAATATGCACATAGACAAGTGGCAAGAGAAGGAAAAATAACTTTGGTTCCATATTTTATTAAAAAAGTATCGATTGTTTTTCCAATTGAAGACCTACGGGCAGCGATGGGCTGCGAAAACGTTAACAAGGGGCTCGCTTAATCTCAAAGCAATTTTCGCTGTTCTGGGGAAGGAATGAATTTCTTTATCACTCATATGCAATAATATGCAATACTTAAAAAGGCAATCGATTGTTACTTAATACACTTAAAATATGAAACAATATGCAATTTGCCATAAACTTATTAATGTAAATAACTTAAATTGTACTACTGTGTATACTAAAGCTGTCGTAGATAATATGTCAAAAATTACAGTTATGTACTAATTCGTTCTGGGACAACTGTTTTCTCTTAAATTTGAATTATTTTCATTAAGTACACTTCCATAAAAAAAAATGTCGACAACGACCCGGGTTTCGCCTTTCGGCATCTTCTGGTAGTATCCAGTGTACGAATGCACTCGAAAGTGTCAGTCAATCAGTTCGAGTGCATTCGTACACTGGATAGTACCAGAAGATGCCGAAAGGCGAAACCCAGGTCGTTATCGACAAACAATTTTATGGAAGTGTAGAGAATGAAAATAATTCAAATTTAAGATTAAATTTCCATCAAGCACCTTTAGTCGAAATTCTAAATGTTTTCTCTTAATTTAACAAGGGGCTGGCTGGCCTTGGTAAAAATTAATAAAAAGCTCACGCGAGCCCCTCCGAGACCCCTCCAGCCCACCCCTTCCTAAGGGTAACAGCTATTGTAAAAACTGTATTGAAACTGTTCTAAACATTATTTAATAAGATCTTTATAAACTACTTATTTGATCTTATTAATATTTATGACATGGATGTTATTAATTGGATATGACTAATATCGGTTGATGTTTTAATGTAAAGACACATATCTAGTCACAATACAAAGCATATCACTGAAAAGTTTCAATAGAACAGTCGGATATTTTCATCACGATGATGAGATATGTGTTTTATTATCATATTGCATTATATCAAATATAGTGTATTCTTTTGTGAATCTATCTTTTTTTAACTTGGCTGTCCATATTAAGAAGTCAAACTTTCGCAACTACATCTGGTCATCCATTTTAATCGGCACTCTAAACATTGTGAAAGTAATAGAGATAAAATAATCATTACATTGTAATTATCTCCCGCAATAATCCGTTGACACTAAAGTATGTCAGAAATAACGGACCGCGCTTTTGAGATTGACATCACCCGTCAATAATGCCATCGAGCAAGACAACTATGGAATAAAAAACCATAGGCCCATGTCACTTACCTCATATTTTATGGTTTGTTTACCTTTTTTCATCAGCAGTTTGTTCCCATCGCGTCGTTTTTTACTCGATTGTAATTTTTTTCTGCGTCCGTCATAGTTTTTTCGATATCGTTATAGTTTTTTCCTCAGTTTTTTTCTAACGACGCAGCCTCGATTTGGAGAGATTCGTGATCCAAATGTGCCAAAAAAGTGCGTCTATTGTGAACAGTAGCTGATTTGTGTTTGATAATAGTAGTTAAAACGAATGAAGCAATAAATATTCTTTTGATTGTGTACGAAGTATTATTTAGATAAGTTCATCATTTTTTTTTATCACTTTCTGAATGTATACAATGGTGGACGGCTATAACAATTATGACCGCGTTTATAACAAATCACATCCATCTTCAATATGAAATTAAAATTAGTAACTTTGTTATTTCACTTATTGGGATACGTTTTTCGCCTGTTTGTAAAATAACTTCAATATCCTAAGATTGTTATCTTTCATTTTGTAGTAAATTTAGTTATTTTTAACACTAACATGAGTATTGTAATGATAAAAATAAAAGAATGACTTACACTCTTGTAACCTTCATAACCAAACGCCACTTATTCAATACATGCATACTGGCTGTACTACTTTACGGCTATGAATCATGGCACCTTACAATGTGCAATTTGGTTTTATTTTGTTAATGTAGAGTGGCCATATGCTCCAAATAGAGATGCAAGGCAATTAAGAAGAAAATTGTAATAAATCATATGAGATGATGTGTAATCACTTAAATTGCAACACAAATCTAAGTGTAAACCCGCAAACAACCAATCCTTTTGGAGCCTATATGTATGCGCTTACTAGTCACGCTTCTTGATAAAATGTTGAAAGAAATGAATTCATGTATGATTTTATTGTTATTTATGGTAATGAAGGATAATATGTATTTCTTTGGATCCAAATTTTGCTTGAATGAAGGTGTCAACTCACTTTAGCAATCAGGTTCATTTGATCTTTATAAACATAAATTATTAATTTATGTCTAATTATGCGCTTGATTTCAGATTTATAACTTAGACGCCAGCGAAATATAACTGTCGTTAAGTTGAAATGGCGTAATGTCGAAATATCTTTTAACTTTATTGTATAATTCTAGTTCGACATACTTTGGTCGAACCGATATTGAAGTTCAAGCAAATATCAATTTAATCCAGTAGATTTGTATACGCTTAGAAACGCCTCGTTTATTCCTAAATTTCAAAAGAAAGAACTCTTTGGTACCAATTCCGTATTCATTTAATATGATCAAGACGTGTTTCGCTCATCAAGAGCAGTTTTATTTTTTTAATATAATGGCTCAACCAATTAGTATTGACAGTGAACATCTTGAAAAGTGAGAAAAAAGATATTTTAATGATGATTCATTAGGAAAAGGACACAAAAAATAGGTTCGATAAGAAAAATTATTGTAACATTTTCATTCGAAATTCGGAGGTGATACGAAACATAAAATAAGCTTCACGCAAGTGTTGCGAAGCGTTATTAATTAGATAAAAAAATGTGCTTACCAAATTAACCAAAGCTGCCTTTCATTTTTAATTACATGTAAATTATACCGGTTAAGCGAGCAAATAAGAATTTTGAATATCTGAGTACAACTTATTAATACAAATGATATATTTTTTGCTTATCATATCAACTCATATTAAATATATAGCCGGCGTTCCAACACGTCAAACATGACTGATACGAAACTAATGGCAATTTAAAACTAAATTGTAGAAAAAATAGCTATAAAATGAAAAAATCTATAATCCCCGATGATGTTTATCATAATCTTTGTAATAAACATTATTTTTCCAGTCAATCACAACATCGTTTTGTACACAAAAACCTTGTCAACACGAACACACTAATATCATGTTATATAACTTTAGCTGTACAATTATTAGATATTTATTGATTTGTTCTTTACCAAATAATATTGTTGGCTAGTAAATTAAGGCTGTGGATGTAGTCGAGTGGTCAACGTTGCCGATTTCCGTTGCCATGGTCACGGGATTGAATCTAACTACAGAAGGTCTCATAAATAGTTGGTTTATGGGTTTTTTTTTGATGGAAGGATGTATTGATGTCTTGCTAAGAACGGGCAGCAACGAGAGCGATTATTTATCCACTAATCCTGCTTTAGTTCTACCCAGGGCCGGCCCGAGGATTTCTGCATATGTGTGCGAGGCGCATTTGGCACCTCGAAAAACTACAGCTAAACGATTGGGTAGTGCTAAAATCTTCAATCCTTATTCTCTCCGAAAAGGGGAGGCTAAGCGAGTTACCTGCATTTCTCGTTGGATCGTTTTTATTCTTAACGATAAATTGATATACTCCACATTATGAGAAGACATGGTCAAAAAATTGGTTTCAGTAATATTATTGAGCTTTTTTGAGATGGAAGGCATTATATTAAAGAAATAAAACATTTTTTTTGTACTGATTCCACATTTATTTAATATGATCAGGACCGATTTCGCTCATCACAAATACTTTCAACTTATAAGAATGTACATTAATACAGGGCTATTAATAATAAGCTAACTAAAGCAAGACCTTTGGCACTCGAGCGGTACCAGCAGCAGATATAGATTTTTTAGATAGAGTTTTCAATTATAATTAAATCATCTTCATAACTGAAAACTGTGCTTTTACAGACATTATTATTTATACAGTAATGTAATATCACATTCTAAAATAACTCTTCAAAGTATATAAAATCGTCATTTGAAGCATAGGACTTAACATGTAAATAGCTTGACGTCGTATATGTAGGTAATTACGTTGGACCAACAACCAACTGAAGTGTGCCAAAATAATTTATTAGAGCGCCTGGTTTAATTGTTTTTTGATACCTATTTTATTCGAAGGCTATTTTTTGCTTTCGCGGAGCAAATAACACTTTTTATTTGCAGCTGATAATAAATCTGTGCGCCTTTTAAAATTAAATAATAATTTAATTACTATTATAAAATTGGATAGGTCTTATAACATATTTTTAAAAATAAATTATGGCAGAGTATATTTTACTAAGTAATATATTTTCATTGATTTTTTTTTTTGATCAATTAGCTCTTGGGCTACTTCTCTGGGGTATTTATAATTTGTAGATTTTTGTTGACTATTCTTACCAACTTTCGTAAGTATAATCAGTGCCGGTGCGAGGTTATTTGGCGCCCTAGGCAACGGTTATTGGCGCGCCCCCTTTTTCACAAATCATCCCACTTTTTTAAAAATATTATTTGTTATAAATATCCATGTCCGCTACCAATGTGGAGCATATGGCTTCCTAATGGAGGTATCTCAAAAAAAGATTTTATACGAGAACTGTTTGTTACTCAGTCACTCAACGTCTCTTTTTCGAATCATATATGTAGAATACGATATATAATTACAACGAACAAATACAAACGTCAAAATAAAATAAGAAGTAATATATTATTTACTATTATTAGATTATATAAAAATAATTTTAGTACCCCATTTATGCGCCCTCTGATGGTTTGCGCCCTAGGCGGTTGCCTATTTCGCTTCTTTGGTCGCGCCGGCCCTGCGTATAATATGTACAGGTATTTTAGTTTGAAACTGCTTCGGCAACAAAACTGTTAATTCCTACTTATGGTGATCGTTCAGCAATATTTTTTTTAACTTTAAATATTGTTTCTCATTAGGTATTTCTAGCAATTTCTTTGAACGTCTTCTAAACTATAAAATATGTTCATACTGGTTTAAAGAAACTAATCCAGCAATAGTATAAATTGATACATTAAAAATGTTTTTTCATTTATATTTCAGTAGGTATGGTCGGCACCAGTTCAGTCAAATATACGTTATAATGAAAAAAAATTAAATACATATAAATTTAATATTGAATGGGAATTTACTTAGTAAAAATATTTGAGGATATTATATTAGAAATATGAATTTATTACTTCAACAAGGACGAGTGTACTCTTTACGCCAGGGGTTCACAAAGTGTGTCCCGCGAGATTTATGTTATAAATTGTATCTCCATTCATTTTTTTTCATACGGAGTATAAAAATTACTTTTAAAATAAAATATAACTTCTGGCAAATATGAATGGTTCGACATTTGGATATTTTTAAACACCCTCATCAAAAGGCTTTCTTATTTGAAAGTACCTATATTTGTAAAAAAATATATCTAGCAATGAGCAAGATCAAGCATCTTTTTGCGTATTTACATCACAAAATTTGTGCGTAGATTGCAAGGATTTAGTTTCAAACAAACTATTAGACAAATCAAATGATGCAAAAAATAAATATAATTTTAAAAAGAGTATTTGGTTGAAAATATAAATACACACAATTAATTATTTTGTTATCATTTGCCTTATATTTTATATACCGTCAAATATTTTTGATTTTAAAACTGTAGCTTTTGTTATATATACACAACATCAACCTCTGTGCTATGTTAATTCTCTATGATATAACTTGTAACAATAAACGTTTCAACGGACGAAGCTAACATCCAATTCCTTATTTTCTGTTCAAATTGAGAGTTCAAATTGAAAGGTCTAACACCTTAGTAGAAACTCCTCAGTACTCGCATCGATATTATTTTGATTTAATATGAGTTAAGTGATTTATTATAAATTGTATAAACTATGTTATAGAATAAAGTTGAAACAACATTTAAATAATAATGAAGTATTTTAGTAAAAATATATCCACAACACTTTGATGAAAAAGTTTGTAAGCCCCTGGTTTACGCAATTATTATTTTATTACATAAGTTTTCTCTGCCTTTTAAAGCCGTCGATTTTGGGTAATATATAATTATAAGACCATCTATAATAAATTTTAAATGTGCATGCAGATAAGTAAACTGAATAACTTATCATGCCTACCTAAATCATATATTTTAGTAGTACGCGGGCATAATACGTAGTAGTTTTCTTTACGGCTTATAGGCCCCCGGGTGTTACTTTAATTTAGAATCTGTGGAGTGGTATTCAAAGTGAATTGACGATATAATTAGTACCGTCAATAATGTATGGCTACCGCAGACACTTTGATTTTTTTAATTGAATCCAGTATACGCCTACGATTTTTTCAACCTGATCATTTTGTTCGATTTCCGTATATAAATTATAATTAAATAGATCAAAATGAAAGCTGTCACTCATTTACTGTACAGCGAGCTTTTTTTCATTAACTAAATAGACAACGTAGCTTCCTGATTACTTTTTGATAACAATTATTGCTTTTGTGTAAAAATAATAACATCAAACATTAGATTTTGATTATCACAATAGGTGAATAGTAAATTGCATAACACGGTTTGGAAATTTAATCAGCTATCAATTTTCAGGTGTTAACTTTACTTTCAATAGTTCTCATTTGAAAGTTACTATATTTAAGTTAGCAAATTTATAATATAATAAGGCCTGGGTTCGCTAACCAAAAGCATTTTTAAGGCGTCAAACTGTTTAAAAATGCTGGTGTTTTGGATGGAGTCAGAATCGTAAAAAACGGACGACTCCGACACCTCTTTTAAAAAATATATTTTATGTCGACTGTGGAAAGGAAAAAGGACGTAGCCCACACATATCAAATTTTACAGGAGGCGCAAAAACCGTGTTTTGATGATTTTGGCCCAAATTCAAATTATGAAATATACACAACCTTGAAGTGCGCGTAGACTTCTAAGCTGGTGTTTAATTGACATAATCTATTATTAATTAATGAAATTGTCGAGGGAAAACCTTTATTTCAGTCTTTTTTCTTGGTTTTAATTTTTTACAAGGTCATCCCTTTTAAACTCAAAAGCTAAATTTAGATACTAATTCGGCATTTGTAGCTTGCATCTTTTTGATAGAACGTGTATCAAGTTTGATACATTGTGATTATCGAAAAAAACCTGTTTTGAAAAAACTGTGGGTTACGTCATTTTTCCTTTCCAAAGTCGATGTGTAAAACGTCTTTTAAAATCGGAGTCAGAGTACCACTTTAACACGACTCCACAGTCATGTAGATAAGTACAGAAAGTGTTGATTGTACATACTCAATCGATTAAATATCACACCCATGGATTGTTGTATTTAATAAACGTCTCTTTATCGACAAGACAGAAAAAATGGTAATTTGAAATTTATATCATATCCGCTCCCAATGTGGAGCATACAAACTCCTTGTTTTATTCCATTTATCCCGAACAAGAAGCTTTTTTTATTCAGTTGCTCAAACTTTTATTTTTTTAAAAGGGATAGAAAGATAAGGCTATAGCATTCGCTTGTATTAAGCATTGTTTTTAGAATAGGATGCGTGAAAGATAATTATATCACAATCATAAATCGATTTATGAAAGAGTGCGTTATGGGATTTGATCCCGTGAGCAATGCAACAAGCAAACGACGTTGACCACTCGACCACAGACTCTTAAATATATTTTTATCCCGATCATTAAAATAATATTTATAGATTTTGATTATTTTTTGAATAAATTAAAAAAGACTGACAATTATTTTTAAATAAATTGCTTCTATCAAATTATATGCAAAACTAATCAGCGAGTGATAGTCTGCCGCCATCAAATATAATAGGCCTGATTAGCATATTTTCTATCGTTAAGCGAGTCTCTCATTAAATCATACGTTACATTGAAGGATCATCCATTGCCGAAATTCAATACAATTTGACCTCTTAATTTGGTAATAACATTAATTACATACTATGAAGACATGATTAAATTTCGCGAGACGTCAGCATTTTGAATATGCCTGATAACGGTATCTAAATGGACATGGAAATAATCTGTACGTATGGCTTACAACCGCTGTTCATACAGATACCCACCTACGAATCTTTATCTTCTCAAGGAAGTCAACGCTGTACCCATCGATAACCGCTGTATATTAGCCAGGTATGCCTTACGGTACGCGTACACCAAAACCGAATCATCGGCCGACTTCGTGTAGGACTTATTCGGACGTAAAGTGTCGGCCGTTCATGTGCATACACTGCTACCGTTGTCGGCCGACCGGTTTTGACCGAGTACAACCTGAAGTTATTAGCAATTAGTAGTACTGTGCAGCCTAGAGAGTGATGACGATTTTTTAAGACTGGAGGATTTCGTTCGATATTCGTTCATAGAAAACAACTGGGTGAATTTCATTACCTTTTGACGATTTAAGATTACAACCCATCAAATTCTTTAAATACTTTAGGATGAGTTTTAGTACATTTCAATATAGTTTAAATGCAATCGATCCATTAATAAGAAAGCAGAATACTACACTATATGTAACTTCTGTGGTAAATGTGTGTTAAAGCTAGCCATGAATTATAACGGCGAAAAACTTCACAAACTAAGCTAAAAACAACACCACGATTAAAAATTATTTTTTGAGGGCTTGATAATCGCGTTAAAATCATACATTAATACGAATAACACTGATAAATTATGCGAAATACAAAATAAATGGCCGGTAAATGTTCTGTCATAATACACCGAAAGTAGGCGGCAGACTCGCGACATTATCAACCTAAAGTTAGTTTAATGTTCTGTCAAAAGTACCCGGCAGACGGCCGACCAATCCCAACATGTTTGGATTCGTCGGTTGATCGGTCAGAGACAGCCTTCATCGTGCGATGCCGTCTGTAGTAGTGTACGCGCTCTCATATCTTTACATAGGTTTGTTTCGATCGGACGACACGGCCGAGCATAGTTCGGACGATGACGGATTAGGTGTACGCGTACCATTAGAAACGATTTCCCATAACAAACGTTGTGTCAAGTAATTTTGGGGTTGAAGAAATGGGATGGGGGCTAGGAAAAACATAAATATTAACAAACACAATATTTTCACTCTGTCATAAAAACAGAAAACATTAATACTTCAGGCAATTAATGTGAGGAGGCAAGAATGAGATTTTAAATCTGATATAACAGATGAAGTACCTAGAAAGCGCAGTGCCGGTTGAAGACGAACTCACAACTGATAAACGAGATTGTTTTGGCCGCAGCACCAAGTATTGTATTGTGTTCTTCCACCACGAGTGATCCATTAATTAAGCTACGGAAATTTTTTCGCACGGAATATTTTGTCGGGTCCTATGGGGTCGTCGATTTATCGATTCATGTTCGAAGATATGGGTGTTTGTGATGTCTAAAAATTCCCTCCCACACTTCCGATTCCTTTATAACTGGGCGTAGCGAGAGCGATTAGTTAACCACTACTCCTGTCCTAGTCCTTATCCTTACATCCCTAATACTCTCTTTGAAATAGAGCTTGAAGGACTGAGTAACAAACAGTTCTCGTAGAAAAAAACGTTTGTTGAAATACCTCCATTAAGAGGCTATATGCTGCACATTGGGAGCAGACATGGATTAAAATATATTTTTGCTGTTAACCGTGAACCCGTAGAATAGCGGCCCAGCACGGTGACGGCGTTGTCAACCCTACTTCAAAAAATATACTAATGACATGTTCATGCATGTACATTCCACCCCAGACTGGGCGAATCAAATGTGAAGATTATTTTTTTTATTTCTATGACTCGGTCACACTCACGAGCTTCAATCGTTGAAAGGGTGATTTAAAAAAAATGCTTTTTCATGACAATCCAATGACCTTAAATATCTTTTCATATCGTTTGGTTATTTTTAGTCTGGTAATAACAACGAACAACGGAAGAACATTTTCTGTTGTGTTTATGCGTGTAATGGTGAATGTAGGATTATGGTTATTTGGAGAATACAACGGCATTTAATACTATTTGCAAATGGTAATGATAAATCATCAAATATGATTGATGGCCAACGGTGTATGGACATTAATAATCCAAAAAAGATATTTATCAGACATCATGATACAAACTAATAACTTGTGCAGAGGATGTTTAAAAAATGCACCGGCGGCTTAAATGGGAAATTAAATCAATACTTACTTACCTGTAAGTGTGAATACTGAGAATGTACTAAACAATTGTAGACATGCGTCATTTGCGAACAAACAAATCCAAACGACCTTTTCTTTAAAAAAATAAAACACCCTTTTGTACTAATTCTATCATCAAACGTAAAATTAATAATTCCTTTCCACCAAGTTAAGTAAGTATTGACAGTTAACATCTTAAAGTGACATATTTTTGTATTAAGCGAGTCGCTCGCCTCTATGGAAATATAATATAAAAATCATCGTGAATCACTTGCTCTAAAATTTCTCTGTCAATGGCAAGTTGAATGAAAGAACAAATGGTTCAATTTGAATTGAACCACAAATCATTTGGTTTCATACATTTTCACTTCCTTTGACCGCTGGTTGATCAAGATAAAAAAAATAATAACTGCTAAATTGATAATTTTTAAAAGCAAAACATATTTTCGTGAAAAGTAATCTACCTATATAAAGAGTAATTGTTCTGGTATTTCATTTTATATCCATCCTTACACCATTTGTTTATTAAGAAATACGTATTCTTTATGCTTGGTATACTTTATATTTACGACAAAAAATAAGATTTTTACCTCTTATATTCAGGGAAATAATGTAAATAGAACAAAAACTAATACTTTCGATGGTTTCGGCGGTAACTTTGTGGAAGTTCATTTTAATAGAAAATTTAAATTAACTTTGATTATTCCACGTATTGTGTAACTAACTGTGACACGTGTTTCGCCTCTTTCAGAGGCATCTTCAGACTTACTATCGCAAAGTTTGCTTAAGTAATGAAGCAAGATTGATTCTAACATTTTAAAATTATAAAATTACAAAATGGATTGGGTTTTTTTTCCTTTTAAGAGGAGCAAGGAGGAATTCACCCGTGGTCGCAAAAACTCTCATCATTCCATGCAATGATTAATAGATTAGTTAACATCCCTCTCACTAAAGTCAACTTTGAATTAGAGTTAAACATTATTAAACAGATAGCTGTAAATAATGGTTACAACACAGACGTAGTAGTTAACTTACTTAAACGTAAGCAAGTTAAACAACTCATAGTAAATAATATTTTTTCAGGAGAGAAGAAAGCAAACGATAATATTAAAAACTGGCGTAGAATTATTTATTTAGGAGACATCTCGTCAAAGATAGTTAAATTTTTGCCAGACAATATAGAACCCGCGTTTTATACAGTAAATAATTTAGGTAAAATTTTATTGAACAGTAAAGATCGCGTAGATTCATCGTCACAGAGTGGTATCTATCGACTCTCTTGTGGAGACTGTCAAGCGTCTTATGTTGGACAGACAGGTAGAAACTTTAATATTAGAATTAAAGAACATATAAGATGTCTAAAAAGTAACAATTTCTCTGAGTTTGCCAATCATTTAATAGAAAATAATCATAATTTTAATCAGATTTGTAATTTAGAAATACTCCACCGAGTAAATAAAAAGGGTTTAAAGATGAATAGCTTAGAATTTTTAGAAATTAATAAAACTCTTAACAAAAAAGAAATATTATTAAATAATATTCTTAATAGCACAGGCGGTTCCCCGTTACTAAAATTGTTTCCAATTAATAGAGTAATCACAAACCTAGATGATTGATTGTAGCTCATTAGTTTTAATAGTTTGTAATGTTTAACGTCATTAGTAGTATGATTAAATTTGTTTGCATTTTATAATCCCCTCTTTGCTTCCATTAAAAAGGAAAAATCCCATTCTGATTGTTTACAACTCATTAGTAAAATTAGTATCATTATCTGTTTGCTTTATTTCGATTCTACACCCCCCCCCCCTCCTTGCTCCTCTTAAAAGGAAAAAAAACCCAATCCATTTTGTAATTTTATAATTTTAAAATGTTAGAATCAATCTTGCTTCATTACTTAAGCAAACTTTGCGATAGTAAGTCTGAAGATGCCTCTGAAAGAGGCGAAACACGTGTCACAGTTAGTTACACAATACGTGGAATAATCAAAGTTAATTTAAATTTTCGAACAAAAACTAGGCTGAAATTCAGTATGATGTCTTTATCAAACTGACATTCAGATAATATTGGATATGTTCACATTCATAACTCAAATTAAATTCTTCAAAAAGTCAACTTGTTCCTTTTTTAATTAAATCAACCCAATTAGTAATATCAATGTTTATATAATATTTTACCCACTCCCTGCGTCCAGTAGAAAAGAAAAAAACTCGACCTTTATTTTGGAATTTACAACTTAACAATTTTAATATTTTTTAAAGTTTATTAGTTAAACTTATGATGTTCTGCATAATGTTTCTTATGAGGAAAAACACGTGTCAAATTTTATATCAGAACAAGTGGAGTAACAAAGTTTTCAAATTTAATGCTATATTTTCAATTACTAAATTTACGATAGAAACTGAGAGCCACTTCGCAGGCTCCATATACGTAATTTCAGTGAGGAAGAAAAGAATAAATGAATAGCGAAACGTTTAATATAGCTGACATCGAAAAATAAGATTCAAAATAATGAAACGATAGTGAACAATTGTTGTCATCCCGCCTAAGGACTGCGGCGTCATGTCGACTAGTTTTGGCGGCCGGATTATAATCTATCATTTATTCTGTTGGGTTCATTCATTCGTAAAATAAAATGAAATAAAAACGATACATTCGCTACAAACTAATAACGTAATAACAATATTACCACCAGCCGGTTTTTGCCAAACGATCGCTGATAGAAGCAGCATATTCTCAAACATAACCAACACACATAAACATCAAGGTGTCTTGTTTCACTACTAAGTACCCTATGAAAATATTTCACAGTTTGAAATTATTTTGTTCTCTTGTTCCTGAGCCACTAAACGATACTTTCGACACCCAAGTTGTCTGGAATTATTTCAGTACCTAGTGTTATTGTTTTATATAAAATACGCAGATAGTTGTAGCTTGGCAAATCGAAAATGATAACCTCATTTAAAAATAGTCTTTCATATTCAATACTAAAAGTAAATTTTCATAAGCACACAATGATAATGTACAGATGTAATAATAGCTTTAATAAAATCGATACACTTTATTTTTTTTTGTATCACACCGAAGATAAAATCTCCTCACTGATACACTTGAGTTACATTTTTATAGCACACTTATTAGCAACAATAAATAAAAAGATTAAAATTTTAGCAAAGTTTAATTAAATAAAATTGAAATAACTATGATTAACAAAGTAATTTGGTAATTATAATCAATTAAGTATTGGCAGTAATTTTATGTAAAACAATTTTTGATCACAGATTTGGTTAGGGGTTTAATGGTGAGGGGCAGATAAACTTTTCCCCAAAAGAAGTAGAAACGTTTTTAAAAGACATAAATTATCTGTAGACGAAATTAGATATTTCCGATGATTATTTCTACACGGTGATAACAATATACGTATTTCAACAATAGCTGTTTATTTGTCGCCGGTATAATTAACGCTTATACAAATCAATTTAGATATCTGTTCCTGTCATATTTTATTTAACTGCCAAGAATGAGTATTTTTTAAGTTTATTGCTTAATCGATTATAGCGACTTTATTTCGAAAAGTCGAAAAAATGGATTTTTTGTCCAAATCTGAAAAAGAATGTTAATAACTTTCTTAAATAATATTATAAAAACCTTCTGTTAAATAATATAATAATTCATAACTTTTTACTTTCATCGCAGATTCAACTCTATGTTTATATTATTTATAATATAAAACAAAAAAGCATGTGGCTGTCTGCATGTTACAAGAAAATCTCTAAAACGATGAACAGCAGAGATATAAAGTTTGCATATGTCATATCTGGGCTAGCTATGCTATTTTCAACATTCGACTTTATTTTTTGGGTGTTTGATTACACTGCCTATAATGATGTTTCAACATTAGCTAACCTCTATCCTAGTTGATGGGTTTGAAATGTGAACATAATCGTCACCATAAAACCGAAAACCGACCGACAAAGTTTAAAATGTTGACTTGCCAAAATAACAATTCTGTACAGAAAATTAGTTTCACTGCTGTAAAAATGGCGAGGTCCTCTTGATAATGATAGTGTTCTTAGAAGCGTCGATATTGAATAATATGTATACAAGGGGACCATATTAAATAATGTAAATATTTTAAATACGATAGCATTTTTCTTAGAAAATAATATTTGAACAAGGACCGAATGATTTTATCAGTTGGGTGGAAGGGAATTTATACATTTTATATATTTACATACCTTCGATTCGTTTCAAGCATCTTACATACATAGCGTAGTAACACGTTTTTAAATTTATTTAATTGCATTTCATTTTCAATGTACCTAAACCAATAATGACTACTACTCTATGCTGGCTATATACATTTTTTTTTAACATTCACTTATTTATACAATTTATAGTTGTTATACCATAATATGTACCAATTTTTTTTTTAAATAGTTTACTCTTTTAATTGCTTTACATTTAATGATGTCAATTCTACTTTTGTTCTATTATGATTATTGTATTTATTCTTCTAAGTAAAGACCGAAACTCTGATAAGAAATAAGGTAGTATTTTAAATACATTTTAAAACATCATTCTTTGATTCGTTCTCCTATGCCACTATTATTTTAATAAATCTCTCATCGTAAAAATATTTACTGTTTAAAAAAACTAAAACACGACTTTTTAATCGATTTGATTATAATGAAAACATGTCGGCTAAGTTTCGTTCAACGAGTAAGGATTTTCAAACGACTATTTTTAAGGCGAAGTCAGTCCTGATTTTTATTCTAAAAAATATACAATTAAAAATAAATTTTCTTTGTTCACCGGTTTCAAATCTTTGCGCCCCTCGCTGAGAATAGTTAAAACCCGTTTGCGTCCCACCTAAAATGTGCGATAGTCACTGCGCGGACATGAGAAGTGTTTTTTTTTTGTACCATTACAAGAGTTAAGGCGACTCAGTAGGATTGCAAAACTTAAATTTGACCTACAGCATAAATATTGCACTGACTTAAATAAGTAACCACCACAATACGTATTTTTACAGTATCAAAACAAGCAAAACATTTGTATATTTCATTACAAAAATAGCAATACCACCTAACACACGGATGGATATTTAGACAGTTATAAGGGTTTTTCATATAAAACAATTTGTTATTGACGAAAATCAGTAAGTACTTTTTTATCTTCGTAGCAAAGACTGACAATCTAATTTACTTCCCCAAATATCTGTTGCAAAAATTATATGTAACTGAAACAATGCGTTAATTATATATACCGTGAAAATGACTTATAATGCTACATATGAGTTATTGATAGCAACAGTAAGCCATCGTATTTAATAAATGTAAATCAGAGACGGTGTTTTGTCAAACGAAATAATAAAAGAAATAAACAAGATAAACCATACAATACAAATTTCTCAAACTTTCTCTAATATATTGAAAGAATTTGTTTTTATTTTTAATTTTGTATAACCTATTTGTTATAATATTGATTTTAATATGAATACAGTTAAAAACATTCTGTTGAATAAAAAATATTGACATAATAAGATTAAAATGGAAAAAGTATTGAGTTCTAAAATAAATATAAATTTCAGTTGATAGTTATTTCTGGTTCACGCCATAGTTCTGACAGTGGATTTTCCGAAAATTATATTAACTATGTCTTATATTTCTTGTTGGACATCTAAGCTATCTTGGAGGATATTTGTAATCATTTTCAAAAAAAAAAAAATACTGAATTCACGGAATAAAAACATGTTTGCTATGAGAAAACTTAGTTATTCCACTGATTACTTAGAATAAAGGTAAATTTCATTAACTAATAATAGCTTTAAGATAGTTGGTATGAAGACGCTTCTCGAAAAAGCCCAAAACGTGTTACAATTTGTAAACAATTAGTGGAATGACAAAGTTTATTTGTTAATTTGTTATAAAATGATTTTGTCTTTAGTGAATGCCGAAACTATCGAAAATATTCATAATCCATGCATGTCTTTAAAGTCATAACCAAATGTTATGATGTGTTTATTTTTACTTCAAGTTTTTATATAACCTAACACTAATTCAATAAGGAAGAAACTAAATGAATAGTATGCCTGATCAAAAAAAGTTATTTGTATAATTTATATCAATTGCATAAATATATTCGTATTTTTGTATAATGTTTGGGAACTTTTTTTCTCTCGCCAATATACAAGTTCGACATTCAGGGCTGTGACAAAAAAACATAATACTAATAATATTAAAAGTAATTCAAACCATGTGATTGATTTGAATATTAATGTATTGTAGGTATAATATTGTTACATAATTTGGTAAGTTATCGAAAAAATATGGTTTTCAATCATTTAATATAATAGATAAATTAAAGTCGTTAAGTTATATCGGCTGCATCGGACTAACTTTGTTGGGTGGTACAAAAAATGACTTAAATGTATGAATTAATATATTTCACAAGTTTATTATGTATCCATACATATGTATATATATTTGTCATCTATCAATTTCGAATATTTTCTAGCATTCTGTTTTATTCAATTATAACTTAAAAAAAACAAGTTTGACGGTAGAAAAATGTATTCAATTAAAAAAACCAGGGCTGTGGAGTCGGAGTCGCGGTATTTTGGCCGGAGTCGTGAAAAATGAGCGGCTCGATTTTTTTTTGAAAAATATATTTAATGATGTGTATGTAAACAAAATAGTCAAAAGAATTAACATTTCATACTTAGCTGACTAAAGATGATCTGATGGTACACATATATATAAGTTAAAATGAAATTATTGAAAAAATTCCTGATAAAAACTCTACGTTGCAAAAAAACATGGTTTACCATCTGTATAATGATTCTTAAAAAATATTAACTGTTAATATCTTACCTTATCTAATAATTTTCAAGTTTTTTTTCGATTTAGATGACGAACTTTGTTTTTTTAGCAAAAATCTTTTGAAATATAGAAATGATTCAAAACTACTAATGTGAAAAATCTTTTTATTCAACTACTGCTACTATTATATTGAATAGAATCTCTTTTTAAAAGCATTGCCAAATAAATATTTCAAAATGCTTATCCATTAAGCTAAATACTGGTCTTTAAAATAATCGCTATTGGAAAAGACATTATTGTATTATAAATAATAATATTATTTGTAAGCGCATTGAGCAACCCTAACCCTAACCGCTATTTTGCGCAACATCTTTTTTATCGCAAAATAAAAAATACATTTCTTCGATTCATTTGTATGACCAGTGTTTTAAGTTAATGCAGAGTAATATGTGACACGTGCACTCAGTACAAACGTCTTTCTCACACTGACTGGGTCTGCGAAATTTACGGCAAGAAAAACACATCCCCGAAAAATAGTTATTATTTATTGGTATGACAATTTTTTAATTTTTTTTTTGCTTTTAAATGTAAACAATAAAATGTTTTATTATTCCAATTTTTTTTAGAAGTATTTACGATCCAATTATGCTTTAAAAATCAGTCAGAAAAAGTGGGAAAAATGGTACATTTCAAATAGATGTACAATCATTATATTACATAAATTGGAAATTCTGCTCAAATCACTTTCTTAAACAAACCTTTATCTGCATTTCTTTCTAAGACATTAAACTTCGGTATCTTACAATAAATTCTAAAAATGATCAAAACGAAAGCAGTTAAAAAATATTTTGTGAACTTTTTGCCTTTTATTCTTGAAAATATGACTATTTTCATGAAAAAAAAAATGTAATAGTGTAAAAAAGCGTTTGGAAAATGTAATATTTGAAAAAAAAATTTTTTTAAGTGAACGGTTCACGAGATTTCGTCGATGGCAAACGATCGATTTACTCTGTTTTCAGGCGTAAAGGTACTATATCCTCTTAAGCTGCGGTGTGCTATTCTACGTGGTGCCAAAATCAAGCGACATGGATTGGACACTTTGATGGCTTAAAACCTACACTGGGGCCGATGGCGCAACTAGAAGATGCACTCGCCGAAATGGTTGAAGGGCCAAGGCACATAATATGAACAACTTAACCATACACAATAATTTCTAAATAAAAGAAAGGAATTCAATTAAATTATTACAAACAAGTTGATTGGCTGTGTTCTCTCATAAGTTGAGATTTGTATTATTTGATAAAACATGTAACAGCAATATACAAACGTTGTACTAATATATATATACATATATATATTCTATAAAGTATTAAATAAAAAAAGTAGACACAAAGACACTCTTTTCCACAGGCAAATTTTTAAGTTTTTCACGACTTGAGTTCATTTTATATAAAGGAAAGTAATCTTTTGCATTTTTACGTGTTTTTTTAATATCCCTGTATTTCAGTCAACCCAATCTAGAATAATATGTTTACTTTAGTTTAAATAGCGAAATACGCAATTTCAAAGTGAAACATTCATAGTATTTTGACAAACCTATCAAGCCATTATATTCATAAGTTTCAGAAGCTACTAACTACTTGATTATCAGTTGTCATTTTTTTAAACAAATTAAAAGCCATGCGTCGAGCACCACAATCCATTGATTTGGCCGAATGTATGTAATTCAGAACTGGGTTGATGTTGGTTATCAAACAAATTTTCCTAAAAATCGGTTTTGCGCATATTAAAATCATATTGTATATTGAAAAGGATAAAATGAGCACGTACTTATTTTTTATGTTAGGGTTTATTACACAATAGATGTTTAGTTTATTAATTTATATACGTAGGTAGTGTACAATCAAGTATAACCCTTAAATGCATACTGTACTGCGAAGATTACAAAATATTGTTTTTTTTTTCTTTTTGCAAAACTTAATACGATTTTAAAAAAGATTTTTATACTCGATGTTAAAATACAATAGTGGTGGCAAAATGTTGTTGGTTCTAATCTTTAATCAAAGGAAGGGAGCCGGAATTGTTAGAAATCTTAATTTTAGGCTATATTAAATTTTACTTTTAACTGTTAAATATATCTGCAATCTTCAATACATTTCTATCGATAATGTTCGATAAAATTACTGTCAAAATAAGTTTGATTAAACAAAATGTTGCAATTTACGTGTGTACTTTTGGTTAAAACCATGCATTTTTATAAAAAGTAAAAAATCATGCATTTCAGGGATAAAATATTTCAACTGTAGAATACTTACTGTTTAGTTGTCATTTATGACAATACCATACACATTTTCATTTTGTATTTAGAAGCTCTTCCCAATTTTTCTACTAAATACAATTTATAGCGCCTTCTTTTTCCGATTTATTTTCGTCTGATGATTTTTTATTTTGTAAAATATAGTTATTTTGCATACATATTACACACCTAGTGATGCCATAATTGGTAGGGCATCCAATCCCGGGATTGTCTTAGTACTAATGCCGAGATTTCAGGATACACAGGGATACAGCACGTAAAAATTCGTACACTATACTGTCAAATCGTCACTTAGAATGTCTTAATTATCATTTTTTTCGGCAATGATCTCATGTAATTGTGGCATGATATTATGGTGACTGGCCAATCCCGGGATCACAAGAGGGTCTGGGATTGGATGCCTCTTATTACCACTTGTTCAGTGGTAATTATCATCATAGCTAAATGGCTTTCAAGATTCTGCAAGTTTGACAGTAGTAAGTGGCAAATATTATTCGCGGGCCAACAAGATCGTCATCAAAGCTTGCATTTAGAAAAGGTTTCAAAACAGCTCTTCTCTTTCTCTACGCACTTTATTAATAACCATCAGACGCATTTATTAATGGACACCGTATTTACGTTCCTCGATCTCGACCGATTATTAAGTAAATATATCGGCATGCTAATATGACATTTTTTGGGAGCTTGTCCCGATATTTATATCAAAGTTTCTGTATGTTGCTTTCCCTCCCCTAGCTACAAAGGAAAATATTTTTTAAGCTTTTTGATATTGCAGCATCATAGGTTCAGCGATACTCAATCTGCCACCAATTTATATTTTATGGGAAGCCCAAAATAATAGATATTTTTCTGATACATCTGATATTTTTTACAAAATTTTAAGTAAACTACGAATATATTGGACACATATGTATTTCTGTGTACTTACGTTTACGTTACTTCACTATAGTATGTATACTATTTGGTATATTAACATATTACTATTAATATGCTGCAGCCCACGCAATGCAGCTAAAACCGGTATGCGGCTCAGATGAAAAATAGGCTGATTATCGCTGCTTTAGCTCAAACAGTAACATTTATTTTCTGCGCACAAAACAACTTTTGTAGTAACTGAGCCACTCCTGAGACACTGCCAGTTAAAACAACGTTTGAAATTTGAAACAAAATGTCACAAAATAAACATTCCTTCGCCATTGCCTTAATCCCTATTTGTTTACATGACACATGAATAAGTGAAAGTCTCCAAAACGTTTCACATATAGTATGGCAGGTCATTGGAAAACTGCGAGATGGATTTGGTGTCTGAAGATCTTAGAAAGTCAGCAGTTGACATAAGAAGGCGGAGGACTGCGATTAGTGGAAAGCTTTTAAGTTTACTCGAGGCTGTAGCGCAAATTAAAAAGATGCAGTTGGGGGTAGTAAAATGATCATTAACTAATTACTCTCCAGCAAGGAAACCGGAATTGCTAATTAAAACAAAATGTACACTATTAACTTCCCATTTTGATAATGCGATAATATTTTTTTTCACACACATACACATATGTACACTGCACAACATGGTACAAGTCCCATACGCGTGTGTGTGTTTTTCTAGGATCACGGCCGAACTGTAAGAAGGCCACAAGCAATAAGAAGCAAAACAAATCGTCGGCATTATATTATATTATTTTATAACCGGTCGGTGACGCCGATCAACTGTCCGATAGACTTTCAATCAAACAAGCTGAAATTTTATTCTAAAATGCTGTCCCAAATTTGCAAGGATTTGCATTAATTTCGACAATTACTTAACGGGGCGGATCTGGGCTATGTAACATCGCGGGAGGTATAGATTTATAAAATGTTGAGAATCGCACTATACGCAACATTCGTCACAACAAACTCATACAAATAATTGATTTGCTTAAATTTTAGAGCTTATGAGAGGATTTCGCAAAAAAATATATAGTACATTGTAATTTCTTTACAGTCCTGTTATGAAATGATCAATGCTGGTGGGCTATCATTAAATGGATTGTGGGTTACTGAATCGAGTCGCGAAATATAAAAAAAATGTCATTGCTATTAAAGTGTACTTGCCAGTGTATAAATTCACTAGTAATTTTATACATTAACGAGAATTTTAAGTTGAAGCTTAAATCATTACATTAATTCACGAACGAGCGAACTAGAAATGACATTACGATTTAGGTTACGTTAGGCTACATAAATTTTGAATAGAAAAAGGGCGAGAATGACAACAAGACGTTGAAGTTGTTGAGGTTATGTGAAACGTCAGATGACAGTAAAACACAACAACTGCCTGATTGCGCTCGCACAGCAGTGTAGACAGGCTGGCGAATGCACGCGTGATTATTTTCATGTTTGTTCGCAACGTTCAAACTAAAAATTAATTAAAATCTTATGTTACATAAGTCCATAAGATTTGAATCATATTATTATTTAATTATTCGTAAAAGTTGCGATAGTCTGCCTGATGATGATTCTCAAAGAGGCGAAACACGTGTCACAGGTTGTAGCACAAAAAGTGGAATAACAAAGTTATAAAATTTAATTTGATTTTCGAATCTATCAAAGATAATTTTGCATTGAGTATTTATGGGGCTCCAAGCAACAGTATTGCCACTTTTGTCAAGCGCATTATCTACAGCAAAAAGGTGTTTTGATAAATTATAATGCTTAACTTATGATGCTGCTAAAAATTTGTGGAATAACAACGTTATGGAAGAAATGAACTTCCAAAACGTTACCGCACAACCCGTTGAAAATATGGTTAGTTCTAGTTTTCTTTTAACATACACTGTTTATATACTCAATGTGATTCACGTTACGAGCGGATATTAGTATTTATTTATTTTGGTGTTGGCAATATTTAATATTTAACTTAATATTTTTTTGTGGCCGGAATATGCATTTTACGGTTGCATTCGCCAATGATATGTGGAGAGAAAAAATATACATTTTATCATAGGTTTAGAAAGAGCATAGACAAAAGCAGCATCATGGTCGACAACCAGATTTTTAAACATGCACAAGTGTTTCAATCAAACAGCCAATCTAATTGGATATTAATTGATTTAAAGCAGATTAACTAACACCTGTGCTCATACGCCTTACATGATAATTTATGTACATATAACATAAATAATATGGAATGATTTTTGCTGAATGTTTTCAGAAAATCATCTTCAAATATTAATTTTACAAAAGCTATATATATTGTACTTAGTCCAGTATTTAATTCGGTGTTCAATTGAAAACTCTCACGTTGAGCAAAACTGATCGACATCGTATTATAAAAATGTAGAATAAAAACTAAAATAATCTTTTTAGCAAGAACCCACTATGTTTACTATCAAGGGAATTTTAGAGTTAAATTCAATTTTAAATATTCGCATATAATTTAAGATATGTACCTATAAAAATAAAAGATTAAAAACTTTACACACTTAGATTAAGATACCCTTTTTTCTTGCATTCAAAACTTTTACCGTCCATTTAAATAAAATATTTTTTAGAATTATTATTGCTCCTTGCTAGAAAAGTAAATGTTTACTCTTCTAAGCCAAATACTTCTGCATCTTTTTTCGCTATACAATTACATAATTATAAACATCGTATTTTAATTGGGATTTGAAACACCATGTCAAATAATGTTGATTTTTTTTGTTGGATTGAATACTATTGCAATATTATATGAATAGAATACCCATGGCTTCTTGTTTCGCCTACTGTACCGTACACCTATCAAACTCCTTGCATGCCATTCCTTCTGACAAGTTGATTTTGATTTTTGATTAGTTGCCCAGGTAACTAATACCGTTTTCTATCCGCGCCACTATACAGCCAACACACGTAAAACGTTCACAGACACGCCGTGATCATGATAATCAGTGATAGTTATTTCGGCATGCCACTCGCCGTTCAAAATACTTTGCTGGACACCACAGTTATTGTCGATGACACACATATGAAAGGCAATTCCTTAAAAAAGCTCTATTAACTCAATTTTTTGAGGAATTAAATACTATTATAATGAAGTTCTACAAAGTGAACGCTAATTCAATTAATATGACAGTTATAGCTAATTCAATTAACTTGGCGTTCCTTACAAGGTAACTCATGATGCCTAGTGGTTAGCCTAGGGTTGTCCCTGAACGGTACCATTAATTTTGTATATATTATGTAATCAAAAGGCGTCAAGCGAGTACCTCCCTAACCCAAAGTCCACGAAACGTCAATCTCTAAGCAAATAAGTTTGCAGCGTTTTACAAATCAGCTTAGAGCGTGACGTTTCGTGGCCCTCGGTGAATAATAAACTAAGTCAAGCATTGTAACTTTTATGGCCAATGTATATAATGAAGTGATTTATACACAGTAATTATTTCCAAACTAAAATCGAAAAATCAGTTCATTTTGACGCGAGTTTGAACAAGTCAAACGAAAAGGTTGTCAATCATAGCGAAATATTAGATTTGACCAACACATACACAAAAAAAAAATAACACACACCAACACAATTTTGTGATCAACCGCGAACGAACAAACACATATCACATCGAGATCTGTAATTATTATTACATGTAACGATTTTTGGCGGCTGCCAGGCAAAAAGGTTAACTCGAATTTTAGGTGCTATACACATATAACATGATAATACTTGGAAAGTCGAATCCAACCAACGTGATAAATTTTTAATGAGAAATAACAAATTTTAACCGACAAAATAATTTGCCGATCCTATTGTAGAGCTTCATATTCTCAAATGTCGAGCCATAGGCTTGAGTTTCATAATAGACACTTTAAATTAATTCAAAACTTTCTTTAAACCATGTTCACTCCTAATGTCGAGCATATGAACCCTTAATGGAGTTTATCGTAAAATTTGCGTTTCTACGAGAATTGTTTGTTACTCAGTTGCTTAAACTCTCTTTTCCGGCGTAGTAGAGATAGATGGGTATTGCTAGGACAGACTAGTGGTTAACTAATCGTTACGTACCCGTTATTTTTCAGAATTGAAAGTGAGGGAGAAAATTTTTAGCCATCACAAACACCCATACCTTTGAACAGAAATCGATATATTTAAAAAATGTTGTTCGTTTTGGGACTCGAGCCCGTGAGATTTGTCATGGAAGCCGAAATGACGTCGACCACTGCACTACGGACACAACTGTTGAGGCGTAGTCTAAATGGAATATAATTAAATCAAGCCAATTATTCTGTTTAAATTTACCTATATTAATATTTTTAGAAAATATGGGTTTTCTATGTCAATGTGCATAAGGTGACTGTTCCTATAGGCAGCCATGTCCAGTAGTCAGCATTTTAAGGTTAAACATGAAATATAGTGATGACACTGAAAAAAACAGAATTGTTTAAAGTGTCGGTAGTTAACTACTTGAAGATGTATATGTACTAAAATTACTTCTAAAAGTTAATGCCTATGAAAGGCTAACTACTGATTTTGAAAAATGTTCTTATGTTATGTGTGGAACGATATTATCTGTTTTTATTTTCACTTGATTACATTATTTGGTACCTGTTTTATAAAATACCAGTGAAAAAACATATATTCATTATTCTTTAATTCTATTTATCTTCCGAAAAAACACCCGTCCCTTTACTGTAGTTTTTTATTATGTCGTCATTGACACGTAACACAGGAGTGCGAAAACTAATAATCGGGTGTATTTAGTGTAAATGTAATAGTATGTTCTTCCTGTATGCCAACACACCTTCATAATATCAAATTTGCCTTTTCACCTGTAATGTTATTGCGGCTAAGTACCTACCTACGACTGGTCTAACTTTGCAAAAAGTTTTTTTTTATCATTTTGATAATCTATTCCAACATCAAAACATTTAAAGAATAATGTTTGAATAATGAGTAATTAAACTGTTCCTGAATAGTTTTTACTCGAATGAAATTGCGTGTATTAATTTTAACAGAAAATACCTTTAGTTAGATAATAAAAAAATATATATGGTAACTTAATAATAATCTGGATAAGATCACTCGATTAAAATAATAACGCAGATGATGTCAAATCAAATTATTCGAGTGTGAAAAGACAAAAGGACGTAGCCCGCACATAACACCTTTTACAGGAGGCACGGCACATAAGACGTTTTTTGGGCCAAAGGCTTATTGTAAAATATGCACAACCTTGAAGAGCATGATGACTAATCAACTAGTGTTTTATCGACTTATATAATATTATTTTTGTATCCATGGGCATATGACCTCCTAATGGAGAAGTTTTTCTAAGAGAACTGTTTGTTACTTTGTCGGCCTCGAAAAAAACTAATAATTCTCCCAAAAGAAGCGTCACTTCATGTTAATAAGCCTAAAAATATAATTATAGTCGTGTTTCAAGCTGATGGACTCAAAGTTGTCTTATTTATTGAAGAATTTACAGCCTTGGTCACTTATTCCAAAATAGTATGTATTACTGAAACAAAATTTAATGACCTTCTTTTTAATATTGAATGTTAAATATTGTAAAAACGTTGTTCTTTGCTAGTGTTTATTTAATTGACTATTACAACTAAATTGGTAACAGTTTTCTTATATTAAACTTGCCAGTTCCCGGCAAGCGTTGCAATGCCACTCAAAGAATGAAAGTGTTTGCGTTTTAATTGTGTTTATTGAAGTGTATGCTTTATTTTCTGTCTGTTTGACGTTTGCTGCCGATTTTATAAAGTACGACAGCAAGTTTATTGTACTATAACCTTCGCGCAAGTGCAAGCATACGTTGTCAAAATGGACTGCATGGCAGACATACAAACATTGATTTTTATATATTAGACCTACTGTAAGCTAATTTTACTATGCCTATAACCTTCCCGGAGGTGTAAGCAAAAAGTCTGTCAAAGTTTTATAGCAATCGGATGAGCGGTGTGGCAACGCATAAAATTCGAACAAACAAACATTAATTTTTATATATTAGATTTATTATGTACCACACACATAACCGCGTAGCCGATTTCACGTGACAAAACGCTGGTAATGATAGATTATACTCGGATGTTTAAATAAGACATACACACCTTTTAATCTGGCCGGTAAGAATGAATCTATCGACGATGATTCGCATTACATATTCATTATACAACAATTTATTAGCATAAATATAGTTTAATTGACTTTTTATCGTGAGGTTCTAGTTTTTTTCGCTATTATTTGTGCGGGTGTATCGAAAAAAAATACACTAAAAGCATTATTAAATAAATGGAAAAAAAAATCATTCTTAATTAAATTGTCGCGTCCTGTAAATAGCACCCATTCTTTAATTGATTAATTATTAACTGCAGAGTTTCTCAACACTAATTAACGGGAAGAACACAGTTTGCAAATATTCACGTTGGGTACATTTATCGTTTTAATATAAAGTATCAAAGATTTTTCCAGTAATATGATGTACTATATCGACTGTGGAAAGGAAAAAGGACTTAACCCTCAATTTTCCAAAACAGCTTTTTTTCGATAATCACAATGTATATAACTTGACACACATTCTACCTAAAGGATGGAAGCTAACAAGCAGTTCTCGTAGAAAAACTTCTGTTAAGATACCTCCATTAGGAGGCCATATGCTACATATTGGGAGCGGACATGGATAAAAAATATGCATGGTGATATTATTGACTATACTAATTTGTCATATATTATATTTTCTGTTGTGAAGATTTCGTTTGTGACAAAATCATCCAAGATCCAAAGTTTAAAAATGAAGTACAAATCTTTTTTTCGTCAACTCTTATCGTTTTAAATTCGATAAAAAATAGCCAATGTCTCCATGATAGAGTTGGCTCAAAAACGGCATTATATTTCACTATAATCTTTGATCTCTTATATCCAAAAGTCAGTATGCAAATTTTTCTATTCTGTCTCATGATTGAAACTTTATTTCCGACATCTCAATACATGTTGTACTATGTGGCTCTGACATCAATAAATTTAAATGAGCACATTTATTAAATTTGTTAGAATTAAAAGATATTTTTATAGCGTACCTGCGGAGATATTTAATTTATTTCTTCATTTAACTAATCTGGTAATCTGGAAATGCCGTCAAGAGGGGCAGTTTAATTATTGGTATTAATTAATCGTTATCAATATCATTAATTAGGTATTTATTTACTAATTACTATAAGGTGCAATTACGCGCATCGATATAGTAAAAAAATCGTGTTTATTTGTAAGATGTATTTAAATTTATTGCTTTATACGAGTCGCTATCGGGCATTAGCTGTATTGACAGTCATCTGCCAAATAAAAATATTCTTTGGTTTTTTATCATACGTTATTATTTTTATTAATATTATTCACGTTGGTATTAAATAGTTAACACTGAAACCTCAATTTGTCGTTTTATTAATATAGACAACAAAATTACAATAAAAACATAAAAGTAATTATTTGCGGTCTCTATAAAGTCCTAACTTTCTTCGTAGAGTGTATTTTAGTTGCAAGTCACAATTGTTGATGCGAAATTGGACACTGACCGAATCGGCAAAACCGACTAACTGATAAATCGAAGAAAACGATGGGTCGGGGAACGGTGAGCGAGATTTTTTAACATCGTTCTTACATTTGTTTGACCGGTACTAGAAAAACTGAACGATATGTCGAGGTTCCACTCTATTTTATTAATTGTACCTAATTTTTTTGTAGATACGAATTCTGAGCATTGTAGCGTCCCGATGATGGTGTGAAGCGAAACCATTTATTCATTTATAACTACATTGTATACAATAAAATAGACGAATAGTCATTTGCTAAACACCGCTCCCATCAAGTAAACAGCATAATAAGGTTGTAAATACTGCCACTCAATCTTGCTTCATTACTTAAGCAAACTTTGCGATAGTAAGTCTGAAGATGCCTCTGAAAGAGGCGAAACACGTGTCACAGTTAGTAACACAATACGTGGAATAATCAAAGTTAATTTAAATTTTCTATTGTAAATACTGGTTCAATTTGCTTATATTCAAATAATTTGTATCATAGCTTCACATTGATGACTGATAGACACCATTTCAAACATATTTTTGCTGTCAATTGTTTATTAAATAAATTTATCTGATTAGATAAAACGCAATGCATTTCTCTTTAATAATATCATAATTCGTACGGGTCCGAGTGAAAAATATTTACAATCTACATGCGTTACATTTTTTGATTGCAACATTGGATATTTTGTGTTACGTGACGTGTTTTCTAGTTTTCAAACTGTCCGTTGGTTCTTCAATTAGAATTTCCAAATATGTATTTCAAAAAAACATTAATTTTTTCAATGACCGCTACATTATGTATGATGCTTTAGCAAAAGGAATTTTCATACACCTACATAAGTAAGATCTATCTTTTAACCCAATTCTCTATTTTATTGTATACGTTTGCTTCAAGGCAACTCTTAATCATATCGACTCTGGAAAGGAAAAAGAACGTAGCTCACAAATAGCAAATTTTACAGAAGGCACAAAAAACGTGCTTAGATGACTTTGGGCCATATGCAAATTATTAAATATACACAACCTTGAAGTGCACGGAGACTTCTAAACTGGTCTTTAATTGACATATTCTAATACTAATTAAAAAAATTGTCTAGGAAAAACCTTTTCTTCAGTCTTTTTTATTGGTTTCAATTTTCACAAACTCATCTTTTTTCAAACATAAAAGTTAAATTTAGATACTAATTCGGTATTTTCAGTTTACTTCCTTTTGATAGAACGTGTATCAAGTTGTATACATTGTGATTATCGAAAAAAACCGTGGGTTAGGCACGTAACTTTTAACCGTAAAAGGACTTTTTCCTTTCCACAATCGATATGACTTAATTTATGAGTCAGTGCGAAAAACTGGATTAGCTGGCATATTTATGTGTATCGTGAAATATTAATACATAAATTTGTTATAAGCAACAACTATTCTTGAAATAATACTATTCATATTCAACTAGACAAGTTAAAGATTGAAAGATCCAAAAGTTGCTAATATTCTGCCTGCAGTTTTAGATGAAAACCATATAAGATTTAACGAACTTACATAATCACTTTTAAGGTGTTCACTGTCAACGTACATAACGTACCAAAACCTCTATTCAAATTGACTAAATATATTATGTTTCTACTCTAATTTAATTGTTATGGCTATTTTTTTCATATTTTTCATATGCTATGTCGCGAATCGCGATACCAATTGTTTTACACTAAATTGGAACATTCTTCAAGAATGGTTAAGAGACGTTGTTCGTAATCAATAAAACAGAGTCAATGATTGGCAGTTTGAAATTTTTTAGCGGTAATTTTCACTGTCTAATTATATTAATTTTTTTTTACAGGTGAGTCCATTTCAATGCACGATATTACATATTTAATAATATATAATTAAACTGAATACTGTACCACTGAATTTGATCTGCGTAAGACAACTTCAAGGTAAGCTTATTTCCATTATTTGCATTGTATTTTTACAGACAAGAACTTCCGTGTGATATTTTTTTAGTCGACTAACCCGCGATATTATTGATATGTAGTAATGGGCAATATACAAAGATTTGAAGGTACCAAAAAAAATAAGACTTCACCCTACGATGCACAATTTGAAATGTTATTTTATATATAAAAATACATATCCAAAAGTTAATAGAATTTAAGAAGTCAAGCACGGTCAAAGTTGATTTTAACGAGTGTGAGGCACAAAGTTGCCTGCTGTGGCCCAGTTAGTAGGAGCTTGCTATACCGATCAAGCAGGTCTGGGTTCGATTCCCGGTAAGACCACAGTGAATTTGTGAATTATTCAATTCAAAGTTCTGATCGAAGACTGGGTGCTTGTGATGTCAATTCGCATTACGTCCTCTCCTCTCATCCTTCTGATCCTTCAATAACTGGGTGTATCAATAGCGATTAGTTAACCACTAGTCCTGTTCTAGCTTTATCCTTCATTCCCTACTTTGAAAAAAAGTGAGGTTGAGCGACTGAGTAACAAACAGTACTCGTAGAAAAAATTTATGTTGAGATATCTTCATTAGGAGGCCATATGCTCCACATTGGGAGCGGACATGGATAAAAAAGGGACAAAAATTTCACACTGTTAGAACTTAAACAAAAACCTCCTTTTGAAAAAACCGAACTGCGAATTACAATATTTCCTAAGACTCTGGTTAAAACAAAAAAAAGATGATACAAATAAAATAGCGAAAAAGGCTTTAGTTTTTTAATCTTCGTATATTTAGAATGTCTAAGCACAATTACGAAAAAAAAACTAGAATTTTATTGGTTATCTCTTCAGGATATATATTTTACACAACACAAAAACCGACAAGCCCTATTCATTGTAACTATGTCTACCTTATTGATAAGTCAGACATTCTTTCGTATTCGCTGAAGTCTTAAGTCCGTCGATGATATTGACACACAGCGCCAAAAATCGTAAAGGAATCCAAGTCAAGTTTTTTCCACGACATTTGCTTGTTACTCTATTAATAAATTTATTTTTTTCGAAAAGAGTATTGATATAAGGATATAACTTCAACAGGAATAATGGTTTTACGTATCGCTCTCTTTAAGCCTCGTTTTCTAAGGATCAGAGTGGTGGGAAAGCTTTTAGAAATCACATACATCCATGACGTGGAATAGAAATTGATAAATCAATTTAAAAAAAACTGTCCTTTCCGGGGCTAGAGCCCGTGGGTACCGCAAGCGAAACCATCGACGTTGACCACTCTACCACATAGCCAGCATACATATTATATATAAAAAAAAAACAATGATAGAAACTGTACTCGCGCGGTTACTAATGGAATAGGAATCATGTAGTTAGTTAAATACCTCTAGTTGGAATACAATTTATGAAGGTATATTTTACGTTTTAAACAGCAGTCTGATGCTATGGCCATGGGCTGTCGTGTTTAATAAATTTATCACAGCTCTTCTAAAAGTTTGGCGACTTTTTTTGAAAACATTGAGATAATTTTATAATATTTCTGAATTGCTGATAAACGACATAAAAAGCAATACATTTACTATGAAATTTTTACTTGATAAAACTCTTTTCGATAAATTCGACGGTAACTTTGTAGAATTTTATTTATAAGTTAAAATTAACTTTATTATTCCACTGTTGCCAAAGTACACTTATATATCAGTCTGAAGATGTTTTTCAAAAAGGTGAAACACGTGTCAAAACGAAGTTATCAAAATTAAATTTATATTGATAAATAATATTATGAATGAGGAGGTAGAAAAATAGTTAACCTTCTATGGGTCCCAAAGAATAATGTTATAAAGTATGTGTATATGTTTTTGACACTAAATATTATGTTTAACACTTTTAACATGTTAACTGTCAATCCTAAACACTGTATGAATGTACACGCGATGAAACCGGTCCTTATATATCGGTTTCGCTCAACTTATTTATTCGTTTACCAAAGATTGTAGGATAGGTAAAAATAATACTTTTAAGTTATAAAATGATTTTGACTTATACAAATTAATAATGAGGTGTAGTTCGACTTATTAATTTGTCATTTTTTACGGGTTGTGATAGCTAATGTTGTATTATCTAAAAAAGTGTGACATTTAAATTGTTATACTGATATAATACTTGATTACAAAATTATTAACAAAATTTAAAGCTTGCTTCAAGCCACTCCCTGAAATTCGGTGTTACAAAAAGCCGTTAAATTATTCATTTTTTTACGAGGTGATTCCTTAAAGATTGACAAGCACTAGAGATGTCATCGCGGAATGATCCATTGATCGATGATCAATTCATAAAGCGATCGACGAAAGATCGATCGATCCGTTTGCGGCTGTCTGTCCGAAACCATTTTAAGAGTAACATTTACTAGTTATAGTTAGATAAGAGACGTTTAAAAATATTGGCTTTTGATATAGGATATTTTAGCATTTTTTTATTCGACCCTCGAGATACATTCTATTTTAACCGTCAATAGTATGTTTCCAAATTCAGGTCCGATTTAACTTCTTATATTTTTTATTTTAATAGTACGTAATAAAACGTTCGGGAATTATTTCGTGGAGGGGACTGGTTTATAAGATTTTTTGTGGCCTTCGAATGTTTTATTTTAAAATTAAAATTAATACATATTTTATTTACGTAAATCATTAAATTCAATAAATATGAGCAAGCTTGTTTGTTGATAAAGCAGAATAAATCAGTTCATAGAAATAGACTTACTGGCGGAAATTTGGTTTCGATTTTGCTGCTTTATACAAAAAATAAAAGACAAATGTCGCAATTACTTTCAAATTATAAATTCCACGTGTATACCTAAATATTTTATAAACATTTGTTGTAAATAAGAACACTTATCGTATTTCTTTACTGTTTCGAAATAACACGGTCGAATAAATTGGAACCTATCTTCCACATCATCTTTTTACACGGTTTTTTTGCAAGGCTGCTTTACATGGAACGTATCCCCCGTGTAAAAATAGGATTGAGCGTTATGTAAATCTCATTTTTCATTGCAGCCCGCCATACCATCATATATTTATTTTGACATGAAAAGGTTGTGCATGCCTGATTTACTCGATCCTTTCATTTCAAGCGCCAAATATAATTATGGAAATGCATAGTGTAATAGCAACAAGTGGCGTATTCAATGTTCCGGAAATAAACACTTACTTGCAAAAATGGTGAAAGAATCAAATATCGTTTTAATATTGTTTATATTATTTGCATCTGGGAAAGTTTGCTTTAAGTTCCGACTCCCTACAGCCTAAACTAAAAAAGTGTAGTTAGTGACAATGAGTTATTTTCATTACTGACCTGGAGGTTCAGATATCCTATATATGAGAATTAAAAAAAACATTATGTTTATTATTAGGTACCCAGCCATTTTAGCTAACGTAATTATTTAATTCCACTTATAATCTATTTACTATAAACTATAATTGCACCTTGTAGACGTATGATCCATTATTGTGAAGATTGACGTCTCAAAATGGTGGCCAATCATTGTCCATAGGCTTCGTCTGCACGAAAAGAAATATGGTATCAACATTATACTTATAATGATTAGTCATGAAAACACTGCTTAAGAATTTATATCGTATTGAATCATATTTGAGCAAAACTCTGAAACCCAAGATTTAAATAATAAAATTACACGTACATACATAAAATCATTTTATTTTAATAATTCGATATAATGCTCGCAAGCATATTATTTTGTTAAGAATATTTCGCGACCCATTAAAATGCAAATCGACCCAATTTTGGTTCGCGACCCATTTGTTAGGAACCGCTGCCGTATGTGATTCGTTGCTCTAACTTATGACACTATTCATCTCGTCTTTTCTACTCTTCAGAAAAAAATACATACGGTGTAATTAATCCTCTTTAATCCTTAAGAATGTATTCATTTCAAAACATTCACAGTATCTTCTTGGTGCTCATACATTAAAATTCCGCCATAACACATATTAACATTTAGTGTACACGAGTATTTCAATTGTTTATTACCAGCCAACATAATATATATTACGGAGATCAACAAAATGATTAAGTTTAGACTTGCTAAGTTTTCAATTTTTTTGGTTACTACGTTTCTTCTGTTCTTATATATGTATTATATATGCCGGCATATCATTTTAAAGAATACACTAGCATCAAAGGTTACTTTTTTTGTTTCGGGAGAAATTCTAATCACAAATAGTCGACACTGTTTTTGTTTTATCTTCTAAATATAGCAGTACATACTTAAAATTCTACATCATAAACAAATTTTCGTTTCTCAACAATATTTCGTCCTTGTTAAAAAATATAAGTCCATCGCTGGCGGGAAAGATTTTGATTCGTTTTTAATGTTTCATATGCGTGTTTAGTTTTGTTTCTGCGCATAATTGTTGCGTGCGCATACGTCATTGTAAAATGTACGTACTAATTTGTATTGTTTGACCCCACAGATCCGTGGTACAAAACGATTGTTCGCAATGCAGATGGAGATAGTCCACAATGTTAAAGACAACATACTTGAATAAAATGTATCTCACACGACTTGCGTTTGAATCTGTAAACATATATTGAAATCATAACAACATGACCGCTTTGCAACAGTTGGGGCGACATAATAACTAGGGAATACAATCCCGGGATGCTATGTGATTCCGAAATCCCGGGATTGGATTGAGAAAATAAGACACGAAAGAGCTAAAAAAAGATGTCATGCTGATATTTCGATCGACTCGAAAATTCTCCGAAGAGTTAAAAAAAAAACTGGTAATTTTGACAAATCCGCGAATTTCCGGATTTTCGAAATCGACATAAAATATTATTAATTGATTTGGCATTTACTTGGTAGAACTCCATTTATAACAGATTAAAAATAACAAAGTATTTTAGTTCTACAGTTTTTAATAATTTTATTCGTTGATAGCTATTTCGGCTTGCGCCAGTTCTGACGATGGCGCAAGCCCAAATAGCTATCAACGAATAAAATTATTAAAAACTGTAGAACTAAAATACTTTGTTATTTTTAATCTGACATAAAATATTGTTAGAAAAATCCCATGATTTCAAAATCTTCTTCTTCTTTGGCCATGTTCGCTCCCTATGTGGAGCATATGGTCGCCACGCGGCACTTCCATGTTTCCCTGTCTCCCGCCAATAGCTTTGCTTCCTCCCATGACATGCCAGCATCCCTCAGTTCCGCCGAGTACATCCTATGGATAGTACCCGACGGACGTCCAGGACGCCGGAATCCCACCGGTCGAAAGAAGAGGCAGGCAGGATTGAGGCTTTCCGGAGGCATCCGCAGCACGTGACCCAGCCAGTTCCAACGTCTCTCCATAACCACTGACGTGACGGGACGGTGTCTTGTACGCTCCCTTATCTCTGAATTCCTCACAAAATCAAACCACCTTCCCGATTTCAAAATCGCCGACCAAAAATTTTCTCAATCCCGAATTATAATTTATACACGATTTTATGTTAAGTGTTCAATCCCGAGAAATCTCGGGATCACAAAGAGGGTCTGGGATTGGATACCCTAATAATAACAACTAACCTCTACAGAAGCATAGCATAAAATAATACGTTTCATTTTGACATATTTATCATGTGGCCTTATAGAAAATAGAAAAGCACACAATTATATGTGAGGTTTTGACAAGATTTTTAGATTATAAAATTCAACGGTCACACTGTTATCTGTCAAACACACAAGTGAAATTGTACTAATGGCAGTTTTTTTTTTACTTGAGTACTCAGTGGCGGTTCCTGACCTGAAATCTTGGGTGGGCTAGAGAAAAGCATAGCATTGTATACTATTTACGAAATTTTGCATGCTTTCACTTCATCTTATACATTAATCTACAAGCAAATTAACAAATACTACACTACTGCAAAGAATAAATTACTATATAATACAATCAATGCTAATGTAAGTAAGAAATAATAATACGTGACCTTAAATTTGTCTCTTTCAAAGTGAAATAACAAGTAAAAAAAGCAATACAGAACTGTCACTGAGATTCGATACCTGTCACTTTCATAAAATACAAAGATATTGGTATGTTTGTATGGGCCATGGACTAAATCGAGTTTAGCCCCCGATAAATGACATAAGCCAGTAAATTTGAAATACAGTCCTGTGTGTTTGATGACGTTTCCGTACATACAAATACAAACAAAATCGAATCGTGCTAGATTGCGTTCCAGTGTAAAGAAATATTGTCTATGGTTTTGGGCTGAAAAGCGTTAGCCCCTGACCAATAGCATGTACATAGGTGTTGCCAGACTGACGTCACGTTGAATGTTCTCTATGAATTATTTATAGGGTTATTGTTTTTTTTATGCCGGCTCAGCTTAAAATTGTAATAAAAAACAATCGAGAATATTATTGTAAGTAGACATGCCATTGTCTTATATTGATAGAGGAAAATTTAAACAAAGATATTATATCCATTTGGGGAAGGTTAGTTACGCTTATAAATGTATTTATTTTGTTCAGCGGCCGAATTGCTGTTCATTTTTATTCAGCCATCTAAAGTTTGGGTGAAAAATGCAGGTCGGGCTTAGCCCACCTAGCCCAGTACCTAGAACCGCCACTGTGAGTACTTACTATTCGTTACCGCCCCACGATATCCATGAGATAAATCTATCATTGCAAGAATGATAGTATTGCGTCACTTTTGGTTAGTTTAAAAAAATCATACCTCTGTATCAATTTCTTCGCCTTAATAATTTGTAAACATTTTTAATGTTTGTGAATTCTTAAAAGTCCTTTTTTTCTTACTGAAATAATTTTATTTATTTATTGAGCTTTAGAGTACAAATATTTGTACACATCTTACCGATACACTCCTTTTGCGACTTGAGGTTTCTAATTTTCTATTGCCAGTCACCGATTTATATTATAGTATCTTCAGATGCTAATTAGATAGTTAAACACCTTTGGATATTAACACTTCTTAGCGGCTCGTTAATCTTAAACACTAACGATTCTTATGTTGTATATATCTTGCTATTATGCTGGCCATTTTAAATTAATGTGTCAAGGGACACCTCAAATCCAACAGTTTTTTAACTACAATTCTATTAATACATATAAAAAAGAAAGCAAGAAAAAGACAAAAAAGGTAATTTCAGCATGTCGCACGTGAATATTCAAAAAGAAATAATAAGATGAATAGAAAAATATTCATTTTTTTGTTCAAACAAAACTTTTTTTCCGTTGATTGTTCGGTCACTTCTGTCATCGGCGATGAGTTTTAATTATAACGTTTCAATTAAAATAAAATTAGACGTTTTTGCAGTGCCAACTATCTTTATATAGTGTTTTTATAGTGTAAAAACTAACAATCAAAATAAGTAAAAAATAATTACAACAAAAGTGATAGGTCTCGACAGATTTTTTTAAATATTAAAATTAACAATTATTTCAAATCTGGCATAATATAAAATTAATTATAATTGCATGCAAAGTCACCGTTAAACAATTCAGCAGATGAAAGTGACATGACATCTGGACGTTTTAATATAAGAATAAAGGGCGAATCTGTAAAAAAAACTGCAGATTTTGCAAATCATTTATTATAATCTTGCTCCTCTTAAAAGGAAAAAAAAACCCAAAACTCCATTTTGTAATTTCATAATTTTAAAATGTTAGAATCAATCTTGCTTCATTACTTAAGCAAACTTTGCGATTGTAAGTCTGAAGATGCCTCTGAAAGAGGCGAAACACGTGTCACAGTTAGTAACACAATACGTGGAATAATCAAAGTTAATTTAAATTTTCTATTAAAAGGTATCAATATTTGAAAAAAAATGTTTAATCTATGGTTGCAGAATCATAGAGCTAAAAATTCTTCAGCTTGTCAGTTGATATTTATTTAGCAAATCTGTTTTCATTCCATAGAAAATCGTTTTTTTTTAATTCGCGTTAGAAACAAATTCTGCTTCTTCACTAAACAATTTTCTTCAAATACAAAGAATCACATGATAAAATGTTTGCTCAGCACATGAACTCGTTGTGAATCAAAATATTCTGCTGTAAGGTATAGCACACATAAATTAAATGAATTATTAATGCTTTTTTCAGTTTTTTACGTTTTTCTCAAAATGGCTTCCGTGTAAGAATGCTGCCTTTGGCTTAGTTTTTAGGAATTTTTAAATTATCAATATTACTTGTACATATATGTATATACCTACCATAATTCTGACTTCTTATTTACATATCGACTGTGGAAATGAAAAAGGACGTAACCCACAGTTTTTCCAAAAGAGGTTTTTTTCGATTATCGCAATGTATCAAACTTGTTACACGTCCTATCAAAAGGATGCAAGCTGCAAATGCCGAATTAGTATCTGAATTTAGCTTATAAGTTTGAAAAGGATGACCTTGTAAAAAATTAAAACCAAGAAAAACGACTGAAATAAAGGTTTTTCTTGGATAATTTCTTTAAATCATATTAGGTTATGTCAATTAAACACCAGTTTAGAAGTCTCTGTGCACTTCAGGGTTGTGTAGAAGTCATAATTTGCATATGACCCAAAATCATCAAAACACGTCTTTTGCGCCTCCTGTAAAATTTGATATATGTGGGTTACGTCCTTTTTCCTTTCCACAGTCGATATATACTTTAACACATTGTACAAATTATCACATTACAATTTTTGAAAGTACTTTAACAAGCTCAATAAATCAAATTTGTGTTTAAAAATGATGTTTTTTTTTAAAAACTGATAATTGAAGAAGATAAAAATATTAATTTAAATAGACTTAATAATAGTTTATTGATTATCTTCTCGTGTACATGATCATTCATTTTTTTTCAATAAAACGAGAGTAACAACAATTACACATGGCGTTTATGATTTTAATTGCATTTTTTTTAAATGTAGAAATAGATTAAGACTACTTTTTTTATTCGCAGGCAACTGGTTTCAGGCCGAATTCGGTATGATATTGAAGCACCTTCTAATGTTTTCCTGACTGAATTAGCACGTTGGCACAACAGAAAATGTGGTACAGTTAACTTCAGAATGAGATCATTATTTATCTAGTTAGTTTAAATAATTAATAAATGCTTTCATGTAGGCTGATACGGCTTAAGAGAATTATTGTCTATTCCGGCTGACGGTGCTTGATAAATTTTAGTATCGAAATTTCCTTCCATATAATAAACCATATTTTTTATATCGAATGCCTAGTACTTATATGTGTCAAGTGCAATTAAAAGTATTTAAGAATTCGTCATTTAAAATCATAAAAATATTGATGTGAATGATAAAGAAAGGGCTTTTAACTACAAAACATCTAAAATAGTACATAGCAAATTTGTGAATAGTTTGTTTTGCACGATTACAATTGAAATGCTGGCTATTCAATGGGCGTATAATCTTTTATTTATCAAATAATTGAGAATAAACATATTAGCTGCTCCTAATTTTCGACTCTTAAATCTATCACTTCGACAGATAGATGCAAGTTGTCCATCGTTGAACTTGTGTTCAAAAAGAGTATGCATATAAGGATGGAGATAGTAACGCCCCCGGTTTCAAGATCATATATGTCACTGGTAATATATTTTAACACACACCAATCTGTTCAGTTTAAAAATCATAAAATGATTGAAAGCTTCATCTATATATGAAATATATGAAAATGTTGATGCATTACAATAATATTAAATTATAATGTATGTAAAATATGCAAATTAATAAACAATAATTGAAACATATTGTTCGGTTGAATTGATGTTTTACTATTTGCTATCTATCTTTAATGTACACAATAAAAGTTAAAACACGATGATATTTTATTCAATTTCGTCCAATAACACAAGGGTTGTTGATTTTTTCAGATAAAAAAAATCAATTCAATTTAGATTCTTAAATAATTAGTTGCGCGAAACCGGTCTAGTTTTTGAAACACAATTAGCAGTGGGCTTTTTTCATAATATCCTACAAATACTCCGTTTCCAATTTAGTTTTAGGTACACCCTTTTAACACTAGATCTCTGACATTTGAAATAAAATACATATACTTGATGTGGCAATATTTAGAAACATACGATCGTTATAATATAAAAGCAAGAACATCCCGGTTCAAAACCAACTCACGTTAAAAAATCATTTCGGCTCTTGCAGGTTAATCGACGCGACCTTTCATACTCAAAACTTCATTTGACAGAGCCAGCATCCTCACTTCTCGATCGACTCTTTTTTTCTAAGCCCGGCCCGACATAAGTTTGCCTTGACTCTTTTCACTTATATTTATATCCTAAGTCACTTATATGTCGACACGCTGGACATACGTTCTAAATTTTTTAATGTGACGTGTAGCTTTGGAATACACGATTTACGATAGTGGGAATGCGTGGATTATACAAAATACCGTAGGATACTGACAGGAAACGTTAAGTCAAAAATTGGATTTTTGAGTTATGAATGCAGAACGATAAATTTAAACACGCTTTATAGTTACAAAAAACAAGCTGGCTCATATTAGATTTTTTTGTTACGATATTTTAAGAATAAATACGAATTATGTATATTTCGTATTTCTTCTTAACGCTTTTTAGCTGTACAGATTTCTTATTTCTACATCCAGTAGAAATAAGAAATCTGTACAGTCTATGAGTCTATGTAATTGAGTTTTTTGGATATGAGAATAGGGCTTAAAATTTTAATCGATTCTTCCAGGGGGGTAAAAGATTTTATGTTTGAAATTAGCAATAATAAGAGGGACGTTAAAAATACACAAAATTTTGTTACGTCGTTTGTGAAAGCGGTCACCATTTTTAATCATATCTCCTACTATATTTTACATGAAATTTGATCATCTATATTCGTTAAACACTAAAGTGGGCATGACTAATTCTGCATCTGACTAAAGATAGTGAGAATTAAATTTGTTTTATGTTGCCTCATAAATAAGTCAACTTAGAAATTACGAATTCAGTGATAAGTTTAGAACAAAAACCTCCAATACTTACTTTTTTACGCATTCAAATATTTACCATTTTTTCGATACAACTCATTATGTATTTTGATAGAACATATACTTTCAGTCTAGTCTTTTTTTCGGGGCGAGCCAATGTGAAACGAATGTGCCGTCGCACGGCTCTAAAACAGAAATAAGCTTCGTTGATGAGTTTTGTGATGGGAAAATTATTAACTTATCATAAAGTGGAATGAGAAAGAATGAAAAAAATACACCTATCTAGTACTTGCTTACATGATGACCGTTAATAAATTATGACAATTATGTAGGTACCGCCTTTTTGAGAGGCGATGACCGCAATATGTGCTTAACTACCTAGACACAATCTTTTTCTGCCATTTAATATTGACTGACGAGTAAAGTTACCTCGTGTTTATTTTCTTTGCCTAGTTCATGTTTTTCTTCCAGTAAAGCTCCAGCTCACATCGTGACTTAAACTTTTTCACCACTTTTCTCCTATACAATTGCCCCCGCTTGTGATCCTGATATCCCATTCGCAGACTAGGATATTAATTAAAATATGCAACATGTATTAACTAATATCTTATTTATTCACTTCTGTCTTAAACAGCTCATTTCTGACATTTAAAATGAAATAAGGTATGGCATTCCTATTGTCTATTTATTCATTTAATTATTTTTGACTGTGATTTTTACAATAAAATTTAAAACTACGAGTCAACAAAAAATGACGTTTTGCATTTGCGTTTAGATTTACCACTTCGCTGCTATAGTCATTTGATGTTATCTGAGATAGAGCTGTATTCCTTGTTGCTTTAAAGGTTGAAAGAATTATTGTCACAATGATCTTGCAAACACACAATAATATTCCCAGAATGTCTAGGATCTCAATTGGTAATTGTAAACGTAGCTAAAGTATGCGACCAAAATTTCTTCTATTCAATTTTTTTATCGCATACAAACTATTTGCCGGGGGAAAATGTTTGATATTCATTCAAAACGATTAAAATATAATTTATCAACTAATCTTGTGTAATTCAGTTTCTGTTTTGACAGATATATCATATCTCTAAAATGTCTGTCAAAAATCATTTGGTAAACTTGCTTCCATTATGTTATCCTCCCACAAAATATATCGGTTGGCAACCCTAGTTGTGGACTCCACTTATTATCGGCAAAAATGTGCTCAATGATTTGCATATTACACAATATATTTGAGAGGAAGCATTACCAAAGCTACTTATTAAGAGATCGTTGTCGCCGTTGCTAATTTTAATATTGTCTACGCTGTGATTTAAATTTGAAAGCAATTAATGGTTGACGATGTCTGATTACTACTCATCAAACAGCAATTTGTTGGCCACAGGATGTGAAGCTGGGCTGACAAGCTAGAAAGCAAAAGCTTTGGCTGCTTTCACAGTCTATTTCACCAACGGAGAGTGATAAATCTGGTAATTTTTTATAAGATAACAAAAATAATATTCATTGCAAATAGTATACAACAAACGTAAAATATTGATTGCAAAAAGATAGGTTGACATCGTGGTCAAGTGATCAACGCCGTTTTTTTTCCGGATTTTTCAATCGGTTGATAGGTTTGTGTACGATGGCATGAATGTATGTGATATCTAAATATCTTCCTGTCCGGGGTCAGGCTGGAAGGGGCTGGAAGAACCTCGCGTTAGTCTCTTCTTAAATTAAGAAAAAAACAATATTCTCAGACCAAATAAGTACCTAACGCCAATTTCTGACATCTATTTATTGATTATTGCGTATTATAACATAATATAAATGTAATTGTAATTGTAACATAATGAAAAGTAACATTCAATTTATTTTATTTTTTTGCGTATAATTTTATAACAGGAATTATAAATCTGCTCCTTCTCCAGACCACCGAGAAGAACTGTGAAATCAAGTGAGTCCCCTGTTAACGTATTGGCAGCTCACCGCTGCTCCTACTTACCACTATTCCTGTCTAAACGTTGTCTTTTTTTATCATATCTGTAAATGAAAGATTGAGCGATTGAGAAACGAGAAATACTTACAGAACATCTTCTATTCAAATAAGCTCTATTAGGAGAACATGTACTATGTACTCCACATTAACAATGAACTGTTTTTTTTTTTTTAATTTCATTAGTTAATATTAAGATAAAAGTTTTATAAAGAGTCATAAATATAAATATCTAGATATGTTCGACATTATATAATAATGCTATTTGTAATCATAAAGGTCTTTCGGCTTAAACATAATCTTAAACTTTTTTTTTAATATTCTTTAGTTAAGAAATCGCTCCTGTTTTACAAGACAAACAATAATTATGTGCACTTACACATCCATCCATCCCGCATTCAGTAACATCCCAAATGGCGCAAGTGGTCACCACATGTTGCCGTTTTAACTACGCTACGAGCTAGGTAATGAGAAGTGATAAACCGATGATTAGCGGACGAAAATAGGTATCGCTGATGTATACAGAAAATATTTAAAACAATAATTTATTAACCGAATGGAATCTTTTGGTATACGTAAACCCGGTTTCATTACGTAGATTTAATAATTGTTGTTTTTTCTGTAAAAAAGAAAGTGCACTATTTTTTCCAAAAGAATGTTTCTAGGCAACAAAATTGATATTTTATTGATATATACATACATATGTATTTCTGTTCGAAAGCATGGACGAATGTGAAATTTCATTATTTTTTAAAAAACACATCCGATCCTAAAAACAAGGCGTAGTGAGAGCGATAAGCTAATCACGAATCCTGACATAACCTTAAATACATACATGCTTTTCTTATTCAACTATTCTAAAAAAGAAAGGTTAAGTAAATGAGTAACAATAAGTTCTCAAAGAAAAGCTTATGATGAGATAAGCTCAATTAGAAGTCAATATGCTTTACTATTAGTTACCAATTCCATTTTAAAAACGAATCTCAGTTATGACACAATAAAAGAAGTTACTAGCTAAGAAAACCGGTCTTAGTGAATAAATTAAATATAGACAATGTGTATGACTATTTTTTTCTATATCTATGTTTCTAAATGGAAAGAGTATTAAAATAAAATGCTCATATGGTGGTTTCTATATAAGAAAACGGAAGATAGATGACTAATTAATACAAAAGAAAATATTTTATCAATTCTTTCAGTAAAAATAATTAAAATCAACTAACCAACTGAAAACACTTATTTTATGTTAAGCACTTCTGAGTAAAATGGATTATTTTTTTAGGCAAAGTGTTCTTGAAACTTCTTAATAAATGCAAATTTATTTCTAAGAAAGATCATTTCACAATAGGTATATATATTTTGATTTCAATTTGAACTTTTTTAATAAATAACGATTCTTGAAATTGAAAAGCTTCATCTCCCCTGATTTTGTGCTAACACTTTCAAAACAACTGGCTTTACTGAATGCCAATTCCTGGACTAGTTCTTAGCTCCATTTTTTTTAGAATTCTATCCTTTATTTTTTGACAGCATCGCGGTTTCTATTAGTGTTTATACACCCTCTGTTTTTGTTAAGTGGCTCTAGTGCCAATACTGACGCTTTGCAACCCCTTAAAACAATCAGGGGAGCGTAAATCGACGCACGCGTACCATGAACTTTTTGCCACACATTAAAGACTTTGCGAGCATATCTGGTCCCAATGTAAAGCATATTGACTTTATTTCAATATTAGTTTTTCTTTAATGAAATATGTATGTCTAAATTTAGTGAGGAACAATTCCTTATCCTCTTAGAAATGCATTGTTTTCGAAACACACATTTTACTTACTAAGGCAGTATAAGAATCTGTTTTATTGAATAAAATTTTCATTACATCCGTGGATGTGTGTGAGACATCCATGCTTTTGAACAGAAATTCGTAAATTGATAAAAAATAAAACAATTTACGAAACTGCTTAAATTGGGCTTCGAGCCCGCGAGCACTGCAACAAAGACGACAACGTTAACCATATTGACAACATATTCAAAAAGTTGTATTGTCTTATGCGTACTAACTCGATTATACATATTATAAGTATAGTTAAGTGATACAAAAATCCATACAAAACATCTTTCCCGGAGCACCGTGAATAGTTTTGTAATTAAACAAGCTCAATTGTTAACGTATTGGCAGTCCACTGCTGATTCATTTTATAAATATATATATATATATATGTCATATTTTCTATGTGTGTAGATTCTAAAATAATTTGTTGTTAAGCATTGTATTTCCTGTAAACTCTACTGAGAAAAGACTGTCAATCTCAGTCGCTTAAAAACTATAATGGGCTGAGTTAAGTAAAAAGGAACCAAGTGACGTTATGATTAGTTTTATACAAAATATTCAATTTAATAAAGTGTTTAAACTGCAATTCGTAGTTTCCTTTTTGTTTAGCGGGCAAATTCTCTAAATGTTATATATTTTTTTATGAAAAGTAGCCAAGTATAACGTATCTGTCGTGCTTAATTAACAAGTGATGTAAAGATAGATAACACATTGAACAGAATCAAGAAAGTATCTAAAAACCATGCCCAAACTTTAAACTCTCCGAGTATATTCGTTCTGCAAATTGGTAGTTGGTTACCTTTTGTTTAACTCAATCCAATTATAGCACTTTTTGTTTCAATTTAATATTCTTCATTAAATTAAAAAAAAAAAAAAACCCAGAAAAAATAATTGCTTTTTATAATCTCGAGTAGGTTATGTGTAGATAGATCTGTGCAATGATATTTCATAGGCGTGATGGAAGCGCCACTAAGCAATCAAAAAGTGGCTTTACTAACTCGAGCATCGTCGTTTCGCATACTGAAATTATTTAGTCTTAATTTATAGTTTACGAGATCCGGTGCTACCACTCTCAGGCTTGTGTAAGTTTTTTTGCGCTATATGCAAATTAATTGACAAAATATTCGGACTAATAATTTTCGAATTACTACTTCAAATTACCATGCGACAGGGAAGCGGGAAGATTATAGCCGGATCTATAAGAGATGAAGCGAAATATTATAAAAAAATAACGTCAATAATACTAAATAACATATATATATTTAATCCGTGTCCACTCCCAATACGGAGTGTAAAATCAGTGGTGTAGTGTTAAATAAATAGGCACCAGGTCGGTCATTGATTTCTTCCGAATTTCGAATAACGCTTTTAAATTTAATGAACAGTATTTTGAATATAAGTACGTACATGAAAATTAAGTTAAGTCAAAAAGGTGGCAGGGTGGCGCCCTGACTCATTTTCAGGTGCCAGGTCGCCGATCTGGCCTGACCTGGCCCCACTACACCACTTGTATATAACATTCTTATGGAGGTATACCAAAAAAAGTTTTTCTACTAGAACGGCTTGTTACTCAGTTCCTCAACCTTTCTTTTTCAAAGAGAGTAGGGATATAAGGATATGGATCAGGACAGGAATAGCGGTTAATTAATCGCACTCACTGCGCCCCGCTATTTTAGGATTGAAAGTGTGAGAGGATTTTTTTCATAGACATGAGCTTGTATTTTACATTCATATTTAATTAAATGTTGAAATCGTATCTATCAAATGGCGAATAAAAATAAAAATAAATGTAATTATTGTTGTAAATGTTTAATATTTTTCAAAAAATAGTGCGTTTGATTGAGATGAGATTTTTTATTGAAAAAAAATAAGTGGTAACTGCTTATGCACGCCACTGGCTCAATAATTATTTTTTACATATATGCTTTTATAATTAAATACTAAGGAAGGCTTATTTCAACTGGGATGATTTGAAAATTTCTTTATGTTAGATTTTATCAAATAAACGAATGCTTGTAAATAAATCATTTAAATAATTATAAGTACATATTAAGCAATTTTGCTGTCGCATAATACTTTTTTTAATTTATTATGCCCTTATTTAAATGGCATAGCTCTTATGTCCAGAATTATACAATACTAATCATTTTGCGATAAATTTACTGTATTGTCACACTGCCAAATTAAATGTTCAAAATGACAATTTAATATGAATATCTCGATAAAGCATATATTTTTTAATTTATTTAGAACTATTCAAAAAGAAATATCGAAAAAAATTTACAATATTTATACACATTAATTAAGTTGTGGAGATGTCTTTCAAACTAGGCATAGTTATGTTTGAAGCAGCGTTCACCAACCGCTCGTCCGAGGAGTTTTTGCATCAATGTCATTGGAGCCAATAGTCCATAAACAAATATCAAGTTTCTTGATTCTTTATTGTATAAAAAGTGTAATCACCATTCTATCGTAAATGAAATTTCATTTTGATAATCGTTATTGTGTATTTCGTTATACTAAAAAAAATTGCTGAATTTTTTTAAATTACAAAGGTTTTTATAGCACAAAATCACAGTATGGACGTATGTAATAAAAGAAATCCTCTGAAATACTCTTTTCTACTTTTTTTTTTTTTAATAGTATGATCATTACGAGCATTTTCAACTGAAGCCAGTGGCGGATTACTCCATAAGCGCAAGAGGCGCGCGCTTGGGGCCTCTTAATCTTAGTGGTCTCAAAAATAGTATAAATTATATAAAACCTTGTATTTTAAGTTCAGTTTTTAATATTCATTATTGTTCTACGGAGAGTTTTGTAGCACTTTTATGTCATTCGAAAAACAGGGCCTCCAAAATCTATTGCGCCTGGGGCCTCCAAAGTGCTTAATCCGCCACTGCTCAGTACAAAGTATTAGTGCTCCGTATAGCAACCATAAGTTTATGTGCTTGATTCTGAGTAGAGACATTATAAAAATGATTTATTATGATTCTAATGAGTTGATTGTAATGTTAAATATTAAAAAATTACAATAATGATTAATTGATATATTTTTGGCAGTTGAAATCATTTAAGGACGAATGAAACAGTGAACTCAATCATGAGTGCATTCATTACATGCAACATTCATAAGAGCGTATACAAATAAAACACTGATTTGAACGATGTAATTCTATATTTAATTTAACATGATCAAGACCGGTTCGCCCATGACGAACATTTTGAGCTAAGCTGAGTAATTAATACTTCATATATAGACTTGAAGTACAGTGTTAGTTTTCAGGACACTCTGGACACTGTAACGACATCCTTGTATCGTGATTATCTCTTAAAAATGGGAAGCCTTATAATCAGTAGTCGTAAAATAAAGACTTGATTTAGGTACTTTAATAATAAAACACTGTGAAAATAATGCAAAAATCGATTCTGTTTACAAGAACAAAACGGAGAGGTATAAAAACAAGACTGAGAAACACAATTATATTATCAAGAAAACCATAAATCAACAATGACACAAAATTTCATAATATATTTTAGTGAAAAAAACTGCACAAAGCCGAATTGATCCCGTTGCATCTTATAAAACAGGAAGAGCCCCAATAAAATTGCATAACAATCTGACTTCATTTTCTTCTTTTTATTTTATTTAATGTTTTTTGTTGGGGCAAGCGTGTCCTTGGCCCGATTCGGGTTTCGGTGGATTTTTTTCCCGTCGATTTTTTCTTGCCCAAGTCGGAAGTCGAAGTTTTTATTTCAGATGTACACTGTGGCTAAAATATATCGAGACTTTATTATACTAAAAGCTTTTCTTACGAAAGTTAAACTAATGTTACATAGAATGGTGGAAATTAAATTACCACCTGACGATATTAATTATCAGGACTGTGGAGTCTTTAAGAAATATGACGACTCCGACTCCGACTTTAACCTTAGCTTAAAACACGACTTCAATATATTTTTTGACTTATCAGCATGCAGTGGCGCCATTTTTGTCTATTTAAATAAATTATTACTTTAAGTAAATAGATGGCTTGTAAAATAACCTCATTTCAGGAGTTGGCTGTGAACTAAATTTTGAAGTCATCATATACTCATATAACATTGATAATGATGCGTATATTAATTAAAATATCATGAATATGTAATCCGGCTGCTTGGTCTAGTGGTCAACGTCGTTGGCTTGAACACGGAGGTCACGGATTCGAATTCCAAAACGGATAGTTTTTATAAATGGATTTTTCAATCGATTTATAAATTATGTGATGTCTTGAATTCCCCCCTTCCATCCATCATATTCTGAAAAACGAGGTGTAGAAAAAGAGCGATTAGTTATTTATTTATTTAATTAACATTGCATAAGGTTGACAAATTATAAATTGTAAAAATAGTACAATTTAATATAGCAGTAGAAAAAAATAGCAAGGAAGTCAACTAAGTAAGCTCCGATGAACTCTACTCTAATACATACATACAAAATAGTATTCGTCGGAACTCACCCACGGCTACGTGGAATATGTCGTTAAGTTAACCAATAGCCCTGTCTTAGCCCTATCCTTTTATTCCTATGCTCTTAGAAAAAAGAGTAACTTAGTAATAATCCGTTATCGCAGAAACCCTTCTGTTGAGATAAACTCTGTTAGGAGACCATATACTCCACATTGGGAGCGGAGATCCGTTAAAAAAATGTAATCGCGTGTAATTTCGAAAGGCGTATACATTTTCGGCCGCACTGTCCTGGATCACCGTGATGAGTTTGCCTTTTTTTACCTGCTCAGGTAGAAATGGGTAGATCCCTTATGTACCAGCCGACAGCATACCATCTCACAATCTCTGCGAGGGTGGAGACGTGCACCTTGTCCAATTTAACAAAAAAGGTGGATCAGCAGCAACCACAACTGCACGCAAATACAATAAGGAATAAATTATTACTCATAGTTGTTAGTGTGGTAATAAGTAAGTTTATCGTGAGCCTGACTGTGTGTGATGTTTAATTACCGTCCTCGTAACTTCGTCATAAAAATGTTTACCTGATCCTATTAATCATATATCATATTTTCTTTAATAACGTATGTTTAATGATCTGTCCTGTGGTACTCTATGCAAGACCAACCTTATGTGTTTTACGGGTCAGGAAAATTCATCCAACCATTTCTAATAAAATTTGCTATTATTTTTTTGAGACGCATGCATCTTGACAGTGCTGCTTTACGGTTGCAAGTCATGGCGCCTTAAGAAAGCGCAGAGTGACCGTATACTGTGCTTTGAAAACAGGAGGATAAGGGAGCGGACTAACTAGCCTCTTATAATGTCCAAAATAAAAAAGCTACGATGGACCTGGCTTGAACCCTGCATGTCTCTTCTACCAACCGGATGGATCCCGGCGTCGTGGAAGGCCACTGATGACTATCCACAGGATGAACTCAGTGGAGCTACGGGACGCTGGAATGATCTGGAAGGAAGCAAAGAGACTGGAGGGGGATAAAAAATCTTGAAGGAAGCATGTGGTGACCATATGCTCCGTATAGGGAACGGATATGAAAAAAAAGTTATTTGTTTATTTGATCTACATATTATGTGCGTGAATCTTCAATAAAGTATAACATTTGCCTTGAGATATTTGAATTTGTCCAACAATTGGCGCATTGACAAAATATTACATTTAAATTTATTTTATTAAATAAAAAAAAATATATTACTTAATATCGGAATTACACAATAATTTATACCACAAAAAATGGCTGCGATTTTTCTTTCATCATTTTGATACCCCCTACATCCATGTTTGTGTATTAGTGGCAATTTTTTTAATGTATGAAAACTAAATCTCATTTCTCATGTGTTAGTTACTCAACACTAATATTACATACACGCACACATTCAGACGTATCGAACTAAAATAGTTTCCTTATTACACCATAGTGATGTGTAAGTAAAACCTAAAGCGTAGAACTTTATTAGCGTTTTATATTAAAACGGAAAATAAATATCAAAATCGTTCGTTTACGGTTTTACATTTTTGGTATTGTGAACTTGAATTCTGAAGGGCCACGCGGATAATACCAAAATAATCACGCACACACGTGCAGAACGAATATCCCAAACTGACCTGCCGCAAAATATTACTTTAAAGGTAACTTTACTTCACCCACACCGATATACGATACACCGATACCGTATATTTTATATACATACATATTATATCCGACGTACGTGATACGGGAAGTTTTCTAAAAAAATAAAAATTCGCTGTATTTTTACGATTTTTTGGGAGATTTTACAATTTTTTCGGAGATATTTCGGAGTGCTTAAATCACGTGTTAATATTAAATCTTTCACCTGTTTCTTATTCTTTTTTAAATCATCTAAATTATGCATAAAATTTGACCAATATAGTATGTACATAAACAAATTAAATCAATCACGTTTGATCTTGTTAGATAGTATTATATTTATAAAAATATAAACCATTTTTTTGTACTTTTATCACAACCATTTTAGACATTTGTATGTATGTAGTATGTACTGTTAAAAAGTTGTGTTTCGTTTTTATAAATCAAATGAATCGTAGAATAAAGTTCGGCGCGTACAAAATCGGACGAAACTGGCCATTTTAAAAAGTGAAAATTAACAATAAAATATTAATTCATTTTTGAAAAAATGAGTCTTTTGTTTACATACAAATAACAATATATTTGTGCACGATACGTGACTTTGTAAAAAAATAAAGTAACAGATATACACTACTAAATCCATTGAAAATTATCTCTTTTCGTTCATACTTTAGATGAGATTGTTTGTACCCCTCCCCTACCCACCATATGGTGTGATTTCGTTTTGTTAATGGTTTTTTCCCCCCAGAAGTATTTTACGGAAATAAAAAAAGAAGGAAACGATGCATCCGTCCTAAAACTATTTTATTGTCTCGGCATTTACTATTATGAATTTCTACTAAAATTGTCATAAATTACTTAGCATTATATCATAGAAAAGCTATGTATACTTAATAAATACTGGCTATGTTGTAAATCAGTATAGTATTCAAACAATGATTAAGTTTGTTACACGAAAAGGTAGTTAATAAAATATTTTAATCATACAAAATATATAAGTAGTGATGTTATACGTTAAGACTCTCTACTCAAAAAAGGAAGGCTGTACCGAGCTGATAATATTTATTTCTTCTGAATTAGCCAGATAAATGGATCTAAGTTACGTTAAGCAATACCCTAATTTATCGATCGAATATTTATATGCAAACATAAACAAGTAGACTTATATGTAATAATTTTTAATCGATCAATTTGTTTACACTCCCACAAGTTTTATCACCAACGTCCCGGGTTTCGCCTTGAACTCTGACTGACAGTTGAAGTTCATACGTGCACTTGGACGCCTGAAGATGTTGAAAGGCGAAACCCTGATTGTTAGTGAAAAAACATGTGTAAATATTCAAAATGATAACGATTTATTATTCGAAGTAGTAGTGATTTTATTTTATATTATATCTGTAATATATAAATATTATATGATAGAGTTTATGAAACCGAACAAAAATGATCTATTAATTTATCATTTTAGTGATTTTAATCGTAATTGTAAACATAATTAAATAACGAAGTAGCATAAATTATTTAATGGCCATCGTATTTCTTCGCCAGTCTTATTAGCTTCATGAAGTATCCTAGTGACACCTAGTTGAATTATTAATATATTTATTTCTAAGACGCTAGAATTTACTCTGTTCATATTATATAACTCAATTGTTATTTGATAGAATGTAGAACTAAAATGACGCCTAACTCCAACCAGCCCACCAGAGTAGGGAAAGTATCATAGTAGAAACTTTTTAACCATCATCTTATCCAGCAGTGTTGTATGAAAACATTTCCAATCATTAAGCATCTACAGAATATAATGATAAATTGATATATTTTTTGAATAAAAACAATACTTCTTTTCACTGTCAATTAATTTATATTTAAAGTTCTAACAATAAAATATCCTGTATATTATTATCATATATCTGTGTTACAATATTTATTATAATAATATATAAAAAAAAACACGTTTTTTTCATCGTAGATCCATATAGATCGGTAACCAGTGGCGATAATATTGATCAATAATAGATATTTTTTTCGATACTACTGGCACAATCTCGAGTTTTTTTGCTACATTTTTTCTAAGCATCTCTTCAGTCAATGGATGTCCATTTTTTTCTTTCATTTCTGCTTGTAGTCAATTATTACATACTAAATTTAATAATGTGTGAAATTTATGAGATTTTTTCATTTATAAAAAAAACATATTATTCAATTGTAACTATAATAAATTATAAATTTATAATAATACAATTCATTAACGGTGAGCTATTATTACAGCACTAAACTATGTTTTATTGTTTTAAGAGGTATACATTTTCTTTTAGTTTAAATAGTATAGGAAGCATTTTATAAAATATTTAAAAACATGTAACATTTTGATCCTTGCCTGTATGTAGAGTAAATATAAAAATAATTGTTTTCTTCTTAATTGATGAATAGATCGCAAAAAATATGCATTCAATAATTTTGTTGTAATACTACTACTAGCTGCAACATTGCTACTATACAATATTTTATGGTAAAATAGTTGAAAAGAGGATAGGGCGTCCAAATAGCAGATGTTTTAAGTTTACATTATATTTTTGAAACAAGCAACAGACGTTTTGCTGAGATATTTCTGAAAGGCGATCTCTGCGGGATTTTTTGAAGAATCACAAGAGCCAGTGAAAGATAACAATTTGGCAGAAGAATTTTACGTGATCTATATATTTTTTCAGTTATAGTTATTTTATACTGTGTATAGCAAAGCTGTCAAATAATTTAAGCGCCTATTTCTGGCAATGGTGTGATGTCGAAATGACTATAAATGATACACTTATATTACATAATTATTATGGACCACATATGGCATCGTTTTAAGTCGGGTAAGTGGTGCAGTGGTCAACGTCGTTGGCTTCTGTGACGGATCCCACGGGTTCAAGTGACAGTACGAACAGTATTTTTTCAATCGATTTACCGATTGCCGATCGAAGGCAAGGGTGTTTGAGATGTCTAAAAAAATATTTCCACTCTTTCAATCTTTAAAATCGGATCGAAGCAAGATAAATTAGCTAACCAATGGTGTAATATTAGCCCTATCCTTTCTAAAAAGAGCAACTGAGTAATACGCTGCTTCCATGGAAAACTCCTGTTGAGAAACCTTCATTAGGAGACTATATGGTCCACATTGGGAGCGGACATGAATTTAAAAAATAGTGATTTTCTGAAGTCAATTGCTAGCCTTCCTTTTTTAAAACTCGATACGATACAAGTTTTTACAGAAATTTTAACACTCGAAATTAACAATTAAACAATGTTCCGAATCACTGTATAATGTGTTTCACGCGTGATACACAATTAAAAATGTATTAGTGAGCCTTAAGGCTTCTCTTATATTATCGTGTGTGAATCTTGTATATGTGTGAGTATATTATCTACGTGGGTTGCTGGCTTGTCATCTCGGAATACTCTCCAGATATTTTCAAAAACTACCCTTAGGGCACTAAGAACTAAACCTATGGCCCGAGGTCTATACATGAACCTTTGATTCGTATTTTTTATTCTGAACGGTTATCTATTTTATCATATTTATTTAAAAGCAAAAACATAAGATCGTCATTGTTCTGTAAGTAACAGATTGATAGTTCTGAATAAACAGCAAATTTAAAAAGTCAGCTTTTAAGATATAACCTCTATTATCGATATTTTATGTTACATTTATAACGTATATAATATCAAAATAAAGATGCATTTAAGCAGATTAAAACAAAAATTACATTACAAATTCATAAAAATTGATAATTGCCTGTCGTTAAATCTGCATTATTAAAAATAACACATTTAAATGCTGTTTTCGCCAAAGTACTACAATAAATACATTCACTGAATATTCAAGAATCTCTCCACGTACTTAACTCATTTTTATTACTTATCAGCTTTTGCTAGTTGGGTGACGATATTGAAATTCTATACGCGTAAATAGACAAATATTGTACAAACAATATTTATTGAAATATGAATATTTATTTTTTCTACGCGTAATAAGAATTATTTTTTTAAATACAAGTTAGTTTAAGATTTCGACTGAAGGTGCTCGGTGGAATTTCAATATTAAATTTGAATCGTTCAAACTATCGTGTCATGAACTATATAGTCATGAACTGTCAGTTTAAGTTCATCCGTGCACTTGAATGCCTGATGATGCCGAAAGGCGAAACCCGGGTCGTTAGTGACAAAATCTGTGAGAATGTACATAGTTTGAACGATTCAAATTTCATATGGTTAGTTTTTACGACGCTAGATTGTTGAATATAATATAAAATTATTATTGTTTTTAAATAAAGGTTTTGAATACCTCTGTCGTAATTTTGCTTTCAAATTTTAGCTGCTCCGTGATATGCGTGATGTTGTGTATGTGTTGGTAGATCTTCTACCTGCCCTTAAGATTTTAGGATTTTGGGGTGGATTCCATAAAACGCATCCCCTAAATTTGGAAACACGGAATGCAGCCGGTGCAGCATGCGTTTTTAGTTGAAATACAAAAAATAACGACGCAAAAAAATATTATTATTTAAATTCAACAGCATTGCAACGTAGAAATATGCAGTAATTTAGGCAGTAATAATACAATATTATTACACAAAATTAAGTTTAATAATTTTAAAATAAAGAAATATTTTATCGTTATGATATAATCCCGGTACTAGATAAAAGAATATTGAAAATAATTTAACTCCTACCAAATTCAATTATTAAATAGATCTACCGGTTACTTCCCGGTAATTTATTATGTAATATAACATTTTAATTTTGTTACTTACTAACTCTATAGCACTCGTTTGTGTTTACATTTTTTTTAACATTCGGGCGTAAGATAGAGAAGCACATGTCTCTCATAGAAAAAAGACAGCAGGTACTTCAGAATAGGTACATAACAATTTCTTTTCATACGCATATTTTACGAAATGTTTATTTATATTGAATATTAAATTCATCAAGAGATTTGGTCAATTCTTGGAGCTTCAAAATAAATGTATGCTTAATAATTTATACACTAACTGCAGGAATGTGGACACGTTAAAAAATATAAACAACTTCGATTCCGACTCCAATTCTGAATTCAATTTAAAAAAAAAAAACTATATTTTTCCTTCATTAAAATGGTTTGCATTTGTCATTCTAATAAATAGTCATTATTTCACCAATCAATACAATGAATAGGCTAATTTGTAAATATATTTAGCTTACTAATTATATGTATGTACTTACAGATTACAACTTCCTAGGTAAACGGGAGTGTGAATTTTCCTAATTAGTATTTTATCTCGATATATATTTCGATACAAAATTGTTTTTTTTTTAAACATATCCGCTCCCAATGTGGAGCATATGGACTCTTAATGGAGTTTATTTCAATATAAGTGTTTTTACGAGAACTGCTTGTTATACTCAGTTGCCCAACCTCCCGCTCCCAATGTGGAGCATATGGACTCTTAATGGAGTTTATTTCAATATAAGTGTTTTTACGAAAACTGCTTGTTATACTCAGTTGCCCAACCTCTCGTTTCCAAAGAGAGTAGGAATAGAAGGACTGGGCTAGGACAGGACTAGTGATTAGCTAATCGCTCTCGCTTCGCCTCGTTCGTAGGATAGGATGGTTGGGAGGGGGGTATTTATGACATCACATACATTCATGCCTTCAAACAGAAAATCAAAAATCAATTTATAAAAATTTCCGTACTGGGATTCGAGCCCGTGACCTCCGTAACCGATGCCAACGACGTTGACCACTTGAGTATGCAGGCGACAACAACAATAAAAATCCTAGAGATATATTATATTGATGCCTGTTTTTATTTATTTTCAAATTATAATAACGCGTTTTTTCAGAGTTAACATTTTATGCATTCAACATTATACATACAAAACAGATATAAAATGTTTACGTAACTTCCAGCCTGCATCGCTAATTTATCTAAAAATATGCATTTACTTATATGTACTTTACAAAGAATCGCTAATGGCCTTTTCTATTAACAAAATCATTTTGCGTAACCAGTAGAATTGCACAGGAAAAGGATATTTTTATTACATCGAATTCCCCCAAATAAGGACAATCAAAAAAAAATATGACCATATGGAGAACGCTGCTCAAAAAACTATTATTTAAATTTAATGCACCCAAAAATAGGAAGTAAACTCTCACTGATTGAAGAAAAAAGCGCTTAAAAAAGTAATAAACGAAATAATATACCTGTCCGTAAGTGGACCAGGTGTATTTTTTGTTGCACTTTTTCTACTTGCTAACCATATTACCCTTTCCTGGTACAAAAAATAACAAAAAATCCATGTGAATGGAGGATTTTTTCTCAGGTTTTTTACATTCGTTTGTACAGAGACTAAAGCAAATATTACGAGAGAAGCGACAAATGCATAGTATATTGGGAAATCATTTAAGACATAAACAAATATTTAATAATTATTGTGATATAAAAATCAGGGCTGTGGAGTCGTGTAAAAACAAAGACGACTCCGACTCCGAGGAAATTTTTCAATAATTTCATTTTAATTTATTAATATGTATACCATCAGATCATCTTTAGTCAGCCAAGCATGAAATGTCAACACTTTGGACTATATTGTTTGAATACACATCATTAAATATATATATATATATTTTAAATCCGACCGTTTATTTTTCACGACTCCGACTCCGACTCCACAGCCCTGATAAAAATAAATAAAACACTATTGCACCAATTCCACATTTATTTAATATGATCGTGTTTTGCTCACCTCCAACATTTTTAGTAGAAATAGAGTGTTTATTTTTTTTAATATAAAACCTTTCCACCAAGTATTGACAGTGAAATTTTTAAAATTGAGTTTTTGTGATACAATATATTTTTAATTGATTCTAAGACAAGAAAATGTAGGATATGGATTAATAGTTTCGATATATTTTTTTTCGATCGCAAATATTTTTTACGTTTGCTTAACTTCAATATAAATATAAACATAGGTTCCAAAAAAAATCATATTTATTCCAACGTACATGAAAAGATTTACAATCTCACTTATATTTTTTTTTTGTAAAATAATTAAAATATAAAGATATGTTATATACCACCTAATATTTTTGAATATGTAGTTGTTTGTTAATAAACTCCAAAAAATGTTGAGCATTGTAATACACATTCTTGTAACAACATGCCAGATATTTTCAATATCAAATAACCCATGTGTCAATAACCCATGAGTTGAAAAAAATTAAAATCACCCGATATAAACTCGAGGAGAAAAGACATCGCAAAAACTTAAGCCGAAGAATTGTATGACTATGTTGTCCCCGGACATTTCTGATCACTAAACGGGGTTCATACCGATAGGCTTAAGTAAACTTCATAATCTATTGAAATAATTGCTTCTGTAATAAATTATATCTAATGATTATATTATATTATTTCCAAAGTAGGCAACGTTTTAATGATTGCCTGAAGTGTCCAAGTGATCCAAAACATGGTTTTTATGTACAAAAATGAGCTGAAAAATATAGAATATATACAAAACATTTTTAATTGGGAAACTTCTATGACTTGAAAATTAATGTCGTGTTATCTTCTAGCCATATCGGTATGTGGAAAATTAATTATTTTATACTTATTTAATTTAAATATGTATCTACTACCGTATTTCTTAATGTCATTCCTAATTGCAAGACTTGCTATAATTATTACAAAACGAATGGAATAAATACTAATTTATTGTGCCACGCTTTTTTATATATTTTTTTACCTAAATTTCAATATTCTTATAATTCTCATTTTTATTTTACTGGATACCGTCCTCAATAAAGTTTTATAGGAATCGCTTTTGTCTAGTTGTTTTGTATTTTTTTAACGCCGATTTTTTGAAAAGCGAAAGTATACAAACAAAACGTTTTATTTTTTAACTGCCCCCCAATTGAATACACATAGTTTTACTTTCGTTTCAAGGGGGTTCGTTTTTTGTATTTTTTTATTTGAGGGGTACCGCCTACAATGTTTGGCATTTTTTGGTTTTTCGAATAACCCTTTTAGTCCACGTTTTTTGTGCATTGTTTGTACTTTATTATATGACAATAATTTCCCTTTCGAAGATCCCTTCCTTATGACTATTACTTATTTTATTACAGTATAAATGTCTGTAGGAAGTGCTTTGTACTGTTTTTTATACAATTTAAAAACAGGTACTCTCAATAGTTTTGGGTTATGTTCAAAACAATTTGCTCATGTGATTCTTTAATATAAATATTAAAAAATATATATTTTTAGATTGACTGAAAACATGATTAAACGTTTATAATAATGTATTCACACTACCATTGCAAATATTGGAATAAATAACCAACATAAATATCAATTTAAATAGAAATGTACTACATAAATTGCCATATATAAGTGTGGATTTTTTAAACTATGCTCTTTGCCAAAGTGGAGTTTTTATGAACTCCTTAAAGAGTATCTCAGCACAAGTTGTTTTACTAGAATTGTTTGGATGGAAATATTTAAGCTACTGTACTGCAACGGGCTTAAAATGCAATTACTAATTAGATTAAGAATTATTTAATTCAAAATAATTAACGACCCATATGTCAAAGTTCATACGCATTTTTGTTAATCTTTAAACATTAAGCAAAAATCTCCTGCGACGCATAAATCATAGTGACTCTCAAAATATGCAATGACCTTAAAAATTAATTCGAGAATAGTATTTTATATTTTCTCATTTTATTGGTTTGGAACAAGCGTGATTCATATTTCACAGACATACATTTACATAGACACAACAAAATGTAAATACATTGTACAAGAGAGTAAAGAAATTTTGTAAGCAATTAATATTGTCAATTCAAAGTCCAACATCAGCATTACCATGTTTTCCTTATCAACGTACAATATATTAATAGTTGTTTTTTTCCCTATTATATTTAGAATTGTCCCAAGATATTTCCTCCGATTTACTAATGGTAATGAGGTAAAAAAAATACAAACACACTCGCTAGGCCAACAAAACACTGGGAAAGCTCTTTCATTCTACAATTTCCTGATACTGATTTTCTAATCAATATTTTTTTTGTTTTTACGGCCTAGGCATTTTTGAAAATGTATGAATTAATTTGCAAACACACAATTCTTGTATATTCCTTCGTATATCATTACAATTACTTAATTATTCCAACAATGCTCGCTCCCAATGTGGAGTATATTAAAACTAATTGTCAATCCATGAAAAGCTTAATACGATAGCATTTTCATTGATATAATAATAATAACTTTCAAACAAGTAAATATTTTTCGAAATTTGATTGTTTATCGAGTTTAACTTGGTTCTGAAACTTTAAAAAACCCTGGATTATAAAATGTTGAAAAGAGGAAACCCATACGTACATTATTATAATATTGAAGATGTAATATTATGGTTTATGGAGAATAATATAAAATGGGGCACAAACGCATAAAATATTCAACAAAAAAAATAACAAAAGGGTACAATGCACAATGCAACAAACATCCCCATACAGCAGGTAGTTGAATATGGGTTAATTAGTCAAATACCGACTTCTACGTAGAAGGACATATTTGCGATGCTTAGTATAGATGTACCAGCGTAACTTGACTGACCGTGAGGGCGCCACCATCGCATCATTAACATTGCCATAGTCAACACGTCCTAGGGCGACAATTTTAGTTCTGAGTTCTGCCACAGTCAAGTTAAAATGGTACATCTCTAGTACATACCTACATAATAAAATAAATTTTATTTTTATTCTTGACAAATAACAACACACCATGTGTCGTTTAAGTAGTACCCAGCTAAAAAACAATATTCTCTTGTAAGGCCAATGTATTTTTTAATGTAATCATTTTTCCAATAAAATCTTTACAAGAGTTAATTCATCAGTGATTCTAATCGAGCTTTTAATTTTCAACACGTGAAAACATATTTAAAGACAATTAATTTATAATATAAGTTTTATACTGTATAAAAAAATAACTTGCCGTGATATCGTAATTATTTAATTAGATACAAATATTAAAAATCTCTTAAGATTAACGCAGAAAGTTAATCCATTGAAATGATTAATGTATTACAAAAATCTATAATATCTAATACTTATTAAATGCTTGCAAATACTGTTGATCTCTGGGCCTTCGGATCACTAATCGAAGGTTTTACTGTTACGCTACAGAGTATTTCGGTTGCTAAAAATAAGTTACTCTATGTCCTGTAAATACAATTTTAAAAATAAGTTAATAAAAAAAAATGTAGCGACAAGTGCATTTAAATGAGTTGTATAACGTACAAGTGTATCATTTTTCGACGAAAAGAAATAGAAAAAATGGGTAGGAAAAAAATGGTAGTATGACAATACAAAGCGCTAGTAAGGAACTACACTATACCCTTTCAAAATGTGCAGACACTGCAGACAACTTACATTTACAAAAACTTCACAATGGTTCATTCTTGTATAATATAACATACAGGATTGGAATAGATTTATGTTTTCTGGTTTTACAATATACATTGTAATTTAATGGAAGATAAATTAAATTCACATTTTTGACAACAAAGAAATGTACTGAAGAATAAATACTATTTTAGTTTTGAGTAAATCGAGTATGTTAAGTCACATAAATTTAAACAACATTTGATCAATAAACGCTCGTAAATGTAGTTTTTTTTTAATGTAAGTTTTGTGAAATGTAAATAAATATCTATGCATTTCTACCTGTTTTGGTCATGGGCGTAGAAAAGAGTATAGGTAACTTAAATTTCATTGAATTTATGTCATTTTATAAACAATACAAACATTGGAAAGAAAAATGAATGTTATGGAACGGATATCTCTAAACGCATTTTAAACATAATTATTGTTACCTACCTAAAAAAATATATTTAAAATAATATAATTAATAAAAATTGTAAGACTACTATTAATTATAAGTCGAATACTAAGCAAACACAGAATATTTTCTCGAAATTCACAATCCCTTATAATAAACGGGTTGGAAGTAATAATATTGGTTTTCAAAAAACGTGCCATTTAAATGTATTTTTTTTACTCTAAGGAAGCCGCCCAAATCATAAATATTTCTGGAATCGTAAAATCTTATTCATCGGGGAAAAATGTAACTTAGTGTAACTTTCACTTTTGAAAAAGATTGCCGAAAACAATTACATTATATGACTCAGTGTCTTTGGCGGCGTCTAGGATAATAAATATTTAATTTTAATAATATTATATTGCCCATTCACTTTTTAGCAATATAACCTATGTGTCGTCCATAATAATTGAGTTGTCAGCTTAAATACTCAAAATGCTCCACTTTTGAAAGTAAACAAAAAATACGTCAATCATTTAATATATATTATTTAAATATAATATTTTATTTTAATAAAAGCATAACCATTATATTGATTGAATTTTGTATTTACTTGGTAGAACTTCATTGAAATAAGATGGAAAAAAAATGAAGTATTTTAGTTCTACAAGTATTATTTTATATATAGTTGATAGCTATTTCGGCTTATGCCTTTGTTAGAACTAGAACAGTTATTAATGTCAATTCAATCAATAAGCCAGGGATGTGGAGTCGGAATTGGAGTCGGAGTCGGAGTCGTGGAGTCGCGGTATTTTGGCCAGAATCGCGAAAATGTGTATTCAAACAAAATAGTCCAAAGTGTTGACATTGTATGCTTGGCTGACTAAAGATGATCTGACGGAATACATATCGACTGTGAAAAGGAAAAAGGACGTAACCCTCAATTTACCAAAACAGTTTTTTTTTCGATAATCACAATGTATACGACTTGACACACATTCTATCAAAAAGATGGAAGTTGAAAATGCCGAATTAGTATCTAAATTTAGCTTTTAAGTTTGAAAAAGATGACCTTGTAAAAAGTTAAAACCAAGAAAAAAACACTGAAATAAAGGTTTTTCCGAGACAATTTCTTTGATTTATATTATATTATGTCAATTAAACACCAGCTTAGAAGTATCCGTGCACTTCAAGGTTGTGTATAATTCATAATTTGCATATGTCACAAAGTCATCAAAACACGTTTTTAGCGCCTCCTGTAAAATTTGATAAGTGTGGGTTACGTCCTTTTTCCTTTCCATAGTCGTTATACGTATACATATAAGTTAAAATGAAATTATTGAAAAATTTCCTCGGAGTCGGAGTCGTCTTTTTTTTAACACGACTCCACCCACAGCCCTGCAATAAACAGTAAACAAGATATATTATTATTACAAATATTTTGTTTAATTGAATTTAATATGAGTGAATGGTATAAATGTTATGTTTGAATATTATTTCATGAAATATAACTGCCCCTGCATATACAAGGGGTGCATTGATCGAATGCTACATTGACCGGCCGCCACTGTGTTGAGATATGTTTATAGTAGTACATATGCACCACAATGGGAGCGGATATGAAAACAAATAAATGAATTCAGTATTTTAGAACGATAAATTTTTAGGCAAAACAGGTCTCGAGCTAGATTAATAATTGATATTATATGTTGTAGAACACAATGCTATAATTATCGGACGAGCCTATAAAACGATGTGTCGAATTGTAATTAATATTGTCAAAAGCTAATTATATCTTTTGACAGCAGTTAGCTAATAAATCAAATTTCAGCATTTTCAAAACGAGAATCTTACAGCCTCAATAAATAAAGCTCAATAAAACATTTTGGTGTCGTAACGACAAGTCGAGCAAGTAGTTGCGTAACCCAGTTTCAGCTGAAAAGAAAGAAGAGAAAAAATGGCGACTCCATGACCGTGAAACTTTCAGCAATATATCCCCGCCCCCTCCCAAGCCCATGTCTGCCCTCTTCCCTCACTTTGGGCGCCGTTCACGAGACACGTTTTACATACGTCGTGAGGTGTGGCCAAACTGTGGGGCGGAAAAATAAGAAAGAGGTTCGTACGAATTAGATAATCGTCGTATATATTTGTAATCCTAAGCTCTTTTTTTGTTCACATGCCAATAATTAAGTTTTTCTTTGTGAGAGTTTATTTTCAATACAAAAAGATTGCTTCGAATATAAAAAAAAATGTATTACTCTAAATCAGAGTTTCTTAAGCGTATTGAAAGAATCGCCCCTTTTTGCAGAAATAAATTATCCAAAATTATCTAACGCCCTCCCCCCCCCCCACCCCCTCATCGACGAATTTGAAATCTTCAATTCCGCATACTTTTGACTCAAAATGTCTCCTAACAATCGCCCCCTCGTGATCCTACAGCGCCCACCAAATTCTGAAAAAATTAAAAACGCCCCCCCCCCAGACTTCTAAACGCCCCCGTTAAGAACCACTGCTGTAAATCAAGAATTTTAAGCTTCTCAAAAGCTCAAAAAGTAATCACTCTTTTATACTAATTATACATGTATTTAATATGACGAGCATTAGCGAAACCGGTCCAGATCGCATTCAATAAATGTGGAATTTGTTCAAAAAAGTGCCTTTTCATAAATTATTTATTGACAGTGAACACATTCAAAGCTGTCAAAAAAGGAACGTATCAAAAAATCAGTATTATAACCTGCTGCCTAGATGGAAAGAACATCAGTTTCATGAAGAATTTATTGATTAAATTATTTTAGAGCAGAGATCTGAAATTGGCTGTCTCTCACTGTGTCGCAAATTATTACCACGTGTAGCTACTTCTCGATCAGTGAATATTAGAGTTATGCTAATATTTTCACTACATTATTACGTGAGCTGCAGCGTATTTATAGTAATCCGTAAATATACTACACAAATGACATAATAAATGATAGTACATAAAAATACAAATGTATCCAAAATACTCATTCGCTTACGTTTTTTTTTCAAGCAATAAATATTTGAAAATGCATTGTTTTGGGACTCAGATAAAACAAGAATGGGTCGCAGGTCGAGTATCACTTCACAAGAGGGATTGATAATTGAATTATTAGTATTATAATCGCAATAAAGTATTTTTTAGAGTGTTATTTAAAAGCTATATAAATGGAGTAAGTTTTTCAAACGACTGCACAAGTGCAAAACTGCCACATATATAATAAGCCTTCAATGACTTTTTCAACGTTACTGAATAGTTAATATACAAAATAATAAAATTAAATAGTACCATTTTCAGTCATTTGTTTTATATGTCTATTTAAAATCTTAGTAGTCGATGGCCGATGCCTATATTTAAAGTTCCTACTATTCTTGGAGTCTTTTGTCAGGTTACTGTGGATTTGGTAAATGAGCATATGTTTAGAAATCGCACCCATCTATCTAACTATTCATTAATCTAATATTCGAACAGAAGATTCATAAATGCGTTAAAAATAATTTATGAATATGACAAGCAAGTCACTCGACGATCTAGATTGAATAAATTGAACATTAAATCTAGTGAACAATGAAGGTATTTCAATATTTAGAATACAGCAAGGCAAATATGATAACAAAGCTAAATATGTGCCAAAAAATAATAGTATGGTGCGCCGATGAATTAGGACCCACACGTTGAGAAACACATTCGAACTTGCTGGTTCTAATTTTAGTCGACAAGCGAAAACCAAGGTCAAGGTTGAAACCACTGAAATATCGATCCACAAAACGCTAAAAAGACGCCTAGCCGACTACAAAATGTACCTAGAAACACATCCACCACCTGAAATTTCACCCTAAGCCCCCTACACAATACGGAAAAAATACACCCCGAAAGTTATACCGCCAACAAAAAAATGCGACAGTCGGATGAAAAATTTCACCCAACACACTACATAAAAACACCCGGATAAACCGGAGAGAATTTTATAAAGCTACCAAAAAAAATCAGGCAGTCAGATAAAAAGTTTAACGCTGTATTGAATATAAAAAGTCATACAGTACGCTTGTCAAAATTTATAATGCGCGCGAAAAAATCTGAAAGGTCAGCCTGATAAGTTTCATCCCTTGCTAAGCAGAAAAAATAAAACGAAATTCGTTCGCAACTTATTCAAAGTACTGGTAACTTTTTTTGGATTATAAGTTTACCGTCACAGTATTACGTATTCTCTTGTAATAACGGTGCGTTATTTGTAAATAGGAATTCCGTTTTTCTTTTCGCTTTCTTTGTAGGTGATATAATATGGGTATATATTGTATATATAAATGTGTACATTTTCTTGCGTTAGAAGTGTATTCATTCTCACTAAAGAAACTTTTTTACCGAATCATTTTTTAGCAAACAAATTTAGTACACTTGCAAGTAAGACTCTCTTCGCTTAAATAGCGAAATTAATATGCTAAAACAGAAGACATACAAACAAGTTTCGCTTAGAAGAAATTCCCCTACGTATAAAAAATAAACGTCCACGACATTAGCACATATTATTTCTGTTTCGTTCTAACGATACCTAAAACCTTGAAGTTGGTGCTGAAAAGATAAGGATAGAAATATATTCTAAGTAGTATTTAACCAGTGAAGGTATACAATAATGATAAAAAGAAGTATTTAAAAAATAAGGGTGTCTTAATGACAAGGATGGTAGATACGGTCTACCGTGTTGTTCGTCTTCTTCGTTCACCCCTATTAAGATACGTTGCTAAATGAGTTGACTGTATTATTGTCGATTTTTATGGAATATTTTGTCTAGAAGATTTTTACGGTCCATAGATTCGGACGCTGCTTGAAGACGATGTTATATTGAAAAAATAAGACGATTTTATCACAATTCAAATAAAATAAGTAAATTGACCGGTTTTACTTGATAATTGATAATTTTCTGTTAATCAAACTACTGAGGCTGGACCTATATTGTCACAATCAAAAATCTTGAGGCTTATTTTCTTTTTGATTTTTTAAAAAAATAACATACAGCCTATGTTTCCGTCTTACCCGAAAAGGTGCTAAATGAAAACTTAACAACATACTCTCGTAAAATAGTAATATTACGGCGAAACAGCAACAACGTATACAGTAATATGGACCTAGTAATTATTATAGCCTCAAACTCTTTGGTTAAATTAAATAAATAAATTATAGGTACGTATATTATAAATTATAAAATAAAAGATATACCTAGATATAAGTTATGGTTTTGTTGCTGTTGTAATCAACACCTTTACAATTGTATTGACATTATCTACCAATAACTAATGGCCTTATTATTAGGCTTGTGATCAGTGGCGGCCGGTCAATGTGGCATTGGATCAATGCACCCCTTGTATATGCAGGGGGCGGTTATATTTCATAAAATAATATTCAAACATAACATTTATACCATTCACTCATTTTAAATTCTTCATGTATTTATTGTCTATAATAAATATTTTATAACATTTTATTATACACAACCCGAGTACAACACCGACTGATAATACAGCCTATATTGAATTAAATTGTAAACGTTGCTTTAAGTTAACTATAGATTTTAAAAATGGAATGTAATCATAATCAAACGTATATGTAATAGCGTTTTGAACACAAACAAATTGATATATTTCTTCGAAATATTAACAGTGCGAACAAATTTTTGCTGCCGGATGATCGCTATTAAATAGGTAAGGTTATGTCGGGCAAACACAAGTAGGATATAAAGTTGAAGTTGTCTTGTTATGATATGAACATGTAAATCCGCTAATAAATCGTTTAAGGTGTTATCAGTAAAACATCAAATAAAGAAAAAAATCGTTTCCTGGAATGGTAAAGGTGCTAAGTAACCGACACAATAATTTCGCTGTTGGTTATTCTTATTTTCGATTCCACTCAAACACGCTGAAGAACATTTCAAGAGAAATAGCTTGGTAAACAAAATTATTGTGCACACAAAAGATTGTCTCCGCCATTTTCCGGTTGTCCTACTTGACTGCAATCTGCAATAAATCTATATGAAATCAATCTTTAGTTTTTGGTTGATTTCGATGCAATATCATCGCAAAAAGTATTCATTGCAATTATACAAAAACCAATCCGTTTTATTTCAATAAGGAAACATCATTATTCAATATTTAAAAATATGCAATACTTTCCATCTCGCTTATTCAACGTCTATACCACGGGTGGGGAACCTTTTCCTCTCTAAAGGCCGCATTCATTTTTCTAATTCGACATAAGGCCGCAGTAAACATTGACTAGGGAATCTTTGGCCGGAAAAAGGAATTTATGGTCAGAATATGTCAGGAATTTACGAATTTACATATATTTACAGCATTGGTCAGAAGGTCGCAAAGTAGCCAAAAGTAGCCAAAAGGCCGCAGGTTCCCCAAGCCTGGTCTAAACGATGTTCAGCTGATAAGACTGATAAGAGGATATTGGGCATTTGAATATTATTATTTTGTATTCAATTAGTACACCAAATTCTCTTTTTGTCTCAATGCTAAACGAAAATATAATTAATTATTTTAAACTTTTTTTAATCAACTAAAAAATATTTTCAAAAATAATTATGACATTATTATTTTTTTGGTTTAAAGCTGAACACTGAATAAATTAATGTATATAACGACTGTGGAAAGGAAAAAGGACGTAATCCACAGTTTTTTCAAAACAGATTTTTTTCGATAATCACAATGTATCCAACTGGATACACGTTCTATCAAAAGGACGTAAGCTGCAAATGCTTAATAAGTATCAAAATGTACCTTTTAACTTTGAAAAAAGACGAGCTTGTGTAAATTGAAACCAAGAAAAAAGACTGAAAAAAAGTTCATGCACAATTTCTTAAATTAATATTAGATTATGTCAATTAAAAACCTGTTTAGAAGTCTCCGTGCACTTCAAGGTTGAGTTTATTTCATACTTTGCATTTATCGGCATATGGCCGGGAATCATAAAAACACGTCTTTTGTGCCTTCTGTAAAATTTGCTATGTGTGGGTTACGTCCTTTTTCCTTTGCACATGCGATATGTATTTCAAAAAATAAATAATTGTATAATGTAATTTATGTGTAATTTACAAATCCAAAAGTACATTTATTCTTATATCTAAAGTCTGTCTCTTATCTTTTATATATATTTACTCGTATTTTTTTACTCGGTTAATTTGACCTGGAACGTGTTCCCCGTGCAAGGAGATAATCGGGTGTATGTGACTATTTGATTTGACGATAGAGAGTTTGTGTCCTCAAGGAAACTGAACACGATCCACATTCAAAATATGGGTAATATTGTTTCACGAATCGTTAAAATTTAAAAACAATACGACAAACTATTTCAAATCATATAAATTTATGCAGCACCAGTATTCGAAATAAAAATATATACATATTTCCATTCATGGGCTTCGTTATCTAAAGACTGTCGACTGCGGTATCAACAACTTGCTTTTCTGAGAAAATAAACTGTGCCCCAAAATCAATAGAGATAGATCAAGATAGCGAAATCTAAAGATTTTTATAATCAATGTTCGTAATATTATTTAACATGACCATTTACATAACATATGAGAGGGGTATTAAGAAAAACACAATATTCCTTTGTACTTATTTCCACTTTTATTTACCAAGATCAGGACTGGTTTCGATCATGGCGAGCATTATCAACTGATCACCATGAGTGAAACAGGTCCTGGTCTTGGTAAATAAAAGTAGAAATAAGTACCGTGGAATATTGTGTTTTCTTAATACAACGCCTTTCCACCAAGTATTGACGCTGACCACCCTAAAAGTGATATGGTATTTCAAAGATTAATTTATTCCACTACTTCATGAAATGAATTATGAAAGCCTAATTTTAGTATTTTTTTATGCACGAACCTCAAAGTATGCAATCCAGTAGAAAATCAATTTCAAATCGGTGTTAATAAAAAAAAAAGTTGTATTCATAATCGAATTATGGCAAAAGTGCATTCTCAATTTAACAGGCAATTCCGTTTAAAACAGATATCTGGTTTCAAGTACAATTTGCAGTACAATTTTCGACAATAGTGCATATGAGTGTATTTACAAAGTCAAGTGAATAGAAAATTTAAATTAACTTTGATTATTCCACGTATTGTGTTACTAACTGTGACACGTGTTTCACCTCTTTCAGAGGCATCTTCAGACTTACTATCGCAAAGTTTGCTTAAGTAAGATGCCTCTGAAAGAGGCGAAACACGTGTCACAGTTAGTAACACAATACGTGGAATAATCAAAGTTAATTTAAATTTTCTATTAAAATGAACTTCCACAAAGTTACCGCCGAAGCCATCGAAAGTCAAGTTATTTCAGTACATGACAAAAATGAGTCATAAATGTCAAATTTTAGAGGAGAATATGTTGAGAAAAAAATCGTCGCCTCGTGGTCAAGTGGTCAACGTCGCTGGCATCTGTTACGCAGGTCACAGGTTCGAATCCCAGTGCGGACAGTCTTATAAATTGATTTATGAATTTCACTTTGAAGGCATGGATGCATGTGTTGTCTTGAATTCCCCCCATCCCACTCATCCTATTTTAAGAACAGGGCGTAGCGAGAGTATTCTTTTGTTCTTACTCTCTTTGGAAGGAAGAGTGATTGAACAACTGAATAATAAGGTGTTCTCGTATATACACTGAGATAGACTCCATTAGGTGTCAATATGCTCCACATTAGGAGCGGACATAGTAAAAAAAAATATTTTGAACAAACATTTTTGCTATACACAATCACAATTCACAAAGCATGCAATCCAATCGAAAATTAAAAAAGTACAATTTCCGATGGAAATAAAAAAAAAAATTAACATCAACACCGTTTTTTGGCTATTTTCAACATTTTTTTTAAAGTGGAATAAGTTCACTTTGTACATACGCCCTTTTTATGTTATATTATCGAAACGATGAGCAATAGGAAATTGATGTGTGTAAATAGAAATTATGAAGCATAATACACACAGCTTTCCAACTTTACTTACCCCAAAATGTGCGAATTGGCGTATCTAATAATTATTACAGTAATTATGATTATACGTACTCTATTTTAAAGCAGTGTTCTGCAAATGTGGGTCCGTCGGCTCGGTCAAGGATCCGTGAGTGGCTTAGTCAAATCATACATATATTTTAACTTCCGATAATTAATCAAAAAATATATACTTTACTTGGAATATTTTTTTGGAAAAATCAATATTGCCTGCTCAATTCATACAAGTTGTTAACTATAAATAAAAATGATTGGTGAAGTGATGACTATGTACTAGAATTATTATAGTTACTATTGCAGAATGATCTGATAGTGTATATAAATATATGTAAGTCGATCGGCAATGATTGAAAAAATAAATTCGGAGTCATGTTTTTTAGCAGACTCCACAGCCTTGGATAAACTATCAATTTCTATCTCAAAACTTTTTACGGCCTCACGATGAGTGTTTACTATGCAATCTTGTGACAGTGTTTTAATGTTGTTTTTGGGATGGTCAGTCATGTTTTATACAATTTTTCGACAGCTGACTTGTTAGAGAACCTATAACAGAAAATTGGTGATGCATTTACAAATAACTAAACGCACTAACCTACATACTTACCGTATTCATAACTAAGCAATAACCTACGAAATAGTATCTCAATACTTTCATGTACTCGCTTACTCTTTGTAGAAGACATCCACATTTGAATTTAGAATATTGGAGATAAGCATTTAGTAAAGCTTAGTATTTTAGATGGAGGTGTTTGTACAGAAATTAAAACATTAATCATCTCTACCGATCACTCATTAACTTAAATAATTAATGGTTTTCAATAATAAAATGGTACGCGGAGTATTCTAAAAGCAATTATAGATTTTATCTAGACATGATGATGGGTCTGAAATAAATAAATCAATGATTAAAAGTTGATCAAAGTGTAACGCGACGATCAAGTCAATAATTAAATTTTTAAAATGTGGGGTGTAGACACTTAGATTAAATTAATGACATTCTTTGGTATACTTCGTGTAAATTCAATTTATGATGTAGCACATTTTTTTTATACACACAGTCAACTCCACTCCCAATGAAGAGCATTTTAACTCATGACCAACAAAACATCTTTTTAAAAATAAATAGTTGATTTGACTGTCTTGGCTGAGCCTTCTTTTAATCAAGAGTTGGCCAGCATAGTCAAATGGTGTAAGAAGATCGGCTGTCGAGTAATCGCTCATTAGCATTTAATAATAGTCAAATTCTCGTAATAAACTAGTATCGGAGACTTGAGCTCATGATCGCAAAACAGATTATTGCTTCGCCAAAATTATTGTAATACATGCCACCCTATGTATTTGTTTGTCGCTGCAGAAGCACAAAACCTTCGCTGGGTACTATAAATAATTTATAAATTTAAGATCTCTTAATTTAATATATTTAAGGTACAATATTACTTTAGGTACTATTGAGATTTATATATAAACAAGGAGCTGTGATGATAATATAATTAAGCCTGTGGAAAAAAGGTGTTGTAGGGAAGTTTTCTTTTAAAAGTAGAAAGATGCCTGCTTTTTTTAAAAGTAAATTACCCACAGAAAATATTCAACTGATATATTGGTAGAGATTGAGCAACTGAGTGAAAACCAGTTCTCTTAAGAATAGTTCTGTTGAGATACCTCCATTAGGAGGCAATATGCTCCACATTGGGGGCAAACATGGATTAAAAATATTATTGGGCAATTAATTAATGATGAAATTTTCGCCCCATTATTAAAGGATTGTATGGGTGGTCACCAAACATGTTTTGGTAAATTTCGCGCGCCAAAAATTAGATATGTCAATAACTGAGCGTATTCTATAAAGGGTTGAAGATAATTATAGCAACTGAAAAATGGCGTCTCCAAACTACGGTCCGAGAGCACCACCAAGCCGCGGGCCGCACATGCCCAATATCGATATGTTGGTATGAAGAGCTAGCTAGGTCTTGGCCCTTAGGACTTAGTGGATGAGTCAGTGTGGCCCTGATAGTAAAGAGTTTGGAGACCCATGCATTATACCATGGTTAGTGAACAGCTCGATCGCGATTCCATTCCAATACTGAATAGTACGTCTTATCTTATGAGTTAATCTTTTTACCATGTCCGCTCCCAATGTGGAGCATATGTAATCCTAATGAAGTTTATCTTAACAGAGGTGCTTCTACGAGAACTGCTTGTTGCTCAGTTGCTCAGCCTCTTTTTCCCTAAGAATATACTAACAGAAGAATAAGGCTAGGACCAGTGGTGTAGTGGGGCCAGGTCGGGCCTGGTCAGCGACCTGGCACCTGAAAATGAGGAAGGCGCCCTGCCGCCTTTTTGACTTGTAACTTAACTTTTGAATACATATATTTAAAATCGTTTTTTTTTTGATTTAATTGTTAAAACTTGTGGTTTTTTAACATCGGACGGATATAAAAAAAAACAAAAAAAGGGAAGAAATCAATGACCGAACTGGTACCTAGTTATTTACCACTACACCACTGGCTAGGACAGAACATGAGGTTAGTTATTCGCCCTCGCCACGCCCCCTATTTAGGAAATGATGAGTGGGAGGTGGGAATTTAAGAAATCACATACATCCATGACTTCGAATATAAATTTATAAATCGATTGAAAAACTGTCTATTGGGTTTTGAGCCCGGACCTCCGTAACCAAAGTCAACGACGTGGACAACTCGACCACGCAGGCGGCAATACTAAAGCTACATTTGAAAAATCATCCATTCATATTATTCATGCTTACATATGCATATTATTTATTCTTTTATTAATATAGAAAATATTTTGTGAATTTTTCCGTCCGCCACCAATGTTGGGCATATGGACACTAATTGGAGGATCTTAAAATAAAACTGATCGTTATTATGTTGCTGAAACTTTCCTTTTTGTAATTGATTAATTAAATTTCTGCACACTGTAGTGCATGCAACCAAGTCTTGAAGAATTTCTTCTCGGGACATTTCTGGCAAAATTTTGAACACGACTAATGTTGTTACGCTACGGAATACACCCTATAAGAAGAGTGTGAAGCCGTAGCGGGTGGTGGTGACTACAACGTTGAGTACTCTAAGGAATTTCTAAATTGATTAATGATAAATATAGAAGAAAAGTACTTATAGTTAGCTAATCGCTCTTTATACGACCCATTTATAGGATCAGATGGTTGGAGGGATTTTAACTTTACAGACATCCAAAAATCGATGACGAAGTCGAATTTTCAACGAGTCCGTTTTGGGGTTCGAGCCCATGGCCACAATAACCGAATACAACAAACGCGCCTGAGAGTTTTGGCCACTCTGTTAGGAATATGGCAAGAATATGAATGACAGTTCAAAATCTATATTTTATACAATTACATACATTCAAAACCCATAAAAACCATTAAATGATTTAAAATTTTGACTGAAGGTGCTTGGTGGAATTTTGATATTAAATTTTACATTAAATAATTATTTAGTTAGGTGGGTATACTAACGTTCCTGATCAAAATTTCACCACTATCTGTGACTTTTATAATTATGTATTTTTCTGTGTTTGACGTACGCGAATAATCCAGATGTCTAGTTACCCCACTGATCGTTAAATAAACGGCGTATAAAATGCCATGCACATTCTAGTGCATAATAGTTTTTAAAAAAATCGTGCGTCACCTTTTTGTTACAATTTGTATGCCAACTATGAAACTGTATCACCGTGTCAATGAAGCTTTCAACAAAAAACAAAAACCTTGCAGTTTTTATCTTAACTCAAAAAATGGATCAACTTGTTGCGCGGAAAATCCGAAAAAAAACAAAATGCACCCGTGCCCCAACAATTATTATGCGATAATATAAATCAAACGCGTGTTGCACCCAGCAATAAAATAGTGCAGAAAAAATACAATATAAGCTCTCCGATTTAAAAAAAAAAAATTAAAACGTCGGTGCTTTCTTGGGGATTGCTCTCGTGCACACATACATCCTTCTACTTCTGCAAACGAACGCTAGTGTAATTATAAAAAAAAATGAAAAAATCTAACACTGTCAAGATATTACGTGTCCGTTTGTATGAATGTGTGTCTAAAATCTCGCACACATAAAAAAGCGCCACACCATAGGATATGTTTCAGTGTATTAATATGTATATGCGATGCAGAGTAGCCGAAAAAGCTGCGAAAAAAATCCTTGTAATTTTTACCTGTGTTGGTCTGCACGTTGGAAGGAGCGCAACTGCGAAATTTCCCCGCGCCTGAGCGAGAGAGATTGCGGCACCAATACAATGTCGTAAGTACGGGAAGTTTTTTTTATTTTGTATGTGGTGGTAGGATTTTTGTGGCCCGAGTTTTTCTAGTATAGATTTGAGTCAGTCTCGTTTTTGCCTCTGTCCGTTTATGTCACGCTATTTCGGCGGCAGATAGATCGTCGTTATACTCGCCGGTTTATTTTGTGTGTATTTTTTTGACGGTTTGTTTTATGTGATACAACATTTATTTTACCGTGGTTTTTTGCCCATACACGTGTGCCGTGGGTTAACGTGGGTGTATGTGCGGTTTACCACGCATGTCTAGCGATTATTATTAATTAAAAACACGTGAATATCAATGTAGTTAATTATTTCTAAGATGCAGCATAAGATACTATGGTGGTTGGTTTTGATTAGTTAGGTAGGTACTGGTGCGCTGCACTTGTTCAGTGCCAATTTTTTTCACCGCGGCGCTTTTTACCCGCTCAAGATTTTCATCTTGTTTTCAACTGTCACCGGCTATTAAAATTTATTCAAATATTACATGGATTGCATAATTTTAAATGTTTACTTTACAACAGTGAAACTTATGACAACTTTATATTCTTTCCTTTTCGCAGCAAAGATAAATATCATCCTAATTAATATTGTTCTTCACTGTTTATTGAAGTGTTCAGAGTGTTTTTTGTTTCTTCTGTTTATAATTTCCGTCAGTTTGCAGTGCAATAATCGACACATGCATACCTATATTGATCTGCTAACTCTGTTTTTTCTGAATTATTATGATTTATTTCGAGAAACCGATTCGGGAAACTTTTATTACTGACATTTAATATTAAATTAAATTTCAAAGTGGTACATTAATTTTTGCAAATTTGTTTGCTGGATAGAGTTTATTCTTATTAAATTCAGCGGTGACTTTCGTCTCTGTAAGTCACTAATGTACGTATTTTAAACAAATCGAGGACCATTTTATGCAAGCCATGTCAGTTTTTTTGTTAGTAATGAAAAACTTGATAGGTAAGGAGTAAGTACTTAAGATATTTTATTCTGTGATATTAATTTGTCGACATGACCAAATCGAGTATTAGTTAATTTCAATGAAATAATTAAAATAACTTTTAAAAATAAAATATTCAAAGTGTAGTGTCAATCAATCAGTCAATACGTGATATGAGATTTTATTATGAGATCAGAATAAATTACTTAAATTTTTTTGGTTACTATTTTTCAATTCATTTTTTGCTTACTGAAAATTAATTTTAGGATGATTTATACAGATACCTGCTCCACGATTTGTCTATACTTCCAAGAATTGTTAATTTATTACTTTAAACATTTAATTATAATATTAATGATGATGTATAGAATATATTTTATAATGCAATCCAAGGATATGTCATTAATCATTATTGATAATTTATATTTTTATATCGGCCAATAAGGTTATAAGTTGATATTTTTCAAACAATAAGTAAAGTGGATTCTTACAACCTGTGTTTTAATGCTTTAGGGACTATGGCTAGATACGAATTGTTATTGTTTACAATAAAATGTTTGAGGTTCTGCATAATGTTTTTTATACTTATATTAGATTCTAATTCAAATGTATTGTTCATATATAAAGTATTAATCATTGTATGAACCTGACAGTTATAAGTAACAATATTAAAACATACGTGTATACTTTTGTAAATTCACTGCATTGGAATTTTCCTCTGCTACTAGTTCTAATGATTTATGATTTATTCAATCAATAACGAAAGACAGATACTCGTTTGAAATCATATTTTCATTTGTGGACCCTAATTAAGCTAATGTAGCAGAAGCGCGCCGCAGGAGAACTTTTTTGGGAAATATGGGAATAAGTACATTGATCCAACCGTTTCCTTTTTGATATTTTTTTTATTGTTTACGTGAACTTAAAGAATATTGACTGCTCTATTAGTGTTGTGTATTTTTTTAATTATGTAGAATCTTGTTGAACTGATAGACCTTACGTTTTAGAGTATTTTTTATTAGAAAACGAAATTTATAAATTTCACTAATTTACAATAATTTAATTATACGAACATCATCATAAGGATTGCCAATCTTTTGCAAAGTATTTTTTTTTGTTCCCGCTGGAATTCATCAACGTAGCCTTGAAGAGGGGAGCAAGATTTTATTCTATTTTATAATTTATTCGTACCATTATAATTAGAAATTCTACGGCTTATTCTTATGGCTGATGAATAATTTATAAGCTTTGTGATAAAGGTATGATGAAGCATTGTGTTTTATTGTTTTTATTTAACAAATGTTTTGTGTGCCAGACACAGGTTCGATGACGAGATCAGTTAATTTAAAATAAAATCATTTTTGATTGAAATAATCATTACATAACTAAATTATTTATTTATAAGCACGCAGATAAAAATAAAACGCCTAAAATAAATTATTCTTATCAGTTTAATTGTTTATAAATTATTTTTACAGCATTTTTTTCCAATGTCATATTTTAAGTGAATTAATTACTTTATAAAAAAACATTCCACTAGTTTATTTTTAAATTCTAAACACGCTTAAAAATATTAAACTTAAGATAAGTTTTTTTTTTACAATTTTAAATGAAAACACAGTGAATTGAAGAAGTAAGTAATTAATATACAAAAGCTGGAGTATTTATTTTAACAATGATATTTTTCTTACTAGACATAATATTTCATTTATTTTATATAATAATTTAATTATATATAATCATAGTTAAAATAGCAGTCCTAGTTTTTATTAAACTAACATTTTTCATTTTTTTTTAAATACTCACTTGAAACCTTTTAGCCATTTCTTTATAATCCCAGAGGCGTAACATATTTATTAATTTGAAATACAAATATTAATTTAGCCTTTATATACAAGACAGCATATTTTCACATCAGCACAGGTGTCGCTTCAAAGAGTAACTAGTGATTATTAAATGCCTAAAAACGAAAAGAAATCGAGTAATACTTTGTTTGGAATGTTAAAAGCCGTAACCACGTTCGCTAAATACTTGGTAACTATCTGGCAAATGGTGCAGTGGCTGCATTGTCATTTCACAGTCCATTTACGGAAGCTTTTTGTGTTTTTCCTTTTGCTATTTCGGCTTCACGAAACTCGTATCGTGTTTATACACGCCTCAAAAACCCAATCAATATACATCTCTCGTTTTGACTATTATTTGTCGAGTTATTTCTAACACACCAAAGGCCAGCTAGCCAAAGTTACTTTGTGGCCGATTTATCACCAAAATATTCCCGAACAAAGATTGACTCCTGGCAATTAATGCTTTTATTTGATACGTATATAATTTATCACAACCCTTGGATATCTCGCTTTTTTGAATTGTGATTTTTTAACATAATTACGGAACAGCATGCTTTAAGAAAAAATCGCATGAATTATTCAATACATATTTCAAGAATACTTAGTGTTAAATATCTGCTTTGGTGTTTATTGTGAGATTATATATATATACTGTCAAAAAATGGAAAATAAACTTTCATAACTCAAATTTAATTTCACTTCTGAATTTGTGTTTTGCTAAACCCAGTCATTGGTGGCAAACCCTTTGATCTCATTTTGTTAAAACTCGTAAAAAACTAACTTAACTCATGTGCGATGTCACTTATAAAAATGTTTGACAGGTTTGTGATATTTGCAGACTTAGTAAAAACAATTATATTTTTGATATATTTATTAAACCGATAAAAACAAATAATTCTTTACAGTCGTGCCTATTTTGTTGTTGAATTGCATTTTCTAAGTCCTCAAATTGTAGGTTGCAGTGGCGGCCGGTCAATGTGGCTTTGGATCAATACACCCCTTCTATATGCAGGGGTGGTTATATTTCAAGAAATAATATTCTAACATAACATTTATAACATTCACTCATTTTAAATTCTTCATGTATTTATGTCTAAAATAAAATAAAATGTTCTAAAATATTTATTATGAATGGTATAAATGTTATGTTTGAATATTATTTCATGAAATATAACCGCTCCTGCATATACAAGGGGTGCATTGGTCCAATGCCACATTGACCGGCCACCACTGGAAGGTTGATATTTCGGAACTTCTTGTTCTTACATAACAGTGGGCTTATTTTATAACGTAGAGGGAAAAACGCGCGCCAGGTTCGCTCGACACCATTGGCATAGCCGTCTTATTTTTTTCCATATTTCCATGTCATTTATTATAGAATAATACATCATGTTTATTATATGGTTAAATATTAATGTTTCCTCTATGATATTAATTAAGAAAAAGAAGATAAATGATTGTTTATATTTTATTATGAAGCTATTTTGTAGAACAAGGTGCACTGCTCTTATTAACGTTCAGCGCACATTCTAAAACGCCAAAGAAAATTTCATGAGAAGAAAATCTTCTTCAATATACAATTGTCAAATGCATTACTTTCTCGCCTCTAAATAGAGCTTTACTTACAATATTTTTAATCTGCGTTTAATATTAATAATTCTTCATCTTCGCGAAACCTTTACTTTACAGCGGGGTTTCTTAACGGGCGGCCTCATCATGGGCCACAGAGAATTTATTTTTTGGACCACGGGAAAATTTTACGAAATCTGTAAATTGTTGTGTTTTAGAAATTGGAATGCCTGAGAAAAGATAAATTCAAAAAAGTCTCGCGTCTTTTCGTGTCCCAAAATTTATACACTTATACTTCAATTGTACAAAACAGGTATGGGGGGGGGGGCACAGAAAAATAAGACACTCATAAGGGGCCGCGGTCCCAAAAAGGTTGAGAAACACTGCTTTACAGTATCCAATTTGGGAAACGCTGTTTTAGATTAATGTATCTAATATCTACATTACACGCCATGATCACGAAAAGAAAGCTATGGGCAATTGATGTGTTGAGTAAAATCTTTCGTTTTTCATCTATCTCGAATCTTTTTCTTTTCCATTTCTATGGCAAAGCGCCTAAACTCGATCGACGTTTGAAGCGAAACCAATGTAAAAAAAAACTAAAGCGAAGAAAAAATATTCAAGTACCTATGTACATAGTTACATATGTACTTCTCGTAATCAGATATTATGTTGGTACATATAGAATGGATATTTTATTTTAACATACTTAACGAAACTTTATACATAATGTATATTATAATATCTCTTTTTTAGATTTTGCGAATGCTTTCATCTAAAAATGCAATTAACCTTAGGCTCGACAAAAAATATATTTTTAGTTTGATAGCTGAAAACATATAAAATGGGTTTCGTTTGTAACGGCGAGGTAAATTTGTTAAAATGTGCTATGTCTAATAATCTAAAACATTCATGCATCTCATGATATTTCATAATTAAATCAATACAGTTGATTCCTTAAAAAAAACAGTAGCTCTAAATATGCGCCGGGTACAAATTGAATAAGAGAAAAATATTGGAATAAGGTCTACCTATTTGTTTCTTTTGATATTAATTAAGTAATCATTCGGTGTGATCCTTGCGTTGTATGCAGTTTAATATGACGTGGTGCAGTTAAGCTAGTGTTTGAATATTGTTTAAGTCAATGGAATCAGAATGGTACAACATTGTTTACATAATTCTAATAATAAATGATTGATCAATTCATCGTGTCGTTTTTCATTTTTTTTTAATAAATGTATCGTATAACCTATAAGAAAGTGGTCACCAATCTTTTAGAGAAATCGTATGGTTTTTTTGAAAACGTTCCGGGGGGCGGACGAAAAATATTTTTAATTTAATCTTATTAGAATTTACAAAAAATCAATATTTCGTAAGTGGAAAATATTTATAGGTATATTAAAAATTAGGCCCGCGGGCCCTAGTTTGGTGACCGCTGCTATAGGATATATAATTTTTCTAACAAAAATATATTTTTTATAAACTCTAATATTATTAATTATAATAGTTACTTTCAATAATGAAACCCCTTACTATCCTTTGTGGTAAGGTTGTCACTCGATGTTTCGAAACCATTATATATTTCATTCGCTTGAATAATCACAGTCTTAAGAATGCTATATTTATTGCGTTTACTCACTCTCTATATTTTATAAAATTAAACAAAAAATAATATTTTAAATAAATTGTCAATAATCACAATAATTTACTACAATTCAATCGAATTCAAGAAAACAAAGCTCCACAGTCACGCTTAATTTTATTATCGTCACATGATTTCGACCAATAATTGGTCTTTTGTTAATTTCTTTTCTACTGGTTTTTTTTTTATCAATATAACAATTATTGTTATATTGTTAAAAAAATAACAAATATTTGCGTCATTTAAAATCTAAAGCTTAAAACACTGGTTACTCAACTTTACGAGAAACGGGTCGGATGGTTTTCCCAAAATCGCTGGGGGGCGGACTAAATATATCTTTGGTAAAATCCTATTAGGATTTTCGATAAATAAATATAATATGTATATAAATAATCAGGTGCCGTATTGAAATTTTTGGATGGTCGGATCAGGCCCGTAGTTTGGTGACAGCTGGCTTAGAACCATGGATACTATTAAAATTTCTACGTTTGGAATTCTTCTAGGTTCTATTATTCTTCATAAACATAGTGTGACATAAAAATAATTTATAAAATAGGCGTAGAAAAATATATGCTCGATACGATATTCGGTCCATAATTCATTTCTAAAGTCTTTTCTCTTCTTTCTAATGTCTTTATAAAGAATCTACAATATTATGTGTGGATGTTCGAAAAATCAACCACCATAGATTTATTTATTATTTTAATAAAATAAAAAATTGCTAACGCATTTGTGCAACAATTAGTAACTACCTTCAATGTAGTTATTTTAATCGAATATTTTTCTACGAATACGAATAGTTGTGAAATAATAATTATTGATGAATAAAAATCAAATTATTATTACAATATTGCTCAACTGAAAATATTGATAATCACGAGTTTTTATTATTTTTATTTTGGTATTTTCAGTTTTAATGGCAAATGACTTGATTTTCACAAAAATTGTGAGTTTTGTATGTGAATGATATATCTGGAAATACTTATATTTGTACCGTAACAAACATTAGCAATTAAGTGCGTATGCAAGTAACTATAAGTGAGTTTTTGTATTTATGGAGAAATGGACTTTAAAAGACGCAAAATTAAAACTGTTTTGTATTGTGATATGAAGAAACACTGAAAAATGATAAATGAATATAATTAAAAAAAAAATGTTAATTAATTATTGATCAGAAGTGCATAAGGTTACCAGTGGAATAAAGATGACCAGATGAAAAATAACAAAATATTGTTAATTCTATTTTATAATAATTATTATAAAACTAAACTTGCTCAATGCTTAATTTTGACACCTACAGAAACTAGGTGACACTTTCCAAATATATTTTGTTACCATAACATTAATAATAAATTATTAACATATTTAAATGAAACGCCTTAAATATATTAATTTTTGTAATAATTAACCTATAGTTATTTTGATACTCATAGCTATTTAAAGGAATTTATTGATAATAGACAAGAAAAAGTGAATAAAATACGCTATCACGCTCAATTCCAGTGTGCTCAACGAATACCAAATTCAATTACAACGATTACTTTAAAGAATATATACATTTTTAAATACATAAAAAAAACGAGAAGGAGCCAGAAAACGTTGCGACTTAAAAAAAATCCGCGACACTTTATTTTTTTAACAAGAAGTGATAAAAGAAATCGATCTGGAGATTCTAAATTACCTGAAGATGGAGGGAAGGACTATAGAGTATCGCCCTGACGGCGGTGGACTGGATTACCACCATTCACCCCTGATGGCGGAAATCCCAGTCGGAGATAACTATACCCACATCCATAGATCGATCGAGCATTTACGGTCTATGGGTGGCGGTGGAATGCTCGACGCCCAGCGAGGTCTTGGAGTCACCGATCTCAGAAGATACGACTTGCACCACCAGCAAGACCAATCTTCGCATCATGGTGATCCCAGAGATAAACCGGGAACTGTCTTGCGGATCAACGACTACAAAGGATCCATCCACGACTTGAGGAATCAGGAAAATGGCGATCTTAGTTCCAGAGGTGAAGACCCAGGCCATGCCAGCATGAAAGCGTACAGCGCACCATCTACGCCACTTTCGGAGAACGGACAAAACATTCAAGACGAAAAGGTTTGTGGCTTTATATAACATTGCATATTTATACGAATTCAAATTTAATGATGTAATATTTCTCAAATGATCTAACATTTATATTCTACGATACCGCATAATTTCGGCATGATTATACATTTGTTTCTGAACTTACTTACCCGTTACTCTTATCATTTTTATAAAAAAATATAAAACACTTTGAAAATAAACAAAAAGCATCTACCTTTGCATTTATTTGCACTAACTGATAATTTTGGACTGCCCACAAATTTTTATTGGTGCAATATTTTACTTTCCCGTTTAATCAGTGCTTTTTTTATATTATGGGCGTATTAAAAACTCACTGTGGGAAAAATAGATAGGTTAAAAAAACGCATGTACAAAACTGTATAGTAAAAAGAGACAGAAAAGCTTCTCCGTAAAATAGTGTATGACTTTAATTAATGTAAAATTAAATTTTATAACAATGTCATTCTACTGATTGTTTTGAGTATATTTGATTTGTGAAAGAATTTACTTTACATGGGTACTATGACAGATAATGATTTATTGTGCAAATATTTAATGCTCTTTGAAATTTTCAAGACCAATGACACTTTTAAATACTAAATACTTCTAAATACATAATATTATTTTCTTTATGAGATTTCACCAGGCACATTAAAAAGTATTCTACCTATAATAAGGTGATTGTGGGCTATAATATACGCTTGTATTGAAAAACAACATCATTCAAATGGCATTGGTGAAATAGCCAGTAAGATCCCAAAGGGCTCTATTTCCCATCGTTCTATAGCGAGAATATTGCTGAATTATTGTACCAAAATGTCATTTACAAGTTCCTAACGTTTGCGGCCATTAAATGACGGATTGATTTGACTTAAGAATCTATGAAAGCTTATAAAAACTAGCCATCTTCATTTGGGACGAATCGAATAATTAAAATTCATAATGTTTTTATAGTTGTGTAGTTTTTGTCTTTTTTTATCGTCATGTTTTCGTGTTTACTACTTATGTCTACTGTATCCACGTCAAATTCTGGCAGTTGCCATTATGTATCGTGCGCACATTTCAATGGTTCCAATAATAATTGCGAATCGATTATAATATTATATTTTTTGCACGAACACTCAGCAGCTTGCTCGGTGACCTTACAAAGGTCGACGAATTATTACTGACTGAAAAAAACACAATAGTTCTCTTGAAATCAGTACGGTGTAATGATTAGATATTATAATAAAATACCTGCGCGTACATATTGCCTTTATAGTTTTTGAATCACTTGTGCCAGTGGACAAGAAAGAACGCTAAATTTATCGATTATTTGAATACACCGATTCGGCTCTCAATGTTGAGCATAAGGACCCCCAATGGAACATCTTTAAAGAATTAGTTGTAAGTCTCTCATTGAAACCCTTCATAAAAGATAATGAATGAAGATTTGTATTTAAAATATACTACTATTAAATTCACAATCAAACCCGAATACATATACAGCGGATTTATACTTTTACCACACAAGACAACACCTATTATTTCATTCAACATCTCTAAAAAAATTAAGTTTTAAAATTAGATAATTAAAAATATTTATTTTTATAAAAAAATAGTATTTTAATATATAATTTATTTTTTACACACTTTCAAACATACACCACTGATTATTTTTAAATGTAAAAAAATTAAGACTATGTACCTACACATCTCTTAGTATGCATTGCCAAAAAAAAAACTAAATTACATTATCATACCTCGTAGGTAAAGGAAATATGTCAAAATAATCTTTTCTATGACGGTTTCGACTGGAATTCGAACCGTGATTTTTCTATTAATTCACGATTTCTCTCGTAATAATTTGTTTATTACATGTTTTCTAATCTAATAGGCAAATTATATTCAATTATGTGTTGGATTATCATGGCTATAATCCAAACGATTTTTTTCAGCTTCGTGGGTTTTATTCTGAAAATAATAATACGCATTTGTTTCTATTAACTATTTAAGTATTTTAGAAATAAAATAGTAGAGATTACGTGTCAATTTATGAAAGGATAAAAATACGTCGACACGTCTTCTCATTTATAATCAATAAACTATGCATTGATAACTGTCAAATATTAATAACAAATGAACATCGAATGTGTGATTCCGAATTCAAGTATTTTTGTTCGAAAACCATTCCAATATCATTGTTCATCACATTTCTTTAGTTTAAGAACAACAACATATTACAATACTGTAAACATCCGATTCATCAACGTTAACGTATTTTATGAATGTTTTTATTTTTTGTATTACTGTAGGTCCGTTATTAGCTAAAAGTACCTATTGTAGATTCGAATAAAAAAGGGACAGTGCCCAACCGGTTTTGATTATTTATTAAAAGTACTGACACACACTTTGAATATAGAATGTTTATATGTATTTAATATGTGCGCGATCCGTTAGCCAGCTTTCGTGGGTGGCGTAGATTCGATCATGCAATAAATTATTTTACAATCGATTGTAAGCTTAATTAAATTATTAATAATAATTACACTAACATATTATTACAACCGCATATTATTTAGTCGGACGTGTTCTTTTTATTTATCTCGCATTTATATTATATTACATTATATTGTTAACGCTGTAAAGAAACTGACATATTTTGAGCGTTTAGGCGCATTCTGAAAAGCCCACACTCAAGATAATTCAATCAAAAGAATGTATATAAACAAATGAAAACTGTGAAATGGAAAATTAGGATTCAGTAAAAATGTCGCATTTGAGAACCTAGAGGGCCACAGATTTCTCTACCCTGTTAGGGTATCCTTGTATCATAATATGTATTGTTATTCTTGCTCCACTATAACCTAGTGGTTCTTACTTAACCTTTTCGAAGTCACGGTGCACTTTTGATTATAAGAAAAAAATGCGGAGCACCAAAATCAAACGTACAGAAAACAAAACAAAAAATCACATAAGATCTATCTTTCGACGGCTTTCATAATTTTGGGAAGGACTTTTTTCGGTTTTCATTGTTTCGCGGATTATTCTGCTTCTATCGAATTTTTCGTGGTACACTTGCAATAAGCTCGCGGTGTACCGGCTAAGAACCACTGCTGTAATCTATTCATTAAATAATTTTGTATATTTATAAAAATGCAACTTTGTTTTTAAGACTTAGTTGTATTGACAGCTACGATTTTTTACAGATAACAGTATTAATATATAAAAATAGTCATTAATTATTATATTACATACAAAAGATTATATATATGCAATACGCAAAATATAATAATCTAGATGAACGCATGCCACGCGTTTTAAGCGTTTTTGATACTTAGGGTTGATACTGGTTATGTGTTGCAGCTCTAATTTTTGCTTATTCGATTCTAAAAAATTAAGATTTTTTTAGAACCTACTGTTATCACTTTCTGATAAAATTAACTATCGATCCAACGCTTTCAAATTTTTGTTCATATTTTTTCAATAATCTTCGTAATAATTTAAACTTATTACTTGATACCCCTCTCTAGTCGGAGTTCTGCATCCAACATGTTTTTTAAAAGGGCCCATATTTCAACACCGGTTGTCACTTTTCATATCTAAACATACATTATTATTTTTTCGAACGGTGTTAGCCACCTAATAATATTACATAAAGTTGTTCATTAAATTATGTTAAATATCTTGTACCTAATTGATTTGTAATTACAATAAATCTTAGTTGGAGCTTGTGAGTGACTATTTATTTTTACTTTTCGTCCAGTATTAACATTAATAGATTTTTGTCTACCAAACAAAAAATCTATCTTTGTTTTAAGATTTAAATGTATTGACAGTTAAGATTGTTTACATAAACAATATTATTATATGAACACACTTAATAATTATTATATTTGAAATGATTATGATACGTAATATGTTTTTGCAAAATATAATAATTTCAGCGAATGCAGGACTCAAGAATTCAGGGTATGAACCTATGAACCTAATGTTACAGCAAACAGTAAATCAGAATAACTTTCATTTAGCGTTCGAATTATTTAATTAAAAAAATCGATCATTTTATGTATACAGTATTATTTATTATGTTGATGTTAGTAAACGTTTTGCTTTGTGAATAAGCACACTACTTTTTTCATGTATTCATAAATATAGTAATGAATAGTATCTTACCCATTATTCGTTTACCATCCCTCCTCCAACTCATTTCAACCGTTGCACAGCCCTTCGTTATTACGAATATCGTATCCATTGGCTTTACAATCGTATCTGAAAAGTCCTGTTTAGAAGTGGACCACTTCTAAGCTAAATTTTAATCGTTCAAATTACGTACATTCACAGATTTTGTCACTAACGACCCTGGTTTCGCCTTTCGGCATCTTCAGGCGTTCAAGTGCACGGATGAACTTGAACTGACAGTCATAATTATATAAATAATATACATAATTTAAACGATTTAAATTTAACTTTGAAATTCCACCAAGCACCTTCAGTCGAAATCTTAAATTACACTTAAGTTGTTCAAGCTCACTGTAAAAAACTGAGTGGAATAGCATTGTTTGAAAAAATATTAAAACACTGGTGTGCATATATTCCACTAATATTTACTAGGATTGGTACCGTTTTTGCTTATCATGTACATATTAAAAAATGCTCTTGATGCTCGAAATCGTTCCTGATCTTAATAAATCTGTGTGCTTAAAAAAAAGGGGGCTACTTCTTAAACCGATACATTTCAGGAGAGTAAAATGTGATATTAACTTGAAATTTATAAATTCGGCAACACTGATTTGACAGTCCTTTTTTGCCACGTAACGCGTTGGAACGACGTTCCTGCACCTTTTTTCTTGATTTTTTCAATGTTTCAGAACAAAAGTAGCATTTTTTTTATTATTCTCTTTGAAAAGTTTTGAGATAAGAACGTTTAGTTAATTACTAGCCCTGTCCTAGCCTTATCCTTACTCTTTCTAAAAAAAAGAGTTAAGCAACTTAGTAACAAGCAGTTTTTGTAAAAAAAAGACTTCTGTTAAAATTCCGCTATTAGGAAGCCATATGATCCACATTAGAAACGGACATAGATTAGAAAAAAAGCGAGTTCCGGTAAAGTTTTTTTTAGAAAAAAGCACTGCATATTTATTGTGGTTATCTGGCATATTCAACTTAATTTATTTTTTTCTCTTTAACACAAAATAATAGTGGAATAAGTACAAAAGAATGTTTTGATATTTTTTTTTGTGGACGTCGCAGGAGCATCGTCAACGTGTAATTGACATCGTGTGTTTTGGGATGGGTACTAAAAAAATAAAAATGTCTACAGTTATCAATGCGATAAAATATCCTTAACTCTAACTGTCTAACTAAGTGAAAAAATTACTCATTGTAATTTGATTCTCTTCACCCCGTTGAACAAAAGGCGTAGGCAAGTTATTTATTGGCGTCTCAATTCATTTATTTTCGATTATTGACGCAATAAATAACCACATAAAGCCTGTTTATAGCCGAATCTAAAATTATTAAAAACAGGTTTTTTTTCCCACCGACTCACTTCCTCAATAGAATTTCACTAAAACTCAAAATGATATGAGGAAAAAAATACGATTTTAAAAATGACTCATTTCTATAAATTTAGCGACTAAAATGCGCTTTGCATGTTTTATCATAATGCTATTATTTAAATAAAAAATCAGAAAAAACTGTACAGAATTACCATAAAACATATAAAATTAAGAAGCTATTGCTTCCAAGATTTCGTAAATAACAGTAGAATAAATTTTATAAGCAAAATGGGGTTCGATAATTCAAATAGATTTTGACAATAGGACTGAATTTTTTTCACGAGTTGATAAAATACTTTTGCATCAATTGAATTTTAGCCCCTTAGCATGGGGCTAAGGGGCTAAAATGATGTGTTTATTTGTTTTATTATACAAACATTTTCTATAGTTTTATCGCGTATCGGCAGATCATTTGACTTTCACATAGCCGCACCGCTTCTTTTTTTTTTATCCATGTCCATATGGACATGGTCTCCTGATGGAGGTTTCTCAACAAAAGAGAACTGTTTGTTACTCAGTCGCTCAGCCTCTCTTTTTTTCCTTGAGAAAGTAGTAAGGAAAGAAGGATAAGGCTAGGCCAGGACTAGTGGTTAACTAATCGCTCTCGCTATGTACAATTATTAAAGGGTCAGAAGGGTGGGAGGGGAGGACATTTTAAACATCACAAATACCCATGCCTTCGAACAGAAATCGATAAATCGACTGAAAAAATGCTGTTCATACTGTGACTCGAACCCGTGAGATCCGGCACGGAAGCCAACAACGCTAACTCCTGGGCTGTAGGACCCTACGAATCGCTTCTTCGATTACAAAATACGGAAACGTCTCTACTTTAACAATGTATTTTGGCGTTTTTTTCAATTAATAAAAAAACAAATATATATGTACACACAACGGACTTTCGGCTATTACGTATACTCCCTTGTCCGCAACAGTTATTTATATCGAGGTTTTACTGTATTTCAAATATTATAAACGATTACTTCATATATTCAACTAATAGCTAATTATAACTCCAAATGTTCACTTTAGATATTATGCATCGCAGGTCTCTCAATAATTCTCTACGATTTCAAAATCTATGCACTAAAATTTTTGGAGTCCATTAGTTTGTTGCCGGTCAGGTCAGACCTAAAGGTCAAACTTTATCAATGATCAAAGTATCATACAGTCTTTGTGCATCAAATTGACCCTAAAGACATATTCTTTTAATCTGAAAAGTATTATTCATTTTTTAAATACCTAAGTAACACATGGCACCGGTTACTTTTCAATCGAAAAATAAATAAATGATTTTACAAGATGATTATTTTACTTATTATTTGCACATTTTAAATCGCTCTTTTTTTGTTAAACAATCGACATACCTATCTACTAAAATAAAAACCATTTCTTACACGCAAAGCTTATCATATCGGTATTAAGACTTGCTAAAGCATTCGACTGAAACTGGTGTAGATATTAATTATTACACATTATTTATTTATAATACAGTTTACATTTGTACAATATTTGAAAAAAACAGCGAAAAACAAATAAACAGACGTTCACAATGTTTCTGTAGTTTTTCGTTTAGCTCTCACTAGGGCAGGGCTGTGGAGTCGTAAAAAATTGCGACTCCGTTTCCGGTTTTTACAAATTTCTACCACTACGAATACGGCTCCGACTTTAAGTTTTTATTTGCGTAATTATTAATATCTACTAAAATGCACATTTTTTTTATTGTATAACTAAATAAGAAAGGAGTTGGATCATCCGCACGTTTGTTTCTGACTACGAATCTACTTAAAGTACAATGACTCACAGCCCTAGCGGTAACTAATCATCTCCTATATATAAAAAAATGATTGCGTTACAATCATTAAGTAATGTAAGTAAGGTAAGTTTAATTTCAATTTGAAATGTAAACTTCACTCAAATCTTAATATAGAAACCAGGAAGTCAGTAACTGTCATGTAAGTTAAACGAGATTTTTTTCTACCTGTGAGTTCTGAATTACGGCAAACATACCGGTGTAACAAAGCCAGAGTATTTATTCTTATTCTGCAACAACAGGTGAATGAATCGTTTCGGAAGAGAATAGGCGATAGACAAGATTCAAAAATGTCTAATAGGCAATCTGCGTCCTAAATCGTTTCCATCAGCAGCCGGCCGGTCGTCAGTCAGTCAATTCGGCTTTGCAATTTAAAAATTGCGAGCCGAAACTAATTTCTTTAATAATAAAGCCGCCTTCGCGCGCTAAAGCCGGTCTATGATATATCCCGCCAAAAAATTCATAGCCTGCGGTCCATGCGGCCATTTTGTAATAGCTGTGTACATGGCTTCTCAAATTTAATAGATCAATGCTACGAAGGGGTTCTCAATATAATGAATTACTTACGGCATTCGAATCAGTGATTTCTATTGATTACCAAATTAATAACGATATCAGCTCTCAAAATGACTTAATAATACATGTTCGTTCATTCGTAAAACTTACAACGATAAGCAACTCAATTAATGAATTCGGTACATCGTTGTTTAGCGCAAGGCACTAAAAAATGCGACTGTCGTAGGTGCATCTCCATGTCCAGGCGTTAATCGACCGAATACAAAATATGAAAATTACAATAAAAACAGCTATTTTTTATATGTTATCGAACATCGACTTCAATACGTTATTTGCTCGATAATTATCGCAACGTGACCATTCATTGTTTCCTCAAAACGGTACATCGACGTATTTTTATTTAATCGTGTATGTATTGAAAGAAAACGAATATTTCTTCATAGCTTTTTTTAAATAACCATTCCTAGTGTTCCATTATGTCACTTTTCTGCGGTGTAATTTAGTTAGAATTAAGTGAATGAACTCGTCTATAACTTTTAAATCTTGGTTATAATGTAGTTGGCCGATTATTTTGATTTTGAATAGTTAATTAGGTAGCCGTAGAGGCAATAGGATAGACAACCTAAAAAGGGGATGTATGATCACATTTCATATAATGTGACGTGTCATGTCGAAAGGTTTCACCGCCTGGCGAAAAACAACGAATTACCTTAATTTCAATAATTAAAATATATTTTATGTTACACCATAAACTTGTAAAAAGTTTCATGGTCGTTTCAGTATCAGTTGAGACAAAAATATCATTAAGTATATTATATTCAAATATGTTACGACATTTAAGGAAACAGTATGAGGAGCAGTCGTTTAAAACACAGACCACAAGTGCAAATCATAGATGCTGTTTAATGTTCGAGTTTACATCAAGGCTGGCATTTGATGTTCATATCAAATATGAAATACCAATTCAAGATTCCGCTGTCACAATATTCTACTGAGGCACGACAGAAGCGGTATTTAGCACGAGCTGCAAACCAGTGTTGCTATGCCAATCGAAGTTTTCCCACATAAATATCAATATTTTACATACCTATACTACTGTACATTTTATACGTTTTCATATCCGTGACTTATTTTACTATCACCAATTAATAAACAAACACATACACAAATGTTATGGTAAAATTCCATTTTTTCGAACACATGCGGTTGCCTGTGTGTTTTATTTTATAAAAAAATGGATATTGCAATTAAATGCAGCATTATATTATAGTTTAGCATATGACTTGAAACACCTGCCGGAATGTGCGAACTTATGGTGAAATAAATTTAATATAGAGTAACACTTGGTGTATGAGTAAGTAACTCGAGTTGTAAAAAAATGGTAGTGTTTGATGTTCAAGGAGACCAAACCTCATTTAAGTTTAAATCTCCAATGAGAATAGATTTTTGTAAAACCATATTGATTCAACTATTACTAGGGTTGTCAAGTAGGAATACCGGGCAATACCGACGAATCAATCGATATCAATACTGGTATTTTATATTAAATACCGGTATTACAGAAATGTTTAAATAAAGCAAAGAAATACGACCAATTAGGATCATAATACCGGGCGAGTAAATTAAATTCGGTATTTTTTTTATATAAAATACAATACAATCATTACATAACGGATGATTTTTATAAATAATGCACAATTGAATGTTTTATCAAATCTGGAATCTGTCAAAAATGATTTAACTCGAAGCATGTTTTAAATATTTCAACATTTTATTCAAATATGTAATGGTTTCATTCGATTTTTGTTGATTTTCATTACCGGTCTTTTTGCATTTTCAAAACCGGTATTTCGGTATTGTCACTTCTAAAAAAACACCATGAATACCGTTATTGCCATCTCTAATGTATAGTGATGGCAAACCCTTGTTAATGCTAATGCGAAGGTAAAGAAATATTTCTAAAATTAGCATAATGCTAGTAAAACATTTTTCAAAACTCATGAATACCCGATAATAAATTATACTAATCTTCTATTTTTATTATCACGTCAAAAATCAAGTTTTTTTTCAACAGATTTGAAAATGATACAAACAAACAATTATCAATACATCAAACAAATGGTCCATTCTTGCGTACCAAAGAACAATCGCTATAATCGTACTACAGCCAAATAAATAATTATTAACATACATTTGAATAAATTTATTTTAAAGATTTATTCACGAATGATTTAATAACACTTACGAATAGTAATATTATTTATAGATTTTTTTATATTAGATAATACAAGTATATTTCTACAGATACACTACTATTGGCATGATTTTGTATTATACATGTACAAAAAAACCTATATTAGTGTTTGTAAAGTCTACGAAAATTGTGCATGTGTGTATCTGTGCTATTATAAATTACGAGGAAGTGTTAGCAAGTGTGCTATTATTTTTATTGCGAATGTCTTACACAGACGGATCAAAAATCACTTAGAAGTTAAATATGAAACCTTTTCAAGCTTAAATTTTAAGTTGTTATTTTAAAATCATATTTAATACCGAGTTTGTGTTCATTTTAATTCTAAATTCATCACATTACAAAAAACTAAATGAAACGGCATGCATGTAAAAAAATGTGTAGACTGTGTTCAATCAAGCCTCTTTAAATCTCCCATCCAAACCATCAGTTAAAAGTAAGCCAAACGTTTAAACTTTTTTTTTTCTTAATTTTCTGGTAAATTTACAATGTCAGGATGCGCTATAAGCTCTAAAGATCTCATTTAGTCCACATTCGTAGCAAACAATGAAAAAACATACCGGATTCTTATTATTTTTAAACCATTTGTTAATGAATATTCATATTTTTTTACGTATCATAATTATTGTAAACAGCACAATTCATCAAGAGATGAAAAATACGAAGAATTTGTATCTATAATAATGTAAGCATCAAATAAAACTTAAATCGTGTTCGCTGATATGACAATCCAGCAATCATTACTGCGGAGGTGTCGCTTAAGAGGATATAGTACCTTTACGCCTGAAAATAGAGTAAATCGATCGTTTGCCATCGACGAAATCTCGTGAACCGTTCACTTAAAAAATTTTTTTTTTCAATAATTACATTTTCCAAACGCTTTTTTACACTATTGCATTTTTTTTTTTATGAAAATAGTAAAAATGTCAAGATTACACGGTAAAACATTGACTTGGATTTTTTTCAACTACTTTACGCGAAGATCATTTTAAGGTTTATTATAAGATACCGAAGTTTGAAGTCTTAGAAAGAAATACAGATAAAGATTGGTTTAAGAAAGTGATTTGAGCAGAATTTCTAATTTATCGAATATAATGATTATACAGCCATTTGAAATGTACCATTTTTCCCACTTTTTCTGACTGATTTTTAAAGCATAATTGTATCATATACACTTCTAAAAAAAATTGAAATAAAAAACCATTTTATTGTTTACATTTAAAAGCAAAAAAAATAAATAAATAATGATAATACCAATAAATGGTAACCATTTTTCGGAGATGCCTTTTCTTACCTACTATGCATCAGTTTGAGCTTCAGTCTGAGATCGTACGTGGTATGGAGTGGACGTATCAAATGTTTTATTAAAAAATATTAAATCACTGGTCAACGAATATTAGAGGTAATCAAAGCAATGTTTTTTTATTCTGCCAAAAAAACGCGTTGGGGTTAGGGTTGCCCAAAGCGCTGACAAATAATATTATTATTTATAATACAATAATGTATTTTTCAATAGCGACGCTTGTAAAGACCAGTATTACTTTAGCTCATGGATGTTCAACTGGTAGATCGCGATCGACCGGTCGACTCCAAAGCATAATTTGTTTGATCCCGAAAGCTTCCGTGAATTTGGAAAAAATATACAATTTAAATATAAAATATACAAAAATTGAATTATTTGTAAGCATATACCTATCTAATTGTATGTATTTCGCATTTAAAATAAACATTTCTAAGATTGAAGAAGGGAAAACCCCTACTAAATAAAAATTGTTACAAGAATCATGGTAGAAGTCGATCGCGAGAAAACTTAAGATTGAAAAGTCGATCTTAAGAAAAAAAAATGGTTGGACACCCTTGCTTTAATTTAATGCAGCGATTTCCAACCTTGGAAGCGTGGACTATTGTAAAAAGAAGCGCGAACAGTCCAAAATATTTATTTAACGTGTCTTTGTTACTATATGAAAATAAAGGATGGGGAGGCGCGAAGATATTTTTTTTCAAAGGGAAGCGCATTAACACAAAAGTTGGAAACTACTGGCTTAATGGATAAGTATTTTAAAATAATTATTTGGCAATGCTTTTAAACAGAGATTCTATCTATAGATATTTGTATTTAATAGTAATAATAGATGAATAAAAGCATTTTTACATTAGTATTTATGAATCATTTCTATGTTTCAAAAGTTTTATGCCGCTTACAGATGGGGAAGATTTTCGCTAAAAAAACAAAGTCGTTTAAACGCAAAAAAAAAAATTATTATTAGAAACAAAAAAATATTGGAAAAGATGTTAATATGGCACAACCCTGCATGTCATCGAACATGCAAATTGCCAGTAAAGAAAGTTCTCAAACATTATATAAAGAAATACAAATATATCTATGCATTCAATATAAATTATTTGAATGACTACTTTTGATCTGGTCTAATATTCATTTAGTTTCTTCCTTATTGAGTTAGACTATAGAATATTGAAGTAAAACTATTTGCATTCAGTAAAATATACACCCAATACTTTTTTTACTCGATTATTTTGGATAAACCGTTACGTTTTTTCATACATTTTTGGTACTTTTTTTACACGGATTTGAAACCTATTTATCAAATTATATGAAATGAGCTTTTTTTACGCGCCACTTTCTGGAACCAATGTGTCATCCTGAGATTTTGGATCTTAGATTCAAAAGGTCAATAGAAATATATAATAGAATCCGCAATACATTTTAGATGCTATTAATAAAAAAATGTAAAGAAGTCACTGTGCGACATGTTCAATCGATTTGTTAAGAAGGATTACTTAACATACAATGATTTAAAAATATTGAAGTTTTTTGTCTCACACGATAAGACATAGTTAAGATAATTTTCGGACTAAATTCATGGTCAACTATAGCGCGAACCAGAAATAACTATCAATTGCAACTTATAATTATTTTAGAACTCAATACTTTTCTATTTTAATCTTGTTATGTCAATATTATTATGTTTTAATCTTTTTTATGCAACAAAATTATTTTTCAAAACTGTATTCATCAATATCATAACAAATCATATCAAATCAATATCATAAAAAATAGGTTATAAAAAATTAAAAATAAAAACTAATTCAATATATTAGAGAAAGTTTGAGAAATTTGTATTGTATGGTTTGTTTAGCGTCTCTTGTTACCTTTGGCAAAAGCCGTCTCATGATTTAATTTATTAGTACGATAGCTTACTGTTGCTTACATGTAGCAACACCTCATATGAAGCATTTTTAAGGAATATATAATTAACGTATAGTTTCAGTTACATATAATTGTTGCAACAGATATTTGGGGAAGTAAATTAGATTGTCAGTCTTTGCTATGAAGATAAATAAATACTTATTGATTTTCGTCGATATCTAATATTAATACAAATTGTTTTATATGAAAAACCTTTATAACTGTCTAAATACCCATTCGTGTGTTAGGTGGTATTGTTATTTTTGTAATGAAATAGAAAAATGTTTTGCTTGTTTTGATACTGTAAAAATACGTATTGTGGTGGTTACTTATTTAAGTCAGTGCAATATTTATGCTGTAGGTCAAATTAAAGTTTTGCATTCCTACTGAGTCGCCTTAACAAGTATTTTTTATCCGTTTCCATTACGGCCGTAATATAAATGACTACTTTTAGGGTGTTCACTGTCAATACTTGGTGGAAAGGCATTATATTAATAAAAACAATAATCCTTTGTACTTCATTCCACTTTATTTAATATGTCAGGACCGGTTTCGCTCATTGCGAGCCAGTTGACAATGCTCGCAATGAGCGAAACCGGTCCTGACATATTAAATAAAGTGGAATGAAGTACAAAGGATTATTGTTTTTATTAATATATAAATGACTACCAACTTTCGTGTTCGTCTTTATAGTACACGTATTCGTTATTCCAAATACGATATATTTTCGTATAGTAAGCGCTATGAATTTATAATTAAAACTGGCATAATAAAAGTCAATGTTTTATTACCGTGTTTATTTTAATTTAATCTGATACTTTTGTATTGTATAAAATATGTACATGATCTTTTTTTTATTATTAAGTAATTTCATGTAAGTAATTTCGCTACTGGTATTGAATTCTTTGTTTCAAATCAATCGTTACAAATTCCACACTTATATATGTTGTTTGACCGATCATTTAATTTGTCTATATTTTGTGTTTTGTTTATATATTTTTAATATGTTTCATTTGAAAAAAAATACTGCATTTTAATATTTAATTTGGTACCCAAAGAGATTTGTAATATCTTGTTACTTTTTGTGTGAGATTTCCAAAATAACATACAAATATACATGCCTTGTATGTTAGATCAGTGATTCCCAACCTTTTTCATGCCACGGACTTCTAAATCTGAAAACAATAATCTGCGGACCCCCGAATTTTTTTATTTCACATGTTCATATTTTATCACAAAGAATGTTGAAAGAATGAAAATTTTCGCGGACTCCCAGGATGGGAAGCACTGTGTTACATGATAAAATAAATTAAAATATAGGTCAATAATACCTATATGTGTTTCATAAATTTGTGCATTTTTTACATTAAAATGTCCATTTTCCCAATTTAAATTTATTATTTTTAAATTTTTAAATCACCGTTTATTGATTAAATTTTATCAGAAGCCTAAAACCTGCCTGTAATTTTTTGTGACGGCCCAAATAATCTAAATAATATTTCATAAAAAATTGAAATACGTCACTCACATTGCTTTAAACATAGCGCAGTGGTCAACGTCGTTGGCTTCCGTGCCGGATCTCACGGGTTCAACTCGCTCACTCGGTTGGTGATGTATGAAAATTACCTCCCACCCTTATTATCCTTAAAAACTACAAGGCTTAGTAAGAGTGATAAGTTAACTGCAAAACCTGTTACAGACCCCTACTCTCTTTCAAAAAGAGGTCAAGCAACTGGATAACAAGCAGTTCTCGTAGAAAAAACTTCTTTTACGATACCTTCATTGGAATATTATATTTTCCACGTGGCGGCAATGGATTCAAAAAAGCTAAACATTATTACAAAAAGTGTTTTTTGCAATGTTTTAAAGAGAAGAAATATTTAATTCTGTATTGTCAACTATATGCCTTCTGGTAACTCCAGTGTCCATCAAAAATAATGTAGAGGTGTGCTTGAGATAACTGTATCCAGTTTTTTTATAATAATTTATTTAATTAATTAAACCCTTTTAAATGTTCAGTCCAAATAATATTTTTATTTCTCCGATTATAATTAATTTTATAATAAGTAAACATTTGGTACTAATAGAGATAAAAATGTTACCATGACGGCAACAAGTTTCGCTCAAAAATGAGACCATCTTTTATGTTGCCGTACGTAGATTTTATCTATCTCTCAATCATGTCATACTTCAGAAAAGGTGAACGGCATATTATTTGTTTATTTACTCTCGATAAAAATACAAATATATTATTTTCAGCAGTATTAATAATAGCAAAGAATCACTAAATTTGTCCAAACGTTGTTACGCGTTAATCATCAACGTATCTTTTTAACCGTACCTTTATAAAGTAAAACGCGTTATGCTCAACATTGTAATCGTAACTCTTACTCACGTAATAAAGCATTTTTTTTAGTCGATAAAACTTAAATTGCTAGCTAAAAACCTGACATTTGCGTTTATTAGTTTTGCGTTGTTTTTTTAATAAATTGATGCTAAGTTGTTTGAGTAATCAGTAGCTACATAAACCAAACATAATTTGGCTGCGTTTACAAATCTGAAATTGCTCATATTTCAAAGTTTCCGTATGGTAACTTACAGAAAGAATATAATTTTAACGTGTAAAAATGTAAAATAATACAAAAATAAATATTTTAAATATTAAAATCTTTCACGTTTTGTGAACTGTAGTTCAGATAGCTTACTAAAATTTGACGCACATACAAAATCTGATCATGCAATAAGATTTTCAAACCGGTTAAAATGTATGCAGTAATTAATTTTATTGAAATTTTAGTTCCACATTAGTTAGAGATCAATCAATCATTTTATTATGCAACACACCTGTATGTAAACATCAAAGATGCTGTTACATTTTATTCATTTTACGGCCTTGATTTCTAACCGGCAATTATTCTGAAATTATTCTACCATAAATATGTCCGATTTTCTAAACAGCAACTGGACCAATATTGATACTTTACTGTATTTGTTTTACTTCTTAATCTATTTTTGAAATACGTGAAATCATTACGTGATGATATCGAAACCATTTACATTGATTATTTATTACTTAGACATAGCTTACTTATGCTTCACATAATATTAAATGCCACCGTATGCTTTATTCTTCTTTAGACACCTAAGCATCCGTTATGGTGAATTATTCCCTTTTTTCAATCCTTTTATTGAAATCATTTCGTAACATATTTCTTCTGCGTAAAACCTTTCATGTTACTCATTAGATTAACTTTAATGATTAACACTATGAATCTTGTATATTCATCGATAGATAAGTTTCAATAAGTTAAATGATTCATTGAGCCTCCGAGAAGTGAAATGAGCCAAGTAGTAAAATGGTAAAACTTTTCTATTAAACGTTTAACTACTATCACATTCTTACATTGTGTTTTGATGTATTGTATATTTTTATTTTAGGTAGATAACACATCTGCAATGTGTATTAACTGAAGTCACTTACTTTAAGACATACAATATTATAACGCATCTTACGCACGGTTTCCTAAAATACCACTTGGTTTACTTCACCTCTCAGTGGCTCAATTATTCTTTCCTGCGCTATCATCAATGTCATTAATAACGTTCTGATCTGAGGGCATCAATTAATGTACATATTTTGTCCTGACGTATAGGCTTATTTAAATTAATTAATATTTTATAAATAAGCTATAGGTATATAGATAAACAATTTTAATTAGTATGTCAGTAGTATTTCTTACAAACGTACATGACATTCAAAACAAAAATCTTTTCACAAGAATTATTGCATTAACACTTTACGTAACTTTTTATATATAAACTTTTAACCGTACTTTCAAACAGATTTTGTAATTTTAATTGAAGTTGCATCAAGCACCCTCAAACTATAACTTAATCTTTAATTTGTTCGTGATTTAAGAAGTTTTTTTAATATTATAACTGTTTACATACTTATAAATAATATAGCAAAAGATTGGAACATTTTGATATGTACACATATTATTTATTTTATCAAAAGAAAAATACATACTTAATTGGATTTGGCTGGTGTTGTTTTTTACTTTTAGTTTTGTAAGTTTGTGTTATCCGATCGACTACAAATAAAAAAAACCAGTTTAATAACTTAAATTCGCAGCCAATCAACATTTAATAAAATACATTTTACAAGAGAGGCGTGGCCTTTTGATTATCCCAAAATTTGTGTTTATTTAATTGGTATATATACTTGAGAGGATGGTATTAATACATATCGGCTTAATTACAGGTCATGTTAGTAATAAGCACGCTAACTCTAGTCTACATCGAACTAGTGTTAGGACAGTTCGTCCGGTACCTATGTGAGATATGAGAAGATTTAATCATATTTAAATTGTGGGATACAGCTAATGCCATTTTGTTTAAAATTAATTAATGAATCACCTACTCATCTCAATTAACTGTTACGAAGTAATTGCAACTAACTTTGAGTAGAGTCGATAAACAATAATTCTTCAGCAAAATTTTGCAAAAAAGTCATTTTGCCGTCTCTTGATTTAATGCAAACAAAATCAGTCAGATATTTTTAAATCCTTATTTTTTTTAATCCATGTCCGCTCCCAATGTGGAGAATATGAACTAATGGAGGTATCTCAACAGAAGTTTTTCAACGAGAACTATTTGTAACTCAGTCACTCAACCTCTCTTTTTTCAAAGAGAGGAGTAGGGATAGAAAGATAAGGCTAGGACAGGACTAGTGGAAATAGTTTTTTTGTTTATTTCGTATGAGTACCTTTTTCTTCCAATATTGAAGATATGCGTTCTCGGCATAATGCAAATCGCTTAGGTGGTTTAAAGGTATAATTTAATCAATAAAGGGATATGATTTATTCTCAAATGCTGCTTCAGACGTATTTAACTATTTTAAGAACGGAATATTTATTATTTTCATTTGTTCTATTGCTCATAATTACGATTAATATAGAGAATTAATTATAAGGAAAAAATGTTCAACATGCAGAAAGCTTGCCCACAGCAAGTTATTTCTCCGCCAAAATATTTGACAGCATCTCAAAACTGACAAGTGGTCTATTACTCATACACGTTCACTCATGTTCATACATACGCAACACACTACCAATGCACACACGAATAATTAAATATACATACACGTACTGATGTTTTCTAAACATACACATATTATATCCACGCAATAAAACTACTCTACACATATAACGTATAAACGAACACATTGGTATATTTTAAAGTACATTCACATTCGCTGGATATCAACACAAATTTAATGCAGGGATTAATAATTTGTATTCCGCGCCATAATCTAAGAACAATAATGAATGTATTGGTAATAAATAATATGCCGATAAATCCTGAATTAAAATCACATTTAAACATAAACAGTGATGACAGGGATTCAAAGGATTATAGACATCGTTCAAGTTTCCTCTGGGTATATTCCGAAAATATTAACATGCTGCAGATCCATAGAGAAATTTGAATTGAAATAGAGTGAGTGAGTGATAAACTGGTTACGCCACTTAACTATTATAACTTAAATACTTATAACTGTTAACACTTTTCTCAGAAAGTTGTTGGACTCTTTTCGTCAAGAGAGAAATTCATTTTGATGATATTGATTTACGTCGTATGCTGTGAAAGGAGAATGTGCAAGTGTCGTATCGTATAAACCAGAGATGCACAACCTGTTTAACAGAGCGGCCAATGTATCCATTTTTATAAGTGTGCACAGGCCGAAAAGGTTAAAAGTTTTAATATGCCCTGAGTCAAGACGTACATAAAATATAATTTAGAAAATTAAATGATTCGCGTAAATCGCAGCCTTTTGGGGAAAACTTACACTGAATTGAATGTTTTGAAAACAAATACAGTATTAAAATTGACTACTCTTGCAATTTACACAGTTGAAACATTTTTTGGAACTGGAGTTGTTGTCTATAATAATTATTATAAACTTATTGATAAATGTTGAAAATAAGTCTTTGCATTTTATCTGTGGTCCACAACAAATGTCATTTTGAGCCGCGGGCTATTCTAAAATAATCACAAAATGCGCCTCTTATGACTTAAGCTTCTTGCTAGTTTTGATAATCAGGACTGGAGTCGGAGTCCGGAGACGGAATAATCTTACGACTGGGACCCATTAAAAAAAATACTGTATTCAAACCACAACAGTCTCTAGTGTTGACACGGCATGCTAGGCTGAATAAAGATGACTAGCTGTAAGCCCGTTGCCCAGCAACGTGAGATTTTTGTTGCAAAGTATTTAATTTAATTTTATATTATTTTATGTTATTTTATTTTATTTTATTTTATTTAATTTAATTTAATTTAATTTTAATTTATTTTATTTTATTTTATTTTATTTTATTTTATTTTATTTTATTTTATTTTATTTTATTTTATTTTATTTTATTTTATTTTATTTTATTTTATTTTATTTAATTTAATTTTAATTTATTTTATTTTATTGTATTTTATTTTTATTTATTTTATTTTTATTAGAAATTTCGTAAATTATTTAATTTTTGGAATAATGTTCAAGTTTGCTAACAACCATTTTTCGTAGTAGCAGAAATTTCGTAAATTATTTAATTTTTGAAATAATGTTTAAGTTTGCTAACAACCATTTTTCGTAGTAGCCGAAATGTCTTAAATTATTTAATTTTTGAAATAATGTTCAAGTTTGCTAACAACCATTTTTCGTAGTAGCAGAAATTTCGTAAATTATTTAATTTTTGAAATAATGTTTAAGTTTGCTAACAACCATTTTTCGTAGGAGCAGAAATTTCGTAAATTATTAAATATTTGGAATAATGTTCAAGTTTGCTAACAACCATTTTTCGTAGGAGCAGAAATTTCGTAAATTATTTAATATTTGGAATAATGTTCAAGTTTGCTAACAACCATTTTTCGTAGGAGCAGAAATTTCGTAAATGATTTAATATTTGGAATAATGTTTAAGTTTGCTAACAACCATTTTTCGTAATAGCCGAAATATCGTAAATTATTGAATTTTCGGAATAAAGTTCAAGTTTGCTAACAACCATTTTTCGTAGGAGCAGAAATTTCGTAAATTATTTAATATTTGGAATAATGTCCAAGTTTGCTAACAATCATTTTTCGTAGTAGCAGAAATTTCGTAAATTATTTAATATTTGGAATAATGTTCAAGTTTGCTAACAACCATTTTTCGTAGGAGCAGAAATTTCGTAAATTATTTAATATTTGGAATAATGTTCAAGTTTGCTAACAACCATTTTTCGTAGGAGCAGAAATTTCGTAAATGATTTAATATTTGGAATAATGTTTAAGTTTGCTAACAACCATTTTTCGTAGGAGCAGAAATTTCGTAAATTATTTAATTTTTGAAATAATGTTCAAGTTTGCTAACAACCATTTTTCGTAGGAGCAGAAATTTCGTAAATTATTTAATATTTGGAATAATGTCCAAGTTTGCTAACAATCATTTTTCGTAGTAGCAGAAATTTCGTAAATTATTTAATATTTGGAATAATGTTCAAGTTTGCTAACAATCATTTTTCGTAGTAGCAGAAATATCGTAAATAATTATATTTTGGAATAATGTTTAAGTTTGCTAACAACCATTTTTCGTAGTAGCAGAAATTTCGTAAATTATTAAATCTTTGGAATAATGTTGAAGTTTGCTAACAACCATTTTTCGTGGTAGCAGAAATTTCGTAAATTATTATATCTTGGAATAATGTTTAAGTTTGCTAACAACCATTTTTCGTAAATTATTAAATCTTTGGAATAATGTTCAAGTTTGCTAACAATCATTTTTCGTAGTACCATAAATCGACCTCGGCGCATATATCGACAGCCCTGCAAAGGTTTCAAGTGTGCAAACAAATATATTTCGTAGAAAAAGAAAAATATCTTGGAATCATTTTTTTTGAATTGGCCACACTAAGTATTTGACATATTCTATTTTTGAATTTTCAATACAAACAAACAATCAAAGTCAAGTTTGAAATAGTTCTTTTTTCGAATGCTTAATATATATAATCTAATTTTGTCGCACCTGAAAGTTTGCCCTTTACCTCAGCGGTAAGACGTTCCGTTCATATTGCAAAGTTCCACGTTTCGAATCCGACCCGCGGCAGAAATAAAATGTGAAATAAAGTTTAGCGTTTTTTCACATTTAAAACTATGTGCTTCTTCAGCGTAATGAAAAAATACTTCTAGTATGAATAAAAAAAATGTCGACAGTCGGGCTGGGGATGAGGAGGGGGAGGGGAAATCGGTGACAATCATATAGAAGATGGATGACACTGAACAAAATCTGTCCCAGGAAATTTGAATTTTGAATATAAAAAGACGTCCATTCCAATTGGCCGAAAAATGTGATGTTCAAAATATGTTCAAAATAAATCGCTATCATTGGGCGAAGTGGACATCAGTACGCACACATTTGTGAAAAGTAAAAAGTGAAAAGTAAAAAGTAAAAAGTGAAAAGTAAAAAGTAAAAAGTGAAAAGTGAAAAGTAAAAAGTGAAAAGTGAAAACTTATTTTATCGGCTATTAATATATAGATGGTATACATATCGACTGAGGAAAGGAAAAAGTACGTAACCCACACATAGCAAATTTAAAACATTTTAAATTCATCATTTACAGGCTACATCCTTTTGATAGAACGTGTATCAAGTTTGATACATTGTGATTATAAAAAAAAAACTGTTTTGAAAAAACTGTGGGTTTCGTCCTTTTTCTTTTCCACAGTCGATATATGTAAGTTGAAATGAAATGATTGAAAAAATACTTTGGAGTCGGAGTCGTCATTTTTACCCGACTTCACAGCACAGCACTGTTGCACACTAATACAGACTGCGACAAAATAACTTTATCTAAAAACCTGGCTGCTTCTTATTTTCTGTGAAATTGTGACTATAATATTAGTGGGAAATTATTTATTAGTATTTTGTCAGGATAATGGCTCTTGGCAAATTTATTGCTCTCTGCATTTTATATTGATTAATAACCACTTGAATACCAAGCGGACACCGGTGTCCGGACATATGCAAGCGAACACGGATGTCCAAGAATTTTAAATAATCCAATACTTGGTATTCTATCCAATACTTGGTTCTATCTGTACTGACTCTGAGTAAATATAGATTTTTAAAATATCGAATTCGAGTGCATATTAGGCAACATTATTTTTCAAAAACACGCAGTATCTCTGGGACATATTAATGATTTATTTGCGCGGTATTCAAGTGGTTAAGTATGTTAGTGTCCTATTATTAAAATTTACCTTTCGTTATCGCAACACGCTTTTTAAGAAAATTTCTATTTATTGAATTCTTAAACATTTTACACAAACAAGAATTTCGCCAAAATTCAGACAGGATGCAAAGTATATATTTTGACCCCCTGGGCAATTTTTGGCGGTTAGCAGACTAATGACATCAAAATAGACAAATAACCACACGAAAGATCATTTTGGCCTTGTACGAACATAATCTATTAAAACTGTGTCCATCCTTCCAACAGAGATATAAATGCACACATAATACCGCTTGAAGCCCGTGTTTTCTCAAGCGAAATTTATTTACCATGCTATTAGGAATTTTTATGTGAAATAGGGATCAGATTAGAGATTGTATGATTATATTTCCTTATATGCGTCATCTTTTCATAAGAAGATTTTTTTTTTTAATATTGATATTACGAGAAATATTCCTGATTCCAATTCTAAATAATCGAATGGAATAAATTAATTAAAAGTTTTACTACATTTAGTTATTGAATAAAATTCTGGCTTAATACTATTATTTTTGGAAAGGTAGGAGGACTACACCGATTCTTAACCCTGTGTCCGCGGGCGCATGCGAGCACGCGAAACTATTTTCATGAGCTTTTACAAAGTATGCTATGACAATAAAAAATAAAAAATAGTGATCATTGTTTACTATTCAGATGATCATTTTGCACTCCGTAATGAATCGTATATCTTTTTATTTTATTATATGCATATATTATCATAAGTTTTAAATGCGCCCATTACCCCAAATAGCTTAAGAACCCCCGGACTATTCTAACTGGATATAGTAAAGTTTTATATTTATTTAGATAAGCATTATAATGTTTTTTAAGCCACGAATAAAACGAATGTAAACTCTTTAGTTTATGTATACTAAACTATCATTTTTTACTATATACTTTGTTTATCTGATCAGTTATTACCATTCAGTTACCTAAATATTAAAATTGTCATGAAACTAGTATGTTTACCTAAAAAATTACGTATAATTAGCTAATAGTACGACGAATTGAAAACTATACCTCAAGCGGTATTTTGCGTCCGTTATTACCTTCAAATCTACAGTAGCTAAATTTTCTCCGATTATTACCAACAGAAATAAATACAAGTAGCTCTTAGACTTTATTATATTTTTGTGTTTCCGCATGTCTTTAATTGAATCTGCGGTATTGTATCATAATGTATGTGCGATCCTTAAATGCTAATTATTATATGGTTATTACCTATTACTGCTGAATAGGAACAAAAGCGGCCTCTAGAAAACCGGTAGGCCAACAAATTTACTTCCGTCTTCGGTCGGGGTTCATGGAAACCTCCCTCAAGACGGTTCTGCAGTATTATTCCAACAGTATTTTCGTCAAAAAGAAATATGGTAAATTTAAAAATGTTAAGATAATATGTTGCTAACTTAAATATTTCGTAACTGTTAAGATATTTCAGACGTCTGCCACTTGCACATTACAGCCAGGGCCGGTTCTTGGCGTGTGCAAAGAGTGCGGCGCCTACAGGCGCATAGGCGCCGCACTAAGATTTTGAGCACTATCAACTCATTTAGATCTGGTTTTTCGAGGCACACAGGCGCAGATATCCTGGAGCCGGCCCTGACTACAGTGTATGTAGAAAATAAATATAAACAGTATTGTGATTATATTTTGCGATTTCATTTATTTATTGCATTTTTCAATATCTCACTTCAGTAAAAAATTAACATATTAAGATTGATTCAAAAAAAGGGCACTTCATTTTATCTTTTTTACCATTTTCGCTCCCAATGTGAAAAATGTAAGCTCCTAATGTAGTTTATTTGCTTGTTACTCAATTGGTCAACCTCTCTTTTTTCGAAGTGGGTAGGGATAGAAAGATAGGACTAGGAGAGGACTAGTTGTATATATAATAATGGTACTTGTTTTTTATCCGGTATCATACGCATTTAATTATATCGACGCGTACACAATTATTGAACGCAGTCTACTCACACATATACGTTTGTGTATAGACGTACAATAGAGATGGTCAGCGATTTTTTCATTATTGATAATTGTTTAAATTATTTAGTGAAATCTCATGTTGCAATTACAATCTGGAAAATATATGTTAAATATTTGATATTCACATAGTTTGCATTTGTCAAGTGAATGTATTATATTATATGAGTATCAATAAAAAAAAAAAAATGAAAGCACACTGTGTATGTGAATTTTTAATATTAAATACCTTTATGAATGATATTTCTTTTCAATATAACCAAAAATATCGGCCTTATTACAATACAACAGTATTTTTCTAACCAAAATACGTTTATTAAATGATAAACTGTACTCATACACACAATTAAATATTTTGCTTATTTCCATTCTCTATCACTTTTCTCAGTTTTTATTGTTTTTTTTTTATTTATTCAGATATGGATACTAGACACATCCTCTTGTATGTTTTATTATTGTCGAAAAGCTTATTTTCCATTTTGCAATTTTATAATAATTTTCTTTGAGAAATAATCCATCGTGGAAGTAAGTAGAAAATTGAATTTTTCGTTTGCAATTTATTTTATGCTAGAACTAATTATGTATAACTGAAATAATTCAATACGATAATATCAATATTTTATAATTTTAGATTTCTATCTAACAAGAATAAGATCATTTTTTTTTTTGAATATATTCGCATTTGAATAATGAACATTAAATTTATTGAATTATGAAATGGAAATCACTATTAAAACTTTATTGTAACATAATTTAACGGAATTAGGTGTTTGGCATTTGAAATTAGCATCTTACGTAAGGTATATAATAAGGTCTAAAATAGCGTACGTAAGAATTTTGTATATGCATTTACGAGGGTTTTTTTTTGTTTGCGGGGTAAGTGGGGCGTTTTTTAGGAATCAGAATACAATTATAATACTCCGTTCGCGTCGATTTTGCACTTTTTGATGCACGTCTAACAGGAAAGAACCATAATAATACCTATGGTCTAATGTAAAAAAATGAATACTCGTTTATTTGATTATATAATAAACCTTGTTTCAAAAAAAACTAAAATTTTAGTCGATTTTATTCTTCAGGAAATATGTTTTTATATAACACAAAACGTCATGTGATCGATACCTTTAATGATACCTAATAATGGTAACAAAATTGATGAAATATAAAACATTCTTTCGCTGGTAGTTGTGTGTACAGTTTTAATGTATCAAATAAAAAACCTTACATGTACGACGAATTGCGGCTTGGAACGGGTTAACGAGATTTATTATAACTGCAACGTACAACAAATATATTTTTTGATTAAACTTAAATATTGTATTTTATTCGCATTTATTGATATACATATTTCAACTCGTTTTATTTTTAACCAAAGCGGTTTCAAGGCAATTGTTTATTGTTATTTTATTTCAATTTGTATAAATAACACTGTTAAATTATATTTCTTATCAGTTGATAGTGCTCGCCATGAGTGAAACCGGTCTTGATCTTGGTAAATAAAAGTGGAAATAGGTACGAAGGAATATTGTGTTTTTCTTAATGTAACATACCTATAAGTCAATTGCTCGCCAATCCACTATTATCGTACAAAGATTAGTCGCCTGTAAGTCGTCAACGATTCGTTAAAGATTTATACCTATTTATAAATCATTCCAACGAATCTCATCTTGGATAAGCACTGTTAACGAATCACGTTGAGTATTGATGTATTCTTCGGCTATTCATTCTTCTCTTGTCATTATTTTTATATGGGAGTGAATAAGTTCCGTCGATTTTTTTACCAATTTGTCTACGAACCAATATGCTTGATTTATGTTTTGCAACTATTGCAGCAGTCAATTATTAATATACTGGGTCCCAAAACTATTTCGGTACTAAGGATAATTCACCAAACAAAATCACTATCCAAATCGTAGTAAGATTTCTTATTTTGTTTCCACAATTCTTACATAGTACTTCCTCCTACGGTTTTTGTGCTAAAATAAAACACAACACGCATACAATCAAATGCCAGTGCATGCGTATGTACACAATTACTCTGTACAAAATTTTGTGTGCATATGGACCACTAACACTATGATATTTTGTTATTAAAATAAAAATTCTAACGTGCAAAAATGATTCACAAAAGATGAATGCGACTTAACATTGCACTTGACAATTTTTATTGATTTTATGTATTTTGAGATTTCATCGGCTACGCAATAAATATGAGATTTTTCTTACCGAAGTTTTTTTTTACTACCATCTGATTTTACCTAATTGATCTAATCTTATTAGAGATATATTTTATGTAAATAAAGTTTAATTTTACTTAAATCACTCATGTTTTACGAGTTGTATTTTTATTTGTAAGTATGTATTATAGTGCAATATAATTCAGTTGTTGGTATTTTAACATTATTTGGCCGGGGGGCAATCACTGCCAAAATCAGGTGCCGATTAAAATTATTAAAATGTAATTGGTGTGTTATCGTGTGGAATATAGGAAAAAAATTAAGAAATTCATATACCGATTGCGGCCGATGTGTTATTATTATATAACGCGTGTAATATTTAACTACAACGCTTGTAGTAATCGGTCAAATTTGACACAAAAAAACATTCAAATGTTTTTTACGATGACTAGGCTAAAATGTTCCAAGCTCTCCGGTTTTTATGAAAACTCGTTTATTTCGAATAATTAAGCGTGTCATTAGTATCGTATATTAGTTATATTGAGATTTATATACCGAATTCGCAGGAGTAATTTTTCTGGTGAACCTGATATATTTTATAACTTTTTTTTGTACGAAGCGTTATTTGATTTAATAATTCATATGTCTGCTTAAAATATGTGTTTCAAAATAGTATCATTAAAACTCGTACACACTCGGGTAGGTATTATAAAAAGTCACATTTAGGAATATTTAACATATTTTTTTATTAATTTCAGCAAAAGTGATAATGATAATTCAAACAAAACTGGTTTGATTATTAATTATATATAACGATCATAGATTTTGATTAATTTCACTTGCACGTCATGAAAAAAAGTTCATTCCATTGGTTTTAACATCAACGTTTGGATTTAAAGTTTTTGTTTTTATGATCTTACATATTCTCATTTTTCTTATGTGAACATTTACCTATCGCTCAAAATGATATAATATCAAACGTCAACCTTTAAATGTGGGTCGCGATATTTCAAAGGTGTCAATTATTCTAACAGTTACTTTGTCTACTTTTATTACATTCTGTATAATTTTACGGACATATTTTTTTCGCGATGAACAACAAACTCGAATCTTCAATAAGCCGGTATTTTATCTTTAGATTCCAATTCTACACCTTGCAATACGACACGCTATCTCTGCCGCGTTGTCAGTGATTTTTTACAAGCGTGAGAATTATTTTTTTTCGACAGATTTTACGAACACGCTTTACGTCGTTTCGCTAAAATTTAAAGCCACTATATTATATACGGAACTCTTAATGCATTTTTTATCGGTCGTCTCTTAGAAGAAATCCATTAGTATTTTGTTGATTAAATAAAATGATAACTATTTGCGAAATTTATTAATGAATATATTAAAGTTTTAAATGTGTCTATGACAATAATGCCAAAGTTTAACTTCATAACTAAACACAATTCACGTGTTAGCATGATATTTATGTTCATGAGTAAAGTAATGATGCAAATTTAATGTACTCGAATCACTTTACGCCGAGTGTAGTGCGAGACTTCTAAAAAACACAAAGTGTCTGCAGTATTAGATGATGTTAAATATCTACCTGCTAACACAAGCAATCACCTTATAAGTAGCGGTATTCTACTAAACTAATATTATATAACTTCACCACCGTCATGCAATTAATATTCGTTTCAATATTTGCCGCGCTTTTTATTGAATGTGGTGGCAATAACGTAACTAACCGTCAAAATGTTGATTTAAGTCACTATTCTCACGACGCTTGGCTATTTGACAACATTCGGCCAGCAAGCGGAAGTGATAGCTCTCAAAGACTTCCAATTCTGATGTGAAAATTGATGTAATTTTGTGTCACGCAAATTACATGCAATTTATTGATTAAGCATGAGTTACATCGTTATCTTATTACTTCGATGAGATGCCATTTTGTGAGAACTTTGTGAAAGTCATCGCGCGAGTTAGGCAACCAAATTATAAACATTCTGTCCTGGCTACTTCCATATTATTATGTAGGTTCTGTTTGACATGCCACCTTACTGAGATAATGATAACACAAAGTTGTCTATAGACGAGCCACCTAAAATAAGAAAAAGAAATATTATTATGCGAATGCTGAAACTACAATTGGCCTTATGGTGGCACAATAATAAGCGAGATGAATTGCTTAAAATTGAAATTGCAATACCTATGTCTTTTATTATATTAATCACCTTATTCTTATTAACTATTCCACGCCATCAATAATTAAGGGGCTTCAGGTTAAGAGTGAAGTATAAAAACAAAAATAAACCTTTTTTTTAGATTTCACATGTATTTTAATCTCTCGTTTGTTGTCTTTGAAAGGATATAAGTTAAGATATATTTATTATTACATTTATATTTAATAAATGTGATAATTCTATATCTAGATAATCTCCTGTATGATTTCATTTTGGTGCCCTTGGAAATCTAGATAGTAAATATCAGATTTTGTGCAAATATATAATATATTATAGTATCTACAATTTGAGACAGTACGTTGCTAGATATAAAAAAAACCACTGCTATTCATCTACAAAAGTTTTACAAAAACTGTAAAGCCCAATATCCAATTAAAAAAAAAACTCTGTTTTTTTGGAAATATCAACGATCAACTGCTGTGATTTTGTGTTGAAGTGTTAAATAATATTTACATACAAACGCTTATTTTAATTAAATCTCTTATCGCTATATTGTAGCGTGTATTTTTAATCGCTCAAGTGATAACCCCTTTCATTATCCAAGGTCGAATTGAAATAAAATCTGTTAATTCAAAATTCGAACACACATAAATCAACATTCATTGTATGGACAATGATAATATGATATTGAGCCTTTGAAAATCTCGATGAAGTGACCGTATGTCCTAAGACAAGACTTAGAAAACATGGCGGCCATCGTTGAAAAGTGCGTATATATTTTTTTAAACAATCGGCATGAATATGATAGTTCGTTACGGCGAAAACGGATGCGGACTTTATGTTCGATATTCAAAATTAGTTAATAAATTGTTTGGAACGTTTTTGTCGTTTAAATTTCGAATTATCAATAAAATTATATGAGAAGAAAGAAGATTTTTTTCTTCACACCATACTTATATTATTATTCGTCGTATAGTGATTATGTATTGAAACAAATTGATTCTAAAACTATTAATGAGATCGACTTACTACATTTAGAAATAAAACAAAAAAAATAATGAGATGTCTCCCCATTGCTACTGGATATGCGCGGAACATATCCGCGCAAGGCGCAGAAAGAGCACGTCTAGTCCAAAAGTTTAAATTTTCTCTAAAGTTTTAAAATAAATTCACAGAATGCCAGCATCGCGTGACAGAAGTAACTAAATGCGCATTCCATCTCGTTCCTAATAAACATTTAATGCTTTTTGAATTCAGACAGAATCAACATTTTTACACAGGGGCTCAAAATTACATAACAAATGTTTTAATAAAAATAAAGAAAATTGTTCAATACTTTTTGGCAATCGTCCATACCACAATGGAAAAACCGCTGCTAGTTTTTAACATGGTACTCTTGCAATACTGAAACACTTTGTATAAAGCAAATGTTACGTGAATCGATTTCATCTCCGACTGACACAATTAATGTTGGAAGTTAGTATTTAATTACCTGGAAACTGACAACGTTATTGGATACACACAAAAACTTAAACTCAGACCTCGTATAATACAGTTTTATTGTTCAAGAAAATGTGTAAATCAAATCCGTGTTATACAAGGCGCGAAATTAATAGAAAATTGGAGTGTGCGAATCCGTTTCAAGATTAGTTGTATTTTTATTCATCGGATATTTCTCTACAATATTTTGGCATTTAACTTTTGAAAACTCCATTATATGTGATAGTATACATATTTATATATTTCATGGTAAAGGTTTCACAAACACATTTATATACAAGTCCTTTTGTTGTTTTTAATGAAGCTAATGATCAAATTATCATTTTAAAAACCGTGTTACCTTTACCAAAAGAATGTCACAATTCATCAACAGTTTTACACCATTCCCAAGTATACTTGAACTTGAATCTAGTCAACATGCCGCACCTTAAAACGCAAAGGACGCCGGTTCGTCACCCTATTCTAAAAACTCATATACAACGATATGAATCTGGAAAAAGCTCTCTTTGCAGTTACGTAAGAAAATTGATTATTTATTGCAGTTTTTGTGACAATTCTCATGCCAACGACTTCATAAATCGCTACTTGAAAGCGACGGTAAGATAAATCGTAAATACTGGTTTCGAGACAATCAAAGTTTCAGTTTTGTATCATACTTTTATAATAGTCGTAGTATTACAATTATATTTTTATTTCGTTTTTTTAAGATATCTTATCTTACTGATTGATACCTTGAAGTTGCAGGGCAATTAGGTTTTTTTTAAATAAATATCTCATTGTTTCATTTAGCAATCGATTTGGATTCTCACCTCCAAATGTAGAATTTACACTGAAACTTAATATATATAATGGATCTTTGTATATTTATCATATTCTATCAATGTTTTATTAGTTGCAAATCATTCCATAATCTGAGATATGTCGTCCCTGACAGATGGCTTAGTTTTGGTTATGTTATATTAAACATATAAGAATCACGCAACTATGTATTTGGGAAAACTTGTATGTTCGTAACATAAATACGCTGGGTTATGAATTCCACCAAAGGCAGAGATCATCATAGAGCTGAATAGACGGATGAATACATGAAACTTGACCGATTATTTTAACATTAGAAGACAAATAGATAAATGTCGCGCAGGGGTATCAAACATAAATTCCAGAAATAACATACACATCATAATATTTCATTATGTATAAAAACTTTTGACTATTTAAAATGATCTCAAGAACAAATCAAAAATTTAAGTAACGACCTCTCGTAAACTTATTTTATTAGATGGTACTTATTATCATATTTATTTTCTACAAAAATAGTATGTATCGATTTTGGCTAACAAAAAGTTACTACTAATTACTTTACGGAAAAGCTTCTCCTTTAACATATTTTTTAGAAGAACTTAATATTTAATAAGAATATTTTGTATACCTCATCGATTCCCTCGTCTTAACGTATGTACCGTATAATTTAATTTAAGACTGCGACTAAAAGTGCTTGGTGGAATTTCAATATTAGGTTTGAATCGTTTAAATTCTGTACATTCACACAATTTTTGTTACTTTGTAATGTTCCATAGGTAAAATAGTCAATCTCGCCTATTTGTAAAAATACTAAAGTTGTCAACAAACTTGACAAAACCGGTGTTATCTTCAAGTTAAAATAGTAAAGTATTGTAACTTAATCATTTATTGTATCAACGAAGAAAACATAATAATATATAGTATGTACTATAATATGTCGATATGCTGGTAAAGATGTTTTGACTAAAGTCAACATGTACAATGAATAAAGCACACATTCAAGACGTTCAAATCAGTCATATGACAACATTTTTAACTAATTAACGGTTTCACGCTTTGTTTAAAAAAAAACTATTATACTAATACTGGCGCTAGATTTGAAAGCATCTGTCCAGAAACTCTTGCGTTACGTAACCCTACTTTGGGCTATAGAAAAATATGATACCCAGTCGATGTGTTGAAGAAAAAATAATTGCTAGTGTTTGATTGACGTGTGCCCTTGAAGTTTGAAGTTTTGTGTTTGCGGGCCTCAAAGCAGCAGAAGACGAAAGACCCTGAATAGTGTACCGAGCTTACAGATCTAGCGTCACGTTAATATTATTGATTACGATCATCAAAAATGACTTGTTAAAAACGCCTTCGGACAGCGTTTTCCAAAGCTAACGCCACTCGACACACCATTATTAGTTTCATGTACGATTTATTTTCCCGACATTTTTTGAGTTAGACATTGCACAAACCAAGAATGCGAGGAGTTAAAAACTCTATTTATTTTTTACAAAAAAACTACTTACAGCCAATTAAATAATATAAAAGCAAGATATTAACAGGGTGGAAAAATAAGAATTTTAGTTCTACAAATCAGGGCTTTGGAGTCGGAGTGGGATTCGTGAAAAACGAGCGGCTCGAAACATTATCAAAAATAAAAATGTGTATTCAACCCACAATGGTCCATAGTGTTGCATTGCATGCTTGGCTGACTAAAGATGATGTGATGGAATAAATATTTGTACATATATATGTAAGTTAAAATGAAATTATTGAAAAATTTCTTCGGAGTCGGGAGTATTATTTTATTTAAAAGCTGGAATCGTCTTTTTTTACGCGACTCCACAGCCCTACAAATATATTTTTTCTTAGTTAATAGTTATTTCACCGTATGCCTTCATCACAACTATACGACGAAATAGCTATAAACTATATTTTAATTTTGCATTTGTTCACTTTTAATTTAAATCTTGGTGGAAAGGCATTATATATTACAAAAAATAAAACACTTAATAGTTCAATTTGATAATTATAATTTTCTCCAAGCTCGCCGAACAGTTGGGGAACCACCTGACTTACTACTGATCAAAGCCGACCAAGCACTGGCGACCAATAATACCTGCGTAGAAAATTATCTCAATTTCAATATTATAATTAGTATGGTTTATGAACCTACTATCTTTACTCATAGCGTTTATAAGTTAAACGTTATTATTTAGAATGTAAATTTAAATATGCAGGAGCCATAGTCGAATGATAACGCTATGGTCCTACTGGTTGGAAGGTCAATGGACCAAATCAACAAAATCTAATTCATGGGTTGTATCGAAATGTCTAGTATGGTTTATCACTCCTAATCCAACCTACCTTATCTTGAATTGAATGGGGTGAAGAAAAATCGATTATGCAAACTTCTAGCCATTTTCTAACCATATTCTCGCATCCTATTTTTAAATAATTCTTTCGCCCATTACATAAACTATCATAAATTGAGCATTTTATCACAGCAAAACTTTATAGTTTATGGCGAAACACAATACAATTTCACCCGTTCATAAAATCCCTCGACGCATATTATGCAGCGTTACTTGGAATATGTATTTAGACTTTTGCGTACATAACGATGCGTAAGTAATGCCTAAGATAGTGTCCCAGACTGCGATTCTAATCCGGGGATTAGGCTAAGCATCGTAAGATGATTGTTCTTAGTGATAAGGTGACAACCCTTTCCTGGCAATTAGTCAGGGATTAAGTGGACCATTTCCTAAGACGAGCTTCTTGAGTATGCGTTTATATCTATTCTTTGTTAAAAGTGGTCTGCTCAAACCGTTCAACAATATACGTTTACATTTTTGTAAAGTATCATTGAATATTTTCAGAATTACACATATGTATATTAATATTTTTTTAGGTGACTGTGTAACGTTTGGCCATTTCAAAAACTTCCCTTTATTTATCCGACGCGATTCCTTCTTTATCAGATTTCTATTATTTCACTTTTACGGTGTTCACTGTCAATAAATACTTGGTAGACAGGCTCAAGAAATAAAAATATTCAAGAAATAAAAAAAAACATTTGTCCTAATTTCCATTTATATTTAATAAGATCAGGACCGGATTCAGTTGATAATATTCGTCGTGTATTTTATTTGTTTAAAGAATAAAAGGAATTAAAGTAAATATTTCTCGTATTTTTTTAAAATAATCAGTACTGTGTTTCTTGTACTTGCTTTAAAAGATTTAATTTTTTTTTTGCATACTTCTAAAACAATTTTTTTACATAACTTCCAACGCGTGATATACATCCAATCCTCTTTCAACTCCTTCTTAACTCATCCTCAATACGGGGATGTGTTTCATGCAAAACCATGTAAAAAATTAAGTGAATATAGATAAATTTAAGATTTCTTTCGTTACATTGAATCGTACAATTTCAAAATAGTTTAAACATATGGCGTGCAAAAAAAGGATTAGGTGTATTTGTATAAACAGTTCATCAGCTGAAAACAAACACTTGAATCCGATTATTATCAATTTAAAAAAATAGGTAAAATAGTCTACAACTTTTTTATGTAAAAAGGAAGTCCATCGGGTTGAATTAATATCATAGAATTTATCTACTCATTGTTTAAAATGGTCAGCTGCTTCTTGGAATAGATTAGCTTACAAAATCTGAAAAATAGATAATACCTTTCAACTAAGTCGTTTCTAGGAGGTAAGGTTTGTACAAGACTTTCTTAGACATGGAAGGCCAAATTTGCCCTCGGACCTTGCCAGACATGTTAACCTTAAATTAGAATACACAGTTACTCCTTTTATTAGTTTCTAACTGTTTTAATTATCAAATAAATGTAATTGTAAAACATTTTAAATATTCTATAAGCGTTTACTTGTTAACAGTCCATTTTAATTTGACGAAAATATTTGTGATTATGTTTTTAAAACATGTTTGAATCACAATGTTTTAAAACATAATTGTATTTTAATAGAAATGTTTGTGATTCAACCACTATTCTTTCATATTAAAAAGTGTGTACAGTCATGATAAAAACAAACAATATATTCAATATTTTATTACAATACGAAATTAAATCTTACAAGTATAGTTGTGAAGTGTTGTTACCAACAGTGCCGTGTCGATCGATCGGCTATTACGAATTCATCTTATAGTTGGAAATATTTTCTTCTTTACACAAGTATTTATAAAACTTCGACATGACGTTTGATATTGATATGAACAATTTAATATTTTAGCAAGTCAAGAGAACGATAATCAAACATAGTGACTAGCCCCAAAGCGAGAAATTTTCAAAAGAGCCCCCCGGGGGGACAAATTTATTAATGAAACAATTCATAATGTTAGGTGTGACACAGGGCAGCCCACTTTCAAATTTTGAGGGGGCTAGATGTTTCAAGGGGGGTGGCGGTTCAAGGGTCTGTTATTGCATAAATCAAAGATCGGTAAGGGATGATAAGCAAATTTCGAGCCCTGACCGCTTGGATCCCGAGAACAATAGGGCGCATCTTATTTGGAATGTCACCATCATCATCAGAATTTTCTATAACACTACATCAGGCAAAATTGTACAGGATTATACCTTACTACCATTTATAATTTTAGTACCGATTTAATAATATACACAATTATATTACAACTGGTCAGCAATATATTTAAATGAATTCAGGCGATCTTTAACAATATCAATATTCATAAGACGGAACACATGCTCTTCAAATGTGTGTTTACAATCTTTGTTGACTTATTTTTGTATTAGTTTATTACGTGTCCACGATAATTTAGTCTGCTTTATAATATACATACATATGTACAAACATATTTTTTTTGCGTATTCAATAGTTTTTTTTTCATTTTTTTTTTAAATCTCAACAAAACAATACGATTAACAAAGTTCTCGCTTTTAATTAAGAATTAATGCATTCATAAATAAATATAACTTTATATTATAAATTCGTTTTTAGCTTTTGACTGCACCTCGTTAAGGAGAGTGCTATTAGTAACAATGGAACATTAGGAGCATGCATAGACAGATCTCCGCTTCAAAATATTATAAATTAATTTCGCGTGTACCTTTCTTGCCACGAACGCCACCGATTGCATACAGAAAGACGATAGCTTAAGTGTACTCGACTTGTTTTTAAAATAAAATTACAAAAAATATTGACTTGTGTATGGCACTATGAATATAATCATAGAATTATTAAACCCAATAACGATAATAATATTTATGATTGTTGAAAGCCGTAAAAAATACAGTGAATGCTTTTAATATTTTGATAATAAATACGTTTTACGTAAAGTTGAAATACATGTAGTATGTAATGACAAATTATATTGGATAAACATATATTTTTTTGAATCTTTGGAATACGACCGTGATAATCTCTCCAATTGAATATATAACACAATCATAACGGGTGGTGGTGCAAATAATTTGACATTTATTTAAAAAAAAAAATGTTTTTTAAATCTTTGATCGACGTTGTATGAAGGAGATATAAGGCATCTCATAGAACCATTCAATAACTTTCGACTTAAATCAATTACACATAATTTCGTAAAACTTCCGACAACGAATTATGTAGATTTTGTATTTATGATTCCGGTATGAGCCCTCAAAAGGTGAAGTGAGCCAACTATAATAGTAAAATGGTAAAACATTTTTCTTGCACTTATAAGTACTATCACGTCTATACTTACTTGGTGTTTTCGGTGGATTGCATATTTTTATTTTACGGAGATAGCACTTTTGCAAAGTGTTTTTATCTGAGTTTACTTCACTTTTACGATACTTTAAGATGTGTAGGATATTACAACGCATTTTGTTTCTTCCTAAAATACCACTTGGCTCATTTCATTTCTAATGGGCCCATATCGTGAACGGGTTATTTTTAGTATTTTAGCTGCCGTTGAAAAAAGTACGTAACTACAAGCACGCTGGCTGTAATTTGCAATTATAAATTTAATTAGTTATTGACCAGTTAACTGGTAACTGACGTGTTGAGCACGAAAAATTTTACGAGATATCTCGTCTGTGGCAGTCATCGAGTTAAGCCGTGTATTTTCATATTCACTTTTGCTATATTCATGTAAAATATTATACTTTCTACTGCTAAGTCATGCAATACTCTGAAACCATCCAACACGAAATACCCGTGTTATACTATTATCTTTGGGGGTAGAAAAGGATGCTAAGGGGGTATAACTCAGCAACATTAGCGCTTTGATTTAAGAGTGTGGTCAACTCTTCAAAATCGAGGGTAGATTTTAGTTTCTCAACTTGGTTCGGCTGACCGTTTAGAAGCGATCTTTCCCCCTTCCTTCGATTGTGTTCACTTCACTACTTGCGTGCAATGAGTCGGGCAAAATTTCTCACACGATTACCATAGCAGGTAATTCGTATAGCCAAAGCTGTTTGTCACGAAAAAGAATAAAACTTTCTTAGGTTACACATAGCGTTAATATTTGAGCATTTTCACAATAAATATACTTTGAACTGAAAGCAAATTAACTTTTGAACTGCTAGTACAGTGAAACCTTGATACATCGTTTTAAGGGCTACTCTAAAAAAAGATGAAACATGAATTTTATTTTTGTATTGTCCAAGCAGTGATGCATGAATTTATCAGCATGTTATTACCAGCCCTTTTGTTTAAATTCGTCTCCATTTGATTACTTATTACATTTTCCTTGCCAGAATCACACTATTTTGGCATCTCTAACCCTATAGTTCCGGGTCTCTAATAAATTTATTAAATTTGCATTCGTCCCGTAATAACCCCTTTCGCGCAATCATCTCGATTGCGCCGTAATTAATACGTCCCGCTGTGCGTGCGGCTGACATGCATATTAGTTATCTGAAAGTGTATACATAGTTTCTCAGCTACATACCGCCCCACGTTTCGAGTCCTGAATGCACTATCTTGATATCACTTCAAGTACCATATTATGTATTTGGAAATACTTCGGGTGAAACTCTTAAATCGTGAACATATGTATTTTTTGAAATTCAAAATATCAGGCACACTGACAATTTACTGTGAAAAAATAAATAATAAGTTTCGAATTAATTTCATATTCATATTCAATCGCAATAGTTTACAGGATAAACAAACGAATCGCATACGGAATCAAACAGTTATGTTTGTCATTTGAGTGACAATCTAGGCATTTGTAGGGTTAATGTTACTTATAATAAATTACTTAGAAGTCTGATGAGAACCTTAAGCAACCAAATTTGTGTCGATTTGTTTTCCATTGGCTATAAGCTTTAACTCGAACTGAATTAATTTAATTTTTGTTATTTTTTCTTTTATTTTCAGGTAAGAAATAACTGTTGGATCAACGATTTCTTTACATATAAGTGCATGCAGATACATTGGCGATTATAAGGTAGAAATAAAATTTAATCTATTATAAGATCCTTTTAACATATTTTTTTTATTTTGCAGCTTTCATGGAAACTAATAATTTACTGTGTGTTTTTTATTGTAACTATAATTATGTGTGTTAATTTTTAAACGTTTTATTGATCTAAATATTTTATTTCATATCGACTGTGGAAAGGAAAAAGGACGTAACCCTCAATTTTCATAAATCGCTTTTTTTCGATACTCACAATGTATACACATATTCTATCAAAAGGATGGAAGCTGAAAATGCCGAATAAGTATCTAAATTTAGCTTTTCAGCTTGAAAAAGATGACCCTGTAAAAAGTTTAAACCAAGAAAAAACACTGAAATAAAGGTTTTTACGAGACAATTTCTTTAATTAATATTAGGTTATGTCAATTAAACACCAGTTTAGAAGTATCCGTGCACTTCAAGGTTGTGTATAATTCATAATTTGCATATGTCACAAAATCATCAAAACACGTTTTTAGCGCCTCCTGTAAAAATTGATATGTGTGAGTAACGTCCTTTTTCCTTTCTACAGTCGATATGGTGAAACGATACATTATATTTCAAGGTATAGTATAATTATAAAGGAATTTTAGGTTTTTCTCTTTAACCCTTTCCACGCAGTTATATTAAAAATATCGCTGATAGATTACGCTACTAATTATAATTCTATTATATATGTAATTCTTAATATTTTCATATAAAGAATTGCATAATATTTGCTTCCAATTGTTTTTTTATATTATTACGAGAGTATTATATATTTATGATAGTTTAAGAACCTTTTCTAATATTATCAAAGTGCATTGTCTTAATCCCGTGTCCGCTACCAACAGTGGACTAGCTTCGAAACAATTAATCATTTCGGCACCCCTAAGCAATCAGGGCTACTTCCAGAGGGTCTTAAAATTTGTTGCAATATTTTGTCACACTGGTTCCTTACCAAGAAAATCGTATAACATGGTTTCTCGTTGTATTTATTTTTTATCATAATACTTTTTTATAAACGAAACCTTCACATATTTTTGTATCAATATATTTTATGGATTATGGATGGAGAAAACATTTCCGATGAACACAATGATATTAGTGAAGTGTTTTTTTTTACATAGATAATCTTGCTATTTAATCACACTTTTTGCGAAGCATCCACGAATATGTTTAATATTTTTTTGGACCAATCTGTATGTATGCACTGTTACATTATCACTATTTGAGGTAAACCCGATTTACAATTGCCGTTTTTAATTCTACCGACGATATTTTTTCTTCGAAGGATATGACGTATCGGTCGTTCGGTTCTTTAGTCAGACATCTATAAATAATCTATTTTGAGATTATGGGAAAAACAATACTCGAATGCTTACAAGAAATCAAATATTGATTTGTGGATTGAAGTTTTTAAACTTTATCAACAAATCTGTAAAAAATATATAATAGGGAATTTAGAAATACCCCTCTACTGACCCAGATAGTATCAATAATTTATTTATTATATTATTTAGTTTTTTTTTTAAATATATATTTTTGAGTTATTTGAGTACTGAATATGATAGACTGCTTATTTCACTTTTTTTTGCAGTTGTCTTACTAATTAACTGGACTATCGACTATTGTTCTCACATATTGCGACACATCTCTTACTCCACTAATATAGTTCTGGCGATAGATTACTAAGTGGCACATTTGCATACAAACTACATAATTAGCTAGACCCAATATGCTTAAAAAGTCTTCCCTTCTAAAATATTTTTCACTAATCCGCTGCTGACCAGGACTATTCCGCCCTCCCCACGTTACATGATTGATAGTCCGTCCCGATCTATATCTGCTTCACATATAAGTTTATATAGTTTCTATTATATTGCAAGGATTTCTCAAAGTATCTGTATATGGCGTGTACAAGGAATCTAGTTTGGTAACATAACAACTCATTTATTTATTAACTGTGAATTATTATAATCATATTCAATCGCTTTACAATGTTGTCTTGTCGAGAAAAACTAACCACATTTTTAAAAGCTATACACCGAATGACAATTTATTAAGAATTGGCAACTAATTACACAATGAAATTGATTTGAATATCGATTTCGATACGTTCCTTATTTAAACAGAAATTGTATAGGTTATTTCGTGTTGTTTATGTTTACAAATATTTGAATAAAACCATTAAACCATAATTATAGATAATACCCGAGTCCTATTTTAAGTTAAATTACATAGTTATTCGATGCCATTGTGACAGAGAAAAACATGCGGTAAAAATACTTTGTTATAACGAGGAAGGTGAGACCGACTGAATTTGCTCGTTATAAACATTACTTGTAATATCAGTGAATAGTTATTTCTAAATGTTTACAAATATACCCATCGCATGAAGACATGAAGTATCTGGAGTGGTCACATAACACAAAAAGTCACGATTCAAACAAAAATATACAATTAGAATTTATTTATACACCCGTTAACGACACATTTTTAACTTTTCTTATAAAATTTAAAAATGTATGCTTGTTTCATTGTTTTCACTCACATTGGTCTTAAATTTCCTCTCAAAGCACTTAAACCATTAAAACACTCTCAGGTGGTCTCAGTGCTATGTGCGACAATTCGACCAACTCGTCCAATATATCATGAACTCTGGATATCATGAAAAATTTTGACGATATTTTTGCTCGGTATGCTCGAGAAGTTGCTCGTTATAAAAGTGAATAAATGTATAGAGAAAACCATAAACTTAAGATATCGGAGATCTCGCTATTTCCGTGATCGTGATAACCGAGTTCGACTGTGTATGACAACTAGCAGTGATATTTAAAACAATTGCACACCAATTGAATTGTTCGATGTTATTTTAATATGTTCCAAAGTTGACATTTATGAACTACTATTTTATTATTTTATAATTTATGCAGAATATAATTATTTAAAACATATCGATGTAAGCATTGCCTAGTTGTATATTATAATATTCGATCGTAAATCTGTGATTTGACCTCAAATAGTTGATTCAATAGTATCCACTAAATCTACCATCCTTCAATATTTTCGAATACAATATACACGTTGATCTTAACGGTTCTTATTGTATTTCTTCCCCTAGCGATAAAATCCATTTAATTTATTCCAAATTCATTTCGTCTGAATTTTTCGTTAAGTTCATGGGATAGGTCAACATGAAAATTTTCATGTTTCACAGAATTCGGATATAGCCGTGGGAAGAAAAATTGCGAATTCAAATTGGGGTAAATTATTTTCGTAACCGTGAAATGAGTACTTCCTGTAATAACTAAAATTAAAGTAAATAAATTTGTCCTTTTTTTACAAATACAGTACTTTTTGTCTGAAATAATAATATGATAATCTTAAAAAGGAAAATCGTACGAATAAATAACGACTTACAATACTTAAAACATCGTCTTATAATTTATAATTATTGTATAAGATAATAATTTAAAATAAATTTAGTACCAAAATGATAAATATGAATTTGAGTAGACAGCGTTACGAGGACTCATATAAAATTAAAAATAACTTAGATTATTCCACGTATTGTTCTACAAACTTTGACACGTATTTCGCCTCTTTCAGAAGCATCTTCGGACAGACTACTTTCATAAATGCTTGGTTAAGTACGAATGATTTAAATTTTACTATTCTGATATATTATAATAAAAATCCTCCTTGGATGATAGAAAAACAAACAAACGATAATGGTAATACAAATGACATTTATGTTACGAGGACTCGTTGTTAGGGTGTCGACAGCATGAATTTTATTACATGCTTAACTTAGCTAGATTGCAATAAGCAAGTGCGATGTATTGCAATACAATATTCCATTACATAAAAGCATGTGTTTGTTATTTTTATCAATGCTAACTTGCAACGGGATATCGTCGCTTTTATGAAAGGCGATATCCTATAGCTGCCGATTGCACTTGTCGCGTTCTGGATTAAATCCCGCATTATAGTCAGAATTTTGATACCATAAAAATTTACTTGTGTAATGGAACATTGCTTTTAAAAGAAATGTTTTATACTTATTTTTATTAACCACTTCGCTACCAGTGTGGAGCATATGCATTAATTTTACATATTAATGTTTTTATAAGAGAACTGTTTGTTAACCAGTTACTCACCTTCTCTGTTTCAAGGGAAAAGTTAATTGAAGAATAAGACTGATGATTATAGCCACGCCCCGTTTTTCAGGATCAGATGATTGGTAGGGCATTCATTACTGAGATCGCTCAGATCTGTTGTCATCCATGCCATCGAATAGAAATCCATAAATCAATTTAAAAAAAATCAATACTGGTATTACAAAAAAAATACCAATTGGGATCTCAATACCGGGTAGGGATATTTTATAAATATAAAATACAGATAATCATATAGGGTGATTTTCTTAAATAACTTAATTTATTTTTTAATAATACACCATTACAAAGGATCCTTAATTCTGGAACCTGTAAATATTGATGCAACTCTGAGCAGATTTAAAATATTGCAATTCATTGAAACCAATTTTATTGGAATATGTATGTACATTAAAAAGTCAGTTTTGGTTTATTTTCAACGCCTACTTACCGATGTTATTGCATTTTAAAATCGGTATTACGATATTAAAAAAACATCCGGGATCCCGGATTCGGCAATACCGGTATTGCTATCAATCCGTATAACGTTCAAAATTTTTCCGATACTCGATGATCGCGTAAATGCATTTATATTGGCAGCGATTTCCTGCAAAATATAGTAATCCAAACGGAAATATTTCCTCTCGGATATTGGTATTGCAAAAGCTTAGTCAGATTTGCAAGAAAATATGTCTCAAACGTCGAGTGGAAAATCAGACCTTAACCGTGTTAAACACAAAGCGCTCTTGCTCCACATAAAAATGTAGAGTGAACATTTTCGAAAATGAGGTCTTACAGAAGTGACCTCAGAAATGATTATTCGTGCGAAACGGGTGTTGAAAATTATTATAGTACTCTTTTGAATACATTTTATTGCCGTTTGGATTCGTCTCATTTGTGAATAAATTTAATTTAAATACGATACCAGAAATCGTATTGGAAATTGATTATAAAGAAACATCATAATTTAAAAAATACTATCATAATGTTCAATCGTATAAATACATATATTTTTTAAATATTGTGATTATATCTGGGATGGAATGAACAATATAATCTCCAGTGTATTGATTCATATATTATATATGAGACGTATTAGAATATATCAGGGGTGGGGAGCCGTTTCGTCTCCAATAGTAGGCCGCATTCAAGTAGTTGCAAAGATGTATTACAAATTGAAAGTACATAGAAAACTGCAGATTCTTTCTTCACTTCTGGTATGCAGTGTGATTGGCTAATTACTCGTATTTTTCTATTCTTTGTCTCAAAAAACGTATGTTGAGCTTATATAAGCATTACAACCAGTTCTCTTGGAAACAATATTCTAAAATATTGAATTATAGTTTTCACGATAGTGAAATAGTTAAAAAAAAAATGCATGTACATGAATTAAACTACAGGGCATTCTGTGCATCACTACCATTTTTTTTTTAATTCAAATTAAATTTACTTTGCATAATTATCTCACTCAAATTTATAAATTCGTTGTTTATTTATTTATTGTTAAATTTTAAAATTACAGTACATACATGACATAACAGCTGATGCCAATTCGCCATGTATGTACTTGAAAAATATAATAAGACAAAATATAAAATAAAACTACACAGTAGTACATCAAAATCAGCATAAAAAATCAAGAAATAACAATCTTCTTATTCATAAACATGACAATATTATTTAATCTTGCTGAGTGCTCCCCGATATTCCTGCATCGATTTAAAATACTTATTATGAATAAACCTCTATTATAAATAAGCTTTCTGGATGGCAATTTTATAATAAATCTCCGAATACTTAAATTATCGTGGCATATCTCCCATATGTTAACACACTGAGGGCAGATGTTTCCTTGAGGATTCCGTGTGAAAGGAAGCCATACCAGCCGTCTGGGTCACCGGAGGTCGCGGGTGCGATTCCCGAACGGCTACCCCCCAATAGTTAGGACCCCGAGATTGGAAACGTTCTGGGGCTGAAAAATAATTAAAATAAATATTTATGATCAAGATTTCCGTGGGTGGTGGCGGTTTTAGTAAATCGAAACAGTATCATTAAGATTCATTTAAATAAATTGTTGTTTTCTTATTATCCCGTCACTTAATTAGCATATTCAAAGTTTTTAGTGTAAATAAACATTAAAATATATAATATTTCACAAATACAATTACTTCGCAGTATCAGACTTATTTTAATTTTACCACCAACTTACTGCCAAAAACGTGACTTTCTCTTCTACAGCGACCACAGCTGATCATAATATACTAATCTTGTAACAGTTTTTGTACGAGGGCTGATTGATAACCATTTGATTTGCATGATGTTGTGTAGTACTATAATTGAGAACTCGTATAATTATGATGTCATTATTGTTTGCCTTTATTTGATGATGTTAATTGATTTTATGCAATAAGCTGACTTCAGTATATTGTGCATCTTACTAACAGCTGTTAGACGATCGGCTTCCAAGGAATTTGACAAGCCATAGCTAAGTAGGGTTTATTACATAGTAACCGGTGGCTCTCAATGTGTATTATAAGATACCAAAACATACTTGATTATCATTTGGTTATTATGTTTGATTACTTATGTCTTTTATAAGCACGCGAAACAATGTTTGAAATCTTAGTTAGAGTCGACTTCGTCCATTTAGAATATTTCACATTTTACAAATATAATCATACTGAATATGAGAAGGTAATAAATAAATGCAACATTTCTCATAATAAAAAAAATGTGGAATCCACTTTCGTCATTTAAATAATTCCATATACATTGTTTTTATTTTCAGGGTCGCTTAAAAGTAACAGATCGGGGATACACTTTAGTTAAATTTATATTGGAACATCGGCTATATTCCTATTATTTTTATCTAGTCAATGACCTATTCAATTCTGATATATGGTAAATCAATACTTTTTTTGCACTTTTAGATATCAGATTACGTTATGTATGAAGTTTTCTAGAGCCGTTGCAATAGAGAGCTGCTATTTCCGCTGGCTATATCCTCATATCCATGATAGAATTAACGAAGCAGGTAGCCTAAGATGGGCTATAAGGATGCTATCTAGTTATCCGAGGTATTGGAGCTAGGTCGGCCTTCCAGGAAGACGTCGAGTAACTATTCTTTTAAATGGACGCTTCCGGCGCTCGGTTTGAGGTAAAAATGCGCACGAGCCGATTAGATAATTCTCTACGATTTTTTAAGTTTGTTTATAGTTTTGTTAAATTATCATCGGCAGATTTCGGCTTTGAATACTGATGATTTATACACTGTTGAAAGTTGTCCAATTCATATTATTTTTGACTGTAAAGCACGGCTGGTTTTTCTACAATAATAAAGACTTAACTGTAATTTTTAGTCTTATTTCTCTTTCATGTGTATAATATTATATTAACAGACTTGTGAATTGAATTGTTTTATATTATCCGCTAATTACAACGCGCGGCTGTATAAAATGTTATTATTATTTTGTTACTATTATTTCCAACAACTCACTTGTGTGCAGCGGTGGGCTGCCAATACTTTAACAAGGGGCTCGCTTAATCTCAAAGTTATTTGCCGTGTTCCAGGCAAAAGTTGATTTTTTTAATCACTGTTGTACAATTATACACAGTTATTATTCAAGCTATCAATTCTTATTATTTCAATACTTATATCATTTAAAAATACGCAATCTACTGTAAACATGTTAGATACCTCTATTAGATTGCAAGAGTGGAGAGCTCCGAGATTGACAAAGATATAGGTTCTATTCTTTTAGCTCAAATTCCACGTGTTAAACTTTATATTAACACCATGTACCTTCACATCAATGCGTTCTTAAAATTTAACTATAATGCATATTTATAAATTATATTACAACTCGTTGATCTGATAATAGTTTTTTTTTTCATAATTTAACAAGGAGCTCGCGGTGCCCCTGCGAGCCCCCTCTTGCACATCCCTGCTTGTGTGATTGGGTTCCTCATTGATTTTAAAAAATCCACACATACATATTCTATTATTTAAACCGCAGGAGTAACAAAGAAGTAACCGTAAACAGTTGCAGGAGAAAAAAGTTGCATCTCGACATGGGCCTTAGCATATCTGATAAGAAGATATTTGTAAAACACAAAAATATTATTAAAGAAAGTAAATTTCTTGGAAACTTCATCGACATTCACTCTCAATCCACTGTTGAAAGATTAGTCTATTTCAAATAATATGACTATGATATCAAAAGTAAAAAAACAAATTCAGAGCAATGAAACATTCATTTGTGATTTAATAAGCCTTCGTTATTTTTTTGTGCTGTATTTTTAGTTACGACGGGAATGTATTGCAATCAAGGCATATCTAGTTTGTTTTTAGTAAGTTTAGTTATTCGTTTATTAATACGTGTGTGTTTTTATTCACGTAATCTAATACGTTATTAATTACATGTATCTATGTGTTAAAAAGCACGTCGATTAAATTAAAAATGGCTTACACAGTTCAAATCACTTGCTCAATCAATCGGTAAATGAACAAACTGAAGTGGACAGAAAAGTTGATTGGTCCAGTGGATACGGCGTTACCAAATATCGGGCGAAATCGCTAATCGGTGCAGCTCGCTCGCTGACATTCCAGGCACCGAAATAATTGACGGTAATAATAATATTATGACTAAATCTTTTTAACCAATTGAAGCAAAAACAAAAAAACAAAATGTCACGTTACTCCGCGAGGTCACCGGATTTCGCTTCACAACACTAGAGGTGTCAAGGCGACACTTCGGTGCTGAAGATTTCTACTTTAACTATTGCATTGACCAGTGGCAACTACTTGACAGCTTAACTTTTTTTTGCACTTTTTTTACAGTCACTATTCATATTACTTAACTATATCCGTATTTATTTTTCATTATTTGTTCTCGCTTACTTATTATACCAAACGGCTTTACCAAACGTCTTCACCTGGAATGCAAATTCTCAGCGAACTCATTATCCAGGATGGGAAAAACGTAACTATCTGATTATCGTCATATTCATTTGGAGTAGATAAACGCAATGAGCTGAGAATAATAGCAGATTTTAGGCTACAAACATATTCTTTTTGTTGATTTGTTTATTTATATCCACCTTATTTTATCAACAATTAATATGTCATTTAATACACACGCCATACATTTCATTTTGAAGTTTTGACATGAAGATAATCAGTGTAATTTATTAAACCGATTTGCACAAAAATTACCCTTATTGAAAATAATTTTGAACCGGCAACGTCATTGAAATTCGGAGACTATGGTTCTCTACAACTGGTTAATATAATGCAATGATTCAATATGGAAGGTCAGCTGTGGCTAAAATAGTGAAGCATGATGGACGCATTTTTTATTGTTTCATTTTTTTCCGTCATCTTTCTGACGTGTCTCTTCACGGATGGTTTAGCGTCTATCTTAAAATATCTCTCAACGACCAAATAAATAGCCATTAAAATTACTGGACTACTTCCATATATTTACCTTGCAATAACTTGTAACAAACTACTTAGCCCAGCGCTTTCCCACCTTTATGTTACTGCGCCTCCCTTTGAAGGAAAAAATATCTTCGCGCCTCCCCATACTTTATTTCATATAGTAATAAAGACACGTTTTATAGGGTAAATAAATATTTTGGACTGCTCGCGCCTCCCTTTGCAATGGCCCACGCCTCCCCAGAGAGGCGCGCCTCCCAGGTTGGAAATCACTGACTTAGCCAATCGCCTAACCACCACTAAGAATGATGGAAATTATAGGATTATGTTATGTTATGTTAGAGGTTTCAGCTAGGCTTAAAAACGAAGTCTTCTAGTATATTTCAGAAAAGATAGCATTCAGTAAAAGGTTGTACAATTTTGTCATAGTATAAAAATTCTTGTATATGTCATTTTATTTATCTAATTTTCCTTTATCACATTTACATTTATATATCACTTAAGGCAGCTGCCATCAAACCATATAAATATTAATTAATAAACATATTTATAGCTATACCTAACATACACTTCTAGTATACAGACAATGCCCTACACAGATCCATGCTTGATATTCGAGGTATTGCGTCCTTGTCATTGAAATCGTATCAGAAAGCACGTCTGTTAGTAGCTAATTCTCTAGAATCGTGCAGTTATCGCCTGTTGTGTATTTTTTTTACAAGAATAATAACATAGCAGGTGATAGTATTTAGAACTACGTGCTTAAGGTACAATTTTTGACATTTGACATATATAGTGGCGCCCTCGTCAATTGCTACCCAATATGATACAACAGTAATTACTTTGATGATACTGATGCAATAACAGTGATTTACATTCAACATTCGTTAACGTGGCAATGCGTGTTTTTTAAACGAAACTGGAATTCTTGGGGAAATGGCAATATAAAAAATACAGGAAAAAACTATCATACATAGAAGTACATATTATAATATTTTTTTTGATAAAATATTTTCAATATAAATAAAATTCATAAAACCAATAGTTGCAAAACAAAGTTTCCCAATTAAATTTTACTAGATTGATTTAATAGCTTGAGAAAATAAAAATAAACGTAGATTGGTTCTTCAAAAAGATACGACGGAAAGATAACTAGGTAAAAAAATAAAATCGCTTGACGAAAGAAATTTATTCATATAAAAAAAGTTGCTAACTATTTCGCGCTCGATTTAACATCCAATTTCTTTGCACTTTTTATCAAATATTTACTTAGCTTTTTTGCAATAGACAATGGACCGCGAATAATATAACAATGGTGTTATTACAAAGTATTTTTAATTTTTTTTTAATAAGAAAAGTCTATTATGATAGCGAAGATAATTGTATTTAAAGACTATCTTCATCGGAGATCAACTCAATATTTTGAATATTTAAATAATGGATTAGTTATTCTTATTTATATTGATATTGTAATATTTTCTAAAAATTACAAATGTAATTTATACATTTTAATAAGCAAGAATTAATTGTTGTTGTAGAAATAATATTATTTTATTGGAAGTATAAATCTGATTTTATTTCACGTACGAATAACTTGCTAAAGCATTTATGCCAATATTACATTGCGAATAAGTGTCCATTATGAGGACATGATCTGTGTTACTTATTGATTATGTCACCATTCCAACAATCACATTTAATTTGTATGCATGTATAAAAGTAATCCTTGTTTTATTTCAAAAGCTTTGCGTGTGTTTGTAAAGTAAGATGCGTTCGAGCTTCTATCTTAGTTTCGAGGGTAAGATATATTCTTTCTGTAATGAAAAAGTGTATTTAAAACAATCGATATAAACATATTTCTTACAGTAGAAAGTGACGAAGTGTATGTATTTACCTTGAAATCACACATTAGTCAAAACAAACCCACATCCAGAAATGATAAACAAAACTATGTTATCAAAAAGTGAATGTAATGAGAGGGGAGTTGTTTTAGATATATTACAAATACTGAAAACGGTTCTGTTAAATAATTTACACTGGGTATACATTCTACTGCAAAATTCCGAAATTTGGTATTTACTGGTAAGTAAGTCTAAGATTTTAAGCTTTCCATTAGGGATAATAAATCAAGTCACAAAAAAGTATTTATGCCTTTCTTAGCTTTTACATTTTGGTATATGTAAAAAAAAGTACACCTCAATTTGTTTGATCATTGCAATTAGTTATGTACAGTCTCCTGTGAAGTAACGTAATATGACATACATACACCCCTTGTTCTGGCAACTGACATATTGTTCACTAAAACATTGCTTAAAAGATCAAAGTGGAACATTTGTAGATCAACAAAAGTTTATTTTCACCACTAGGCATTGAATTCGTCGGATTGAATGGGTAGCGTGTTTAATCGACTGTTTGCTACGAACCACAACGATGTTATTACAAACGACAATTTTGATACAAAATGGTAATGCTTTTAGCAGGCCTGTTATAAATTAGCAACGGCCACGATTTTTGACCATTTCTGTTTTCTAAGCATCGGAAAAAAAACTTGAATCTTGGCACACGTAAAACAGCGTTTTGAAAAGAACAAAGATTTTCTGCTTCAAAATCTCCAGTTTTGTTATAAATTCGTTAGCCAATTGAATGAAATCAAGGTTTTTCGGCGGAGAACTAAATCGATTTCTCGAATTCCAGAATCGGCTCACATTTACTATGGTTAGTAAAATAATTTGACTGTCGGAATTTGTGTGTAGATTTTTGATGTTTTCTCCGTTTCGAATTGGCATTGTTTATCGCCAATCGGCTATAAACTGTTCGATACAAAATTCCCACTAGATTAGTTATTTCACAATGTATAGTGCGTTGATAAAACATTTGGAAAAAATGAACTTGAAATAATTATGGTTGAACAAATTAATATAAAGACTCATAGCAGTCAGTCTTCAGGCTGCTTAAGACTAGGTTAACTTTTGACATAGATTTTCATTTTCTATCATATCAACTATGTTATTGATTGAATTGGTATTTACTTCGTAGAACTAAATTATAATAATATTAAATTACAATACAGCTTATCATGGAAATAATATATTATATCCATAAAGCATTCGTTTATTTTTTCTATCCTATAAAGTAGTTTTACTTCTCAAAAATGTTGCACTCATGTTGGGGGTGCAAATGTGTACAAAATGCAAGTAAAAGATTTTCAATTATGCACTATGTTCTCTTGCAGTATCGCCCATGCTGTCAACCTTTTTCTTATAATAAAACTCGCTATATATCATGATCCGTGTTGTGTCTGATTTACATTATAATTAAAACAAGAAACACGGTTTTCACGTTATTGGCTAAATAAAATTTTGAATGCTTGATGTTTACTTAATGATAATTCTAACTTTGACACTTTAGACCAACTCGAATAGAAATTACATTACAAACACCCATGCCCAAGATATATATAACTTTAAAATTTAAAAAATCAACATTTGATTTTGGCTTAGCTACGAATTGAGCCAAACCTTCTGAATGCCCAGCAGAATTCTCGCGTTATGATTAAGAAAGCGGAAATTATGAAAATATTTTAACCATAGAAAAAGAGTACTTTATGATTAGCACAAATTGAATTAGGCGGAGAAAATATTTTTGGGTGACGGGACGCTTTTTTTTGTAAAATGCTGAATTAGGTTTTACATAGAAAATTGATTTTCAGCCTATGATTATTAATTTCTTTAAGCTAATATTTGTTTGCTCATAATTTGACAATTTATTCGTAGAATTTAAATTTACTTAAGAAAAAAATAATTACGAGCATTTATTATTATCACGTATTTAGTTCTGAGAGGATTATTAAATTTTGTTAGATGTATTTCGTCAAAATTCAAAAAATATTTTATGGGTTTGGTGACTTCATCAATATTCAAATACAATATTTCAAAGAAGTAGTTTTACCATCGCCGATGGTCTCCGATCAATGCATTTGAGTGTGTTCCCAGGCATCTGCCACCTGCTGCCACCGGATGCTGTAACGAGAGCCTCAATATAGAGAACGACATACTGCATACAATGTGGATCTCCTAGCAAACATTATGTCGTTGTTTGCATTATTGCTCCGAACCACCCGGTTAATTTACACTATAAATAATTTTATTTCAAGTTCTGTAATAATGAAGGCAATAAATTCACACATTAATTTATTTACGGTTTTTACTTATTGTAAGTATATTAATTTCAAGTAACGATGGTTTTTGCTAAATTGTATTTCTATATCCTTGTTTTCAGAAATGAAAACATTAAATAAGCTAAAACTATAAACACACTTTCTTTCCAGTGTGAAGGATTTTTGGACATCTAATTAAATATATATGTTATTAAAGTATATTTTAATGAGGATCGCTTGTAAGAAATCTTGAAATCTATTCATTGATGGTTAGGAAATAACGAATAGATTTGCAGGGATAATCATTAATACATTTTCGTCCTGCTTAAAAAAAAGACATCGTTGCGTCATACCTTTTTTGTGTGATAATTTAAGATTTCGACTAAATGTGCTTGGTGGAATTTCAGTATTAAATTTGAATGATATAAATATTGTACATTTCTGCACTAACGATCCGGGATCCTCCTTTCGGAATCTTCAGGCGTTCAAGTGCACGGATGAACATGAACTGATAGTTTAGTACGGTGTGACAAAACTTCTGTGAATGTACAAAAATTGAAAAATGTACCTCCACTTAATGATCGGATGTTTTTGGATTTAAGTTTAGTCTCTGGGAGAATAATACCACGATATATTTTCCATTGAGATCTTTAGTATAGTGTCTTTACTCCTCAAGTCGACATTTTTTTTTCAATTATTAAAAAAATATTCAAATAATATGAAAATCGAAACACAACATTTTTCTTGTGTTTGTTCGTTCTTTAAACAAATACCACGTTTTACGACCGCTAGGAGATCATTTAATAACTCACAACTCTACGAGTAAGGCGTGAGAAGGTGTCTGTAGTCATATGATGTCGAAATTTGATTTCGTCTAACTACCTTCAAGGTACATAAGTATTATTGTATTAATTTAGTTGCGAGAAATACAGAATAACGTCTTACGACCAAACACTGTACAAAGCATCAAGAGCACGCACTTTCGGTAGCAATCGTGTAGGCGCGGGGTCATCAACATTTTTCACCTGATTTGTAACTAAGCACCCCACTCCTCTTTTCTTTTTTGTATGCTTGTTGAATTAATACATCTAGATTTTAATTTAAGTTTTGTTAGGATGTTGTATTTCCACGTAGACTAAGGGGCACTGGTCAAGAGTAGTGCCACTATGTTGACTCAGAAAGTTGATTAAGAAAAAAGGGGTAACGTATCCTAATACGTGAATATCAAAATGTGAATTTATTCGAGAGGGCGGAGAGGGTTGAAAAGATCAATCACGCAGGTAAATAGTCGATGAGCGATCGGGAAACAAAAGTGGCAGTTTTCATAATTCTAAAATGTTTGCAAATTAATCAAAAAAAAATATACAAATAAAACGTCTGAAATGGGTAATGTTAAATTGTAAATTTTTATTATAATTTTGTTAAATACGTTTAATAACTGCCTTGTTTGTTATACAAGAAATTGCAAACTGCCGCGTTTGTTACAAACTCGATTATTATTTTAAAATTAACTTATTACTATATTCGAAATTGTCAGCTCTACACGATGACATATCCAACTCATTTTCACACAACAACACTTGGAGACTGCCGTATTTGTTTCCAGAGCCTTTATATTAAAAAATGAAACTGCGAAAAATAACTTGAAATTAGGAATACAAAGTTAAATCTGTAGAACTCGAAATTCAAAGCATCTCATATCGTAATATTTCGGTTAGTGAAATTGGTGAGTGAATTTTTGTTTGGTTGCTGGTTGGCGAGCCCTTTATGCTATTAGGGACGCAGAATCCACCCAGGTAGCACCGGCATGACTGATCAAATGTAAAAGAATAATCTTTCATCATCATCATCTTGTGCGTCAACTTTGTATTAGTCAGAAACTAGTACCTGCCTGTGTACTTCTCAATACAAAATTTGAAGGCCTTCTCGCAAGTGTGCGCCGTGTATTAGGTAGTATCAAAAAATGTAATTATCAACTCTACAGTACGACTGTCAGATATTTCTACTCTACCTTGCTTTTTAATTATTTTTTTATTTCACGTCCGATATTTTGTTTATTGGTATAACTCATAAGCTATTATTAACCTCTTTTAGCTTTAATGTGATAGTTTCACACAATGTGTAGTGAAATATGAATTTTCTTAATTGCAAACCAAAAAAGATGGTAAAAATTAAACAATCTTTAAAACTAACAATTTAAACGTCGTTTTAATAGTATAGTTTAACATTGCAAAGTGAATATATCGGTTTTTTATTTAAAGCGCGCTATAATGTAATTAAGTATTTCGACTGAGGGTGCTTGATGGATAATGTATAATTTTCGCATTTATTTACTCAATGTTTTCATAAGCCTTGTTCACAAATAATTGTATGGATACCAAAGATTACTCGTCTTTGTTGAATTCGATAGCATCTTTATCTGTCACCTTTTCCACGATAGCACTTCAATCCGCCTTGCATAAAAAATCTCGCATCTTGACCGTGTACAATATAATATTTTTTTGTTTGTTGTGCTGTTTATATGTCATAAAACATAAAAGGGACTTCGCAGTGTCGATAACCTGTTTGTTGCGATGTGGCTGTAATGGCAGTGAGTAGCTACCTGCTACTGCAGCAGAGTCGTTAAGATTTCGCTTCCTGCGTTTCATTCATCATGCTCGACGGTTACTTTGCTTTACTATGTTGTAGGATTTTCATCTCAGTGTTCTTCAATCTCGGATACAATGAAAAACCAAATTAAAAAATATGTTGCTATTCGGTAATGGAAAATACTTCTTCGCACTTTTCGACCATATCCGTAGAGCATATTAAAATGGTCACCATGTGGCATTCTAAGATTATGTCACTCGAAAATCGCCAGCCTCCTTCAAACTTCATTTGACGTTTACACTTAACAAGTATTTTTTTGAGATTTTGTTCATTTTTGCATGCGTTTCGTTCGATTAAAAAACACTCATATACGCCGACAACTTGAACGATGGATTCGGCGGTAACTTTGTGGAAGTTCATTTTAATATAAAATAAAATAACTTCGATTATTCCACGTATTGTGTAACAAAATGTGACGCGTGTTTCGCCTCTTTCAGAGGCATCCTCAGACAACTACTTTCGCAAATGCTTGCTTACTAAACAGTATCTTTTCACTAGCTCACTAAAATTATGTACTCGTCAGATCGCTCGGCCGAATTCCGTGCCTCGACTTAAGATTGCTTTGTATTCGGCCGAGTTCACTATCTCGACCGCGTACTCGCTTGGTCTAAATGTGGTATCGTGGTGGTTTCGTCGAGTACATTATTTGGATAGTAATCGACGATTGGCCATGACGCCGAAATCTCACTGATCCGAAGTAAAGTTCGAGCAAGGTTTACTCACGTGTCACATCTCTCTCCATTAACTGCCTGGCTGCCGCAGACGAAATATCTCGTCAAAGTTTTCGTGCTCAATAATTATTTAAATTAATTGAAAATTATAGCCGGCGTGCTAGGTATAGACGTACTTTTTTCTACGGCAGCCAAAAGGTTAACGCTGTCTCAACAAGAGGCCGAGCCATCTCCATATCTCTATATTCCTCACATCACCAATTCACGGCGAATATCCGAAGAAAGGAGCTATTCTTGTAGTCCATTATACATTTTTTTTATTCTCGGCTTATTAGGTGCCACTGGAATACCATGCATAATAATAATAACTGAATTATTTTTTTTTAATTAGAGCTAATTAGCTTTGAGTTTTTTTTTCCATAACCACTCCCTACGCAGAGAATATAGTCACCACATCTTTACTTCCTTCTAGGTCATCCCAGCGTCTCGTAGCTCGTAGATAGTCATCCATTCGGTTGGTAGAAGGATGATTATGAGTAAACTCAGTGTAATATGTACATTTTGATAAATGTAAATCTATTCCATGATATATATAAAAGAAAATTACGCATCAAACGACACTCGTTTCCAATAATAAATACAATATTTTTTTATATTTCTCACAAGTCGCGACCCATCGATGTAAATGCACTTCCTCGCCAGAACTTGTACTCTGTACTTGCAATGGTCATTAACGTTTTTTTCTTTCATTCCTCTTCCTCTCTTTGGTTTTGGTACACCTTGTAACTAATTATTTATCATAGTCCGAAACGGTGATCATTGGCCATCTTCCTTCTTGTGAATGATATAATAAAATTTATATTCTTTGTATTATTATCTCTAATAGTATTTTCTCGGTACTCATGCAAAATAATCATGTAACACACTTTTTTTATGTTATTTGCTAGTACACCAGTACGATACTCAGAATTCTTTGATCAAAATAAATACTCATTTATTCTATATTATAATATACTATAATCACGAAGGAATACTCTGTTACTTTTATGGTTTTCACTGTCAATACTTGGTGGAAAGGCATCATATTAAGGAAAACAAAATATGCCTTTGTACTTATTCCCACTTTTATTTGCCAATATCAGGACCAGTTCCGCTCATGGCGAGCATTATTAATTGATTAGAAATATAATTAAGCAGTGTTTGTTATACAAAAACAAATTGAAATAAAAAGGTGTAATAAACAATTGGCATTGAAAAGAATTCACAAATTGCAGTAGAAATTATGATGAAGTGATTCTAAATTAACACAAATTGAAATGTTTATGTTACATCTAGATTCTAGAACCTTCCTCGATATCCTATATTAACTTGCATATTGATAATATATAACAATTTATTGTCCTTTCTTTACATATTTCGTAACTGATTTCACGAAAGCCTTCCATAGCCCAATGGCATAACGGTATATTAAAAGTAGTTATACATTGTATTTACACGGCTGATACCCTCTTTAGTATACAGTTTCATTAAAACAGCAAAATTTCTTAATATTGTTTAATTTATCTCGGGCTCGATTTGTTAAATTATTTTTGGGGTAGACCGCGGTAAGACTTGACACAAGAGTGAGATAAATAAACACGTATAAAAAACTGTCTTTTGGTCACTAATGCCCGCGGTAGACAGCCGCTTATCCGCTATGACGGATTGGGTCTTGTGCGCTCAGACTACCCCTGAAATAAATATTTCCCCTAATGATGCGACAAGGGTAGTCTCGTACTATTTTGTCAAGGATCTTCCTGATGACCAGCTGATAAGGAAGATCGATGTACCGTAGCGGGTGCATACATTAATTATTGAATTTGTAGTTTCTTAATAAAACTGAAGTGCATTGGGCAACCGTGATGAATACAAATACTCATTTTAACAACACTTGAATTTAAATTAAATATTAACATAAAATTATAAATGTCTTTTAAGGATATGTTGAAAACAGTACATAATTTAAATATCGGCAATATGGGAGGACTGAATGACGCAAATCGTTACCACTAGGCCACAGCGACCGCCCAGATTTATTTGTAATACACCAATGATATAATAATTGTTGTGTTAGTTCTCCAATAAAAGATTTCATGTCAATATTTTTATATACGATGTGTATAATGTCTTATTTATCGCGTTCACAAGGCTAGTATTCAAAGCTAGTCGGGCAATGGCTGGCTGAAGCACTTGGGATATTAATCGTCTGGTTACTGCCACTAGCAAAAGGATACTAACTATACCATCTCTTAACTCATCATGTAAAATCATAAATTACTAATCTTAGCGTGATTGTCTTGAAATTGTAGATTGGATCTCAGTGATATTTTTGCTGCTTAAACTATTCACTTAATATATATTTTATAAATTATTTTTCTTACGTTTGCCCGTTGACCATGACGCTAGCAGATTTTGGCCCGCTCGTGGAAAATTCCCGCTTACCCCGCTTGCCTCCAGACTGAGTATTTATATTATGGAAATATTTGTAGAGGGTTGCAAAGGACTTGAAGAAAAATTCGTTTTGACCTTTTGTGTTGGGAGACCAATTTGTAAGATTTTCAACCGCGATAAATTCGTAGGGATTATTTCAAAAGGCAAATATTTGCAAATGAACGCGCGCAGATTGGAGGTTTTTAACTGATGTTCTTTTGTGAACATTCTTATACCGTGATACTATTTCAGCTTATAGTTCCCTATTTTGAATAAGCGGCTTTATTAAATCGTTATATTAATTATTTTTACCCATTGCAAACATCTGGTCAAAGGTAAACCCATTTGTAGTAAAAATGTGCATCCGATTAAAAAAATAAAAAAAAACATTTTTTTTATCTTTACTTATTTAACATATAAATAAATCAGATGAATCCAAGAATCTAAAGAAAATTTTTAAAATCTTTTTGACTCACTTACTTAGAGTACAGAGCTTGTTTCAAAAATATTAATATACACTTATATAATAATTTTACGATATATTTAATTAACCTACAATTTTATGTGTGTGATTTTTTTTAAATACTTTCCAATTGTCAAGGCTCGCAAAAAAAATCTTTTTTCTATCCATCTAACAATGATGTAGGTTAGATTTTTAAAGAAATGTCGTTTTTATATTAATTACCCTCTTAAGTTGTATAATATTTTTTTCAGTAGTAGTCAAAACAAACGGTATATGACAGTACTATTTTATTTGCTCTTTAAAAATATCGTATAGTTAATAGTAGTACTAGAAAACGTCCATGAAGAGTCCCAAGTATTTCGTGACTTAGAGATGTTTACGTATAATCTCTCCGCTACCTCATAACCCTCTTCTCCTCGGTCGAAACCCGGTTTAATCTTCCCCTCTTTTAGAATGACGTGGCATTTTTTTACTTGCACATTTAAAATTGTCTTACTCAGTGGTGGAGTCAATTTATGTTTTTTTTTTGTAATTGCTGATACAGCGGTGAAACGACGTACTCGATAAATAAGTTAATATATATTTTTTTCAATACTCCATTCCAGTCGTACAATTTCAACGCGGTTTTTATTGTTCAACAATCAGGCCTCGCGAAAAAAGCCGTTGTGGTGTCAAACTGTTTTGTTTTATAGTCAGCGGAAATTTATTAATCATCCTCGACAGTCATCTTCAATTCCCTGCTGGACTCTCATCGTGGTTGTGTTATACTCCTAATTTATGTACCCACCTATTTCATCAATTCTATACTTTCTTGACGCTATTTTTTCATTGGACGCCGCTGATCTATTTCTGCCCTTAATTCTTCTAACTTGTATCCCAGGCAGCGGGTGGCGTGGGGCTGCGACCCTTAGTAGTTGTATCAAAGGGATAATGAAAGCGGGGCAATATGGTTAGAAATAAAAAAAATAAAACTGCCAAAATAATTAACAGCACAGAGGCCTTAAAAAAATTCATCAGGTGACAAGAGATTCTTTCTAACATGAAGCTTTGTAATGACTCGTCTCTGGTGAAATCTATACGTTTATAGTGATAACTTGTATGCGCTTCTTGTCTCCTTAAAGTGATAATTTCCCTTAATACACTTAAAAAGATGAAGGGCTCATCTCATAAGCTAATTAAGATACAGTCATAATAGATTTAGTAAAGGTGTGTAATATGCATTTTCTTTGAGAATATTTCTTATATATATTTTTTCGACAAACGGATACACTGATATGTTATTATTTTATCAATAATCATTAAAATACGTTATATTAAAAACAGTGCAGGTTGCAACGCGTCCCCAGTGCCGTGGTATAAAACTTATCACAGGAAGGGGAGTATGCTGGTCACTTTGTCAGTTTTTAAGGACCACATCTGTTTGTGCGTTAATCTCGGCAGATCCACCTGTACTTTTAGCTGTCACAAGGGTGAAGGGTGGCGTTTATATTTTAGGCCTAAAAAGTATTCTTATAAATATCTCTTCACTCTCATTTAATACCATAGTTTGTTAAGTCAATCTTTCGATTCAAGTATGTAATACCAACTGTATTAAACGTTCAATTTAAATTACGTGCGGTGTTTTTTTTTTGGTGTTCCAAATCTCTGTCTGGATTGTTCTATCAATACTTTGCTATGGGCGTTATTTCTTTTGTAATGACTACGTTTCGCTTAATCAAAATCATTTGTATGTCTTAGACATATTTTACATTCAGAAACTATTGAAAGTAATTAATATCTGGAGTCAAAATGGCTAGTTGGGCATTTCCATTCATTCATTTGCTTCTCTCTATACCAAATAAATTTTGTTTATACGTATATTTATATGACATGTCATTCTCCACTGTTTGTTCATCCCATAGGTAGGAGTGAGTGGCGGTGGTGGTGTGGGGACGGTAAACGGTGTTGGGAACACTAACGGAGGAGATAAGCGAGGAAGAAAGAGACATATCTCTACTTCTCCAGCCGAATACCGCGCCCCGAGAGGTGCTGGAGATCCCCTCGAATGGGGAATGCTCGAATCTTCAGATCACGAGGTGCAGAATTTCGAGACCCACACACCGAAATAGTTTCACCTATTATGGCCACTTTCACCATCGTAACAAATGAATTCAATTAAATAAGCCACACAATTGTTGAAACATAGCAGCGGTTTATTATTAGATTCCTCGTTATTTTTATAACGGAAAAATAATTCATTTATTTATTTAAATGTGTTTTAAACGCAATAGACATCGAGAATTTAAAATCTTGCACTACGTTTTGATTAAGACCAATATTAGAATTATTTATGATGGTGCAAGTGGCTTTTCTAGAATTCTTGCACTCTTCCTATTTTTCGTTCTAGTTGTAGTGATTCTGCTTAATTTTTATTTTGTTTAGGTGTATGAAGGCTGTTTTCCTGATTTTCGATCATTATTTATCAGCTCCTGCATTGAAACATTACTGCCATTTTTTTATTGCTTTATGTATTATTTTGTAGGCCAAAATGCTTCCATTATCTTGACGACTGTTTATTTATTTCGTTTTTAGTGATTAGGCTTAAAACCATTTTATTTTAATTGATTAATTAAGTATTTTTTTTATTATTTAAAACATTATCATTTTTCTGATTGATCATACTTATGTATATAAAACAAAGTAATTGCAATAAACGGTTTGGATTAAAATATTCAGGAATGATTTGTCAGACGACCGGTTATGAAAGCAAGTCGGTATTTGTATTCATTTGGTCAGCAAAAAAACTATCGTTTATTCCAGTTGTCTTTATTTTACAACTTAATGATTACTTTACTAGTTTTTGTCGTGTTTCGTCAAATGTATCGATATGCCAATACTTTAAATCGATTTCGCCTCAGTTTTATTTTTCTGTTTCTGCACATAACGTTGTGACACTTTGCTGAATGCATTTGCGTTGTTTATTTTTCCACAGGAAGTATTTTTTATGCTTTATTGTTGAATAAGTTACAAATCATTTATTTTTCTTTTTGTATTATGTTTTCTGGTGAATTTTATCGGCTGCACGTTTTGCATCTTGTTTATTTTGGATCAGTTTATTTTAGTGCAATGAATTTTCTGTCATTTATGAAATCGATGTTGTCATTTTTCATCACTGTTCTTTTTTTATATAAGAGATACATTGCAAAATTATTGTTTGTGTAAACACTGTAAACGGTATACCATATTTCCTTTACTTGATATTGTTTTAATAATTTTATTATAATTATATTTTCTTTATTTAATGCGCAAATGATCAGAATATAGAACTACTATATAGAATGGAAGAATGATTGATATGCCAATATTTAAAATATTGAATTTATTTTCAATGTACCACACATTCTACAGTGATTCCCGTGATGTATGATTTTCATACTACCATTTATTTTTAACATATTCAGTTTAATTATATCACGAGGGAACAATACAAACTATTTTTTTTATAATTCAGATATGTATAATATTCATATAATGTATTTTTAAAAATAGATATTTTATATACGTCAGTTTATGATGTTAAGATATAAATCTTTAATAATCATTATCAAGACCTAAAGTTCTGGGTTACAGGAACACATCTCCTTTTAGTGTCAATATTTATTCGTCAAGTGTGGCAAGGAAATCGATATCTTTATGTCTATTTATTCCACGTTTATGTTATATCATTAAATGAGAATGACATTAATGAAATACTTAAATATCACGTGAAACTCCGTTGATATATTGACTAACCATAAGAACTTACTAACTAAACCCATAGCGGATTTTAAGACTTAGGACATCAAGTAGTTTTGACACATTTGAACAAGAAATAGCACAATTTAGGTTCACGATCGACCAAAAATACATTCGCGATCGACACACTAGTCACCCTGATCTATATTTATACCATTCATTTTTTTTTATCACCATTGACATATGACAAATTCCCTAGTACTGGTAATTGTGTACTTTCAGCGATAAACTCAAGTACATGTATAAATTATATAGTACACCTAAACCTTTTTTTGCACGGGTTTTTTTTACTCTGTCTAATGTAATCGTACGTATCTTTAATTTCTCCATGAACATTTCATTTTTTTACACGGTTTTTTTTGCATGGAACGTATCCCCCGTGCAAAAATATGATTGGGTGTATTTTGACCTGGCGATTTGATGTTTTACCGTTTCATTAAAAAACTTTGAATACAACTAACATTTAAACAATTTCTCTTGTTTTTGATTCAAATGATACGTAAGTGGCACTTTTTAAAAGTACTATTCCTGTCAAAAGAAAGTCAACTAAATCTTGACAACTTTTGTGATTTAGTTTATCTCTCAGAAGTCACGCTCGTTTCGCCTAACTAGATTCCATTACTTTTTGAAATCTATTTATTTTTCGCAAATTCTAAATTGAAAACTTATTTTTACCTATTTTTGGTCTTATCGTTTCGATTTAATATTAGCAGCTACCTCACGGCGAATAGCCAAAAACAAAAACAAATACTCCATTGAAAATACTTTATTTCGCGGAACTTAAAATGAGATTGGTTAGGAAGTGACTCTGCAAAATCTTATACAGTATGTACTTACAAAGCCAAAATCGCGCGCGAAGTAGGTATTTCCAAGAGATTTAATTAATCGTGGAATTATTGGGTACAGTCATATCGTAATGACGAGGAATTGAAACTAAAATAACGCCAGAAAAAATCAATCACATTAACGCTTCGGGTCCCGCTCCAATCATCCAGAAAGATTAATATAACTTTTAATCAATCAATATCAACTGTGGAAAGGAAAAAGGACGTAACCCACAGTTTTTTCAAAACAGATTTTTTCCGATTATCACAATGTATCAAAATTGATACACGTTCTATCAAAAGGATGCAAGCTTCAAATGCCGAATTAGTATCTAAATTTAGCTTTTAAGTTTGAAAAAGATGACCTGGTAAAAAATTAAAACCAAGAAAAAAGACTGAAATAAAGGTTTTTCCTAGACAACTTCTTTAATTAATATTAGATTATGTCAATTAAACACCAGTTTAGAAGTCTCCGTGCAGTTAAAGGTTGTGTATAATTCATAATTTACATATGTCCCAAAATCATCAAAACACGTTTTTAGCGCCTCCTTTTTTGATATGTGTGAGTTACGTTCTTTTTCCTTTCCACAGTCGATATTATTAGTAAAGATCAGTAAACAGCATATGACCTTTGCATTCTTCATTTTATTATTCAAGTTAATACTAGACTTGCATATCATGCAGTTATTGTGTCAGTAAGAATAATAAACCAGGAGTGACTGATTAAATTTTGCCTTAATATTCATTCATGTTCAAATGGATTCCGTGACAATTTCAGAACAAACAAATGCGCACATACATATCGGCTGTGGAAAGGAAAAAAGACGTAACCCACATCAAATTTTACAGGAGTCGCAAAAAACGTGCTTTGTTGAGTTTTCCGTATGGAAATTATGAATTATACACAGCATTGCAGTGCACGGAGACTTCTAAACTGGTGTTTAATTGACATAATCTAATATTAATGAAAGAAGTTGTCTAGGAAAAACTTTTATTTCAGTCTTTTTTCCTCTCGGTTTTATTTTTTTACAAGGTCATCTTTTTCAAACTTAAAAGCTAAATTTAGATACTAATTCGTCATTTGCAGCTTGCATCCTTTTGATATAACGTGTATCAAGTTTGATACATTGCGATTATGGAAAAAAACCTGTTTTGAAAAAACTGTGGGTTACGTCCTTTTTCCTTTCCACAGTCGATATATTGGCACTAGTGTAAGCTTTCTTTTCAACTATGATAGTACCTATGTTAAGAGCCAAATCCAGAATATCAAAGGGGGACAAACTGTTTTCATGCAAGCACGTCCTCGCATTGCTATTGTCATACTATGTGTCGTTAGCCGCAAATACAATATTTTATAATACACGATCGAATCGTTCATATATTTATATATTTAGTAACACTCTTTTTTACAAGGTTATAAATAGATACGTTTCACAAAAAAATCGTGCTATTTTTAGAAAAGAACAATGTGCTGGTATAGAAAATCGTGTAAAAAAGGATTATATTGAATGTATTTTTATTAGGAAAAAGTATACTATTTATCGATACTCTTATATACGAGGACTTTTATGAGAGACTGAACATAAAACGCTTTCATCGCTCGAAATTTATGACACGTCTAATGTGTGAGGATCTAATGAAACCTTTTGTTTGTCATTACTGTATTGTGTTAGTAAATCCGTTATCCGATTCTGTTTCTTTTTTGTCTGAGAATCTTGTTAGAACAAATAATTCGTGTTAACATATAGCATTTGTTATATTTAGTGGACCGTGTTATTTCAAAATCGTGTACAAGAACCGTGTAAAAAGAGTGTAGTTTATAAAAGTTGTTAGTCGCCTACTAACACAATATAACAGAATAATAAGTTGATAGTGCTGCTTGTATTCATTGTGATTAGGGATTCTGAAGTCTCGGGTTTTTCAAAGTCCCGGGACTCGAGACGTGATAAAGTCAAAGTCCCGGGACTTCCCGGGACTTATGACTTTTATTTCCCCTTTAATAAAATTATAAATTTATTAAAATTAAATATTTGTATGTACTTATGTACTAAAAAGGGATGATAACGGTTCATGTATTGAAAAAATAACAATGAATTGGGTAAAATTATGACCGTTACTTCACAAATCACAATACAACTTTTATACCTTTTTTGTCCTATTGAGACATTGGTAACTTTGTAGAATAGTGAAAAATATTTGTAAATAAAACAACATCAGGTATGAACACTTAATTATAATATTTTTAATTTGTTTTTGCTACAGTTATATTTTTAATACGATTATGAATTGATTTAAACAAATTTCTAATAACATAAATGAAGATATCTTTCTCCCAAACGTTTTTTATTTTTTTTTTAGCATTTTTTACGCAGTTAGACGTATTTTTTTTCATGCGTACTTTAAAAGGGCGGCGAAAGTATGCGTTAATTAAAAAAAATACACCCTTTGAACACATTTATTTATTAATAATAAAAATATAAAATTAATTCAATAAAAAAGTCACAACCTCAAATCATACATAGTATGTATTATTTACACAAAAGTTAATATTTTATTCTTGCTTATCAAAATATGCTTTTAAAAATAATAATGAATTTAATGACGAATCAGACAGCCGATTTCTTATTTTTGTAATAAACGCTGTTGCTCATCTTCATTGTAAGTCGATGTTGCTTTAATGTTATATATAAAAAATAATCTTTGTTTCCGTTCTCCAGTTGATTTTAAAATATTAAATTCGTTTAGTTTTTAATGGAGAAATCTTTTGTTTTTTTGTAATCCAGTGACAGTTCTGCAAAATTTTTCTCATCATCGATATTTTCTTCAGATACCTCGATATCTTTTTTCACGGAGAAAAGACGTTGTAGTAAATTATCTCCGTATTTCAAAAATATTGTTTTGGAGCATTTGTCAAAATCTTTCGTGTATTCTTTTCGAAAATCAATTAGTCTTAGCAGAACGGTTGGTAACAAAAATTTATAAGCCGCCTTGATTTATAACATAATTTTCTAGAAATAACTATTGGTTCCATTAATTCTTAGAATTCTGTGCGATTATCCCATGCTGCAAAAATAGTTAAGCGAACACGTGTCTAAGTTTTTTTTGTATTTCTGCATGTCTCTCTCTACCCATTAAAAATGGTTGTTTTGTATTACAATATATAAATAGATGTTATTTGAAACTTCAACAATTATAAATCCAAACAGTTGTTTCTTTTATAAGATTCCTGTTATATATGCATACTTAATTTTGTTAAAACCCCGGCCTTTAATCCTTAGCCTAAATATAATGCATTTCTTTCAAAACTGATCCCGTGGATAGACACCAATGTAACTTTAAAATTAACTTTTTAGGTCACATTAGCGGTTGCTTGCATCCAATTTTTATTTGTTAGAATGGTTTTTTCAAAATTAAAAATGTACAATTTGGCTGTCTTAAGTCCCGGGACTTGGTTGTTAAATGTCCCGGGACTTAAGACAGCAAAAAATCTTAAAAGTCCCGGGACTTTTGTCCCGGGACGTCTCGACACAGAATCCCTAATTGTGATTGTTGTAAGTCTAGTTAATCAATTTTCAATTAACCGTAAAGTACACGTAGTGTGTAAAGTTACTGTTCATTTTTATATTACACTTAGTTTATCGAATGTTACGTAAACAAAATTGAAAACAAACTAACCGGAAATATATTGAGCGATTAACGTAAAGATCCTGTTTCATTCTTTCATTGTCGTTTATTGTTTTCTGTTTCTATGGAATCTATGCTTATACACCATTGACGTACCAAAATAATGAAAATACCATGAAATGATATACATTAAAATATGATAAATGTAATCCATATTCAAGTGTTCCGTTTTTGTAATGCTATAAAAGTGAAATGAGTGATTAATTGCAAAGTGTTTTGCTATAAAATGGATGGCCAAATTTTTAACCTCGGGAAGCGACTTCAAACTGAAATCACTCGTAGCTGTTCACTAACACCGTATGTGATAAGTTGTGATTAACATTGAAGTAATTTAAAGCACAATGTAATGTGTATGAAAGGGAAACAAAATGGATAGATGACACACTCAATTCTTGTTTCGAAGCATCAGGCGGGCGACGTCTTGGCTACCACGGTTCTATAAGGTCTCCATCATGCTATAAAACAGTAATCTGTTTAACTTCTCTCAGTATATATGGTATACATATTTGGAAATTGAACAATGAACTTTTCATAAGTCAATACACATGTCTTAAATTTTGTGTTTTATTTAAAAATTTTCTTATACAAATAAAACAATTCTTCGCATTTGTCATATTTTATTTGTTTGCGAAAGGAATATAAAATGAGTTTAATGTTCCATAACATAACATGCGAAGAGGACCAATCAAATCAACGTTTCTGAATTAGTAAATTTCACATTGAACATCACATTTTACGTCTTAGTTCATAGTGTAAATCTGGTTTTGGCTCTCGTGAAAATTACCCATTTAAGACTTAACACCTTTTCCTTTGGCACACAGATAATAACGACTATACTATATTATAGTCGTCGAAATACGCTATGGTACAAGAGATACAATTTCATTTGCTTCATCTTTTTTCAGTTTGAATAATATTTCAATCAAGCCGATAATATCATTTGTCGTTTACCAACATCTCAATATGAAAGGAAAATTCATTTGAATAACACAAAAATGTCGATCCTAAAATTTTGATTTTGTCATATTACTAGCAACTTTTTATAACGATATATTCATTACTTACTACGCCTCCTTCGTACGCCACTGCCGCTAGACAATGGCTGGTTAATTTAAAGATGACCCAAAGAACTTCCTACTCATGATGATATCGAGTCTCCTTGTCTACTGTTTGTTCATGAAACTGCTTCGTTTCCCGCGTTTTATTTATTTACTAGACAACGTCATGCCGAAAATTCAAGGTTAGCTTAGATATTGTTACAACTAACTAGAGTCGGCCACTTACTAAAAACGTGATTCATCGCTAGCAACATCATTTGCCATATTGAATCTATTATGTTATGTGTATCATTTGTGAGACCTTGTTCACGAATAATGAATCTTCATCCGTAGATTCCATTCATTACATATGAGCGAATACCATCTATCGGATGGTTCGATAACTTATGCAACATTTTGATTAAATATTGTATTTTTTTTTGCATAGAGAATAAATGTCATTAGTACTAATTTAAAAAGTGCAACTGTCACTCAGCTTGACTAGCGGCCGAAATTGGAACTAATTGGCAAGGCTATATACCTATATTAATATTTCAAAAAGTAATTCCAATCAAAATTATACTGTGTAATTTTTATTATGCAGTACGTAAAAAAAACGTATCTTAGGATAGTTAATCTTTCTACCCACCACACTAGTGTTATTTATTGTGATAATAACATAATTATTGTATAACAGTAGAATTCTATGTATTGTTTATTACGATAGTAAATCAGTAAGTACATACCAATATAAACGCGGCCTTGAAAATATGACTACGTAAACAATACTTAAACTCTAATCTTGTATCAAAATTCTTAAAGATAGATAAAATCGATTTGGCTGTGTGTACTTAAATTCTAAACAATGGAGGGAAACCTCGCTTGAAATAAACTGTCTAAAATCTAAATCATTGTTGCTAATTTATATGACAATGACTTTGCCTTGCTACCGTATCATACAATACGTATTTGGCTTAAGAACACTAACTAAATTAAACCAAATACTTTAATATATTGATTAGTTAAGCATACATTTTAAGACATAGTTTTATTTCTCTTATAATCACACACTGTTTCAGTTATATCAAGGTTTTCATGAATTCATTCTGTTTGTTAGGTTTAATTAATTATTTTTTCTATTGCAGTAAATCCTGACACCTGTCGGGAACAAATTGAATGAAAATAATTAGTAGCTGTTCTTACTATGTTTATTTTAGCATGATTCCTGCAATCATTTATAATTTGGCAACCATATGTCATTGTCTAGAGCTGTCATTATTTGTGTTAATGTTTCAACAATTTTCTTTCATTACTATTTATATTTTGAATTGTTCTTTAGATAGTGAAAATGATTGGCTATCTCATTATTTTATACTAAAAGATTTTTCTCTCGCTTTCAGGTGTTTGGCTCCAAGGCTGACCTTCAACTCCACACGCAGGTTCACTTGCGCGAGGCAAAACCCTATAAGTGCAGCCAGTGTACGAAAGCATTCGCCAACTCCAGCTATCTATCTCAGCACACCCGAATCCACCTGGGAATCAAGCCCTACCGCTGTGAAATTTGCCAGCGAAAATTTACTCAGCTGTCTCATCTGCAGCAGCACATTAGGACCCATACAGGAGACAAGCCTTATAAATGCCGACATCCGGGATGCCAAAAGGCTTTCTCTCAGCTTTCCAATCTTCAATCGCACTCCCGCTGTCACCAGACCGACAAGCCTTACAAGTGCAACTCCTGTTACAAGTGCTTCTCCGACGAGCCAAGTCTTCTTGAGCACATCCCGAAACATAAGGAATCTAAACACTTGAAGACTCACATCTGCCAATACTGTGGGAAAAGCTACACTCAAGAAACTTATCTGAGTAAACATATGCAGAAACATGCTGAGCGAGCTGACCGAAGGCCTCCGATCGCAGGACTAGGACCGGGTCGCGCTCCACCTTCAGCTTTCCCTGATCATCCTTACTGGCCCAAAATAAGCCCAGATTCTGCAGCACATTTGTCAGAAGCAATGCAAGAAGGTGGAGGTTTCGCACAACAGTCTGCACATGATGCAGCCGATGAAGCAGAAAATGATCATTTGCAAGCGCACCATAGAGCTTTATTCGATCATCATAGACTCAACGGAGGAGACCTTGGCAACGGAGACGACGGAGGCAGACAAGCTCTCCACCTAAATGGACAAGGTCCTCCCGGACCAACCTCCGGTTATGATATAGCTCTATCTAAAGCGAGTGCTGCAGCAAATTCAGCATTTACCCCGATTAACTCAATGGCACCCCATCTGGGAGGCCTAACCCACGCCCAACTTGGACAGCGGCCTTACTTATACGACTCGTTGGGATTTCAGCAGGCCAAGCAGCCGCCTCTAGCCGCGCCCACGTCGGCGTCTTTCCCTAACCAACTGATCTCCTTACATCAAATCAGGAATTACGCGCACCAGCCTTCGGCAAATTTACTATCGCCCGAGCATATTTTGCCGCATTCGTTGTCTGTTAAGGACAAACAGTGACTTTTGTGACAGGAAGAGTTTATGAGATAAAATTTGTGATGAATGCAATAATAATTTTTGAATAGTTGGATTTGAAATTTTTTCATGTGGACTGATTATATGTGAGCATTCATTTTGGTTTATATATTTTCCTGTTTGACTATAAAACTAATGTTTTTTTTTTATCGCTAAGTTTGTAAATGTTGCAGACTGTATCGTAATGGAAAATTGAAGAAATGATTGCCTTTCACCTATATTTTTGCTCCTGTATATAGAAGTAACTTTAAGATTAAATTTTTATTGATTTTGCAATGCATTTAGTAATTTAATTAATCTGAAAATAATCAGCATCTTCAGATCATAGCAATACAATTATTATATTTATTTACTTTTAATTAACAATGCTCTTCCTAAAATTTAAATGGTCTAAGATTAGTATTTTTTAAAATAAGTTTTGAGCAATCTTAGCATTTTGGCTGCCGTAGAAAAAAGTGCGTTTGTACCTAGCACGCCAGCCTTAATTTACAATTATTAATTTAATTAGTTATTGACAAGGTAACTCGTCTCTGGCGTGTTGAGCACGAAAAATTTTACGAATATCTCGTCTGTGGCAGCCATACAGTTAACTATTGTATAGATATGTCTGCTATTTCAAACATTTTTTTTAAAACAGCTGTGATGATAACTTTTGCATTTATTTGAAATATGGGCATCTTTCTTCAATTTTTACTTACAGATACATTCTCAAAATAAAATTTGTGGTTTTACAATTACTGATATGCAGTAGTGTAGTGGTCTTATCTCTGCAAAAGATGGATTTATACAATTATATAATGAAGCATACAAAAAAATTACTGTCTCTAATTAGTTGATAAAATTTCTCATCTATGTTTATTTGTGACTATTACACTACTGCATATATGCACAGTAAGCTCATTTTTGTAATGATTAACAAATTTGTTGTCAAAGTAAAGAACCACATTGTTAAATAATCGTAAAATGTAAAATAATTTAATGATGAAGGTTGACATCTGGTACTTATGACCAATTCCTTAATATCAGTATTATCTCAACATATTTTAGAACCTTCGCAACATCTGTGAACATTGATTGATAAACCATGCAATATTTCCCCGTTTTCTTTATATATTTTATAACTACATCGATAACAATGCCATTATCTCTGATTTAAAACAATACCTGTCATTAATTACCGACAACTCTCGATACAAGGGTTTGCAAAATCACAGAAGAAAATTCTATTATTTCAATTAATAATTAATGGTTTGCTTAGTAAAATTATCAAATAATTGAAACTATTCTTTGGATAATTTATTACATTACCAATATTTTCATGCAACGTTTTTATCGCAACGCAGTGTCTCTATGCTCCTTTGAACATTCTAGAATATCTGAATTAGTTTCCATATACATACTCAAAATTTCGTGTCTTCAATTGCCTAAAAAATATGCATAGAATTTAATTTGATAAAAAACATATCTATGTTTGAGACAAATGTTATGTAGAGTGAACACTATTTAGTGCATTTGGTTAAATTTATTTATTTTAAATATATTTTTTAATTGAATGAATTGCATTACATAGTATCAACTCATCTTCTTTCGTGACAAACCTAGATATGTATATTAAAAGTTAAATGGACGATATAAAAAAGTAATGTTTGAAATATTTACTAGATATTATTGGTAATAGCAATGTTATCCCTGTATAAAGTAAACATACCTGCACACAATTTGAACAATAATCCAAGATAAACAATTATTAGACACTTAACAAGTTACTAAAACAATCATAAATTATTTTGTTAATATTTCTGATAAAAATAATATTGATGATTATAAATAAAAAAAATATTCCTATTTACATACTACAATACAATAATCAATATTAAAATATTTTACAACTTTACGAATTGGATGTCGAACCATAAGAGGACAGTTGTTTTTTTTTTTATCAGGAGACCTGCAGGCTCAGTAATATAGTGTTGGTCCAATTTTAGTTTTCTTTTGAAAAAGTTTGAAGAATTATATACTGTACATAATATTTCGAATGTTAATGACTCCTTGTGAAAGATTTTCGAATTGTGCAAAGCAGCGACTGAAAACGATTCGTAGTTAGAAGGTTTTTTAGTGTTTACGATTTGCAACTGAGGTTCAAATAATAGCTCGCATCTGTCAAACGTGATGAAGAGTTTTTGCAATAACTGGGAAGCCCTTTTTATGTGGCCGATAGCCCAAAATGTGGTATTGCGTTGTGAAAATGTTCTTATTAGTTTTATTAAAAAAAAATACTAAATATATTATCTCCTGTAAGCATATTAAATAATTATTAAATGTAATGAATAATTCAACGAATAAGTGGTAAACCATTTTAATTACATGGCAACTTTTTTTAGTAAAAGTGGAATATTTTTTCCGTTTTCTTTTATCTTTAAACAATATTTATTAAACCAGCTATGTTCTTCTTTATGTGCAAATTTTTTAATTTTACTGTGTACACCACAGAAATTTTCATTATAATTGTCAAATTATCACAGAAAATATAATAAAACATAGTGAAGAATCATTATTTCATAGACTACCTACCGTAAGGTGTTGAGATATTATCAATATGGCAATAATTTAGAATATTTGTCTATTAAACCCTGATCACTAATGGTCTGCGGTGTAGACTTTCATTCTATGATAATCATTTCTTTTTAAATTTGATTTTGGGGTTATTATGAGGCTTCCTAAAATATATTATTAAATTATTGTAAAAAGGTTTAATGGGGTTTTTCATCTACGCACATACACTGTCATTACAATTTTAGTTATCAAAAATAATCGATACTTTCTCAAAAATTAAAAAAATACATATTTATTGTGATTAAAAGATATTTGACTGTGAATAACTACTAACATTAAAATATATAATTTATCGCCTAAATGAATTACATATATGTAATGTTCTGATTTGTGTGTTTTTTTTTAATAATTTTTGTTAAGATTCTATGACATAAGGAATTATTATTCTCAGGAGTATTTCCAGTCTATTGATAGGCCATATTAACGTTTCTTCAGATTTTCAAAATCCAAATTATTTTGATGAAATTCTTTCCCACTTTTAAAATTTTCTGCTATGCAACATTTTTCTGTATAATCTTATCGTTTTCTTTCAATTACCTGTTTAATTTATTAAATATCAGAGATCCTCTTTAAAGCAAGTTTCTTTTTTCATAAATAAGTAACTTTTTTGATAATACAAAGTGCACAAAGATTTACAAGAATTCATTGAATTGGAAGATATAAACTAAAATTTATAGTTGTTATTTAAAACAATATACCTGTTTATTGCACAAAATGAGTATCAAGATCGGATAGTAAAGATTATATATTTTACGAAGGCAGCTAAGACTTTTTGAAGATAAAACAAATTAATTTTGCTTACATCACACATTTTTATAGCATTTAATAATGTAAAACTGATTAATTTAATTTTGATTCATTCAATTTTTGACATATATTTATGTTCATTATTTTTAGGGATAATGTGTTACATAATTCTTGATGTTGATTCAATCTGTTGACAATAATACAAATAAATAACTTTTCATTTGCTATGTAGCTCAGATATTTCAGCGATTTGAACCTTCAGGCTGCTGGTTCACTTATCATTATTATCACAGATAAAAGGTAGTATTGTTGTGTCAATCAAGGAATAAGAACTTTTTTCTTTCAATTATAAATAATAATTTTCCGTGTAAGGATTATTTTAATGTTTCTTAAATTTTGCTCAGTCTTTTCTACTCTAAATCAGATAGTTATCTTAGTTACTTGAGCATTCCGCCTATCAAATTTTGTGGAAAAAAAAACAATCTAAAATTCGATTGCGCAGTTTTTTTAAAAATAATATTTTTTAATTTCACCACAGCTACACAATGCACATAATATTTATGCTAATATCTTATAATTTATGACATAACGAATAATTTATATTTGTATGTGGATGGTGACCTTTTTAATATTGATCTAAATAAAATTGATAAATGTATTAAGTTTTTACCACTGGTTGATGTTTACACTATAAATTTATGTATTTTTAAATAATTTTATCATAATTATGTAATTATTTCCTAATTAAGAAGAAAATCGATCTTGCTTCAATGACATTTTGAAGTATTTAAATGAGGCGTTTCTACTTAATATGACATGCAGTTCTCTCTCATTTTAAAATATTAATTATTATGGTAACTTTAATTTCTTAAATTTAATAGAACTTTACAAATTTAAGTAGAAATTGTGATATAGTAATTTACAAGAATTTAGATTGTATTGTTATATTTGATTTTTTATATTACATTTAAAATTAAGCTCATTTTATTATTTTTGAAAAAATGTGCTCACCTTATGGTTAAGAGTTATTTTTAAACTATTTGGCAAAACTTGAACTACGATTATGTTTTTAAATTAATAGATGTCTCTGTTACATATATATGTATATTTACATCCAACAATTTAATTAAGAAATTATATACCTAACTATTAGTTCTATATCTATAAATGAACCTAAACATTTGTTTTCTAAAAGTTCTTTTGATTGTTTTGGATTTGATTTGCAATTACACAAATTTACCATTCATTCAAAAAAATTCTTACAAAAAATATTTTATATACATACCAGTTAGCAAATTTTATTTTTAATTTATCTGTACATATACTTATTACTTATCTTTTATCGAAGAAAAATAATCTTTTTATCGCCTAATAATTTGCATAAATCATGTGGTTAAATTGTTGGATATTAAATAACCTAATTGGTATTTTGGAACATTTCTGTATGTACTTATAAAATGATTTATTTTCTACCATGACTTGTTAAGCATTTACAAACCCCAGTTGGAAATCTCAACGAGACATACTTATTAAGTTAAGACCTCTTTTTAAATAAACATATATATTTGATTTTTACAAATCTAAGTTCTACTTAATTTACAATTAAAAAGGAAGATAGATAGTCAACTTATACTCTGTAAATAAAATAAGGTTTAACTCAATTTAATCTCTTTGGCTTTTTGTACTTGCGAAATTTTTTCTTCATCGCAAATATGCCATCAATTCTCTCGATAAATAAATAATTAGGTTTTGTTAATTTTGACGATTTTTTTTTATTATAATTATTATTTTGGAACTCACTTTTTGTGTAAATATAAATAAAACAAACATTTATAAGTTCTTTTAATAGGATGTTGTCGGAAGGGAGGATGGTTGGTTTGGAGCTGAATTTAGTAAATTTGTTTCAATGGCGGTGATTAATTATGTTTTATAAAATAAATGTATTTTTATTTCTGATTGGCATACTTGCACCTCTCTCTGCTGCCATCTGTAGAGTGACAGAACGTTTAATTTTATTTCTTTTATCTACAAGTGGCGGTGGACAGATGTAGCAAGTGCGTCCAATGCAAACATTAAGAATAAAAAAATGAAAAATATTAAAAATATAATCTTTTATTTCATCAATCTGTGAACCCAAAAAGCTTTACTCTTTTGTAGTAAACATAGTGGCCAATTATCCCATAACCTTGAGGACTCTACAATAATTCATATAATTTATATATTTGTTTTTATTTTACTTAAAATTAAATGACTAATCTGAAAGTAGAGCCTTCAAATTATATTTCACTGTTAACGGGTATAAGAGAGTAATGCAATCAACCCAACACTTTTATTACTTGATTAGAGGATTTCATTCCTTGTTATTGTCAATTAATTCCTGAGAAAAGATTTCAGAATATTCTTTATATCCAACACATTATTATGAATTTTAAAAATCGTGACTTCTTTTTATCAATCAAGTCTTATACTTATCACTAACTTCTGGTCCTTAACCTTTTCATTCAATATAGTGGAACCGCGATGCATTTTTTAAGGGCCCTCAAACAGACGATGGATGTGGGAAAGTCTTAAATATTGATTTCTCAAGATAAACTTGTTTTATAAACAGTTTTTTTTGTTGTTGGTGCAATAGGTCTGCTAAGTACCACATCAAGTATTCACTCTTTAAAACAAGACTTCTTACCCGATAATGTTTATTATTAATAATACAGTCAACTCGCAGATCTTTTTCTAAGAAAAATGGTTTAAATCGCAGAATATATTACACAATTGATCACAATTTTTTTTTTTTTTTACCATGTCCTCCCAATGTGGAGCATATGGACTCCTAATGGAGTTTATCTCAACAGAAGTATTTCTATGAGAACTGCTTGTTACTCAGTTGCTCAACCTCTCGTTTTCCAAAGAGATTAGGAATAGAAGGATAGGGCTAGGACAGGACTAGTGGTTAGCTTATCGCTCTCGATAGGATATCATAGGATAGGATGGGTGGGAGGGGGAAATTCAAGACATCATATACATCCATGCCTTCCGACAGAAATTCATAAGTCGAATGAAAAATCAATTGATAAAACTGTTCGTACTGGGATTCGAACCCGTGACCTCCGTAGCTGAAGCCAACGACGCTGACCACTCGACCACACAGGCGGCGTTACAATCACAATATTCAAACATTATTTCACATTTTTTTTATTGATGTACAAAATGGAAAAATAGATTGGGGTTCTACCTATATATATATATATTTTTTATTAAGATTGTTAAAGAAGACTTGAGACCTTTCGCTATGATGCAGCAAAATTGTCAAGTTTTTATTGGCTTCTAATAAGACATTATTCTTATCGATACCATGAATACTGACTGATTGGGCACTGACTTCTCCTAGTCTTTATCGAAAAAATATTGTTAATTTTGTAGTATTTCCCAAACTCTTACTATATAGTTATTCAATCCATGGAGATTTATTAGGATAATTTAATATATGTATATGGGGATATAAACATACCAAGTTGTTTAAAAAGCAGCATTGTGTCAACTCACATATTGTTATTGGTGGGTTGCTGCATATTGGTGTTTAGCAAGCGGAGTTATTTCAAGATTGAACATAGGTGCTTGTAAACTTTGACAGATTGTTTTTCATTGTAAATGACATACTACAAGTTGATGTCGAGCAGCTTTGCATAATAGTAGGCAACATTTAGAAATTAAATTAATACCAGTATAAAGTAACACAAATTAATTGTATTGGCGTTTGGTAGAACTCCATTGTAATAAGATATAAATATACAAGAATTAATTCAGTGAATTTTTCGGCTGTGAGAGGATAAATCACGTTTGGTAGCAGTGTTGGGAAAGTGCTAAATCAAATGAATATTGTTTATATAGGAAAATAGGAGAAGGATAATTAAATACCTTAATGAGGCATTGTGCTTAAGATTTTATTTATTATAAGGGAGGTGTACAAAGCTACAGATGAACTTATAGTATACATATTAACAATTACACCAAAGTGTATTGGTACAAGAAATGTATAATGTTCACACATATAGAAGTTTAACAAAGCAAAATATAATAAGAAATACTGGCAAAAATATTTTTAAAAAAACTGGTAAGTTTCATCACATTCTTTGTAACATAATATCAATAACAAAAAGAAAATATACAGTAAGGGAAAGCGTTTTGAAAGAAAGCGATAAATTTTGTAAAATCATTATTGATTGAGCTAAATTTTATAAAAAAAAACTTAATTATAACATACACTACTAGTTTTCAAATACCTTGATACTTTTCGAAAAATACACACGTTTGGGTAAATAAATACAGTTTTATTTAGATCGAAAATACTTGATGGCTGGCTTATATATATTTTTCTCAAAATATGTATGATTCAATAGTATGTCGTTGTAAAACATAATATATGAATTAATACAGGTAAAGGTTTATAGGAATCTATGGTAAAATAAAAAAATGCGTATTTCTTATAGATATTCTTTCAAGGGATGGTTTCTAATAAAATATTTTCTCAATATATCGTAGAACACTTTTAATGAAATATCTATTGAAAATACCGCAAAAGTTTTTCAAGCACCTTTCACGCTTCTCAAACAATACTCTCTTCTCATTAAAATAATAACTATGGCATGAAAATAATTTGATTTGCAGTTGTTCTTAAGGAAAAAAAATATCGTAATTAATTATTATTATTGTTAAACCTTTGAGATACATCAAAAAACATTAATTTTTAGGGATTGAAACATAATAGCGTCTTTTTCATTATTTGCTTCATATTTGACACTAAGCTTTAAAACAAGCTCGTTCTCATTAGATCTATTTCATTTTCTCCATTAATGAACTGCAATTTATAATATTTGTGATAAGTAATTTACATTTTGAATTTTGCTTTACTCAAATCAAGTTATTTTACATGATAATTAATTTTGTTGTCTTGAAATATATTTATACGTCAACTTTGTACGGTGATCCAGGAATATGGTCATCACCCCACTTGACTATGACAATATATTCTCCCCTGTCTCTTATCAAGTAAGAAACCTCGTATACGTGCTTTCCCTTATGTTTGACGTACACTTCTTCGCATGGACCTTTGGGTCCCAACACACCAACGTAGAGGATGTTGTTTCCTAAACAAATACAGAATAGAAATATTAATTACTCTGAGTTTCCAACAAATGCCTGAATATAATCTCTTTAATATATAGGAAAAGTTATACCATACTTCTTCCCCTACATACTGAATTCAGTTTAAAACCTGTTTTGAGCGTTAGAGTAAGGTGTCTTGTCTTAGATTTAATGTTTTTCTGAATGCCTTCTAATAATAGAAAATTAGAAAAATATATAGTAATGAAAATATTGGTCATATGGAAAAGTAGAGAATCAACTTACAGACAAATCAATAAAGGTAAATAGACGAATAAGATAAAATACGAATTCAAAGTGACTAAATCTAAATCTAAGTGACTAGATCTAATAATACATCTAATGTTTGAATTTATCCTTTCAATCCTGCTCCGAATATACAAGTAGCATTACATTTCAGGCTGTATTATATTGGGGCTAATACAGTACATTTTTTCGACATGATAATGAATTACTAACCTGCATCAGTTGCTGCAACGATGAACTGATTCTGCTTAGCCAAATAAGCTTTTTTCAATCCCATTCCCTTGGAAGTGACTTTACTAGCATCGGATTTGAAGTTTGGCAGAATTGGACCAGCTCTCTGACCATTCTTCGCAAGCTTCTGTACAGTCTCAACGATGACTGATGATGTCTCCTGGGCACCTTCTTCTGCTAGGTTGTCACCTGTGCAACATTAAGAAACAATGGGAAGATAAGACTTTGCTCAGTATAAGTTTCATGAAGTAAAGTCAAATTAGTAATTGGTGAGTTTAAGTAATATAAAACATCTCCTTCTCCTTTACCTGTGCACTCTATCTTGAAGGGCGATCCAACAATGTGTGCTCCATTGTATTTGATGCTCATGTAGTAGAATCCAGGCACCAAAGGTGTGTATCGGACCTTGTATCCTTCTTCGCTCTCTGTGCAATCCATGGCGACTCTGGAAGGTCCATCAATTGTGACAGCAAGAGTACCCGCTCCGGCGTTACATGTGTCGATAATCAAATCGGTCTTCACACCTGAAAAATTAAACCAATGAATATAATAGGCATAAAACATGGTTTGTATGTAAAAATATTGCTTAATCACCAAAAATATATTTTGTGATCTTCAAAAGAAAAAGTAAAATAGTCTTTTATTTCACCGTTAGTGACATCTATGAAAAAAATATGTTATTTATATGACAAACTGTTTTCTTTTGATAAATTGAACTGGCTTGCAACAATATTTTGAATAGTAATCAGAGTGAAATAAACATTAAGTATTCAAGTATTTCTGTAACTATTTAAGGGTACAAAAACTGAATCTAATTATGTTAACCTCTAAAAATTTACAACAATGTTTGTATAGTTCACTTATTAAAATTGATTCAACTTGCACAGTATACAACTTTATTATTTGGTGTTTTATTGAAAAATAAACAATCCACGATCCATGCTGTTTTTTTTGTGTATTGCCAACTAAAGAATGACAAGTATGTATCACTAAGCTTTTCATCTGAAGATTCGTGAGCACAAATGTTCTGTATGTTTTGTCGTTATGTTATATTATTGTACATATTATTATTTTGTAGATTAACTCCAGTTTGGCTTATTACCATAGAATTATTTAAAATTTGCTTTACAATTTTTCCAATCAACTATATGACATTCCGTGAGCATTTTTAACATCAATCCAATGATTTAATAATCAATTTATTTTCGTATCGTCTATGACCAATTTTATTATTTAATTCTGCATACACAAATCACACCTGACTGATATTATAACTTTTCTGATGAGAAAAAAAAATCAGGAAATATCTCTTTTTATAAGCATACCTGTCTTCACAATTCCGAGTCCATTTCCATGAGCGTGGACTGCAGCTGGGTCAGCGTCATCCTTTCCAACCTTGATGCGAAGGGGTGATGCAGGGATATGAACTCCGTTGAACTTCACGTGGATGTTGTGGATTCCATTTTCTCTTGGCATGAATCTCACAGAGTATTGATCTCCGTCAATATTCTGGATGAAACAATCATCAACGCTGCCTGATGGTGCTTTTATCTAAAACAATTTTTTATTTTTTTTGTTTTATTGAATTTTGTATGAAAATTAAATTTTATTTTACCGGACGCCCAAAAGATAGATGTCCACAGAATTTATTTTAAGAGGAACAGATAGTTCAGTTTATTGAGAGTAAGGAAGGAGAGATAGGGTAAAAAAGGCTTCTTTCTTACATCAACCTGTTTTCGGAACGTGGTAAAGGATTAGTGGGAAAGAATCTTAAACGTCAATACCTTTGAATTCTAAATTATTTATAATTTTAAAAGTCAATGCATGTATGTAGTGCTAATTCATGAATTAAAATCCTTGTCCGAGCATACGAATATCACAATATTTTCAAGTAATTACTTTAACTTTACAAAAAATCGATATTTTATATCAGAAGCAAAACAAAAATATCTTAAAACCTGCCAATTTTTTCCATCGCTTTTTTTTTGCTTTCATTTGGAATCAACAGTTAATTAATTTCAAAACAGCAAATAATTTTACATTAACAGAGTTCATTAAAAAATATAAAATTGATGCAAGAATACAGTACTTATGATGTTTTGGGAAATATAATTGATTTCACTGTTAATGAAAAGATTGTAATGGTTAAATAGTGTATTGAGAAAACATCATATGAAAAAATACTGAGCATATTCATAAAAAAATACTTCTTAAACAACTTCTCTGTTAAATAATTTGACAGTAATGTCCTTTCATTTGTCATTAAAAATGCAAATATTACTATCTCTTATTTACCCAAGCTCGGCAGTAGTTACAAAAAGGACAAGAGATTAATAATATTAAGTCAGTGTTAGTAGTATCACTGTTTCATAATATTTTAAACTATCATTTAACTTAGAGATACGTTATACCATTTCAGTAAATTTTCTACATCAAGCAAAAAGTTGAGTGAGCTATATGGGGTAGTTTTCCCAAAGTTTTATTTTTCGACCCTACTTCATACACAAACAAGTTATTGGAACAGGAAATTTCAAAACAGTTATAAAAGTTACATTTTTTAAGTAAACTTTTTCGTCGAATATCATGTGGCCTGAGTACTGGGTAAATCTTGTTAAAACTGGTTATGGGTCAATTGACAAACTTCCATCATACATATTGATTTTACCGACAATTACTTTGTAGGACTCCATTGTAAGAAGGTCAAAATAACACCGTATTTTATTTCTGCTGCATTTTTATTAGGTTTGAAACTATTTCGGCTTCTTCGACACCTTCGTCGGAACAATTTACCATAGCTTAGTATCTTTGACCTTATTCTATCATACTGATTAATATCAGTTAGATAAGGCTTAATGAAAGAAACTAAGTAGGGCTCGAAATGAAAAAAATCATGAACCGGAAAATTTTACCTACTATATTTTTTTATAATTTAAGAACCGTAACAGAATTATTTTTTCACGAATAGGCACACTATTCTCCACGGACTTTGGTGCGTTCCGGATCAAATCGAGCTGTGATTGTAAGTCAATCCCGCAGGTTGCGAATATGATAAATTAAAGTGTCAGATCAGTCGTGAAATCAGATGAAAATTCATCACGAAACAATACAATTTAATATGAATTAATTTTTAAATGTGTAGGAATTGAGCCCCAGACAGCTGTTCAAAATTTATAGGATCCACGGCGGCCGTTATGGTGATTCAAATTCAAAGATTTTATTGTTCAGTTGAAATTGTATGTAATAATGAAAATAATATCCCTAAATAAATACCAAGAATTGGCAGCCACTGTAAATAAGGGTGTATTTTCAGAGCAAAAAATTATCGAAACTTTTCACCAGAAGGGCGCATTTTGGCACCCTCTGGCCAATATACCAAAACTGACCCTATGTTTTTTGTGACACGTTTCTGTGTTCTCCCATATTCCACAAAACTCGATGGAAATTATGAATGATTTATATTCCATATTTTAACTTCGCAAACCTAGCCTTGAAGTAATTTCTCATTGTTGCAATGTATGATTTATTAATTTCAATGTGTAGTTAGAACAATGCGACAATTTATTATTTTAATCGTCTACCTAATAAAATATTCCATATCGATAGTCATTGAAGAGATGCCTTCGGTGATAATTTTTTTTTTTTAATTAAATCATATTGAAAGCGTGCAGGAATAATTGATACTATTGCGATTATTGTAATGAATCTTAACCTTTTCACCGCGTGTGACCGCTAACTATACCCCATATTTAAAACCTATATAAGAGCTATCTATTGTGTTAAAATTGTATAAGTTGGTTGAAAATATTACTAAATGTATATTTTACCAAATTCAATAGATGGCATTAGTCAAAAAAGATTCAATATAGGCTAAAATAATTTATTTCTGGAACACGCCGTGAACATACGTCACCAATGCAAGATGGCCGCCGTTGATTCATGGCGTTTCTCGTAAGATCTGTGCGCCACGTATTTACAAAATATGCATACATTATTTGGGATAATGTAAATAAGCGATCGAGTGCGGGTGAAATTGAAATTTTTCCAAGAATTTAATATTATAAGCATGGTATGGTGGTGGCGCAGTGTTCTCGGTCGCGCGTGGCGGTGTTTTGCAATATGGTGACGTCAAGCCGCAATTGTATGAAGAATGATTATTATTGAATTAAACCGAAAATATAAAAAAAATATTCTATTTTATTATTGAAAAAGTTACTTTGGGTGGCAATTAACATATTTGATTAGTTAAAAATATATTACAACCTATATTTATAGTCGAAAACGCGATAAAACAATCCGCAAAAAAGCAGCCGCGTACAGGGTGTGTTCGCTAAATTTGGTGACGCGGGCAAAGGGTTAAACGCCAACTAGGCGGCCATTATGCCGCGTTTTTGATTACCGCATTATCGTCCACCTGGACATGTCTTGAAAATTTAAATCTATAATATTATTTTATTGCAAATAACTTTCAGATTTAACTTTAGAATGTGATTAATAGCTTAAGACTAAGAGTAGGTAGAACGATAGACAGTTTCTTTTAACATTAACTGTAATTCAGCAAATGCATTTATTTAGTGTAGTGGTCTCTTGAGGGTTTGTTATGTTCGTTTGCTGACCACGGTCTCTACTAGCCCGAAAGAATACTTCGATAAATTCATTTTTCAATCAATATTATTATATTATAATTTATTATAAAAGCCACGTTACGGCTGTCGCCGACGGCAACGTTCTCATTCACCCAAAATGAGGATTGAGAGAGCCTATCTATATTGCAACATTACGGTCGAGGAACTAAATAACAACCGATAACAAACAAATACATCGTATTCCGATTTTCCAGATCTGTCTACTCACTCTAGCGTCAAGTTCTCCCCTGGCTCCGTTCATCCTGATGTAGAACTGAGCTGGCTTATCCGTTTGAATACCTTCAGGGAACTGAGCCACTTCCAGGAGAACAGCGTCTCCAATCGCCGGAGAGATGTACACCCTGAATGGAGAGTCAGGGATATGCTGCTCGTTGAACTTAAGACCGACACGGTATTCACCTGAACACAATAAAAAGTACAATAATTAGACACATATTTTCATTTCAATTAAAAACATACCACAGATTTGATAGCATCCAAGGCGGATATTGTTGTCATTTAATTAAAAAATAAATAGATTATAGGCTTTCAAAAATGAATCAAACGTTATAGAGAGCAGTGTTTTCGGCAGGACGTTGATTTGTGTAAAAAAAGACGATTCCGACTCCATCTTTAAAATATCGACCGTGGAAAGGAAAAAGGACGTAACCAACACATATCAAATTTTACAGGAGGCGCTAAAAACGTGTTTTTATGATTTTGTGACATATGCAAATTATGAATTATACACAACCTTGAAGTGCACGGATACTTATAAATTGGTGTTAAATTGACATAATCTAATATTAATTAAAGAAATTGTCTCGGAAAAACCTTTATTTCAGTGTTTTTTCTTCGTTGTAATTTTTTACAAGGTCATCTTTTTAAAACTTAAAAGCTAAATTAAGATACTAATTCGGCATTTTCAGCTTCCATCCTTTTGATAGAATGTGTGTCAAGTTGTAAAGATTGTGATTATCGAAAAAAGCTGTTTTGGAAAATTGAAGGTTACGTCCTTTTTCCTTTCCACAGTCGATATATAAGTTAAAATGAAATTATTAAAAAAAAAACTCTGTAGTCGGAGTCATATTTTATTTTATTTTAAATTGGAATAGTCTTATTTACAACAGCCCTGATTTTAACCGGAGTCGGACTCGAAAAAAACTAATAACTTTAAAAAAAATGTTTATTCAAATTGCTGGGTTAAAAGTGGCGCCAGTACATGCTAATAAGTGTAAAAAAATAATTAAAGTCTTGTTTGAAGCTAAATGGAGTCGTCTTATTTCTTGACGACCGACTCCACAGCTCTGCAATTAACGATGTATTAAAAGTACAAATCATACACCACTATTATACACGTGAAACGAGTTACGAGAACATAAGGACACAAAGAATTTCAATTCCATTGAACTTTTGAATTTTTCCATGCGCTTAAATTCTTGGAAATTGGAACGTTTTTATATTATACTAGCCGGTTCCCGGCAAGCGTTGCAGTGCCACTCAAAGAAAGAAAGTGTTTATTGAAGTGCGTGTTTTCTTTTTCTGTCTGTTTGACGTTTACTGCCGATTTTCTATGGTACGACACACGCCCCACCTACTGTAAGTTAATTGCACTATAACCTTCGCGCAAGTGCAAGCATACATTGTCAAAATGAAATGTATGGCAAACATACAAACATTGATTTTTATATATAAAACCTACTGTAAGTTAATTTTAATATGCCTATGACCTTCCCGGCAAGCCGGTCCAGTGCAAGCAAAACGTTTGTCAAAGTTTTATTGCAATTGGATGAGCGGTGTGGCAACGTATACAATATGAACAAACAAACATTATTTTTTTATATATTAGTTATGAATAATCTAAATCACGACTTATCCGACGTTGCATAATATAATAATTAGGCCGCAGTCGATTCAATTGTATTGAGTTTCACAATCAAACGCTTTTTAAAATTTACACCGTTCATATTAGTTTCAACAGTCTTTCTGACATTTTTATATCTAAACATTTATTTCGCTACATCGCTGCCCGCCTCTACCCTGTTTAGTATAATGATGAGTCGAGTCACGTCGCCGGAAAACATTATTTCCATAAATAAGCTGCGGGGAATGATCCTTAATTGTCTATTGTTCGACTGTTGAGAAACACGCTCGATACATTCTTTCGCAAAAATATTGCATTCGACGGCAATAAACTTTATAAACGCCTCGAGACTTCTGCGAATTTTGAATTCAAATAATCATCCCTTTAATATCGCAAATCTAGAACGTAAACATTGTTACGACATAAAGTAAAGCTAATTAGTCTCAATAAAAACTTCGTATTGCTCACATCTATGTTTAATATTTCGTGTGTATTTCCAATCTATGTATTAATAGTCGATAAGGTAGTTTAACGTTTGATTGTTTGTTTGTATGGTCGCGATTTCGCCTTTTCGATGACGTCAAGAAAGACGGTTTTTTACGACTCTGATTCCACCCAATACATCACGACTCCAACTCCAACCGCCCTGAATCATTTATTTTTAAGATACGAAGAAATAATCTTTTATTTAAAACTTATAATCCTCCTATTAATTCATTATGCCCACAACTTACCTATCCATATTTTTGATTGAAATTGAAATTCTACGTGTTAAATAAATTAGTTGAAATTCTAAACTATACTTAAATATAATCCGTCTTTTATTTCATGTTGAGCTCTAAAATTTAAACAATGTATTATTCATTCCACCACAAAAATAACACAATAATAAAAAAATAATCACCCATAAACTTTGTGTTTGACTTCGATGTAAAACTGCATCATAATTTCGTATTACAAGAAAATGAATGTCAATTTAATGCAATACAAGAATAAAATTATAATATTAAAATCCTATTTTCATTGGCTGATATTGTTACAAGGCGTGGTTATTGTAATGGACTTGAATCTACGCCCCACTGCGTGAGTGAACATGGTAATTTATTGGACATACATATTTTAACGGTCTTTTAACGGACTAAAAAAATATTATTATTAAATAATAATTTATCAATCCAACAAGTAGATGTCGTGTTGTTTTTATTAAGGTGTGACAGCTAAAATTATAATATATCTTTGAAAAAATACTAAATGTTTAAATTTGAATCGTTCAAATTATGTACATTCACACAAGTTTTGTCACTAACGAACCGGATTACGCCATTCGGCATTTTCAGGCGTCCAAGTGCACGGATGAACCTGAACTGACGCTTAGTAAATGAATGTATCGTGTTTATATAAGAAATAAATGTATCATTAAGCTTAAAGCCATTGCTGGCGAAAAGGATTAACTATTTTGCCATAAACTATTTTTAATATAGCACAATTTTAAATGAGCAGTTAAATCTGCCATTCCCCACTTTTATACCCTATGTGTAGGTAAATATAATCATAAGACCTTTTCCAACAAACATCCCGAAAGGCGAAACCCGGGTCGTTAGTGACAAAAATTGTGTGAATGTACATAATTTGAACGATTCAAATTTAATATTGAAATTCCACCAAGCACCTTCAGTCGAAATCTTAAACCAAATGTTTAATTAAATGATTTATTATCCAATTATTATTCCACTAACCTAACTAGAGAACCAGTGGCGGCTTTAAATGGTGATTTATTTATCTTTCCAAAAAATGAGTTCATCTCTATATTGAAAAGGAAAGCATGAATACCTCAAAACTTAAATATCTATCATTTTTGTTAACGAAATAGGTATGTCTATTTTGCAATGTTTTGTGTCATATGCGTTATAAAGTTATAATTATGTTTAATGGTCAAAAGTGGAAATAACCCTGATTGAAAAATCGCTCTAAAATATATGGTAAAAATCTAAATATCTTACCAGGTTCAGCGACCTTGTAGCAGACGTCGCAGGATCCGTCCCGCCTGTCCTTGAAGTCAATGTCAGCCTTGGAAGGACCCTCGATGGAGATGGCCAGCTGCCCACCGCCAGCCTCGCGAGTCCACACGTTGAACTCATTGCGGGCCTTCTGCTCACCTCGCTCCAGTCCTGTGCCGCCGGCTTTCACCAAATGGGCGCCTGAATCGCGGAGGGGACCCACTGTGAACTGGAATGGAGAGCCTGTAAGAAAATACACAATATTTTTAATTGAACTCAGTTTTAATTAAAGTTTGTTTAGGTATTCATAGTTGTAAAAAGACATTTTTTTAAATATAGTCGTAATATACCTTTTCAGTGGTTGTAATTTACATTGAAGAAAAGTAAGGATTTTTTCAAAACTGTATTGAAAATATAATATAAATCACTAATATTCAGTGATATATTTATTTAACGCTAGCATTCTCATCAGTGCTGCTTCACTGTAGCGAATCATGACACCTGACGAAAACACAGGAAAATACACTTCGAGATTAGGAGGATGAGGTGGTTTGATTTCGTGAGGAACTCAGAGTTTAGGGAACGCAAAAGGCATCGCCCTGTTACGTCAGTGGGCATGAAGAGACGTTGAAACTGGCTAAGCCGCGTGCTGTAGATGCCTCCGGAGAGCCACACTCCTTTTCTGACCTGTGGGATTCTGGCCTCCTGGATGACCGTCGGATACTAACCATAAGATGTACTCGGCGGAACTGAAGGACACTGGCATGTAATGGAAAGAAACAAAGCAATTGGCGGGAGACAAGGAATCATAGAAGTGTCATGGACAGCTATGGTGTGAATATAGTGTGAATATAGTCAAAGAAGAAGAAGAATTTTGAGTATCAAATAATTTAAAACGAAAATAATCTATTTTTTTAGTAATTCAAAATTGTCCTAAAGTGAATAAGTTACCTGGAATATGGATTTCCCTGTATTTGACTGAAACGGTATGGACTCCAAGTTCCTTGGGTACGAAGTGAACTGAGTAAAGTCCATCTTCAACTTCTTGGATCTCAGCATCTTCAGATACTCCACCAGGGCTGGTGACTGTAGCTGCGAGGTCGAATGATGTGATTCCTGAAAACATACACATGATTTATTTTTGTCAATAAAAACTATAACTTAATACTCTTTCACAGTGACAAATGGAATAATATCACATCCCAGTTACGGCAGAAAATTATGTATGGCAAATTTATTTTGTTTCAGAATTTCATGTACCTGGCATTTTGAACGTAAGTTTGCATTTAGTTCCAACTTCTGTCACGGGTACAGCGTCTCTTTGTCTTTGAATCTTTTCTCTCTGCCTATTTGAACCCTCTCCTGAAACCTGTGTTAGAAAACATATTAACATTTATATTTCTTTGAATAAATTTTCTAGAATTTACTATGTGAACAAAAATATACTGTCCATACAGACTGCATCAGACACCTGCTGTAAAGCGAAACCAAGCCTTTTTCACGTGAACTCAGATATAAGTATTTACTACTAAGCCCTCCAATCCCGGGATCCTGTCCTATTTCGGGATTAAGGACATTTTAGAAAGTTGCGCGAGTTTTGAAAATGGAAATATTGGTTATTTTTGTAAAACCGTATAACTCAATATCGACAACACTGAGCTCATTATTTGCCAGAACTGAGTCAAAATGGTAAAGGTATTAATTCTATTTCCTTTACATCGTTTTATATTTCAACTTATTTCACATATGTATTCTATTTTTTATTTTAAAATTCAATATGTACATAATGCTATTTTCTAATATCAGACTGCTGTCTGTACCTTGACCGTGAAGGGAGATCCTTCAACGTGATGATCAGCGAACTTCAAGTTGACGATGTAATAACCTGGCTCAGTGGGTTTATAGCTGATGTTTAGAACACCATTGTTTGAATCCTGGCACTGGATTTCAGCCTTGCTGGGACCTAGAATACACCATCAGTCGGAATAAGTATCATTCTGTATAAATTCATTTAATTCACACATTCTAGAATTGAAAAATGAAAAGAAAAGCTATTTTAGTTATTCTGTTAGAACCATTGGTCGAGACTTTAGTCAATGGTATTGAAATTTACTATTTTGCAGCAGAAATTTACGATTATACGGTGGAGAAAGCGATTGAAATGTATCGTAATACGATTACGTTTGACTCTAAATTGGTAGCGTACATGATATTACCCAACTCTGCTCTAGTGAAAATAGTAAAGAAATTATTTTTTTGATTGAGAAATTGTTATACAAGATAGACTATATCAAATCGCAGATATATTATGTCTAACGCCACATGGCAACTGCAAAAAAATACGCTAATAATAATGCTTTATAGCAGGGGTTCTTAACCCCGTGCCTGGCAAAGTATCGAATAAAATTTTATAAAATCATTATATTCTTTTAATAGATTTATTGAATTCACAAAAATATAACCATATCCATTTTATTTTAAAGCATAGTGAGTAAAGTAAGTAAGCAGTATGTAAATCTTTTTTTTTTAAATCCGGCCTGCGCCCGCCACTTTTCTCTTAAATCTCAAGTGCGCCCGTCACCGCAATAGGTTAAGAACCCCTGCTTTACAGCATACCTTCGATGGAGAGTGACAATCCTCCGTATCCAGCATTTTTGGTATCAACTGCAAAGGTGTTGTCAGCATGGGTCTTGCCTTCTTTCAGGGCAGCTCCAGATACCTAAAATGTTTGTTTACAATGTCATATCATATTCGATCATTCAAGAACCATTGTCTAACAAGTTATCATTCGAATCTGTACACTTGGTGTACCAGCCAAATACTATCCCAATTTCGTATTTTTGTAGTATTTTAATAATTTGGCGATGATAAAATATAAACTAAACTTTCTATAGTAAATAATTTAATTCTAGGAAACAAGTCGTTATACCTTGACTTTCTTGGCGTCACCAACTTCCTGCTCAGCAACCTGGATGCGGAAGGGAGAGTTGGTGATGTGCTTTCCCATCCTCTTCACAGAGACGGTGTGTTCTCCAATTTCTCTGGGAGTGAAGGAAATGCCAATATTTCCAGTTGGCAGTCTTTTCAAGAAGCAAGGTTCTTCAAGGCCAGTTGGGGCCTGAAATTAGTGCAAAATGTTTTATTCAATACTTTGAACATTCAATTTTAAAAATCTTAATTTTTTTTTTCTATGTATCACATTCTTGTGTATGGGTATATAGCAGGGACGGTGATCCTATGGTACGCGTGCCCGAGGTGGCACGTTTGAGAATTTGGATGGCACGCGAACGATTTCCAAGTTCAGAAAAAAATAATTAAAAGTTTAAAAAATTAAAATTTTGATTAAATATTCTTTGAACTATTAATATATTCAGTTTTATTAGTTTTAAAATGTTTACCAAGATAAACTACAATCGTTTAAAATATCATTTTTTTTTATTTTTCTAATTGTTAAAAAAATACTGCTTAGGCACGCCACACATTCGAGAAATAATATTTGAGGATTTTTGGCACGCGGAACCAAAAAGGTTCGCCAACCCTGGTATATAGTTTATTGTACCATCTATCAGAATAAAATGTACTTTTTTTGCGAAATTTGTACTTTTGTTTTATTTGTTGGTTTTTTCACTTGAAGTATATGTTTTATATTCCACAAAAAGTGTTTTATTTCCTCGTTTGTTACAAACAAGGTGATAAGTGATTACTCTCATATTTATTTATAATTTGTCATACATTTTATATTTAGTTTATGAATAATATATTATAAAATAAAATAAAATCTATTGTCTTAATGATGTTAATTTAAAAAATTGCGTTATTCCTAATTAACCAGAATAGTTACAAATACTGTTTAAAAAAGCTTCTTTTACCTGAATTGATGCATTCAAACTCCTGATATCATTATCGCTGATTTTTCCAGGAAGTGAAACTTCGCTACAGCTTCCAACGGAAATCTGGTTTCTTTTCCTACCTTCACCGGTGACCTAGAGATAATATGCAAAACAATATATAATTTTATGTATTTTTTTCATGGACATTTTTTTTATTTTTGCTTAATATCTAAGAGGAAATTGATTGTAGTAAAATTTCAAACCGTCACTTTCCTAAATCACAACAGTGATTTAAACAATGCAAGTTGAAGATTCAATGCCATTCAAACGGTTTTATACTTATTCCATTTCACGAATGTCGAACTTCGAACGCCATTTTGATATTCAATTGTTTTCCAAATTTTAAAAAATACTTGTCATTTTGATTTGTGGTTTCTGTTGTTTTTTTCGCAACATATGAGACGTTTATAAATTGTTTGTCATAAAATAAATGCTCTTTATAATAATTTATTTAAAAAGTTATAAGTATCAGTTATAATTTATTCGAATGTGATGATATTTTTTTTCACCTTGGCGTTGTATGGAGATCCCTTGATATGCTTGTCTCCAAATCGGATACTGACTTTGTATTCTCCGGGAGCTGTTGGAAGGTATGAAACGGACACAGTACCGTCTTTGTTGTCGTTAGCTGTAATCTGAATACAAAAAAATATTATTATATTTAGTAAGAAAAATGATTATTTTTTTAGTATTTTACACAAAGTCAAATTCGATCGACTAAAAGAGGTATAGAAAATGGATCATATGGTTTCCTAATAAAGCATTTCAAGATTTTTTATTATTATCAAAACTAGAGTTGCTTAAAATCTCTTTCCAAAGATCGTTAAGAAAGACAATTTTTGTAAGAAAATGACTAGTTAGCAAGTTGATCTCTACTTCTCGTTTACAGGTTAGGATAATAAATATATGGGAAAGTAATGAAAAATAGTAAATCGTTAAAAAATCAACGTACGAAGGTTTCTATTCCGGGATTAAAGCCCGTGCTCTCTGACTTAACGGAATATCAACGGTGTTCATCATGAATAATAAATGATTCATTCTTTGGATTATTTTAACTTTTAAAAAGGTTTTAAAATTAGGGAAATGTCGTATTTCGGGTCGTTTTAATTCTCTGTGTGAAAACTATGTGCTATCTGATAATGAAACCATTTAGGATGTTTTGCTTGTTACCTCAGCTTTGCTTGGTCCTTCAACAGCCATAGCCAGACCACCACCTCCTGCTCCTTTGGTGCTGATGGTGAAATGACTTGGTTCTCCACTGACTCCTGAGATCAGACCTTGGCCATAAGCTGTGACAGCTCCAGAACTGATGGAATCAACGTGGAACTTATAGGGGGATCCTGAAAATTTGTGATTTATTTAACACCTGTGATTCCAAGATATGTTACAACTGCCTATTAAATATATGTGCGAAATAAATATCAAGAACAAATAACACAAAATAACAAGAAATTACAATTAAAACTATATTACCTAATTATAATTTTTTACCATGGCCGCTCCCAATGTAGAGCCTTTGGACTTCTAATGAAGTTAATCTCAGCAGAAGAGTTTCTACGAGAACTGCTTGTTACTCAATTGCTCAATCTATCTTAGATATTAGGGATATAAAGATAACGCTAAAGGACAGAACTAGTGATTAGCTAATCGCTCTCAATACGCCCCTTTTTTAGGATAGGATGGGTGGGAAGGGTGAATTTAAGACAATAAATACATCCATGCGTTGGAACAGAAATCCATGAATTATAAAAACGTACTGGGATTTGAACTCGTAACTTCCGTGTTCTAAGCCAATGATGATGACACGTGATCACACAGCCGGCTTTTTATTAAACTATAAAAACCGATACGGAGAAAAAAATAACTTTTTTTTCGAGTATAGAATTTATTTTTGTTTTGATTTATCTGTTTGCCTGTCTGAAAAGCAATAGCACAACATAACGTTCGCTGTCAGAGGGAGTGTATGTTAAAGAAGCTGATTATGAGTGTGATGACAATGTTGACAACTGGTACTGTTTCCCGCTGTATAACGTTTCTAGTGACTGATAATAATACTACATGGCACGAGTTAGTTGTTTACTTAAAATCATAATTATCTTCATAAATGGTTGAAATATATAAACTTTTTTAATTTTAGAAAGTATTTTGCATATTTTAAATTTACCCTGGACATGTTCTCCATTGTACTTGACGAGGAGTTCATGGGATCCTTCCTCTCTTGGCTCATACTTGATGCTGACGGTTCCATCGTGATTATCCTCGATGAGAGGCAGATCCGTGTTTCCAGAAGGCATCTTGACTTGTGCTGAAACAAAAAACAAACCATATGAATCATTAACATCAATCTTATAACATTAATAAACATTTATTTATATGTAACAAACAACTAAGGTGATGATATCATAAATATCAGTAAGATCAAGTTTATCAAAATTATTTATTATTAACTACTTTTAATTTAATTTTAACCATTGAAAGATAAATTTTCTTGAAATTTGAATATGATACGAATAAGCGCGTACACGACACATTATAAACAATAGACGATTAAATTAAAAATAAAGCTGCAGTTACGGTATTATTATTCTAAAACACATTAATCTTTTTTTTTTTTTTTAATTTCGACTGAAGGTACTTGATGGAAATTGAATGTTAATTTAGAATTATTTTCATTTTGTACACTTCCATAAAATTCGAGAGGCGAAACCCGGTTCGTGTTAGACCAAGAATTTTATGGAAGTGTACAAAATGAAAATAATTCTAAATTAACATTTATCTTTAAAAAAAATGTACATAAAAAGAATAATCGTATAGTATCTGATACGACATAAGAATCGTATTAAATCATAACTGTTAAATAACATAAATGACAAATATAAATAGATCTATATTTGTCATTTAATATCATTCGATGGAAGTTTTATTGATTGAATTAGGATTAACTCTATTATAATAAAATAATAATTTTCTGAAAAAAATAGTTAAGTCGATAGCTATTTTGGTAAAAATCATATATGTGTCACAGTACCTAAAAAAACACAAGTCAATTTATTACATTTAACAGTTTATTTTTAATATAAGTTAAGATGTTAAAATATTCTATAATATGTAGTGTGTATCTCTTATAAGCTAGTATATATTATAGCTAAGTTAAATTAAGTTAAAACATAGTTCTGACGAGAGCTTAAATAAAAAAAAAATGTAGAACTATACATTATTCTTTTGACCTCACAATAGTTATTCATTTTTTATTTATTGATATCTATCAGTAAAAAAATTAAAGAAGACACAAAAGTTTTCTGTGAAACGTTGTGTGCAAACATAAAATTCCTGTTAATAAAATGTTTACACAAAATCATTCATTCACTGTACATTGAACTAATGTTTTTGCAGCCAATCAATCAATACTGAAAATTGCATTTTTTCGTACACTTTTTAAAGCGATGCACAAACATTATCATTTTTAAACACTGACATATTTACGAAAATTCAAATTTCTCTTTAATCTAACTGAATATATATTTTCGGTAATGGATATTTAACTATTCTACCGCGACGTGTGTCTGTCACTTGCATGAAAACTCGGCGTATTTAGTGTCAATCAAAATTGTTTCTACAGTATGTTTTCAATTTTAATGCTGTTTACATATTTTCAGGTCATTAAGAGAATGACGTCATATTTTCATATTATTAGTTTAACTAGATTTCTATAATAATTTTGTACTGATGCTCTTTGATGACGTGCTAAGCAATAGCTGTTGAATGAGATTACTCGATGATTGAAGCCAACAGAGTTCTTCTGAATGTCATAAACAAAACCCTATTTTATATTTCGCTATTTTTTTAATTATTCATTCATTTGGAACGATGAAATACATCACTAAATGGGATCAAGTCGTACTTGAATGCGTGTAAAACAGACTGGATGGAGTATATTGATTGAACTGATATTTACTATAAATAACTTTATTACAAATAAACATAGCGAGGTATTTAGTCCTACAAGAATTAAAATATATTTGATATCCATACAAGGAAGTCTTCAGTGTTAAATTCTCGAAGAAAATATATGAGAAGCTCGAGATCAAAAATTACCAGATCCATTTTCTACTGAACAGAGAAAAACACATTTTTCTTATAAAGAGAGTTTTCATCATAAGGTCATAGTTCGACCCTTAATTGCACGAAAACTAAGAAGTTTTTAGCTATGCCAAAAATTAAATGATGTTTTTTTTATCAGTTATAGCGGTAACTCATTTTTTCTCAAAACTGGATTTGTGCGTGTTTGATTCCAAGCGCATCGATTATTTATTTTTTTATTACGTAAAAATCAAACAATACAATTTCGATGTGGATTGTTTTGTAATTTATTTTTATTGGGGGATGTGGTCTATAAGCATGGTTTTACAGTAGTACTGCGTAAATTTATAAAAATAATCTCTGGTTTGGTTTTAACTCGACCGCAGTGTATATAGTTTTTGGCAATTCATTCTGTGAATCTGCAGACATTTAAATACTAATATACTAAATTTTCATACGATTTCTATTCGACAGAATTATTTTTTTGGAAGTAAGGTTTACTTAAAGTGATTTTCAGTAAATCTTTGTAAATAAATGCCAAACATCGTTACCGTTCTGGCAAAAGTTGGTAAGAAACAGATTGATAGTTCTGAGTAAAATGTTACATAGATATTTATAGTCTCAAAATATTGATGCATTAATTCAGATCGAACACAAGTTATTCCAGACAAATAATTGATATCAAAGAATCTCTTTGTATACATAACTTATTTTTGTTAGTTTTGTTGTTTAACAACTTCTGCAATAACGGTGATATTATGAGACTAATATTCACGAAATAGTTACTGTTTCTAGGTAAAGTGAAAGCTTGTGGAAAAATATCACTGTCAAGACTATTGATAACCCAGCGAAAAATGAAATAAAGGAGCAAAAACTACAGTAGGAGACAGTGATGGTAGCGGGAAATCTTTTAAATAGAGATGGACAGCCGACATTGTCCGAAAAGCGAATCATCGGTGCACAATAATGTCATCATTAACTCCAGAGATATTTTAAGATCTAAATCTAAAATTATTTCCTTCGATGAAATGGTAAAATTTATCGGTATTGCAGCTGTGGAAATGAAAACCTACAATGTGAGGACTGGTATCTTTTCTCATAGGGCTTAAATTTTGCGACATTTGAAAGCCGGTCTTCAATTTGGTGGTCCGGTTTTTAATAGAATACATATTAATATATATATTAAAAAAAGTACATATTTCGATTTAATACTGCCAATGTTGTGAGTAAAATTATATGAAATATATGGTTGAACAGTAAGTATACACCAATGAATGCATTGAAAATATTCATGTTGTAAATTTTGACTTGGATACAGTTTACGAGTAAATTAAACTCAAAAACATTTAGAGTCAAATTTGACATAAACGAAAAATAATAAACAAAACTGGATCTTCTATTTAATATTTAATGTCTAAAAAACTACACGACCTACTTCATTACCCATCTAAATAATATTTTCTATCGTTGGAACGTTTTTTGATGATTGATTGAATTGAATTATCTATTTTTTTTGAGAAACTTAAAAATCGATTTATGCCAGGTTTTAGACAATATAAGAATTCGAAAACTGTCTTTTTAAATCTATTTTTGTATAAGCCCTTGTTACATAACTGGACATCTTGAAGTGTAATGTGTGAGAATGATTAATACATTTAAAGGACTATTTGTAGTATATAACCACTGCGTCGTTACTTTTACAATGAAAAGGAAGTTTACATCGTGTATTTAAGGACGGGTTAAATGTCCCAAAAGATGAATGAAAAAAAATATTTCTATTTATTATACTTCTATTTCAATATCTATATAGTATAATTCGAAAAATATATGTAACGAAATTTCTGTGCATTTTGTTACTAAGGAGTGTCTTCTTGGCACCAACGAGCAAAACTTCAAATATTAAGTATTTTATTGTAAGTAATATTAGGTGTATGATTAAATCAGAAATGAAATAAATTTTTGATGGTGCATTAAAGCTTCCGCGGCGTCAGTGTGCGGGTTAGGTATGTGTGCCTAGAACTGAAAGAATTATTGCCGCGATGGTTGAAACAGTCAACACTTAACATGCGTATGTGGCAGAAAACGATTTTTTATTTCCATCTCGCGGATAGCTTATTAAAAAATTAAAATTATGTTTTTGCCTTTGAAAACAGATGTTTCGAAAGTGTGTTTACAAAGTTGCGAATAAAAATAACATATTGCATAATAAATATGTTAGGAGCAAGATCTTTATACGTTTTTGATGATCAAGTTATCTTTATTAAGTTTACTTGGCGATATATTTTTTGATTAAGTTTTAAAATTAATGAATGAAGAAAAAATATTTAGAAATACATTTGGTTCTGTTAACCCATTGTGCGTTTTACAAGAAATTGAGCAGTTTTGCAGTAATATTTATTTTTTGGTATGATAAGTATTTCGCGTTGATATTACGATACATACGTCGGTAATCTGCCAGAAAACGTTAAGTCAAAAAACCTTGTTTTGAGACGATCGAACTTTTCAAATATCATGAAATGAACTGAAATGTAGTGGGGCGGTAAACAATAAGATAAATAAATAAACAACAATTGACCAAATTTTTTACAGTTTAAAAAACGTTTAGTCGTCTAATCATCTTTGGGTAGCTGTAGAAATAAGAAATCTGTAAATCTAAAAAGTGTTAAGTTATGTATAGGTTTCTGTCAGTATCGTTCGTGTTTCTTCTAAAAATTAATAAGTTTCTGAAAAAAATTAATATGAGTCGGCTTGTTTTTGAATCTATAAAGCGTGTTTAAATCTATCTATTTGCGATCATAGCTCAAAGCACCCAATTTTGAACTTTTCGTTTAACGTTTTTTTGCAGTATACCGACGACATAATACATTCAGAAATGCTGTGAAGCTATAATACTATATTTCATGATAATAGGTTCCTCAAACTGGGTTGTCAGGTAATTGTTTTGGATGTGAGAAAATTAGTTTATAGCCATTTCGGCGTGCAACATCGCCGAAATAGCTATAAACTAATTTTATAAAAAAATATAGAAATAAATACTTAGATTTTTTTGTCCAATGATACATAAATTTATACATACAAAGCGAAAAGTATTTGAAAACGTTACCCTTAAAGTATGATGATATTAGAAACTAATTTTATTCACTATATCAATTAAATTTCAGGTTTACATCTGTCAAATGGAGGAACACGAAAACAACACATAATAAGAAATAAACGAAACATTAATTTATTATAATTTACTAAAATGATAAAGAAAAAAAATAAAATGATCGCGATCAAACATTTAAGTTTCCAGATATGATTACAAGAGACGTAAACATTGCACTAAAAATGGTTTATGTTTGGATTCTATTTTCAAAACAACGCGTTTTACTGTTTACTCATACAACGAGATTAAGTTTTTCGGAGGTAGGCGTAGATTATATCAAATTGAATTCAGTTTATTTTAATGTCGATTTTTTTTCTTATTTATTGGTTAAATGTGAAGCAATCTCGCTGTTGGGTTTTTTTCATATTAGCTGTAAAGATAAACCTATTATATATATATGATAAACTTTCGTACTTACGCACTGAACAGTAAATATATGGCAAATAATGAGTTTTTGAAATAAATTGAAAACTGAAATTCAGTCCACAATTTCAATTCACTACCACGTTATTAATGTTTTTTTTAAATTATCTAATAACTGCCTTTTTTGAGAAAATAAAGGTCCCGGAACTCTTTTCGGTTTTTTTTCTAATACATGTCCGTTCCCATATGTGCATGAGCATATGGCTTTCTAACGGAACGTTATTAACAAAAGTTTTTTTGCGAAAACTGCTTTGTTACTCAGCCCATCTTTTTTAAAAACAATATATCAAACATTAGACCCTTAGTTTTGGTCAATGGGCCTGGTATTGTTTTGTATTATGATATTAAATTGTGAGTGTTACGGTACCCGTCGCGTAACATTGAAAGGAATCATAGATGGTGACAAACAGCCAATGGCAATGGTTTGCAAGGAAAAAAAACAAAATTTATCAATAAAAAAAATGATAATATTGATTTGAAACATTTAAAAAGCCGAGAAAAGGTGCCGGAACACTGTTCCACCGCGTTACGTGGGGAAAAATGCCTGATCTTAATAGACGTCAGTTATTTGTACACATATTTTTATAATGAGTGATAAATTGTTAAGCTTTCACGTTCACTAAATATAATTTTAGAATAATTTCGAGGCAGTATTCACTCAACTGTCGTGTTATTGCTGGTAATACGTTTCGAAACTGTTGCAGGTTCCGTCGTCAAGGTGTCCATGTAGTAAATGAATGGAGCACTTTAAAAGGAAACCGTTAATGTAGTCCAAACGTCAGGTGATATTTCCAGAAGCAATTAACAGAACGTTTTTATTAGTGTAATGCCTTTCCACCAAGTATAGACAGTGAACACCCTAAAAGTGAAGAACGTTTTTAACACTATTTGAACTACATAAAAATGATTATAATATTCGTAGATTGAAGATGTAATAGTTGATTACTGGGATGTGTTGAATTAATATTTTTTTGGTTTTTACGCATTTTCAATTTTTAACCAACCATTATAGCTTACTTATACACATGTATATTATATATTTGTATTATACCTTGGTAGAAATGTAAAAAATTATCTCACATTATTCATATTATTAATAACATATCTATGGGGTTACGCATTAGAAACAATATTCATTTTTTTTTTGATCGGATACGCAGTTTAAAGTAAAGTCGAAGTCGGTGGAAGCAATTCTACAAACTAATTATATTAAGTTTACCTGTTTCATTGAATGCTGTGTATTATGTTTAATTATAAGATATATGTAATTTAATTAACTATAAACTATTTCCTTATGACATTTTGCCAAACCACATAAAATCTTTAATGTTTTAGATAAATGTACGTTATTTTATATTAATAACGTATGTGAAAGAATTTTTTTTCACTTTCCGCGTCTTGAATCGTATTATAGAGGTCGAAAGAATGCTTCCAACTTTTATTATCATCAAAGCAAGTACAACAACAAACGAAAAAATCATTTTTTTGTCATTGGGTTTATTCTCATGGTAATAAAAAGTCGTTTGAAATGAGAAAATAATAAAATTAATTCGTTTCTATCTGTCGCAGAATCAACTTTTCATAAAGAAAACATTGTCAATAATGTCATTGCTATCATTAATTGCGCTCACTGATGTCGACTAAGCCTGATCCAAAAAGTAAAATATTATATATATTTAATATTGATACGACCTGCTTCGAAGAATGAAACTTCAAGTGAATCAGGAATTGCTGAACCTAGTTTGTTAACTGAAAATATGTTGCGGAGACTACATAAAACTATGGATTTTCCGGTGACAAATTTACAAATCCTCATAACTACTTTTTTTTATTACAGTCCAATAAAAAGGTCAATTTTTCAATATCGAGGATTGGCTTTTTTTAATAATGAAAACTACTCGAACACTAAAGGCGTTCCTCTATACTATGCAATTTTTATGGTGGAATAAATTGTATAGAATGACTATTGGTATATTTGTGCATTTGTATTAATTATTTTTTTACACAAAAAAAAAAAAAAAATAATTATACAATAATAGATTAATGATAGTTTCAAATGGCAATAAATTGTTTAAGTATCTATTATGAAAGTAAAAGTGATTAATTCTACTGCAGTCTGCAATCATTTTTAGGAGGGAATGGAAAATTAATTTAACCCCTTTTTTTCTTACGTAAGCTTTTAGTGTTTCAGTGATGAAATAGTACTTTTATAATTGTTTGGTTCATAATTTTGTAGCATCAAGAAATAGGGGTTGCAAATAAGTTTTACAAAAACTTTGTAATAAAAATTTGTATTAGATAATTATAAATATATTTTAAATGTCTCTGAAAAAAAATACAAATAATATTCACAATGATTTCAGCGTGCATTACTTGAATCTCAATAATTTATTTCCTTTTGTCTTAAGAATACAAGAGTAAAATGAACCATTCCAAGTTTATACCTTTTCTGGAGTTACAATTGTAATTGGACAAGATTGTCAGGGGCGTGAAGTCAAGGCCAAGTCCAGATTTGTTGAATGAAATTTTATGGACGTGGCCGTAAACCGTAGGAGTTTCTTCTTTGTCTGTTTCAGATACTGTTATATATTTCGGATTGTCTGTGGTGAATGATGCGTAATAGACCTCTGGAGGACCTTCCTTTTTTGCCCAAATGCTATTCAAGAAGGCCATCTAGTCCAGAATATGGTCCAAAATTGCTTGCTCCAGATTTGTGAACTTAGATCCAAGAAATAAATAATTTATTTGTAGCTATCACTTCAATATACCGTTCTGTTGACACTTTTTTTAATAACACCGATGCTTTCTTGAACACGGAGTAGTTTTTTTAAGCCATTTATTTCTAGGATTTTTTTATTACTATTGAGTGTTGCAATGTAATTTGGTGTGCTTTATCAAATTAAAAAACCTACAATAGATGAATTCACTTGTAAGAAGATATGATTTTGCGTATCTTTCGAATATCTGAACAATTCTTAGCTTTTATATAATAATTGTATGATATGAGTCATACAACTCTTGACTTTTGATATTAATGAAGTATATTTTATGACTCCACTCGTCTCCGATTGAAAATTATGATGGTTTACATTGATTTTAGTACGTTGGCTGTAGCTTTAATAATTTAATTTATAGTTAGCTCACATAATAAATTATAAAGTGTTAAATTTGACTATTCGAGTCATGAAGAGATAATATTTTGATTTACAAGTTAGCTAATTAATATGCACTACGAGAATATTTTGTTTTTATATGTATGTATTTTGACCGAGTAAGTTATTTTCGCATATTTTGTGCAACTTTAACATTAATTCTTCCAGTAAAAAATAATTATTAATTTCTAGCGATACAGAAAATATATTTTGTAATTAAAGTTAAAATTTTTCTGTAATGGAGTGAGAGGCATAAAATATATCATTTCCACTGGACAGTTATGCGAGCGAATGAATTCAAATGTATTTTTTTATTTCCCAATATTTTGGTGTTAAAAGTTAATTAGACGATGTCAAAAATACACAGAAACGTGCCACCCAAAAATAATACTATAAAATTTATTTTCTTTAATGATTTATTAGAGGCGTTTAAATGCTAATATTCGCATCTATTTGTAAATTTATCGCTCTTGCTTCACTGAAAATAAAATTTGCTCGTTAATTTTATAAAAATAGGAAATGTTGGAATTTAAGTGATTTTTTCAAAGAGGATTACTAAATTGCGCACGCGTATTTCAAAAAGCAACTTTTAATAAAATTTTATCTTGAATAAACACATTAAATTAAATTTGTGTAGGTATAAAACGTATTTATTTTATTCAAATAGTGTTTGGATTGACTGAAATAGTGACACGAAAATTGCACTCGTTCCGATGTTTTAAGTGTCTAAGTTTATCCTTTTTTATTTTCAAATTTTTAATATTTAATTAGTTCAATTATTTATTGGTTAGGTCGCGTATACTAGTAAACACTATGCGGTGGGGTGGGTTATTTTAATGGTTTTGTTCACAAAGTATTATAGTCGATAAAAACTTGTACGAATATATATACATATTTCTGTTTTTATTTTGTTAAAATTATTCCAGTTAATGTATTTTTTTGAAATTATTTTTTAAAACGTTTTAATGAATATGTCTTTACTTATAAAACATTAGAACTAAACTATTTGAATATAAATTAACTCAAAATAATCACTGTTTTCATATATTAATAAAATGTATAATACAAAAGCTCCAAGTATGCTTAAAAGTCAGAAATTTCATGTTACAATATCGCTGTTAACAATGTTGATTGCAACAGTGAAAAAGTCATTTAATTAGCCGTAAATATTTAATATTTTGAAAGTGAAAAAATATGGCACTCTTAGCTAGAAATTTATATTTATATTTCTATATCTTATTCATAAATTTATAATTTTAAATTTAATTTGAAGAAGAGTTTTCTCGTATATATCCTTGCAGATTTTTGATTGGCTTCTTTATTAGTTAGTGACCAGGTTTTATTTAAAATTATATCAATCCCGGTTACAATATTACACGTTTAAAAAAATGCTCATGGTTAAAACATAACTCATTAAAATTATATATTATACTTTATGCAAGTGTGTTTATTACCCATAACCCACATTTAAATCATTGGAGATATTGAATAATTCAATTTTCAAATTAAGCTCGGACGAACATATTAATTAACTATATTATTTTGAAATAACTGACAAGAAACCTTTTAAAAATGTATTCAGATGACAACAATAATATTTTTTAGTATGGGTAGCTAATCAAAGCGAATTTTTACGATATCCTCATTCTTTCACTATGTAACCTAACCACCCCTTGGAACATGAGACGTAGAAGAGGAAAACGAGTTGAGTAGACCAACATATTTATTTTTGATATAATTCAAAAGCTCTAAAATATCTTAAAATAGGGTAGTAGCACAATTATACTTTATTTAGAATAACATTTAGATTCAACAGATAAGAATAAAAAAATAAAAACCATATAATATTAATTAGCCTTTGATTACGTAACAAAATATTTTTCAAAATGGCGTCGTCGGTTTAATTAAAATAAAATAAAACTTTTGTCATGTATACTTAATGATAGTAAAATTACCGACTAGTTGATTAAAGCAAAACCTATGTTAATTGTTCAGTTTATATTCATATGTTTTTTTCCCCAGATACTAATTTTATATTATAGAAGGGTATCGTTTGATATTATGTAAAATTTGGAAACTTTCGTTAGTTAATAGATACGTGTTTTAAGCTTTAGTGGTGTATGTAAGTGTTTTGTGTAATTTAACAATCAATCGTTAGTTTATTTTGGTGAATATAAATTCCGTTTTGTAGTTTAATTGAGATAAATAAACTATATTTAAAACACAGTTATCGAAATATACGCAAAATCATTTTCTACTCAATTAAATACAATTAACATATTATAGTGATATTCATTAATTATTCTAAGGGTTTTTTTTTAATCGAAGGTATATATATTAAAACCAATAAATAAATGAAAACTCATCAATCTCCAGTCGGTGGATATAATTGATTTCTGAAATAAAGAAAGCGTCTTAGAAGGGTGAAGTATAGTTTTAAATGTATTTTTTAAAACTGCCCTTAACTAACAACAAGAACACATAAAAAAAACCAACATCAATTCAATGGCCACTCAGGTAATTACCGACCGAATATAGGATCACTTCGATTTCTTAAACTTGTTGCAATAACCGATATATGGCGCTTTTCAGGCACTTAACCGATTTGTCTATCAGACTACGCGCTCCTTAAGGCGTCTCCAACGACTGAAATTCTTGATGGGTTTTAGCCATACGAGATGGACGTGGGCGGAAATTTTTGATACGTACGAGACTGAGGACAGGGGCCGCTTGCTGGAGCGATGTTAAAATATAAACCAACCCGAAGTGTCAGTGGCGGTTCCAATGTTTTCGAGGCGCTCAGTTCAACTCCACATGCCGACGTTTTCGCGTGAAATTTTCACAGGAAAGTTAAAAATAGTTCTAAGTTCACGCCTTAATAATTTTTACCGCCAATTTTACTTAAATTTATCTTACAGTCAAAAAATGTTTTAATGCTTTAACAATATCAAAAATGGTGGGTCCTATGGCGCAGCAGTTAGCGTTGTGGGTTTCCGTGTCGGACTTCACGGGTTCGAGTCCCAGTAAGGGCAGCATTTTTTCGATCGATTTCTGTTGGAAGGCATGGGTGATTTTTAAAAAATTCCCTCTCACCCTTTACGATCCTTAATAATAAGAGACGTTGAGCGACTGAGTAACAAACAATTCTCGTAGTAAAACTTCTGTTGATATACCTCCATTAGGATACCATATGCCTCACATTGGGAGTGGACATGGATAAAAAATAGAAAATAAAATATCAAAAAAGTGGCCAGAGTAAGGTAATGATAGTTCGACATCGACTGAAGGTGCTTGGCGGAACTTCAGTATTAAATTTGAATTGTTCATATTATGTACATTCACACAAGTTTTGTCACTAACGAACCGGGCTTAACCACTCTTGTATCCTATATGTGAGTAAATATAATCATAAATTTTTCCAGTAAACAGGGTAAATATAGTTATTGAAATTACTCGTATATAACGTCAGTCAGTTCAAGTTCGTCCGTGCACTTGAACACCTGAAGATACCGAAAGGCGAAACCCGGGTCGTTAGTTACAAACCTTGTGTGAATGTACATAATTGGAACGATTCAAATTTAATGTTTTTTTGTCAGGTCAGTCTGCGAATAGTTAATGTCATTGACATCAGTTATGGAGTTGACGGGTTTGAATCCCAGTACCAACAGGTTTTTCAATAGATTTATGAATTTCTATTCTAAGACACGGATGTCTATGGGATCTTTGATTTCCTGCAATCACTTATCCGTTCCTAAAAATGATACGCAGCGAAGGCGATTAGCTAACCACTGGCCTTATCCTTCTATCCCTACTATTTTTTTTAAAAGGGCAAGAAAAACTCATTAGAAAAAGCTTATATGCTCTACATTGCAACTATTGGTGCAACTAAGTATAGTGTATAAAAAAATGTTTTTTTAATGACGGTAACTTTCTTCTCTTTCTCTTTCTTTAAAAGGATAAATCTTACTACTAATTATGCATTCATAAATATGCTGTATCATAAATTAAATAACTACCATGTACACTGTTAATTTTCCAGGATAAATTACGAATAAGTATTTTTCTACCAACTAAAGTAGAATTATGTTTACTCGTGGTACTAAATCTAGCAATAAACGAATTAAGGTATGAAAGTAAGCATGACTATCTCAGAGTCTTTTTACTACTAATGTACTTAAAATTACAATTCAATTGACAAGCTTTATCGTAAAACGAGTTATGGTTTAAAAAAATCTCTTAGCGTCAAAGATCTACTAAAAAGTATTAAAAAAATCAAACATTAGGATCGATTTCATGTAGCGAACATTGAGACATCTGTTTTATAAATCACTATTAACGCAATTTTTTCTTAACTTTAATGTTTATTAATAAGATTTAAAAAAAAACTAAATGTGTAGTTACTTGTGTAATGTACGTGTAGTGCAGAACTAAGATTTAAAGTCATTCTTGATTTATTTCTTGTAGACCAGTAGTAATCATTTTATGGACGTCAATGATTCACAGTTTTCACAAGTCTTTCATGTTCGTTGATAGATTTATCCTATTTCAATATTTTCACTTAGCTTACTATTTAGAGTGTAAATTCATTCTGACACGATGTATTAAGTGTAATATTTGAAATAAAATATCTTGGCATAAATACCGGATAAAGACTAAAAGAAAAAGAGAAATGGATTTTTACAATGCAGTACTCTGATATAAGTATTTTGTATTTTAAAATATTTCTTCTATCATGATTCTCACAGTACAAATAATCCTAAACTATTTTTAATGAATCCATTTAATCCCCATGAATAAAAATATTACAAATGATTTTCCAGTTTCAATATATTTTTTTGGGATCATTGTGCAACATTATTCGAAAATTCTGTTTAGGGAAACTTGAAGTATATTTTTTTTAAAATAGTTGGTGCATTGGCCATCAAATGAGGCTTTAATATTTATTTTAATTTAACATAATATATGTTGGTATTTTCATGTTTCAGCTTTCAAGATAAAGATTAAACTTGCAAGTTTCAAACGATGGCAAGAGGAAACTGCAATGAAGAGTGAATGAATAAAATAGGATGACGATTAAGGATACTTATTTTTTTTATATCAAATTGCTTTTTTAAATACCATTTTGTTGTGAAAGAAAAACGATATATTGAAAACTCGCATATCCATAGAAAATATATTTTAGGATTAGATCACCAGCGGCCTGGAGCCGCACAGATCGTTATAACGTACCAGGATGTAATTATTTTAATCGATCGACTTAGAAATTGCATAGTAAAATTTCATTCGATTCAGGTAAAAATAGCAGAGTAGGTAAGTATACGAAGATCGAATACAGTTGTATAAAAATTTAGTTTTACAGAAGTATAGTTTTGACATATGAAATATTTTACATATTTTTAAACGAAATTGATGCCTTAAATCACTTACGAGTTTTCCGATAATTTGAAATTGTCAAATTTATTTGTGTTGGAGAAAACTGCTGTATTGAATTTTTTCAATGAATTGTCATTCTATACTTACTGTGATGTAAAAAATAAATAATAGTGAATAAGTTTTCATCATCTATGACAAATTTGAAACCTCAATTCATCCCTGAAATTTATAATAAGTCTATGAAATTTTCATGTAATGTGTCCGCCGAATTAAATGTTTAAAATAGTTTCATCTGTCGCATGTTAGGAGACGGCAGATCCATCAAAATCAGACGTCCTCATTTCGACGAAAAACGACCTCAATATTCACACAGATTACTCATAGAATTTAATTTTCATTAGGTGCACAACATACACGAGCTTAATATCAAAGTTATAAAAGTTCGAGGTGATATATTATTAAGGGGTATAAAATAAAAATACAAGTCACTAATTAAAAAAAAAACTTTCACACATTAAACGTTACTACACGGCGAGGTTTAAAAATATATCGATGATTTGGGAACGCCGATGACGAAAATAAAACGCATACCAAGTTGAGTTTGTATACTTGATATCAATTTTATGATGTTATGTAAGTTTTATCTATAAAATCACAAAACCTATAATAAATCGCCATATTTGATCATGACCACTCCCTTTAACTTCTACATTATTATTATTATTATGTCTCTTGCTTCAAACAAAGTCATACAAAAGACTCGCTGATTGGTTCGGTGATTTTTCTTACAGGAATTCTTCGCACACCTTTATTCCTGTTTATATTCAAATGTTTTAATTTGAGACTGTGGAGTTGGGTGTTTTTTTCCAAAGGCGGAATTGGAGTCGTAAAAATCGTAAAAAAATAATTAGTCTATTCATCATATTGATTGGTGAAATCTAATAAAATTATTCTAGTATCTAACATTATGTGATAGTATGCAGATATTTAAGTTAAACTGAAATTATTGAAAAAACCAAGTCGGAGTCGGTTTTAAATTTAAATCCGGAGTCAGAGTTGAAGTTGAAGTCGTAATTTTTTTATTTTACTCTACAGTCCTGGTTTAAATTTAACAATATGTATGTACCAATGTGTTTTTGATTTGAGCAAATAACAATATTTTTGACAATATTATATGAAGAGTATGGTTGACGAAAGAATCTTATTAGCAAAAATCTATCTACTAAGGTAGCTGCATTAAATATAACTATAAATGGTGGCATAGTTTATTATACAGATATTAAATAATAAAGTCGACAGTGGCCGTTGGGCTTGCTAGGTTTTGTACCCAAGGGTAAGCTTCAACAAATAAACTTTTTTAAAAAAGATATTTTGTCATGCTTAACGATTTAATAAAAGGTTCAAATTCGCGAATCTCACTTTAACAACGCCGATAAAATGATATCCAACAAATTGTTCTTTCTTTCGTAAACTTTTTGAAAAGGCGTCAACTCATTTTTTTTGTATTTATGTTTAAATAACGTTTTACATTTTTACGTTTGGTACAGATAAGAAATGCAAAAAAACATACATTTACATATTCGATTTCTGTACAGAACTTAAGAATAATCAACTTATACACTAAATTTATTTCCAAACATTTATTGTATCATTTTCAACAAACATAATAATATTTCGTTGAAATAAATGTTATCATACGTTGAATGCCTAAAATAATATGGAAAATAATTAAATATGAGCCATAATTCAAGGTGTTTACGTTCAGCTACATCATATGCGATGACCCAAAAAATGACGCGATAGCGATCTAAAAATATATCACAAAATGTACATAAAAATATTTTATAGTAAAGGTAAAAAGCTATGCGTAACATTGAAAATAACAACATCAAATTTCACAGCGACGTCATCTGGAAATTTTAACATACAATCTGCTCATTTTTACTATGCAAAAACATTATAAACACGAATCATTTTTTTTACAGGTAAGCATTCAATTACTATCTAAAAACATGCTATTATTTATGTATCACGTGTAACTAGGAGTATACAATTTAATTATTTATTTCAATCATCCTAGCTATTAAAAGCATATTTTCTAGCCCTTTTTATTAGCTAAGAGTATCTGTTGGAATCAATTAAGTTATGCAAAAAACCATTTAAATAACATAACATAAGATTTAAAACTGTGAATTTTCAATAAATATTTATTTATGCGAAATTCAGTATTTTTTTATAAATATACATATGACAGTTGTTCATTAATTAGCATTTGTAGATTCCAAAAAAGGTATAGTTTCCGTTTATTTATTCAGACCTATGAAAACTAACGATAGCTTGACGCATAATAAATATAAGTAATAAATATGGCATAAAGGGAAGATATTACTTATATCTGCAATAACTCTAAAACTGTAATTTAAAGGAAAGAAAGAATTGTTAAATACATAGTCAAATATGATATTACCATGCAATTTCAAAATTTTCTTTAAAAATAAAACTCACAATCCTAACCAAACAGATTGACGAGACAGTTAATTAATGTGGTAGATTTTGATATACTTGACATAAGTAGTCTAATAAATAAATATCTAGTCCGAGGTTATAGAATGCTTGATGTCTGTAAGTTAAATACTCGTCGAAGTTGACACTGAGTCGAATTGAAATTGGCCGTAACATAAATGTTTATTTATTTAGTAATGAGGAATTTCTGGCGGATGATTCACACCTTTCGGCCAACAGGAAATAAGCGTTTCTTTGATTGATAAAAACAACTGAAGTCAAGGACTTGATGAAACCCTGATGACTCTGGTACGAACCGTTTTCACAAATGGAAGTGTTGGACCCCTATCCAATGCCAACGAGCTTTCATTCGATGTGTTATTTGAGAGATTAGATGTACTGCGGGAAAGCGACGAATGGCGTATGCTCTCTAAGCCGTTTGTATAAATATAGCCTTCTCCATGAAGCATCAGGATATTATTTATCAAGGCTGGAAAACTCCGATAGGCAGGCTCGATCGGCTTGTAACATAGAATAGTAAGCTAGACTATATGGTCAATAAGGAAGCCCATGCTTCAGTGGCAATATTAAACGGTAATATTTTTGTTTATGATATCTTGGGATCACAGTAATTATCAAAGTGGTGAACATTTTGAAATTAAGTTGTCGATTCAAGCACTCATTGAACCTCCTGACCACAGTGATATAGAGTTGAAACATTCTGGATATTTTATTCTTCGTCTAACCCAGTAGAGGGGATCCTGCGGTCTTTTGACTTGATCAAAAAATTGTACGCATGCGTTCAGATAAAGAGCACAATCAACCCATTATATAATTTAAGATTTCGACTGAAGAAGCTTGGTGGGATTTCATTTTGAATCGTTCAAATTATGTACATTCACACAGATTTTGTCACTAACTTAACTTTAAAACCACTCACTACTCAAATCTGTGGGCATTCCCATGGGCTTAACTTTTTCGCCAGCAATGGCTTTAAGCTCGGTGATACATTTATTTATTATATAAACATGAAAAATTCATTTACTAGGCGTCAGTTCAAGTTTATCCGCGCACTTGAACGCCTGAAGATGCCGAAAGGCGAAACCCGGGTCGTTAGTGACAAAATCTGTATGAATGTGCATAATTTGAACGATTCAAATTTAGCCCATTATATGTTCGACAGTCGAAAAAAGGGGGGAGAGGGTGTCAAAATTTTCATTAATGCAGCCTTATAAGACTTGAATCAGATAAGTTAATGTATTATTTTGAAATGAAAAAAAATCCCACCCCTGGTTTAACAAGTTAAGTGTGTTAGTGAATTAGATTGATTATTTCAAAAGTAAATTATTTACGAAGATAAATTGTTTATCATTTCGATATTTTTTTGTTTTCAACAAAACAGATGTATATTTACTATTTTTCAATGTAAATGATTACAATATTCTTTTTTTATCTTATTAAAAATAAGTAATGTAGGGCTAAGGAAGTGGAAAGTTGTCACGCAAGCAGTACTTGCGGGCATTTGCACCGAGTGGTACTCGCGTGTACGCACTAAACACATTTATTATCCAAATCAAGATTTCATCACGATATCCATAAATGGATAAAAAAATGTAGAGCTTAAAACTGAAAATTATATAATCGTCAACTTAAATTTTGAATACATTCAATATTTATGAGGCTTGAATCCTATACCTATACCGATGATATTCATATTGTGTACTATATATTTACTTTTGAAGATGATACTATAATATTAAAACAAACAAACCATGTCTGACATGTAATGACTTAAAAATAATAAACTCATAGCTAATCATTGTTATTGAAACTATTAAATAAACATCCATCTTGTGCTTGCACGTTGTAAATAAAAATTTAATGCTTCATTTTCATTTCCTTATAAAAGTTTTTCCTTGTAAAGGTTTAGGTAGTAAAATTTAGTAGTTAGATATTACATAAGAACAATATTTCAATAAAATATCCAACTGTCATTACATCATAAAATTACTTGAAAAAACTTATAATATCAAATCATTTTGCATATTCCATGAAATATAAAAGCCAAAAATATTTAAATACGTTTGTATTACATACAGGATGTTGTAGATTCTAAATTTTATAAATATTCAAAAAATATTTGAATTTCCCACTTGTAGTAAAAAGTACACACTATCAAATAAATAAAATTACAACTTTTTCTTTTATACCTTATACGTTGATAACATATACAGTGTTAGTGATGATTATGTATAAAACAGCATCCTTTTACTTACTTTACTAACTTTATGGTATATTAAATATTAATTTAAATGAATGATTCGACATATATGAATATATTGACCCAAATTAAGTTCTTCTGTTCAATTCAGCATGGAACATCCTATATGTTACACATGTTTGAATACTAACTCTAAGCCGTGGGTTCAAAAGTAATAAACCCGAGTGAAATATATTTAAAAACACGCTTTTAAACGCAAACACCTCTTAATTTCTTTAAAATAAATATCGTGTAGTGTTTATGAATTATTATCAAAATAGCCGAATTCTTAGTTTTGAAAATGAAAGTCTCACTTATGAAGCGTTGAAATTTATTCACCTAACTGTTTTAAGACTAAATGACTTATTAGTTTGTTGATAATTAAATTTAAAATATAAAATTAAATTTGATAACTTTGTTGTGTTACAAATTGTGACACGTGTTTTGCCACATTAAGAAGCGTCATCAAGCAGAGCACAACAAGGCTTACGAATAAATTGATACTTTTAAAAGAGGTGAAACACGTGTTACAATGTGCTATACAACAAGTGGAGTAACAAAATGAACTTTCACAAAGTTACGGCCAAATCCATCGTAAATATAAAACTCTTGTTCTTGTCAAAAAAAAAATGTTTTCGGTTTATCTCATTTATTAAAAAATAAGAATTTAATGTACAGTTTGTTTTTAGCTTTAAAGGCTCTCACAAGCTAAGCGAGGGTGGCGTCTGGCGAAGTCGTCACAATCAGGAACTGAATTAACTCTTCGGCTAGTCAGATTTTTAAAAACTTAATGTCTTCGTTAGGACGTACAAGTATCATGACACTCCTGAGGTAAGACAAAACGTTGAAAGTCTGCGACTTCGCTGAATGGATGGAGTATCAAAGATCCGAGAGCGCTGGAGGTCAGCGATTGGCGTAGAAAAGCGGAGGACCAAGCTTAATGGAAGATTAGTTGAGGAGTAATTTCCACCCGAACTGTAGCATCAGCGAAAGAAGGTGAAGAAGATCTACATATTTATTTTTGTATTTTTCTCGAACTGGGTAGTAGGAATATTTAGTTTATTTATGACAATTATATCATTTAAATTATTTCCTTTTGATAATTCCTTATAGAAATACTACCTTACTAAATTTCACTCTCTTGAAGCTCGAAGTTAGTTTTCAAGTTTTAAAGCATTCTTCTCTTCTTCTTCATGGCCGAGTTATTAATCCTGAAATTTTCATGACTATTAACTTATATGCTCCCAATTTGTTCTTACGTGAGCGAAACTATAACCTAAACATTTTGATTCTTAATACTTGTTCCTCGCGTAGGATATATGAGTCGCCAGTTCCAAGAGCTGTTCGACTGATCAAATCATTGCCTATAGAAGTGGACATTTTCAGTAACAGTATTTGTAAACTGTTTGTTAGGTTTTACTTTTTTATTTCTTGATTTTGTATGTAGGTTTTTTTATTTTGATGTATTACGTACGGTTTTTTTTATTTTAATTATATTTGTCAAGTGCATGGCGAATTGGCGTCAGCTATAAGGCCGCGTACTGTACTTTTGATGTTTAAACAATAAATAAATAAGAAAAATATCAATTTTCGGGAATAATAGATTTTCATATTTTTTTATATATAATACAAGCATAAAACACGCTTCAATGTCGCATATAACTCTATTCGGAGCTTTTTGAGTTATCTCTTTACTGTGTCACTTATGTAACCCCGGGCATAACAGTAATAAACCATTTAAAATGAAGATAATAAACTTTGTTTAACGGCAGTTAATATCTAACCATCGTAAATTTCATTTTCTTCCGATTAACCATTTACACGTAATTTAAATGCGTGCTGCTTACTTCGTTTATTTTAAGCATGAGCGATAAATTAAAATATAGACATGGGCTATTTATTTCACAAATTCTTGCCTGTCCAAATGGCACTGTACAAGTTTATATTATAACTTGATAAATATTATTAGGTCGGTGTTTCAAAACAAGGATGGTGTTCGTCCATTTTAAATTAAAATAGAAATTAACGCATATTTTTTCAATAATTATATTATTGTTTATTATTATAAAACATTTGTCTTACTTTAAGTTCATAAGTTCGAATCCTAGTACGGGCCGCTTAATTTTTACATGTCATGTTTTTTTATTTTTCAATCGATTTATGGATTTCTATTCGAAGATATGCATGTATGATGTCTCAAATTCCCTTTTACGCATTGAGTGATAATCTAATCGCTACTCATTTCCTAGACCTATCTTTTTATCCCTACTCACTTTGGAAAAAGTGAGGTTGACGTTAATCACTCTTGGTAAGATACATTTTATTATAAGTCGATAAACTCCATATTGGGAGCGGGCGTGGTTAAAAAAAACATTACCTCAAGCCCGGCTTAAAACAGATTTAAAATTTAGAGATTATCTTTTGATAACTGAGGGTACGACGTTTTGAGTTGAACTTTCACGTAATCCATATCTCACCAAGAGTAGAGTTAGAAAAAGACTAGACGTTAGCTCGTTGGTAGTTCAATATTCCTCCTCTCTGTCAGTTTGGGAGGATGGTAAGCATCACACACATATTTACTTTAAAACATAAATCCACCAATCCATTGAAAAAATAATTTTTGATATTACTCGTTTGTGGATTCGAGCTCACTTACACCACAACCGAATATAATGAACGACCAACAGCGGTAACCAACTAGGTAGCAGCACCGGTAAAAATCATCTTAAGTGGCACTGTTTGAAAGTTGTTTTGAGCATGAACATTTTTTTTCAATGTTTTTGTTAAAGCAACGAAGAATAAAATAATTGTATATAATAAAAGTAAAATTACATTTGAAAGTACCTATCTGTCAATTAAATTTAATTCCATCATGTTCTTGCAGACTGGTGTGTAAACATTGGTATTTAAATTAAAAATTGATAGCTCAAATTAAAGTTTAATAAATAATTAAATTAGATTTGGAACATACTGATTTCAAGTTACTACAAAAGCAACAAATCAAAGATGGTGATTTACACTTCCGCTTTTGCGAAGCGTTTTACTTGTACGAGTCCAAGAATAACGTAGGACAAGTGCTACTAAATGACACAGCAGTCACACAACACTCAGTTAGTATTAGGCTTGCTTGAATCGTCAAAATTGAAAATGACTCACACAATGTATTTTAGTTTATATATAGTGTTTTCTGTGTAATCATTTTCGATGAAAAAGTGATAGGCATTTAATTTAATTTTCTCATACAATTAAAAAATGGTATAAAGATTTCTTAATGTTATATCACACAAAAACTATCTTGGATCAAACACAACGATTGATTGAAACATATTTCATTCGGTCCAGTGTTCAGGGATATTTCCCTAACCTCGAATTTTTTACATTAATTTTTTTACTAAATCACCTCCTTCCACCCCTTTTCCGAGTCTAGAGAGAGATAGAGAGACTCGCTGGCTTCTAGTATGTTCCTCTTTCCATCCTTTCTTTTTTGCTCAAATTGAAGATATATGTTAAAAGAATGATTTTCAATCAGTTCCGGTAAAACTGTGAACGAATACGGTTAAATAACAATTACATCAAAATATGTGCTCTTATTATTTTTTAATAAAGTCATTGAATCAATTTTTAAAACTAATTTAATAGCTACGAAATAAAATGTCAATGTAAAAATCAAAATAAAAGTAGCATTTTTCTTTAAATTTCTCTGGCGTCGAAAAAATAATATACTCCACAGTATTCCTTTTACCTGTTGTTAATTTTGGCTTCAAGTCGTTCCTGTTATTTATTACCTTCGTGAGCCAAACTATTTGTAAATATAGTACTGATGTCTAGCATTAACTGAACATGTTACATATAAATTATTTTAATTGGCTAGGTCATCAAAATGAATACTAGATTCAATTTAACAACGTTAAAAAATTAACAAGATATTTTGCATATATTTAGCATATAATTCTTAATGCATTTGCATATAAAGAACTAACTTAATCTAGTGAATAACTCTTTGGTATTTTGTGTTTGAATACAAAATCGAATACTTAACTGTACATTTTATTAGGCATTTATTTTAATTTTTTCAAATCAAGTCTATGGGGTATGATGTTTTCAAAATAACTTTCCCTGCACATTTCATTAGACGATGAAACTCCAGTGTTTTTAAGAAGTAAACATTACAGACACTCGTGAAGTTAAAAACAACATATTTGATAAAACCACAATCGAGCACAAACTGAAAACCTGTCAAAATAGGTTATTGTTATTGAAAAACTTGTGCTAATTTGTTATCATTAATATTATAATCGTTTATTGATGGATACATAATGATTGTATATTCACAATTTTATAACATTTAAATTTCTTCACAAAACTTCATTTAATTCTTTCCCTAATTTTTCATACACGTAATCTATTTGAAATATCCGCCATTACTATTCGATGAAAAAAGCACGAAGCTCTATTAATTGTACAGTTCATTGAATAAGTTGTCAGTAATAAGACAGTTTTTATTTATTGGTCAGTGTGTATCCGATAATTTTCTCGATGATCGTGCTCAACACGCCAATTACGAGTTGACCCGTCAATAACTAATTAAATTAATAATTGCAAATTATAGCCAACGTGATAGGTAATTACGTACTTTTTTCTACGGCAGCTGAAAGGTTAATAGAATAAATAGTCAATAAGTTTTTTAAAAAAGCACAATCAGTATTTAAATATATAAGCAGGTGATAGAAACAAATTGATACGGACTGAAAAATATATTATTCAATCACCATTTATATTTTTACTTACCGATTCTATAATAACTTATAGTGACCGGTCGTTAAGTTAGTAACCGACATAGAATTTCAATATAAACAACTATGAATATTTTAAATTTAATATAGAAAAAAAGCAAACATTACATAACTGGAATTTTTTTTTTTTTGTCACAAAGAGTTATTTCAATAAAGTAATTTAACATCCTGAAACAGCTGTGTTCACCATTTTCGTCTACCAGTGCAATTTGATAGAAGCTAGAAATATTTATTAGCAAACAGCTTCGGAAGCGTCGCGTTGGAGCAATTTTGCGTAATATAGATGGCATAGAAATCTATTTATTATATTGTAAACATGACGATCATACGATTAATAAATCTGATAATATATCAAATATTTTGATGTTTAACCAAGTAAAAAATATTTAAAAAACATTTAAATGTTACATCACCTTTTTGGTGCGTACTGTTAATATTTTGTGAAAATTAATTATATGAAAAATCAAAACACGTTTTTGTACTGTAATATTCGTGAATACGAAAATCGCTCATAAGCTTTATTAAAAAATATGGAATAAATATAATAAAAATCCCGCGCAATCGAATCGGGGATTGCTGGAGAAACTTTAAATTCACCGCGATAAGTCTCACTGAGACTCACAGCTGTACTTGGTCAAAACTAAATGCCTCCTGTTCTACGCATGCACTTTGACAATACTGCTTTACGATGGCGAGTCGTGGCACATTTGAGGAGCTTTGAAAACAGATGCCAGCGCCGTATAATAGGAGTGCGGTGGTTTGACTTTGTCAGAAACACGGAGATAAGGGAACGGACTAAACAGCCCTTAATTACATCCAAAGTGAAGAAGTGACGATGGACCTGGCATGGAGATGTGCTGTGGATGTCTCAAGAAAGATTGAATTCTGCTTGCCGGATGGATGGATTCCACCGTCGTGGAAGGCCACGATGACCATCTATCTATAGCACGGGTTCCCAACTTATGGGTCGCGACCACCAAGGGGGTCTCGACGGTTTTCTGGGGGTCCCCAACTTTTTTCGATTTTGGATTTGAACAACAAAACTAAAACTACAGTCGACTAAAATTACCTTATTGAAAAAAAATGCCCTTTTCAATTGCATCAGGGCCGCGGGTCACATGGTTTTTATAAAAAAGGGTCGCCACGCGAAAAAGGTTGGGAACCTGTGATCTATAAGATGTACTCGGCGGAGCTACGGGACCCTGAAATGACATGGGAGAAAGCGAGAAGACTGACGGGGGACAGAGAATCTTGCAGGAACCTTGTGGTGGCCATATGCCCCGACTAGGGAGCGTATATGGGAAACAATACAAGCATCATAAATATCCATTCCTTTGATAAATCAACTGAAAAATGCTGTTCGTACTGGGCTTGGCTCCGTAAGATCCATCACGAAAGCCAACGATGTTTACTCTGCACTACGGACCCGTAGATAAATGTTGCATATTTATTACTTGCTGCCGGACTATTTTTTAATGCCCAAGTCGGAGTCGGAGTCAAGGTTTTGTTTTCACGACTCCACAGCCCTGGTTGCATTAATACAATTTCGCATTTATTCTGTTGGAATAGATTTGATTGATTAAAGGTGTGAAAAAAACACACGTTTTATAAATTACGTACTCGCGACTCATATAAACAAACAAATGATAATGTCGTGCGTCTTTGAAGTTTATTTAAAGTACGATAAAATTTATTTGTTTTGCGACATTGATTTTTTGTTAAAAGCGTGCCAATTTTTTTAGTGTTAGATTTGAAAAGAGTCCATTCATAACGAGAAAAGTTTCGTACATACGGTTTTGTTTTGATTTTTTTTGAAGAAGAATTTTAATAATACCAATAAAATTATATCATGTTTTAAGATTTTTCCTGAATAATCTGTTTCTCCAACACGCTAATAAGATATTAAAATGTGTCATGTTTATTCCAAAGAGATTCTATATATATCAGCATGTAAGATGTGTACTTTTTGTCTCATTCAAAACAAACTGAAATATACTAGTAATCACATTTCTGCATCAATCAAAAAAAAGTACAATCGGATTGTATCATATCCGTAATATTGAAATTAATATATTACCTACAAACCAGTTTTTATAATGAAAAATATACACAATTTTACCAAATTTCTTTAGCGGGTATACCTACAACTATTTTTTAAGAACGATACATTACCATAAAACTGAGAAAATTAAATTATTTATTTATTAGATATTTTTCGGGGTCGTAGTATTCGTACTGCAGTGGTTAACGTATTCGTGACGGATTTCACGGGTCCAAGCCACAGTACAAATAGTATTTTTACAATCGATTTATTGATTTCCGTTCAAAGGCATGGATTTTTGAGATGGCAAGAAAATCCTTCTCACCCTTCTTATCTTAAAATAGCAGGGTGCAGTTCTGTCTTTTCTATCTCTAGTTTATTAAAAAAAAGAGATTAAAAAACAGTTTTCGTAGACAAACCTCTGTTATGATAAGACGGCCATGTGCTCCTTATTGAAAGAGGACATTCATTTAAAAAAAAAATGAACAATTACTTAGACATGGATACTTATAAAGCTCAATGAATTATATTATATGATAAATTACAATATTCTAATATAATGATCAAATAAAAATAAAGATATTTTCCCGCAGGAAACAACCAATCAAATAAAGAGACAAGATATTTAATTTAGTCATTAGCATCTTGTACTTATTATAACGACTTTTTAAATAAACAGAGCTTTTTCAATGTCACGATCTTTGAGTGAAAACTTTGGAGTAACGACTTTATATTTTTATCTGAAAAAAATGTGTTAGAACTCAAAAAAATCATCTCAAAAATAACAACAGAGACGTCAGAGTAATACGGTTTTATTTTTTATTCTTGGCAACTGGTTGCTGTTTATTTGCACCGAACAAAATAACATAAAACTATATGAACTATTAGATTTTTTATAAAAAATATTATATACAAATTGCGCATTTAAAAATTTCAATGTAAACAAACTGTTATGCGACCAATTCAATAAAATGTATTTATAAGTCACTTTAAGGTAAGTGTATCACAAAACAAAAATCTGTTTTAAATACTTTATGGAATATGTATATCGACTGTGGAAAGGAAAAAGGACGTAACCCACAGTTTTTTCAAAACAGCTTTTTTTCTATATTCACAATATATCAAACTTGATACACGTTCTATCAAAAGGATTCAAGCTGCAAATGCCGAATTAGTATCTAAATTTAGCTTTTAAGTTTGAAAAGATGACCTTGTAATAAATTTAATCCAAGAAAAAAGACTGAAATAAAGGTTTTTTCCAGACAATTTCTTTAATTAATATTGGGTTATGTCAATTAAACACCAGTTTAGAAGTCTCCGTGCACTTTAAGGTTGTGTATAATTCATAATTTGCACATGTCACAAAATCATCAAAACATGTTTTTTGCGCCTCCTGTAAAATTTGATATGTGTGGGTTACGTCCTTTTTCCTTTCCACAGTCGATATGTAACAATGAATATTATAATTTTTATTTAATTTTTGTAAATTGTATTTTATCTTTATTGTATAATTACTGCCAACTATCGTAATCGTCGCAAATGAGTAATCAATAAGCCAATCAATAAATAAGTCGTTTTAATATGCATAGGTGATAAGCCATTCTTAATAGAAAATTTACATATTATTAAGTTTTATTCGTTCATTTGCCATCTTCTATTTCTCGATTACGAGCTAAAAGTTTACTAAAACATTTTCTAAAGCAATATGTAAACGAAAAAAAAATATTAAATTATATAGCCAATAACTTAATATGTCTAATAATGCAAGGTTTTTTACTTAAATTGTGATATTAACAAGCAAAAGATTATAAATATGAAATACAAACGTACAAAGCATATGTATGCACGTATCAATTATTTTGTGAATAGAAAATCCGACTAGAGCTTTTGTATTGTCACGAGAAACAATGGTGAGTGGGCAAGACAAAAACTCGATTGATAATAATTATTCTTTGAAAACTAATAAAAGCATTAAAAAATAATTATCGTTAACCGCTTATTTATAAATGAACATTATGAATAGTATCAGAAGGTTGCGCTATCTTTAATACAAATAATGTAAGCTATAATATTATTTTTCGTGGTCGGTCAAAAGAATATTTTTCTTATGGTAAATCATTTTTTTTTTAATATTGTCACTTTTTTTTCAAATCGCGAGCCGAGTGCTACAAGGTTCTATTTGGACAGCTGCAGCAAAAAAGATATGGGAATTTGAAATTTTGAATGCTTGTATTTTGAAAATTGTAAATGTTTCTAAGTTTCTTTTTGATTGTATATATATCAATGATAGTACTGGCATGATATAACTATGTATTAATAAAATATTGTTAAAAATAGTTCATCATAGTTAATTAGAAATACCTAAACTTCTATTAGAACTTTGTCTATCTGAAATTCAAACAAACCGCCAGTGCTAAAATTTTCTAACTGAAATTTGTATGAAAGCACAGATGATTAAAAAAAAACAGACTTACGCTTATTAAATAAAAATAAAAAGAATTCTCTAGAAGTTATCTAATGTGATCAATATTATTGGAGAAAATATATCAAAAAATGGAGGACAAATAGGAAAAGGATGACAGAGCTTCAAATTACTCGTATTTGTAATTCAGTATAGTATAAAACAAACACGTTTTTTTGAATAAGCACATTAAAAAAGTAGTTGTATAACATTTTTCAACTTAATCGAAATCTATAATATATTCTTTATACAAAAATGTAACAATAAGATTTGACCGTATCCAGAAATATTGTTTTTATTAATACTGCTGCATACTTGTATCGGTATGTATGATTGACCCTCTGATTAAAAAGTAACTATTTCTACTCTGATAATATTTTCGCTAACTAAAATTCTGTACATACAAAATTGCGGTGTATATTTTTATGACGACGTCATAATTGTTTGTTAATTTTTTATGCTCCCACATTTAAATTCAAAAAAAATTAAGCGTGACATCAAGGCTGAATACCATCAGTTTTGGTACGTCATATTGAAAGAATTTAAAGTTGTCAAAATAGATTTATATAAAATATAGCAAGGGCCGGGCTAAGAATGTACAAACATCACTTGAAAAGGCTGACGATCTACGAAACTAGTTCTGAAATCGTTCGCGAGACTTCTTTGTAAAATGTGTTAAAAACGTGTATTATTTTAATCAACATAAATACCCTTCCACCACAAATTAAAAGTTGAAGTACAATCGTTTAATGCACATCAATCAGCTATATCTTATTTTTAGCACAGAATTTTCATTCCTTAATATTTTCATTAGTACATAAATATTATTATATTTTCTTTTATTTCAAGACTTTATTGACTATTTTCAATGTTCGGTATTAAGCAAGGACTAATTCAGATTTCGTTACTTTCTCTAATTTCCTTCGAATGTAAGGATACTTGTCTGTAAGACATTAAATACATTTTATTTCTTTGTGAAACGGATAAAAAATACAAAATTCATTTTACCATGTAACGACACTGATCTATGATAAAAATAATTATGTATCATTCAAACGAATTTGAATATAAATGTGTTCATATAGATCAGGGGAGAACTAAGACGATGTTAATTGATTTCGTTATTTTAAAGCTGACAAAAAATTATGAAATTTATATCGATTTTGTAGTTTAAATATTGTGTTTCACATGAGTCGTAAATCACGCGATCGTTAGTACTTCTGCTTGATGAAGAAAAAAATATTAACCTTATTACATAATGCTGGTGGAACTAAATACGTTGCTATTTTTTAATGACAAATGATAGAATTCTTTCCAGTAAATAAAATACAGCGTATAAATTATTTCACGTATCATTCAGACAGTTTATTCGATTCATAGTAAATTTGCAGTTACATATGCAATTTAACTTAAAAAAAATATGTTTAGTGAATTTAGTTACGACTCTAATATATTATTATATAAAAGAAGCCGTTGACATTTTTTTGAATAAGTTTTATCCAAGTGTGTTTAATGAGTTTCGGTGTCGTAGATGTAATTATAAAAAGATTTTATACAGAGCTTTAAGCTCAATCACGAAAGATAAGTCGCAGTTAAGAAAAAAAGAAATTTTATTATTAGTAGTAAACAAATATTTTTAAACTCGCATATTAAGAAAGTCGCGAAAACACGTTTGAAATTGTATCTTTAGTATCGCTTTTTGAAAAAACACGGAGGATGTGGTTTATGAGAGTGATAAGCAAACATATTTTACAGATGTCCCAAATAGATGAGTGACTAAATTAAACCCAGTTGCATTCAATGCTCGGACTTTGATAAAAATATCTTTAAAATCTATCTTGCATCATATACAATGAGAGCACTCAATAAATAATGAAATACTTTTGGTCTTTTAAGTTTTGTGAACTTTTAAATGTTTTTCACCACAGAAATAGGACTACGCATTTAAAATTAGAAAAAAGTTGCGCTTTAGAAGACTTCAAAAGCACATCTTTAGTGTTAAAGTTTAATCCTGTATTTTGTGCATTTACACAAATGTATATTGTTGTAATACATTTGTGTATATAAATGCAATGACACACAATTTATGTGGCTTTATCATAATATAATCATTCTAAAATATCACTGTAATCAGGGTAAAAAAATATGTTTAAAAGTTCTTTATGCATTGAATAATTGAATATTTTGAGTTTTGTCTGGTTGATTGATTAAATTCAAATTTATTTATTTAATTTAACATTGACTTAGGTATATCAATACTGGCGTAAAAATAGATGCATATAATATTTTAAGATTCTAACTATATGGAAAAATAATGGAATTTTGTGAACAAAATACATTGTAATATTTTAAAACTTATTTGAATGGTTTATATATTTTTCCAGTAACACTTATTACTGTTAGTTTTATGAACAATTTTCTAAGCTGTGATATAAGTGAAAGTAACCATTAAATTTTACTATCGGTTAACATAGAATTCTTTAAAACGTTGTAATTCTTATAATATTTGATTATGAGTTCATTTATTTCAGTATGACACCAGGCGTGGCTGGAAAAAATGTAAAATCTATTTATTGAAATAGAACGGATGCACTGTGCAGTTTACAATCACTGGATCAATGGAGGCCAAGCCCCTTAAGCCAATCTGAATCAGGAATCCGGCAAAATATCTCCCACTTGGCAGTAATATGAAATTTGTCATTTGATGAGTAAAAATACACCAAATTACACAAGACAGAAATATTCAGACAGGTGTGTGTACAGCATTTATATCTTCACAGTTTGAAGGGAAACATAAATAAATTGCATCAAATGGCTACTTTAATATCATTTCAATATGTAATATCATTCCATATAATAAACTGTACTTCCTTGTGAGGATTCACATAATAAGATACAGTGAAAAAACACATCTAATAAATGTTCAACAAATTAAATATTTTTTACGGATATACGATATCATTTTTTTAATGTAAAGCCAAAGATGACACTTGTTTCAGCTTTTTGGGAAAAAACATCCAATTAATTGTCTCGATTTAAAATTCAATTGTTACAATGACAAATTCAGCTGGCTGGTTGATGTATTTAGCTGTCAAATTTTGACACGAAAAATGTCAAAAAATCAGTTGAAAAGTGTACCTGACGTACATATAAATTATAAGTTTTTTTACTGTTTTTAATTTGGCTGGCTTAGAACCAGATATGATTATCCTTATTTTAAAAAGTTGGCATATAAAAAGATTAAGGAAGAACTTGTTTTTTCGAAATCTCCATCGCTAACAAAACAACGAAATGTATTGAAATATATTTGTAATTTATACTGATTTTTCAATCTTAGTTATTTTCGTTTTAAATCTGGAAGGGTAAAATACTACATTTAAAAAAATGAGTAAGTATTGTTTATTTCTGAGCCTGCCATTATTAGTATTCCTTATAAAAAACTTATTTTAAATATTAACTCGACGATAGAACGAAATTTATATTAATTAAATTGGTTTATAGTTGTTAAGTATTTTGTTGACTTTGCAACGGGTATTTAATTTAGCTCCGGTTTTTCTTCTGCGATTAATGAACTGAGAACGAAGCAGGCGCTATGTCAATTAAGACGTACAGTAATTAATCTTACGGGAGTCATCAGTTAGGAATCTAAAATCGATAAACATTAGATTAAATCTACAAGTGAATATAGTCTGACAATTATATTTATTACGATCAATAACTGTATCATTTTTCAGTTTAATCACATCGCTTAATCTATGAACGCATTAATTCAGAACCAAGCACCCAAATATAATAGAAAGCTGTACAAGGTTGGTAAAAAAGCTGAAGATTTTCCAGAATTCTAGATATATGAGCACTTCCTGATATCAGAATGACGTGAGAGGTTGAGACTAAGGTATCAAATCCCTTTTTTGTGATCCCATTGGAAAAATTGTCAATCCTGAAATCTTCTAGGCAGATCTCAGTCGGTGGACGTTAACTGTACGATGATTTATTTTTTTGCTACACCAAATTGACAAGGCAATTTTATTTGGTGTTATAAAACGTAAGTATTTAGCCGAATGACTGTTTCAAACATTAATCAAAGCAATTTTTTATCGTATTATTTTGTGAATCAAAATTCTTCAAAAGCTTGCAAAAATGAGATTCGAACCACATCGCTCACCTAACTATTTTGGATGAGAAAAATGATGTAATATGAATGGAATGACACTTTACCGAAGCAACACGAAAGCGCGATCTTGTTCAATATAAAACGTTTCAATAAATTTTATAGATATTGAATAATACACTTCTTTGATATTATATTATTACGAGTATCATAAATCTAGGTGATTTATATATTATAGTTAATAAAAGTGCGTCAATAGAGATGAGCTGATTATTTTGAGCCGTTGCAAACTGTAAACAGAGTGGCATGCCTAGCAAGCACATTACTCCAAATCAAAATATTTGGGTATACATAAGCACCATGTCTCAAAATATCGTAGAAATTTTGAGGAAATAAGGGCAAATGCGACAATATTTTTACATTATCAAGTATTTATTACAAAGTAAACGCGCACAAGATAAATGCACATTGCTTACTTGCAATCGCAAAAAAAAGCTAAAATTCATACAAAATAATGTAATTAAAGTAGAATTCGTCAGTAATAAACCAAATTTGATAAAAACTCCTCCGATTTTTTTCTTAACAAATCATTGATGGATAGTTTTTCAAATTAACTTTTTTACGAACATAGAGCCGATTTAAATAAAAAATACATTTGTTTTTGATACTAGTCTGTATATTCATTTGTGTACTAGAGATAAAGTTTCCCACTCAGCATAGTCTTAAAAAATCCTTAAAAATACCGGTTCTCATTTACAAGTGGACAAATATCGGTTTCTACAGAAGAATACTGAAAGAAAACTATTCTAATCTTAAGATTACTAAAAAAATGATAGTACTGGAATGATACACGTACTTGTATACTTGAATGTAGAGTGTAGAATAGAGTATTTATTTAGACACCAAAATAAGCGTTCTTCAAATATAAAGTGCTGAACTTATAAATTAATAACATAAAAAATTAAAAACCCTTGTTTTGTGTAATTTTTTATGCATAGAAAATGTTGTCAGTTTTAGTATTGCTGTAAAAATTGTTTAAATAAAAATACAATTTAAACATATCGAAATTAGTTGATTGATTGGCATTAACTTGTATTGTAATGAGGTGAAAAAAATAAAAAAAACAGCATTTTGGTTTTTACCATCATCGGAACTATGTTTAAAATTATATTAACTTACCTACACAACATGATGGTTGCATATTCTTTTTAAACACTAAGCTAAATGCGCTAGTGACTAAAACAACTAGAAGTTAATAAAAATATTCAAACAATGACATCCGTAATAACCAAACAAATATCAATTTATCACCGTCGCTAAGACCGTTACAAGATGTTTATATAATTTATTAAAAATAATCGATTTAATTTAAACTAATTTGCTTTGAATAATTCCATATTTTGCTGTGGGCATAGAGTGAATTAATTGTTTTATTGTGCATTTATTCTAAGCCAGTATATATATATAGCTGTGAAAACATAGTTCTGATAAGTGCATAAGTCGAAATAACTATCAACCGTATACATATGAAATAACATTTATAGATCTAAAATACTTTGGTATTTTGTCACCTTATTAGATTTATTAGTGTCATTTATCCACAATACACAATAAAGATTTAATAACTGTATTATTATTTGTTATTTAGATTATTGACATATGTTATTCTTCATATACAATCCCTCTCTCCTTCAAGCAATATGTTAGCCGTCCACTCCGCCTGTCGCCAAGTACTCATAAAAATATATTTCGGGAAGGAATCGTCAAAAAAAATCCACGATCGGATTATTCAATTTCGTATAATATTATTCTGCAACTTTCAGGCGTTTGTGACTCACATTAAGTTTGAATTTTTCAGAAGGCGTTTGACTGGGGTGGGGTATTTAGATACATCGGAAATATTAAATCACAGAAAAAAAAAATGTTTGTAAATGAGGGTGGCAATATCTTATGATAAATTAGAAAACAACTTTTTAAATACATTTTTCAAATACATTACAAAATTACTCTGTACAAATCGTCACTGTTTTAGCTAAAAACCTATGCTGGCAAGGCAATGGTTGTTTTGAATTAGTGACGTTGAATATTCGTGTACTGTACCAATTGAAAACAATTCAACAAAATGTTCTTTTATATTTGTATTGAATAATTGAGAAAAAGCATGTAAATTTTCTGTTTATACCGGCGTGTCAATAATCTGTAATTATCATTTGCCCAATTTTAATTTCATTATAATCAGCAATTGATGAATCAAGTTCCATAACCAGATGGTTCCAAATTCACGTACTGTCGTGTACAATATCAATGTATTTTTTTTTCGATATAAGATATCTTCGTCAAGGTTGTTTGTGATGTTTTTCTACTCGAATTAATCTCGAGTGACTTAAAAAACTCATTATGTTTATGTCATACGATTAAATATATATTTGGTACAATAGCTCTACTTCAGGGGTAGGTTGGAGCTGGGCTGGCGCGAGCCCCTTGCTAAATTTGACTTAGGCCGGCGAGCTCTTTGTTAATTAAGGAAAAAACAATATTCTCAGATCAAATTAGCGTATAACTGCAATTTATGACTTAAGCTTCAGTTTACAAAGTAGTACATTTTTAGCCATATAAGTTTACAGTAAATTTCTCATTTTTACATACTATAAGTGTATTTAGTAACAATCGATGGCTTTTTTGGAATGAGTGATGAAAAAATCACTCCATCCCCAGAACACCAAGAATTGCTTTGAGATTAAGCGAGCCCCTTTTTAACGTATTGTAGCCCAACGCTGCTTTACTTTGCATCACTAATTAAGATAATAGTTATACTGAATATGGCAAAGTAAAATATCATTGTTTGTAATAAATTCGATAGTTTTGTCTTGTGTATTGTAACGACAACTGGTTATTGTATCCGTATTTGCTAATGAGTAGTGTTGAGTAACAGTGGTGCATATATTTAAAACACATTTGGTTTTGCATAAAAAATCATACATAACCTGAATAATCAATCAATCAGTACATGAAAATACACACTAAGATTCGAGCACAGAATATTATACTGTATGCTTTAAGTGTTATTAATTGACAAAGACGACGAAAAACTACTTCACTTTTATCGCTTTTTAATTGAGTCAATTTTTAAAAGGTTAATTATGACAAAAGAAAACAGATTTTACGGCTTTTATTTAATTTATTACTATGTTAATTAAAAATAGCTATCTCACTTTTTAAATTCTTACTATTTTAATTGTTTAAAAAAAATGATCACAACCGACTAGTTCTTTGATATAATTGGCTTTCTATCAAGTTTGTATGAGCGGTTACAAATATTTTAAGCCATTTAATTAAAAATTGATGACACGTGTCCGATTTTAAATTTAAAACTACTATATTATCAATATTTATTCGAAATTGTCAAAACGGATAGCGCGTGGAGTTAAATAATGCATTAGTCGCCTAAAAAATATAATATATATCATTATTAAGCTGAAGAATATATCATCCGGCCAGTTAGTAAATTCCATTATTTTTCATCAAGCTGTGCCAAAAAAAATCAAACGGAATATTTCAAACATGTCTATCTTTTTTAACTGGCGACACAAATCACCCAATTGTCGCATATTTGTCAAAACTTATCATATATGGGGGTAGCTCAGAATAATAATGGATCAAGTCCAGATTTAGTAAAATTTGACAATCGACTGTATAAACAGTATTACAATAATCAGGGAGTTATACAAAATGACAGAGCTGAAAAGTATGATTAATTAAACATATAAAGTTTGTCCTTGTTACTATTTTTTTGAACACGTACATTTTTATATTGAATAATATAAAATAAAGACCCAATATATAATACGATGGGTTTGACTATTTATTTTTATTCTTTGATGTACTATGAAAACAGTGTTAAGTGTATATTATATTGAAAGCATTACGGATTTTACTAAAGAACAAAAAACCTTACATTCAAATATATCAATAAAGATATCAATGGACTTGGTCCATTATTAATCTGACCCACCCATATAGCGTATGTATATTTAAAAAAATCTTAATCAAATAAGATATTTTTTGTTGAATATAATGAATTTATTTCAAAAATACATTGCAAACTGGCTAAAACGTTTTTATTTTCAACTATAACTAAAAATTTTCGAATTATTGATTATATTTTTCTTTTGGTTTAATCTATTTTGTATATTATTTGATACGTACGGATTTTTTTGTTATTAAATTTAATCATACCATATCATTTATTCGTATTATTCTGAAAAATGCTATCAATATTAAATTTATTCATTCGAATGATCTATCGACTAATGTTTGTGACATAGACATCTACACAAATACGATACAAATATAAATTGGAAAATTAGCGAAGACGCAAACCGGACACGGATTTTTCTATAGTATTTATAGTCTGTCCACGGTGGACGCTTCGCAGCGCCACCAAGTAGGTGTAATGTATACATTTTTCTTTATTTTATATTACGATATTTGTGAGAGACATCTAGTATCTTCCCTAAATCTAAATATTGTAATTTTTACTAATTTAAGATATATGATATTATTTTTTATGAAGATGTTTTAATCTTCTTGAAAAACAAAACTGTTTTACATAACATCTCCATTAGTATAAATCTATTAATCGATTGGAAAATATAATCTCTTTTTAATTGGCTTCTTTATTATTTATGTATAATAATAATCTTACCCCAGACTGGTGGCCTTGTATATGATCTCCTTCCTCCTCCATCTTCTACGTGGATAGTGACCAGCAACATGTCCTCCTGACATGACAGATCTATCGCAACATCACACGGTCTACTCATTTCTGACCACTTTTAAAGTCCAGATCTTCTATAATATTAATTGTCCTTTATTCCTTATTTCTCCAGGATATTATAACCCAGACGCACATATTTTATTCTGATTATTAAAAAGAAAAAAATATATTTTTAACGTAATTCCCGCTTCAACATTTTGATGCATTATTTTATTCAATGTTTCATAGCATACAGCAAAACCGTGATAATCTTGATCTTGATTATTCCGTTCAAATAAAAATAGCAATCTTGATAAATTACGGTGTTATTAAACAATTGTTAGAAAAACATTTTTTTTTAGAAGAGATAATGAATCAAATTTATTTATAAAAAAGGGAATATTAATCCTTAAAAATACACATTCCTGTCTACCAGAATCCGCTTTGTCTTAGAATTTTGAAATGTTTACAGTAACATTTCGTCGATACGTCTATAGTATAACCAATGAATCAGGATGCAACACAAACGATAAATATCTCACATCTTAAATACAGAAGAAAATAGAAAAAAAATAGAGTCTTATTTATGAAAATAATATTATATATCTATACATTGTATAGATTTACTATTTAAAATGCTCATAATATAGATTTTTTCGTAATCTACAATTTTACAAAAATTAAAAAAAAAAATGCAAAACCTTCCACTTTTTCCAAGTTTTCTACATTTGGAATAATATCCGATATTGATTTAATTTATAAATAAAATCAAGCTAAAAATTGTTGTTTTGGTTACAATATATAATGTTATGTTTCAACAAGATACAGCTATTTATCAGAAAACTATTAGATAATCTATTTTAATACATGTTTTAAGCTGTCTACGTTTTTATAAATATGTTTTTTTAATAAATTGTTCACATTCCGTACGTCTAGTTTTCTTTATCGTGGAATATTAATCTGGAAATCGTATTTATACAATTCGTCGAGATATGTGAGCGATTTCCGAACGAAATGATTTTAGTCTGAATTAATATTTCAGCACTTCATGTTGTTGCGTAGTTATATAAAGAAGTTTAAGAAAAAAATTAAGCAAAATATTTACGGGATAAAGTGATTATCAGAATCTAAATAAAAATATATTGATATAAAAAAACAATATTAAGAAAATATCAATCACCATTTTCAAATAGAAGTTTAATCTAATTTTAGTTTAGACTTTCGTTAAATTATTCAAACCTACACAGAATACAGAGAAATCTGCTCTCTCTGTTTATCACATGACAATTCAGTGAAAGAGACAAGAAATTACTATGGTAAGATAGCGATAGAACATATGAGAGAGCTTTTCATACAGTACATCTTATCATAGAGGTCAATTGAAATTTCACAAATTAAAAATTACTTTTTTACTCAATTTACTCAAATGAAAAAAAAATACTTTTTATTCACAAAAAATAAAATGTAAGGTCTTCAAATTAATAATATTCGTATGAAACGTTCATCTGTTATTATAAAATGCAATTTCCTTATGATGTAGTTATATCGTAATAATTATGTTTTTTTAACCTAAATAAAACTGAGAAGTCAGTGTTTCCATGAAAAATATTCAAAATTAAAAAAAAAAGTAACATACATCGATGCATATGTGTGTTATAAATTACAAATACTATCAAAGTCAATGGATTGTCTTTCTATTTTATCTTTCGATGGTTTCTGTGAAAGCACCGGAACTCTCACATAAACTCAACGCTGAAAAGATAAGTTACAAATCCAAAAATAAAAATCAAAATGGCCGCGATTTCCTGTGAAACCTAACCTACAATTTCGACACTAGAATAAATTGACGTTTCATTACGAAATTCAAAAAACTACGCGTATTAATATAGCGAGAAGTATTAATTGTATATGTGTTTATCGGTTGAATTATTAACTGTCACTTTTATTGAAATTGAATGATTATTAATAACAATTTATTTACGGTTTCAAACAATGTAAACAAAACGTTATGTACATCACCTGACACAAACACTGTTAAAGATGTTTAAATATGTTAAGACTTTTTTTATGTGAGCGTTTCCTTTAACGTTTTTTATTTGAGTGGCGTCACTTTTAAAATTCAAGAAACTGTATTATAATATTGCCATTTTCTTTGTGATAAATTTGTCAATTGCAAATGGCGGACGTGCGAGAAAATGTCAGAAAGCGCGGGTTTTTGTGCGGCGGTATTTTTCGCGATTCGGCGGCATAGCATCGCTCGCTCGTGTATTTTGTTTTTTCTTCTAATTATTTCTTTCCTACATGTTCATTCTAAAAATATGCGTCGCGTCTTATGAACGAGGGACGTGGCGTTCGTGCTCGGTGGCAACTGTTTGACAGAAGATCGACCGTCTAGCAATTCACGTATAATGTGTTCGTGAAAATATAACAACTAGCTAAATTTAAAGCAATTCAATCAATAATCGTCACTTTTGAAATAAATTTTACTACATACATTCATTAACAGAAATACAATTGATCACAAAATTCATATGTGACCACTAAAACGTAAATTGTAATTTCATCAACCATATTTAGTTAATGTTCGGAATAATTATGCATTCAAATAAATCAAAACAGCTTTTTGAAGCAATCACAGTTGTTTTCCCAACAGTATGAAAGTTCTACAGTGCGTTGTGGTTTTCTTTATGTCGTAAGTGTATATATCACAACGCAATAGTTGTTATTGCGTTGTATACATATATATATATATAATTATTGCATGGCAAATTATTTGATTACTTAATTTACATATATAGTCGTCATCGAATAATACCAAACATATTTTTTTTTATATGCGAGTGTCTGATGAAAAGTGTAAGACTTCAATGTTCCAAAATTATTCTGGTACTTATTTGATCTATTGCGTTAAAAAACCAATATATACTTTTTCTTTTATTTTTTGTGTCATTTGTCAAAATAACAATAACTAAATGTTAATAATAAAAATTGTTAAGCGTAATCATCTGCGCATTTAAAATTGAGACTTTATCCATTGATTTAATGTATACTCAGTCGTATGCCATGGAGGTTTTATCAATTTACAAAACACCGTGTAGTTTATTTTAAAATCACGCCAAACGATCTGCATGATCTTGAAAATAGCTACTCTTTGACTTATTTTAACTAGAAACAACATTCGGAATATTTTGCAACATGCATATAATGTTACACGTGCTATATTTCAAAGTATACATACAACCTTGACGAGCACACGTGCTAATATTTTCAAACAATAAATTAACAGGTGGCAGTGCCACTGGTTAAAATTCTTGGATATAGCTTCAGTTATGCATCAAAGATTAAAACCACAATTGGACTTTATTGAACAATGTGTCAATACGATTTTACAATTTAAACTAACTTAATATCATGTAAATTACAATATATTGTACTGCCATTAAGATCACAATTTTACATTCAGAAATATAAAACCGTATAAGTAAAACATTATTTTTTACTATATTTCAAAATATATATTCAATTTTCACAGTATTATGATTAATACGTGAATGCATTTATGTATTTTCCTTGCTAGTTTTAAGCATTTTATATAAGTAGTCTAAATCAATAATCAATGATTATTACCTATGATAACGCGTTGTTTAATACACAAGCTTATTACATACTAAACTGAGAATACAATAAATAATTATAGATAACATTATTATTTTTTTAAATTAATACATTTAGCTCAAGCTTATACGAAATGGGAATTTAACTTAAATTTGATATAATTCGTTACACATTACATTTTATACAAGACAATGATTTTTTAAAGGTTTTTATAGTCCATGAATCTTTTTTAGAAATCGGTACTGGTTCGAATTTAATTTTATTAATCAATTATTATTCAAACTTATCATAAACTTAAGTGTAGGTATACATTATAATATTTGACAGATTAAAAAAAACCTGTTTTATAAATGTATAAAAAAATATATAAAAAATCTTACCTTGTAATCAAATCGTTGAAGCTGTTATTAGGGTAAATTTGGGCAGCTCCGTAGTTGCTGCGTTTTTAAATACCGTAAAATTCTCTCTGGGCTGAAAAAAATAGTTTTATTTTTAATTAATGTATATTATCCTCAAGAATTATACAATACAAGAGAATTTGAGAAATCCATGCATACATGAAATATTTGTTAAGAGAAACAAAGTATACTATATACTTAAAACAAAATTAAATTATTGGAACATCAAATTTAACAGGCGCAACTAAATATTTTTTTCTAATAATAGGTACTAACTAAAGTTTTTTTTATAATTCTATTCTAAAATGTCGGATGTCAAGATCGTGGATGTATATTTCTCAACCATTTGTATTGCTCTCCGACCACGAGGCCTATGCAGCGCATTAGGGGCTTTGGGCTCTGGGGGGCCCAAATTTATATCCATATTTAAATTTTCAAAACAAAGTTCTTGCCAAACGAGTAAATGGTGTGGGCCTTTTTCGCCTGTACGTGCGAAAGAAAAGTATGTAACTGTTTTTTGTTATTATCGTCAAATAAAAATTCTATAAAAATACGTATTCTGCTCCTATCGGTTGGCAGCTGGGAATTTACAGGTCGAAGTCGTCTTTTTCTTTGAATTTTTTTTAATATAAGCACTATGATAATTTTTGCATATGGGCCTAAGTTTTTTAGTTACGCCATTTCTCTGACTATATTAATATCTTTTAAAAATAGCTATCTACAAATGCTACGAGTCTTGTTTTTCCTGTATTTATTAAATTTAAACATAATAGATAACAGGTAATTATAATACATACATATTTAGAATATTGTATAAAAATAATATAGAAAAGTTTGTTTTTAATGCACGTTTCCGGTATGTGATTTATTCGTTCACTCAATAAAAATAAAATAATCAAATTAACTATAACTGAGATAATAACTGAAAAAAAACAAAGCTCGAGGAGACATCTGTAAAGTTTTAAGTGAACGCAATATTTCGATCGTTTTCCAAAAGCTCACACACTTCGGTTTGAATCTTTGATGAAAAGAAGAAAAGTTTTAGTGAATACTTATGTATATCTTAAGTTTTGTTTGTAAAAAGTTTCACAGGTGAAAAGTGACAATAGTTTTTGATGAATAAATCAAAATATATAATTAATACAATATAAATTTTTCAATTTAATATATAATATATTTTTAACGATTTTTGTTTTTCTCTTATATCGTTTTTGTTGTTTTTTTAACAAAACTTAATTGATGTTATTTAAAGTTATAAATAGTACATTTTAATCTTAGTTTAAATGTCGAAAAAAGCTTATCAACAAAGGAGTAACAAAGTCACCTAATTTGAGTTTATGTAAAAAATGAATCTTCACAAGGTTAACGTCTAAAATATAATTATTTACGTTTGCATTTTTTTAAATCCATACCCGCTCCCAATGTGGAGCATATGATCTCTTAATAGAGGCATCTCAAAAGAAGTTTTTCTGCGAGGACTGTTACTCTGTTACTCAGTTACTCAACCTCTCTATTTTAAAGAGAGTAGGAATAAAAGGGTAGGGCTATTACATGACTAATGGTTAACTAATCGCTCTCGCTACACCTTATTTCGAGGATAGGATGGAAGGGTATTTAAGATAAAACATACATCTTTGCCTCCGGACGGAAATCTATAAAGCAATTTATAAAAACTGTCCGTACTGGGATTCGAAGCCGCAACCTCCGTAACTGAATCCAACGACGTTTACCATTCGACCACGCAGGCGGCATGTTTGCATAGATCAGGGCTTCCCAAATCATGTTCCGTGGGACCTTAATAGGTGATACTCGAAAACTTGGAATGGTATTAATATATGTACTCTGTGATACATTTAAACATCTTCTACTTCATATTCAAAATCTTAGTACACGTGTAGATTTTAAATCACTAATAGGTTAACATGTTTTAAACATAATTTATGAATAAACAATATATGATTTAATAACATACGTATTAAAAAAAAAAGATTTTACTTTTATGAATTGCCCAACCAAAAAAATAAGCTGTATTCCGGTAACATTTTCAGATTTACAAAGTGTTCCATTGTGATTACAATAAGTTTGGGATACCCTGGAGTAGATGTATGTATATAGTATTTAATATTTTCTCGATTACATCGTAAAGCTAAAAGAAAGGGTAACAGTACTATCGTTGTACGAGAAAAAGAAATTGTCTCTTTGTATTTCAAGGTTACCAATTTTCCTATTTTAATTTTCAATCTTGATTCTTTTCCAACTAATTGACCGTTCAGCGTTGCTGTTATAAGCTTACCAGAGCTTTTGAAATCGCTTCAATAACAATTTTATATATCATGCACCAGAGGCGATCTAATGCATTTTATTAATTGCCTTGGCATGTTTTACGGTGCAATTATGACGCAGTCGATTGCAATAAAATACATTTTCTTTTGTTTATCACTTTTAGGGTGTTCACTGTCGTCAATACTTGGTGGAAAGACATTACATGTATTAATAAAAACACAATATTCCTTTGTACTTTTGTCAGTTGAAAATGCACGCAATGAGCGAAACCGGTCCTGACCTATAAAATAAAGTGGAATAAAGTGCAAAGGAATATTGTGTTTTTATTGCTTTTGTTTATTTAATTTACAATGAATATGATTAAATCTTTCAAAATTATGATATAGGGTAACCGTCGGTAAAATGGTGGTCCGCGAGAGAATTTCGGTGGTACGTAGAGAAATGTGAAAGCTTTAATTTTTCTGTTTTTACAATTTTTGTACTATTTAATGAATCTTATAATTATTTTGAAAATAAATGGTTTTATTTTATAGACTATCTTTTTCCATAGATACTTTTTAAAAAATCTTAAAGGTGGTCCGCGTTCTAAAGTTCGCAGACCGCTGATATAGACACTTTAATTGCATTTAATATTTGATTATCATTTAAAAATCTCCATTGATAATTTGGTTTTATTGGCAATATCGCTGTATTTTGCCAAACCCTTGATTTCATGACTTAAAAACAGAGATAAATAGTAAACAAAAACTAAACCTTAATGTTAATTAAAATCTGTGCATTGGTTTAAAATACCGAATTGAAAATCAACGATGATTTTTAATAGGAAAGATATATTATTTAATCGGAATGGATCGGAAGGGTGGGAAAGAAATTTTAGACACCACAAACACCCTTGCCTTCGAACAGATGTCAGAAAAATACTTTTTGTACTGCGTTTCGAATCCGCTAGCCAGCACGGAATTTAACAACGCTAACCGCTGCGCCATAGCACCCGACTTTGTAATACCGCAACACTATTCCAACAACAAAACATATACTATTATTCTATGACGAATATTTCCTAATGAATCGAAATTTCTTTTAACATAATAAAAACACAATAAAGATGACCGAAGAAAACAAATTAATTAAGCTTACAGCTCTGAATTAATTCATATACTAAATCTACGACGAGGCTTAGCGGTGCGAGAAATTTTCTCCCTTTCATTCGCATTCATTCTTGACGTGTTGACCAGCCATCGTATAGTCTGATTATAATTATTATTTGTTGATAGCTTTAATATTTGGCTCAAAAACAATAGCTGGCGGGAGAACGTTGGCATTAGCATATAATCAAAAATAAAATAGCTTTTATAAAAAAGACCACGATACAAAGTATGTCCAATTAATCAGCGTCGATATATAATATTTTGAAGGTCACTTTGAGAGAAGTCAATAAACTTTTGAGAGACCGATTTGTGACTTGTGATCCTTTAGTCAAAAGATTAGCAGTAGTCGAACAGAAATCGATACATCAATCGAATATTCTATTGGACTTTTAACTGGTAGTATAATACAATCACGAATTTACTTGGTGTTTTGGTGGATTGTATATTTTTATTTTAAGGAGACAACACTTTTGCAGTTTGTATTTACTGAGCTCACTCCAATTTTAATGTAGAATATTACAACACATCAAACTCAATTTTTCCTTAAATACTACTTGGCTTACTTCACGTCTAATTGGCTAATTATTATAAAGAATTTAAATGATGAATTATTTTCAACACAATAAATTTAACTGTCACGAAAGCTTCGCTGTCTCTTTTTTCCACAAAACATTTTATCATATTTATTATGTGCTTCGTATCGAGCACTATGTTATTCGAATGTAGAATATTTTGCGGCACTGTCATTTTTTTTTCTGACATATTCAGTTTTTAGTAACTCCCAGAATACCCTTTGCGATCCACTGGTTGGCAGCTCGGGTATTAAACGATAGTATTTTTTTTTCAATTTTAATACAACTGTAAGTGTCAACCAAATATGACAAGTGATATATATTATAGAAAAAAAGCTAGAATATACCTCGCAGTTCATACGACCCCACATAAGAATTATTATATTGTATATGATATTTTGTAACACTTATAATATATAATATGCCATTTTTTTAAAATTCGCGACAGTTTTTTTTCAGACAATGTTTGATACCTTGCCAAAAAAACTTAAGTATGCAAGAGTTGTGGTCAGGCACAATTTAGATAAGTGTAGATAATATCTCGTGCATTATTTCATCTTTTTGATAACATCTTTTCATATCTTTATAAGAAGCCAATTAAAAACATATAATCTTTAGTTTTATTAAAAGCTAACAACGAAAAAAACCCCTATAGTAAGAAACCATTTTTAAAAATCCATGTCCGCTCCCAATGTAAAGTATATGGCCTCCATATGATGGTATTTCATCAGAAGTTTTTCTACGAGAACTGCTTGTTATTTTGTCGCTCAACCTCTCTTTTCCAATGAGAGTAGTAGGGCTCGAAGAACAGGACTAGTGGTTAACTAATCACTCTCGTTACGCCCAGTTATTGAAGAATCGGAAGGGTGGGAGGAAATTTTTAGACATCACCAACACCCATGCCTTCAAATTGAAATCGATAAATCGATCGAAAAAATTATTTTCCTACTGTGACTCGCACCCGTGAGATCCGGCACGAAAGCCAACAATGCTAACCGCTGCGCCATAAGACCCGACAATACACAAATATCAAATCAAAGTCAAAGTCAAGTTTAAAACTTTCAAAGCTCTCTCTCATTACCACAATGGTAATATAATAGGCATTTGGCTGCTAGGCCACCCTTGTGAAAAATAGAATAACGTTAAAGACATCGCCTTATTCGTAAATGATTTTTTTTTAAATCAAACCATTGTAAAACCAAACATAATTAGCCATTGATCACTGTGCAAACTTAGCAAGTGTATATTTTTGTGACTTTGAAATATATTATTATTTTTCATTTTTTTAATGGGGCTTTCCAAATGAATATGAATTGAATAAATTTATTGGCATATAACATGGTTTTCAGCAGGGTGAAAATTGATTCACAGTGATTTCCAAGTTTGTAAAGATATTATGTTTTTATCACTAATTCTGTAACAATGAAATGAGTATGAAAGTAATAATTAAATTTCCACGGGATAGTTGAACTATTGAAAAATAAATCTAATAACTGGGTATTTTAGCACATGAATGAATTGCTTACCTTCCTTATCAGATTTAGTTTTATATTTGCCACTTACTATTTTTTAAATAATGAAATAAATTACTCGTTGAAAATATTTGGATTTATATCATGAAAATAAGTAGCCTCCATTTTAATTTGACTCGTCACAATCATATTGACAAACAAATAAATTCATTATAATCTGTTTTATAATTTGTAAATCAGTAACGTTAGTTATCAATTTTATTTATCTATAAGTTGAGTCAATGATATCACGTATTAAGTTGAGGATTTTCGGGGCTAGATTACGAAATGAAAAACGTACGTATATTTATGTTTCATGAATATAATACCAATGCTTTGAAAAAAATACAAAAGTAAGATATAATAGAAGAGTACTGGCAATTTATATACGTATAATATTTTTAAGTTAGTTCTGCACGATTTAAATTTCAAACGTGCGAAACAAAAATATTGTGTTGCCGCCAAAATAAACGAAGTCGAATATAATTTTTGACAGCTGATGCTAATTTACCAGTAGCTTATCATAGTTAAGTTGTATTATCACTTTAACGTTTCATTTAAATACTGTCATTTCTTAATTTATTATTTAAACATAAACCGATATCGAGATTTGTTTGAATAAATAAATCGTGGACTTTTGATAATATAAATAATCTTTTACCGAATTGGATGCAACGAAACATATTTTTTTGTCAGTATATTTTTTTTCAATTTTGGAAAAGTATTTTTTTTATTTGAAAAGCAATAAGTTACCTCTCACAGGAAATAACATACAAACCATTCATATACGTGCTACCCACCTACGATATAAATAAAATCAACGAAGAGGTAAATGCTTAATATAATGATCTTATATATTTCATGCGTTCCTGAAAATTGTTTATAAACAGCTGTCATTTAGTATTAGTTTAGTTTATTTAAGAAATGAGGCCCAACAAAATATCGTTCGACTATAAATATTATCGTCGGGTCCTATGGCGCAGCGGTTAGCGTTGTGGACTTCCGGTCCGGATATAAGGGGCTCGAGTCTCAGTACGAATAGTATTTTTTCGATCGATATCTGTTCGAAGGCATGAGTGTTTGTAATGTCTAAAAATTACCTTCCATCCTTCCAATCTCTCAAGAACTAGTCATATCCTCTAGTCCAGTGGTCGGCAACCTGCTACCCGCGGGTAATTGAATTACCCACTTCGAGATTTTGAGTTACCCGCCAAGACATTGATAATTTTATTATTATCAAATTACTTATTTGGTAAGGACCAAGGAAGCCACCAATAAAAATATGATATGTGTGTTTTAAATTTACGCATATATATCATGCAAATATATTATATATATACTATCTTTTAAAAATGTTTTTTAAAAGAATAAATGGTAAACAAATGTTTTTAACTTTTACTCACTAACCAAAATTATTTTTCAAAAAAAATATTTTTTACCCAGTCTCTCAAAAGTTTGCCGACCACTGCTCTAGTCATATCCTAGCAGTATCCTTCTATCTCTACTACTCTCTTTGGAAAAAAAAGAAAGTTGAGCGACTGAGTAATAAACAATTCACGTAGAAAAACTTCTGTTAAAATACCTCCATTCGGAGGCCATATACTCCACATTTGGGAGCGGACATGGATAAAAAAATAAATATATTAAGAGCTAATAATTTTTCTTTTGAGATATTAGAAAATGTTACTTATCGATAAATTTAAGATATATCGAATGACGGTGCTCGGTAAAACTTCAACATTAAATATTATTTGCTTAAATTTTGAAAACTTCCACAGGTTTTGTCACTTACAACTCGACGCTATCTTCTTTTCTATAACCATTCAAAAGCGTGGATTAACTAGAACTGAAAATTTTGTTAGTTAACATTTTGTTTTAATTTAAATATAAAAAAACACAAGATGGCTATTAAATATTATTATTAAGTTTTAAGAACTAAAATGATGATGTGTACAAAATTCGAACGCGTGAAATTTAAGTGAGTATTTTACTGTCCATCTGCTTCTAATTACTTGCGAAAGATCGTCTTTATTTCTTAACTCGATATTTTCTCTAAATAACTTATTATTAAACGTGCCAAAGATTTAATTTATTAGAATAATGCTCCAAATAACCTTTGATCTTGCATATAATTGCAACGAATTAACCTAAGTTAAATGTCAAATTTTCTTAGCATTTCCGCCTGAGCGTGATTTATTTCTTACTTGTGATTTTGAGGAATGAAGCTGTGATGATTTACGACATCTGAGCGTGTCATGGGTCTACAGAACGGTGTTATTAAATACGATCAAAGCAAAACAATTAAATCTAAAATATCGTTGTATTCAGAAACGAATTATGTGCTTGCAACACACATTTGGCTGCGGAATTACGGTTTCAAATGTCAAAAAGAAACCTTCAGTTTCTTAAATTCTATCAATAAATAAACTCGTGTCCATGTTAATGACTTGATATGATTTTGTAACTCACCACCCATGCCCCAAGCACCCACTTAGATGAAGGAATGAAGAAAGAGATTCTAGTTATTTCCAAATACATAATACTTTTCTTCTTATTCTCTTCAAATAGAGAGGTCTAGTTACTGACTTACAACAAGTTCTCTTAAAAGCATTTTTTATTAAAATATGATTTATTAGTAATCTGTACGCGCTAATATGCGGGTATCTGTGTGTATTTGGATTATGTAGGTAAAATTTACTTAATTCACAATGTAATCGAACAAATTTTCTCTCATTATACACTGATTGATGTCAGTTTATTGGCTAAACACTGATCATATTAATAATAAAACACACCTTCGTTATTATATTATCTAAAAGTAAGCAATTATGGACCGTCAGTTTACCGAAACCCTCCAGACAGGTCTTGTTATAACATATGGGGGGAAAGCACGGTAAAATATACGTTTATTTATTTGATAAATATTATACTAGACTAATGATTTCTATAAAAAAAAAATGAGTAAAAAAACATGGCATAATTATAATATTTCGGCTAATACGTGACTTCTTAGTTTGTCGCCCAGTTCTCCAATCATCGTCGAGACAATGCGTAAAGTATAATGTTTCGCGAAGTGGGAAATCGTCATGAAATCAAATGATGTCTAGGAATAGACGCAACAAGTGTTAGGGAGTGTAATATAGAGGGAGTACTGAAATAACTGACTCGACAGCTGTCTCGACCATAACTTCTACAACTTCTGTAAACACATCGCTTGTCCGTGTTATATTATAAAACTAAATAGCACGTGTGTGTATCGGTTGCTTAGTATTGTTATGTCAGCGATGTTATAAGGTGGAATGTCTTCTAAAAATAATAATTATTCACATCTTCAATCTAAATAAAAGCTTTACCACTTTCTTTATTCGCTTGATTGCATCAATACTATTGTTACAAATGAAATCAAAGTTGCACGAATCCATCATTTGCAAAATACATTTTTATTATAATGAAACATTTCATGACAACCTAGTGATAGTTTTTAAGCAACCGTTTATAAACAGAACTATCAAACTAAATAAAACAATTTCTTTATTTGGCGAAATAAATATTATTCATTGTTTATCGATTAAGTAAAACATGTATCAATTTCAATAACTCAATAATGTTGTGGCACAGTAATCAATAAACATTATGCTACCATCAAGTAAATTTCAATACCCTACTTCAAGAGTACGATCTACTCAAGAACTAGGGTATCCATGTATAAATTATCTAAAGTAATGATTAACTTCATGATCAAATTGAAATAAGCAGTACCGTATTTATACGTTACAATTATAATTTACTGAAAGTAATTCACATGCGAAGCCGATTACACATTTTCATTTTGTAAAAAAAACACGAGAAAGCTTTCAACTTCATTGTTGAGTCAGCGGTAACATTTTCAGATATATGAAAGTATAATAAGTCAATTTCATTCCTTGTTTTTGGACACCTGTTAATTACTGTTACAACGATTTTAATTTAAATCAAAATTCAAGTTTCTACTTAAAAACTGTAAATTAATTTAATTGAAACAAGTTTTTTTAACTGACTCAAATAAACTGCAAATAAAAAAGTGAGACCTAGATGCAAATATCGCATTAGATAAAAATCAACTCAGTCTTGAGATGAAAATTAAATTTCTAATGACTGTCATTAAATTTAATAGGAAATTCATATTTATATTTTTATGATTATCCAAATAATTAATGTGATTTATAATATATGTATAAATACGTCATTGTTTATTCTCTATTTCACTTAAATCTAAATTCATAATAGAATGGACAAATTACTATTCACGCATCCATTGGAAATCAATTCTCTGCCAGCATAAAACTTAACACTTCAACTTTTCTTCTAACCCCAAAAGTTTAAGTGCTTATTAAATCGATGTTAAATAACATATTTATTAATCAGAATAAATAAAACAATGTGTTGCATAAATATAATAAAAAATGTTTTTTAAAAGTTATTTTACCAGACATCAAATACAATATGTGTAAATGTTTCCATGAGTGTTTTAATAAATTGATGAGTTTGTCGGAAAATGGTGTTTCTCTATCGTTACCTTTCTAGCAGAAGTTGGTAACTAAAAAAACTGACCAAAATTATACAAAGAAATTCTTTGTTATAAATTATTTGTCTGGAATAATTCAGTTGGTGCAATAATTATATCAGTTTGCCAAAAGAGCATTTATTATTAATGCGGATTCAAAAGAAAGGTATTACTAATGTCTATTAAATTTGCTTTTATTAGTGTCAGTTAATACATCTAAATTGATATTATAATTATCTAAGTAACATAAAATGTCAATGCTAGAGGCTTTATCCTAAAAGCTGACATTTTTTTTTCTGTTTACTTAGAACTATCAATCTTTTACTTACCAATTTCTGCCAAAACAGTGACGATATATGACTTTTTTGCGAGAACACATTTGAAAACTTTCATTCAAGCTCCTGACTGCGTAACCGAGTAGAACGAATGTTCAGTTCGGCCACGGTATCATATTTATAAACTACAAAAATGATTAATTTGTGTTTTTTTTTTGCTTATGAATTATGTTTAGAGCCATTGTGTTGTATGTTGATACAATGTGTTTCAGTGGTTTCGCACTTTTCGACAGAGCCTGTTAAAATCGGTTGAGAAAGTCAATCAATCTTGGAGTGGCGGTCGAGGTGTCAGCCAAAACGCATTTGCCAAATACTTCAAACAATGATGGCAGCACGTCATGCCAAACAAAAACATATGTGTATCAAAAACAATTCAAATCGCTTTGCGAGCGATGCATTTATTAGTGATAAAAAATTCAAATTATTTTACTACAGCTATAAATTTTATAAAATAGTAAGAATACATGTTTATTAAGCTAAAATCTAAGTCACACTGTTGTCCTAATTATTAATTTATTAATTAAGATCTGGACCGAACATTTCGAGCATTTTTAACTGAAAGTTGAACAATAAATAAAAGGACCAAAACTAATTGATTTAAAATGTAAAGGCTTAAAAGATAGAAATGGATTGAAGATTGCCGAACCTTTCGTTAATTTATTATTTTGAGAGAAAAAAAAACACGTTTTCTTTCGTGTTAAGCACGTATGGTTTTGAAATCAATGCAGTTTAAAATTTTATAATAAAACCATACCATATCAATAAGGTGAAAAAATTTTAGTTCTACAAATATTAATTTATATGTGGTTGGTAGCTTTTGCAACTTATTTATAAATGTTCTGATGAGGGCCTAAGCCGAAATAGCTTTCAACCATATATAAAATAATATTGATCTATTTTAAATTTATTAAATCGAGTTCAATTTCATACTTCTTTATTACAAAAATTATGAACGAATCTAATAATTCGCCGAATAATTAGTTGACTGCCACGAATACATGGGAGTTGAAATATATTTTTATGCATATAAATTGTGAAAAAAATATAACATTTTACGTCCACAGTCATCTCTATAAGAGAGCTTTGATATAAAATAAATATAAATTCGAATTACGGGACTCGCCCTGCATACTGAATGGGTTTGTGCATATTTATTATCCTTTGTGTTTTACCGGTCTACTTGAGGTGACAAATGCTTTTGGGTCTGAAGCAAAGCAACGCAACGTCGATGACATTAAGTACGCGTAAATGACCCGAAAAATGCATTCGACAGATATTGATTGGATCGAAATGAGGCAGGACTTAGAACATGCAATTAAAGTTCACAAAGGCTATACTGAACCGTTTCTGTCTAAAAATAGTTTAATTTTATTTACAATGAATTAAGTATTGACGATATAAACTCTGCAATGATAATTTCATTAAATTTCTATTATCAGTATAATCAAGTCACATTATGACATTTCTTTGTAAGTTGTAAGCAAAACAGCAGGCTGTAAATACTTTTACAAGGAATTAAAAATATCGAGTGTTATTATATAATATAAAAGGAGCAAACATTCAAAAAGTGATCTTTCACACAAATACAGAGCTTGGGAAATGATGATTTGAGTGTTGGATAAATCACGGTTTTCTTGAATGAGACAATGATTTACTTTTTATGGGAAACAACCCTTTTTAACAGTAATTGTGATTTCTATCCATAGATTTAATTATGGACTATCAGACTGGTATTAAACGGCATTTTTCAAAATTTTTGGCAAATCACTTTTTGAATGTTTGCTCCTCATATACTAAAATTATGTAAAAATTAACGTAATATAATAAAAATGAATAGCTGAAAAATGTTATTACCTCAATTAGATTGCAAGAGTGTAGAGTTCCAAGATTGACACAGAAATAGGTTCGATTATTTAAACGCCATACTAAAGGCGCCGTAGATACATGTCAGAAAAAGAAATTTTGCATCAATGTGTTAATAAATTTAAATATACTGTACATTATATATTACAGAGCATAGCTCTGAGAATATTGTTTTAACAAGTTAACAAGGGGCTCTCCAGCCTATAAGCTCTAGCGAGCTCTCCCGTCCTACTCCTGGTTTTAATTGTTGAAGCCAAAGCTGTGGATTCGTCTAAAACTTTGCGATCCCGAATTCGACAGTAAAATTTTTTAAAATGCGACGATTATTATAATTTTGCATAGAAATATTTCTTTTAGCACTACATTACGACACTACGATTTGGGTGTACATAAAAAAGTAGTGGACATGAATCAAATATAAACAAATGAAGGATTCTGTTGATATCTGATGACTCCGACTCCAAATCCACATTACAAACTGAAAATCATTGACATGCTTCCACAATATACACAATCTGTTTAAGTTTCCATTACAAAATTATTTTATATTTATAACAAAATTTCATTGTTTTATATGCAAGCTTTTAAAGTATTAATGTTGGTTTGTTTTTGATTAATTTGTAACATATTAGTACTATCTAAAAATAAATGAGTTAGATCCGTGTCAGCGATTAATGTCATTACTTTCCGTGACAGATCTAGCGTGTTCAAGTCCCAGTACGAGCAGAACTTTTTTCAATCGTTGTATTGAATTCTGTTTCTGATGAAAAATTTCCTCCCACCATTCCAATTCTAAAATAACGGATTAGCTAGCCACTAGTTCTGACATAGAACAAACATTCTATCTCTACTCTCTTTGAAAAAAAATGTTGAGCAAATGAGTAACAAGCTGTTCAAGAAAAACCTATGTTGAGATACCTCCGTTAGAAAGTCACATATTTAAAAATTAGTAACTATAAAGACACTATTTACCGATGGCGTTCAATGAACCGTAAATATTAATTAATATTATTTAAAGATGTATTATTCAATACTTTTAACTGCTCCTTAAACTATATGATTAAATTATTATTCTTATTATAACATGACATTTTTATTTCTATGGTGTTCAACATCAGTTGAAAACGTTCGCGAAGAAAGAAATCTGTACTAATCATGTATTACATAAATTTGTGGAATCATTACAAAAAAGATTGCTTTGGTTATAAATAGTTTGTTAGTTTTTACCACGGTTGCTATGTCTAGAATTATAAAAGAATTAAATAATTTAAAATTTGTTATTATTTTAATAATCGTTCTAATAATCACCTAGAAAATAATAAAAAAAAATATAACCATATAAAACAACGACGTGTAGCTTAAAACCTTAAAGGATAATTTCCGAAAGACGGGTTGCCAAAAGGGCTTACAATTTAGGTTAAATTTAAGGAAAAATATTTCTTAAAGAAACTTACCCGGCAATTAGTATTATCATAGACACTTATTTCGGGATAAGAAAATAAAAATAAAATATTCCAAATTTAAATCAATGGCACAAAACAAAATGACGAATTAAAAACAACAGCTGATTTTTGTTTATCAAATATCAGAATTTTGGAAATACTTGATTATTTATATAGTAAGACAATGTGCTAATATTGGGCGTCAATGATAAACTGAAGCTTTAAGATTCAAGTTCTATAGTGGCTGAAATGCCAATTAGAATTGGAAACTTTTACCACAGGGTGCTTAAAAAGTGAACGAAGATAAATAAATCATGTTTTCCACAGTTGACGGTACCAAGATTGTTTTATGTAAATTTAAATAATTCATATTTTTCTAATCATAAATACGTGGATATCATAAAAGATAAATATATCACTTTTAATGTGTCCGTTGTCAAGTCTTGGTGGAAAGACATTATATTAAAATATGAAATACTTTTTGTTAATATTTTACATACTTTATTATAGATCATGACCGATTTTAGTTGGTAATCCTCGCGATGAGCGACACTGTTCCTGATTCATATATAATGTAAAATTAGTGAAAAATTTTATATCTCAAATTCTAATCCATTGGAAACGTACTATTTTTTTACAAAATATATACGTTTGCAATGTGGAATGTATGAGTTTCTTATCAATAATGTAAATATGTTTTATTTAACGAGATCTTGTTGTAATTTGGTTGCCCGTCTTTTCTTCAGAGAGGTTAAAAAAAGAAGGTTGGATTTCTATCTTCCCCCCGTTTTAATAACATCGAATAAGAATTGGGTTGAAAAGTGTTTGACAATCTAAATTTTTTTTTGAGGCAAACTGCTCCCACTTGCCTTTGGAATGGTTGTTTGTAACAATTGTTTTTCAATTAAAAATGTTGCTATTCATTTTACAAAAATTTAGAATTTGAGATAAAAAAAGTTTTATTTTTAAATACAATGCCTTTACTCAAAGAATTGACAGTTACCACTTCAAAAGTGATTTAAGAGTGAATTTAATACATATTATATATGATAATGCACAACATCATGGATATCTAGATACAACGTAAATACAATTAAAATGATGACATGGATTTAACCATATTATTAAATACTTTTTCAAGGTCGTTAGTAGTGGGTTTAATTGTAAATATTGCATTTCTTATATTTAGGATACGAAATCATAGGAAAGGAATGCCTAGTAAATAATGACATCTTAAATAATGTCACAGTAGTTTGAAAATAAATTTGAAATTCGAATTAATTTAAATAAGCGAAACAAATAAAAGTCAAATATCATTTGGATTCAGAACTAGTACGATCAAGCCAAAGCGATAAACATTACACGAAATGCAATGTAAATCTAATATTATTCATTATCTGTTGCACGAAATTCTAAAATAATTGTGTTTCAAGGTTGCACAGCTTAATTATTCAACAGCATTTTGAATTTCTTCTGTCTGGGATAAACAACAGAGATTATGTCAAGTGACAGTTGGAAATGGTGCAAGAACTTTATTAATCGACATTAAGTGAACAATATCAGCCATTTTGTTGTTTTTTGAATCTCAATTTTACTCGTACATTCTTATTATATAACAGGCTATTGTTTAGTAAGATCGATCAGGATTTTAATACATGTGTTATAATGGTAACGTCTTCTGTTTCAGGGTAGTAAATAAGGGTGCATAAATAATCCTATCACTTATTGAATTTTAAGCCCCTTAACCTTTTAGCTGCCGTAGAAAAAGTACATAATTACCTAGCACGGCGGCTATAATTTGCAAGTATTAATTTAATTAGTTATTGACGAGTTAAAATGTAACTGACGTGTTGAACACGTCACGTCGAGATATCTCGTTTGTGGCAGCCGTTTAAAGTTTGAGTATGCAAGCTTTCGAAAATATATGACATTAATATTATTCTGTTTACGTTTACTAATAATTTTACTGCAAAACTTTTTGTTTTAGCGTAGGTTTTGTTGTAACTGACTTGGCAAACTATTGCAAAACTATTAAATTTGAATTTTTTAATGTACATATAAAAATATTGATAAAATAAGGAATTCTTTAATCAACTGAGATCTTGTTAATTTCTAGTTGGCAAGTTTTTATTGATGTATTAATGATTTTTATTTCCAGATAAATGTCACTTTTTCCAGTCTGAAGCTTGTCACATATCTTAATTATGCATGCTATTAAATTACTGCATGCCTTTCTTTGAAACGAAGCGAATCCCAATTCAACTTTTTACGTAAACGTATTAACTAACGTCGTTTACTGCAGCGACGGTTTGCTATACAAATAGATTTTGCCGTGTAAAAGCTTTCTTGTAAAGTTTAATTAAACTTGAATGAAGACATTTAAAGCTGTGGTCGATCTGATTGCGAGTGAGTGAAATATGAGATGCATGTAATGAGCAAATTTAACCATGATATATCAGCAGAGAAGTAGGGTATCAAAGAGCTGCAAGTGCAAGAGTTTTCTCTTAACAGCTAGGTGCCTATTTCAGCGTAAGATTCTCAATGTAAATTATTAATCCTACCCCTTATTTATCAAGCTAAATTTGATTCTTTACAATAAATAATCTTCTTTCACCTTCATTTTGTAATTTATAACATCAAATTTTTAGCATATTCGTAAATCTTGCTATTATCTGATTATGCTTTTTAAAGAGGCAAAACACGTGTCACAGTTTGTAGCCCAAAAAGTAGAGTGGCAATATTATAGAATTTAATTTGATATTACCAGGATTCAGTCTTGAAAATTTCTGATCGCAAAGCGCAACCCTGATATGGACCTCAAATGAATCGAAACAAAATTAAGTTTATACTATCTCTTCAAGTTTATTTAAGGACCCCTAGACTGTACTGCAGCGGAAAAGTTAGTATAATTAAAAATGTTTTATGTTATGTGTACCAATTTGTGATTATGTATATTGATTTTATATCTGGTGCCTTGGATGTTAGCTGTATATGTGTTGTTTTTACATTTTTTTAAAATTCAACTGTGTTATGATTACTTCATCACAACAAAGCAATAAACAACATAAGGTCAGTGTTTATGAATTCGTGACAAGCTACGAAATTAAATTCATTTCCCCGACAACAAGTGTGTTAAAATAGACAGCCAAGATGGAAAATTCGATTTTGTAATTTATTTTTTGAAGACACTGGCAATGCAGTTAAGTGCACCAAGTTGAGCGACTATCCCGGAAATAGTTGCACACTTAATCTTCTGGAACAAGACCGGTTCCAAATCGTAAAGGACGTACCTATCTATTCATAAGACATTTGCTGTGTTTTAATGGTTAGTTTAATTCGTACATGTCAATTCATAATAACAGAAAATAGTTCACTCAATATGTTGGCAATTAGAACATTGACTTAAATAAAAATTCTTCACTAAACTACTCTACACCGGTAACTGGACTTCTGGAAATAGATATTTATTTTAAGCGTTTTTAATTTATCGAAACTGTCTATAGACATTTTTTAAATATTCCAAAATGATTTATCTGTTATTTTTAATTTTTTAATGTCTTGTTAAGAATTTTTTTTAGATTAATGAAAATAATAAAAAAAAATAGTATAATTTTCATTATTCAAGAAAGATAGAGGTAATTGTCGATTCCAACAAAGTTATAATCAAGTTTGAAATTCTCAATTTATTAATATCACTGCACATATGCTTGTTTAAAATTTATGGTGAAACAATATAAGGTTTTTCAAACATTATTTATTTGTTTAATGAATTGTATATCGATATTCAGAATTACTTCGTGATCTTCATGCACTTAAGTTATTGATTGCACGTTTAGTTTTCAGTTATTTATAATTTTACCATACCTACCCACGCCTCTGAAGAATGATTGTTTATTTTAAAATCTTGCTTGTACAATGATAAATATGACTGATATTTAATTATAAGATAGAAGTTCTAGTATTGCGTATGTTATGTATCTTTAAAATTTTAATACTCATACTAAAATCTAGTCATGAGTTACATTATTTAAAAAAAAAACTGTAGTTATGAGAAATCAATGACAAGTTATGCTTTAAATAATTTATTATAACAAACGAACAAACATATATTTCACGTTAAAATTAATTCGTATTGACTTAATTGTTTTATTTCGCAAGTTATTGAACTAGTAAAAATACTGTTGTGTTTTCTGTTGTATATTTAGATTTCTGAGCTTTTCATATATGAGGAATTAATTATTTTGAGAGACACATACGTACAACTTATTGTAGGATATAAGCCAAAAAGTATAGATCAGATGAAGAAAACATTTGTCGTTAATGAATGTTTCATTCGAATTTTATTAAACAAGTCGTTAAGTAAGTGTTTTATCTCTCCGAGTCATCTGCAGAATAGTTTCTTTTCTATTTGAATCAAAGCTCAGCACTAACAAAAATAGATACACTTTACAAAATGGTAAACTAGAAATTCCATTAGACAACAAACTTACACTTTAAATATTAAAGTCACCAGCCATTTTATCAATGAAAAAATGATTTGCAGCAGCAGAAAGCAGCTTTTAATAAATTAAATTCTAAAAACGATAACCTCAATTAATGAACGACGTAGTTAATTCAACGAAATACGCCAAAATTCTTAGAGATTGTAACAAAATGAATACTGATATAGTCAGGATAAAAATAGTACAATAACTATACCTGTAAGAATTATTTAAAAGCACAGGTATTAAATATTTTTTTTTCATTCTAACATTTATTTTTATATGATAAAAAAATATCTCTGATAATTTCGTGATGCCACAAACTATATGTTATATTTAGTTATTTTTGTATACCCTATTTTGATGGTGTTCTATCAATCAGATGCTAATCCAATCAATAAGTTATTTAAAAATATATATGTGTTTAATTCGCATTATTTATTAAAGATCAGAACCGGTTATGCTTATTGTGAGCATTATCAATTGACAAAAAATATAAATCAATACAGAGTTATTTATAAAAAAAAATGTAAGGCTAACATCAAGGTGGAACAAACAATCAGAAAAAGAGTGATGAAGAGAATTTGTAAATAATGGTTCAAATTATAAATTAATGCTACTAAATTGTCAATTAAAAGTAACACCAAATTAAAATTCAATTAAACAAGAAAAGATACTATAATGCGTTTAAAGGTTAATTATTACATAATCATTATAAAATTAGCAAACTGATTATTTAATAATACCAGTGAAAGTAGAATTATAAGTAAATATTAATAATCAATTTTATAAAAGCATGCTTGCACTAATTGGAAAGTGCTATCTGAAGTTGTTTGAACAGAACTTTAGCCATGTCAGTCAGCCAATATATACTCTTTTCAAGCTAGAAAAATGGGACCTGAAAACAAAAGTAACATTAAAGCCCACTCGGCTATAGTGATTGAAACATAATAGTAAAAATGTTGATTAAATTCGTAATAAAAAGTTTCCGGTTATATTTTTTGTGAGAACCTATACTCCCACTACACGAATAGATTATTGCATTCTGGTATTCTACAAAATAAAAAAGAAATATTATATATATTACGGCCAAACTTTTACAAGTTTCATAGGTGTGAATATTTGCCACCAGTTATATTTTATTGATGTTCCAGGCTTTGATTTGTGCTGAAGCATTTTAAATTGATTTTTAATTTCCTAATCATAAAGAGATTTCAGTTTTCATATTTAAATATAAAATGTATTGCTTGCATATTTACTTCTTTACTGTTGTCTTGAAAAAGAAATTAAATAATTTATTCTGCGATTAAAATAATAATTTAGTATTTTATTGTAGAAGATATTGGTAGTTGCTTAAAAAATCTATTTTGACTTTTTGCTGAAATGTGTTAATAGTGATATAGTTTGACATTTTAACTATTCATAAAATTATTGTTAGCTAAAATACTGCGGAAAGTAAATAAAAGCAATAAATCCTTCACGATGAAGATAATTGTTAAAATAAACTTAATTTAACGACACCTCTTCTTGCTTAACGATCGAATTTTTCATAAAACTGTGGTTATTTTTCAGCTTGTTCGCGGCTTAAGACAACAGAATTTTTTGATTACAACACATTAATAATGAAGCAAAAAAAGTTGTTTTTCTTAAGATGAAAACACATTGTGCATTTTTTTAATCGTGAGCGGAGTTAACCACATTCTATTGTGGCCCAGTTGGTAAAATTTGGCTGGCAAACTATGTATACATCAAATATTTGTTATTGAGTGGCGAATTTTGTGGCTTGGTTTCTTCGGTTTTGGTTATAAGCTCGAAAAATCGAATAATATGTTTATTTTATTAATCAAATAGAGCTAATTATAAGTATACAGGATAATTTAAAGATAATTTAAGCTATTTAGAAATAAAGTATATTTATTTTTTTAAATTTTGTGACAAAACCTACACGCTACAGACAGCTTTTTTACAATTTATTTTCGTGGTTCATAGCGCAGTCGTTGCCGTCGTTGTTTTCCATGACGGATTTCAAGGGTTCGAATCCCATTACGGAAAGCATTTTTTTTACAATCGATTTCTTTTCGACCATAGATGTTTGTAATGTCTAAAATTCTCTCTCGTAGCGAGAGTGATTACCTAATAATTAGTCCTGTCTTAGCACTATCTTTACACTTTTCGAAAAACAATAGAGGTTAAGCAACTGAATCTCGTAGAAAAAACTTCTGTTGAAATACCTCTATTAAAAGACGACATGCTAAACATTGGGAGCGATAATGGATAAAAAAAAACTATTCGATAACGTATTAAATATATACATAGTAAAAAGCAAAATAAGTTGACTGATTTACGGTGAATATCATTATCAATGTGTTTGATATATCTATTTTTGAGATATTTGTATAATTTTGTTTTTAATACACTTTATCAGAGGATGGATGCTGTGCAGGAACCAGCGGAAACATTAGCGCCGACAAAAGATTGCCGTCAGTCGAATGAGACAATACCGAAACAACCAACCGTCGACAGTATCTTAATTATATATCAAAATCAGAAAGAAATAACTATCGTTTACTAATCTGCATGTAAAAATATGTCAAAAAAAAAAAAAAAAACACACAATCTACCACTTAGCATTTTTAAATAGACGCGTATGTTACTAAATAGGATTATTGCGTTACAAAAAAATCACTCATTTTTTCTCACTATTCAAAATTAGTTTCACGTTCATCAAACTTATAATCTTCAAAGACTTTTAAAAAAGCTAACTGACACCTGACAGCCAGAAGGATTACGAAAAAGATGGTTCCACAAATTTTCCTCTCGCACTTCAATCAATGTTGTGTTAAGTGTTTAAATTGTTGTTCAGTCAATGTCTCGTAAAATCATGAGGATTAACAAATTTTTAGAATGCAGATAGGTATAGAAAGTTTTGAAATTAATATGACGGCAAAATAATTAATTTTGTTTATTAACAAGACATTCAATTTTGTCACTTTATTTTTCAAAAGCAACACAAAAATGCTTTTGCAATGGACCAAAATACAGCTGTATTTAAAAAAAGCTTGCATGAGCTTTTAAGAAACATATTTCGTCAGTCTATTTATAAATTATACAATATTATTCTTCTTTCTAATGCTTCTAGTACGAGGTTAATGTAAGCAATATCGTTGAATAGTGGTAAAACTCATCCCAACGGCATTACCATTAGCAGACTGATTTTATATATTATTTTTTATCCGCTCCCAATGTAGAGCATGTGGTCTTTTAATGGAGGTATCTCAACAGAAGTTTTTCTACGAGAACTGTTTGTTACTCACTCGCTCAACCTCTCTTATTTAAAAGGAGTAGTAGGGATAGAAGGATAAGGCTATGACAGGACTAGTGGTTAACTAATCACTCTAGTTATTGAAGGATCGGAAAAGGTGGGAGGGATTTTTTTAAATATCACAAACACCCATGCCTTCGAACAGAAATCGATAAATTGATAGAAAAAATGGTGCCCGTACTGGCACGCGTGAAGTCCGGCACGGAAGACCACAACGCTAACCACTGCGCCATAGGACTCGGTTATAGTGTATATAAATAACATTATTCTAAACGATAAATAATATTTAATTTTGCATTGTTTACACGTTTATTCAATTTAGTTCATTCTAGAGACTTATACTAGAGAAAAATAGATACAACAAACTCGTTTCAAAATTCAATTATTAATTTTTAAAAAAAATCAATTTACCTTCTGACAAATGCAGTTTACTTCAATAAGCATAAGCAACAAGAACCTTATTTTTTTTAAATAATGTTGCTTATACATTCACAGATTAATAAAAGACATCAAATATGTTTGTTTTTCCAATATTATAAAAAAAACCTAGACAGTAAAATAATTGAGACAATTCTCATAAAGCTCCCAATTTTTTAACCAGTTAAATAAAATAGTATTCATATTTTATAATTATTTCAGTAGGCGTTTTGTTTGTTTAAACTAAAGTTATGTTATTTTATATATTACGATTGTAGAAACAGCTAATGTTATTTTCTCACGTTTTTGCCTCAAAATAATACTATTCCTTGAAGAAAGATATCTCTCAACACACTTCTAGAAACACTTCAGCATAATATGTAGATTGTAAACAGATAAATTTATGATACATCTCGCATTGTGAAATAAATCGCATTCTGTTTCAATTCTTTAAACTTATTTCAACAGATTTTTATTAATGTTTCAATACTTACATAAATTATTTTTTATATTTAGAAAATTATTAAAAATTATCTGAAACAATTTTCAATATTCCAACTCAAAATTTACAATGCGTTGTTTTTTTCAATTTCAATGCGATGTATAATGTTAGACTACTTTTTTCAGGAACAATCTAATTCTCTAGATAAAGCCTAAAAAGACACTTTATTTAAATGTGATATAAATAAAATAAATGTGATATAAATAAATAAAATAGATGTATTACATGTATGTATGCATGAGAAAGAGGTACAGGCTTGATCTAAGACCTAATGATTTGCTAGTATTTGAAATAAATTAATATAAAATTCTTTTCGTACATTTTTCGCCAGCGTTAATAAACATGCTATACACCCAATGCTTTTTTTTATTTTTACGAGATTTTGAATTTATGCGCCAATCTATGAAACCAATGTATCGCGTTAAAAATGGGTTAGGTGTATTTATGTACGTATATTGTCTGGTACGAGGTCGAGTGGTAACGTTGATGGCTTCAGTTGTGGCGTTTATGGGTTCAATTCCCAGTACGTATAGTTTAAAAAGAAACATTTAATCGATTTATTGATTTCTGTTTAAAGATATAGGGTGTTTGTGATGTATCATATGTCTTTCTTCCCATCCGAACCAAAAAAGGGCGGTAGCGAGAACGATTATCTTTTCACTGATCTTTTCATATTAATCTCTTCGAAAAAGAGAGGTTGAGTAACTGAATAACAAGCAGTTTTCATATAAAATCGTGTGTTGTTATGTATACACAACATCACCCACTGTGCAATGTTGATTCTCCTTGACATAACATGTAACAGTAAACCTTTCGACGGACAATATTCATTCTTTTATATTATCTATGCTTCAGTTCCAATCGAGAGTTCAAATCGAAACGTCAAACAGCTTAGTAGAAACTCATCAATACTTTCTTTGTGTTCTGATATTATTGAGATTAAGTGATTTAAGTGATTTATAATAAATTTGTATAAAATATATTGATATGGAATAAAGTGAAACATCTTTAATAAAATTAAGTGTTTAATTTCACATAATCCATAAGTGTTATGAAATTCTCCATTAGAAGTCCACATGCTCCACATTGGTAGAAATGAAATAACATATTATTTTTAAGAGTTTCCTAGTGCATCGTCTTACCAATGACAAATTAATTCCAATTTAAATCTTCATAACATATTGTATCGATATCATGTAAAGTGACTTTTGAATCTTTTCAGATAGTAAAAATATATACCAAGTCTCTAAATATAACAAATCTACGAACGAAGGGAAATATTATATTATATTAGCACGGTTGTTCTTGGCTCGAACTTCAGTCGGGAAAAAAGAATAATAATTCTATGAAATATGTTAACAAGTCAAATTGACATCTGAAGTATATAATCTTTGAATCGCTCATGATCTATTTAAAAAAAGTTTTTCAACCAATGAAATAACACATTCAATAGAATATATTATTCCACCAGTTTTATGACAAATTTGTTAATTTTGTTTTATGTTAAAAAATAATTTACACAAAATTATCGCAGAGGTAATTTTTGTCTTCAATTATTATTATTTTACTCGCCGAAGCCTATCATTTTACTGTATTTAGTATTTACTTAAACAAACATATTTCAATATTATTTAATAATTATTCAATTCGGTTTTATTTCTTTGATAAAATAATGTTTTTATTATTTAAAATTTATATCGTATCTGAATGACACCCTGCCTAGATTATGTAGATGTGTCGTAAGAGCGAAAGCAAGGCGGCGCATTATTCATTTGGTTGAGAGTTGATTTATTATTGGCCGACAGTGTATCACTGAGGTATGCTGTAATTTCCTGGAACTCTTTAATATTAATTCATTATTTATTAGAGCTACACATAATTTTAAGTATTCATAGACTACTTATAAAATCTCATAACCTCGTCATTTATACCCCATCATCTTTATCAGTAGGAAGCATCCAAATACATTTTTCATGCATGGGCAAGGAAGTGACAAACCATTAAATTTTCTTCGTTAATTTTTGCTCCTTTTTTGTATTGAAATGTCACATTTTATAATTTATGTAGCTGTTTAATCCATTCACCTCGCTTTAGGTAATGTTTTATATCAGCATCTTTAGTTACAGAGTGAAGGCCTTTCGTTATATTTTGTTTTAGAATTCAGACACATCAACTCAACAAAATCTATGTAAAATATTGTTGTCGAATGAAGTAATTGGAGCGATGTGTTTAACGGGTATCAGCATTTATTGCATTGTTTTTTTCTTAATTACTTTACTATTTGGCAGATGTTGATAAATAATAAAACTGACATTGATAAAGATGGAGTAAATATAGATAAATGCAAGATAGATTCCATTAAATTTTACCGTGCCCGTGCAAAAAGAGAATTGAACGTGCATATGAATGAGATATGAGAAAATGAGTTATGTATACAAAGACATTCTTTGACATAAATTCTTAGCCTAAACTAATTCAGTTATCTATCTATTGATTGTATCTCTTATTTTTGTCAGATCAGCATTAATGCATATATATGTTGACATTTATAAATATCTATGTAACATAAAATCTGTCATCTGGTGTTATAATACTCATCATTTGAAAACAATAAGTTTACATAATATTTGCGTTTATGTTACTGTATTTTGGAACAAAATAAAAAATTAACACTTGTACGACAGCCAATTTTGAAAAGAATTTATATAAAAGTTTTGTTGTATTTTTTAAAACACATCTACAATATTAACAGCATTCTCACAGTCAGAATAATAATTAACAGTTTGTATGTTTATAGAGAACTTCATTTCGCATTTTTAATTGGGTATTATTTTTATTAAATTCATTAAGAAAATACTGTCGAATTTATCAGTGGCTGTCATTATATTATAATATCAAAGAAATGAAACATCAAATTTTACGCCTTCGAGTTTTATTGCGTTCAGATTTTATTGTCTCCGTCGGAGTTTTAACGAATTAGCTTTGGCACTTAATGGCTGAGATATCTATTACAGAAACATTTATATTTTGTTATATTGAAAACAGCAATGTTTAAATTCTGCGAAAGTGAATTTTACGAAAATAATATGGTTGTTAAATTTCATTTAGTAAACGTATATTGTGATATCATTTACCTTGAAAAAAATGTGTGACAGTACCTATCTATTTTAAAGATAATTCTTCTTAATTATTCCCTTAACGGTATTGACCTATATGGGGTCAATTTATTATTATCCAATTCAGAAATCAGCCAGAATCAAACACGGATTCCAAATTTTAGGTTTTAATGATTGTATCATAAAATGGATACTCTTGAGAACGGTTTCTCGGTATTCATGGTGATTTTTCGATGCCGGTTTTTTAAATGATAACCTAATAGTATTTCGAAATTAAAAATTAACCAAAATCAAATTTTGAATGTATTAAACATATTTACGTACGTATATATTTATTTTAATTATAATATTTAAGATCCGAAAAGAGTTATATAAATATTGACATATTCCAGATTTATTATTGTCATAAGAAACCGTAAGTCATTAATGAATATCACCCATTTATGATTATGATAATTTTGATACATTTCATTGCGATATTTTATATGAAACACCGTTGATGCATTCATCCGGTATTGCAATGTTTAGTTGCAGTATTGTTCTTTTAAAATGACAATCTTACATATCTGTATAAGAAATTTCTACCGGCATTTCAAACATAACACGCTGTGAAATAATACAAGACTCGTGTGTTTTTATTATGACTACGCACTCGTTTTGCTCATAAACTAGCGTGTACGTGAGAAAAATGACACAATCAAAAATATATATATATATTGCTATAATATATTTTATCTATGAAGACGTAGAATTAAGCACGAAATTCCTTACAAAACAAGTATCAACTTGAAACATTTTTCAAAAAAATTCGACACCAGCATTATTAATAAAAGAATATTGCACCAATTACTTTGAATTAAATTTCCGCCAGATAGCGCTCGTAAATCACGCAGAATGATTTTCATCATAATCTTTTTATCACATTATATTATATAATCTCGTGCCGATTCTTTTTAACACCCGAGTAAAATATTTGAGGGAAATAAACAATTTTCTATGCTCTACGTGTGGCCTTCAGACACCAGCGCATTATTATAATTCTGAATATGTGATACAACTGCCAAACACAATTATACCTAGTACTCCAATTCAAAAAAAAAAATGTCAGTGGCTTTGCGTTGTAAGTTTTCAATAAAAAAAACTGACATTTGCTTGAGTATTGGATTGTAAAAATATATTAAGATCTGTTTTAAGATATATTTTGTAAATGGTGCCGTAGAAATAAACTAAGTAGTAACATAATAATAGTATATGTATGTGAAACAGATACATGGTCGAGTGGTCAAAGTTGTCGACTTCGGTTCGAGTCCACTAGTTCTAGTTCCAGTACGGGCATTTTCATATATGATATTTACAATCGGTTTATGGATTTCTGTTCGATTGAATAAATGTCTGTGATTTTTAAAAGGGAACAAAATAAATAAATGGTCAGAGTTTAAATCAATTTTTGGTCAGAATTCAAATAAACTTTCGATCTGGATAAAATTAAATTTTTGATTAGAATAAAAAAATATACGGTCAGATTTTATAACCATTTTGGTTAGGTTGGTTTTTTTTTTAATTTCATTTACATTATGATTATTTTATATAAATTCTGACAATTAATTATTTATTCTGTCCTCTGTATACTGACCGATATATTATGACCATTTAATTTAAATTCTGACCAATGTAATACGTCAGTGGAAACTAGTTTTTAATTTACTACATATTTTTTTTTAGATTATATTGTATATCTTACATTCTGTGCGGGTCAGTTCATTGTTGCCATTATGTAGAATCAAGTAAGTAGACATTTCAATTTATACATATACTATAGTTGCTAAAAATTGTTATTTGGCATTCGATCTTTAAAATAGTGCCAATTTAACAAAATAAAATATGATGTTTCAATCGGCAAAAATTAAACAAACTAATCAAGAAATAGCCCGGGGTATCTATCTAAACAAATAATTATTAAGAATAGTTAAATAAATCTTAGGTACAGCTTATACAGCCAACAAATTTATGTCTTATTTTATTTGGAAACAAAAAATACACCATTCAATATAAAGCAGTGTAACTATAAAACGTTAATTTAAAACAGTTCTAAAACGTATTTTTACACATAAGTCGATGAAAATGAATTCCCACATCGAAAATAGTCGATTCGTCATTTAGATTTTAAAAAGTATCGGCTGATGTTTACTTGTGAAAAATACATAATCTCCGTTTGCGTTAAGTAATTATATCTTTGTTTTGAATGGTTTTACTTTTGTTTGATGTTTGTGTTTTATGTATATAATCGATTAACTGACATTTATTTAAGGTAATAGCTTAATAGATAGTACTGTTGTAATTCGTGTTTTGACTATAGTAATATTCCTGGTAGTGATGAAATATTACATTTAGTGTTTCATTATATTTTTCTTAATTATGTTTGGATGAAATCGATACCAATTTTGAAAACAACGATGTTTACGGTGGATATTTTTAGACTAGAAATATCTCATTGCCTAGAGGACTGGACATTTTTGGTGATAGTGTTCGTGAAATGTTTGTTAATTTTTTCTTTTTATTTATTGATTTTGTTGTATTGTGTAGTTTTATTTTTTGTCTCATTATATTTTTTTCGTCTCATTAAAATTCTGTCAAGTACATGGAGAATTGGCGTCAGCTGTCATGTCACGTACTGTAATTTTGATTTTTTAAACAATAAACAAACAAATAATAAACGGATAGATTATGTAATATATTAAAAGATATTTTAGAAATAAATTTAAGGTGTCGTTTTATTTTACGATTGAACAAAATATTGACGGTTCCAAATACAATATAGTGGATAATTGTGCAACAGTTCTGTCGATAATGTATACTCGTTAATAAAACTGCTATATTGGTTTGTAATAAAGCACTGCATTGCTCAACATTCTAGTTTTAAAAAAGATGTATTTTACTATAAGACTGTATATAACTAATTATTTTGATCTTGTAAAAATACTATAGTTTTTTTAAAATTTAATGCTCAAATAAATATTTTTTTTTAGAATACAGTTCGATTAATTAATTTATAAAGGTTTAATTATTTATTTAATCCTATACATATATATATATACAATATAGGTGTATATCTGTTTTGAAGTTACAAAATTATTTATATAATTTTAACAAAATACAAAATTTGTTTGGTTTCCAACTTTTCGATGGTTTTAATTGTAATAATATTTTGATAAAGTAATTTCAAATCACTGATTATTTATTAATGTCGTCGTGAAATTTTAAGTATAATTTATTCGATTAATTAAACACCGAATGCTTTATAAAATAAATCACACCGTAATCTTAGTTTAAAAAGTTCATCAAAAAGCAACTGCGATTCGTTGCATAGTAACTAATCCGCTTTATAAATCTGACACACCTACAAAATATTTAAATACGCCACATCATAAATCAAATATACACCTACATTTAACTGGGCTGGAAAATTATCACATATCACTAGCTATAAAAAATAAAAAAAAAACATTATACACCGGGTTCCCAATTTAAAATTTGAATCCACTTACCTATGATCGCCGGCAGGAGGTGTCTTTCACTAACCAAGTGAATTTATGTGAACTTTGCAGCAAAGAGGGAAACTCTACGCTCCTCGAAGACCGGGCGGGGTTAATCTGGAAACGCTTATTAATATAAAGTTAGAAGCAATGGCGTACGAATTTCCCGCGGAAAAAATGACAACCATTCATTACCGTAGGTGTTGTTTTATAGTCGCTTCCTATTTCACTCTTTTTAATACCTGCCAACGTTTAGATGCATTTAATCCGCATCTTATATTCAATATGTAAGAACTATAAAAACCAGGGCTTTGAAGTCAGAGTCGTAGTCGTGAAATTGTTGTGTTTTGGGTAGAGTCAGAGTCGTAAAAAAATGAGTGATACACAAATTAAAATTCAAAACTTATGCATTTTAGTAATCATTAAAAAGTACGCATAGACGTTTTTAAAAAGTTTTTTTCTTTCTTAAATCCGAGTTAGAGTTATTTTCGGAGTCGGACCATTTATAAATGCCGGAGTCGGAGTCGTGATTTTCTTTCACGACTCAACAACCCAGATGAACACTTAGAGTTAATGATAGAAATCTCATTACTCGACTTTTGCGGTAAATACTCAAACTGAAGTAAGACTTAAGCTTTATTTATTTATTTATAGGCCTTATTTCTTTTGAGTTTTTATTGTTTGTATATTTTTAAATAACTAATATTTATTTATTCGAAAGCATATTTTTTTATTTTTTATTTTTCTACAAGCGCTAGTGCAAATGCAATATTCAAACGCGTTTTGACGAAATTTTGCTCTGAGTCTTCTATTATAATATAATCGGGGATAAAAAACGAAACGAACCGTATTAATTAACCAGTCGCTTTCATCACAACGATTTATTTATCATAATTAGGTAGGGTAGGAAGGAATTAATACTCCATAATTCACTGACATCATGCACTTTGGATGCAAATCATAAATCACCTCGAAGCAAAAAAAGATGGCAACCGCGTGTTATCACTCGGAGGCGATATTCTCTAGAATGTGTTTGAATCGTGAAATAATATATTTTTTAAACGAAGTTATTTAATTATTTTACTACTCATCGACTTCTTAAATATTCCTTGAACTATAAAAGCATTCGTTTCTTTAATCATGTCCACGGAAATTGGTAAAAAATAAGAATTGAGAAAGTTACTTCCACAATCTCTTCCACTTCTAGTTGTATAGTTCTACTATACTATTTGAAAATATAACAGCATACACATACATAGGTACGTCACTGGAAGGTGCATATTAAAATAACATTAGAATTTTAAAATCACGGGACCACGGATGGGAGGTTTAAAATAAGAGCTGGGAATGAAAAGCGTCGTTGCCAACCGATAAGCTGCGCTTTCTAAACAACAGCGCCATCTTGTTTTATATTTGACAGATGAAATGGAGGGAAACGAATAAAAATTTGACTGAATTCAATATATATTATTATGTCAAAAAACAAAACTTCTTTACGCTCTTTTTACGATCCATTTGATCGCCGTGGTTGAGTAGTAACGCTCTCGGAAGTTCGTTCATGGCAATGATAATATGAGCGAAACCGTACCAAATCTCACAGTCTTAGAATTATTGACCGTTAACATCACAGACAAACTAGTATACTTAATTGACACTATTAAAGTGGTAAATACCATTTTGTTTGAAATGGCTTTCCAAGTACACAGCCCTTTTATGGATAGTGTATAAATGAATTACTTATGCCATTTTATTTATGAAAAACATTAAGTAATATGTACTTATTTGAATGTTACAAAATTATGTTATTAGCTTTGTCATTAATGAATCGGGTTTCGTCTTTTTGCACCTTCGTGCATTCAAGTACATACATGGATGTACTAGAACTTAGAAAACAGCTAGTATCGTTTATATTATATATCGAACGATAACTAATTAAAGAAAATTAAGTCAACTTAATGTTGTTAAATAAAGATAATCTAAACTATATTTGCGTTGATCTGAATTTATTTTCATACTCATTTGGTATTATGACGAATAACCTTAATTGGGGAATATATTCAGATAAATAATTACAAAATCTATAGGTATTTTAACTTGACATATGTTATATAAAAAATAATACTGGAAAAGTTATCCTAGGATAAAAAAAAATTTTAGAGTTGTATTTTTATTAATATGATAAATGATATATTTGTTACGCCAAAAACCCTCAGTTGATGTCGCAACCGAATGTTGTAACCATGTTTTATATTCAGAGCAATAATGATTGTAAATCTTAAAAACATTACGTATTCGTTTTTATTGTAGTTGAGTTGATTGAGTATCAACTAATTTTATTATGGTGACATGTTAATCACGGAAAATTTGGCAAAGTATTAAAAAAAATATATGATTTTGTAGAAACTATTGACAGATTTATTTAATATTTTTTTATGATTCGGATTTTATTGCTACGTTTTGTAACGTACATTTTGTCATCGTGTAAAAATAGTACAAGTATTAACAACGAATAAATAATTTTTAATCGCTTAAACTTCACACATATTGCATAAGTCTTTCAATTCACTAAATATTATGAATAAAATAAGTTTATTGGTATAAAATTCTATCAGTAAGCTACATTAAAAAAAATATATTTATTTGAAAAGTGTGAATGACTTTTTTTATATTTGATGCGTCCAGTATCAAAAACGTCCACGTCAGTTACACTTTATTTTTCAGGAGAGCTAAAAGTTTGTCTCATTACTTTGAACGAAATTTTAATGCCAATTTACGTTTAGAAGCGTTTACATTACATACAAAATACTGAACTACATTTAGTCAGCTGATTCAAATTTTACGATCCGATTAGCTTTCAACGACTTGGCTGGTATGATAATATTCCTTTGAATTTTCCACTTTTGATAGTAAACTTATTATTAAAATATGATTTTCATACACTTGAAGTACGATTTTAAAACTGAAACATTACTACAATATTGAATTGGAGGCTCCCTACCCAGTGGCGGATTAAGCACTTGAGAGGCCCCAGGCGCAATAAAATTTGGAGGCCCGGTTTTTCGAATAATATTAAAACTTCTGAAAATTACATGTAAGTATTAAAAAATAAATTAAAATCTGAACTAAAAGCATAAAGGCTATATAATATAAACTATTTTTGAGGCCCCCAAGATTTGGAGGCCCCAAGAGCGCGCCTCATGCGCTTATAGGGTAATCCGCCACTGTCCCTACCGCCCAACCGGAATTAGTAAAAATGTGTACATCGGCAAAAACATGACATGGCCGTGTTTGAAACACTGGGAACCGTATTGAAAAACTTTGAAAAAGAGTCAGCCCGTTAACACTATTAGATTAAAACTGTTGATTTTGCGCATTCTCTTATTTTAAATATAAATAGTTAAAAAAAATAATGTTTTGATTAATTGGTAAAAAAATAAACTTTCTTGACAACTAATTTTTTAATTTTTATTTTGTTTCGTTACTACTAAATTATTATTTCTAAAATTCGTAATGATACACTAAATACGAAAATTATTACCCGATACATGTGTACACACAACATCCACTATTGTATTATTGTGTCATCTTTACGTTGAAAAAATATCAATAAACATTCCTATTTGTTAAAACGTATTTCACTTAATATATTATACAAGACGATGATTCGAGGACTCGTAGTTGCGCATACGTGTGTAACTGTTTCATTTTTATTGCCTGGATGACGTTATGAAATATTAAAGCGATAATCTTTTTACTTTCAATAACGACTTCTGGTACATCTAAGTATTTTTGCTGTAATACAAATATAAGAATCCGACTATAGTGTGTTATATTGACGATTTAAGTTTCTGTTCTTCAACGTGTGTAAAACTATTTCATAAATATTTTTTCAACCGATATACAATTTCGTATGTCTTTAAATGATTAGTTGGATTGTTTTAAATCCACCTGTGGGGCAAATTTATTAAGATCCTTTTAAAGGTTGGTCTCTTATACTCACTATGATTTTTGATTTTGGTTTTTACCGTTGTAATAATTCAAAAATAATAATCGCGTCTATATTCATTGCTGTAATAGCCGATATTTTATTATTTATTCGAGCAATCAAAAGAGTGTGAAAGAAAGCGCTCCCAGACTTTTTAAGTAAGCACTACACCACTGTCTTTAATTATTATAAAATCATTGATGCTGGGGAGGTTATCCCATCCAACGCTATCTATACATGAAAACAGGAGGTAGGGAAAGCCATCAAGTAACTACTAGTACTTTTCTGAAATCATTCATCTTTTCTTTTTCTGTCCAAAAAGAAAGTTTCAGCGGCTAATATTAACCATTTCTCGATAAATAACTTCTTTCATTACAGTCCATATTCAGAGATCTATTTTAATGGACACAGTGGAAATGAGAATGCCTATAATATACGCTATATTATAGCACAAAATCGTTGTCGAAGTGAACAGTATTGTGAGAATACAAAATAAAATACATATATTAATTAAATCTGTAAGGAAACGTCTTGTTGGAGTAACATTAGATTAGTGGTTTCAATATTTGCTGATTAAACTTTAAGAGATATAAAAAGTGAAAATTGTCAAAGTGCCATTATCTATTTTACTTGCGCGATACTAAGTAATTATTTTGAACCTCTATTGGTGTGAAAATGATGCGACAAGCTCTGTCGTCGGAGAATAGAAAATTATTTTTAAAGCTTTGCTCTTTGAATTTTTTGTTCAGAGATTTTCAAACATATATGGTCGATCAAAAATTACTTTATCGTTGCTTTTCAACGTAATTAAAAATGCTTCTCAATTAACAGTTGATTCATAAAATAAATCATTCGAATGTGAGTAACGGTTAAATTATTAATTCCTTTTAATTTAAGATTTCGACTGAAGGTGCTTGGTGGAATTTCAATATTAAATTTGAATCGTTCAAACTATGTACATTCTCACAGATTTTGTCACTGACGACCCGGGTTTCGCCTTTGGGCATCTTCAGGCGTTCAAGTGCACGGATGAACTTGAACTCACGCTTAGTAAATGAAAGTTTCGTGTTTATATAAAAAATAAATGCATCACTGAGTCCAAAGCCATTGCTGGCGAAAAGGATAAGCTCATGGGAATGCCAATATATTTGAGTAGTAAGTAGTTTCAAGAATTATATGTATTTGTTTGTCGGCAAAGGTTTTATGATTATATAGGGTATAGAAGTGGAGATCCCGGAAGGTTTAATATTTCATTTAAAATCGGAAGACTATGCAGTTGTGCTCTATTTATTTCCAAAATTTCCTGAAAAAAGGGCTTATGACTGTCCGTATTTGGGTGTAACATTTTTATCCCTTGTTCCTGATTGAACACGTGTCCTTCCGAAATTAATACTTTTGCTAATCACTTAATTTCGGAAGGACACGTTTCATTTACTAAGCGTCAGTTCAAGTTCATCCGTGCACTTGAACGCCTGAAGATGCCGAAAGGCGAAACCCGGGTCGTTGGTGACAAAATCTGTGAGAATGTACATATTTTGAACGATTCAAATGTAATATTAATTCCTTTGTTATTCCACTGGTTGTAGTTCTATGTGAAACACTTGTTTCGCTACTTTGGGAAACATCATTTGACTAAAACTATCGTAAGATTTTTATTTATACCGTAATACATTGTTTTGTTATTCTTAACTTGTGTATGAAAAAAGATTAAGATAGTGGGATTTTTTTCTTTCGGCTAGGCGCGGGAAGTGCTTAGAATGAATTACGAGATGCATCATTACATGGCTTATGTTTTTTTAAGACTGTGAATTTATCTACGAATATCTCATATAATATAGTGTGTTTTTTAGAGGTATGTATTTCAAATAAGCAACAATTATTCCAGCGACAACCAATTTGTGGCGCGTGCTGTGTGGCATGTTTCGCTTTCGCTTGGCAACCACAGCCTTTCTCCATTAATACCATTCAATTGGGGAACGAAAATGTCTGTAACCATGGACCTATATACCTCTCTATTGACTGTTCCGTTCTGGCCAGTATCATTTTTGAAGAAATACATTTGCACCATTTTCAAGCGTTTAGTAAAATAGCAAACCAAACTGAGAACAAATCAGTTGTCAGCTGCCAAATCGGCTGTTGCTAGATTTTTTTTGATAATTCGAAAAATAAACCTTTAAAAACATCCAATATAATGAAGTCTACATCATTGAATTAGGCACTATTCTTTTTCGTTTCCTCCACTAAAATTAAATTGGTTGTGAATTAATATTTATTGAAAATAAATGTCAAACCTTCGATTCACAATCAGTAGATGTTTGCGAGGTCTTCTCATCTAAACCCGATCTTGGTGTCAAGCGATTTATAAAAATACTATCGCATTGCCATTCTCTTAAATAAACTTAATAACAAGTTACATGTGTTTATTTTTTAATTACAAACTTTGTTTTCCGCTTTCAATGTATTCCTTCTGACAGTAACTCTTCGCCACAATTGTGCAGGACAGGAAAAAGATTTATGATGAAAGATAGAGAGAGAGAACTATTATTTTTATAGGTGTTATTCGTTAATCACATTATGCTAATTATATAATACATATTTACGAACCGAAATGTTTGTTACAATTAATTATCTGTCAGAGTAATAATTATATTATATAATGTTTCGATTTTTCTTTTTAAACATTTTTACAGATATATCGTGAACATAAACGCCTACTGATAAATAACATTGGATGCGAAATAAAAAATAAAAATTTAACGATTCCTAAAAGCCCACTTAGTAACGTTATTTTAAGATTTTTTAATGAAAACACATGAGATCGATTCTCGCATAAATTCCAAGAATAATTTATTGTCAATAGTGCTTTTCACTGATGAAATTTCAATGTTTTTTTCCCAACAAAATGTCGACGACTTAGAAAAGATATAGCAAAAATTAGTTTGTTTTATTAAATGAACATCATCACTTAACCTTGAAACTCTTGTCACAAGTTGAAAACCTCTTAAATTTAGTGATTCATTAAAAAAAAAGGCGTACCTATGCGTTCGTTGTTCACCACGTAATATTAATCTGAAATTAAACGCTTTGATATATTATACTTTGTCTAGTAAAACATCCTCGTGATATTATAGAGCAACTTTGCCATATTATTATGTCACACTTATGATATATCACGAGCTTTGGATATTGATTTTGAAGAAGTCATAATATTAATCTGGTCTAGATAACGACTTGTCATGGATTGGTCTTTAATTAAGGATACCGGTAATTCGTATTTAAATACATACATACATCATATGCAAAAACTAAAAACATGTAAATTTAAAAGCACAGTGAAATTAAAACACAGATTTATTAGTTTCAAAATTGATTTTGACAGTTTATTGAATACAGTCAACTTTAAAAGTTATTCTTAGGCTACACATCAAAAATATGCTTTACACATTGAATATATTCGATTTTTTATATTTAAATTAACATAGAAAATTAATTTTTGATAATTTATAAATAATTTGGATCACCGTTTTTCGACACACAGGTCGTTTTCACAAGCATCCCATTCATTGAACAATATTCAAACAAGTATACATTTTGCGAAACAAAACACTACCAAGTATTGTACATCCATTGGGTAAACAGTGATATTTATTTATATGTATGTCATACTGTCGAGTTGTACATTATTGAATAACTACACTTGTTAACATAAAATTGAATTTATGATTAAATTGCTATAACATGCGAAATATGTAAATAGTACAGGGTATTTTTATGAGAATATAAGTTTTATTCATCGATTGTTTTGCTGCGAAAAAAATTAAATGTAAATCAAATAACGCAATAAACGCATGAAAAGATATTATAAATTTAAAAATCTCGATAATTTACAGGGCTGTTTTTACAGCAAGCTGTAACATCAAAACGAATTTTCATTATTCAGAGATTAAACTATTTTTTGCGTGCCCCTTTTTACTTTAAATTTATAGAGATAATCAAAATTATGAATGTTACAATGTAAAAGTTTTTATCAATAAAACGTAAAATTACGAGGTTTAAAGGTTTTATTTTGACATTATCAGATATTATCAGTTAAGCACTATCGAGGCCCCGCGCAATAAATTTTGGAGGCCCTGATTTTTGAATAACGTAAAAGTTCTGCAAACTTCTTCGTAGAATAATAATAAATATTGAAAACTGAAATTAAAATGTAAGGGTTTTTTATGATATATGCTATCTTTGAGGCCTCCAAGATTTTGAGGCGCCTCTTGCGCTTATGGGTTATCTGCCACTGGATATTATGTCCACTCATTCAATGTTCAATAGCTAATAATTAATAATTATTTCTGCCGAATTTAAAAATAAATGTCTTTTTCGAATATTCCGACGGATGATATAGTTATGTGTATTTTCATTGGCAATTTGTATTGATTTTAATATCCAAAGTAAACGGAATTGGAAAATATGTCGTTGGTATGTTTAATGACGTAACTCATTTTAAAATTTAACGACTCTATTTCAATATCATAAGAGAGTTGAGATAGAATTTTCGTACTCAATTTCTAGGAGGAATTTAATGTATTTTTTGTTGTCAAACAGTGTAATATTGAACATAGTTTGTGTTTTGTAACAATATATAGTTTAGATTTCATACTATGAAAATTATTAACACTTTGATCGCCAAATAGTTTTATGCGTACAAAACGATTTTTGGTTTTTAATACAGAAGGAAAATCCCGAAAAACAAAATTACGCTTGCGTACGTAAGCATAAAGACTTAACAACCATGGGTAAGTTTATTCATTGTTTTTTTATAGTACCTTTTGATAAGTACTTAAAAACTCAAAATAATTGCTAGTATATAATATTGTAATACTTACAGTGAGTATATGAATATTAAAGAATATAAATCATACCAAAGTATATAGTACATCAGTGGTTCTTAACCTTTTTGAAGTCACGGTGCACATATGATCATAAGAAAAAAATGCGAAGCACCAAAATCAAACGGTCAGAAAACAAAGAAAAATAAGCCGGCGTAATTTTTAAATACAACAATAATTAGGAAAATATCTAAATAACTAAAACTATTTTTAGCAAAATGGAATTTATTTGATGTGAAAATCAATTAATGTGATATTGCTTGTCAGATTTTGCAGATTTCAGAAATATTTAATATAGTTTCCTTCAATTCTTTTTTTAAATTCGTAAGTCTTTCTCGTTTTTTAGTTTCTGTATTAGTTATTGTTGAGGAACCGAGCTCACACAAGTACGTTGTTGAAAACTGTAACAAGATTTTAAATCCCCTCATGTAAAGAGTTGGATATTGTCTAGTACAATTATCCAATATTCCTAGATGGTTATATCAGAAAAAATATTTTTTATAGTACGGTCATACAAAATCGAAATCACATTGGACCTCTCGTCAGTTTTCAATATTTCGTGGACTTTTCTGAATTTATCATTTTTTTCGCGTTGCACTTACAACAAGCTCGCGGTAAATCGGTTAAGAGCCACTGGTGTACAGCAATGATTAAAAAAATATTAGAAAAAAGTATTTGAATATTTTTTTAAATATTCAATGTAATTTATTCCCTATTAGTAACCCCTATGATGATTTTAAAGAAGTTATGAAAATATTCATCTTTATTCATTGACTTGTACAAAGTCAGTCAATAAGTCATTCTTAATAATTAATTGCTGACGCAAAATAGGTATTAGAAACATTTCATTTAAAATCATACATAATATGTATATTGGAGCGAACATTTATTTCATCTGGATCTGACTACAAAAAGTTGTCATTATTATAAATTTTAGTTATAATATATTTATGCATCCTTACTAAGTTTTATTTATTTTTTTAGAATATGAACGAATACTCCGAATACCTATTTCGTCTGAAACTTTGAGTTATGAATCGCAGATCTATTATATGATATATATCAGGAATGCAATACATAAGTACAAAGTAATGGGCTTAACTCTTGGAATGACGTTATTAAATTTAAAAATTATTATTTTTGAAATAATTACAGATATGTATTATATTTCCTTACTTCGCGAGATTATCTTTTTGTCTCCTTTTTGAAATTCAATAAATGAAAACTTCAATTCTTCATAAGCTTGAATATGAGCTTTCAAAGTTTCACATACTCGACCATTCGAACCCAGGGATAAAATGAAAGAATTAAATATATTTCATTTGAATATTTGAAAATTTTACACCTTTGTCGTTGTGCTTTTCATCAGGCTTTCAAGTTTACGAATGAAATCAAACTGACAAAGTAAGTTATTTATAAAGCTTTTATATGCTATATAATGATTAAAATTCTTTGATATACTTAATACAATTATTTATAAGTCATCTAAGTTATTTGCTACGGTCAGTTTGAATTCATCCATGGTAACCAATGGCTTCAAGATACTGAAAGGTGAAACTTGGGTAGTCATCAAAAGAATGTATGGTTACACACATTTAACAGTTTTGTTCTCGAAAGGTGGATATGTATCAATGCGCCAAGAGTGTGCTGAAAAGCCTCACAGGTTCGACCCATTGAAATAAACCTTGGTGTATTATTAGGATAAAAGAATAATAAAGGTTATAGATGCTTAATATATTATTGACTTTTATATTTGTGATAAGTAATGCCTCTTTTAGACCAATTAGCAATTTAGCAATAATTATGACCGAGTAAACGTCTACACTCTAGTTAAAAAGTTATTAACGTGTCCTATTATTTTCATGTGTATTTCATTGAATTCAACATCATTCCAACGTGAATAATCATCATAAAATATAAAAAACTTTCCAAGGAATATGTCAATCGAATGATTTCTACAATAATAGAGAATCTGGACAAAAAAAAATGTATATTACGAAGAGACTTATATTTTCTAAAAATATATAAACAGATGTTGAGTAATCAGTGTTGGCAGTGAATCCACCACACGAGTCCTCAAACGCCTGTTCAGACACGCCGAGTACGTGCAACAAGCGGTGGAGCTGAAGAAATACAAACAGTTTCTATTCACTTGCTCGATCGTTTCATTGTCGAATACTGTGCACTACATTCACTCGATTAGTCTAAAAGAGGCATTGATGTGGAAAAAGATTTTCAGCACAGTGTGGATAGGCTAAAAGATACCAAAACAGGTTGATTGAAGTTGAGATGAGATTTTAGTTGTTTTGAACATTTCTTGTATAGTAATACCTACTTAGTGCTATGTAGAATTCATACAAATATGCTTTCTATCCATATTCTACTTGAAAGTATTCTAATAACTTTGGTTGGTACACAGCAGTCAATATCTTTTTAATAAGTTCTATATGATCAGCATTCTAACATTATAAATACACATTCTAACAGATCATGCATTTAGAGAGTTTTACTAACATTCTCACTTATTACAAGTCAAAATATTATCTATTGTAGATACAGTTAGTATTAATTTCTTGATCTATACCTACGATCCGATAGAGACATCTGTTGGAAAACATATGAAACTACCAAAAGAAAATGAGAATTATTATTTTAATTCATTATTTAGCTATTTTCTACGCTAGTAGATTTTTGTCAATCTGATGCACTCTTTATGACAGAGAAAAAAAATCTTTCAATTGAATTAGATCAAGGAGGAAGTAAGACTAAATTATGAGGTGTATAGAAAATTCATTATTTCATTGATTTTTAGAGTATTACAAGTGACAAAAACTGTTGAGTTGCTAAAAATTTCAGCATAAGACATCAATGAAAAGTATGCAATATTAGCCAAGAGCAGTCACTCAACCTGCGGCCCAATCAGCTCTTATGTGCAGCCCAAAATAATTATAGTCACCGAATATTTTTAAAAGATAGTTAAAAGTTTGACTCAATATCAAAATTCACATTAATTTTTAAGTAAACGATTTAATATTTTGGATACATTGGTATTTTTGTGTCTTTTTTACGTATTTTTTATTTGATGTTCATTGTTATTTGTAACTATAAAAAATACATTAATACATAAATGTATACATATCGACTGTGGAAAAAGGACGTAACCCACATGTTTGCCAAAACAGCTTTTTTCGATGATCACAATTCATCAAACTTGATACACGTTCTATCAAAAAGATGCAAGCTGCAAATGCCGAATTAGTATCTAAACTTAGCTTTTAACACATTAAATGCGGGAAAGGTATTAATACCCGTTATCTCAACTGATGGTTAAATGCGGGAAGGGTATTTTTACCGTTTATGTTATCTGATGTTTAACGTCGGGTAGGGTATTTATACTCATTCTTTTCTACAAGCATTTGACTTTGTCTTGCTTTTGAGGTTCGATTGAACAATTTTACAAAAGTAAACACATATTTAAGAAACAGGGTTACCACAAACTACCTTCATTTTTTAGAATAAATAATGTTTATTTATTTTGAAAAATCCACATAAATTTGCAATTATATTGCATATTCGCTAGCATATAAAGTTTGATATGACCTAGATTTATAAAAATGAACACATATTCAAGAAACAGAAAATTTTTTAATTTAAATAACGTATGTGTAATTGTTTTGATGTGTATTTTTAAGTGTTAGACATAATTAAAAATTAGTGTAAGAAGTTCTAAAACTTTTCGATGATTTTACTGGTGGTGCTATACTTGGTGAGTACCATATCGAAAAAAATATATATATATATGTTGGATATTTTAAAAGTTATGCCATTTTATGTAAATACGTGTTTTTTACGCGCGACCTCGATTTTTTGCCCGCATTAGGGTATCAGCGGGGTAATCTCGCCCGAAATTAATGTGTTAAGTATGAAAAAGATGACCTTATAAAAAATTAAAACCAAGAAAAAAGACTGAAATAAAGGCCTTTTCTAGACAACTTCTTTAATTAATATTAGATTATGTCAATTAAACACCAGTTTAGAAGTCTCTGTGCACTTTAAGGTTGTGCATAATTCATAATTTGTATATGTACCAAAATCATCAAAACACGTTTTTAGCGCCTCCTGTAAAATTTGGTATGTGTGGGTTACGTCCTTTTTCCTTTCCACAGTCGATATGTATATATTTACATAAAATAAAATAGTTTTATTTTGACATCATAATACATAGATATGTGTGCAGTATAGTATGTGCTATATTTACAGTATCCTGTAAATATTTTGCGGCCCACGTAGAGAAGCAAAAATCGGAATGCGGCCCGGAGGAAAAGGTTGAGTATGGCTGGCCTAGAGTGAAAAGCCTTTAATTCCAAATACTAAAACTTCACAGGAGAACATAAAAACATAATTTATTATAGGAAAAGAGATATTAAAAAAAAATCTTTTGCAGTGTTTTTGTTTCCTCATATTTCTGTGCAATAAATTTAGTATGAAAATAAACATTGTTTGAAAGTTAAGAGAAAATAAGCTATAAAAAAACACTTTTCAGTATTTAGGAAGCAAACAGGATTACCACTCTAGGCCAGTAATATAACTTTTATTAAATACTGCTCTTAATTTATCTCAAAAACTATATTTAACAGGAATAATAAATATCTGAAAATGACTTACAATCTCCATGGTATGGCGTATTCATATCATCAGGCAGTGGTGTAGTTTTTTTTAAATTTATTTTTACTTTGTCAGTTATTAAAATATTTAAATGTAAATAATTCATAGTTAAGTTAACCAACAGATGAAAATAAACTGATTTAAGTTTATTACAGTTGATCCAAAACATCTGCTATTTTGATTAAATTTCGGAATTTATTTTTTACCTTTGTATATATTTCCACAGATCTCACTCTAATTATTTCCGGACTAATTAAAGTGAGTAGTATACTGTTATTTTTTCAATAAAACCACTGAAAAATGGAGGAAATTTATAAAAAATACCTATATCATTATTTTTTTAAAAAGATTAGCAATCTTTTTAAGACATTAAATACGCATTTGATAAAATAGAAAAACTTTGGAAAAAAATAAAACAAAAAAAATGAAAACAACACTGATATATTTACAAAAAGAAAAAAGACGTACACAACTCGAAAATAAAACTAAAATTTAACAAGGAAAATCAAAACTATATGGAATGCAATAATTGTTATTATTAGCAACTATAATACAAACAAACTCACAGATAATTTGCTGGTTCTTATGCATAATAAAATTCAAATGAAACAGTTTTAATAGAATTAATCAGAAATGTAATAAAAATATAATACACCAATTTTAGATCAAATCCTAACGACAAAGCTGGAAGAAATTATGTTTGATAAACTATACAATTATTAGGATTAGATAGTTTTTGAACATTACATAGGCTAGAATGTCATGAAATATTTGTGTACCAAGTGACTGGCAAGAGTAGCTTAAATACATATTTAAATATTTGATCTATCAATACCAAAACTGTAATAATAAAAAAATTGTGGATAGCGTAGGTTAATGATTTAGAATTTTGGTGTGCATGGTTCAACCTTTATTTTCCTGAACACATCGAGGATATCAGCTTTTTGGGAAAGTTGGCGAAATGGACACACATTATTTTAAGCACTGACAATAAATTTATACTTTACACATACATTGAAGATATAATTTAGGATTTCAACTGAAGACGCTTGATGGAATTTCAATATAAAATTGTGTATATTTCAATACGTTTTGTCGCTAACGACCAGGGTTTCATTCAAATACATATGTGCACTTGAATGCTCAAAAATGCTGAAAGGCAAAACCTAGGCTGAGTGATAAAAAGTATGGAAATGTACAAAATTTCAAATACGATATTGTAGATATGTTTCGTTTGATCCTGCCTAAAAAATATTACATGTATCATAAAGAGTATCCCGAATTGATTTTATTATAAAGTGCTTAGTATTTTATAGTTAATTCGGCCGATTTTTTTGATCAGTAGTAAAAAAAATATTCTATTATCCAAATTGCATTATCAGAAAAATCTTGTGTTTAGTTGGGAAATATTTTTGTATAAAACAACACAGAATATATATTATTTTTTGTCCAATCTCATTGCCTTGTATTAGCCATCTGAAGTAAATCATTCCATTCTTTTGAAAGCGGGAATTTATCTCATTACAATATATAATCTATGACAAAACTTACATATTAATATTTCATAATAATGCATTATGCATGAACCTCCGGTGGTATAAGGCTTTGCCTTAAACAAATTACTAAAAAGTGCTATTTCCAAAAATACATTCTACAAATAATAAGCTAAGCTAATGTAATAAATAACGTTACATGTAAATTTCATTGCACGATAGCGTTTAATAGCTAATAAACCGATTAAAATAACATACAGGAACCAAATAAAAATATCAATAATTTACACTTCATTATCTTTCAATACTTTTTCCGCGTGCCTTGCCTTCTATTATTAAAAGTTAAATATATATTACAATCGTTTTCAATTCACCATAAGTTTCGCTTTGAAATAATTAATTAATCTAATGATTCAACGAATAGTTTACAAATAAAAGTTTCATAGGTCCTGGGATCTATGCTGAATAAGAGACATCTGCAAATTGAAAAAAAAATCAATTTTTAACAGTAGATGGTTCCTTTTTTTTAATCAAAATAATATTATGTTTAATAGTCACATTTATAAGTACGTGGATGAATGAGTTTTCCCTTACTGTAATTTATCTTAAATCAATAATAATTTTATAATGTATCTTTCAATAATAACTTATTATTTTGCCTTTAAGACACGGTTATAATAATTACATTATTTAAACACAGAGCTTCATATTATCAGTGTTGAAACAGTAAGGGAATGTTTTTGAAATCGCAACACATGATGAGTAATTATTCCAACACAGATTACGCTATCAATATTATGACAGTGCGTGTGCAACTATGAAATACAACTCTATCTATGTCAAAAAATACTACATGTGTTTTAAGCAAAAACAACAAGCCATCACTATATTTATAATAATTGTTTTAACCAGGGCTTTAGAGCTGATTGTTCTCAGATCTAGTGTCACAAATACTTTAGAAATGTCGATAGGCCTAGTGAAATAAAATACGTATTAAATTTTACTATCATTAATAAGTTGGCTCACACAGTAAAATATAATACAACAATATGTTTCATTCACTAGAATTTTTCTTTTATCCACTTCATCATAGAATCCAAGTCATCGCTGACTGTCTTTTAATACTATACTTCATTCAGTACGATCAATAAACAAGTATTTTAAATTCATCAAAATAAATATTCACACATTACAATTTGACACTTATGATTAAATTCTTATTAATTTTCAAAATTGCTGAAGAACATAATAATGGCATATTTTGAAAATTGAAATTTCGATTTCGTAAGTACGTTAAAAATATATTAATTCGTTAATATGTAGCGATAAAAGATTATATACACAAAGGTTTTCCTTTTACTTATAAAATAAAAGTTGCATTTTCAAAATTTCACAATAATTAGATGTAAATATTTTAAGCATTAAAATGAAGTTCTGTTTGGCCGACTCGTTTTGATATTGTAAGAATTTATGTCGAGTATCTCCTTACTTTTACTACCGCTATCGTTATGTACAAGAATGATTTTTATTATTATGATTCAAAATATTAATAAAACAAACTTTTATTTACCAGCCATGAATTGTTTGATGCATGATTTTTTAAAACTAGAGAAATTCATGATCAAAAAGAAGAACAAACCACATTTTAAATTCCATCAAAAACTGCAAGTTTTCTATAAGATTTTTTTAGATTCAGAGAATTTGCAAGCGAAATAGGTTATTTATTTAAATTAGCAATGTTATATCTCTATTATCCATAATTGTTTTCAAAGATAAAATGTTTAAAAGCAAATATCTGATTACAAACTAAATTCATCATGATTTCAAATTTATTTTTAGTCTATCGGACCGATCATATCTTCAAATATTAAAAATAATACATAGTATCTCACAAAGTTTCTAATAAATGAAAAATTTTAAACTGTCAAAGACACTTACAATGTATTATGAATGAATAATAAATATGTTAACTAAACGTATTTTTTACAGAAAATGAGACATCTTTTGGATATCATTTGAAGCAGCTAGTACTATTGAGAGACAAATATACACATCAGGCCAGACACGATAGAAATACAAAACAACTTTTGTCATATTGCTTTAATGTTCCAATAGACTTCCACAGGTGTCATGAAACCTCAATAAAATTATGCACACATCGTAATAAAATACCGTTTCTTCACATCAATTGCAAGCTCATAGCAATAAGCAATCAATTCCGCAATTTATGGCGTTTTATAAAAGATATAATATGAAGACATATAGCATACGCAGTATACTTCATGATATTTTTACATATATAAAATCTTGCAATACTTAACTTATGCATCCTCTGTAACTTGAGCATTCTACACATAGGCAACTGTTTCATGACAAAAATTCAGGGTATATTACAATAGCAAGACAGCGTACTAATAATTTTTGCTCTTTAAATTCCTACGGGGTTATTCTTGTGTTCACAAGTAACTAGACACTTATTTTGGACGGTCTGAAATGACTATGTTCTATGATAACAACAGCGAAGTGTTTGACAGATAAAATATGACAACCGGGAATATAGAGGCAATTGTGTTACACTAGTTATACAAACCGTCAAAATCCTTTACAAGAATCATTACGTTCGCCATCCAAAAAAGTGTCTATTATCGTATGCACACAAGAAAAGTCCTGCAATAGCTGATGTAAAACAATTCTAATTTTGATAAAATGATTTACAAGCAGCAATCTAAAATAATCAAATTGTCTTTTTGATGTACCTAATAGGTGATGACAATATGTTATGTATAATTTCTTCATTATTCACTTAATATTAAATTGGCCTTGCCTTTCTTTCTGAAAGCATTCAGCAGATACGTCTTCTATTAAAAAAAAAAAGATAATTAACTTTATTAATGTAAGCAATGCAATGCCAAAATTCTGTTTTTACTAAACACTCAAATAAAGCAAAAAATAATTTGTTGTGTTGTAAAAATGTAGCTTCTTCACATTTAATTTGCACCTAAAGAACAATTATCAATATGGGAGGATTTTTCAAAAGTGATGCAAAAATTTACCTAGTATATGTTATAATTGATACCAATGTGTGAAATGAGTATTGTATGAAATAAAAAGCAATGTAAGCAATATGAAGTGCTACAACTTTTTACACTGTGACTATTAGTTCAATATAATATTGGGCGTGTATTATGCAAATAATTAAAGCAAAACAAATCTTCAAAACTAAGACAAAGGTTTTAAATTACTATGAAGAAGGTGAGAATAAATTACTACGATGATGATTGTGTTTTCAATGTGATTTTATTAGAAATATATTAATTTTGACGTAAAAAATATCGCTAGATACTAAAAAATAAATATTCATTTCTTTAGTATTAAATATTATTATTAAAATACACTAAGCGTATTATTAAATTTATAAATATTGATGATTGCTCTAAAAATGGACAGTAAACTAATTTATTAGTATTTATTAACAAGACAAAAAGAAAATTGGTGTGCTACATTTTATACTAAATGTAAATTTTCATTTCAGACAACAGCAAAAAAAAATAACAAACATAACCACATAGAAGATCCGTTTCAAACTGACAATAATTAATTTATTGCTTCCAGAAGAAAAGCAATCCTCATTTTTTCTTCTTCACCATTTTTTCAGCATAGCTAATGGCGGACTCCCTTTTAGAAGAGTTACTCGCCTGTTCATTATCCGAAAGCTTGCTCGCTTGTCCTGATAATGAACTGTCTTTGCCGAAAATGTTTGAAGAAGAAGAGTCTCTTACTACTCTGCGTGTCAAAACATTTTCACTAACACCTTTATTGATACAATCCACACTTGGCACGAATTCGACAGCTCTTTCGTTTTGAACTTTTGTCGCCAAAGCGACAGCTTTATGATCGTCTTTTTTAATGGCAGATTTAGTATCAGTTGGCGGCTGATTTCTAACCGTCACTCCCTCAAATTTCATTGAAAATGTTCCAACTTTAGGCAGATGAATTTCAGAAGCCGACTTATCTTTTTCGGAAACCAATTTCATTTGATCATTACTACCGTCCTTGCACTTGCTTTTATGAGTCTCCATGTAATCGCTGCTCGATTTTTTGAGTTCACTCATATTTTTGAGATTCTTTTCCACTTGTTTTATCGGCGACGACGTAACGACAGATTTAGATTTAATTTCATCATCATCTTTCACCATACAATCCGATTTTTTAAAATTTACATTATCTTCGATAGTCTTCGCAGATTTTCCACCGCTGGATTCAACCTTTTTGGCATCACGTTTCTCAAATGATTCCTGTTTTATAATAACGCGTTCAGACTTGACAACTATAGGACTGCTTTTCAGGATACAGGTTTCATTTTTAATAACAGCGGCGTAACTTTTACTCATGCTTTGATCTGCTTTAGCAGCTATATTAATATTATCTTTTGTGTTTACAGATTCTCCGGCATCCATACTTTTACTCATATTATTAATATCTTCCCAAGATTTACCACCTTTCTTCCCAATGTCAGAAGCTTGAACAGCGCCATCTGTTTTTCCTTTGAAGAACTTTTGCTGACTTTCGCTGGTGCCTTTCGGCGATTTACAATACTGGTTTGACTCTTGTACGGATTTCAAATTTAAACTCTCCAGCTTTGAGGTAATTTGACCAACTAGTGATGGAGATCTAGTCAGTTCAGGTTTCGTAACAATGGAGTCCACTGGTTTTTGGTAGGCTTGGCTACTTTTGCTGGTCATTTTGGCAACCGTCTCTGCAACAGTAGTGACAATGTCCACAGAATCATGCATAGCTTTACTGAAACTGGATTCAAAAGATTTTGGACTTGATTTACTGAAACCGTCCACATTTTTGGCAGAATCTTCAAAACTATCTTGTTTTTCAGGCAACGATTTTACTGATCTGTCTCTTAGTACACTAGATGTATTAGAAACTGTGCTAGAGTCATTATCATCAAAAGATTTTTCTCTACAGTTATCATACTTAACACTGCAAACAGAAATATTTGATATATCGAACATATTTGAAAGATCTGAAGTTGCATCAAAATCACTTGAGAAATCCAAAACGGAATTTTGCGTGGTGTTTAAAGATGAATTCAGCGGAGAATCGTACGTATCATCGAGACATCCAAACGATGCATCCAAATCAGTCTTTGAATTACTTCTTTTTGTTCTTTCAACGAAACAAGCTCCCTTTTGGTCAGCCATCAGAATCTGGAAATCGGAATCCCTGATTTTTTGATCCACCGATTGAGTGTCATGGATCATAACAGCACCTGCATTGGTGGGGGAATCTTTTTCTTCAGCGATTCTCGGCAGAAACTCTCCGGGCGCTGCCAAGCTCAACGACAAGCGTGACTGACTACTATCTAATACTGTAAACTGCCCGGTCATGTCTTGAACAGACTGTCCAGGTTGCAATAAATCATGACACAGGTCCACGCCGAAATTGCCTGGATTGTTGTCGGTGGTCTGTCTTTGGCTTAATTTCTGCTGAGGGATAACAACAGCGAAGCTAGAATTGGTGGACGGACCCAACGAGTGCTGCACGGAGCCTCCAAACTGTTGGTGTTTGCTTTGATCTGGCGGTTCAGGAGTTCGATCAGTTTGTTGATTAGAAGATGTGACTGAAGCAGCCGATGCAAGAGGTCTCCAAAGAGCTGAACCCCCTTTGCCCCGGGAGTGAGCAGGTACCGATGAAGTAGACGAAGCTGCCTGGGCACAACACAATGGTGAGATAAGGGCACATTTGCTCTCCGCTGATCGAGGATGAAGTCTGAAAAAATATTGAAATTCGGTCAAAAAATATTTTTATTTAAATCATGAAACGATGACCTATCATTTATGAAGGGACTAGTTGAAAAAACTGAGCAAAACTTGTTCAATGCTTTCATTCTACCAGTTCTGGTTAATGGTTGAATCATGGCACCTGAGAGAGACACAGATAAACTTTATACTGACCTAGATTGGAACCGGATAAAACACATGCTAAAGATTATTCGAGAGAGCCTCAACCGCGCTTGCCTTTTCTAACAACCAGTGGAATTCAATAATGCATGCATTTTACAGAGATGGTAACTACAGAACGCTATACAGGGTGTCCTCTAAACTTTGGCCGAAAGCCTAATTTCATACATAACATTAAAAAAAATTACATTTAATACAATCTGTTCTTGTTCTTAAAAAATAGATATCCACTTTGTCGGCTACTGCTAAGTATTTGTGTTTATACTATAGCAAGTAACGTTTTTACACATAGCACTCCCTTAGTAAATTGTTGAAATTTTAGCCATTACCTATCAGGACTGAGAGCCCTCCTCAGTAAAGGTGAAGCGGGCTCTCGGGGCCAAGCCCTTGAAGGAGCTGGTCCTCGCGGATGATGATCGCGGCCACGGTGACCTGATGTTACTCCTCCTCCTGAAACTCCGCCCCCACCACCTGAATGATGACATGTTACCACAGACAATGACAGCGGAGAAGGGGACCTGAAATATTACAATATGCTTAGTTTTAAGGTTGAAAAATAATAAAACCAGATGTCGATAAATGCATTAAATGAATTTTCAAATATCATTTAATTAAATCACGGTAGAGTATAAAACATAATTAATTTGCATATGGATAGTCCCACTTTTTTTCACTGACATCCGATGACTGATTTTCTTTTTTATTTGAAATGTCAGCAATGGTTACTATTCTGTTTGGACATTTAATAATAAGGGTTTCAGGTGACAGTGGGAGGTAGTAGCTAGATATCTAACTGATTGGAATGTAGTAAATTAAAAAAATATATGGTGCTTTATATCAGACTGGTTTCTTATACACATTCACGCATATGTTTATTAATCTTTTCACTGACACAGGCGTGTCAAAATTCCCAAAACAACCAAGTCTGCGTTGGTATGCTTCGTTTAAACATGCCAGCCATGAAACCACCCTAAAAGCAGGGAAGTGAGACGGTTCCAACATCCTGGCAGCGAATTGTAAGAAAAATATGCGAAAATCAAACACAAAAATAAAAACATTGAATATGGCATTAAGGTGATATTTTAATTTACCAAAGAATCGGCAGATGAAACTTTTCAGTACATTAGCACTTTTCAATTTTTTTAAATTGACCCACTGTCTTCAATTAATTCCATTAAATGTGATACATTAGAAAGAGGCAGGTTAATTGGAACATTTTCTCAGAATTTAAATTAGAATCATTACAACAATATAAAAAAAATAGAATGCCTAAACAGCATACATATATTATGTAAACAATGTTTTTAATTTTCTTAATATGATTTCGGCTATAGATGCCGAAGATGCTATAGAACAGATGTAAAATATTGTTACTTATTAGATTCAAGGATCGGTGGGTTAGTGGGAAATAGCAAGAAAACTATTGTAAGACCAAATCTCAGGGATATATGTTTAAGAAAACAAAAAAAAAATATAGGAATCACAAAAAAATAAAAATTTAAAAAAATAAAATTTACAGAGGTAAATTAAAAATTATTCATAAACATCGCTCAAAACTTTTTGGAACACACACTTTCAGGGCTATAATCAACGCCGTTAGCTGCGCACAGCATTACCTGACGGTAGGTGCAACTGCTGACGCCGCGCTTTTTGGTTTTTATGGGCATTCTTGGATGTGGCGCATCAGTATTTGTGACGAGACGGATTGACGGATGTTTTGTTAAATAAGTCAAAAAGCCAATATAAAGTTTTAGTATTAAGACTCCCAGGGGATCAGTTTATAAGTGTTTTGACCATATTTAAAGAAGATCTAATTAAACTGCCATTGAAAAAATATTTTTAAATTCCATTTGTTTGAATCAAATAAAATTTGGTTTGTTTAACTCAGGCATGGGCAACCTTTCCTAGGTCTGGGGCCAAATTATCATTCTGTCTCCGAGTCAAGGGCCGGACATAATAAAGTAATATTAAATTAAATAAAACACGTTGCTATTTCTTATATAGTGATCATGAACTAGTAGAGTGGAGCTATTGCAAGCAATCTCCATTATTTAATCCTTCCCTGGAACTATTAATTTCTTTCTCTTATACTTCGCCGAGATGAATCAGGGCCAGGCAAAAAAGCTCGGCGGGCTGGTGGTTGCCCATATATGGTTTAACTGATTAAATTGATAACTCATCCTTTTCTTTGTTAAATTTGTCCATTTACGGTATGACGTCATGACGTCACGACGTCCAGATACTGCAATACTCAAAAATAACTAGAAACGCGGCGTTTGGCATCTAGACACTACATCGCATCAGACGTGATGACGAGACCACATTAGTTCACGTACAGTGTCACACTGTACGGGGCCCTATGGCGTTAATTATAAACCAGCCTCTTACAGCACATCAAAATAAAGTCAAGAGATTGGTGGGGTGAGGAGGTGGAGGGGAGGGGGAAACATCATATTGTTGAGTTTCCGACGTAAGGAAATTTAATTATTCAACTTAGATGTTTTTTGTAAACATTAATGACATTAGAAAGGAGTATCTCAGTGTTTGCATTAGTGTTTGTTATGTTTCTACAAAATAAAACAAGGGTGGAATGGTTGGCCGTAAATCGGCAAAAACTAGGGCTGGGGTAAAACAGTGCAGGAAAATAACTGGACAAACTCTTCAGACAGAATTACCTGATGCTGAAGAGAGAAGAAAAACTTTACAATTTGGTGGTCGACATGGACACAATAATGCAATCAATACTGAGGGACCTATAAGCAAAAGAGGGCAAAATTGTACTCAGGATGACATCTATTGGGAATAAAATTTCAACCATTACGAGTGAAATAAATTTGCAAGTAATAATTGCAAATGAATCCACAATGAACGCTGTCATATTACTCGTCAGAATATAATTTATTTGTAAACAATTCTGCATTTAGGTAGAGCATTTTTAACAATAAAGTAAACCAGTGTATGAATATGGGGGATGTTATTATATATTATACCGATTGTTTTCCAAGTGACTGTTATGAAGTCACTCCGCAATCTCCAAGATTCAAGAGTAAATATAGTAAAAGCAAAAATTATTCAGCCAGCTCGGGAAAGCTCTTGCACAGTTTTAGTAGATACCAAATCATCATAAAATTAAGTTTGTACAATTTTTACACAATCATTATCGTTGCAGGCATCGCCGATTACAGTGGACTAGTGGCTGACGCTTTACTGCAATCCTAGGTCTATAGCTGTAAATTTTTCCTGATTTATTTTTTATTAAATTTATGAATTTTTATACAATTATATTGGTGTATGTAATCTTATCAAACCTTATTATTCTATCGATGAGATCTAGAAAATTCTGTTCCGTCGATTGGAATGTACACGAAAATATTAGCACAAAAATATTCTTACTGGACTTCTTTTTAGTTTGATTGACGACTAAATGAATTACAGTAATATTCTATCGTGAGGAGGTCATAAAAAAACAATCCTGCAGAGCGTAGCCTTACCTGGTAGGACTGGAGGCGACCGGTCCTGGGCTCGGTGTCCTCGCCAAAGGAGAGAGCGGGATGTGACCAGCGGACTTCCGCCTGGCGCTTGCGCTTTTACCCGCTGACCCCCCTCCCCCTCCACCCAGTTTGTGCTTCAAGCCGTGCAGCGTTGAAGGTCTGCAGGCATGATCCACGTATCATGAATGATGGATGATGCATGATGTCCAAGGCGGGTTAGTTTGATAGAGAGAAAGAAATGCTTTAATGTAGTTTTGTTGGCTTGTGAAAAAATGGTTTGAGCCAATCTTGCTGTTAGTTATGTCCATTGATACAATTTGTTATATATTTAAGTTGAAAGATTTTTAATAAATTTAACTTAAATTTTAAAGAAACAAATATAATTATGTAATACGAGCTCTTGAGAGGTGAAGTGAGCCAACTAGTAAAATGGTAAAACTTTTTTCTTGGAAGTACAATCACGTCATTACTTGGTGTTTTGGTGGATTGCTTTTTGTTTTATTTTACAGAGATAACACTATTGCGATGTGTATTAACAGCTTAACGACCGTGGACGCGTATTTGAGTCTTTGAAAAACAAAGGTTGCTGGCCGGCAATCTCATACATGCGTATAGGCGAAGTATTTGGAAGCTAAGAAAATTAAATTTTGTAAAGATATCTCAATTTGTTTACAAATTATAGTGAATTTAGTAAAATTACAATTTTTGCGAATTTTTCGCAAAATTTTATTTCGCCAGGTGAAATTTTATAAAAAAAACGTGCGGTCGTTAAGCTGTTAACTGAGGATACTTCACTTTTACAATACTTTAACCCTTTGCAGTCTTTAATTGAAATATGTTTTCACATTAATTCGTCTTTAATTAATTTATTATCGTATAATTATAATAAAAAACATTTTGAATGTTTCAGTATATCAAAATTTATCTTGCGCACAATGCGTATTGGTAATATTTGGATGAAAAAAAAATATATATTATTAAAAAAATCAGTAAATAAAAAAACATTGTCAAATCTGTAATAATAAATATTACAACACATCTAACCTATTTTTTTATAAAATAACCACATGGGTCACTTCACCTCTAACTGGCTCATATATAAAATGTAGCTAATCTCTTATTACAAAAAATATAGCTTATAAGATAGAAAATACATAGATATTAAGGCATTTAAAGTTGGCACAATTAATATATGTATACAATATATTAACTGTCTCTTGAGATCTAGGATATTTAAACATTTATAATATGAAAATACATTATCTCACAAAATTCAAGAAAAGTTCAAAAAGTTTCAATGCACATCAAGACCAAAGGTATGGAAAATGAAAGTTGTTTTATTGACATATTAGTTAACATTATGAAAGGGTGAATTAATAAATACAACATAGACCTTATACCTATATTAACCAAGCAGTGGGCATAGTTTAACAAATAATCTTAATCACATTTATAGAGACCAAAAGCCTCGCATTCACAATTGTCATCAAAATCATCATAATCATCATTGAATACAAATCAATTGTATATGTTACCAATGAACGAATTTTATTTTCTTCCCAAATAACCCATGATTTTGGTACCAATAATCCAGCATTTGTCCGTAGGCTGTTACACTTAAAACTATAGTCATTAATATTGTGTACTTAAAAAATTGTGCAAAATTAAATCATTAACCCAATAAAAGCCAATGTAAATATTCATTCAAAGCCATTCGATTAGCATACCTCTGATAGTGATGGGCAACTTTTTGTGAATTCCCAGGCTCTCCCATTAGGGATGGAGCTCTCTCTGTGGCTGGAGAAGCAGGCGACGCAGGCCTCGCTGAGACACCGCCTTCTCCGATCATAGCTCCAGAATTAGAAGGGTTTATTACACCGCCTGTCAGGACAGGTCCAAGGTTCGGTTGCTGACTGAGTGTTGTAGGAGTATTACTATTAGGGCCAACTGTTAAGAGCGATTGTGGTGCGTTGAGTGCCAGACGCTGTGGAGGGCTACCGAAACGAGGTCCCGATGATGAAGGAGCTCCTCCGACAGGGGATGCAAGACCTGACGATACCATCTGTAATTCATTAAAAGTAAAATTAAAAAAACAACTGAAACAATTCTTTAATATTTCAAATATTTTTGGATTCATTCAAGGTAAATATTTTTGCCATATCTTCTTCATTGACCATGTTCGCTCCCTATGTGAAGCATATGGCCGCCCTGTCTCCCGCCAATAGCTTTGCTTCCTCCCATGACATGCCAGCATCCCTCAGTTCTGCCGAGTACATCCTATGGATAGTACCCGACGGACGTCCAGGACGCCGGAATCCCACCGGTCGAAAGAAGAGGCAGGCAGAGTTGAGGCTTTCCGGAGGCATCCGCAGCACGTGACCCAGCCAGTTCCAACGTCTCTCCATAACCACTGACGTGACGGGACGCTGTCTTGTACGCTCCCTTATCTCTGAATTCCTCACAAACTCAAAATGATTTAATTTTGTGAGGAATTCAGAGCCATAATATACCGATGTATTAAATAATTTAAAATTTTTTTTTTTTTTAATTCCACATTAATAAGACCAGAACCAGTTTCATCTGATGAATAATTATCAATTGTAGGATGGAACTAAATATCAGTTTACAATCAGTTATCTACCTGCTGCATTTCAGCAGAAGCCCTCTTGCTCGAAATTCTCCTAAAGAGAGAAGCTCTCCTCCGTCTTTCAGGCTCCGGTCTTCTTTCACCGGGTGCTGTTCCACGCCTCGGTCCAGCAGCCACGTTGCTACCTCCACCACCTCCTCGACCAACTGCCCGACCAGCCCATGCCCCACGCTTGCGACCACCAGACTATAATAAATAATTCAGTGTCATGTAGTGGCCCAGTTGAAGCTACAGAAAATATTATTTAACATATCGACTGCTATAACACTGCTGTTTCTCTAAAGATGCTCTCACCCTATATGGTATGGGCACATCTTAAAATGTGTATAATTAAAAAAAAAACGTAATGCAATTGCAAATTCACAAAAACTAGACTAGAATATCCCATTAGGTCAGTACTACTAACATATTCTATGTGTAGGTCGTTTTGGGTGTGTTAGTATGTATTGGTGTACGTTGTACATAAATGTAAAAAATTATCATAATATATTAGAATTTCTTAACGCGGCATCAATGTTGGCGTATTTTAATGACCAGTGAATGTATTGAAAGATATTTTTAATGCCTATTGACATCTTTGATTTTTTGAAAACAACCTTTATATGGATTAGCTACGTGATTAACAAATCTTAAAAGATATCACTCCACATATGGGTGTTTTTTTTCCCATAATTTTCTAACGTGGAAATAGGCAATGAAATTATTTAAGTTTTTGTCAGTCCATGCATATATTTATGGTAAAATTGTAATCTTAATTAATGTAAGTACGAAACTTAAGAAATGTACTGCAGTTTATTACAAATAATCTTGATTGATACAGTTTTATCATTTCATTATCAAAAAAATATCTACTGCAATTTATCATCAAGCAATCAAATGGAGATATGAATGACCTGTCTCATTGGTTCTTATCTTGTATTTATAACATGGAGCCTATATGATGCTTCTTATAAAATTGTCTAGCGAATAATTTAAGATGTTTTTGCAATATCTATAATGCAAAAAAATTAAATACTTTTAGTATTGTGCAGTACGGAGTTTCCTCACGGAAATGCTTATAGGAGACGGTTTCACAAATGTGTTATGGCAAAATTGCTACGATAAGAAATGAAAAAAAATGATATTGATATCTGTCATAGAAATAGACGAAGCCCACTATATTCAAGGTTGAATGAAAACAACTGTCAAAAATAAAAAAATAAAATAAATACATAATATGGGATCGTGAATATTTTGTACAAAGACGAGTGAGCGAGTAAATACCTGAATAGTGGTTTGATCGAGTGGTAAAGCTCTGACAGAGGCCTGTCTAGGACTGGCCAACAACAATCGCAACACTTGCGTGTGAAGAAGTCCAGCAACGCTGCAACCGTTGAGCCACACGAGAAGGTCACCGGCTCGCAGACCGGCTTGCCACGCCGAACCTCCTTCACTCACAGCCTTAAAAAACAAGCAAACACAAATTGACTATCCGGTAGGTAATATTTTACGAAAATGAACAGTCAATCAATATATAATTATTTAAGAGTACATTAAGATACCAACAATGAATACTGAAAATTTTGAAAAGGAACGCTGCCAACAAGGATATTAATGACCAACATGCAGTTGGATATTGACTGCTGAACAGACACTGTGGAAGTTCGCTTCTTCTCTAACATGGAGTCCAAAATAGAGTGCGTTCTAATAGCACAAACGCATCATCCTTAATATTGGAAGATTTATTATAAATTTATAGTCTATTTATAATCAGTAGTAACTGAAAAACCCCATGTCTCCGAATTCTTTAGGCATTCTTCAATCTTATAAGTGCCATCCGGATTTCAATATTGTGTGGATCAAAATTATATCACTACTTTATGGTCTGGATCAGGGAATTGATGGTTGTGATATTTAAACCATTCCCATTAATATCAATTGCTTGCAAAAATTGAATTCTCAACAAACAGCTGAATTTAAGTTTGTATAAAACAAAAATATATCACATTGTTGAGATTGTCATAATACATATTTATCATTGACAGAATGGTAAAAAAATAAAAATAAAAGACTCACCGAAACCAAATGATGCATGGTGTAGTAATCGGATTCCCCGTAATAAACTCTTATGGTGTGAATTGTGAAGCCAAAACCTTTGGGACCTCTTCTTATCACCATCGGAGGTTTTGACATCTGGAGTAACCTAATATAATACAAATATAGACATGTATTGATCTCTAAAGAAGTGGTTTGTTTTTATGTAATCTCATATTTAATGTGAAAAATTTGTGACATACTAGTTCATTTTCATCTTTTCTAAGAATAAAACGTAAGAAAAACAATATCTGTTGCATCAAGGAAAGGGGAGACTATGTGTGCCAATAAACTTCGTAATATTGTCTCAACAAATGTAATCAAATGAATTATATTGAAAGAAAGAAAAGTTGGTTCGATTATAAAATAAAAAAAAAAAAAATCTTTGCATTGTAAATCTGGACAATTCTAAAAGTCTAATGGGCTAGTAAGCAAAGTTGAATAAGACAACAGAAAAAAATAGCACAAAAAATACTCAGTAATTATTTTTTAAGTTAGTACAACTACGTCCCACCTCAGATTTATTCCTCCATTTAGATGTCAACTATCTTGGTCTCCAATAACATTGGTTTATAAATAAATGTATATTTTATTTATCAAATATTTTGAAGTTGAAAGATCACACGAGATATTATATTTTGGACTGAAAAATTAGTTGATCAAAAGATATGGGTTATGAATAGAGATGGTATTTATACCCATGATGCTGTATCGAGAGTGGTGTGAATCCATCACGACAAGGTGAAGAATCTCGGCTGGAATTGGTACTCGAAGTATTACCAGCAGGAGGGGAAGGTGCGCCTCCGACGGAACAAAACGAATCATCTGAAATATAATTTAAGAATAATTTTTCCGCACTTGAAAACCCGTAAAAATTTTCTGTCTAATAAAACGAGGAAAGTTGTTTACTTATCCATTCATTGACATACCCATTTTGATGGCTGTTTATTTTTTAATTTCACCACTTTATTTCTTACTTCTCGGTGATTATAATTTTGATGCAGCTACTTTTCTCGGACTAAAGTTTTGCTACTAAACTGTTGTTAAATGAAATAAAATGTAAGAGGACAGCACACTGAAATAAATGTCAATTAATCATATGTATATAGCAGGTTTATTTTACCTGAATGGATAATCAATGACAGTCCTGAAGCAGACGCACTCTTCTTTACATATTTATGCGCAGGGCTAGCGGTGGCGACTACTTGAGGCATTGTGAACCCGCCACTTGCACTCACAATCGTCGGGTTACTGATGCTGGTCGTAGAATCGCTAACGGGCAAATTATGCGATGAAGTAGCGGGAACCACACTCGTCACAGCGGGCATAGAGTTTCCTTGAGATGTTGAATTAGTGGAATGTGTTGAAGATGATATCGATGAAGACGGAGTGATAGTATGGCTAGCCGTGGATGATGTGGTAATGCTGAGTGGCTTCGATGAGCTTGAAGCCAATGTAATCGGAAGGGATGCATGTCCCGCTTCGCTGGACGAGTTGTTTGTTTCAGCACTGAAAACAAAAATAATACCGTAGTGATTATTCATGTTAACAGAGGGTTTCAACATTTTTGTGAGGATCGCCAATGAGCAAGCAATTGTAAATTTTAACTCAATTAAGTATGTAGTACAAAAGTGTTTATGTATTTTTTGAATATAGTGCCTTTACTACTAAGTAACTACAAAAAGATTAAAATTACAAAACAACAGAAAATACCAAACTATAGGCTTGACTATAGTGGAAATATCAATGCCCAAACTATAGGCTCCCGATATCAATGGGTATCATAAACATAAAGAAAATGGCGATAGATTTTTAAGGAGGTAGTTGCCGTAGCAGTATTTTTAAAACATAACAAAAACCTTTCTTGTGATCAACATACCTAGATGTATCCTCCTCCATTGATATTGAGAATGAAGGAGTGATGATAGTATGAGAAGCACCTTGTCCGACTAATGGAGAGAAACCAGTAATATCTCGCTGATTCCGAACACCTCCCAAGTATTTTGGAATAGAACCCGGAACTCCCAAGCTGGATGGACCTGTAAATAAAGAAAACAATCAATAACTTTTCTTTCAAACTGATTTCGTTCAATCACAAGATAGAATTGTTTTCAACCCATTTCTAATTCCTTTTTATTTATTATATTTTTATAATTTAGTTTTTGATTACTGACAATAATTGTTTCAGACATCTTAGATGCTTCTCAATGAGGTAAAACACCTGTCACAACCAGTAAAATAAATTAGTGATTGATTTTTATTTTATATTAACAACGAATTTCCATAAAGTTACTGCGGAATCTATCGAACATATTATCTATTATCACAGTGTCAATTCTGGTTTTACTGTGAGCAGAGTACATTTTCATTGGCAGGCCTAACATAGATTTTCTTTATTATAATTGCCATAATGCGCAGATTAATTTGTCGCTAATGAGAGAATCTTAGGCTGGACAACTGGTAAGAATTAAAAGTAAGCATTTCAATAAAACATAGTGCACTGATTTAAATACTGGTATGGCAACTTGAATTATGTTGTTGCATAGCGTTAAGTCATGACTTAGATGTTTACCTGTTCAATTATAAAGAAGTATCTGCTAATCGCTCTCGATACGCCCCGTTCATAGGATAGGATGGGTGAGAGGGGGGAATTCAAGACATCACATACATCCATGCCTTTGAACAGATGTTCATAAATCAATAAAAAACAATTTATAAAACTGTCCGTACCAGGATTTGAACCCGGGCCCTCCGTAGCCAAAGCCAACAACGTTGACCACTCGACCACTCGACCACACAGGTGTGGATGTATGTGATGTCTTGAATTCCCCCCTCTCACCCATCCTATCCTATGAACGGGGCGTATCGAGAGCGATTAGTTGCCGCCTGTATGGTCGAGTGGTCAACGTTGTTGGCTTCGGCTACGGAGGGCCCGGGTTCAAATCCCGGTACGGACAGTTTTATAAATTGTTTTTTCAATCGATTTATGAACATCTGTTCAAAGGCATGGATGTATGTGATATCTTGAATTCCCCCCTCTCACCCATCCTATCCTATGAACGGGGCGTATCGAGAGCGATTAGCTTACCACTAATCCTGTCCTAGCCCTATCCTTCTATTCCTACTCTCTTTGGAAAAAGAGAGGTTGAGCAACTGAGTAACAAGCAGTTCTCGTAGAAACACTTCTGTTGAGATAAACTCCATTAGGAGTCCATATGCTCCACATTGGGAGCGGACATGGTTAAAAAAAAAAAAAATATAATATCATTTTTTAAAATGTTCTGGTTGATAAGCTCACCGGAAATAAGAGGGGTGATACCTCCAGCTGTGGCAAACGTGTTAGTTCGACGCTTTCTTGCAAGGTGTGGCGATACGTCATCCGAGTCGGTTTGTGAAGATTCAGGAGTAGAATGAGGCGGAGCACGGCCTCCGCCAACATGGAACTGAAACATTGACACAGAGCATGAATTAATGAATTTACAATACAAAGTCAGAAAGCGAGAATGTTCAAGGTGTCCATCCTATCCAATTGGAAAAGTATACATATATGCTATCAGATTTTATAAAAACATCAAAACATGATTGTTGAATCTTGATTTCAATTTTGATTATTTTTACTGGCAGTGAACATTTTAAGGAACTTGGATGTGTTTTAATGGACAGAGAGAGAACGAACTGTTGACTGATATTTCCTTTTACAATGTGTTGCACTCGAGAACTGAAGTTGAGCAGTGCATTTTTATATCAGGGACATTGTTACGGAAGTACAACATAATAAAAACTTACGGGGCACTTATGGTGATGTGTGGACGGAGGAGTTCCAGGTGTTCCGGGGGCGGCAATACTTCCTACAGGGTGCTCACTCTGACTGTCTGGTGTGCCAGGACAACTTTCCATACTACCACCCATCACCTGTGAATAAGTGATTCTTATAAAATCTAACATATGTGTTCAATCTGGATTTATGTGCAACAATGGGTTAGTATAATGATGAAAACAGTTACTGGCATTAAAATTACTTTTCAAAATTGTTGCCAAATGTGTGATTTTTCATTTCAATAGATAGCAAAAATTCATTACACATTTACGATACAAACTAATCATTTTTTGTCAGAATTCCACGATCATACTGAAGGTTGAAAATCCTGAAAGGTGAGAGAGTGGTAGTGAACAACGAGACTTGTGAGAATGCAAAAGATTTTGATTACACTAAGTAACTATAATTTACACTACAACAATTTTCAACTACAATTTTCGAATTTTATAACACTAAACTAAAGACGGTTGGATAACACACCTTTCCATCGGCGAAACTGAGATCAGTGGTAGAGTTCGACTGGAACTTTCTGTACTGCGGGGACATTGAACTGAAGGTTCCGAACAATACAGGACTGTCATCCCCAGTATCACAGTCGGTGTCTGCTTCACTGTGATTGTATCTATCGCAACGGCCTGAAAAGGTTAAGAAGGATTAAATGTATTTTAAATGTGAACATCATGATAGGCACAGCCGGAGTGGAAGGCTCCCTACCAATTTATGACTGTCTTGATTAACTCCTCGCAGATGTATTCTTTAGAAGTGTTTATTTGATTATTATTGTTTCCAAATAAATTCAGTGTGATTTAAATATTTCTGTAAACATGATTATAAGCGGAAGGCTTCATATCTGATGTACATCTTAGCAAACGGTTCTACTCTCTCACTACTAAGGACACTTGCATTCTTTCACAAATTTTAATATACAGTACATGTTTTTTGGACAAAAGGCTGCCACTGAAGCTTCATGGTGACATTTTTATACTACTTTTCGAGTTATCCTGCACCATATGAATCGCAACTTTATCAAAAAAAATCTGCTGATATAGTCTGAGTAATATAACTCAAAACTCTTTCCACTTGAAGTATATTGAAAACTGCATATAAATATATATTCTCTGGGAATGTCCAGATATTAATGACAAGACCTTTAGTCAAAAACTGATTCGTTTGCTGCATTTAACGTAAATTGAAATAAAAAGCCACGTGAAAATTCACGGATTTTTTTTCAGAACTAACAGAAACTCTACCAAAATATTTGTATCTTTTTTTATGATAACACAAAGCTAAATTACCTTGGTTACAAAATGCCATAAAAAAAAACATTATCTATTACACACTGAATATTGTACATCAATGTTAGATGGAAACGTGGGCTTGGGAATATGCTATATAAGATAAAAAATATAATATTATTACATGCAAACTTTTAACAATTTAAGAGAATTGTAAGCGTGATTTAAAATTCAACATTTTCATCGTAAATGTGATAACTGAGTGGGAACATTGGTGATCTTACTGTCAAAATAGCTAGTATCCTCGTCGTTGTCCAACTGTGGTACAAACTCTGCTTTTTGCCTCAACAACGATGTCCAGTCAACTCCACAAAAGAATATGTGTTCCTAAAAAAAAATTACAAGACGGAGAGAATATAAATAACTTTTTATTCTTTGCCTTCTTATAAAAATTTAAGCTAGGAAAAACAAAGTTGATTATTGTGCTTTTATTTAACTTGGCAAAAGGTGGCAAGTGTTGTATTAGTCTCAATATTTTATACACTCTATCATCGTCAAAAATGAAAAATCTCTCATGTGTCAAAACATTAGTCTGTAGTTTTTTTACAATTATTAAAAAACTTTACTTTGATCCAGACCACTGGTTTTTGTGATATTATCAACTAAAATTGAATAAGTACAATAATAAATAAGGCATTGGCAGAATAGTTTACAATCAATTCTCAACAGTATATTTCATTGTGACTAAACTAATGTTTTTATTAATGGTTCAGGGATTACTATTTAAATACCTTGAATAAAGACTAGTTTTTAAATGTTCAAAACGTTATTTTATCCCGTTACAAACACATTAGGAAAATATTATCGGTTGCACTATCAAAAAGTATAATGAGATAAAATAAAACAATATAAAGGATTTTTTCATCAAGCAAATAAAAATAGTCTACAAGCTTTACATGTCTATCACAAAGAAAAAATGGTAATTAAAGTAACCTTGACTTGATGAGTGCCAACTGTACCCAGCCTGTCTCTCGGGGCTCTCGAAAGGAGCGCTGTGATGATAGCACGAGCCTCCACAGCAATGGGAAAATCATCTTCATCCGGCCACTCTATATCATCTGAAAACAACAACAATTGGTTACAGATAATTAGCAATGACGCAAGTACCTATTCACTAAATTTCCATGCATATCCGGTATTTCAAAGTAGAAAAAAATGACTTGTAACAATATATGGCATCATAAAAATTGCACTTTCAGTATGGAGAACACTACTTACTACCTAATATTCATGCAGCATATGGTGTACATATCTCACTAAATAGATCTTTTCTGTTGCAATTACTATTTCACATACTAGGAGAGCATTGTGTCCTTGGATTCTTGAGCACAAAATTATTCTACATCTTGATGAGTTTAACAATGCATTTTAGTGCAAAACATATTCTTTTAATTCAATTATTGACAATGAATGTATTTATAAAAATGAAATACATTTTTTCAAAAACTTTTACCACAATTTTATAAAATTATCAAGACCGTTTTCACTCATCGCAAGCTTTTTCAAATAATTTCATTTCATAAAATTGTGGAATTGTTGCAAAAAAATGTGTCTATTTTTAAAAATATAATACCTTTCCGCCAAGAATTGACAGTTAACATCTTAAAAACAGCGACGAATGCGTTAAGAATTCAATGTAACAAAACATTGAATTTGTAACGAGTCCTCCACATTGTTAAATCCTGAATGATGCTGCAGCTTAGATAACGAGTGTCAAATATTGACAGTGAACGCCTTCAAAGTGATTCTGATATAACCAAAACATATTATCATAATAATGATGAATTTACCGTTAACGGTATGTGCAAACAGTTCTTCGGGAGTGTCTCCGAAGAATGGCACACATCCAATCAGGAATTCGTACAAGATTACGCCCATAGACCACCAATCGACTGGCTTTCCATAACCCTGTAAACAATATTAGGCATTAAAACACATTTTCAACTGATGTTCGTCATGAGCGAAACTGGTCCAGATCATTTAAAATAAATGTGGAATTAGTACAAGAGTGTTTTTTTTTTTAACCTTCGAGTTCCTATGGGGTGCATTCACATTGCAAAATTCTTCTTATTTGAACAATTCGCTAAATATTAATAATATCTAGGTGAAAGTTTTTGTAATCTTTAATGATACTTCAATGAATGCAATGCAAATATTACGCAAATTTGACTGGGACCACTTTGTACCCCATCATACCTCAATCATATTTTCGACGTTTTGGTACTTAACTGTTAATATAATACCCTTTTATAAATTTTTGATGATGAATGTCTACATATCCGTAAATAAATAAAAATATACATACCCGACGAAGAATGACCTCTGGCGCAATATACTCTGGTGTGCCACAGACTTGCTTGTCAGAAAATTGTTGCGTATCTCTGTCTACATATTCTTCGTATAAGTTAGTTGCCACTGAAATCAATTAAATTAAAAATTGGATTGTGAACATGGAATTAATTGAAAAAACAGATAATTGCTTTGTTAACTTGAAAACCAATCTTATACTTACATGACATCAACCCCATCTTTGATAGTCCAAAGTCTGTTAATTTAATGTGTCCCAGGGCTGTGATGAGGAGACTGAAAAATATTAAATAAATGTTATTTATAACTTGCATCATTGTTGATATGACACGCCAGTAACTCGACAAGTCATTCTAATGTTTCATTTTCCTACATTACTTAAGCACAAATTTATATTTTCACACAAAATAACAATAATCACACTGCCCATTCTTTACTAAGATTTGGCTAAATTTATCATTAAAAAAAATATAGATACCATGTTAGATGCCATAGAAGTGCAAGGACATGCCTAACCATCAAAGCCAATGGCAATAAATGCTTCTGTGAGGCTTTTTATAAATGAATATGGTTTTTCTTTTCTCCAAATTCACAGGAGTTGAGTAATAATTTTTACATTTGAATCGTTCAAACTATGTACATTCTCACAGATTTTGTCACTAACGACCCGGGTTTCGCCTTTCGGCATCTTCAGGCAATCAAGTGCACGGATGTTCATTTGCTAAGCGTCAGTTCAAGTTCATCCGTGCACTTGAATGCCTGAAGATGCCGCAAGGCGAAACCCGGGTCGTTAGTGACAAAATCTGTGAGAATGTACATAGTTTTCTCCAAATTCACAGGAGTTGAGTAATAATTTTTACATTTGAATCGTTCAAACTATGTACATTCTCACAGATTTTGTCACTAACGACCCGGGTTTCGCCTTTCGGCATCTTCAGGCAATCAAGTGCACGGATGTTCATTTGCTAAGCGTCAGTTCAAGTTCATCCGTGCACTTGAATGCCTGAAGATGCCGCAAGGCGAAACCCGGGTCGTTAGTGACAAAATCTGTGAGAATGTACATAGTTTGAACGATTCAAATTTAATATTGAAATTCCACCAAGCACCTTCAGTCGAAATCTTAAATAATTTTTACATTTGTTATTGTGTGGCAGCCCTAATTTTTTTGGATTTTTGTAGTGTTTTTTAATTCTTTTCCACATCACTTTAATCATCTTTTTTATAAAAAATTACTGTTAAAATGGCAAGATTTTCTATTCAATGATGAATTTTTAATAGACACTTAAAACAACAACATATCGAGAACAAGAAAATTTATTTCGACTTTCACCATTTTCAAGCATAAATCTTTTAATTTACCTGTAGTGCTATTTCCCGTGCATGGTAATTATTTTGAACGGTTTGAAATACTCAACACAATCACGTTTTGAGCATACAGACCTTTCGAAATAAGTACTATGCGTGCGGGAATAGAACTATTGATGTGGTTTAGCAAGCATATTGACCAAAAACTGAAATGGCCCGCGGCCAAACTTTCATCCCTAATGTAGCCAGACAGAAGAAAGATTTGCCAACGCTTTGCCATAACTAAATGCCAAGATAATAAATCATAACTCACTTGTCTGGCTTAAGATCTCTGTGAACAATCCCGTACGAATGTAGGTACTCTACGGCCAACACGGCTTCAGCAAAATAAAATCTTGCCATGTCAGGAGGGAGAGGCCCACCGATCGCTCGCAGGAGTGCCGCACAATCCCCTCCCTCCACTAACTCCAGGACTAGGCAAAGATGCCGAGGAGTTTCAAACGAGCAGTACATCGAGACCTGAATACAGTAGAAAAAAATCAAACATGACTCTCCAAGCCTCATCAAGGTGATAACTTCTTCAAAAGAATAAGAATTTGGTTACATTTATTTTAATAAATAAATTGAAGATCACATTCACTTACTCCCAGTGTGCGAGATTATGGGATTGTACTAAATTATTATTTTTTGATTTTGTGTAATTATTTGATTCTATAAAAATAAACGCATAGAAAATACATGATGCTCTATTGTAGCATTTTCTTTTATTACAGGAATCGCATTTAGGTTTTATGCTTGCAAAAAAAGATTATTTGTATCACTCTGAATCTGAATATGAAGGAAAATTTAATGCAAAAATTTCATTAAATTGTTTTGTTTTGAACCAATAAAAATGATTGTTGGGCAACCTTTTAGAAGACACTATCCAAGGTGAAAATTTTTAATGACCGATATCTGCTGCTGTATGAAGATTTTAAATGTAAACAAGAAAAATATCTCTCATATTACAATTATTATTAAATAAAAAATGAACTCACCACAAATGGATTATCAGCGAAACTGAGAATATCTCTCTCAGCAAAAACTTGTTCAACTTGATTCCTCAGCATTAAATTATTTTTGTTAATTTTTTTCATGGCAAACCTAAAAAATGTAAATTGATTTCTCAACAATCAACATTCTAAGAACATATTTATAATAAAGTAAATTGTGCAAAGCAAGCCAAATATTTTTGCACCGGTCCCTGTTTTCAAATATTATGTCTTAAACACCGATAATCCTGAAATGTATTTACAATTTACAATATTCTGACATTTTAAAATACAAGACACTCAGAGTTCCTGTCGATAATGCTCACTAGCTTATCAAAACCAGTCCTGTTTTCTAAATAAAAATTGTAGAATATATACCATACACAGTTTTTATATTATCACTCAAAGGATAAATTTCTTTATATTTACAATACCAAGAATCCTAAATTAGCTTTCTGTTGTTACAATATGTGCGATTGGTTTTGAATGTTATTTACAATTTTATTAAAAACCAAAATTTTCTTTCAAATCTCTACTCTATTACATATAATTTTATTAGATAAATAATTGGAATGTACCTAAATCAATGCATATTATAACAATCAAGAATGATATAATCAGAAACTACAAACCTTTGTCTTGTTTGCTTATGCTTGACTAAATATACGGCACCATAGGCTCCGTTAGAGATCAATTTTATCACTTGGTAGTCGCTCTCCGTAGGGGATGTACCCCCATTTCGAGACTTGTTTCTGAAAAAAAATGAAATCATTAAATTAATAAATTAGAAAATAAATTAAAGGCGCTCAATAGCATTATAGTAAACAACATTACTGATTTGAACAATCGTATTTTACTATTACATCTAATCTCAATAAATTTTGTAGTATTTGATGTGAAAGTGTTCCGATTCATTTTCTTTAGTAGTTAAATTTTCAATTGAGAATGGAAATTTTATCAGTATTATTTTTAGAAAGTATTTTAATTTGATACATTGTACTTACTTAGGAGAAGAATGTGTAAGTGTAGAAATGGTGGGAGGAGGTAATGGGGGTGGCGGAGGAGGTTCTTCCTGCAGCGGATCTCGACTCAGACCGAGTTTGTGAATAATATACTGCGGAAGATCAGACATCACACCCTGGAAAATAAAATAAAAGAATGGTTATCAAGTGTATTATATTTTACAGATTGAATAAACAATAAAGTCAAACAGTTTGGTCTCACCTGTGTTTCTCTCGCTTTCCCCTCGGCCTGTTCAAGCAATCGGTAAAACTGCTGCGGATCAAACTCCAAGCATTCCAAAAGTCTTGCCGGTCGACTCACAGCCAGTAAAAGTCTTGTGACGAGAGCTGACACTCGGCCGACTGCGGCTGAGTCATCAGATTTTTCTCTTGTCTAATAAAACGCAAACAGAAAACAGTTAACAATTATAACCTTTGAATGATTTAATTGTTCTATTCTAATCGAAAGGAAGAATCTAATAAATATCTCGTGATTATTTTACTGAATAAGAATAATTCATGGTTCGTACAAAGCTCAAGCAACCAGGCTGAAGCTAGAGGCTGGGAAATAGGGGCATCAAAATGATGGCAGAAATTTTCAGAAAAATATGATATACTGAAATTTTGCTACAAAATGAGCACCTTGCTCTAGGTGCCAAATGACTTCGCTACAGCCCTGGTTCTTGCCAATGTATCACTATTGATATACAGCTGACTACAATGTAAATACATTCCCAGTAAGTACACATCACAATCATTGATACACAAAAATTAAACATTGTTTCCCACTTGTGTAATTTTTAGTTATCAAATTCACACATTAGGTATGCGTACTTACACTGTAATCAGCCTTGTCGTCATCAATCATCTCGAGACTTTTTAAATCTGAATCCAATTGCCTTTTGTGATAAATCTAGCCAATATTGGACATCAAGTCGAGTTCAAGACCTGAATCTAATTAAGATATTTTGATATGAATGTTCTATTACCTCTTGTAATAGCCTCTCGAGATTTTCAGTCATGTCATAGAAGTATCTACTGGTGATTTGCTTTGTTTCCGATTTGTGTAAACAATCTCGAGCCATTTCCAGCACCTGAAACATTATGATTAGATTACATGAATACATATGGTGTCAAAGATAAATCAAATAGACACACCATCATTATGTTATTGATTTTAATTTCAATGATAACTTTTACATACTGTGAAAATGCTGAAGAAAGAAAAACACATTATTTTAACAATGCTTATTGACGAATCCAGAATAGTCAATGATAGCTAATAAATTCCCAAAATTCACATATAAACGGAAAAAGTATACAAAAACAAAATCTTCATACCTGATGATGAACAAATCTGACGATTGGCGGAGCGCTTCTTGGAGGAGGTTCAGCAGCAAGCCTTCTCAAGCGAGCTTCCATATGGCGCTGTGCCCTCGGAAAACGACTTGCAAACAGAGCAGACATAACAGCCACCTGATCATCGCCAGATACAGGAGATCTTGCTGGGGAACTGTAAAACAGTTAATTGATTTAACAAGACTTCAGATACAGGCAATTATTGTAGCATGTTAACTTATTACGCCATTATGTCGTAGTGCTAAAAAAATGCATAACACTAACTTTAACAGAAATGCGTAAAGTGAGATAATCTCAACATTTATCATTGAGGTATATCATTTATAATGGAAAATAAGCATTGCTGCATTGCATAAAAAATATTCTCAGTTGAATTTGCATATATTTGATTGAACATAATAGCTGATAAATCAAAATTATCCATGATAAGAAATGAAAAAAATTCAGTATTTTCTTGATTATAAGACGCCATTGATTATAAGATGAATCCTTATTTTCAAATACTAAAAAAATATATATATATGATATATAAATGGAATTAAAACTTTATTAATTGAATATTTATTAAGAATTGTTAATCCGGGTGTGTTTTTTATCATACTTTCCACAATCATCAAATTTGGTGTATTCTCAAAAGTAATTTTAGGAAGCATCGCAAAATCAGATACCGAGAAAATAAGGAACATGCGGGAAAATTACGACAACAATACCTGAGACTTCTACTTCTGGGTCTTCTGAAAGGACTCTGAGGAGAATCGGTCCCAGCACCACCACTACCTGAGCCACCGGAATCCGACAACGACTGCCACTGGTTTATACCGGACCCTTGTGATCCACTGGAAAATATTTTTGTAGCATTACTTAGTTGAAATTAATACACACATAATATTTACACAAGTGCAAGAAGTTCAAATGCAAATTTCACATTTTTTACATCATGGTTATTCGAGGATTATTTATTTATAGTAGACTGATGTTGATTTTACTTGTCGTTATGTAAAAAATCTCTATATCCCTAACCCTTTCCACGAATTTATTTTATCATATATGAGACAACATAAACAAATTATTAAAAGTAAGAAAACATTTAGAAGTCATTTTTTTTCAACCATTATTATTATAGAGGACTCCCAATGTAGAGCATATGGCTTTCTAATTGAGGTACTTCAACAAAAGTGTTTCTACGAGACTGCTTAAAATATTACTTGTGTTTTAAAAAAAAAATATTACTAACCTTATGTTATTAGAGTGGGCTGCAGAGCAATGTGCACACCGTGCTGGAGCTGGGGCAGTGGAAGGAGCAGGACTACATCTCCTCACCCCTCCTCTCAATCCACCTTCGCTCTCGCCCATCGTCAGGGCTTGATGAAGACGCTCTTGGGAGGAGCATTGGGACTGAATAGTAAATAAATCTATGTTAGATACAAATTCTGTGTTGGCGCTGAGAGTTGGTTTGATTGCGGACAAATACTTTAAGTCTGCATATTCAGAATAAATAATTCATACAAACAATGAGCGATAATGTATTCACCGATAAACTGGAGCTGCCAGGAGTTGTTCCATAACCTGATGACGGCAGAGAGGCTACCGACCATCGTCTTCCATCACACCTTAAAGGAAAAGATATATAATAGTTATTAAATTTTATGAAAGACGACATACTACGTTTGGAAATGTGAATCTGATAAATTATTGTCCTGAATCACTAAAAGGATTTTTATTTTAAATATCCAAGATTCCACGGTAGGCTTGACGAGTGAGTACTTACAGTAGGTCTTTAGCTCTCCGAGTGGCTGCAGCGAGTGGAGGCTGATGAAGAGGATGTAAAGGATGAGGCGCTCCAGATGAAGGGGGTGCCCGAGGTGATTCAAGGGGGCTGCCAAAGCGGAGAGGGGAAGTCCCACCCACCTGTAAAAACAATTTTGATCATGTTGAGTTTGCAGCAATGCCGAGCCAAAAACAATCACATTAAAAATGTAAAAAGATCAAAATAACTAGCTAAACAGTCATTGAGTCTATTCTTATTTTTAACTGTGATATTGTTTTGTAAATCTATCAATAAATTTATTATAAAATGATTGCTTTTGATTATGACTAGTCAACCACATTTTTTCATTTTAGTGGCTCATTATCACAGGGGCTTAACTACAAAAATACATGCATCGAGTAAAGTCAGGTTTCGGTAATGTTATTAACATATTTATCACATACAAGAAGTGCTATCTCGCACATATAACCATGAACGAGATATGATTGAACATATTATCTACAAGTGAGAATATAAAGGTGTATTACCTGGATTTCTTTTTGATCAATTTTAATAATTAACCACTTACCGGTCCAATTGACTTAAACAAATGTTCCAAAAAAGATTACATATTTTTTATTATGCTCGAATATCAAACACAAGTGTTATAATTATAAAACATGCATATTTAGTGAAAGAATTCATTGTTTTTTTTTAATGGAATTTGCCCGAGTTATTTCGTGTGTCCGTTTTGACGACTTTCAATGCCCGAGTATACTCAGGCGTGACCGGGAAGAGGTTAAATTCTTTTTAGTTACTATTTGTATATAAAGTCATAAATCCATGTATGGAGTGAATATATTGATATGTCAAGATAAATAATTTTTATATTTTCCTTTAAAAACAAATGGTAGAATAATATGTACTATACTTTCTAAATACCATGGCACAAACATCGTTATTTATGTTTGAAAAAATAAGTCACTTCTGTAATTATTTTTGATCACTTTTTGATCACTATGGTAAAGAAATATTTACCACGAGTGACAATCGGTGGTGTGCGGCATGAGAGTGGATTCTGGATGGGCGGCGGGACGCGCATGTCTCTTTCTGAAATTAAGAATTAATCATCAAAGTTTTGAGGTTTTAAAAACATACTCTATGCATTTAAAAAAAAGCAAGTGTTTAAATCTTGGAGAGCTTCGTTAGGACATAATTCTGCATATAAGTAATGATAAAATTATTTATCAATATTGATTTTTTCTATTTAGCATTTGAGATTTTAGATACAGATTTTTACTACAAGAGACTTTAAGATGTTGCACCGATAAATCATCACCTAGCAATGGGCAGAAATGTTCATTGCTTTGTATTACAAACCAATTAACAAAATTGTAAGAAATCCTCAGAAGCGTTATACACAGGGCTGTGGAGTCGGAGTCGTGGAGTCGCGGTGTTTTGGCCGGAGTCAGAGTCGTGAAAAATGAGTGGCTCTAAACATTTAAAAAAAAAAAATAATGATGTGTATTCAAACCATAATAGTCCAAAGTGTTGACATTGCATGCTTGGCTGACTAAAGATGATATATAAGTTAATATGAAAATTTCTTCCGAGTCATAGTCGTTTTAAATTTTGAAGCCTTATCCTTCTATCCCTACTACTCTCCTCTTTGGAAAAGAGAGGTTGAGCGACTGAGTAACAAACAGTTCTCATAGAAAAAATCTGTTAAGATACCTCCATTAGAAGGCCATATGATCCACATTGGAGGTGGAAAAGGCAAAACAAAAATTTAAACAGTATAATAACATACTGGACTCACCATGTGATTCGAAAGTGAAGGAGCTGATTTTCCAAGTGCCGAAGCCCGCATGCGGACCAGATTCGACTGCTTGGAGACATCTGGAAAGAAAAAAAAAACATTACCATTACAATTATTAGCCATTACAATTATTACCATAAAATCCAGAGCTTTTCAATATGTGCAGCAGGTAATGACCATCAGAGTTTTTATTTCTAACTGGATTCTAACTGGATGAAAAACACGTTTATAAATTTATTTTCATGTGCGAGTTAATATTTTCAAATATAATTGAATGTATCCCAATTATAATATATAAAATGACCAAATTGACTATGGCTGGTTAAACAATAAAGAAATCAAGACCAAGTTCTCAACTCAAGATTTTAAAAAAATATTTTCGTGTAAATTACTCGAGATATCTGGCATATTTATTATCTGTGATATAAGGACATATTCGAATAATTTTGAAAATTTGTTTGAAAATGGCAACCATAACTTTCGCGTATATATATAAACATAGCTAGTATTTGCATCGCTTGACACCATTCCTTTATAACTGAATTATTGCTGAACAAGAGCCGACCACCGGTTTTTTTTTGAAAAAAAAAACCAGAAAACTACAATACCGACGCCGTCCCGTCAGTCTTGTATTTCAAGCGGATAAAACCATTATTATTCTAGGTCACTTCACTAAGGACGAGCACTTCATATTTCATTATATACATGTAACTGAATTACTGACTGTAAATCCAGAAAACGAAATTACATTAGGATACACATTATTATTACACCTAGACTACTTTTGATATAGAACATTGCAATATTCCCAACCGGTCGATCGCAAAGCAAAATTTGGTTAATTCCGAAAACTATTATTTCCCCACCCTCTCCCCCAGAAATAAGTTGTTTTTAAAAAATAATGTCTAATATTTAATTATTTTGAAAGCATATATCTCATTATATTTCGCATATATAATAAACATCTTTAAGTTTGAAGAAAAATAAAAATTCTTTCAATTAGGAGTCGATCGCGAGAAAACTTAAGATTGAAAAGTAGCTCCCAGCCAAAAAAGGTTGGGGGGCACCCTCGGTACAAAGCAACGTCTTTATAAAATTAGAAAAATAAACAACAGATGGCAGTGCTGTCAAAACGAAATTGTCCGATTCAAAAGATTTTGTCCATAAAGACAATAAATAACCCTATCCACAAATCAATTATGTATATCAGCCATATTTACAGCGTGCAATGTTTAGGATGCCGGTAATACACAATCGAAGGCAGTCAGCCGTAAAATTGTCAGATTGAATTATTGACTAATAAATGTAAGAAAGAGCATTGTGACTTGTGACTAATAAGTTTTGGAATTAAATTTCGGTTTTTTTTACTTTGCTAACTTTTGGCAATGACTAAGTGAGACAAAAAACGGATAGGTATAAAAAATATAAGAATTTTATTTCATTATTTTTTTTACTACATACTAAAATGAGAAAACATTGTTTTTTTTATTACACAAAGAGTAATATAATAATGTGTAGTTATTATGTATTTTAACGACGGAAAGGATTATCGTGAGTCGTTGATTTATTTGCTCTCTTATATTAGAACGTGTACATATATACACGACACACTGTTTTCTCCGGTATAGACACGTTGTGCGAAATAAAACATATTGCAAAACCGTGTATTCGCATGATGATTTATTTATACGTTGTGACTAGGGTATCCAATCCCGGAGCCTTTTTCCAATCTCGGGATTTCGGGATTGATTTATTTTGAATCCCGGGATCCCGGGATTGAGATTTTCTCACCGAGGAATTTGAAATCCTCAATTTGCTATACTTTTTCCCGGAATCTCACGGAAACTCGTTTTTTCGTGTAAATTTCGAGAATTTCCTCAAAATTTCTCAATCCCGAAATCCCGGGATCGCGGCCATCTCAATCCCGGCATTTCGGGATCAGAAAATTGAACGGGATCCCGGGATTGGATGCCCTAGTTGTGACTTGTATCAAGATCATTTTAAACATTGAAAAATGTTATTTTTGCATGTACAAAAAATAGCCAGATCATTGATAATCTGGGCTTGACCGATACTTATAATTAGGGCTGTGGAGTCGTTAAAAGATAAAATAACTCTGACTCCCACTTAAGACGTCGGTTGAAAAAATAATGTTTCTTTTCCTCCCTTGAAATGGTATCACCTTCTTCTAGTACGTACAGTCGTTATTTCACCAATCGATACGATGAACAAGATAATTTATAATGCGAATATATTTGGCTTACTAATTACTGTATGTACTTACGGATTACATCTTCCAGGGTGAGCGAGGATGTGAATTTCTCGTATCAGTATTTTATCTCATCATCTTGATATAATGAATTGAGAAATTCTTCCCTGATTTTTTGTAATGTTGCAAAATTGTTATTTATAAGTTCGGGTTATAATATTATAATAAAGCGATTTGTATACACATTTAAAAAAAAAAAAAAATCCGGCTCCGACCCCGGTAAAAGCAGCCCGACTCCACAGCCATGTTAATAATGTAGGTGACTAAAGAAGCTATCTAGCGGAATATAATTCGACAACTGCTGACAGTTATATTTTCGATTATCAATAATAGCAACAAAAAATAACATTAAAAAGATAATGTTTGCGATGTATCCATAATGTATCAAATAATATCTAATTACATTTTTTTTCATTTAATTTACCTCTAAAGAAATAATGGACATAATCAGGTTTGATCTTGTCAGCGTTAACAAACTGACATTGACTTTTTCACACCAAAGATGATTTTCTGGTTTAATGCCGTTTTCGAGTTAAAAAAAATTGTTCGATTAAAAATGGCATTTAACTAAAACCAACCAATTTGTACCAAATAGTGATAAATTGTATTTGTCCGCGGATTATCACTCGATGTTTATTAAAAAAAACTTTTTTTTGTCGACGTAACATATTGCTTTTGTTTTTAATAATCTAATAATCTACGACTCGGTCAATCGTTGTATGTGGCCAGTTGCAACGGCGCGTGCAAAACCATTTGTTTTTATTCGCACGCGGTTTATAAGTGGGTCGCACGAATTACCGGTCGGATGGCATCTGCACGGTCGCCGACCGTGGTCACCGGATTACGGATGGAACCGGCGAGACTGGATACCGATGCCACATAAAGAGTGTATGTACATCTTTTCAAACAGGAAAGAATAATACGCTACATATGTTTACACGAAACCATTACAGGCACGACGATTAACATACATTTAGTTATTCATATCAAATGATAAAAGCAGACTTGATCAAGTTCTTCAACCAACTGAGCTGAAAGGAAAGTCTCACAAAGGAGCGATCTCAGATGACGTCGTATCAGCAATGCATATTATTATGAATTGTTATATTTAATTGAATTATTTTTTCCTGAGACAGACTTGAACGGACGAGGTAGTATCCGTTTAGATCAGGGATGTACAACCCGCGGCACGCTTGATTTTTTTTTGTGGTCCTAGAATGCTCTACTATGCTTTATTAATCTTAAATTATTAAAAAGCAAAGTAGATATATATTTTTAAGTAAATAATTGAATTTAAGAAACGTGAGCAAGCTTTTTTGTTGATAATGCAGAATACATCGGTTAATATAAACAGGCTAACTGGTGAAAATTTGGATTGGGTTTTGCAGATTAATACTTTAAATAAAAAAAAATAGTTTTAAATTTACAAAGACAATGATCGCATTAATTAACTTTTAAAATATAAATACAACATGTATGCCTTGTGCATGTCACATTCACAGTACTAACATATTTTTAAATAAATAAACCTAATCCTGTTTGCACGGGTTAGAAACAACACGGTCAAATTTAACCTATTTTTCATTTATCTACATAAATTCACTTAATCTTTTTTACACGGATTGTTTGCAAGGCTGTTTATTTGGAAATTATCCCCGTGTAAAGGAATACTGGATTAAGAGTACTTTGAATTTTATTTTTTCTTTGCAGCCTGCTAGAAGAAAAAAGTTGTGCGGTTTAAACCGAAAGACCCTTGTAAATAATAAATTACCATAACTATATCCATTACAAATAATACGCGATTTACAACAACAAAAACGGAACTTCAAAACATCGGTCGCCGAATATTGTTTATGAGCTTCTTGAAATCATAAAACAATATAACGGGATTTTTTCAACAAATTAAAAATTTGACCGGACTAGACAACACAACTTTGAAATAACATCATACTAATGAGTATTATAAAGAAGCCATGTCGTACCTTTTCAAATGCTATTTTTATGTAGTGGATTTAAGATGAATGAGCCCATATTTTACAACATCGAAACTCAATGGGATTAATGTTTTACAATTTCACAATCGTCAACTTAATAAACGCGTAAAAAGAACGTAACCTGAACCTGACCTTTAAGAGGACTAATCTACAATACACAAACTAATGTAAACAGCAAGGCTTCGTACTTAATATAACATGTATATCCGTAAGCCACGACAAGAAAGTTTACGACTGAGCATATTATTTATAAACCAACTGATTAATAAATTTATAGTTTTATTTTTGATGACAGATTTTTTGTTGTGTTGGTGTGAAATCGTCGTTAGCTTGCTGTGTTGACAATTTTCTGGCCAAGACTTTCACATCATCAAGCGGTGCCAATCAATGGCTGTAAAACGCAATAATATCGAATGTGGGAAAACCCACAAGAGCATAAGAAATTTCTCATGAAAACTTGTGAGAGTATAATAAAAAAATGTTTTCGTCGGTATTTTTAAGGTTACCACGAGGTTTTCATTCATTGATAGTACAATGATAAGGTTGCAATAAGAATAATAAAACTAAATCTTAAAACAATGAAAACAAATTAAGAACAAAAACGATGGGTAGTTAATATAAAGTAGGGCTCCGGAGCCGGGTAAAAAAAGACGACTACGGCTTTAAATAAAAAACCGACTCTGATTGATTTTTTCAAACATATCCGTTTTATCTTTATACCATTAGATCATTCTAGTCAATATAATAATTCTGGTAGATTTCACCAATCAATACGATGAATAGACTAATATTTTTTTCAATATTTTTAAATTATTTTTCTCCGGTTTTTCCGACTCCGCCTCCACCAGTGACGTTCTTAGGCTATGTACCGCCCCTAATTAGATTCCTAAAATAGCGCTCATTTTCTTTCATTCCTTCTCATTATTATTAGGAATAAATATACACATATAGAAGTTCGAATCCTCTACTCACTTACACATACTCAAACAAATCTTTTGACACTTATTCCGTTTTGCTTTCAAGTGATTCATAGTATGTACCTTATTGACAAAGATCCTCACAAATAAATGTGATCCAGCCCATATTATTGTTCAATAATTATGAAAAAATAAATATTACCTTCATTACACATCATAAAATAGAATGTAAATTTTAAATTCACTTAAATAATATAAGTATCGAATCTGGAATTTGGTATTTTGTTAATCAAAGACATTGAGGCATCATATTGATTCGAAATCAAATTCGTGTCAAAAATATTTAGTCATTTAAAAAATCTGTGATCATTTGCCGCTCCCTAGGACTTGCCGCCCCTAGGCAACTGCCTACTCGCCTATGGCCTCAGGACGTCCCTGGACTCCACAGCCTTGGTAAAAAAATATACTTACGCACTTGAAGTGTTGAATATTTACTACAGATTCACTCAGAATGTTACGAATTTAAAGATACATTGGTAAAAATAATGCAGTAATTAACAAAGACAGATTGCTCCCAATTCGATAACCAAGTAATACTTCAAACCAAATATAACAATATTTCAGCACTAAATCGTATGTTGTACTCGCCAATTAAAATTAATTGGAACACACATAAACCAGCGCCAGGTGAGCCACCGATCGAAATATATTTCACATTCTTAATTAAGCATTTACACGCTCAAAATATTTAAGTAAATTTCATGAATAATAATTAATTGGACGATTTTAATGTGGGAAAATAATTATTGAAAAATAAAACATACCGTTAATAGTCTCCGGCGTGGTTATTAATTAAAAATAATTATATTATCACTGTACTCGAAAAACAAAACCGATAGCATTGCATTTATAATGCATGGCAGGTAGCGTACGATTGAAGGCAGTGGAATCGATGAAAATGGGACTCGTGCCAAATCCAATTCACAACCATTTTTAACACTATTGTTCGTTATGGACGCATAAGGCTAAGGTGACCAGGTTTTGAAAATGTCAAAGGAGGACACTTTCTTTTAAGCTCTTCCGAAGATTCAAATCTTAAATCCTAGAAATTTGCCGATTTCCCCAAATAACCAGCGTGGGAGCCGGAGTCACGCGACTCCACAGCCCTGGGATTAACAGTAGGAATGGTAATGATTTCAGCGTCGCTTTTCTAAAGAATGCAATATATTTTGAAAATCAGTTGATTTGTTGCCAATATTTTCCCATTTGGCTTATGAGATAACGAAAGCAAAAACGAGCAATAATAATAAAAGTCATAAACAAAATTGTTGGTCGATATTATAACTATACGCGCATGTTCGCCCATGAGGGAATTAACCGTTAAACCCCACCCCTGTGCGCTCCAAATGAATACCAACGAGGAAAAAACATTTTTAATAACGTAATAAATTATTGACGAATAAGCCGAGCCCTTGAGAGTGACGGCTACGTCCTTGAACGGCGGGGTGGCCGAACCAGCGACGCATTTTTTCGACACTAAACTTGGAGCGGTTCCAAAACAACAAACATATTAGCGATTTGTTTTCATCAGTGGATATATAGTGCGTTTTAGTTTAGAAGTGCAAGACTGTATGCGTCCAATTAAATAATTATGCGCAATCATCGTCTCGTCTAATTGCGTTAAGTGCGTATTTGATACGTCCTACACGCGCTATTATAAAATATAACACACAAAACGGTAAGTATTATGCCATGCTAAGTAAAAAGGTAGTAACTGATAAATAAAAATAACACATTTTTTTATATGCCCGACTGACAAGGCAATGACAAAATACAACGCACCTGAGACCATGTAGTCGAGCGGTCGACGTTATTGGGTTTTTGTTCACACGATTGAAATACTACGGACACGAATCAATAAAGGGGAAATGTCATGAAATGATTTTTCCACCGATTTAAAAATTCGCATTAAAATGCATGGATGTTTCGTAGCAAATAATCCCTAATTCAATCTAGAAAATGGCTGACAAGCTAATTTCAAGTTATTTTAAAAATACATATATTTCATCCAGCATCATCAATTGACGAACTGACTCACAAATAGTTTTCGTAAAAATCTATTTAGATGCTTTATAAGAAACTCGCATGCTCGCGTGGGAACCATGAGTAAACTTTTGGATTATTTTTACGTGCGTGATTGTATATTATTACTCCAGTAAGTAATCATTAACAACAGTGCTCCGCAACCTTTTCTCGCATACGGCACACCAAAATTCTTCCTAGAATTCCGCGGCACACGAAAAGCAAAAATATATATTAGTAGGTATTAAATTGATACACAAATTTTAAAATTACATATACATTATTATAAAATAATAACTAATTAATGTGATACCTGCGCTTGTTTCAATGAACACAAAGGTTTTATATTCAGTTTGATATTTGACAGCACAACAATTAATTTTTCATTATGTATTTGACCGCGGCACACCTGTATCTGGCTCACGGCACACCAGTATGCCGCGGCACACCGGTTGCAGAATGGCCGGCTCGAGTATTGTTGGCGCCTGTGTACGAGGCACACTTTGCACACGCCATGAGCCGGTCCTGGATTTACACTTGCATTTTATTCGTCCCCCGCTCGAACAGAATGCTTGAACATACCTTACCGTTTATGAACCGGAAAAATATGTAATATATTTTAAGGATGCGGTTAGGCATTCCCGGTACGACAGTGCACTAACACCAGAGAAGTATAAAATAACAAAATGCGAAAAGTGCATGGGCGACAAACACATAGTTTGAAAAAGACGAAGATTAAGTTTTAGGTGCACATCCAACGGAAGTACGCGGAATTTTGATATTTTAATGAGATTTGGCGAGAGAAAGCTGCAAGGTTTGCAAAAGCCTCTTTGATACACGCGGCGATACGACACCAAGCAAAAGTTTTTAATTTCAGCGTACAAAAGTTGTTGCAAAAGTTGGTGGTAGACTTCCTTACTTATTAAAAATCCAGGTATGTATGTACATACATATATATTATTATTGTGTGCATATTTATTTGAGCTTCTTTATAAGGCACGTTCAAAAAGGTGTAAGGACTATATACAAAAATAATATTTGTAGAACTAAATTATTTGTTATTTTTTACCTTAGTTATCAAGAGTACTGAAGGGAATCTTCACTGGATTAATTATCAGCTTAGGGCCGCGCCTAAGAGTTTGGCTGCCCCCATTGATAAGCATAAACATCAAAATAATTTACATCACTCTCGTCATCAACAATAAAAGCAAAAAATAATGTAAGAAAGAATTCACAGCAAAAGTATTAAAAAATAGGCATTATAATGAGTACATACCAAATTATGGTCAGGGAGTCCACCCTGATCTGATTAACTCGATAATCTGGAAAATTTCTCTTTTACTATCCAACGTATTCGGGGCTTAAAAATCAGTATCAAGCCTATAACGAAAGTTCTAGGTAAAGAAGATTGAAATCGTTGCAATATACTTAGCATTGTCATATTGAGTGGCATTTACAAAAAAACGCAACGGTTTATATCTGACCTTTTCGGATAAAAAAATTAAGATGTAAACTAACAACATGTAAGCAACATAAGTTTGATAGAGTTCGCACCGAGTAGTTGCATTATGTACATCAAAACTAGCTTTGACCGCCTCTAAAATCTGCCTCATGCCTGCCAGGCTAGGGTGTGTACTGGCTTATGACGTGAGGAGTTTGTTTAAAAAAAAAAATTAAGTCGAAAAAAATGTGTACACTGACCGCATATTGAGAGTGATCTGATCTTATAAACAATAGGAAGATGATAGGAAACACAATAGTTTAATTTGAATACTGTTAATAACGCAGCCAATATATTTGAACAGGGGATCAGAGATCACTTTTAGGGTACTCGATTTCCACTTTAATTTATTAAGATCAGGACCTGATCTTGATAAATAAAAATGGAAATTAAGCACAAAGGAATATTGTGTTTTTTCTTTAGGGGATCAGAGTATGAAAATTAAAAGAAGAAAATCAAAACAGTTAATATGTAATCTGTCTCGCTTACGCTTAAGATTATAAATTTCCAAGGGTCTGATAAAATATTCGATCGAAGTAGAGCGTAAAAATATTGGTAATATTTACGTGAATATTTTAATTTTGCACTGCCAGCTTCCATTGCATCTTTCATAAATAAAATAGTTCTAAGATTCGTGTATGCGACATTAATTTCAAAAGAATTGCAATGTTATCATACTGTAATTCTATTCGTGAAAATAATTATTTCTATATCCACATCTGAGAAAAGAATGACCTCGCTTGCGATGAAAATAATTGAATTTGACAGTGCAATATGTACTTACATCATTCAAGTTACTCATTTTTCAAAGATAATTATGCTATTCAAACTCACAATTCAAAAAAAGCGACACGAATCGTGATACCTACTATTTAATTTAAAATATTTACAATATTTACCTCAAAGACGTGACTCTATTCATTTAAAATAAAAAATAAGGCGACAATTTATCTAAGCATTTAAATTTATTATTAATAAATAAAAACGTTATCTCATATAACAGAAATACGATACTATTTCCTAATAAAACGTCAAATCATTTTTTTTAATCTGAAGTTTTAAATTATTGATGAAATTTTATTATTATGGCATTGTTTTGGTGAGTTTTTTTAAATAAAATAATTTAATGAAAAATGCATCCACCTATATAAAAACAGCTATAATAATGATTTAGCTACTTGTTATTATTTCAATTATAAATATGTCCGAGTGAATGTTTTACTATAACGAAAACTATTGTTTTCTAATAACTAAGACGTTACATAATAAGATCGATATATTTTAATAGGAATATGAGAGTAAGAAGAGAAGGCAGCTAACCTTTAAATATGTATAACGTATAAGTAATCTTATATCATTATAGATTGTTCTTCTCTGAGTAATTTGTGTTTGAAGGGTAAACAACCATTTTGAGGTTCAGAGCTACTTTTCGATATTTTGACTGACAAGAATTTCATAAGAATAAAAATGTTAATTTTAAATTCAAAATGTTGCTGAATATCTGCTGAGCAAAATAATTTTATCGTACTATTTTTAGAGATATGGGGACGCAAGGAAAAATAAAAATCTTATGGTAGTATTTCATTAATTTAAATAATCGTAATTAAGATCAAATGGTTGGGAACAGGGCATCCAATACTGGACTCTGGGTTCCCGGGATTTATCATTCACCATATCATGTCACAATTTCTTGAGATCATTGGCGAAAAAAGTGGGTAATTAAGAGATTCCAGATTTTTTATGTGTTTCTTTCTACTGATATAAATTGAGTTCAACAACAACATTAAAAATCCTCTCTTTACAAGCTCTAGGGCAGTGTCTGCCAAACTGTGTGCCGCAAGAAACCTCAGGTGTGCCGCGGTGGAATAATCCTTAAAAATGTCAATTTTAAATTATACTTATTCAAAAACAAATATTTGTCATGTAGGATGTCGGAAGCAAACGGAAGCAAATCTAAATAGCTAAAAAGAAGGTGTTTTGGAGATAATCTGCGGCATTTTGGTGTGCCGCGGTACTAGTTCCATTCATTAGTGTGCCGTATAGTAAAAAAGTTTGGCAGACACTGCTCTAGGGAACGGGCACGGGTCGAAACGTTAAATTAAACTTAAAAAAAGCGTACAAAAAAGATGTAATAGCCTTTCCTACTTTACGAACATTGTTAGGGCACTTTTAGTACAATGTAAAGTTAAAAAAACGGCAAGCGACTACTATACCCAAAAAAAGTGCTATGAGTTTTCTTTTTGAGATGGAGGGGGGGGGGGGGGGTGAAAATTATATTGCGAGCGTACGGAGAATTTTCATGAATCGAGTCGGGTAGAATGTGTGACTCGAATCTGCAAACACATTTCAGCATTACAGATGTAGTATTTCAGAGAAAACTTCGAATGAATCACTCGTTCAGCCGCAATATTAAGTAAGCCAGTCCAGTAGGTATTGACTAGTTCTGTATTTTATCGTGAGTCAGATTCGTTAAATAATTTCAGGAGGTGGGGTGAACATTTTTCGAAAGGTTAATCTAAAATTTTGATTGGGTTAGATTATGTTTTTATTTATTGGACTGTACACAACTGAGTATTTATAAGGGAGTATGCAATCAATAATGCGGAATAAAATATTAATTTTGATAACTTTATTATTCCACTGATTGATTGATTTCAATCAATCATTGGAATTTAATATCTTTTATAGATTCGGCGGTAACTTTGTGGAAGTTAATTTTTAATATAAAACTAAAATTGATAACGTTATTATTCCATTTTGTTGTGCTACAGTTTGTGACACGTGTTTCGCCTATTTGAGAACCATCACCAGACAGACTATCGCAACGTAAACGAATAAACTAAAAATTGATTACAATCTTATATTAATTACAAAATAAAAGTCAAGGTTTGTCCATTTCTCCTGGACGCAGGGAAGATATCAGAAGCACTTTTAAATGTAGCACTACACCACTGATTATGGTATGTTTTAGTTCACATGTACATAACACTTAATTCAATATCACGAACGCAAACATATTATTCTCATATTGTTGTATGCATGTTTTTTTATGGAAGACAATAGAATAATATAAATTATTCCACTGGTAACGTTGTGTGAAAACGGCCTGGAGAGTGACATAAAAACTAGAATACTTAAACGTCTCAAATATTATTTATAAGGTATATCCATAAAACTTAAGCATATCATATCTTTCATTAATAATATGTAATAAAGAAAAGATTCTGGCCGGTATTTTAAAAAAAAAGTAGCTTGGACACCTAGAGTAGATCTATGGATTTTGTTTATTGATTAGGTCAAAAAGACACTGACGGTTGTTAGGCTGAACCAAAAACATGATATTTCAATTAAAATACGATGCATTTATGTGCATACATCAAATGTCACTGTAGCCATTTGCTAAACAAAATAACAAAGCGTAAGCGCAGAACAGAAAGTATTCGAAGGTCAGGTCAGTTACTACTTAGGTTCGAGCAGCATCGATTCCTAAATCTTGGGTCGTCAAAGCTCAATAGTATAACTGCTTATCGAATATTCGAATTTCGAATATACCCAACTCTGTTATGATATTCGAATATTTGATAACTAATATGAATATTATTCATTCATAGTATTAATTATTCATTCATCTATATATTAATAGTCGATAAAATAATCACTCGCTTTTCACTTTTTACTTTTCACTCGCTTTTCACAAATGTGTGCGTACTGATGTCCTATTCTACGAAATGTATTTGTTAGCGTATTTGAAAATTAGTTGAATAAAATATATATACTACAATAAATGGTTGTTAGCAAACTTGAACATTATTCAAAATATTAAATAAATTACGCAATTTCTGTTCCTACGAAAAATAGTTGTTAGCAAACTTGAACATTATTCTAAATATTAAATAATTTACGAAATTTCTGCTCCTACGAAAAATGGTTGTTAGCAAACTTGAACATTATTCCAAATATTAAATAATTTACGAAATTTCTGCTCCTACGAAAAATGGTTGTTAGCAAACTTGAACATTATTCCAAATATTAAATAATTTACGAAATTTCTGCTCCTACGAAAAATGGTTGTTAGCAAACTTGAACATTATTCCAAATATTAAATAATTTACGCAATTTCTGCTCCTACGAAAAATGGTTGTTAGCAAACTTGAACATTATTCCAAATATTAAATAAATTACGCAATTTCTGTTCCTACGAAAAATGGTTGTTAGCAAACTTGAACATTATTCTAAATATTAAATAATTTACGAAATTTCTGCTCCTACGAAAAATGGTTGTTAGCAAACTTGAACATTATTCCAAATATTAAATAATTTACGCAATTTCTGCTCCTACGAAAAATGGTTGTTAGCAAACTTAAACATTATTCCAAAAATTAAATAATTTACGAAATTTCGGCTACTACGAAAAATGGTTGTAAGCAAACTTAAACATTATTTCAAAAATAAAATATTTTACGAAATTTCTGCTACTACGAAAAATGGTTGTTAGCAAACTTGAACATTATTCCAAATATTAAATAATTTACGCAATTTCTGCTCCTACGAAAAATGGTTGTTAGCAAACTTGAACATTATTCCAAAAATTAAATAATTTACGAAATTTCGGCTACTACGAAAAATGGTTGTAAGCAAACTTAAACATTATTTCAAAAATAAAATATTTTACGAAATTTCTGCTACTACGAAAAATGGTTGTTAGCAAACTTAAACATTATTCCAAAAATTAAATAATTTACGAAATTTTTGCTAACTATAAAAATAAAATAAAATAAAATAAAAATAAAATAAAATAAAATAAAATAAAATAAAATAAAATAAAATAAAATAAAATAAAATAAAATAAAATAAAATAAAATAAAATAAAATAACATAAAATACCATAAAAAAGAAAAATTAAATACTTTGCAACAAAAATCTCACGTTGCTGGGCAACGGGCTTACAGCTAGTAGTATTAATTAGGGTATCCAATCCCGCAGCCTTTTTCCATCGGATCGGATCCCGGGATTGGGATTAGCTCACCGAGGAATTTGAAATCTTCGATTTGGTATACTTTTTCTCAGATTGTCACAAAACCTCGTTTTTTTTTAGCTCACCGAGGAATTTGAAATCCTCAATTCGGTATACTTTTTCCCCGGATTATATCCAAACCTCGTTTTTATTTTTAGCTCACCGAGGGATTTGAAGTCTTCAATTTGCCAATTTCGTGTCAATTTTCGGGATTTGCTCAAAATTTTTTGGGATCAACGGGAAAATCGAACGGGATCCCGGGATTGGATGCCCTAGTATTAATGAAAATTGAACCACTGGGTAAACAAAAAATCATTCGGCGACGTATTTTATATACATAATACTCACTCAAGACATGTGCTCAAAGCCGGTTTGTTAACAATTACATACTACATGATGCCAGAAATATGACTGAAATATGGAAAAATATGGAATTCATACATTTATTATGCGAATATATTAGAAAAGCTATGTACTACGTATACGGCTTTAATATTCGGAATTCGAATATTTGTTTGCAAAATATATTTGGAAAACCTATTAATTTTTCACGAGTAGAAAATACCAAAGATACACATTTTATAATTCATGAAATGCTATTAGATCAAAACAACTCGTAGGAATCACAATATAAAAAAATTGGCTACACTCGAGTGAGGCATTCGGGATTAAGAATTTCGTTGTCATTTATCAACACTAATTTATGTGAAACTGGTTATAAAACGCTTAAAAATCACCAATCGAAGAGAAAATATCAAAAATAAAATATGTAGTCATCATTCACAAAAATTAAACTTGTGTTGACTTGGCAGAGATGCAAGCACTCGCACTAACACATTAAACATTTGTTGTTGATAAATCCTTTTTTTAATGATTGTTATTTCCGATTCGTTTTTAAAACAAGCCGGTTGGTTATAAAATATATATATACATATTTTTTTGGTTTAAAAAAACCAATCGTTGATCGCGGGACTAATATATTATGTACATATATAAAAAAGGATTTTCTACAAAGGAAAATTCAAATTTTGAGTCCCTAATCCTAACATACTCCACATTCCTAGCGTGGTAAAACAAAGACGAATATAAATGTTCTGCTGGACATTTTTGCGGGAAATTCTTGGGCAGATATCCAGACGCCTTCAAAAAAAAAAAAATTCGCACTAGCAGCTGGATAAAAACTTGTGTTCCGTTAACGGCCCGCGACACATTTTGCGAACAATAACAAAATAATGAATGCCTCTCAATTTTATTGCAGTGGATATTTCGAATAGATATATTAATGAATCATTTTGAAGTTCGAACAACTTTGTTTAGTGACTAGTCTTGAGGAGCGTTCGAAATATTACCCACTTGTATCGGTTTAAAAAAATATTTCTGTGTGATCGTAAAAACTACACGCAATAACACTAAAACAAAAATATCATTGTATTCAATATTAAAAAAATAGTAGTGCAGAACAAGTAATTAAGAGTGGACATATAAAACGCACAATAAAAACATTGTACAATATTCAAAACAATTGAATTCGAATCCTGGCGGACTACGGTTGTATGATCATTTATTAGTGACGTTTTTAATAAGCAACCATTTTACGTAGACCTCCACTAAGTGGCTTTCATATTACAACAAAGGCAAAAATTATATCCCATTTTACTAAATCGAAAAGTTACGAACTTTCAGTTAAATCAAAACACACATGTTAAATCGGAGCACACTCAAATCACTTTTTAAAAATACATCATATATTTGAAAAAAACCTTAAAGCGTCAATTAGATATCAATTTTGGTACTTGAAGCGGAGTCCCGGGTTGTCCATCACTCATTGGCGGCCGGATAATGTGGCATTGGATCAATGCACCCCATGTATATGCAGGGGCGGTTATATTTCATGAAATAATATTCAAACATAACATTTATACCATTCACTCATTTTAAATTCTTCGTGTATTTAATTTCTATAATACATATTTTATTTTACTTTATTTTAGACCATATATGGGCAACCACCGGCCCACCGAACTATTTTGTCCGGCCCTGATTCATCTCGGCGAAGTGATAGAAAAATATATAAATAGTTTCAGGGAGCCAATATTGCTAGTCTCGTAATTCAAGTTCAAGGCCAATATTCACACAAAGTTTTGTAATCAGTATATAATATTAACACTTCTTAGTCGGGCGCTTCAAAAAATAGACTCAAGCCTGTAGCGGGCGTTTTTTAGTGATTAGCGCACAAATATATTACATTCTTAAAATCAACACAACTTCTAAACCAAACGATATTTTCGATTGAAATTAAAAACAAATCATACGTGACATCTAATCATTAAAATTAAGTTTAGAACATTTCGATATCATCATAATTTCACTATGTTTCAAAGCTGAATATAAAACCTGTTATCAATTTAGTAGATAGCACTCCGCATGTTATAAATATTAAATATTCAAAACATTCTATATAACAAAATAGCATATTTATCAATATTGTATAATTATATAAATAATTATAATATATAATCGCCATTCCTACAACTTGACTACCACTGGAAGTGTAAAATCTAATGCCGTAAAAACTACAGCGTAAATATTCGAGACACATGTGTCACCCTTTTTGTAAATAATAAATACGAACATTCAATGCATAATAACTTATTAGTTTTATTGCTTCTTGTCAAAAAAGGGTCACTTGCGGTTGCCGCAGTTTTTTTGAAGAATTAAACTTATGAACCAATCTACGCAACATGTGTATTGGTTGATAATCATATACTAATATGTGCATGTATCATTTAAATTTATCATGGTGTATGCTTATATATAAATACAATAACAATTACGTAAACAAACTATAAAAACAATAAAAATACGTCTAAAAAGCAGTGTTTAACTCGTTAAACGACTCGATCTAAACTAGCGATGGAGATCGCAAAATAAATCTATAACACAGTTGATTTTTTGTTTCTTAGCTCAAACTTCCACCCTTATAATCTAGCAAAGAATTAGGACTAATGTTAATTAGTTGCGGCATTTTATTTAACGCCGACAAACAAACCCGTGATATTATGTGTCCCGCAAACAAGCGACGATATAAAAAAAAAACATATTATGCCGTGATCCGCATTCTACCGACAATACGCTAAAAACGACTTTTGTCGTGATCCGCATTCTACGTACAGTCCGCTAAAAACGACTTTGGTCGTGGCCCGCTTAAGAAGTGTTAATATTAAGTCGTTCATTGTATAACTAAAAAAATATACAAGAAGTAGCAACATGTTTTATTTAATATTACTTTATTATATTTAATAATTTGGTCCGGCCCTTGACTCGGAGACAGAATGATAATTTGTCCCCAGACCTAGAAAAGGTTGCCCATGCCTGTTTTAGACAATAAATATATGAAGAATTTATAATGAGTGAATAGTATAAATGTTATGTTTGAATATTATCTCATGAAATATAACCGCCCCTGCATATACAAGGGGTGCATCGATCCAATCCCACATTGACCGGCCGCCACTGCCATCACTGTTATGCCCTTTAATTGTCTTCGAAAGAGGGGCATATTTTAATACAGCCGATTCTCGTGGGTGTTTTCAGCTTTCTATCATTAACTCTCTGAAGAGGTTGATAGACCGATTGGATAAAAACTGGTCCTGATAAAAAATAATACATAATGATTGATACTCAGCAAGTTTAAATTAATTCTGACTTTTTTTCTTTTTCGTTGTCAAGCCATCGTTAAGATATGTTGTAATCAGGTTTACACATTTGGTCAGAAACATCAATAATAAATGTTAAGTAACTATAAAAAAAGTAGTCTGTAAAATAAAAAATAAAAACACAACCGATAATATTTTAAGGAAATTCTAAATTACACACATTATTACCACTTGTAATTAAAATTGATTCTCCTCGAGTTACTCACTAAAAAAGTCATGGACGTAGCTACTTATTAAAATTTAAGAGACGTTAAAACATCTATTGCTCCTTCTCCTCACGAGAACTGAGTCACCGAGCTTTTCATTATTTCCAACGCAAACGGACCGAAATCGTGCTCAGCGAAAACAAAGTACAAAAAAGACGTAAAGCTTACACCCCACGATTTATTATTTCATGTTGCTGAGAAAAATATTGCCAACAGTCGAAGAATGACGTTTTAAAATATACAATGTTCGAAGTTATCATAATAGATAATCGCATGTCTACGATCTACAATACATACACGTTCATCACTATCGCGGTGGCATATGTATGAAAAAGATGTATGAAATTCAAAAATATAAATAGCATTGAAAAGTATGATATATGGGCGCGTCTGTGAGTCTGAGCGTACCTAGTATGGTTTTGATATAGCTATCTGAAATCATTACTGAAATTATTGGTTAACCTTGAAATATAGCCTATGGCAGGGGTTCCCAACCGGTAGGGGAAATTCCTTCCTGGGGAGGAATTTCAGAAGGGTGGGGATCGTTGAATCACTAAATTCTTGTTTTTTTTGGTAAGTTCTTTGAAAGTATTGTTTTAAATACAACTTCACATGCATATGGACTACATTATTATATACTCTGTAATTCTATTGAAGATTTTGTTCATTGAAATATGCTTCAGTAATTAGTTAGTAAAAACATATCTCAATCAATTTATATTATGTTCATAAATACTCACATATTAAAAAAGACTTTCAACCCTACGTATATCATTTATTATTTTGATTATACCTTTTGAGTAAGACTATCTTGGTAAAGGAGGAATTATATTCTGAATAACGTTGAAAGGGGGGAATGGAGCAAATAAGGTTGAGAGTTCTGGCATACGGATATGATTTTACGATTGCAACATTTTTAAAATTTACTGCAAATGTATAAAAAATATGTCTTGTTGAACTTTACTATTTGCATTGAACACATTGCATTGTCTGTTGAAGTGTTGATATCATCACATTAATGATTATCTCGTTTGATAAAATGCAACATCTAAATAATCTTTGTCTGTTATGTAATACGTTGAATTGTAGCATAGGATGTTGCAAGATAATACAACTGCAAATATGAAAAAGTGTATTTAAATTAAAACTAAATGGAATCGTTTCAGAACCGGAGAATTTTGAAATCGCAACTCAAACCGGTGTTTTAATAATACAGTATAACCTCGATATAACGAAACTTGATATTGCCGACGAAACGAACAAAATTTCAGACCAAAATTGAAAAAAAAAATGTTTAAATTCAAGAGTCACACCCCGCACGTTAACAATAATGTTCTGCTTGATCAATTCCGGATTTTTGTGATCCCGGGATTGATCATTCACAATAAAATCTTGTCACAATTGTTTGAAAATTTTGGGATTCACAATTATTTAGGGATGTGGGTTTTCGGGATTCCGGGAGAAATTGAGAGATTTTAAAATAATCTACAAAAGAAGGTAAAACAACTTTTTCTTTTTAAGCTCGCTGACAGCTTTTAAAATCCTGGGAATTTACGGATTTCCAATTGAGAAATGTGTTTTTTTAGCTCGCTTTACAATTTTGGCTGTTCCTCAATCTCGGGATTAGTACTACCAAAATTCCGTGATTTCGGGATCCAGGGATTGGAGACACTAGTTTTAACGCATGCTGACCGAAACGGTGACATGCGCTTATGCTACTACCCACCTCACTTTCACATCACATGTCTCTCATTATTGTTTTACGCATATAAACTTTTCTGGACTTGTGCATCAATGCATTAATGTCGTTTACGAGGTCATGACAGAATTTATTCGCATTATGATGTAATATCGAGACTTAATGGTACAAGAAGCAGACCTGGAAAATGCTTTTCTGTACAGTATGTGATACATAATATAAAGAAAGTGAGTCAAAAACTTTCCTTAAATACATTTTCTTTACGCACGTGGAATTTTATGAAAACTCAGATAAAAATGTTTTCTTAGCGGAGGAATAGTGAAAACGTGTTCAGGGAAGCTAAAACGTGACGTCACCTGTTATGTAAGGAAAAAGTGAGAAAAAGATATGACTCATTTTTCCGTGAAACGTAGGCTTAGTAAAGAAAAAAAATCTTGATTCGTTCATTGAGAAAACAAATTCGAGGAACTAACAAATAAGCCGAGTGAAAAAAGAAAATATTATTTTCCCTTGCCGTGTCGAGCAAATCGATGGAGCATGCGTAACGCGTTAACGCAGCGATTTCCAACCTGGGAGGCGCGAACAGTCCAAAATATTTATTTACCCTTTACAACGTGTCTTTATTACTACATGAAATAAAGGATGGGGAGGCGCGAAGATATTTTTTTCGTGAAAAGGAGGCGTAGCAAAATAAAGGTAGGAAACCACTGCGTTAACGTTTAAATCGAAACGTGAGTATTACTTGGGAATTTCTTTTTTAAAACTGGTAAGTGTATTCGCTTATCTTACGAGTGATCGACTTCGTGGACGAATATTTGGAACTGTCACCTGTCATTCAAATAATCATTTGAATACTTGCCTGACTGAATTTTTGCCCATTATGATTTCCAATTGAGTTTTTATGTATTCCATAGCGTCGTTAATTTTCTACAAACACGTATGTCAATTTTTGACAGTTTTGAGTTATTTGATATTATGGATTCACAATTTCATTAACTTGTATCGCAAAATATATTTTATTTCATTCTTTATAATAATTTAGCAAATTATATGCTCATGTGCTATGTTTCGGGTGAAGAAGAGAGTATTATTAACTTCTTCACAGATATTGAGAGGAAAACTATTCCAGTGGTGTTTTATGCCGATAGAAAGCGATTGCAATTGCGGTGGAATAAAGTACATTTATGTGGAAAATTACTGATGATAACAATAGAAAATTTAAATTAACTTTGATTATTCCACGTATTGTGTTACTAACTGTGACACGTGTTTCGCCTCTTTCAGAGGCATCTTCAGACTTACTATCGCAAAGTTTGCTTAAGTAATGAAGCAAGATTGATTCTAACATTTAAAAATTATAAAATTACAAAATGGAGGTTTGGGTTTTTTCCTTTTAAGAGGAGCAAGGAGGGGGGTGTAGAATCAAACTTTGCGATAGTAAGTCTGAAGATGCCTCTGAAAGAGGCGAAACACGTGTCACAGTTAGTAACACAATACGTGGAATAATCAAAGTTAATTTAAATTTTCTATTAAAATGAACTTCCACAAAGTTACCGCCGAAACCATCGAAAGTATTACTGATGATATTTTATCATTGACAATTAGGATATTCAGGGTAACCGGTTGCGTTGTTTGAAGATACACGAAATGGTAAGGAAACAGAGATCTAAATTGCATGAAATTAATATTTGAAAATTATACACATTTTTAGCTATATGTGAGGGAGGGGGGGGGGGATGTGGTTGAAATAAACTAATGATAAAAAGTGTGACCCAAACAACAAATATAATGTATTAAAGAGATACAAGGATGCAAGCCACCTTCGTTTTTAAGCTGTAGAACATGGATTCCCAAACATATTGACCCATTACCTCCTTTACGGTAAATAAAATACAAAAGGACCTCTTATCGATAAACGTTTTATTAAAATTAAATATTTAAAACAGAAAAATGTAGTGAACATTTTTATTAACCTAGGTGTAATCTTATAAATAAGATACGCCGATACTTAATCCGTTGAGGCATTGATAAAAATATCCCAATGAGAAGGATGAACTATCAGTCACTCACTAGTGACTCAGGTAGTGCCACAAATTTATTAATGTTTTGGAGTGTAATATTTGCAATAAAATTTCATTACTAATATAAAACAACATCACAAAATCGATAGCAATTGTTTTTAATGTGATTTTATCAACAACTAGCTGACCCGACGAACTTCGTACCGCCTCAGAATCAATAAATGTTGTAATAAAAATAATAAAACATTTTTAGTACTTTTCCCACATAAAATTTATTTGATCAGGACCGGTTTCGCTCATCGCGAGCATTATCAACTGAGTTATTATCAGTTGAGCATTATCAATTTTATGTGGAAAAAGTACTAAAAATGTTTTATTTTAATGCCATTCCACCAAGTATTGACAGTGAATACCTTAAAAGTGAATAAATGTTCTGTTAACTTGATAACATGAAGAACGATGACTACCGAGTCAACCTTCAGTTGTAAATTGCGCGGTGGCAAGCCAGGCAGATCCAATAAGCTTAAAAATTAAGTTGGATAGTTGGTTGCTTCGCATTCGTTTGTTACACGGTCGATAGATTTGAAGGAATGCAGTGGACCAACGATTTGATTTTGAATTGTGAAGTTTAAATGATCCACATCTTTGTACTTCGCCGCAACAATTGCTCGTTCATTCAACCAATTGTGATTTTTGTGATTAGATTAGTTCGGGATTAGTTCGGGAACATTTTGTTGAATGAAGTGAAATTGCAAAAAATCGGCGGAAACAAAATCAATCCGTTCGATTCGTCGACAGGAACACGCCCATTACCGATAGTCAGCAATTGCTTGGAGAAATCTTCGGCAGATAGATCGTTTAGCAATGCAACTCGCATGATTGTCGTCAGCTGAAGTTTCTTTACATAGCGCCAGAGTCGTGATTTGAGGTAAGCGTTTATTTCATCGGCAGCGGTCAATCTTGGAATGACTGGTAGTGTTTGGCGGAAATCGCCAGATAGTAGAATCATTGCGCCTATAAAACATCTTGAGTCATTGCACAGATATTTCATAGTGTGATTGAGTGCTTCCAATGCGCATTTGTGCGCCATTGTCCATTCATCCCAGGTGCTGATTTTACTTGCTACCAAAACTTTGGTCATTGCTGAGTGTTTCGCAATCTTGCATGTCAGTTTTTCAGTTGCTTAAAGCAGTGCTCCGCAAGCGGTGTGCCGCGAGGCGATGCTGGGTGTGCTGCGGCGCGAATCTCTAATAAACGGAAAAAAACAAATAGTTTGGTCGATACTACAAAATATTTCTGATGACACTATCATAGATAAGCAGAAATAATTATTTTTTGGTTGAAAGAATATTTTATATGTACAGTCTGCGCAAGAATGTTTCTCGCACCTTGCGAAAGTTCAGTTTTATATTTTAAAATATCGTTTAAGAGTACAAATGAATTATTTCTTTATAAATATCATTACAAATTTGTCTAAGCATGTACCCACACCACATATTAAATATAAGTGTTTTTACCGTTTTTAACATTTGGAACAGCTAATAATGAACTTATGATAACCAGGGTAGTAGAATTAACAATTCGTTGTATTCATTAAATGTTTTTTAGTTTAAATTTACAATTATTTTTTTACCAATTATTAATCATTGATAACTTTTGACTTCCAGGGATCATTAAAAAGCATCGAAAAAATCCATGTTTTATTGAAAGCTTTTTATTTCAATTAATATATTATTTCCCACTCTTAGCTTTTATGGGGGTAGTTATTTAAAAAAAATAGATTTTTTTAGATTTCAAAGTAAAAAGACAGTCCATAAATAAAAATAGTAAAGAGATTTTAATAAAAAAAAATAATCTTATCCATATGGTTCTTTTGTGGTATGTATCATATATAAACACAAACTAATGTAATTTCTGTATATTATGCATATTTTTACTTGGCGATAATGGGTACCAAAATTGCAGACCTTAAGGAGCTTAAGCTCAAAAAAATAAATGAATTGAAAAAAGGTGTTTGAGGTGTTTAGAATAACCAAAAAAACCCAATTTATTTTTAAAAGATTATAATTTCTTGCCATGGCAAATTACAACCCCAATGAAAGCTAAGGGTGGGAAATTTGATATTTATTGGAATAGAAATCTTTAAAAAAAAACATGGATTTTTTTAATGAATTTTTAAGATTTCTTGGATGTTAAAAGTTATCAATAATTAACAATTGATAAAAAAATAATCGCATATTTAAATTTTAAATATATTCAATGAATACAACAATTTGTTAATTCTACTACCTGGGCTATCATCAGTTCATTATTAGTTATTAAAAATTCTATCAAATGTAAAACCATTTATATTTGAGATGTGGATACATGCTTTGACATATCTGTAATGATATTTATAAAGATATAATTCATTTGTTCTCTTTAAAGATATTTTAAAATACAAAACTGAATTTTTGCAAGGTGCACGAAACATTCTTGCGCAGACTTACATACACAGAATACCCAAATCGATAAAATGTTTGTTAGTATAACTTTAACCGCTAAATGTTAGAAACATTTTAATAGCCGAAGCTGAAAATTCAACTGAAGTGGGAAACTTACGTACTTTTCTCTACTTTGGTGCAGCCTTTTGACTGATTCTTTTTTTGTAAATAAATCTGAATAAACTGAAACTTTTCTTTTAATATAATCTCCATAAAGAGTACATGTGCTCTACATTGGTAGTGGACATGGTAATAAAATATCCATATGGTTCTTTTGTGGTATGTATCATATATAAACACAAACTAATGTAATTTCTGTATATTATTCATATTTTTACTTGTGATGTGCCACGAAATTTTGAAAAACACGTCGGTGTGCCGTGGAAGATAAAAGGTTGAAGAGCACTGGTTTAAAGATTTAACGGCAATTTCAACGCTGAATAAGCCGTTCGAAATCCTTCTATCTACATGGCCGCTATCCCAGAAGAAGAAACTGCTACAGCAATTTTTTATCTCGCACGAACAGTGGCCATAATCAATGACATGAGAAATGTCTTCCCAGCTCCACCAGGCGCATCGAGGAAAAATAAGCCACCATTTCCTTTATCAATTACCTTCATTAACGTATCGTACATTTCCTTCTGTTGCGGGTTCAACAGTGGTACATTCGTTCGAACTGATTGGTTCAATGCATCTCGATCATATTCACGTTCACGTTCAGATTCTCGATTGAAAGCGTCGTTCATTCCACGATCTGGCGTTGGTATTTCTAACTTGACTAACAAACTGCCGCACATGAGGTAACACATGTCTTCGATCTAAAGCAAAGCCTGGTTATGTATCTTTTCATTCACCTCGAGATCGGGATTCCCTGAACTGACACGAATTCGATGTAAAATGTATTCGGACATGTCATCCTTGTACTTGTTCCACAGTTCACGGGGATTCGATGGGAAGCACGTCAAAATAATGATAGAAAATAATGTGCGTATCTGACTTGGAGATTCAGAAACAATTTCTTTAGCGATTGTCATGTCCCAATGAGTATCATTTTCAAGCAAATTGAGCTGTTGACATGCAAGTAGAAGCATTCGTCATTTTTCGGATGAACTGTGTACATGCGACCAAGAGCATCAGTAGTCATTCGGATGAGCAGGAACCGCATCGCCTTGCTTTCGACGTTAAAATTTCTTCGATGTAGCTTTCCAAGTGTAATAACGTGGCATCTCAAAGTAGAGCAACGTTCGTGCAAACAGCGTAATATTGTTGTCAAAAAAATTATCATACCTAATTATAAACATAACCTTATTTCAATATTATCCGATTTTCTTTCGTTTTCATTTCATATCATCGATTTTTTTATTCTGATCCATACTCTAAATTTAAAATCATTTAAAAGTCAATCGTACGCAAAAGAAGCAGAAACAAATGAATATCGGAAAAATTGCCACCTAGCGGATGAAATCTGCATACATTTTCATTATTTCAAGATGTTCGCCATTTGAAAACTGTATGAGAATATTAATTTTCTTCGTAATTTATTTTCCGTGTTATTTTTCCTATGTTTTAATGCTTATTCTGCTATTCTAGGCGGATACGAATTTAATAAATCAAAGATCATTAAAATCAGCCAAGTTATAGCCAAGATATACGTGGTGTAACAAACCCCACTTTGTTTTATATATATAGATATTACAGATTAGATAAATAAACTGCGTGATTAAACGATTTAGAATACGTTATAAGGTTTAACAATAATCCTCCTTTAAGCATCATCCAGTAGCCCCAGTGGGGCCGGTGGGCCCACTGGGAAACCATGCTGTAAAATATGACAAAAAGTGAAACTTTATTTAAAAAATACGAATAGCAAGTCATTTATACACAGAGAATTTAAATGACATTTGATATTGTAACAAACAGATAGTTATTTTTTATAAGGTGCAGCGCCTAATTAATGGTTCCACGAAATTGGGGTGTTTGACAAAAGACTATTTAAAACTAAATTTGACCAAAATTTAATTAATCAAATTACTAAAAACGTTTTAATTAAAAGGAAAGGTATTTCGTAAAGCTACAAATAATTAAAATTAAACTAATTATCAGCACACAAAGAATACTAACGTTTACTGTAATTTTGATCGATAGAATAGAGATTATTGGTTTGGCTGCTTTATTATTATTTTAAGAAAAACAACAGAAAAAAAAGTTGAAACAGAACACCTCTTCCGTTCCTAGGAACAGTTTAAACATAAATGATTATTATGACTGATCGTAAGTCGTGTACACACTCAACGTATGCCTTTAAAGCACTGTGATTAGGGAATCTAATCCCGAGCCAAAATGTTGATCCCGGAATTTCGGGATTAGAATTTTTCGATCCCGGGACTGGTCCCGGGATCAGTACATTTAAAAAAAAAATAAAAAATGATAATATTGGTGAAAAATAAATTTAAAAAATTATTCTTTATTATATTACCAGCTGTAAGCTGCCAATATGTTACCAAAAAGCTCTCTTAATCTCAATTATTCGCGATTCAGAGGTGAATGAGTGGATTTTTTAATTACTTGTAAAAAATAAGCGAAATCATTACTACATTCTTAATAATTTTATTGAAGTAAATAGACGTCATTTAAATATTTTAATATTCCCACAGAGTACCAAAGCATCGATTGTTTCGCCATTTAATCAAAGGTTTCGGTTTACGGTACAAAATGAATGTTTATGAATAATAAATTCCGCAAAACAAACACTATTGATATCTGGTAACATTCATTGATGTAGAGAACAAAGCGAAAAATAAATTTAAACAATATCGAAATATGAAGCTTTATAATAACAAACAATAAATATTGTCGACAAATGCATTCAAATACAGTACACGTGCGTACATTTAATAATTGGCATCAAGTTACCTTTTCGGCTGCCACACGCTCTTATCGTAAGTCTTAATCTAAATCGCAAAGATAAAGTCTTAGTAATAAAATTGGTTATTGTTTATTGCATATGCTGCCGACTTGAAAACCAACACGTTTCTGTTTTAAAATCAATCCCGAAGTTTCGGTATTATGTCTTCTAATCCCGGGATTGAAATGTATCGAAAACTGTACGGGATCCCGGGATTGGATTCCCTAACTGTGATAGTTGTGGAACACATATGAGGATCAAAATACTTAATTATATTAAATTAATGATAATCGATCAATATAGGATATCAACTTTATCATTTCGACATCATGATACGTGCGGTACACACCTATCCAAACACAGTACTTCACGGCCACTGGTTAAATTATGTTGAAATCAAAACAACTAATGATAGTTTTATCGGTTGCATTTCACTAAAATGATTGTATACATACAATAGGTAGTGTTTTTGTTGTATTTTACACAACAACTAGTGATGACGCATTGTAAACTTGCGATAATGAAGGCCGAAGATGAATGAAACAAAACAAAATATACGATAAAAATATTCATTGAACATGTGTATGTATTTTTGTACTAAAATCCCCGTTGATATTATCAACTGTCTTCTGATAAAACAAAAAACCAAAAAAAACGAGCTTGGCATAATTAAAAAATCTGCGAAATTTGTCGTCACTGTCGGCGAAAGACAGGGAGTGCCCAACATGGTGTACTGATCCAATAACCTCGGGGATATGAGTTGTCACTGTCAGTGGAAGACCGAGGATTTAATAGCAGCTCAAATATGAGCTTTGAAAAAATGTTGCGTTTGTGCCACGAAAATTACATGAAAACATGTGAACGTTTGTATAAAAAAATCTTTATTACTTTTAAGTGACAGAAGAGAATGCCGGAATACGATAAAACGACATACGTCACTTGAATGTAGATTTTAGGCATGGATAAAAATGATTTCCTGTGAGTTTATTCGACAAAAAAAGTTAGATTTCGATACAAAACCTTGCAAGCACTATTATTAGAATGCCCTTCGGTTAATTAATAAATGAATAAGAGAAGCAATGTTTTCTTACACATAAATTTTACCTACGCATGCCCTTCAACAAATTTGGAATCCCTATAGCGAACAAAATTATAAAAAAGTATTATCAAACCACAACAAAATTGAATAGAATCACTGCCACTTCAGCTTACTGTTTTGTGCTTTCGTTCACAGTTGCCAAAAAGTGGAAATTGAATTCAACGGAAAATTCCGACGGCAAGCAAAATTTTTGTGAGTTTCGGCTAACTGCCAACAGGTGTACCTATTATTTATGTAGTATTGAGATTGGTCAGGCTCATAAATAAAACCACAGATTTGATAATCTGTACGGAATTTATTATGAAATTAAGATACAATATGTTGTCAAAGGTTATGTAAGTGTTCTGATGTATGGATATTTAATGGTGATTATAAAAGTACTAGCTGTAAGCCCGTTGCCCAGCAACGTGAGATTTTTGTTGCATAGTATTTAATTTAATTTAATTTTATGTTATTTTATTTTATGGTATTTTATTTTATTTTATTTCATTTCATTTCATTTCATTTTATTTTATTTTATTTTATTTTATTTTATTGAATTTAATTTAATTTAATTATATTTTATTTTAATATATTTTATTTTTATAGTTAGCAGATATTTCGTAAATTATTTAATATTTGGAATAATGTTTAAGTTTGCTAACAACAATTTTTCGTATTAGCAGAAACTTCGTAAATTACTTAATTTTTAGAATAATGTTCAAGTTTGCTGACAACTATTTTTCGTAGTAGCAGAAATTTCGTGAATTATTGAATTTTTGGAAAAAAAAAGTTTGATAACAACCATTTTTCGTAGTAGCCGAAATTTCGTAAATGATTTAATATTTGGAATAATGTTCAAGTTTGCTAACAACCATTTTTCGTAGTAGCATAAATTTCGTAAAATATTGATTTTTTGGAATAAAGTTTAAGTTTGCTAACAACCATTTTTCGTAGTAGCAGAAATTTCGTAAATTATTTAATATTTGGAATAATGTTCAAGTTTGTTAACAACCATTTTTCGCAGTAGCATAAATTTCGTAAAATATTTAATTTTTGGAATAAAGTTAAAGTTTGCTAACAACCAATTTTCGTAGTAGCCGAAATTTCGTAAATTATTGAATTTTTGGAATAAAGTTTAAGTTTGCTACCAACCATTTTTCGTAGTAGCAGAAATTTCGTAAATTATTGAATTTTTGGAATAATGTTCAAGTTTGCTAACAGCCATTTTTCGTAGTAGCAGAAATTTCGTAAATTATTTAATATTTGGAATAATGTTTAAGTTTGCTAACAACCATTTTTCGTAGTAGCAGAAATTTCGTAAAATATTTAATTTTTAGAATAATGTTTAAGTTTGCTAACAACCATTTTTCGTAGGAGCAGAAATTTCGTAAATTATTTAATATTTGGAATAATGTCCAAGTTTGCTAACAACCATTTTTCGTAGGAGCAGAAATTTCGTAAATTATTTAATTTTTGGAATAATGTTGAAGTTTGCTAACAACCATTTTTCGTAGTAGCAGAAATTTAGTAAATTATTCAATTTTTGGAATAAAGTTTAAGTTTGCTAACAACCATTTTTCGTAGTAGCAGAAATTTCGTAAATTATTGAATTTTTGGAATAATGTTCAAGTTTGCTAACAACCATTTTTCGTTGGAGCAGAAATTTCGTAAATTATTTAATATTTGGAATAATGTCCAAGTTTGCTAACAACCATTTTTCGTAGTAGCAGAAATTTCGTAAATTATTGAATTTTTGGAATAATGTTTAAATTTGCTAACAACCATTTTTCGTAGTAGCAGAAATTTCCTAAATTACTTAATTTTTGGAATAATGTTTAAGTTTGCTAACAACCATTTTTCGTAGAAGCAGAAATTTCGTAAATTATTGATTTTTTAGAATAATGTTTAAGTTTGCTAACAACCATTTTTCGTAGTAGCAGAAATTTCGTAAATTATTGAAATTATTGAATTTTTGGAATAATGTTTAAGTTTGCTAACAACCATTTTTCGTAGAAGCAGAAATTTCGTAAATTATTGATTTTTTAGAATAATGTTTAAGTTTGCTAACAACCATTTTTCGCAGTAGCATAAATTTCGTAAAATATTTAATTTTTGGAATAAAGTTAAAGTTTGCTAACAACCAATTTTCGTAGTAGCCGAAATTTCGTAAATTATTGAATTTTTGGAATAAAGTTTAAGTTTGCTAACAACCATTTTTCGTAGTAGCAGAAATTTCGTAAATTATTGAATTTTTGGAATAATGTTCAAGTTTGCTAACAGCCATTTTTCGTAGTAGCAGAAATTTCGTAAATTATTTAATATTTGGAATAATGTTTAAGTTTGCTAACAACCATTTTTCGTAGTAGCAGAAATTTCGTAAAATATTTAATTTTTAGAATAATGTTTAAGTTTGCTAACAACCATTTTTCGTAGGAGCAGAAATTTCGTAAATTATTTAATATTTGGAATAATGTCCAAGTTTGCTAACAACCATTTTTCGTAGGAGCAGAAATTTCGTAAATTATTCAATTTTTGGAATAAAGTTTAAGTTTGCTAACAACCATTTTTCGTAGTAGCAGAAATTTCGTAAATTATTGAATTTTTGGAATAATGTTCAAGTTTGCTAACAACCATTTTTCGTTGGAGCAGAAATTTCGTAAATTATTTAATATTTGGAATAATGTCCAAGTTTGCTAACAACCATTTTTCGTAGTAGCAGAAATTTCGTAAAATATTGATTTTTTGGAATAAAGTTTAAGTTTGCTAACAACCATTTTTCGTAGTAGCAGAAATTTCGTAAATTATTTAATATTTGGAATAATGTTCAAGTTTGTTAACAACCATTTTTCGCAGTAGCATAAATTTCGTAAAATATTTAATTTTTGGAATAAAGTTAAAGTTTGCTAACAACCAATTTTCGTAGTAGCCGAAATTTCGTAAATTATTGAATTTTTGGAATAAAGTTTAAGTTTGCTACCAACCATTTTTCGTAGTAGCAGAAATTTCGTAAATTATTGAATTTTTGGAATAATGTTCAAGTTTGCTAACAGCCATTTTTCGTAGTAGCAGAAATTTCGTAAATTATTTAATATTTGGAATAATGTTTAAGTTTGCTAACAACCATTTTTCGTAGTAGCAGAAATTTCGTAAAATATTTAATTTTTAGAATAATGTTTAAGTTTGCTAACAACCATTTTTCGTAGGAGCAGAAATTTCGTAAATTATTTAATATTTGGAATAATGTCCAAGTTTGCTAACAACCATTTTTCGTAGGAGCAGAAATTTCGTAAATTATTTAATTTTTGGAATAATGTTGAAGTTTGCTAACAACCATTTTTCGTAGTAGCAGAAATTTAGTAAATTATTCAATTTTTGGAATAAAGTTTAAGTTTGCTAACAACCATTTTTCGTAGTAGCAGAAATTTCGTAAATTATTGAATTTTTGGAATAATGTTCAAGTTTGCTAACAACCATTTTTCGTTGGAGCAGAAATTTCGTAAATTATTTAATATTTGGAATAATGTCCAAGTTTGCTAACAACCATTTTTCGTAGTAGCAGAAATTTCGTAAATTATTGAATTTTTGGAATAATGTTTAAATTTGCTAACAACCGTTTTTCGTAGTAGCAGAAATTTCCTAAATTACTTAATTTTTGGAATAATGTTTAAGTTTGCTAACAACCATTTTTCGTAGAAGCAGAAATTTCGTAAATTATTGATTTTTTAGAATAATGTTTAAGTTTGCTAACAACCATTTTTCGTAGTAGCAGAAATTTCGTAAATTATTGAAATTATTGAATTTTTGGAATAATGTTTAAGTTTGCTAACAACCATTTTTCGTAGAAGCAGAAATTTCGTAAATTATTGATTTTTTAGAATAATGTTTAAGTTTGCTAACAACCATTTTTCGCAGTAGCATAAATTTCGTAAAATATTTAATTTTTGGAATAAAGTTAAAGTTTGCTAACAACCAATTTTCGTAGTAGCCGAAATTTCGTAAATTATTGAATTTTTGGAATAAAGTTTAAGTTTGCTAACAACCATTTTTCGTAGTAGCAGAAATTTCGTAAATTATTGAATTTTTGGAATAATGTTCAAGTTTGCTAACAGCCATTTTTCGTAGTAGCAGAAATTTCGTAAATTATTTAATATTTGGAATAATGTTTAAGTTTGCTAACAACCATTTTTCGTAGTAGCAGAAATTTCGTAAAATATTTAATTTTTAGAATAATGTTTAAGTTTGCTAACAACCATTTTTCGTAGGAGCAGAAATTTCGTAAATTATTTAATATTTGGAATAATGTCCAAGTTTGCTAACAACCATTTTTCGTAGGAGCAGAAATTTCGTAAATTATTTAATTTTTGGAATAATGTTGAAGTTTGCTAACAACCATTTTTCGTAGTAGCAGAAATTTAGTAAATTATTCAATTTTTGGAATAAAGTTTAAGTTTGCTAACAACCATTTTTCGTAGTAGCAGAAATTTCGTAAATTATTGAATTTTTGGAATAATGTTCAAGTTTGCTAACAACCATTTTTCGTTGGAGCAGAAATTTCGTAAATTATTTAATATTTGGAATAATGTCCAAGTTTGCTAACAACCATTTTTCGTAGTAGCAGAAATTTCGTAAATTATTGAATTTTTGGAATAATGTTTAAATTTGCTAACAACCATTTTTCGTAGTAGCAGAAATTTCCTAAATTACTTAATTTTTGGAATAATGTTTAAGTTTGCTAACAACCATTTTTCGTAGAAGCAGAAATTTCGTAAATTATTGATTTTTTAGAATAATGTTTAAGTTTGCTAACAACCATTTTTCGTAGTAGCAGAAATTTCGTAAATTATTGAAATTATTGAATATTTGGAATAATGTTTAAGTTTGCTAACAACCATTTTTCGTAGAAGCAGAAATTTCGTAAATTATTGATTTTTTAGAATAATGTTTAAGTTTGCTAACAACCATTTTTCGCAGTAGCATAAATTTCGTAAAATATTTAATTTTTGGAATAAAGTTAAAGTTTGCTAACAACCAATTTTCGTAGTAGCCGAAATTTCGTAAATTATTGAATTTTTGGAATAAAGTTTAAGTTTGCTAACAACCATTTTTCGTAGTAGCAGAAATTTCGTAAATTATTGAATTTTTGGAATAATGTTCAAGTTTGCTAACAACCATTTTTCGTTGGAGCAGAAATTTCGTAAATTATTTAATATTTGGAATAATGTCCAAGTTTGCTAACAACCATTTTTCGTAGTAGCAGAAATTTCGTAAATTATTGAATTTTTGGAATAATGTTTAAATTTGCTAACAACCATTTTTCGTAGTAGCAGAAATTTCCTAAATTACTTAATTTTTGGAATAATGTTTAAGTTTGCTAACAACCATTTTTCGTAGAAGCAGAAATTTCGTAAATTATTGAATTTTTGGAATAATGTTTAAATTTGCTAACAACCATTTTTCGTAGTAGCAGAAATTTCCTAAATTACTTAATTTTTGGAATAATGTTTAAGTTTGCTAACAACCATTTTTCGTAGAAGCATAAATTTCGTAAAATATTGATTTTTTGGAATAAAGTTTAAGTTTGCTAACAACCATTTTTCGTAGTAGCAGAAATTTCGTAAATTATTTAATATTTGGAATAATGTTCAAGTTTGTTAACAACCATTTTTCGCAGTAGCATAAATTTCGTAAAATATTTAATTTTTGGAATAAAGTTAAAGTTTGCTAACAACCAATTTTCGTAGTAGCCGAAATTTCGTAAATTATTGAATTTTTGGAATAAAGTTTAAGTTTGCTAACAACCATTTTTCGTAGTAGCAGAAATTTCGTAAATTATTGAATTTTTGGAATAATGTTCAAGTTTGCTAACAGCCATTTTTCGTAGTAGCAGAAATTTCGTAAATTATTTAATATTTGGAATAATGTTTAAGTTTGCTAACAACCATTTTTCGTAGTAGCAGAAATTTCGTAAAATATTTAATTTTTAGAATAATGTTTAAGTTTGCTAACAACCATTTTTCGTAGGAGCAGAAATTTCGTAAATTATTTAATATTTGGAATAATGTCCAAGTTTGCTAACAACCATTTTTCGTAGGAGCAGAAATTTCGTAAATTATTTAATTTTTGGAATAATGTTGAAGTTTGCTAACAACCATTTTTCGTAGTAGCAGAAATTTAGTAAATTATTCAATTTTTGGAATAAAGTTTAAGTTTGCTAACAACCATTTTTCGTAGTAGCAGAAATTTCGTAAATTATTGAATTTTTGGAATAATGTTCAAGTTTGCTAACAACCATTTTTCGTTGGAGCAGAAATTTCGTAAATTATTTAATATTTGGAATAATGTCCAAGTTTGCTAACAACCATTTTTCGTAGTAGCAGAAATTTCGTAAATTATTGAATTTTTGGAATAATGTTTAAATTTGCTAACAACCATTTTTCGTAGTAGCAGAAATTTCCTAAATTACTTAATTTTTGGAATAATGTTTAAGTTTGCTAACAACCATTTTTCGTAGAAGCAGAAATTTCGTAAATTATTGAATTTTTGGAATAATGTTTAAATTTGCTAACAACCATTTTTCGTAGTAGCAGAAATTTCCTAAATTACTTAATTTTTGGAATAATGTTTAAGTTTGCTAACAACCATTTTTCGTAGAAGCAGAAATTTCGTAAATTATTGAATTTTTGGAATAATGTTTAAATTTGCTAACAACCATTTTTCGTAGTAGCAGAAATTTCCTAAATTACTTAATTTTTGGAATAATGTTCAAGTTTGCTAACAACCATTTTTCGTTGGAGCAGAAATTTCGTAAATTATTTAATATTTGGAATAATGTCCAAGTTTGCTAACAACCATTTTTCGTAGTAGCAGAAATTTCGTAAATTATTGAATTTTTGGAATAATGTTTAAATTTGCTAACAACCATTTTTCGTAGTAGCAGAAATTTCCTAAATTACTTAATTTTTGGAATAATGTTTAAGTTTGCTAACAACCATTTTTCGTAGAAGCAGAAATTTCGTAAATTATTGAATTTTTGGAATAATGTTTAAATTTGCTAACAACCATTTTTCGTAGTAGCAGAAATTTCCTAAATTACTTAATTTTTGGAATAATGTTTAAGTTTGCTAACAACCATTTTTCGTAGAAGCATAAATTTCGTAAAATATTGATTTTTTGGAATAAAGTTTAAGTTTGCTAACAACCATTTTTCGTAGTAGCAGAAATTTCGTAAATTATTTAATATTTGGAATAATGTTCAAGTTTGTTAACAACCATTTTTCGCAGTAGCATAAATTTCGTAAAATATTTAATTTTTGGAATAAAGTTAAAGTTTGCTAACAACCAATTTTCGTAGTAGCCGAAATTTCGTAAATTATTGAATTTTTGGAATAAAGTTTAAGTTTGCTAACAACCATTTTTCGTAGTAGCAGAAATTTCGTAAATTATTGAATTTTTGGAATAATGTTCAAGTTTGCTAACAGCCATTTTTCGTAGTAGCAGAAATTTCGTAAATTATTTAATATTTGGAATAATGTTTAAGTTTGCTAACAACCATTTTTCGTAGTAGCAGAAATTTCGTAAAATATTTAATTTTTAGAATAATGTTTAAGTTTGCTAACAACCATTTTTCGTAGGAGCAGAAATTTCGTAAATTATTTAATATTTGGAATAATGTCCAAGTTTGCTAACAACCATTTTTCGTAGGAGCAGAAATTTCGTAAATTATTTAATTTTTGGAATAATGTTGAAGTTTGCTAACAACCATTTTTCGTAGTAGCAGAAATTTAGTAAATTATTCAATTTTTGGAATAAAGTTTAAGTTTGCTAACAACCATTTTTCGTAGTAGCAGAAATTTCGTAAATTATTGAATTTTTGGAATAATGTTCAAGTTTGCTAACAACCATTTTTCGTTGGAGCAGAAATTTCGTAAATTATTTAATATTTGGAATAATGTCCAAGTTTGCTAACAACCATTTTTCGTAGTAGCAGAAATTTCGTAAATTATTGAATTTTTGGAATAATGTTTAAATTTGCTAACAACCATTTTTCGTAGTAGCAGAAATTTCCTAAATTACTTAATTTTTGGAATAATGTTTAAGTTTGCTAACAACCATTTTTCGTAGAAGCAGAAATTTCGTAAATTATTGAATTTTTGGAATAATGTTTAAATTTGCTAACAACCATTTTTCGTAGTAGCAGAAATTTCCTAAATTACTTAATTTTTGGAATAATGTTTAAGTTTGCTAACAACCATTTTTCGTAGAAGCAGAAATTTCGTAAATTATTGATTTTTTAGAATAATGTTTAAGTTTGCTAACAACCATTTTTCGTAGTAGCAGAAATTTCGTAAATTATTGAAATTATTGAATTTTTGGAATAATGTTTAAGTTTGCTAACAACCATTTTTCGTAGAAGCAGAAATTTCGTAAATTATTGATTTTTTAGAATAATGTTTAAGTTTGCTAACAACCATTTTTCGTAGTAGCAGAAATTTCGTAAATTATTGATTTTTTGGAATAATGTTTAAGTTTGCTAACAACCATTTTTCGTAGTAGCAGAAATTTCGTAAATTATTGAATTTTTGGAATAAAGTTTATGTTTGCTAACAACCATTTTTCGTAGTAGCAGAAATTACGTAAATTATTTAATTGTTGGAATAATGATTAAGTTTGCTAACAACCATTTTTCGTAGTAGCAGAAATTTCGTAAATTATTGATTTTTTGGAATAATGTTTAAGTTTGCTAACAACCATTTTTCGTAGTAGCAGAAATTTCGTAAATTATTGAATTTTTGGAATAAAGTTTATGTTTGCTAACAACCATTTTTCGTAGTAGCAGAAATTACGTAAATTATTTAATTGTTGGAATAATGATTAAGTTTGCTAACAACCATTTTTCGTAGTAGCAGAAATTTCGTAAATTATTTAATTTTTGGAATAATGTTAAAGTTTGCTAACAATCATCTTTCGTAGTAGCAGAAATTTTGTAAATTACTTAATTTTTGGAATAATGTTTGAGTTTGCCAACAATTATTTTTCGGATTTTAAATTATTTAACAATTATTTCCAATAAAAATCAAAAGATCAAATCCAATTTTTCAATAAAAAATCAGTTGCACATTTTGTCCAAGTGTATGAAAAAAGCAAAATATTATTCTATCATATATCCATATCATAATTTGAATATTCTTAATGTATTAAAGAATTCTAACAGATTTTCAAGGTCAGACGTGAAAAGATTCATCATTATGATTCAATTGATCAAATCCGCTCCAAAAAATATTAGTCTCACATCGACTCACACGATCAGACGATTCATTTCGATAGCCCTATAATCATAGTTTGCAATAGTCGAATTAAAGTCTTTGATTATTCGAACATTATGATGTATGGTGATACAATACTTTAGCTCTACACCAAGAAATATCAAATTTTCAAACGTGGCGATATCAGAACATTCACGCCCGGTTTAAAATAAGCCGCTCCCATTGGATAGAACAACATTTCAAAAATGTGCTGTTCAGAATAAATCGAAATCATTGGTCTGTACCTTACTGCGGACGTTTTACAGACGGACCTTATCGGCTATTAATGTTAAGATTCATAAACAACTACATAACATTCAACTACATTGAAGCTACGCAAAATGAATATTATACTAGTAGAAAATGCATATTGATATTGTACAATATGGAGTTATCGTTTAGTATAATTTCACAATAACGTGATTTTATTATATTTTTAAGTGTAGAAAAACATGTCCTAACTTAGAAGTTTAATATCTCCTCCGTTTGAAATTTTGCAGTTGGTTCCCTTATGTTCAATTCTACACAGTTATAAGTATATCATGATGACCAGTCATAAAATATTTACATAATCATACTTATTCTATAAAAAATCTTTTCATCAGTTGAATATAAAAACAACAAACATAAAACGGTCTAAAATTCCGATAAAAATGTGTGTTTAGTGTAAATACTGTGCTTTCATTGAATCTTATTTTGCTATACACGTGGCAAGAAACGATGCGATATGTCTTAAAATTATATAGTATGTACTATCTAGAGCAGGGATGGCGAACCTATGGCACGCGAACGATTTCCAAGTTAAAAAAAAAAAATTAAGTTTGAAAAAATTAAATTTTGATTAAGTAATCCATGAATTATTAATTTCGAAATGTTTCCAAGGTAAACGAAAATCGTTTCAAAAAATCATTTTTTATTTTTTCTATTTTGTTATTTTTTTTACTGGTTAGGCACGCCACACAATTGAGAAAAAATATTTGAAGATTGTTGGCACGCGGACCCAAAAAGGTTCGCCATCCCTGACCTAGGGCCTCCAATCCTGGAATTGTGATAGTACTAATCCCGGAATTTCGGGATAAACGAAACTTTAGAAAAATGCGCGAGCTAAAAAAAAGCTCCCAATTTTTTCATTTTGCGAATTTCGCAAATTCTTGGACTTTTGAAATTGGAAATCTTGGAAGAGCTTTTCATTTTGGGAAATCCGTAAATTCTCAGGATTTCAAAATCGCCGGGCGAAAAATTCTCTATTCCGAATTTCAATACGATCTTTTGGTGAGTGTTCAATCCCGGTATTGGATGCCCTTGTTGCGTAGTACTATCAAATAGCCTACTGCAAGGGTGTCCAACTTTTTTGGCCTGGGATCGACTTTCCAAATCTTAAGATTTCTCGCGATCGACTTTTAACATGATTCTTATAAGGATTTATTTATTTAGGGTTTTTTGCCTTATTTAAACATAGACATATGTTCTTTAAATGCGAAATAAATATCATTCGATAGGTATGTGCTTAAAAAACAATTAAATTTTAGTATTTTTTATATTTAAATTATATATTTTTTCGAAATTCACGGAAGCTCTCCTCCAAATTTTGCTTTGGGATCGACCGGTTGATCGTGATCTACCGGTTGGATATCCATGGCCTACTGTTTCATTTACCCAACAGCATGATTTCATTGCATTAATATATACATATTTGATTTTTTTTAATACTGAACTTAATTATTTCCTCTTTTCGTATTAGATTTTTGGGATAAAATCTGTTTCACCATTGCTGCTTCGAATTATAAATATGACGCTTTCATCGAATGTAAAAAAAACACTTTAAATAAAAGTTACAATAAATACATTAAATAACATACATATTTATTTGAAAAATAGCACGCACAAACAGAAAAAAAATGGAATGCTAAAATACCGACACGTCAAAATAAATTGTGTGCTATTCGTTATAAGTAGCACAATACGAGGATTGTATCAGGAAAAATAACTTTGAAAATAGAGTGTGGCTTTTCGGCTAATAAGCATGGCATCACATTGGCAAACATTCAATTCACTATTATATCAATGCGACCACGGAGGAAAATAAATTAAATAAAATAAATAGCACAGCGATGGGGCGACATAATGATGATGTAAGTCATATGTTTGATGGGAGACTTCTACGCAAGCTTTTCAAGCTTAGGGTTAAAAGCCGTCATCCCGCGGGTCGATTATCGCCCGGCAGTCTTGGCAGTTACTCAGTCAGTCGGCTAGCGGTCTGTGGCTTCGGCGATGCGGGAGAACTCAAACAAGAGTTTGCGAGTTTCCCGGGTATTTACTTAAAATTTATGTACATAAGCCCAAAATGTACATAAAGAAAACACACAATCAAGTGGAGGCGTTGACACTAGTTTGTTTTACAAATTTCAATTGTATTTTAAGACAATAGAAAATTTAAATTAACTTTGATTATTCCACGTATTGTGTTACTAACTGTGACACGTGTTTCGCCTCTTTCAGAGGCATCTTTAGACTTACTATTGCAAAAAAGAAATATTATTAAATAATATTCTTAATAGCACAAGTGGTCCCCCATTACTTAAATTGTTTCCAATTAATAGAGTAATCACCAACCTAGCTGATTGATTGCAGTTCATTAGTTTAATAGTTTGTAATGTTTAACGTCATTAGTAGTATGATTATATTTGTTTGCTTTGTTTCGATTTTATAATCTACTACTTGATTCCCTTAAAAAGGAAAAATCCCAATCTGATTGATTGCAACTCATTAGTATCATTATTTGTTTGCTTTATTTCGATTCTACACCCCCCTCCTTGCTCCCCTCAAAAGGAAAAAAAACCCAAACGCCATTTTGTAATTTCATAATTTTAAAATGTTAGAATCAATCTTGCTTCATTACTTAAGCAAACTTTGCGATAGTAAGTCTGAAGATGCCTCTGAAAGAGGCGAAACACGTGTCACAGTTAGTAACACAATACGTGGGATAATCAAAGTTAATTTAAATTTTCTATTAAAATGAACTTCCACAAAGTTACCGCCGAAACCATCAAAAGTATTTTAAGACAGTTGATAACTAATAGCGGTGATGAATACGGTGTCGCGTAAATACTTCATTTTTGGATAGTCAACGTTGCAAACATATGTTTTTAATAGTTTGAATTACACTACACATATTATGTCACGTTTTGTATCTAAAGAAGTGTAAGAAAAAATGCTCGGTAAATAAATATCTAGTCGTGAAAATGTATTTGCAACAGTGTTGGTTACGCCAATAGCTTCTGTATTTTTGTAGACTTAAACATTTTCAAAAATATGTCGACTTGCATTCAAATTAAAAATAATAATATTCTCGTTTGCAATTTCATTGTTAAACGTACAAACTGGGGTTCAAATATTTAGGCTTCGTCTTGTTTGAAAAACACCATACGTTAGCTCAGTGGTTTCCAACCTTAATGTTACTGCACCTCCCTTTGAAGAAACCAATATCTTCGCGCCTCCCCATCCTTTATTTCATATAGTTATACAGATACGTTTTAAAGGGTTAATACATATTTTGAACTGTTCGCGCCTCCCTTTGCAATAGTCCACGCCTCCCAGGTTGGAAATCTCTGCGTTAGCTGGATAATCGAAAGATAAAATAAGATAGTTCTCAAATAACGACTGCAAAAGTAAATAATGTATTGGTATGGATGTTTATTTAAAATTTAACACACGATTTCCAAAAAATATATCATCTTGCTACATTAACCCATTACCACCCACCGTACTCGCTTGAGTAAACCTATTATAAGCGTGATACGATGTATTATTTCTTTGTTTATTTCAAAAGTCATAGCCTATTATGAAACTATATGATAGTAGTAAACTGTAAAAAAATAAAATTTGGCAAAAAATGCGTAGATAAATGTCAATATTTTATCATCGAAATATTGGTTTAAAACAAGATGATTTAGGTTAGATATTTGAATTATTTCTTAGTATAAATAACAATACATTTTTAATTGTTTCTCATTATTATGTATACTTAGGCTTTACTTAAACATATACTATTTTTAGCATGACAATATTTTTCATCTACCGTGTGCTATGTTGCATTTTATTGCACTGTACTCAAGCGAGCACAATGGGCGTTTAGCCGTCAATACAGCGCTAGTCTTTTTGTTTTGATTTTGATGAAAGACTACAATGGCAACCCATCACGTTTTTACGAGACAAAATAATTATACAAGACTCGAAGAAGCCTTTGTATCGATTATTTCCGATGAAAATTGTTTTTTTTCTAGTGTTTGTATTTTATCATAAACTCTCAATAAAAAACATAAAAAAATATTTTTCATCCGTGGTTTTCAATTGGACGTTAATGGTTAATCACAAACAGAATACAAAACGCCTCTTTTAAAATATGTCATTAAGTTTGTAAAATTTACAATAAATCAAAATAACGATGCATTAATGTGGCATTGAAAAGATATCTAGGGTCAAATTAGTTCATTATATTGTAAACATATAAAATAACCTAATTCAGAGAATTTTCCGACGAGTGATCCCAGTTGTTATTTTCGTTGAAAGCGCACTAGTAAAATAAATGTATGTATCAGAAATGAATAATCGTATATTCAAATCCGTTTATCGTATGTCCGAATAATATTTCACATTTGCTATGTATAATAAATAACTTAAGCGACAGCTAGAACAAACCTGATATTTACTTTTTTTTATATGCAAATTCGCGGTAATAATACCGGTCCTATAACTGAATGTTCAATGATCTAGTCATATTCGACAACTGGCACGAAACCGCGTAATATAAATTGACCGTGCAATTTTTCAATTTAAAAATTTGTAACCGACACGATTGAAAACAATGTAAATATTCATAAAATTCTATGAATTCAGCTGTTACTTTAGAGTTATTTTCATATTGAATACTATCATGCAAAACCAAAGAGTGACGGAGTCGATTATGATGATGGCACAATCATATGGCGTGGGTATCGCGATTGACATATACCGTTGTTGCGGCGTCTGAAAAAAAATCAGCCAAAGTTTCCCGCTCCTGCAGCGAGGGCGTGGGCGGCTTTTGGCTGGGCCGCCCCTAGCTGACTCACCGCGCAAGCCACAATGCCGCCCATTCGACATCGCTCAACTCACTGTGTCAAATCACAATAGGAACGATGTACGGCGACTATTATTCGCGTGCTGAGCAACACGAGACACGCAAAAAAATAATTTTACTTATTTATATTTTGTGAGTAAGCAACCATTATTTTCTTCCGGCCGAATGGAATAGAGGAGTGCTGCATTGTGTTATGCGTATAAATAAATATATTATTTTCCGATCATCGTGTGTTAGAGTGGTTACACCAGCGATAAGGTGTATCACACAATGTTAAATATTGATGTATAACGGAGAACTTTTTTGCTACTCAATCACTACTATTTTACTGGTAGATGCTCGTTCCCACTAGTGAAATCTGACCTTTCAACCAACTTGCCCAACCCAAATAATATACCGTTGAACTTGCCATAGCCGGTATTAATCCCCGGCGCCAAGGCCCAAAACTCTTCACCTTGAACTTCCAGGTGTCCGGGAAGAAAAGTTATGCAATCCGCCCTTTATTGCATGCACACCACCATTTTTTCATAATAATTGTAGGACTAAAATACATTCTTATTTTACATATTATGAATTGCCAGTGATTCGGTAAAAAAATCTTAAGCTCCCAACATCCTCATCGAGCAAATAAAGATATGGTGCCCTTTATCATAGGCAAGCCATCGAGTCGGTTTAAATAGAAACGTGGCCGAATACTGGCCTGAATAATTTTGTCCATGAGAAATTCACCTGGCTACAAAATAAAATAACTGAAGTTTTTCGTAGTTTCTTATTCAACGATATTAATTAGTATTATCGACAGTTAAATCTTCAATGTGTTCCACAACATTGCCGTATGAGTGAAGCTATGAAAATCCGTATCATATAAGAAATATCATTCATAACGACAATCAGCCAAAATCGAAATTTACTCACGCCGACCGTTGCAAAAAAGGACAAATAATAAAGGGCAAAAAAACAACCGGTTATACTTTCAAAGATTCGCGAGAATTCCACGGCCGGGAAAACCTCAAAGCTCTTTTGTTGCGCCAAGACAAACGGTTTCAATAGAACATGCACGTACAAGGAAAACAATTAAACAATGAGGAAAAATAATGTTATGCTCTGACTCTCTTGAAAAGGGAGGATGACGACTCACATCACTTCGTTGTATTTATTCTTTACATTGTTAAACATACGAAAACCATTATTTCACCAAGTTAAATAAAATTAAGAACGCATGAGAAAAATCAAATAAAGATTTTTCTCTTAGAGTATTAACAACTGAATATATACATATGGAGACATTCGTGAATATTTACCAGTAAATTATTGCATCTAAAAAAAACTCGAGTTTGAGTAAATAACCCTAAATAGTGGTAAAATGAAATTCTTCTTAAAATTTTGAAATCGGGCCGTTTTTCTGTTGTTTAGTAAATGACCTTCGTGGCTTTAGTCTTTTGTATATGATTGACAAGCTTGACATATCTTTCAAAAGCTTCCAATTTGAAAGAGGGAAAACTTAAAATCTTCAATAAATAAAACTTTTTGTACAAAAAAAAATGATGTTTGATTGGAGTAAAACATGTTTACTTAAAATTGAATTTACACAAAACTCTGATTTTGGGTTTGGCCCGTTTGGGGTAATAACCAAATATATTTTACGATCACCTGTAATCTTTAATAATCTTTATATCAATATTTTAAAAATTATCAGCAAATCATCACAGGGAAAATTTAATGTTATTTATCTACTTATTCACTCCTAATAAATAAAGACATTTATAGAGATAAAATTTAATGTTATCTGTTTTTTTTGTTGTTCATAAAGTATGTATTGTTATTAAAATTATTTAGTTTTATGGTATACATTATTTTTTATTGTTCCTTACCTAAACATGAAATGTATTCTATTCACCATGGAAAATTGATTATTATTTGCTGTTATAAGTATATAAATCAAATATTATGTATAAATAATTTTCGTAATTTTTTTAAATTCCATTATTTAAGAATTGTTGCACGACGTATAGTTTTTTTATGAACATGACACGCTTAATCTAGATGGGAGGTAATGCAATTGCAAAATTTCATCAATCAATCATAATTCCTCTCGAAAAGAAGACCTAGTAAAATCGGTAAGCCGATAACAATGTCCAATCGATCAAACAATATATCAATCAGATATTAAATAATTGCCAGTCAACAGACGTATTGTCGCGTCAAATCGATCTTCTTGAAGAACAAGGGCGAGGCGTGGCGACGGAGGCGCGTCCGGCATACGAATCGCCACTGACGTCAATAATAATACAACATTACTCATAAACTGCGAAAAATAAATCTCGCCTATGTAATTTCCCACGTGCCGAACTACCCGTTAACGCGCGAACAAAAAAGTGATTCCGTTCTCATATCTTTATCCAGTTCCTACTCGATCTGTCAACACCGGCAGACGCACTAAAATATCGCAACTTTTTAATATTTTTAAAATCACTAACCGTCAATCAGCAACGTCAAAATAATTTTCAAATTGCAACAACTGCTGTCGCAATACATTTTTTAATGATTTTAATAGGCATATTGTGTTAATTTTAAGTTTCACTCTAGGGAAGTCTACTTAGTAATTACGCTTTTATATAAGATAAAAATTAAAAAATATATATTTTGCACATCATTTTGATAAGAATAAACATTAATAAGATCACCTTGAAGAGGAAAGGCACCACTTGTCGAAAACGTTTGACGTCAATAAATTGATAATTTTCCACAATAAATTAACTACATCTGATTAAATTTTCTCGTTCAATAATTTCTGCTATTCATTTATAAGTTTAATTTTCTCGAATGAAGTTAAATCTGTCTTTTATCGTACTAAAAAAAAATAGTACATATACAATAATATCGCCACAGTTTAACGTATAAAATACAAATATTTTAAAATCTTCGACGTGAAAGCGGATTCAAATTTGTAGTTATTCTTTTATTGACACGCAAAAACGAGTGCACCATTATAATCTTGCCTTACGTAAATGAATCATGTCGTAAAATAACACATTTTGAAGATTTTAATGACTGCCATGTCGCGATGAGTGAGTGCTATGACCGTTAAATAATACAAAAAAAAATCACCAGACCAGGAAGTGCTTCCGCGGTGTTACGCCAAAAATGTGCTCGAGCGGCAAACGAAAACGTGTACACTCACAATCTTTGAAAACATTTAAAACTTCAGTTTAAAAAAAACTCAAATTCTTTAGCAGCAAAGTTTGTTTAGTGTGCCAGAGGATGAACTAGTTTCATCAGACGATAAAAATCGTTTATTTTTACCCCTTACTTTTGTCACTCTACATTTATTACTAGCAGACTCGCAATTTCCTGCGAATCGTCCCACTTTTAATATTCTACGCCACTGACGTAGTCTCATGTTTCTTTGCCTATTCACGTGCACATGGCAAATGTATAAATGATATTTTGAATGAGATTTAACGTCTTTTAAGACTTTACAATACCCACCGGTTTGTAATTGTAAATATGTATACATAAATTTAACAATCGATTCTCGTATTCATATTGTTTCCGTCCTCAAAACACACCAGCAGTAAAAATGAAGATCCATCTTGAAATTTTCCACACTCTTCGTTTATAAAACTGTAATAAAAGACAGAGTAAATCTTTTACTCTTTTTTTATTAAGTATATTTTTAATACTAAAAAAAAACATCCTATATTTTTTCAGATAAAATAACAAGGAAAAAAGAGCTAAGCAGGACCTTTCTACTTATAAGCAATAGTTACTGCTTATTGTGCAAGCTTTCTGTCGGGTTCTGTGGTCGTATGATAAGAATTTTATACTTAAAGATCAGACGCTTTCGACAGCCAAAAAGTCAATATCAATTTTAATCGATTAAGATTTGAGCTCTTGCTTTATTAGCTTGCTCTTGATCGATTTCTACTCGAGTTTATCTCATGTAATAATACAAATTTCAAAACTGTTTTTTATCTTTTCATTTAAAGCTCATAACCAAAGATAAGAAGTCTTAACGATAAGACAAATGTTGGCTAATATAACTGCTGCCGTCGAGTTTGGGTGTGTAGCTGACAATCATGTCTGAATGATCACAGTGGGAAGAAATGATAATTTTAAGAGTAGCGAATCAACGTGATGCTGTACGCTGTAAAGCTGTCAAAAAAAAACAATTAGATAGATACTCTGCGTTGGTTTGAATGCCATGCCACCCGGTTGGTAAACTGTGTCACAAACGTAACCCACATGTCTTGAAACTGTCAAACAAATGGGCACAAAAATAAAAAGAATTATAAACCGATACCAAAATGAAAACGTTTACCTAAATAACAATAATAAATGCTTCGTTACTTTTGTTCGATACAGCTTTTTTTACCCACGAAAAATTAAATATCGAAATGATCGTCTGTCACAATCTCCATAATATGTGCTATAATACAATTTAAATTATAATTGACGTCCCGCGGTTCCGGTTTATTAAGAGCTTATGTTTGTGGCAGGCACTTTAACTATGCTCCGAGTTGGCGACCTCTGATGTAAGCTATAATAACACTCGCCAGATTTGGTAGTTTGATATCGCCACTATTATTAAATAACAAAAGGTGGGCCGAGATAAAAATCGAAATAATAACAGCGAACTACCTTCTGCATGATAATATAATATTACGAAAACTCCAAAAAAAAACTGGGACTATTTTCTTTTGCCCTGGCATCTCACGGTGATATTGCGATTGTTGCAAATATTGATCATGCCTGCAATAATTCGGTGAGAGAATACACATTCAATTTAATAACAATGACCAGTGTTTCCCAAACTTGCAACATTATAATAACACTCATTTAGAGACTAAATATATGTGTAGATGATTTAAGAAGTATCTAAAGCAGGACTGTAGAGTAGGAGTCGGAAAAACCGGAGAAAAATAATTTAAAGATATTGAAAAATATAATCATATTGATTGGTGAAATCTACTAGAATTATTCTAGTAACTCGAATGATCTGGTGGTTAACAGAAACGTTAGTTAAACGCGAATATTAAAAAAAAAAAATCCGGAGTCGAAGTCGTGTTTTTAATCCGACACCACGGCCCTAATTTAAAGAGATGATATCATATAATAGAGGCATAATAATAAAATAGTCATTATCTAACCGTTGGTTGGTTGGTGGTAAGGAATAAAAATATCGCGAAAATTCATGTAAATATTCAGATAAACCTGTACATCAATTTTAAATTGGGGGATTCGAACCATCGGCTTTGTAACCGAGTAGAACAAAAGAGTTTGAGAATTATAACTTACATACGGCGACCGGCACATACACAAATAATTAAAACTCTTAATAATGGCTGGGATGAAACTTCATTTGCATTTGCGCATTTTTTTAGTGTAGTAAATCTTACTTAATAGGAAGTAGAGAAAGTGATAGATAACAAAAAAAAACGCTAACCGCCACAGATGAATATGCACTGATGCGAATCACTGGCACGTAAATTGTTTAGAAAATCTCTGAAATATTATCACGTGCCACAGTTTGTGGAGAACTGAAATTAAACCATATCAAATTTGATACACCTGTGTTTGTATATAATATGCAAATAAGATCCTCTTCCACCGACAGTTATCTAAAGCTAATACTGCGGAGTCGATTATTAAACATATACAAGCCCCAAAAATCATGTTTTAGACCAGTTTTTTTTTCTATCCGGGACATGAATATTTATGATATACGAAGCGCATAATTAATCACAATAAGCTGCTATAAAGAAATTCTATCAGATGATAAGAATCTAGCCTATAAGTTATTGCCTCAAGTTAAATTTCAGAGATTTTTTTGTTCAAAACAGATTCAAAAATATACACCACAAAATAGGCGAATTGTTTTTAAAACTGAAAGAACGGGTCGATTTTTTGTCAATTCCTTCTGCTCTAATATCGGTGTAGAATATGTATGCAAGTCGGCTTATATGGTCTAGTGATAAGATATAAGCTATAGCAATCAGGTGGGCCTGGATTCCGGCAAGGTGTTAATAACAATTTTCAATTTAAATTTGAGATCATGGACAAGGGCGTTAGATGTATTTTCTCATAGAGTTGATCTAGGTATCTGCCGTCAAGACTGCATCTTTCGATGTGTTAGAGTCGCCTCGCCTCCCCGGTCTGTTATATTCCTTTATTTCTATTATATAGTAATAATAAAAGAATAAGTATATATTTTTTTATAAACATGTTTTCGCAGTTTTATTAATATATGTTTTCATGTATCGATGATTATCCCATTCCACTCGTTTATGTCCATAGATTCTTTGAAACGTATGTATAAATTTTAAAATATGGTATCTATTTGACAAAATAAATAGATAAAAACTGATGAATATTTGTGACACAGCTTTTCAATGGTGGAAGAGAGTATTTACATCGTATTGATTCATTGTGCCACTATCCGATGAAATATATAATAACTTAAGAGTGTTTAAAAAAAAAATGTTTGCAGTATATCGTAAGTCAATTTGATACTTAACAGTATGTTTTGTATTGAATACATCAACACAGTGAACGGCATTAATTCGCATTTCAGTTTGTCGAGGGAAATCGACATACCTGCAACAGAAAGAAAAAAAAACAATCTTTATTAAAACAGTTTGTGTCGCATAGAATAAAAATACGTACTTAATCGCAAGTAAAACCCATATAGCCTTTATCTAGAAAAGTCAGGATTATATTAATGCACCGATTTACCTTGAAATTAAAGATATACATACTGTATAGCATGCAGAGGTTTTATACGAAGAAAAAAACATTGCCTCGATAAGGATGAATTCGAAAAAAAATGCAAAATTATTGCGGGAAAAGATGGTGAATATTGTGAGAATGGTTTAAAGTAGTAAAGGGATAAAACATCCCGCTTTGCTGCTGATTTTTTTCTATTTCGATTATTTTACTTTAGTAACAGCCACATCGTATGCGATAATAGGGTTGAAGCTGGCACTGATGACCGGCGTTTGGCCTTTGGGCATCTTGAGGCATTTAAGTGCACTAATGGCATCAAACTGAAAGTTGCTACCGTTTATAAGTGTGTAGTAAACAGGTCGTATACAAATTAGGTGATATTATTACAGCTTAGCTTATGAACTATGCTGAAGTTTGACACCTATTGAAATTCTATCAACCACCTTCAGTCGATTAATTAAATGATTGTTGTAGAATTATCAATAACCAAGCGTGAAATAACTATCGCATAAGTATAAAATTTAAGATGGCGTGAACTCTGATTTAATATGAAAACGAACGGCGAACACAATCATGACTTATTTCTGTTGCAGCCCCAAGATGGCCGACAAATGTGATCACAGGCGCAAGCTTTTTGCTGCTATAATCACGTAGGATACGTTTAGGCGTATGGACTTTTCGTGTAGCATCAACTGATTTGATACATACCAAATGGGGCGTGCATGTGTTTTGACACCTGCTAAAATAAATCAATTAAGTCATACAGAGCAAAATAAACGCTCATAAGATTAGATTTACCTACGTGCTTGTTGGAATTGCTTGAATTACGCATACCACTATAGCAGTGGTTTCCAACCTTTACGTTACTACGCCTCCCTTTGGAGAAAAAGATATGTTCGCGCCTCCTCATCATTTATTTCATATAGCAATACAGACATGTTTTAAAGGGTAAATACATATGTTGGATTGTTCGCGCTGCCCTTTACAATAGTCCACGCCTCCCAGGTTGGAAATCGCTGCACTATAGTGATAAACGTTCATAGAGCAAGTTGTTGAATATGTATATAACTAGTTTGTTTTTTAAACGGCATCGGTATTTTTGCAAATATAAATAATAACAGTATTTTAAAATTCCTCGATTAAAAAAAAACATTCATAGAATCACCACACTTCGGTAGCCTAGGTGACAAGGGCGAAACTACAAAAAAATATATATTGTCTGTTTTATCATCTACTATTAATTTAATTTATTATTATACATAGATACTATATTTTTCCAAAATGTCATTATTATAAAAACAAACCTTGGATCTCTCAACTGTATTTTTTTGCCGTTAATTTTTTTTTTGATACAAAAAATGTTTCTGCGTTTCTTTCGAAAAACATTGTTTTATCGTTGTGCCTTTGTCTTTCTTCTTCTTTGACCATATTCGCTCCCTATGTGGAGCATATGGCACCTCCATGTTCCCCCGTCTCCAGCCAACTGCTTTACTTCCTACCATGACATGTCAGCAACCCTCAGTTCCGCCGAGTACATCCTATGGATAGTACCCGACGGACATCCGGGGCTCCGGAATCCCACCGGTCGAAAGAAGAGGCGGGCAGGATTAAGGCTTTCCGGAGGCATCCGCAGCACGTGACCCATGCCTTTGGCACCTTGATTTAACTTGTTTACACATGGTATTTGTAAAATTTAGTGTCGAAATTGTAGAAACAAATACGCCGGCCAAGCAGTCAAGGTTTTCAAAATAAATAAAAACGTACATATTATCACGTCTTAGAAGATATTTTTTTTATAAATTTCATAATTATCTATTTAAAAAAAAGAATGATCATAATAAAAACAATCACGTTAATAATAAATGGTATAAAGAGGACATAAAGTTATTACCAAAAAAGTAATAGGTACATAATGCAATTGGTGAATTTTTAAACTGATTAAATACTATGTAATGTCTCATAGAAATTGGTGTCCAATACCAAAAATCAAAATTAACAATGTCCACTGGTCCAATACGAAATGTTTTTTTCCCGCTATGTAATTATTGCGTACAACGACGGTTGGTTTAATAATCAATAGACACATTCGTATTATGTAAAATAGTCATTACAACACTTTTCTAGCAGACATCACACTCGCCGTTATGCAAACTTTGGCACACAGATAATAAATATATTATAAATAAAATGTTGTAAAACTTTGCGTCTGACCTGCAGGGGTCGGCAGCAATTTACCGATATGGGCCACACTGTGTAATCTTCAATTATTAATCAAACAAAATGGACGAGAATTGACTCAAGGGCTGCGAAACGTCACGCTCTTGTAAGCATTCGTGCGGACTTTGTATGAAAATTTGCAGCGCTTAACGAATTTGCTTAAAGCGTGACGTTTCATAAATATATATATATGTGTAGTGACGGCAGGAATGATTTAAAAAAATGTATATTAATCGGATGGACTCAAAATATTTTGCATTATTTCATTACAACGAAATAAAATCTCCCTAAACTACCGCGCTATCTAGGAACGGCTGGATATGAGCTGGGTATTTTGAATTTTTTTTTTAATTGGTAGATACATGAATTCTGCCGAGTTAAACAAGAGGGAATCAAGTGCGAATTTTCAGAATGGAAACATTGAGTTTCATACAGTTTAAAAATATGTTTAGATGCTTTATGTAAATGTTGTGAAAGTACATTGTTTCTGTTTGATAAAAAAAAAATTCGTCCTGACATCACTTGTTAATTTAGCATAAACTATTATATTACGAGTATATTATACTCTGTACGTGTTTTCTTTTTCATAAAACACAATAACAGATTTACAAAATTTATCAGCCAAGCAAAAAGAAAGTAACACAAAAAAACTAGGTCAATTTTCAGTTTGATCTAATCAAATTAAAATTCACAACCCGAAATGCATAAGAACGTGTTGGTTCATTTTTGCTTAAACTCAACCCAATTACAATAGATGGTATGGAAAGACATAGGTCGTGTCTAGTGGTGTAGTGGGGCGGTGGCGCGTGGGTCGGCGCTCTCACACGTTTTTTCTAGACATTCGGATATTTTGATTTTTACGTAAATATAAAAAAAATTGTAACTACTGGAATAAGGTTTTGTTGAAAACTTGTCGATGCAGAAACTGGATCACTGCGGGTAAGGGGTATAAAAAAATTATAATAAATCAACGATCCCAGACTTTCTTTAATTGGCACTACACCACTGGTCGTGTCATTAGTGCCGGTGATGGTGTGATGTTTTCCGAGTTTCATTTACCGTCGAAATGAAAAAGAAAGTTTTTCTCAAAATATCCTCATTTTAATACCGAATGTTAAATTACGCCACATGTGTGAATGTATAATTAATATTGCTTCACCGCACAGATGAATAAGATAACATTGAAACACCTAGTTGCCAAATTATTTGGGTTCGTCTACTTAACTAATATGTCACTGATCTGAAAGCACCTAGCATTCGTTGCCCAGCCCCACATAAGCAAATATCGATCCCATTTTCACGTACAAATCAGTATGTAATTGCATTCGCTAATCGTCAAATGACACTTTATTACAATTGACAGTCGTATTCGACAGTGTTGCCAACGATAAGGGCATAAGTATATACATATTATTATGTATGCCGATCGCCGACCTACACAGAATAGATATTGAGTAATAAGTTGTATAATAATAATAAACGTTATGCAAATCTATTCATTCAAACCCACTGGTATAATCGGACGACACACTACGGTAGATTTTTGATTATATATATTATTTTTATTTTGCTTCGTGATGTTTATAGTTAATAACTGAGTACAAATACCAAACAAAATAATAAAACAAGCATTTTGAATATCAAAGGGTTATACAGTTCGAACAAAAATCCTTATAAAAGTTGTAGATAAACGACTAATAGAATAAAATTGTTAACCCAATAAATGCTTTTCCACGCAGCATTAAAATTAACAAGCGTGTATTGTCTCATATTGACATGTAATATCTTTAATTGTATAAAAAAAATACTAAAAAGCTAGTTTCTAATTGAATCGTGTATTTCAAAAACGTTACGAGTCACATTTTTTCCAAAAATGAGTTAAGTATGCAACATCTTCATAACGTTACGAATACGTTTCATGCAAAAATGCATGCCTTTCGAAAACGTAACAAGTTCACATTAGAAAAAGTGGATTTACTCAAAATATATAAACTTGAAGAAAAAATACAAGCGTTAAAACCAGGGCTGTGGAGTCGCGTGAAAAAAAGAAGACTCCGACTCCAGCTTTAAAATAATTGACGACTCTGACTCCAGCTTTAAAATAGTTAACAACTCCGACTCCCGAGGATTCTTTTCAATAATTTCATTTTAACTTATATATATATATACCATCAGATCATCTGAGCATGAAATGAAATGTTAACAATTTTGTTTAAATCATTAAATATGGTTTTCGAAAAAAAATCGAGCCGCTCATTTTTCACGACTCCCGTCTCTGGCCAAAATACCGCGACTCCGACTCCACAGCCCTGGTTCAAACCTACCATATAATATATATAAAATGACAAATTTTCATTAGAAATTTTACAGAAGACATATATTTTTCACTCTGTAAAACTTCTAGTTGATAAATCAATCTCACTAAATTCATATTAATATGTAGATTTGATACAAACACATTTTTAAGAACGACATACATTATATAAATGTTTATTTAATCAATCTAAAAGAACATATAATCATTTTTTTATGTACGTTTTCACCAAAACTAAAATAACATAAGATATTGTAATAGATACACAGTAATAATTGTTCACACGTGAAATTGTCCGTGCGATAAATGGCTCGGGAGTAAAATTCCCCGCGTAAAATTGTCTACGACTAATTGTCCTCAAAGAACCTGTATGGCATAATATTGAAAATAAATTATACCGTATTTTACCAGGCCTATGCCTTTGCTGTACAATTAAAAAGATCCGAAACGATCTTGCTAACTAGTCGCATTTCGTAACTCCTTAAAAGAAACTTACGACATTGGTGTAAAAACATGCCACCAAAACAACAATAGTAAAGTCAACGACCGAAGTGCAGCCAGATAATAAAGTCCATTAAAAAAAAATGTCACTGTAACGATGCATCAATCGATCGATAGCCCCTTCGCCTGTGAGTGCAGCGGGCGATAGATCTGGTGTGTGCAATCGAATCGTAATACTATATACTTAACTGCATAAAAATGCATTTGGAAACATAAATACTTATAAATATAAGCTGCGTAATTAATTAGGTTCTTTTGTTGAATATAATGATGATAAATATATATTATAAGCATACTGCATACCGTGTTCCGTTTCTAGTTGAATCCAATTAGCTGCGCGAGCTTCAAGCTCCAGCTGGGTAAATGTTTTCGCAGCACTGTTTTTTCAATTGTAACTTTCTCTAATCCATTGGTTGTGTTTTTTGTTCAATAAGATTCTTCGAGGATACACAAATTGGTATATGAAACGTCATATTTTTCTAGTACTCATACTTGATCTTATCAAGTTACCAACACTCGACGTCCAAGAGTAGCATTCTGTACCTGTTCTTTATCAATAAGTACATCAAATCGTATTTAAACGCTGGGGTGTCAATTAGGGTATCCAATCCCGGAGCCTTTTTGTAATCCCGGGATTCCGGGATTGATTAATTTTCAATCCCGGGATCCCGGGAATGGGCACTCGACGTGCAATCGTGTATAATTTGAAAGTTTTGGTGAGTCGTTTTTTATTTTTTAGCTCACCGAGGAATTTGAAATCTTCAACACGCTATACTTTTTCCTCAGTTTATCTCCGAAACTCGTTATTTTTTTAGCTCTTCCAATTCCAAAATCCTATAAATTTTCGGGATTTGCTCAAAATTTCTCAATCCCGAAATCCCGGGATCGCGATCATGTCAATTCCGGGATCAGAAAATCTGCGGGATCCCGGGATTGGATGCCCTAGTGTCAATTAATTATTCAACCCGTTAATATAGTACCTATACAAATGCTTTGTCTGATAAAAATAATACCGATTTCAAGTAACTTATCGGTCGGGTCCTATGGCGCAGCGGTTAGCATTGTGGGCTTCTGTGCTGGATCTCACGGGTTCGAGTCCCAGTACGAACGGCATTTTTGCGATCGATTTATTGATTTCTGTTCGAAGGCATGGGTGTTTGTGATGACAAAAATTCCCTCCCAGCCTTCCGACCCTTTATTAACCGGGCGAAGCAAGAGCGCGTAGCTAACCACTAGTTCTGTCGTAGTCTTATCCTTCTATCCCTACTACTCGCTTTGAAAAAGAGAGGTTGAGCGACTGAGCAACAAACAGTTCTCGTAGAACAAAATCTGTTAAGATACCTTCATTAGGAGGCCATATGCTCCACATTGGGAGCGTAGTAACTTAAGATATTAAAACATTATTAATACTTAATCTCGCTAACAGTATTTTTTACAAACAAATGTGTTAGCGAGAAATATAAGCTTCTACGACAACGTACATATCTGTAAATTAATGGCGCAGAACGGAATCGAAATAAAAGTAAAATAGATTATATAATAAACAAATAAACATGACAGATAAAAACAAGATATATAAAACAAAAAAATGTTTCATAATACCGTCAAAGAAAAAAGCAGATAAAAAACATTTTATTAATAAAATGTTTTGTTAAACGTTTCAAAAGAAAATTTCCATTCGACTGAAAACGAATATCCGGAATATAACGTAATGTAAAAAAGATTTGCTGAATTTTAAACGTTTTTCCCTTCATCAACTTAAGTGGGTATATGAAATAAAAATATTATGTTTGTTAACATTTCTGATTGCCTATTCGAAATACTAATGGCATTTATTTATACAAAGAAGAAAAAGGTAAACGCAAAGAGATGGAAGAGGTATTTCTAAAATGTCGCAATAGAACAAAATATATCAAAGTTATGAAATAACAATATATTAATAACTATCCCTGCGCTGACCTTTTATATAAATATGAAATAAATTGTCTTCGGCATTTTTTCCTGAATCAATAAACTTGACCTTTTATGATACTCTTCATTCATAGCTAAAAGCATTTTTTTCTTTTGTCAATACATACCTACTTTATGAAATGATTTAACCGAAGGTTGCACCACTTTCATATATATGCCACACAATAAGGAATCTCATGTTTCAAAATTAGATTAGTCCTATAATATTTTATTCGGATAGCTATAAGACTGAATATAAAATGTATGCCGTTCCCTTTGCCGGTAAGTGGTCAGTGCCCTTAGATTTTTCGGTGTTATCGGGCTCCAATTCCAGTATGGAAACATTCATAAAATAATTTTTCATTTCATTTATGTATGTATTTTTGATATCTGTAAAGTTAATATTTATTCCCATATATCCGATTCTAAAAAACATAGAGCGGCGAGAGCGATTAGCTAATAATTAGTATTTTCCTTACCATTTATTTCTTGTGTCTGAAGGATGAGTGACTGAATAGCAATCACTTCTCAGTGAGCAATCTCTGTTGAGATGATCTATTATGAGTCAATATCCTACAAATTGTCCATTTCCAATGGGTACTATAAGTACTATAACCACAATATGCCTTATATTTATATATATTTTTGAAAATTTCCGTTTCACTCTTTCTGTAAAAATAATAAAACAAATCAGGCCCTCGTTGACGGCGCGGCGTCGATGTGTACATATTGAGTGTACTGGAACTGTGTGAAGTATAACAACATTGGTAGTAGTTAGTAGGCGTCATGTTTATCACATATTAACACATTTAAACACATTTTGATGTTTCGAGCTGTGTTAATAATAGGAATTAACAATTGAAATAAGATAATGAGAAAAAAATGGATTAAATAATTATGGCGAAGAAGTAAAATTGACACATGTTTAATAAAAATTTCAAAACAAAATTTTAACGATTTTTTACTGGCAGAAATACGCCTGCGGAGCTAAAATTTGAGCAGATCGTAATTGAATACTCTATTTAACACGCAGCAAAATTGAATAACAACCGATTCAATGACATTTAAGATTTAACATATAGGTCAAATATTACAGTCAAATACCTCCCACGGGTAAAAAAAAACATCAAATATTTAATATTGCCATAATGTAATATGAAAACGCTGTACGCGTAGAAAAGAACGGATATTGTATTCGATATTATCCCACGAGACAATAAACTAGCGGTGGAACAAAAAAGGTTTCCGTGACGTGTTTTTTTTTTTGACAATATCGATTGACAGATTTCGGCATAAAGCCATAAGTGATTATTATACTCAGGTATAATAATTTTAATCAACGCAGTCTGATTATTTGGTAAGGCCAAATCATGCGGGCTTGCACTCCTCTAAAAAAGTGGGTCAAGAACAACTACTTTACGCTGTGTGATATAAGTGCCTACATGTAGGCAATGTTGAGAGCCGATTATCCGGGCTCTAATCGCACGGATGTCGGATTAAAAATAATCAAGATAAAGGAACCTAACGAAATGCCATGATTATACAATTGTTTTTTAAGGAATTCCACCAGGACTTGCCAGGCAGTCAACCTTAACCACTTGCCGGACTTATAAAATGAAGTTATGGAAAATTAACCGACTTATACATAACATAATTATAATTATTATACGTAACCTAAATATGAACGAAATTCAATTACTTTGAAAACTTTTAAATCACATATGATTTATTTGTGATCACATTCACTATGAAAAACGTGTATCTTTTCATTTGAAAAAAAACTAACAACTATTCTCAGCAGAAACAATAAATTAATAAACCCACTGTTAAAGTTCTTTTGCAAGTAATAAATAATTGAATGAATTTAATTATTATCAGTCAAGAATTTTCGTATACAAAATAAATCCTAAATATGACCTTTAAACATTTGACGACATACAGCCAAGTTGCTTTGAAACCGTATGTTAAATGTTCAAAAAGGGTTTTATATTTGACTTCACCAGGTATTTGCACCTGGAATATTTTGACTACAAAGCGTGGCTCTGATTGCTAGACCACACGAGCCGACACGGTGAAAAAGGAAGCATATTGACCAAAGTTTGAGCATCCGTATACTTCAATACTTTGACTTTTGATAGTACTCTAACTACGAACCTATTTCAGAATGTATGTATATTATATAAGACGTCCACCAAAGTGATTTCGCAAATTTTACTGGCAATAAATATTGATGTACATCTCATAGTTTTGTATTGTTACAAATTTCATTAATGAATATGTAAAATTATTCATCTTATGTAAACACCGAGACACGATACACTCGAAATTTTCGAGGTAATTATTATAATTATTTTCCAATTATTTACATTCCCTTCTCATAGATTCGTATACACTGCTAAAGCAATAATAATGTGTAATGTAGGTACGATTGAGAAAATAATTAAATACTTTTTCTGAATAACAGTTTTGATTTCCTTTGAATCGCGTGGTAATTTCGACATACACTGGTGAATGAATTATCTCATTAACAATAAATTCATTTATTTTTTATAGAGTACGGATAAGCTGTTCACTCACGATGAACAGGCAGGCATCTTTTAACTGACTTCTGGAAACACGTCATGTCTTTGAAATTTGAACACATTAAAAAAACTAATAGGATTATTGAACCACTTCTAGGAAACCACTCGAGAGTTGATTTATTACAAATCAACGGCATTTTAACGGCCGAACAGATAGATTAGCAGATGATTAGCTGGGCGTAGGATTACCATACGATTTATCTTTTTGATCACCATCTATCTATGTTAGGTCATGGAAAATTGATGAGAACTCTTAACAAAATGCCGACAACAGTATACTGCTTCAAATATACAACTGCCAATAATAAACCTAATCGTGGATGTTAAAATTGATGACGTTAGGGTCTAGTAAGTTTTAATGCTTTATCATTTTATATTTTGTGACCAAGAACAGTTATTTGATGATTAAATATGATAAGGATCATATTGAATTATTTTTGGATTAGTGTTAGATAATAACGTTTGAAAATGAAATGTCAAATGATAACCACAAATCAAAACACGGCGTCTTCTCAAAACATTTCAAAATATGTACTACGGAAGGTGTGAAACATAAAAAATATTGTTTGTTGTTAAAAAAATAAATAAACATAGGTAGAAAGTTTAAAAATATCGCAATGGCATAGTTGAAATTGCATAAACAATATAAACGGATTAGCAAGACAAAGCAGAACAAAATGAGAATATGTACGTAACGATCCAAGTATGGTAAAAAAAACAGCAGAAATCAGGTTTGTAAAATAAAATGCTTTTCTACCGCGCAACTCTCTACCACACCTAACATATTCAATGTCATAAAGTTGATACTATTAAAAATTGCAGCAGTAATTGCAGATTTTTTTAAGACGAACCCAAGGATATCAAAAGATAGTCACTTAGGTCAACACAACACCCGTGCCATGGGCTTCGAAATCAAATTTTACATAGATAAAAGAAAACATTTAAAATTTTAGCCCACGGGGAATCTACCCCACAAATTTTGCAAGCTAAGCGAGGATTTCACTACTGCGATAAATTTTACTGCGGTTATATAAGTCATTAGACATAGTTAACGGGGTTGCACAAAATGCGGTCATATCGACTGAATAACGGCATTTATTCGATGTTTGCATCCATCCACCGATGCCGGCTGGCAGAACCAAATAGGTCGATTCGACTATCGTCATGACGTAATCCTCGAGGCATGTTCAGCCCAAAACGGCATGCGGCCGACCACCACCCGTTTAACTTGACCGAGTTCAAATGTCCACAATAATAAACGCTAGACGGTCAGGAAAACTCAACAGATAGCTTCGGTGGTGACAAAGTGTCAAGTCAGAATTGCGAAAGCAGACATTCGTTTATTCATGACATCAGAGGTTATTTCAATACCCTGCTAGATGAAAACCTTCCCAGCCACCTAACTCAATATATCTTGTGTCATTATTACGCAGATCTGTAACCCATAACAGAAACATCAGAAATTTGAGTGAATTAAGAAGAGTTCCTCAGCCGGAGATTAAACGCTATACTTCACGACTCTCGCTCTTGAAGCATATACGGTGACACGACTGAGTCCCGAGCAGTTAGACGAGAGACAGAGAAATCCGTCTCTCCCCATAACGTCTCGGTTTGGTGTGACGCAGTCAGTCTGTGACAATTTTTAGGAATTAAATATGGGAACAATCAAATTCAATTAAACAACGCTCGTGAACAGTAAAAGGTGGAAATCCACCGGTTTATTTATAATCAAAAAGGGTTCACAGTAAATTTCGATAATTCGGCTAGCCACACAGGAGTGCGCTCTAAATACATGTTAATAAATTTGTCATTCGGCGTGAAGCTCGCGAGCCGAGCCTCCTAGTACCGAATGACAGTCGACTTGCAGACCGGGCCTTTCAGTAGGTCCTTCGCCTGGACTGAGGGTCCCTAGTATTACAATAGTTATGTTCCCTTACGGGGAGACATCTATGATTTTATATTTTTACAAGAGAGAAAAAAACAACATTCATCATACCATTTTTCTTAAAGCTAATTTCGCATTCAGCGGTTTCTTATAACAGTTATTGATTTAGTAGTGGGCAAATTTTATTTAGTCTTGTTTTGAAGTTAAGATCTGCACACTCACTACGCGTGTACAGATCTGCTTAAAATTAATCCCTACGCTAAATCTTATGAATGAATATGGACGTCAAGCCGTACCATATATCTACTTTAGGGGTGCAGGAACAAAATTAATTTTTTCTAGCACCGTCACAGTCCTCATGACTAATGATTGTTTGGATTTATTATTAATCAGTATGTACGCTAAGTCGTGTCATACATTTAATTCAATTGATAATATTCGGTGAAAATTTACATACAAAGTTATGATTTCTTAGTTTAACGATTCTAATTCAATTCTTATTGGATTCGCTAATACGACTTCGCAACGATTTGCGGGACTCCCACAGCAAGGAACCGAGGTCTGTACGTGAGGAGGATTTCCATATCCGTCCTCCCTTACTGTGTGCGTTCACTTCCAGTGACCGCAAGCCGTTTAGGCCGGAGCACATTTTATCGACGGCACTCTGAATACGAGTCCGTCCAACCGCCCGTTGGTCAATCGCATTAGCGAAATCTCCTATGAAGTTACTTACACTACGTGTTTAGATTTGTTCGAGTATTAGGGAGGATTGGCGGAGACCAGACCTCCGTCCGAGGTCGGCTCCAGGCACGGTGTCAGACCGCTTGAAGGCGTCGCTATCGAGTGACGTAATCCAACTGGACGAATTGGATTTTAGGTTTTACTATTGAGTGTCTGCCGAAATTTCGACAGACATGGGTCCCAGACAAGTGCGTTTGTCTAGGCGGGCTATCTGCCCCCGGAATTATACGTCCACCGCGCCGTATCACTCGGATTCCCGTGAATCCGCAATGATAGTGCCTCCCTAGTACTCAATACAAAAACACCCTCCGACGTCGACCTAGCTAAAATTAAACTAGTGCGAGGCCGACGAAACCTGAGGCCCTTTTTCGCACAAGTCCTCGGGGCTGTCTGATCCTTTGTTACTTAGCTCCGCCGACCTTGCATCGTGAATCTATGGAAGGCGTGATGACAGCTCTTCCTGACGTCTCGAGACTAAGCGTCCCGCAGACTTGACCCCGCGACCTTTCAATGTTAACAAGTGACAAAATTATGTCTGACATTTATATTTAAAAATGACTCGAATTATCACACCTCCCATAGTTCACCCTTATAGCTAACATTTGCCGTTATGACGGCGGTGATCGACGATTATCAATGACACAGGAAAAACAAAATACACAATCAATTTCGAAACACAAGAAAATACCTAACATAAAATAACATACAATTTTATACAAGTCCCCAGCGTCGCTTGGTGTCGTTTGCTATTTCTGTTGTTCAGATACTTCGCCCTCAGATAGGCATACATTATTGAATTTACACTTATCATCATTAGGTGACGGACCTTTCTTTTTCTATTGCAACTCAGGGTGGCTAATTATTGATGCGTGGGGCCCGCGACGTACCGCGGCTCGAACGCACGTAGTTTCGCTCGGCCGGAGTACTGCGCCCAATTTGCCTAATAATTCGTAGTTGATTACTAAACTCAAACTAATTGAGACGTTGCAAAACAACAGTGAATATCGCATTGTTTTTGCGAATTCTAGTTATCCCCGTGGTCTCGTCACCGAATTGAAACAAAGATACTAAAATCCCGGCCTTGCCAATATAATTAAATATTGAAACAAACAAAACTTCAGACCTTACAATATCATTACATATTGACACAAACAAAACAATTCAGCTCTTGCGAATATAGTTAAATATTGCAACAAACAAAATTCAGACCTTGCAGATAGAATTGAATATTGAAACAAACATAAAAAGAGTCGCACTTTGCCAATATAATTAAATATTGAGACAAACAAAAAAAATCGGACTTTGCAAATATAATTAAATATTTAAACAAACATAAAAAAAATCGGGCTTTGCAAATATAATTCAATATTTAACAAACATAAAAAAAATCGGACTTGCAAATATAATTAAATATTGAAACAAACAAAAAAAAATCGGACTTTGCCAATATAATTAAATATTGGGACAAACATAAAAAGATCGGATTTTGCAATTATAATTAAATATTCAAACAAACATAAAAAAAATCGGACTTTGCAAATATAATTAAATATTGAAACAAACATAAAAAAAATCGGACTTTGCAAATATAATTAAATATTTAACGAACATAAAAAAAATCGGACTTGCAAATATAATTAAATATTGAAACAAACAAAAATCGGACTTTGCCAATATAATTAAATATTGAGACAAACATAAAAAGATCGGACTTTGCAATTATAATTAAATATTTAAACAAACATAAAAAAAAATCGGACTTTGAAATAAACGTGAAACGTTTAGGTGTTGCAGAAAAATTATGCATTGAACCATCGTACAATATTTTATTATTCCCGTTGGCCGATACCGAATTGAGAACAAACGGAAAACGCTTCGGCGTTTGCAAAAACAAGATTAATTACGATTATATATTTCACGATTTTTCCGAAGACCAAGCGCCGCTGAGTGTTACACTGGACCGAACGGAGAGCATCCTCCGCGCGAAGTCGGTCGCAAAATATTTACAATATACAGTTAGACAGGGTACAACACACAATAAAATAAGACAATGAATTTAAATCAAAATTAGCGTTCCCGTACTCTCCTCCGGCCGCTGTTATTGCCATTTCGAACAAGACGTGACACACGATTTTACTAGGCTGAGTTTAGAAGAAACAACATTTAATACATGAAGGGGTCCTGTCGACACTTAATAAAGTTCGGCTAGGAGCAAAGATATGACCGCGATTTTACACGCGTCTTTATTTCGATTCTCACTGTCGAGATCGAGCAGGAAGCTACAGTTCTGGCCGCGGACCTTAGGCTAAAGAGTATTGACTCAGCAACAATAGGCCGCGACATATTTATGCAACGTATAATAGTAGACGAACCTTTGGAAGTTCTCAGGAACCGGAGACAGCTTATCAGGAACAATTTCAGCAAACAAAACAGCTGGCGGCAAGCGATAACACAAGGAGGTAGCACAGAATTCGACTCAGCTTTGCACAATGTCAACTATTCGAATGACTTGGTCAAGCTGAGAGAATTTCTGGCTGGTTTTTTTATTAAAGATGTCGCGGCGGATAATATCGGCAGAAGAGAGCACGGGAACAGAGTAACGCGTAGAAGTCGGTGAAGATGTGGTAACTTTTGCAAAACTGACCTGCCTTTTTGTAAAGGATTTGGTCCAGCTGCGTCCTCGGCCAGGGTCAAAAAAAACGGTTGACCCGAGCAAATCTGCTAACCTCAGCATCTGCGTCTCACGCCGATTGGCTAAGATGCTGACCTCCCGTGGCTCTGCCGAAATATCTCAAGATGGCGGCAACTGAGATTTTTCTAGAACAACGATTCCGCTGAGCGAAAATCGTCTCTAGTGATCTTAATATGACAGATAGAAAATCAGAAAAATCACTGTCGTGTCAGAATCAGTTTTCCGCGAAATATTGCTCTTACAAGCGATCTCATAACTCGTTGCTGAAGCGAGTTATGAGAAAAAGAAGAAAAATTTTCCACCTGAGCGAGTCAGGTGTACCGGTTAATCAAAGCGGAGATGTCATCGTCCGCGAAAAAGTAATTACTGAATTGAGTCTGATTTTTATAAAAGCCTAAAATCGATTTAAGTGCAAATTTATGCTAAATATTTTCTATGGTGAATGTTCCTGAAGGGATTTGGCTGAAAATTCGAAGGAACGTCCGTGATAGTCGTTCGCTTCCATGAAACTAAAATTTCCCACCTTCCCTTCGTGTGTTCGCGCTTCATATCAGATTGAAATTTTGATTGACCGCGGTGGAGGGGAGGCCGCCTGCAATCGCACGTATGACCACGCGAACCGCTACGATTGGTCGGACTGGGCGGGGCTTATTTTAGTATCGAACGGCAAACGCTACACGCCGAACGCGTTTCGAAATTTCGTCTCGCCAAAATGTATGGGGAAATCACAGTTTATTGAATTACTAATAAACCTGTTATCCGATTGCAATTTAATTTACAACACCGTTTCGGACCATCGTCCTTTACGGCTCGAAAAAAATTCGGCGCCGAAGCTTGGCTCGGGCGCCGGTTCCGCACGATTTTAATTGGCGCAGGTGAGGGCTTGGTGGAGTCCAAACCGCGAACATGATTTTAATATTAGTTTATGCAGTGCATACTAGGACATGGCTAGTGTCGTAAAAACAAAAATTCTCAAACGAATTTTGTCCCTGACGACCCTGGTCGAGGTCGCCGCGGGATTCATTTGTTCGATCGCAATTGGAAATTGCGTCGATAGAATTCAGCGAAATTTCTTCAGGGGCTAGAACAGCCTATGCTAGGTGTACCTGTAAATTATGGGGAGCCTCCGTTGAGGAGGAGGAAAACGGCAAGCGTTTCCATTTCCCTCTCTCGCCGCACTCGACCGCAAATTCGGTCGAGCACCGCGCGCGAGCGAGAGACGGTATTTCTATTTGGCTCTGTGCGCCCACGTACTCACTTACAAAGCAGTGGGTTTGTCTTTGCACTCAATAATCCGCGGCAAGGTCCGCGGATTGCGAAATTATTAATATTTGCTTACATTGGCGACTTTGTCCATTTGACCTTGAATAATCGAAAAAATGATGTGATTAGTCTTTCTCTCTTCCTCATTATACCTATCAAGCTTTGCTAACAACCGTCTAAGGAAATGCAAGTACAAATCATGCCAAAGGACCGTATCGTATCAATCCCCCTTACTTCCTATGGCGTGATTTACACTTATGCTTTTGCAGTTGTTAGCATTGCTAGAAAAAAAATATCGCCTTAGTTATAATGAGAAATCGAGGTGCGGGCGGGCTGATCCAGTCTAACCCCGCCGCGCGAGAATGCGTTGACCCGCGAGAATTTATTGCGTCAGACGCCTCGGCGCCAGTGGCCGAGGCCGGGTCAAATTGGACAAATTCACGACATTTGATTCTATGTTTCTCACTGGAAACGCAACAAGTTTACAAAAGTGCTCTACTTTATCTGTAGGCAAAAGTTACATACATGGAAAAAAAATTATTTGTGTGTGCTGACTCCTGTCTTGTGTATTTACAATTTTATTAAGAGAGGAGGGTTCTCCTCCCTCTCTGACGAGCCTCCGTGAGGTTCGATAGCCATTCGCAAAAAGAATTAGTTATTCCCCAACAATTGTCTGTTCGAGACCAAATCTATAATTTATTCTATTTTCAAGAAAAACAAATCTTACTTTAATACATTTCTCCCCCCCTTTTCTCTTTCGCTCCTCGCAGCGGGAAAACATGACAAATACAAAACACAAAAGAATTCCTTCATACTGACTGTTGCGGTTAGTGCCGCCAGGAATGTTAACTATAAAATTTTTCTCTATGACTTTTGCAAAACAAATTGAATTATTATTATTTATTTTTTTTTTTTTAAAATTTTAAGGTCTTTGCAAAAATGAAATTATTACTTTTTTTCAAATTAATCCGCCTGACATAGCTTGACCCTATTGAGGCAGAACCCAATTCACCATCATTCGGAAACAAACTCTTTTCGTTATTAACAGGAGAAAAATTAAACATGTTACAAGTATTTTTTTTTTTGATAGTCATTTGATGTTGTGCAAGATAAAAATTGAACATATTAAAACTTAACTGACAGTGTTTACTTTAAAGATTACCAAAATTGAAAAAAAAATGAATTAATTATGTCCTGTGTACAGGAGTTGACTGTATTTACTTTAAGTTAAATATTTTTACTCTACTTGAATTTATTGATTAGCCTTGAAGAGGGATTTGCAAAGGTACTATACTTGGTGATGTTTCTGGGCGTCTTCATCGGCGCGAGGGGTGGATGTGGTCCTCTTCATCTACTTGGTCTGGTCCTAGCGGGCCGGGGCGTCGGCAGCTTCCTCTTCTGGCAAGGGTGCTTCCTCAGTTCTCCGTCGCGGCGGTGTCTGCCCGAGGGGAAGTGGTTCGGCGTAGGGCGTCGGCACGGGGCGGATTTGGTTGGTGTGCGCCTTGATCGGCTTGCCTCGTCTGTCCACCCAGTACACATTCATGCCCACCCTTGTAATTATCTTGTACGGCCCCTCCCATCTGGGAGCCAAGTTGGGGATGATGCCAGTCCTCACCCCTGGCTTCGTGAAGCCCCTCAAGTAGATCCGCTGCCCGGCTGAGAACTGCTCAGGCGGGGCGGTTTGGGCGGCGCGCGCATTTGTGCGCCCGCTGTACTCCTCCTGATGGCGCAACATGGCAGCGTCTTGTTCGTCTCTCTCCAGCGCCTCTGTGCGTGCGGGCGGCATATCCAGTTGTGCCCGCCATTCGCCAGGCCTTGGCAGTTCATAACCCATCACCGCTTGACTGGGTGTGAGGCCGGTGGCGGCATTCTGACGGCAGCGCAACGCAAACAGTGTGCGCGGTAATGTTTCGCACCACTGTGCGTGCGCGCCCGGTTCAAGTTGAATTCTCATTGCCTTCTTTATTTCCTGGTTCCTTCTCTCCGTAGGATTAGCACGGGGGTGGTAGGGTGGCGTCGTCCAATGAAGGCATCCCCATGCTTCAAGGGTTGACACCCACCTCTCATGCAGGAACTGCGTACCATTATCGGTAAGCAGCGCCCGCGGGTATCCAAATCTGTGGAACACTTCTTGTTCCAACAGAGGCAGGAAGGTCGCCACTAACGAGTTCCGCATGGCGAAAGCTTCGGTCCATCGCGAGAACAAGTCAGTGACGACAAAAATGTATTTATTCCCTCGTCGGCTCGCCGGGTACGGACCCATGAAGTCGAGGGCCAGTACCTCGAACGGCCGTGTCGCTTCTGTGTGCGACGTCATATGCGCCGGTCTCTGCAGCGCTCCTCGCTTTCGTGTAGCGCATATACGACAGGCGCGCACATACGCCTTCACGTCATTTCTGCGCGCCCGCCAGAAATAGAGCCGTTGTATGGCCCGATTCGTTTCCGCGGCTCCAGGGTGGCCGGCTAAGGGGTCGTCGTGATAGGCGGCGACGACTTCCTTTCTCAAGTGGAAGGGCACCACAGTCAGCAGCCTTCCGCTGCTCTCCTTATGACACAGCAGCCCGTCGTGAACGATGTTACTTGGGTGCGGCTGATGCATTGTCGGCGTCCTTATCGCTGTGATTGTTTGCTGCGTATCCGGATCGGCGCGTTGCGCGGCTTTCACGGCGTCGTGCAACGTTGCCAGTTCTAATAGTAGCGCCACTGGCTTCCGGTGACTCGGCACCAGCATCCGGTCGTCGTGCTCCTCGATGGCAGGCGCCGTGGCGTCTGGATTTCTCGACAGTACATCCGGAAGTTGATTCAGTTTGCCGGCGCAGTGTTGTATGTCGAACTGGTGTTCGGATAACATTATCGCCCACCGTGTCAGCTTTGCGCGCTCATCCTTTGCGCTGTGCAGCCATGTCAGTGCTCGGTTGTCGGTAATCAGGGTGAAGGGACGATCCTCGACGTATGCTCGATACTTCTTGATTGCCCAGACGGCGGCGAGGGCTTCTTGTTCGTTCGAATGATAGCGTCGTTCCGTTTCGGAAAGGCGCGCGCTCGCATACGAGATTATATCTCTACCGCCGTCGGGGCGCGCATGAAATAGTACCGCCGCGACGCCGTGTCCGCTTGCGTCGGTCTGCAGGGTGAATCTTCGAGAGAAGTCCGGTCTGGCGAGTTGCAGTGGCTTTCGCATTGCCGCCTTTACGGCTTGCATAGCCGCATTTGCTTGCGGCGTCCATTTGAAGTTGATATTTGTCCGCAATAAATCGGTTAGCGGCGCGGCAATGTCTGCGAAGCGCGGCACATACTCGCGCAGCCAGTTGCACAATCCGAGAAACTCCCGCAGTTCCTTTCTCGTCTTCGGAGTGGCAGCCTCTTCTACTCCGCGCAGGTGAACCGGCTGAGGAATGTTTCCTCCGGCGGTCACCTGGTGTCCCAAGTATTCCACGCTGTCCCTCCCGATTTGGCATTTTGATACCGATATCCGTAACGAATGTAACTGCAGCCGTTCGAATACTTTGCGCAAGTCGCGCAGGTGGTCGTTCCACGTCTCGCTGTAGACGATGATGTCGTCCAAGTAGACTAGGCAACACCGCGGGATGAGCCCCACCAACACCTCCTGACTCATCAGTCTTTGGAAAGTGCCGGGTGCGCCTTTCAGTCCGAACGGCATCACCGTAAACTGGTAGCATCCTCCGTCGGGCGTGTTGAAAGCAGTCAGGGCTTTCGTGTGCGGATGTAGAGGCACCTGCCAGTATCCGGCTTTCAAATCCAGAGAGCTGAAGATTGTGGCAGGTCCGAGCTCCTTCAACGTTTCCTGTATCCGCGGCAAGTGCGTCGCTTCGTCGATCGTGACAGCGTTCAGCTTCCTGTAGTCGACGCAGAAACGCGGCTTCCCGTCTTTTTTCTTCACGATGACTACAGGTGAGCTGTATGGCGATCGACTCGGTTCCACCACACCGTCCGCCAGCATTTGCTGCACCTCCTCGCGTATCATCTGTTTGGTAGTGTCTGACTGGCGATGGGGTCCAACTCGGAACGGCGTGTGATCCGATAGCCGCACTTCGTGCATAGCCGAGCCGCATCTCGGTCCCGTTGCTGCGAAGAGACTTCCGTAGTCTCGCATCAATTGCGTGATCGCTTTCCGGGCGTCTTCCGGAATGTCATCGGTGAGCGCCGGTAGATCGGGGACCTCGATCGGCGTCGGAGGGATGAGTGTTATACAATGCGCTGTATATCGCGCCTCCCGGCCGTGATGTAGGCACCGTCGTTTGAAGTCTAGACTGGCCTCCTCCTGTTCCAGCCAGTCTAGACCGAGAATCATCTCGATTCCTAACCCGCTGATGATGAGGGCGGAGGCGACGAATGGGGCCTCCTGTATTTTCCCCTTTAGGAGGGCGTGTCCGTACGTGGGCACGGATCGTCCTCCCACTCCCTTCAATTCGGCCTCCGGTGTCCTCTGTGAATCGCGCCTCACGAGGCTCGCGTCGACAAGCGTGTGTGTTGCACCACTGTCGATGATGGCCTCGCAGCTGATTCCTCCGTCCTCGAGGAACACCTGGATCCTCAGCAGGCGGCTTGTCGGGCTGGATTCTCCGGCGGCGTCGTATCGTCTGGCGGTGGCGGCCATCCCTTCCCTATAACACACGTTGGATGCTCGTTTGAATACTCGTTCCATTTTTTTTTTTTTATGTCGTTTTTTCCATACAAAAAAAATATCGATCGATTCGCACACTTTCGGCCCTCCCTGTACTTATTTTGATTGCTTCTTTCTGCCTTGATAAAATAGCGCGCACTTTCTTCTTAATACAAATGAATTTAAATTAGCAATGTTTTTTTCTTTGAGTTGATTTTTCTTCGGTGTGCCGCTTTATGTATTTACCACAAAATATTTATAAACGTAAAAAAAATTAAAATTATTTAAAAACACAGAAACTTTTACACATTGTTCATTGTTCGTAAGTCATTTCACTTATGCTAGTTATTGTATTTCATTGTTATTTCTTCACTGTTAATCAATGTTGTTCACTTATATTTCGTAACACTTAATTAAATATACTACACTTAATAATTATGTTGTTTAATGATATTATGGCACTTAATTAAATTGTTTTCTCCTCCTATCTTCGATTATAACACGATTGGGCTCGGATTTATCGTTGAGGCATGATTCTAAATTATTAAAAATTCTTTTTGTTTGAAGTTATCGTTGGTTCCCGAGCCCATTTATATTTATTTACATTGTTCTTTAAAAATTATTTTGATTGGTTTCTTATTCAACACTTAACTAATACAGTTCTCCTTTCTTCGATGATAACATGTTTGGGGCTCGGATTCATGTTTGTGGCACGCGTCTAAGTTATTAAAAGTTTTTTTTTTCGAAGTTAATATTTGTTCCCGAGCCCGCTTATATTTATTTACACTTATGAAATACTTATAAAAAAAAATCGTTTTTTTTTCTCGTTTCGAATCGGTTTTTTTCTTGCATACGTTTTTCCCGTTTATTTTTCTCGTCATTTAAAGTTGATAATAAAAAAATATTCCGCCCATTTTCTTCTCGTTTACTTGTGTTGTTTTTTCGTTAATTAATTAATTCCGCCGTTGCCTACGTTGGCATTCAGCCTCCCTGTGGGGGCCTCCGCACGACCAACAGCGGAGAGGGCCGTTTTCCCTCCTCGGAGGGCCGTGAGCCCCGTATTGCTGAGGCCTCCGCTCTTCTTTCCGCTGCCGGTTATCATACCTCGGTTTTGCGTCGTGGTGATGGGGAGACTTGGGTAGAGGAGGTGGAGGGACATTGTACGATTGTTGAGGAGGGTTACAGGTGTGCTGACACTGATGATTGCACGTGCCGTTTCCTGCGCGGTCGGTGTTTGTTACGTTTTGATTCCGTCTTGTCGTCTGAATCTGTTTTGGTATTGGCGCCTTTTCTCGCCTCTGGCGCAATTCCATTTCTCGCACCGCATCGACCAGCTCATCGAGCGTTGTCCAACGCAGTCTATCGGTCCTCTCCTGATCCCTGGGCGTCATCAGACCCTGTATCATCCTCGCCAGTTCTAGTGGATCGGCCGGTGCAGTGCAGATTCTCGCGATAGCCCTCTTTTTTTCTAAAAATTCGTATGCGTCCTCATCCTCCTCTTGGAGGACGCTTTTCACCTCATATTCCAACCGCAATTTCCGCCCTACGCTATCGTAATTGCGTTGCATCGCAAACGTAAACCGTTCCCAAGACGTCGGTTTGACTGGCAGACTCTGCCACCAACTCAACGCTTCGCCGTGAAAAGCCGTGGCGGCTTTCGTGGCCCGGTCCTCCACGTCTGTGTCGGCCGCAGCGAAAAATTTCTCGCAACGCGCGATGAAGCGCGCCGTGTCCGCTTCCGGACCTCCGTGGAACGAGATCGAGAACACCGGCGGGTGTCCCGATCTCGGTCTCTCCTCTCGTCGCATCGGCGCTGGCAGCTCATCTACCAGAGTCGTCGGAGTCCGGGGCTCCGTCTCTTCCGGGAAGATTTGTCCGTTTTCGAACATTTCCGATACGGGCGATTCGCCTCCCTGAAACCCCGGTCGCAAGTTAATTTGGGCGCCAGTCGTGGTATCGTCCACGACAACGGATCGCGAGCGCGTCACTCTCGACATATTCCCGCTCTGTCTGAAAGAGTGATTTTTCTAAATTAGCATTGGCGGAGGCACGAAACTCATCCTCTCAGGGCCGTCGGTGACGATTTATTTTGTTTCCAATCATTCATCTCCGCATACTTTACTGATGTTAATTCGCATGAGTCTAATCCGACTAATCGTTGTTTATTCGACGTCACTCAGTTCCTCGGTGATCAGTCGATTCACGTCGCATCGTTCGAATAACAATTTTCGGGCGGACTGCGCCCGGTCGATTTTCTATGTGCTTTCCGGGGTCGATTTTATTCGACCACCGGTCCGTCGGCGCATGACTCTAATTATGAATTTACATTTATTTTTAACATAAAGTCTACGTTACTTGATCTGCGCTTTGATCATATGAAATCAGGAATTTAAATCGGCCCTTTTCGTTGGGGGCCAAATGACACGACTGAGTCCCGAGCAGTTAGACGAGAGACAGAGAAATCCGTCTCTCCCCATAACGTCTCGGTTTGGTGTGACGCAGTCAGTCTGTGACAATTTTTAGGAATTAAATATGGGAACAATCAAATTCAATTAAACAACGCTCGTGAACAGTAAAAGGTGGAAATCCACCGGTTTATTTATAATCAAAAAGGGTTCACAGTAAATTTCGATAATTCGGCTAGCCACACAGGAGTGCGCTCTAAATACATGTTAATAAATTTGTCATTCGGCGTGAAGCTCGCGAGCCGAGCCTCCTAGTACCGAATGACAGTCGACTTGCAGACCGGGCCTTTCAGTAGGTCCTTCGCCTGGACTGAGGGTCCCTAGTATTACAATAGTTATGTTCCCTTACGGGGAGACATCTATGATTTTATATTTTTACAAGAGAGAAAAAAACAACATTCATCATACCATTTTTCTTAAAGCTAATTTCGCATTCAGCGGTTTCTTATAACAGTTATTGATTTAGTAGTGGGCAAATTTTATTTAGTCTTGTTTTGAAGTTAAGATCTGCACACTCACTACGCGTGTACAGATCTGCTTAAAATTAATCCCTACGCTAAATCTTATGAATGAATATGGACGTCAAGCCGTACCATATATCTACTTTAGGGGTGCAGGAACAAAATTAATTTTTTCTAGCACCGTCACAGTCCTCATGACTAATGATTGTTTGGATTTATTATTAATCAGTATGTACGCTAAGTCGTGTCATACATTTAATTCAATTGATAATATTCGGTGAAAATTTACATACAAAGTTATGATTTCTTAGTTTAACGATTCTAATTCAATTCTTATTGGATTCGCTAATACGACTTCGCAACGATTTGCGGGACTCCCACAGCAAGGAACCGAGGTCTGTACGTGAGGAGGATTTCCATATCCGTCCTCCCTTACTGTGTGCGTTCACTTCCAGTGACCGCAAGCCGTTTAGGCCGGAGCACATTTTATCGACGGCACTCTGAATACGAGTCCGTCCAACCGCCCGTTGGTCAATCGCATTAGCGAAATCTCCTATGAAGTTACTTACACTACGTGTTTAGATTTGTTCGAGTATTAGGGAGGATTGGCGGAGACCAGACCTCCGTCCGAGGTCGGCTCCAGGCACGGTGTCAGACCGCTTGAAGGCGTCGCTATCGAGTGACGTAATCCAACTGGACGAATTGGATTTTAGGTTTTACTATTGAGTGTCTGCCGAAATTTCGACAGACATGGGTCCCAGACAAGTGCGTTTGTCTAGGCGGGCTATCTGCCCCCGGAATTATACGTCCACCGCGCCGTATCACTCGGATTCCCGTGAATCCGCAATGATAGTGCCTCCCTAGTACTCAATACAAAAACACCCTCCGACGTCGACCTAGCTAAAATTAAACTAGTGCGAGGCCGACGAAACCTGAGGCCCTTTTTCGCACAAGTCCTCGGGGCTATCTGATCCTTTGTTACTTAGCTCCGCCGACCTTGCATCGTGAATCTATGGAAGGCGTGATGACAGCTCTTCCTGACGTCTCGAGACTAAGCGTCCCGCAGACTTGACCCCGCGACCTTTCAATGTTAACAAGTGACAAAATTATGTCTGACATTTATATTTAAAAATGACTCGAATTATCACACCTCCCATAGTTCACCCTTATAGCTAACATTTGCCGTTATGACGGCGGTGATCGACGATTATCAATGACACAGGAAAAACAAAATACACAATCAATTTCGAAACACAAGAAAATACCTAACATAAAATAACATACAATTTTATACAAGTCCCCAGCGTCGCTTGGTGTCGTTTGCTATTTCTGTTGTTCAGATACTTCGCCCTCAGATAGGCATACATTATTGAATTTACACTTATCATCATTAGGTGACGGACCTTTCTTTTTCTATTGCAACTCAGGGTGGCTAATTATTGATGCGTGGGGCCCGCGACGTACCGCGGCTCGAACGCACGTAGTTTCGCTCGGCCGGAGTACTGCGCCCAATTTGCCTAATAATTCGTAGTTGATTACTAAACTCAAACTAATTGAGACGTTGCAAAACAACAGTGAATATCGCATTGTTTTTGCGAATTCTAGTTATCCCCGTGGTCTCGTCACCGAATTGAAACAAAGATACTAAAATCCCGGCCTTGCCAATATAATTAAATATTGAAACAAACAAAACTTCAGACCTTACAATATCATTACATATTGACACAAACAAAACAATTCAGCTCTTGCGAATATAGTTAAATATTGCAACAAACAAAATTCAGACCTTGCAGATAGAATTGAATATTGAAACAAACATAAAAAGAGTCGCACTTTGCCAATATAATTAAATATTGAGACAAACAAAAAAAATCGGACTTTGCAAATATAATTAAATATTTAAACAAACATAAAAAAAATCGGGCTTTGCAAATATAATTCAATATTTAACAAACATAAAAAAAATCGGACTTGCAAATATAATTAAATATTGAAACAAACAAAAAAAAATCGGACTTTGCCAATATAATTAAATATTGGGACAAACATAAAAAGATCGGATTTTGCAATTATAATTAAATATTCAAACAAACATAAAAAAAATCGGACTTTGCAAATATAATTAAATATTGAAACAAACATAAAAAAAATCGGACTTTGCAAATATAATTAAATATTTAACGAACATAAAAAAAATCGGACTTGCAAATATAATTAAATATTGAAACAAACAAAAATCGGACTTTGCCAATATAATTAAATATTGAGACAAACATAAAAAGATCGGACTTTGCAATTATAATTAAATATTTAAACAAACATAAAAAAAAATCGGACTTTGAAATAAACGTGAAACGTTTAGGTGTTGCAGAAAAATTATGCATTGAACCATCGTACAATATTTTATTATTCCCGTTGGCCGATACCGAATTGAGAACAAACGGAAAACGCTTCGGCGTTTGCAAAAACAAGATTAATTACGATTATATATTTCACGATTTTTCCGAAGACCAAGCGCCGCTGAGTGTTACACTGGACCGAACGGAGAGCATCCTCCGCGCGAAGTCGGTCGCAAAATATTTACAATATACAGTTAGACAGGGTACAACACACAATAAAATAAGACAATGAATTTAAATCAAAATTAGCGTTCCCGTACTCTCCTCCGGCCGCTGTTATTGCCATTTCGAACAAGACGTGACACACGATTTTACTAGGCTGAGTTTAGAAGAAACAACATTTAATACATGAAGGGGTCCTGTCGACACTTAATAAAGTTCGGCTAGGAGCAAAGATATGACCGCGATTTTACACGCGTCTTTATTTCGATTCTCACTGTCGAGATCGAGCAGGAAGCTACAGTTCTGGCCGCGGACCTTAGGCTAAAGAGTATTGACTCAGCAACAATAGGCCGCGACATATTTATGCAACGTATAATAGTAGACGAACCTTTGGAAGTTCTCAGGAACCGGAGACAGCTTATCAGGAACAATTTCAGCAAACAAAACAGCTGGCGGCAAGCGATAACACAAGGAGGTAGCACAGAATTCGACTCAGCTTTGCACAATGTCAACTATTCGAATGACTTGGTCAAGCTGAGAGAATTTCTGGCTGGTTTTTTTATTAAAGATGTCGCGGCGGATAATATCGGCAGAAGAGAGCACGGGAACAGAGTAACGCGTAGAAGTCGGTGAAGATGTGGTAACTTTTGCAAAACTGACCTGCCTTTTTGTAAAGGATTTGGTCCAGCTGCGTCCTCGGCCAGGGTCAAAAAAAACGGTTGACCCGAGCAAATCTGCTAACCTCAGCATCTGCGTCTCACGCCGATTGGCTAAGATGCTGACCTCCCGTGGCTCTGCCGAAATATCTCAAGATGGCGGCAACTGAGATTTTTCTAGAACAACGATTCCGCTGAGCGAAAATCGTCTCTAGTGATCTTAATATGACAGATAGAAAATCAGAAAAATCACTGTCGTGTCAGAATCAGTTTTCCGCGAAATATTGCTCTTACAAGCGATCTCATAACTCGTTGCTGAAGCGAGTTATGAGAAAAAGAAGAAAAATTTTCCACCTGAGCGAGTCAGGTGTACCGGTTAATCAAAGCGGAGATGTCATCGTCCGCGAAAAAGTAATTACTGAATTGAGTCTGATTTTTATAAAAGCCTAAAATCGATTTAAGTGCAAATTTATGCTAAATATTTTCTATGGTGAATGTTCCTGAAGGGATTTGGCTGAAAATTCGAAGGAACGTCCGTGATAGTCGTTCGCTTCCATGAAACTAAAATTTCCCACCTTCCCTTCGTGTGTTCGCGCTTCATATCAGATTGAAATTTTGATTGACCGCGGTGGAGGGGAGGCCGCCTGCAATCGCACGTATGACCACGCGAACCGCTACGATTGGTCGGACTGGGCGGGGCTTATTTTAGTATCGAACGGCAAACGCTACACGCCGAACGCGTTTCGAAATTTCGTCTCGCCAAAATGTATGGGGAAATCACAGTTTATTGAATTACTAATAAACCTGTTATCCGATTGCAATTTAATTTACAACACCGTTTCGGACCATCGTCCTTTACGGCTCGAAAAAAATTCGGCGCCGAAGCTTGGCTCGGGCGCCGGTTCCGCACGATTTTAATTGGCGCAGGTGAGGGCTTGGTGGAGTCCAAACCGCGAACATGATTTTAATATTAGTTTATGCAGTGCATACTAGGACATGGCTAGTGTCGTAAAAACAAAAATTCTCAAACGAATTTTGTCCCTGACGACCCTGGTCGAGGTCGCCGCGGGATTCATTTGTTCGATCGCAATTGGAAATTGCGTCGATAGAATTCAGCGAAATTTCTTCAGGGGCTAGAACAGCCTATGCTAGGTGTACCTGTAAATTATGGGGAGCCTCCGTTGAGGAGGAGGAAAACGGCAAGCGTTTCCATTTCCCTCTCTCGCCGCACTCGACCGCAAATTCGGTCGAGCACCGCGCGCGAGCGAGAGACGGTATTTCTATTTGGCTCTGTGCGCCCACGTACTCACTTACAAAGCAGTGGGTTTGTCTTTGCACTCAATAATCCGCGGCAAGGTCCGCGGATTGCGAAATTATTAATATTTGCTTACATTGGCGACTTTGTCCATTTGACCTTGAATAATCGAAAAAATGATGTGATTAGTCTTTCTCTCTTCCTCATTATACCTATCAAGCTTTGCTAACAACCGTCTAAGGAAATGCAAGTACAAATCATGCCAAAGGACCGTATCGTATCAACGGCTAGATCTTGCAATACCGGAAAAATATATCAATACAGGTATTCCAAAATTGTTTAAATAAAGCACAAACATACGGCTTATTAGGATATTGTCATTAAAAATACATCATAATTAATTGCGGGGGATTTTCTTGAATGATTTTTATAAACAAATTTCTTAAAATGATATTACATTTAAAGCATGACAATTTTTATACAACTCTGATCAGATTAAAAAAAATACAATCATCGCGAACAATTTTCTTAACATATGCGATGGTTTCTATACTTTCAAAATTAGATTTCGTTAATTTTTAATACAGAAATGCCGTTATTTCGGTATTGATAGACACCACTAATTCCGGGATCTCGGCTACGGAAATATCGGCATTGTAATATCTATATACGGCAGTGGTTTCCCAATCTTTATGTAACTACGCCTCCCTTTGGAAAAAAATCTTCCCGCCTAGCCATCCTTTATTTCATATAATAATAAAGACACGTTTAAAAAGGTAAATATATATTTTAATCTCTTCGCGCTTCCCTTTACAATAATCCACACATTTCAGTTTGGAAATCGCTGATATACGGCATACGACACAACCGGATAACTGATAAGAAGATTTATTCTAGATATCCATTTGGAATAATCATAACTTAAAAGCAAAGCCAATTAGTACTTCTTTCTGTCTCAAATAATTCACAAGATAATTAGAAAACAAATATTATACATGGAAGTATGTACAATAATTTTCATACGGCCCCGTACGACAAGTTTACTACACCTGACGAATTAAGCTAGAGGCAAAAATAATGTGATCTAATATCACATTCATTTTATATAGATATGCGCACAATACAATTATATCACCAATAAAATGATGTCATCGTTTTGATACACAAACTTTCTAGGGACCCATTTCATTCAAAAATACTTTAATTAATTTTATTATCTTATATATGTATATACTAATAATAAAATACAACTGTAATTAAAGAAAAATCAATTCCAATAATAAGTATGTCGTTATATTTTTTTGAAAACTCTTCAAAATATGTTATTCAAATGAGGTGCTGATCAGCTTAAGCCCACCCGTCATTACATCGACCTATAATAGGCAGAAAATCGTAACAGACAATTTATAAATTTTACAGTTTTTTTTAAATTACTCTCGTACTAAGTTCGATAAAGGAATTTCTTAAATGCGGTTAGAAAATAGTAATATAATATGTTCAATGCCTGTCCTGATATTATAATGAATACTTTCAGTTCACTAGATCAACGTTTCTCAACCGGGGCCCACGTGGAACAAACGACAACAAGTCAAAATGCTAAAATGCACAGGTCCTTAAAATATCAAACGAATGAGATAATGTTCTAATTTTTTTGTCACTGGCGAACTAGGGCTTAGGCGATATTGAACAATTACTGGTTTAAAAAGCAATTTACCTAATTGTGTTGCTTAAGATCTTTAGGGGGCGATATTATCTAACATTTAGCGTTTTTTTTGTTGTTTGGTTTTATGATTACAATCACTGGTTATTGTCGAAATGTAATGAAGGATGACTGTTAAATAAATATTACACAACCCGGGGAATGTAAACATTGAATTCCTGTTGGCAAAATCATATTCATAATATGAATAATGTCGTACATATTTTATCGTGACGGAAATCACACAAACCCATTTAGCACCTTCGAAATTAACTAAATGAAGCAGGGCATATACTTTCTAAATGTGTTGTGTTTGAAAGAGAATTCTACGACGGATCAAATATCTGCAGTCTTTGCATGGGAATCCTCGTTCAATATGGATCGCATGGACTAAAGATCTACGTCACACCATTATGTTTCAGTTAATCAAACAAACGTTATCATAAACATGTCCATCATTGTTAGCAATCAAACAAACGTAGGTAAACATCAAATGCAAAACAAAAGATCGAGCAACAAGATGGAATTAAACATTCAAAAACAACATGATGATTTGCTTGAAAAACGCAAATTGATTACATTGAATAATATTATAATGATAGAATAGATAAGTTCTAACTTTTATAGAAGTGAGGCTAGAAAATGCAAAATCGAGAATGGAGGGACTGTGGCATGTCTTCATACAGCAGTGGACGTTCGCAATAGGGCTTCCGATCCCGTAATACCGGGATCGTTTTAGCACAAATCCCTATAAAATTTACTATAAAAGGTAATAATAATATATCCATCAAGGCTGGAATACTTTGTTCTTGGCAGACGTAACTTTTTAAATGATAGAGCTAAAAAAAGGTCACTAGGGCTGGAATACTTGTCAGATGTAACTTTTTTTTATGATAGAGCTAAAAAAACGGACTTCGAGTTCAGAATAATTCCGGAATCTGCCAATTCGTCACATTTTTCGCCAGAATTTTCAATCAATCTAAAATTTGTGTATCCCGAAATCCCGGGATCGAAAAACGGGTGCGGGATTGGATGCCTAGTTCGGAACGACTGAACTATCGTGATGACTCTTTGAATATACGTATTATCGCTATACTAGTCTAACAAGCCAAGGGAACTTGATTTGGAATTTGGCCAAATATCATAGTTTGATTTCCGCGGGCATCATCAAAACTTTATAGAGTTTACAGAGTTTGCGTAGATGGCGAAACATTAATAAAGTATATTATTAATTATGTTTAAAAATGACTTAAAACTTTCCAAAATAAAATAAAACAATTCAAAAGTCGACGAAAGGCGATACTTCTGACGACTGGAATATCTTTGAAAGGCAAGTGTATCTTCAACATTATATCCTGCAATCGTCCTGTATAGTTTCTGATCTGCTGTCGCCTCTACTCTGAGGTTGTTGACTGAACCCAGGGCGGCAGCATTCCACCGCCAAGTGCGCCAAGATAGAAATTCCCGCTGGACGGTCCCGCGGAGACACCTTTATTGTTTTAATCAACTTTACTTAAAAACTCAACGTTCGGCACGATTGCGTCACAGTGTGATTGCTATTGATCAAAAAACCGTTTGCGGTTTGAATTGATGATTTATTCACTTAAAATCAACCTCGGGTAACCCGTCGGTCGCATTACAGAAAAATATTTAACCGCGGGCCGTACCAAAAATAACAAATAAAAATAACTTTCAAAGTCAAATATTGGGGGAGGGCAAACATACTAATGGGGAGATATTACACAACTTGAGTTTTTTTGTGGAGGTTGTTTGTATTGGTGATCTTTTCAGTTGTGAAATTAATGGATGATTCAATAACCTCAAACTGCATTTTCAATTGATTAAGTATAATCAATTGATTGATTAATTGGGGCTATAATCGTTTGATCAGTTTTTTTTTAATCTATATGTTAGTATTTTTCTAAATTTAATTATAGTTTATAAATAAATAGCATCACTCTACCATAGACGAAAGGGAAATTGAAGCACGGCTTCACCTCTCCAGAATACGATGCAAAGACACCAACATCAACGCTTGGTAAATACTTATATAAACACTGGAAGGAAAATCATATGATTCAATTATTTTAATTGAAGCATTATACAAGGTAAACTATTTAATTTATCAAAATGAAAAATTTTGCGGCAGCTGTTTCGATGTTTGTAGTTCCCAAACGCAGCAAATTTGAAATCTATTTGTCTGTCAACGAACATCTAAATACAATTCGATTTAATGAATTTTTCTAGTTGAAAAGGCACTTCCACAAAGATATGCACTTCCGAGTATTGAGCACATTTTGAGACCAATGCTCTTCAATTTAAGGTATCTCCCTATAGGTGATAATTTAAAAAATCTTTTCCTGTTTCACATTTGTTAGTATAAAAAGGGTATGTTTGCAAATCGCACATCCCCAGCTGAAGATCGGATCTACATTTGGAATGATGAGAGTCAAAGGTTGAATAAAAAGTAAAAAAACTTACTCAATATTTCCAAAACCGATTCATCGTTTCTCAAAATCCGTGATGATCTCTCAATAAACTTCACATGAGCTAAAAATGATACTCCCTCAAAATTCTTAATTTCTTTAAAAGATTTCGCGGGCCACACAAAACCACGTCGCGGGACTCGGTTTGGACAGCCACGACTTAGAACAATGCTCCTCTGATAGTAAAACGTTTAAAATGTGTACTTATATGACTGAAAGAACGTTGACTTAATCAGAATATTTTCTTATAATAACCGCTGTTTGAAGACGAAGTAGAATGAACAAGCAAAGGAAACACGATTAGTTATACATATTGTTAGGGCTTGATGTTGTTGCGACCGAATAAGTTGTAATAAAAAATATTCGGAAAAAAAACTTGAACTAATCATATCGATGTTTGTTTGATTTTAGGGGAAAACCAATCATAATAAACTATGCCAACCGTAAATCTCAAACTATCAATCTGAAGAAAGAGTAGTGATGTTAATGTAACTAATTTGTACAGTGGGCCAAAAAATAAAATATAATGCGTGATTTTCCAATTACAATATGTGTTTAAATTAATAACACGTAATAAGACATTCATTGCGACTGAACAAGCTAAATTGAGTACGACGATGTCTCGGAACAACTGTAACTCGTGGCACACAAAAACAAAAAAAAAACATTATAGATTGATATGAGCAGACATTATTACTCCAACCGTCAAATTATATATGACAGGTGATATCATCATATACACTCTTTCTTCTGAAAATTTTCTAGATCCCTAAATGTAATTTTATAACAAATAATTTATGCAAAAGAACGAATTTTCGTCGTCACATTCTAAAATTTGATTGCAATAAATTTTATAACAATAGTTCGGAATGATTTTTGCAAGGGCCGACAAATATCTGTCATACAATATATAATTTATATTCTTTAGGCGCCTTGCTCACCTATCATGATCTAGATAAGTGTTTCTCAACCTTTTTGGGCCCGTGGCCCATATTGAGTGTCTTTATTTTTCTGCGCCCCCCGTATCATTGTATTGTCTTCCCATAAAAAATCGAATTTCAAAAACCCAGGAATTTGCGGATTTCCCAAATTTACCAGCGTGGGTTTTTTAGCTCTTCCAAGAATTTTAGAATCCAAAATCACAGGAATTTACAGATTTGCCCAAAGCGTTTTCAAAAAATTCAAATTCAAAATCACAGGAACAGCGTGGGACCTTATTAACTGATATACAAATAAATGCTTTAATATTTTCCAAGAGTGCCTTGCGCAAATTTTAATTAAAGAGGGATTAAGGGGATACACACAATACAGATTGATCGATGGGAACTAGTAAGGAAGGTTCTTGCATAGTTATCTCAACTACATTATAAAGACGAATTGTGTTGCGTTTTCTTTTGGCCACACTGCATATTCGTACAATAAACGTAACAGCATCTCTTCACAGCCACTCGACAAAGCATTGATCAGAATCAAACACAGTAACCGGAACACCAGTACGATATAAAGTTGTACTAATTTGATTGCGCTCGGCTAGCCACTACTGCTCCGCTCATGTCGTGAAATTGAATTAGCCGTGATGGAAAACGAGGAGCTGGCTGGGTGTTCAGCGGACGAAAACATCGGAAATAATTAAATCGTTACCGTTCACCGTTCTCTGGACTACTCGGGAGATTTATATCAAACGTTTAATAGTCTAGAACTAGACAACAATATATTGTAATGCTATAACTATCAACATATGACACTGCAAGTCATTTAATATGTATTTACTAAAATAATGTTTAACACAAATAACCATATATGTAGATATTCATGTAAACATTAACAACGGTAATTCAAGAACTATTGGCATCAATAGTAAAACGCGAGTACTTAATGCGTTGTTTTCTTTATAAAAATCCCTCACCCCTTTCACGATTTAAATACATCTAGTAATTTATTTACAAGAGCGAAACCCAATTCATAATCCTCATTGCACAATTTTGCACTATAATCAGTTTATTATCTGAGTATTATCATATAATATAAAATGAATTTGCACACTTTCAAACAACATCAAAAATGCATGAAACGGGTGAACTTATTTTTAAAATACTCTTTCGTCTAACGAAACTAGTCTTGGAGATACATACATAAAATTGTGGAATTAGCACATTTAACAAAAAAATACTATGTTATTTTTTCAAGCATTTATTGACAATTTATGTTGACGTGATTATGCCTGGGAAATTCACAACATTATTTAGAAAATATAATTAGAATCCAAATATATACAATTCGTATATACATAATTATTTTCATGATTCAGAGTCTTGAAGTGCTTTTCGAACAAACGAAGCGTTGATGAACCACAAAGCACGGCCGTTAGCGTAGGTAGGACTTAATATGAAAGGGTGGTGTTGGCAGATACTTAGATAGTTTTCACTGAATCATATTTTTCATAATTAAAACATCAATAGATTTTATCTTAGTGATTTTCTATTTTGAAGGCAACATTAGTTTGCTTAGTACGATACCCAAATTTCTAGACTACACACTTTATACCAGAAGTCGGCAACCCTTTTCTTGGATAAGCAAACCATAGGCACTAAATATTAACTTTGATATATGGGTGTGTTGTGAGCATAAATTCAAAATAGATTTAAATAATCAAAAAAAAGTATGTATTTAAAAACATTATCATACAAAACAAATAACGTTGTTTTACAATATTCAATAATAATTTATACAACCAATTATTAATCTATTTACAAACATAAGTAATTAAATATATTAATGTGATATTTGACATTGCAGACCATTAGCGAATTCGTCATAATCAGGAACGTCATCTGAATTTTCTGTTCTCAAGAATTGGTCTAAATGTGAATTAAGTAGTTAGCCAAATTCGGTACTTTAATTGTAATTGTTTTTTATTTAAAAAAAAAATAGATTTACATACATATGTCGAAGCACAGTAAGATATTTTTTAAAGCACATTTTCTCAAACAGATAATTATTTTTATCAGTTAAATTCCAAAATCATTAATCATTTTCACGTGATTTAAAAATAAAAGAAGTTTTTATAATTGCTATTTTCATTTCTAAGTCTTCCACATTATTTATTTAAAAATATGTATCATTATTTGCAGAAATATCCTTATCTGTAGAGGTAAAAATCCTGAAACCTAGAGTTAAACTATTTCAGAAATGTATCGCACTGCTTCGAAAAATGATATGTAAAATCTATTTTCCACAATACTTTTTGACCTTCGGGTTCCTATAGGGTGGGATGCATTCGCATTGAAAAAATCTTCTCATTTCAACCATTCGCTAAAAACCAATAATATTTAGTTGATATTTAACAGATTTGAAAAATGAGCTAAATTGTATTTAGGTAGCTGCGACATCCAATGTTCCAATTTACTTTGGAATAAATTCACTGCAATAATCATTCAATAAATTAAAATATATGCAAGAATTTCGCGGATGCTATAGAGCAGGATTAACGAAACTAGCGCACGCGTCCCTCATTTGGCACATTCGGAAATTTTGATAGCAAGTGAGCGAGCGATTCACAAGTTTAATGTTTTACAAAAAAAAATAATAATATGAAATAACCAGCTTTCTTAAAGATAAAATCAGTACAGACATATTACATCCTATTTATTTAATAGTATATACATAACGATTTTATTAATATAATACAAATTTCTAGTAAATACGGGTAACTTATTTTTTGGTCGACACGCTGAAAAGTTGTCAAATGGCATTCGGTATTTTAGGCAAGTGCACGTAAAAAGGTTTGCCACCACTGTTGTAGATCGAAAGGAATACAAGACCAACAGAATTATTGGCAAACAATGCATTGACAAATTTAAGATGGCCATTGCCATAAACAAATAGTGGGTGCCAGTTTCTTTCCCTAATATAAATACGTTCCATAACTTTACAATAGTAAGATATATAATAATGACGATTTATTGGTGACATTACTGATATTACTGATATTATAAATGAGCGCTATGGTCTGCTGGTATACCAGTAGTGAGTAGAAGATCAACATCGGGATGCGATGCGCTTATGCAGATAAAGGTCTTAACTAAAGAGCAAACGACAATCTCAAACACACAATTCTCATGGACATTGATCCCTCGAAGACTTCCATAAATAGTTACCGACACGTGATTCGTTCGCCTTGTTGGATGTCAGATGGAAGCCGCAGTAATGACGGACGAGACCTTAACCACGGTCCAATGGCGCCTTTGAAAGCAATAGACAATCAATGTAATAGTATGTTTAAATAAATTACGACACAGTAGCCAAGTCAAACCCAACGGGCGTGTCATCAGCGAGCTGTATCAATGTACATTTATTACATTGTAATTGTTTGATGATTGGGTGGCCGAGCCTCTGTTCTCATTGATATTTGAAGAAATAACATTGTAAGCTTGAATAAAGCCTCTGATAACAGAGACAGGGACGTCCCGTGGGCATGGCGAGTAGGCAGTTGCCTAGGGGCGTCATGTTCTATGGAGCGGTAAATAATCACAGTTTTTTTAACGACTAAATATTTTTTCTACACGAATTTGGCTTAGAATAAATATGATGTCTCGTACTTTCGATGGTTTCGGCGGTTACTTTATGGAAGTTCATTTTAATAGAAAATTTAAATTAACTTTGATTATTCCACGTATTGTGTTACTAACTGTGACACGTGTTTCGCCTCTTTCAGAGGCATCTTCAGACTTACTATCCCAAAGTTTGCTTAAGTAATGAAGCAAGATTGATTCTAACATTTTAAAATTATGAAATTACAAAATGGAGTTTGGGTTTTTTTCCTTTTGGGGGGAGCAAGGAGGGGGGTGTAGAATCGAAATAAATAATGATACTAATGAGTTGCAATCAATCAGATTGGGATTTTTCCTTTTAAAGGGAAGCAAGGAGGGGATTATAAAATCAAAACAAAGCAAATACATATAATCATACTACAAATGACGTTTAACATTACAAACTATTAAACTAATGAGCTGCAATCAATCAGATAGGTTGGTGATTACTCTATTAATTGGAAACAATGTGAGTTATGGCGAACCACCTGTCCTATTGATAATATTACTTAATAATATTTCTTTTTTGTTAAGAGTTTTATTATGATGTCTCGTTTTTGATAAAAATAATGCCGGCCAAACAATTATGGGTTAACAGTAGTTAAATTTATCGCAAAAATCTTCATTAATTACGAAATTTACCGATCCTAGTACTATAGGCGTCAGATAAGATAATTTTAAAAAAAATGTAGAAAAATAGTTTAAGCGCTACTTTAAACTCTGCCTGGGGGGGCGGCACATAGCTTAGGAACGTCACTGAACAGAGATAGCGAACAACGGTAAGGGTGGGTTCCGTTTGAATATGATTTTGATACGACATTTAACGCATATTTAAGTACATATATCAGTTATCAATTAAAATGGCTCTGGTGTACGCAGAATCAAAACAATTTTGAGGAAAAAAAATGGATTTGGCTTATTGTGTTATCATATAACACAGCGATATATAATATTTACAACATAAAATTCTACAGTTTTAAATAAATGGTAAAAAAACATTTCCATGTTATATAGCTAAATAATACCTACAATAAGAGAGACACGGCTTTTTAATAAACTGAAAAATGTTAAATTGACATCTACTTATTGAAATAAAAATCTTTTATTATTTTTATTATAATGCCTTTCCACCAAGTATTGACAGTAAACACCTTAAAAGTGATTTACTTATTGTCTTTGAACCTGATTGTCTTCGCTCTGTCGCCTATGATCTCCGAAATACGGCAGTATTCCAGTTGTCTGTCTTTCGCGCGTATTTGCAGTTTTCGAAGACTCATTTCAAAGTTACAAATCGACAATAAATCCAACATTTCAGGAAGCATTGATGCAACGATAAAATACCAACCAAAGGTCAATAACTGCCAGGCGTACATCAGACTAAATATTCGATAAATACCTCCATCACCATTAACGTAAGGAACTATTTAATATTTACACTACCGTTCAATAATCTATTATTTATTATGCACGTCATAGAAATAAATACGCTAATGAAAACTGATGTTCCATTGACCGACTCGATCGAGTGATATAGGTTTATTATTTTGTAAATAGTTAGTCGGGCCTTGGATAAAAATATGGGTGTCATAGTATTTATTTCGTAATCGCTACAAGTGTTTTGAATATAATATACTCATCTATATTGGTAATGGAAAAAAATAATATTGATCGATTATGTTACTATATTTTTAATGGGTGGATCAGTTGGGAGGGGAATGCGTCACCGTTCGCGTGATTATTAAATGGATATCAATAGAATATTATAAACAAGTCATATTTAAAATATATTATACTAGTCACTCGGAGACTCTTAAATCACTCTCTTGATACAAATCTATATTTTTTAATATTACGAAATTTTACACTTACCCTAGGTTTGAACTACGGCTTACATAAAAATCAACTTTTAAAAAACCGGTTCTCGGATTCCAATACTTCTTAAAACCTGGTTTCAATCGGATTTTGAAAATTCCCAAAAAATAGATAATTCAATTAAAATAGCTAAACATAGAAAAACACAAAACGTCACTGATCTATTAATTAGTAACCTAATTTTTCCAACGAAATTTCCTTAAATAAAAAATATTCTTTCGCTGGGTAATGGAAGTAGGTCGTATACTTTTTTTAATGGATCTAATAAAAGTTTCAAATTTGTTTTTTGTCTCGTTGATGTAAAATTCGACCCTCAGCGTTTTATGAGTTTGATGTAGGTACCTACTCGTAAACTGTATCCGAGTCAATGTGCACAACAAAAATATTTTCAAATTAAACTTTAATTCAACGCATTCATTGATGTAACGCCGTCACTGGCTATTCAACTACGTATTCCACGTCATTTTATTTGTAACTATGGCAGTTCAAATCAAAATATTGAAATTATATATCGACTGTGGAAAGGAAAAAGGACGTAACTCTCATTTTTTCTAAAACAGCTTTTTTCTATAATCACAATGTATACAACTTGACACACGTTCTATCAAAAGAATGGAAGCTGCAAATGCCGAATTGGTATCTAAATTTAGCTTTTAAGTTTGAAAAAGATGACCTTGTAAAAAGTTAAAACCAAGAAAAATACTGAAATTAAGGTTTAACCTAGACAATTTCTTTAATTTATATTAGGTTATGTCAATTAAACACCAGTTTAGAAGTCTTCTGTGCACTACAAGGTTGTGTATAATTCATAATTTAAATATGACCCAACATCGTCAAAAAATGTTTTTTGCGCCTCCTGTAAAATTTAATATGTGTGGGTTACGTCGTTTTTCCTTTCCACAGTCGATATATATATTAGAACATTAAAAACCGGCTTGAAAAAAGCGGTTTTAAGCTGTCGCAAATAATGCTTCAAAAAGCAACAAACCATACATTGAACACAGGCAAAAAGACTGCAATGACACAGGGCTATTCATGCAGCAGCTTTATACTCTGTTATCTATGATACGGTGATTACCGGATACCTTGAATATTTTCCGATACACGAGGAATAATTAAACCAATATTTCGATGATAATTATATCAGCAGCTAAGAGCGTTTGATATAAAGAGGAAAGCAATGCTAACGAAGAAAAATATTGCACAAGGCTTCAAACGGGTATGAAAAAAAAGTAGCACGAAATTGTATGAAAGAGTATATCCAATGTGGGGGGAACATTGTCATGTCAGAAGGCCGCATTTGATAATGAAATTAAAAAGTCGAAAGGTAACACTCGACGTGTCATATTATTTTTTACGAAATATTCGGCAAATAAATTATTTGTTTTCTACAATTCGGCTAATCGAGGTTAATTATTTGGTATGAGTAATATCGGTGTCAAAACAAATCGGCACTTCCACTGTTTCGAAATAACAAAAAAAAAACAATATAAACAGCAAGTAAGAACTTTTTGATAAAGATCTATAACAGTGGTCGACGACACGAAGCTCTCGGGCGACGCAAACTTAAGATTCCCGCCAATAAGAGTTTTGTACATAAAATTCTACATCTCTATTTAGGTCACATTCGATAGATTTCAAACGATATAAAATCTCTATTTTAAACTAAAAAGCTTTTTTAGAGCAACAGAAAGAAGGCAGTATGTGGTTTGCCGACGATTTTGTCATAAGCAAGCCATTCTGAGTGAGCGTTTTAGTAAAAATATTGCCTACTTACTGATTTATGATAAAGAAAGAATGTGGGTTAAATTCAATAATGTTAGATTTTAACATTTACAACACCCTAATTTCATTTAATTAAAACCCGTATTCGCGTTACTATATTATATTTTTATAATTCATGATAAACAAAATGTAAAGATTTAATAGGCGAGTCAGCATAAGGCATGAATTTGCACTGGTGCAGTGAATTGCAACGGAAAGTCCAATACCGTGGTTTTGGCGGTTTTCGATGTGCGTCGATAGTAGGTATCCCATTAAATTATGCATAACAGACTCATCGCTTGTTCTGGATAATATATATGATGCATGCCTGGAAAATTTTTGGCGCCAACGTAAATTCGTAAATAGAATACTAACCGCAATGAATAATAACTATTACTATTTAACAAAAATACACATTTATATTTCAAAGAATTTCTAACAAAACAATGTGATTTGGTTTTAATTGAAGTGGGTTATATTGATTATAACAACATGACGAATCTTCGAGTTTATTAACGACAAACAGTAGTGATTGGTAGAAAGATACAAAAATGAACGGCACCTACTATAGTCCACACATTGTAAAGTGTACCGAAATGAGCTAAAATGGCTGATCATGCAATACAGATTTTTTTTGCCATTCCAGTCAACGTCAATGCGCCAAATATTTTGAAACTGGAAAACCATGCGAGATGACCACAATGTGTGATATATCACAAACATCAACTCCAAGATCTCAAATTAAAAAAAATCTGAATCTGATGCTTGCTGTTCGGAGCCGGAGACAAGTAGCTCAAGATGTAACTAAATGGAAGCAGATCTTCGAATACACGAAGATCCACACTGTTTTCAAGTAATAGACCTATACTTATACGTAAAATATACAATGCAGAAAACTAAGCAATGAAGTATGTTATGTATTGCTTGATGTTATTTTTCTAAAATTTTATTATTTTACATGCAATATCGCAACAACTACTGTTGCCCAGCCTAAATTCGTTTTTTAAAGGAGTGGATTTTTTTTACAATGGGTACGCGAAACTTTAGACACTTTGTAGGGGTCCGTAGTAAAAAAAGGTTGTGAAACAGTGCAGTACGGCATTCATAGCATACGTGAGCTACCGTTGAGCCACGGACTTTGCTTAAATTAATATAAAATACTTACACTAGAGACATCGATTAAATTTCAACGATTTCCAATAAAAAAAATGAATGGGTTTTTTATATCATGAAAAATTACCTCACCTTCGTTTTTCCCCGCAATAATGATTCCCCAGTGACAAAAATTGAATAATGGTTGGGTTGAATAAATATTGCCGAGGTATTTTTTTAATGCGACCTTCAGCAAGTTTTCCGAGTGAAATGGCCAAATCGAATTTCCTCGCTTCCGGCCGGGGGCCTAAACAGACAATTTCCGCGACATTTTCATTTCGAGAACTCGGAATATAAAAAAAGCCCAAACGCGCATAGCGTTCGCGGATAATTTATATTATCTCTCAAACGTCAGGGAAATTGAAACAACTAAGTGATGTTAATGGGGTGCTTCCCACGGCATTTTTCCCACAGTCATTTTTTAACTTATTCAGTAGAATATATACCATTTCCATGGACTAAAATTCCACCAGAGACTGATAAACAAAATATTACAGACACACGTAATAAAGTTAAAAGAGTTAAAATCTTATTTTATAAATAAATCATATACTTACATAATTAAAATACAATAATTTTACTAAAAATGTAGTATTCACAGAAATGAACGTAGTAACTTAATATTAATTTATTACATGGGTAAATTTAATTTGAATACATTTTAGACGCGAAAAATACAATGAAGTGACATTTTTTTTCATTTAGATTTATCGGAAGACAGTTTTGAAAGCAACACGTTGAAATGATGCTAATGTATTCAGCAAAGTGACACTCCAATATGCGAATGAAAAAAAAGCGACAGTGGAATGAAAAAAACGCGGACGAGAAGTAGGAACTCGGAGAGGGAATGGGAAGCAGTGGTATTGAGTAGAGAAAATAAAATTGGCTAGGTATCAAATCGTTTTACGTCAGTCTGATAGATAAGATGCAGAACATGCAAGAGGCAGATAGTTAGTTATCTGAAGCAGCGTTTACCAAACTTACAAACTCGCGCACTTCTTTTGAGGCATCGATTTTATCACTGGGCCACACCTTTTTTCAATAATAAATCTATACAAACATCAGCACGGATTATCAATAATATTCGAACCTGATCAGCTGAGTCGGTATTTTAATATATCACCGGAGATGAAGCTTTTATAAAATTGATATTTAGTATGCACAGCTTAGAACCAAAGAGAAGCATATCAATAATGTATAAATAATAAATGTCGGTCACTTAAATTACCGATACTGAAATTACTTAAATTTTACAAATGAGCGTCCTTGGAAAACAGCTTACTGAGACACCCTATGTACCAAAATATTATCTTACACTCTTACAGGATATAATGAAGTACATACAAATGTACACCTGAGTAACCCGCTAACGATATTTTGCGTACCACACTTTTGCAAACACTTTGATCCACATTGATTAAAAAAGATAATCATTCTTTTAGTAGTATCGGACTGTTTATGTGGAAAAAATCACATAAATGTTGTGTACTACCATATAGCTCAACCCATTTCCTGTCTATTTTTTTGATTCACTTCTTTTATATACATTATAGAGGTCACTGTCTATGTGAGATTTACTTGTCTACGTATGCATCAAAATTGAACTAGAAAATTCGAATAAAAAAAGTTTCCGATATAAAATCAATATATTCAAATCCAGTCAGCACCTTAAGTTGTATGCATGTTACAATTGTTTTTTTTACGCGGTGCAAAATATTATGATAATAAATAAAACGATATTTTTGTTAAACTATTTTCCAAATATGTACACTGTATTTTGTGTTTTTTCACGTTATTCAATGTGACACATCCGCCGTGTAAAAATATATTTTTGTTTCTGGGAATCGTGTTGAAAAAATATAGTCTTCGTTCTTTTTATTGAACCGTGTTATTTCAAAATCGTGTAAAAAGAGGCAACAAGAAAAATCTTTAAATAATTGACCATGGCGACCTCGTCCCCGCAGTCGCAATATTTGTAGATTATGGACTTTAAAAGTGTGATAAATAATAATGTTAGTTTATTTTTTAAATCCATTTACTTATTATAGTAAAATATACAAAACGCGGAGATAACTGTACTATCAGGAAACGATTATTGATAATGATAAACGAAAACAGTGATTAGAATCAAATCAAAACAATATTTAATTCGATAATCTTTTTGTATCGCAGTAGGGCTCGAAATATACAACTGGAATAGGATTAGGGTTTTCAAAACATGTAAATCAATTTAAATTTATTATTAAATAATAAATACACGAAAAATTTTGTTAAATTCAGAAAGGTTAGTTTATATGTTACGGAGAAAGTGCATTTTTTACTTGCGTTTTAGTGAAATCATATCTAAGAATATTTGTATCAATATGTACATATGAATACAAGAAATAAAACAGGCACTAAGTACTAAATAACAATGAACATGCAGAAATAAATATTCTGTGTCACATTAGCACATTTCTGCATACTCACTTTTTTGTGTTGCTTAGTATCTTTTTTATTTCTTGTATCAATATTTCTACTATCGAAAATATATTTTTACCTAGTCACTAGTTTAATTGTATAACTGTCATTGGAACAATATTTACCAGTTGTGAACTGACCAATGAAATTTTATAATTTTATGAAATATTCAATCCACGTTTTCGGGAAGGTTTTTTTTTAGTATAGATCGTTTTTTACAATTACATTTCGTACAACATTCCCTCAACCCAATTAACCCTCTCATTGCCGAATCACATTTTTAGAACATACATTAAATACATTTGCTATCTACAGCAGCGATACTCAACCTGCGGCCCATTCAGAATTGATGTGAGGCCCAAACCAATCATAATCACCAGATACTTTTTCATATATACCTGGTATTGTTTACAAAACACTGTATTATGTATAGCATGTGGTATATTTACGTATTACTATTTATAGTGCGGCCCACGTAATGTAGTAAAAACTAGCATAAGACCCAGGCGGAAAAAAGGTTGAGTATCGGTAATCTAGAGTATAGGCCTAATATTACACACAGGGCCAGCTCGAGGATTTTTCTGTATGTGCAAAACTAGAACTAAATGTGTGAATCGTACAAAATATTTAGCGCGGCGCACACTTTGCACACGCCACGAGCCGGCCCTGTTTACAGTCTTTCGTTCCCGATTGAAAGTAGATGTCTTCTGTTTTGTATTTACGGGACTTAGAAGTGACATGAAAAGTACATGTACTTGCTTGTCAAAAATAGTTTCACTGGTGCCGAGTAGTGATATTGCACCTTTAACTACTTTCATCTACACTAGTGCAGGTAAATATATTTTAGTACAAATGAGTATTTCTTTATATAATGCCACTCCACCAAGTATTGACAGTGAACACCCTAAATAAATAATACACACCTGTCAGCATAATACGTTATAATATGACTATTAATTATGATAAAATATATCTATTTTAAGCGTTCAATTCAATTTACCTAGATAATAAGTAAATCTAAAAATATATAATTTGACTACCAACTATGATAAAATATATCTAATCAAACTGTTAAATTTACTTAGATCATGTATATAAATGATATCTAAGGTGAAACATCTAGCAAAGCACAAAACATATTTCCTTATTTGCGATAGAAAGTTTTCCATTGAGCGGCCATTAGTAAAATTGAATCGATATTACCTTAAATATATAATTAGCAAGTTTACTGATCATTATTTACTATCGAAAACAATAAATACTAAAGTAATGGCAAATAATATGATAAGTTGTTAATCACCGCCACTAATGGTCAGGTTCTATAACAATTCATCGTAAAATTATAACCATTACCAATGACGAAATTATCAACATTTATTTATTGTGTATTATTAATAAATGAATTTATAATTAATTTCCGACGGGTTCACGCCACGAGAAAGTAGAATATGTACTGTTGGCGTCATTTTCTCCACGGCGATAGTGTTGAAAAAGTCGTCTATTCATGATTTTTTCCCAATGTGGAGAATATGAACTGTCAGAGTTAATCTCAACAGAATTGTTTCTAATAGAGCTGCTCGTTACTCAGTTGCTCAACCTATCCTTTTTCAAAGAGAATAGGGATATAAGTATATAGCTAAGGCAGAACTAATTGAGTTAGCTAATCGCTCTCGCTACGACCCGTTTTTTAGTATATCGACTGTGGAAAGGAAAAAGGACGTAACCCACACAAACCAAATTTTACAGGAGGCACGAAAAACGTTTTTTAAATGATTTTTAGCCCGAGTCAAAATATTAAATAGACATAACCTTGAAGCGCATACAGTCTAATAAACTGGTGTTTTATTTACGCTATTCGATAAAAAATAAAAAAGTTATTCAACAAAAACCAATAAAATTGATGGTTACGTCTTTTTTCCTCGACAAAAATGATCGGCCCCACTGAACTTAAGCAGCTTACCGCCTTTTTCCTCGCCAATTTCTAAATGACTTTATAATAAATGAAGACATACTATGGCACGATGACAGCTAGGAATTTTAATGACAATGAAAAATGTGTACAATAATCATTTAAAAGGTACAAAAAATAAATCTAAATAATAAAATATTGATATAGTATTGTAATAGCTACTACTTTATTATATTATCTCTAGTTAAATATCCAGAACGTCTTCCGACTTATTCACGGCCTTGTATCCCGCATGGTACTTCTTCGGGATTACATAATTCCACGTCCATAATAATATTATCATCAATATCTCCATACAAGCTGTTAATCAGAGGACATCTTCAGAATATGCCCACATCAAATTTGAGAATGTAATATAGAAATAATGTTGGTTATAGTTATAACAACATGAGTTTACTAACGGCGTGTTGCGAGTGAAATTTGAATTGAACACATTGAATTATGGCAAAAATTGCTATTTTACTTTTAATTTCAAAACATTAAGTTGAGACATAGTTTATCATACATTATGCATCAAAAAAAGACAGGAAGTATATATCAGTATTTCATATTTATTCCATTTTACTTGCAGTGTAATCTGAACTGTCCTTAAAAGTTATTTGCAAGTTAATAAAATATTATGCATCGGAAAATACTATAAATTTATTAAAGCAGTGAATAATAAAAATGTTCGCCCATTACATTGATTTGAATCGTAAATACAAGTGAATTTAAATCATTTTAATCAAAAACATTGAAACTACACGACACTTAACCTAAAAACCGCACGGTGGTGTTTTTGATAAATATACCAAATATTATGGTAATTTTCTCAATTGAGATTAACACGAGATCATTGATCTATGATTTAAAGCATATTATGGTAGAAACAGGGTTGTTTTATAACAATTTAAATACAATTTACGATAGCTCTTTGTAAGGGTGACATAAAAATTTGAATACGTAATATTAAACACTTAGCTTCCTTATTTGTATTGTTTATGACTAGGGCTTCCAAACCGGCTTAAACCGAAACCGGTTACCCGGTTTTTCGCCTGTTTTGAAATAAACCGAAAACCGGTTTATTTCCCACGGTTAACCGCGTTTTTATAAATTCTATATTTATAAGTTTATTGATTTTTTTGAAAAAAATAGTTTTTTAAATTTAATTTCGCACTTAATTCAACGCATATTATAAAGGGGAAATATGCATTTACACATTGCTAAATAATATCAATTGTCACATAGGTATTCAATTTATAGACATAAATGTCTTTTCAGGAAGAAAATTAACTTTATCAAACGACGAAATGTATCTTACTTACATTGTCTGTAATAAATTCGGCCCTTGTTACACTATAGCTCGTATTGAATTTGAATTGAATTCATTCGTACATAAATATTACAATAATAAACATTTTTATATTGTTTGTGTTTCAATATTTTTGTCCATTGCATTTTTTCTATCAATGACTATTTGTGTGCAAGTACAGATTGAAATTAATTAGGTCGGTCATTAAGGAAAACATATATAAAATGTTTTTTTTAATGATGTTATTCATTTTTTTTTATTAATAGTTATAAGTATCAAGTCACCTTGTTTTGTATTAAAATTTTGTAAATATTACATGAAGAAAAATTATGTATTAATTCAATTATTATTCAAAGCATTTAATTTGTGTTTCGTCAATTGCATTTTATTTTTTATTAATGTATAGTTGTGTATATGAAATTATATTTGATACGCTTGTTAAAAAAAGTGTTTTTTCTTGTATTTATGCTGGATTTGGAGGTCCTTTTTTTGGGGGTTTATTTAAGTTATACAATTTACCCCCTCCTCTCACCCATCCCATCCTATGAACGGGGCGTATCGAGAGCGATTAGCTTACCACTAATCCTGTCCTAGCCCTATCCTTCTATCCCTACTCTCTTTGTAAAAAGAGAGGTTGAGCAACTGAGTAACAAACAGTTCTCGTAGAAAACACTTCTGTTGAGATAAACTCCAATTTTTTTGCCGAATTTTATTATTACCCATGGTTATTTTTATTTTTACTTATAAAAGAAGCAAAAATAGTTTGTATGATTTTTGCATTTTTCAGAAATGACTGATATATATGTATGTACCTAAAAGATTTCGGTTTAAACCGGTTAACCGGTTTATTTTGAAAAAAAAAACCGAAAACCGGTTAGTTTATATCTCCGGTTAATTGGAAGCCCTATTTATGACATCCAAGTTGACACCACACATCTTAAGAATATTTTTGCTCTTATATATTGCCATTTTAATGATATATTTTATATTTAAACAATTACTTTCATACGGATCGTTGATATATGAGTTAACCGGTAGAAGAGTAAGCAAAAGATTTATGCAGCTTAAGTTTTCTCGGTGGTCAAAACTGACACAACTGGCCGGCAGAGTTTGGTAAAACTGCAATGATTCCTATACATTTACGGGAACAAGCTGCTTACCGCTTTTTTCCTCGCCGTAAAATCTTACCTCAGCGACTAATAATGTCATTGATGTGGTTTAAGTCCTTTTTCCTCGACAAAAATTTCACAGACCCTCCTTTTTAAAAAAATAAAAGCTTAATTTAGATATTAATTCGGCATTTATAGCTTATATCCTTTTGATAGAACATGTATTAAGTTGTATACATAGTGATTATCGAATAAAAGCTATATTGAAGAAACTGAGGGTTAAGTCCTTTTTCCTTTCCACAGTCGATATGATGGGTGGTAGGGGGGCATTCAAGACATCCATGTCTTCGAACAGAAATTCATAAATCGATTGAAAAATCAATTTATAAAAACTGTCCATACTTGAATTCTTACCCGTGACATCCGTAGCCGAAGGTTACGAAGTTAATAACTCGACCACGCAGACGGAAATATGTACTTGCCACTGCATCAGCCTTTATAATGCATTAATTTTAAAAAAATGACACATGTAGTAGGACATCAAATATTAGATTCCCTTAAAATTACACATCCTATGAAGTACTTAAATAAAATGAGAAAGGTGATCGATTTAAAATATATAATATTGTTACACTAAAATGATCCAGTTTAAGAAAAGAACGATTAAATCATTAGATCTTATCGCAATGGTGAAAACCATTACTCATAACAGTCATAAGTATACATTTTTTTATTCAATATGTACAATCAACATAACACACATTGGTTTGCCGGAGATTAAACCAGATACCTCCTGTTTCCCACGCGATTTTTTACTGCTAAGTACAAAACAAGCGCGAGCAATTCTAGTGACATGTTTAGTTCACGAAAATTTGTATTTTAACAGCCAGATAGAATAGACACAGCTAAAAAATTTTATCCCAATCCCATCCCAAGGTTGATGCGACAGCGACGAAAAATAATTTGTAAATATATTTATCATCTGAGGTCTATAAATGATCCCTTTTACGTCCTTTACGAGTTAAGTGGAGGGTGATAGATTAATCCCTTTTACCTCGCCCGTCTAAATAAATATACGGCTACGGGTTTGGACTCTATCGAGATCGTTAACATAATGCGTACGGTCGCTCGGTTCGAAGCATGTACCAAATTTAATCAGAGTCTGACACATGTGGAGTAGAGTAGGCTATTTAAATGCAATCTAGATTGTAAAAGAAACTGAATTAGAATCTAATTGAAGTGGCGGCAAGTAGCAGCACGCAGTTTCATAGTTTGCACGACAAGAGACGAGTATGCATACTAGGGTATCCAATCCCGGGGCCTTTTCCGAATCCCGGGATTTTGGGATTGATTAATTTTGAATCCCGGGATCGAGATTTTGTCACCGAGGAATTTGATATCCTCAATTCGCTATACTTTTTCCTTGGATTCTCACAGAAACTCGTTTTTTTTTTAGCCCAACGAGGAATTTGAAATCTCCGATTTGGTATACTTTTTCCCAGAATCTCACAGAAACTCGTTTTTTTTTTTAGCTCGCCGAGGAATTCGAAATCTTGAATTTGCCAATTTCGTGTAAATTTTCGGGATTTCCTCAAAATTTCTCAATCCCGAAATCCCGGCCATCTCAATCCCGGGAATCGGGATCAGAAAATTGAACGGGATCCCGGGATTGGATGCCCTAATGCTTACCTTACGTCATAAGAAATTGTGAGAAAAAATCTAAATCTTATAAGTATTGTACACATACTAGAGCAAAGTAATTGAAGTGGGGCATCATTAGTGACTAGAAAATCACCTAAATAGACAAGAGACTTGGGACAGTGCGGATCGAATAAGTTTAATTAGTATCTAGTACAGCGGTCGCCAACCTTTCAGACATTATGGACCACTTAACTCATAATCATCAGTTGGTAATGTTCACGATAACGATAACGGTTCGGTACTGATCATTTTAAATATGTCAACAAATAAAATACTCATTTCTGCCAACTGCATCAACAATCGATGATGACTCGTCAGTTGATAATGCTCGCCATAAGCGAAATCGGTCCTGATTGTATTAAATAAAAGTGGAATTAGTACTTACAAATGAATATTTTATTTATTTATTGAATCACTGCAACAATTCTGCGGGCCGACAGAATTTTCTTCCAGATTACCGGTTGTCGACCGCTGATCTAGCTGTCATTTTATTAAATTGCCCGAAAACCATCTTTGGCTTTTTCATGCAACAACTCTTTTCATTTTTTTTTGTTGGTAAATTTTTATGATTACTACATAATTATTAGCAATCATTATCATAAAGAACATAGCTGTTCGGAGTTCCAATAAATCCTCGAATAAAGAAGACGTGTGCTCCCTATTTTAAAACCATTGACAAGTTTGTTCTTATAATTAATAACTTAAAATAAATATCACCAAGCCAAGGAATGACAGACAATTTTTAATGAATTAATAATTACCACAATGGAAATGTTTTTCATTATAAACATAAGAACGGCGTCGGGTTCGGGTAGTATTGATCTATTGACAACTAAAATGTAAACTAACTCTGAAAAGCTTACCACAATCGATTTAATATTGTTATTTTCCTCAACAGACTGAACAATTATAAATAAGTACTATATTTATTGAATAAAGCTTCGTTCGAATTGTCATATATGGACAATCTTCACAATCATTTATAATTATCGCAAAGCTCACAGAAAGCAATGTCAATTGAAATTTACAATGTTTTTCAACTTTGTAAAAAGGTACATCTTTAATATGTATTGTATAGATAGTTAATATTAATTATTTCAATAATCGATAGTAATATATTGTTATCAGCCGCCCATATAAATAAACAAAATAGATAAGAACAAAGTGGTGGTCTACTCGCCTATTTAAATATGCAATTCTCAATAAATGGATTACTAAGTTAAATTTGTTACAATGTGATTTCTATAAAAAAAAAACATTGATTTATTTTGTACATATTTTCATAGGCTGTATATTTTCCCCGGTCGATTACAAAGAAGCGTTTTTGCTGCACCATTCACATTATTCATTTAATGCTTTGTTTTTTTGATGCGCTTCTTCCTCATATAATAAAAACTGAAATGATTATACTCAATCAAATGAGTGTCTAATGATTTTCAAACTACCGTTTCTTTTTATTTTTTCTCATTAAGTCTAAAAAGCCAACAAAATGGTTGAAAAACGATGAGATTTACGAACGTTATTGGAAAAAATATAAGTGGTAACCCAGGTTTCGTTAATCTTGTTTGGAACAAAAATAACATTATGCTAAGGAATTCAATAACCTACTTTATGGTTGTCAGTCTATTATTCATAACAAGGAAATCATAATCCAACAAACATAATTGCCCTCTTCCAAAGTAATTACTACTTTTATGAACTTATCTATGGTACTTTAATAACTATGGCAATGCAACCAGAGAGCATAACTTCAAATTTATTCAAAAAATAAAACTGTGGTAAGTATTTCAAAACATTGACCTATTTTTTAAAGCTACCAATTACTCACGATTACACGAATCAAAAACAATTACACAGAATATGACTTAATTTGAAATATAGTTTTGATTGTGGTTTATTAGCGACTTTAGTGATCCAATATGCACGTACAATGTTTAAAATTACCTGGATTAAATGTTTCATCGTTAAGAAGGATTCAACAAAATTATATGATATATCAAAACATTATGAGTACCTTTCTAGCTATGATAAGCATTATCCTGAATAAGAATATCGATTAATTGGATGTTAGTAAATATAATTGGTTGAAAATGAAATAGATAGTTACAATACGGTGACTATCCCTAACATACTAAGTAAGTAGGTAAATTAAGTCGTAATTCAACGTAGCAAAACAATACATCACGATTGTCTTTTGAATGTTTGCCAAAATTGACAATCTTAAGGTTTCACACACAATAAAATTGTGCGAATTGGTTGAAAGGTGTATTGCAGATTTTTATTATAATATGTGGTTGCTCTTCAAACGTGATTAGCCATAGGGGAATGTGGATTCAAAAAGTAACAAATAATTAAATAAATTGGGGCAGAAATAGCCCTTTATATTTTAAGAAACTGACTACGAGCGTCATAGTCACATTTTCGGGGCACTTCACGCATTCCTGGAATGCCAAAGCCTTAGTTAACTCCGAAAATATAACTCGTCTGTAACAGGTGTCAAAATGGACTGTCAAACTCCATTTTGGTTCCCTCGCTTTTCCTGCACCTAAAATTTAATAACGCCAAAACCAGCGATAACAATAATTTCCGAAAGAGCAATCAAATAAAACACCGGTTTAATGAACATATCTGGTAGTCACAAAAAATAAGATAAATTTATAATTATGGTATCGCGTGTGTACGTAGATATATTGTTGTTTAATTACATTGCATAATTTTGTTAATGGTGCTATAGTTGTAAAGTAAAGGGGGGCACAGCACTGACCTTCCTTGTTGTCACCGCAGGCCGAGGCGGTTTGTATCGGGCCATGAGCCGAGGGGCGCTCTTTTTCAGACTCCTCGAAGACCAGGGTCCGCGCCAAGTGAGGCGTTCCTCGAGCCCTATTCTTGTTATTTTTATCCATATCCATGACCGCAACACTTAAAACTGTCACTCTGCTTCGTCAAACATTATTTTCACTTTTTACAACGGATTCTATATCATTTTTATGTTACATTTCAAAGCACAACACTTCGACTAGCAGCAATTAACTGCTTGACAAACGACAAAATATACACAGGAGGACCTACGTTCCGAGACGGACTGCGATAGTAGGACCGCAATAGCTTGACATGCTCAGACTTACGTTTACTATAAAATTGACGTTTCAAAATAATAAAACGACTGGAGCAATAGCCATAATACGAGAAATATGCGAATGAAAGGAACAAACATAACATTAAGGAGACAGCTATACTACTTCAAATTTTAACCGCTAGAGTACAACACTAGTTCATGTAATCAGAATGACAACTTAAAAAGATGGGGAGCTCAATGTAATGTTATGAAGAACAGTAGTACTAAATAAACCCGCAGCGCAAAAGCGTCAAATTTATTATTTTTCATTTACTATTTTACTAAATTTCGAATCAGTGTAATATTTCAAACAAAGGAGATATTTTTTTAAACCTTTAAAACAATATGAACGATTTTACAAGTTTCTATTTAGTTTATAAATAATATATTTAGATTTGCACCTAGCGTCAAATCAGTGAAACCGCCATTATTTACGAAGTAATACACGAAAGAACCCGAACGAGAGACGCATCGGTTTGATATCAGCTGAATTATTCGGCTGGAGTGCCCTGTCTGGGCCATACGTAGTTTTTGGGTCAGCCATTACGCCTGAACATTACACGTTTGTCTTATTTAGTTGAATATTTTGGTATATAAATGAGTAACACCGCTAATGATTTAACAAAACGCCTTCTTAAAGCTCTGGACAGTAATTACAATGTAAGTTTACGGCTTTTTAAAGGTCTTTATGAGAAAAATGCGTTTTATCCGAAACAGCCCATGACTTCGCTGAACCTATGTACATACATAGCTTGTATATTTGTATTTTTGTTCGCACTGTTGCGATACGCAAAGAGGAGATGACTCCACAAGAAATGAGGATATTTTAAGTGTCTTTTTGGAATGGTTATGAAATGTAATAAGCGCACTTCTGAAGAGATGTGATGCCCTTACGCCACACTCGCTGCTGGAAACTGACGTTAGGGGGGGCCTTGTCAACGCAATAGACGTTGGCCCTACAAACCCATGCGGAAGGGAAAACCACACTGTTATATCTATATCTTTATAATGAATCTGTCAGATAACCACCATGCTTGAGGTTTGATAAACATTTATTACTTATGTGAAAGTTTTTTTTGATATCAAATGACCTTACGTCTGTTCTGGTGACTTTTTGCCAATTGCTTGTGGAACATGTACGTCAAACTGTGAGGCTTGTCTCTCTCGACACACTGTTCAAGATCTTCGTGAATTGTATCCGAAAGCTTTCAACCTATAAATACAACTTCTTTGACATGTGAGACTGTACTGTTGCATATTTGCAACTACCCTTAAGAATGTCAAACGTGACTCTAATAGAACATATCAGTGGCTATTTGTACCACGGGTTTATATAAGTGACCCCTCTGGCAGTTTTCCAAATTTTAGAATATCCCAAAATGTAAAATATCACCTGTGACATCTTCAATTTAAAGTTTACGTAGAGAACTCTGTAAATATGGTGCAATACACAGCGCGAGTGGTCGGAACAATTCCATAAAGACACTGCAAAGTATTGTTGTGAGGGGTGTGGTTTGTTTGTGATTATTATTTGCCACATATGCTTATTCTTTGACACTGAGATGGTAATAAAAATGATCATTAATGTAGTAACCACCCCTAAGATGAGTCTACCTTTTTGTAATTAACGCAGGTTGAAATATGTTTCAATAACGTTTCATAACATGCAATTTGTATTCTTTTCTACTGTGTGTATTCTAGACACGGTGATATTGTTTTTGTTAATACGATTTACATTTTGCCACATGTCATTTCATGGAAATCACAAAGCTTGACCAATTGTCATCATGTGGTCATCGATGCAATGATCTGAATTCAGTGCCAAATGTATACAGAGGATGAATATACCCACATGTATGGTTTTCATTTCTTTCAAATGTATATATTTTGCTTGAAATTAAGTATTCTACACCACTCGTATAACAAAGACGACACCATGTTATTTGTCAAACAAGTAAAAATAAAATGAATTGCTTAAATATGTTATATACAGTGAAACCTAAGAAATATTTTTCATCAGTGTATCAGTTTCCCACATCAGTCATTTTCGTTGTTCAGCCTAGAATTTTTTGTGTACAAACAAGTAAAACATCATTTCGTTGACCATTCCTCGATCTATCATTTTTACCCAATGATTCGTGCACTCTCCATTGATAAATTATGATTTTAAAATGCCCTATATTATTGGAGGATTACCCATAATTATTTAATTATGCCAGTTTACGTGAATCACTCGTGTTTTACTAAACTTTTCCTTTTCTTGATCTTATTAATTAACCTTGTTTATTACGTTTTCAGGTTGTCGATATGCGTGCCATTAGTGAGGTCATATCAGTATTGGAAAATATTCATATCACAAAAGAATTGCTGGAGGTAAGAAAATATGTATTCGGATTTTACTGTAATAAAATAATTTACTTACAGATAAGTTTTTATACTATAATTCCTTTTAGAGTAATTCAATGGTACTTTTATTTTGTACTCTGAAATGAGATATATATTTACTCTCTTGGGCGTTCTTCCTATTCAGTTGTTGGTGACGGTTTTGAAAGCCCAGAGCGAAACACTTTCATATTAAGTCAATTATACAAATACATAGATGTCTGTGATGTGTATATTCACTCTCACCCATCATATCCTTCAAACTATCACTACGACTAGTCTTTTCCTAAAGTTCGAAACTTCTGAAAGTGAGCGGGCGAACAATTCAACAACGACCAGCCACCCCGTAAACATAGCATCCGTTGAGGTGCTGCTTTTACAATCAATATTATATTCTACATTAGGAGCAAACATAGTTCTACATAATCTATATTTATAGGTGTATTTTTAATAATTGTTTAAACTTAATACTATAAGTAATAATAAACTGTCTACCATCTGATAAGGTTTCGTATCCGTATATTCGTATTTCGTATATGGCTATAAAAATTATTTGATTGTCTAAAATATAAATGAAATACCTTAATAATTCAATGATTCTAATGATCCAAAAGTTGTAGTCTCATAGAAAAATTTTAAACTTTTCCTGTGGGATCCGGGTAATAATTTCTCGACTGGACATTGAATCACATAGTTTTTTTTCTTATATATGATTTAATAATAATCAAACAATGACATCTACGGGTCCGAATTTTAATATGGATTGTTGACATTAATGATAATTTGCTTTTTGTAGACCACCCGATTGGGGAAGCATGTAAATGAGCTGAGAAGGAAGACTGCTGACGTAGCACTCGCTCGCCGTGCCAAACTCTTAGTAAAGAGATGGCGAGACCTTATTATACCGGACAGGGCAGGTTTGTCACTCTTTTTATTGTGTTATTTTTTTATTCTGATCATTATTGCCTTCACCATTGCTGTATTCATGTTGAGAAAATCTCACACTTATGATAAAAATAAGCCATTTGTCTTTCATGTTGGGAAATCATGATAATTTAAAAAGTATCTGTATCTCCCATGAAAGGTTCATTAAGGAACATACACATGTAACTGAGGGTAACTAATGTTGATAACTTCGTCTTACCCTGACTACTTACACTTAACACCGTTGTATAAATCAAGCCAGTTATCCAATTAAATATTGTAATATGAATATATATGAGCGTGTTTAACATCAAATTCTGAAAACAAGTTAGTAAGTGATGTCTACGGCAATAAAAAAAAATGTTTTTAACGATAGGAAAAATTTATTATAGGTAACTTAAGATCTATACCAGTGTTGGCTTGTGAGAAAAAAGTGCTGTAACGATAACGTAATGCATGTGAGAGATCCATAGACACGTGAATGTTTTATCATATGAACTGTGCTTCTTTCAGTCCCATCCTTTTTTTATAAGTTCACTTACACTGGAGGATTTGCATCACGCTACTGGAAAATGATCTCAAATGCTTTGTAGGATGTATGTTACGAGGGATTGCAATACCGGTTTTACTGAAATCGAGATCCCGGTACTTGAAATGGTTTTTTAATACTAAATTACCAGTCATTTAAATGCAATATACTGGTATTACAATACAATTATTTTATGAAAGGTCATCCAACAAGCATTGAATCTGAGAAGACTGAGAAGGGTTTTTCCTTCTGCAGAACAATTTATTTGCACAAAAATCCAATCCAGATTGACAAGATTCCAAGATTAATCAATAAATTAAAAGTATTCATAAAAATTAGCCTGTAATGATCATGATATATTTATTTCTAATTTTGGTAAATATCAAAATACCTGTATTGATTTATTCTTCCGGTATTGCGATCTTTATTGGCCATAATTGTTATTATTGTTATCTATATTTGTAATACTGTTTTATTATACTATATACCGACATACCGGTATTGAGATATTTGTCTGGTATTGGAATCCCTAGAATGTAATGTGTAATAAAAGAGAATATTAAAATTTTTACAGATATAATAAATACAGAGTACTTATAAATATATGTTTTTTTGACAACCACAGGTGTAAAGGTAGACGCGGGCTCCAGACAATCACCTCTCACTCAGCAAGGAATCAGTCCAGCAGTCACTCCAGCTGTTAGTATATCCGATTATTTATTTTTTTAACCTACATCTAACATTTATAATTTTTAATGTCAATAGTTTTGATCTCTCGCCTAAATCATCTAGAAATACTGACATGCGGTTATCAAATCAATATTTCTAAATGTACAGTCAGCCTAACAATGCTTATAAAATGGTTTATATAATTCAGGGGCTTATAATAAAATGGTCGGGGCTTAAATAAAATTATAAAATGGTTTATATAATTCTTAACTTTGCTGTGGTAGCGAATGTGTTTGATATTTAGGGCCGCGCACACCTGATTTCTAAAATAACAGGATTTCAGCATTATGTCTTACGATTACTAAATTATTACTTCATAACTACATAAACTGGAATTAGACATTTTTGTAAAGCAATGTAAATGATCATATATTTACGGCTTACTATCACTTTTAGGGTATTCACTGTCAATACTTGGTGGAAAGGCATTACATTCAAGAAAAAAAATACTCATTTGTACTAATCCCACTTTTATTGACCGGTTTCGCTCATTATCAACTGATAAGAGAATACAATATTACAGTGCTATTTATACAAAGAAAACAAAATTATTAGAGTGTAGCAAACAATTACCACCAGCCACCTGTGTGGTCGAGTGGTCAACGGTGTTGGCTTCGGCTACGGAGGGCCCGGGTTCAAATCCCGGTACGGACAGTTTTATAAATTGATTTTTCAATCAATTTATGAATTTCTGTTCAAAGGCATGGATATATGTGATGTCTTGAATTCCCCCCTCTCACCCATACCCATCCTATCCTATGAACGGGGCGTATCGAGAGCGATTAGCTTACCACCAATCCTGTCCTAGCCCTATCCTTCTATCCCTACTCTCTTTGTAAAAAGAGAGGTTGAGCAACTGAGTAAAAAACAGTTCTCGTAGAAAACACTTCAGTTGAGATAAACTCCATTAGGAGTCTATATGCTCCACATTGGGAGCGGACATGGTTTAAAAAAAAAAAAAAAACAAACAATTGGTAATGAAAGGAATTTACAGTTAAAGGTACAAAATTTTAAAGATTAGAATTAAATACTCTATGGGTGGGCACATGACTAAGAACCTCTGACGTTATTGATATATTTTTACAATAACATGAATAGAAATTCAATTGCAAAAAAATCGGCTAGCTCATCCAATATAGCATGAGCTCTGGAGATCGTCGTTACTGGTTTGGATTTCTCAATTTGACATTCACTGGTCACATCATCACTGTCATTGTCTTTGTTGAGCACAGCTTCCACAATATCACTTTCTGTAGGAAGCCCAGAAGTTAACTAGACTGATCCCGGCGGCATCGGTCTAGTTAACTGCCCGATCGGATTTTATTTCTTAGAGTCTAAAATGTTGTTTTTAAATAATCGACACATTAACGGTTTTAAGAAAATTTGTGACAGTATTTTTGCTCGGTATGCCCGAGAAGTAGCTCGTTTTTAAAAGTGAGTAAATGTATGAAGAAACCCATAAACTAAAATGTCAACTAATGTTTCCTCATTACATCCGAGATCTCGTTATTTCCGTGATCGTAATAACCGAGTTCAACTGTATATCCAACGTAAACTGCGTTGATATAGCCATGATACATTTTTATACAGGTTAATTTTATGGAATGAAACTCAACCTCTAAAAGTGAATAGTAGTTGTCAATTTAATATTTATTTTGTTTCAGGTCACTCCACGGCTGTGCAGCCCTCAAGTGCCTGTCCAGGGGCTCGGTCACTCACAGAAACAGGGTAAAGATAAATACACTAATAAGGTTTAACACAATAAAAAAATATTGTCTACCCATTCCGATACCTTTTAAAGTGAAGTTCACTTATAATAAACTATGTTGGTTCACCAATAACTAAGGGTAAGTTATTGATATTTCATTTCTTCCATGTTTCATTATTGTTTTGTGTTTGATTGTATTGAATTTTAGGAGAAATAGTATTTTCCCTACGGTCATATGTCGTATTTTTCTGTTTTTGTGTACACTTACTATGGCTGACATACCATTTTCTTTTAAATTGTTGGTTGCAAATAATTATCATTTATTTCTCTTGCAAGCGATAAATGTCAAACATGAAATAGTATACTAGAATTGTAGATTAAGCTACTTTTTAAACATATAAATAAGCACTAACTTACAACACTTCCTAAAAACATATTTGTATTATGTTGTCAGTATATTTGCTTCAATTATATTTAAAATCATATAAAAATCTCCTGTCTATTTTAGTATACATAATTCTGAAACTGAAATTCAAATACAATTTTAAGATATACTTGCCACAATAATGACTTTTAAGGTTTCCACTGTTAATTCTTCATGAAAAGGCATTGTATTAAATTGAACGTTTTTTAAATACTAATCCACATTTTTCAATAATGATTAGAACCGGTTTTGCTCATCATGGACATAATCAACTGAAACATTGCCACAATAACACAGATGTGGTGTTAAATTTATTTCAATGGATTTAAGGAGTGATTATTCAATATTTATTTTTTCCAGGCTCTCTCACTGCGTCTACCGGTGTAATGAAACCACTTCAGCAACACCACCAGCAGCACCGGAGGCAGCCTTTGACATCACCGGCCCTTCAAAACATATCGCCGGCTCTGCGAAATCTGTCCCCTGGGCTGAGGCACTTATCCCAAAGCCCCAGAAATATCTCCCCTAACCTTAAAAACATCTCTCCTAATCTGAAAAATATATCTCCCAATCTGAAAATATCCCCTGGTTCAAAAAGTTCTTCTCCGGCAACCAAAAGTCTCCCGCAAACAGCAGCAGCAGCTTTGAGAAACCTTTCGCCAGCCCTGAGGATACCACCGGACCTGCTTGCGACTAATCAAGTCGTGACAATGGTTAAGGATCCTTACGATTCAGATTCGCAAGATGTCATATTTGTGGATGACAGTGCTGATGACACTAGAGTTGAGCCACCGCTTCTAGAAGCAGACAGAATCGCCGGAATTAACCCTGCTGCCAGTTCAGGAAGAGGTTAGAAAATATTTTATTGTAGCGAAATGAACTGTTATTAAAAAGTTTATATTATTCCTGTTATAATGTAGCAATACTAATTTTGAAAATGAACTTACACAAGGTTACCACCAAATCCATCACTGATATTTATTATTATATTCATTCTGACTGTTAATCTTTTATTGTAGTATATTGTGGTTTCTATAACATATTTGTTTGTAGAGCTCATCAGTAATTAATTCTGTTGATTCTGTTTTTCAGCATCAAAAAGACCTCGGTCTCCATTGAACGGAAGTCTGGAAACTGCGCTTCCTGCAGAAAATGAGGGTTCAAGGAAAGGCGCTAAAAGGGCTCGCCGGGAACCCGGTGGACGGAAAGCCAAAAAGAGAAGGTGAGGATAAGCTTAATAAACAAATAATTCATACTTGTGTTTTTTCAAAGATGCAAAAATTTGTTATATTTATTAAAAATATTTAGATGTTATTCAATTATGAATTTTGAGCCATTCTTCACACTACTTTCTTTGAAATTAATGATGTTTTTAAATATGATACATATTAATCTGGGCTGATTACATGAACATAGGTTGTAATATCTTTAAATGACTTGGGTATTCTTAGATTCTTCTGGGAGGCAACAATATACATATAGCAAGAAATATAGATCACATAATTAATTTTGATTTAAAAGGTGGCTCTCATACTTCCTGACAAAATAATGATTTAGATATACTCTATTACATTGATTTCAATAATCATTATTTCATGATATTTTTCAATACCTTTTGTGGGTGTTTTTCATTCACATTCATAAATAATTTTACCATTTTAATGTCAATAATTCTATAAAACCAAACTAATACTTCTTCTTTTCGGAATTATCGCTGTCGCAGAAATCACACTAAATCGGAAAACCGGACCGTCGACCACAGCTTAGACCCTCCAGCGATGCCTTCGGTAGGTTCGCCATTCTTACCGATCAGTTCGGCATCCACTTCTCCAGCCTTATCTACCACCGGAGGATTGAGAAACGGCATCAATCTGAAAGTATCTTCCCCCGCACCGCCTGTTTCAATTTTTGCCGATGACGTTCGAAGTAGATCGCCGAAGCCTGAGCCTCAGAAAGCTAGAACTTCTAGAAAGAACGGGTGCAAAAAGCCTAGCAACGATACCATGATGGACGATTACTCAGCCTTCATTAAGAACAAAATTCCTACCAGCGGGAAGAAGGTCAAGACCACTAAAGAACTGTTAGAAGAAATCCAAGCCAGGAAATCAGGAAAACCTGTCGTAGTAGAAAAAGAAGCAAAAGTGCCCAGAGAAGACTTTCTCACTGCCTACGACAGTAAGAAACAAGTTAAAAAAGACGCCTTAGTGGTCAGTGCTATCATCGAATTGAATGATTCCAATTCTAGCTCAAAAGTGGTAGATGTATTACCGAAAGACAATAAGGATGGAATTCTTAAAACTGATGTCGCCAAAGAGGAATCCAGTGAGCCTGTGAAATTTGAACCACTAGAAGTTATATTAGCCAAATTGCCCCCCATCGATAGAGCTGCCGCTTTTGGAAATGACGATTTTGCTCCCGTATGCACGTGTAGTGTTATTTACAACACACCGGTCGAAGAGGACAAGATTCCCGCTCCACCTAAGAAATCTATCTTCGAGATGGATTACGATGATGCAGCCAAAGATTCTGTTTCAGCTGTAGAAGAAGACTCCAGCATAATTGTTCCAATAATACCTACTTACGAAGAGAAAATAGATCCCTATTGTAAAGCGGCGCAAGCCTATCATAAGAGACCCGCAGACGTGACCGACTCGCAAATAATAGTTGTGCACAATAGTTACGTTCCCGGGGTGAATGGAACTCTCAACCAAAAAGAGCCCGACACTGATGCAAAGCCAACGCTGGCGTGCCAAGCGGACGAGTGGGGATTGAGACCATTCTACGACTGCTCCAGAGACTTGTTCCACACTGTGGTTCCCAGGTTTAGGTTTCTAGATTACAGTCTGGACGGTTGCTTGAAAAACCTTGCACGGAGCAATCTAGACAAGTATGAGCCGGCAGACGCCGTGTCCGACTCTCAGAGCTGGTTCTTAGAATTGGAAGACGCCCGCTTGAAGACTGACGAGTATCAAACTATCGCCGATTCCCCGTTCAGTGAAGGTCTCGACAGAACAGGATCGAGTATGAGTGTTAAAAACATTGAAATTAATCTAAGTGATATTAAGGACAATAATTCTCAGGAAGGTAACGTTATTACAATTAGTTTTGATGAAACTGCTAACGACGCCGCAACAAATAACAACGATCCCTCATTTAGTAAACCAGGAGATGTCGACGAAGGGGATGACAACTACGAGGATTCGAATGACGACGCTATGTCTCGATCGTCCTGCGAAGTCATCAAGAAGGAAAACTTCTTGGACGTCGATGAAAGCTCAATCAAAAAGGAAAACCTCATGGATGTCGATGAAAGCAGGGACTCTTCTATCGATCACAGTCTTCACCCTGTGACTGAACCTGCCGAGAATGTGACACCGGTGACCTACAAAAGGCCGAAGCGCTTTACGTACAGTGACAGCGTGACACTTTTACCGTTGAGTCTCGCAGCGCTCAATGCTTCTGTTGGTTATTTCGATAGTGACACTAGTGATACAAACAAAGGCGATCTGTCATGTGTGTTTAGGACTAAAGACTATACAAGTAGACAATCTGATAGTTTAAGTGATAATGTTAATAGCCTAACGTATCAGAGTTTATCCGATACGACAGTAATGGAGTTGAAAGACCTAAACGAGTCGTCATTGGACGTTTTGAAACGAAAACGCAGGGACCAGCTGTCGTTTTTGGTGGAACACGTCAACGACGATGCAAATTGTGATAGCTCGGACGTGGGCGGTAGTAAACCCGACGCGGCCGCGGTCGGCGGTGCCTTTGACGCGAGTCAGGATAGAAAATGTTTAGGGGACGGCTGCCCTCGGTGGATATCCAAGAGTGACACTTTCAGAGAGTGGCAGCAGCCTGTCGTTAGGACTTCTTATAACGGGGATCCCCTGACTGTGCTGCCCTACGTCGTGATAGACTGAATTTAATAAAGTACTGATCGGAAATGAATTATTGCTATAACAAATGTTTGGAATTTTTTTCTCTCCCTTATCACCAACAAAACAAATCCACGGAATAATGATTCAGTGACAATACATTAAATTAAAAACAGTCCAACACAAGTATATTATCAGTAAGGCTTACAGGAACAAAATAATAAACATAGTTTTTTCATTATTAATAGTTTTGCATTAGTCTAAGGTAAATATGCTTTACAACATGCTACTCTTTTTCACTATGATAATTTACTAAATCCCGCCAAAAAAACAATGTTAACCTTTAGAGGAGTATGGACGTACATGTACATCGGTGCCATTTTTCTGTAAATGAATATAAAAGTAGTTTAAGCTCATCACAGGAGTGTCTGTCTGTAAGCATATATATGCTCTAAGTATGAATTACATATATTCATTGGGAAAAAGTCACAAAATTGTTATGTTAAGAAAAGACAGTAAATTAAAGTAACTCCTGTAAAGGTTAAAATCAAGGAAACCGATAATTCATGCGAAATATGAAATATGGTTTGTTCTAAGAAATTCCATTTAATGTGCTTTGTTACTTTTCCATACTGATATTATATATATTAATATTTCGCGCGTTCTGTATATCTGATCCCCATGTAAGATAATTAAACTTTTTCTTGTTTGTGATTAAATTGCCTACAGAACTGCATTGTTATTAGCAGCATTTTGCTAATTTTCAGGTAGAAAAAGAGTTGTATGCTGTAAAGTACATTCATCTTATCTAATTCACCGCGCTCATTTGTTTTTTTGTGTGCAAAATCATTTTCTTTGAAAAGTATCTCGGAATAATCCAAGTATCTTTTATCTCGGAAGATTATTTTATTTTCTTTTTTGTAATTTTTTTTTATATCAATAATAATTATCAGTATTACAATTTTGGCTCATATATGATAATTACTTCTAAGCAAAGAAAGAATATAAATCACTTTTGGCTATTTTTTAAAAAAATTCATGAAGAATTAGATTCCATTACTTTGTTATATCAATTTTCATTTACTGTTATCGTATCTAAAACAATATAAAAAAAAGAATTATTAGGTATTCAACTTGATATTGACTTCTGTTGTTGAATATTTGCCTTGTACTATAGTGTCGTATATATATCACGTATATATTTACATTTTTTTTTACTGTTCCTTGCGTTTCTTCCTTCTTTAAGATGTGCGGAACCTGATGTTTTAGCAATTTTTTTACAATATTTTCTTTTTTAATTTTTCTACAACGTAAAACAGTTCATTAACAGTTTTATTCCCTCAATGTAAAATTAAGAGAAAATGATATTGAATGTTCATGAAATCAATATACACTAAGGGCTTAATCATTTTTTTGCATCTGATATTAAAGGAATGTTTTTATATATTAACCAACGTTTGTTGGTTAATATATAAAATAAACCAATAGTAATAAAGTAACAAAAATAAGCAAATAATCCAACAGGATTGCATACTTCACTTCCACACTAAATCATTTATCCACTTTTTATATCAAAACTTATTTTAATAAAAATATTAGTGCAGTTTAAATAAATAAATAAATAAATTAGGTTGATGCAAAAGTTTTTATGTTTTTTTTTTTCAAAACTTTTATTATATTAACTCCATTGTTAGCTATAACAGCTTGCCATCTCTCCGTAAGCTTATTTACTCCATTGTTATAAAAATCACAAGACTCGGATGCTAAAAAATAATTCAGGGATGTTTTGACTTCCTCAATTGAAGCAAAAAAAATTGTAGCGGTCTGAATAAGTGAAAATCCGATGGAGCAATATCTGGAGAATATGGTGGATACTTCATTACCTCCCAATTCAATTCTCTTAACTTTTGTTGTCTTATTTTTGCCACATGTGGTCACACGTTATCGTGGTGAAACACTACCCCTTACCTATTCACTATTTTTGGTCTTTCCTTATGAAGAGCCGTATTCAGTTTTGAATGAATTGATCACAATATCCATGGCTATAATTGTTTGTTTTTTTTGCTCCTGTTTTTGTCTTACACTTATTGAAACATATGTTTAAATTCTATCCATTGAGTAAGAAAGCAGATACATGGCATCCTTTAAGCAAAATAAGAGATTAGGAACAGATGCCGTTCATCAATTAAAAATTTGTTTATCCCTTTAAATAAAAATACGTAAAAACTTTTACATCAACCCACATATTTACTGTTTTACTCTATTCATTATCACTAATTTGTTTTAATCAGATGATAAATAACAAACCAATCTCATCATTGGCATTCTTATAAAGGGTTTGTTGGGGTTAAAGGGAAATCTAACCGACCCCAAGTGTGCTGTAAACATATTTTATGTATTGAATCGTGTACATTCTATATCATTCGACTCAGAATATGAAATAATATTTTTTTTTGACACAAAAACTATAAGTACGTTGAAGAAATCACGCAACTGTTAATGTTTCAAGTAAAATCCTATCAGAAAAACAATTTGTAATGCAGACAATTTACTAAATCGCTTTTTGCAAAATCTTATTTTGTATTTTGCGATAGTTTATTACCTGCAGTTCACTACAGTATAATGTTATATTACAACACAACAATTCACCTGTCTCAGTGTAAAACTCTTCTTTATTTCCTTCCTCTAACCAAAGAGAACTACCGTGCCTAAAAGGATTGCCGAATGCGAAAGCATGATTATTTAATTATTTTCATTTCTTACTTCCTTTAGTGCATTTTATTTAAGAACTGAGAATTCATGTCTCTTACTATAAGAAATGATATCTGAAGGAACCAGAAAATTTTTGAAGTAACTAAAACTGAAAATCAAGTTGACCATTGATGGCATAGAAAACAGAAGACAATATGACTTTAATTAAATTGATCCGCTTTATGCTGAGATGTTAAGACATAACCCAACAGTATCGAAAGTTGACTATTATATGCAAATAAATATATTACAATAAATAAATCTTTTTTCTAGCAATTGTCTATGAGACACAAATATCTTTAGACTTTGTATTATAATGCTCCAATATTATTCAAAAGTGGCTGATTGTGACCAGCCAAACATGAACTTGCTAGAGAATTACATATGCATTATTTGGACAGATATGTCAAAATTTTGCATGAGTAGTAAGTATTCAATAAAATATCTTATTTGCTGTTCAGGTCAACCTGAAGAAAAAAATGTATTTTGCAATTGATTTCATATATAAAAATCTGTCTTACATATCGTTCGCATCACTGTAAGATATAATTAATTTACAATATGAAAAAAGATATTACAAACCAATCGCATATGCACATGTTCTAATTGGAATAAAGTATTCTTTATTACATATTTATTCCGCATAATGCCCATTTGAAATTGTGTGACACTCAAATACATTTTTGGTTTAAGTTTCTTCATTATATCGAATTCCATCAGAAAACCATTTCAATCGATAATAATTTATTATTCTTTTGTTAGGCTATTTATGTATCTCTTCCTAATCTGTCTTTAAGTGAGTAACTTCCACAAGTTTAATAATTTTAATACTGTTGCTTTGTACACCATTTTGTTTTTAATGTTTCGCACACCATGCATACACAATCAAAAATCGCAGTATAGATTTAATTTATTTAGAAGTTATTTGTATTTGTTTAGTCATTTTGTAAATAATATTAACAAATAGTGAGTTTGAATCTGCTAGCGGAATATGAATACAAGTTTTATTTTACGTCCCTGATGTAACTGAGTCAAATGTCTCCAATATTAATTGTTGCAGAAACTAAATATTTCCATAATATCAAACCTATCGGAGGATTAGGCACTCAACTGCTTTATCATATTCATTCATCTTCAACCATGCACATTCTTAATGTGGAGCATGTACACTACTAATAGAGCAATTTAATAAAAGATGTTTTAAGAGGTCTTGCTGTTATTCGGTTGCTTTACCCTATTTTTTAACTTTCTCCCTTCCACCCATCCGATCCTAAACATGGGGTACATCGAAAACGATTGTCTAACTATGAGTCCTGTCCAAGTCCCACTATTCTATCCTTAATCTCTCAAGGTTGACCAATTGAATAACACCAGTTCTCATAGAACGATTTAGATGTAGGAGTCCATATACTTCACATGCGGTAAAGATTAAACCTAATTTTACTACTTTCAGTCACTCTTAAAACATTTTGTAAACTGGTTAATTTTGCATCAAAATTTTCATGTTTCGTTTTTTTAAATGAAACTTGAAAACTAACTTGCCTTCTCTGTTGAGTTTTTATTTTATTATTTAGGAATAAAAATTTGGAAAATTTCATTACTATTGTGAGACATTTTTCTTTGTTTATTAATCCGACTATCCTGGATGCACATGCTGTCATATCGAAACTATTTCACAGACATGGATAAATAATATTCATCTATGAATTTTATTTCGTACACACAGTTTGCTTAAAACCTATCAAATATCATTCAAGTGAAACATTTTCAGTCAAAATTGAACAGCATTTGTATCTAGGAAACTTATCAATTTACTGTTTAAATCATTGCAATACAAAATTCATTCAGAGAACTAGATTGAAAATTCTCTTTCTTGTTACTCTTAGTATTCACTTTTAAGGTGTTTACTGTCAATACTTGGTGGAATGGCATTATAATAAAAATAATAAAACATTTTTAGTACTTTTTCCACATAAAATTTATTGGATCAGGACCGGTTTCACTCATGGTGAGCATTGTCAACTGATAAGAAATACAATGAAACAGTGATATTTATACAAAAGTTAAGTAAGTAAAACAAGGTATGACAAACAATTGGTATTACAACTAAGCAAATAAAATGAAGCGCAATCCAAGAAAAATAAACTATAAATAAAAAGTTGAAGACCTCTTAGCAAAGCAAACTATTACATCAAAAAATATTTTTCTTGGATTGTGCTTCAATTTATTTGCTTAGTTGTAATACCAATTGTTTGTCATCCCTTGTTTTTCTTACTTAACTTTTGTATAAATATCACTGTTTCATTGTATTTCTTATCAGTTGACAATGCTTACCATGAGCGAAACCCGTCCTGATCCAATAAATTTTATGTGGACAAAGTACTAAAAATGTTTTATTATTTTTATTACTCTTAGTATTCTTTATTTAATACTGTGATACAAATATCCATCGAGTGCTCCCTATCGAGGTGTCAAATATTATTTACTGGCATTCCAAGAGATTAACACTTATCAATTCTGAGGAATTGTCTGAATAATAATTTGCAACAGCGCTCAGGTAGAAATTTGTATCGAAACTGGTTCCTCGACTTTGCTGTAATTAATTTGATAATGGTATGTATTTGTATTTTTAAAATCTCGATTGTCTACTGCTCGACGAATGTTTGAAAGTATTCTTTTTTTTTTGTTAATTTTTGGCTTATTAATGTTACTTTACGCCGTTAAACGGATTTTTGTCTTTAAGCATTCTTTGTTTTCGTTCTTCTGGCAGCAGCGGTGTTCACGTAAATTGATTGTAGTTTTGTTGTAAGCAACACCTCGTTTCAATAAAATCAAACAGCCCTTGAATTATGTGTTTGTCCAAGTATTCAACACTACAATCTCTTGATAGGAAAATCTTTGTCTCGAAATCTTAAATCTTTACATAAAATTAAAATAATGCATTTTCTTATATCGGATTCATCATAAATTCAATTGGATTGTTTCTATTTCAATATTAAATTTCATACAGTATTATGAAGAACCATAGTAATATGTAACCTTTTCTATTGCAGATGTATTCCTTGTATAACTATGATAGTAAGAAACATTTTCTTTGCTGTTTTTTCTTTGTTTTGTTATTTGTAGTGACAGAATGTTAGTAGTAGCAATAATAATGAAGGGTATGCATATTATGTTTGATCGTGTTACATGTTTTGTACGTATGTGTGTATGGTGTATTATCATATTCATTGATTGTGTCTTTAAAATTACCCGGCTCAAAATAAATCAGCCCACATTCTACGCATTACTACGCACAATATCTAAACTATAAATCAGTATTAAAAAGAAAAAAATCTTAAGCAGTATTCTAGTGCCAAAATAATTCATAGTAAATTTGGTTTCTGAAGCCTATTTTTCAATTTTACTTTATTATTACCTATTACGGAAAAGTAGACGCATTACTTCGATATTGCTTTCCCAATATTTAGTTTCATAGCTAAATATAAAACATAAGTAAATCATCACACAACGCTTTACATTAACGACACCAATTGGAGCTGCTTCAGGTACTGCTTTTAGAAAGACCTCGCATTAGAAACAAGCAGAAGAAAAATGATTGATTACTGAAAAGGATCAAAATTTTTTTTAAATCGTGAGTCGAAAGCAACCAAATGATCTGGTGATACTAAATAAGAATTTCCAGACCGCTCGTACTTTATATGTGAGCTTAAGATTTGAAGAAATTTTAAGTGGTCGAAAAATCGACTGCCCCCAGCATTACGTTTTTCTGACGATATCTTTCCTAAGGTTCCATGACTTTGATGCATTGTGTGATGCTGGCATCACACTCCTAAATTAAGCCCTGTGGTGCTTAATGAATGGATGGTTCCTTGATGGTGGAAATAATGGGATACAGGCCACTTTATTAAACACACCTTTTCACCAGAAAAAAAAATAATTCCTAAATTTCATACAGGCTATGAAATAAAATCATGACTCTTAACCACTTGCATTCAATGACAAGTAAAAAAATATGATGAAAACCTTTTGTATGTTATGAATATTTCAAGAATGTAAACTAACATTTTTGGTTTTATATTTGATACTTTTTGGCCACAGACCAGGTAAGTGGTATTAGGCATTCTCTTTTATGAGTAACGAAAGTGTTCTGGTCACATTTTCATCAGTTATAAACAATAAATAACGAGACCATTAGCGGCGAGCGCCGGCGTTTACTGCAGCTTCTGAAAAGAAAGCGATCACTTGAGCGCTTTACATGTGTGTGGAGCGAGTATTCATTGAAACCTATTGAAACATTGTATCGCAGCCGAATGCGGCCACTAGTGGTCGCATTCGGTGGCCAAGTGTGCAATGGCCCTAAAAGACTTATGAAACACATTTTTAGAGCATTTATCAAGAATGCGACAATTAATACAAGATTGTTTGAAATAACTTGTACTGATTTTTTTGTCATTTCCTACGTCGATGAATATGAAATACACTTACTTACTTTATGTTTGTTTTGTCCAATACAATTATTAATTTTGTCTACCAATTCATGGAATAACATTGAGACTAGATGTTATTGATATTTTGTTATACTGGTTGAATTGGTGTTATTGTTAATAAAAAAAAAATTTAACTGTACGCTATATTTACTTTCGTTTTTCAGGACATGATCGTAGGTTTGATTGAGGGTTTTCAATAATTGTTATTTGTATAAAACGTCAAATGCGGCTCTTTTTGAGTTTAAGAATTACGCAGTCACTATCATTAAATATGAAGTTTTTATTAGAACAAAGAACAGAAGTTTGAATATCGCTTTCAAATGACATTTATAAAACAAATGTCCCATGTTTTTTTAGTTGAATTGAGGAAGGCTATGATTCATAGAAATACCCAAAACTATATATTATATATATGTATATATAAACAACTTTCTTTATTGTTTAGTGAACCCTTCCAAGACCAGCGAATCCGGATAGCTATACATCCAGGAATGATAAATTGTAGTTCTATAATAATGATTAAAATTTGAAAGGGTCTTAATTCAATGAAAAATATGTGACATTTGTTTGAAAGCTGATCTGTATACACTTATGTCTGTAATATTAATTTATGTGTTCTTATGTAACCATCATCTCATTTCTTCGCTCATGATTGACCATCTCCATAATCATTTTTATATTCTAATTCTTTACGATGTATCTACCGATATGGTGTTCTAACTTGTGAAATCATAATAATTATTATTAAAATAATGAGATATATATTTGATTGTACTTATAATAATGCTACTATTATTACGTGAACGTAGAATTTTCGGATGCTGTCAGATTCTCAGAAAAATCGCCAATGCTGGGACACCTACGAAGAAGATTTATAAGATTGTGTTAATATGCCCTCGTAATGAGGCCATCTTTATACTTTTTCTTGACTGATATCATTATCGTCAGGCTTTAAAGTATGAGGAAGGTTTAGGGGTCGTATATCCAAAGATGGCCTTTAAAGCCGAAAAACAATATAAATTGTGTTTATCACTGTTGGAAATAAAATGCCATATTATTTTTCCAAAGTTGTTTATTTTTATTTTATTCTTCACCCCAATTAACTCTAGAGACTTATTAGAAAGTAATCGGTAATGCTGTGGTGAAAATTGACCCATGTGATAAAAACAAAAAAATGATAGAAAACTTTGGCCCAACTACAATTGAAACCCAGGGTATCTATGTGCCCTGCGATGACAGTGACCATACAATACATTCAAGCGAAGAGACTAAGTATTAGATCAATGTTAAAATTATTCAACTGAGAAAAATAAAAACTTGCAGGAAAGTCTTTCATTTAACAGTATGCACAACTTACAATTTTATTATTGATGCATGTGGAAGCTTCTTCCATATAATGTTGAAAAAGATTTCACTTGTTAGTCGAAATAAAATTGTATGTAAGTAGCACAAAAGAGTATTCATCCACACTATTTGCATTTCTAAAGGCATATTCTACATTATACAAAATCATTTGAATCCTTAGAATTTCTGTTGCATTTCATTTTTCAGAATTTTAAACATTTTATTTCAATGAATTCTTTGAATCCCAAGCTATTCAGAAGCTGGTATTTTTTATATTTCATTATACTGCATGCACTTTATAAAAAAGACTGCTGACCATTCAACCAACTTATGTTGAATAAATATAAGTAGACCAAGAATGTCCTAAACAATATAATTTTAAATCCCGCGGACCACCAATAAGATTTACATCTAGAAAAAAGTTTCAAAAGAACACAAACTACACCTAGTTTATAAAATAAAACCAAATAATTAAATCTCAATTAATAGTTCTAAAGTATTTTGGTAGTTAACTGAATTAAAAAATATTAAAAAATCACAATTCTCTCTAGATCACCTAAATATATATCATGAGTGGCCAAACATTTGATCTCTGGGGGTGACCTAATACTTAAATTAGTGGTAGCTGTTTACTGCTAAGGTATGCGCTGAGTGGTCATATGAAGAGCAGATATTCAAAGCCCAAAATAATGTGTATGAAAGGGAATCAAAATGGATAGATAATAAAAGGCACACTAAAGTCTTGTTTCGAAGCATCAGGCAGGCGACTAGGAATGGCTACAAGGTCGACGTCTTGGCCGCTGCTGGTATATATACACATACATGTTTTTTGTAATGCTTTAATAAATACAAAATCAAAGGCTTTATTCCAAAAACTGTATGTCATCAAAATCAAATGTTACAGGAGAGTCTTAAAAACATTCAGAATCTTGTAAAATAGTAAATGTGGGATTCTTAGGGGAAAAAATTAACTCTTGAGAATATGAGTAAGCGTGTTGATACCAGATATACGTTTGAAACCCACCAGAAGCCATGAAAAATGAATTGGGGAGTTAGGTCTACCGTTACATAGTCAGTTTTTGTAAAAACAACATACCTATTTATATTTATAAAGTGTGTGCATGCATAACAAGAGACATGCTCAGTTTTTGTATATTCAAAATATATAGTTCTGTAGCTTACCCAATTGATCAATAGATGGCATTCATAACTCATTTCTCGATCTGGACTGTCAGCCAGTTTTTGGAAAAATTTCTTTAAGTCGTCAAACGATTTATGTTACAAAATCAATGCTTTGAGTTAAAATTAGTCAATGTTTTGTAAGTATTTTTTTTTCAGTTGGGACTGACGGGAAACAATTTTAAAAACTAAGAAATATTTTGTAAAAATCTTGCAATGTGTCAACCATAAATATAAAGCATTGAGATTATTATGAATAAAGACCTTAACAATGATGCAGAAAAGAAAAAAAACAAGTTTATCGAATAAAAAAAAAAGAAATAAGAAGACCTTAACAGCCCGTGACACCTTCAACCATTTTCAAATATAAAATAGTGTTACATATTATCCCCTTCGTATATTGCAACAATGACACAGACAATTAAAATTGTAGGATTTCTGACATGTATGTAAATGGGAAATGGTTAGATAACACTTCATCCATCCAAAAAAACCAGGGCTGTGGAGTCAGTCAGGAGTCGAGAAATCGCATGTTTTTTCAGAGGTTGAGTCAGAGTCTCAAAAATTGGAGAAAAATAATTTGAAGATATTGAAAAAATATTAGTCTATTCAACATATTGGTTGGTGAAATCTACTAGAATGATCTGATTGGTAAGCAGAAATGTTAGTTAAACATACATCTTAAAAAAAATCATTTCGGGGTCGGTTTTTTATTTAAGTCTGCCCTGCAAAAAACAGTTTTTATAAATTGTGTAAAACCTTTCAATAAACTATTTTAAGTTTCAACCGGAATAATGAATGTTTAATTTAGAATTATTTTCATTATGTACACTTATTATGCATTCGCGCACTGAGTAGTACCGGAAGATGCCGAGAGGCGAAACTTAGGTCGTGTTCGACCAAGATTTTTATGGAAGTGTACATAATGAAAATAATTCTAAATTAACGTTGAATTTCCATCAAGCACCTTTAGTCGAAATATTAAATTAAAATAATGAATGCTTGTTGATTCTTTACATTTACCTTGATTATGGTAGAATTTTAAGTACAATAAAATTATCATAAATCGTTATTCTGTAGCAGCATCAATATTTCTGACAAATGGTAATTGATATTTGTGAGAGGAGCATCAGGAATCAATGGAAATAAGTGAAACACTTTCGATGTCTAATTGGAAATAGAGTATATTTATAAATAAACAAATGTAATAGGAATATTTTACAACAATTATTCATTTATAATATATATTTCTTGGCTGCTTAGCAGTATTCTTCTTCAATAATAGTACCACTATTTATAACTAGTAGGCATCTCTAAACCCCTACTCGTAAAATGAATACAATGGTGTGAAACCAGCGGTAATTATTTCCCATTCTGACAAAAACTGTAATTTCAATTGTTCATCTTAAATCTTTACTTCAAATCAAAACATTAAACCCATTCCATTGAAGACGACTTATTGTTTCATGGTATACTACATCAAAAGCTCTTACCAGAAAAACATCTATAATAAACAACTAATTTTTTTTGAGTGAACGTTTCTATCAGAATAGGAATACATTTATATATTTTTAATGTAAAATAATTCGATACACATGCCAGACGTCACTATTGCGGTAACCGTTTTAATCGATGATACATTTCATTCGCCATAAATAATTAGTAAATAAAAAATTAACATTTTAACTAAATTAAATAAATCAATAAATTTTTATTTTATATAGAATAAATTGATAAAATATTGCTTTCGCATTACTATCGTATGACAATTTACAACTATAATAATATTTTCATACACATATTATTTGTTGAACAATAAATGTAATTACCACAACATAAACCTGTAAAGATAAAATAGCCCTAAACCTGACAGACCGCCAAAAGTAAGTAAGCAGTGTAATATGTTATATAAATTCTTATATGTGTCTGTTTATTGTAATAAGGTAGGTTTTTAAAAAAAATTATGAACGATTTTTCTGTTAAACTGTCGGAAATATTTGATTGTAAGCAGCAAACTCAAGCAAAACCTTTCTGTTGGCCCATTAACTTCTCTATCTGCATTTTTTATATGAATTACAAACAACAAATCACTTGTGAAATATTCACAAAGGATCATTGAATAACTATAAAAGAATTTCTTTTGTTTAATTTTTTTATAATGTCTATGCATCAAGAATTGACGGTTGCCACTTTAAAAGTTATTTGCAGAGATGTAAAAAATTAATATTGAGACTTAAATTTGAAAACTTTTAAGATGCTCCAATTTTGCTAATTATTATAAAGGCGGTAAATTTTTTATCGCCACGTACAATTAGCAATTAGATTTTTAAGTGTCCATGACCGCCATGTTGTTAGCTATTATTTCAACTGAATCAAAGGTTATAAATAAATAGTAAAGACCAAAGTAATATTTTCCCAATTTTTTAAGAAAATTATCTCTTCCATTCATCAAATCAATTAGTATTATGCATTGATGTTTCTAAAAAATGATATAATATTTGTTTTAATCTAACGTGAAGTTTATTAAGAAAATGGTGGGAGAGGTATTGCTTATTTTTTCAAGTGGGTTTTTTTATTTTGAGGAATTTTGAATGAAGTGCGTTTCTATTCGAATTGCTGACATTTGGTAACAATACTTGCATTTTCATTAAAAATGAACTATTTACAAATATACAACATTACAAAAAAACAAAAATGAATTAATCAATCAATTAAAAATTTACAATAGAAATACGAGTTTTTTTTAATACGATAAGTTATTCAATATAAATTTCAGCTTAAACTCAATATAAGAAGAAGAACTTTAAATGAATCAGAAATATTGTTTTAATTTCATGATCACAAATATTATTTTATTATATCATTTTTTTTTACTTATATTAAAATTCATTGCCCCATGTACATATTTTGGATTGACAATTGATTTGTATTAAAAAAATAAATAAGTTTTAAATAAAACCAACTCGAGCATTTATAAAAAAAGACAAATTACCCCAAATTTTAGCTCATATTCACCTTATTTCTAGCATAAGCTTTGACCGTGGCCGAATGTGCGTTCTGATCAATTGTTTTCTCATCTCTTCCCCACTAGTAAAACAAATATAATGTCTCGATAAAAACAAAACATTAATCCTGATAATTTATGTATTTATAATATGCCTAAAAGTAAAATATAATACATAGTTTACCACAGAACTTAAAATCAAAATAAAAATAATGTCCGCAATTATATTTTTGGTTTGGTCTAATTAATATAATTTAAAGATCAAAAAATGCACAGTTTTTAAGCTCAGTAATATCTTTCTTTTCATGCATATGTTTATTATTAAAACACTGATTCATAATGACAGCAGAGTTTTACAGCCTTGTTAAGCAAAATAACGAAAACCGTTCGATTGATGCGCCATTACTTCTTTTCTTTCATCATAAACTTCAATGCAACACATAGCAAGCTATGTATGAGCAATATTGTATTGAAATCAATACTGAGAAATATCAGAAACGATTGTATATGGCTTATACCAGTGTTCCCCAACCTTTTTACACCTGCGGACTGGTAAAAATAGGAGAAAAAATTCGCGGACGACTAATAATGAAATAAAAATGGATTTTATGTAATATTTTTTAAATCTTATATGAAATTATTGGTATATTAAGGTAGGGTTTTGCATCTGGGTTCACTATCGAAGAGCAAATATTTATGACTGTCGATTCTGAAAAAACCAGCGACCATCGTGTCGCACACAGAAAAAATAATACAACAGAATAAGTATCCACAATAAATTAAACTTTACAAATTTGAAGCCGGATTTTAGTAGTATGAGGAATATGTAACCGCACAAAAATGGCCAAGAAACAAAATACAGAGCCGCATTATTGATGTCTTCTTATTTAACATTAACTAAAAATACAAGAAAACGTGCAGGCGATAAAAATCCTATATTCAATATTTTTGCATGGTGAATTTTTGAAATTTGGCATACTGTTTGCGGCCCGGCGGAAAGTCTCTACGGCCACCGGTTGGGGAACACTGGCTTATACAGTGAAACCCCGATCTATCATTCTCGCATTCTTCGTTTTACCGCATGGATTGTTTATTTTCCATAGTCCCATTTCACACCCATAACAACATGCTTAATAATCCTGCATTTATCGTCCCATCACAAATATTATCCCAATTGACCATTTTTGTTGAATATTTCACATTTAGCTTATAAGGTCTTGCTTCACACCTCGTTTCACGATTTTTTCTAAATCAAAACTAAAATGCACCCCATGACGAAAACTAGTACCCTAGCTGATAAACTAAAAATAAAAATCCAAGACATAGCAAAAAGAGTTGACTTAGTACACGTACAAGTTTGAGAGGTCTTTGTGAAAAGTGAATTAACTGCAAATAGACGACTTATTATTAAGAACTTCTTTAAAAAAAGTACATATTCTTTATTCCATAATAAATATAAGTGAAATAAATAAACAAGTTTTAAAAACAAACTTTTTTTGGTATAATTTGAAGTTTTCCTGCATTTTTTTTGGGTCTTTTGAAAAACGTAAAATCGGGGATACACTGTATTAAAAAAAAACTGTCTTCGTGAACCGTTCTGATGAAATACAAGTATTACTGAGTATTGGATTGAAATTAATTAATATTTTACTTAAAAATAGCAGTACTAGTTTACTAAATAAAGAAAATTTGCATGCAGGTATAATAACCAGCCATTTATTCCATAATATTCTTCTCATACAAAATCCTTTGCTGAGAAGTTTTTATACAAGTGAAAAAGATTTTTTAAAATTTAATTAACAAGTTCATAATCATTCAAATTGAGATACCTTAACACATTGTCAGGTTTCCATTACATAAATCCTAAATATAACATTATTATAATATTATATAAGTAAACAACTTTCGGTCATATAGATATTATTATTCATTAAAAATATATCTCATTCAGTTTAAAAGGTTTTAATAAAATTGTAGTGTTTCTGCTTACATTAGATTTGTTCAAGTGTTTATGACATCTCAAAAAAGTATTATCAATAATTGTCATGTTATAATTGTGAGAATAGAAAACCGAAGCTTTTCATTTTATGATAAGATTGAATAATTGGATATTCTTAAATATTAAATCATTTGATTATCAGATCCACCTATTGGAAAGAATCGCAACATGCTTATGTACAGCAGAGCTATTTAAAAATATTAACATAATCATGATTGTAATGAAAAGTATATTTATTATGTACATACTATACAGAAAAAATCGTTTTCTGCAGTACTATATAGTATAATAATGATTGGTTTCACTTTTAATAATAATATAATAAATAATAATATCTACTAACCACTGAATGAAACATAGCGAATTTGACCACTGTTTACATGTTACAAACAAAATAATGCTTACACAAATATTTAATAATGAAAACAAAATAGAAAAAATCACAATAAGCTTATAAACTATACATTACGGTATTCCCAAAATTGTTGAAACCGTCCACAGCATATTTTCATTTTAGAATTAGATTCAACCATTCGTTTTTACATAATGATATTTACTTTAGAATTTATTCGTGTCACGTTTTATTTCTATGCATGCATGCAAGTAATGGAAGAGGTAAAGAGCAAAAATCAAATTAATATCATTGATAAATTTACTGTATTCTTACGATGAAATACTATCGATGTGCATTACAATATTATTACAATGCACATCAATGGAAATTATTGTAAAATTAAAACAATATTCCCTATTATAGTCAAATACTCCTAGTATAGGTGTCTAGGTACACAAATGAATCTGATATTTGCTACACTATGATTTCTTATTTTATTCAGTATTTTTGGAGCAGCCCAACAAAATGATTTTTGAACATCTATAACATAGGTTCCCAAACATGTTTAACCCACTACCCCCTTTTCAGTTACAAAATACACAAGCCCCCCTAGAAATTTAGCTTTTCTAAAAAAAATATAACAGAAAAATGCTTTGATTTTTTTTATGTTCATATCAATGTGTTATAAATAGTATTCGCTGACACTTAAATTGTTTACGGATTTATAAAATAATTCTAATAAGAAGGATGTATCTGATGTAGTGCCACCAATTGTTTTGTAATATGTCATTCGCAATAAAATTTTAGTATAAACATAAAATAACATAACGAAGTCATAGATAGTATCTGTTTTTTAGGTGATTTTATAGACAATTTTAGTATTTCATAAATGATTATAGAATATTTTATAAAGTTAAAAATATTAACAACTCATTCCCCCCTTTTTTGCTTTCGTGGCCAACCTTTTTTCCCCAGGGTTAAAATGGTCCCCTCAGTGCCCTCCATTACCCCCAAGGCCTATGGGCACACTTTAGGAACCTATGACCTAAAGGAATGTGATTGCGATGATAAAATAAAAGTGAAAACATATAGGAAAATTTACTCTCTTCCATATCTTGGTTCGTATAATATACTTAATATACAATAGGATTGAATTATGTATGCGATAAAACGTTGGAAAAATAATTTTATTATAAATTGATTTGAATAAAAAGGATGCAAATAATATTTTTAAGCTATTCGTAATCGTTTATTTTACAATGGTAGTCATCAATACATTTAATTACGTCCTACTTACAGAAAATATCCGAGAATGAGAAATATCGGTTACCAGGCCTTGACGGATTTCAATGTTTATAGAAACCATTAAGAATCGTTATCTTATCCAAATCATAAGAGAACATCATATTAATAAATACTTTAAAGTAAACCTGACGTTTTACCCTCTATAAGAATTTGAATGTTTAACTAAGTAACTGCTTATTTTAATCGTACCTAATTTAAATACTAAGCAAACTCTCATCTATTGAATAATAATACGATAATAATTTCAAAACACTATCTAGTCATTTCATACGTATTTAATATAATAGGTTTTCAACCAACTAGGAGTAATAATTATTTAAATTTATTTTTTAACGACATCAAAACACATGAAGCTTATACAAAACAAATCGATATTTTATATTATTTCTTTCCCTAAAATAGATTCTCTTTTATAATATCTGCTTTAAAAGTATTTTTATTATTATTTATTTCTCATAAGAAGCAACGTACGTTAGTAAGTAAAGAAATTTTAAAATTTATATTTCAGAAAAAGTGACACATGTATTTTTATTATATTCAGAGAAAAAATATACTTTCAGGAAAATGTAAAGTTTTAACGTGTTACGGAAAACGATTTTTATTTTCTACAAGTTATTAGAAGAAATATCTTTCAGGGAAACTGCTAAACTCCAAATAAATGATTATTTTAGTCATGAACATATTTCTATAGAACAATAATTATACAGTAGAATCAGTTTATAAAGACTTCGCTTAGAACGACCTACTTTTTTATCAACATAGAATACAAAATCTCATGCTTGGTTTTCATACAAATTACTATGAAAGTAAATCCATTTAGTGTGACATTTGGTCAGTATGACGTAGAGCTGCCGGTGCCTTGACAGTCGTTCTATCCGGATTCTACTGTATTATCATTTTTCATAATCCAAAATATTGTACATATAAATAAACTTTTGGAATACTCTGTAAGTTATACAGATTCAAAAGGAAACATATTTACTAACAAGTATCTTTTCGTAAAATATTGTTATAATGCTGGTCTTTAAGGGTCAATAATCTGTCAATAAGTGTATCGAAAGGTTTGGGTTGATAACTAACTGTACATTAATTTATAAACTATTGAATTTTTATATAGTTGTAATATGTTCAATAAACATTATCATATGTTCATGTTTCTAAAAATATGAATGCTTGATGTGTCTGGATTGATTGAACGCAGTAGCTAAATTGTTAAATATAAAATAATACCCATTTATTTATAAGTAATGATGAAAACAGTTAATGGTAATATTTATGATGTTAAGTATTTATTTATGGGAAACATTTGTTGGCAATTAGCAATATTAGTTATAATCTTAATCGTATTATACTTTTCGTAACTTCAATTTTAATTAAACAATAATATCATCTAACAAAAGATAAGGAATGTAAACCAATAAGTGACGAGAAATAATTATAAACATAACGGGTAACAGGCAAGAACTGTTTTTAGTACAGTGACATCTATGAATATTTTTTACTTTACTTCTATCGGAATTATTATTTTTAAAAGTCAATAATTTCGTTTATAATAATTTACACAAAATACTGTGTCGTTTCAATTTTTATATAAATTATTATTTTTTTTAATTCGGGCTCATACTTATCTAATTGACAATTAATGTAACAGAATGAACACATTATGACGACATAAAAAAACTACTCAATTTCAATAATAAGGGTTAGATTTATGCGCAATGCGAAAATGTAGTTGAAGTTTTTGTAGTTAATATATCTTCACCAACATTTTCCATTCTTCCTCATTCAAGTGGTATTCTAACTAAAATTATTAACAGAGCCTATTGAATATTAAATAGGTTATATAAACAATAAAAATATTATTTATTTGTAGTTATTTGAAGATTTATTTGGGTAACAAATTTATTCGAATAAAACTAAAATAACTAATGCAGCGATTCAAAATTTGTAAAACTAAATGCGTGGTTTCGTACGATAATAGATTAAAAAAATGAAACATCCGGATCAATTAACATTAACCGATAACAGCATGGTAGGAATAAATGCACACGATTGTTAATGGATTTTTGTAATCAATGATCACATTAAAGGTTTGTATTATTGGATCCTTTCAAGCTTAGATAGCATACACAGCCAATTATACTTGAAAGTAAAGCTTGTGTAAACATTTTTTGTATGGCGTTTCAAGTATTTTTTTTTACAATTTAAAATGTTGTCTCTGTTGATTTTCGAATTCGATTTTTACATACAAATAAAACTCAAGCATGCCTGCATTCTGCGGATTTTGCTTTTGGGAAAGCAGCATTGTATACATAAATGTACAAGAGAATTTTGAAAAATACTGTTTAATTAGTAAACCTTCAGCCTGGCATTGCAACAAAGCACTTCCAATGACAATAATATTTAATTTATGAATATATTTCTAAATATCTTGATTTTTCTTTTAAGCCAATCTAAGCGATCAATTATCTCTCAAACTCTTTTGAATAAATAAATATCCAATTCACAATATTTCTATATCATAAATAAAATAATTACTTGTCACTGGGAGTATCAAAACGATAAAGTGCTTCCATTTCTGAGAGGTTAAGTGGAACTAATGATCTATAATAATATTAATTTACTGTAAGCAATTAAGAAAAGCAACCGTTTTTGTTATATAACGCTTTGTTGACTTTGTCGAGCATTGGTTGATAATATGTTTGTTTATAATCTATTGGGATCAATTCTATTTTGCGACACATTAAAAAAATTGTCAATATTAATTGAAAGTCATGCTTTAGTTTCGTATGCACGATAGTTTGGGCTGAAAGTTCTAACATTGATATGAAATATTTAGCCCTATTTAAAAGCTCTAGAAATTTACAATACAGTAATTATAATATAATAATAAATCTTATCACAATAATTAAACTTGCGTACGATCTAACAACGTAAAACGACCATAATTTTGTGAAAAAGAAAATAAAACTTTAATTTTAATGGAATAAGACTTAAGGGTGACTAAATTTAATAACTTTATTCATTATCTAACATCGAAAAATAATCAGTTTTCTTTGTTTTAATAATTTATGTTTATATTACATTATATAGGTTCCTTAGGGAACTGTCTGTGTTCATGTTGGTTCGTTATTAATTTTTACTTATAGTTATAGCAAAGATTGTCCATTCTCACTTTACACTACACAATCTGTATTTTTCCCTAACAACGATTGCTTAAGTCTAGAAGAAAAGTGGTCTGCTTGTATAATGAAGCAAATACATTATTTTTTATATGGTCATAAATTCTTTTTATTGTACAACGACTCACATTTTTAATATCTGCCTACAGTATTCACTCAAACCCCAAATTATAATGATTTTTTTATCTAGGACTATGTAATTATCCAAAACTATTTTATTTGTAGAGAGGTAACTATGTATTTTAAACAAAAGCTTTAAATAAAAAATAAAACACTCTTTCTTTCTTTCTTTTTCCACTTATATTTTCTAACATCAGGACTGGTTTCTCTCATCCCCAGCATGTTCAACAGAAGTTTCAACATCAGTTGCAAGTGCTTGTGATGAGCGAAATCAGTCCTAATTTCAATCAATAAATGTGGAATAATTACAGAAGTGTGTTTTATTTCTTAATATAATGTCCTTCTACTGAGTGTTTAAATAATCAACACAATTAGAATTGGAATAAAATAAAATTTAATATCCCACTAGAGTATTTTTTTAAATTGATAGTATAATGAAACCAATGTTACTACATCATTCAACAATCACAGTACTTGATTTTGGTAAATAAATATCGAAAACTTCAAAATGGTTCTCAAAATTCTGGGGTAAGAGTGAACACTCTTTTATAAAAAAGCAAATATCGAAAGATTCGAACTAATGTTATTTTCATATGAAAAAATTTCACCTGCCTAACTTCTTCAGCTAATATCTACTACATAAATTAGGCAATGCTATATGCCATGGACAAGGATATTGTTTTCACATTTTTTGACTAAGTTAGGTTTTTAACTATTTCACAGATCTTCTCGTAAGAAAACAACATTAGTCAGTGAAATAGTTTTTACTACCGTTACCCATTTTGTCTCTAAAAAATACTCTCCGTTTTAATTTACTAAGCATTTCAGTTAAAACCGGTGGTGTTGAAAAAAGAAAGGGTATTTTTGTTTTGTCGAATAACCAGTAACGTTGACTGACATTTTTATTGTAATTTCAACTGGTTAAACCAAATGCTTTTTGACTAGAAAGTCAAGATAAGTAATTTATCTAAGAAAGATATTGACCTGGATAGTAATATGGTAGCTAAAAGTAACATTGAAGAATAAATTTACTTTTTCTTTGTAAAACCGTGATTTTCTTCCAGAGCAGACGGTATTTTAGCTGTATCAGGCCGGGGATGCCATCACGCTGCAGTATACCACATGTCAATTAGAAAACTGCAACCGCAGACGAGATATCTGCAATATTTTTCTATGGACTTATTGATTTTTTTTCTGTCTCTGGTCGTGAGTCTAGAAGGAAGCTTCCACGAGGTATGTCCCGTCCATCCCGACTCCCGTTTGGTTGCTTTGCACTGCTGATGTTGCAGGGATATATTTCCCGCAGGCCTGCTGCAAAACAAAAAGCAAAAAATTAGTGACACTCCGTAGACAGTGGGATAATAATGTATGTCAATTGAATCCAGTTACAAAATGGGACAATGAGATATTTCCATTTAAAATATTCTTTCTAAAACTTGAATATCCAACAGGATTGTTGAAAGTACATGAAAATGATGCACTACTGTTTTAATAAAAAAGCTGCATCTTAGCTGTTTTTGAAAATAATTGTATAATATTTAGATGTGACTTTTGAATTATTTACATTTTTTATCGGTAAAAATGTATTTTTGTAAAATCACTCAAAAATAATCCCAAAAGAATTTACATTGACTTATAATACATATCCAGGAAAAATATTTATATCAATACATCCGGTACCTGCACTAATCTATTAACTGCTTCACTTAAGGCAATACATTCTAGAAAACTGTTATAATTAATAAATTCAATTCAGGGCAATTGATATTTAATTTTGGGCATGTTTTAATTTGCCCCCTCTTCTTCCCACCCACTAGCTTCATTTTTCGGTAGAAAATGTTTTTTCCCTTTCTAAATAATGTGAAATTCTTATTGTAATAGGTTCTGTGATAACGTTAAAATGACGAAAGTAACAGTCAAACTTTGAATACTGGGCGGTGTGGCCACCTCATATAAGAGTGACTCAAAAAGGGGGACCCAAATTTCAATATAACAAATTACGCGAGGGGCCTTGCGTGACGTTTGCACGAGGGGCCCCAAATTTATAGCTACGCCACTGCTTGTGTAAAGCAAAATGTATTTTGTCTGTACTATGACGATAAATTCCCCCCCTCCCGCCGTTTCTAACTAAAACCTCCATTTTATATCGTTTTAATACATAAATCCCCCCTTCAGGCTTAGCGTATGCTGAGACGCAGGCGACGCACCGCAGTCAATTCAAGGGAGTACAGATTTTGTATTACAGGAAACATAGAGCTGAGTACGATAATATGCAGGTGTGTACGACGTAAAACGTACATGCGTCAGCCCCGTGCTGCGGTCCATTGTCATCGCCGCACAGATTACTGGTTCATTTGTACAAGCTTAGACGTGTTTATACTAGTCTATGGACATATTGTTTCGATTGCGAAGCGTTATTGAATTTATGCAAACTAAACTTTGTTTATACGATACTACCAGGGCTGTGGAGTCGGAGTCGGAGTCTTGAAAAATGAGCAGCTCGATTTTTTTTGTTGAATATATTTAATGATGTGTATTCAAACAAAATAGTCTAAAGTGTTGACATTGCATGCTTGGCTGACTAAAGATTATCTGATGGAATACATATATGTATATATAAGTTAAAATGAAATTATTGAAAAAAAATCTCGGAGTCGTAGTCGTTTTTTATTTTAATAAAGCTGGAGTCGGAGTCGTCTTTTTTTTACACGACTCCTCAGCCCTGGATACTAATCTTAAAATACATCAAAAGAGTTAATCAATGTCTTTTTCATATGTCACTTGCTTGGCCAGTGATTTACAGAGCTCAAGTAGTGTTTTTTTGTGCAGTTGTAGGTTTTTTATTGTAGAAGTTTGAAGTTATATTTACATGAACTGAGAACATAAGATTCTTTATGAAAAAAATAACCTTGCCATTTTGTAAAGAAATATACATTTTAAATTACATGTAATTCGTATAATATGACACATGCGTGACGCAGCTATCAAAAGCACATTTCTGCTTCGCATGCTAATTCTGTGTTGCCCTACGCTGCGTTGCCTGCGTCTCAGCATTCGCAAAGCCTTAAACTTGTCATCGTATATGGACGGCCTGAATTATTATTTCCGCTATCACTTGCTAAAAGCTATGGCGACTTGTTTATTTTATCATACTTACACCAATAATAAATCCAGGCAAACTTTCATAATTTATTATCACAAAGATACACAAAAGACTACAACTTTTTCAATGCATAAATTAAGCTACCAACCACCCGAAACGACACTTTTATTTAGGAAACTGATACATAATAATATTTAACAACTGTGGCTGTTTTTTTGTGTTTTGTACCAACCGCTACTTGCCAACTTTAAATGTACTATTATTGCACTACAGTTTTGCACAGTACATGTTATTTGCCAACATCTGCACAATATCAACGTTAATTAAATACTTTCGAAACTTTAAAATACTTACTACGTTTTTGCCAATTTTTTTATCTATCTACTTGCCAACAAGTTAACTTTATTTTCAATTCTACGTGTAGACTCTATTTTTTTCTTTTCATAAATCTTTTATAAATTGTATTATTTTAAACAATGCTATATAGTCCTTCTAAAATACATTATTTTTCATTGTTAATAAAATTAACCATACAAATATTTGTTTTTATGCGTAATATTTTAAACAATAAGAGTTTTTTTTTATCTCTTACTCAATCATAAATGTATGGGATACACATATCTATAAAATCAAAATAGTTACTTAAAATAATGCATTATTTTTATTCAATGCGGTTTCTAACTATAATACAATTTAATGTAATTTTTACGAGTATATAATATTACAGAAATAATAAAAGTTACGGTTTGTGATATTTTCTATTTCGAGCTTTGTAATTATGGTATGCCGCTTCAATAAGCAGAACACTATTGTTGTGTTTTTTTTTAAGTTATAATTAATAACCATTAAAACGATTCTAATTAATAAAACTTGTTGTTATGTATCTAATATTATGTAAAGTGAAGTAAATTGGTCTGTGGGGTGGAGTGGAGTTATGGGTTGAAAAAAATCTGTAGTTTGTAATTGAATCTTATTATTAATGTCTCATGCCGATTTTGTATATATTTTGAAGATATAATATTTATTTGACACAAAGCTAAATTTGCTGCTTCAGTATTGTCAAAATTAATATACGTATCGCTCATGTTCATAATTATGCATCTCTAATAATAATGTACAATATCCATAAAAAAAAACATGTAATTATGTGTTATATACATTTAGAGAAACTGGTTATGCATATTAAACAATTATACATTAAAAACGAATCTCGCATACAATAAAATAACAACACTATGCACATATAATAAAAATCTACATACACATCGAAAGCGTAAAAATAAAGTAAATTTTCTACATTTTTTTAGAATTACAATATAACTAAATACATTATAGATAACTATTAAATACTAAATAACAAACCCCACTATTATATTGATATTTATAGAAATACTTACCTAATGTAGTAAAACTAAGCTGTCTTTTCATGAATAAGTAATATTTGTGGTTTTTTTTCCCTACAATAGAGAAATTTGTAGAAGATTTTATGGCTTTGTTTTCACCTTTTGAAACGCCAAGATTTTAAATATATTAAAAAAAAACAATGCAAATTATATTTGCATAAAATGCGCAATAAGACTATGTGTAAGTTAGTATTCAAGTGTATGTATGTATTCGCTATATCAGAATATGTTTTCGCTTTCAAAAAAAGAATACCTAAGTCAACATTCACCAATCATTGACTTGACTATCGGGGGACTACTCGCTTAATGGCAATGAGGGGTTGAAATATTGGACAGAAACATGGGGGATCGATCACAAAGTATTTGATCAAGAACCTTAGAAATCAATAGTGCGCATTTAAACAGTTTAAGATTGTTTATCGAGCAAGTTATTTTCCATTTTTACGTAAAATTAGATTAGATTGGTATCTTAAAACAGACGTAAATTTTTCCAGAATCTTAAAATGATTTACTCTTCCAGAAATCTTACAAAAAATGTCGTTTTATATTTATCATACCGCTAAAAACTCGAAGTTTTAAGACTGTATGTAGATAGATGCTAAGATCACTTTCCTTAAAAAGTGTTATTTGTAGTGAGTGATAACTTTAACACATAGAACTAGAATTAAGCATGATTTCGAAATATGTTCCCGATTGGTATAATTCGCCACTGATATGAGAAAAAAATTGATAAACTTCAATAAAGTTTCCAGACTTAATAATTATAATGTAGCGCTTATTTTCTTAATTATTATTTTATAAATAAGCTAAGTGTTCTAGTTTACACATGCAATTGGATGCCTGAAGATACCCAAACTCGAAACTCGGATTGACAAAACTTATTGAAGTGAACACAATTTTATGAATTCAAAAATATTTTGTTACAATACATTATAATATTATAGATTCCCGTGGTAAATTGAAAACTTTTCCATGGTCGTAACATTTATTATGTAATAAACATTTACCTGTGTTTGGTATCAAACATTTTATACTTTAAAACATGTTAATTCAAGAAGAATACGAACGATGAAATCCGCACTGCAGATGTATTTATTAGAGTTATTAATGAATCTACTAATCGTGCAGTTTTTAATGTATTTTTTATTGGCATTAGTCATTTTTCATAATTATATATATAAACTTCACTGCGCATTTTTCGTCACTAAAGTTTTGTATTCATTTTTCATGCTGTAAATTATTTATTTAATAATAAAATCCGCGAGACACTTTTTGTTGGAAGTATACAAACACTGTCATCCTTGGCTTAAATTATTCAGTAGGAAAGTTTTTTTTATATTTCAGGTTACCTTCCGTTTGCGCTCCTTGAATTTACATTTCAGCTCACGTTTTGTGTACATTTTTAATTAGGCTGCAAACAGCAAAGATCGGATGTACTTAACAAGATAATTTTCTTTACGCATCATTTCACAAAAGTTCCACATCGAGCAAAAAAATAAGAAACGTATAATAGCGTAAATGCAATTTTATACGGTAAACGATTTATTTTTATTCAGTTTATAAATTACTGGCTTAAAGATGTTATAAAATGGCTCTTTAATACAATACGTATCGCCCATTACAAAACAATACTTCACAACTGACAAAAATATGTTTTTTACTTATTCAGTTTTACAATGAAAAAAACACGATCTAACCAAATCTCGAAACCCAAAAATGACTTGTTTTTCTTCTTGAAGCAATACGATTTATTGCCTTTATTGTTGGGTTTTGGCACAGCGGTCAATGTCGTTAGCTCCCGTGACGGATCTTACACGTTCGAGTCCCAGTATCAGAACCATTTTTTCAATTGATTTATCGTTTTCTGTCAATCGAATAGCATGGCGTGGCGAGAGTAAATAGTTAACCACTAGTTACACTCTAGCCGCATCCTTCTCTCCCTACCACTCTCTTAAAAAAAAGAGTTTAAGGAACTGAGTAACAAACAGTTATTGTAAAAAAATATCTGTTGAGAGACTTTAATTAGAAGATCATCTTTCACATTGGGAACGAACATGGGTCTAAAAAACTTTACTTTTATAGATGCAATATCTCTTTTTTTCACGCAAAACAAATGTGATTATTGTATTTATATTGTGTGTGAAAGACCTTTTTTATTTATGAAATACGAAATTAAAGTAATAATAGTGACTAGCTTTTTCGTCTCCTGCCAAATAAATTTGTGTCGTGTGGATTACAAAGTATTGTTTTATCATGAGTGATATGTAATTATTGTTTCATGTTTTGCTTTCTTATGATGATATAATTCATATTTCCATAAAAAAAACTTTGTTATGAAATTTAAATTCAAAAATTTCTATATAATATTATGAAGAAATGCTTGTTAGCTAATAGAGGTTGACAAAATCCCAGGGCCTGACTTCTTTGATATTTTTTTAGATATATAAATATATATCTAGTTTAACATTCATCGTATGGCGGTTTCAAACAAATACATTTTAAGTTGATCTTAACTGTAAGTATGAGATAAAATATTATTTTTCACAAAAATGATTTATAATATTTCAGTTTCATTCTGACAGATATTTCTTAACGTTGCAGTACCCTTTTGAAACAATGAAAAAGATCATGCAATTTAAAATAAGCGGGTACACTGCTAAGACAGCATTTACGCTAAAACATTTTGCCACATTTATTCCGGTTAAATAAAATAGGTAGTTTGCAGTTAGGACAAAGAGTAAAATCGTCGATTGTTTTCGTAATGACATGTGATTTCTTTGTTCCGAGCGCTTTTGTTTTATTATAATTCGAGAAGAAAATCTCTGAAATTTGTTTCAAATTTCAAAAGAAGAACATATTGCATAATGTCAATTTTCTTACGTATAAATATTTGAATTACATAATTAACTCTTAATTTTATCATAATATTTGTATATTTTTTTCTATATTTATCGAAATGGCTTTAAAGCGACTGGGATCTTGATATTTATATTTCTTTTCGAATAAAACATACAACACTGAAATATTGACAGTTTGCATTGAATGGTGCGGAAATACAAAAATATATTTCGACCCCAAAAAACGTATACATACGGTTTAAGAAAACGTAACGATTTTTGTTATTGAAACGGTTTTTTTAGTGGCAGAGAGTTTTAAAACATTTGAAAATCTCAATATATCTAAACAAAAGAAATACATTTGTAGAACAATAATTGAGTTGACTTGAGACTAATGGACCTATCTCTCATTTTATCTATTTGCATGGTGATCCCTATAACGTATCAAGAATTGAGTAAATAGAATATGTAATGTGAGGATTATCAATTAATCATTTCTTTTAACAACTTTCTTAGTCCCGCTACCATATGCGGCTGCGGCCATGCAAACTCTTTATTCTGGTCACATTGATAATTGGTTAAAATAAATTGAAATACAAAAGTAATGTATTATAAATCTCAGAAAGTTGAAGACGTTTATGTCAATGCTGGTTCATTCTTGCTTTAGCCATAATTTTTGTATTTTTTACCGTTTTTATTAAATCCTTCTATGCAAATCATGACATATTAACCAAAATTATTTTTTAATTAATTCATATTATACCATTATCTCCATTACATGACATATGAAGTTAACTTAATAAGATATAAAAATGTAAGCACTCTGATCTGTTTTAGAAGATGGGGGGCTAGAACTGTTATGATATTTAATAATATTTATGATTTCACACACGATTAGCTGTGAAAAACAGGCATGTGGAGTCGTAGAAGGAGTCGGAAAAATCGGAGAAAAATCATTTAAAGATACTGAAAAATTATTAGATAAATTCATCATATTTAAAATTTTGACTGAAGGTGCTTGATGGAAATTCAACGTTAATTTAGAATTATTTTCATTATGTACACTTCCATAAATTTCTTGGTGGAACACGACCCGGGTTTCGCCTATCGGCATCTTCCGGTACTACTCAGTGCGCGAATGCAGTTTGAGTGCATTCGCGCACGTGTTCGAAATTCGTCAAGAAATTTATGGAAGTGTACATAATGAAAATAATTTTAAATATTCATTATATTTATTGGTGAAATGTACTAGAATGATATGTTTGTATACAAGTATGTAAGTTAAACGGAAATAATTTGGAGTAGGAGTCGCTTTCTTTTCGCCCGACTTCACATCCCTGGTGAAAAGTGTTGTTTAGAACGTGAAATAAATCTCATTAATTTGTATTATCAAATCAAATTTGATAATTAAAGCACATTGCTCTTTTTTCTACCCGAGTAAACTTTTAACAAATATCAACTAAGGTGAAAACAAAATTATAATATATTGTGGTGCTATTTCTCCAAGAAGGTAAAATTGAATTTGAGTTTATATTTTTGTTTTAGCAGCTCTTTTGACAACAGAACTATCTATTACGTTGCTTCGTAGTTTACAACGTTCACAATGGCGGGCAAAATAAGAATCTTTCCCACACGCGCCTTCGTTTTTTTGGGGATGTTGTTTTATTGATTTCTTCATTTTGGGTTTGGCGGAGCGAGACGATCTGGCGCTGGAAAATGATTGACGAGAAATTATTTCTCGCAAATGAGCGTTTCGACAAATCCATTGAAAAATTAAGATCGAAAAACGCGACAAAATTTGACAGATTGGCCTTTTTACTATTGTCATAGATTTTTTTAATATTTGCGTCACTGGCGATATTGGTTTTTTAGTTATTAATTGATACAAGGTGTAATAACAATTTAAACGTGAATCAGTACTGGTAATTTATAAAAAAAATATTAATTTTAGGGAGGGGGTATCAACACTGTCAACGTTTGCTTGACTATGTTGATATCTGATAAATACTTGCGGCGTTCAGAAATGAAAACGCTCCCAACCTCAGATTTGAATACTATTTTTAATATACCAATCTTTGGTTTTTATTCTTCTCAATATAAGTGAAGTTTTAAGCAAATTCTTAATAAAGAAATATAAATAGTTAAAAAACTATTAACCCCAATTCTTTAAATCAAAAGTCGTTGGACAAAACTAAGTATGCTAACCCGGATTGCTGTTATGGTACAATGGCAGTGTTTTTTTTCCAATTTATATAGGTTTACATGGGTGTAAAACGATTTATAGGTATGCACTAGGCAATTTATTTATTGAAAGCGTAATTGAAAAAGCTTTTAATTGGTGAAATAAAAAGTTTTTTAATTGTTTTCCACCGCCCTTCCTAAGTAGCAAAGCCATTTTTTTTGGAGTTAAGCTTATCCATTTGTTTCATACCATTAACAGAACGTGAAATCGCTTTAATATAAACGTTGCTAGTTTTTTTAAATTATCAGTTGTGGGGTACATATCTGACACGTACTCCAAAATAAAAAGCTACACATTATCTATCATACTTCAAAGCTATCTATGAAAATTAAAGATGAGTTTATAAATGTTTTTTTTCCATTATATATAATACATAACTGACAGTAACAAATGATCTTCAACTATAGACAGAGAAACTCGAAATATTATCAATAATTATATTTTTTAGTTATGAATTGTATTTCAATAGATGTTACTTTATTAATGTCATGTCATTTCAAAACTGATAAAACATAATTGCTACAAAAAAGTAACGTATCGATTGATATTGAAGTATAGCTTCCAAAAATAATGTTGCTAAAAACTGTGAGCACCGATTCACAATATTGGCAATAAATTTACCTCTATAAAACAAACACATCGTAACACGTGGAACCACCATAAAACCTTGATTTAAATTCTAACCTCTCCATAAATATCAGTAAAATATCATACAAGCTGACTTAAAATATTGTGGTTTAATAATAAACGGATAAAGTCGATAATGGCATGCGAGTAAAACGTTATTTTTTCTCTTTTTTTAAAGTGTACCCGCTAAATCGAATCGGAGCTAGCTGAAAACACGCCATGCTCAACAGCCTTTGGTCACGTCATGCGTGTTTGAATTAAGAACACCGATAACTTTAATAATTTAATACAATGCTGTCAATCTGAGAAAAGTAAATTTGGCAATGCACTGACATTACGGGATACAACAAGCCTGGAATTTATTTTAATTGGTTTTCCAATGAACAAAAAAATTCAAATCCAACTATTTCCATCGCATTTTTATAAAAAAATATATTATCAATTACAAATCCACGTAGTTGACCGCGTCAATTTTACTCTTATTGTGTGAAACAATTCTAATAAATCGATTTTCTTCTTCTTCATTATATAGTAATTAATGTATATCCTTAACTATCTCAAGGTGCCATAAGAATGTCCCAGTTATATATGATTAGTTTTTATTCCGACTGTTTTATGATGTAAGCAATAGACAAATTTGTCCCCCGTGCAATGGAATCGGAGTCGTGGAATTATATTTTAGGCAGAATCAGAAAGTGAACTCCGACTGCGTCGTTTCATTGTTTTCTGATAAAATTAATCGATGAACGTTGACAAAAATACATACGTGAGTCAACTGACCGAAAATTGTTGTTAAAGCTTATTTATCAAAGTGGTCAATAAAATAAGGGCTGTCTTGTGTAAGTGACGTATTATAATAAGGTAAAAAAAAATAGGAAAGTATTTAGTTCTACGTTTTTTTTAAAATCATTTGATAGCTATTTCGGCGTATGCCTTCATCAGGACTATGTTTAAACTTACATTTACTCAGCTATATATACGTAATACATTTTGTTATTTACTCCAACGTCCTAATTTATATTACAAATTATAGTATCACATTTACTAAAATTGATTTTAGTGTTTCTAAATATGGAATTATTCAAGGTAAATTAGTTTAAAATAAACTGATATTTATTATTAGAACAAGATGTATTGTGTATTTCTTCTAAGCCAGTATATATAGCTGAGTAAATGTACATAGGTTTAAGCAAAGTTGTTTTTAAAAAAAATGTAGATGTAAATAATTTGCTATTTTTTAATGCAAATGCCAATTCAAGCGATACAATGGCGTGTAATATATTATGCGTAGAAAATCAGAACATCTTACTTGCATTTTAAAATCGTAGTCGGGATTGGAGTTGGAGTCGATAACTTTTTTAATGTACTAAATGAAATCTGTTCATTATCTCAGAGTGCGTAACGTAGCTGAAATAGTTATGCTTATTATTTTGAACAAAAATGATCACGAGATGACAAAATTATTTCAACATTATAACACAATTCCTGTGGCATTTTTTATATAATATATTCTTATGTATGAAAACTAATGCTGTATAAATAAACTATAAAGAATATAGATAATCACTCTCTAATAAGATGCCTTTTGTGTATAAAGTATGTGCATGAAATGCACATTAGAACGTATAATTTACTCGTGAAATTGGTTTAGGTTGATTCTGTTTTGATTTACAAAACCTTGAGATAATGTTTCAAATAGAATATAATAGAAAACGACAACATACTTTTTATGTTTTATCAATTCATAATAAAAAAAATCACTAAAGATAAACATGTATATAATATGTTTGCAGCCGAATATATAAATAAACAAATACACAAAACAATAATGGAGTTTTCATCCCACGTGACAACAGCCAATTGCGAACTTGTAGCATCAACCAAATACGGAAAAAGAAATAAACCTTCTAGCAAAATATCATTCATATTTTTTATTTATTGATATAACTATAAGTAATTAAAACATTAAAATATATAATGTTATAATTTAAGATTTCGACTGAAGGTGCTTGGTGGAATTTCAATATTAAATTTGAATCGTTCAAATTTATATCATGCTAGTTTATAATGTGCTGAATCATGTGAAAACTATGACGCAAAACATCCAAAAAGAAGTAATTTTCTAGGAGAAAGTGCTTGTTTTCAATAGTTTTAAATATAGATTCATCGTTCAAATAAATAATGTCAAAGTTTATATAAAATGCGCAATACAGTAAAGATCAGGCTAAGTTTGACGCTTGTTTTCGTATATTAATGGGCCAATGGAGAGATGTTTGTTTGCTAGAAGCTATTTTTTCTTTTTCCGTCTGGGATAAAGCGATTTGTAAACAATTTATTGAACCGTCAGAAAAATAAATAGCTGGAAATATCGACCACTTTATAAGAAAGGACGATTGTGTTTTGTTAAAAATATATAAATAATAATTTTTACTGTCATCTTAGCTGAAACTCTTTAGAAGTTTTATTATAGTACCAACAAACTTTTTTTCATAACCTTTTTACATAAGTAACAATACTTGACGAGTTTTCAATGTCTTCTTCAAATTTTGTGTATTCTTTACATTTCATTTGATTTATTTTTCAATATTTCATACCTTAAAATATGTTTTTAAAAAAATCAGTTTATTTATCAATTCCACATTATTTATTAAATATCAGATCTCTCTTACAAGAATTGACAGTTTACAACTTAATATTAGCTGTGAATCAAAAACAAGCCACTAGCTAGAAACAAAACTTTTTCAATGGCTGTCTAGTTATAAATGGAGCCTAAAAATTATCTAAAGAAAAATGGGTGCGAAGTCAAATAAAATTAATTTTAATACCACATGGAGCTTAGACATCCTGAAAGAATGCTTCATTTGTGACAAACAAAACTTGTCGTTGAATACGTAATTTAGAGGTTTTGTTAACATAGACAAACATCAAAGTTTTGAAAATAGAATTTAAACTTCAAAATTTCTCTGGTAGCGATTTTCTCAGAAAAATGTATACAGAGATAAATTAAAATGGTCTGTAGGTTATGTTCTAATAGAGTTACTGCTAACACGACATTTAAATTAATAACTTGGTAATAGAATAAGTTTTTGAGATGTATAGTAGTATTAACAGCTCACAAGGAAGTGCTTTAAAGAGAATATGATTTTGTTCATGCAAACAGAATTAAACTAAGAAAGTATTTAGTTTTAAAATTAATTTGAATATGACACTCAAATGAAAGCGGTGATGTATTTTTGAAATATAAATCAATGTTTTATATTCAAATACTTAACGCATTTTAAATATTTATTCAATTCTTTCAGTCTATTTTCTTTCAAAAATTATGCATGCGTATAAATCAGTATCATTTATAAACCATATTTAACTTTACTTTCAAAATTTATGTACAGAATTATGCAACAAATGATTTATATTTGTACAAAACTTTTTTTTTTAGATTTTGCTGTATTTAATCACCAAATTATTATTTAATGCTTGATGGTAATAAGTATTAAGCCAACGATTCAAAACCATTTTCAGGTTTGATCATTATAATACAGCAATCTGTGATAATACATACAAAAAAAAATTGTAAACGAAAAAATCAGTACTAATATATCTTCAATTTTTTTATAATAAAGTAATAAAGTATATTTTTATAAAAAAGTAATCAAATAATTATATATAACCAAAAAAACTAGTGCAAAGGTGATTTTTATAGTAATTATAGGTATTAAAAAATACTATGTTTTTACGGTTTATCTTAAAAAGAAACATTTAAAATAAATCTAAATGGGTGTATAATATATGTGTTAGTTTAAGTAAAGTAATTTGTGTGAAAATGAGAATAAAATTTGTTATAGTAAATAAAACATTTTTTTTTATTAATAAAATTCCCTATTAATTTTCAGACACTAATAAGATTTTTTTGTATAATATTTAAGAAAGGCAAACTGATTTACGAATGTTATTATTTTTAACATTATTTCTCAAATATTTTTATCACTTTGATGCCTACTAAATAACGTAAATTTTGCGCAACTAATTATTAAACAAAATGTTTAATGTCTGACCTATTTTTCTATTCTAAAATCAATTCCGTTCCATATATTTTTTTTTAAAGCACATCCTCGTGAACTGTCGTGTTATCTTATTTTTCCAGCCATTTTTGCTAACGTAGAAAAGCGCTTAAGCGGTGGAATAGTGAACCAAATTATCAGTTTTAACTTTTGAATAAGTAGAAGATAAATATTCTTATTTCAAAATTTTCATTGAATATTTCTATGAAACAAATAAGTTTTTAGTAGTTGCTTTATCTATTATAATATTTTAGAAATCTGGAATGATATTTAGTATTTTTTTCCCCCGCTAGTATTCAGAATAAATTATTATTATAAACTTAATTTAATATTATAAATATTTAATTATTCTTTTTATTATTCATCTTGTTTGTTATTTCTCCAGCAATATTTAATACTCCATTTATGAGCAACCATGATTGATTATAGTTTTGTGACCATTGTGTCGAACTTAAAACTGATAATTTAATTTGATTCTATTCAAATAATTTTGGTTTGTTTTTGTGGTGGGATGTGCTTACAGGGGACTCCGGAGGTCCCGTAGTTTCCATCTTGCGGTCGACTCCGGTCCTTTTGCTTTTCCTAGAGTCTAGCAGCAGCACCTGAATCATTTTCCATTCATTCATTCATTTGTCTTCGTTGTAGGTTGATTTGACAGCTTTGTATACCAATCGGTCAATCACTTTACATTATGTTTTTCGCAAATAAAAACGAATAGATTGAAATATATCTATCCCTTTTTTTATTTATATAATAAACATAATGTACGATAGTCTACTTCGAATACTTTACAGTTCTCTACTGAGAGTCCGATATTTTAACATATTATTACTATTTTCCTTTATTACATGTCTCTTACTCTAAATAATATTTTATGGAATAGTGCCTTTGGATGGATTGCACGAACTTTATTAAAGTACGACGTCGAACAGTCTCAAAATTAGATAATGTTAATAACTCAAATAAAAAATATTGTTTTATTTTGTTAACTGTCATTCATCTCGACAACACACGAATTGATTATGTACAATGTACACCTATACATTATGTCATATATTTAGTTCGTAAAAAATAGAAACGATGATTTATAAATTCCATGACTATTTTTAAGTGACAGTGTACTACTGAAATTAAGATTTAAACCAATAAATTTTCATTCATTAATAACTGAAAAAACTTTTAAAGACATTTACAAAGATCGTAATAATAATATTATAGAAACATTTATTAACAGCTAAAATTTTTAACAAATTGGAAAACGAATTAACATGAAAAAAAATTGTGTTCTATTTCGGTATGACAAATCATATAATTATGAAATGATTATTGGTTTAAATTTGTATTATTCCTTTGTGCCATTCGTATAAATATCTCTAAGCCTAGTGCTAAGTGTAATGTGTTTTTTTCTTTTCCTAAAAATAGTCAAGGAATTCAATTTTTTTTTTAATATTTTACATATTTATTTGTGTTTCAATATGGTTTTTTTACTGCAATAAAAATATTCTAGCGTATCTACTGGTGTGCTATTATTTTAAATTAAGTGAGTGGTGGTATTCAATGAAATAGCTTATAATAATTTTTTTATGTATAAAGATTAATGAGGTACAATGGATACTTATATTTTTTTTATATTTTTGGACGTAAACCAAAATTTTTAATACAATTATTAAAAAATAATTAATTATTCTTTACCTATAATTTTTGTATAGTCGTTTCAATCCTTAATCACTGTATAAATTAAATTGAATCATTTTTTCCCGTCTTGAAAAACTCTGCAGTCAGTAGTCATAAACTGAATAAAAAACTGTGTTTAAATGAAACAGCGAAACTAAAAGTCATAGATATGCGACGAAAATAGATTGGAACATTATACGTACGAATTCCAAATTCAAACTACAAAAGAACGGAAGGAAAGTTTTATTCTTAATAAATGTCAAGGCTAATCAACGCGTCGTCGATATGGTCAGTTACATATTATTGATATACGCGGTGTTAGACAAACGAATGTTGAATCAATTACATAATGTTTTTAATATATTTTCCGATTCAAGTGATATGCATATATATAAGTAACAAATAACTTTCGTATGATCGCATTAAAAAGTGTATTTAAAATCGCACATCTTTACGGAAACATTACACGTGATAAATACAACTTGTAGACTGTTCATTTATAAAATATTTCATCAATAAGCTTGATTGACTCTTTTTTCATTTAGCCTGTATTTATTGCTTACCCATTTGAAGATTGTTTACGTTTAAGATATTGCGCAATATATTGCGCGATATACGGTTTGAATTATTTGTTTCATTTTTGATATCTTTATATTTAATAAATTACATATTTGAATATTATAATATTCATCCATAGTAGTGAAAATGTTTTTTCCGCGTCACATTATATTTTTGTACATCGATATTTGTAATTTATTTTTTAACACAATAATAGAGATGTGTTTGTCATAAATTTATTCATCTCTTTAAAAATTAAAAAAAAACGATGATAAAATTTATCTGTAATGTTTTTCGAATATTATTTTTTTTTTATTCGAATATTCATTTTCAACGAATACCTAATTGTCTGCGGTAAGACCACAACAGCATTCAGCAAAATGTTGTTTTCTTATTCATAATTTTTTTCAACGTCGTGACTGATAATGTGTCATGCTACAATAATTTATTACGCCTATTCTTATTTCTAATAAATTTCAACTAAAAAGTATTCAACAACACCATTTTAAAACCCAAATATTTTCAAACACCTTGTATACGAAAAAATAAAAAAATCACTGAATTGAATTTTATGACCGACTGAACGTTTATACAATGAAGTCGGGTGTGCATTTAAAAATCCAAAATAGACATCGAGCGGGCAAGATTTATTTAAGAGCTTTCTTTTAAAATTTTGTAGGCAGTTAACTTGATTTATCGATTGTTTAGGAAAATCAAGATGATTTAAATGACATTAAGGTTTTTTTGTCGAGAATAAAATCATTTTTAGATTTATGATATTTAAATCATTTATTTAACTTCAATATAATTTTAGAAAGCGGAAGGTAGACGAAAAAAATATAAACTGAAGTCAAACTATACTAAAAACGGAAACCTGGTGAATGGTGATCATAATGCTTAGACGATTTTTAAATCACATAGTTTTACAAATTGCTTATAACGAAATGTACGATTTTAATCATTTCTAAAAATTTCTAGAATTAAATCTTTATATTTCATCGTTTCATTTTATACTTTTACATGTAATAAGTTATTGTGTAAAGAATGTTTGAAAATAAATTGAAAATGTTTACTCGCTACCAAATTGACGTATACTTTCTCTATGGTACACACCATAAAGTATTAAATAATAAATCATTTGCAATTTCGCTTACGGTTCGTTCATTTACGAATTTCTGGTTAAGCCAAATAATGTCGCAGCTCTTCTTCATTGCTATCTCGGCGAAAATTCCCAAAGTTGAATAATAATTTCCTTCCTTACCTTCTTTATTTGTCTGAGATTTTTATTCATTTTACGAGGTCGGCCATTATTGCGTGCGTCAGGGATTGATTGTTGAACAGTCGAGTGATTTTTTAAAAGGCTTTAATTTTTATTTTCGCCAGAAAATCGAAAACCGACTTTTTTTTACGATCTACTCGAACGGTATTTGTGAATATTTTAATACTCATTTAAAAATGGTTTTATAATTTTACTTGCGTTCGATTTTTGGCGAGCTACCATACCAATATAAAGTTGAATAAATGTAAAACTACGTCATATAGTCAATATTTATATCTACCGTATAAAACTAAACTGTTTGATTTAAATTATAAAAACTTGCTATATCTTGTTTGTGCATTAGAAATCTTTTTTCGATACAAAATAAAAATTGATTGAGTTATAAACTATTTTTTTTAATATTATACAAGTCAAATATGTATAATACTACGTCTATAAATCAACTGTACATCTATTTAGATAATATCAATGTTTATTTGTGATTTATGTACATATCTTATAACTAAACATATTTAAATTTGCGTAGATAAAGTAGATTATATATTACAAATAAAAACTTTAGAATTATGTCTAGTTATAAGTGTGTTCATGCGTTTTTTTAAAGCTGTTTGTTTTGTGCTCTAATCTGAATTTATATATTTTTCAGCTACTGATGATTTTGTCGTAAAACAATGCGTATTTCTTTCTGTGAATCAAATATCTGTGTGCATTTTTAATGAAACTTTTAACAGTCATTTCTTTTGTATAATGTTATACATTTCTTTATAATTTATGTTTCGTTTATAATACTTTTAAAATGAATCCTAAAATATATTGTGTATGTATATATCGACTGTGGATAGGAAAAAGGACGTAACCCACCGTTTTTTCAAAACAGCTTATTTTTCGATAATCACAATGTATCAAACTTGATACACGTTCTATCAAAAGGATGTAACCTGTAAATGTCGAATTAGTATCTAAATTTAGCTTTTAATTTTGAAAAAAGATGAGCTTATGAAAATTGAAACTGAAAAAAAGGTTTTTTCTTGACAATTTCTTCAATAAATATTAGATTATGTCAACTTAACACCAGTCTCTGTGCACTTCAAGGTTGTGTATATATACTTCATAATATTCATATGGCCCAAAATCACCAAAACAAGTTTTTTGAGCCTCCTGTAAAATTTGCTATGTGTGGGTTCATGTTCTTTTTCCTTTCCGCAGTCGATTATTATAGCAAATATGTGGCCCTGTTATTAATTTCGTTCAAAGTTTTATTAATTCACCAAAAAAATATACCTAACACACGTTTTAGAATAAAATTGAAATCTTTAATCTATGCAAAGCTTTTTTTAACCACTAGGTAAGTTGTTCGTGTCGCCAAATTTTTTGAAAAAGAAAACATTTGGAATAAATGGCTTGTTCCGTACAAAGCTTACCCAAACTAATAGTTTGGCGTGTGTGCTTCGGTAAAAATCGATTATTCAACTAGAAACTTAACCTGATTGACCACTTAAATGTTACCAAGACCGCGTTGAAAAGTGAAAAATTACACATGATTTTGGTGTTAGTAAAATGACAATTGTTATTTACTTTTTTCTAATTAATTTTTGCGGCAATCATACGATTTTAAAACTACATCTAAATAATTAAATTGAAATCACTATACTTTTTTTTTCAATACTGTGTGATTAAATTTCGAGCATAGAATTATGTACACTACCTTAAAATATATATTAAGTGCAAAGGGTGAAGAGTGTGTATTATTTACCCATTATAAAAAATGACCTACAATAATTTCCGATCTAATGTCAATCATGTACTTAGAATGTTTTTTTTTCTGTTTTGAAAAAAACGGGTGCAATGAGTGTCATAGGAAATAAGCAGTAGGCATGGAAAATACTACCAAACCTTGTCTTAAGGAGAATTTTTAAATAATTAGCATATTATGTTTTATAAAAAATAATTACTAATCGAGAGTATTTAAAAAAAAATGACAAGGTTTGCGTCAATGTATACTTTCCCTATCAACTGAGGGTGCTGTTGGAAACTCAAAGAAATGTTAATACAGTTTTTTTTTAAATAATAACGGAGATTTATAGAATACTTTTTTTTAACTCGCTATATATCCCACTGACCCCTAAAGACGCATCTCACCATAACTGTATGTTAAACAGTCATTTTTAAAAATTAAGAAGTGGAAGTAAGCTAACGACTTTATGTGTAAGATTTTAATATTATTATTAAGATTTTGTAAAAGAAAAAAACTGTATTCACATTTTTTCAAATTATGCAAATACTGTTCTATCCGTTACGTTTTTACTGTCAGTGATAATTACATTTTATTCAAAACTATTTTCCATTACCGAATATGTAACGAGGTTTTATAAGATGTGGGTCTTCATCTTGTTTCGGCTTATTTTCCTTAGACCTCTGTATGGATAGTTTGTTGCGTAGACGAGGACTCTGGAGGTGCATCGATTGCTGGTGCCTTCCCAAATAGTGGATACGCCATAGAAAACAGCTGTGCACTGTCAGATATCTTTAAAGCACCCAAGTTCTATACTGTTAAGATTGTTAGCAATAAACTAATTTTTATATTAATCAAATACTGATAATTTTTCGTCACAATACAAATGCGCTATTGTAATGGTTATGAAAAAAAACGTACTCAACTAACAAAAAACATTTTTTAACTAAATGTTCACTGATATACTAAACATAACAATTTTGCTGAACACCGAGTACATTTTTGTTTCTTATACATCGGCCTGTTTCATCGAACGAAAGATTCCGTAAAAAATAAATAGTGTTGGATTCGCGCCTAATCACCCAGGAGACGATCAATGTCAATTGTCAATTGAAATCGTGCTAACTTGACCAAACTTAAATCGACGTCAATATGTTCACCAGTTGCTTGTAAACAACTGCCGAAACAGTACCTATAGTGTGTGAACAGTATGAATAAAAATTAATTACTTAAATGAATAATTTTCTTTTTCAATTTGTCCACAGTGTTTTCAGGTTTGTATTTTTCCCAAAGAAAAGCTTCTTTTATTTTTTTTATATTCCAATCTTTTGATATTACTTTTTACAATTTTGAACAATCGTGATATAAAAATAATATAAGAAAAACAAATTCTTGCCCCGCAAAGAGGGTAACTTCCGACACATCCACCATGCTACTGAACGAACGGCTACTAACCTCACAGTCAATAGCTCCTGTCAATGCGCTTCAATCAAAACTTTTATCATTCGCGGTCAATTCTGACGTCGCAAATGACAATTGCACAAGTAAACGATCAATTGGTCGCACCGCACCAATAACCATCACTGACAATTTTATTGATCGGCTAAGAGTCGCTTAAATCTTCAACTCGTTTATCTGTACTTTTTGTTTGAAAACATCCTTAATATCGTATACCATTATTTAAGAAGTAATGTTTACACTTAGATTATCTAAGCCAGTGATTTTAAGCCAATAGATTACAAACCTTAATTGAGTAAATCGGCACATTGAGTTTATCTTGAAATATTCCCAGCAAAAACATGTTTTTGAGATATTACATTTTCCACATATTTCATCTAACAAGTTACACACGAGAGTTCCAAAAGTCTTTAAGAGAGATCTGGCAACACTATTTGGAGGGTTTTCGTCACATTGATTAGTTCAAATTTTGTTAGCAAAACTGAGTTTTATATTATTACAATATTTTTTTCCTTGTGTGTTATTTTATTTATAAATTGTCTTGGGTCATGATAGCATAAATTTTAGCACAGTTTGGGTTGCGGAGCGAATAGGTAAAGAAACGCTGATCTAAGTAGTCAAGTCATCATTTACTCGTTTTCTGAACACTTTGTTAAATAATTACACCATTACCGCGCATCTTATTCAATGAACATTTGAAAAAATAGATATATATTGTAATATGACGCGGATTAGAAACGTGCCAAAGCTAACCGTGTACTCTCTTTAATGTATAATGTATATCAATAAATTATTGCTATTCCCCGCTTAGGGCAGGCGGAAAACGGAAATGAAAGCTATTATAGCTGGCCATTGGAATCATATAGCAATTCCCTGAAGATTTAACCAACTGTGAACACAATAAAATACATTACACAAAATAGTCGACTTTTTTTACCATTAGATTAAAAGTCATAAAAATACAATAAGCCTTGGTTTACGATTTTTTTTCAAGGAAATAAATATGAGAACCGTTTTTATAAATAATAATTCAAACTGATAATTACCATATTACACATCTAATAGAAATAGTATCACGAAAAAGAAGAATGTCAATACTGTTAGTGTAACTTTACTATATAATGAAACATCTTTCATAACTAACATTAGAACTGTGCTCCACAAAATTGAAATTTCTGCAAAAAACTTTATATAAAGTTTTTCCTTAATATCAAAATTCTCAATAGTGTTGCCATGGGGAATACCGACGTTTATAACTCTACTTAAATTATCATTCAGTTTTGTATTAATATTTTAATGTAACCCAATACGTTATCTAATATTGTTCCAAACAATGGTATGAATATACCAATAAATGAAAATAGCGGAAAAATATAACAAATAATTTTGATGGAGATAACTAGAGAGCCAACTGTAGTTTCGTCTAAGAATTCAGTTAAGGTATGTTATCGATGATTTCTATTTACCAACAAATACATTTATGACTTTTGAAATACCAACCACTCGAAGGAAGATTACATATTTAATATTATTCTCAACACAACCAGTAGACAAATAACGTATTATGACAAGTCTGTCTGTCACCTTAAATTTCCTAATAATTTAAAAATTCTAAAATTACATAAGATTTATGCATGCAAAATGCATGCATGCACAATAAATTGTGCAGATTTTTTTCTATAAATGCACATTAAAAAATGTAGCTGATTTAGATATAAAAATGTTAATATTTAATGAGACTATTCTATTCTAGGTTCTAATAGAACGTGCTAAGATCTAGCATCTAGAAGAAAATTTTAGTTATTTATTATGTATAAAAAATGTTAAGGTTTTTTCGACTGTATGAATCTATTCAACAGAGCCGTGTGACCTTTAAATGCAGTGTATAAATAAATTTTAACAACCATCAAAAAGAAAATAAATTTTACTTCAATGAATGAAAATTTCGCATTTAATTGTAATACTTATTGTTATAAATATAAGTTTTTTCAAACATTTTTTTTTATATTTAGAAACTTTATTCCAATATGGACACACAGCTCTGTTACTTCAATGCAGAGACGTATAATTGTAAGTCTGTTCTTTAAAATCATTATATTAAAAAACTTTAATACAATATAAAGTGTGTATTCTTCATGAGGAAAATAATTGGTTATTTTAAGTTTAATAACTATGTCTATTGCATAGATATTAAATAAACACATAGCCATAGATTATCATTTATTGTCTTTGATTACTTATTATTTATTGTATGTCAACATATTTTTTTTATTTATAAAATGACTTTGATAAATTTAGAATATAAAAACGTCATTTATTCGATAATAAAAAAGTAATTTAACGTCTTTGCATCATGTTTTCTTTTAAGCGAAAAAAATCAGGCAAATATGAAAAAATTTATGCGTGAATTTTTTCTGTATTGTTTTGTTTACGTCTAAAATGCATCGATGTATTTTGTTGTATGATTGTTAGATTTACGATCGTGAAATGGAGGACGTTCATCTTTTCTTTTTCCGACAAACATTTTTTTCATTATTACTAAAGCTATTTTTTTGACTACTTTGAAGCTCAAAAAAAAAATGTTGTCGGAAATATATTGTACAATCGCCAATTGATTGATTCTAAATGTTTCAATTTAATCGCCAATTGTATAATATGATGTCAGGTATTTTATGAAATTCTGTTTATGTTGTTTTGTCGGGGAGAGATGATAATTGTTTCAAACAATTTAGTTATCCTTTAGATAAAATGAAAATACAAGAATTGTCATACGGTATACTTTAATTATTTTATAAAATAACGTTGTTATTGAATCGAAAACCGTTTTATTACAGAATTGTTAAAATTGTTTTTATATTGAGTAAACTTTAGTGCCATTAAATTGAAATTTATTTTACAACATGATAAACAAACAAAGTTTTTTTTTGCTAAGCCAATAACAATATATTACTCGCAGAAAAACAAATATGATTTGTCATAAAACATTTCTTGAGCCAACCTTCACATTTATTTTTGAAATTTTGAATAAAAATTTTGGTTTCACATTTTCTCGTTCGAAAATCTCTTGCACACATGTACAGCAATTCAAACTTGCCTTGCTTTAAAACGAAAAACCATTTATAGGATAAAATAAAAAAAATATATATATTCAACCGTTTTTCGTTGAATTGAGGGCTTACTTTATTCAAGAGTTTGTTCGTCAGTACACTGCAAATCAATAGCAAAATACCTCAGAATCAGAATTTTTGTAATTTGGATTTTGAAATAATATCATAAAGAAATGCAAATTTAAAATATATATTTAATTTATCTCTTTAAAATTATGGAATAATCTGTAGTCTATGTGGAACGCAGACAATTTTTTTAAAATGACTTTCTGTTAAGTAACCAATAATCTTTTTCCAAAATTTTCTCTAGGAAGCATATTTGAACTCCGATAAATTTGACGAAAAAAAAGTAATCTTGATATTGATTACTGATAACGAATTACCTGATATCTCTGCGGGCAGCATCTTCCGCAGCATGCTTGGAGTAAACCACCTCTACTGTGGCTGGAGTGAGCTGGACTTGCCATTGGAGACGGACTACCAGGTCTTTTTGGGGCGCCATTATAAGGGTTATCCAACTCAACAAACTCTCGGTCCTAGAATCGCAGTAAAATTGTCATGGTTTTATGTTATAAATGTCCTTTATTTTTTTTCGACTACCGCTCAGGAATAATTTTACATAGTTTTCTTTATCGAAAGCATTGTGTTATTTTTATAAATTTATTGAAACTATTTCTGATTATTACAGATGGGTAATTTACACTAGCAAAAAACATTTGTGAAAGGTAATTTATATGTTTATAAATTGTGTTTCATATTATGAGATATTGGAAGTGAATGACTTTTACGCGAAGGCTGAATTTATTTTGATAAAAAATTCAATATAAATAATGCCTTTTGAATGTTGATGAATGTTTCATCGCACAGAGAAAAATCCACTTATACACATAGCTAAAAACAAACATTTTTGTTTCAGATGAAACCTGAAAACTTAATATTTTCAATCAACAGATTTGCGACTAACATAAAACAATATAAGCTTTACAGTCAAACAAATTCTTTAACTTAAATATCTGTACACAAAATTATTTTCTTTTAATAAAGTAGTTTTTTTATTCATATTAAATAAATTATAAAATTATTATATTATGTACATTAAAAAACAACTTGATTATAGAAAAATAATTAAACTTTTTTTTTAATCAGAAAAAAATAAATATCGGCTTTATATGAAATACATATATTTTTTTTCGCACTGTGACTAGTTCTCCTACACGTAAATAAATATTTTTCCTACATGCCTCCGATATTTTTTATTTTTTTATTTAAATATTTTTTTATTAATTTGCATTAGTTAGATATAACATTTAATAACTTTAATAATTAAGACAGATATAACAAAATAATACAAGATTAAATAATAAAACATAGAGATGATCAAATAACCGATTTGAAAAGCAAACGAAAAACAACAAGTTCAATGCAAAAACAGACAAATGGTTAATAGATTAATGAATAACTAAACATATCATTGGAACAGTCAACATCAAACATTTATATGCACATACACACTGACACACCGAGGAAATACACCATAAGTTATATCACATTCGGGAACCCTATACTAAAATGGGGAAGTCTAGCGTGATACATCTATTGGAAATAACAAATGACAGTAGAATCACACAACCATGTCCTGTCGTAATTGTGTGAGTAGCCGCGTGTGTGTGACATCTCCACCGGGTGAACATAAACAAGCTATTTTTTTAATGCATCCATGTTCATCACCTATCTCCGATGCATTTTGAAATATGGAAGTTTTATACCAATACAGCCATAAAATTGGCAGATAATTTGGATTCAATATTTTTTTTACCGGATTAAAAAGTTATCTTTGTGTTATCTTGTGATGAAAAAAATGCATTGTTTTACGCATCATGTAAAGAAATTTATATTTTGAAAATTATATGTATGCCTATTATTCTCAGCGAACAATCTAAATAACAGTAAATTCATTGAGTCATGACTTATTTTGAAAGAAATGCAATATAAAAAATATACAATAACGGTGATAATTTATACATGCATTAAAGATTTATTATTTTTAAATACATGATTGTGTAATGTTGTTATGTATACTTACGTATATAGGGTTTTTGGGGTTATCAGGTCTATACCATTTCATAAAAGATATTCACAAACATAACGATAAAACACCGAGACAAACATTTAAACTCTTTGGAAATGCATTTCAGAGCTCGATTTCGACAGAATTGTTTTACTCGCACATTTTTCATAAACCCAGTTAGTAAAAAAAAACACCTATTTAGATTTCTACAGTTTGCAAAAATTCCGTTTGTTTTTTCGACAGAAAAAATATTATTTATTTATCGTTTGAGGTTAGAACGTTAACGAAGTTAGAGAATAATAATCTTTAAAAATATTGCAATACAATATTTTATTACGGTGTCCTACTGGTAACAATCCATAAGTGATCATTCCCACTTTAAAAGAAACAATGCTTAATACTAATTATTTATACTGTTTTTTCTTCCCATTCACATTTTATTCAATACTAGTATGATTGAAGAACACCCAGTAGAATTTATAATTTTCACTTATTGATAATCTATACTATTTTTCACTATCTTTTTTTAATAAAAAATATACTTTAATCAAATAAACGACTTCATATTATAATGCCACCTTGTCTCAATCGAGCTCTTTAAGGCACCATTTCCAAGTATTGTTTAAAATATTTCCATCTTGATTATTATGTAAATATTTTGTATGTTTATGTGTTGTGTCATGTATTATATACAAACAGTTATAACAAAGTGCTAGTAGGTTATTAAAAAAATTCAATTCGCTCATCCGATAATTGATTTTTAATTAATATTTATCTTAAAGCAAAGGAACGCTAGCAGCTTGTCTGAATTTAAGTGCTCCTAAGATTTATTAACACTCAAAAATAATTTATTTTTGACACAAAGAAAAGTATTTAAAAGTTAAACACACGAATATTTAATCTAAAGCTTGAATCAAAAAAATATTTCCATGCCAAATACTTGCAACTCTAAATACTTTGTAATCATTTGTAACATCTTTCGCACGAGTTACGAGTGACTTAATAAAGCTTCTTCTGCTCGAGTTAAGCAGATCTTGGTTGTTGGTTTCTTCGATGAAGAAAATACTCATTTCTCTTAATGACATTTCACGATGTTATCTTTATCTGGTGAGCAATTATCTTCTACAGTTTCAAAATTTCAAGCCATAGAATTTTCACGCTGATTATTATTTTTGACAAAGATTAATTTATGTTTCCCAACTATATTATGATAAAACATTTTTTTTCACGTAGAAGCTTTTATATAATACTAACCGTTTTTCTAATTTTTTTATTTCAATTGTCATTTTTCACAAAAAAGTTTATATTGACATTCAATTCGATTTATATTTTATAAAAATTCCTAAAAATGACAACCTAATTTCGAATATTTAATGAGTTCAATATTAAAAAATACTAATATTTTGACACATTCTACGTTAAGTACTTATTGTATCTTCAAAATCGAAACATTACAGAATAGTGGTTTAAAAAGAAAACAGCGTTGCTTCAAGTTTTGTGCAAAACGATTTAAAGGTCGACTTATAGCATACCAAGCTTTTGTTTCTTTCCATCAACCACTCTTTACTTAGAAGGTTTCGATTTGTGGCTCATATTTAATAAAAGCTCTATTTTTTAGAAATAAATGATTTTCTTTTAATTAAAAATTTCATTTAAAGCTTTTTTTATTTTAATTTAGTTTCATCTTTTAAACATAATTTTTAAGTGTTATCTATTGAGACCATTCGCAATAACAATATACATAAATCTTTTTTAATAAAAAAAATATTGTGAAAAATATGAAGTGCTTTTTTTATTGGCTAACTGAACAATGATTTTCTAAAATTCTATCATCTAATTCTTTTTGCTAAAAATTAAATAGTCACAAATCATTTGTCTAAGATAAAAAATGATGTGTAGGTTTTTTAATTTTGAGTGCTCGGTAAGTTCAGCTATTACTTTGTAATTATGAAAACGCAGTGTAAAAATTATTTTTTTTATAGCAATTTCTTGTCGAAGGATGAATGTTAATTGAAAGATTACAATGGGTGTGCCGTTAATTTTGAATTCCCGTCAAATTTCGAAATGGCTTACTTTTAGTGATATTCATGAATTGAGTTTTTATCAATATAAACATGTTAAAATTTTGTTATATTATAAAAAATAACAATTGATGAAATGATGGCAGGATCAATTTTAAACTTATTTTAAATTTAACAAATGCTTATTAATAATGCAATGATAAATGTAGCTTCTGATTGAAACACTTGATTTTTGTCGTAGTGAAAATGGCAGGACGTTGCTTTGATTGTGCCTAAATCGAGGAGTGAAATGCTTTTTCCAAATAGCTGTGTAATTAGTTGGATTCATAATCTCACCCCCAGCAGTGGAATGTCCTGGAATCGGAAATCTCGTCACAAACGGTAGTCGTCACAGTATTTGGCCTCAGAAACAGTTACAAAAACAAACACTCAGGAATATTTTTTAAATTTGATATTCATCATTTTTTACAATACCGACTTATTATGTAAGTAAACAAAAATAAAAACATTTAAAAAAAACGGATACGTCGTCAACGAAAATTTAAATAACCAACAACAATCGGTTTAAAAATTAGCAGCGTTTCCCAAGTTTACCTGTAATTATCGGATAGAATAATATCACGCTATCCGAAAACATACTAGTGCCTCAAAAAAGATAGATTAAAAGAACTGTGCAAATTTTATGTTAAACTCTCACGTCTTACTTTAATAAGTAACAGGGCTTTAAATGATCTCACGAATGAAAATAAATATTTACTAGTTTTAATGAACAAGACATCGCCCTTTTTTTTATTTACAGTTCGCTTTCCAAAATTTATGCTTAAACAAAAGAAACATACACTAAGACTGCTTTTACAAATTAAAAAAAAAACTGGGAAACACCAGCTTTATACGTGTGCTATAAAACAATTGAACTTAAAAAAAAACAAGTGCTTTTACGTAGGTATATGTAGTGATTAATGGAACAAATAAATTTATTGTATGTATACATAATAAACAAACATATTTTTGGTAATAGAATTATGAATATTTCCGTAAAACCATCTTGTCATTATCTCCCTTATATATTGTACATCCAATGTATTAGACATTTTCGATAGCGTTTATTACGGATGAACTCAATTTTATTATTTTTATTTTTGCAATATTATAAAATGGTTAATAATTCACCGACAATTAATCAATTACCACTATTTTTTTGTTGAACTAAACTGACAATGAAAATTTGTTGTGTATTTAATTTTCATTTTTAATTTATTTTGTATGTTATATTTTTGATTTTTCTTTACAGAATTGGGAACAATTTACTTAAATAATGAATATATTTACTACCCATGAGATTTAATATAGATAGTATCATATACAGTGAGATATAATTGAACTTTAGTAGGCGAAAAGTAATTTTAAAATCCACAATAAAATTATATTCTTCCTTTAAATATGTAATTTTTTCTCTAAGATAGAAAATACATGAAAGATTAATACATTAGATTGCTTCAAATGTAAAAAACACAATTATTACACTGAACTGATTTGATACTTTTAAATCGTCGGTCTACGGCAGTGAATTCCAAACTAAGGTTCATTTCAAAACAGGTTCAAACAGTTAAACCATTAAATTCTCTATCCCTTTTGTTATTAAGTCTGATATCTTGGACGAAACTAATTGTACACTTTAAAAATTTCCCTTTGTGATTTTATAAAATAGAGTGCTGCCAAGATTTTCTTTCTATGTTTTGTGACATTCTTAATAACACGAATGTTGGAAGACACTGATTTACGTTATGTAATTTTTTTGTTAGTTAATTCCGTTTAATTTTCAATAATGATGTTTTTGAAAGAGATTTTATTCTCAATATAACTAAATAATCAGTTTAATTCAACACTTAAAATTGGTAATTAATATCGATCTTTTTACGATACGCACAGGTACAAAAATACACATACACGCACACGCACAAACACACACGCGGGAAAAATCACCCTTACCTTAAAGGGTTCTGGCCTCTGATAATCCTGTATAGACCAAAAGATAATAATGTGATTTTTTAGAATGAATGATTTAAATCATGCAGTTTTTATTAAACTACGTTTTGTGCTCAGAAAGCAAAAGTGACTTAAATTTTATAAATAATCTTTTATTCTCAATTTTATTGTATTCTTTTTTTATGGGTTTCTTGTGTCTTGGATTTATTTAATAAAAATAAATAATACGCTGAATTTGTAGAACTTTGTTTTAAGATCAATTTATAATAAATCTTTTTTTTATTAACAATGTTAAATCTATTTAATTTAACAAAAAGAGTAAAAAAATATAAATAAAATGCTGATTTTCGCTACAGTTATTGCCCTTTCGGAATTATCTTATTTATTGAAATAAATATTAACAGTAATAATTGTACATCGAGGAATGACATTTTTGTATAAGACTTTCTTTCAGTTTCTTTTAAAGCAATACAAAATCATCCACTGAACATTTAGAATAGAGTTTATTAAATAAAACTAAAGCTATTTCCTAAATATAGTATTAATGGCAGGTAAAAAAATCGTAGAGATTAAGACAATTAAATAAACTGTTATTTTAAAAAATTAACTCCACTGTTTATATTCATATGATTCACTGATATCACTATTATAAGTAAATTTCTGATATATAAAAAAAAATCTTTTTAATTATCATTTAAGGATATTATTTTTTGAATAACATTAACTATTATTTCTTTAGTAAGATAGCGTTATTAAATATTATATTTTATTACTATATATTGACATCAGTCACTTTTACTTTCAAAGCATATTTCATTAATAATTATTAAATTTTCTATGATGAATGATGATGTGCAGTACAATGAATCTTATAGTGAAAGAAAAATCAAGAAAAATAATTAAAAAGAAGAAAGATGAAACAAAAATAATCAATAGAAATTAAAAACAACATAAAAGTATTAAAAATGTATTTCGAATTTTATTTATGGTAATAATATTTTATGTATTTTATTATGTCGTATAATGTACCAAGGACTATTTGCGACGAAATATTGTACAACAAAACAAAGCTTAATAAGTGCACCTATTATAATTCAAAACTAATATTTTTTTTGTGTATACACAATATTCCTTTTATTTTTAATTGGTTAATTTGTCGTAAAAAATGATACTTTTAAATCTACTTTCATCAAATAAAGGAAATATATATTACTTTATTTATATTCAAACAAAAACCGTTCACAATTTGCCAGAAATAATATTATTGTAAAAATATAATGCAAATTCTTGATTGTTTAAAGTTAGTACATTGAAAACTAAATTAAAATATACCGATCTAATTCAATGTAAAAATATCACCTAATTGTATTGATATTAAAATTAACTTTTGTTTTACATACATTCATATAGAAGTTATAAATATTGTTTCTATTTGAAATCATTTCAATCTAACAATAATGCGCTATATTTATTTATAAACTACTTCTTCCCCACTCAATGGGAGTAACAAAACTATAAAATATTAATTAAATTAACACATATATCTTTGATAGATTCTGCGGTAAATTTCTGGAAGTTTATTGTTAATATAAAATTAAAATAACAAATATTTATATTATTTTCCTGTTGTATGTACGATTATTTTAATATCATAAACAATTTGTCTTCATATACTAAAGAATCGCGATCTAACGTTATTCGATTGATCATTTTCCTGTATGTGTCGCTCATCAATTTAGTCAGCTCCCAAAAATGCTATTATAAAAATACCAAAGATTATTTATTACAACGATGTTTCTTATATTCGTCGTTTTCTCGCTTCTATCGCTTATTTTTTTGTTTTTTTTTTCTGGTTTTCCGTATTTTCCAGAATCAATGAATACTGTGCGAAATAAATACAAACGAATCCCAGGTACATGACTTTGTAAAATATAAAATAATTCACAATTGATTTAACTAAAATGATTTGAGCAGCCTATGGTTTACCAGATCTCTTCAAAAACGATAAATCGAGAATTTACAGTACAAACATTAAAACTGTAAAAATATGGTAAGTGTTCAATATGATTTCAAACAAAAAAAACATGAATTTAATACGTTTTAATTATTTTTAATTGTTTTCTACATAATATTAATATTCAATTAGATGAACTATGATTTAATAACTGATGTTGTTTAATTATATGATATATTATTATATATAAACTAAAAAAAAATATGGAAATAATGATCACAATAAGCAGCAATCGATTAGATAGAAATAAATTATAGCTATTGTTATTCTTTCACAAGAGAAAATAGTAAAACTCACGTCTATTAAAAAGCAGTGACGTACGAACACCCGATCAAGGGTAAATTAAATCGTCCTACGCAGAATAAAAATTGATACGTCTTAAACCGTGGTTTCTGAAAAAGTTAACGCCATGTCTACTGACGCAGTCTCTATAACTGTACTCTCAGCTCCATCGATTAAATAAGTTACGAAGCAACTAGGTATCTCGATTTTGGGTGAAGAATTGTGCAACAGCAACTCTGGAAGAGCTTCATCCTGCAGTACATAGATTCTTATTGAAGATAATTTGTTTTACAACTACAATTTTTTAGAAAACCACACACATTGTGTAAGCAAAACATTTCACCTCTGCTAATTGTTAGAGGTCTGAAAATGATCATATGTTTCTTCTACAAACAAATATGATGACTTATTAAAATTCAACAATACACTTAAACAATTTTTAAGTAATGTCATGTCAAAATATTATGATTCTTTTTTACAAAAGTTTGATTTGCTAGTTTTAAAAATTATCATTTCTTTGTTTAGCTTAGCTTAGCTCCAGTAAAACATTTTTTAATATTGTTTTTATTGTTGCTCGGTATCCATTACTGTTAAGGTTTTATAACATATTGAAAAATTGTATTGCTTCATCTTCTTTTGTAATAAAATAGGATATATAAACTGCATAAAGAAAATTCATTTGCAGAATGATTTTTTTTGAAAATTATTGAAAAAAATGTTTAAAGATAACGAGTTCTAAAAATGCCATCAATCATGGTATCGCATATCGACCAATACATTTTATCATTGATCTAGTTATAGTGATATCAATCAAATATAATGTCAATTCGATGTCGTTATATCATCCTATTAATGTCTTTTTGACGCATACAATTGAAAATTAGAGATTTAGAAACTACTTCAGTAGATATGACGCTAACCTTTTTAAAACATTTAAAAAATATATCAAAATTTCACAAAATAGTAAACAACAAAAGTATTTTAAAAATGATAAAAGTTAAACCATTTATTTTAGATACGTATACAAATTTAATTTATATTTTCCACGAGTTTTTGAATGAATATAAAAACTTAAACCAGTTAAAATCAATTAGTCACATTGAGAAATAATTTGATGTTGACAAATTTAAATTAGGTGTAAAAATAGTACATAGGAATGAGCGCTTACAGTAGTCTTTTCCAGACATCTAAGCAGATGGTGATGCTGCAGTTCGAAGATGTCTTCTTCTCTACCACCTTCGTCCAGCTCAATTCCTGACTCCTGGGCAGCGAGTCTCGCTTCTGCGGCCTTCTTTTTGGAGACGAAAGCAGCACCTGATGACGCCTTAGCGATTCTGATCCTCGCCAATCGAGCTTTCTGCAAATAAAATATGAAAATCCGACATAAAATACGATACACAGAATAAATATAAGTGATTGATAACATCCGATATTAATAACGGAGGTATATCAACAAAAGTTTTTAGTTTCTCATCTTTTTTTTTCGAAGAGATTAGTAGAAATATAAAAGAACGGAAAGAAAAGTACTAGTAGTATGCTAATCGGTCTCGCCAGATCTCGGTATTTTTTTAAGATTTGAAGTGGGGAGGAAATTTTTCGACATCGCAAACACCCTTGCCTTCAAACAGAAATCGATAAACTTATTGAAAAAATGCCGTGCTGGGACACAAACAATTGAGATGCGTCAAGGAACCCAACGACGTTCGCCACTACGCCGTGAACTCTACATATATATATTTATTTCAACTATAAAAATGACACTATTAATTTTTAATGGAATGACATATTTTTACCAATTTTATTACGCTTATGAAACATTTGTATCTATTGTGTGAAATCGATTTTAATAAACAATGATAATTGTGTATTATTTTTTATGAAAAAATAATAACTCACAGAGAAATTTTATATTATATACATAGAGAACGGAACCGAATTGAAAGAATTACGCTTTGAAGTTGAATGTAAACTTTTTCTGCCATTTTTTTGATTACGCTAAAATCACCTGCGCTTTTTTGCATCAAAACATTTTTCTTTTCAACCAATTAGTATCAATAAGAACTTTCACGCTAGTAAAATAATACACATGTTACATACATCTAGCGCAAAATGTGGCACACCCATTTTTGAAACAGTGCCAATAATTTCATTGTTTTGGCTCAAAAAACGGAAGATAAGATCTAACTACTGACAAGCGCCAATTATTAACACCCAGCACAATTATTGTAATTCTAAAAATAGAATATAATATATTTAACATTTAATTTAATTCGTTTCGAACAAATGGGGAACATCGTTTCTTAGCCAAGTAATATATTTTCAACAACTATCAACTTACTGTCCTCAGAGTGCAATAAATAAACCAAAAATGTATAACATGTCACTAATTCTTCCGCTCAACAATGTGTACAAAAAATATTAAATAACTAAAAAATCTTCTTCCGTGGTCTAGTTTATAGTTTCTCAACCTTTTTTAACCATATTAAGTCTCATATTTTCATGGCCCGCGGGCTCTTACCCGGCCCGGCCCGCTGGCCGGGTTCGGGCGGGTAAGCGCAATTGAGATTTGGGCTCGGGCCGGGCCTGGGTAACAAATTTATTCTTCAGAAAAATATTTCAGACTATGTTCGTGTCATAAGTCAGCCATGATAATTTTAATTATTACTAGTTCTATAGAGAATCGTAAATTATTGTAAATTTGTAAAAAACGAGTTTTTTTCGGTCTGTTGAGTATAAACCCGGGCTTCGGGTCGGGTTCGGGTAAAAATTGTGGTAATTGACTCGGACCTGGGTCGGGACTGAGTCTTTCGGGCTCGGACCGGGTAATTTTGTAAAATTTCGGCCCGTGCAGACCTCTACTCTCTACCAACAGTAAAAAAATATCGGAACGCGGAGAGAGTGAAAAAGTAACATAAATTTTTCTTGCGTATTGCGCAGGGTAACAGCGTTATTCGTGTTATTTTTTTGCCAGGGATGTGCCGAGGAGAAATTGATCAAAGTTTGGTCAAAAAAGTCCTATAAAAAATCAGAGAGTCTTCATGAATTGAATTCCATTCGCTTTCTAAATGAAGACGTGAAGTCTTCGAATGTTTTGTATTTTTCCCAACATCCAACGTCGATATCATTTTATTGTGAGGAATTTTTCAAATTCGTTGTTCATGCCTGGACATTCCCAAAAAATGTGATCAGCAAAAGATCTTATTGCCGTACTTACATGTTTGGCTTTTTACTAACCGGCCAGACTGGAAGAGCTTGGCAGCGAACTGATTATAGCCAGCTATGAATTGGCTGGTCTGGAAATTAGGAGTCAAAACTTTGGTCGTCTCTATTCGCAGCTTTACATTCGGAATGAATTTATAGGTTTGCCTATTAGTACGGTATACGTTTTAGTATAAACCCTCCTCGCCGACGAAATTTGATTATTCTTTATCCAGACTCTGAAAGGGTAGGTTGGAGTACACAAAAATGGATTGTGAAGCGCTAGTAAATACCTGACAGAGTAATGGTAAATCGTAGAGAATTTATATATTGCGTCTGAGGGTCCTTACTAATGAGTGATACGATGAGCGACTGAATATAAAAATTGCTTGAGAATTTTGCAGAGATTTTAGAGTATAAAGTCTCTGAGAAGAATTAAACTTATATTAATTTATCTAAAAACTGATGATACCTAGTATGGTATGGTAAACAACAGTAAAGAAAGCTTCAATAATGTAAAATTTACATTTACTAATATTCTCGTAAAAATATCTCAGCAACCGATTTAATCAATCAGTACATAATTCATTTATCGACTATTTGTTATCAACTTTACAGCGAACTCAATTTTATCAACTGTAATATTTCTGTAAATTGTATTTAATATATTTTTTTAATTATAAATTTCTCTTTATCACACACCTAGTACAATAAAATGTCAGATGACAATTTGGCATAGTTTTTCTCTTAAATAAAAAAATATTCGCTTAGTATCATCTCTTGTAGAAATATCTATGGGTAACCGTATTTATTTGAAATTATTACTTACGATGCGAAATACACAAGATCGGTCCAAAGAAATAAATGAATCAGCGCACCAGGCTTTCAAATTTAGCTATACAAAACTAAACACAAAGTCATCGATGAGTGTACATGTAACTGAATATCCATGCGATATTTTACGGAACCAATAATATCTAATATATATTTGATGTGCAATAAACCCGTTGTAGTTATTTGACCATGCACACCTAAATTTTGTCTTAGCATCACAAAATTGCTTCATTTTATTATAAGATAAAAAGCAATAAATATGTTGACTACGGCATCTGTTGTGTTTCAGCATAAAAAATATCAGTGATGGCAACATACAAAATACAAATGTTGCTAAATAAAAACATAGCAGTGACGAAATAAGCCAACATATTTTATTAATAATCCAATCCCGGGATCCAGGATCCCGAAATCCTGGGATTGAGAAAATTAGAGAAATTTGTGTGAGGGCTAAAAAAAAGAAGCTCATTTTGGTTCATTTTGGGAAATCCACAAATTCTTGTATTTTTGAAAAATCCCAAGATTTCAAAATCATCGAAGAAAAAGTTCTCAATCCCGAATTTATACACGATTTCATGTTGAATGTTCAGTCTCGGGACTTTGTCAGGTCGGGATTAATGCAAATATAAACTTTTGATAATTTAATTATCAACGTCACATAAAATATTGAGACTAGAAGTATAATCCTATAAACTCTAATTTTTCAATTGTGGTCTACTTAGAACTGTTTTATCATTTACCGATTTCTGACAGTAGAGTGAAAAAATGTCAACTCATAGTCAACTATTAAGAATTTTTGAATTAATATTGAATGTAGAAGCAGGCTAATACAGGGGGAGGCAGAATGGGTAACTGCCTAGTGCCACCCTTTTATACGGGATTCGAAAGCTTATCTGATATGACCAACATTTGTAAATGGTTTTTGTTATTATAATTACTTAATTAAGTGTTCAGATAATTAAAATTGGTTCCTCAAAAACATCACATTTTCACTTAGTTAACTTGTCTTGTATTTTTAAGCTTTTAATAACTGAAATAATCCAATTTTTGTCAAAATCTTCCGTCAGCAGAAAAAAAAGTGTTATCTTTACCGAAAAAAATATTCCGCATTATCCATTCCTTGTCCTTATCATCAATGCGGATAATCGAAGGTTAAATGAATCTTTGTATCAAATACAAACTGTTGAAATTGTGTACACTCCGACACGTTTTATCACTTACGACCGGGGTTTCGCCATTCGGCAATTTCAGGCTTTCAAGTCAAGAATGAACTGACGCTTGGTGTATCGTGTATATATTAGAATAAAATTTATTATCACAAAGTTAAAAGCTATTGATGACGATGCAGATTCATTTTAATCACGTTAAATTAATTGGGAAGTAATCACATAAACAAATACGATTTCTGTATTTTTTTAAATTACATGTGACTATCGTTAAAAGGTTAATGTAATAACATGAAAAAAAAAAATTAAAACCATGTCCGCTCCCAATGTGGAGCATATGGACTCCTAATGGAGTTTATCTCAACAGAAGTGTTTCTACGAGAACTGTTTGTTACTCAGTTGCTCAACCTCTCTTTTTCCAAAGAGAGTAGGGATAGAAGGATAGGGCTAGGACAGGATTAGTGGTAAGCTAATTGCTCTCGATACGCCCCGTTCATAGGATAGGATGGGTGAGATGAAGGAATTCAAGACATCACATACATCCATGCCTTTGAACAGAAATTCATAAATCGACTGAAAAATCAATTTATAAAACTGTCCGTACCGGGATTTGAACCCGGGCCCTCCGTAGCCGAAGCCAACAGCGTTGACCACTCGGCCAAACAGGTGGCAAACATGAAAATACTGATATACAATTATTTTGATCGCTGGAAAATTTTATATTTTCCATCGATAACAAAAGAATAAAAAATAGAACTATTCGAATTTAATATTGAAAGCACCTACAATCGAAATTTTAAATTATATCTGTATCGTATAAAATTTAAATAATTAGAAGATTTATTTATAAATTATTAATTAACAAGTAAAATACCGTGACATATTGCAAACTTTATTAAATTCACCAACAATGTTTCCTTCTTGTGTCTGAGAAAATAAAAAGATCAGCGCATTTTTTGATATATTCATTTGTACAATTATAATCAAACAAACATTTTGAAATGCTCTCTAAGTAATTATGACACGTAAAATAGACTATTTAAATGTAAATTATTGACTTTAATTTTTGATGTAAAATGTACATTATATATTAAAGGTAATATTAAATTGTAATGTTTATAGATTTTTCTTAGTCAATTTATGCAATAAACACGTGTTCAATATGCAGCATCAATATAAAATTGAACTAAGCCGTCAAGTCTATCTAATCAATTATGACAACATGTTATCGACCACTGCAAGAAAATAAAAACAATCGTTCATAAAACTGAATCAAGAATTTATCACGGCTGAAGTCGGTCTATGTGCTTTTTGTTTTACGTTATTATTTTATTTAAAAAATAAATGAATTTACGACTTTTAAAATACTTTGTTTATCAACGTGAGCCAACGTTATCGACCACAAACGGGCATTTTTCGACGATCGCGCTCATTTAAAATTTGTATTGAATATCCTAGAAAAGTTTACTATGTGTGAGTCATTAATACACTTATTTTTAATTCGTCGTAATGCGTGACGTAAACCATCGATATATTTTACACGTGTCGCATATAAAAGGAAATTTTTGATGACGTAGTTTTCAATAAATTTTATTTTTGCCTATCACAAAGTTCCTATTGATCTATTTACATTTTGAGCTTTTTGTATTTTTTTATCTTTGTTATTTGTAGATAACTAGACAAAAATTTGTAAAAATTATAAATTTAAAAAAGTTTAACCATGCTGTTCATACATTTTGATGCAATAACTGTCCATCCGAGTATGTTGACCAGACAGCTATATTATAAGTTCAAATATTAATAAAAAAACAAAATATTGATTTTATGTTTTTTAAGTATTATTTGTTAATGTAAGATTTCGACTGAAGGTGCTTGGTGGAATTTCAATACTAAATTTGAATCGTTCAAATAATGTACATTCACACAGATTTTGTCACTAACGACCCGGGTTTGGCCTTTCGGCATCTTCAGGCGTTCGAGTGCACGGATGAACTTGAACTGACGCTTAGTAAATGAATGTTTCGTGTTTATATAATAAATAAATGCATCAACGAGCTTAAAGCCAAAAAAGATAAGCCCATGGGAATGCCCACAGATTTGAGTAGTGAGTGGTTTTAAGAATTATGTTTGTCGGAAAAGGTTTTATGATTATATTTATATAGGGTATAAAAGTGGAGATCCCGGCATGTTTAGTATTTCATTTAAAATCGGAAGGCTGTTCAATTTTGCTCTGTTTATTTCCAAAATTTCCTGGAAAAAGAACTTATGAGCGTCCGTATTTGGGTGTAACATTGTTATCCCTTGTTCCTGATTGAAAAAGTCGCCCTTCTGGACCTTTTTCCTATGCTAACCTGTCTTTTTTTACAACTAATGAGAGCAGCCATATATTGCTGCACGATTACAAAATGGTTAAGATGGAAATAATTTATGTTATTCATTAAAATTCTCAATAAACAGAAAATCTAAAGCTATCTGGGTATTGTACAATTAATGAATATTACTTGATTATATAACTAGCAATCTTAAAAAACAGCTGATTTATTTCAAATACCGCCTGTGTGGTCGAGTGGTCAACGTTGTTGGCTTCGGCTACGGAGGGCCCGGGTTCAAATCCCGGTACGGACAGTTTTTATGAATTGATTTTTCAATCGATTTATGAATTTATGTTCAAAGGCATGGGTGTATGTGATGTCTTGAATTCCCCCCTCTCACCCATTTTATCCTACGAACGGGGCGTATCGAGAGCGATTAGCTTACCACTAATCCTGTCCTAGCCCCTATCCTTCTATCCCTACTCTCTTTAGAAAAAAGAGAGGTTGAGCAACTGAGTAACAAGCAGTTCTCGTAGAACCACTTCTGTTGAGATAAACTCCATTAGGAGTCCATATGCTCCACATTGGGAGCGCACATGGTTTAAAAAAAAATATATAGACTCTCAGAATACTTATTACGGTCGTAAAATCGAATGTTTTCGGAGTTAAAGAATACGTTATTTCTTAAATACTGTAAGTATTTGTACCGTAAGAAATTATAATTACCTTGGTTTACATAATGTATTTTGGTTATAAATTGAAATTGACAACTTTATTATTCTATTCGTTGTGCAACAAACTGAAAGGTTAGACTTAAGCTATCACAAAAATACTATAATATTAAGGCTAGAAGGATATTACCAACGAAGAAAATTTAAGAGGGATGAAATCACCACTAGCATTAATAACTAATTTATGATTTAGAATCGCGTTTTTCTTATTATTATCATTTATCAAAGCGTTCATTAATCTAGACTAGTGGTAGACAACAGTTTTGCTAATATGAGCATACCCAATGGGTTGCTAATGAAAAACAGCATGATATCTTCATTGGATGAAGTAGGAAGGAGAAACATTATACATATATTTCCATGACTGACCAATTAAATAAATAATGCCAAACTTGGCTTCGGCGATGAAAAAATCATCAGTTGTGATGCCAGACATTTAATTTAACAAAATAAAAGTTTATTCAAATCGTTATTTTAATTACGTATTATTCTTATCATAAAATAAAAATCTAATTTAAAACGTGAAGTATTTCGTTTCTAAAAATAATGAAAGAAAGCTTTGTTAAATACGTCACTCAAAAGAGTTCTTATTTATATATTTTAAGTGTTCTCAAGAATAGACTATTGATTAAATTTATTTATTTGTGTACACTTAAATTTATTTCTTAAGTTAATATATATTTACATAATATACATATACAGTGAAGTCACGATTTATCATATTTGAAAAAAATGGTAAATGCAGGAAAGTCTCAAAACCCATAATATAGCCAAAATTATTAAAGCATTATTATTTCTAAATTTCGATATCGATTTAGCTCGTTAAAGCGAGGAATTCAATATCAAGACAAACCGAAATTCATCTTTTTCTGTCAGTCTTGAGCTCCGAAATTTTAATAAAGTACCCACAGTTGAGACTTGCTAATTTTTTAATTAAATTTGCATAAGTAATTTGCATAGTATATTTTATTGCTTCAGTACAAATATAGTTTGAGAATGTTTATGCCTTGAGAACCTTTGTAAATTTAGTAAGGCAATAGAAAAAACAAGAAACTTTCAAAATCATTCATTTTTTAATAAAATAAAATTTTACCGTTAAAATATAACGATAAACACCGTTCGCGAATAAATCTAAGTTCCACCAAATCTCAACAATCCATGTGATAAGATTTTTTTTAATGTCAACCTTTGGCATGGATCGATTACTAGTCTTAGTTCCATCTACGAGCCTTTATTCAAAAAGAAAGAGTGTTTGTACGCCTGAATCACAAATGCAACCAGTTTTGTAATGCAATTTTTATTCCGTATGCCCAAAATTGGGTGCGGGGTATGGTAAAAACATTTTAAAATTAATGATCGAAATTGGTCTTGATCATATTATAAAACGTGAAATAAGTAATACAAAATGTGTTTCATTGTAATTAACATATTTTCATCAAAAAATAATGTTAGGTAATACGATTAAATATTCAGTCTCTTTTATGTATCAGATTACTAAAAGCTTCATAGATCTTTTCCAATAAAGAATAGATATAAACTTAACAAAAAGTATACCACAGCATCGAAATCTAATCTTGGAAATAATGTAAAATATAGTTAGTTACAAACCATAAAACTTTTTAGTATCCGTACAAACGCTCTATCGTGTTTACATTTGTTTTTTAGAATTCCCAAAGCTTTAATAAAGATGCGATATACTTTGATAGCATGGCTCCGAAACTATCCCAACTGACGTCATATAAAGTCCACTGTTTTATTTACTGTGATCTTTTTTTGAAAGAGAAACTTTTCTGAGATCTATTCGGATACACTCGAGTCACTTTAAAAGCTTTCATGTAAAACAAATAAAAAAATTAAGATATTTTCGATTGCCCATTGCTCTGTGAAAAAATCGTTGATTCTTAAAAGATAAAATTTAAGTGATCACACAATATATTTTAAAAATGTACAAGTAATATTTTTTATCCATGACCAATGGCGGATTACCCTATAAGCGCACGAGGCGCTCGCTTGAGGCCTCCGAATCTTAGGGGCCTCAAAAATAGTTAATATTATGTATATAATGTATTTTTATTATTTTACATGGAATTATTATCTGACGTTTTAATACTATTCGAAAAAGAGGGCCTCCAAATTTGATTGCGCCTGGGGCCTCTCAAGTGCTTAATCCACCACTGTCCATGACTGCTCCCAATGTGGAGCATATGGCTTCCTAATGGAAGTATTTAAACGGAAATTTTTCTGCGAGAACTGTTCGTTTCTCAGTCGCTCAACTTATCTTTTCAAAGAGAGTAGTAGGGATAAAAGGATAAGGCTAGGAAAGGACTAGTGGTTAACTGATCGCTCTCGCTACGGCCAGCTTTTAATGGATCGGAAAGGGTGGGAGGGAATTTTTAGATATCACAAACGTCCATGCCTTTGAACAGGAATCGATAAATTGATCGAAAAAATATTGTCCGTAATGGTACTCGAATCCATGAGATCTGGCACGGAAGCCCACAACGCTTACCGCTACGCCATAGGACCTGACAAATCTCAATGGTTCGAATAAAAAATAGCTAGTAATAAATATAAAATTGCACTAATTTAATTATGAAAATGAGATTAGTTTTTTCGTCGTTACATTTTGTACACTATACGAATATTTTTCTAATGAACAGGTTATGGAGAGTTCTATTATTATCCATATACATAAGTGTAACTTTTACTTTATAATCTGGCACATAATTTATTGGTTAACCACTCTTTTTGTCCTATGCTATGCTTATATCTCTACTCTCTTCAAAAAATAGAGATTGAGTAACAAAGAGTAAACTTCTTAGAGATAACTCTATTAGAAAGCCATATGCTCCACATTACGAATGGACAATAATTAAAAAAAAACCGATATTGATTACAGCTTTTATATGATAGATATAAATCTCAGCATATCAAAACTTTGATTCTTTATTGTTTTCCGTATCCCGCTACTGTACCATATAATAATATTAATTTGAAACATATTGTGTATGGTAATTGTTTAATTCAAGGTACAATTTTTGACCAAACTGAAAACAATATTCAAGTTTTAGTTTCCGTGTTAAAGGTAACAGCTTTAAGTCTGGCATTAACGTTAAGCTGTCTTAAGCCGATTACGGAAATAGTCACTAGACGACAAGTGCAAATTTAAAACAAGTTTGGATTTGTTTTAAAAAATACACTGATCTTCGACACCCATTTTTAAGGTTTCCACAATATTCAAGAATCAAGCTTTATTGTTTTCTAATCGCTCAGTACCATTGCATAGATAATATGATGGATAGTACCATGTACAATTACATTGTTTTTTTATGTTTTAATTAAGAAAAAAAGCAACATTAGAAATGTTTTTTTTATTGTTATTTCGTATTTTTTTAAAAATATAATATAGTAAAAGTTTATTTGCAACAGTATATAGATTTGTATGATTAGAGTGTAATGGATTTTTTTCTCTATGGATGTTGAAAGCTTTTTCATAAAGTTTATGTAAAATATCACAGATTTTTTCTACTATTTGTTATGATCATTCATTTGATCATGATTAGACTGTTTTTCTACATCACATAAAAGAGCGTTGCGATGTGTACTACTATGTCAATTTTTCAATTTAACTAAAAATAACACATTGTAGTTTACCTCCCATTAACAGAGTTATAAAAGAGAACAAGTATATAATTCGGATATAATTTATTGCGGGCCCAATAAATTAGAAATATAAAATTTTGAGAAATGGTGAATGTATATATTTAAAATTTGATATGCGTAGAGATGACGACCAAAAATCAGCCAAGCAAAACTGAGTTGTGATAATCAAAGACAAAGTAAAAATATGTATTCTTTAAACGTTGAATATTTAAATATCAATAATCCCACATGTTGAGAAGCACGGTTGTATTCGACTTAGATTAAATCGATCACAAAATAGCAACTCTTACTACCCTTTTTTCGGTTTTCAATATGGGTTTAGTATCACTAAAATATATATGTGGCGATAGAAAGCTTTGCGGCAGCACCCTTATAATACCATTGTATATATACATATAAACCTAGTTAGTATTTTCATGTGAATAAAATGGCTAGATTCTGCATAGGAAAACACGAATATATACTGTCTATTTTGGAAAATCTTTAGACAGGAAAAAGGCTCAGACAAAATTGCACAGCAAATTTTCAGAGAAATATTTAGTTTCACAGTAATAAAACTAGTTGGTTATTAGATATTTCGGATTCACACCATCATCAGAACTGTTTCAAAGCTTAATTAGGTTGAGTTATATATACTGGCTTAGAAGAGATAAAAAATAAATGTCCACACAGATAGACAATTTACTTACACTGACATTCCAATAAGGGTATCCAATCCCGGAGCCTTTTTCCAATCCCGGGATCTCGGGATTGATTAATTTTGAATCCCGGGATCGGGATCCCGCGATAGCTCATCGAGGAATTTGAAATCCCCGATTTGGTATACTTTTTTCCCGAATTCTCACGGAAACTCCTTTTTTTTAGCTCACCGAAGAATTTGAATTTGCCAATTTCGTGTAAATTTTCGAGATTTGCTCAAAATTTTTCAATCCCGAAATCCCGGGATCGCGGCCATCTCATCCCGGAATTTCGGGATCCCGGGATTGGATGCCCTAATTCCAATCAATATTTAAAAACATCATAAAGTATAACGCAGCGGAATTAACCGACACTCATTATTTGTAAAATAATATACACTAGGACTTCAAAAATGATTAATTATCTTCTCACGTTTATCGGATTTCATTTTAATGTGAATAAAAATACGTACTTACACTGAGTACGTAGATACCGATTCGAATTCAAACAAATGTAATTTAATATTATGTCACGTCATTCATACGAGCAATGAAATCTAGCCTCTTCGTTAATCTTTATGATTTCAGTCTGGTGGATAAAACATTGACCTTGTGACACGTTCCGATCTGCTTTGCGATTTAAGCTCCATCATCTACGATTTCTCAAACTTTATTATTCCATGCCTGTGGTCTCGCAGTAAAATCTTTACCATGACGATCAGGTGGGTTTTTGTTTAAGTCTCGCATTAACGGGATTTTTAATTTATTCTATGTTTTTTTCATTCTAAAATTAGAAACGTTTGGTATGTGTGATTACGACTTTCTATATTCAATACTAAAATAATGGCTTTACGATAACGTAATGTACCAGTCCAATCTTTCTATCCCTACACTCTTCCTAAAGAGAAACGTTAAAAAACCGAGTAAAGTTTACGTAGAAAAAAATTGAGATATCTTCATTAGGATGTAATATGTTTCACATTGGAATCGGAACACCATCAACAAATCACATTGAGTTTAAATGTGTATGTACATCTGATTGCTTTAGTATTTTAGACTATCTTTGATATAATAAACTGAAATATCAAAGAATATTTTACTATCAATACAATAACCTATTTTTAATCATAGAAATTTACATATTTTCTTGTATTTGAACATGCCCGCTCCTACGGTTACCACACGTTATGTTTAGATTCTCGGTGTACCATCTTTGCCCGTAACTGGGCAAAACCTATGTACGGACTAAGGTATCCAATCCCGGGATTGATTTATTTTGAATTCCGGATTGAGATTTTCTCACCGAGGAATTTGAAATCCTCAATTTGCTACATTTTCCCGGAATCTCACGGAAACTCGTTTTTTTTTTTTAGCTCACCGAGGAATTTGAAATCTTGAATTTGCCAATTTCGTGTAAATTTACGGGATTCCCTCAAAATTTCTCAATCCCGAAATCCCGGGATCGCGGCCATCTCAATCCCGGAATTTCGGGATCAGAAAATTGAATGGGATCCCGGGATTGGATGCCCTAGTACGGACACCAACGAATTTCCAGGGCGACGGAATCTATCCAATTGGAAAAGTAGGCGATCGAGATCCAGACTCCCTTGGGACATATGTAGTACATGTCCAATTCAGTTTTATATATTTTTTTTAATTTTGGACCTTGTTATACGCTTCATCCGCTGTTTTATCTCCGATTTCCTGACGAAATCAAATAGTATATGAATTTTAAATCTATATTCTTCGTATATATACTGAGCTATTACTTCATTAGTCCCATTTCACACCCATAACAACATGTTTAATTATCACGCATTAATCGATCTCCGATTTCCTAGAGCTTTTAACTTAATATCATGGTCACATCACAAATATTATCCCGATTGATCGTTTTTGTTAAATAATTCCTAGGTTGCTGATAAAGTTGGTCTAGCCTCGCACCTCATTTCGCATTTTTTTCTGTCTCAAAATAAATTGTTAATCCAACATAGGAATAAAAGCACACCATGAAGAAAACTAAAACTCTAGCTGATTAACTGAAAATAATCTAAGACATCCACGAGAAAAATGGGTGGACATAGCAAAAAGTGTCGACTTTTTGCAATTTTGAGGGTTCTTTTGTTAAAATTGAATTAACTTATTATTAAGTTCTTAAAAAAACATATTCTATATTCCGTAATATAAATGAATAAGTTTTGTAAAAATAAACAATTTTTTTGGTATTATTTGAAACATTCCCGCATTATCGGTTTTAATGCATTTTTTTGGTTTTTTTATAAGTAGTTTTTAAAACGTAGAATCAGGGTTTCACTGTATTGTCATTACACTGACACACATTGATAAATAACAAAATTGATAGTTCCGAGTAAACAGCAAATAAAAAATGTCAGCTTTTGGTATAAAATCTCTAGCCCTGGTATGTTGTTTTAAGTAGATCAATTATATAGGCAGGAAAAATTTCTTGCTTTAAATCTACGTTCGCAATAATTGTGCTATGGAGATGAATTGAGCCAACTAGTAAAATGGTTAAACTTTTTTCTTGATTATCGCGACTTTACACGAAATAACATTATTGTAATATGTATAATTATTTTATTTTGTCGCCTGTGTGGTCGAGTGGTCAACGTTGTTAGCTTCGGCTACAGAGGGCCCGGGTTCAAATCCCGGTACGGACAGTTTTATAAATTGATTTTTCAATCGATTTATGAACTTCTGTTCAAAGGCATGGATGTATGTGATGTCTTGAGTTCCCCCATCTCACCCATCCTATCCTATGAACGGGGCGTATCGAGAGCGATTAGCTTACCACTAATCCTGTCCTAGCCCTATCCTTCTATTTCTACTCTCTTTGTGAAAAGAGAGGTTGAGCAACTGAGTAACAAACAGTTCTCGTAGAAAACACTTCTGTTGAGATAAACTCCATTAGGAGTCCATATGGTTTAAAAAAAAATATATGTATTAACTATTTAAGACGTGTAGAATATTACAACGCATCTCATATATTTTTTTCTAAAATACCACTTGGCTCACTTCACCTCTAATTGGCCAGTACCAACGGATTGACCAGACCACCCAGACAACGAACTGATATCCAAAAAATTCTTAGTGTACTTGCTCATTTTTGTCAATTTTTTTTTTACCAAATTTAATTGGAATGGTGACGGTATATGTATGTATTGTTCAGGTCAAGAATTCAAAATTCGCTTTCAAAACAATGTCTTCATACAAAATAGCAATATTGAAAAAAGATATGACCTTCAAGGCAGTCCAGTTCAACTTGAATAAGAATGCAGAACTATTTTTTTATATATAAAAAGAAAGCTACGCAAACAATGAATCATTGGGGTTATATTTATAGTGGATTTTCAGTAACACTGTTTATTCCATTTCAACACATAAATCAAACTAGTCCAGACAGTACTAACTAAAATTACCTGTCTAAACTATATTTATCACAAACAATAACATCGCCCTCCTCTTTACTCCAATAAAACAGAATATATGCATGACGTTTCATCGTAAACGTAATAAAATTGGCGCCAAAAACAAGACAGCCATCTTAAGCTCTATCGAATAAGCATAGACAAATAGTAGACGTAACGAAGATTGGTCGCTCATCCCTTTGCGCGTTGGGACGCAAGCGAAGCGACAGTAAAGGTTTTTTTGTAAATAATGTCGTTGAATTCTGTTCCCTCCGGACGGCAAGAAGTAACGCAATAAAATTCCGTGTTTTTATTATTACTTGTACTTATTTGTCCAGGCCTCGTGGAAAGCTTAGTGAATTATTGATTTTCATAGTCGCGGCGAGAAAAAAATAACCTCAACGCTTGTCATTGGTAGTTTTGCTGGATTAAATTTAAAAATAGAAAACACTTCATTGATTTTCTTTCTTTCTATCTTTTAACGTCATTTATCTTATTTTTTTGCAAAACAAATATCTTGGTAATTTTAAACTATTTTTTACAAACAAAATGTTATTAGTATAATATTAAAGTCATCTTTTAAAATCTTTGTCCTCTCCCAATGTGGAGCATATGGCTTCTTAATGGAGGTATCGAAACAAAAGTTTTTTTACAATAACTGTTTGTTATTTAGTCGCTCAACTTCTCTTTTTTCGAAGAGAGTAGTAGGCAGGATAAGCTAGTGATTAACTAATCGTTCTCGCTACGAGGTTGTTATATGTCTGTTATCTTATTGCTAGGCCTTGGGATATCTCCTTAACCATTCCATCTTGAAGAAATATCAGTCGGGAATTGAGCTCGGGCCACTCGCGTGGTAGTCAGGCTTTTTATACACTGAACTAAATATGGATGAAGACATGACATGTAATAATTAGTAGATCATAACACAATTCAAAAATTAAAAAGTTTTTTTTTCTTTTTGAGTAATTCTACGTTAGTTAAATAATCAATCCTTTTGGGGTCGGAAATTTTAACTTTTGAACTGGTTATAACAGTGTGAATTTGATTTTGATCTTTGATTAGACTTGAAGGTTGGCTCACAAAAATGGGTGCGTGAAATAAACACGTTAACGTGATTTTTCTAATTTATTTTGTTATATGCTTAAATGACCTTTTGTTAACAAGTTACTTAAATCTGAGATAACACTTTCGGAAGTTCAAGAATAGTAAACGTCTAATTATCCTCCTTTTAAAAACAAACACTCGGATTTGTTGTACAAATAAAAAAGACAAAAATTATTAATTTATATAATAATAATTTCGTTCATGAATACGACACTTTTTTAATATTCGACGATCAAATTAAATCCAGTGATTTTATCTTTTTTTTTTAATAAATAAATTATATTGACATTTTGATATATTTTTTTTCAAACTTAGTCAACATTAACGATAAGTAAAATATCATCATTCGTTTATTTGACATTTAAAAATTCTCCATTAGGTAGTAACAATTTAAAAAAAATATTTGCTATCAATGTCCAATAAAAGCTTGAAAAAATATATAAGCTAATGTTAATGTTAATTTGAACGTTTATTAGAATTTTCAAGATGAATCAATTTAGTTAAAAAAAGAATACAAGGTCACTTTTTAAGTACCCCACTGTTTCCCTATTTATTATATAAAGTAAACTATCAGTGGAATAGTATAAAAATGAATTTCTTTATCAACTTAATTGTTTTTAAACTAGATTTACTAAAATCACTTACAAATTTGTCTTAATTATAGATGTCACTATAGACTGTTTTACTCACCCTTAGCCTTAAATTAATTTAATTTATACCTTTCCCATCGTCAATAAATCATATGATCAAATTAAACATGGTAATTTTTTTATTCCACTGATTTTGTTACTCGAGATGTCACCTGTTTCACCTAGGTTTATAATTCTGGAATGCTGATCAATTTGCTGGCAAATAAGTCATTTAATCATTTTTGTTATTAATAGATGTCGCTGTAGACCGTTTCTCTCACCGTTGAGATTTGCTAAATCGCTATCACCCATGTTTTCGGTAACCGCGAGTTTATGGATAACTATATGAAATATATTAATAGCCATAATAACAATAGCAATATAGAAAAGATTAGAGTGGGCTATTACGTGGAAGCGCTGAAGGACACGAAAAGCGCGTGACCCCGTGCTTGTCCATTGTTCCGATAACTAACCACTGCGTTTTCAGTCTATTTCAGTACCTACCTACCTAAGCTTCCACGGCGAAACTTCGCCATGTCTTTATACACATACAATTGCATAATTATTGCTGAATTTAATCCGCCAGACACGCCAAATTTTTTCACCTTAAGCCACGGTTTCTCAACTGGATGCCACGGGGAAAAATATCTTTAGAGGAGCCAAAGCACAGTTTTGGGGGGGCACGGGGAAATCCTGGAAGAGCTAAAAAAAGGTTTTGCGTCTTTTCATTTAAAATTTTCCATCGAGCAAAATTTTCAAAGATTTGATAATTATTTTGGTTTCTTTCAACTTCTCACTTTGACTCGAAAAACTAGTATGCTCATATAAAAAACGGATATGGGGTCAAAAACTTAAACTACTCACTCGAGCAACGGAAGGCTTGTTAATCTCAAAGCTATCCGCGGTGTTATGTAAATTTTGGCCAAATTGAGATATAGACATATTGTAGTATATATTGACGTTATAGAAAAACACTTATTATGTATTATTAAAAAATATTAGTAAACACAGTATTATCGAATATGATGATATTAACAAAAATAATAGTAGAAGACAACCAGTAATTTTCAAACATAAACATTATTATAAAGCTTTGAACAGAAATAAGTTAAACTTCCATTGTTTTGAATAATGTTGTTTTTATCTCCCATCTACAGAATTATAATTATCCAAGGGGCTTGCCGGCTTATAAATGTATATGTTTTATACTTTTTATAAACTTGTCAGATTCTGTAACAAAATGGTTAAATATCTCATAATATCTGGCGTTTTTAAATTAATATGTATTCAATGTTTGTTTCGAAAGAAAAACTCGTATGATTCGGCAATCCTTTGCGGCGACATGTCCATGCAATGTGTGGCTGAGTACGGTTGGGCATCATTGCTAGTCTAGTATGGCCTATGCCCTCTATAGTTTACTGCGTACACGTGAAGTGAGCAAAACAAAATTTCCGAAAGTCATTGTGCATACATATGTTTGTCAGTTGTCACTTTTGCCGCAGCGTAAAGCAGTTGAATTGCGGTTAAACGTGCCGAATTCGAATGTAATTTCTGTAGCTCTGTTTTACTTTACATGTCTTAGTGAATTTACGTTTTAAGGTAAATTGATGGCATGTAAATTGACGTATACCACTAAATCAATTTATTGAATCGAATGAATATTGTTTTAATATTATAAATACAATTTGATTCCGAGAATACCTATATCTGACATTTGACGTCTTCAAACTTACAGATCGCAAACATAGACACACGAGTCGAGTACAGCAAGAAAGGGATAAATTTATGCCGGCAATGTCGTCAATCTTTTTGATGGCGATCGATATTCAAAATGTATTCAAATCATTCTGCCGATAATTATAAGTAATAAGGGGTAACACAGTATACGAAAATAGTGCGAGACCAGTCGACCTTTTCGATACAATAGTTCTGGTATACATGTTCGGCAGGACATTGCCGTAAAAAGTTGCTCATTTTTTTATTATCATCATTTTTTTGTTATCAATCAAATCTTTTCAACATTGAGTACAAATTAGATAATGATATAATTGATTATTAGCATATGTTTATATTATAATAGAACACAGTATTAATACCGCTTAACTACCAATTATTAAAATTAAAAAAAACTTGAAGGTGTATGTTTAAGTATTGAACCATAACCAAGTGGGCTATAAATATCGGCGACCATAAACCACGAGTTTATTACTAATTGGAGGGAAAAGGAAGCAATGAACGCATGCGCTGTGATTCGTCACATAATGCCAGTGATTTGGAACTTTTTTGTAGCCAGAGTTATAAAAGCTTTGCCGTCTAAACGATTGCTTGGACGGTTCCCGCCAATTTAAGTACATATTGGACAACAGTTTAATATAACAATCATTTTATAATTATTGTCAATTAATTCTATTGTTACTTTAGAGTGAATTGTAAAACACTCAGTGTAACCATCACTAGAACTCCGTGCTTTCTTTTTGTTTTTTTTTTAAATATATGCTGTGATGCATTTACAAACATTTTATCATACTTATCTCATAAATATTGATAATGCTTTTATACCAAGCTCCTTGTATATAATATTTAAAAAACTAATATAATTTTCACATATTGTAATGTTGAAATCAGGGTATACAATCCCGGACCATTTTTGTGATCCCGGGATTTCGGGGTTGACAATTTTTCAATCCCGGCATTCCGGAATTGAACATTCAGCATTAAGTCGTGTGGCGCGGAAGCTTTTTTTTAGCTCTTCCAAGAATTTTCGAATCCAAAATCCCAGGAATTATAAAAAATAACAGCGTTACATCTTTTTTTAGCTCCTCCGTGCTTCATTTTCTCAATCCCGAAATCCCGGGATTGGTACTATTGCAATCCGGGATTTTGGGATCACAGAATTGGACGGGATCCTGGGGTTTCGGGATCCGGGATCCCGGGATTGGATACACTAGTTGAAAGAATGCGTATGAAATATCTCCTAGTTAGTATATCGTTCATTGTATAACAATACTATATTATTTAATTTAAGATATAATAACTCAGTTCAAAATCATCCCTGCACTTGAATGTCTGAAGATGGTGAAAGGCGAAGCTCGGGTCGTTAATAACAACATTTTTAAAAGTTAAAAATAATTAAATCAATATTTCTTCTTTGAAAAAAATATTAACGACGATGCCAACCAGAAATTAACTTTTAGTTTGCGTAGCAAGTCAATATATGATTGAAATATTTTTAACATTTGGTATAATATATCTTATTCAATAAACAAAATTTACGGAATTTACCGCGTCCAGACTTAACTTTTTAGCATGGTTAAAATTCCGAAAAGCATCAAAATTTAAGTTTCTTTTACAAATTAATCTATTGTTTTTTTGTAAATAACCAGTCCTCGATAAATAATTCAACACTTATACATTAAATCAAGCCCTACTTTATATCAAATATATTTATTATACTTAAGGTTAAGCCAAACTTCCAATAGACACCAAAACGCTTAATTTGCTAAATTGCGGTATTTAATTATCTAAAAATACTTTCACGACATTTTTATAAGACCAGTATACTAAAAGCTTACTATCCTTATGGATAAATTCGGCGTAAGCTTAATTCTTAATTGCTTCCTTTACTTAACGCACCTTTAGTACGGACGACGGAAAGCACTAATATTTGAAAAGCTTTTCTTGAGAAAGTTACATTAGAGCTTCTTCCAGACACTCATCGCGCAGGAAGTGTGCCGGCGGAGCCTCTTAGGTAAATAAAGTTTTCATTTAAATAACCATTAAAAAATGTGCAAGCTGTAATTTTAATAAAAACGTTTTGACGGAAAATAACCATAATATATTAATTTATATTGTGTTTTCTTGAAGGAAAAGAATTGTGAAAACTATTCAAAAATAACTTATTTATCTGATTGAGCATAAGATTACATGCATACTGATTTTCTTCAAGTACGATTGCTTAGAAAGAAATCAAACTGAATAATTGATAATTTAAACAAATATTTTATTTTAGAGAATAATTTTTAAATCTATTTATTAGATGTCGGTTATCTATACTAATTTTTACTAATTCCACGTTTATTCAATACGATCAAGACCAGTTTTTCTCATGATGAGCATTATCAACAGATGATAAATACAAGTAGAATTAGTAGAAATAAGTATTTTATATTTTTAATATAATGCCTTTCCACCTAGTATTGGCAGTGAACACTCTCAAACTCTCATTTTATTGTTGGAACACTTAGTTTTTTTGAATAATAAACAAAACAAAACAAAAGACTTTCGGATTAATTTCAGACTTTCGGATTAATCGTAAGTTAATATCCATTATATAAACACTTCAACTCAATGACTTGAATTTATTTCTTTTATAACATTTTATAAAAAAATAGATTATATTTATGAAAGTGGATCGAACGATATATCCTACCGTTAATGAAAGCATTTTATAAAAAAATCTTCTGATTTTGATTATTTTATTAAATAATTGATTGAACTGGTAGAATTTCGTTAACATATCAAAGTATTTAGTTTGATTGTTGTCTGAATTGGGTGATAGCTATTTTGGCTTTACTAAATCGGCCAATTCATATAATTCTTTAAATACTAATTTAACATATAATATAATATTATAATCGCTATAGAGTGTTTGTCATATTTCCGGCAATATTGTGCAAAGCAATATAGGCACCATCAAACATGTAATGACAAAACTAATAGTGGAATAAATTAGCCACACTTGAATAATATTGTATGTCTTACCCTTTGCGCTTTTCGCTTGTCAGCTCTTTGATTCTGATGATAGATCCTACTGAAGTTGCTGACGATGACAGGGACGGGGAGGGCGATCACGAGTACTCCGCTAAGTGAGCAGACACCACCCACTATCTTTCCTGCTATGGTTCCTGGCACCATATCGCCGTATCTGTAACAATCAACATAAGAAATGAAGACATAGGAAAAAATTACCCAAAGCAAAATCAAATTATCATTTGAATTCACTAATGAAAATATCAATAGATAAGTCCAGTGCTTTTTTTGAAAAAAAATGTGCCAGGACTCACTTCTTGTCAAGATTTTTTTCTAATACATGTCCGATCTTTATGTGGTACATATAAGTTAATAATGGAAGTATTTTACTAGTGGTTTTTTTTTTACGAAAAACTACTTAATACTCAGTTGCTCAAACTATATTTTTGTTTTCTGAAGTGAAACTTCACGAAATTGCAGATCGCCTACAGTAGCTGCACCACATTCTTTAGTGTCCAAACTTGTTTCCTTTCTCCAAAACCTTTAAAATAGTGCATTTTTTTTTTGATTAATAATATTATAAAGGTTCACATTGACATCTCCTGTAAGTTTTTATTGGCTTATATTTAGTTCTGACAATTCTTGGCGAGAGTATCTCATCAAGAAAAGATCCGAAAATCAAATGTCGACAAAACGAATATTGATTTGAAAGATTAAAAATGTCGAGGAAAAAAGGCGCCGGAACACCGTTCCACCGCGGAAAAAAGCACAATATTAGTCAATAAACATGTATGTTTTTATATTGCTTAAGATTTACCCATAATCAATATTGAAAATATTTAAAACATACTAAATCAAACTAGTTCTGACCTTGTTATGTGTGTAACTGTCGGCATCAAAAGCAAAGATTTTAATTTTATTTTTTATGTTTTTAATAAAAAATATTTGACATTACAGTTAATGCCAGTGCGGTAAATATTTTGATGTTGGAAGATCATACGAAATAAACTCGTTGAGAATTTTTTGTAAGTCACTCGATATCAACTCGAGGAATATTGAGAAAACAAACACCCACGTCTTTAGGTCTCAAATTATTTTTTTTAAAAAATCTAAAATTTGACATTGAACATAATGGAAATCGACGCCGGACCCGTTAAATCAGCAGAGAAAGCTCTAACAAACTAGGACATAGCGTTTTATTGACACAATATTGTTCTACTCTTAAACTACTTTACCGTAAAACGTAAATATGTAGTATAAAATAAAATACTTTTTTCACTACATATTAGATATATATTTGTTTTTATAATGAACAAAGCGTAATGATTTTACTTATTATCCTTAGAAATCTTTTTAGCTGTAACTAATATTGAACGATTTTTATGATAATCGGAGTAAGATAGTATAAATAATGATTGTTCGTTAGCCAAACGCTTTGCGCCACCTTTTTAATTAGTAGGTGGAGTAGTGAGGGCTGGAAACATGACGAAACCTTCAAGAAATTAGAATATATATTTTTTTTAAATATCCATCGATTTAGTCGGCATCAGACTTGACAAACGCATCGCGTATTTTTAGTTATCACTGGCCTCATTGTAAATCATTTTGAATCCGGTAAAAAATCAATTACCAGCTATTTTTTCATTTTCTTTTGAGTGAGCCTTTTATCAGCGATGAAAAAGGTTGCTAGCTCAGCTATAACAGATTTATTTCGTTTTTTTATATGTGTAAAATACTTTGATGAATATTATCAAAATATAATGTTATCATAGGTAAAAAGTATTTTTTATCCGAATAAGAAATAATTAGAAAATTTCAATATTAAAATGATAACTTACAGAAAGAAAAAGTCTGCGATTGACTATAATACAATAAAAGGCGAAACAAATTTCCGGTGCTTAAAAGCTCGCCAAAAAAAAATTGTCAAACAAAATGCTTTCCGTTCGAAAATCAAACAATCGGCAATAAAACTGTAAAGTCCCGACAAATGATGCAATGAATTCCCTGTGAATGGGCACAATCAGCAATAATCACGTAATCTTAACACCAATAAAATCTCGTACACTTCCACAAGCGAACCTTTTAAATATTTGATTTTTACATCGGCAAATGCTGATTTACCCGCCGGTTAAGTGACCTGAAACCCCACAGAAGGTTGAGAATCAAATATTTATTTGGATAAAAGAAACAAAAAAAGATTCTTGTTACACAAACGTTGCTATTTACCAGTGACGTCTGGAAGATCAGAAACTATTGTAATACACCCATACCTCGCTTTACGGCCTAGATACGTTCCACGAAACTTGGCCGCAAAGCGAAAAGCCGTATAAGGAATCAATTATTCTAATACAAATTCAATGGGATCGGTTCCAAATTTTTTAAATATGTAACATGGTTTATCATTCAAAATGCATTTTATCTTTTGGCGTGTTAATTACGAGACATTTAAAGGTGCAGCAGATTGCAAATATGTTTTAATGTCTTATTTTTTATCGCGAATAGTTTGAATGGTAGATTTCGCAAGTCCAATTGCCTTGCAAATTTCAACAATTTTCTCGCCAGCTTCTATACGACGTAATCAAAAACAGGTTTTTTTTGCCGTTATAGCGAAAAATTTTAGGCCGAAAATCGAAAACGTGCCTTAATTGAAGAGGGCCGTTATAGCGAAATGCCGTATAAAGAGCGGCCGTATAGCGAGGTATGGGTGTATAAGAAAAAGCTTCCGGTAACATATTAGTATACACAGCATTTGGTTGATCTTTACGTATTAAAGCAATTTCAACTAATGAAAACACATCTTTATTTAGAAAACATTGTTTATATTGATTAAGCCATGTAGTTTTTACCATTATAATGAACCTGCAGCTATTCTATGAAGCGTCATGTAAAAATACAGTTTGATAAATCCAGGAGTCGTGGAGTTGGAGGTTTTGTCCTCTTTTTCCAAAGAGAGTAGGGATAGAAGGACAGGGCTAGGACAGGATTAGTAGTAAGCTAATCGCTCTCGATACGCCCCATTCATAGGATAGGATGGGTGATATGGGGGAATTAAAGACATCACATACATCCATGCCTTTGAACAGAAATCATAAATCGATTGAAAAATCAATTTATAAAACTGTCCGTATCGGGATTTGAACCCAGGCCCTCTGTAGCCGAAGCCAACAATGTTGACCACTCGACCACATAGGCGGCAGATAATATAAATAAAAACAATAATCCTTTGTACTTCATTCCACTTTATTTAATATGTCAGGACCGGTTTCGCTCATTGCGAGCATTGTCAACTGACAATGTTGACAATGCTCGCAATTGACATTGCTCGCAATGAGCGAAACCGGTCCTGACATATTAAATAAAGTGGAATGAAGTACAAAGGATTATTGTTTTTATTAATATAATGCCTTTCCACCAAGTATTGACAGTGAACACCCTAAAAGAGATAATATAAAATTAATACCTTCTTACCCATTATGTTAAAAATGTATGTGATGGATCGTATTAATATTTTATATTGAGATTTTGAAGATTATAATTATTGCTTTAAATAAATCTATTGTGAAAACTGACATTGTATAAAATAAATGTTGGCTTAGTTATACTTTTATTAAAAGCAAAGAAACTGTTTATATATTGGTATATTCTACTTCACTGGGCAGGCTATTCTGAAAGGGTTCAAAACACTAAAACGTCGAAAAGACTCAACTAACTGCGGCTGAAAAGGCTACCAGGGGTTGGTTGGGAGTAGGGCCTTCAATCCCGAGATTGTGACAGTACTAGTCCCGGTATTTCTGAATTGAGGAAAAGAAGTGCGAAATTCTCGCCTAAAGAAAAGGTCTCAAATTTGTATTATATAATTTTCGATATTTCACAAATTCTTATCTTTTTGGAATTGGGCAGTGACAAAAAAAATCTGCGACAAAAAAAATGGTTTCACAATTTTTCATTTTAAGAAATCCGTAAATTCCCAAGATTTGAAAATCGAGCGAGCAAAAATCATTGAAATCTACCAGCGACCTGGATTTTCTCCACGATTTTATGTTGAATGTAAAATTCCAGCATTGGAAAAATTCTGAATTCCGGGATTACAAAAAGGGTTCTGGATTGGATACCCTAGTTGGGAGAATATACTTAGATGGTTGGCTTGTATTAAAGTCATCACACCACCCAAATAGATATGGAACTGGAACAGGAACAGACGGGAGTGGATGTGCTATCTTAAGTCGAACAAGACCTTGAAGGGGTTCGCCGATAATGTTTTATTCCGAAATATATTTTTTAAATAAGTTATATTAAGTTTATACGTAAATAGAATTCGTTCACAATATGATTTTAAATAAAAGGGGAGAATTCAGGTTACAATTATATTTAATATAAAGTCGGTGGCTTAAATGTAAGAACTTTATCATATTAATCAGATGGCTCTGGGTTCTAATCAATTCATATGTGAAATCTTGTACATGGGTGTTTGTTTATTCCTCGAGTTGATCTCATTTTATTAAAAAAAAAAAAAAATCTGTCGCCTTGGTTGTTAACTGTCAGGTCAGTTTTTTTTTCAAATATTATTTATTAAAACATAAATTCACTGAGTTCTAAGATTGAACTATGTTACTTTGAGATATAGCTGTATAATTATTTATTTTTATATTATAGAATGATTGTGAATTGCTCATCAGTCAATCGTAATCGATAATATTATCAACCAGTCGTTTCTAAAAAAAAAATGACCACCCCTGATTTATAGTTACTAGACGAAGTATTCACTAGAATATTTCGTGTTTCTTATATTTATTCTTTCTTGCCCCGTAAAAACCCAAAATATAATCATTCTTTTTAAGGTGGTCACAATTTTTTTTTATATCCACGTATTTCATGATTTTAACTGATCATTAAAAAAATATTTATCATAGCATATGTAACTTGTTATCCATTTTTAACACGAAATCATCTGAGAGGAACACATTTAAAAATAAAATCATGTAAAATTAACTAGAGAAACAAATGCAATCCGTGAAATTCCAAATTCAATTTAAGATAATTGCTTTTTATATTAGGCGCGAATAAATTATGAAACGTAATATAGTCATCACGAAGTAAATGTCTGTAAAGATGCATTAACTATTTTAACACGAATTTAGAATGAACAATATTACATTTATGTAAATTTATAATTTACACTAAATGCTAAATCCTGACACCGATAATCTATTCCAAGCTAGTCTTGTAGATCGCCCATGTGATATATCTAGTAATAGCCGGGTTATTCACAGTCTATTTTGACTTGATTAATTTGCCAGTACATTCCCAGTTGATTATTCTAGCATACATCATTATTGTGACGGGCAGCGCCACATTATTCCTGTGTTTGTAATCATAATCAATGTAACAATGACAAGCGTTGCCATAAAGATATCAGGGTGATTAATAATGGGTGCCATTTATGGCAGCGGAGGTGTTTTTTCCGCCATATTCTTACGCGCAGAACTGTCAAATCAAATATCTTTACGCTATTAATAACCCCGCGTGAGGCATAATTCAAAAAGCTTCACGCGCGTATTAACACGACGCCGCTAAGTAAAGATAAAAATACTTTTATAATGGTACAACTTTACGTGGTATTTAAAAGAATATTTTTGACATTAATGTGAGGGTTTTTTCAAATATAGAAGGCCATTTTAAAATACGTTTTTAAAGAATTATAAAAATTGCTTTTTATCTCTTCCTATAAGATGAATGCTATTAAATATAATCGGGTTATAGTGCAAAGTTCGTCAACCTAAAAAAACATCAAAATAAATATTAACACTACTTAAAACTAACAATGCAATATCAAATGAAGTTGATATTTATGATATAACATGTATTAGTTACAGATAACATTGACAATAAAGTAATTGAATTTTTAAGCTATCTTGTAATTCTGTATTTTGCGAAGTTGCTTTGTGTGTTATGTTTTAAAATGGAATAAAAAACCTTCATCAGGTTGATCAAAAATATACTATTAGCTGGAATAATTTACGATTTTAACTGAAGGTGCTTGATGGAATTTCAATATTGAATTTGAATCGTTCAAATTATATACATACATTTACACAAGTTTTGTCACTAACGACCCGGGTTTCACCTTCTTTAATTAGCTTGAGTTTTATGTCTAAAGCATATTATCTAGACATATCTAAAGATAGAGAATAAAAAAGAAGTTCATAATATGTTAACTATATTATCTTAGAGAAGATTAATTAATGAAGGTCACGTATAACGGTTAAACAATGCCTATTGCCTTACCCCTGTGTTCAGTATTAGATAAAATAGGAAGAGTTAAAAATATAAAAGACACATTTTCTTTGATAGAAATTAAAACATTGATCGAAAAGTTAATATGTATCCAGCTAGGGATTCGATCTCCAAACCGTGGCGGAGACCTCTAAAAGGCAAGCCAACAGGTTCCAGCAGTCGGCAATGGCGCATTTAATAAAAAAAAATCTATTTCAATTTTCTTTATATTATCGGGACTGAATATCCATTTCGGGATTCACTATATCGTGTAAAAAATCAAATTTAAAATCTTAATTCATTCGGATTTACTACCATATATATATTAATAATAAAATAATTCCCGACAGTGTTCCTCAGTTTGTTTATGTAAATATTTTGGTTTAATACATACTTAATAAATACATGAATTGTGGTCTTACTCCCTTTTATATTTTGTAGCTGTTATAGTCAGGAACAGACTGTGACATCGGCTGTAATGCTTTTTTTTATTATTAAAATTAGTATAAGTAAAAATAAATGAAAATATTAAGCGCAAAAGATCGTTGAAGATTTGGCTACATGGCCGTAATATATTGTTTGCTAAAAAAATTAAGTGATGTAGTAAAAATAAAATGTCAACGACTTCATATACCGATTAGGTTATCTTTATAATATAGTCGATTACCTCAGAAGGGTTGAAAAGGACTTTTCACAGCCACCAAAATAACGGCCGCCACCTATAGAAGGAAGGGTTTTGCGCAAAGGAGCCGCCATGACAGTTTGATTAATTATAGCGGGAAATTAATCGAACCACGCGCCGACATTTTAAACTGAGCCGCATCTAATTAAAAATAAAAGTTTGACTTTCCCTCTTCCAGCCTCTTTTGTTATTTATGGCAGTACCCAAAACCTGCATGATTTTTCGCCGTAGATAAAATTTATTCCTGCGGTTTTAGCAATATAGGTACCCAGTGGCGGATTAAGCACTGTCGAGGCCCCAGGCGCAATCAAATTTGTAGGCTCTGTTTTTCGAATAACATCAAAGTGCTGCAAAACTCTTCGTAGAATAATAATTTATGTTCAAAACTAAAATTAAAATTTAAGGATTTGTATAATATATGCTATTTTTGAGACCCCTGAGATTTAGAGGCCCCAAGCGGGCGCCTCTTGCGCTTATGGGATAATCCGCCACTGTAGGTACCTCAAATGTATTCGTCCGCTTTCTCTTTTTAAGCCAAGCCGGATCTTTGTGTGCTGGTCCAGGATGCAATGTACGACACGTAACATATATCTTCGGCAATGGTTAGGGTAGAAGTCAACTGTTCTCTTCGTCTATCATTTTTTGATAAACAAATTTTATTTGATAACTGATAAATAATTATATCTTATATATAAAAATGAATGTTTGTTTATCCGTACTGTATGCGTTGTCACACCGCTCATCCGATTTCAATAAAACTTTGAGAAACTTTTTGCTTGCACTTCCGGGAAGGTTATAGGCATAATAAAATTAACTTACAGTAGGTCTATGTTTCAATAAAAAAATCAATGTTTGTATGATTGCCATACAGTTAATTTTGACAACGTATGCTTGCACTTGCGCGAAGTTATAGTACAATTAACTTACAGTAGGTGGCGCGTGTGTCGTACTATAGACAATCGACAGCAAACGTCAAACAGACATAAAAAAAAACACTTTCTTTCTTTGAGTGGCATTGCAACGCTTGCCGGGAACCGGTTCGTAGTTTATAAAATAAAGTCTCATATTCAAGTGTTCGACAACATAAGCTTCAGCTCAAACCTTAATACTGAATCAATTTATATATTTGTGTCTGAAAACATGAATGTATACAGCGGTGGGTTGCCAACACGTTAGCAAATGGCTCGCTTAATTTCAAAGCCATTCGCGGTATTCTGAGGAAAAGATAGATTTTTTTCACCTTTATACAATTTAAATTGTTTCTTTTTTTAACTCCGATTCCATGTTTCAAACGTTATAACATACTTAAGCGGTCGCACATAAAATATGTGTCATGAACGCCAAATAAATGTTCATCGCTGCGATCTTAAATTTAATTAGAATGCATTATTACACATTATATAACACATGGATCTGAAAATATTGATTTTCTTAATTTAACAAGGGGTTGCGCAAGCTCTTTCGAGCCCCCTCCAGCCCACCCTTAATTGTATGACTAAGATTGCCTTCCACTCGTCCTATACAAAAAACGAGGTGCATTAAGAGCGATTAGCTAACCACTCGTCCTCCCATGCTATATCCAAAGAGGTTAAGCATAAGGTAAAATTCCAATCTATTTTTTTATACACTTTTTTATAATTTTAAAAGAAATAAGTATTATATAATATGTATCATTTTTAATAGAATCGGATTTATCTATATAATTAACAGCTGACTGTGTATTCGTTTTATATTTTAAAATATTTCAAATCACTTTAAAGGGGTCGCAAATTTCAAAACACTTTGTATCATCTGTCAATCAAGACGGAGAGTATCAAATATGCATCGACGATTTGAACACATATTTGGCAACACTGATCAACATTTTGCCTCGACACTGTCAATTATATCTCTCACTAGCTATCATTCGCCAACACCATCGTTAACACTTATAGTTCTTTTGCTCTTATAATACACCTGATTCTATTTTTCAGCCATTTATTAGGCTTATTCGAAATAAAATGGTCTACGGCAGGGGTTACCAACCTTTTCGGACACTAGAGCGCAATCTAAAATATTGGTAGGGCGGCGAGCACAATATTTTTTCATTTTTAATTTTTTTTAGCTCACCGAGGAATTTGAAATCCTCAATCCCCTATACTTTTTCCCCAAAATATCTCCAAAACTCGTTTTTTAGCACTCCGACGAATTTGGAATCCTTAATTCCCTATACTTTTTCCCAAAATATTTCAGAAACCGTTTTTTTTTAGCTCACCGAGGAATTCGAAAATTTCAAAACCCGAAAACACTCACCGAGGTTGATAACCCCTGGTCTAAGGGATCGAAAGGTTAATTTCGCTAGACTAATTATTTTGCAATAAAGCAATTTTAAAACATTACAAAAATATGATGTATGATACTTGTATTTTTATAATTAATGTTAAAAACCACGTATTATTATTTAATTCGCATAATATTAATTATCAAAAGATTATTATTATGCATATATAAAAACAAAAACTGTATACTGTATATATTAATAATAAAAACACAACGATACTTTTTTCATTTAATGACAATATCATTCATTTAATAACAACTATATAAGAAACTTACTTCCTTGCCGTCAGCCTGAAATCTTATAAGGTTTTTCATTATTGACAGTAAAAAAATGTCAAAAAGTCTTAAAATCGAGAAAATACAGTATGTCAAAAATTACTATCGCCGTTAATTTTTACCTATCAAACGTTTTTTTAATTATTATTTTTCAAACACACATTCGAGCTTTTTTGTAAACGTTGACAGTATTAGTAAATATATATGAATTTAAAAAATATACAAGTTAGTCTCGGCAAAAGTTTATTTGTTTTAAGCCACGAAAGAGAATAACAGCCGAAATCAAGATCAAAAGTTTTTGCTAGCAGTTATTGTTTTTTGATTTATCCTGCAAATATACTAAATGAAAACAAACCTTTGGAGCTTTGCCATAATTCCGGACATAATAATATACGTACATCCTTAGCAAAGGCGCGCGCCTATGACTAACGATCTCATAAGACTAACTGGTGTGTGCAAAAATACTAACAAAATAGCCGTCATCATAATTCATCGAATTTTTATTATATCAGTTCACATCGATCTAAAATTTACTCGATTCTTTGACAAAGTATCAAAGTCTATACAGCTGAAAATTCTGCGTGACTTACCTTTAATGACAAAAAACATTCAAAAGAAGATTAGAAGAGCCATTTAAACGTTTGAATATAATACTTTTATAAGTAATCAATTTAGCCCGATCGAATTTTATTGGGTACACATACCGACTGAATTACAAATGGTTTTATCTTTAATACTATGAATACACATTATAATTATGTTTTAACATGTTGCTATAATGAAAAGCAGTCATAATAAGATCATCATTCATATTAAAGTATCATTATTGAGTACGTAATTTTGAAACATTTCCTATAAACATAGATTGTTTGATACATAATCGATATTTAATTTGAAGGTAACATAATATAATGTAAATACGTTTGTGTAAGTGTACTTCAAAATAATATTTATTCTTTAGCTTCTTGAACACTTTTACATGAATTTATAATGTAACAAATTAACTACGTGAAAATAAAAGAATCTATGATTATAAATAATTGTCCCCACTAAATTATAAAGGTTGAATACTTGAGGTTTACGTATAGCACGTATTGACGTTTTAACCTCTGATTGTACAAAAATGATCGCGGTCCGTAAAGCTCCTAAACACGCAACTTAGTGTTGACCGTTTAGCCTTTGGTATATATTTTTTTGACTATATTGTTTACTTGAAAACCAATGTATTTTTACCAGATCGACGATTGCTGGCTGTCTATGAAGATAGCCGTGATGTAGTAATTATAGTAGTGTCTTTGAGACCAGCACCGAAATACAGTAAAATTTCGGCATTGGGAGAAAAAAATAATTCTCAATTTCAATACGTATTTCGTCATTATTTTAGGTTATCCTTAGAGTAAATAGCACAACAGTTACGTTTGCATTCTAAGCACGGAACCTGCGCACAATCGCATTGCATTATCAAAGGCTTAACAATGATGAATGACGCGAACTGGGTGCAAAATAATTTCATCTCCATTGTCTGGCAGCTGCCTCAAATTAAACTGCCACTGATTAATTTAAATGCCAACGTGAACACGTGCCCTACTTTGACAGGCTTCAGTTTGACAATTGGTATATTATCTTATATTATCACAGCTATTTTTGAAACGTAGTAATTTCAAAGAAAACAATTCATACCATTTATGCTGGACTACAACTAGTAATTCACTTCGACACAACACAACGACATACGACTTGTGTTTGTAAGTTAATAATTTACTCTAAGTTATTATCTCGAGTGTGTACACAATTTCTGAAAATTCTTTGCCACTATCATTGTAATTTAAAAAAATCCAGAAATCATAACAGTACTTCTACTGAGGGTTGCCAACCGTCCCGGATTGGCCGGGATTCTCCCGGAATTGAAGTATCTGTCCCGTATATCATATGAATGCTAAATTATCATTGAAATTTAGAGAAAAATATTCAATTTTTTTATATTCAATTTGACATTGTGTATATCTCTTGATCGTCCTTCCAACGTACGTTCCCTCCCTCACTACTATTTTTAGACTTAAGAATGAATGAATAGAATAAGTCAATCAGTGAACTTTTGAACGGACTCATTTGCGAAAGAATTGGCGATGCAGCTAAAAGTTAGAAAAAATATTTGTGAAAAAATCATAAAAATATAACGTTGAAATAAAAATATAAAATTATAAAAAAAAATATTTTATTTTTTTCAGACATAAAAAGTTTTCTTCGAAAACTAGGTAATGGTTGACTGATGATGATGATGGTCAGTTTTGAGCTGTTTGTCCCGGAATTGTCACAGATAAATTGGCAACCCTTCTTCTACTACCAGATTATTATTGCTATCTATATATTAATAGTCGATAAAATATCACCAATAATCACAAATATGTTCGTACTAATGTCCTTGCATATATAATATAGTGTCGTATTCTGGTGGAATAATTTTATTCACTAATGACAGATACAACAATATTTAATAGTTTTTTAATCAATTCACTGCTGTCATTATCCAGTTTCCAACGAAAAATTATGCTTTATTGGAAACTCGGATTTTATTGATACTTACTGTGTACCGTAAGCTCAACTAATTTATAGTTAGAAAACTTACGTCATCTGCTAATAAAATTTCCAAGATAAGAAAATACTCTTAATAACTTTTTTTCGTCTCTTTTCGACAGAACTTTAAAGTGCGATTGTCAGAAAGGGAACCCATCTATAAAATGTCAAAACTGTAAAGACTATCTCTTCAAGGATTATTTTACATAACCTTAATTTATGAATTCATTAAACTGTCGTTTTTTTATACTATTTGTTTTTTATTATTGCAAAAATGGCCAAAGCAAAGCTTTGGCCCTCCAAAGCTTTGCTGTGCCTCCCTTAAATTATATTTTCTCTGTGGCCAACATTGAGCATGCTGTGGTCCCCGGTTTTACCGAGATTTAAGCCACAGTATGGAATAAAAAAAATATCTTAATATCTTTTCAAGGTAGATAATATACTATCTCATTTATTATATGATTTGAAAAGATTTTCATTGCGGAAAAAATTACGTGAAATTATTAACTTTCAAGCACAGACAAAAATCGTTAAGAGAACAATTGAAACAGAAGCATTAGGCGGGAAACACAGTGTGTTTTTTTACTCTCCGTCTGTGGTATAAAAAAATATATGAATGAGAGCAGATGACTTGCTGAAAATTTATCTTGCGTGTTTCCGCCAACAGTTTTTACAATGGGGTGACTTATTTTTACAATTTAAAACGTTTTGTCTAATAATATTATCCAATATACATATAAACGTGCAGCATTTTATATTAGTTTTTTGGTCGTAACTGAGAATGATGTCTGCTGCGTGATGTTTGAGTAATAGATTTTTTCAGTAATAATATGTTTTTTCGTTATGGCAACACTTCCGCTTTCGCGAAATTTGAGATTGATTCAATGGGACAGTTTTTACTGCGCTAATAACACATTATGTTAGATTTTAGTTACGTGCGCATAAAAATAATTCCAGATTTATAAATGGATGTCAATAACTGATTTTAAATATTAAATATACAAAGATCCAACTGTGTATTAAGTAGATGTTGACTGTTCCAAGAGCAAATTAGGAAAAACGTCGAGGGACTTAGTCAACTTTCCACAGACGTCACTAATGGTTTAGCTAGTTTCTGCGTCTGTTAAAAAGTGAAAGCTCGTTATTTTTGCTAGTTTTACAAAATTGTTTTTTTTCTCATTTGATTGACAGGTAAAACAAACAAATTGATTTAAATTATAAACATCTTCCCCCCCCCCCCCCCCATACCCATGGCCACTGCCAATGAAGAGCATATCGCCTCCTAATGGAGGTATCTCGACAGAAGTTTTCTACACAAACTGTTTGTTACTCAATCGCTCAACCTCTCTTTTGTCAAAGAGAGTAGTAAGGGAAGAAGAATAAGGTTAGGAGAGGACTATTGGTTAGATAATCACTTTCGCTACAACAAAGTTATTAGAGGATCAGAAAAATGGACGGAGAGAAGACATCACAAACACCCATGTCATAAATAGCTAAATAACGATCAAATTCAATAAAATTATTTTTCCCACTGCTGAATCATATTGATAGATCTACATTTATTTTGGTTACCGTGTTTTAACGAAACATGATTTAAGTTATTGGCAATAATATTCAGCAATACTTTACTGAAACGTTTTAGTTTCGTTTTAAACGTTCCTTTTTGCTGTAATGATGGCGATATATAAACGGAATCAACTTCTCTGGCGTTTGGAATGATGTTGATCCATTTATAAATACGAAATCATTTGATCTGAGACTAAAAAAAATAAATGCCAGTTAAGATTATTAAGAGTATTAATAAACAAGATGGAAGAGATCCTATTCGTAAAAGTGAATCGGCCGAAGAACGTTGCACCAAGAGGTCTCGTCTAACATGCCGCACTGTCACATCACTTGCCAAATGTGATAAAAATAAACGACTGCATCAAAGCTTTTCAAAATTTGACTTTGTTTTAAATCATCTTAATTAATATTTAACTAACGATCTTATATTTATTACACGACCTCTCAAACTTATCAACAACCAACCGCCTTCATAATTATGAATGTGTTTCGTAACCCATTCAAAAAATAATCGTTTTGTTTTATTTTAAATTAAAAAACAAAAGCCACCTGTGTTCTTTTATCTTCTCTTATGCATGCTTTTAAAAAAGATAAAAAATTTATCAAAAACTGTAGAATTATTAACAAGCATATAATTAAGAATAATTAAGGAACACTGTTACTTGTTCTATTTTTTTTTATTTTCAAGAAACATTAAGTTGTTTATGAAAAAATGTGTAATTATTAACACTGATAAATTTATGTCTAATTGACATGGAAAATGTGTCACAGGAGCAAATCGAACACTTCGAGTATTATTGTCTTCTCCGATTCGTTCGTAATGATTATTTCATACGAAAAAAAATCTCTTTACTTAACTTTTATTTGATTCTCAGTCAGCCAATCCGTGTAGTAACGTGTTTTAAAGAGAGTGGAAAAAGAAGAGAATCGCGGCTAATTCTCAACCTGATATTAGAAAAGCAAGGGATTCGTGATTTCTTTTTAAACAAATGAGAGGTTCTCGTTCTATCCGAAGAATGATCCGTTAAGATTTGTTTTTTAGCAAACGAAGCATGTCGATATTTTTTAGCATATATGTGTCTTACTACTTTTTTTAAAATTATTTTTAGTATCGCAATATTTTTTATATGGTTTTAATTATTCCTTGCCTATTTAGGCAAATTTATTGAAACATGTAATTTACAATACATATTTTTATTATTGATTATTAAATAATTTAATCTCTCACTGCCTGGAACTACCCCTTTCCGAAGTTATCACGAAAAACGCTTCCTGCAGCTCTTCAAATATCATTAATAATCGGTTTGAATCTAAGCTTGTAGAGCAATTTCAGTTGACTACTTCATATAAAGGACTAATAATCAGGAGAGACATCATTTATATTAATTACCTGTTGCCGTTTCACAGCGCACAAATTACAAAGCTTTTTAACGTCGCATCTTTGATGCTGTCATTGAAATCATTTGTAAATATACGGCTTCAAGATGAAGGTATCCCAACAGATTTTTTTCTACGAGAACTGTTTGTTACTCAATTGTTTAATTTCTTTTTTTCGAAAAGAGTAAGGATATAAGGTGTTTATTATAGGATTGAAAGGATGAGAGGGAATATTTAGACTTCACAAAAATCTATGCTTTAGAACGGAAATCGATAAATCGATTGAAAAAAATGCTGTTATTAATTAAAAATTTAAAAAAAAAATAACCATAAATATTAAAAAAAAAAAAACATTATAAATGTCAGAAATTATAAAATGCAATACCAAATCAGCAATTTCGTATGCACAGTTGGAGTCATAATTGTATCAAGTATTTATTAACTCGTAAAAGTAGAGAAAGCGAAAAATTAAAAAAAAAACTATTTAGTCATATAACCTCAAAGAGATAATATCAAAAATATGCGTAATGGTAAAAAATATAACTTGGAATATATGTTTCTTACAATTTAAGTTCAAATGAATTGAATTTGAGTACCAGTGGTCGGAGCGAACCTGAAGAAATAAATAAATTTGTTATTAATACTTCCACTACAGGTTGCGCAAAATGACTCGCGTAAATATCTCTGGGGTAAAATGGCGCGTGCGTGCGTATGGAAAACGTACCAAATGTCAAACTGGGAAACGTCAAAATAATAATAAAATATAACAAAAGGAAGGGAAAAACATTCGACATTTAAAACGGCCGTCCTCGCACATTAAGGTCATTTTAAACGACGACACATTGTGCGGGGCAATAACCTAACCTAACCACCAAACTTGCTTCTTTCAACTATATCCGCCCCCAATCTTGGTCAATGATAACTACGTTTAATTGAGGGGGTTGGAAGCAAAAGTGGCGTTGAATTTTTCGTTTTAATCAATGGTGAAAAATCCGAAAACTAAACAATTTTCGGCTTGTGTTCTGATATTTCAGTAGCAAATCTGTTTTCATTCCATATAAAAACGTATTTTTTAATTCCGACAAAATTTAACAAAATTTAGATTTTTCACTCTAAACGCTTCGTCTAATAACAGATTAAAAATAACAAAGTATTTTAGTTCTGCAGTTTTTAATAATTTTATTCGTTGATAGCTATTTCGGCTTGCGCCATCGTCAGAACTAATGCTTCGTCTAATGTTTAATGTTTGCTCAGCACATTTAAAGAATTCACTGTGAATCACATTATTCTAATATAAGGTTTAGCACACATAAATTAAATTGATTTGTAATGCTTTTTTTCAGTTTTTTACATTTTTCTTAAAACGGCTTCCGTTGTAGAATGGTGTCTTTGCTTTTAACCCACTTAATTCAGTTTCTTTACCTCACTTTTTTGAAATCAATAAGGATAAAAAAACAGGGCTACAACAGGACATTGCGATTGACATAATTACTAAAAAATGATACAATATGAGACTGGCAAATGACTCGTTTTTTAACCCACCCAATATTTAGGTAATGGCCTTCTAATAAAAATAATAAAACATTTTTAGTACTTTTTCCAAATAAAATTTATTAGATCAGGACCGTTTTCGCTCATGATGAGCATTGTCAACTGATCAGTTGACAATGCTCATCATGAGCGAAACCGGTCCTGATCTAATAAATTTTATGTGGAAAAAGTACTAAAAATGTTTTATTATTTTTATTATAATGCCATTCCATCAAGTATTGACAGTGAACACCTTAAAAGTGATTAATGGCCTTCTAATAGAAGTATCTTAACATACGTTTTTCTATGGGAACTGTTTATTACTTAGTTGCCTTCGAAGAGAGTAGGAATAGAAGTATAGGGCTTGGACAGAACTGGTAGCTAGTTAATCTCTCTCGCGTCATATTCGTATCACATTCGCAACACAAGTTATTGGCTTGACATGTAGTATTAATTAAACGATGACTTATTTTCGTACAAAGAATACATATTTTTTGACGTGAATATATTACTGTAACCCAAAAAGATGAACTTCTAGGTCCGCAAAGCTAAAATAAAATGCGAGAGTTGAAAATTGCGCCTGGAAAATATCAAAAAGATAACAAAACATCTCAACGGTGAAGTGACAGTAAACAAATGTATCCCGTGTCAGAGAAGGAGCATTGTACAAACACACATCGAAAAAAACATGTCATATTTCTTGTTAAATCATAAACACTTCATAATTGGCTGAACAAAGTATGAATTTGGCACATAGAATGCTGAAGTGGTGTGAATTTATCACTTATATTCCAGAATATTTAAGAAAAACAAATAAACGTCTTCGTGAGAAATTTACTTTGTGGGAATATGGATGTTGTATAATTACGGTAACCACACGTCTTTTATTTCCTAGAAATTATTTTATTTTAATTGAGGACACAGGTAGAAGAACGACTTGTCTTTCTCAATCCCGAATTTATACACGATTGTTCAATTGGAAAAATTATCAATCCGAAATACCGGAATCTCAAAAAGGGTCTGGGATTGGATACACTAGTTATTAGTTAATATTAAAACTTTGTTTGGACTATAGGATACGTGTTTTGTACAGCATTGTCAGCGTATTTCAACATGCCGTAGCTTCGTATAAAAAATATTTTATTTAATGCTTTTTTTATCACGACTTCATAGTGACTCATTTAGTCAGCGTTTTACTTTGATTAAGCCTTAAGTCGTTATAAAGCCAATTTATTCAAAGTGTATTGTAAAATATTTGATTAATCGTCTTTTATTTTATTAAAAAAATATGGTCACCGTGTTTTCAGTACATGAAATTTTGCTCAATTTTAAGACGCAAAAAACGGATATAATAGTAAAATTGTACTTTTTTTCGTAATAGTGTGCTCGAATTGTTAACAAATATTTTCATTCAATAGGAAGTCGGTAAATATTCGTTTTAAAATATAACCTTTTGTATCGATATAAGCTTGATGTAATATTATATTATCTCGGCTTGTGACTAGATAGATGAAGGCTGAGTTGTGCCAACATAAAAGTAATAAAAAATATTCAATCCACAAAAATACAGTTAGACATGATTGAACTTAAAAGTCCAATATTTTTTTACCATCTTACTAATTGGCTCATTTATCATTTTATTCAATTATCAAAAAATGTTAATAATGAAATAAAATTCCAAAACTCTCATGTCAACATTAGTTTTGTGTATATACTATAGATTTCTTTCGGCCTCTGTGGTATCATGGTAAGAGCTTTAATCTAGCGATCAGATGGGTCAAGGTTCAAGCCAATTTATATTTTAAATCTCAGTTTAAGTCTCATTAAGCTCAATAACATTTTTTTTATTTAAGATCTTTAACATTTATGATTTCTATCTTATTTGATTTAAAATTTATCAGCAGAATTTTTTTAAATATTGTTTTATAAATAAACAAACAAATAAATAGGGATTCTTTTATGGTTGGTACCACACGAAGCCTCCATTCAGATGATAGAATCTTTTGATAAAACATTAAAAGTAGTTGTCTAGAATAATTATGTGGGAGAAGCATTCAATGAGTAAACTAGAATAAAATATTGCAGGGATAATAATAATAAATAATTTAGCAAAACTTAGAGAAAAAAAACCCTTAAAAAGAATTAAAAATAAACTTACTCCCACTTAAAATGACATAAATTAATATATTGAAATAAAAAATACCTTTAATATTTAATAAAACTTATACCATATAACCATATATCAAATAAAAAAATATTTTATATAATGATAAAAAAAACAATGCTTCAGTATCTAAACCGGGTGTTATTGCCAGCCGTCGCTTTTATATATTACATTTTCGTATTATAAAAAACAAAAGTAAAGTAAAAAAATCTTCCGTGCGTGCAATAAAAGATTTCATATTCCAAATCGGAAAATAGATAATATTAAAAGTTTGCAGAAAATTCGTAAAGTCCCACACTCAATTTTGAACAAATAAAAACTTCGAATGACATATTATCTTGATCATAGTGAATGATATATTTTCGAAAGAAAATATCTGCAACGTACTTATGGACTTCTCTAGGGCATCCAAATAGCCGCCCAATTTCATTACCCGGGTATTTTTTCAAAAAAACTAACCGGGTAACCGATTCGGTTATGAGTACTGACCTGGAGGTAAAGTTTATAATATTCTGAGTATTTTAAAAATATATACAACAATAGTATAAAATAAAATAATACTATATTTTACTTCGTACATTGATTAACATGCATACGACCATAAGATTTTAATTTTTTTAAGTCAAATTATTATTTAAAAAAATATATGTATGTATTTCAAAAATATCAATAAACCCAGTGTTTTATATATCATAGAATTTCGAATTTGGATAAAAAAAATTGTGAACAGAAAACACGCATTCACTTTTAGGTTAGATTGGATATATAACAAGCAGTTAATATCCTTTTTTTAATTTAAGATTTGGACTGAAGGTGCTTGGTGGAATTTCAATATTAAATTTGAATCGTTCAAACTATGTACATTCTCACAAATTTTGTCACTAACGACCCGGGTTTCGCCTTTCGGCATCTTCAGGCATTCAAGTGCACGGATGAACTTGAACTGACGCTTAGCAAATGAAATTTTCGTGTTTATATAAGATATAAATGCATCACTGAGTCCAAAGCCATTGCTGGCGAAAAGGATGAGCCCATGGGAAAGCCTTTGAAAATTCCATGGTTTCTTTTGAACACCAGATAGCTAGGGATTCTGCGTCGAGAGACTACGTGAGAATAAATTCCCGGGAATTCGTCATTTTTGATAGTTTCGGTTCCCGAGCCATTTGAATGAAACAACCCAAGACTCGACACTTGCTCACTTATAAAGTAAATTTTATATGAATGATCGATACAAATATAGTTTGAGAATCTCTATTCAATTAGAAAACAATATTAAAAGGTAAGAAACTTTAAAAAATTTCCGTTATTTTATATAATATAAAAAAGATGAAAACTCTAAGAACGTGCGTCAGATGTTAGTTTGCAATAATAACCATACAATTCCTGACACAATGTATTATTTTTTGAAGGAAATGATTTCATCGGCAAAATCAAACGAATCTCTCGAATAATAAGTAATAAAAAAAGCAATATAAATGCATATAATACAATATTGTCATATTTTTTTTTTAAATATGGTTGCATGAGTTTTGGGTTACCGTGAGTGAGCGAGGAGGTTGTGTAGGACAGTGTCCATGAAACGGAATATTCGTTTTCATTAAAATTATTCTCGTGATGGGAAAATCTCACGGTACCTGACAATTTTATGTCTAGTGTCTGGAGATATGAAAAAAGTCGATATTTAAAAATCCTAAATAACGCTTCAAAGAAATTATTCGATCATAGATACAAATTTTCACGCAGAAATTATAAAATTTCTTATATAGTGCATTCTGTACGAATCGTGTAAAGCTGTAGCAGGCGGTGGTGGATGCAGGTTAGCTTAAAACATTCGAGAGTATCACTCGCGTTATGCGAGGAGAATGCATTATATCATTTATTTGTTGACTGAATTGGCAGGTCAAAATAACACTTTACGCCGAAGTAGCTATCAACTATATAAAAAATTTTGCTATGTTTACCTTAACATAATATCTATTCGTTCTAAGCTTTTTTTTTCATTAAAATTATAATTCTAACAACATGATTAATAACTTGAACCAAGCACCTTCAGTCATTAAGCCTGGAACTCTAATACCCTCGGGGGAAATTGTGATTGCCTTTTCTGGCGTAAAATAATTTTGTTTTGTTGGCTTAACGGTTGTAAAACAATTTAATACACGAAAAAATCGTAACATATTTAGTGTATTGAAAATTTTTTTTTTCAAGTGCTCACTATTCCTCTTTAAATTTTATATTGATAGACTTATTAGTATATATTTTACATTGACGAGTGTAAAAAAAAATTGCCTCTCAATAACGTGTCAGATTAATGACACCGGTAACAGGTGGTTAAAAAATCCGAGAATTGACAGGGAAACATTCGGGGACATTTACAAAAACTGTCATCTAACGTACACAGATATCTCTTTCATTTTTTGACACGAATCAATCTGTCAACTTTTTTAAATGGAGAACTAAATAAAATTAGGAAAACATTCCGTGACGCATGCCAAATTTTTGTGATTAATTATTACTAAATTATTCTTCATTTTATAGAACGGAAATAAATCTTTTAAAAAACGGAACGGTAGATGTAGACACTGGTAGGGATTGCCAATATTTGTAGTGTCTTTTTAATACCGGAATATAAGTTCCGACTATTTAAAATTACTGGTATTTTCGTACTAAAATATTTTAATGAGTGATTTAAAACAAATGAAATCTGTTATATTTTTTAATGACAGTATTTTATATAAAATAAAGAAATTTTGGACTACTGATTTTTATTTACATGCCGGGTATTGCTATCCTAATTTGCCGTATTATTTGCTTTGCTTAAAAAAGCATAAAAATAACGCAATACCGGTCGTTTATATGGAATACCGAAATATCGGTATTGATAAATTCTTCCGGTATTGCCATCCCTTGATACCGCGTAAAAGTCGCGATTCTTTTAAAAAAATGAATTTTGGAAATTTGAATCTACTGTGAAAATAAATAAAGTTTTTACAATTTGTTTGTTAATTTTTAATTTCATATTTGACTGAATTTCATAAAATATTATTTTTATAAGGTGTAGAACACTTTTTTGCTACCATAAAAATTAACAACACCAACACTACAAAGTAATTGAATAATACAAACATTATTTTTTTAGTACCTAACTTATTTCGCTGTTTTGCTGTTTCGTAAGTTGCCTGAGAATAAAGATATCACCAACACCTCGTAAATATTTTATTTCAAACAATTTTAACAGATAATTACATGACACTTAAAGCTAAAATTATTTTCAATTGCAATTAATGTGTGTCTGCTTCTGTTGAAAACTTATTTGAAATCTAGCATATTTTAAGATATTACAATTTCATCGGAGCCACATATTAAAAATGAATCGTTTACAAACTTTACAATATGTACAACATATGTATTATTTACTCCACATTCTATAAAATAAAATCAGTGTCATTTATATCTAATAATCTGAATCAATAAATATTTTATTCGTATTTTTAATGAAATGACACAATATGCGAACACTAAATCAAATTAATCAATTTCATTTGTCTCATAAAAATTAAGTACGCAATTCGTAAGTTAAAACAACGATATAATATAATCAATTAAAAAATATATTGTGCGTCTCAATTTTCTACTATGTGATATACGAATATAATAATTTTATTACAGTAATAACCATTTTCATTGAATTAACAATGTAACTTGCCGATTGCTTGAGTTCTTATGACCAGGGCTGTGGAGTCGGAAAAACCAATATAGGTAGTTCAATTACTATATGTTATTAGTCTGTTCAGCACATCGTTTTGTGAAATGATGACTATGTACTAAAATTATTCTAGTAAACTAGAATGATCTGGTACATGTAAGTTTAACAAAAATATATTCGGACTCCATCAAATTATATCAAACTTAATTCTTCCCAGAATCAATCGAATTTTATCCATAAATTAATATTTTAGCGTATAAATTACTAGTTCATTATCCATTTCAACACGTTTCTTTGAATTCATCTATACTTTCTTTGGACAAAGATAACATTTGAATTTATCGGTTTCTTCGTGGTTTAGCTTTGAAACGAATTGAAATTCGTTTCTTTTGACACATCTTACATTGTAATAATGAATTATTTCATTGTTGTTGCGCTTCAGAATTGAGTGGATTGGGAAGGGTGGATTTTACAGTGTTTGCTCAAAAAAAAAATACAACATTCGGAATCCTAAATAAAAATTGTTTATACTTGGTATGCATGCGTAAATGTTGGATAAAAGAAAATATCCAATTTTATTATTTTTACTGTAAAACGTCGTAATTACCTGAGTAAAAACATTTTTATGCGATGTTTTTGAGTGCGTTTATTTTTACAGAGCCTCATGCGCACATTCGTAAGCTGTAATACTGCGGCTCATTGTTATATTTTGGCGCACTTTTACGTCAGTGGCCATTTTGTAAATTTAATCATTTCGCAAAATGGCTACCATCCGATCGGTTGACAACTGTCAGATGGCATTTGGCAAAATATTTCGATCGTTATTAATGATGAATTATACGTTAAGCTATATATACAGTGGCCAAGGATTGCCATAAAATATTTTTAGTCTCAAATGATACTATTGTGGTGATAAATTCACAATATTTACCATTTTTTCATTATAACTATACATAAATCATCACTCGATTCAATTTGGTAGGGAAGATTTTTTTTATGAGACCGATTTGATTCATTCTGTTAATTTTTTCATAATAAATTCATGGTTTATGTGTAATCATACAATTGTAAAAGCTTAGTGTAGTTTTAGAATAATATGAAATCTAATTTATTGTCGGGTCCTATGGCGCAGCGGCTAGCGTTGTTGGCTTCCGTGATGGATCTCACGGGTTCGATCCCAGTACGAGCTGCATTTTTTCGATCGATTTATCGATTTCTGTTCCAAGGCATGGGTGTTTGTGATGTGTGAAAATTTCCTCCTACCTTTCCGATCCTTCAATAACTGGGTGTATCGAAAGCGATTAGTTGTCCACTAGTCATATCCTAGCCTTATCTTTCTACCCCTACTAATCTGTTAGGAAAAAAGACGTTGAGCGACCAAGTAACAAACAGTTCTCGTAAAAAAACTTATGTTCAGATACCTTCATTAGGAGGCCATATACTCCACATTGGGAACGGACATGGATAAAAAAAACTGTGGTTTAACGTTGACAGCAGTAAGGTTATTATACGGTCATTCTTTTTCGAAAATGAAAATATTTATGTTTTGTAAGTTCAGCTTTTATCCGACCAATTTTTTAACACGAATCACATCAGTTGTAAAAAAACGATAAAAATAAAAACATGGTTATGTGGACTTAGATATGTTTTCTTTCAATTGAAATTTAATAAAATATAGTAATTTTACATAGAGAACAATGGTGGGTTCTCTGAGTGTAGAAATGCTATTTTTTGACAACTTTTTTCCATTAAATATTATTGACATACTCTTTTTGATTATAACTCATCTTATTTCAATGACGTGAAGGACCAAAGCAGAACATATTACATCAATTAATTTATGCAATATTTCACTCATGTTTCATGTTTTTATCATTTAGAGAATTAGAAAAAAAAACATTGCTTAGTTACATAAGAGTTTAAAATGGCATAAAAACAGTTGTAATCGTTACTAATCGATTTTATTTTCAATTGATATTATAAGAAAAATTGCTGGTTTGAAAGCATTGAAATAATGAAAATTTTCGTATACCAAATACGCAAAACATGGCCGCATAAGTATTTATGTAAGCATAACTATTTTACGGCAGTATAATCCAAACGCATGTGAATTATGTAGCTGTTTCAACTGACAATAAAATGGTTTTATTGCGAACCGCGTATCTTCAAACGTAAAGACGTTATAATCATTATTCAAATAGAAATTCTCCGGATCGATATTATTTCTTATAAATTTATACAAATGGCTTCATTCCAAACATTTGCCTTTTATGATCGTTTTATTTTAATACTGTTTTCAACAATGCCGTTTGTCAGTATTTCAAACATCATTTGTATAACATTTTAATGACAACTGACCATAACTTTATATACAATGTGGTTGCTTCAATTTAACTCGAAAACTTTACACTGTATGGTATTGATATAATATATGAAATCGGTATGCTAACAAAAGACTTTCAGTCAAAAATCAACTGCAAGTGAGATGATTATGGGTGAAGATATTTTATAGACACACGCTTTATCTTCTGGAAAAAAATGTGTATAATTTTGTGTAATTAAATTAAATTAAAAATGCATAAAGTCTATTCCGTTTCAAGCTATTCGTGTCAAAAAATGATAAATAGCTTATAAATCTTCAATGTTTCAATCGATTTTTTTTAAATAATTATCAAATTTTCTAAAACGGTCAAAATGATAAGTAATATTTATAATACATAAATAGAGATGTCTTAATTCACGGTGATCAAACGATTATCTGAATTATTTTTTACGCTTTCTCTCAATATACTGACAATAATAAAAATAATATAATTATTTCACAAGTTAATATATAAGTGGAGAATAATTATTTTTACTAATGCGTTGAAAACGAGAAGAAAAAAAACGTTATTTTTGTGTTTGGTGTATATTTATGCCAGGGCAAAGCAACCAAGTGACTAACATCGTTTGCCTCGGTTGCAGTATGTGAGAACTCGAATCTCAGTACAAGCACTTTTGTAAATTGTTTTTTCAGATGATTTATGGTTTTTTTTCAAACGCATGAAATGTGTGGAGTCGAGTTTTTCTCTCAACCATGTGATATTAAAAACGAGGTATAACGAGATCGGTTAGCAAACCACTAATCCTGTCCTTCCCCTCTCCGTCTATCTTTACTCTTTGCGAAAAATAGACGTTGAGAGACTGATTTAAAAACACTTAGCATAGAACATCTTCAGCTGAGATAAACTCCATTAAAATCTATACGCTTCGCATTTAGAGCGCTAAAGGTTACAAATATATATAATAAATTCAGTACACAAAGCTAATTTAACAATTTGCATCTTTTTTTAATCGAGTTATTTTTTAACCATAATATTATTCACACGTTTCGCTGAATGCATAATCAACAATCGACCGATTGTTAATATAACTTTCTAATAGGTTTAGCAATAAAACTAACAATTAATTTATATTTAAAAATACGTTGATAATTAAGCACACTTTTATTCTATCTGAATTTGACATATTCGTGAATGGTTGATTGTTTCCAGGTGGTATTAGAACTGTTCTGAATGGTTTTGATTGACTGATAAGGTTATTTAATAATTCATTGTCACTCACCTTTGTATACAAGTAATATATAGTTTTATATTCATCATCAGTTTCACTTTAAAAATGTAAATAACGATCTGAATTAGTTAAAAATTAAAAAAATCGCACTTTGAAAATGACTAAACAATTTCAATACGAAAATTCAATCGGTTTTCTCTGTCGCGCCTTTTTCTAGTTCAATGTCGGGTCTAATGGCGCAGCAGTTAGCGTTGTAGGCTTACGTGCCGGACTTCACGGGTTCGAGTCTCAGTACGAACATCATTTTTTCGATCGATTTATCAATTTCTGTTCGAAGGTATGGATGTTTGTGATGTCTAAAAGTTCCGTCCCACCTTTTCCAATCTTTAATAACTGGGTGTAACGAGAGTGATTAGTTAACCACTAGTACTGCCCTGGTTTTATCCTTTTATCCCTACCACTCTCTTTGAATAAGAGAAGTTGAGCGACTGAGTAACAAACAGTTCACGTAGAAAAAATTCTGTTAATATACTTCCATTAAGAGGCCATATTCACCACATTGGGTGCGGACATGCATAAAAAAAGGGTTATTTAGGCTTAAGATTTTGGTTTTATTATTATATTTTCAGAAAAAAAAATATAAGACCCAATTGTGCTTTAAACGCAATGTTACCAACCATTACACTACTCCATATGGCATCAATTATTGATACAAAATAAACGTACATCGTTGTTATAGTATGTCTAGATGAATAATAACACTACGACAGCTACGGTGTCTACGACGCTACGACATCACACAACCTGCTACGTTTCAATATGATACTCAACCGTAGCACTGCAGCTGTGAAACTATTCAAATAGTTCACACATTATGACAAGTCATAATCAACTTTGTTCAAAGGTTTCGCCCGTTAACACTTGTTTTAACGCTATTGACAATAACACTTGGAATTTTATGACTTCGTTTGATCTGAAGTGTAAATCTGTAAAATTGTCTTTAGCTGATGATTGTCGTGTAATATACATATATATGTATTATTCTCAGAAACATATAAAGAAACTAGACCAATGATTTATTCCTTTTTGTAAATTGTGTACGTAATTAATAAATCTTTAAATTTTTAGTACAAATAGCTACTGGTGATTACTCAGTATCTTCTAAGTCATAATTTATTTATATAATGTGTCTATCATAGTGTTCATTGACTTTTACAGGCTAGTGGAAAGCAATACGCTACTTGACACCGCTTTTTTTTCCTACCTTCACTTTCCTACTGAAAACATATGTGGGTCCGTGAGGCGGACTCTTAGTTTCCTGGCTAAAGTTCTTGCTAGGGTGGGTACAGACTAAGTCTTTTTATCCTTTTCTCGCATGTTCGCCAGGTACGCAATGACTTTATAAAAGATTCTGTCAACTAAAGGCTTTGTGTGGGGAAAACAATTAAGAAAAACACATTACGAGAATGATTGGCTTTGAATCTTAAACAAAAGTTTAATTCTTACTAAGAATTGCTTGTAGTGTACGCGTAATCTTGAAGAGTTCACTATTCTTATATTAAACTGAATTTCCATTTGGCCTTTTATTTTTTATTTGATATTTTTCGAAGTGACTTTCTCACATTCTGCTGATATTAATTTGCATTGTTTGTACTGCTAATTTTCTGTCAATTTAAGATCAGTAATAAAGTTTGTATTTCTAGCGTTCTTGTAAAAGAGGACATTTAGTTGAATTACTACGTTATACAAGTCAAAAGTTTAGGTTTCGGATAATTGATGAGTATTCTTTCGTAAATAATCAAGTCTCACAAAAATGGTTAGTAAAAATACATATTTATGATCAATGGTAACTTATCTATTTTAATTTTTTCGTGACACTTTAAAAAGCATAGAATCAGTGATTCTATAAACCTTTCTGATTACATGTACATTGCGTTCCATCAACAATAATTCATTCGTGATTATGTTAAACATATTATATATCAAATAAATAGCAGTATATTCATGAATAAGACTCAGCAACAGATTGACCGATTGATTTTGAAGATTATTCCAAAAAGTAGAGATCAAAAAGATACTTACTTCATTTTCTACAGTATTAATATCGATTTTTATACACTATAACACCATAATGCAAATCAATTATTTAAGACAGTGTCTCTCCAAAAATATTTTTCAATTTACACCAGTAGTGCACTAAGAGTATTTTTTTTCAACTACAAACTATTAGTGAAATAAACATTTCAAAAACTGAATTACAAATACTTGAAAAAAATCATATTTTTTTTTCATTTACAGTGGTTATTTTTAATTGATGTTTTAAAATATGTCAATGGTCTGTTTTATTATGTCTGTGCTTTGAGAACCATTATGGCTTAATTGAATACATATTTTTAGTAATCTTTAAGTTTATCTTTAGTATGAGCGAGTATTTTTTATGAAAAAAAAATAAATATTAAATTTGCAGATTAATGTTATATATATTGCGAAAGAATGCAGAAATGCAGTTCTATAATGATTTGTATGGCCTCACTCCTTACTGCGTTTGTATTATCATATTTATTCCCAAGTGAAGACATTGAAACGAACAATCACAAAAGCATAGAAGCCAGATATATTGATAAATAAGAAAACATGAACACCCACTGTGTTTATCGTCAGCTAGTCATAATATTATCTACGTTTGAAATTTTAATATTTCATTCAGCATTCGCTCAATACGCTTGATGTTTAAGATTTTTAGATAAAGAGAGTGAGTACACTGTACGGTAAAAACTTATTCGTTTGTGAAAATGCACTATCACATTATCTGATTCTGTGAAATGGAAATATTCCTGCAAAGTTACGTCGATTTGAAATGATTGCTGCAATGCATTTTCTCATTGCATTAAAATTCTTGAAAATGTAACCTACTTTGCTTACGAAAATTCGAGTGATTACTTCTAAACATGAAAAGGTATCTTGCTGAAATAAACAGCTTATATAAAAATCTCAAAATTAAATAAGAAGACGTTTTTATCCATTTTTATATTCTTCAAATATTTCAGAAAAGTGATCCTTGTTTTGTTTATTATAATACATATTAACATAATTTACTGTAAAATTGTTGTGTTTTTAGATTTTATTTGAATGCTGGTTAAAAATAAAGAAGACAGGGCTTTTGAAAATATCTCTATAAACAAATCATTAAAAAGAATCCAAAAGTGGTTCAATAATTAATCTTTTCAAACTAGTATTTAATAAACAACTGCGTTTTAATCCACTATTTGGAGTCCATATACTCTTGCGTTCCTGTTCAGAAATGAATATTGAAAAGGAAAGTTGTTATGCATGAATAACAGTACAGATAATTTATAAAGAACATTATCATTTAAATTTTGTCGTTTTATAATATTTGAGAAAATTTATGTTAATAGTTGTTCAAATAAAACTCATTAAAAAAATCATCCATATAGGAAAGCCTCTGCTCATCTATGACAAAAAAAATACATTACTTAGCCATAATTTGATAATTTCCAATCACCAATAAAAAGAAAAATTATCGAAATATAATGACGTTGAGGAGTGTATTCGAGTTTTCTGAAATTTCATACTGGTAACTTCGAAAATAATTTACTCTTATTGTATCCAAGAATTTATGGAAGTATATAAAACTTTCGGTCCGCATAAATCCATATCTATGATTGAATTAGGCTCTTGGGATTTCAGCGAAATCATTGTTAATTGAGAATAGATTGTTATTTCATGCTAAACATAAAATATACAGATACTTGCAGTCAGATTTATGATAATGTATCACCAAAATATACCTAACAATTTATGTAACGACATATATTCAAACTGAGTTACGCGTAAGACAATAATTTCGTTGCCATTGACTTGTATACAATATATTTATTAACATTAATTTGAAACGGACTATCATCACAGTACTTAGATCTATTTTACCTTACTGTAAGAGCTCCGCTTCGTGACCATAAAATCTCTTGGACAGAAATCGATCGAAAAATGCTGTTCGTACTGGTATTCGAACCCTTGAGATCTGGCACGGAAAGTAACAACGCTAATCGTTGCTCCATGGACCCGATTTTTTTTCACGTATGCATATTCATAATATCTTTTCTCCTCTAGATGATTTCTGGTGACTGTTAAGCTGTTATTTGAATTTAATAATTTAAATAATTGACGTCAAACTTTTAAAATACCTGATAGTATAAATTCATCTAATAATTAATCGAGAACACATTAAAGCTCAATCAAATTCATTGAACTGTCCAAACGATCAATTAAATAAAATGGCGCATAATCTTATCGCATATGATCGCATGTCTAGGCAAATATGCAACTAATTCATAAGTATTGATTTGATGTTGTGGATTGATATATAGAATTAACATTTAGCTGTCAATTTTAATGTTTTTATAAGTGGCAACACCTGAAATACAAAAGAATTTAGTGACATCTACTATAAAACCTTTTTCGGAGACATTCGATGTAAACAGAGTTTTCTTTATTAAGGATTTATATAATACTAACACAGCATTGACAGATATTTACGAAGAAAATAAACATTAAAATTATCACCTTATTTTCAAAAATCTGGTAATTAACATTACACGTATTGATTGCAATTGTTCATCTGTCATAATTTTTAAATTTCGAATCTCATACGAAGAGATGCTTTGACGCATTTTGTCTATGGTTTCTGTTTTACAAATTCGTAATAATTAGTTTTCCTTTCTGCAAAATGAGTTCATATTGCCAGTATTAAAATAAAATCGATTGACTTCGGCGGTAGAAATTTGCCATAATGAAAGATAAGAAGTGGGTCTACTCAATCTATCTGTATCTTCTCCACTTGAGAATCAATATCCCTTTCTGCTTACCCACTTGGTCACCACTTGAGGACTTTCGTACATATATGTATAGGGTAAAGTTGAAAGTTTGCTATATAAATTACAGAAATCGATATGTTAGTGTATATATATTATCTCTATACAATCCAGCATTAAGGAATTCTCAAATACATTTCGTATCAATTCATGATAGTCATAGATAAGACAGGAGAAATTCGCTTGTTTTAGAAAAAAAAGTTCATTTATTTAAATCGAAGTCAGAGTTGGACCACTTGTAAATTCTGAAGTTGGAGTCGGAGTCGTGGAATTTTTCCACGAATCCACAGCTCTGATTATAATCAACGATATCTTATCATAAGATAACTATCTACGGGTACATACACATTTTTTAAAATGTAAAAGTATATTTATTTTCACATATACAAGACTTTGTATCATATTATTCTTACAAAATGTCACACAAACCATTTTAAAATTTATTTTAAAACTTTAAAATAAATCCACGCCTGATTGTGTTTTTAGTTGGGTCAACAGGAATAAATTTGACAAAGAAATCTTTACGATTCGATTAAGAATATATTTTTTTAAGTTTATGCCGACACCCCCAACGGACAAAGCAGTAACTCACATGATCATTTTACTGCAGAGTTTAAAGATATTATTGATTGGATTGGGATTGACTTGGTAGAACTCTATTGTAAAACGGTAAAATATCAAAGTATTCAATACTTTAAAAATATAAGATTTTACAAAATACTTTGATATTTTTTACCGAAAACTTATTTTTTAATATTAAAAGATTTTTATGAATACTTATTTATGAACGTGAACGATTATTGTTTGTATTTATATTTAAATATCTCTCCTACAAATTAATCAAAAGTCAGATATTTCTTTGTCCATTTGTAGTGTCGATGTTAGGTAATTAAGAATTCCTGTTCTATGAATACAAATCATTGCCTTGGATATTTCTGCTACTATTTCAAATTCTTCGGTCATCACTGTTGCCCGCATTATGAGATTGCAGGTATAGATGTTGATGGTTATCAGCAACGCCTGTCTTTGCGCATTGCCGATGTACAGAGCCTGTTGTTAAGTGACTCGGAAACCCACTCCATCGGTACTTAGTTGTAGATGGATATATATAAAATACCAAGCCACTCACTAACTACCTGTGTAAAATATCAACTGATGGCATGCGAGCTGATTTATCGAAATACTTTCCCATATACGTCGTCAAAGTCACGGACGTAAAATACTCGTTCAGGACGATTTTTAGATAGTGAAAAGGATATAAACTTCAACGTGCATTTATAATTTAAAACATATAATATACGAACTGATTTTAGGATTTTATCAAACGAGCAGAACTAGCTTTGTTGATCGCGAACATTTTCACCCCCATTTCTGACTATCTTTAATGTAAAACATATGACCTCTTAGTCGAGACATCTCAACAGAAGTTTATCTACGAAAACTATTTGTTATTCAGTAACTTAACCTTTTAAAAAAAAAAAAAGTGTAAGAATATGATGGATAGAGCAAGGAGATGACTAGTTGTTAATTAATTTATTACTACGCTCCGTTATTGTAGCATTGAATCGATACCTTCGAACAGGAATCGATATATCGATTAAAAAATGCTTTTCATACCGCGATGCGAGACTGTGAGAGACGTCAGCAACATTGTTCACTGTGTTCTACGGATCTGACAAATTTGTTTAGTTTTATAAAAATAAAATGCCTTTCATCAATAATAACAGTCAACACTGCTACTAAAAAGTGTTTTATAATAAATTTATAAAGTTGAATATTATTTACGATATTTTGTTTTTGAATAGCCTAAATGTGAGCCTAATCATTGTTGCATTGATTGAGTATATACTAAAGCCGACTTATTAACTGTTTGGGAAGTTTGTTATGCTCGATTTTGGATTTGAATCCCCGACCGGATATATTTTGACTTTGAACGTGATACATATCAGTTTATTATCAATTAATACTTACATCGTTAAATTATTAAAATAAATAATTGTAGGTCGATTTAAAAACAGTAAGCTGTTTTTTTTAATATTTCGTGACAAAGTTTATCTGTAAGGGAATGAAGGCCTAAAATATTACCCCATTGGCTTCTTATATAAAAAAACATTCGCTTTAATCCCTATTCATGCGTAGAGCTTTTTTTCTTTAGAATTACTTATTTTAGCACTATTTACAGTTCTAAAATCTTATCTATGGCCAATGTTCTTTTCTCAACCAAGATAAGTCTTCTGATGATGTACTGTATTGTCAATTTTGTCATTGAATTAACATACCGAGTCCTAAATTAATTTTAAACAAGTATTTTTGTTCGACTTCGCCGTAAAAAATATTTCTTCTTCTGCAACGCGGTCGTGATTATGTCCTCTTAGTTGAACGATCATTTGATAGAATTCCACTATATTTTTTCCAACCGATTAATGTATTTCAATCCAAAACCATAGGCGTCTGTTTTTATAACTGTCCATTCATTCATTATCTAATCCGGAAAACGGATAATCGAAAAAATGATCAGTAAAAAAATGGTCCTTCCTTAAATACTTCCGCTGAAGAGAGCTTCTAGCCTCGCTCACTACTAGCTTTACTGAGATATTTCATTATAAACATATATTAAATATTGTAAATATGCATGTAAAAATCTATTCAGATTTTAAGTACAGATATGCTAGTATTATATTAATTAAAATTGACGATTTTTTTACAAAACTTTCAATTTAAATATACTTGTGGTTCAAAAGATTTAATTCAGTATTGTTTTTTGTCTGTGTTTCATACAATCAATTGATTTTTAAACTATGTTAACTTTCACTGAATAACCTCCTTCGTGTGGTAATTGATTGAAATTTAATCAAATCTGATATCATGCTGATATAGAAATTTCCTCATCGGAAGTCGACCCTGAAAGATATTATCACTTGACTTTGATTAATCTAAGCGATTTCATTTTCGCTAAAAAGAGAGAATTTCATATTGTGAGTGTTGCAAATTAAACTTCATTAAAAAAACACTCGATGCATAAACAATAAAACAATTTTAAAAATCTAGTGAACCGCTTATTTATTATAAAAATATTGTTTTGCGTTTAAATACTTATTACTATCATATAAAAACATTTAAGCATATGTAGGTATAGTATATGAGACCAATGGCATAATATTTTAATTAATCAAAAAAATGGGAAAGAAACACACTTTTACCGTTTGCATCAAACTATAATTTTATTATTATATAATGTACATTTCTATCAAACGGTTTGATATAAATTTAATTTATATTCGATACACTTGGGTTTCGTCCACTCACTTGCCATTAATTTACCCGTATAATCACCAGGGTCGGCTCGATGATTTCTGCGCCTGTGTGCGACTTAACTAAAACTAAATGAATAGATAGTACTTTAATCATAGTACTGCGTGCGTGGCACACTTTGCACACGCCACGAGCCGGCCCTAATAATAATTTCAAGGGTTTTTACTATTGACACTGTTAGCTATAATTTTTGGGTTGAAATACTATTTAAGTCTGGTCATGTGGCGCAGCGGTTAGCGTTGTTGGCTTCCGTGCCGGATCTCACGGGTTCGAGTCCCAGTGTGAACAGAATTTTTTCGATCGATTTCTGTTCGAAGACATGGGTGTCTGTGATGTCTTAATTTCTCTCCCACCCTTCTTATCCTTCAATAACTGGGCGTAGCGACAGCGATTAGTTAACCATTATTCCTGTTAAGCCTTATCCTTCTATGCCTACTATTCTCTTTGCAAAAAGAGAGATTGAGCGACTGAGTAAAAAACAGTTATCGCATAAAAAATTCTGTTGAGATACCATAATATAAAAATAATAAAAAATAAATAATATAAAAAATACTGTTGAGATATTGAGATATATATAGAAGACCATATGCTCCAAAATTGGGAGTGGACATGGATAAATAAAATACTATTTATAAATTAAAATCACAACATATAGTTTATATCCTGAAAATATCACGACCGATTTCGATCGGCATATATGCCAGTAGTTTTCATAATTAAAAACCCGTAAAAAGGAACAGTTTCAAAAATGTTATTTTTTACCCGATGATAGTAAAGAAAAACAAAATCTCAATTGAGGTAACGACAGCCAAGCATTTACGGTCGATTATTATTTAATGCTATGCTAAAAGGGATGCCTTGCCGGAAGTATTTAGGTCAAAGCGTTTATCCGTACATGGACCCTTAACATGCTACATTATACGGCATGTATAACATTCCTGAAAAGTCGATAGTGTTTATTCTTTTTGTTACAACAAAAAAAAACGATCAAGAAATTATAATGCATCAGTCATGAACTCATTTACAATGTGTCAAATATATGAAAAATGTTATGGCATACCAACTCAAAGTCTAATTTATAAAGCCGGATTCTTCAGCTAAAAGCCACACGTTTAATTCTTTGATTATAATATCTCAATTCCGAAATCCCGGGATTGGTACTCCACTCACGAGCCCGGAAATTCCGGGACCACAGCATTGGACGAGATACCGGGATTAGAGGCATTAAACGTTTTACTTGTAATGTTGTTTTTATTTATCATGTTTCGGAGAAAAAACCACGTATTCATTTGCTTAATATCCTGCAGAAGATATTTTAAGCGGTTTTAATTCAATTTTTCATGATGAAAAAAACATCTTTGAAAAAATGCGTATATTATTTTTTTCATAACCTACTTAATCACTTTCTTTTTAAGTGAAAGGTCAGATACAGTATTAAAATACAGTAAAACTTTATTACGAAAAGTGCACCTGAGAAAGCAATCTTCGGACGTCACTCAGATTGTTTAACATTGCTTTTTCCTGTGTATAAACTGAAGCTTCTCAATTTTTATTTTTTTAAATTAATTAAATTATTAATTTACCTTCACCCAACCGCCATCTAGGCCGACATTGGTTTTATATCAAAATCGGTAGTTCGGTACATAGCTCTGGGTACATAGCAAACGGGACAGTTATTAAACGGATATACAAAAAAATGCAAATCAAATAAAAAAATCAATATTATACTAATTAGAATATTTAACATTACTTTTTTCAAACGTTTTATCTTGGCGTTCATGATGTGACTTGAACCCGCAAGAAGCCATATAGGTGCTAGATTTTATTATTGACAACAAAACTCATTAAATATTGTCGAATGATGTCAAAGTATGTTATACTTTCGGTGATGTGTTGCTTCATAGTACATGTATAAATATTTAAAAAAAAAAAAAAAATAGAAAGCAAAAATATAATTGCATTGCATGTAATAAAATACAAGGTAGCAGAAATTTTCAAAACAAAAGAGGTAAACTCGTTAAGAGAGATTAACTAGAGGAGAAAATACGTCAAAAATACATATACTTTAAATTTCAGCTAAAAAAATATATATTAAAAAATCACATTTCAAGGATTTTTACAAGTTGTGATTATATGTGATTATATTTGATACTTATGTTACTTTTCTTACCACTAGATTAAATAAAAATAGGTGCTTAAAATAAATTTGGAGACGTACATAGTATAAAGATATATATGTCTTTTTTATCCATATCCTCTCCCAATGTGGAGCATATGGCCTCCTAATGGAGTTATCTCAAGAGAAGATTTTCTAGGAGAACTGTTTGTTACTCAGTCGCTCAATCTCTTTTTCCAAAGAGAGTACAGTGAAACCCCGATTCTACGTTTTCCAAGGGACCGCAAAAAATCAACGAATAATGTGGGAAATCTTCAAATAATACCAAAACATGTTTAATTTTCAACCAACTAATATATATTTTTATAATATATTTTTTACACTTTTTTTTTTAAAGAAAATATAAATTTATTCTATAATTGCTTAATTAATAAATACTAAGTGGCCTATTCGTAGTTGGGTACTTACATTTATTTAGGCATTTTAGTTTTGACTTTTGATTTGGAAAAATTCGCGCAAGCAGATGCGATGTAAGACTATTTATGAGTGAAAAAAGAAATTATCAACAAAAATGGTCAATTGGGATCGTGATTAGGACAGGATGATAATATTTAGATGATAGATCAAGGAAATCGGAACGATTAACGTGGAATTATTAAACATTGTTATCACGAAGTCTTAGTCGAAAAAAACGCAAAATGAAATGCGAGACAAGACTACATATTTATGAGAAATATTCAACGAAATATTCAAAACGGTCAATCGGAATAGTATATGTGACGGGACCAAAATATGTAAACGATAGATCGAGGAAAACGGTAAATCGGGGAACGATTAATGCGGGATTGCTTAACATTGTTCTTATGGGTGTTTGGCCGGGACGATGAAAATTAAACGATGAATGCGGGAAAACGAACAATGCGAAAACGGTAGATCGGGGTTCCACTGTAGTAAGGATAGAAGAATACGGCAAGGGCAAGACTAGTGGCTAGCTAATCGCTCTCGCTACGCCCAGTTATTTAATCGCTCTCGAAACGACATTATATTGAACAGAGGTCGATATATCAATCGAAAAAATATTGTTCGTACTGGAACTCAACCCGTTGAGATCCGGCACGGAAGCCAACAATGCTAACCACTACTGCGCCATATAGATAGTTCTTTACCGAACAGAATAGTATACTGATAAAAAATGTTGGGAAGCCCCATATTTATATATTTAGGAAGCTGTACATCAACGCCCTCTTTGGGGAATTTGAAATATCTTCTCATGTGTGGTACACTCGTCACGAATTTCAAAAAGTGTTTACTGTATCAAGTCAAATATTTTCTTCTTGTTTGTGCAAAGCAAACACTTTTGATAGAAAGCAGAGTACCTGCTTAGTGCACGCCAATTAAACATAACGCAGATATTCATTTTTCATATCGCTGATAAATTTGTTTCGATTTTTATACATCAAGTGACTGTTAGATTAAACAGCACATCACAAAAATTAACTGGCAGTTAATGGAAACATGCATTTGAAAATTCGATACATACTTTAGTATCGCGTTGTAATATAAATAAGTACATTTAAAATAAATTACTGCCGAATAATTTAGCGGTCTGTATATTATAATAATCTCAACACGTCGCCATCAAATTCGGTTGTTATTGTAATCTAGATGTTTTGACTATTAATTTAAATGTTATTTACTGCTTTTTTTAAAAGCTATTGAAATTCTTTTTATTTCACTCGACAGAAATCTGGAGAGTGTAAATCGCGCTATCAAACGAAATGTTGTTTTTTTTTTATATATATATATATATATATATATATATATAGGATATAGTCAATTGGTTATTAATTATTTGTGTAGGAGGCAATAACTGATTTATTTTTATTGACCGAGTCATACTACTTAATAAAATAAATCTTTCTCTTCTGAAAAAAGAATTAAGTCGAGTTGTGTGTTATTTGTATGAAACAGCTCATTTATGATGAACTATAAAATTATATGGAAAATACTTTATTAATTTATAATGAATTTTGATACGTTTGCTTTGATAAGGCACGGGCAAACAGCGGTCCGCGGGCTACATCCGTATTTTTTTGTCTGTTTCCTGTGAGCTGTAATCGTATTTCCGAAAAAGATTTTCTTTTTTGTTTACACAAATAAAAATACTATTTTTCTTATTCGTCGGGAGAATATTTCAGTAATGAAATATTATAATATTACAAGACATTTCATTAGTAAGCATACCTAACATTTTAACGTGAAAAGTTTTTATTGTATTAACAATACTAATATTATTTTATTTCTGTACATTGTCTTTAATAACCACAAACAAACACTCGCTTAAGCTTGTCAATGTCAAAATGATTTGTGTTTTCTCTAAAAAAATGTATTTAGGAAATTTATTAAGTCAGTATTAAACTGTTCATTTTTGAAGCCTGGAATATTTATTATTTTGCCTTTAAATACTTTCGATTTCTTTATTTTGGTTCGTATTTCAGGTCGAGTCCGACAATGAATGTCTCCATGACGATCGGTAGTCCGCAGTTACAGTTTTGGATTAAAAAAAGCATAGGCAACAAACAGCGGAATTGAAATGTTTCAAAATATTCGCGAAATAAAAGATAATACACTTTCAATAATACTTGCATATTGAGCTGAATAGCACGTGCAGAATAATTCCACAGTATGCAATAAACTTATAAAAGATGGGTTGGGCAAAATGAGGAACGTTTGGCTAAATATATTTTATGACTTCTTCCGAAGGAGTACAATGTGATTGTTTCGAGCAGCTGTCGTCTGAAAACTTTACGTTTACTGTCAGCTATAAATCGGTAAAATGGAAAATTTTAAATGTGTATTGACACGGTAGGGTTATTGGCACCCGCTTCCACTAGCACTTTTGTGAGGAAAACTGGCAGGATTTTTAAAAAAAGGTGTAGCTAAATTAATTGTGTTTGAATTTTATTATCAGGTAACCCGTAATATCAATTGTTTATTGTTAATAGCTTAAAATGGCAACATTGTTTTTCGATACCGATGTGATTTTTGTTTTTTTCTTTCTTACTCTTTTGGACACGAAGCGCACCTGAAGTGTGTGGGATACGTCCCGGCCTCTGGACGTGGTTCCAAAGACATTTAGTTGTAAATTCACTTGCAGTTCTTTTTCTTTTGTGGTTTTGTTTTTTTTTCCGAGATGAAAGAAATAATATTTTTCCATTTCGACGAAAATTAAATTCCATTTTGTTCTCTGCGCAGAGTTTAACGTCAAGTTTTTTTTTACATTTATAAAATCGTGTGAGCAAGCTAGGTTGTATAATAGTTATTGTGTATTGTAATAATTCAAATATTTGTTATAAATTCGTTGATTGCAAGTTTCTTAAATAAACGTTTTCGTGATAGTAGAGCGACGTTTGATTTAATACCTACCTACCTGTGGACTCCGAGTTTAGGCCAGCGGTATTTGTCGTAATGACTTTTATTAGTGGGGATTTATTCTTGGGGCTCAATATCGTGAACAATAGTAGAAATTTCTAACAATAAATGAAACTCGCTCAAAAATAAATTACGAGTAATGTCAGTATCTATCCCTTCTGCGGGCTATCAAAAATAAATTGTAAGCCATTTGAATAAAATAGTTATCAAATCTAAGTATGTATATGAAAAATGATTTTCCACACAGGTACCACCGAATCAATTAAAAATATTAAATAAACTGTTTCCGGACACACAGTCATTTAACGTGATGTTCTTCTAATTATAATATCTTTTTTTTGATAACTTTTACACCGTTAATACCGAATTTATAATATATTTGTGAACAATGTTTAATTTGTTTTAAACTGTTATTTTAATCTCAATATATTTGCATTAAGTTGTAATTTTTAGCTGGGAATCATACAAATAAAAAAAAAATATATCATTTAATCACTTTGTTAGAACCAAATTTCATATTTGATAAATTATTTGTATACTGTAACCTAATTACGAGAGACGAATAATACATTTAACATTATAATGATCATGAATTAATACTGCGTATTTTGTGGGATAATTAACGAAACGATAATTAAATAAAAATTTAAAAAAGCATATTTTGATGTTATTAATAAGATTCTTTGCAAGGAAGCATGTTTGTAAAATACCATTTTATCACGGGGATTTATTAAATTATTTTTGATCTATTCAACCAATCATATTTTACTATCAACAAGTGAGTAAAATAGTTTAGCCTCAACATTCTTTTAAAGTATAGCTAATTTTAATCTTAATTTTTTTTTTTGACAAGTATCATATTCCGCAATAACATTTGATTGATGACAGAAGCATCACCCAACGTCCGCTGAACACTTAAACGTTGGGTTCAAAAGTAAATCTGTTCGCCTTTTTACAAATGAAGAATATTTTTATTTAAAATACGTTTTGAAACAATAAAATAATGTATTGCAATTGCAGTTTAATCGAAAGAAGAAAAACGACGATTTATTTATACGTTTACTCTCGCTATCCGGTGTGTTCCGAAATATTACAAACATACCACTAAAAAATCATTCTAGTTAGTTCTGTAATTAATTTCGATAACCAACCGTCACAAACTCTCAATCAACAGAAGCATTACTTCGTTCAAATGAAGAGGCCATTAAAAACATCATCGCACATACGGGCCTCATAAACTTTGAATAGGAGGTCCAAAAATTTGTTTCTGTTTAAACTTTGACGATTCCAAAACAAAAGTCATTTGCGCTAACATTACACGAATGTAATTCCAAGTGGTGACTTTGCTTTATGTCTTCCCGACTAATCAGGCCTGTATTCAGTTCTTTTGACGCCTATTGACCTACTTCAGAAAAGCTGTTTACTAACTAATAATAAAACGTGCCAAATCCCCTGTTGCACCATTTTTAATGATGTGCATAAAAACCTTAGTAAAACGTTTGTCTATCAGTATTTTTGTTTTAATGGACAATTTGCATTTTATGTCTTTCTATGACTATTTTTGCGTATGACATTGGCTATAAATAAAGGACTAATTACAAAATATGAAATATAGTGTCAAATTACCTGGGCTGTGGAGTTGGAGTCGGAGTCGGGGAGTAGCGGTATTTTGGCCGTATTCGTAATCAGAGTCGTGAAAAATGAGCGGCTCGAATTTTTTTTGAAAAATATATTTCATGATGTGAATTCAATCAAAATAGTCCAAAGTGTTGACATTGCATGCTTGGCTGACTAAAAATGATCAAATGGAATGTATATATAAATTAAAATGAAAAAAATCCGGATCGGAGTCGTTTTTTATTTTAAAGCTGGAGTTGTAGTCGTTTTTTTTTTTATACGACTCCACAATCCTGCAAATAACATTCAATTAAGAATTGAACAATCAAATGGAAGAACGATTCATGTGAACTTGACACGATTGGATAAAACAGTAGTGGAAACCAGGATTTATTTTTATATACTAGTGATTTTAATTGCCATATTAAAAAATAATCTTTGGGTCACCATGTGGTGGCCATATGGTTTGCATAAGAAGCGGGTAGAGTAAAAAAATATACTCCTTTAAAATTGCATTAAAACCATGTTTTGATTAATTGTTCCAAGACATTGTCAACCAACAGAAAGAGTTCCAAACAGACAGAAAATGGTTAGGCATTTTGCGTTTAACCGATCGTTGACCAGAAGCATTCAATAATTAGTGTCACATCATATTACAATTGTCTCTCTCGTTCTATAACTTTTTTGATCTTGATATTTCTGATATTACAACAGTTCGAGAGGTACAATGTTCTTTTCAGTGAAATAGAACTCTGTAATGCATCCGTTCTCATTGACTACCATGGTCTAACTGCCTGCTGTATCTATAGATTCGATAATTTTCAGACACTGAAAAAACGCTTGCCTTCAAACGCGGAACGCAGAACGCCTGGCTATATTCCGTCTGGTTGGACTTGTAATATTGTTGCGCTTACCACCTTTCACAATATTCCTGTACATAAATCTGGTCAAATTTTCAAGGAGATTTCTGAAATTTAATTATAATCAATCCAACATAAGTGTTTAAACGTGATAAATTTCATGATTTTTTTATGTAATCTTAAATGAAGTTGTTTTACGAACATTCCATCGCTCAACCTCCATTTTTCGTAGAGGATAAAGATCGAAGAGTTGATCTATCTATCTAATATATAAAATGAATATTTGTTTGTTTGTTCGTATTTTATTCGTTGCCACACCGTTCATCCGATTGAAATAAAACTTTTTGCTTGCATTTTCGCGAAGGCTATAGTCATACTAAAATTAACTTACAGTAGGTCTTATATATAAAAATCAATGTTTGTATGTCTGCCATACCGTTATTTTTTTCAATGTATGTTGTAATTGTGTTATATTACAATTAACTTACAGTAGGTGGCGCGTGTGTCGTACCATAAACAATCGGCAGCAAACGTCAAACAGATAGAAAAAGAAAACATGCACTTCGAAAAACACAAACACTTTCTTTCTTTGAGTGGCATTGCAACGCTTGCCGGGAACCAGCTCGTAAACTATAAAAATCTGATATCTGGGAGGGAACGTAAACACCACATGCATTTGAACACAAATTCAATAATCCTTAAAAAATCAATTGATTTTTCTGCATATGAATTTGAACTCGTGGTTGCCGCCACCAAATAAGACGAATCCATTAGAGCAGTAGTTTCCAACCTTTATCTAACTGCGCCTCCATTTGAAGAAAAAAATGTCCTCGCGCCTCCCCTTTCTTTATTTCATACTGGAATAAAAAAAAACGTTTTAAAGGGTAAATGACTATTTTGGACTGTTCGCGCCTCCCAGGTTGGAAATTGCTGCATTAGAGCGTTTATTTATTGGATTCAGAACCGTTTTTTTTTCTTTCTTACTTACTTTATTAAAATTAAAATGTATTTGATTATTGGGCCCATTTTGTTCATTATTGCCTTAATACAGTACTGACACTGCTGACTAGAGAACCCGTTTATTTAGATTATTTTCAATCTAAATTCTTAGTATTAACTTATTTATGTGGTCCAGCACCTAAATAGAAAAGTTTTTTACGCATACTCAAAATAACAAATTCTATTTTTAATATATTGAGATATGTAATGTCTTAGAAATACTAAACAACCAATTTGTAAATTTCATTAAATTTATTCTTATTACAAATATTTACTAGTTAACACTTTGATCACGCATATTTTTTTGGGTAAAATACGAGAATTTGTTAGTTTTAAAAGCTAGTTTTATTATTATTATTACAATTCTAGAGTTTATGTTATTTTTTTTAAGTGAGAAGTACTACATTTATATAATTACGCCTTACTTCCTAGTGGTGGCTTTTTATCTCCGCGACATTGTTCAGTAGTATACGCTTAAACAATAAAAGCAATTGTTACTTTTAAAATATAACAATATTTTTATTTCAGTAGAATATTAATTCCTTGGCGCATTACAAACACCATTTTTTCAAGCGATTTCCGTTTGAAAGCAAGTGTTTGTGATGTCTAAAAATTCCTCCAATCCTGAAAAAACGGGGCGTAGTGAAAGCGATTAGTTAATCAAAACCACTAGACGTATCACTACTATATTTAAAAAAGAGGTGAAGTAGTTGAGCTACTAGTAGTTCTCGAAAAAAATCTTCTGTTGACATACCTCCATTAAGAGTCAAAATGCTCCACATTAGGAGTGGACATGATTTTTAAAAAATGCAAAAAGGTTTGCGTTACACCATTTTTGGCGTAACTTAACAAATCCCACTAACGAATGGATAAAGACGACGAAAATCGTGATCAATTAAAATTTGAATCGCCCACTGTGGTCTGGTTGGTAAGAGATTACTCTACCGACCAGGTAGGTCTCGGTTCGATCTTCAAGTTCAATGTCAAATTTAAATAATTCAATTTAAATTTGAGATTGAAAACGTGGATGTGTGTGATGTCAACTTATCTCGAGTTGATCTTGACAATTAATTCTCATCGAGTTTTTCTCGTATGATATTCTTCAAAATATTTGACACATTGGAAAATGACAAATATTTTAAATAAACTATGACCATAACGAAATTTTATCCTGTTTTAATACTGGTCTATAAATGGACACATTTTAAATTTATTTATCTTTATTACTATTTTTCAACTTTTCACTGCTTGATATAGAAAATAGGTCCTAATTTCTAAAAAAAAGAGTGATGTGTACCCATACAGGCGTACTCATTTTTTATTTTTAACTTATCAATATATCATTTGGGTTTCCGCATATTGTAAGTTTGGGAAACACCTTGACGTAAAATAACTGACCTGTTAGGTCAGGAAAGAAGTTTAGCAAAACGGCAGGTGCAAATTTGCTTTGAGCGTTGTGTGACGACAATTCAATTTGGAAGGAGCAATTTTGGCCTGCGGCTTCTGCCGTACAGATTAGTACCGGGCTAGACTAATGCATAATTCTGGCGGCTATTTCAGGTCCATTAATTCGCCGGGTCTCAAATCATTGATAAGATTTTATTATATCATGTGAAAAATATTCAGCAGTGGCGGATTTTGTTTAAAAGAAAAACATTTTTATTTATTTTTTAATAAAACGTAGAATTAATGTTTACAAAAAAATAATAAAAAACTTAAATATATACCGTTTTTTCAACTGATAGGTAAACACTTTCAGCCGTTTTTCCTCTTCGTTTTTACTGTCTACGGGTTCATATCACCGTAGAAACTGTTTATTCTTGATGTATCATCGAAAATGGGAGTATCAGTAGTCATTTTTTTTTTTGCTTCATCATGTCCGCTCTTAATCATATGTAATCATAATAAAGTTTATCTCAATATAAGTGAGTAGGAACAGAAGTATAGGGCTAGGACAGGACTATCGGTTAGCTAATCGCTCTCGCTAATGCCCGTTTTTAGTATAAGGTGGGTAGGAGATGGTAATTTAAGACGTAACAAACATTCATGCCATCGAAAGGAAATTCAGAAATCGATATTTAATAAGTTCATTATTAGTAAACTTAATCAATGATTTTTCAACAGTTACACAATAATTAATAGTAAAATATTTTTTTAATCGTTTTTTTATTATTTAGATGGCGTCGCTTTAATTTTAACCAAGCGAGGTGGTGCCCAATTTTAGTATACAAATAAATTGGTGCAAAATTTCCAGGAAATCATTTTGCGTTCCGGGAATAGAAGTTTGTTTAACCCCTCTTATACAATAATTAATAGTAAAATATTTTTTTAATCGTTTTTTTTATTATTTAGATGGTGTCGCTTTAATTTTAACCAAGCGAGGTGGTGCCCAATTTTAGCATACAAATAAATTGGTGCAAAATTTCCAGGACATCATTTTGCGTTCCGGGAATAGAAGTTTGTTTAACCCCTCTTATATGCCCCGTAATATAAGGGCCTGAAAACCTCTTAAGACATCATCACACATTATATGACACGGTGGCTTTTCTCATTTACTCCACGATCGCGTTTACTAACATACCTACATTAGAAAGGCGCAACTCACATATCAACTACATCCAGAAATCACAAAGACGTAACTCAATTTTCTAGCTTTGACTTGGTATTTTTTTTTGTTTTTATTAATACTGTACTATTGAAAAAAATATCGGTTAATTGACAACTTTTTTGGAATTAAGCTAAGAACTTTACGCAAGCGGTGCGAAGGGTTTGTGTTTAAGTCCCGGCAATCTCAATATAAATTGCGATTTATTCGACATAATAAACATTTTAAAACTTGGTGAGAGAATATCTTTCTTCCTTAGTATTAGTCTAGAGTATTTTTTTTCCTTTGTGATTTAAAAACTTGACAATATCAACCGCCATTGCAATAATTAGCTATAATGCAAAATTTATATTCAAAAATATGTATCTTATATTTTTTAACATAAGTCGCTTTTTCTCTATATAAAACATAAATGACCACTACTTTTCGGAATAAAATCAAAGCCTTGGGAAGTGACTTTTGTTAGAAACATTACATTAACTAAAATATTGTTTTCCAAAAATAATTTGTCAAATTACATTAATAAAACATTACAAATTCTAATACTCAACTAATATAATTTTAACAATTTTTGATTTGTTTATACCTTTATAGTGGTTTTGGCGTTTCATATGTAGCCAACACTTTAATGCTTTACCAACTATTTGTATCTGTATTAAATTCAAAGAAAAAAAATCATCAAATCTTTGGCTTACTTTTTCGTACGCCTTCTATTGGATTGCTTTATATATATATATCTTTTTAACGTCTCGTTATGTATAACTGTTTTTTGTTTTCAGCCTGAAAGACAAATGTCAGCTACTGACTTGTTTCGTAAGTGTGTCGAAGCACCTGCGTACACACGTTTTGTCCTAATTGAAAAGCTCAAATAAAATCTCCATACAAGCGTATAGGCACGGAAAATTTTGGAATATTGTACGCTAGACCTCTACCGTTAGCCTTAACGGTAAGGTTGTCGGAATTATTTATCGTACAGTTCCGTGATATGGGTAATGTTATATCATCGTGAGTAAAACGGATACGTCACACCCTAAAAGGTTAAGTTTTTGTTTGGCATGACTTTTAGAAAATATTTACACGTAATAATCACACCAAAATATCATTAAATTCAGCCACATTGATGACCTTCATCTAATAGACGGTAAGTAATTACCTCCTAAAACCGCTAATTACAGTATTCAAAAACATTTTAGTTAAACGGAAATTCTGTCTTCTTCCTACAATATTTTTGTGGGTTTGAGCCGGTCTTGTATTTTTTATTTTTTTCCATCTCCGCTCCCAATGTGGAGTATATGGCCTCCTAATGGAGGTATCTTAACAGAAATTTTTCTACAACAACTGTTTGTCACTCAGTCGCTATACCTCTTTCTTCCGAAGAGAGTAGTAGAGTTAGAAGGATAGGGCTATTAACAAGACTAGTGGTTAACTTACCGCTCTTGATACGCCGAGTTATTGAAGGATGGGAGAGAAATTAAGACATCACAAACATTCATGCCTTCGGACAGAAGTCGATCGAAAAAATGCTGTCCGTATTAGGACACGAACCCGTGAAATCCGGCACGAAAGCCAACAACGCTTACCGCTGCGCTATAGGACCCGACGATAAAAATTATATAAATTATATGCCGCGTATGTTCTGTGGACTTAATTGTTTTGAAAAAATGTATTGAACAATATTATTTTCACTACTTTTCACAGTTTTCTTCTTTATCAGCGCATACACAAATCCTGTTTTTTAAATAATGTTTTCGGTGTAAAGTTAATTTTAATCGAACATTTGATAAATAGCTACCAAACCTGGAGGGCACTCAATATTAATTTCATTACTTTTTTGCCCTTGCAAGTATAATCGGTAGCTTAGAATAACTGATTGATAGAGATTATAAACACTAAAATAAGTAAGAAAAAAATTGATTTGATATGTTGAAGCATAAATTTAAGCTGATTTGTTTGAAAAGTGAGCTACGTTTTTACCGCTGTTTTAAAAAAAGTGTTTAGAGATGTTGTCAAGTATTCTTAAATAAAAAAACATCGCAATAATCATAATTTTTACGATGAGCGAATAAGTATTTATAACATTTCCTTAAAATTTAATAGTGTTATCTTGATAGAAAAAATATATTATCACCATAATTCTAATTTTCTTCACTGACCTCACTTAACAATGCTTTGACTGTCTACGAATGAATTTAGACAGAAGTGGGCTCAAAAGGGTTTTGGCCTGCGAGCCCATTGTAAATTTTAACGTTGATTATAGAACTTTTTGTTTAATAAAAAATGCTCAGATCAACTGTAATTCCTGTAGGGAGATGGATTAAATGTATTGTGAAGAAAATTAAAGTGCTGTTAACGCATATAAGGGTTCAAAAATATTAATAATCTTTAACTCACCCCAATGTGGTCATGGTGACAATGGTGTACCAGAAGGCTGCCGGAATCGAAGTGAAGTTTGTCTCAGTCTCATTCTTCTCCGCGTAGAACATTACAGTAGCGAAGATAATGATGGCCATCGCTAGAGAGAAGACCAAGAAGCCCAGCTCTGATGCGCAAGACTTGAGCGTGTAACCCAAGATCCGTAGACCTTGAGAATGCCGCGAGAATTTGAAGATCCTGAACACTCGAAACACCCTGAGGGTCACAAACGCTCCCGACACATCATCGTTATCGGTTATACCCAAGCCGATGTAGTAAGGCAAGATGGCTACGACGTCAATTATTGACATGACGCTGCCGACGAATTTACAACGGTCCGGAGCGGCGAATAACCGGAGAAGGTACTCCGCCGTGAAAATCATGACACAGGCCGTGTCTAAGCAAAAGAAAACTATTTTATATCGTTCACCGCACGGCAGAGTCCCCGCTCTGCCTGGTCTATGTCCGCACGGAACTGTCTCGACCACGTTGGCCATCACTGATACAGCGATGAAGAAGCCGGTCACATAGTAAAACACCAACGCTGCCGTTGAAGTATGCGGGTTTTCGAACGCTCGCCACATTTTCTCCCGAAGATCTTTCAACGGCGGCAGACTCTGGTTGTCACTGTCGCTCAATTTGTCGTCCATCAATCGTTCGGCGTTCTCCCTCTTCCTATCTCTGTAGTCTTCATAACAACAATCACCAATCACGTCAGGAAGGATACCAAAGAATGACAACTCTTCATCGTAAGAAGTTAAACATTCATGTTTCGGGTAATGCAGCTTCCCTGTTCTATAATAATTAAGGATGTGCCTGAATATATCAGGATCCCTATCGAAGAAATATTCCCCGCTGTCTTCGTCGTAGAAGAACTCCCTCTCGTTGCTGCCCAAGAGAGTGTCTGGATACTTTTCTAGCGTGTTCCTCCACGTTTCGAATCTTCTCCCGCTGACGTTGATCAGGAGTTTTTCGTCCTCGGACTTCCGCCGGTCTTTGGGGATGGGAGGAGGCGGTAGCGGGTGTGTAGCGATCGGAACCCAGCCGATGGCCGCAGCCCGCGCGAACGGCAACCACGCGGCCACGGAAGCCATGGCTGGATTGCTCCTTCACTAGCTAACTGACTTCTGCGGCTCCCATTCGATACGATTTACTTATTGTTCACTAACATCTCTCACAAATGTCTCAAGCATCAACTAACATCTAATTTACGTCTGTCCTTTTCTTGCATTTAAATACAAGATAATTTACTTAACACATTTTTGGCTAGGTTATTCATTTACGTAACATTTAGTTTCCTCTGCATTTCCTGCTGAATTAAATAATTTATATTTAAAACGTTGCGCTATAAAGGGCTACCATTAATTTGATTTCCGTTGGGTATTTATAGAGCTGGCATTTCGTCAGTCCTCTAGTCGCACATCTGCTACAATTTATATTTAGTCTATGTTACTGAAATACATTTGCAGTTAATAGAGAATTTATAAAGCGTTCAACTAATTAGATGAAAATCTGTCCAGAGTATATCGTTCGCGTTACGACCTAGGATAACTGACCAACGCTTGGGTAAAATGTTAGGGTCCGATATAAATCTTTAATTCTATCATCCGTCAATTTAATATAAATTCAAAGCATACTGTTATCCAATTAAATAATAGATTGGCAAATAAATCAGAGAATGAGAAGCTAAATGCGTTCAGTCACAAAAATGAAATATTAAGGTAAGCAATTCTAAATATTTTAACTGGTAAGCTATTCATTTACTTACTGTTAATTTAAACTTAAGTCGTAGAATGCAATAAGTCCAACATTATTCATATGACTGTTATTGATATTTTGATCGTCAAATTTCTTTCTGCTTCTAAATATATGTATAAGGATTTACTGCATAAATTAAAGATTTATTTTACAATATAGAGTGTTTTTGTACATTGTAATTGGCACCATTTTCTAAAACGGTGAACTTTCCGCATTCTGTTTCTCAGCTTCAGAAATCAATCACACATACAATATACACTAAATGTAATCTAATAACTAAACATGCAAAACTTTTTAATGTGAATGACTCTTTAATATATTGAAACCTCCTGCGTAAAGTATTGTAACTTAAAAATCGAAACATTACAGGAAAGTGGTTCAAAGAAACGAAAGTGTATTGTTAGTCGAGCTTTTTATCATTTACTCCAAGTTCTAATTATAATCGACAGTGAACATCCCAATTTTAGTGCAAAACGATCAAAAACTCCACTTATACGATTTTTTAAATATTCAAACACCTTTCCTGTGATGTTTTAATTTTACGTAGGGGGCGACGATATATTATATATCTTTGAGTGCAGCCAGACGCCGTTTTCAAAAAACTACATCTCTCAGTTAATATCGTTCGAGAGTGGAATAAAATTATATACTTTAATCATTGTATCATTTTATTTGTATACTGACTTATCGTGACCCGAGTTTTTTTTGAGAAAAAAATGATAGTCTTTCAAGTACCATTAATGGTATTCATTGTTATTTTTGTTTCACCAAAAATAAACACTTACAAGCTTATTGTTTAAGGGTCACACTATGTGTCGTTTTACAGTATTTCCAAAAACACCTCAGATTTCAGAGCCTCAGATATTTAATAATCCAATAAACCATACATATTTCAGTTAATTAACTACCCGTTTCATTTAACGTATCTGTCGATACAACAATTTATGTTGTACAGCTATTTACTCCAGCAAGTGTATTAATAAAATTAATTGAGAAATCTTTGTCTTGTGATAATAAGTAAGAATGTGACATTATACGACTATAAGAACTAAACGTGAAACATAGTTTTTTTATATCTTTAAAACCGTATCTGAAATAAATATAATATCGTTCTTATATATTAATATTCTCATGATAAATAAAATGAAACATTCTCTTTAACTATACGAATACAATCGACTTGATGAGTCAAAATAATTGGATTCGTCAATATTTCTGTCATACACGTGAATAAACCTGAATTTGGGACTCGATCAATTTCTGTGGGCAAGTCTATTTCCACGATATAGGCTTAACAAACCAAATTCAAAATGATATTATTAAAAAAACTCCGCTTCCAAAACCTAGCACGAAACATTAAATTTGATTTGATTTAAATGACCTATTTTACAAAATATATATTCCAATATTTCGCATGCCATCGTTTCATTTTTGATAAAATCTTTATTTTATTTGATAAAACCGATCGTAACGTATACAGATATGCGAGTTTTCATATAGTGGATTATGATGTACGTTATTTATTTGAATATATTATTTAAATTTCTTTTAAAATTTAATGACTAAACTTCAGAATTGTTTAGTTATCTATAATAATCTTTAGTTATCATTTTTTTATACGATTAACTATTCGTTTACTGATAATATAAAATCATTTTATATTTGATTGTTTTATTGGTAATTATTAAACCAAAATATAACACAAGGAAGCTCATAAGGGCTTCAAAACTGGTTAAGCCTGTTTGCCGCGTGCTTAAAAAAGCTTAAGCATGGCTTATTTTACTTGGTCAACCTAAGATATCATAGATTTAAATAACACCTTTCAATAACACCGTTGCTATGACAATAAATTAATTAGTTTATTCAAATGTGCACAGTTAAAAAGTCACTATAACAGCCTTATATTTAAAATAAAACACTTTTGTACTAATTCTACACTGTCGCGATCATTATCAGCGGGTGAATAATCGCCATCCTAATAAATAATGTGGAATTAGTACAAGAGTGTTTATTTTTAATGAAAATTTATCCAGTAAGTATACGAAATAATTATTATCAGTGTTAAAAAAACAAGTCTTTCAGATAATCTTATATTAAACATGCGATAAAATTAATCTATCAATATTTACCTTTTGACAAAAGATAATTTTTCGACTAGACATTAAAGAAGCACTTTTATAAACGTGCACTATTTTATTTTCATGTCTGCGTGTGGTTTTCATTCGATAGATTGTTGTGCAAGATTATTGAAATACGATTTTAATATAATTCGCTAAAAGATTAACACTATGTAATGTTAAAATTCTTAAAACGAACACAATGAATGATCATACTTACAGTAGACTTAAATTCAAATTCAAATTTAACATAGTAACAACTGTATTGGAAAGCTATAATGGGACCTGACAGGTAAGTAACAATACCAAACCGAATAAAATAAATCAAATCGTATTAATGTTGCAATATTACTTTTTAGTTAATAATAATTCCGTAAGAGTATTGTTTATGGTTGATCTTTAAACATTCTTTTTATTTATGAATTATTTGTTCTGTATAAATAACTAATACAATAAAATGTTTCTACTATATCAACTGTCAGTTTCTTTCAAAATATTAAACACAATTCGTATTTACTACTACGCTTTTCCAATACTAGTTTTTCTCAGCTAGTGAGTTGTCTAATTAATTATTTAAAAATACTTACTCACTGAGAAAAACCGGTCCCGGTCATTAAAAAAACGTGGAATATTAACCATAAATTGCGCTTTAGTTTCGTAAAAATTAAATGTGAAAATACGTGGATTAAATGATTGTTCATTTGTTTTAAATACACCACAATGGTGTATAATTGTAAAAAAGCAATGACATTCTAAAATAGTAGATATCAGGGTTTTTTCTACTCGGTATCACAAGAATAGCGAAAATGTTTGGTGTTTCGATAAGCTTCTACATTTAAACATTTGTGGCGAGCGTTTGCTTGAAATATCCACAAACAAATATTATGACAAGGAAATTTTAAAATTGAATAATATTTTTAAACAAATATTTTAAATAATAATACATAACCTATCAATTGAACAGACGAGAAATTTCGTACCATGCAAACCTACAGAATTTATGAAAGGGGGTTTTAAGAAATACGGACTTACGTTTTAAATTTCGTATTAGGCAAGTAACATACATATGCATCGCAGGCATTTTTTTTTTGTGACAACATGATAATGAGATAGTATGTTTATGAAATATCAGCGGAATCTTTGTTATTTAATTTTATAGAAAAGTTACTGTCATATCAATTTCACCAGATCTGAAATAGCTGATTTTATTTGGAAAGTATTTGATATTAGTTAATAATCTAAAAAATATTTTTTAGAGTACAAACGCTAACGGCTATAAAATGCTCTACGATCGACCTGTTGGCCTATTCTGCAGTCTCAGAGTTACACTTATACAAACCAAAATCATTCAATTGTACACTTAATTTAATAAACAAACTTTACATTACATATTTAATGAATTTCTCATGAAGGTTGTGTCTCACACCTGTGGTTTTTTAATTCTACGCACTTTGTTTTATATACACTTAGTAATTAGAATATGTGCGTATAAGTTATCAAAACTTTTTATTATACAAATATTTTTTCGTGTTTCTTTTGATTTAAAATTAAAAAAACTGTTTCAGAATAAATAATAAAAAATACCGTAATATCAAACTTTAGTATGATAACAATAATACATTATCTTTAATATATGTTGTTTAAGTGTTTTCATAACGTTTGTACGCTGTGAGTCCCAGAAGGGCATTTAGTAAATAATCTAAATAATCCCCAGGCACCGAAACATCGGCACCTAATTGAAGCATCGTTCGCCGAGTCGGAAGCGGGTTCTGGCAGGCGGAATATTATTTATCAATTGATCAGTATTTGAATAGTACACTCGTATAAAACTGTGTATCATCCGGTTATATTGGTCGAAAGCCAGACCGGAGCTTTATCAAACAGCTGCGAAGCTCGACTGTGAGACCCCACCGAGCGACTCTACTGAATAAGAAAAATCAAAACATCAGACGGAACGTCGACGACACATCTTTTAACGAGAATCTTATCAAAAAAACACCTGCTGAAAACTCTCATTCAAAACAATGGGCACATTCCCAACAAAACGTGAAGAATATGACACTCACTTTCGCCACTTAACAGATTTTTTATTATATCTCAAGTTGGAGGTTCAACTGGCTAATAATCATGTCTGGAGTCTTTTTCGTGGTTTTCAACTTCCAGAACCTGGATTCGATCGATTCCGCCGGAGGATCCTCCGGCGATTGTTAGTATTGAGTCGCGAAATTTTTAGTTTATCGGGTTCCGCGGTCCGGGCTTCCGCTATCGTTCGACTGGCGGCTCGGTGGACCGCCCTTTGCGCGGAGGCATGTCTTCCTCACGACGGTGTCCGTCCAACACTGGCGGCGCGCGCTATTTCGGTCTGGACCGCGGACGCCAAAGCGCAAGCGCGGGCCGACGCTCGCTGAGTTACCAAACGTTCGATCCAATTTCCCAGCATTTTCGCGTACATACCTAACACTGATCGACTAGTGCAATACCAGACACACTTACTTACAAAACAATATTCTCGTCATCTCAAATCTCATTCAAACCACTACGCTTTTTACTTACACCCTGTTGATAATTATCATGCTACATATATGTTTGTTAATTATAAGGATATAGTATTCTGTTATAATATCGCTTAAATAATAGTATGTTTCTCGTAACTCAAACTGCACTTAATAGATATTTTAATATTACTCATATAAAAATATTAAATAATTGCTTATAATATATCTTCTCCAGGGGGTAAGTACGGCATCCAATCCCGGGCACACAAATTTCTGGATTAACAATCTTTCAATCCCAGGATCTCGGGATCGATCATTCACCATAATGACCCGGAGTTCATGTCTCCAACTGGACGTGTGTTGATGTAGAAATATGTCTTTTTAACAAAAAGGATAGCTGTGTGTTATATTGTCAACTGTACCTTACTAATCATTGAAACAGGAATCAACTTAAACCTAAGCAGATTCTAATACCATTGTTAAAGAAGGTTAGACAACTTAAGTCCCATAGATAATTATTTTTATTTTTAAGTATAAGTGCAGTAGTCCTAAATTAAAATGTTGTACAAATTAGGACTGCGTTAAAAATGTACTATTTCTTTCGATCAGTTAACTATAACTTCTGTGAGAATTTAGAAACAAACGATTGTCCTAAAAATGTTTATATTGAACTATTAGCTGAGCGCTAAGCTTTGATGTTAGCTTATAGTTATATTCAGCCATTTCCTTTCCATACAACGTGGTGGAACGGCGTTCCGCCACCCCTTTCTCGCAATTTTAAATGTTTCAAATTAATGTAAAAATTAATTAAAATTTTATTTTTATTTTGCTTTAAAAACTGTTAATTTGTTTTTCATGGAAACCATTATTTTTTTTCTATCTTTGGTCCCTTTTGAATGTAACTTTCAAAAATACCAGGTCCGTAGACTTTAACCAGAACCAGGGGTCTAATGCTTCATATGTTCTTTTGCAAATTACTTTATTTACAGCACCTTTCCCCAATAGTCGGGTCCATAGCGCAGTGGTCAACGTGGTTGACTTTCGTGATGGATTTCACGGGTTCGAATCGCAATCCGAACGCGATTAGTTAGCCACTAGTCCTGTCTTAACCATATTATTCTATCCTTACTCTCTTTGGTAAAAAAGACGAGTTGGGAAACTGAGTAACAAGCAGTCTTCATAAAAAAAACTTTCGTTCAGATACCTTCATTAGGAAGCCATATGCTTGAAATTGGGAAGGGACACGGATTAGAAAAAAATCTTGACAAGAAGTAAGTTCCGGTACCTTTTTTTTTAAAAAATCGCTTGTTTTATTCATAGTTTTTATATAATATTCAGTCTTGTAATATCCTCGAAACTATTTATATATTAAACGAGTTATTTTAATAAGACGGTTCGGTGCTTAACCCTCATCTCAATTCTTCCCTTACCGCCCGAGTTTTTCGTTTGCTCGCTATAATCAAATCCCTTATTCCCGGTGTCAGAGGAGTTTTCCATTTTCCTGTGACTGGCAATTCCGTTGCCGGGAAACCATAATTTACGCATGCGTGTTCCGTGACGTCACGCGCCGATAAATTGATTTTGTTTTTCCGTCTCGCTCACTCTACCGTGAAAGGTCACGTCGTGTCTCACTCCAACAGTCATAGGGACGTTCCAGTCAAATCCTTTATCTGGACGTCCCAGAGATGTCTCATGATGGAAGTTGTATCATTTTTTTAACACTTCGAATTCGGATGACATTTTATGTAGTAGTAGTGTTTAATTAAAAAAAAAAAAATTAAATAACTAAATATCAATATTTTTTAATCATGTTTTATTTTATTTATTAAAGCAGTTAATAAAAGCAATAAAATATTTAGATAAAAAAACTCGGTCGAAATAATTCTCGGTCAATCAAACTTTTCAAACTCAGGCAAACTATGTACTCAGGCAAACTATGTAACTTGACTCGTATTAAAAATAAATAATATAGCAAAGTCTAAATACTTCATGTTCAAATACGCCAAGAATTATAACATACAGTTCATAGCTATTTCGTTTTGCACACTATCGTCTAACGTAGATAGTTATGATTTTGGCGTGTTGTTGAAAACGTTACAAACGACATTTGATTATTTATTTTTTGACGAAATATTTGCTATTTTCATCTTATTATATGACCAATTTAATCAATAATAAAGTTGTATTTGTTTGTCATTAATGTCCGCCAGAATACGGGGTTTCAGTGGAAGATTAATGATATCCCATACTGAGGCTTGTCAGCGAAGTACTCCATTTAAAGATGATGTTTATATTATGGTTAATGGGATTTATAGCACTTACTCACATTAAACGTTTTTTAAGTATTTTTTATATCATTCAACGAGCTTTGACAATATCTGTTACTCTAACAATCTATTCAGTCGTATAAGTCAATTAGTTAGTTATGCCTCGTGTAAACCAACCAAGTACGCAGCCGAGTGATCCGACGAGTGATTCGAGCAAGCCAGCGAACAGAAACTGTTTCTATTTCCTCGGTCAAGTGGATAACCCCACCACCTGTAGTACGCCTCGGCTTACGTTTTCGGCGTATCTGAACAGTCGTCTGACGAGTGTTAAGTGGAGAATTTACTGACACCATTGTTATTATGACAATATCTGTGATTTTTTGGTTCCGTTCCGGGTTATTTCGGGTCATGCAGTGGCTCTATCATCTTTGATTGTTTCGTTAAAAAATATAGACGCTTTCTTGGTCAATATTGTTGCTCAGCCGAAGGCTTCGTCTACCCATTTGGTCTAAAAGAGACATGAAAAAATTCCAACCTCAAAAGTTCATAAATCAAAAGGAAAGATCTGGTTCCAAATATAGCTTCATGTATATTTTAAAAATAAAAGAAATTGGGTTTTACGGGATTGTTCCTCTGCCGCTTTAAGTGAACAGAATGCTTCATGGCTTTACTCGACCAATAATGTTTATGATAATAATACTTTCTCTTACATAAATATAAAAAATTAAAAACAAACAATTCAATTTAAACTGAATATCTTATAACAATTTAATTCATTGAAAAACTTACGAATCATTTATTAATTTTCTCAAGCAATTCCATGACTTTAAAGGGTTTTTGTAACACCTGTATGATGATGTCAATTTATTCGCGCCACTTATTGTAATATGAACAGGGTCAGATCAAGATTTTGCATGAATATCAAATTTACCATCAATTGTTTAAATCTTTCCTTTTCTTTTGGATAAAATTAAAGATAGTTACATATTATTCAAAGCATTTTATCAGTGATGATTGTTGGTTGTAAAATACAGCCAGTCCTTGACTTCTTAGTTAGGTACAGGTGTGAACTGGAGGGTGCTCAGAAGGGCTAACGCGAGCCCCTTGTTAAATTGGACTTAGACCGACGAGACTCTTTTTAAATTAAAAATAATCAATATTTTTAGATTTATGAATTGTAAATATGCATTATTATTAAATTAAATAACGCAGTGATGTACATTTAGTGTTTCAATATTCTGACATTTAAAATATTGTCTACTACAATTTAAGTATATATAACCTTTAAGCAGGGGTGGGTTGGAAGGGGCTCGCGGGGCCATGGGCGAGCCTCTTGCTACATTAATAAAAACAATATTCTTTGATCTATGGTTTATATAATCTATAAATATGAAATATATTTAAATTATGAAATTAGTGATTGGTATTTGTGAAGTAAATTTTTCAGCTATTGATATTGATTAAATTACGATATACTGCTTACTGTTACATAATATTAGTAACATTCGATAGCTCTAATAATTATTGCGTATAATTGCAAATATGTGATATAAAAAATCCGAGCCCATTGTTACCGTATTGGCAGCCCACCGCTGCCTTTGTGCATGGAATTGGAGCAAAGAGAATATTACATATTTTTGCATTAATCTTGGAATTTTGTTGATATTAATTACTTTATGGTACGTTGCGTATCGTAACATTATATTAAAAATTATAAAATTCAATTGATTCAATAATTACCGCGTATAATTGTATTAGATTGATAAAAAAAAACCCACACTCTCCCCGGAACACCGCGAATTAATTAATAAGCTGAGCCCATTGTTAGCATATTGGTAGCCCACCGTTGGTTAGGAGGCTTATGTTTTCTCACTCAATTTTTATAGATAGAATTATCAAAATAAATGTACAAAATATGCACATCGTCACCCAGAACTGATTTGATGAAAAGCAAGAAAACATGTGACGGCAATTATTCTGTACTAACCAATGCTTTGGATTAAGAAATGCAGGTTGCCTAGCCTCCCAACACTTCACTGATTACACGTGATTAGTTATGATAAAAAAATAGTTAATAAAAATGGACGGATAAATATTGTCAACTTAGCATTCCATCGAATTTAACATGATGATGCGTCTATGAGACTAGTATCTATTGATGACAAAAAATAATAACACAAATTGTACACAAATATATTTCAGATTTGGCAACAGTGACATCTCTTAATGAGAAAAGTTTCAAAGTGATTTTTTTAATTAATTCATTAATAATAGCATTTATACGACACATCTAACATCAACTAAAACTTTCCTTTTCTAATATGGATTCGTTATATTATTTCATTACACAAATGATAAACAAAATATAATAACATATTTTCTTTGTTAAGAGATTTCACTTTTGTAAAAACTGAAGCTGTCGTCAAGATCATGTTAATGAACAAATTCCGTGTCGAAAGTAGTATTAGATAAATATTAAAGAAGCATTTCTCTTTTCTTAATTCAAATATTTTGTATTCATTGAACATTGACATTATTTCTTGAGGAATATTGGATGGGATTTGAAAAAAATATAATATTATGGTTTTCATTTTATACAATTGTATATATTGTGGTTAAATAAAACAAATATGTATTCAATTTAGTTTATTTCAAACATTTCAATCAATAATATAATGCTTTCATAAAAGCATTCACCATCTTCATCTTAACTACTGACTAGTGATAACTGGAGGGATGAGTTTGAGAACACTCTTAAAAAGTTTATTTTTACTACATCAACTTTTTCTGAATATTCCAAAAAGATACCAGATAAGTTGAAATGATAATTTCTTTGAAATTTTTAACTAAGAAACATTTTTTTTTAAACTATAGAAATCCAATGCTCAAATAATATAATATGTAATTATAATAATAGTAATTGAATGCCATCATAATAAAAACGAATTATTTTATTTAAACAGACCTTAAGTTTTTCAATTTCCATTGTTGATATCATTACATACAGCGCAATCTAGTGATGAAAATATGTACTATGATATTGAACATTCTTTTCTATAGATGGCAGACACCACATTATACTTTAAACAATTTAAAATAGATCTTTATTTTATTACATTTACGGTTTATTTTTTTTAACTATTTTATTCTCAAACTCATTCCTTTAGCCATTGGAATAAATTAAATTAACCTTTTAAATTACTTTGCAATAATAATTTAACTTTCAATTAAATATCTAGAAACTATTATTTTTTTACAATTCTTTCATACATCTTTATTTGTTTTGCCTTTCTATTTTAAAATAGCAAAACAATATTCAAAAAAAAAATGACGCAATGTAATGTTGAAATATAGTAAAAACTGATAAAATATTGAATCTGTTATTCAATAATATCGGTCAAATAAGTCGGATTAATTTTATGAAAATATGCAAGATATTTTTGAAAAGTAACAATGCGAAGATTTGTTGAATTTATTATATTGAATTGAATGGATTCAACCAAAACTGGACAAAATTTGTTTAATTACAAATTAAAATATTTAAAATAATTTCCAATGATTGCAATAACAAAAATCCAATAATATAGCATGCTTTTCATAAAAACATTATGGTAGTAATTTAAAGAACTTTTCGGAAGTTAAAATAATATTTATTTTTTGAATAATGTTTTCAAACATATTTATTTTTTGCTCAATACGGTATTGTTTTAATCTTTCTGATGATATAACGGTTCAGATTTGCAAAAAGCTTTTTCCTATGTAATATGTTTCATTGATTCTTTTCTATTTTCATTTCTCACATTTTCAAAATTCTGATGGTACAAATAGATACAAAAAATAAATAATTACTGAGCTATTTAGTAAAAACATATTCAAAATAAATTACCAATACATTTCAAGGAATGACTAGAAATGGAATGAATTCAATCAGACATTTGTAAAACGACTAGAGCTTATAAAATAAAATAAAATACATTTATAAATAGTAAGTAAATGGAACACAATAAGAATGTTTGGTACAAATTATCAGTAGTATTTTTAAATGAACACATGATCTTATATATAAATGGTAAATAAATAAAATTAATGTGGTAAGTACGTAAGGTTTTGGTATAAATCAATTACTAATAAAATTGCATAAACATTGACTAGATTTGAATAAATCATTTGTAAAAATCACACAACTATAAAATAATAGTAACTTAAAGTGCAAAAAAAATGTTTATAAACAAAAATTGCATATAAAGTCTGACATAAAGGTTAATATTTCTCATCAATATTTATAATAAAAATAATCAATCAGAATGAAAACCTCATAAACGAAATTTAGCATTGAAAGGTCGTAAATGCAATTATTTTGTCCAGCGCTTACTAGAAAGGATCGATTTTTTTTAAAAATCGACAACACTTTTTACATTTTGTCTGGAAAATTTGTTTTAAATATGAAAGATAATTTTATAAATATATTTTTGCCGAGCATGAATATCAAAATTACATTTACTACTATTTTTTGGATTTGGAGTTGCTACACCAGGCTGAGGATTTATTAATAATACTGTACTTTTAAATTTGAACATTGAATTACGCAAGGATGACCTTTTCCCAAACTTCAAATTCGGTGTGAAATCTTCCAAACATCTTTATAATAAATCATGATAAATTTGAAGCTCGGGGTTTTTTTCTATTATTTTATTATGCAGAATTTATTGAATGTGTGAGAGTATTAATATGACTTTAATAATCACTCATGTCATTTATTATTGATTAAATTGACATTTAATTGGTAGAACTCTATAACAAAATAGCTTAAAGCTATTTAAACATCATGTCATCATCAGAACTAATAAACTTTTGTTAGAGAAAATGTTAGGTTACTAAAGCATAGCATGTTAAAACAGTCAGTTCATACAACAAATAAGGAAAAAATATGATATGGTTTCGACAAATAAAGATGTAAATAATGGCTTATTTACAAAATTTTACATTATAACCTCTTCAAAGTTATTTTAGCAGGACTAGACTTTAATCTCGCAGTGTTACCAATTGACTGAGTTTATTTTTAAATGTATTTCAATGAGAGTTTTCTAAATATAGAGGAATATGTATAAATAAATAATGTTAAGCATCACTATTTTATATTTTGAATGTAGGGACATTCCAAAGGTTCATTTATATATCAATACCTATAGGAAAGCAGATATTCGTAGTTTATATGAATGTATCTGGTTAATGATTAACATTTTCGTGAAGAAATAAATTATTAATTTGATTATAGACTAGATACTGAAATCTTCTTATAGCACTGGCAGGCTCGAAGTTTTTCAAAACTGTGCTGTAGGACACTGAAATGTTTATTATTATTTTGATGGTAACACTGTTGAATTTTAAAGAGTATCCCAATAGTAGCGCCGGATATAAATTTTGCACCATTTTTCATTTACTATCTATCAATCAATGGAACAACTGGTTATAATTGTTAAAACTCATTCTATGGAGAATGTTTTGTTGGAACAGATTGCACAAATTGCTGAATTTTCGTTCAATATAATAATGTAAATAAGCTATCACTTGGAAGATTAAACAAACAAAAAAAAAGGAAAAAGGATTAATTCTGGATATTAAGTCACCCGTCTTCATAGAGGGAGTGTTTCTGAAGCCTTATGGACATTAATTTACCTTTATTCGCAAGAGTTGAACTTTTCCAGAGTATAGACCGAAAGATCTGGATTTGAAAAACCAAATTGACACAGAAACTTAAACCAGTACTCCATTTTTAACAATAATAGTCAGTCTGAAAATAATAATTTTATTCAAAAACTAAATTCGACACTGCTATTGGGACACCTATATTAAATACAATGGCATTAGCAAAATTTAATTATTAATATTATTCTTTAAAATAATTCTATCAAATATTTTGAACATTTACAGTTAAGCTTACAATAATAACCATATAAATAAATAAAGCTGGATGCCTTTTAATGCTGTCATTAAATTGTGTGTTTTGTGTCTACTAAGATAATTATTTAAAATATATAAATATTTATCATCATTTTATAATTATTAAGAACTATGATAAACCACCTGTACAATTTCATTTAAACCTCTTATATTCTATTTTACTTTCTTTGTTGAGTAGCTTATTACATTTCATGCCCACAATAAACAAAATCATAAAATGTAACGCATTTTCAAGAACACATGCTTAGTTTTTATTTGCTTTTACTCAATTATGCTAATTGCAACTCTGGCTATAAGTTAATTATCATAATGTTTAAGAAATCAATTGGGATACTATAGACATATCCTTTAAATTACATGCATAGAAGGAAAATGGTATTTTTTACTCGTCTTAGATGAATCTTCAACAGATTTTAAAGAGCATTATGACTGAATAAAAAAGGAACTAGATCTCAAATAAAATTGTAAATCTACGTAAAAAAATATTTGGCATTATTACGTATGTTGTAACAAGAAATGATTTAAGAAGCATGATGGTAGGACTGCACATCCAACATTCTCTCAGCGCTTTTTGTTTCCCAGTGGGTGAGGGTTAGAAGTTTTCAAAAGATCGCAGGTGATTAAAACAAAATTTATTTATATAATATTGTTTGAATTATGTCATAGCTCCGATACAAAGTTTCTAGGCTAATAACTATCAGCTACAGTGATTGTAATACCAATAGTGAAATAAACAGAATTCACAGTGTAATTTAAAAAATCATATTGATAGCTTCTGATATCAATCTTTCAATACCGGCTCTTTAACGACATAGCAGTTTTATTTTTTTTATAAGGCATGAAATATAATAAGAACCAGCTTATAGAAATTTACCTACAGTATATTTACAATATCGTCACATATCCCTTATATAAATCGACAAATAAAATTAACGAAAAAATTCTAAGCATTTATATTACATTTTTTAAAAATTTATTAAATATCTTGTGATTGTTATGTGTATTGCATCTCATCCACTTTTCATTTTAATTTTTTGCCTCCACTTCAAAATAGCTCGAGATTTTACAGTCCTTAATTATAATCACAAATATATTCTCTTATTAATAAATTAAGGTCCAGTTGCACTTTCACAGAATTGTTTTTGAATTAGTCTTTGGCTTAAAATTACTTCTGCCTCTTCGTTCGTAATAAATTAAATCATCGCTAAGTTTTAATTAAATTGGAACGGTTGACTAATCTATATGTCATTCTGTCTGTTTTTCGTTTGAAATCTTTTCTCCGTGAGTATGAACCGTGAGGTCAGATACCTCTCAACTTAAAGCATAATATAATTCTGTCAAACGAGACCTGATAAATTAAATTATGACACCGTTTACATATTGTTTTTTAATGAGATCATTTGAAGTAAAATAGATATCAATTAATAATAATTGTTCTGACAACTTCAATTAACATTAATAAAAATGACTAGTATTTCATTAGTTTCATTAATGCTGGAATAAGTGATAAAGTCTCATCATGTTTGTATTTATCATTAAATATTTTCTTTTGAAAATATAAACCAATAAATAATTCAACTATATTTAGTTTCTGACTAGAAAAAATCAATAGTATACTCATTTTCTTTGTGTAGTTATTAAAAATCAAAATCCTTTAACGTTTTCAGTTTCCTGTGATTTTAATGACAGTTATTTTTTTTAATATATATTTTTAATATGCTTAAAGCGCATATCTATTTACTTTTACTCGAAGAAGGCTATCAAGTCAAAAATAAGTATTTTGGGAAAATAGAACCAAGTAAGTGAATTTAATTCTAGATTTAACATTTTCTTTAAATGAAAAAATGTAAGAAGCAGAGTTCCATTCTGAAATTCAATTGTAATCAAATACAACATCATTATTTGTCAAAACGTTCTGTGTGGTGTGGAATGTTCTTTTTTTATATAAAATATTCCTCAAATGCAATGATAAAATTTTACCCCTACACTTTTAATCGAAAACGACATCAAATAGTAAAGAATTGTTTAAGTTTCTAGTTTATAATCAATTTTTATAAAAAGTATACCCCATTATTATAACAGTACAAATTGTGATTATACTCATGGTTGACTGTAAAAATGGTTATACTAAAGTTCTTATAACATTGCACTATCACAACAGCCATCTCGAACAAAAATCTAATTAAATGTTTAAATTTGAATCTTTTAATTTGAAATTTGTTCATGTTTAATATTATGTCAGTATAAAGAATATTATTTTATTGAAGAAACTAATTTATTATTGATGAGTGATAAAACTGTTAAAATATAAATGTACCTAGACATAAAGCATGAAAGGATATTAATTAATTGCCACACAGAAAGTTTTTCCAAATATATAGATGATAATAATATATCAATAAAAAGCATATAACGGTAATTTTAAAATAAAATTATTCTATAATATAACTGTCCTTTTTTTAATCGCAAAAAACATACGAGAAGCACTGGTCTAGTATAATCTAGCTTTTATCATAGCACGAGCAGTTGCCTATCACCAAGGGAAAGGCCCTGCCCGCTCGCGCTTTGTCACAAGAGCTCACCGCCACTCTGATCTTGATCGAGATCCAGATCTTGATCAGGGTCTTCCAGATCCAGGTCGTCATCGTGCATCATACCGTTGTTTGGTGAGCCCTGAGATGGCGCATCGTCATCCTTCCACTTGTCCATCGATCTGCGACGAGCGTTCATGAAGAAATTGCCAACGGTGGTAGGCTCCAATCCAAGTTGACGAGCTATTGTCACCTGCATTTCTTTTGACGGCCGTTTGGTTTCCTGGAATTAAAGATACGAATACATTTATCATATGTTTCATCTTCTTGTAATTGATATATAATATAACTTGTAGTCTGAAAAATTGTAAAACCACTGTAGGTAATGGATCTCTAAATATATATTTTTTTAAATATAATATTTTTCCACCAAGGATTGACAGTTAACACCTTTTAAAGTAAAAAAAATAACAGTGGTATAAATTATTTTGTTTTGGTTTGGCCACCCATGTTATATATTGTCACATGAGAACTGTACTAGGATACCTAAAAAAAGGTGTTTTATCTTTGCTAAAAATATATTCCCTTTCCTTCAATAATGTTAGTGCTGAGGTGGATATCTATCTTAAAGAGAGAAATCTTTTTATTTTAGATAAACAAATTTAAAATGTCTTAAAATATAGTATGGAATCTCATTACTAGATTTTTTTTAAATGTCCCAATACAGCTCTCAGGTGACAATATGTTTATTATTTAATGTAGTGATATGAATCGTTACCTTAAAAATAGCCTGTAGAGTACGGCGCTGCAGGTCTGTGAAAACCAAACGAGGCTTCTTCGCCGAAGGAAGTAGGTCCTGATTGCTCGTATGGGAAACCACCACATCCTCCTTCCTCTTGCAGCCTTCGCCAACGGAAATTAGAAAGGCGGACAGGAAATTCAAGCATTTTGTGTAATAACTTGAAATAGTTCATCATTCATACAGCAAATTGAAAAAAAATGATTACAATTTTTTTTTTACACATCCCTTTATAAAATTAGATGTGATAATAATAATGAATTCAAAAAGCATTTTTTCACTGTTTGCGGAATAAATCAGAAAATTAACTTATCTGACTCTGATATCTTAAAAATAATTATCTATATGAATAATTTTATTTTAACAATTGAATTCAAACTGCATAAACAAAAATTATGGGAATTGGTAAATGCATTGTTAAATAATCTCATTATTATAATAAATAAACAGTATTTTATGATTATGATTCTAAAAATATTTCAACACAAATATATTATAATAAAAAGAAAAACAAAAAATGTGTTATACTTTTGAAATACTCACTGCCACGTTGAGGTATCTGGGCAGCTGTAACAAAAAAAAATATGTGTATTTAATACCAGTAATGTAAGACATTTATAATAAATGTAAAATCTCTATTCGGCATATAATAAACGTATTAATTAATATACGTTTTATTGCCTAGAGATAGTTGACATTCATTCTGTAATGAAATCCTTAGTAAAATGTTGATATACTTGCGCTACAGGTACTGCCATCTGTTGATAGTAAATAAAACTTTTGTAAACATATCCTACATTATAAAAAACATAGATGTCGTATATTCTATGTCTCTAAAATGCGTCTATTGAAATATATGAAAAAGGTATGAAAAATAATACATTTAATTGTATTCTATGTTTTAGCCATATAAAATATATGAATTTCTAGAATTCTTGTAGAAAATGAAAAATTCACAATATTATTTTCATAATCATAATTAAATGTCTAATGGTGAATTATTTTACGATATTTTTATTTAAAACCTATTGTTAAACATGTATAAACATCGCATGCAACATCTTAATTTACATAACATACACATGAACCAATCTTGCAACATTAAAATGGATATTTCTAAAAGGGAAAGCCGATAGCTCAAACCATTGGAAACATTTAAATGATTAAAATTATAAAACATTAATTTAAAATCAATAATATTTATTATTAAGTACATTAACAGAATATTTTCTTTTGAGAAATTTTTCGGATTTTGTAATGATAATATTAAACGTAAAAAACATGGTATAAACTGTTTTTTTCTGTAAATATTTGAAACATACATTAAAAATTACTCGACAATATTTCTAATCGAAAGCAATATACGTAAACTTTTTAGCACTTTAAAAGTAAAAATCTATTTTTATCTTCCGTAGAAAACAAAATATATTTTTGTGATCATTATTTGAACACACTAAAGTTTTTTTAATATTTCAATTTTTTTGTTTTTGTTTTGAAAAATAATTCGTACGTAATACGTTTATAAGTAAATTATGAAAGTTGTTTATCTCATATTACTCATAGTAGATAATCAAAATATTTCAAAGTATCACAAAATAAAAAATAAAGAAAATATAAATATGCAAATATATTTCTAGTCCTAGATTTTCTTGTTTTACCTAGTGTACCTAACACATAGGTTGAAGTGTTTTTCATTTTTATTTTTTAAAAAAAGCGTCATAAAATTATAATAAGTAAAAAGTTACCTCTGCGGCAATGTAAACATGGACAACTATGGGCTGTCAGCGGGATGAAAAGAACCTGGCAACACTAAATATATAGCTGGCTGAAAACTATATAATTATTATGAAAGAGCGGGCAACATTGGCTAATCAGGGAGGGAAAAACATTCTGGGAACATCGCAACCAAAATGTAAGTAAAATAATAATGTACACCAAAACGAATGCGGTTTATAATGTATAAAATACAAATGGATTAAAAACAGTTTGAAAATTATTATTTGGACATTCTTGACAAGATTTGATGAAGTTTAGGATTCAAATTTTATTTTCAATTTTTACGAAGTCAGCAATATTCTTGATTAAATAATGCTGGTCAATAAATTTACTTTACTTACTGTATACCCATGATGGCAGTAACAGGCTATTATTTTTAATTAACGCGAGTAAATTTTCCTTCATCACAAAATGTCAGCAACCAGATAAAAACTTGTTCACACTGTTTTAGAATGATCGTGAAAGCCTAAATTTTTCATATATTTCGATAAATGGTACTAAAACCATAAACTATCGTGCTAAAACAATGTCAATTAACTATAAAAAGAATCAAAACAACAACAATCGTCTATCATTGCCGAATGCGGTTACAATATTGATTGGAACGTTAAATTGACAACCGAGTATGATATAAATTTAACAGCCATAAATAAAAATGGCAGTCATGACAACATCAATTGCTGAATCTGCGAGAAATATTTCAAACCTCGTATTAATTTTATTAATATGTGAGTGGACGTACCAGTATTTTTGATTTGTTTCGTTTTGATGTTAAAGGTATTATGACATTTAAAATAAAAAGCGATTTTTTTTGAGCTGATGCAGCCTTCTAAACTTTGATTATATCAAAAACTAGAAGGCAGTGGTTGGATTTAACGTTCCGGGATGGAGTAGGATATTTATGGAAATGATTTGATAGATGTGTATGAATCTGCTAAGGACGCGTATTAAATTCATTTTTTATTTTCATTCTATTTTTTCACAAAATTTCTAACACAATTTGGAATCTGCAATCAAAGGTAACTTGATCGAATCTATAAATAATCGCGTAGACATATTTTTTTATAATACATATTATATTATAAAATATAATAAATGATATTGTGTTGAAAACACGAAATAAAAATTGGAAATATGTTTTTAGAAACACAAAATGGTTTGATTTTTAACAAATGTGTGGCAATTCGGATTTTATATAATTATATCCTCAATCACGAGTTGGCTTTAAGTTGTAAGTTCAGTGTGTAATTTTGAGTGATTCAGAGAATATGTGTTGAACAAATGTATTGAAGTGTGGTGAAAGGCTGGATTCTGGTTAGGGTTTAGGTTTCCGAATTAGTTTGGGGTTGTGAGGGCGGGTGGGCGGCTGGGTGAGGCGACTCACGCGGGGAAGCACGCGGCGGGAGGCGGGGGGGCAGCACCGCGTCTCCCGGCGCCGCCCGCGTCCCCCAAGACACTTCTCCCGCATGGACCGCCATAGTAGCCGTCAATGTTTACATTGCCAGCAGATTGGTTGCACCGGGACGGCGGCGCGGCCTGTTGGGCTGATGATGACGAGGATGGCGATTGGTCTTGACTGTCTGCAACCACAAAGCAGATAGGACACACACACACTGACGCGTGTTCATGCTGGATATGTGTGAGCAGTTTAGCTAGGCATGAGAAGGCTTTCAAAGTACGGTGGTTGAATTTTTAAAAAGATTCTTCTCCTATAAAATGTATAGATACCCCAATAAGAACCTTTAGCCAGACCCTGTGACTGACTTTCAAATATGTGACAAATCTGAAACCTACGCACTCTATCTCCTGCCGGATCAAATGTCATCGATATATTTAACGTTTATTATTTATTATATAAGGTTTTTTTTCGAGGTTTGTTTTTTGAATTAGAAACACTTTTTCCAACGACATCAAATTTGACAGATGACAGCTGATTTGTACTGAGTTCGGCTTGAAGTTTACCGTGAATAGACCAACTCCAGGTGAAATGATTTTTAAAATTGTTTAACAATTTTAGACGTAAAATTCGTCGTATAATGGCCCGTTATATCGAGGTTTTTCTGTATTTTGATTTTGCAGGTACACTTTTATTCGAAGAACTCACTAAATCAATCAATATTAACTACGGAAAAAGTTAAAAAAAAACACTCAATTAGAAATCACCCATAACGTTGATTTTTCTAACAATCATTGGATTTGTTTGTGTCATATCTGTTTTGCTCTTAAAACTTTCTATAGTATAGTTTCTACAGTAACCTCGGATGAAAAATATTTGTTTCCACTCCGTATGTTTAAAATTGAATACGTGACTAGTATTTACATGGAATGCAACTTACTGCTTTATTATGTATGACCTTTGAGAACGAAACTTTTTAATACACTAACCGGCACACAACGGTGCCTTCTCAAATAATATTATAACAATAATAGTGCTTACATATAAACGACTGCAATAATATATCTGACATTTTTATACGCAATCATCCGATGATAATTTTTATGAATGTTAAGTTTTGGCATAAACACCATCAAATGTCAAAATCCGTTCTATTTAAGATTGCTTATAAAATACTATAGGGAAAATTCATAATAATTTTCCCGCACTGTACAGAGCGACGTTGCGGCCGTATGGTAAACTACAGGTGGTCACGTGACTTTCAAACGGGTGTTGCCCAAAAGCAGAACGTCACAGGATATAAAAACGTTCAACATGGTTTCTAAAATTATACACGCGCATGCAAACACTATTTACTATTTTATACAGCCTTGTTTTAATTAACGCATTTGTCAAAATTATTAATTCGGAGTTCTTTAATTGGAAGAATTATTTTTTTGAATTTGGCAAATCATTTTTTTATTTTATTTTTCATGTCCGCTCCCAATATGGAGCATATGGACTCCTAATAGAGTTTATCTTAACATAAGTATTTCTACGAGAACTGCTCGTTACTCAGTTGCTCAACCTCTCCTTTTCCAAAGAGAGTAGGAATAGAAGGAAAGGGCTAAGACAGGATTAGTGGTTAGCTAATCGCTCTCGATACGCCTCGTTCATGGGATGGAGGGGGGAATTCAAGACATCACATACATCCATGCCTTCGAACAGAAATTCATAAGTCGATTGAAAAATCAATTTATAAAACTGTCCGTACTGGGATTCGAACCCGTTCCCTCTGTAGCGGCAGCCAACAACGTTGACCACTTGACCACACAGGCGGCATATCATGTTAAACAAAATATATTTGTCCTTAGATCTTTGCCGTTTATTGGGGATACTAGACTCACTTATCGTATCACCTTAATTAAATTTTGTAATTTTAAAACAAGCCTACAAGTTTACGGCGTGCAATAAATTTTCGAATATTAGACAATTATTTATTTTTTATTTAAAAATCTATACGTAGTTTGTTACGACAATTTTATGCAAATGGAATAGATGTTAAATTTTAATCGTTCTAATTATGTACATTCACACAAATGTTGTCACTAGCATGTTATTGAACCTTTGAAAGGTTCAATATAAATAGTAAAAAACATAAATTAATGTTATTGTGTTCTTACTGTTAATAATCTGTAGTATATGGGAACCTTAAAAATATGAATTCCAGAATATTAGATATATATTTATCTACACTTATATGATTTGACACACCTTATAGATTAAAACCTCGTTCAAAAAGACTTTCAAACCTAAAACGTATAATCAATGCATGCATAACCATCAAAATACTCTTAGCATTTACATATAATAGTTGACAAAACATAAAAAAGAAATTGTACATTATATAAACACGAAACATTCGTTTACTAAGCGTCAGTTCAAGGTCATCCGTGCACTTGAACGCCTGAAGACGCCGAAAGGCGAAACCCTGGTTGTTAGTGACGAAATCTGTGAGAATGTACATAATTTGAACGATTCAAATTTAATATTGAAATTCCACTAACCACCTTCAGTCGAAATCTTAAATTGTACAATATTCGTTGAACATCATGAAAATAATCACTTAAAACTCTTTTTGTTAATAATTTCGCATTCGAGACTATATAAGAACATTTAATAAGAGAAAAACCGTTTAATATAAATATAGACTGCTTTTCCATCAAGTATTGACAGTGGACACAGGAATTATGTACTGCCTTTATTCACATGCATTTAAAAATAACCATAAAATAATGGCTTACTAACGTTATGTAATATAATTCACAATGTACTTTTGCTGTCAAATATCGCGAAATATTTTTTTTGACGTTCTATATATAAATAGTATAGTATTAATTGAAGTGAACAGAGGACAGTTTCTAATTCCAAATAAAACTAATCTAAGAACATCGCATAAATAACAAACAAACAATCACACCTAAGGCACGAAACACTTTTAAATGTAATGTCAAAATTTAGACCATACGATTTGACAGATCTGAAATCGAAACAGTCGAACACAATCGAACATCAAATTTGAATTTTCAAATCAAAACAAATCGGTGTCAAAATTCAAACGGCGGCCATTTTCGTTTTGGAATACCCTGGGCAGTTTGAATGGTAAAAAAAGAATATCTACGAATATTTTAGTTTTTCGACACTGGACACATTAATTGGGCAGTCCTTCTGTACAATAAATAAGCAAAATAAAAATTAATCAACGGCAAACAATGATTTGCCTAAAATAAATATTCAATTTCATAATTTAAATACGATTTGATTTCAATAAAATAAATACTCTTATTCTAGTAAAATCAATGTAGAGAAGTAATAATGGGATAGACACTTGTTCTCATATGATGTTTTAGACAAAAAGTAAGTGACTGATTTTTCATTCTACTAATCTAATCTGACCATACAAGTAAATTGAATAGTGCAGAAAATGCGATAAATCAATTAATTTGCATTAAATTACTTAATCGTTTTATGTCTACCATGTGAAATAAGTGATTAGAACAACTAACATAAAACAACATCTGATGAGAACACCATTTTTTAATGCTCCATAATAATCACATATATACTAACTAATGGCTTAAATATCATATGAGAACACAAACGTGTTATAAATCATTATAGTATACTTCATTTTAATAAAATAACTTTTCCCAAAACCAAGCTAAAGGAATCTTTTCAATCTGTCGTTGTGTTCTTTTTTTAAATTCTCGAAAGCGTCATCATGAAGTCAGCCATAACAGTGTTCTTTTTTCAAATGAGGAAAACCACGCTGGGTGAAATTGTGCGGTGCATCGCGTTGTCATCGAGTCCATTACCAAATGAAAAGAATTGTATATAGAAAAAAGTAGAAAATAATGATACACCGAGATCATCGTTTGAACTTTGTGAGAGTTCTTTTAGCTCTCTCACCAGACGTTTTGACTACAAAACTTATACCGATGTCGTTTCAGCTATGCTCAACCATAATATACCAAATTATTAAATAAAGTATCAACGCCAAAGTATCAAACCATGCATTCATTGTGCTCGAATTGTTGACAATACAAAATATTAAATATAGCACAATTAACTGTGAAGAAGGATAGGGAGACATTTTTCTTTATCTTTAAGACTGTGTTATAAATACTTTTATATAATATTATATGTACTTAAATTGAAGCAAGATAACAGATTAAAAATATCAAAGTATTTGTAATCTGTTATAATGGAGTTCTACCAAGTAAATGCCAAATCAATTAATGAAGCAAGATAGCTTTCACTTCACACAAAAAAAAATCTACGCATAGAAGGCTGACGCATTTAAAAAAATATTTTATAACATTTTTCTTGTGTGATACAGTAATTGCATATTTTCAAATAAAGTGAGTCGTTCTTTTGATTCACTGTTACATATTAGAATACAAGTTCACATAAATCATATTTTGCATTAGATTTGTTAAACAATATATTTTTGCTCATCTTTGTAGTAGCTCAAAGAAACTGGTTCTATATTTTAAAATAACAACTGATAGATATTTATCTTAAGCTCTCAATAAAATTGTCTGCTTTCAAGATGGCAAGAAAAATCATAAATTATTGAAAATCATAAATAATTCCAAATATTAATGTTACTTTCATTTAATAATACTACTGCAGCATTGTGATGATTACAAATAAAATAATAGACAATTTTTAAAAATCTAATATTCTATCAAAATACATTTAGCAATACCGCCATTTTTGGTCTGATGGGTAAGCTGGGTAGGCTTATTTTCCGGTAAAGTTAATGTTGAAATTTAGATTCTTTTAAATTTAAATTTGAGATCTCAGAGTGGGTATTTGTGATATCTCTTATCTTTGAGTTGGTCTCGAGCTCCCCATAAAACATATCATTGAGTTTATTTCATATGATCGTATGTCTTAATTTAAAATATGTTGCCCATTGGGAATGGCTTTTACGCTAAATAATTTATTCTTCGTTGGCGCCATTTTTCTCAAACATAGAATCGCATTTTTCGAGGTAAGATAATCATAATATTTTATCAGTTTCATGTTTTGAATATGTGCTAGTATTCGATATGTTTGTAATTATTTACATTAGTTTTAGGGTTAATTATTAATACTTGGTGGAAAGGCATTATATTCAAATAATAAAATACTTACCAGTTAAATTAATACAAATGAGTATTTTATATGTAAATATTTATATCGCATTGAAGGCTGTTATAAAATTAGATTTAAATTCCAACTTTTAAGCACACTTTAACAGAAGTACTGTCATACTGTTTTGTATGTCATGGTTGACGATATTTTTTTCTACTAATATTTCTTCTACGCTTGCATTCTAGAAACATGTAGGTTGAATGACAGAGTCCGCGATAAATCAAAACAATTTAATTTAAACCATGATCAAAACACTCTTAGAGGTGTTCTCAATTATTCACAAATGTCAGAAATTTTTATCACCATTTAAATATAAATTAGTCGAGTTGGCAATTGGCATGGCACGCGAGCAAAAAAAATGATTTTATTATGGCTCATTTCCATTACACACAATTCCAAAATTTTCTTTCAATAGGTTGAGCAAATTTATTGTGTGTTTAAATACTGGCAATTCCTACTTATTCTTTCCAAACATAAAATGGCGAACGGAGACAACCAAAGATTCGACCAATTTATTACAAGACTCTATGAGCTTGACGGTTAATGGATAGGCCAGCATGCAAATGCAGCTCTATAAAACGGGATGCCGAACACATTATATGGGAGTATTGTTTATTACACGAGGAGAGAGAAGAACTACAAAAGTCGATCCAACCGTTCATTGGACCGATTGGCTTCGCTGACTTGTGACTAATAACAAGTATTCAATAACTTTAAAGCCACATACGGAGAAGAACCAGTAAACATCAATGTATCGAAACTTTTGGTTTAGTAGTTGCTCCTGCGACGCTTTCACTCAATGAAAAATACTGTTGATACGCTTAACTTTTGTTACGCTACTGGATATTGTCGTATAAAATCAACAGATTTGAAAGCAGTGGTGAATAAAGGAAGACATTTAAGTTTTAAATACTGTGTTACGCGGTGTTTGAAATTTATGAAATATATATTTGAACATTATAGAAAATGTTTTCAATTGCTGTCTACTTCTAACATATACATTTACTACACAAATATTGCACTAACGCACACACTCAAATACCGTAAGAGACGCCGTAGCACAGTAGAGACGTAGAGGCGTAGAGACGTAGAGGGATGGAGGGTGGTTGTAGCCGACCTCACTTTATCGATTTTCTACCCCGTGCCTGGCTACGGGGTTGTACACAAACGAAACTGACTCATACACTTTTGTATGGGGTATATGTGTATATCTGAGTGCTTCGGTAGTGAGGCAGTGTTATTACTATAGCAGTTGTAGCAAACAACGAGGCTTTGTTAAACTTGAGCAAATCAACTTGAATAAGACCTAAATAAAAACTTTGAAACTAAACTTATCACAAATAAGTTAAAGTAACGTAATTTGACATCGTTTTAAATACAATGTATTTAAAATAGTAGTAACCCAAAGTATTTTCACAATAATAAATATATTTTTTTAAATAATCAGATTTGAAGAAACATTAAATATATGTGTATTTACTGTATAATCTGAAATTGTTTTAAATATTCGCTTTCATGTCGTTTCTTTGTTGGCCCATCTAATACAAAGTAACAAAACTTTACGAATTTTCATCTTAGCGTCAGTTCAAGTACATCCGTGCACTTGGAATGCCTGAAGATGCCGAAAGGCGAAACCCGGGTGATCGTTAGCGACAAAACTCATGGAAAAGTACAAAATTCAAACAATTCAAATTTGATATTGAAATTCCATCAAGCACCCTCAGTCGAAATACTTAATTAGCTCAATATGTTTACTTGTTTCTACTTCATTGGTAACATTTTTTTAGTACGCACAAATAAATATTAGGTGGTCACAGGGTACCTAAGAAGATATAATTTATACATATTCAGGAATATGTAAAATTAAAAATCGTATCGCCTTCTCTCAAACATATCACGTAATCAAAATCTTATTTGTGTAAAAAACAAACCATTGAATTGTGTTTTATTCCTATGTAATAGTTAAAATATACCACAAAGTGTATCTAAAACAGTCAAACATAAAATTTGTCTTATACAGTCAAATATCCATCATAATTACAATTCAATCTTTAATGTCTTCGCTGGCTCCGTTGTCAAACGGTCAACGTCGTAGACTTTGGTTATGAATTATAATCCTGGAACGGATTGTTGTCTACATTGATTTTTCTAACGATTTATTAAGTTCTGTTCAAAGTTATAGGTATTTATGATGTCTAGTGTTCGTTTCCTTATATGAATTTCTGAATACGTAACGTAGCAGGAGCCATAAGCTAACCACTAGACTAGTAACACTATTAGTCTTACTCTAGCCCCATCTATCCCAACACTCTACGAAAAGGAGAGGTTGAGCGACTGAGTAATGAGTATTTCTTGTAAAAGAGATAAACTCCATTGGTAGTATATATTCACTACAGTGGGAGAAGTCATTCTTCAAGAAATACTCACCTTGAAGAATATGTTGCCGATAACAAATATTGAAATTAATATCGATATGGTATTACTTTCAATTGAAATAAGTCAATATATAATAAAATAATTTACTTAAGTAGACTGCATTTCATTAAACTTGTATGGCATTCATTATTTATGTAATTTAAAATGAAACTTGTTTGTCATCACTATTGTACAAAACACAGCCTAGAAGGTGTCTTCTACGTTAGGGAAATGCGAATCGAAATAAGCTGCAGGTCGAAGTTTTTCATTCACGACCTGGAGAATATTAAAAATTTATATTTCAAGGTATTTCGCCATTTCGTTATTTATTTAAGAGTTTTTGTATATATTTTCACTCGCCTTTACAAATTTTCTATTTGTCACTATATTTTTCTTTTTGTTTAAAATTCCGGAAAATTTGAACTGTATTAAATTTATTTCAAGATGGTTTGAAATAGAGAATTTTTAAATAATTTTACATTCAAGTTTTGACGTTATTAATAAATAATATATTTTATCAGAATTTGTATTACAATGATTCTATGCCACCGTCTTAGCTTCATTTTACGCGTGAGTCTGAAAACATCATTAAAATTGAGCAGCAAAATAGCAAGATTCATTTTTTGTTCGACTTTTATATTTTTTACAATACTTGGACAATTAAGCCATGCAACTAAAAATATCGTTTAACTTTAAATACATTACGGCAATATTTTTCTTCGGTTGAATTTGAGTTTACTTAATAAAAGACATAATTCTGACGTGTTTGTTATACTGAAACAGCTTTGTAAAATATTTTATATACTTTTGGAACTAAATTACTTACAACTTTTACGTAATAATAACATTTTTTTCATTTAAATAAATATAGAAATCTCCTTTCAAAATAATAATAATACTACATTTACACAGTATGTATAGTAGTAGATCATCGCTTTCTGAAACTGTTTTATGGTCAAGAAAATAAATATAACATCGCTTCAGTCCTTGCCATAAACGACGATATCCGTCAACAAACATATATTTTTGAATTTAGTTTGAATAGTTCTTTAATTAATATTTAAAAGTACGCACACGACTAAATACACAATAATATGCCAGGCTGGTTTTTTTAAATCTGAGAATAGCACCGTAATACTATTTAACAAAATATTTATTTTACCTCAATATTATTATTTACTAATTTTGTTCTGTTTTTTTTTTATGAATAAGTTTTAATACTAACCGTAGCGTCTTTACATTATATTTCTTTTCGTATGTACACTATGATAATAATTTAAATTGAAATAATCCATGCACCCTAACAAAAATGTTTTGATATTCAACATTTTTAAATTATTCTTTTAAACTATTTAACCTAGTTATCTGATTTTCTCACCACTAAATTATCGATAATTAACAAAAAAACTTAACACTTCTAGTCTTTTTATAAGTAATCGTTTGTGCTGATGGTGTTTCTTTAGAATATTAAGCATATGTCCCATATTATAGAGTATTAGAATATTAAGAGTACATATGCTCTTGATGTGGAGCATATGGGCTCTTATAGGGTTTATCTATACATAATTATTTCTACGAGAACTGCTTGTTGCTCAACCTTTCTTTTTTTCAAAAGAGAGTAGGGATATAAGGATAGGGCTTGAACAGGACTAGCGGTTAACTAATCGCTTGAGCTTCACCACGTATTGTATCATATGATTGGCGGAAGAGGGGAATCCAAGACATCACATACTTGCCTTTGAACAGAAATTCATAAATCGATTCATAAAAACTGTCCTTACTGGGACTCGAAGCCACTTGACCATGCGTAATATTAAGTTGTATTAAAAAATAAAACAGTCTTTTGTACTAAATCTCAAATTTATTTAGTAAAATCAGAATCAGTTTTTCTCATTCGGTTGGAAATATTCGTGATCTTAACTTTTCCGGTTCTAAGCTCAAGAAATGCGACCCCAATACCCAAATTTTCTTAAATATCTATTTTAATATGGGTGATACAATGTTTATAATTAAGTTATTCTTATATCATAGTTTTTTTGACCTTTTGTAGTTTATATAAATACGCGATAACGCGATGAGGCGATAAGCGATCGTTCGTAAGATAGCTGGGCTAAACTCGTCAGTTGCAATTTCATATGTGTGCTGGGATGACGTCTTTTTTACGCGCAACTTAAAATATGATTATTTATTGAAAACCATGGATTTTTATAAAAAAAAAATGTATGAGGAATGATGAGAGATATTTTAAAGCCCTTATACTATTTTTTTTTTAAATTCATAAGAATAAGGCCAATAATGAGGAAACCACTGGGGTCCCTAAACGATCCCCATCAGCAGAGAAGTATTTTTCTAGTCTCCGAGCCGCGAGACTTAAATAAATGACTTAAATAAAAAAAAGCAGCGAGTTAATAAATAAATGTGAAATTAGTATAAAATACTTTTTTATTTTTAATACAATACATTTTCACCCAGTATTGGCATTTAACACGTCAAAGGTTATTAATATTACGTTTTTGTATTTATAAACCATAGTGTAGTAACAATGTTATCATTTTCTTATATTTTCTAAGTACAAATTTGATTATATACGTCAATGCAATAATACAATATTTTTTTGTTAAAATATTACAACAAAAAATAATCTGACGCTTAGTTTCTTAATCTGAGTTTAATTCAATTAATAGTTGACATCAATTCCATTTTTTAAATTATTTTTATGTGTTGATGGATATACCGTTATTTAATTTAAGATAAGTCGTTCCTAATTCGAAAACGTTATTATTGTACGTTCTGTATGGTTATTTGAAGTTTTGTACGAGCTGTGATCACCTTGAGTTAAACGGGGTTGAATCTGCGTGACCTAACCTTAAAGCAGTCTTCGATTGCTGCGTTTCCAGTGCAAGACTGGTGCAAAAATCGAGCGCGCTCACTTTCCAGCTGTTTGTTCGGGAAATCAATTATTCGAGTTGTTGCTCTCGGAAGAGACGCTTTGAACGCTAAACCGGAATACGCTTTTCAACCGGTCGATAAACGCCATAGAAGGGAGACTGGCCGCGTGGAGAGACGCACGCTTTTAAATGTCATGCGGATATACCTACCTAAAATGGGAGATGAGTTTAATAATAATGTTGTCGTAATAAATCTTCGGTACCGAACGAAATAATTTTTTCTCTATTATTATGATTTATTAAACAGTATAAATACAGAGCACTTATTCATTGTTTTCGAATATTTTTTCCACATTCAATGCCTTTATATTTTCATTCTACATACACAAAATTTTTACTTTAAACTTTGCTTAGAATAATTAATAGTATTTTTCCGGTCAGAATTTTTATTAAATGGTCATAATATATCGGGTAGTGTAAATAGTCATAATTTAAATGAAATTAGAAAAAAACTAACCTAACCTAACCAAAATGGTTATAAAATATTCTGACCGTATAATGTTTTTATTCTGACCGTTCATATTTTTATTCTGACCAAAAATTGATTTCAATTCTGACCATTTAATTTGTTCCCATTGAAAATAGATTTTTTTTTGTTATTCTCTTAATTTTCCTTCGTGGAATAATATCATTTTTTTTATTTTTAGGACAGTGTCTGTTATTTTTCTTATATATTAAAACACAAGCAATTTGTTTCAAAAAAATAGTAATTAATCTCGTTTGTGTAGTAAAATTTTATATAAAAATTCAGAAAAAGCGATTAGTTTTATTTAAAATTCTTGCGTATTATTAGAAAAATTATTTATGTAATTTATTGAAGGTATCATTGGTTGAGAATTCTTATTAAAAGATAAAAAATATTAGAAATTGTTTTTTTTTTAATTTAATGGTAATTCAATCATTAAAAATATTTTTCTTGTGTTTGAAGTCATTCATTGAGTAGCTAATAGTGTATTAATTGCAATACCATGCGCCTGATAATCGGCTTAGTTATATTAAAAATGATTTTTTCAATTCATCTATGAATACAATATGTCTATGGCCATTAGATGACGTAAATCATTATACGTCACACAGTTGCCAGATAATGATAAATGTCAGATAAGGTAATGACGAAAGGTAACACCCGGGTAAGTTAAATGATTCAAAATTGATATAGAAGTCACAAAAATCAGCATTCGTCGATATTTTTAATAGTTTCTAAAATAATCAAACTTCAAATTAATAGAAAATTTAAATTAACTATTAAAATGATTATTTTAAATAAATTAAATTATTTTAAATTTTCTATTAAAATGAACTTCCACAAAGTTACCGCCGAAACCATCGAAAACTTCAAATTATAAATTCTCTGTGTATTAATTATAATATAATGTTTTTTCAGCTTTTCTTCGTTGAATCACTTGCATCTATCAATATACTATTTTTGCTAAATACATCATATTGTTAGCCTTCAAAAGAAAATTATCCAACCAAATATATAATTTCTGAGTGAAACAAACTAGAAAGCTTTTTTTTAAATGTCTTCCTAATATATATATATATAAATTAATGTTTGTTTGTTTGTTACCTATGCGCTCCTATACCGCTCATCCGATTGCGATAATTTTTTTGAGGAGTTGTTATGCGGACGCCAGGATAGGTTTATGAATCAGCAGTGGGATCCCAATGCGTTAATTTGTTTGTTAGTCCGGTATGCGTTCCTATACCGTTCATCCAACTGCGATAAAATTTTGGCGAGTTGTTGTGCGGACGCCTGCAAATGTATGTAAATCAACAGTGGGCTGCCAATACGTTAATTTGTTTTTTTTTTCCGTATGCAATCCTATATCATTCATCGGACTGCGATAAAACTTTGGCGAGCCGTTGTGCGGATGCCAGCGAATGTATATGAAACAGCGGTGGGCTGCCAATACGTTAATTTCTTAGTTTGTCCCTTATGCGTTCCTGTTCCTATACCGTTCATCCGATTGCAATAAAACTTTTACAAACTTTTGCTTGCACTTCCGAAAAGGTTATAAATCTTATAAATAAAAATCAATGTTTGTATGTCTGCCATACATTCATTTTTACAACGTATGCTTGCACTTGCGCCAAGGTTATAGTACAATTAAATTACAGTAGGTGGCGCGTGTGTTGTACCATGGACAATCAGCAGCAAACGTCAAACAGACAGAAAAAGAAAGCATGCACTTCAATATACACAATTAAAACACAAACACTTTCTTTCTTCGAGTGGCATTGCAACGCTTGCCGGGTACCGGCTAGTATGTCATATAATTCAATCAGTAATACATCTACCGCTTATCACTAGACATTTATTTATTAACAAATGATATTTCACAACTTTATGTGAGTGTGTAGTAAATATGTGCAAAAGAGCTTTCTCTTGTCAAGTAAGCATTTTTTAACTGAACTCGCTGAATCAAAGAAAAAATATTATAAATGGGCCCATTTGAGGTAAAGTGAGCCAAGTATTATGTTAGAAAAAAAAATTAGACGCGTTGTAATCTTCTACACGTCTTAAAGTATCGTAAAAGTGAAGTAACCTCAGTTAATACACATTGCAATAGTGTTACCAAAAATCAAAATATGCAATCCACCAAAACACCAAACAAAATCGTGATTGTCCAAGATAAAGCTTTAACCATTTTACTAGTTTGCTCACTTCACTGTCGATTGCCTAAATATAGGTTTATTTTTTGCATATGTATTGTGTTCTTACTAAAAGTAAATAGTTACGGCCACTCTAGTAATTTATATTATGTAATTTAATCGAAATTGTACACTGACTCGATGTTTCTATTTTAAGGCAACGTTAAAAGTAAAATAAAAATTACGACCGTACGTCAATTTACTATTCATGTTCTGTCAGTCACACGTTTTATTTTGGCTTATTTAAAATGACGCTACCGGTACCGGGTTTCTTGTCCACTTTACCCTCAACTACTCTTAATATGTTTGTCTATGAAAAACTTTTTTATCAATGCGTCATAGTATTAGTAACGCATAAACAACCATGCTTTCGCCTTTATAGTATGGCGCCAAAAATTAAATCGATTTACAAGTAAATAAAGTGCGAACGCACGTGGAGAAGTCGACAGAGGCGGCAGACAGCGTTCGCCAGTCACCAGCAATCAATATTTGGTGACCTCGCGTTCTCGCTTCAACTCGATAAAGAGGAGAGCTGGGAAGTGTGCGGCGGGGGCAAACAACCGTTTCATCCGGATTTCTGAATTGAGTTCCTTTTCATGATTTTCACCAATCTTACAAATTTTTCGATACAGGCTCATTTTGTGTCTTATTTAATAGATATTTTTGTATTTTAGTAAATCACATACTATTTTTAAGTTGTTATACTGTTCCAAATTTAAAAAAATGGAGTTTTTATTGTTATTAGTTGTATCAATTGATGCAACTCATTAGTTAATCATTTCTTAACCTTAATGTCATTTGTATTCACCATTATTGTTTGTTGGTTTTTCTATCATCCCTTCTTTCCCTCCCGTTTTTATTTTCTTTTTATTTTAATAATATAACAAGCATTTGTGAAATTAAGACTGTCTGACGATGCAAAAGAGGCAAAACACGTTTCACAGTTTGTAGCACAATATGTGGAATAATCTATATATTAATAGCCGATAAAATAATCACTTTTCACTCGCTTTTCACAAATGTGTGCGTACTGATGTCCACTTCGCCCAATGATAGCGCTTTATTTTGAACACCACACTTTTTCGGCCAATTGGAATGGACGTCTTTTTATATTCAAAATTCAAACTTAAACATTATTTCAAAAATAAAATATTTTACGAAATTTCTGCTACTACGAAAAATGGTTGTTAGTTAACTTGGACATTATTCCAAAAATTCAATAATTTACGAAATTTCGGCTACTACGAAAAATGGTTGTTAGCAAACTTGAACATTATTCCAAATATTAAATAATTTACGAAATTTCTGCTCCTACGAAAAATGGTTGTTAGCAAACATGAACATTATTCCAAAAATTAAATATAAACGAAATTTCGGCTACTACTAAAAATGGTTGTTAGCAAACTTAAACATTATTCCAAAAATTAAATAATTTACGAAATTTCTGCTAACTATAAAAATAAAATAAATAAAAATAAAATAAAATAAAATAAAATAAAATAAAATAAAATAAAATAAAATAAAATAAAATAAAATAAAATAAAATAAAAAAAAAAAAACCATAAAATTAAATAAAATAAAATAAAATAAAAAAAAAATAAAAAAAAACATAAAATAAAATAAAATACCATGAAATTAAATTAAATTAAATACTTTGCAACAAAAATCTCACGTTGCTGGGCAACGGGCTTACAGCTAGTCGTTATTATATTAAAATGAACTTCCAAAAAGTTACCGCCGAATCCATCGAAAGTATTATAATTAAACACTAGTAGTAACACTATGGCAAATTGTGGTTTGAATACACATCATCAAATCTTTTTTTTTAATGGGTCTGAGTCGTCTCCAGAAAAAACCCCTCGACTCCACGACTCCCGACTCCGACTCCACAGTCCTGGTATTCACTTACTATCGTGGTAAAAAAGATAGACAACGGCATATTCGTTATTTCAACCCCAAAAAAATATGTTTGGGAAATTTTTGTATTAAAGATTTATTTTGCATTAAATAAATGAACATTTTTTTGAAACATAACAATGTTACCAAGATTGAAATCATAGTTAATGTATCATTGCATTGAGTAAGTGTTCCGACATCAGATATCTTTTTATTTGTGACGAGTGACGACAGAATAGCAATGGCTAACAACTTAATTTTCTCGAAACTTTTAAGTTTATATACGAATAAAATTAAGCTATTTAAAAAAATCATTTCCGCTCTTAGTATAAAGCTTATAAAGTCGTAGTCCATTCAACACAAAGCATTTTTACGAAAAGTAGTTGCAAATAATTCACTCAAAAACGAGAGGCAGATTGGGCGAGACGAACTCTAGGTTTCTATTTCAGAATCGAATTAATCTTGAATGTTTGCAATTAAACTTCAAAGACACCCACGTCTCTTGCTACAAATGCATATCTCGAAAGAAAAAGCAAGTAATGAAAGCGTCCACAGTGGCGAATTTCCCTTTAAGCCAGTGCTTTTCTAACCTTTTTCATGCCACGGCCCCCTAAATCTGAAAAAATAATCTGCGGACCCCCGAAAGAAAATATTTATCATGTTTATATTTTATCAAAAAAAATGTTGAAAGAATGAAAAACTTGCGGAGTGCAGGTTGGGAAGCACTGCTATAAGCAAATGAGACGCGCGTTTGGGGCCTCCGAATCTAATGGGCCTCGAAAATATCTTATATAATATTACCCATATATACATATATATATATCGACTGTGGAAAGGAAAAAGAACGTAACCCACAGATTTTTCAAAACAGCTTTTTTTCTATAATCACAATATATCAAACTTGATACACATTCTATCAAAAGGATTCAAGCTGCAAATGCCGAATTAGTATCTAAATTTAGCTTTTAAGTTTGAAAAGATGACCTTGTAATAAATTGAAACCAAGAAAAAAGACTGAAATAAAGGTTTTTTCTAGACAATTTCTTTAATTAATATTGGGTTATGTCAATTAAACACCAGTTTAGAAGTCTCCGTGCACTTTAAGGTTGTGTATAATACATAATTTGCACATGTCACAAAATCATCAAAACATGTTTTTTTGCGCCTCCTGTAAATTTTGATATGTGTGGGTTACATCCTTTTTCCTTTCCACAGTCGATATACATATATATAATATGTACCATTTTACTTGGAATTTTCTGAAATTTTTATGTTATCCGAAAAAAGGGTCTTCAAATTTTATTGCGCCTGGGGCCTCTCATATGCTTAATCCGGCACGGTAAAACCGATCGTCCATACCATCTAAAAATGTCATTGCTTCCGAGTTGTATTTACAGTTCATCAATTGATTTGATTTGCCATCTACATATAATATGAGATAAATTTGAAAATACTTTATGCTTCCAATAATATTTGATTTTTGATCTATAGAATATATCTTTACGATGAATAGCTTCACATGGGAGATTTTTATCCAACGGTTAATTGAAGATTATAAATCATCGACCAGTGAATCCGAAACTGAAAACTTACATAGGAAGGTATGTCGAAATAAAATTATCGATTTTTTTATGGGCTAATTCTAAATACTAAACCTAAAAATCAATCCGTTTTTGACGATAACAACTGTAAGCGGAAAAACATATTCATACAAAATGAATGAAAAATAAAACGTAAAACTTGTGAGTTAAACGAAAATAAGACCTAAGTGACACAGATGAAGATATTTCATTTGTTGAAATGTAAAAATATTTTTCGAACATTCAAAGAATTGCAAAGACAGAATTTGGATAGTCAAATTTTATTGTGCACTAGCCGGAAGTGTTTATGTTTTAATTGTGTTTATTGAAGTGCATGTTTTTTTTCTGTCTGTTTGACATTTGATGTTTGCTACAGATTGTCTATGGTACGACACTCACGCCACCTACAGTAAGTCAATTGCACTATACCCTTCACGCAAGTGCAAGCATACGTTATCAAAATTAACTGTACATACAAACATTGATTTGGATATATAAGACGTACTTTAAACTAATTTTATTATGCTTATAACCTTCCCGGAAGTCCAAGCAAAAAGTTTCTCAAGTTTTATTGCAATCGGATGAGCGATGTGGCAACACATTAAGTACGAACAAACAAAAATTCATCTTTATTTATTAGATTAAAAAAAACGAATTTATTAAAATAATTATTTTCTTTTTAATATTCACACATACATTAAATGTTAGTTGATGAAGTTATACGATTCGTTATCAAATTTGGTGATATTTTCTCTTTTTAAATTTTCGTTAAAATAAAAATAAATCAGTCCCTCAATTTTGAACTTCTTGTTGCAGAAATTAAAAATGGTTTTTGATAATTATTTAAAGTTACACAGATGTCAGAAGTAATTTGCTATCATTTCTCTAAATAACAAGATTTCTTTTATAAGTAGTACAAAAAAATAAAATCTTGATAATTTTTATCACCGCAATATGTACACACGAGTCGTTTGTTTTAGATACCGTTCATTAAAGTTCGTGAACTAGTAGCACAAAAAGTTCATATCGCGTGACAAAGCGTAATAAATACAAACAGTTCTCTCCTTTGTACGTTTACTTGGATACTTCATCCAAGTTTCAAACCCTATAACATACCCGTGGACAATTAAAAACACATTCCATTAAATTTGAATGAAACTATCCGACCATGGTTTTTAACCATCTGCTTCTGTTATGAATTCAAATTAGATTTAATCTTCGGCATGCTTCGAAGGGAAAAGGCTTGACGAATGCATAAATTCTGACAAACAATGTAACATGCAAAAGGTGAGAGTCAAAATTGTATATACCAGAGTGGGGAACCTTTTCATTTACAAAGGCCACATTCATAAACCTGATTCAACATAAGGATGTAGTAAAGAAAACGTTGACATCCGCCCCCCTATTTTTTTCGATTTTTTACAGTGAGTTGGTTACGCTCTTTTTCCAAACGCTTGCGTATAATTTTTTGATCAAAGTGAATATTTTTATCAAGTCAAAAGGCCGCATCAGAGTAGCCAAGAGGCCGTAGGTTCCCCTCCACTGATATAGACTATAAATTGATCAAACACTAACAACCAGGAAAAATAAATTTGACTTCACATTTATTCTATTTAAAATTGAATAATCTGACTTTAAGGAAATATGATGTAAATAAAAACAAAGCTGCACATTTTTTTAGGTAATTCAAATTCTAACAATTACATACAATTTTTCCTTTCCACAAATTCATACTTGCAATCTTTTATAGCAAAGTTTCCTAAGCCGTGGTACGCGGTTAATGGTGGGTGGTACGAGAAAAAGACAGCAATGGCAATGAATTACTTACAAATATAAAAACATGATGATTTGGTTTTTGTATATGGTGGTACAATTTAGCGTAATGTACTAACAAGTGGTACGCAAGTCAAAAAAGGTTAGGAAACCCTGTTTTATAGAATAGTTTTTATTTATTCACAGTTTAGCGTTTTGTGCTATGGGTGGGGTTAGTCGGTATTTTAGCGAAATTGGCTACATTCTGTTTTGAATACAAGTGTCAATTTATTCATCACAAAACGTTAATATTTAGGATTTTAAGCTGTCATAGTTTCAAATAAACCGGTATGAAATGTACAATTTGATAGTCAGTTTTAATGAAAGCATTAAAAATATTACATATAGGCTTATTTTTTAAATATGTGTGCATCCAACGTTGTATTTTGAATCGAAACAGTCTAATTTTACATATATAAACGAATATGAAAACAAAAGGACAACAAATTTGAATCTCCCATTAGACGCCATAAAAAATATACGATCTACTCCAATACCCCCCGAAAATGTATTTTTTTTTATTTCAGGAAATTTCGTTAATAAAATATCACAGTTAGATTCAAAAACCGTTTTTTTAATACTTCGGGTTTTGTATAAGCCCTATTTTAGCGAACTGGTATACAACAAAACTAGCCAAGTAATTCTGAAATAATACAATTCTCGCGTTTCACATCAATGTTTGATTTCAATAATCGGCTCCCTGAATTGAAATTCCCGTTTTCAATATATTTTTTAATTTCAATTAATGTTTCACTGTCCCAAGAATAATTATAATTTATATGAATAATTAGTAAATATTAAAATATATACATATATGCTAGTCACTTGCGATATATGTATGTTAAATCATTTCGCTTTCTACCTTATGAACACTTCTGTTATAAAGTAATAATATATATTTACTCCATTAAAAATGCATGAAAAACGTACAGTCATCCGTAAAATAAAGTGTCACCTTTCTGGCGATAACCCTGTATGTATAAATTACAACAATATATAACAGGTGTCGTTACTAGTAGTTCCGTGGGACAGATGTTCCGCGCGTGCGCAATCGCACATTTCGTGGTTGATGATGCGCGAGTGGGGCCTTCAAATCTAAAAGAAACCTTTTCAATTATAAGAATACATAGCTGTATTTTTTTATCTAAGTCGTGTGTATTATATATAACATTGAATACTATTTACAACTAACTATTATTTTGAGATATAAATTAACTCCAATTCTGATATCCTGAATACCTTTATCTTAATGATAAACAAAACAATTAGAAATAACTGTGTTAATTACGCACGAATAGGTGTTCTAGAATACTAACTACTATAAACACTCACTGGTGAATGCTATAACAAAAAGCTGAATATAATATCAGTTGTTTGCAATGTTACATCAAAATAGAGAAACAGCGTGTTTGTCTTAGAGGAACCACTAAGCAACAGTAAAATGTTTTTGGTACTTTTTCTTAAAAGTTTTGTAAATTTCGGGCGACACTTTTCAGGGTATGCTGCAAAACTACAAACTATCAATATAAATTAAGATGTTTAACAGTAGTACAAAAATAGCCCTACTAATACAGTTAACAATTACTAAGACACGTTTTGGAATTTTACAGTAATTGGACAGTATTTTTTAACAACAGTCCAAGTACTATTGTTAATGCTTTTCTAGTGAGACATTTAAGGAAGTAAATTTTTTTAAAATACCGTAGGACTTCCTTAAATTTCATAGTACTATAGCATTCACCCCAATTCACACAAAATCAGTTCGCACATTAAAATGCTAACTGTTGAAATAACGCATAACATGATATTGTTTATTTGAGGATTAGGTGATATTTGATTATAACTGAATTTCCATATGTTTTATTTAAGCTCTTTTCGTCACAGACTCCGAGATTACCGTTACCCTTCCAGTGTAAAAAAAAATATGCATAGTATTGAATATCACGATTTAAAATGTTTGTAAACAATTTAGGTATGTTCTTCATTTATTCTGTTTTCAGACAATCTTTATAGAACATCTTTAGACATACACAATTACTTTATATTTTTCGCAGATGCAAATCATTTAAAATAAAAAAGTTAATCGACGATTTACATAGAAGCGTGATAATGCATACAAACTTCGAATCATGTTATACGAAAAATGAACGGGATAAGCAGTCGATAGTTTTGGATATAAAGACCTAAGGCAACATAGGGTCGTTCCATGTCACCAATTCTACATCCAGTGAGTATCCGAGTATCAGTTTTTAAAATGGGGTTGTCAGGGAAAAAATCGCGGACCCTATATTGTATATCACGTCCAGGCGGCGGGGTGAAGGAACTTCCTGTAGCTGTTAAAAGAGTGCGTGAATTATCTTTTTTTTTTCAATTAGGGTGAATCATGGCTGATGATAATATTCCGTGAATTATGGTTTCGCCAGACAACGAACGTAAAAATGTATATACAGTTTACTTTATTAATAGCGAATGGAAAATAGTTTGAAGTAAATAATAATATACACCAAACTTTTCAACAATTGGGACGGATGATTTTTTAATAAAACTTTGGGGGGTGGTCGAAAATATTGTTGTTAAAATCATATTAGAAATTGTATACCATTTATGTTTTAAAAATCGCGGACCGTTGTTTGGTCACCCATGATATACAAGTAATATTTTTTTTATATCTGATAACAAGTGCATACACATCAGGTTATTTTGACGTGTAAATATTCGATATTTTATTATATGTAAAATAAAAGCCATATTAAAAAAAACTTTTCATAAATTGATACAATGGATGAGGGTTTTCTTTTTTCTAATATACGTGCGGTATAATAACTTTTTTGATAGTTTTTGACAGATTTAAAAAATTGTTTGAAAACTACTTACATATATTAATTTTGCAGTTTATTTAAATAATTATATTGATAATGAAAAATCATTGGTAATGCTATGAAAAATAGTGATTTAATATAAACGAATTTTCGATTAGAGTTCATTGTTTTTATTATTTTTGTATGTACCAATTTAAGATAAAAGAAATAAAATTATTTCGTTACTTTAATCCGTTTTTAAATGTCTGAGCAATGTGTACAATTTTCGGTAATTAAATACGCCACAATGGTAACAAGTAATAGGTAATTCAATATGCATGTAGATACTGAATGATACCTTTCTACGATCAAAATAGTACCTGCAGAAAACTTAAAGTGCTTCTCACATCCGGGTCATTTTTAATGCTAAATAAACCAAGCTTAACTAAAAGACGCCGTCATATTAATATTAGCCAATTCACATAGATGTTTTTATCAAATTTCAATGGAGAATATGTTGATATAGAATCCAACTATTGTAACAAATTGAAAAATGAGAAATTTCACTAATATAATCCGAACAATATTGTTTTAAAGAAATCCTGATTTCGTTCAATGGAATTATTATTGAAACGATTTTTTATATTATTTCCTGAATAATTTAAGTATTAAAAGAGATTGTCAAACCTTTTTTTATATCGAAAAGTCTTTGTAGAATTATACAAATTATAAATTAAATTTTACGTTGACAATAGTTAATTTTTATAATACATTAATATTCAAAATATTGTATGTTTTTTTATTTATAGCGCACGAAACGATATTTAATAATTAATGTATACAGAAAAAAACATCATATAATACTTCACAGTTGTGGTAAAGATCTGTTTACTATTGTTTTAAATGTGTATTTAGATTTCTACGTGTTATTATTGTGGCTTTGTTATATTAAAACCGGCTTTATTGAATTTTATTATATAAGTGTTCTAATCTGTGACTTTTCAATACATTATCAATATAAAACAATGACAATGTAATAATGACAAAACACTCTTACATAGTATCCATCATATTTGTGAATGAACAAAACTCGGCACCGTCAAGCCTTCGTGCAATAAATTATTTTCCAATGGTTTAAGTAACGACAGTTATTCACAATATATGAATAGTTTTGACATTAAAATAAAATATTGGTTTAACGTAATTGACTGAAATCACTCTTTCACTAACCTGCTAGCCTCAAGGCAGACATTCTTTGAAATTCAGGTTCCTGTAGCCATTTCCACATTCTTCTAAAGGTTTCCCTTCCCGATTTGAGCTTTGACCACGGCTTCGGATTTCTCAAAAGGTCCGAGAGCGTTCCTTGAGATCTACAAAGAACCCTCTGTGCGAATATCGCCTGAGGTATACTGTATCGCTTCAATTCCGCACTGATTCTTTGTGCTAAGTCTTTAGTGTTAATTTCTTCTCCATCCGTTATAGATGTATTTGAATTATTTAATAATTGCTTGCCTAGAAGAGGCTGCGGACTCATTGGAGGCGGCGGCGAAGGGGAAGGTAATAACGGGGGCTGGATCTGAGGGCTTGTTGGAGGAGGAGAATGTAATGATCCCGATAAAGGACTTAACGGTGAACGTCTTCCTCCTAATTCTCGCTGATACGCTGAATCGTAAGATGCAGGAGAGAGACTCTTGTGTGGACTTAGGCCTCCTTGGCTGTATCCCGGTGGACTAAGAGGACTTCTGGCCAGTCCCGGAGAGCCGTATCCTCCGGGCGACAGGCCCATCGATGGTAAATAAGGAGATCCGAGATTGAGACACTGATTGTTTTGAATAACTGTAAACGACCCTCCCGGTCCGCCATGATAAGCGAACTTATCGCTGACGGTGGATATCGGTGGTAACGGCAACAGCGGGGTCAGGGTCGCGTAGGAAGACCCCGCGTCGAACCCCGGCGGCGTCAACCTCCCGTTGACGGCCGTCAAGGTTTGGTACGCCGGCTCCAGGCGTAGCGCGCCTCCCAAGAGCTCATCGGAGCCCGCCTCGGATAGTTTGTCTTGGTCCGGGGCGACTATGACGGTTAGACCCTCGCGCTCGGGGGCGACGATGACGTCGCGGCGGCGCGGCCCGACGTCGTCCGCGTCCATCTTGGTTTCACCTCGCCATGTTGATTCGCTGTGTCGCTCGCACTTTGCACTCGCGTATGACTCTCGTGTTCGGCAGAATGGTTTCGAATGATGTCGCGGAACTCGCGCGGCGCGACCTACCGCGGCGGCGGCTGAACGGCGTCTGAAGGATTCCACCCCTCCCCTCCCATTTCACCCGCGAATTGTGCGCCACACTGAATATTATAATTCCATTGGGGTGGAAGCACTGCGTATCTCAATATTTTCACTACTTTTTATTTACATTAGCTACTGAAAAAGAAATAATACTATGATAAATATGAATTGCTTTCGAGGGTAGCAAATACTCAATTAAATACTAAAATTTCAATAAAAACAAAAATTAGTCTGTATTTTGCAGTGTAAATAAAGGTAATATTTCTTAGCACATGATACCAGTTGGCCAAGTGTATCACCATTAATTTATTGAAATATACTGTCAATTTTTCTCTAAGCCGACACTTAACTACCCTATACGTATATATTTTAAAAACATACAAGATTCTAAACTGACGACAGATTTGATTTTTCGAACCGTACCTACACTAAGCACGTGGTGAAATGTAAGTAAAAAGGATAACTATCACTTGTTTAAATTTGCAGTAAGGTCCTTAACTCCTCTTTTCATATAAGACGATGGTATTATAGAATTATGAGGTTGTAATAAGTCGAGTTGCAAGCTGATTACCTCTCATACACACCTAGGTGGGCTTAAATGGATGAAAACATCACATACATTCACAATTTGGAAACAAAATCACAGAACGACTGAAATCACTTTATGTTTACAGGAATACACAAGCACTTTTAGAGAACTACAACTCGGCTACGACGGTCCGTATATTTTCGCATACATGAAAAATTTCACACCTTCATCGTTTAAGCACCTTCGCGCATAAAAACATTTGTTAATACTTTGTTTGTAGTATGACTTTATCTATTTAGTATATTTTTCAAAAATCGTTTTTCCATGTTTTGCGATTACGCTCATAGGGTATCTACGCTTTATCAGAAGTTTTATATCCAGAGTATCTTTTCACAGCCAACTTAGTACTCATTTTACCGTTTGAAATAAACCCATTCATCCCATTTCAAGCAGAATATTCGCTTCAAGTGGTATTTCATTCGATAAACTTGGACTTGGTTTCTTTATCTGGCTGAAACTTGGTTAATGGTAGGAATCTAAAATATGCATTGTCCACATAAACACAACACAAAATATTTATTGGCATGCATGTTCGTACAGTTAAAAATCTTTAAAAAAAAACATTACCACCCATCTTTTGGGCTGTATTTAGGGGTGGGCTGGAGGGGGCTTGGAGGGGCTAACGCGAGCCCCTTGTTAATTTAAGAGAAAACAATATTCTCAGATCAACTTAGTATACAACTGCAATTTCTGACTTATATACTATCTACGACAACTTCAGTATTCACAGAGATACATTTTCAGTATTTTACATTGATAAGTTTACGGTAAATTGCATATCGTTACATAATATAAGTGTATTAAGTGTTAATCGATTGATTATTTAAGTGTTGCATATAATTGCTTAGGAGTGATGAAAAAATTCACTCCTTCTCCAGAACACCGAGATTGATTTGAGATTAAGCAAGCCAGTTGTTAACGTATTGGAAGCCCACCGCTGATTGTGTGGTATACAGAGATTGACTGTATGGAGACTTACTAGAGAAATAAAGAGCATAAAAATAAGATTAAATTATATCTAGGCAAAATATGATTCTCTCTTGTCAAAAAAAAAATTGTAGAAGTGACTCAATATCTAAGACAGTGGTTCTCACACTTATTATGCTCGCGGACACCTTTCAAATAAAAAAAACCGGACTGTGCACCTCCAATTGAAATAATAAATTTAGTTTTAATCCCTTTAATCAGGCGTGGGGAACCTGCGGCCTTATGGCTACTCTGGTGCGGCCTTCTGGCCAATTCTGTTTTTCTGAAAATTTATGTAAATTCCTGACATATTCTGACCGTAAATTCCTGTTTCCGGACAAATAATCCCTTGTCAATGTTTATGTCGAATCAGAAAAATGAATGCGGAATTTAGAGAAGAAAAGGTTCCCCATCCCCGCCTTAAATGGTGATTTTTTTTATTCATGTCTGTTTCCAATGTGGAACATATGGTCCGTAATTGGGGTTTGTCAACAGAAGTTTTCCCTCGAGAACTGTTTCTTACTTAGTTACTTGTCAAAGAGTGTTAGGATAGAAGAATAAGGCTAGGGCAGGACTGGTGGTTAACAAATATTAACTCTTATGGCGACCATTGGCCTCACGCTTGCTTGATCAGTTTTTAACAAATATACATTTTTTTATTTTTGCCGTGCTTTGATATCACTTAAATAAATATCACAAACGGATCGATTTGCTGTACATATATTGAATATCTGGTGGTGAGAATAAATATAAACATGTTTTCCCAAGCTATGTTATGCGGAACATCGGAACTACCAGGCAAGACGGAAAAAGACTTGTGTGTGTGTGGCCGGCTCGTAGAGTGTGCGAAGTGTGCGGCGCACACAATCGCACAGGCGACGCACTTAGATTTCACCACTATCAACTCATTTAGTTTTAGTCTTGAGAGGCGCCTAATGCATTTATAAAAAAATCAGACGACCATATGCTCGATATTGTGAGCGGACATTCACAAAAAGTTTATAAAACTTTTTAAATCTACAAAATTTATTATCAATTATTTTTCAATATTTATAAGAAATAAACAAATTAAATTCAGTAAATCTATACTTTCTTAACTACTGTTCCTATTCTAGCTCTTTTCTTATATCTTTACTCTCTATGAAAGTAAGAGATTAAACAACTGGACTACAAATAGTTCTCGGAGAAAAAACATACGGTAATACTAGTCCATAGTGGAACATCCTGCGACTTTCAGTATCTTTCTCTCTTTATTAAGACCCTTAGAAGGAAACACTAACAACGAGTCCTCGTTACTCTGCCTAAATCTGTTTACAATGTCTAACAAGTGATCAATTATATATACCAAAAAAATCTTTCTTGTATATTGTTAAAAAGCTGACAATGTTTTTACATTCAGCTATGAATTTTACATTCAACTATTGTAATCAATTTTACTAAACAACTCCTTGAATAGTATAATCTTAGTAAAGCCTTCACAATGATAGGCTACCAACGAGCCCTCGTTGCTCCGTCAAAATCTATTTATGATGTTGAACAAGTAATAAGATATTATATTAACCAAATAGGTCTATCCTGCATACTCTTAAAAAGCCAACCATGCGATAGACTAACAACAATTACTCGATGTTTTGTCAACACCTTTTTTTGTGTAGAACAATTGATACGATATCTTGCATACTCATAAAAAGCCAACCATGTGATTTACTGACGGGTAGTCTTCTTAAAATATTTTTTTGAATTAAAAAAATAATAACATCTGTACCAACTCCTTGCATACTTTTATCTCATAAAAGCTTTTATAGCCTAACAACAAGTCCTCGTTGCTCTGTGATAAACTTTTCAGTATGGCAAAAAAGTAATAAGTTATATAAACCAAATAATGACATCTTGCATTTTCTTAAAAAGACAACCATGACTGACAGGTAGTCCCCTATTAATCTTTTTTTTATTAAAATAAATTAAGCAACTGTACCAATTCCTTGCATACTTTTATCTCATAAAAGCCTTCAGTGGGATAGACTAATAACAAGTTCTCGTTACTCTGTCAAAACCATTGTATTTTGTCAAAAAAGTGATAAGATATATAAAGTGATAGACTAATAGCAAGCCCTCGTTGTTCTTTTAATGTAACCTTTTTAATGTTTCGGATAAGTAATACGATATCTTGCATAATCTGATAGTCTGAGAGCCGGCCATGTGATGGACCAACAGGTAGTTCTCTTATTAGGTGAAAATTGAGGAATACTCAAAGATGAAGTCGTCATTGGCTTGTCAAAATGTTTTTTTATAATGTGATAGGATGTATTGCCAAATAAGCCAAGTAGTCCTCTTATATCTTAGAAAGGCCTTCAGTGGATAACAAACAATAAGTTGTAATAAGATGTCTTGGATACGACACGACTTGGAAAGCCGACGATAGGTTGTGAATGAAAATGGTTACAGGGAAAAACTAACAGCAAGTCGTCGTTGCTCCGTCAATATCTTAAAAATGTATGAAACTGTTTTTCATTACCTTTGTAAAAACAGCAAGCTTTGCAATGCCTTGCAGCCTCCTCTTTCACTCCTAGAAATCTTTCGGCCGAGGAATTAATTTAAAAGCTTACCAATTCTTTGTTGCTTTATCAAAAAGGAAAATCACCGGAGAACAAACACACCAACCTACCTTTTAACAGTCTGGATGAAGAATAATCAAATTTCTCTGGCCAGAGGGGGGTTTATACTCAAATTTATATAATACTGCGCATGCGCGAAATTGCCAGGTCGTCGAATATTAAGTGTTTTATTTTATGGCATAATTATTTATTTTTTTGGTGACAATTTTATTTATTAACGATATGGCAACGTTTTTACTCTGCGGCATATAAGAGTATGTACTGGTAAGCACGTTGATCTCCCTAGTCCCAAAAATAAAAAAATTACGACATCTGTTCTGCTACTACTACAAAAATTCGATAATTCACGAAATTTCTGCTACTACGAAAAATGGTTGTAAGCAAACTTGAACATTATTCCAAATATTAAATAATTTACGAAATTTCCGCTCCTACGAAAAATGGTTGTTAGCAAATTTGAACATTATTCCAAATATTTAATAATTTACGAAATTTCTGTTACTACGAAAAATGGTTGTTAGCAAACTTAAACTTTATTCCAAAAATTCAATAATTTACTAAATTTATGCTACTACGAAAAATGGTTGTTAGCAAACTTAAACATTATTCCAAAAATTAAATAATTTACGAAATTTCTGCTGCTACGAAAAATGGTTGTTAGCAATGGGTGGTAGCAAACTTAAACATTATTCCAAAAATTCAGTAATTTACGAAATTTCTGCTAACTATAAAAATAAAATAAAAATAAAATAAAATAAAATAAAATAAAATAAAATAAAATAAAATAAAATAAAATAAAATAAAATAAAATAAAATAAAATAAAATAAAATAAAATAAAATAAAATAAAATAAAATAAAATAAAATAAAATAAAATAAAATAAAATAAAATAAAATAAAATAAAATAAAATAAAATAAAATAAAATAAAATAAAATAAAATAAAATAAAATAAAATAAAATAAAATAAAATAAAATAAAATAAAATAAAATAAAATAAAATAAAATAAAATAAGATAAAATAAAATACCATAAAATTAAATACTATGCAACAAAAATCTCACGTTGCTGGGCAACGGGCTTACAGCTAGTTACGTTTATTATTATAGAGAGAACGATATGAATCATAAAATTGCAAAAGCCATTTTGAGAGTTTACCGGTCCGCGAAGACTTTCATTTGCTGATGAAAACTGCGATCTGACATCTTTAAGATGCGCGCAACTTCAATTTACGATCGGTCAAAATTTTATTATTTATTATAATTAAATTATTTTGTGGACTTTTTTGATGTTTTCTGGAACAACTTCAGAAATCAAGAAATCATAAAATTAGCGTCCAGAAGTCAGCAAACCATTTCTTTACCATTTGTTTCGATGTAACAGACTCCGAATAACACTAGTCAAGGTATTGCTTTGCTTGAACGGTATTTTTTCCCATTAAAAAGCAATGTTTATCAACACACAAAATTCAGATTTTTACACGTATTATTTGAAGTCATATGGATTTGGCAATAGGTAGTGGCTAGGGCATCCAATCCAGGGATCCCTTTCAATTTTCTGATCCCGAAATCCCGGGATCGCAGCCGTGTCAATCCCGGGATTTCGGGATCAGAAAATTGAGAAATTTTGAGCAAATCCCGAAAATTGACACGAAATTGACAAATCAAGGATTTCAGATTCCTCAGTGAGCTAAAAAAAACGAAGTTCTGTGACAATCTGGGAAAAAGTATATCAAATCGAAGATTTCAAATTCTTTGGTGAGCTAAAAAAAAACGAGGTTCTGTGACAATCTGGGAAAAAGTATACGAAATCGAGGAATTTAAAATCCTCGATGAGCTAAAAAAAAAACGAGGTTCTGTGACAATCCGGGGAAAAGTATACCAAATCGAGGAATTCAAATTCCTCGGTGAGCTAAAAAAACGAGGTTTGGAGATAATCCGGGGAAAAAGTATAGCGAATTGAGGATTTCAAATTCCTCGATGAGCAAATCCCAATCCCATTGAAAATGAATCAATCCCGAAATCCCGGGATTGGAAAAAGGCTCCAGGATTGGATACCCTAGTAGTGGCGCGATGTCATCCTACGAACATATTGAGTGATATTCGTTGATGCCAGTCCGTGAGATATTTTTCCAAATTTGGCCGGTCCGCGGATGTGAAAAGGTTGAAGAACACTGTCGTAAGCAGTGTCGTTTCTACGGTTTTTACATTTGCACGGTGGGTGGTTGTTATTACTTGTTTTATTATGTACTATAATTATATTTAAATCAAGACGTAAACAATGTTACCATTTTATTTGTTCTAACTTTCGTTATAATAAACAAGGTGTCAGGAATATTAATTATATGTATTCTTCCGCGGACCCCCTGACGTTGTCCACGCACCCCCAAATGACTTTTAATTTGTCATGGACATGTCACGGACCTGGGGGTCCGTATGAACCTTTTTGGGAACCACTGATCTAAGACATTGACGATCTAATACGAATGGCACAGGCAGTGGCGTACCTAGAAATTTGGGGGCCAAACGCAAACGTCACAGAAGGCCCCTACTTTTCACTGGGCCCTCGTGCATTGCATGACTCTACTAGTTTCGTCGTGTATGGTAGTGGGCCAAAGATGATTCATGTTTCAACTATGTAGCATAATATCACGTTTGTGCAGTGCAAAATAATATTTTATGCCTTGCATGACTCTGCTACGGAAGCTACGCCACTGGACACAGAATAACACAAACTAATGCATTTTCGTCAACTAGTACTTTTCCTTGACATTAAAAAAACAATAGGTAATGTAGCATGTATTCAAAAAATAACAAATTACGTGATATAAAATCAATAAAAAAAATTAACGTCACACGAGGTCAACTCGAAGAGAAAGAGATCACGAAGACCAATGCCTGACATCTCAAAAAAAATGAGAAAAAAAATGTTTTATATAATTTAAGATTTCGACTGAAGGTGCTTGGTGGAATTTCAATATTAATTTTGAATCGTTCAAATTATGTACATTCACACAATTTTTGTCACTAACGACCCGGGATTCGCCTTCAAGTGCACGGGTGAACTTGAACTGACTTATTGGTTAATCAGTAAGAGTTTGTTCAGCTTCGCAAAATATGCTACCTGGCTCAGTTGATTCATTTCGTCAATTTGGACTACCCACGACATTTATTCACCCCTCTTTAGTGTGTTTGTAAAATAGCCTCCTCCACATCCCGCGCTTAGTTACGTTTTGATCTGCGCGTGCGCCGAAACGTCGCTTCCATGTTTTGTCTCGCTCACTCGCGAATTTCCCGACTCCGGAAGAAGGGCCAACGCTAACTTTCTTACACGATTTTTCTTCAATACAAATTATAATAATTACTATAGTCACGTATTTACAGTAAATTTGCGTTCTATAGTTTAAAAAAGTATTGTTTTGATAATATAATGTTCGTTCCCAACAAATATACATTAACTGGCCGCTAATGAAATATTTTAAACGTAAAGTGTTTATACTGCCTGCATCCTCTCAATAAAACTGTAGATGGAGAAGAGTTGAATAGATAAATAGAGACACCAACGCTTTGAATACAAATTCATAAATTATTTTTAAAGGATACATATGTATGAAAATTATTTAAAGAAGATTATTATCCTAGATTTTTAATGAAAGCATGTATCGCTTTTAACTAGCATATCGACTGTGGAATGAAAAAAGGACGTAGCACACAGTTTTTTCAAAAGAGCTTTTTCGATAATCACAATGTGTACACAAACCTTGATACACGTTCTATTAAAATGATGTTAGCTGAAAAATCCGAAAAGTATCTTAATTTAGCTTTTAAGTTTGAAAAATAAGGGCCTGCGAAAACTGCGATCGTGAAAAAAGACTTAAAAAAGGTTTTTACTGAAAAAATATTTAATTAATATTAGATAAAGTCAATAAAACACCAGTTTATCAGTCTCCGTGCACTTTAAGGTTGTGTATATTTCATAATTTGCCTTTGACCCAAAATCATCAAAAAACATTTTTCGTGTCTTGTGTACAATTAGTTATGTGTGGGTTACGTCCTTTTTCCTCTCCGCAGTCGATGTGTATGAAAAATACCTAAAGAAGATTATTATTCTAGATTTTAAATGAAAGCATATTATACCGCTTTCAACTAACATCTATATATTAATTAATATATCGTAGATAAGAAGATTTTCTATGAATTTTTCATATACGTTTATGTAACATAATTTTTGATCCCTTCTTAATGAGACATCTCGACAAATATTTTTTGGCGATAACTAGTTGTAAGTTGATCGTTAAAGATCACTCTTTCGAAGAGGGTAATGTTAGAATGTTGAAGTCAGGACATTGCTCTCTCTACACCATTTCGGTAATAAAAAAAGGTAGCTATGAAAACAAAACTGCTTTGTACCAAGTACATATTTAATTCCATTTAAAATCAACGTAGAAGTTCTAAAATACTAGTTTTGTACCATTGTGCGTCAAAAATTCAAGAGGATAGACCACTCTTCTACAGTATTTGTTTATTTAAAAGCGATTGATTCAAATTTTTCTTAATTGATAATTACAAAAACAGTTAAAAATTTAGAATAATGTGGTTTCCCGACATCCCACAGATTTTATTGATTTTCTTCAATAATATGTAATGTATTTAATTAAAAAATATTGTATTATACTGTTGTCCAGTATGTAATACCGCTTTATCGACAAAAATAAATTATTCCTTAGAAGAAAAAAGTAGACATTTGTTTTTAGACAGTCGTTTGTGAATGACATTATTGTTGTTGGAAAACTATTATTTTATTTCCGTATAGTCAATATAGAATTCAAAAAAATATGCTAATCATACCATAAACTTAAAATAAATATATCTCTTTATAATTTGACTTTTTAAATATGCTAGCTTTCATTTAAATGGATGAATTGTTGATAAGATCTATTGGTAGGGCGGTAAATTACAAGCGATGAGTTATGGGCGATTATTTTTCTTTGCCACATCGAATGATAACAAAAATAAGATTTATCGAACTATCGCTAACGCGGTATTGCATGCCAAACCACGATATACTGAATAACCAGAGGTAAATAATCAGTATCATTTTCTTGTTGAGTTTATTCAATTTCAGCTGTATGTAATTATTTTACCATTAGATACAGGCTGTATATAGTATAACATAAGTCTTACGTTTTCCTCAATTTAGCTCTATCAATGTCGAACAAAACAAAGCACGTAAAAAAAATTAACTACATCACATCCTTTTCATTCTAACACCGAAAGTATGCATTAATATAGAACAAGACTACAAAAAAAATTCACGTCTTTTACCATTTTCGATATCTTGCTCTTTTGGTGGGCGTTGCTATGACGCCAGCCCCCTTGACAGGTTCATCTTCAATAACATTTTGGATATACTGAAAAAAACATTTTCATGTGACAGCTTTTCTGAATCACCACCCACAACACGGACAGACATAGACAACTTATATTGTACAAGCCTAAATCTTTTTTTTATCTCTCACGTATAATAACCGTGTGTCTATTTTAATTGGATGCTAACCCATTGCTCAATCCTCCTTTTCAGGGGTAACAGAAGAAAGATTTACAATAGTGGGTAGCTACAAACGTTATCAAATCTTGTTTTAATTTAAAAATAATAATTTAAAAAGCATCAAAGTATTCATACTCTGGATGAAGTAGGGCAAACGCAATACCTATGACGTTTTTGGTCTTTGATATAGTAAATTTTCCAAATAAAACGCATGTATCTAATCATCATTGAATTATCTATTTGTCAGCATTTTTGAATAGACTATATGTATTCGTAATAATCTATGTTGTCTGAATATTTTGAATTGAATCTAAATACATACAGAGAAACAGGGGTGGAGTAGAACCCTACAGATTTCAAATTACAGCAGAAGTTTATTAATTCATTCTGAAAATTTTACTGAAACTAAAAAACCATTCTTTTTGTTATTAATTGGTCTTGAATACAAATAGTATCAGTATTAATTTATAATACGGTCGTTTTCCGGCACCCAAGATATATCTTCGATGGATTCGGCGGTTTTTTATGGATGTTCATTTCTGTTTTAAATATGTTTTTACGTATAAGTTTTCACATACAACTCCTTGTTTTATACAATAAACAACTTAGGGAAAGTTTTATTAAATAGTAAAAATAGATTAGCATCATTTTCTCAGGGCGGCATGACTGTCAAGACTGTCAAGCTACTTATGTTGGGCAGACAGGTATAAAATTTAATGTTAGAATTAAAAAATACGTAAGATGTCGAAAAAGCAATATTTTTTTTTAAATTTACAAATCATTTGATAGAAAATCATCACAATTTTGATAATAAAATAAAAATGTTGAAATACTTCATAAAGTAAATTGCAAAGGATTAAAAATGAATTACTTGAAGTTTTTGGAAATTAATAAAGTTATCTATAGAAAGGAAGCATTACTAAATAAGATAGGTGGATCCCAACTGTCGACTTTATTTTTATTGAGATTTACCGTATCTAATGTAACTAATTAGTTTATACTTTGCATTATTTAATTTACCTAATATAACTTATATGTTTTACATATATCTTACCCCATCCCTGTTTTCATTAAAAGATTCAAGTTCTGACTTTTATTCTATAATTTATAACTTAAGAATTAGAATCAATTTCCTTAACCGATAAGAAAAAGAAGACTTTTCAATGTTCAGTCTGATGATGCTTCTCAAAGAAATTGATAACATAAAAATTAACATAAAAATTTCAATCATATATTAACCTTCTCACCGCATATGACCGCTAAGCATTTCGTAGCGAACATGCCCTCCGCGCGCGTGACATGTATATATGTCATGGAAATTTCAAACCCTATATAAGAGCTATCTATTGTGTTAAAATTGTATAACTTAGTTGAAAATATTACTGAATGTATATTTTACCAAATTCAATAGATGGCAAATTAGATTAGTCAAAAAATATTCAATATAGCCTAAAATAATTTATTTCTGGAACACGCCGTGAACATACGTCACCAATGCAAGATTTTGGATAATGTAAATAAGCGATTGAGTGCGGGTGAAATTGAAATTGTTTCAAGAATTTAATATTATAAGCATGGTATGGTGGTGACACAGTGTTCTCGGTCGCGCGTGGCTGTATTTTGCAATATGGTGACATCACGCCGCAATCGTATGAAGAATGATTATTGTAGAATTAAACCGAAAATACAAGAAATATATTGTATTTTATTATTGAAAAGGTTACTTTGGGTGGCAATTAACATATTTGATTAGTCGAAAAAATATTACAACATATATTTATAGTCGAAAACGCGAAAACAAAATCCGCAAAAAAGCAGCCGCGTACAGGGCATGCTCGCTAAATTTGGTGACGCGGGCAATAAGTTAACCAATGTTCATTTGATTTTTATTTATAGTTTAACTGCAAGCATAAAAGATTACTTTATCAATAATTAGAGAAATAATTAATTATTTACGGTACTCAATTCATCAGTGTTACTCAACTTAGAATAAATATACAATATAAGATGTTTTCAAAGACATGAAACATGTGTCACTCACATAGTTATTCGTGTACAAACCAATCATTTAAAAATTATCTTTCATGCAATTTTTTCTACTTAAAAAAGTAATCTCGGCGTATATAGAGTATTTTACAAATAACTGTTTTTACTGGTAGTCGTTTTGTTTACATATCACGATGATACACTTTAAACAGCACAAAATTTAACTTAAAAACACTCCCCAGATTCGTCTACGGAATGATAATATGACGCGAACATAGTGAGGGGAAAGAATTTCGCTATGACGTATGTTGGGATGTTGTAGGGTGGTTTTTAGGGGTGCAATTAACTGTACAAGTCCTTTAGTTCTAACAATAATTCTTACTGAGTAATTAAAACTCTAAAATACTAAAAACAGGACAGATTTATGCATTTCAGTTGTTATAACTGGTATGACATATAATATAATTTGCTAATGGATTGAAATATACGTCAATGAGCATGTACACGTCGTAAATCGTTGTATTTTATTTACTTTTTTAATCGATGCCTACTCCGAGTGTGAAGCTTTTGACCTCGTAATGGAAGTATCTCAACAGAAGTTTTTTCTACGAGAGCTGCATGTTACTCAGTCACTTAACCTCTCATTTTTTAAAAGAGTAGCAGGGATAGAAGGTTATGGCAGAGCGGGACTAGTTGCAAAGTTATCGCTCTCGCGTATAACGGGACGCAGGACGTCAAGCAGTCGCTCAACCTCTCTTGTTTTCAAAGAGAGTAGTAGGGATAGAAAGATAAGGCTAGGACAGGACTAGTGGTAAACTAATCATTCTCGCTACGCCCAGTTGTTAAAGGATTGGACATGGTGGGAGGGACATCACATATAAAATATTTTTTAACCATGCGCGCGCCTAATATGGAGCATATTGACTCCTAATAGACCATTTTCAGTATTATTTCTACGAGAACTATTTGTAATTCAGTCGCTCAACGCCTTTTTTACAAGAGGAAATTTAGCAGTTTGCGGTAAGAAAAGGATTAGTGGTGAGCTAACCGCTCTAAATATTCACAGTTTTTGGTTGGTGGGAAAGTTTTTAGGCATCATTGCCTTTAAACACAAATCCATGAATCGGCTGATATATCTATTCATGATAGTTTCCCTTCTAAGATTCAAACTTGTGTACACTGGAACCATAGAGGACGACAGTAACCACTCATTTTAAAAAATCTGCACATGATTCACATCGTTATAATTCATTAAAAATGTATTACTAAAACTATATACTATAAATTATATTAAATAGAGAGTAGTATTAGCGAGTATGATCATGGAATATAGGGAACAAATTAAACGATCTGAGTTTAAATCAACTCTTGGTCAGAATTCAAATAAACTTTTGGTCAGAATAAAATTCAATTCTTGGTCAGAATAAAAATGTTATACGATCAGATTTTTATAACCATTTTGGTTAGGTTAGGTTAGGTTTTTTTTAAATTTCATTTAACTATTTTATATAAATTCTGACCATTTATTATTTATTCTGCCCTGTGTACACTGACCGATATATAATGACCATTTATTATAAATTCTTAACAATGTAATATAAATTCAGACCGAAACTGTATTAAAATTCAGACCGGTTAAATACGAACCTTGAATATATGCTTCTCATATCTTTTGCTAACTTGGCAACCCTATCTGGAATGAGCACAGGGTGCACAACGTGTACTGAGGGCTCCCTTAAATAAAGGTCACAGGGGGAAGTAGGGTGGACTTCGATCGCGCCGTGCGAATCGAAGTTTCGATTCGCCAGCAAGGACTCCAAGGTTCAACTTCATTTATATTATACAATTATGCTCGCAGTGACGCAGTGTATAACGTAGTCAGTTGCAGTACTCGTCTGGTGCATTACTATGTAATATGCACTACGAAGTATATTCCGCACACAGAAATTTGCGCACATAGAAAACTCCGGACATAGAATATAGCGTACAAAAAAAAAACAATAAAATTATGATTTGAGATTTTGACTAAAGGTGCTTTTCAATATTAAATTTGAATCGTTCAAATTATGTACATGTACACAAGCTTTGACGGATGAACTTGAACTGAAGATGTCGAAAGGCGAAGCCCGGGTCGTTGGTGACAAAACTTGCGTGAGTGTAAACAATTTGAACGATTTAAATTTAATAAAATTATGAGTTTAATTTTATTTTAAAATTATTCTTTCGGGTCCGTAGCGCAGTGGCGCAGTACGAACAGCATTTTTTTCCATCGATGTCCAATAATTCCCTCCAATCCTAAAATCACGAGGTGGAACGAGAGCGATTAACTAACCTCTAGTCCTCTCGTAAATATTTCAAAAAAAGAGATTTTGATCAACAGAGTAATATTCAGTTCTCGTAGAAAAAAATGTTTTGAGACACCTCGAATAGGAGACCATATGTTCCACATTGGAAACGGACAAATATTTAAATAAATTAAATTGTTGAATTTTCGTGAGAAGTACAGTTATCGCTTTATATTTTAGGCAATTGTGATAAATATCTTTGCCTCACTGGATGTTACTGGATTAATACTCGTTTCGAATGCGTAGACAAATCGAGGTATGTTACCTCTACTACTTTAAATGATAATAATTTGAATGTAGCTTGACGTTTCTATTATTGTCTGTATATTATATTGTAATATACATTTATCAGATTCTTTTAATGTTGCCTTCTCTGAACCCATGAATAGAGCATCTTAAACAATATTTTATGATAGATGTTATTAATATAATAATTCCATTTTTAAATACTGAGATTCAAACAAAATCGGTTTCGTTCTTTTTTCGTTTGCATACATTTTCGGACCCGTTCCTTTTTTGAAATATGGTGCAAAAATCTAGTCACAGGGTGTCAACGAACTATTGTAAGTGGCCAGGTGTCACGCATTTTTTTTTCTTCTTTCTAATAGGGGGAATACTGTGGCATATCTATTTAGTGCATATTCAACGAAGTGTAACACGGCTGGCTCGTGCCAGTGCACGCTGTTACTAAACTTATTATAATAATTTGAATACTAGCGACTGCGTTAAAATACTTTGCAAATTCTCATTGCTCATTATAAGACCGGCGACGCAGCATTTTATTTATTTATTCCACTCTCACGCGTATAGAATATCAATGGGATATGATAAAAACGCACGAGTCATTTAATTTACCATTTAAATATATTAAAAAAATATTTAGCCAATACAAGAATTATTTTCGAATATTCAAAAATATAATTGATGTCATAAGCAATCTTTTATGATTATCTCTATAATTATCAATAAACTTACTAAATGATTTTCGATTTATTTTTAAAAAAATACCAACTATTTACAAGATAGATTAACGTTTTATTCCTGAATGTAATATCCCCGATGAGTAATTGGTTTTGTAAAAAAGTCTATCACAGTGGAGGGGAACCTTCGATCTATTGGCTACTCTGATGCAGACTTTTGACTTGATCAAAATATTCACTTTGATCAAAAAATTATACGCAAGCGCTTAGAAAAAGAGCGTAATCAACCCATTATATGTTCGACAATCGATAAAAAGGGGAGGTGTTAAATTTCTCTTTACTGCGGCCTTATGTTGAATCAGATAAAAGAATGTGGCCTTCAGAAATTAAAAGGTTCCCCACCCATGTGACGTACATTTATCATTTATTTAATTAACATTGCACAAGGTTGACAAATTATAAATTTAAAACTTTTACAATGGAGAAAAAAATAGTACAATTTAATATTAAAAGCAGTAGAAAAAAAAATGGCAAGGAAGTCAACTGAGTACGCTCCGACGAACTCTACTTTAATACATAAAAATAGTATTCGTCGGAACTCACCCACGTCTACGTGGAATATGTCGACATCCGAAGCAATATTGTTGAAAACCGTTAAAGCTCTCCCCAGTGGCATCCCCATTGGCAGGCTGGCTCTACACCTTGGGAGAACAAACAATTCATGTCCACGATTTCTCAAAAATTAATCTATGTTTTATCTTATTTGTCCTACTATACTAATGATTGTGGCTTCTTTATTGTTTGTATATCGTAAATAATCAACCCTTTGACCGTGGTACAATTTAGTAAGTGTTTTTGGATCCCAGTTTTTTTGTAGGTTTTACATTTTAAGCAATGCCACAAATTAGTTCCTAATTTAAATAAATACTTCGTTATGTCGAAGCAATCTAATCATGTTTCGAACAATAGACAAGTATGACAAACCACATTTGAAAAAAGAATTATTTTCGAACGTCATTTGTTTTTTGTAATTTATTATTATACGCAGCTTTTACACTTTTATCAATGTATTGTAACAGTCTCATAAAATACTCTTGTTTTTATTCACACATACATGTATATAGTCACTTTGAGAGCGTGCCATCAAAAACGAGATCTATTGTCATCAAGTATCACTACTTGTATTGAAGGGCTCCTGTTTCCTTCCTTTTATGTCTGTGTCGTGTTCCTCAAGCTTACACTGGAAAAGGTCTTTGTAGCTTAGTGATAAAGATTTGCACTAAACAGTATTTTGAACTCGTATCAAATAATATTTTTTCGTCTGATTGAACACCACCAAAAAACATATTTTGCATTCATAAATAAACTTAATATATAATTTTGTTTTATTATTATACAAATTAAAAGGAAAATATATGGCATTACAGCAGACGCCAATACGCAATAATTCATTTGACAAATATGTTATATTATATAATTAATACATGAGTTATCTATTTTTTAAATATCTCATTTATTTTATAATATTAATTATAACATAAATGAGATATTTAAAAAAAATAGAATAGAGCTCAAAAATACATAAATATAAAATATCTCCTCGTCGAATTCATAAGATCACAATTATACATATTATTCTTATAATATATGTATATATTGTATACTAAGAGCTGAAAATAAACATATATTATCAAAAAAATATTCGAATTTCCATTTATTGCTACAAACTCTAAGGTACATATGAGTCTTACGACAAAGAATTCTCGACCAGATGTTTTCAGCTTCTAACAGTATATGTGGATTTAAAAAAACACATAGCAATGAATGTCCGATATAAAGAGTGAATTCTTGTCATACAAAAAAGGATGAAAAATTCGCAAATGCATTATTGTGTATGTGATATTTTTTTTAACCATGTCCGCTCCCAAAGTGGAGCATATGGACTCCTAATGTAGTTTATCTCAACAGAAGTGTTTCTACGAGAACTGCTCGTTACTCAGTTGCTCAACCTCTCAACATAGGATAGGATGGGTGGGAGGGGGGAATTCAAGACATCACATACATTCATGCCTTTGAACAGAAATTCATAAATGGATTGAAAAATCAATTTATAAAACTGCCCACACTGGGATTCGAACCCGTGACCTCCGTAGCGGTAACCAACGTCGTTGACCACTCGAGCACACAGGCGACATGTGATATAATAGATCACAGAAAATATTGAAAATTAACTAATATCGTTGAAAAATTATTGGTTATTCAGATTTCGTCAATTTACATTTAGATAAATAATTTAAGCCAGTATAATAAATAGGTACAATATACATATTTTTATATTTACTTGATCTGATATCATATTTTCTTGCCTCTTGGTCATTCGTATTTTCGCTATCCGGACCACCTCAATCCCGATTTAGACCGAATATTCGTGGTATTACCGTAGTCCACCCTTGTCTAACATCCCCTCCCGCAGGCAATTATTTTTATTCCAAGCTCATTCCACTTGCAAAGTAGAGCTGAGTTGAAGACAACGCTTAAATATTTATGGAAGTAGGTATATTCATTTCAAAAAATCAATAACCATCGATTTAACCTACATTATTGTATTATTTGATTTATAATGGAACTAGGTAATAATAAAATAACTGTCACGTTATTTATGCAGTGATAATTTCGTTATGTTTATACTTTTAATCCATATAACCATAAAGTCTTCATAAATCAAATTCACCTGTATCGTGTGAAGTGCATACTGATATTTAAGGAAAGGCACATCAATGTTTTAGTTCAGCTATATATAAGTCAGTTCAATATCGACTGTGGAAAGGAAACGGACGTAACCCAAAGTTTTTTCAAAATAGCTTTTTTGATAATCACAATGTATACAACTTGATACACATTCTATCAAAAGGATGTAAGCTGAAAATGCCGAATTAGTATCTATATTTAGCTTTTAAGTTTGGAAAAAGAAGGGCCTGTGGAAATTGATATCAAGAAAAAGACTAAAAAATGTTTTTTTTTTCAATAATAAATTCAATTAAAACCCAGTTTATCACTCTTCGTGTACTTCAAAGTTGTATGTATTTCATAATTTTACTTTGGTTCAAAATCATCAGAAAACGTTTTTTGTGTCTTTTGTAAAATTTGTTGTGTGGGTTACGTCCTTTTTCCTTTCCACAGTCGAATGAATTGAACAATATCGAAATTTAAGAAAACGATAAACACAAATTAAAATACAATCGTTAGTCTAAATTTGTCAAACTGCAAGACAGCCATTTGAAGGTTTAAAAAAAAACTGAAATAAACCTGAATGCAATAACTATTCAATTTTTAATATGTCACTGTCAATACTGTGGAAAGGCATTATATTCAAAAAATAAAACACCTTTCTTGTACTAATTCCTTTCATATTTCCATTACCATTATTGTTTGTAATACCTATATAATTTTATTTTTTCAGTATAAATAGCAATGTATTTTCTTATTAGTTTAAAAACTCGTCATGAATGAAACCGGTCCTGATCATAATTAATTTTAAATATACATAAAATTATTTTTAATGCAACAACTATTTTTGGAGTTATTGGGATTTGTAACTGTGAGTTTAGTTTCTTTAAAATATGTATATTTTAACTCATAAGACTTCACCGTCTTTTGAAATGTAATAATATTAATAAAGTACTTTTTCTCTATACTATTTGAGTTTAAGATCTGAGCATGATAATACAAAAAAAGGTTAAAACAATGATGCCATCTTTATTGTTATATAAAAGTCATAAATATAAATTTTACACTAGCATTACTAATATACGTGTTTATTCGGTTTTTGTTGTCTCTGGATTCAGGGTGCGTCTTATAATCGATAGCGTCTTACAATCGCTGTAAAATTCTGCAATCGTGATGATCTCTGATAGTAGGCGGATAGAGCGCCTCGGAGCAGGTAGTCGAGTAAGTTAGAGTCGCTGTTGCCTTGAGTTTGAACGAAAAATCGACACTAATTAGTTACTGTTTGACTGTAATGTCGTCAAGAAGATTGCATTATGATGCTGCAATGAAAAGAAAAGTTATAGTGTACGCAGAAAGGTGCGGCAACAGAGCTGCAGGACGTAAATTTGACATAAGCGAAGCGAATATCCGACGATGGAGAAATAGCCGTGTATCTATATTTTCTTGCAAAGCAACGACCAAATGTTTTAGAGGGCCTAAAACGGGAAGATTTCCTGAAGTAGATAAAGCTGTGCTACGTTTCGTTATTGAAGGACGTGCAAACGGATTGCACATCACACGCCAAATAATCCAACTAAAAGCAAGAGAAATTTGTAATAGACTTGGAATTGACGAAACAATCTTTAAAGCAAGGAGAGGTTGGTGTGACCGATTTATACATCGTGTATGCCGTAATGCTCTTGGCGCAGAAGATGACATTTTATGGGAAGACGCAGGTGACGACGGCGAATCAAAATGTGGTTCAGATAAATCTGACAATGAATCTGAAGACTCTGATTTCAATATTTTACAGAAGAAAACGATGATAGTTCATGAATAATATTCATTCTTTAAACACTTTTCATTGTGATTGTAAAACTTTTTTATTATAATAAAATTTACATGATGCTTTTATGTTATTTTTCATGTCCTTGTATTTCCTGTGAAATTTCAGAATTTTTGAGATTTATCTTTTATTGTAGATAGGCCTCCAAAGTATCTTTCAATTATTTGGCTTCTCAATATACTCTTCATATGATCAATTTTAGGGTGTTCACTGTCAATACTTTGTGGAAAGACATTATATTAAGAAAAACACAATATTCATTTGTACTTATTTCCACTTTTATTTAGTAAGATCAGGACCGGTTTCGCTCATGGCGAGCATTATCAACCGATAAGAAATATAATTTAACAGTGTTATTAACACAAAAATAAATTTAAATAAAAAGGTGTAATAAACAGTTCGGTGATTCTACCGAACATTACTTTTCCGAACACGAACACTCCGAACAGGAATAGTCCGAACACCGATACTTTCGGACACCGAATCGTCCGGATATAGAATACTTCGCACACCGAATACTCCGAACATTTAAATATTTTTAATATAAAAATCATTGTTTTATTGTAATATGGAATGTTTTATGGCAACTATGCTAAATATTTTTCAGAATGAAAACAAGAAACGTATTTAATTTTCATGTATATAAGCAGTTTATAATTTTATTCGTATTTTGGCTTATTAATTTTGAAAATTGTGTTGTATTATAATTGGGTTAATATTTTTGATTATATTGAAAGGAAATACCATGCATATAAACATTTAGAATTGCAAATTGACATCCACAGTACTTTAAACATAAATTTATTATCTTATTGATACACATATTATATTTTAAATATACTTGACAAATGTAAAAATGTGTACATCAAATTTTAAACATATTATGTGTCTCGCGGCTGTAGGCCCTAGTACAGGGGTTCTTAATCTATTGCGGTGACGGGCGCACTTGAAATTTTGGAGAAAAGTGGCGAGCGCAGGCCGGACTTTTAAACAACCAGATTTGCATACATAGTATTAAAAAGTAGTATATATTTATGTATTCATTTTATTATTGTTCTCTTAGCTGCTTTAAAATACATGGCTATTGTTATATTTTTGCGAATTCAATAGATCTATTAAAAATAATTTTATTAAAAAATATAATGGCTTTTTAAAATTGTATGTGATACTTTGCCGGGCGCACAAAAAAGGCTCCGCGGGTGCAAGTGGGTGGGTTAAGAACCCCTGCCCTAGTAGCACACTCTTTGTGTGATATCGTATATCCAATATCTATACCATCAAGATACTTTTACAACTAGAAAATTTCACTTTAATACTGCCTACCGGCACCGAATACCAAAACTAACATGCTTACAATATTATTTACTAAAAAAATTTTTTTTTTTCTAAAATGCCATTTAAATACGCATTTTAAACTTTGGGCTAAATACAATAAAATGGAAATTACAAAGATGATAATGATCCAGCATTTCGGTAAATAAACTCAATTTCATTTAGCAATTAGGGTTTGCTGATAATTCTTTATAAAAGCCAGATTATGAAATATCCACACTACCTGCAGAAACTAAAAATGGGTATAGCTGTGGCAAAAGGCAGTTCTGTTTAGTGGTCTGTATTAATTAAAAACTTTAAATGCTTATAATATTTATTATGGTTAAATCGCATAATTTTGTATATACTGTACTTACATAAAGTGCTTTATTTTATGTTTAGTAACAAAATAATGTTAATATATATTTAACACACTCGCTTTAAAATGTTTGTAATGTTGAAATATAGCTTAACTGAGTTGTCCCGTTACAAAAAGCGATACAGGTATACACACTTTATCAAAATTTAGAAAAAAAATATGTGCTTATTCCACGCGCAGTTTTACACTTAGTGGAAAAAAATATATTTTATAAAACTCAATATATATCAGGTTACGAAAAATAATATTTAAAATATTATTTAGTGATATATTCACGAATCGGAGAATATTTCAAATCTGATTGATTCTGGTATCTGGTATGGAATTTTTTTATTTTGCTTATTTATATTTTATTGTATGGATCAGCTAATAAACTTTGTTATTTTTTTTATTTAAAAATTTAATTGAACATAAAAAATTACCCTAACTTAAAACAATATTTTTTTTTCTTGAAACATAAAAACCTTGTTTGCAGCAAATATTAAAATGTGCACATTCGCTTTTTGTAACTGGCGTTTCAATTATTGGTTTCCATAGAAACATGTAATATTTTTAACAAATAATGTTTCATGTAATAATAATAGCTCCTTATAATATTCGTTTTCCGAAAACATTCTAATACGAATCCCATGTTGTGATATTATATCAAAACAGATCAATCAATCAATAAACCAATCCCTTTTGAAACCGCTCAGTTCTTTGCTGCGGCAAGTACATTTTCATTGTATTTATTGTACGCATAATATATCCAGCAAGTCGTGAACAAAATCGTTACTTCGATTTTACCATCGGCCACTCGATAATTCCCCCAATGTTGTTTCACCCCTTTCCGTTGCCATGGGAACATTCTATTCTTCGTCCTTTTTACTCACTACTTATTCTGCATGCGGTAGAATGAAAGAAATAGTGCATTCGTGTAAAATCGATATTTCACATCGATGACGGCTCTTTTGGCTGTGTGCGATGTAATTGTGTTTTTGCGAATGTGTACATTTCAACAGCGATCCTAGCGGTGTATGTTCGATACTATCGGAAACTGATATTATTTTAGATTAGCTATTCACTTTTATCATTATCTATTTTGCGATGCCGTTTTGATTATTATTGTTTAGTTCTTTTATCAATATTTTAACATGATCTATATTACGTAAATACCACCAAACTTTATCGATAAAGCGCTGATTGATTACGAATTAAGTTTAACAGAAATACATCTGTCAAAATTATAAGAATGCCAAAAGACGTTCTACCATAAAATAAATGGAAATAAATAGGAACGATATTATTGATTAATTTTACACAAAACGATTCTTACGAGAATCTGATTAGTTTTTTGACCATTCTCAAAACGGCCGCGCGTTCAGCAAAACAAGTGTTTCTTTATAATTTTACATATATTATACTATAATAAATATAAAAATAATATTTTATAGATTATGTCTGTGCATTATAAAACTAAAGTAACATTTTAATAAAAGAAATTGACATGTAAATGTCTGCATATTATCAATTCTTCTCATATCAGTTGCTGCGACAAATCCATTGTTTCTGTGAACAATCGATAGAGGGTGGCAAAGGAATAATACGAAATAATATACTTCAGTTATCAATACATCTCTTACGCTCTCATATGGTCTGTCTATCAAAAGAAAGAGATATTGGCGTACATGCTCAAATCGATAGCATTTATCGATAGGTGTTAATTTCAACATTGATTATAAAATCGTTTTCTCTTACACTCTTACAGGATTTCTTCACAAAGTAGAAAGAGATGGTTGTCATGAAATCAATATCGTATATCGGCACTCGAAAATCTGAAATCTGTTCGAGAATCTAGGGATGAGGGATTTTTAAACTGTCAATTCTCTTTGTGGAATCACATTATATTAATTAAAATTTAATACATCTTTGTAATAATTCTACATTATTTACTATAGATAAGGACTGGTTTCGCTCATAGAGAGTATTATCAATTGATCAACTATCATTAGATAAAAATACTCGTGATAAGTGAAACCAGGCATGTTCTATAATAAATAATCTGAAAATAGTACAAAAGTGTCTTATTTTTTAATATTTCAAATGCTTAAAATAAAAATAGTTTGATAAATTCAATAAGAATATGATTAATTCATTTATTAGTAACCAATAATCTAGGCTGTTTTGGGGATTGCTCTAATATAAAAATAAAGCGTGTTGGATACAAAATAGTTTAATATACTAAATTGTTTTAAAACATCTGAATATATTTTTCCAATTGTAGAACCTAACTCATAGGCTGGTTGGCTAAAAATTGACTTTTATAAATGTTTTAAGCTGTTGAAGTTATATCATTCATTACATATAATATTAATAAATTAAATAAGAAGTACTTAAGAAGAGTTATGATTCATTTAATCAGTGGCAGATTAAGCACACGGGAAGCCTGAAGCGCAATAAAATTTGTAGGCCCTGTTTTACGGATAACATAAAAACGTCAGAAAATTCCATGTAAAATATTAAAAATATATTGAAATCTTAACAAAAAGTGTATGTATTGTATTATATGAGTTATATTTGAGGCCCCTAAGATTCGGAGGTCATAGGGTAATCCGCCACTGCATGTAATCTTAATTATTTAGCCCATCCCTTGACTTGAAAACAGAATTATATTTGGCCACAGAATTAGGAAATGATGCACTGGTCTATGACATCAATTAAATGTAAAGCAGGTGGATTCACAACTTTGTTTAGATGAATCTTATACAGCTGATATTTTCCAGAAAGATAAACGTCCTAGCATCATCTCCAGAATTTCTTCGTTTGCTGTTGTTAATGTGAATGGTAGTGGATATATATATTTTTTTTTCAGTTGTAAGTATTTTCGAAATGTCACCCAGGTTTAATATAACTGAAATCGCTAAAGAGACCTAAACAAATCATGTTTGCTGAATTAGATCAATAAATAAAACAAGTTTCTCATTGTTTTGAATATTATTTATGGGCAAAATAATAAATACATTGTAATAAATAAATTATTTAACAATAACATAATAATAATCATTGCACCTAGTCCAAACTGACTCAAATGCATACAATCATATTGTATTGCAAGGTTACTTAAAAATAAAATATTACATATTAAATTAATAATAACATATACATTACTTTAATTATTAAGTCATCTAACATATAAATAATAAAACAAAAATAATTATCATTGTAATTCAGCTAATTTGATCGAATTCATTTTTAAAAAGTAGTATTATCACTTCTGGACACAGTGGTATTAAAATAAACTCTAAATAGCACTTTTTTAAAAATCTATTTAGTCGCAATGCTAGTAAGTATGATACAGAAAATCGACAAAATATACAAGATATTTTCATATTTTGAATGATTCTGAAATATGTTTAGTGTAAGTTAAAATTTAACACACTGCATTCATAGTGAAGTTTCACAAAATTTTCTACTATTATGGCAATAATATTTCTCTCCAGATGCTTTTTAATTTCGTTGATTTCAATTTAAAAAAACGTTCATATTAACATTTAATGGTGATAATAACATGGATTTAATTTATCTGTGATCATTGAAAATAAGTTTTAATTTTTAGATGATAATCTTTTTCTCTCTGAAAATATTCTGAGAAAAGAAAATCCAGTCATCATTTATAACAGTACGAATTTGTTTTAACTGACTCAATGTTAAATATATTTAAATTCAAGTATTGACAACATGTTTATTTAATAATTAGATAGTGTTTGCGAGCTATTATAGATAATAATATAAAAATAACTAATAGCATCGCTATGTACAAAGAAAATTAAATATTAGATTCCCAATCCCAATGACCACAAATAAATCGCAATGACAAACATTCAGAGCTAAAATAAGATTAATTGGGTTTCCATATCAAAAATCACATTTTATACATAATTGACTCTTTCGCTTTAACTATGTTTATAATAGTTATCGAAATAAAAATATTAAAGCACCATATTTTATCGAGACATTCTGAATTGACTGACATCTAACATTTCAAAACTAAAGCTTGCATAGCCTTTGTTCTTTTATCAACAGTTTTCTACGGTTTTTTTAATTTTATCTCCTTGTTATGAAATATAAAGGGTGAAGAATACCTAACACAACAGCTTTATGCACGTACTGACAGAAAACATTTGAAGAGGTATGCAAATACACGAAATATAAAAAAACTGAATAATTTAATTTCTATACCAGCAAATAATATTTTTTATAAAACCTTCGTAACTCTTATAAAAATAAAGGCAATAGGTTTATAGGTATGGAGACCTATTAAAGATTTGTTTACAGTTGAAAAGATTTTTACAGTTAGAAGAGGAAATTTGGATGAAATAAATGTATAATACTTTTACATTATATAATATAATATTTGAGCAAAATTCTTAATTTGACTTTACTAGTTACATACTTCTCATTAAATACATCTTCAAAGAAGATTTTATGGTTTTACCTCAGAATCTTTTTCCCGTCGCTTTTATTTTATATTAACAAAATATTAAAATAAAAAAATAATAACATAAATACACATTAAAATAAGTCAACAATGTACCAAATATAATGTTCAAATATATTCTTGATCTAATCAAGGTAAAAATACAACACTAAAAAATTAAAGTAATATGACCATACATATTTAAGAACACATACTCGTACAAAAAATAATGCCATCTGTTTTTATCAGCGGCAGCGAACAAGTAAATTGTTTGAAAATTGCATAAATTAATTTATTTCTATCTTTCGGCTGCAAAGTATATAAACCGCCGTTCTCAACGGAGAAATTTATTATTTTGACATGATATAATAACCAGTTTGACAATCAAGCATTTCGAAAAATCTCAATGTAAGTACATAAAGAACAAGGAACAAAATAATACAATATGTTTTCATTAAAGTTTTTAAATATTATTGTGGGGGCTGTAAACAAATGTAAAAATGCAATCTAATTCGTAACATAATATTTTCATAATTCGTAAAACATGTTGATATATAATGCACAGTTTATTATTAATAACCGAAAATTTTATTCATCAAGTCTGTTTAATTATAATTAGGGCAATACATTTTTATTAATCAGTTATTCTCCGAGCCGAATTAAAAATATATATGTTTCTTTATTCGCTTCCTAACATATGAGCATTAAATATATAACTACATGTTATTATTCCGTTTTAGAATAACGAAAGGATAAAAAAGTGGAAGGTAAACGTTGATAAGGAACCATACAAATAGTCAAAATAGTATTTTAACGGTGAGATGTTTATTTACAATTCATTTGTATTTTAATAATAGCTTTATTTGCGCTTGTCTTCCACTGTTGAATTAAGGCTTAAGTTTTAATTCCTTTCGTTATTTTAAAATTTGTATCAATACCTTTTAATATTAGTCATGGGTCTTTCTATTACTTTACGTATTTTCATCACCTACTCAAACTTAACGAAAAAGACGGACCACATTTTGGTAAATCTAATATTAAAGATGTAAGGTTTTTGTATAAATATTTAGTATTAAGGTATTCATAACTGTTTACTAGGTTTAGTATCTAGCAATCACTATCTGGTTTAGACTACTTTAAATATTAATTGTTTTTTTTTCGCTGGAAACTAATCATAGGATACATTACTTATAAAGTGAAGCCTCATATAGATCAACCGAGTGCACAGCCGAACAAAAATATTGACCGAGTAAGCGTCTACATACATATTAGTTTCTTAGTAATTCAGTTCATTATTACATGTGTTTTGTTTGATTCAACAACACTCGTCAAATGTCAAAACGTAAGCGAAGGTGTGATACAGATGGTGGGGGTATCCTCTCGGACGAGGAAATAAAAAACAGTTTTCATTCCATCGCTCATTTGAATCATTCGTCGAATCGCTCAACTAAATCCAGTGCGTCGTGTTCAGATTGTTTTGTATTTGGCCGCATACTCGACTGGTCTAAATGAGATATTAGATTTTTATCAACATGATTTTGTTTACGCTATTGATAACTTTTGTATTTCAGATTCTAGATTAATACAACAATTTCATTCCTCAAACAAACTAGAAATTCATATTAATTAAAGTGACAAAGCTTACATTGGTATTGACTGATGTATGCTTGTAAGATTGGGTGAAATAATCATTCTCGGTCTAACCTTCAATAAATGTACCAAGTAAAAGTGAATTTTTAAAGTAACATCTATTGCACTGTAAGTCTCAAAATGTTGTGTGAAATAGATCTCTCATCGTAGAGCCATAATTAAGTGTGTTTTAAAAGCTCTGCGTGCTTTTAAACTTCAGACATTCATAAATATTTTGAAATATATTGTTAGCTTTGATTAAATGTTTGCCATTACATATAAATATACTATTGATTAGTTTCCAGCAAATTTTGTGGACATAACTATTTATATCAAATACTTTTGGCGTATTTAGATAGAGGTTATAGTAACGCATTAAAGTAATGCTTTTTCTACTCATTGGATTAACATTTAGTTAGTTAACTGGATAGAATTTTCAAATAGAAGTTTTTCTACATAAGATTTGTAGCAATCAATAGGAAAATAATTATTATTGGCATATCAGTTATTTCTCTAGCTCAATGTCTAAGTTTCAATTTTCTAGCTTTGGAAGCAACTTGAATAAGGAAAGCCTTAAATATTTTGTATCAGATATTCTTGAAAATTCAATTTTGAAAAACGACATATTTTAAACCTTATGAAATATTAATCATTTCAAAGTGACAGCTTCAACCAGAAATTTAAAATATTGTATTCTTATGAAACAATAAAAAAATTGAAAACCGGAAACCATTTGTATCTTTCTAATTTATATATGAATCAGTCCAATCAAATAGTATTAAAAAATTTATTACTTTAGCTGGTCATTGCATTTATGAAAAAAGTAATTGCCTTATAGATTATTAATCTGTTGCAATACTGACTGACATGTAATAATAATGCAAAATAAGGAAAGCTTCTATTTTTTTTCATTCCTAATGAGAAAATGTTTTTCGATTAAAGTTCTTCACAATATAAAATTTACATGAAATATAACCACTACAGAGTATAAACCAGTAAAAACAAATATTTTGGGCCAATTGCTACGTCAAAATGATTATTATTTCATTAGTGTTGTTTTACATGCTTAAAATCTTACAGTTTATCGGAGTAATTTTTATTATAACTCAAATATATTCAGCCAATCTTATGATTTCTTTAAAATCAGTCTTGCAAATAATTCAAGTCTGAATCTTGTCCCAAATAATAAAAATTATCACAGTATTTCTTGAAAAAAATACATGACAAAAATTTAATTAAATTTTTGAATCAAACAATAGTTAATTTTGAATTTTAAAAAACAATAAAGAAAAAAGACTTCTATGATTAACAACCATATTCAATCGACAAGTTTTAAAGCGATAGAATCAACATTTATCCAGTTTGATACAAAATATTGTGAAGTGTAATGACAACTTATTGAAACAATTGATAGATGTCACCGACAGAAATCAAAGTTGATAAGAATAATGATTAAATTTGTTTCCTTGTGTTACAATCATGTTTCATTAAATTTGTTTTGTGATTTTAATCATCGTATAGTAGATATACAAATGTCCTTTAAGTTTCTGTAACCTGTGCCATGCTGTCAATTGTTCAATGAGCCTTCATCGATGAGATTATAAATACAAAGTTAGCAATTTTCCGCCATTGCGTAACTCTAAGTAAAAAATTGGCGGAATACTAGTTTATTCTCAGATGAACCTTAGAACTAATTAGTAATTGTATAATAAGGTTATATATTGTTAATTTCTAAGGCACATTATGTTAGGCTCTTTTTACAAATATTTCATGAATATACTTAAGTAATCACTAAATTTTATAATGTTTCCATAGTTATTATTTTATGCCAGCTATTTAGTAAGTGCTCAGACGTCTAAAAATATAGGTATCATGTAATGTAGTATTGCCCAAAGACTTATCAGTATTTATTTATTTGTTTTATTTTTCAATGTACCGCTATTTAGTTCAATTATAATAAATTTACCGTTGACTCAAATGTTTCAGAAAAACAAACTTCACTAGACCATCTTTATTAGCATCATGAAGTAAATTCAGAGAAAATTATATTCTGAGTAATTTAACTTAGATTTGCATTATTTTATAATAGCTAAAAATGATCATCAGATATTTTAGATAGTTCAGATAATTGCTAAAAGCAGTGCTTTTTTTAAAAAAAATAGATGTCCTAGAACTCATTTCTTGTCAAGATTTAAAAAAAAAATTATATGTCGAGCATATTGGCTTTCTAATGGAGGTATCTTAACAGAAGTTTTTTTTACGAGAACTGCTTGTTAATCAGTTGCGATAATTTTTTAAAGAGAAAAAGAATCGAAGGATAGGGCTATAAACAGAATTAGTGATTAACTATTCACTCTATTTTAGGATTGGCAGGGTGGAAGGATTTTTTTAGATATCACAAACACTCAAGCCTTTGATTAGAAATGTAAAAATCAAATGAAGGAAATAGTGTTGGTACTGGAATTCGAATCTATGAAAACCATCACGGAAGCCTTGTCCTTCTCGGATACAATATATACCCATTTCATATATCCTTGACCAAAAACATCTTTGCTATTGATGCATTGTTCTTGCCTGATAAATACCTATTGACCATTATTAACTATCGCAAAAATCTGTAATAATTGCTGAAATATCACTGTATTGAGAAAGTATTAAAAGAACTCTCAAAACAACGTCTCTCTGCTTGCTCATAAAGGCAATACTTAAGTTGTATTAGTCAGTTTCTAATACATTTGTAATTACATCTAATAAATGAATTAGTAAACGAGTTGTATATTGTAAGTTTGTTTTTCAGTTACATGTTTCTGCATATTAGAACTGGACTCAGTTCTTTGGACTTTATGAATTGAATTTTAAAGTGCAAACAAGAAAAAACGCGTTATCATTTTCATTTCTTCTATAGGCAATGTTAATTTTCTTCTTCGACGTTTAAATTCCTAAGAAATTCTAATACTTTTGGTTCAAAAATCATCAGTTATCAATTATTATTATTTATGTTTTGGAAAAATTGCTTTTCTTCTATGTTTCCTGAAGGCACGCAAATATACCACTACATTTAGAAACTTTTACCAGGTAATTAATTATAAAATTATTTGCCCAATCACTATAATAGTAGCTAGTTGTCTACGAATCGAATTATAGAAAAGTACTTTTTCGCGTCGTTGTATATATTCTTAAACGTCATTTAGGTATATTATTCAAAGCGTACTGCATTGGCAATTAGCAAAGTCTTTCGACGTAATATTTCAGGCAATTTTAAATATTTATATTTTTGCACCGCATTGTACATTTACAAATGAGCATGACAATGGAGAATATTTAAATAAAATAATCACTCTGTTGAGAACAACCTTTGATAGAGAATATGCAATTTAATTACATTATTTTGAAATATTAAAACTTTACAAGCATGACATAAGAGCAATTGTTTCAAAATATATCTTGTTTTCCCTTCTACATTATGAAAACAACATGGTCACCAAAATTTATTAGTTTTATAGATGTTTTTAATTCAGTCAATATCTTGGTTTTTTGCAGAAGTCTTTGTGTATGATTGACTATGGAAGATATAGAAGGTGTCATACATTGCTTATTCTCGAAAGATTCGTTTAAATTTAAGACAAATGCACAAAATATTCTTCCCATAAACGCTAAGTAAACTCATCCAACGCAAGTCAACTTTGTGATAATTTTAGCTTGATATAATTGATAAATACTACTTAATATAGGTGTTCTCCACTGCATAACTCAATGTAAATATTCAGGTGCTATCAGTTCTATGCCAAATATTCCTTACGGTTAAATAATAATGGCACATTTTTATTCTTTATTCTAATCTTTATCTACGATTATATATTGTTAACTTTCTTTAATTTATAATGGAAGTCATTACTTATTTCAAAAACAAAAGGGACAATCGCTTTTTAACTGAATACATCTAAAAGTATCCCCCCTGGGGGGCAATTGTATATATTTATGTAACTCTACTATTACTTACATCATATTATTTTGTCAGAAGTTCGTTCTGTTATTTTGGTTGTATTGCCTCAAGAAAGTTATTTATAATTACTCGTTTGAAATAATTTTATGAAATATTACTTAAGTTCACGGTTTCGAGAAAACTACATTTTCCGATGTGCGTACACTTGTCAAATCTTAGATTCATTATCAGTTTTGTCATATGTCGAATGCTGTAATATTCATTATCAGCGTGTCGACAGAAGATTACGTATGGTCAAATTTTCATGTAGGCTATCTTGAGAAAGCTCTGGTCATACCGAACCAATTCGTTGTGCTGTGAACACTCATTTTGATCAAAATCTTATTCTCGTTTGTCAATAATTCGTTTTTTCTACTTAATTCTACTATTAACACACGCCAAGCAATTAACATTACTATTTACACCTATTATCATCTATGTCGGGAAGGCTATGATTTTATTTCTACAATTTCTAAAGAATTATTTATAATAATTAATTTTATTTTGGCCACAAAGTTCAGTATTTTTTTTTATCAAAAGAATTCATATCTCGGTGCAGATATAAAGTCTCACAATTTTTGTTGTTATATATCTTGAAATCGCTTTTATGTTTCCACGGATATTAATCACTAAGTTATCCTTTTTTTTACTATAAATACAGGATTTCTTGCTTTGATTTTATTTACAAAGGTTTATCACTGGCAAAAACGAAAGACATGGACAAATTTAATTTAATCCATCGTATTTTATGAATAGAGTCGGATTAACATTTTTTCACTGTGTGAGTAATGAAAATATTAAAATGTACTTTTCATTTACCTAATAATACTTTTTATATATTATAACGACAATCCTTCTTGACAGAAGCTCATTGAAAAATAATGAAACAAAATTCTAGAATGTCTCTGATTCACTTTTTAATAATAATATATATATCATATGGGAATAATCTATGTAAACTTATTTCACTTGATATTTCTTGTTGAATGAAACTAATCATGAATGTCAATGAATAAAAAATGCTGCACGTTGTTTTATGTCATACAATTTTGTTCCATTATAATTCATCAACTATTTACGAGTTCAACATTTCGCCTATGAGATAGATACTAGAATAATTTTTTCAAATATCTCTTCAGTACTATAATGCTTTAAGTTATTTATCTCATAAATTATTTATCGTTGGGCTATCATTTCGTTATTGGAGATCAGATCTTTTCAAAATATTTAAACAATATATCATACAGTTACAAAATTCAAACGGACGATCCAAGAGTTTTTATTTCGGTGTAAAGAAATATATTTACCAGTTGGTGCAACACTTTATTCCCTATTAAGACACTTTTATTATCTTAGAGTATCTTGCAGCAGTCTTTGGCTACTTACAGTATGATCGAATAGTTTTGTTTCTATTAATCATCTTAAAATAAACCATTTAGTAACAATCGCATGAGCTCTACAAAAATAGTAGAATAGGTGGTTCAGTCACAAAGTGGATACAGTTTTATCGTAATAAGGAACCATTTCCAGATTTACTAATGTTATTAACACTCATCATCATCTGAATTCACATTTGAATATTATAATATGCTGAAATCTTTTAGCATAAATAAAAATAACACTCATTTGAACACATTCTTGTGAATACACATTTTCTCGCAGCACGTTTTTTGGATGTGCGAAGTGTGAAACGGTAGGATTTTCGTAGGATCACATATTCCTTATTAGTTGAATTCGACAACGATTTCTTATAAAATCGAATCGTATTATGACGGGGATATTCATTAATATATATCTGAATTACTTTAAAACCAATCGGTATAAGAAATTAGCTGCACGGAGAGCAAATGTGGCTTGCCTACGTGCTAAGTATGTATCACGGAGACTTGCCACCCATTAGCATATCGGGTTGTTTGTCAGACCCTGGCGAGTCCATCTCTGTCTGGTGTTGTTGCTGGTGGTGCTGTTGGTGATGCTGCATTGATGACTGTTGGTCCCTACAGACGAGGTGACTATTTGGGTCCAAAGATGGCGGTTCACTGGTTATGACGGATGATTGGAAGAAACGATCTGAAAGATTTGTATGAATTTTTTTTAAAAGACTTGGGTTATAGAAATGAAAGGATATTAAAAATTTGGCTAATATTTAAATTATCTTTTTAATTTTAACCTTATAATCAATAAATACATTTCCATGGTGATCTAAATCTATTTTATATTTTATTTAGCTCTGAATGTAATAGCATGGCTAAATTTTTATCAGTGGGCGGTTCTTTTTTTCGGATAACAGGATTTCATGTAAATATAAGCATTATTGAAGTCCTTAACGTTCGGAGGACCCAAGCGCGCGTCTCTTGCGCTTATGGAGTAATCCGCCACTGATTTTAATCATTACTATTCCAATTCTCACTCTCAAAATTACTAAGGTAGAAGAAATGAATGGTGGCAGTTAATAATTTTACTTTGAAACAACCAAGCTTATCAACATTACGATAATACTTTCATAAACTCACCTTCATCCATCAAGACGACAGAATTTCCTTCTGGATTATTACTAGAGACTGGATGTGTTATTATATTAAATTCTTCTTCTAGAGTTATAAAAGGAGCATTCCACCTAAAATGAAACATATATGGACATAAAAATATTGATTTTTCTATCAAATTTAATTGAATATTATATGAGGAAGAAGTTATTAAATAAAATAATTAATTACAAGTAAAAATAAATAAATTATGAAAATAATTAGCACAGTGTGTCAATGTAAGTGATGTTTTCCAACATATCAGGTAATTAAATATTTTAAAAAAAAAGTTTTTATTCGAAGGGCAGCAACGCTGAAGATTCTGTGACAACGACATCTATTAATTATAAAATAATTAATTTTAGTTTACACAAATATTAGAGTGTTTTTACTCACTTGAATGTTGGCAATGTCTCCGATTTAGTTATTACAAATAATACTCATTATTTGTACGTTTTATATACATGTCGCACCCTAGTAGTCTCATTATTTTACAATATATAATATCTTAATCTCTATATTAGGTTACGTAACGGAAGGTTGAATAAATAGTGTCAATGTTTATTATTATTATTTTTGACAATAGATGTCACATTGTAGATCCCATAAAAGTTATTTTAATATCAATGAATAACAATCAAACTATGTAATCATTAATCCTTTATTTCACAGATGGCACTGTAAAATGTACCTTTATGTTATTATGACAACATAGTATATTTATAGTATTTGTTAACCTTGGTACAGCCGATCTCGTCGTTGTTCGTGGGGTGGTCACTGCAGTGGAATAGAGACTAAGGCTTGAAGGTGAAATTCCTCCTGGTGCTATACTGCTCATCGAGCTAATGGACGGGTAGTTGAAAACCTAAAAATTAAAACACATAAATTGAAATGAATATTTCAATAATATTCAATAAATATTTTTTAAAATTCACCTAAAAAGAAACAAAAAAATCATTTTCATAAATGTTAAATCATGACTAGAAGGCGAACAAAAATTTTAATATATAAAATCAGTAAACTTTTGGAAAAGGCAATATTTTAAGAAGATGGAATATAATAATAAATATTTAATTATAAAACTTTTTCATCTATATATGTATATTAAAGTACCTGAGAGGTTGGCGCATGGAAATGGTTAAACCCTTGCGAGTATTCTCTCGGTGAATAAGCTGGTGGCTGAGGAGAAGGTGGACCTCCCATAGAATTAGGAGGTGGCGATATGCACCCGCGACCTCTTCTTGGACTGACTCCGCCGGCTGAAGGCGGCGGTGAAGGACTCAAACCTCGGAGGCGTTCGCCGCCAGGGGACAACGCCGCAGGAGGACTTGACGATCCGCCCATTAGATCGCCTGGAAGTCAGACATGATGATAATTATAATCACTTAATAAATATGATCAGACTAAAATCGAAATGAAAATTTCAATGAAAATTTCTTGATTATTTTTTTTATCAGAATACAAAGTCAAAAAGTATTCCAATTGTATGAGAATCGTCAGTAACACATTGTATTAAAATAAATACACAAAATTGTCAATAACTCTCTAATATGAATGTTTTGAATTCAGATAATACAATTGAAGCTTTTATTCCAAAAACTGATTGTGTCATTGAAATCTATTTTTACAAGAGAAACTAAAAACTGTATATGCGAGAATAAAAAAATCAACGAGGGATTTTAAAAAAAGCATTAACTCTTGAGAATATTGGATAGCATTTTGATACCAGATATACGTTTGAATCCCACCGGATACTATAAAAATGAAACGGAGAGTTGGGTATACTCTAACATTGCCATTTCTGTTTTTGTCTTGTTTTTGTATATTTGAAAGTCTGTGCTTACATAACGAGAGACATGCTCAGTTTTTGTAAATTTTCAATATATAGTTCTGTAGCTTACCCAATTGACCAACATATGGCATTCATAACTCATTTCTTGATCTGAACTGACATAGTTTTTGGAAAAAATGCTTCAATTATCTCCAATGTCTTTCAAGAATATAATAATATCCTGTCCTTAATATCGATAATAGAATCCACTTTTCAATTGCTATATAATTTGTTTTACTAAACTGTAATCAGATATAGCTACGATAATTAAATTATTGATTTCTGCTTGCAATTTATTCTGTTGCCACTTGGATGTATTATAATTTAAATTAAAAAAAATCGTTTTTTCAGAAAGTAATTTAAACAAAAACAAAAACATGCACCGGTCAATAAAAACTTAATATTAGCAATGAAACTATGATCCATTTTGTTATGAGCCTACTAGAGGCTTATAAAATAACATGGCAAACAATAAAAGACTTAAATCAATTGAATTGAAATCTATTTAGTGTAACGGCATTAAGTAAAAAAATTACAAAAAGAGAGTCTAAATAGCTTTTAACTATATTGTATATTACATTAGTCCTGTGAAACAAAAGTCATTGCTTTTTTTAGTCAATTTAATACTAAAAAAAATAGTGAAAGTGCTTATGGAAATGTTTAACTGTTTGAGTTAATTATTAAGCTTATCTTTTTTATATATATAAAATTGTATATGGACCTTAGATTCATTGCAGTGTAAAAAAATAATATTCATAAATAAAAACCGGTATCTCTTGAATTATCCTCAATCGTCCAAAGCTGGTCGGACACGGCCAGCCTACCTGTGGAGCGAATGATGGCCACAGGTCTGGCCATGGGCGGCAAGGGCGGCGGTGGGAGCATGCTACTCGTAAAGTAGTGAGGTTTTGGGCTCCGCGAGACACCACTATGGACCTGTAGATTTATTCGAAAAAATATCATCAATCTAACCATTTTATACTTTGATATACAATGGAGCTCCAATCTTTCGCTCTAGCATTTATTAGTTTTTTTCATATTCTTAGCAAAGAAGAACAGTTTTAAATGGTTTTGTATTTATATTTTCTTCGATCAGACAAAAACGATGTATAGGGATTCCGCTGTAACTGATTATGTTTTATTTAAACATCAAAATACTTTATATTTATAAGACTTTATTTACAACACCTCTTGGCGGACAAATAACCGCCCGCCAAAATATCGCCCGCTTTGGTCTAGTTGGTTAGAGCTTGCTTTACCGACCAGGTGGGTCTGGGTTCGATTCTCGGTAAGGTCAATGTCAAAATTGGATTTTTTTTTCATTTTAATTTGAGATCTAAGGCATGGGTGTTTGTGAAGTCAATTCTCCTCGAGTTTATCTCATGTGACTTTCAAAAATTCTCATCGAGTATATCTCGTATGATCTTTCAACTTAAAAATATTTGACGCATTGGCGTAAGCTGTAATGTCAAATATTTTTTTTAAATTTAAAAAAAAATCATGATTAAATATATTATACATGTACTTAATTACATGTTATTATGTAGTTAATTTTGTGAACATTTGGATCCCAATTTTTTGGATTTTCAAAATAAATTCTAGCTCACCTGTAATGCTTGAGGTCCGTCTGGCCCGGCATCTTGACACACGAACGTCACGAAGTCAGAGAGAGTATCAGGGTTCGCCCCCGAGGATCCCGAATGGGGTTCTCCAGGATATTTCCCACTGAGACCAGAATGGTGGACCACGGATTGCGGAATTACTTCACCTGAATTGTACAAAAAAATATATGGATTCTTAATGAAGCGTATAAGTAAAAGTTATTTAACGAGTTGTGATTGTAATTCCCCTTTAAGTGATTGCTCTGTTTTTAAGGATCAGAAAAAGGTAGTTGGGAAGCATTTTGAATATAAATATATAATATAAAAATATTGACAATTCGATGTGTAAAAGTTTTCTATTTGAAAGGTCGATCCTTTAACCAGGTATGCGGAAGACTTTAGGCCAAATACTAAAACGCATTTTCTCAACCTTTGTTTTAGAGGAGGAAATAATTTGTTCGGTAAGCTGATTTTTAGTGAAGATAGAATGAACAATACAAAAAAAAATGTTCCTCACGTAGGACGTATGAGTCGCCAGTTCCAAGGGCCGTTCGACTGATCAACTCATTGCCTAGAGAACTGGACATTTTTAGTGACATTATTTGTAAACTGTTTGTTAAATTTTACTATTTTATTTCTTGATTTTGATGTATTATGTGGTTTTATTTTATATTTTGTCTCATTATATTTGTCAAGTACATGGCGAATTGGCGTCAGCTGTAATGTCATGTACTGTACTTTTATTTTTTTTAAGCAATAAACAATATTTATTTGAAATGGAGTAAACATTTTTGATTCTCACCGTTAGAATAAATCCCAGAATGATGATCAGCCGTTCCACCATGCGGTTGGTAAAATATCGTATTCGGCGCAACCAAGGCTCCTCCGCCTTGTCCAGAAGATGTCACTAAGCTACCAGGGGCATTGTGTGGCAAACCTGAAACTGTTAGTGTAAAAATAATTCGCTCAGTTTTTAACCAAACTACCAAGTAAATATGTGTTTAGTATAATATATCGACTTTCGTGAATTGGCTTACAACAGCAAGAAAAATAAAATCGCGCAATCATTTATTCTTGATCATTGCGCTTTTACCTTGAAATGAAAACTAAAATATATAATTGCATTTTGAATCGTTTGAATTGTGTACATTCTCACAAGCTTTTTCATTTACGACCCGGGTTTCGCCTTTCGTCATCTTCAGGCGTTCAAGCGCACGGATGAACTTAATAATTAAATGTCACAGAATAATAAAGCAATCAAAAATATATTAATATAATTCTTGAAGTTACTTACCAATTAAATCAGTAAACATTCCCAGGTTATAAAATTTTAACGATTATCAAATTTTGTTTCAAAGACTTACAAAGTCTTTTTGTGTAATTAAATATTTCTCTAGCTAATTGAACGTCTTTAAAAATCAAATCATTTGTAAAATGAATCCATGTCGCCATCAATAGCTTTTAACTTAACCCATTTTTGCCCAGTGTTCCAATATTGGAAAATTTAGTATTTTTATCCCCACTCCATTATGCATGACGCAATAAAGTTGAAATTTCATCAGTTTACAGCTAACAAGTGTGGCTATCGTTTCGTGTAGTATTTTTTTAGATTTGAGCCTGTCGGAGTGAGCAGTGTTTTTTTATTTGCACCAATTACGTTCAACAGAAAATGTCATATGACAAGTAAGTTTACACACTTTTATAACACATTTATTACACATTGGCCATATTTATTATAATTTCTTATTGTTCTAAATTCGTTATGTGAATTTTTTTTTTTAATTTTTCCATATGTAACTTTTTTATTCATAATATTATGCATGTTCCTAAATTGGAACACTGGGATTATAACAAAGTGTGATTTTTTTTCCCCTCAGAATTTTAACAACATCAGAGATGGAAGAAATCGATGACGAAAATTCTTGGAAGGATGTTAAATGTGTAGATGTCTTATAACACCTCCCGAAGACGACGTTGAGACTGAAGAGGACAGCGGTGATGAAAATGGAAATGTTAACATATGAATTTTGTACTGACACCAAAACTGGCATTACTATTACAGCTTAGAATGACAACCGATTTGTTCTCACTGTTAGCTCCTGCGATCCAGTAGAATCGATAGGACATGCTCAAAGATGGATATCCTCAAAAAAAACTACCAATCAACCGACCAAATGACATATCAAAGTAAAACAAGTATATGGGCGGAGAAGATCGAATGGATGAAAATATAGATAACTATCAAGTATCCATCAAATCTAAAAAATGGTGGTGGATACCTTTGAGCTTTTGTTTGGATACTGCAATTCATAATGCTTGGCAACTTTATAGAAAAAAATCAGAAAATAAAAAGTTAGATTACTTGATATTTAGAAGGAATATAGTACTTAAAAATGAATGGAAATCCCACGAAGAGGGGAGGAAGGCCAAAATCTTCAAAAGAATTATCTATCAGGGTGCCTGTCAATATTCAATACGATCGGGTAGATCATAAGATGATTCCAGCTGGTAAAAAAAAATCGATGTGCACTTTGTAAAAAAAAATCCACAAAATGTTGTGAAAAATATCCTCTTAATTTTCATGAAGGATGTTTCAAAACCTTCCATTTTCGTTAATGCATGTTTTTATAATATATTAACATAACTTTGCTTATCTATGTACACTATTTTATAAGGTTAATTGTGTTGAAATAAACTTTATTTCTTATTTTAGTTTTATAACGTCTACCTCATTGTGTTCCCAGTGTTCCATATTTGTAACATTTCGAAAAACTCGTATAAAAACAATACGAATGCAAAAAAAATGTTTTGTATTATACATATATCATTATGATTTGTTGAAATAATTATAAATTTTGAGAAAAAAAAAATTCGGGCAAAAATGGGTTTAGTATGTTAGTGATAAATGTATTTCTTATTTACTAAGCTTCAGTTCAAGTTCACCCGTGCATTTGAACGCCTGAAGATGTCTAAAGGTGAAACTCGGGTCGCTAGTGACAAAACTTGTGTGAATGTACAAAATTTTAACGATTTAATTTTAATATTAAAATTTCACCGAACACCTTCAGCCGACTACCAGTTTTTAAAAAAAATGATCAAAATAATTAAGTTTTTCAATAAACGATCCAGAGAAGTTCTGATTAATCATGTTTATTAATCTATTTGATATTGATTATCATTTTTCAAATGCATTACTTACTTATTCGATAAATCAGTTGTGCAGAACATCATTTAATTTTTTTAAATACTTACAAATTTCCATCGGTGAGGTCACAAAAATATGTGCCTCTGATTAATCCAAGTTAATTTTCTTTTATCCAATAAAGTATAATCTTGCTTCGAACTGATTAATACTTGAGAAACCAAAGATAATTGTATACTGAATGTAACCAACTCACTGAAGCATCCGCCGACCAGCATCGCCTGGGGCGTACTCCTGTCTCCAGCAGGGTCAAATCCAGCAGACGGTGCCTGCGCTGGTGCTGGGCTTCCATAACCACCGCAATAGTAGCCGCCTTGCTCCAGCTTTATTCCTCCACCGCCGCTCGAACCTCCGCCAGGTCCTCCGCCTGCCGCCTCCTCTCCGGTCTCCTGGAGAATGGACGCTGCTGGGGAACGCGGGCTCGGTCAGTCAATTGAGTATCAGACATATAAATAATTGTGCCAAAACACCGCAAATAAATTCTCTCAAATTATTCATTGTAAATACATGTTCTTCAACAGTAAAATAATCATTTGTTTTTAATATTTGAGATACTATTGCGGTCGTAGATTAAGTCTCAATAATGCTATTTTACATTCATATTAAGAATAAAAGTATAATATTAGGAATAACTAAGGCTTTTTTCCATGTAACACGATGGAACGGCACTTTTAATCTTTCAAATAAATATTTGGAAAAAAATATTTTGCTTTGAAAACTGTTGTTTTTGTTATTGGCAACCATTGGATGTTTGTCACTACCTAATTTTATGTGAAGGGTGCTGTAACACTCTTAAGTTTATTTCATAATATAAAAGAATCAGTTCAATAGACTTACTCTGTGACCAGAACCAAGGGTCTATGAAAAAAAAGAGGCTGAGTAACAAGCAGTTTTTGTAAAAAAAAAGGTCATATGCTTTACGTTGGGAACGAAGATGAATTAGAAAAAAAACGTTTTGTAAAAGGAAGTCCCACGCTTATCATAGGCGTTGTTTGTAAATAATATTTCCGTATATTAATTACCTTGATTACCTTTATACCATGTGAAAATAACAATATTATTAGAATATTTATTGGTAAGGCGTTTGCTTTCTATTATTTTTTTACACACTGTATATCCCTTATAATTTTGTATTCGATTTAAAAAAAAACCATCATTCCTTAGATAATGAATTAATTATTTAGCGCTATAGATTGCCATATCGATCACCTTTGGATATTTTCCAGAGTTCCCGCGATGAAAAAACTCCGGTAGCCATTATGATATCATTGCAAATGACACCGTTGTATGGATTGTGACTAAAACCTGAAAATAAAATAAAAGGATATTCAAAACACAACTCGATAAACATTAATAGGTGTTTAATCAGACATCTACGATTAATTTTATTTCATTTTTTTACATCAACTACTATACTAAGAATAATAAAATCAAAGCCCTGAATCTTACAGTAATTTTATTCAAACTTAAATATGATGTATGTAAACACTCCGAAACTTTAATCATGAATTCAATTTTTGCAATAATAACTTAAAAATAATTATAAATTATTTTATCGATCATTACTTAATATATCCAATCCAATAATATACAGTGCAATGTGATTTTCAACAAAACGCTCAAGTAACAATCAAAAGACCTATACAATACGATATATATTGTAGCCTGTATCTACAGCAAGCGACTGTCTGTAGCGGAAAATTTTGAAAAGAAAACTCGCGATTCTAATGTTTTTATCTATTCTCTCGTTTTGTTCTAATTGGTAAGAGTTTGGCTCTACTGACCAGGCAGGTCTGAGTTTATATCTCGGTTAGTTCAATGACAAATTAAGATTTTTTCAGTTGAAATTTCAGATCAAATACATGATGTCAATTGTCATTGAGTTAATCTCGATCGACTTCTAAAAATTCTCATCGCGTTTATCTCGTATGATCTTTCAATTTCAATGTATTTCGCGCATTGGCATTAGCTTTTAATACTATTAAGCCGGTTCTGTATAAAATTGTATTGAATTATTTATAGATTACTTGTATTTTATTTGCTGTTTGGCACTGCCAAATATTTGTTTTATTTGACTTTAAAAAAAATACTAACAAAGAGCTGTTCTTAAATATCAAAAACATCGTCATGCACAAGCAGTTTTGCAATTATATACAAAAAAAATGCATTTATGATATTTTATCATTGAAATCAAATAAAACTAAAATCTAAGTAAACAGCTGTTATTATAGAGGAAATTCATTTCATACAATCAAGTTATTCCAACCTATTTTAAGCTGAAACAAGCGCCTTACAGAAAATTGTATTAATTTTAATTTGACCCTATAGACTCTTCATTGAATAATAACATATGTATATAAAAGTTAGTCAGCAACGGAAGTTAGTATTTTCAATCAACACTTGATTATAACATGTCATGCCGTCACACACTTTTTACCTTTATTTTTTCCATCGTTTTCGTGGTCTTTATTTTTAGATTGTGACTGGTAGTTAGAACCACTTAGGATATCTGGAAACGAGATACCTTCATAAATTAGGATACTATTGAAGACACAAAGGCAAACATTCAAATTTTAGATGTATTATAAATTATTGTCTACGCTTCTACGACGTAGCATTTCAATACTGTATAAAAATATTGAAACTTTATTTCGTTTTTTTTTAAATATCATTTCCATGGGGTAAAATTAAATTTGCTACATTATTGCGCATTTTTATATGCACATCGCGGTATCCTTAATTTTATTAAGCTCGTTAAGAATTATATTAATTTATTAATTTACACCACTACCCATTATGCCTCACATTTTTCTTGCAGGATACTATCGTGTCTTATTTTTCTTCCATGAATGATATAAGAAAAGTGTTCGAGACTTTGTTGCATGCATTTTAAGTTTGTAGAAATTAAAGTAGTATATTAGAAAAGTTTTTATAAATTTAGTTCAATTCGATCTCTATGTATTCTTTATAATCTACCGTGGTTACAACAAAGTCCACATGTCTTACTGATGGTTGAATCGTCTCGAAAAATATATTGCAAGCCGACACAGTATACGTAGAATAGCTGCACACCCTGATGAGGTGGGTTTTAGTACCTTTAGAAAATCTCATAACTGTCCCGAACGAGTTCAAATATCACTTTTGCATGCGTCCACTATTTTAATAGAAAAATTTCTTGAGTAGTTTTAAAAGCAAACAGTATTTATTCAATACTGTAATTTAAAAAGTTTTCGTTATTGGATAACTGATTTCTTAGTCTACTGAAATATGCAAGCCGTAGTTAAATGGATGCGATTCTTTTAATAATACTACCCGACAAAGATACAATAACTATTATTATATAAAATTTTCACTTATATATAAAAAATATAATAATAATAACAGTGATGAGATACCAAAGATATCATAAATAATAATTTATCTAATTCTGCTATAGAATAAATTGCAGAAACTGTGTCTAGTATCCCATTTAAAGCATTGATTTGATCGCTTGGATTTTCTACGATTGGTCCCTTAAAGCAGTCATATTTTCATTCGTTTTTTTAAATACATTTGTCAGGTTGTTTTTTGTATGGAGCAAATAAATAAAAACCAAAAAAAATGTGCAATTCAAATTCTAAGTCTACTTAATACTATAATTGGAAGCTATATTGAAGTTAGAGATAGATTGATCGACCAATGGGAAGGCGGTAGTCTTCACCGTAGCTGTTGATAAAGTTGGCTAGGTACAGGTCCAGCTCTCGTACGGACACGTTGATGTGGTATGGGTTCACGCACAGGCCTGGCTGCGTACACTCTGGGTTCTTCTCCAGCCTTTCGCCGTCCGTGCTTTCTAGTGGTATTGCTTTGAAGAGGATAACCATCACGAGATCCAGACGCCATACCTAAAAAATATATATATTTTTCTGATTAGATGGTAGAGATTTTGCATAGCTCTCTTCATTCTTCGTATATTTGCATTCTTTCAATCCACAAAAGCTTTCTGCGATTAAACAAAGAAATGTAAACTAAACTATTTGCACAGATCAAGAAAGACTAGATCTTTCAATATACACAACTGTGCTTTAATAAAATTTAATAAAAGAGGAAGCTATAAAAAGAATATACAAATAGATAGTTTCAATACATTTTTACACTGATACCACTAAAAATTGCTTGAAAATAGCACTGACTATTATGAAATTCAATGATTGGCATCTTCGTCAATATTAAAAATAAAATATTGTTTTTGTTAAAGAAAACCCATGCATACCTTGTCAGCCTGTCTCAAGCAATCTATCCTCCTCATCTTTCCTTTCTGGTCAGGATTTGAAAGGACACAAACGGCTGGTCTTTTTCCGGTGATGCTCAGAACGAAGTCTTCGCGACAATCTTGGGTGATGTCTTTTCTCAACTTTCCTAATAGCCTCGAAGCCCATTTTTGTTTTACTTCTGCTTTCTCGTTCTGAAAGTTGATGGAAACGAATTTTATCTGTCACCTAACGAACTAATTGACACAATGAAATACGCAGTTAGTTTTTAAAAACACTCATGCGTTGGTACTATCAGCGATAATAAGAAGCAAAATAGCGAACAAACTCTTTATTAGATATGCTTGTGATAGCCGAAATAGGTTCTGATCAGTTCACAAAATTACAAACCAATTCAAAAATATGTCCAATTTTTACAAACTATTTTCACTTATGAGGAAATATTCGAGTTTAGTCTGACACATGATTTTATAAATCAACACATATTACAGGCTATCAAATCATTCACATAGTAACACGGCTCAATATAAAGAATGGCATAAATTATATACTGACATTCAAAAATAACAAACATTTTAATTTTATAGCCACCATAAAAAAATATCTGCTGCTTTGCTTGCGATTTAATTTCCTTTTTACAAACCATATTTAATATACGAGCGGAAATTTTCTTATATGATTTGACTTTTCAATTATTCTACGACATTATTCAAGGATGTACATACATAACTTACTGTAAAAACTTGAGGTGAAATTGATTTACCTATATCTATCACCAATTAACTACTTTTTTATTATTCCAAAGTCGTAGTTGTCATAATACAATATATATAATATTTATGGACTAAGTAATAGAGACGAAACTTAACTTTTGTTATTCGTGGTCTGAAATTTGTCATTTTTATACCGCTACGAACACGTACGATTTTAATCTGATATCATGAGAATTAGTTTCACAGAACTAATGAAAACTCAAAAATAACAGATTCAATTAAAAAAATAAGTTAATCTTGTAACAATATTGATCTATAAGATTTTTTTTTTGCTTGCGTTCAACATTTAGTCGATTAGCTGTTAAACTAAGTTACCATTTTAAGTGCATTTTATGAAGATAGATAAAACAATAAAACATTTCAGAAGATCAAAGGATGACTGATGAATAGTTTTACTAAATTGCTATAGATAAAAATGCATAGAAACGTAATTATGACGTACAGCCATACTCCGAATTTAGTCAAGTAGAAAACTAATTGATAGTTTATAGTATTTGATTGAATTTTCTTAAAGCCGAAAATATAATATATACATTTTTTATAAAATACTTAATTAACAGACTATGTCTAAAAAATACTATCGTACAAATACTATATTCTCATTGTTTTTGCATGCGTAATCAGTGTTTAGTATTTCTATCATATTACCAGAGCTTTTCCTCTTTTTTCATGAAATAATTGGCATCGGTTCAAACTCATGAGGTAACTTATAAATTACGAATTTTTAAGTTCAATGTCACGGTCGCATTTTTCATTGGATGTTTTGGTGAGAAAATTGATATCATTACCTTATCACATCATATTAAGATCTTTATCTTTTGTTTGTATTATGAGGGTATCATTCTTTTCTATCGAGTCGTAGAGATCGTGAAATCGCGACTACAGTAAACCAAAGGTAAATACCAGGGCTGCGGAGTAAGAGTTGGAGTCGGAGTCGCGGGGTCGTGGTATTTTGACCGGAGTCGGAGTTGTGAAAAATGAGCGGCTCGATTTTTTTTTGAAAAATATTTTTCAAAAAAAAATCATTTTTTTAAAAAAAAGTTTTAATGAAGTGTATTCAAACAAAATAGTACAAAGTTTTCATGCTTGGCTGATTACAGATGATCTGATGGTATACATATATATAAGTTAAAATGAAAAATTTGAAAAAATTCCTCGGAGTCAGAGTCGTTAATTATTTTAAGGCTTTAGTCGGAGTCGTCTTTATTTACATGACTCCACAGTCTTGGTAAATACTATGCTTACGGCTAATAAGGATTCAAGTAAAAAGCTTCTCAAGCATTCATTTTCCTATTATAACATTTGAAATCTATAGCATTTGTTTTTTTAAGTTCGTTTCGGGCGACTTTGCTAAAATTCTTGTTGGTTGTTTTTTTTAATTCATATCAGCTCACACAAGAAACGCTGCAGAAGATATTTGAAAAACATTTCATTATATTTAAAAAAAACAAACGTGACAAACTGATTGCACGATAATAATTATGTCTTTATTATTAACGTGATTTATTTAAATTTATTTGAGTCACGTGGATCGCCTTCTTACCGAACTATCTTTATTAATTTAGCATTAAGGTGTCGGGTTCTATGGCGCAGTGGTTAGCGTTGTTGGCTACCGTGCCGGATCTCACGGGTTCGATTCCCAGTACAAACAGCATTCTTCCCATCGATTTCTGTTTCTGTCATCGGTGTTTGTGATGTATAAAATTCCCTCCCACCCTTCCGATTCATCAATAACTGGGCGAAGCGAGAGCAATTAGTTATCTTTTAGTTTATGCTAAGCCTTATCCTTCTATCTCTACTAATCTCTTTGAAAAAATAAAGGTTGAGCGACTTAGTCATAAAAAGTTCTCTTAGAAAAAAATCTGTTGACATACCTCCATCACGAGGCCATATGTTCCACATTGAGATTGGACATGGATAAAAAAAGATTTTAAACTAATTTTGTAGAAATCATAAACGTTTTGCAGGTAATGCTGTGTTTTCCCTAGTGAGCGGTTTTCAGCCTAATAATTTTCTGAAGTCAATATTTAAAATTCTCTTTACCTGAAGTTCGTACTTGGTATGCCTTTCTTCCTCCAGGGACATCCGCTTTTCGTGTTTCTTGAAGTACTTTCTCTTAGCTGCTTGCAAGTTGAACCAAGTGTAGGAGAAAGACTTCACGAATGGCATCAGGGCTTCAATAAAGGGGTGGAACTCATCCTGAAATGTGCACAAAACAACAATAAATCAAAAATTGTGTCAGTGACAGTTTTTAACACATTCATTGTTTTTTTATACTTCTGTGTTAAGCAATGTTAAAGATCTTGTATATGTGCCCATTAAAGGTTAAGTGAGCCAAGTGGTATTTAATAAAAAAAAGTTGGATGCGTTGTAATATTCTACACGTCTTAAAGTGTCGTAAACGTGAAGTAACTTCAGTTAATACACATTATCTATTAATAGTGTTATCTCAGTAAAATAAAAATATGCAATCCACCAAAACACCAAATAAAGACGTGATTGTTCTTAAAAGTCCAAGATTTTTTTTACCATTTTTCTAGTCGGCTCACTTCATTTCTAGATGGCCCATATGTGATTAGTTCGTATGTATATGCAATAAGGTCCAAAAGTTTTTATTCCGAAAATATTAAAAAAGTGTTTTAAACATTTTTTTTTCTTAGAATACAGAAAAAAAATTAACCGTTCTAAATAATGAATGGGAATAATAGGTGATTATGTCGTAAAATAAAAATGATTTTTGTTAAAAAATTTGAATTCTTATAATTATTTAAAAATAAAACACTCTTTTTACTACATAATTCAACAATTATTTATTAAAATCGGGACCGGTTTTGCTCATTACGAGCACTTTCAACTGATACCACTCTTGATCTTAATAAATATATTTTATTTTTTAAAGTATAATGCTTTTCAGACAAGAATTGCCAGTGATCGACATAAAAATGTTTAATGTTCTTATGCGGGAAACTTTTTGACCTTACTACTAAATGTATTAACCCGTTTTTAATGCATTTAAACAATAAATAATCGGACATATTTTATCTGCTTTATTTGTAATTAATTCATTATTTTTAATTGTGGTTCTAGTGATTAATTATAACAACTTCAGTGCGTCATATTTTCCGCAAAACAAAGTACAAAATGATCAATAGAGATTTCAACAGTAAAAAATTAAAATATCTGAAACTGTCAGATGCCATAACTTTGCTTAACAGGGTAGTATACCAGAAAACTATACACCGTACGGTTGCAGTAGAAAAACAATCAGTTACTCAGGTATTTTGACTTCATAATAATATATATATATGTTGGTGAGCACTTTGACCATATGTCAAAACATCTGATGCTTTAAATACTGGTCTAATCATTATACGTCAATAATTAGTCAATCATTATAGCTTTCAGTATAATGGCATTATAAACAAGCTTTGAGATCGATGATCTCAGAGCTTAAATTATTAAAAATATTTTTACTGAGTGCTTTTCTGTTACCGGTACACGACATTTTAGTCATTATTTGTCCTCATGGCCATTTTACTATTCCCGTAGAAATATAAATGATAAAAGCTCTTGGTAAAATTGTAGATTACAAACTGATTGTGAGTGATTTTTGGAAGGCTTGAAATGAAACTTATTATACTTCTAATCTACTGAAGTAATAACTGATAATTTTGATAAGGCTGGTTTTTTTAATATTATTTTTTTCGTATAATCATTAAGTTATTATATTCAATTAAAATTGGTTCTTGTCAATGATTTATTTGCTGTCAAAACATCTTAAATACGAATAATAAACAAGCATACACGCCACGTGCGTTTGAGACATTTTTATGAATGGTAAAATTAACTTTTCTTTTGATTGCACGGCCATAAAAGTATAATGGAATTTTCTTTTCGGTCAATATATAATATGTTTGTATATTGCTGCAAAATTATCATCACTGTTTGTCTAATTATTGATATTTTTAACGGATGCTGTAAATTCACATTTAATCGCCTTTTTTATATGTGTACTGTCTAAAAAGTGACTTAAAAAATCTAGGATAGATAGTAAAGTCCGAAGACTATAATAAAATGTTCTGCAAATCGTCCAAAAAGCCGGCTTGTATTAAGTTCTACGCTGTACCATTTTTATTGGATAAGTGTGCAGTGTCCAATTATTACACACAATGCGTAGCGTGAGTTCACGAACACTCATTTTGGCACGGTTCGGTTATCGCTTTTTTCTGTTTTATTTCGCCGTAAGCGATATAAACACCGCTTCCCTTGACCTCGTCGCTCGCACACACACTGCGTTCAGCTGGCTCTAAAACCAAGAAATAATCTTCTGGCAGTCCTCCTGCGTCCATGCTCTCTGCCAAATGAAAGCGGCTCCAAAATTTCACCGCGATTTCCTGGATGTGTGACAATTTTTGGCCACGGAATCTACGCACTACGCTGGCCGTTGGATTGCCGTAGGTCAGGACGACATGCAGGGTTGCCAAGATGCTGAAAATTGGCTATCGATTTGACGGAACACCCGACGCTGGCTCGATTCAATCGATGTTATTGATCTGACAAGTCAAATATAAACGTAATTCATGATTTTTGCTATTTTTTTTTATTTGGCGCGAAACTACTAAATATTGTTAGTCCTGAGGTACTCAATAATGTATTAACACCAACAAAAAATTCTATCGACGATTTTATTGTAAATTTCTCGATTTCAATAAAATATTAAACATACTAGACGTATTTCTTTCAACATCATATTACTGTTTTTTTTTTACCAAGGTCGCTAAATTAGTAAAGCATATTTTACTCCCAGCAGAAATTGTAAATTAGTGACGTAAAGATAGATCTTTAAGTAAGCTTATCGCTGTTAGTTCGCTCCGTTTTTAATCTTGGATATCGAATGACTGAAAAGTATTTTAAAAGTCACAAATATATGTGCCTTTGGATACAAATCCAACAATCGATCGACACTATATAACAATATATACATATATTAATGTTTCTTTCCAGAAATCAAACACGTTCCTGGCTAATTTAATATGCTACGAGATTGTTTAGTATACATATTGAATCGAAATAATTCGTTTATGATTGGGATTAATTCTAAATAATCTAATTTATTGCCTTTTTAAGATCAATTGATCTAGTTCTTTCCTTGTTGAATTTAAACCTTGACATTTTACTCAAATGTATTGGAAAGTGATGAAGATTAAATTTCGCATTTAGTGGCATTGGTAAATTTATTGAATATCTTTATTAAACAAGCAACCGTCATAAACATTTCAGATTAATCAAATTTATTTGAAACATCGCGTATATTTATACAGATACTGAATGTATAACACAATTTTTAATACATTTTAATCCTAGCCCACTACCGATATGGAGCATATGGCCTCCTAATTTAGGTTTCCCAACAGAAATTACTTGTTACTCAGTTTCACAACCTCTACTTTTCTAAAAGATTAGCGATAAAACGGATAGAGCTAAGATAGGACTAGCAGTTAGTTAATTTTTCTCGTTAAATCCCATTTTTTAGGATTGGAAGGGTGAGAGAAAATTCAGATAGCATTTTTCTTCAATCGATCAATTTCTACATCGATAAGTTATCCGTGTGATGCTTAAAAATTCCAATCTAATAAACGGCGTAGCGAGATCGAGTCCTTTCCCAGTACAATCCTTTTATCCCAACTCTCTTTTTAAAAAAAGAGAGGTTTAGCAACTGAGTAACAAGCAGTTTACGTATATATTTTTTTGTAGATATATCTCCATTAGGATGACATATGCTTCACATTGAGAGTGGACATTGAAAAAAAAACAGTTAATAATGTTCGTAATGAGCGAAACCGTTCTTGAGCTTTAAGAAAAAATGAAAAATTGGGAAAAGTATTTTTTTTTAAATTAAACAAAACAATTTAACTAATTCAATTTATTGAGCATATCAATAAATTTATTCTTATGATAACTGGTTGTTAATTGGCAAGCCTCTTTGATGAAAGTACAGAAAGAAATACTGGATCAGCAACGAACTAGGCGTTATCTAGTTGCTATGTATTTTGATATCTGATATGGGAACGTATGCAAACGTCAAATGTACACGTGTCTTTGAATGTAAAAAATCATTTATAGAAACGCATCCGAGTTGATGAAATCCCAGTATACGGGACCAACAAATAAAACACTCATATAACGGAAAAAATGGTAAAATACGCTTTAATTATTTCTCGGCAGTTTTTGATTGACTGCCGAGAAAGCTGCCTTATTTCGAAGAAACGTTTATGAAACAATGAAAAACTGGAAAGGATGTCGAAAATTGTTGCAATACTATGAAGTGGAAAACATTTTCGTGGCTTTCAAAACATCTTGTCGGCTACAATATATGAAACACGTGTAAGATATCGAATTATGTTATATTACATTATGATGCAAAATGTATACACGCACGGTTTGTTTACGTTTTAAAATAAAAACCATCAAATAAATCAATTCGCAAATTGCAGTTTATAAAAATCTTCAGGGTTGCCAGAATTTTCAAATTCCTAACATCAGATGTTTGGCAGTAGATCGCTAGCTATGACTCGATACATGTATTTTTAATTCTTGATTAAAAGGTGATTTGCCAAATTTCGCATTATCAATAAACTTGTGACATCACACTCCATTGAGATAGGTCAGTTGTTTTGGAATGGTTTTCAAAAAAAAAAAACAACATATCTGTTCCCAATGTGGAGCATATATACTACTAATGGTGGTATTTCGACAGAACTTTTTTCTACGAGAAATATTTTTTCCTCAGAAGCTCAACTTCTGAGAGAGTAGTAGGGATACGGGGATATGACAGGACAAGATTAGTGGTTAACTAATCACTCTCTTTATGTCTCGTCGTTTTAAGATTTGAAAGGTATGAGCGAGTTTTTAGACATCGCAAACACGCATTACGCGATAGAAAAAATGCTGTTCGTACTGGGATTCGATCCCGTGAGTTCCGTCACGGAAGCCAATAAATTTGATCGCGGCTTCACGGACCGAGCATTTTTTATGAATACTTTCAAAGTAGAAAGCTCAATTTTAACTCAAATAAGCTTAAAATATGTGTGTTTGATTTTATTTTTAAATTAAAAAAGAAGATTAACAATCGATCGAATTTTCATTTACTTAAGACATAGACAAGATAGAGTTTATTCAACAAGAACGGTAATACATAATATTGTATAATTATTTCAATACCATCCCATCATCATAATACATTTTTTATAGTTCGTAGTTGAAATGCTGAATATGTTGGGTATATTTTTAAATTTTTTACCCACATATATGATTTTTATTTTAAATTCAAAATAAAAATCATATCTGCATTTTATTCTGCAGCTTCTTTATCAATTCCAACAAAATGTTAAAATATCAATAACGTATAGAGAATGTATCTAGCAGAATAACCGTTTTCAATATAGTTATATATTTTTTTCTGTCCTTTAGTTCTTGAAAAAACGTAATAAATCAATACAATTATGACTCCGTATTAGATCTTTAATATTTATTTTAACTGACCAATATAAAAATGTATAAAGAGAATTTGACATCTGTGCTTTTATGTTTATTCAATTAACGCTCTACGGCGTAGAGCAGCCGGCTACGATTGAACTTCCTTGAATAATATTTGTTTACTAAATATATTACTGACTTTTAGAGTGGTTCACTGTCGATACTTGGTGGAAAGGCATTATATTCAAAAAAATAAATACTCATGTGTTCTTATTCCACTTTTATTTTAAATAATCTGGACCAGTTTCGCTCGTGATGATCATTATCAACTTATAAGAGAACACAATATTAAAAAACAAAATAAAATTATTAGGGTGTAACATACAATTGGTTATGAAAGGAAACTGGTCATGATTATTGAAAATAAAAGAAGAATTAGTACAAATGAATATTTTATTTTTTGAAATATATTATTGTTATTGACCATATCGTTACCTAAAATGAGGATTCATTGGATTATAATACTGCTTTGGTGGATGGTTGTAGAGGAAATAAAAATATCTAAGATACTTAATGTTGTACCTATATCCACCTGCTACGCATCACACTCGTCTTACGATGAAACAACGTTATTCGTGTTTCTTTTTTTTCCGGAAAATTTGGAAGGTAAATTTTGCACGACTTGGTTGCATGCACGCACTGTAGTGAGTAGAACTTTTAGTAATGTTTAAAAATGATTAAACCTTACGTATTAGGCATTTTTAGCTTATTGTAGGTTGTAGGACATCTTTGAATACTTTTTAGTTTGTCTTAGATGCATGACTGATAGAGCTGACAAATCGATATCGGTGTTATCCAACAAATGCGCTGAACATCCTGAAGCCTCCACCTCTGATGCCAGATGGCCTTCAAAGTGATACTTAAATAGGAGTATATGTGCAGCAGGTTTCAGCCTCTCCATTCACGCATCCAAACTACAGTTGGCAAGCCTTACTAGACAAGGTTGCCAAGATAGAGAAAATAAACATGGAGAATGTTTGTTGGTCACAAAAAGATTATGACAATTGTCAAAGAGATATTCAACAGGGAAAGTAATAATATTACGCATGAAAGATCTTTATAATTTGTTTTGATTCGCGTTTTTTTTGTACTCGAGTGACGAAGAAGAATGTTTAAGCATTCAGTAAAAATGGCATCGTTTCTCATGAAGAACTATTTCAGTTTGGCCAATAAGTCCAAATGTAAGTGCTGCAATTCATGGAGAAATTCTATCAGCGGGTCATGGAAACGTGTCCTATTACAAAAAAAAATCGAGGAATTGGTAATCTTTACTGTTTATTACCATTATTTGATATTACTACAATATGATGGAGCGCGCATTGTCCAACTCTCTTGCCATTTACCTCTACTATATTTGAAACTATCTTCCCACGGCCTTCCTGAAAGGCATGTAAGAGTTGTGTTATTACGATTTACCATTACCACTAGGGCTTGTCGGTTTTCAAAAACCGGTTTTTTTTGCTAAATTTGTGACATTCGAAAACCGGTTTTTTAACTTCGTAACCGGTTGTGTGGAATTTTCCATAAACGAGTCTATAAACAAAAGGACAGAAAATTTTTATCTTTTATTTGATGGCTTAAAGACCATAAGCTCCCACATCATTACCCAGCGAAAGGGTATTTTCGATATCAGGAAATTTTGTTACAAAACGATCAGTGAACGCTTTGTGTTTTCTTAAATAATATTTTCAGTAACACCAAATATTTTTTTGTTGTGTATTATTATGTATATAAATAAACAACATAAAATTTCTCGCTATTTTAATTGTATTATCCATTTTTTGTAAAACTTCGAAACCGGATAAAACCGGTTTTCTAACAATATTGACATTCGAAAACCGTTTTTTTCAAAAGTCGGTTTTTGTATAAGCCCTAGTTACCACCAGAAGATATACGAATATGTGGTTCAATCTAAACTAGTAATATATATTTTTTTAAATAGTGGTATTTTTTTCCAGAAATCTGAAAAATATCTGCCTGGAGCGTTTTTGTATCGGTAATGCTTAAATAACTGTTTGTATGCTATATACTTGAATCCACTTTTAATGTGTTCGCTGCCAGTTATTGGTGGAAATTATAAAATAAAATACTGTTCATTAATGTTCAGTGCCGGTTTCGCTCATCGCGAGTATTGATAATGCATCAGTTGATGATGCTTTTGATGAGCTAAGCCTAATCAATTATAAATCATTTGATAAATCAAACCAATTAATATTGCTTTATTTAGTCTAGTATTTTATCTATTACCATTATCTTGCGAAAATCTATTGGTTTCTCTTCGTTCTAAATAAAAAATTGTGTTGTCGTATCGAAAAAGAAAGACATGATGCATCTGTCATCTTCTAATTATCGTCAGCTGAACAATTAAAAACATAATTTGCTTGCCAACAGGCTGGAAAAGGAACCTTGCCAACTTATTTTTATATAATTTATGAATATAAATATTTTTGCTGTGTCGAAAAGGCGAGACATGCTAATGTATAAAGATGTTTTTCTCGCTTTTTCATTAAATTCAACTAAATCACCGAAGAAGATGGATACATATATTTTTTCTCTGTCTTTTCGACATCACTGATAAATTTTCCGAAGATTTTAGCATGCGTGTCGCATTTTATTACTTGGCAATCCTAGCCCAAGTTATAGTATGTAACTCAGAGCGTGTTTACAGAACGTAATAATACAGTGAAGCGAATCGCTATCGATTATAAAACATTGTGCCAAATGGTTCAAATCAGCTGTTTTCACTACTTTTGCCTGTTAAGTAAACACAGCTTAACTTTACAATAAGTAAAGTTAGTTTTGTCCACAACATGGATTTGATAATTATATTTACTTTTAGTATTTTTTATACTTTGAAATAATAAACAATCATTCAATTTGTATCTCTTGAACAATTATCATTACACCAAATGATAGAACAGCACTTTGAGAATATTTGAGAGCCACTCAATACATGAAAAACCGCTTCTCTGATTTTAAAGATAGTTGCTTTCTGTGGAACCTACAATAATCGGTAAGACCTTTTTCCGTGCAATCGGGTCGGTCTGGGTCCATATTTCAGTAAAGTCAATATGATTTTTTAATTTGAGATCATCAACATGTGTGTTTGTGACGACTTTTCTCTTCGAGTTAATTTAGAATAACTTTCGATTTTCTATACGATGATTTTGTTATGTTTCCAAACAACACGGTTTTTCAAATTTAGGGAACGTATTTATCTTGTACAAAAAGAATTCAGTGTATATTTAAATTTGTACGAAGAAAACTTGGTTAAACAATATTTATTTAACAACTACGGTTCATTCTTTCATGGTTTGGATCAAAAAATTCACATACTAAGGCTGGCCATCTACATTAATGTAAATATAAGGTTCATGTGGAACATAAATTGCACACTTTGTATGCGAAGAATGTTTGGTAAGGTCGGGCACCAGTCGTTAACCCGCACCACAACAGTAGAATGCTAAAATATTTTTACCCTACCTCTGTATGCAGTTTCTTCTCATTGTTTTAACGCATTTGAAATGCATTTAATGATTTCATTGGATAATCTATTGATGCCGATTTCCGCTATTGCTCCACTTAACCAAGATTAACTGATTTAGCGTTAAACATTGCAGGCTGAAGGATTATGTGAATTATGAGAACGTTGTAACTTAAATACATATTAATAAAAATAATAAAACATTTTTAGTACTTTTTCCACATAAAATTTATTAGATCAGGACCGGTTTCGCTCATGATGAGCATTGTAAACTGATAAGAAAAACAATAAAACAGTGATATTTATCACTTAAAAGTGATAAATACATATTGTTAAATCGTTTAATATGTTAACTGGATTATACCGATAGCTTTAAAAGGAATATTGGTGGAAGTCTTGTTTAGAATAAAATAGATCTTTTAAGCCATGTACTGTGCTTTTAAAACATATTTTGTGGCGAATACTAGAATAGTTGACTAACCATATTTTTATTACGTTTTTTTTTAAAAGCTACGATGAATTCGGATTGGATGTGTGAAGTAGACCCCAAGAATAGTGAATGGATACCGTCACCGTGGAAGGCCCCTGATGACCATTAATAAGATTTAGTCGCCGTAGTTACAGAACCCTGAGATGACCTAGAAGCAATGATTTTTTTTTAATAATAAAGATTCCGGAACTTAATTATTATCAAGCTTTTTTTTTAAATTCATGTCCGTTCTCAATGTGAAGAATATAGCTTCTTAATGGAGGTATCGCAACAGTTTTTTTTGCGAGAACTACTTGTTAGTTAGTTGCTCAACCTACCTTTTTTTAAAGAGAGTAAGAATAGAAATATAGGGCTGGTAAAGGACTAATGGTTAACTAATCGCTCTCACTTTGCCCTATTAATTTTATGATTGGAAGAGTGGGAGGGATATATATCACAAATGGCAACGCTTTCGAACAAAAATTGATCGTGTAGGTAATAACTCTTACACGAGATCATGATTTAAAAAAATTGGTTTCAAACGACTTTCGGCATAAAAATCAAAAGTATTCAAAGGAAAATAAAAGTAAAAAATTGCGAATATTGATTTTAAAAATTTTAATTATCGAGAAAAAAGGTGCCGGAACGCCGTTCCACCGAATCACATGGGAAAAAAACACTCCCTAGAAGTAAGCAATGAGACTGACAAAGGATAAAGAATCTTGGAAAAAGCGTGTGGTAAACTTGAAAATGTGGAGCATATGGCCTCCTAATGGAGACAGAAGTATTATGTTTGTTACTCAGTCACTCAACCTCTCTTTTTTCGGAGAGAATAGTGAGTATAGAAGGATGTGACTAGCACAGGACAAGTGGTTAACTAATCGCTCTCGCTACGCTCAGTTATTAAAGAATCAGGAGGGTGGTAGGGAATTTATGACATTACAAACACGCATGCCTTCGAACAGAAATCGATCGAAAAAAATGCTATAGAATCGTACTGGGACTCGAACGCCGAAACCCACAACGCTAACCGCTGCGCCATATTCGTACGTATATTATTATTTTGAAACCTTGAATATTTATTTCCATCGCCTTAGATAGCTATTAATTTGATGTTACTGCATTGGAGAGTTTAATATCAGAACTTGCCTGGTAAGTCGTATCATATCCGGTGGCGTATGTGCTTTGTGTTTTGTTCTAAATTGGTGTGTTGCTATAATAAATATTTGCTAAATTCGCTCGTTAAAATTTAGGTCGCGGTTGCGTTCTGTTTGGAACTTCTAACCTGTGTTTACCAAACTAGCCTTCTGCAATAAATTAGCACACTTAATAAAATTCTCGATATTATATATTTTGACATCAATCACCACCAATAGACAAAGATAGTTCATTATTGAACATTATTTATCTCAAGATTACTCGGCAATCGAATAATGACTCCACAACCCTGATTAAAACACAATATATCGTCACTAAGTTCTTGGCCATTGCTGGCGAAATGGATTAACCCATGGGAATGCCTACAGATCAACAAGATACCTCATTTTAAAAGATTGTGTATCACATGAACATTTAATTCGTGCCCGCTCCTAATGTATAATATATATCCTCCTAATGAAGGTATCTCAACATATTTTTTCTACGAGAACTGTTTGTTACTCAGTTACTCAACCTCTCTTTTTCAAAAAGAATAAGGGTAGAAGGATAGGACTATTGATAAGCTTATCGCTCTCGCTACGCCCGTTTTTAGGAATAGAATGAATGGGAGGGAATTCAAGACATCACATACATCCATACTGTCGGACAGAAATCCAGAAATCGATTGAATAGTCAATCCATAAAAACTGTCCGTACTGGGATTCGAACACATTACCTCAGTGTTCTAAGTCAACGACGTTGCCACTCGACCACGCAAATGTACTTTGCCATATATTTCTGTATTTAAAATGATGTTCAATTTAAGTGAAAAATCACTTTGTTACGAGCGCTTTCGCATATAAAGAGAAGTTAAATGGTTTGAAAATTCAGAACGCATTCAAATAAATTTTGTTTGACATGGAATGGATCTCTTGACTTATTTAGGTAAACAAAGCCGTGAGTGTTCAAATGTATTTACTTATTTTAAAAATTTAATCTTTTCCCATATTTTTCTTTTTACATGAGAATTTCGTGTACTTAAAATAAACATTTGGATAGTCCGCTTCTGCAGAGAATTAAAATCCAGATAAAACATTCCAAATAGTGCAAAATCGAATGAACACGTGCTAGAATTTGGAACACAGTCAGTGTAGGAGCAAAGTAATCAAATTTAATTATAAATAAAGCACAATCTGTTTTTGAAAAAATATTTAACAATATAATCACTAATAATTTACACAAAATGAAATTTACGAATCACTTAACACACGACGATCGCTAAGGTTTTATAAATGTATTGGGAAACGCCTTATTTTCCACATATTTATTTTAATTCAAGCAAAGGATTGATAGCTGATGAAGAATTGAATATTTTACTAGCTTACCGAGAATAAAATAGATATGTCGTTAGTTTTAATGAATTCATCACCTGCCCAGATATAATAGCGATAAATCTCTCCTAGTTGACCTACGATCCCGTAAGATTGCCATATTCCGAAGTAATTACCAAGCTATAATACTAAAATGCACATATAACTGCATTGCATATTATGCGACATTCCGACGCATTCGACAGTGCATCGCATCGAATGCAATTGACTTAATACCGATTGGGGAATCCCACATTCGTCCTTTGCATTTCGATCACACCCCTGCAGAGGAGAGTCGCAACTCTGTGACTTGCATTATTGATTGCATCACGCGGAACTCGAAAAGTAAATAATGCACTTTTATGGAATGGAGAAATGCGCCATGAGACAATATCAGTCGCTTGTTTGTTATCCTCTTTCATTCTAATTATTTGTAATGTCTTTTTTTATCAAATTATCATAAATATAGCTATTGAAAACAACCTCAAAAATAATACAATACTTAACAAATCAAAATGAAGATTTTACTTTAAATATAAGAACATATTTAAAAGTGAATGACCTCTGTAATGTGACGTAACAACACGTAACTTGTAAAAAAAATATTTTCCTTTTCCAATTAAATTCGTAGGTTAATAATATTTTTTGTTTTCTACTCTATTTAACGACAAAAAAAATATGCCGAGTCCGCAATAGAGCGGTCAACATCGTTGGATTCGGTTACGGAACTCACGAGTTCGAATCCTAGTACGGACAAGAGTGATTAGCCGACTACTAGTCCTACCATAGCCGTATCTTTTACCCTTACCCATTACGAAAAAGAGAGGTTGAGCAACTAAGAAGCGGATATAGTTTAAAAAATATGGTATTGTGTACCGTTTTCATTGTGTCTTTTAAGTTCATGGCGCATTGGCGTCAGCTGGGATGCCATATATATATATATAGTAAATACATAAGTTCTGTATTAGTTTAACACATATTTTAAAATATAACGGCTATATATAATAAACAAAACGACCGGTGCTTTATCGGCGCTATGTGGTTACGCTAAAAATCTTTACATATTCAATATAATCTTATGATTATATTGAATCAAGTTATTTTAACGAAATTCGTGAACTTTTGTTATGAATGGACGTCAAGACAGAGCATATTTTGACGTACCGTGCACGTCATGCGAAAATAAAAGAAGAATCAGCATAAAAGAAGAATGACAACTGAGCAAATAAACGTTCATTTTTAATGGAAAAAGATGGTTCCAAAATTGATTATACCATGTTCTCTCATGTATTTAACATATCCTATGATAGCGTATAAATTTAAGCAATTCAAAAGCTGATAAAGTATGACTTCTTTTCCTCGTCCATCATAATTTCCGCATTGTTTTGTTTATAACAGATTTTTACTGAATCAACTGAATGGAATGAGTGATTAGTTAAAAAATTACATTTGTGCCAAAAAAAACTAGCATGCAAGCGAGCGGCATAGCAATGTTTTTGCCTGAACTTTCATTTATGAATGTAATACTATCATTATGCTTTCTCGCTTCAAGCGGCAGAAAAAATAATCTGGCACGGGATATAATGATTTCCGTTCAATTCGCGTATCGCTGCCAGTTTTCACGCGAGGAACAAAATCCACATTGCCAAAATGACGATAGGAAAAAACAAATAAAATAATCCCGATCAGCTGTTCGGTCGATTGGCGGCCATTGTTATTTGCCGCGTCATGGATTATTTATCGACCATCGCCAATTTGGTGTCATCATAGATAATTTGTCTCGGAGTTTTGGCAATGGACAATAATGGCGACCACGTGCTATGCGTTGTGTAGGTATTCGGGAAAGTCGTAATTTATAAAATGCTCAACTGATTTACGGATCGCAGTGCGGAAGTATCATTCATTATTTTTTCCTCCGCCAAAAATCCGTGGAGTTAATAAATAACTTCACTGCATTAACTGCATCCTCGAGCTAAATATCTAAAAATACTTTAATAATATATACCATATTATCTAAAACATTTTCGTGCACAAATGTTATTAGGTGAGAATCGTTTTTAAAAAACATTTTAGTATCTACGCTGTCGTATTTTACACATCCTGAACAGAACCCGTGTCTGATCAATTTACTTATTTTGTATATCTTTTTTTAAACACAGATAAAAAATATATAAAATTTAATAGTGTGACAATTTTAAGCATACTGCATAGTGACTTACTGCTGAAACTAAAACACCAATAAAAAGAATCATGGACTAAGAAAGTTAAAAAATATATATCTTACGTGTATTCGGCTTGTATGTTATGAGGATTTAAATGTCTTGAACAAATGCAGTGAGCCTAGTGGTATTTTAGGAAAAAAATGAGTTGAAAGCGGTATAATATTCTACAAGTCTTTAGGTATCAAAAAAATGTGTGAACTCAGTAAATACACACTGCAGTTGTGTTATTTCTCTAAAATAAAAATATGCACTTCACCAGAACACCAAGTAAAATGTGATTGTACTTAAAAGTGTAATAGAAAAGTTTTACCATTTTACTACTTGGCTCACTACTTCACCTCTCAGGGGTACACATTATTTCTACTACTAGGCATGGTTTTAAACATTATTACAAGACAGTTTAATTTTAGCTTTTCCTCAATTTTATGCACAGAATTATATTACGCCCCCGGAAAAAAAAACAACAATTATAAATGTCTTATTTTGTATTATGTTTTCTGTATTTGATACTTTTTTGCTAATTTAACCACTGTCACAAATCTGCCTTAGATGAATAAAATAAAGTTTATCTGCACCATTTATCAGCTTGATTAAAAACAGAGTCGCATGTGTTTTGGTGGATTTCGAGATCGTATACTAATCTATATTTAAAAGACAGCTAATTCGACGCAACGTTTAGACCAAATATTTGTAAATAATCGTAAAATAACACCAACGAATGTTTACAAGAGTTTGCACGTAATATTGTGAAATTAGGCCGTTGACAAAAAATAATGAAACGAATATACGAATACAATGAAACAATTCGAAAAGATTAAAAAGATAAAAATACTTATATTAATTCGCAAGGCTTGTGGAATAAACACTGGACTCTTTTTTACACGGCAATACTGTAGTAAAATTATATTATAATTGAGCTCCTGAGAGGTGAAGTGAGCCAAGTGGTATTTTAGGAAAAAATAAGTTAGATGCGTTATAAATATTCTACAAATCTTAAAGCGTCGTAAAAGTGAAGTGATTTCAGTAAGCTTCCTGAAATAAAAATATTCAATCCACCAAAACACCAAGTAAAGACTTGATTGTATAATACTTAAATGTTTAATAGAAAAGTTTTACTACTTATGTCACTTTACTTCTTGAGGGCTCAATTGTTTAAAAAAAATGTATGATAGGTTTCATAAAAATCAGTTGAGGATATCAAAAAAATAATTCACTATTATTTATTGTTTCGTAATTTTAAAAATTAAACCAAGATTTTTATCACTATCAACACGCAAATTTAGTGCAACATCGCTTTCATAACTTGAAAAATCCAAAGCCTCTGTTATATTTCCGTCTATTTTGTTGAGGTTACAGGAATTAACTTAGATAATTAAATAGTATAGTAATAAGTACATGCAAATGATGAAGCACCTTGTTATTTATGTACCATCTAAAAAAACAGTTACATAAATCAAGACAAATTTCAATCCTTTTTTCAAATAAAATCAAGTATATTATATTATAATATTGAGCTGTTACACGTTTCAGCTAGCTGTAGCCACTTCAGCAGCGATAAAGACATCATTATAATAGATTCCGTGTTATTTATAAACTAAATCCGAATCAGTACGTTTCAGCCTAAGTGTACGAGACCTGACGGTGACTATCTTGCCGTCGGTTTATATTTAGCCATCAACCTCGGGATAAAGAAACATAAAATAAGGTATTGCAACCTGGGCGTCTTCGCGTGAATAAAATTGCTCATAAAATAATCATTAATCATAAAGATTCACGCTAAATTTACACTGTGACAATTCACTTCATAATTTTTGACTGTACATAAAATAGACAAATCAGATTTTTTCGATATTTTATTAAAATAATAAGAGGTGATAATATTCAACGCTTCAATCGTAAACTTAGCACGCTCTTAATACGCTCGTTTGTACCTTACCATAGGTAGCGTGGATATATATAATAAAATAACTGAAAGATAAATAAAGGTTAATGATTTTATAATTTCAATAATTTTATGAAGATTGTTCAAAATTCGACTAAGTTTTTTTTAACGATATTAAAAATTAAAAAACATTGTGCCAATTCCAACTTATTTATTATTGAACAGGAACGGTTCCACTCATCGCGAGCATCATCAAATGATGATAGTGATAATTTTGAACTCACTCTTAAACAGCGATGGGCTGCTAATACGTTAACAAAGGGCTTGCTTAATCTCAAAGCAATTTTCGGTATTTTGGGGAAGGAGTGAATTTTTTTATCACTCCTATGCAATTATATGCAATACTTAATTAAGCAATCAATTGTAACTAAATACACTTATTATATGTAAAATATCCAATTTACCGAAAACTTTTCAATGTAAATATCTTAAAATCTACTACTGTGTATACTGAAGCTGTCGTATATAATATATAAGTCATAAATTGCAGTTATGCACTAATTAAATTTAAAACATTATTTTTTCTTAAATTAACAAGGGGCTCGCCGGCCGTAGTAAACATTAACAAGGGGCTCGCGCGAGTCCTTCCGAGCCCCCTTCAGCCCACCCTTGCTCTTAAATGTATTAACTAAATGCCTTTCAACCAATAATTGATCGTTTTAACCTATAACAACTTAAAGTGATTCGCAATATTATTTGTCTAAAACGTTTTTTTTTTGTTTGATTGTAAAATATTTTAGCGTATACCTTCGTATTCCCTCCAATATAACACCGATAATGTCCATATAATATTACGAAACAATAAAGATAATGAAAATGAGATATACCTAATTTTGAGGTTATACCTTGTTGATAGAAGACATTATATATTTTTTTCAATGAAACGAATGTTTTATTAAATTTCCATACATGTGGTTTTGCATATATTATGTTATATCGGGAACTATAAGTATGTAAATGATGACTACAATTTTGTACTTTTGAAAGACTGACAATAATTTCCATCGTATTAGAACGCCGACCATTACATTACAAATATAGCTCACCCTATATCTATTTTGTCAGTTGAAATAAATACTTGTAACTTTCATTAAATAAATAAGTTATACTTAATAAAGAGAAAATACTTCCTTTTTAGTTTCAGACATTCACGAAAAGTCAAATAGATAAAAAATCGTTTATAAATGAGGCGTTCAGAGAGCAATCGATGAAAATCCACGTTTTTTAATTTTTGAATTAAACTGATATTTGAATATATTCTCTAAAAACCATTGTATTCATGGAAACTATCCTAAGCCAACTCTCCGCTTATTTCACGTGTTACTCTGTCTTATGGGCTGTTGTTTAATAAATAACCTTTATCGGTTCCGTCATCTGAGTGTGATTGATGGGCTTGACAAATCTCTCAACAATTTTCAATTTCGAAGAATGTATATAATATATATTATATGTAAATATATAACTTTTTGTTTGTAGATAAATTATTTTGTTTTACTGCAGTTAAAAAGACATGTCTTAATAAAAAAAATACTCAAAACTCTGATTTTGGGTTTGGGCCGTTTGCCTTATGAACCACTCAAATCTGCAGAGGTATTTTTTCGGCAATTTGTCATTAAAAGAAATAAATCGTATTCAGCATTATCTTAGTTATATAGTTATACTTAAGTTCAAGTTATATTGATTAAGATATTTTCAAAATTGTAAAGAATTACATTTCATCAGTTCCGAAAATATTTTTAAGAAAACTTCAATCATTAGTTGTCATTAATAAAGACCTGAGATCTGAGATGCTTCGACATTTTCCTTCTCCTGAAACAATATATGTAAGCAAAATATGCTTGATGTCCACTCGGACAACTATAACTAATTTGCTATCAATGCCAAATGTGGCGGTTTGGATTTGGTTTGTGTTTTGACACGATGAATATTATCTTAAAACATATTTACCGGTCCACAGTGTATCAATAGTAAATAAATAAGCTTGTGGTTATTTTAATTTAGATGAAGTTGGGTGCGCTAGGCAAAGTAAGGGGGTTTTACGGTACGATATGAGAAGCGATTTCAATACTGGTATTTCCGAAACTAAAATCCCGATATTCACATTGTTTTTTCAATACCAAAATACAGCCTTTTAAAATACAAAAAGAGGTATTTCGAATGTATGTCGTTGCGTATTTTAATAAAATTGTTCGCGATGAATTGAAGTATTTTGAATCTGCTAAGAGTTGTACCAATATTGCCAGGCTCCAGAACTAATGTGTATTTCAATGATGGACTATTATCATTATAAAGTTATTTGTGAAAATCACCCATCTATAATTAGGTATGATATTTGTTTGGCTTATTTAAACAATATTGATATATTCGCCCGGCATTGCAATCCAAGAGTTGAAGAGTGTCAAATTGAATTGTCAACTGCAGTGTCATTTTTCAGTTTCAAATATTAACTGTTCAAATATTGAAAGAATTTTTGACAAATCCGTGCAACTGCAAGTGGCTAGGTCCGTTCCAAAAACTGAATTTTCCAAATGACTTCAGAAGTCGGCCTCATATTGTAAATACGTTTTAGCTGTGTAACAGCCAGAACGCCGTCAGACTGACCTATTTAAAGATTACGACGGTACTTTCCCTAGTTCCCGAACTGTATAGTCCGGAAATCCGTAATATGATTTTAATATTACAACATTTGATTCAGATATATTTTCACAAAAATTTTACCGTATTCAATCTCAAACATAACTTATTGGTTATCTACCGTTAATCACATCCTTATATTGGTTGTATACATAGCTTTGTATCGATATATATTCTATTATCAATTGAACATCCTTGTGATGAGTGAAACGGCCCTGATCTCAATAAATAAATGAGAAATAACTTAAAAATAATGTTTTTTTTTAATGTAATGCCTTCTACTAAATATTGGTAATCATATTAAATCCAAATGGAACAACTCAGTTGATTTATTTTTATTTTGAGAACTGCTTGTTATTAAGTCACCCAATCTTTTATTTTCTAATGTGATAAAGAATAATGATATAAGTACTGTGAGCATTTTAGTAATTAGCAAATTGCTTGCGTGGTGTTCCGATCTCAAGATTGGATGGATGTAAATATTAGATATAGAATTTTTTTAACTATTGGATATTCAACGTTGTACCAACCACCACCCGCTACGGCTTCACACTAATTTTAAAGGGTGTTATTCTACAACGTAACAACGCTATTAACGCCTAATTTTTTTCCGGGATGTCTTCATTAAGAGAAAATCTTCAATTCTTAGTTGCATGCACTATAGTGTGCAGAATGTTAAATATATTTTTTAAAAAAGCAGTTTATAAAAAATTTTAATTACATTATCTACTTACTTGTAGATTACCGAGCACCGCAAGCCAATAAAAACTTTTATTTAAAAAAAATGACAACCAAACTGACGAATGCTGCATACTTACTCTTTACCTAATCAAGGAAAGCATTGTGAATAAGTCGATCACTGTTTTCAATGTAGTGAAAATAATTCATTAGCTAAAATTACTCCGCATTGAATTAAAAGACTGGATTAAACTTATAAATTGCGAATCTCACTTGACTGTTTCGTATTGGCATTATGATCTCCGACTGGAAAGATAATAAGTTTATTTTGACGAAAGACAATTTTTAGAATTAAGAGTCAACTAGATTTTCACTGCCGGGCGAAGGGATCCCGAATTAACTCCGAATATCTCGCTTGTATAGTTTTCATTCAACCATGAATATGAAAACAGAATTTTTCTACAACATAAAACCATGCGCTAATCCAAATTACTAATTTAATCTAATCACTTTCACCCAACTGCGAATTAGTAGAATAGTTAATTTATAATGTATTTTTTACAGTTCTTCGTGACATAAGCTTAGCCGAGGAAGATTATATACTTGCAAACACGGCTTATTCCAAAATGGTTAAAAATTAAACTTAAATTTCATTTTGGAAAACAATGTACATTTTAAAATTATTTTTAGTCTTCTAATACTTTGGAATGATATTTTAGATGGTGTAAAGCTATGTTTGAGACTGATTTTTAAAAATACTTAAATTACATTCGTGGTTCATGTTTCAATAACTTTGAAATGAGCCGGGTTTGCAAGTAATACCCTCATATTATGATTTATTTTACATTGTAAGTATCATTATTCTTAAATTCTTATCCTTGATAGAAAGTTGCTAATATATCGCCTAAGTTGAGACTTACATTTTGTCGAATATTTCTGGGATATCCGAAATTTAAAAGATATCGTTTATAAACATATATACAAATATGTCGCAGGAAAAACATGGAATATAAAAGTTAACTAAATCGAAATTATTTCCATTTTTACTCCGTTTTGTCACTTATTTTAGATGAATACTTTTCATCAGATGACTATGAAAATTTAACGCTTGTCTAAGAACGCCATATATCCAATTTCACCACGGACATGAATACTTCTATAATATATAACTTCAATTATGAAAATAATGGTCTTCACTCTTCACGCACATGTTTTAAATTATATATCACCTGCCTTAAGCAATATGCATTCAATTTATTACGTGAGATAAATATTCACGCAATATTCGTTATGTGTGGACCTCGCAAAATCATCGGAATACATCAGTTTTCTCAATGATGTAACCGGCAAATAATAAGTCGTCCACCAAACTGTCAAAAAAAATCAAAATGGCCGGCTGTGTAAACAAAAAGACGCCCCCTGAAAATTTGCTAAATATTTTCACGTGACACTCATTAATACCCTGTGAAATGGCTTAAAAGAAGACAAATAATCACACACATAAAATATATATAAATGCAACACGTATGTTGTCAAAGATGTCACATTTAAATATATGATATTTAATTATAGACCATGAATATTGGAAACATTCTGCAGCATTTAAATAACAAAATTCACCATCTTAAGAGCCATATAATTATTTGGCTTTTTTAATAAATCTACTAATTTCGATATTTTTTTAACAAAACATATAAAATTGACTTATTAAATTAAACTAATTATATGTTTCATTTTGTTGTAAAAAAAGGACACACAAAATGTTGAACACATTATATACAAATAATAATTCGTTTTTCATTTTAATAAACGAGAACATGTGTACAGTATATTTTTCTGAATGGTCTTAGTCAGTGGAGGGGAACCTGCGGCCTGTTGTCTAATCTGATGCGGCCTTTTGACACGATCAAAAAATTATACGCAATCGTTTGGAAAAATAGCGTAATCAACCCATTATATGCTCGACAATCGAAAAAAGGGGGGTCAACGTTTTCTTTACTACGGCCTTATGTTAAATCAGATAAATTAATGTGGCCTTTAGAAATGAAAAAGTTCTCCACCCCTGATTTAAGTAAAAAAATTCTATCGATAAGCGGTGATTTTTTTTGAATTATACATAATAACTCTCTTGTGCTTATGTTTCAAATATTCATACATATTATTTTATTTATCAAATTATTTCATAACTTTCTACTAAGCCGTCCAATAGCGAAGAAAAGAGGGAAACAACAAATTTATCACTAACAATAATCATTAAAAATTATAATCTTGTAAATTGTAGTTGCATAGAAAATTTCTTTCCAGTCGAAGGTGATTTAGAAGCTTCTTACTCTTCATTTTTGGACGGCTTGCAGTCAAATAGTTAGATAACTTAAATAAACACAACACTTAACAAACAATCCATATACAATAATAGTATTTTAAAAGTGCAATAATGAAGGCAAACATATCTGTAAGGCGTATCTCAGTAAGTACGTGAGTAATAAATTGGCGAGAAATTTAATTTAATACTTAGTGCTTTTAGAAGAAAAATACATTCTATGGGAACGACAAGCACTTAGCTTTTCTTTTAACGTTAAATATTCGAACTCTTCACATATCACATTAAATATTTATTTGTATTTTAAAGATTTATGCAAACATAATAATCACTCCCTTTATATAATATAATATATCAAATAAAAAATATGATATATAATATAATGAAACCATGGATTAATTCGATGCGAAAACAGAGCTTTCATTATATATAATTTATGTTGTTAAAAGATAACTCTAACGGTGTTCAAATACAAAGTCCTATTTTCTATATATATTTTTTATTGAGCATATTTATTATCATGATCGTATAACGACAGGCTTTACTTTTTCCTAAATTCAACATTTTTAAGAAGACGGGGATTTCTTTACTTCAAAACATATTCTCTAATATTATTTATTAAAAACCGAACACAAACCATTAAAAATATTCTACAAATTGCATTTTTCTATCTTATTTATAACATATTAAATTATTCGTAATAAAAGCAAACTTGTACAATTTAAGTACCCTTAAATTAACGTTACGGCTATTTTCAAATACAGTATAATTAAGTATTTCTTATTATAGCTATAATACAATTTCGTTTAAAAACTGTTGTACAATATCTAAGACAGTTAGGTGACATTTAGTTGTTTTTTTTCTATAAATTACATCTACTAAAAGAATACTCTTCCACTAAAATTGAGCTTTTATGCTTGGAATATCAGTCGGACTTTTTAAAATATTTTTAATTGTTATATATCGACTGTGGAAATGAAAAAGGACGTAACCCACTTATGACACAAAAAACGTTTTCTGATGATTTTGAGCCAAAAGAAAATTATGAAATATACACAAACTTGAATTGCACGGAGACTGTTATTAATTGACCTTATCTAATACCAAAATTTATTGACATTTTTAGCTAACATCCTTTTAATAGAACGTGTATCAAGTTGTATACATTAAATTTGAATTTTTCAAATTATGTACATTCTCACAGATTTTGTCACTAACGACCCGGGTTTCGCCTTTCGGCATCTTCAGGCGTTCAAGTGCACGGATGAACTTGAACTTCTCAAATCTGTGGGCATTCCCATGAGCTTATCCTTTTCGCCAGCAATGGCTTTGAACTCAATGATACATTTATTTCTTATATAAACACGAAACATTCATTTACTAAACGTCAGTTCAAGTTCATCCGTGCACTTGAACGCCTGAAGATGCCGAAAGGCTAAACCCGGGTCGTTAGTGACAAAATCTGTGAGAATGTACATAGTTTGAACAATTCAAATTTAATATTGAAATTCCACCAAGCACCATCAGTCGAAATTTTAAATTGTATACATTATATCGAAAAAAAAAACTGTTTTCAAAAAAGTGTGGTTAACGTCCTTTTTCCTTTCCATAGTCGATATGTAATAATTAAAATATTCGATATACATTTTTGGTTTAGTTTTATTTGTAAGATGCATGATATCATATTTCAATAGAAATATTCTTAATATTTCGATGTATGTATTCCCAAAGCTTTCTTACGTGAAACGTCTACCCACTGGAATCAAAATATTACTTTAAGCTTTATTATTAAGGCAATTTGACTGAATACACAAATAAATTAACTCTACAGCGGTGATTAGTTATTTTCTGTGAAAACATTGTATTTCCGGAAACGCTAATGATGTTTTCATTCTTCGGTACAGTTTTATACTTTATTTCAGCAATACCAGATAAGAAGAAAACAATATTTTTTAGATATGTGAAGAGTTTCGAATAATGCATTAAAGGATTGAAGATTGAAATAATTAATTACACATGCCTAATCTAACATCAAACATTTATACATAAATAAAAAAGATAATAAAAAAAGTACACTTAGAAAATGTGAAAAGGTGAAATCAAAAATATAATAGGTTAAAATGGTCAGAGTGTTAAGACGAACTCTTGAAGTGTTGGTACTTTTACCAAATTGTGTGTATATGTTATTAGTCAATTCCTCTGCGTATGTTGAATCTTTATTTATTTTATTTTTCTATGATATATTATTATATTTTAGGTGTTGGTCATAAATATATCAAAGCAAAATCTTGATTTGAAAAAAAGCAATGGTCATTTATAAATTAAATTGAAATGTTAAGCTTTCCAGTGGAGTATTTTATTACTTCATTGATTGAATTTTAATTTACTTGGTATTTAAATAATAAATTTTGAAAAAAATGAACATAATTTTATTTAAAAAAAAAAGTACATCTTTCCAGATTTCAATCATGTTACGGATTTCAGTACAGAACGTTTGCAACTCTGCCCTTGTGGTTTGCCGTAATGACTTCATCGCTCTCAGCGATGCAAATCTCCCTATCAAAGGTTGATTTCATCATATTTTGATTAACGTTATTCATGTAAAGCACTTTCCGAATGATACCGTTTGTATTCCCTTCATATTCTTTCTCGTTTCATTGTATTCGATTCCGAAATTTACTTTGAAAATGACTTGCACTTATTGTATTATAAGGAATACATATTTTGAAAAGCTTTGTATTCTTACAAGAAGGACTTTATTTTCTTAGCAAATCCTCGTGTAAATCTATATGGTACTGCTTCATACTAAAAATATCAATAGGTATTAGGGCAGTGGTCAGCAAACTTATTAGTCAACTGAGCCAAATTTCAACTACACAACGATTGAAATTTCTTTAGAGAGCCATTTTTTTAAAACTGAAACTATATAGGCACTATATTGTTATTAACTTGATTATGGTACTCCTAAGCTGACTATTGCTCAAAAGGTCTTCAGTCTGATTGAGGTACGTTCGCTGAGATCGCCCTTTCCAACTCTAAGTTATAAGTTCGAAAACCGACTACGGCGCGTGGGACACGAATTTTCAGTAGCACTGTATGTGGTATTTTGTGGAAGATCCACACCCAACGGGCTTCGCGAGCCGCAGTTTGCCAACCACTGTACTAGGGCATCCAATATTAGACCTTTTTTGCGAATCCGGAATTCCGGGAATGAAAAATTGTAAATACCGAATCGATTAATTTCTTTTAATTTTTAAGTCACTGTTGCTTGAGAACAATCCAAGATCTTTCCAGAATACAATTGAAGTCAACAAGATAATGTTGATTTCAAAATGAGCTTGTGTCTATTATTGGCTGCAATAGGATAAATTTGATGGGGACTAAAATGTTTTTTTTTAATTGATCATGAATCAGACAACCACAACGACATATGAAAAAAAAAACAAAAAATATTTAAAAACAGAAACTTCACTGGCAGGATGTCACTGATACCGCAATAAAAATAGATTTCAACTGAATTCTGTCTAAAATTATGGACAAAAAAAGTTTCTGACTGTTAAAAAATATGAGGGAGCAAGAATACAATTTATTGTGTTGGTATTATAATAAAAATATAATTAAACAAACTGAGGTGTCAGGAATTATTTTATTATTAAATATGGTAGTAAGTAGGTATGTATTAAGATGTTTAATTTAATTTAGTTGCATGTTAAAGTGAATCCCAAAATCCCGGAATCAGTATGAAAATGATCCCGGGATTACCGGTACGCAAAATTTATCGGAATCTCGGGATTTCGGGATTGGAAACCCTAGTAGGTGCCGTTTCTAGATTGTATCGTGTCTACTGTCTGTAATATTATAGAAATAAAATAGAATCATTTTATTTTACCAAAGATTTTTTTGTAGAAACGTTTAATGATTTTTGCTTTATGATCAAATGAAATATATGAAAATCAAATGATTGAAGTTATCATCGATCAAAATATCTTCTTAGCCTTCAACTATTAATGTATATGTTATACATAATATTTATTATTCATAAAAATCTTAAATTTCAATCTTAGAATTGTAATAATATTTTTAGCCTTTTATGCCCTTCCCATACTTGCGCTAAAACGTACAGCAATTGACTAATTTTATAATCCAAACGACTCCGGTTTCGCATTTCGGCATCTTCAGGCATTGCACGGATGATTTAGTCGTATATATATATAATATAAGAATAATAAACAAATAAATATAAAAATCTAAAAAACTAATTCAGTTTAAATTCATCCACGAGCTTTAATGCACGAAGATGGAGAAACGTGAAACCCGGGTCGTTAGTGGCAAAACTTATGGAAATGCACATTTGAACGCACCAGTGTTTTTCAAATAACTTCGAATCATCGATCGGTTCATATTATCTATTTGAGAACAGAAAGAATAAAATTAGTATTTTTCAGACTAATTTGCTCAAGCCTTTTAAAACATTAGATGAAATAATTTAAAGAATTGAAAGTATTGACATTAATGAATATAAAATAACTTAAAATTGACAACATTCAGAGAAAAAAATGTCGTAATAGGTATTTTATCCGTTCTTTTAAAATATTATAATAAAATAAACATATCCGACACTTTTATTACTCCAGCAATATATTTGCTATAATATAATATTATTAAATATCATATTATACAATTGACATTACAGTGGTCGAATATCTCTGTCTGTCTTTTTCGTTATGCTAGCCAGTACAGAAATGCATCGAGATGACTGCAAAATCTCGTGCTATTGATTTTCCGCTCTCAAGAACTCAGTCGCCTAGGAAACCATATTTTTCTCATAAACTACATCTTATCTGCTTTCAAAACAATCGTTTGCGATTTATATTACAACAATTTTCTCTTCGAATTTATGGATATCCGTCGGTTGTGCTATATAAAAGATATTCTTGCGTTATGAAATATTGGAATTTTCATAAATACGAAACTCAAATGGAATATATAAATTTGAATGATTTGTAATAAGAGCTTTCAGATATATATCAAAATAATAACTTGGTCATAATGCCTAAAAATTTAAGCTTGATATATACGAAAATAATGAAACTCTTTTTATCGATAGATGCGCGAGATCTCTTTAGTGATTTTATTGTGACTATTTTCAGAATTATTTTACTTTGATTATATTAAAAGGGAAGTTATTGATTATTCTTGCTTTTTCATACTTCTATTTTCATAAATTTCTCTAAATTTCTCTGTTTCTCTATCAAAAAAAAAAATTAACGCTATCAAAGTGAACTTTTATCTTTATTAAAATGATTGTTTTTAACAAATCGATGCATTTGTGCAACCAAATGAGGAGTTTGGTATCAAAAATTACAAGATCCACTTTTTCCATAACAGAGAAAAACACACTATTCTTATAAAAACTTAATATTTTGACCCTTAATTACATGAAGGTTTTAGCGACATTAAAAATATTTTTTTTTCTTTTGAACCAGTATTACAATATTAAAGATTTATGATTTTCTCAAAACTTGATTCTAAGCTCCTCAAATGTCAAACAAAATCAAAAAAAATGTGTGTAAAATTTGTTTGATTTTTAATTTTCTTCCGGTTTCGTATGTGATTTCAAGTACCAACACTTCAATTGGAAATAAATAAACAAAAATAATATTTAAAAAATAGAAAATATAGACAAACATACACACATACACGCACGCACATTGATACAACACATTAGACATATTGTTAGTATTCAATTTTTGTTAATTACATAATCTTTCAAACACATTTTTGCCAAAAACCAATCATGGTCCAGTAGACTAAAAGGTTGTCAATCCCTTCTTAATCCACGACTAAGTGAATGAAGTCGTAATTAAATCACTTTTACTTTGATTGGATCATTAGTAATTGTGTTGTTTTTTTTATCCATATTCTATTGCACCTGGCCTGAAGATGGTGTCTGGAGGTAAGAAGAAACGTCTGGTTCGACCATACAGCTTCTTAAAGAGTCAGGGATAAACATTACTTCGTTCATGGGTCGCGTCCAACCGGGGGCCGAGGCCTCATTTCGGTCACATCCATCGCTAAACGACCCCAGGATTCGATGGCATGACTGAAACGTAGCACTGTTGAGAAATTATTTTCAGATATTTCCCAATAAGTTATCACTTGTTTTAAAAAATCACACAAATACTATAAATTGTTTCGCACGGGACGCCAAATACTATTTTTCACAATTACAAGATTTACGTTTTCAAAAAAGCTCATTTTTTAATTGGCAATACATTTTTGTGAATGTATTCACGAAACTACGTACAAATTAAATTACGTGAATTCTATTCTGTCAACATTGAATGAGCACATTTTTAATGATTTTTAATTTAAGTATCGCTTCACCTGTTTATATGATTTTAATTGAGTTTGTCGACAGTAATTGCACTTATATCTTTGATATTTATAATTTATTAATTTTCACGTCACTTTTGTTTATTTAATTTTTTAAATGAAAAAAACAAATTACACTATTATTTTACGTTTGATTTTTTAATGTTTTTTTTTTTTTTTTGAGTTAAGTCAGTTTTTATTCTGATAGATACTTCACTCAAAATTATGTACGTACATATGTATAAATATGGAGTGATTTTTTTATTATTGAGTATTGCTTGAGTGTATGTAGTAAGATTTTGTATATTTTAAGCGTCAAAGTGTGCTCCCGGTCGCAACTTACAGACCAGGTACATAAATAGACCGAGGCAGCCGCTATACAGCAGTATTTTACAGACTATGAATAGACTGTGAAACTTCTAGTATACGAATACTATGAAGAAACGGCATCCAGATACGAAATAATCGACGCGCTTCTGCACAACGAGAAAAATTCAACAAAAACACATCAAAATCACTGTACAAGTCGACCTTTACCGGCAGACGAAATAAAAACTACACCCTGTGACTTTTTTCTCACACATTTTTTTCACTCCGTATAAACCAGCCTCTATACTGCGCAGAAATTTTAATTTACAATACAGAATAGCGCCGAAGATCTACAGCACATCTTTAAGCTTCAGAATGACTATTAAAAAAAATCTTCCAACATATATATACTTCTTATTAGTTGTTAATATTAATCTTACAGTATTTTAGAATAATTTTGAATATTTATTATTGCTTATTTTTACTATTTAAAAATGTTTTATTTTTACGATGACACTTATTTCACTACGGGGAAAACTTTCAATGGATAAAAATATTGGCCTTGCCAAAAAATGCACGTCTTTCTTTGGCCAGAAATAAATAAATATTGAAAAAAAATAATAATATTTCTGTCGCGAGATGTCGCAGCTAAATCTCAGGAGAGCGAGAGAGAAGATTCAAATTTAAAAATCTTTCAGCACATTAGAAAGAGGGTGTGGGGGGAATGAAACTGACGTTTAACTTTTTAATGCAATGTTTAAATCATTATTTAACCTGGTGCAGTGATGATTATTATTAATATTTACGCGGTGTTTTCGGTCTATTGGGGGGCATAAAATATGTTTTGTTTTTTATTCAGAGTGAGAAGGGAAGGGGTTTAAAATTTGAAAATGGAGCGCTGGAGGAACGTGGCAGCGTGCCCTGGCGATATCGCCCGGAGACTATTGGGAAAACGCAAAGTTTGCGCCCGCTGGGTGAACCTAAAAGAACGGGTGGCCAGAAATTTTTTGTCGATAATCAAATTAATAACTGTCACTGTTGTAAAAATAACATTTCCAATTCCTGCATAAGCTTCAATATTACTATTTTTTAAGTGAGATGTATTTTTTGAACAATGTTGAAAGTGAGAATACAATAAGAATTGTAAACTTCTAAAGTAAATAAAATTTAGAAAAACCTGCTTTATCCATTGTATCTATAAAAAAATAAAACTTTTTTCTGGATAGCGATGCAATCAAACATTTTTTTTTAAATTTTGACAATCTTTTTATCAAACAATTAGTCTTTTTGGTGAATTGCTTCTTATATATTGCATGTTTTTGTAACCGTCGATAATTCCGACTAGTAATATGTCTAATAGGTATAATAAGTTTAATAGTAATATTAAAAAAGTAGTTTTAACTTTATAAAAAAACACACTCCAATCAGCACTTTAAAAATCACCCAGAATGGCTTATTTCTAAATTCTCATTTTTATTGCTTCGTTCCAGTGATAACACTAGTTTTTATTCTACCAACATTTAACATGCTTTAACTTTGATAAAGTTGTAATCTTTATTAATAATAAAATTTTATTCGATTTTTCGTTCCATCCGTTAGGTACACGAGTTGCCGTCATACAAACTCATTGGATGCACACTCTGAGAGAGACAGAATGAGATGTAGAGGAAGAGTTGTGAAGGGAGGAAGTGGGAGGGAAATACGAAAAGCTCCGAACGGCGATCGGTAAGCTTTCGGCCATTTTCGCCGATTTTCACGACGCGCGTTTGTATAGTTTGTTCATGCAGAATAAGAATAGATAAATTATAGTTTTCTTTTAAAAATATTGAAATATGCAACACTTTTATGATAACCTTAAATAATTACTTGACCATTTACTCATTTACTTATTTTTGTAAATGTCGAATTTACCCCATATACAAGTATATATATTATTGGATTTTATAGAATCAAAAATATCAATAAATTTACTTCACAACTATTTCGGCGTTGCGCCATCATCAGAATTACTATTCATTCGTAGAATTTTCAGTTAAACAATACCAATAATGATATATATCTAGAGAAAACTTTGTATTTTTGAGAGAATTATTAATATGAATGAATAATAATTATTGTGATCTAAATAAGCCGTTTTTTCGCTTTATTTAAAAAAAATACAATACCGGTATTGATATTTCCAATACCGGTATTTTCTATAAAATACCGATACAAACCGGTGTTGATATATTCGCACTTTATTGCAATCCCTACTTACAACTATTCACACTTACGGTGGGAAAAAAGTATGCTTTATAACTGCATTTATAAGCCTCAAGAAAATTTTATGGTATCCGTTTACACAAGATTAAACAACTCCTGAACAGTGTCTATATGATGAACGTATCATTTTATATGATGAACGTAATTATTTATTTTTCCGGGTTTCGCCTTTAGGTATCTTTATTCTGATGTATTTACTAAGTTGATATGCGAATTCGGATTCAAATTATGTTATCAAACCTCTGTATAATATATTAGAAAATTAATATGAGTTAAGCGTCTAACAATTGTAAATATGCTCCCGTGTCGAGGCCATAGCTCAAATCTGTTGTGGGTATTAAGCAAATATTGATTTTCAATTGGTATAACATGAATTTAAGTAAGTAATATTTTTCTACTCTTGAGTAGTTATTGATCAATAACAAGTCATTAGAAGATAGCAAACGTCAAGAAAAAAATGAGGGATTAATTAATTTATTTATTTAATTAACATTGCACAAGGTTGAAAAATTATGTCAATTATGTAACCATTTAAGTACACAGCTGACAACTAATATTAATTACCTCTAATTTCTATTCTCATAACTAGTACCAAAATAAAAGTTTATTAGTTATGGTCTAAAACAGAGTTATAAAATTGATGAAGTTACACATAATCAAAATACTGAGGTAAGTGGATAGAAAACTTGTCAATGCTTTATAGTCTTTAAGTGTGAAACAAACGTCGATCGCAATCAATTATCGATGATGCCTTTTTTATACATCAAATTTATGGAGCTTTAGGTCCAAGAGCACGATGCCGTCAAATCCGAATCAAATCGAAATCGAGTCTTCTTCATCGCTAATGTGTTGAACATTTTAAATCATTTACCATCGTTGCCGACGGAAGGGTTTGATCACTACATAGGTGACTAATCCTTAGTAAAACTGTTCATAGGGACACCATATGCATTCATTTGAAAATCACATTATATATACCAATATACCTCTTCACATATTATATCCATACATGTACACACACAAGCGCATACATACATATACACAAGCTAATTGTTAGAATGAACAATTCAAATTCCTTTTATTATTGAGACCAAAAAATATTATTATTTTAAATTTTGCTTAAAACTTAGAATTTCATACATTCCATTTGGACGAACTACACGCGATAGTTTGGTGAAAATTTCAAAAATGGCGTCTGTTTTTCTCTATCATCTCGACATGTCTATGGGTTTCACTATTACGTTTTACACTATCCATGCATATATGCATACACACAGCTGCACACACATACACAGAAACATACCAAAAATGCTGAAAAACAAAAGGAAATTTCTAGAACTTGCAATCATATTTTTATTTTCATTGAAAGCTGAAGACAGATATGCTGTCAAGAGGAAGAATATTTGTTCTCAGATATTTACTGATACCATGGTCGTTTGAAATATTACTTGTTATGCAACATTGTTCCTCTTCATTGAACATGTATTATTCAAATTATACTTTTTGGATGCCATAATTCTTAAGAAACGATTGTTTTCTACATACCCACTCCTAATATGGAGCATATAGACTCCTAAATAGTTTGTCTCAGCAAAATATTTTCAACAAGAACTGCTGGTAACTCAGTTGCTTAACTACTTTTTGTCGAGGAGAGTAGAGATAGAAGGATAGGGCTATGATAGGACTAATGATCAGCTAATAGCTCTCACTACCTTCCATTTGTTTCTATCGGAAGGGTGGGAGGATGTTTTAAACATCACATATATATAAATCGAGAAAGAGAAAAAAATAAATCGATTGAAAAAATAATTTATGAAACAGTTTGCTCCTACGGACATAAGTTTGGTACGATTTTACTATTATTATATAAATTATAGATTTTTTTTTCCATTTTGATAATTTGAACTGAAGTAAACTTCTTTTCAAAGGCCTTTCGTCTTATTCTCGTGAAACTTAAAAACAGTTTTTAATATTGTCCTCCTCTTCTACAACCCTGAGATTCTATCTGCTGACAGCTGACGTCACGATCCTTTTTTATTCGTTCGTATAAAACGCCAGTTGCATGTGCAGTCATATTTTCCAATGCCTTGCCTTAAGAGATTGGTACAGTCACCTATGAGCCGTTTTTATTGTTATATTTCTATATATTAGTATTTGTATTTATATTTGTCTTTATTGAATTCACGAGCTTGATATTCTAGATCAGGGGTAGGGAATCTTTTCATTTATAATCACCACATTCATTTATTTGATTCAACATAAGGCCGCAGTAAACAAAACGTTGACGCCACCCCCCTTTTTTTTCACGAAAATTGATTACGCTATTTTCCCAAACGCTTGATTATATTTTTTTAATCAAGTCAAAAGGCCGCATCAGAGTAGTCAATAGGCCGCAGATTCCCCTCTACTGTTCTAGATTGTTGATTTGGCGATCTCTGTGGTCTATCAATTAACATAAATGAATTCGTTTTGGGTCATTTTTCAACTGTACAAGACACTTTCAAATAAAATTGATATATTGATGTTTTTGAATACATAATGAACGCAACGATTAAAGCCTGGGACGCATCGCCGAAAGGTCATAATAATTATTATTTTTTACTCTATCAAAGTGCAAATAGAGGTAAGACATGAAATTCCCCTCACCTGTTGGACTAGCCAATTTATTTCAGGACACGACAGTTTCACTGCTAAACTCTTTAAGTTTGACCGGATAGACACGCATTTGTGGTGTGACGCAAGAAGCTGATAACGTCCACTGAGATTGTTCTTTCGTGAATAGTGAACTACAGGAATTAATGAAATCAGTCCGATCAGGAGTTGGTTGGACCTACAGGTCACACCAAATTAGTAGATACTAGGGCAAATTTTCTTAGCTTTTACTTGATTTTCGGTAGCTTGCGAAGAATGAATCGAGATACACTCGTATTGCTCCCGAGACAGTCCTAGCACAAAGCTAAACAACCCATAAAGTTGTTAACACCGCAAGAAACGTCTTTAGGACACAAATCTACAGCCATTTCGGGTGGTGGAGGTAATTGCATATCGATGTTTTAGTATCAGAATTCTGCAAATAATAAAATATCAAAAATAGTTATATACACTGCTGTATTTTTAATGCATAATAAATAGCTAAAACAATACTAAAAAATATGTTGGACTCAATACGTAAGATGTTTTTTTGAAAAAAAATCTGTAAATCACGAAATAAAATCGTGCTGTTTGTTTTAGTCATTGCAAGTTTTGATTATCTACCACCGATATATCAATTGTCAATACGGAATGCATTTAATATTAATGGGCACATGTCTTTAAATCAAGACTTACTTCCCCCCAGCCCTAAAAAAATAGTGATTTCTATAAATACAAATAATATTCAGTAGTGCTTATAAGGGCTTCCAACCCAGATTAATCCGAAACCGGTTAACCGGGTTATTGTCTGTGTTATGAAAAACCGAAAATCTCCTTATTTTGCACCGTCAACGTCGTTGGCTTCCGTGATGGATCTTACAGATTCAATTGCTATTACGAGCCGCATTTTCGTATTGGAAGGGATGGGTTTTCGGAATTTAAATATTCGCTATTTCCATTTCCATTTCAATCCTAAAATAACGAAGAGTAGCTAAAAAAATGTAAATTATTAGTTACTTCCTAGCCTTATATTCATATATCACTTTTAAGGTGTTCACTGTCAATACTTGGTGGAATGGCATTATAATAAAAATAATAAAACATTTTTGAAGTTCCGGCTTATTTATTTGAAAAAAATCGAAAACCGGTTAGTTACTTTGGGTGGTTAATTGGATGCCCTAGTGCAAGGATGGCGAATCTTTTCGGGTCCGCGTATCAAAAATCCTCAAATATTATTTTTCGATTGTGTGGCGTGCCCAAGCAGTAAAAAAAATGACAGAATATAAAAAATGATTTTTGTAAACGATTGTCGTTTATCCAGGAATAAACTAATAATTCACGGATTATTTAATCAAAATTTTAATTTTCAAAGCTTAAAAATACATATTTTGAACTTGGAACGTTTGGAACGTTCGCGTGCCATCCAAATTCTCAAACGTGCCACCTCGGGCTCGCGTGCCGTAGGTTCACCAACCCTGCCCTAGTGCTTAAGCAATTTTTGTAAAATTTCTGTGAGAGTAGGTAATATTTTTATTTTATACCTTTTTTGGTATTATCTCTTGACAGTATTGCTAATTTCCAACGCTAAATACGTGTTTACATATCTCCCAAAACACTCCTCTATGAGTGTTTATTTATTTTTATTTGGTGTCATTTTGGTTAGGTATGCACGCCATTCGTGGAGCTTTGCCAAATTTAAGAACGTCATTTTGACGTAACTGTAAGTGGCGACGTCGCTAAAATTTTCTGCGCTTTTTTTTACTCGTTTCATTTACGAAGGTCAAAAAGAAATTGCGAATTATAGAAGGAAAATTATCCGGATTCTTTTTATTTTTATTTTCCACTGTCTCTATAATTTAAGGCACGTTTACTAGATTATCGAACACTGACTGTTGATTATGATTTTATTATCATTAATACCATTTTGTATGCATAATATTTTTATATGCACCTTATTTTATTTATGCGCGGGTTTGAAACAACTCGATTCAATAAAAATGAAAGAATTATCATATCTTGCTTTTGGCATAAATGTAGGTGACATAAGGCATTTTTATAATTAATGTAATTGAATTTAAAAAAAAAAACAATTTATATAACATTTATGCATGTATGGTATTTATATATCGACTGTGGAAAGGAAAAAGGACGTTACCCTCAATTTTCTAAAACAGCTTTTTTTCGATAATTACAATATATACAACTTGACACACATTCCATCAAAAGGATGGAAGTTGATAATGCCGAATAAGTATCTAAATTTAGCTTTTAAGTTTGACAAAGATGGCCTTGTAAAAAATTAAAACCAAGAAAAAACACTGAAATAAAGGTTTTTCTGAGACAATTTCTTTAATTTATATTAGGTTATGTCAATTAAACACCAGTTTAGAAGTTTCCGTGCACTTCAAGGTTGTGTATAATTCATAATTTGCATATGTCACAAAATCGTCAAAACACGTTTTTAGCGCCTCCTGTAAAATTTGATACGTGTGGGTTACATCCTTTTTCCTTTCCACAGTCGATATGCATACATAAAAACGACAGGTTCGTGTTGTAGAGGTCAAGGTTGCTGGCTTCCATGACGGATCTACGGATTTCTTCAATCGATTTATCGATTACTGTTCAAAGCCATGGGTGTTTGTGATGTTTAAAAAAAATCCCATACACTACGATTCTGAAATAACGGGGCGTAACAAAGGCGATTAGTTAATTACTAGTTATGTCCTGGCTTATCCTTCTATCCCTACTACTCTCATTGGAAAAGAGAGGTTGAACGCCTAAGTATCAAGCAGTTCTTGTAGAGATACTTCAATTGTGGGGTCATATTTTATGCTCCGTACTCGAAGCGGTTATGGATTAAAAAATATATATTCTTAATTATTGTAATTATTTCCTTTTAGCTGATGAAACCATCTCTCATTTAAGTATGCACACTTAGTACGTTTTTGAGCGGCGGTCCCTAAAACGTGTCCTCAGTGCAAAAGGATAATCGGGTTGTATTTAATTACTGTGCCCATTTACGTATACACAACATCATCCACTGTGCAATTTTGATTGCCCCTGACATGCTATAATTACAATTTGTTCAATTTGCTTGCACTCAATATTGTATAGAATTTGAATGTAACAATAAGCTTTCGATGGACAAAACGAATATTCTTTCGTTTCCCGTCAGTTCCAATAGAAAAGTCAAATAGCTCAGTTTAACATATCAATATTTCTTTGTGTTCTGATATTTGATAGATTAAGTGATTTATTATAATTAAATTAACATTAGTATAAACCATATGTTATAAGAATAAAGTGAAACAACATTTAATAAAATTAAGTGTTTTAATAATAATCTACAACAACAATATGATCAGGACCGATTTCGCTCCGATAGTGAATATTGTGAAAATGCTGACTCGCCCAGATAAACCGGTTCAGATCGTGTTGTGAAATAAGTTACATGAATTGTTTTTTTTTACGTTTGGAAAACAATCTTTTCTCCAATAAAAATGTACGGTAATCAACTAGAGTCATAAAATTGAGCATTTTAATTTACGAATACTTCGTGCTATATTTAATTATGATTCAATTCTCTATAAACAAAACCGATCCTGTCGCAGAGCAGTCAGCACTCGTGGGATTTCGTCACATTCAGTTGTAATGTTCAACGTATGTTAAAATGCTCACACTGTTAATACTTGGTGGATAAACATAATATTAAAAAAATAAGACACTTTTCTGTACTAATTCTACATTTATTCAAGAGTATGAGAACCGTTTCCGCAAGCTGAAAATTCTCGTGATGAGTGAAGCCGGAACTGGTTATATACAATATATCTAGAAAGAAAATCAAATTGACTTTAGCGCCGCGCCAATTATCAATTATTTACTCTTTATAGCATTCTAGTTTAATTTAGTTGGGTTTTCAAAGCTAGTACAATACTATCAAACTGTATACAGTTGTACAAATTCCAAAAGTACTATTTCCAAAATGAGCGATATTGAGTAAGGTATGCAAATAGGGTAATTCAAGCCTAATGAATCAACTTGTCCTATTAGTTTTAAATAAAAATGTCTAAAACACTGTTTTATTCAAATTGGAAATCATATTTTTATTCTAATGTTATTTTGTTTGTGTTATTCGTTATAGTATTTAACTCTACTGAAAAGTTCGAGTTTTGGAAATAGTACATTTTGCATTATAACCCCTCAATTGTCTTATGCTAGCGCAATTGACATGACAATAAACTACAATTAAATACATTGGTATATGGAAATTTGTACTAAGTCCTCAAGTAATATAGTTGGTAATATCTGTCCAATATTGCAGATTGCAGTAAATACCCTGCATTTAGTTACACGACCTCCGGCGGGAGTTATCTTAAGCTAGGAGATGTAATACTGAGACATTCGTGGCAGGCAAAGCGAAACTGAGTGTCGCGTCCTTCTCTGGGGCCAATCATAACTGGTAGTCAATTTCTTTTTGTCTACAAGAAATCTTTGACGTTAATACAAATGGTTTATTATGCTAACTCTTAGTTAAATTTAACTGTCTGGGCTCGCTACACATATGAGTAGATATTATTTGGAACGGGATGCTATCTGGAATGTTCTCCACATGGACACGGACAAGGTAATAACACCCATTTTCTACCCTTATAATCTTTTTATGAATGTTAAGTGATTGATTTGCAAACTGTTTTCATCTAATTACAGCGTTTTGAGTCCACACGTTCCGAGTGTAGGATGCAAATGGTATATATTGAAAATTAATACCGTATTTCTGTTTTGGGGGATGAATAAAGCTTTTTTACGATTACTTGAGTTACTCACATCTTACGTGTATGATAAAATAAAACTTAAAGAAAATAAGAATACTTACTGTGTTTTCCAAAAATAATATTTGTATTATGTTCAAAATGGAAGAAATATTTGATATTTCAGCTAATTGTCAAAGCTTCACATATTTTCAAATATTGAAGGACCATTTCTGTGACGAAAATTCATTAAGATCTTGCATGATCACAAATATAAAATTTAATATTTACTTGAATCCAAAGCCTTATCGTCGGACTTCAGTGATCGAATGAGATTTTCTTAGAGTAGACAATCACCCTTAAAGCTTACGTTTGTATTATAATATATTACGTATGTTTTCATTGCTAATATAACATATTGAAATACGTATATTTAATTGAATTTAATGTTCTGTTTAAGCTAGCATTACGTAGCCTCAATGAAAACCCCTATTTTAACGGGAGCAATGTAATTGTGAAGCATCTACGTGGTAATAATATCATAGATAGTCACCTAACTCCTTATAAAGCCTAGCTTAGTTCCAGAGATCGTCATACTTCAACTGAACCTATCTTTGCGTCAAGAAGCTTGAATATACTCTGATATTTATAATACGTAATGTTTTTATAATATATTTATATTAGTTCCATATTGTTGATGAATATTATTTAAAAAACATCTTGTACGAGCTATAAAACAAAATGTTATTTTTTAAAACTGTTCCAGGAAGTCCAGGACGGTAATTACATATATTCGTTTATAATTTCAGACCCGTAATTGGAGAATAACATAAAGTCGGAGTTGATGGCTGTTTTAATCTATATAATGTCTTTGAAAATATATCGAGTATATATTTAAATAATAGGATTTAATCAATGCTGATTATTATACCCCACTAATATAGTAAACCAGCGGTGGGCTGCCAATACGCTAACAAGGTGCTCGCTTAATCACAAAACGATTCTCGGTGTTCTGTGGAAGGAGTGAATTTTTTTATCACTCATATGCAATTATATGTAATACTTTAATAAACAACCGATTGTTACTTTATACACTTAAAATATGTAACGATATGCCATTCACCGTAAACGTATCAATCTAAATGGCTAAAATTGTACTAATATTTATACTGAAGCTGGCTTAGATAATGTGTACGTGAGAAACTGCAGTTACATACTAATTTGATATGAGAATATTTTTTTCTCTTAATTTAACAACGGGCTCGCTCGAGTCCCTACAAACCGCCTCCAGCCCACCCCTGTAGTAAACGTATTAATAAATCTCTCTTTAAACATTAAAAAAAAAAAATGTTATTAGTGTATGTAAATACATATAAGGGTATATACATCAAAAAGTTATTCAATATTTTTGTAGCATGAATCCAATTCACTAATGTTAAAAAGAATAATATTTTTTAATAAACGCTCTAGATAAATCTCCTAAATGCATTCAGCTAAATTTCGTTCTGGATTGTTTTTGCCGTAGCCTGCAGTATAATCTTCCACTGGAGTTAAAACTGCAAATCTCAACAAGCATTGCATAATATGCATAAACGAACTAGCTATACTATGCATTATGCAGTTAGTTCGTCTTGTGGAGATAGCTTTTTGTCGCACAGTCGATGTATATTCATATATAATATGTTTTTACGTATATTTTTATATTTGATCAAATGCTAATTTATCCATTTGTCGAATTGTCAACTATTTTTTTTCACATCATGCAATATTTGAATTAAACGATCGAGCTTTTATTGATTTAAATAAAGGAAGTTTTTTTTAATCCATGTCCGCATCTTAATTTGTAGTATATGGCCCCTAATAAAGGTGTGTCAACAAAAGTTTTTTTTCTACGAAAACTGATTGATACTCAGTTCCTCAACCTCTTTTTTTTCAAAAAGAGTGTGGATAGAAAGTATAGGGCTAGGACAGGAATAGTGGTTTGGGTTATCACTTTCGCTACACTCCCTTATTTTACTCTTGGAATGTTGGTGGGAATTTCTAAACTTCATAAACACCCATGCCTTCGAAAAGAAAATCGATAAATAATCTTGAAATGCTGTTTGTACTGGAATTCGTGCCCGTGAGCTCCGGTTTGGAACCCAATGACGTTGACTAATGTTGACCTGACATGGAAGAATTTTACTATAAAAATATATATATTTAAGAAAATTGGTACCTATTTATACTAATAATAAAGTATTTTTTTGTATCTCTTTCAAATAAACAAAAGGAATGAAATAATTTTAAATGCAGTGCTTGTGGATAATATAAAAAATGATTTATTTATGTTGTCATCAGTGTAAGACAGTAACGAAAAAAAATCCTCGTTTTGCGTAGAATACTTGGAATTTTATCAATTGCCACATCACACAAGAGCACAAAATGAGAGTCTTGAAAAACTTACATGAGATGTAGTTAAAAAGAAGTGACGAAGAGGAAGATTTCTCCCAAGAAGACTAACCAAATCAATAATGAATGGCTACACGATTTCCCTAGCAGATGCTGTGTAGTGTACACACAAGGAATAGCATGGATTCGACTATCAATTCTCAATGATGGCGAGACAGGAGAATGTACATGAGGACCTCGACTCTGAATCATGTATTCTTGGTAAGAATATAATCAACCATAACGCAGGAAAGTAAGTAAGAAGCGATAAGATTCCATGTGACATCAAAATCTGTAGCAAATATTACACATAATATGTAGTTATAATAATTAAAATTAAAGTACCAGGTAAAGCTTTTGATTTTTTCAGATTTTATTGAAGTCGTTTCTTTTTAGAATGATGTATAGTGCGAAAGTGAAGATTTATTTAATTACTTACTATTCGACAATTATTTTTAAATTTTTAATTTTAAAAAAATTGACATTACAGCTTACGCCAATGCGTCAAATATTTTTGAAATTGAAAGATCATACGAGATATACTCGACGAGAATTTTTGTAAGTCACATGAGATTGACTCAAGGAGAATTAACTTCACAACACCCATGTCTTAGATCTCAAATTAAAATTGAAAATTCTAATTTGACATTGACCTTACCGGGAATCGAGCCCGGACCCACCTGATCAGTAGAGCAAGCTCTAACCAACTAGACCACAGCGGGCAACAAATTATGTTTTAAGGAATCAATATAGTCGGGTCCTGTGGCGTAGCGGTTAGCGTTGTGGGCTTCCGTGTCTTACGGGTTCGAGTCCCAGTACGAACAGCATTTTTTCGATTGATTTATCGATTTCTGTTCGAAGGCGTGGGTGTTTGTGTTGTCTACAAATTCCACCCTTTTCTATCCTTCATTAACTGGGCGTAGTGAGAGTGATTAGTTAACCATTAGTCCTGTCTTGGCCTTATCTTTCTTTCCCTTCTATTTCTCATAGAAAAACTTCTGTTGAGATACGTCCATTAGGATGCCATATGCTCCACATTGGTAGCGAACATAGATTTAGAAAAAAAAGGCTTTTAAAATACTCTAATTTCTACTAGATTAAAAAAGTGCAGGCATTGCTTATATTATTATTCATGCACATCTCCTTATCCAATTCAATAACTCCTGTAAAAACACTCATTCATTTCTCATAGATTAAACTCGACAATATCAAATAAATTATTATGAATTACAATTAAGGCAATAAAAAACTTAGAGACGTCTCGAAGCGATTTTCTTCTAGTCTATGGGCTAAACGTCTAACGACGTTAAATGGCGTATGGGCGGGAAAATGTGTTTTTTTTTCTAAACCCCGCGCATTTATCTCCGTATCCAGTCAGTCACATTAAAGAGAGGTTTAATATATATAATCTTACAAAAGACAAAGTGCAATAAATGCTAGAATAATGCTGCAATTACAACAATGGTCTGAATTATCCTTATTATAAAATTTCTGATTGTTAATTTGAACAAAAAAATGACAATTGCTTTTCATTATTATTTTGCCATATAATTTCATCACATAAGTCCATTTTGTTTGATACAAACCAATATCAATTGAAAAAATTGTTTTTTTTTTTAAATATAATATTAGTTTAATATTTTTTTCCATGTTCGCTCCCAATGTGGAGCATACGGACTCCTAATGAAGTTTATCTCAACAGAAGTGTTTCTACGAGAATTGCTTGTTACTCAGTTGCTCAACCTCTCTTTTTCCAAAGAGAGTAGGGAATAGAAGGAAAGGGCTAGGACAGGACTAGTGGTTAGCTAATCGCTCTCGATATGCCCATTCATATGATAGGATGGGTGGGAGGGGGGAATTCAAGACATCACATACATCCATGCCTTTGAATAGAAATTCATAAATCGATTGAAAAATCAATTCATAAAATTGCTCGTACTGGGATTTGAACCCGTGACCTCCGTAGCGGTAGCCAACGACGTTGACCACTCGACCACACAGGCGGCGGAAGTTTATTTACTATAGCGATAAAGGCTCCATTTATCCATCAGAAGGTTTAAGGAAATTTTTTTAAAATAACGAAGGTGAAGGTTTGTGTGACATATTTTCTTCGCGAGTTGATCTAGAGTTGATCTTTTGGCTACTCTGGGGCGGCGTTTTGGTCAATTCTGTGATTCTGTAAATTTTTGTAAATTCGTAAATTCTTGAGATTTTGGATTTTGGAAAAAAAGTTCCCACGCTGGTAATTTTAGAAAATCCGCAAATTTATGGACTTAAGAAATTGGCATGAAACTGTTTCCGACCAAATTTTGGTGAAAGTTTTTACTGCCGCCTTATGTCGAATCAGAAAAATGAATGAGGTCTTTAGATAATAAAAGGTTACCCACCCCTGATCTAGAGTTACTTAAATTATTTTTTAAAGAGTTTTACGTGATTTAAAAATACACTCAACTCGCACGCAATTTTCACGCAATTTTCACGGTAGATACGTTTCACAAAAAAAGCCTTAACAGAATTCATATAAAAATTGAAGATTAGTTCACTAAATTTAAAAAATCTTGTTATTTGAAAAAAGCCCACATTATGATATGGAACGAAATACATACTCGAGCTAGAGAGCGATGTAATATTCTGTTAATTATATCAATTAATAAATTGATAAGTTTTTCAATTTCCCTTCACCTCTAAGATAAACACTTTTTATCATTTCGTACTATCTTCTTTTCTACTTCACACTTAGAAAATGATTATATTCCATTCTTTTCTTCTGTGGCTTCTTTATTCGAGGGACACATTAACGGAAAATTTCTCGGCATTTTATGGTCGCGCCACGCCTCCAAAAATAATCTATGGGTTTTACTTTTGGTATGGGTGGAGCATAAAAATAATGCGACTTCATATTAAAGATATTTATTATTACTTCAAAGACACGTAGACACATTACATATTTTTTCAAACGTTTTGATAGTCAGAAAATGTGACGTCACGGAGATGTATTACATTTTTTAAGCTGATGCAGTTCCTTTTGAAGTAAAATAATTTGTGACGAAATGTGAAGATAAGTGGTCGTTTATGGATGACCTTAAAGTTATTAGAAGCTAGAATTTGGTTGTGAAATTTTACTGAAGAAATCGAACAATATTATAAATTTTTATTTTGGGACTGTTGAATTTCGCATACATTTATTTATAACTATTCATTAAATATGTATTATTTAAATATGTATTATTTTTAACCGATAATAATGGAAGTTGGAAGTTGTATTCGCTGTTTTATCGGACACTAGATTTTCGAAAATATCATAAATTAATAATTTTTGCCGGAAAAAAATTACCCTATTAATATATCTGGATCAATTCACTCGTTTTTGCAGTACTTAAAACGTTCAATAATATAATAACTACCATGTTATTATATATTGTATCATTTCATAAACCATTTAAATAATAACAATAAATAACTGCTACATTAGTATTCTATAATTTTCAGCTTGCGAAGCGCGGTCAGAGCAATGGCTCTCAATCTGTGTTATTTACTTTGCATATTATTTTTCGTAAATATATCGAGCGAGACGTCGCCTAGCTAAAATCCAAAAAAAATACATCGTTCAGTACACACTAAAAGTATAGAAATAATGCTTAAAAATAAATATTTTCACAAGTATTGAAAAAAATGCCTCCATATATTTTTGTTCTGTTTCGTTACAAAAAAGACCCAATAAGTAAATTCGACAAATTATTATTCGTAATATTTATTTTAATTAAGAACAAGTAATACTATTCATCAGGGGTGGGCTGGAGGGGGCTCGGAGGGGCTCGCACGAGCCCCTTGTTAAGTTTTACTAAGGCCAGCGAGTCCCTTGTTAATTTAAGAGATAACAATATTATCGGATCAAATTAGTATATAACTGCAATTTCTGACTTATATATTATCTACGACAGCTTCAGAATACACAGTAGTATTTTTTACCCATTTAGATTGATAAGTTTACGGTAAATTGCATATCGTTACGTATTATAAGTGTATTAAGTAACAATCGATTGCTTGATAAAAAAAATCATTCCTTCCCCAAAATACCGAGAATTGCTTTGAGATTAAGCGAGCCCCTTGTTGGCGTATTGGCAGCCCACCGCTGCTATTCATCGTTACTCGACTATAAACGGAAACTTTCATGAGAGACTTAACATAAATTGCTTTCATCGTTAGAAATGTCTGACACATATAATGAGTTAGGATTTAATGAAAGCTTGTTTCTTTTCACTGTCTTGTGTTGTTGAATTTCTTGTCATTAGGAAAACCGGTTGTCCGATTCTGTGTTTTTTGTGTCTAGGATCATGTTAGAACGAACAATTGAAATTATGATTCGTGTAAAAGGGAGTTAAGTGTGTATGATATAATATCGACTGTGGAAAGGAAAAAGGACTTAACCCACAGTTTCTTCAAAACAGGTTTTTTTCGATAATCACAATGTATCAAACATGATACACGTTCTATCAAAAGGATACAAGCTGCAAATGACGAATTAGTATCTAAATTTAGCTTTTAAGTTTGAAAAAATGACCTTGTAAAAAATTAAAACCAAGAAAAAAGACTGAAATAAAGATTTTTCCTAGACAATTTCTTTAATTAATATTAGATTATGTCGATTAAACACCAGTTTAGAAGTCTCCGCGCACTTCAGGGTTGTGTATAATTCATAATTTGCATATGTCACAAAATCATCAAAACACGTTTTTAGCGCCTCCTGTAAAATTTGATATATGTGGGTTAAGTCCTTTTTCCTTTCCACAGTCGATATGTATATCTTCGGTATATTGATAGAAGAATTTAATTCAAACATCAGCTATTTTGAATTATTGATTAGATAAAACACACTGTATCTTCTGAATGAAAAAAGTTTGATCATATTCTATGTACATATGTATGTATTTTTACGTAATTTGAGTTATATTATATAGATTATAGGAATATCAATCCCGTTCAAAGTTATCTGTGGTAGAAGACTATAAATAACCATAGATACATTTTTTTATATTTGGATTGAATTCGTTAATCATCATTAAATTTTATTAACATTTTCAAATTTTATGCCTAAATAGAGATCATTAAAAATTTCGATTATTTCAAAACAAGGTTTTTTGACAGCATACCGATGATATTATGATTACATAAATAAATGTCTGCACTATATATTTTTTTACGTATAATTCTAAACTATTTATAAATTTAATATTGCTACTCGGTCGAATTCACATATTTTCTTGGTTCAATGTTTACTTTTCTAATCACAAGCCGTTTTTTCTTTTACAGCCAGTCATTGAAATAATTAGCCCAATCTTGAATCTGAGAAATTTTCCGCGATAATCACGACCCACAGTTTACAATTACCCTTTTGCTCTTTTGCAATGAGCCCCACCCTTATATTCTTCCCCAGACAAATAAATCTTTGCTCTGATAAGGGCCGCATCAGTAAATAAGAACATGGGATGACTCGCTCTTCACAAAAATTGGTATTTGCAGAAATAGTAGTGCGCCGATGAGTATATTAATAATTAATTAACTAATATAAAAATATAATAAGCAGCTACACGACATTATAATGTGAGAAAACGGTAGGATAAAATATTTCCACAACGTCCAAAGTGATTTGATGTTTTTTTTTTATTCTTTTTTACAGCATAATTGAATTGGCCTACTTCTACCTCTCTTAGTATATATTTGAAGCTACCCCTCCACAATCATTTTCCAAAACGCAATAAATATCAAAAAACATATTTTAAAACGCTTAGAATTTTTAGTCAAATTTTCAAAATTCTGTAAAATTAAAGTCCATATCCCGTATGAACTTCTCAACTCTGCCACTTCACATAAGCACAATGACGACATTTACCACAACGAGTAGTTACTGTCAAAAACACCTTTATAATACAATTCAAAAAAAATACCCCATAAAATTACGCATCACACAATTTATTCGACTGGTTCTTTAGTTGTGATGATATTGTATTTATTTTTTTGCGTGAGGGTATAAAAATCAAACGATGGAATAACTTGAAGCAGGTATTACGAAAAAAATCGGAAAAAGAAACTATTGGAAAGTGATCAAATAAGAGTAACAGGCATTAAGAATAGAGGACTAGCTCAACCTCAGAATTATTCGAAATTCTCTGGAGAAGGGGCGAGATTTTTTTATACAAATATACATAATAATTATTAAACGAATCAAATGTTATTTAATATACCTATTTTTTTAAAAACCATGTCCGCTCCCAATGTGGAGCATATGGACTCCTAATGGAGTTTATCTCAACAGAAGTGTTTCTACGAGAACTGCTTGTTACTCTCCAAAGAGAGTAGAGAAGGATAGGGCTAAGACAGGATTAGTGGTTAGCTAATCGCTCTCGATATGCCCCGTTCATAGGATAGGATGGGTGAGAGGGGGGAATTCAAGACATCACATACATCCATGCCTTTGAACAGAAATTCATAAGTCGATTGAAAAATCAATTTATAAAACTGTCCGTACCGGGATTTGAACCCGGGCCGTCCGTAGTCGAAGCCAACAACGTTGACCACTCGACCACACAGGCGGCGAATAATACATATGCGCTATACCTATAGTATATAACAATACGCAATATACCTAAAATAATTAATTTCAATAGCTAAAACATGTACTTGCGTACTTTAGCTTGCATGCATGAAGAGTTTCAAGATTGACGCAGAAATTGGTTCCATTGTTTTGTCGAATTTTAACTTTTGAACTATACATATACTATAAACGTCGTATATAATTATATATGACAGAAATTGCAGTTAGGATATGATTTTTTTCTTAAATATTATTTTTTATCGTTGGTCTAATACAAAGGGTCTCGCGTGAACATCTGTGAGCCCTCCTCAGCCCACCCCTGTATATAGCGTTAAATTTGTCGTAGGCAGATATCACAGTTCTTATGAGTCAATTTACAAATGTATTGCTTTTTAACATACTTTAATTAACACGTAGTTTGCAGTATTCATGTGTATTCAATAAATAGATGTCACACCATTGACAAATATAGAAAAGGGCTGAGGTAGCCTTCTTCGATATTAAATTGGCACAAACAAATAGTTCAAAAATGACGACGGCGTTTAGCTTTGAATAAAATAGTTCAGAGTTCTCCGAAACTGTAGAAAAAAAATACATTGACGCCAGCTAAAAATATTTTCCCGCGGCAAAGCAATCGCGGATAATTGCTTTCACCATCGTGAAATAAACATTATAATACATACATCAATATGTTTCACCCTAAAGCTCTATTTTATTGCACTAACATCGTAAAAAAGCATCCGTAGAAACTTTTCTGACTGTAAAAATACAATAACTCGTTTTATTTTACGACCTAATTGGATTAAACATTCATTTTATATATTTCGCTTGTTACATATCGGCGCAGTGGTCCGTGCACGAGATAGGCGGCGGGCATATGTGGCATTAAATATATAGGAAACATAAAAAAGTTTAATATGAAATAATAAAAAGATATACACAATTATCTTTTTTAATGTAGAAGGAAAACGTATTAGCAGTGACGCAATACATATATAATATGATCAGGAATAAGAATCATTTTGTAAATATAAATGGAATAATAAATTTACACGTATGTAGTATATTTTCATTTTTTTTTTGTTGCCAACAGGCACTGTAAGACTAAGACTACTTTCTGTTAAGATAATTAAAAACGAGACAACTAATCCTTGTTTATATTCGATACAGACAAAGCTTTATTCCCGTAGTAAACGTTTTAAAATGGTTACTCTATAAAAATCTATACTTTTAAAATTAATTCAACTTCGTGTTGTTTATAAGGTTTCACTATTTATACAAATTTCAGAGTTGTATTATTTGCCATCGGTCATTGCATTATTTAACCATTTATCGAACATTTAAGCCGACTACAACTAAACTATCAAGGATGCATCCACTTGAAGTATTAGATAAATTAATTTCTCTCGCTCGTATGCTGCGCAATCAAAATGATAAATTTGAATAATTTAAATGATTTACGTAACTATCTTTTAGGCACACTGTACCGCAATAGCCTCCGCCGTCTGTTGCTATGGCTACCGATCCTTGTCGTTTTGATTCCGCGGTGCAGTATGGAAAAGCTCCGAACTTTTACGAATATTCACGGAGCAGCGCGAAAGCTTTTCCTGAATGTTCTTAAACTTTTTCTGAGTAGATTTGGAAAGTTAAATTGAGTTTATTAAAATGAAAATGATTATTCCAACTGTTCACCCTGTATCGTTTTAAATACGTCACTTTCCAAGTATCTATCGGAATTATTTTACAGTTATGTGAGTGGTTGCAGGTGTTAAAGTGATGTTACTAGTGGTGAGATCAAATACCAAAAAATACTTACTACAGAAGTTTTCGTAAAATCAGCCTGCCATATCAAAGGAGATATTATGCAACGATTCGTCGGCTGTCTTATATCATTTTCCGCTGTGTATCTTGATTCGTAACCTTTTGGTCTATATTGAAAGTGACTACACTGGACTCTCTTTTTACAGCTTTTGTTACATGATTTCGAAATAACGCAGTTCTAAGATACAATAAAAAGTAATGAATTTTATTTTTTGATACTTATCATGAATTGATTTTTATACAAGGAAACCTATTCACCATAAAAAAAAATAGTATACTTTTTTACACAATATTGTGTGGAACATAACCACAATGAAAAAAGAGAGTCCAGTGTATACTTACATATTATATTTTCTTTTTCGAGGCGATGCTTCAATTGCTAATAAGATAATTATTAATGATAATACGATTATATTTTAATCGTTTTTATTTAGCAATTCACTATTCTTTTTTGAATTTACGCCCCACTGTTTTACAATGCCTTGCAAAAGTTTTAGGGTAGGAAAATTGTAGTCCGTTAATGACTTTTAACCAGATGCACGCTATTACGGAAAGTTTGTATATCAAGGGTAGTCTCATTATCATGTGCAACGCTTACAATTATTTTTAAGTAGATCATTTTATTTTTTTGGAAAACTTCAGCGTAAAATTTCGAAGGGATAGCATTTACTGCGGTTCTTTAATTTTGCCTAGTAGTCCCTTGCGATAATCAAATTTGAGTTTTACACCATGCCGTAACCCGATCGTTACAAATTAGGTCAAGCTTCCATGTCAAATAAGTTTGATAGATAAGATTAGACTGGTTGTTAGAAATGTCAACAGTTGTAACTGATATGTAGAACTAGGACAGATCTGTCCAAGTCGATTTTGCCAACAAGGGCCTAAATCCCCCTAAGAATTTTATGATTTATTTTTTTCAATTTATATTCAAAAGGCATAGAAGTTTATGCCAACCGGCTATATAGAAAGACAAGCTAACAAATGGTTTTCTCCCAAAGTCATTCTTCTATGATTTCACTTTCCGAAATATAAGGTTAAGTGAAGGACTTAATGTCATTTCTAAATAAATTACATCATAAATTTCCAGTTTTTAGATTGTAACATTACCATTCAACCATGGCCAACTGCAGAAAGTCACCAAATGCCTTTATTTGATACTTATATGGCCCATACATCAAGGAACTTTGTTCCCGGAACTATCTACGTAATTTTTCAGGAACTATGTTCCAGATCATGTTCTTGAACACATGAGGAGACACAGAAACGTCACCCGTTGAGGTTATGTTGTACAGTGCTACGTCCGAACGAATGTTATTTAATTTTATTGGATGCAAACAAAACGAGTGAATTTAATTACTAATTTTTATAAGCTTTCTTCAATTAAAATACAATTATTTTATCATCCACTATGACAGCTTATTCTTATACCAAAGATTATTCCAATATGACTTATTATGGTCTATGGTTTATTTTGACATCTGTCACATAGGGAAACATTTCAAATAGGGCATCCAATTCCGGGATTCCGTTCAATTTTCTGATCCCGAAATTCCGGGATTGAGATGGCCGCGATCCCGGGATGTCGGGATTGAGAAATTTTGAGCAAATCCCGAAAATTGACACGAAATTGGCAAATTCAAGATTTCAAATTCTTCGGTGACCTAAAAAAAAACGAGTTTCTGTGACAATCTGGGAAAAAGTATACCAAATCGGGGATTTCAAATTCCTCAGTGAGCTAAAAAAAAAAATGATGTTCTGTGACAATCGAGGAAAAAGTATAGCGAATTGAGGATTTCAAATTCCTCGGTGAGAAAATCTCAATCCCGGGATTCAAAATTAATCAATCCCAAAATCCCAGGATTGGAAAAAGGCTCCGGGATTGGATACCATAATTTCAAAGTCGAAAGTAGATCTCTAAAATAACACCCGATGAGTTGATTTCGACGAGTGCTACCTACGTATATTTTCTTGCAAGTAGTATTCGGTTTTTATGATTATTATTAGATGTATTCCACAATACTACATAGGTTTGGTATGAAGTCATGACGAAATATACTTTGATAGTTCACCTACAGCTGCGCACGCATGCATGTTCCCAGGTATGTGCTCGGTTTTAGACGGTGAACATGGGAACCTATATCGGGTCACGTCAAATGTTCCACAATACGGCTTGGACACGTGAATTTTGTGTTCCAAGATTTATCTGATTCAACATAAGGCCGCAGTAAAGAAAACGTTGGCACTATGGAATCTTTGGCTGGCGATTTTAAGGTTTTTTGAAACGATTTCATGCCAATTTCTAAAACCCAGAAATATGCGGATTTTTGGATGCCCAAATTACCAGCGCGGGACCTTTTTTTTTAGCTCTTCCAAAACTTTTCCAATCCAAAATCTCAGGAATTTACAGATTTACAAAAAATAGCAGAATTAGCCGATCAAGTCAAAAGGCCGCATCAGAATAGCCAAAAGGCTGTAGGTTCCCTTCCCCTGGTCTAGCACTTTCAACCTACTCAGGTCAAAATATTAAATCCCTAAATAGGACCCTTCCTTCTATTTATTGATGATAAATTCTTTAATGTCTGCGTTTTTGTCATCTCTTCTCATCCATTCTATTCGATATTGAGAATGGTGTGTAGAGAAAGTAATTATGTATCGAAACGTCTATCTTTTACAAGTTACTGAAGAGACGTTGAATGACAGACTTACAATCTTTTCTTTTTACCCATATTTTCTTGAAATGCACAGTATTTATGCCCTACGTTGAGACAACATTTTATTTAAGAAATCTATAATGTTGAACTGGGCACCCACTCTCTGATTATATCTTTGGAACTATGGAGTATCACAGGTTTCATTGAAAATCTAGCAGTTATGTTTCTTGCATAGTGGCTATTTTTATACTTTCGATGGTTTCGGCGGTAACTTTGTGGAAATTCATTTTAATAGAAAATTTAAATTAACTTTGATTATTCCACGTATTGTGTTACTAACTGTGACACGTGTTTCGCCTCTTTCAGAGGCATCTTCAGACTTACTATCGCAAAGTTTGCTTAAGCTTAAGCAAACTTTGCGATAGTAAGTCTGAAGATGCCTCTGAAAGAGGCGAAACACGTGTCACAGTTAGTAACACAATACGTGGAATAATCAAAGTTAATTTAAATTTTCTGTGGCTATTTTTCTTTGAAAAAACTTGCACATCCAAATAATTTAAAAAACATGGTTTCTTTAAATACAGTTTTTATTAAATAAAAATCGTTAAACTCAATTTAATACAGATCATTGGTTCAGAATGCTTATACATTTATACAATTCAATTTTACTCTACTTAGTATTAGAAAGAATAACAACTTTTACGAAGCCAATAAAAAAAAGTTTATTTGTTTTCAAAACAATCACTTCATCAATAATTTACCGTAACAATTTGAAGCAAATAATTAAATATTATTCTATGGACTAATCAGACTGCCCGACGGTAACCAAATTGTGGTTGCCTTTAGAGACGTGTACTTTTCATTGTCCCAGGTGGCAAAGAATAATTTTATATAAGAAAACTAGAGCTAAAATTGTATCTTATATCACACCCTCAGCAAAATTGTATCAGAGGTTGTCTTTGTATTGTAATTTTTAATATTCATGATTATTTGCTCTAGATTTATAAAATATTTTATTATTTATGCGTCCAGACTTCTTTTGAATTTACAATAAATTTTTAAAGTGATGAATTCAGGCTTTTATTTTACTGAGGGTGTGATATGATGAATGACTTGCAAAATAATTTGTCGAATGTTGATTTCTTTCACAGAAAAGTTGGCTATAATATATTATATAAAATCACCACTGTGATCTATCTATCTACCTACAAATCTCTGGATAAAACATATTCAGAAACATTGCCGTTAACAGTTTGCTTTACCGAGTACTATTCAAATTGTATTGAATTCTAAGCTATGAGATAATGTGTATAAGATCTCTTGTTTTATAAGAATATCAAGAATATTACGAATACCCTATTTATTTGGCAAGACATTTGAGCCAATGAAAATCTCGGCAATGTCCATTGAGTAAGAATTCAAAATATTTGCTGAAAATCAATAATAATATGATTTTATTTGATTTAAAAAAGAATAACAAAAACATTACATAATACAATAGATTTACCATATAAATCAAATTAACCGATTTTGATTTGAACTCTTTTCTGCTTTTTAGCCACTTTTTTCAAAACAGTTTTCATTTATTTTATATGGCAATGTTTTACTTTCACCGGCTCATTTACTGAAAATTGCTGTATAATCGTGTATACAACAATTTCATAGTATAAATGTATAGGAAATATCAATAAGGTATTCAAATATAACAGATCAAAATTTTATTATAACAATAGGAAAATGAATATTTTCATATTAAACACAAAGGCGGTAAACCTAGCCGACTGCTAAAATGTTTTATGAATTTATTATACATATAATTCAAACATAACAATACAAAAAATAATTTACATGAGCAATTTTGGAAAAGTAGTATTTCCAGGTGACTAAAATGCAGACAGCCCCTTTGTGCTTAATAGGACTGAATATTATTGACCATTTTACAGGTAAAACATTAGAAAAATATAAGTATTCCTTTAGCATTCATTTCTATCCTTAATTTTATTTCCGTTCTATATTTTGTATATGAAGAAGATTTCGACTAATAAATTGTTTTTCAATATGAAGGCTCACAAAGCATCGCTTTGTAATGACCAAAATAATCCGTTTATCAATATAATTTTTAAGTTTATGATTAAAACAAAATGCAACATATGACAGTAATAAAAAAACTCAAATCGATCGAACAAATAACAACTGTATCTTGAAAGTGATGTTTTATTTTTATGGATATGTTTTTTATAATCGGGGAAAATATATATATTCTTCCCAAAATACTAAAAATAGTGAACCCGACATTTTTTAACACTATGAAAACCCTGATAAATTAAGGCATTTATTGCATTGTCGAAAACATAGTAATAACTAGAAAAACAAAGTTATTAAGTGTTCCAATTAGCTTCTAAATACAAATAAATATTTTTATAAAACTATTTATGTATAATTAAATATAATTTAATCTAGATACAATGATAATTGTAAACGAGTTTGAGAAACTTAACTTACAAATAATTATTGAGAATTCTATGTAAGAATGCAAATCTTATCATAAAAATGCTAATGTATATTATAAGTACTTACATTATTTTTTTCAAACAAAACAAAATTAATAACCTATATACAGTAAACAATATTGCTTTTCCAATACATTCGTAGGACATATTAGGCAAGCAGTCCGATAGTTTGAGACCAAGTTATATTACAAAATAAATTATGTTACAAAATATCAATCTATAATTCTTAATGAGATTCTACATTATAAGCCGCATCTATTAGCAGGGATTCGAACAATCAGCTGTCTATACTGAAAGTTACATCAGCAGCGTTCGGAAGTTGAACTTTATGGGATATGCCTTGCGATGTCATCAACACTACAAATGTGAAGTCAAAAATGATAAAGGGCATATCGATTTATTCAATAGTTTGTTTATAATATAAATTGAACTCACTCCAATGAAATTATATACAAAAGAAAGCATGAATAATACAATACTACAACATAACCATTACGCCAAGTCTATATTTGCATGTCGTACGTTGGATTCTTCTCTTCAACGTAACCTCAAATAAATTTCATCATTTGACGAGAGTTACAAGTACTCGGCACACACGCGCACAGAGTACAACTTTACAAAACTATGGAATCATTATTTATCGGTAGAGTTATATATTGCAGTAAAATTCGATAATTTATATTAGTTAAACTATAGCCGACTTTAATAAAAACGGTTAAAACTCATGAACCGTAATCAGAATTATCTTTTTGTACTTTTCGTTACAAGAATAAAATATAAAGGATTTCTTCAATTTATGAATGTTTAAATTCAAATAATTGAAGGCAACCACCGAGAGAGAGAAACATTTCTGATGTTAAGATATTATATTACATAATAGGATTGCACACTGTCAATGCCCAGACGGCTGTATGGTGAGGGTGACGCTGTATCCGCTGTGTTTTATGAGGGTAACGATGTCTCCGTGCGATAGATGTCTTATAGGTGTGTGGTTAATTGCTACTATCGTGTCGCCGACGTGAAGAACTCCGCACCTCGCCGCCGGAGACCCAGCTATCAGCTGACCTGAGAAGTTATATGAAATCAGTCTTCATGATGAAAGCATCAAATATTGTAAATACCAATAATGATAAAAGTTAAATAAAAAGTAATAGATGAAAACTCCCAGGTTGAAAAGAAAAATTCATAATGAAATGTGGACATAAACGTCTACTCACCTATTGTACTGGTAGCCTTGTTGGTTGAAGAGATGATCACGAATCCGAAGCCTTCATTTTCACTCCTCTGTACGACCACGTCATAAGGTATATTGCTCACATTCAGATTGCTGTACTGGCCTACACAAATATAGTAAGGGCAATACATATAAGCATCTTTAAATGGAGTGACGGACAAGCGCTAAAGCACTAATTTAATTTTGTATCAATGATGCCATGAAGCAATGGGATTCTTTCAAAAACAACACAAGTTTCTAAATAATATGTAAACAATACAATATTGTACACCAATTCTATATCGCAAATGCTTTGAGAATATGAATTCAACCACACTACTTGAACTATTGAATTCAATGAAAAGCAAGTATTGATAATAATAACCGATGTACTGCTGGGGTTCTTTGTTGTAATTTTAGGTATTGTAAACGATTAGCAAAATGATCATATTGTTCAACTAAAAATCTAACCTGTAGAATCCCCTATCGGCGGATCCCCGTAGACAAGATGAGGCGAGGAGTAGGACACTTGCTGCTGCATATTTTTGGCAAAATTACTCGCCGGAAGATGGTAGTTGGAGCCATTTTGGTTGTAGTATGTCGGGTAAGGTGAATTACTACTGTCATTTGTTTCATAGTTCAACGTGTGAGAAGATGGCATTCTGGAAGGAAAATAAATATATTACCTTCAATATGTTTTTTTTTGTATGACATATCATCAAAAATAAAGAGAGAAGATCACCGTTCGTGTACTGGTACAATCCCCCCTCCATTGAGAGCATAATTGTTCTCCTGATAGTAATTATAATACGGACTGCTGTTATTGTTAGCTTGACTGAAAATACAAGAGAAAAATCATTTTAATCAAATGGATTAAATAGAATTAATAAAAATAAATAAGTCAGAAACATTATTCTTTCCAACAAAACATTATGATCATAGTGAAGTAGGAAGCAAAGCAGATCAAATCTGAACATAGCAGGGCTTGTATTTTTAACTTTACAGGTGGCCCATCACATTTCAGGTTACAAGCATAGCCTATGTCTCTTTAAATTTGCTCACAATAAATTAATTGGTTACTTGATCATTAATACATTTTCATATTGAGTTTTTACTTACATATAATGTCTTGGAGTATTGCCGATAGGAATTTCATTATTGATGTGACCGTTGTTGTCCATCAGAATATGGTTTTGCTGCACGGGAGGCAAGTAATGCTGCTGTCCAAGTCTCATAGGCATTATAGTCCCGATCCCTGTTCTCATTCCGGGAGCATTGTTATTTCGGTTTTTCTTTATGCCTAGAGTCACCTGAAAGAATAATAAAACAAAATCTTAATAATTGAAATTTAAAACCGTTCACAGACCCATCAGATAGAATCAATCTGTTATCAATGTTACCTGTCCGTTGCTGGCTGCCCGACAAACGCTGGCTACTGCAGATCGATGCGAAGCTCCGAGAGCACTAACCCCATCGACTGAAGTTATAAGGTCACCTGGACATATCTGGCCGTCCATATCGCAAGCGCCACCTTTGAAAAATCAATATATCTACCATTAAAAATTATGAATCAGTAAAGAGAACAATTTAGAGAAATATCAGTGTGGACAAAAGTAAAATCCAATATTTATTATAACTCAACAAAAAATATTCTGATTGCGTTAGTAACAACATGAGAAAAAGTATTATGGAAATCAGTCTAGTCCCGGCCAAATCATACAATATTAAATTGCTGCCATCATGTATCCAACCAATACTCAGTGTCATTAAATGCATCTCACCCGGTACTATATGACCGACTGCAACTTGCGATCCTTCTTCTGTGCCGCCGACAATTCTAAATCCAAAGCCCGCTGCTCCCCGAGCGAGTATCACCACCATGTCGGCTTCCGGATCTATTATTTCTTCAGTCTGCAAAGATACATAAAATCTGATGACTCTATCGAAACTCATAAGGATATAGACATAAATTGCTTCATGTTAGACAACGCACCTGATGATTAGGTCCAACGTTACCCCAATCCACTGCCACAGGTGATACCTCATCATAGTTATGTCGGTTCATAGGTAGATTCTACAAGTGATAAGTTTAATCATATTAAAATCAATCCAATATAAAGCCATATATTTATGTCCATGGCTTAAGCTTACATATTAAATATTTCATTCTAAATCAATTTGTAAATTTAAACTCGTGAAACTATTCTGTAGAACAAAGAGCCAATATCTATTTATCAACGAATCTATTATTTTTACACAAAATCAATACACTATATTTTCAATACATTTAACCTTCGAGTACCTATATCTTGAAAAATCACACGGGTTCCGGAGCAGGGTACAATTGTACCCCCCAGAATTTTTCTCATTTAACGAAGTAAAAATTAAAATAATAAATGTCAGCAGTTCGAATGTTGATTTTGAGCATGCCCTGTCAAAATTAAGAGACAATTTGTCTTTTTGAATCATCCATATCATATTGCGTTGACGATACGTCAGGCGTATAGAAGCGGCGAGAGCAGACTGAACTAATCGTAAAGCGACGTCGTTCTCCCGGCGCGGGCGCAGGGTATGATGACATCAGGTGTGTGGAGTTTGCGCTCGGCACACGCACACACTCAAACGCAACGTGTATATGTGACCCAAATACCATTTGTTAACGAAAAACGTGAATATCTATTTTATTTTCTACAATTTTTCAGATTTTTTTTTTGCATTGTATTCAGTAGGATATGTTTGTAGATTACAATAAATATCAGCTAGATATTACCGATATTTAACAAATGGTTGGTAAAATAAGAATTTAGGGGCACAATTGCACCCCGCTCTGGAACGCGAAGGTTAATCACTTATCGTTATGTCCTTGTATATGATTAATATGTATTAACTTACTGTATTTGCATGATTATGTTGGTGAGAATGGTTTCTAGGAGCGAGTGGTGAATCAGTTCCGCCCGCATTATAACAACTGAAGCAGCCTGCGGCCGACCCGCCGCTACTGTTATTACCGCCGCTATTCCTCCCCGCTCCAGTTGCCGACATTGCGTTGCCGTTGCTGTTGTTTGACGCCCCGATCACCGCATTTTGGCTGAGATTGTTTGAAGGATTTTGCAGGTGATGGACTTCTTCGGAGAAACCTGAAAGCCAAACTTATCGTAGACAAGAATGGAATATGAGATTTTATTAAATACTTACACAAAACTTGTTACTAACAGATTCAAGGGCACTACATTAATAATTGTTTAAATATATACAATAATACTTAATATATTATCAAAAACTGTATGTTTGTGCTCCCAGTGAATATCTTTTTATCCACCACACTAAAGTAGCAATGGTGTTTGTCACACCATTTTATAAAGTGACCATAAATTAGTGAGTCAAAGCAAAATATTATAAATCAAACTTGAGAGGATAAGTGTACGTTGAGACGCAGAGTAGCACAGAACTGGCAGGTGCAGGCAGACAAACCAGAAATGTGCGATGAGAATATGCTGCAATTGCTGCGAAGTGCAAGAGACATAACTGAGTAGCACACAATGACCTACAATAGTCATTTAAAGCAGTGTTTCTCAACCTTTTTGGGAGTGTGGCCCCTTTTGAGTGTCTTTATTTATCTGTGGCCCCCATACCATTGTTTTGTCTTCCCATGAAAATTATAATTTCAAAAACCCACCTTTTTTTATAGCTCTTCCGAGGTTTTCGAATCTAGAATGCCAGTAATTTATTTTATTTACAGATTTACAAAAAATAGCTGCGTGACGTCCGCCATTATGCTCTTCCCTGTATCGTTTTATCAATACCCATGGCCCCCCTAGAACACGCTGTGGCCCCCTGGGGGGCCACATGGCCCACCGTTGAGAAACCCTGATTTAGAGTAAGTCTACGTAAGACATGAATATTATTGTATAAACAAAGTTCATTTTGCATAAATTCAATTAATTTCTCTGTCATTTTGTGTAATACAAAATCTGGGCTGCCCTGCGCTACATCTCACCATACCAGTCTGATGCTGTTGATTCTTAGTGTGTACACATCGTAACATAGCAAATATTAAATGCTAAAATCGATATACCATACAGAAATTTCTACGATACACTGCAATCTAATCTAAGTAATTCTATCGATCCCCAAAAAAAAATGCAAAAATTCTCACCTCCATTATCACTTGACTCTCCTGCGACACTGTTTGCATGATGACTTGAATTCCCGACGCCGCCGTAGGCAGCCGCCATATTCGACTCGTTTAATGCCAACGCCTGAACCATCATATTATTCCTACTGCTACTCGTATCATCCAAATCCTCCAAATACGCTGATCCATTTGTACTAGAATTATTGTTTTGTGCCACATTTTTCAAAATGGCACCCGTCACATCGACGTTGGCGCCCACGCCCGAGCCTCGGTATAACCTATTGTCATTGTTAATTGAAATGTTTTCTCCTGTCGTGTTGCTCAATGTGGGTGTTTGTATTCCGTTATGATTTGAGTTTATATTTCCATTTGATGAGGTGTGATCTATATTATTCGATTGCGAAGTGTTAAGGTTTGAGCTGTTGCGTCGCTTCCGAACGAATTTGTATGAATTCGCAGAGTTAGGTGATATTTGCTGTGGATTGCTCGAGATCGAAGCCGATGTCAGATCTTCTTGGCTGTACCCGACACCTGTGAAAAGTGATAATAAAACATGTATCAGCACTCTAATGATGTTCTTATATTAGTATTTTTAAAACATTCAACTATAATACAGAATTTAAGATTTCGGCTGAAGGTGCTTGGTGGAATTTCAATGTTAAATTTGAATCGTTCAAACTATGTACATTCTCACAGATTTTGTCACTACCGGGATCTCCACTTCTATACCCTATGTAAATATAATCATAAAACCTTTGCCGACAAACAAATAAATATAATTCTTGAAACTACTTACTACTCAAATCTGTGGGCATTCCCATGAGCTTATCCTTTTCGCCAGCAATGGCTTTAAGCTCAATGATACATTTATTTCTTATATAAACACGAAACATTCATTTACTAAGTGTCAGTTCAAGTTCATCCGTGCACTTCGCCTGAAGATGCCGAAAGGCGAAACCCGGGTCGTTAGTGACAAAATCTGTGAGAATGTACATAGTTTGAACGATTCAAATTTTATAATACAGAAAATGCATGTATCTGTCTTACACAAAATGGTGAGTCCTGGGGTCATGAAATTTACTGTTTCTCAAATTGACAAATCTATTAGTGTGACTACTTACTGTCCCAAGTTACGAGTCGAGGTAGATTAAATCATTATCTTAATTCCTGAAAAAACCTGTAAGTTAAGTTAGTTCAGAATATTTCTCACCTAGATTTATATAATTATCTGCTGTTGTCATATTTCTTGTGTCAACTAATGGTGTTTTAGGCCGCGATGGCAAAATCTCTTTTGGTTGGGTACTGTACAGGTCAGCTGTCGGCGTTTTACTTCTGAATAAACCTATTAAACATTATCAACCAATTAATCATACTAACTGTATGGATACAGAATAATTTTAACAGCTATTGTTGATTTTCTTATCTCAAATGTCGTAGAATTGAAAAAATTCTTATAGTTAGATATGAAGACAAGAGCTAATAATATATTACTGGTGATATCCTTAGCCAGCCTGGATTTAGTATTACCGCTGGTCTGTTTCGGTTGGGTGCTCGGCGTAGATTTAGGTTGGTAGTTGGGCCTTCTGACTACTTTTATTGTGGCTTCTTTCTTCTGAGGACACTCTTTCAAAACCTGAAGAGAATCATTTCACAAAATCATTAAGTCACCATTACCAATGTGACCGTGTATATTTTATTTATTGAAAAATCATAAACAGTCAAAAATCAAAAATGAAAGGCTTACCTGTACAACATGAGCGTGCGACATGTTAGTGACTGACGTTTGATTAATCGAAAGAAGCAAATCTCCTTCTCTTAACCCGCCACATCTCACTCGATCTAATACCTAAAATAAATGAAACAAAATTGTTGAAAGATACATAAGTATATATATATAAGTTTTAGCTCTTCAGGCATGTATATCTAAAATAGATTTTGAATAGCGGCTGATTCTACTATTCATATCAATGAAAAGCAGAATGAGCCAATGAATAAAAAAATAAAAATAAAAATTGATTTTTGTTTTGAAAAACATTTCTAGAGACATTCTGGACAAATAATTTTGTGGTTGTCAAGTTTTTTATTTAAGTCTATCACTCTCAGATTGGCGCTATTTGCTAACACTAAAAATCTCAAACCATAGTATCAAACATACAGTCTTATGAAAATAATTCTTTTGGGATTAGAATGTGTCAAATTCTAAAATTCTACTATCTTTTCACATTACGTATTAAAAAAAAATCTTTTTAACACTACAATTATTTGGATTAAAAAAATATACTATAATAAGTAGTCATAACTAAAACTTCAATCTAATCTTTATGGGACTGAAGTTATTTGAATGAAATCAGCTATTTTTCTTTTGTAAATGGACCTTAAAACAGAACATTGTTTTCAAGTGCTGTGCACTTCATATAGACTTGAAAGTTAACAAATAAATTGTGAAGTTAATGTACAATTACTTACTTTTTTTACTTTCTGTCCATGAACACTGTCAGCAATGGTGAAGCCGAATCCGGCAGCTCCCTTCATCAGTCTCAAGGTTAATACACCTCCGTCTTCTATAAATCAAAAATATTTACCTTGTAATGATACAATTAATAATTAGCATTGATTTATTCTTTTCACTATTCCCTGCACACTTAATAACATCTCACATCAAGGCTATACCAAAGATAGCTACAAAAAATTATAAGTGATAATTCAAACTTATCATGGAGAGCAGGAAAAGTGCTGTATTTTAGAATCATATAGATCGGGCATACCCAATAATTCAATGGCACATCACAGCATTGATAATGGCGGCATAGAGCCGTCATTGTATAAATCACAATCATACACAATTGGACACACTTTTTATATTGTTCATTGTCAATACACCAACAAAATGTATCAACAGTTTATTGTATGATTTTCACATTGATGAACGGTATACAAAAAAAAAACACTCATGAATTACAACAAACAATTCTTTATTGTCAGTAAACTTTAAAACGATTCAAATAATAAGATATTGAAAGACTACAGTGATGTATGTATTTGTTTTTGAACAGATATTAGAATTGTTGGATTCTTTATAGTGGACATTGCATAACACGGAATATAGTAGTATATTTAAAAATAAAAATGAAAGATTAACACATTTGATGGGTACTTTATGAATCCGCATTATTGTTGTTTGGACATGTCATTGGATTTTGATATAGAGGTTCCTTCCACTGCAAGTGTTTATAAATTTTAGCAGCAGATCGTCAATGAATCAACTATTACATCCCTTTCACATTCGATACTTACTAAATAAATAAGCTAACCCACAATAGTAATATTTTAGCAGATATCATTTCCAGCAATCTATCAGAGAATTAGTGGAATACTTACGAAGATAAGATGTATTTCCTACAGAGTCCAACAGCAGATGGTCGGCCGACGGGCATCTTGCCGGTAATCTTTCAGCCGCTAACAAAGCATCAGATCTTGTGTGACTGTCCAAGTCTAAGGATCGGTTTGCAGCAGAAGATCTCGAGTTGGAAACGCCCACGCCGGTCAGTCTCTCGAGTTCAAGCGACCGATTTAACTGACTCATACGGTGCTCTAATTCAAATGATCTGCGTAAAAATATTTAACATTAGAACATTATGTATATACAATACGGGTTACATTTTTTCTGATCAAAAATATTGTACACTACTGACCTATTAAGGTGATTAGGTCTATCTAAAAGTATATCTTCAGGTTCATCGAGATGTTCCCGTTGATAAGATCTGTTCATTCCCCGACTGCTTCGTTCTAGGCTGCTGCCAGTAGATCTCTTATCGCCCTCTTCCAAATTGAACCTGAAATACACCAACTCTATAAATAATACTCCCACATGACTAAAAACTGAAAATAAAATCTTAAAGCTACAAAAATACTGTGTCCATTATTGGCTACTGTAAATCTACCATTATAGTTTGGCCAACAGAAGAGGTTGGAATTAAAATAATCAATCTAGGGCACATAGCTGTCGAGCGTAAGCTAATGAGTGTTGTGAATGTTGGTTGTGATGGGCAATTTGTGAGAATATACGGGAGGTTGTCTTAGAAGTCCGACGGTTCTGTGAAGTCAACATATCTCAAAAAAGATTTGATTATTCCATACAATAACGCAGGACATCGCATGGTAGCAATGTAAGGTAAAATAGACCAGTATTACCTCTGTAACACGAGCGCCCTCTCTAAGCCGACAACTTATAATCGATCCAAAGACAATCAGAGGATAACCCGTATTAATCAATGTAAAATTAATATTGTCATGTCCAGTTGTAAGCCTTAAATATAACCTAACGTTTTGTGAATCTACAAAAGACCGCAGACAATTCATTAAACTGTATCTGTTAACGTACCTCTCTCTGAGCTCTTCTGTGAGATGCCGCATCCGTGATGCATCACCGGCTTCCACCGCAACAGTCGTCAGCACTCGAGTGTTTGGGTCATTAGGATCGAAAGGTAAGGGGTAACCTAAAAGGAAAATATAGTATAAGAAATGACACAATTAAATGACATCACTGTCAAAATAATATTGAAAAATATCATTCACCTCTGCAGAGCTCGAGAGTGACAGCAGTGCCCGGTGGAATATCTTGAAATAATCTGGCAACTCTGGCATGACCTGTTCCCAGCACACAATTACCGCCGACTCGGACGAGCAGATCGCCAGTTCTGAGAGCTCCTGTATAGAAACAATAAAAATCATTACGTAAATAAACATGATATATCATGAGATTTTTAATTTTAATAACAGTGCACAGATTTCAATAGATTACAAAATAGTATTTCGTTATAATATGCATTATAACATATAATTTATGTTTTCCCACCGTTCTCACTCTTTTTATGATCTCGACAACTGTTTATGATGTAAAATGGAAAAGAGTTATGTTGCAAGCAATCTTTTATGAGGAGTTACAATAACAACAGTTGTATCATAATGATCATAATGAAGGCATAATAAAAATATTATTTGAGGCAAAAATGTGTGAAATTCTACGAGACAAATCTAGCTATGGTCAATCTACTAGACTCAAAAAAGATTTGTCACATAAGAAGCATTGAGAAAGTGTTTAAAAAAATATTAGATTAGGGTCTAAATCCAAAAGGCCTGAAAGAATTTAGAAAACTTTTGTCACTGGATATAATACTGAAATACTATTCTACTGATAAAATATAAATTTGAAATGCTATATAAAAAATACAATATAAGTAAAATTTCAATGACAATAGAACTCAATTAAAAAATAGTGTGCATCACCATCAAGCCACGCAGGACTATTCGGAACAATGGATTTGATCTGAAGGAAGTCTTCACAGGACTGCGCTTCACTCGTATCGTCATTTGATTCACTTGCTCCTCCTACCAGTGTGAAGCCAAGACCCTGTAACAGAAAAAAGTTGTTTTTAGCCAATGAGAATCCAGAGAAGGAAATGCTTTCGATATAAGATGTAATGAAATACATATGACATTGTACAATGTTATTTCACAAAAGAAAAATGGTATGCAATATTGTAATCACCTGAGACGATTTCAGGAGCGTAACTGTGAACCTGTGTCCTGTTAATTGCGTGGGGTCCCTTGACAACATTGACCTCAAAGCGAGAGCTTCTCCGTCAACTTCTCGCTCTACACTACCCATTTCTGAAACTGTTACATATTTAGAAATCTGTTAAAACACTGTATAATATATATATATATATCTATATATATTTCACCACCTCGATACTAAAGCTAGGTGACTGATTTGATCATTGTTGGGAAAATGAAATTAATATTTTATTTGATTAACATAGGTACATCTAAGTTATAATTATTGTTTAATAGATATTTCAAAAACAATCCATTACCTAGTTGTAGTATTGAAGTGGTAATATATAAAATATGAATAATATGAAAGATGACTTTGACGATGTCATTCATGACAAATTGCTGTGGAAGAGCTTACCAATAAAGACTTGATGGAGGTCAAGGAAAGTAATAATTAAAAACTAGAAGAATCAATCTCACCAGTAGTTTTTTTATACAAACTGTTTGTTATTTATTTTTCCAACCTCTATTTTTTGAAAAAACTAAAGATAGAAGAATGAGGTTAGAACAGGACTAGTGGTAAGCTAATCGCTTTTGATAAACACAAAAATTTGTTTTCAAATTGTTTTTCTGAACTGGGATTCGAGCCTGTAAGCACTGCAACCGAAGACAACGGAGCCGAACACACTAGATAAGCCAAATTTACATTGTAATTTTTTCCAAATATGGACAGAGACGGGAAAGAACAGCATTGATCTTAAAACACAACAATTGATCTGCAGTTCTTCATTAAAAGGTTAAAAAAAAATTAGTTCATAACGTATGATGAAAACAAACAATGTATTCCACAATTTGATATAACGCCAAAATCAATTTGATGGTTTTTATTTTATACAAATAATCAAAAATAACAATATAATCTCATACCATTAGTATTATTTCTGATACTTCTTCTGGCTTGTATCACGGGATTCTCATACTGTGTCCTCCGATTCACGTGGTCGATGAAGTACGCTCCGTATTGAGAACACTCTATCCTCTCCCACCCAAATGGCAGCTCGTCCTCGCGGCATTCGGCTAACGACTTCTTCCTGAAGCGTGACAAACGGGGATCCAGCCAATGTGATGTGCCAGTATTGTGGCTGGAATTAAAATCGACGAATATTTTAGATTGGGTTTATGTTGCGCGTAAAGAGCTACACTAAACTAACGACACGTCAAAGTATTGATACACTAGATCTGTGCTATTTAAACAAGAAGTCAATGATTATGTCACCGTATATTTAGTACTTTTAGGGTGTTCACTGTCAATACTTGGTGGAAAGGCACTATATTAATAAAAACACAATATTCCTTTGTACTTTATTCCGCTTTATTTAATAGGTCAGGGCCGGTTTCGCTCATTGCGAGCATTTTCAACTGATAAGAAAAATATATAAACAGTGCTATTTATACAAAATTAAATTTAAATAAAAGGTGTAAGCAACAATTAACAATGAAAAGAATATACAAATTACAGTATAAGTGACTCTACAATTACATAAAATTAAAATGCCTAACACCTATAACATACAATTAAAAAATCATTAAAGACTAATAAATTATAAGTGGTGAATGATGGCAATTATAAACACAATTAAAATTTGGGAAATTTTTAACAAAGTGAAATTCTACATTACTAAAGTAAATAACTTAATGATAATTTTGTGTTTTTCCCGCTTCCAAGTAATAAGTCTGTGTACTTCAACAAAATCGACAATGAGCAATGAGCGAAACTGGTCCTGACCTATTAAATAAATTGGAATAAAGTATAAAGGAATTTTGTGTTTTTATTGATTATATTTAGTACATGAACATCTACTATAATAAGGTAGCAGCGTAATTCGAAAGAGCATTGAGGATCTCGGGTCCATTCAATGAAATTATTCTCAATCCACTGTGGCATAACAGCGGCAAACATATGGGAATGCCTAGTGATGCATTCATTCACCATTAGGTATACTATCAGCGTATGTGGATGTATCTCTATCTCCATCGCACAACCTTACTCGCGTATGAGCAAGTAAGATGGAGAAGCCAACGCAAGCATGCTCCCAAACTCACTCACGCATTCACATAACATGCAATTAAGCAAAAAAAAAAGAAAAATATCAATATATTTTAATAGAGAAATCTAAAAAAAAATATAAATAAATAACAGATCAGTACTCCGTTATAGTTCCAGTAGTGCTATTCCTGCCCGCATTGCACTTATTTTGGAGGATCTGAAATACTTAACACAATCACATTTTGAATATACAAAATGTGATGTGTTGAGTATTTCAGAGCGTCCAAATAACTGCTATGCACGCAGGAATATCACTACTGTAAGATTAAATATCCATTGAAATGAGTCAGAAAGTATCAAAATACAAAGAAAGTAACAAGCATGCCACAAGGGGATTAAAATTTAGAAACACCACACTACCGCTTCTTTCTCATCGGCGACTTCAATGTCCACTTGCCGATCATTTTTATCACCCATCAGATTAATTGAAAGATTTAAACAGAATGGCACGGATTCACCATAACACTACCCGAGAAAACGACACTAATATTTTTAAATAATCCGGAACCAATGCAAAATATTCATTTTCAGATGTGATTTGTGGGTAATTTCGCTGAGGAATGTACCTGGTTTTTATGCAGAAAGTAGAAAACACATAATATATTAATTAACTCGTTTATTCATCAATTTGTAAATGAACTTTCTCCGATTTAACTGTATTAATTTTGTGACTGACTGTTTCATGGCTTGGTATGAATTGTATAATCGTATAAAACTGCCGGTTTCAAACTGAAATACACTTTGTTTGCCAGCATTGATATCACATAATATCAATCTGACTGATAAGAAGTGATTTCTTAGTATTTACATTTGAATGTCAAAAAAGAGTCAAACAGAGACCTATGACATTATATTTATAATATAACTGTTTATTCTTATCATATTAGACACTAAATAAATAGAACTTAGTTAAAAATACTTCAGTATTAGGATTTTGAATTGGTGTTTTTTTTCTATATCCGAGATACACTCAACCCTCTTTTTACATAGGCAAAAAAATGCAGTGAACATAGATAAATGACAGACAGTTTCAATTACATCAATGTGTTTTAAAGACACTTGTAATAAGCCGAAAGAATATTTAAAAATGTGACTCGAGACAATTCGTAATGAACCGACACAAACACCGATGAATCAAAAAAAAAAAACAATATTTGAAATTGACCTTGGCAAGACTTGAAACTGAAACCTTCCAACTCGCAGCTCTGGCTTATTTTGGATAAATTCATATGTATAATGTCCCCTAACCTTATATTTCAATAAGCAATGGACTCAAACTTCATAAATATATTTCTTATCTTTGTTACGAGATAAACTGAACAAAGGGACAAACTACATAAACCACCACATGCCAACATTTTTTATTTGTTTTAAAGACAGGTTCAGCAACTGTTATCATTCAACTGAAAAAATATTTAAATAACCCAAATATAATAAACTCACTCAATAAAATAGGCCTCTCCATTAGAAGTGTAGGCTTTCTCCCACAGCTTTGGCAGTGGACCTAATGTGTAATCGTCTTCTTTGTCCACCTTAGCTGAGGAAGAGCATGTGGATCGATCTTCGCCGGCCGCAGCAACAGTCGTCGCTGAAGATACCGAGCCCACAGACGACAGACCACCAGCGGAGATACTCCCACCGGATAAGCCACCTAATAACAAGATTGATAAGATTTATTATTTTGCACAACAATAGAAGAAATAATTCATCACTATAATTTTTCATTGCATTTAGATAAGGGGTCACTAAGCTTTTCGATAAACAGGCCACAAGAGTTTTTTGACATATTAAGCTCTGACACAAACAAGGGTCTCTGAAAAGCGATATATCAGGGTTCTACTGTATTGGTTTAAGTCTTTTTTACTCAGGAGCTCTAGTCATTTCTATTGTCAAGAAAAACTGGAAGTAAAAAATAATGGCTAGCATAACAGTCCTAATACTCGTCTAATTAACTACAACAAATTATTGTAAAAAAACATATCCACCGTTTATAACTCAATAACTAGATAGATAGAATTACCTGCAGAAAGACTCCCTCCAGACAAGCCACCAGCAGAGATACTGCCCGCCGATAAGCTGCCTCCGGAAAGACCACCTGCCGATAGGCCACCAGTGGAAAGCCCCCCAGTGGATAATTTGTCAGGGTCTCGGTTCCCGTCGGCCATTTGCTTCTGTCCGACTAGAGACTGCGACGTTGACGCCATTTCAGTAACACTCACATCGTGCCCATCACATCTGGAAGTGAATTATAAAATTATATAAATACAAGGTTACCTAGTTTGGTCGGTAAAACATCAATTGCATATATTTTTCAATTGAAATAATAATTCACAAATTACAATTCTATTAAAGTTGGATTTATTTTAAAATCTCAATATCGTCAGCCAATATATGAAAGCTAGTAACTCCATAAACAACAACATTGCAGGTAAGCGAAAAATCCACTGTCATCTTGAAGGTTATTATTAATATTTTTTATCACCATGTTCGCTCCTAATATGGACTCCTAATGAAGCTTTTATCAACTGAAGTTTTTCTAAGAGAACTGTTTGATACTCAGTTGCTCCATATTTCAGAGAGAGTAACGATAGAAGGATGGCTATGAGAGAACTAGTCATTAGTTAACTAATGACTAGTTCTAACGAGCAATAGCGATAGTGGGAGCGATTAATCGCTCCCACTATTGCTCGTTTTAAGAACGTAATGAATTTAAACATTACAAACAGACATCCATGCCATCGAGCACAATCCTATAAATCTGTCCATACAGCTGCAGACCATACAGGAAATTAGTTACAATACTCTTACAATGATGTTTTATGTTTGGGGTTTGTTAGGTTTATAGCTTAAGCCCGCTGTGGTCTAGTTGGTTAGAGCTTGCTCTACCGATCAGGTGGGTCTGGGTTCGATTCCCGGTAAGGACAATGTCAAATTGGATTTTTTCAATTTTTCAATTGAGATCTACGACATGGGTGTTTGTGACGTCAATTCTCCTTGAGTTAATCTCATGCGACTTACAAAAATTCCTCATCGAGTATATCTCGTATGATCTTTCAACTTAAAAACTTTCAAATATTTGACGCATTGGCGTTAACTGTAATGTCAAATATTTTTTTTAATTTAAAAAAAAAATATATTTGTATCAACAAAAAAATCTTAGTCTTAATTTAGATCTCATTATCCGTATTTTAGGGGAGTTACGAGCTTTGCGCTCTACGATTTGCAAAAAAAAATACACTGTAATAGTCCATTTGGAAATTCTAAAGCAAACCTCACAATATCGTTCGGAATGATGTTAAAAATTGATAGTTTACGGAAGTGATTAAAGGAATGACGGTTTTTTAGATAATTTGTAATCCGATCGTACTAATTGACAACAAAATAAGAATAATAATTAATCAGAATCAAATTCATTTAAAAATTGTTGGACAGCAGTGGGTTTATCATTGACAGGTTTTAAAAATAAAATGATACTTCACAATCTACGTATTTGTTTACAGGGTGTCGATAAATGCGATAGGGAAACAATGTTGAAAAGAAATTACTGATAAAAAATACGCCCCTCACATTTCGAAATATAAAACTCGTACTATGTTATAGGAGTTAGTTAAAAAATATATTAATTTTTCATTGTATAGAAGTTTTTATTTTTAATCCATGTCCTAATTTTTACACCCATGCCATCGAACATAAATCGATTGAAAAAATGCTGTTCGCACTAGGACTCGGACCCGTAAGATCCGTCACGGAAACCAACAACGTTGACGGCTGCGCCGCGGACCCGACCAATTGAAGGCGTTATAAAACTACTAAGGTGAGAGAACTAGGGTTGAAAAAATCTTTAAATAAACAAAACATTGATAGGAGTCTGTATATTGTTTTCAATTAATACATTAAAAATTGATGTTACTATTGAACAACGCGCGCAAATTAGGGATAGAAGGATAGTGCTAGGACAAAACTAGTGATTAGCTAATTGCTCTCGCTGCATCCCGTTATTTTTAGGATTGGAAGGTTGGGACTATTTCGACTTATGCCCTCATCAGAAATATATAGTTCCAACATTCTGTTCTAATGTTTTAAATATAAGTCACCTCTTTGATGAATGATATTCTATAACCTCTTAAATACCCTCAGGTCGAAACCTTTTGGAACTGAAAAGTACACTCCCATCAAAGTTAATCAGTAAAATTAAAATCAATTCGCAATCTAATATAAAAGTATTTGACGTCAAGCACTAATTGAAGACACTACGTAGCTCATTGTCAAACTTAATTGGCGTCATAAATGGAAGAAACAACAAATGAATACAATTTGAAACACGCATGAAATAATTTTTAAGAAATACGAAATATGTGACGCAACAGCCTGCCTATATCGATAACTACTTCTAATTATGGTTGTTTTGTGAGTATCTTTCAATTTTATCGGGATTGAACCCGTGGCCCTTGGTGCGACAGTAGATTCACTTCCGGCCGCTGCAGTTGCACGTTGTATGTCATAATAACATAATACAACAATGAGACGACAATGACATGGAAAACAAAGTATCAACATGGCCTGAACAAGAGGTGAAAAGTCAATGAACGACGCAATATTTATTTTTCTATCATCCTGCGTTTATTTCATTATCCCTTTCCAGGAAATTCAGCAGAGCTTAATAAGGATATAAAAATTTAACTACTAAATTATCTTGATTTAGAAGTAAGTAGGAAAAAGTCGCATTATGTAGTTGATTTGATATTTTAATCTCGGTAAGATTAACATCAAATTTAGATGTTTCAATTTATATTAGATATTTTGGACATGGGTGTTTGTGATGCCTCTTCTCCTCGAATAAATTTCGTACGATTTTTTAATTCAAAATATTTGTCATATTGGCATAAGCTGTAATGTTAAATGTTTTAATTAATTTTAAGAGAGTTTAAAAAGAAAAAACCGGTCAACAATACGTCGAATTAAGTCAATCGATACATACGTAAGTAAACATTTGGATGTATAAATAAACAAATACATTCCGGGCATTTTATTTTACAATTAAAGTCTTTAAATTACAAGTAAAATTCAATTCCTCTGTAAGTTATTCCACTGTACTGACAAGAAGCTGTTAGAGGAAGTTCGCTTCATAACGGATATTATAACGTAAATAAATATATTTTTTTAATTTAAATACAAAAACACCATTTTCTATAAGTCGTGACAATATTTAATGTCGGTAATTATACGTTTCCTATGAGATGCAAGGCAAGACACGCGAATAGTGCGAAATACTTTGTACAACTGAACTAAATGAAAAAAATTACTTGTTTTAAAACATAAAAAATAATATTTAAAATCTTAATTAGTGATAAATTTCATGGCTGTGGAGTCGGAGTCTAAGAGAAAAAATTAAATAATATTGAAAAATTATTAGTGTATTCATCATATTGATTGGTGAAATGTATGTATGAAATGATTTGATGGTATATATACATAAATTAATTCGAAGTCGGTTTTTAATTCAAAGCCAGAGCCGGAGTCGTATTTTTTTTACCAGACTCCACAGCCTTGGTATATTTATGGATCGAAATATTTCAAATCTGGTTGATTATATTGTATATAATTTTATTTTGCTGCATGATTTATCGACTAATAAATGTTGCTATTTTGTTTTTATTTAAAGATATAATACAATAGAATCGTAATAAAAAACAAACAAATTTTTGCTTGAAAAATAAAAACATTGTTTCACATACTGAAATGTGTAAATATCGCTTTTTGCAACTAGACGCTTTATTTAAAAGATTTATAAACGAAATTTAGCGAGTGATATATAAATTCCACAGCATACCTTATCTATAAAGGGTATACAACAAAGCAAGCTCACAACAGTAAACTTATGACAGCTCCGAAAATAGAATACTACAAACTGGGCAGTTTCATACATTTATTTTTAAATCAATATACTTACATTTATCCAGAAATTTTCAATGTGATAGTTTCAACCAAGCCTACTTTACAAGTTCCAGTGATTAGTTACTAACCAATACTGCAGCCATCACCAATTAATATATCCCGAATAGTTAGCGAAACCCGGGTCGTTAGTGACAAAATCTGTGAGAATTTACATAGTTTGAACGATTCAAATTAATATATCAATTGAGACATACAAAAAGCCATGATCAAATAACTGCAACACCCGAAATTCTCCATTTCGGGAGCAGAAATAATATTTTTTTCTCGCAAGTCAGTCATCGAAGGCTTATTTATCGTCGAGATGCCCTCACTCTTCAAGTGGGTGACATCAGTGAAACTGGTGATGGCTGATAGAATCTAATTGATCTTTGGCTCGAAGACTACAGCATAAATGTGGATGGATTGTGAAATAACTCAATGAAATGAGGAATATCAATTCCCAGCGAGTGTGCCGATGCACTATGTTAAAGCTACCAGTAACTGACATTGCCACATTATTAAAGCTCTATCGAGGGAAAGATGGCTATGTCTGTAAAAACATGACGCCAGTTGATTTTGGATTCAATCTCCGTTTGGATCAAATTTTGCAATTAAAATTTTATATTTACATTCCAGCATGTGCGGCGCGTACTTATTTTCTACTCGAGTTGATATCGTCTACTTAATTGATTAGCAAAGAACGTGTAATTTTAAACGAATAACTCATTGATGTAATTTTTATTTTAGCAATAAAATTGATTCTACACGATAAATTGATAAAGTTTTAGTACTGAATCAATTTAAAAAATAGATATCGGTGAATAAAAACTTAAATTAAATCAAATGCATTTGGAGGAGTCAATCTTATTCATTTTCATTGCTTTATGTACAATATAACTCAGCCGAAACTAATTATTATAATATCTGAATTATGTTTTACAGAATGGGCCTATTAGACGTGAAGTGAGCCAAGTGGTATTTTAGAAAAAAATAAGTTATGTGCGTATCTCTAAGTATCGTAAAAGTGAGGTTACCTAAGTTAATATACATTGCAATCCACCAAAACACCAAGTAAAGACGTGGTAGTACTTGAGAGTCCAAGAAACAGTTTTACCATTTTACTAGTTGGCTCACTTCACATCTAGAGGGCTCATATAGAAAGTAAAATAACATGCATTTTGGAATTCAAATAATATATATGTATAAATGCGCCGTTTGAAACGTCCATTTTAATCAACATGTGAGTTTTTTGTTAAATGTTAATGTTTGTCTCTATGATTTCATTAAAAAAACATGATAAAACGTAAACTACACAAAATAAAAGTACTCGGTCTTTTTTACTTCCCATGATTCAATCATGGTAATTTTTTTCATTTTTAACCTATTAACATTTATTGTGCTTTCTACGAAGAGCTTTTATAGCTCCTTTTACGTGGATAGAACTGTTGTAAGTCCATAGTCGCGACCGAACATAATCAACAATGGTTAAATAATTGAAGCACAGTTATAAAAAAGTGCGTGTGACACTTCGCACGGTAATAAATATTGTTGTTCGGAGGGAACTAAAACAGTTGACATGGTTGCTCGCACAAGCCGTTGATTTTTATCTTCTCCATGCAATCCATTTTGCAATTTTCATATAAGTTTAGCTAAAAACAGCAAGGAATTATGAATAGATTTTCTGGTACGAACAAGTTTGGAGAAACCCCGGGTTTTAGGACAGAAAGTGCGATATCAGCAGAATTTATCAGAAAATAATCACTTTTGTTGGAAAGCAATTTTCGGGGAATCCCTACCCATCTGGCACTATTAGCATAGGTAAGAGACAGGGGTGAAAAATACACATGTAAACATTTTCTCGCAAAACCTTTACGGGGCACACTGCTGGAAACGAAAATATATATAAATATATTATGATAAAAACAGATGTGGTTGTTTCATTTTAATATTACCTAAATTACCAATGAGAATTTTCAAGAATGGAGTTATTTTAATTTATCCCAAAAAGAATATTTCAAAATCTAATGTCGTGCAAACAGAAAACAAAAATAGGAACGAAGAGAAAGAAAAGAAAATCATGGTATACGACGAAGACCCATGGAAACCACACATAAAACTTCGAGAATAGATGTGAGCGACGGTTATTGGAGATAATGTGGTTTTACTAAATGTAGTGTTTTATGTATACAAAAAAAAACATTTCTTTGTACCAACACCACATTTTTATAACGATCAGGATCGATTTCGCTCGTCCCTGGTATTATCAAAGAATTTTTTAGGGTTCGCGAATTCGGAAATCAGGAAACGTACATTGGTTCTGAAGAATTAAAAAATGAATGGGACACGCAGTCCGGATGCTTCCGAAGAACCTTAAACATTGCCTCAGGTTTGATTAGTGGGATTCCTTCGTCTTCGATTACCGTTGGATACAATCCATAGGACATTCCATTACCCATGACATAGGAGGATATCCAGCGATTAGCAGACGAAAGCGAATCCCGTCAGCTATGCGTAGGCAGCAGTTATGGTAAAAGAAGAAGCTCGAACACTTATGCAGTTGAAATATGAAACTATAAAATCATCATAATTATTGTACTGAAACAATTATAATAAGTATAAATGTCCATATTTAAATAATATAATTAATTCATATAGAAAGTACATTTTGATTAGCATAGCTAACATTATTTATGCATAATTAACACGTGTAAAAAAGCTCTCTGTGCATAAAAATATGATTAGTGATTACATCCACCGGTATGAGAGCATGATGCATCTGGAAAGAAAGTAAGGCCACTTGATGAAGTGAATCTAGAAAATCTTTCTCTCGTTTACTGACACGCCCATCTGTCAATTAGCGAGGCCTGGCATCATATAATTATCAATCATTGAATACGTTCAGATACCTGCGCGACTTGTTAGCTGCACATTTTAATTAGAGAGTTTGGACACAAGTGTCTCAAGTTTCAAGGCATCGAATCGAGATGAAATTGTATTTCCCTGATTTCATACCGCTTCTCGTGTTAACAATAATAAACAAATGAGCGATTGATTAACCTTTACCGTTCTTAACAGCTGGGAATGCAGCTGAAAATCGACCCTGGAAATATCGTATTTTACAACTGGGAGAATAACATTGATTTTTAAGAAATGCCAAAACAAATCGCGATTTAATCCTTCAAGCACGTATGCCTGAAATATATGTTGAATAGCAGCACATTCAAAGCCAATGAATAGCAGAATGAGTCGCATCTGAACAAAATATATATTTTTTTAATTTTGAAAAACATTTTTGGCGATATTCTTGGCAAATAAATTTGAAACCAGTGGTTGACCACAGTATCGAATATATTATACACATATTCTCACCATTTTCAATAATACCGTGTGTGTTTAGAATGTGTCAAAATTTCAAAACAAATTCCATTGCATGTGAATTTAATAACTAAGCTCTTCCAACGTGTTAAACTTAGTTCCTTAACAAGAGAAATAACTCAATTTATGTATATTTAAAATTATTTTTCACAAACTAACCGCCGAATCTATCGAAACACGCATGTTCTTATCCTTGCATAGGATTAATTATTATAATTAATTAGCTTCTCGTTCACCCGCCACTGCTTTCTCGTTCCTTGATTCCACATGACGGTTTTATAGACTTGCGTTTCTCCAGTTGTTCTTTATAACCGGGAGTGTCCCAGAAGCAATTACCCTAATTGATCACCGTGGTAGATTTTTTTTGAAAGGCGTAGTAATTTATATATAAGCCAATCGATCCAATGAACGATTGTATCGACTAACGCTTTTATTTCTGCATATATAATATTTAATTACACTGGTGTGTTCAGAATTTTGCTTTACGGTGCCACAATTGCAATAGCTTAAAATAATCTATATATTAATAGCCGATAAAATAAGTTTTCACTTTTCACAAATGTGTGCGTACTGATGTCCACTTCGCCCAATGATAGCGGTTTATATTGAACAGCACATTTTTTGGCGAATGCTAACGTTTTATTTTGAATCGCATATTTCGTTCGTCCAATTGGAATGGACGTCTTTTTTATATTCAAAATTCAAATTTCCTGGCTTAGAACTAAAGCATTGTAATAATATTGAGAGAACTTTATTTGAAAGTTTGCATGGCTACAAAGTTTTTTAAATAATCAAATGTACTGATTCGATTTTTCGAAGCTATAATTATAGGGCTAGGAACTGATTTGACAGTGATTTTGTTCGGTGTCATCTTCTATTTATTAGTAGTCGATAATGTCCGTTTTGATTGCATGATTGTCACTGATTTCCCCTCCTCCTGAAGACGGTCCCCTTCCCCCACCCCTCTGCCCGCTATCGCCATCCGTTCATTTTTCTCTGACGTCTATTAGTCATGACAAAACAATTAATTTTCGTACTGACCAAAAATATTCTGTCAAGCTGGGGATCGAACCCATGTCCCTTTTTCATTCTAATCGTTTGAACAAATATCCATTGTTCCACAAAGCGATTAAAATTAGTGAGGTGGAACGTCTACTTATTTTCAAACCAAGAGAAATATGTGATTTTATTGTGACCTTACGACATCTGTTAGTGAAGCATTGCACTAAACGAATTTGAATAATTGAAAATAGAATATGTCAAATACTTATGAGATATTTTTCTTTTTCTACGAAATATATTTGTTTGGATACTTGAAACATTAGCAGGGCTGTCGATATATGGTCCCAGAGTCTCTTTTTATATGGTCCAGAGTTTTTTTTCGAAATATATTTGTTTGCACACTTGGTTGTAAGCAAACTTGAACATTATTCCAAATATTAAATAATTTACGCAATTTCTGCTCCTACGAAAAATGGTTGTTAGCAAACTTGAACATTATCGTAAATATTAAATAATTTACGAAATTTCTGCTCCTACGAAAAATGGTTGTTAGCAAACTTGAACATTATTCCAAATATTAAATAATTTACGCAATTTCTGCTCCTACGAAAAATAGTTGTTAGCAAACTTGAACATTATTCCAAAAATTAAATAATTTACGAAATTTCGGCTACTACGAAAAATGGTTGTTAGCAAACTTGAACATTATACCAAATATTAAATAATTTCTGCTACTACGAAAAATGGTTGTTAGCAAACTTAAACATTATTCCAAAAATTAAATAATTTCTGCTACTACGAAAAATGGTTGTTAGCAAACTTAAACATTATTCCAAAAATTGGGTAATTTACGAAATTTCTGCTACTACGAAAAATGGTTGTTAGCAAACTAAAACATTATTCCAAAAATTAAATAATTCACGACATTTCGGCTACTACGAAAAATGGTTGTTAGCAAAATTAAACATTATTCCAAAAATTGAATATTTTACGAAATTTCTGCTACTACGAAAAATGGTTGTTAGCAAACTTAAACATTATTCCAAATATTAAATAATTTACGAAATTTCTGCTACTACGAAAAATGGTTGTTAGCAAACTTAAACATTATTCCAAAAATTAAATAATTTACGAAATTTCGGCTACTACGAAAAATGGTTGTTAGCAAACTTAAACATTATTCTAAAAATTCAATAATTTACGAAATTTCTGCTACTACGAAAAATGGTTGTTAGCAAACTTAAACATTATTCCAAAAATTAAATAATTCACGACATTTCGGCTACTACGAAAAATGGTTGTTAGCAAAATTAAACATTATTCCAAAAATTGAATATTTTACGAAATTTCTGCTACTACGAAAAATGGTTGTTAGCAAACTTAAACATTATTCCAATAATTAAGTAATTTACGAAATTTCTGCTACTACGAAAAATGGTTTTAAGCAAACTTAAACATGATTCTAAAAATTCAATAATTTACGAAATTTCTGCTACTACGAAAAATGGTTGTTAGCAAACTTTAACATTATGCCAAAAATTAAATAATTTACGACATTTCGGCCACTACGAAAAATGGTTGTTAGCAAACTTAAACATTATTCAAAAAATTGAATATTTTACGAAATTTCTGCTACTACGAAAAATGGTTGTCAGCAAACTTAAACTTTATTCCAAAAATTGAATACTTTACGAAATTTCGGCTACTACGAAAAATGGTTGTTAGCAAACTTAAACTTTATTCCAAAAATTCAATAATTTACGACATTTCGGCTACTACGAAAAATGGTTGTTAGCAAACTTAAACTTTATTCCAAAAATTCAATAATTTACGAAATTTCTGCTACTACGAAAAATGGTTGTTAGCAAACTTAAACATTATTCTTAAATATTATTATTATAATGCAACAAAAATCTCACGTTGCTGTGCAACGGGCTTACAGCTAGTTATTTTTAATAAAATAAATATCATAAACAAAATTATATCAGATGGTAAGTAACGAAATACCCAAATATAATCGACTGTGGAAAGGAAACAGGACATAACAAATTTTACAGGAGACACAAAAAACGTTTTTTTATGATTTTTAGCCAAATTCAAATATACACAACCTTGAAGTGCACGGTGACTAATAAACTAGTTTTTTGTTGCCTTAGCCTAATATTAATTTAACAAATTGTTCAAGAAAAACCTTTATTTAAGTCTTTTTTCCTGTTCGCAATTTTCACATGCCCTTCTTTTTTCAAACGTAAAAGCTAAATTTAGATACTAATTCGGCATTTTCAGCTTACATCCTTTTGATAGAACGTGTATCAAATTGTATACATTGTGATTATCGAAAAAAAGCTGTTTTGTAAAAACTGTGGGTTACGTCCATTTTCCTTTCCACAGTCGTTTTAACTTATAGTATTTATGACAAGATAGTATACAAAGCCTACCAGATTCTATACATATCAGGAATTATCATAGTATGCGAAACCTGTAAATTTAGTGCTGTAACGTGCAGCCATTTCGGAAAGTTGTGCCGTATGCCGCAATGCGTGCATCTTGATTTAGTGGAATTTCAAACGAAACAGGATATACAGCATTGTCATTTGGTATTCCAACAAATGTGCATATGCTTAGTAAGTGAGTGGGTATCGAGAAAAGGTATCGGGCAAAACCAGCAAAGCGTCACGTGTTACGACTCCAGACGAACCAGGCTAAATTACTGCTGTTTTCTTCCCCCAAATAATACGTTACATGAATATTAATAAAGAAAAAAGTCGTTGGAGATATCAGGGTTCACGAAAGCCTAATTCAAAATGACTACTGCCATCACCATCGATCACATATAAAATGCGTTGAACGTATTATCAGCATGTTGCAAAACGGTGGCACGCTACACGAGTATATTATGTACTGTGTAAACACGTCGCAATTGGTAACACAACCAGTGGAATAAAAAAAACACCAATTTTAATTTTATATTAAAAATTTTCGGGTCCTACGGCGCAGCGGTTAGCGTTGCTGGCTTCCGTGCCGGATCTCACGTGTTCGAATCCCAGTATGAACAGTATTCTTTCGATCGATTTCCTAATTTCCCTTCCACTCTTCCCATCCAGCAATATCTGGGCGAAGTGAGAGCGATTAGTTAACCACTACTCCTGTCCTAGCCATATCCTTCTATCCCTACTAATCTGTTTGGAAGAGGTTGAGTTGGCTAAAAAACCGTTCTCGTAGAAAAAAAAACCAGTTGAGATACCTCCATTAAGTCATATGCTCCACATTGGGAGCGGACATGGATTTTTAAAAACAAATGATTATTAATTTTCACATTTTTTTTCGCTAAATGGATTAAAAATGGTATCTTATATATCGTATAATTCTGTCACAATACTCATTTTCCTACCAAGAGAGGGTCTTGACTTCCTCCGAATACGTCATACATACACTTTATGAGACTGATGTATATATATATATATATATACAGTGGAACCCCGATCTACCGTTCTCGTATTGTTCGTTTTCCCGCATGGATCGTTTATTTTTCATAGTCCCGGCCAAACACCCATAAGTACAATGTAAAAGAATCCCTCATTAATCGTTCCCTGATTTACCGTTTTCCTCGATCTATCGTTTAAATATTTTGGTCCCGTCACGAATATTATCCCGATTGACCGTTTTCGTTTATTATTTTTCATAAATAGTTTTGCCTCGCATTTCGTTTCGTGTTTTTTTCAGTGGAACCCCGATCTACCGTTCTCGTAATCTTCGTTTTTTCACTCGACCAAGACCCCGTCATAAAAATATTTAATAATTCCACGTTTATCAATCCCCGATTTAATGATATCCTCGATCTATCATCTAAATATTATCGTCCCATCCCAATTATTATCCCGATTGACCGTTTTTGTAGAATATTTTTTTTTTCGTTCAAATAGTTTTACATCGCATTCAGTTATATAAATAAATAAGTTTTTTAAAAATTAAACATTTTTTTGGTATTATTTGAAGATTTCCCGCATTATCGGTTTCCCGCATTATGCGTTCATTTATTACGGTCCCTTGAAAAACGTAGAATCGAGGTTCCACTGTATATGTACATTTGATCATATGTTTTTGATGATACCACATTTCAAACAAAAACGAAAGGGTGAAAGTAGGTTGAAGGTGAGGTAAAAAGGATAGGTCATCGCTTATCTCATGGTTTCCAGAAGCGTGTATGGTAAGTAAGGGCCACCGGATGCAAATTAATAATCGATCGAAACAATAAATGCGCGCATACTATCCGAGTATTCAACCCCGATCGTAGAATGAAAGCATAGACTGCACAGCTCGGCCACGACGGTCAGTAAGCAGCTAGGTATGTATTTTACACTGTTTTACAATATTGATAATATATCTTTTATATGTAGGTACTACGTTAGTATGGGATAAAATCAAGTATTTCCAGATTGACTTCCTTCCTGTATGAATGAATGAATCACTGCTTTTATGTGTTTTCTTTCATTGAACTGTTCTTATAATTTCTTTACATCTGCACAAAGTGTGTCGTCCACATAGATATATACTTAATGTAGCTGATTATTAATTAATATACAATCAAAATTGCTGTTTTCGTGTTTATAGCTAATACTATTGGTTTTGTATCACCAAAATACAATAATGAACGACTCGAATTATTTGAATTTGGAATCGTTTTCCCTATTGTACCGCAAATTGAAATAATTGAAAAGAAAGCAAGACGAATTTATACTTCCGATAGTCTCACCTAACCTACCTAGTCTATGGTTTTCAAATAAAATAGATTTGAAATTAGAATTGCTTTTTTGAATAAAAAAATGTCACAGCTTCTATTTACAAAGCAAAATTCATAACAAATGAGCGATTTCCTTTCGCGTTTTCCTTTTATAGATTCACTAATATTTAAAACAAAAAATGCACGTATTGGACAGTATATAAATAAATTACATATTTATTTCATTACTTCTTCATGAATCAACTTTTAGATATGTAGCGAGTATAAAGAGAAAAATGCGGTTTCGTAGAAATACACAATAACCACACGTCGGTTTCATCTCGTGAATCGCTCTCGTGAAGTACAAAAAGTATGAAGAAAGTATTGTCGTACTAAAAATACTTTCTCTGGTCTCTAGAACCAACAAATGTTTGCCTTGGCGCATTTTCGATAGTGCATACAAAACGGTTTTCTAATCAAAATCGAAATCCACAAATTGATTGCGAAATGATACACGCCTTTTCTTATAAGTAACATTTGCAACATTCAATTATTATTATCTAAACTAACTTGCCGTAATTAGTAACTTGTTAATGAGTTTATGAGATTTTTGACCAGATACAAAGTAATGAATAAATATATATATATATTTTAAGGTACGTGGGTTGCTTTGAATTACATCGTAATATAGTGTACTTGTGTTTCCGTAAGTACAATAAAATGAAGAATCGCCTCCTCCGGTTAGTTCAGGGATTAAAAACCTGCGGTTTTAAGGCCACTCTGGTGCTACTGATTTTCTTTACAAATAATTCTGAATCTCTGAATCTCTTATGAAGTTATTTTTTTAAAACACTTCTTCAAAAAAAAAATCGAATGAAAATTTGTTCATTAACGAGTAGAATTGTATATGTGAGTCATTTGGAGAATACGCAGCTGTATCGACATGTTAATTGTGGAATACGATGAAAGGTTTACCGATTTTGAAATTAATGAAATATCACTGAAATTTGGCTTGTTGAAATTGTCTCACCAAGTTGGTTTCAACGAGGCACCTAAAGAACTTCAGATGGAATTGATTGTGCTCTCAGTGGGTGATATTTTTAAATCATTGTTTGCTTATCGAAAACTTACTGCTTTGATTCTTCATTTCCATACTTAACGCAAATAAATACACAATTACGACCACAGATAACTAATACACATTTAGAAGATTAACTGAAACTGTGAACGTCTATGCTAGAAACAAATATTCCAATGCTTTCCAGCAGAAAGCAGACAGTTGGTAAAATGTAACATAAAGAAAAAATTAAACAATAAATAATAATTATTCTTATTTTAACAATAAATACCAATCAATAATTTGTAATATGATTTGTAAATGTGTATATTTTCTTAAAAGATGTTCTTAATTTGCGTCTGAATACGTCAATGCAAAATGTGAAAAACACATATTAATTTAGGGGGAGGGGGTTTCAACGTTTTCTTGACTGCAGTATTATGTTGATATCTGATCTCATGTTGGTCGGCCTTCAGAAATGAAAAGGTTCCTCACCCCTGTGTTAATCTGCACTGACTAAAAAACGCTCATTACGCCACTGCGTTTAAGGTTTATGGTCCATGGGATGATTTTAAAACCAAATTATGGCATAACGATCATTAAGTACGACGTATAGGAAAAGTTTTGCGAGTGTTCCAATTAGATGAGTATATTATGCAGGCTTTATTAGGATGTGTAAAGTTAGGAAAACTGGACTGATTCATTTGTTTTTCGCCTCTGAATGTTTCTCAATTTCTATATATGAAAACATAATAAACTTTTGCTAGTATTATTACAGCAAGAGTAAGACCACCCCGGATATAATTGGAAGGTTATAAGCAGGACCGTCATGTTAGCTTTTTTCGGGGGTAGGTGGGCAAAAGTTGTCGGATTGTTAATAATTTTGTGTCGTCTATGTACAAGACGCTGTTGCAGCAAGGAATAAAATATTCAATAAAATGACGTTCGTGGTTAGAAAACCGTCATCGTAAATAAACATTGAGAAAACAGGACTGTATTCGCTATGGAATATTTACTGAATAAAAAAGATACGCAAAGGTTAAATTGCATTATGCAAGTGTATTTACAAAACATTAATTTCAAATATGTAATTAGTTTAAACATTTTCCGATAATTAATTATATGCTATGTTGATGTAAGTAAAGAAATTGTTTCCAACTTTCAAAAACAATCATTTCGTACTGATCACATCTAATTAATTTTAATTATTCCGAAGAAAATAAATATCCAGTGTGGTGCAATATTTATTACTGTAAACATTAAATTTCAAGGTCGCTCATTTCATACACCTAACCACGTAGGTACGTATTATTTGCAAATGAAAATGAATAACGAATATTTTTCATATTGACACAGAATTAACCTCAATACAGCACTTAGTTGGAATCAAGTTTTTTACGTATGGATTTTACGAGTGCGGATAGACAAGAATCGAAATGAACGAGACGGTTAGGAATAAAATTAATCGGAATTCCAAACATCTGAATGACTCCGCGACGAAGGCAGGTAGAGAAATGACGATGACTAACTTGTATATTTTGAAACGAATTTGTTGGGACTTGTTTAAAAGTGTTTTAGCATATAAGTATAAAAGCATGAATCATACAGAAACAAGTGAAAACAAACAAAAGAACGTCAAGTGTGCCTTCGTACATTTGCGGTATTGATTTGACAGCTGTATCATTACTAATTAAAGGACCAAAATATCTATTTAACCTAACCCAAAATGAATGATAAAAGTGAAATTAATCATTTAACATTATTATTCAGATTTTAATTCAGTTATTAGAGTTAAACATCAGCTTTTAATACACGAATAAATGTCAACGAGACTGGGATGTAGGTCAACGTACAGAAATCCTAGTTTAAAAATTTGCTTCAATAATAAATTAAAAATATCTAATACAAAGTATTGCATGTATTATTATAGCTTAGAAAGTTTATTTCGAAGTGTGCAGGCTATATTTGAGTAAAGTACCTACTTTTTTGATAAAATCCATATTATTTTTTACAGATATCATATTTGAACCAAACGAACGTTTTAAAATTGTATATATTTACATAATATGTTGAACGCATACTGTAATAAATTATTTCTTTGTAAATGTTTATATTAACAAATAAAATAAGGTATGTTATTCGAATAGCAAATATTATAAGTTACAAAAGGAAATCACGAACACTCAAAACTTGTAAATAAACTAGAGATCGGTCGTTACTACGGTGCACATAATTTTTTATTAGTTTACACTTATCTCTCAGCGAAGGAAACCGTATAAAAGTTAATTCCTCAGAAGCCAATAAAGAAGTCAATCAACGCACAGCTAAAAATAGAGCATAACTTACTTACATTTTTATATTCCTTTAATGTGTGAAACAAAAGAGGTTCATAATTTATTTTTCACTCAATTGTTTTCAAAATAAAAACATCACATTGTCACACACGAAATGTAGTGAACTTTCACGACATTCGAAATTTAAAATTCCATTTATGGATATTAAACGTCATCCATTTGACAGTTTAAAAATTACACTAGGGTCTGTAATTAAAACACTATAAAAACTCAATAATATAAAAGCGGATAGAGCGTCCTAGATAACTTATATGCATTAAAATTCTAGGCGACAGGAAGCGATACAAGGCAACAGGTGCATCCACCCTCGTACAAATGAAAGCATTTCAACCAACACATCCTCGTAACACTATTTCAAATTCTCACTCTAAATCATTTTAATTAATATTAAAAAATACAAACAAAAGCTCAACTATGCGAACGGGTGCTCCGGAGAGTTAACTATTTAACTAACATTATCACAAAAGCTGTTTCCCATTAGTCAAGTGTAAGAGATTGTTTACAAAAATAATTATCACGACATACTTATTCCTCACAGCGAAAAAACCGCTACAGTGTCGCAGATTTGTATTGGGAACAATGCAGGACTAATATTATGGCACTAAAACTCATTTTTCACTTCACGAACAATAGTTTTTATTAGTTTACAAAGTTATCAAACAACTTGACACAACCCGCAGCCGTGCGCGTATACAATTCTTTGAGAACTGTGTTGCCAGCAAAATGTATTTTAAATTGGAAACATAATATCAATTCGCCCAACGACATTTTGGGCTACTCTTCTTACTTGATCATTACAAAATCACAGGGTCTTTTGTTTATTCCCTAAAAATGCATTGAAAAGACTTTTATAATATTAAATACGATGCATTACTAAAATTGATTGAATTACCCATTTATTCTCTTAATATTTTATGTATGAATTTGGGCTATAATTTTATGGATTCATTAAAAAGTATATTATTTACGTTTTGTCAATTTCCAAAAGATCAATTTTATATACACACGCGGCTATGTGTCGTATCGATTTTTACTTATAATTCAATATGTAAGTGTTCAAAAGAAAAACATGCTTTTTATTGTGATTAAGTCATCTTATCAATTACACAATTGTAAGATGGCAAGAAATGAGAATTACACAATCAATTTATCTGAATGTTCTGTGTAGGCATACATATGTCTAACTTTTTACACATTAGATTATTAATATTATATAAATAACTTGTACGTTATTATAATATTTAGTTATGATAAATAATGATTTACAATAAAATTTTATTTGTGACATCTGTATCTTAATAGCCTTTCAAGGTTCGAGCCGTATCCGGTTGGTTTCAATGGTATTAAAAAATAATATTTCTATTTAACTACAGAGGGCAGTATACGACAAAATTTTATAGAATATGTATTAGTTATAATAATATGTAATTGTTATTATGTACTTTGATATGCGATTTAAGAAATATATACTGAATGTAAAATAATTAACTTTGAAAACGAAGTATATTTTCATCAGAAGTTGCCAATCCTTTCATGTCAGGTTAAATATGTAAAAAAATAGCACTTCAATGAACTAAAAACAGTAATTGGTCCCTTTTCAAAAGTTTAAAACGGGACAAATTTTGCGTAACTGAAAATGCTTACACGACCAACAAAACCAGTCCCGACGACTACAACTTTTGCACTATTTTCATTGACTTTCCAGCAAAAGATTAATGCTACATTAATTTACTCAATATTTTAAGTTCCAAAAAATCATTGGTATACCATCCACTTTAAATTAAATACATATTCATATAAATCGATTTTTTTTAATTTTTCAAGTCGAGAGTTTTAAGTAGTTACTAAGCCTAAATTAAGAAAGAGTGAAAAGTTCCTATTACATCGCAAGGACTGATTGATGAGAAAAATCGTTAGAGATTTTTTAAAGGTGATTATGTACCTAATAACCGTTATTATTAAATTCTACTTAAATATAATATAATAATAACCATCGTAAATTACGGAATTTCTATTCTACTAAATTCTATTGCGTCCATAATTTTACCTGTTTGGTTAATAAATAAATCGATTCATTATTCGCATGGATGTTTAACATTCAATTATAATTTGATTGTGAATAATTGATTTACCTTTTGAGATTCCGGAATTTTTGTAAAAGCAGGATCTTATTCAGTGATAAACAAACCGCGTCCCGTACTGTAATCCCACAAATAACAAGTATGTAATACATCACCAAACTTTTCATTGAATATGATAAAAATCTGTGTTTGATATGTGAACAAATCATGCAGTAGCAAAGGTATATAACATATAACCTAGATCAGTGATGCACAAACCGCGGCCCAATATGGCATTTGTTGTGACCCTTCAAACCTCTTGAACAATGATAACCTCAGTGCTGTACTGAGTATAGCAACCACAAACATTGAACCTGACATCAAAATGCTTGTTGCCAGTATACAGTGACAGAAATCTCATTATTAAGTTCCATCAGTAGAGAGTGATTGAAGGTGTTAATAAAATTATGTTTTTTTTTTTTTTATCCATGTCCGCTCCCAATGTGGAGCCTATGGCCTCCTAATGGAGGTATCTTAACAGAAGTTCTTTTCTACGAGAACTGTTTGTTACTCAGTCACTCAACCTCACTTTATTCAAAGTGAGTAGTAGGGAAAGAAGGATAAGGCTAGAACAGGACTAGTGGTTGGCTAATCGCTTTTGCTACACCCAATTGTTAGAGGATCAGAAGGATGGGAAGAGAGGAAATGATGTGAATTGACATCACAAACACCCAGTCTTCGATCACAACTTTGAATTGAATAATTCTCAAATTCACTGTGATCTGACCGGGAATCGAACCCAGACCTGCGTGATCGGTAGAGCAAGCTCTTACCAACTGGGCCACAGCAGGTGACAAAATAACTATTAAATTAAAAATAATACACAAAACGCATATCTCGTCTAGTATAATAAATCATTACTTTTCAACACTTTTACTCTCTGCGGCCCTTGAAAAATTAGAAAATGGATAAGTTGATCCGGCCTGTCTTTCATGACAAGTTTCGCTCATTGCAAACATTATCAACTGATATAAAGTGTTAATGCTTACAATAAAACCGCTCTTCAGCTATATTCAATAGATAATGTGAAATTAGTACAAAATTGTATGTTTTTGTTTTACATATAATCCCTTTTCACCAAGAATTGACAGTGAATAGATTAAAAGTCACTACATTATAAGTCATATACACGTTTTACGATACACTCCATATTGGAGAACTGAGCAGTATAATAGTGTAAACGTAGATATATGAGAACTTTTGATATCAATTTAATACCTCTTAAGTGGGTGATAGATTTTGTATGGATCTGTTTCTAATTCATTTATAAGTTTAATAACCCCGCACGGAATATATTAAAATAACTCGAACTCTTGAGTATGTACTTTATATTATTTATTATATGCATATTTTATTAATATTTAATGCAGCGCGATAAAAAATTGTTTTCTAGTAATTACTGCATTATGATGTCTAAAACGAAACTGAATCAGCGTTACAAAAAAAAAACGGCGCGGAGCGAACCTCGTTAGCCAATGCGTCAAATAATAAATAAATAAATACACCACGAGGTCGATACAAAAATAATGATAAAAAAAACTCCCTCATACATTGTAACATCAAATGGTCTGCTTTTTTTCCACAATACATATTGAATCGGCCGTAAAGAAAACTGGTTTTGCTCTCTGCGGGATCTCGCGCCCCGAATCTCAAACAGGGCTGCCAGCGCCAACGTATTTGGCCGAACAACCTTGTCACAATATACATATGAACATGATTCTATACAAAAATACAATTCAACTAAAGTGACAGTATATTTTACTTTGACGGCTACATAATAGTCAAACAGCGCCATGTTAATACTTTCTAGTTTCTTCATAAATCGTCAGTAAAGTTTTACATTATCTACATAAAGTTGCTCATATTTAATGTTGCTTGAGACCAATCCTAAAAAATATAACCATCACCGTAGACAAGTCAAACGTACAATACACAATCAATTCTAAAATATAAAAAAATGGTTTTAATTAAACATTATAAGAAAAAAGAAAACCTTTATTGGCTCTCCTATAAAGGTACACTTTGGTAGAAAGCTGAAAAACAATACATTTATACATTGAATAATTGTAAATAAGCTGTTTTACTTTAATTTTGTATCGGTTGTTGTCAAAATAACTGGTTGTTAGTCAATAGCATTCATGAATGAGTAGGACATGAATAATTGAAGCACTTTTCATTAGATATGCAATCTTAAATTTGCAGCTAGTGGCTCATGTTAAATATGACAGAAAACAGCGGGAACTGTCCAAATTCTAATTCTTAAATAATAGATAACTAATAATCTGAAATAAGAAAAGTGTGTTTTCTTCTGGAATATTAAAGCTTCCATCCAATGGCGAGAAGAAAATTGCGGTAAGTTGCAAAGATGAAAAATTACTTCACTTATGGTGAGAAATCTCTGCTTATTATTATTACCGCACCCTGTTATTTTGAGCTCTAATCTGAGGCCCATATAGCCCGTGTCAGGATCAACGAATCTGCCCCTGTACTGTCGTGCTCGATCGCATCATGTATTGGATTATTCAGAAACTGATTATTTCAAAGAGATTTTTAATATAGAGAATCGAGTTCATTGACGAGGATGGTCTGGTTAGTGTAAGTAAATCGTGAAAAAAGAGCGGGACAATTTAAATTCGTCTTTCTTTCCCTCTTTAAATTCTTCGCTGTTTTTCAACATCGTATTTTTCTTTCAAATAATATGTTTGTCAATTGACTGGAGAAATTTACGTAATAAAAATGGGTAAAAATATTATGTTTACACAATTTAAGATTTCGAATGAAGGTGCTTGGTGGAATTTCAATATTAAATTTGAATCGTTCAAACTATGTACATTCTCACAGATTTTGTCACTAACGACCCGGGTTTTGCCTTTCGGCATATTCAGGCGTTCAAGTGCACGGATGAACTTGAACTGACGCTTAGTAAATGAATGTTTCGTGTTTATATAATAAATAAATGTATCATTGAGTTTAGGACCATTGCTGGCGAAAAGGATAAGTCCATGGGAGTCCATGGGAATGCCCACAGTCACTACTCAAATCTGTATACATATATATATATATATTTTTAAAACCATGTCCGCTCCCAATGTGGAGCATATGGACTCCTAATGGAGTTTATCTCAACAGAAGTGTTTCTACGAGAACTGCTTGTTACTCAGTTGCTCAACCTCTCTTTTTCCAAAGAGAGTAGGGATAGAAGGACAGGGCTAGGAAAGGATTAGTGGTAAGCTAATCGCTCTCGATACGCCCCGTTCATAGGATAGTATGGGTGAGAGGGGGGAATTCAAGACATCACAAACATCCATGCCTTTGAACAGAAATCATAAATCGATTGAAAAATCAATTGATAAAACTGTCTGTACCGGGATTTGAACCCGGGCCCTCTTTAGCGGTAGCCAACAACGTTGACCACTCGACCACATAGGCGGCAAATATATTAATTACGACAGTTTAATTCTACACATAACTACATTTTGTGTTACACTTCCAGTGTTTTAAGTAAAAATAATTTGCTTATTTAGGTATTTCTTATGATTGTTTAAGAGAGATAAAAAAAATGTACCCCTTTCCCAGATCGCCGCGAATAGCTCTGATATTTAACGAGTCCCTTGTTAACGTATTGGCAGCCCACCGCTGGTTAGGAAAGGAAACATCTACGGATTTGTTTTTAACACAGCTCGAATACTTTAAACGAGAATGCTTTTTACGGATAATTCTAAGAAGAAATAATACGGATAGACATTACGTATTCTTCAGTATTAAGATTGAAAATGGCATCAGTCAAAAGGCCGCACCAGAGTAACCAAAAGGTCGCAGGTTCCTTTTTTGCCCTGGGATCGACTTTTCGATCATAAGTTTTCTCGCGATCAACTTCTAACATGATTCTCATAAGAAATTTTATTTAGGGTTTTTTTCCTCCATCAAACTTAGAAATGTTTATTTTAAATGCTAAATACATTCCATTATATAGGTATGTGCTTACAAAATAATTCACTTTTTGTATTTTTGTAAATTTTTCCGAAATTCACGGAAGCTTTCGGGATCGACCAAATTTTGCTTTGGGATCGACCGGTCGATTGCGATCTACCGGTTGGGAATCCCTGTTGTACAGTAATAGTTAAAAGATATACAATTAGCCCGATTGGGAACCACTGGAGTGACCTACAATATATACTGAAAATAGTTTGAGAAATGCTGGCATAAACAAAATTTAAGATGCTATAACAAAGGCAGTATGAAGATTCCATCGCTCGATAATTTGCTGCATCATTTCGTACGTATGGCATTCTTTAAAAAAATCCTCAATCGTTATTATGACATGAACATTTATATTTATAAACTACGCATATGAAACAAATCCAAGCGATACTTTGCATTTAAATTACAGCTGGAATGTATCTGAACCCGGGTTTAATTTTACACCGAGATTGACTCGATTGTACTTACACCTCTGTAATGTCTGTGGCATTGGTTAAGTCACTTTAAAACGATGATGTTCCAAGACTATTTTTATAATCCGTGGAAAAGATTTTTTTTTTATAAAATACCACAGCTATTTTTTAAGTTGGGTGCCCATGGATTAGCGGTCAAAGTAGTTGGTTTATGCGACGGATCACACGGATTCGAATCCCAGTACGACCAGAATTCTTTCAATAGATTTATCAATTTATATTCGATGGCGTGGGTGTTTGTTTGTCTGTCCTTCTATTCCCGCTACTCTCTTCGAACAAATAGAGGTTGAGTAACAAACAGTTCTCGTATAAGAACTTCTGTTTAGAGGACGCCATATGCTCCACGTTGGGAGCATAAAATAAATTGCTTGGTAAAATAAATAAAATAATTATATTTAACAAGTACAAAATGCTCCAAGAAAATGATATTTTCAATGAATATCATTTGGAACTGTAATAATTATTGATGGAGAAGGAAGGTAAATTTTAATTATAATGAATTTAAAAAAAATAAGCCATACCCCTTCTCCCAAGAAAAACACTGGAAAGCCTCAAAGCCAACGATATGGAAAACAGTTATATGTGAGAATTATACATCGAGTTCCATTATATTTTTTTATCCCAATGTGGAGTATATGGTTAGGCCATTCCTAATGTAGGTATCACAAGAGATGTTTTTCTACAAAAACTGCTTGTTACTCAGTTGTCCAACCTATCTTTTCCGAAGAGAGTAGGGATATAAAGGATAGAGCTGGGGGGTGGTTAACGGTTAATTAATCGCTCTCGATACGAGTATGTAGTTGTTCAAAGATCGGAAAGTGGGAGGGAATTTTTAGTCATCATAAACACCCATACCTTCAAACAGAATAGAATTTTTGGTACGTGAGATCCGTCATGGAAGCCAACGACGTTGACCAATGCGCCACGAATGACACCAAATCCACTGTACATGGGTATCGTAAAATCCTGACCGATTTTTGACCTTAAATTTGAAGAATAAATAAGTAATTAAGTCAGTTATAAATTTCACTTCACGTGATTGCAAATTACACAGTCGATAATGAAAACTGTGACACTAAATTAGCTATATTAATATTTTAAAAAAATCAAATACATCGTACAAAATAATAAATACCAATACAAGACTTGTCGAATCGTTTTAACCATTGTTCATAAAATAGTCACTATTAAAAAACAACATAGGTATGTTCTTATAGAGTGACTGTTCCTATAGTCAGTCGTGTCCAGTAGTCAGCCTTTTAGCTTAAACATTTAAACTTGAATAATAGTGTTGACACTAAAAAAACAGAATTGTTTAAATATGTGTCGGTAGTTAACCACTTGAAGATGTATATCTGTAATAAACTGACTTGTCAATCCATATGAAAGGCTAACTACTGGATTTTTTGCCATTTTTTGGAAAACTCTTCTTAATTTATGTGTGGAATGATATTATTCGTTTTTATTTTCACTTGATTGCATTATTTGGTACGTGTGGAAAAAACCTATATTCATTATTCATTTATTCAATATATCTTTCGAAAAAAACACCCGTCCCTTAACTGGCTGACTACTGAAACAATCACCCTATCTTATATCTATCAAACTAGACTGCTTATATTTTGCACCATGAATGGTTGGTTGATAACAAATTCCTTCAATAATTATACACGAATAAATGTAGTAAATAGATTGAGAACATACAACTTAACGATCATATCATTATTTTTGTTTTACGTCTTTTGTTTATACTTTTTATAGTGGATTCCAACCTTTATCCAAGTATCTCGAGGGTTGATTTTGGCTTGAGGACTGACCACTCCAGGATACAGATTCCGTTCAGGAGATAAAATTTGACAGAATTCTGAAGTGTTTATGACGAGCCATCGTGAAAGAAGTCAAATAAAATTTTGACTCGATGCTTTAAAAAGTTTTAAACTCGCGAAAGTATGTTCATAAAGGCAACGGAAGATAACGGAAGGAGATGTGGATATGAATTTTGTTTTTTAATGTTGGCAATATTTTAACGCGACACCTTTCGGTGATCATAAAAAGATGTTATTGAAATTACTGTCGTGGAAGGGATGCGCAGTACCGCAATAAGAGAAAATTGCAATGTTTCGACTCATTTAATTCAATAATTTATTTAATTGATTTTATAAAAAATCAATTCCTCCGTGCCACGATATTAATACGCAAAACAGCGTGCGTGTTTCTTATATTATATTTTTTGTTCGCTTCATAATAACTATATTGCTATATTATTTATTGTTAAAACGACTTCAAGAATCGTAATGAAACAAGCCTATTTTATTTTAAAGCGCATGGGCATGTTTGTTTGGCTACAGATACATGTCAAATAAAAATAATATAAAATAGTTTATTATTGGTAATAATTGTTAAACAAATCGGAAATATATATATATTTTTTAATTTAATGATAAATTACTATGAAGCAGCAATTCTGGTGGAGGGTATTTTGACTATGTACATAGCTATGAATTGTAATTAGGTTTACATACTACAAAACAGCTCTGTAATGAAAATGAGTCACGTAAGCGCGAAGTGGATTCGATTGCCTTTTTAGATTCGTACTGATTCGTTCATTCGAGTCATATTTTTGTGTAACAAAAAAGGACACACGGTGTAATTTTAATTGTGTTTTCTGTGTGTTAAACTCAACTCCTTTTTACACGGTAGAAACATTCTACAAAAACCGTGTGACAAAAGTGAATTTTGAATTTGAAGAAAAGAAACACATTGTGGTACAGAATTTTTTAAAAAATGTTATAATTAAATAAGTAAATTACTCAAAATGTTATTCATAATATGATTTTTTGAAATTAAATACTATTTTTCGCTACTTGATTATATACGGGGACTTACATGAGGGACTGGACGCGGAATTTTTGACACGTCTAATGTATTAGTATTTGATATTGCTGTCTAATGTTGTTGAATTTATTGTTATTAGGAAATCTTTTATCCAGTTCTGTGTTTTTTGTTTCTGGGAATCGTATTAACATATAGTGTTTGTTCTTTTTAGTGAAACGTGCTATTTCGAAGCCGTGTAATAAAGACTTGAGTGTATTTTATTGTTCCTCACACTCTACTTACTATTGACAAAGCACTTGTAAACTGGGAAAGCACAACGATTATTATAATTCCATAGAAGCGAACGATCGACTCTAGTTCATTAAAAAGCTAAAATTCTTTCATTCTCGAAAGACACATGTATCGTTAAGTTAGCGTCATGGTGAGAACAGTGAATCAAATTTTGATTGAACATTACAGAGAACGAATTATTTTAATACCAAATAACCAATGTAAATTAAATAGTAATTTTAAGTTGTTGACTCTAAGACACCAATATTGTAGGTCGTGGGTAAACTTATCTCTACATTTATCAATATTGTATATTGAATCAATCTTAATGCCTTTTTTATTTTAGTAATTGTTTGATTATGTATCGAATTATAATAAAAAGACTTTAAAATGTATACATATTTAACAGCGTGTTTATTCAGCTCATAACCAACAGCAATTGTAAAATATTATCAAAATAATAAATCCATAATTACTATAATTTACAAGGTACTTATTTATTATGTAATTTACTTGACCTTCAAAATGTGTTTGTGAATTCCGTAGATAGCTATTATGTTTTTATTTTATGTCCTAGTTTATATTGGCAAAATCGTTTTCGAATCTAAATAGGATAGAAGCAGTTTAATAAAATTTATTTATTTATTATTAAACAAAATCTTACTGTCTTGTGAGTATTTGTGACTGGTGTTTGAAAAATTTTGAACACCAGTCACAAATAGTTGTTATAATTATATAAACTAGCTGTAAGCCCGTTGCCCAGCAACGTGAGATTTTTGTTGCATAGTATTTAATTTAATTTAATTTTATGTTATTTTATTTTATGGTATTTTATTTTATTTTATTTCATTTCATTTTATTTTATTTTATTTTATTTTATTTTATTTTATTTTATTTTATTTTATTTTATTTTATTTTATTTTATTTTATTTTATTTTATTTTATTTTATTTTATTTTATTGAATTTAATTTAATTTAATTATATTTTATTTTAATATATTTTATTTTTATAGTTAGCAGATATTTCGTAAATTATTTAATATTTGGAATAATGTTTAAGTTTGCTAACAACAATTTTTCGTATTAGCAGAAACTTCGTAAATTACTTAATTTTTAGAATAATGTTCAAGTTTGCTGACAACTATTTTTCGTAGTAGCAGAAATTTCGTGAATTATTGAATTTTTGGAAAAAAAAAGTTTGATAACAACCATTTTTCGTAGTAGCCGAAATTTCGTAAATGATTTAATATTTGGAATAATGTTCAAGTTCGCTAATAACCATTTTTCGTAGTAGCATAAATTTCGTAAAATATTGATTTTTTGGAATAAAGTTTAAGTTTGCTAACAACCATTTTTCGTAGTAGCAGAAATTTCGTAAATTATTTAATATTTGGAATAATGTTCAAGTTTGCTAACAACCATTTTTCGCAGTAGCATAAATTTCGTGAAATATTTAATTTTTGGAATAAAGTTAAAGTTTGCTAACAACCAATTTTCGTAGTAGCCGAAATTTCGTAAATTATTGAATTTTTGGAATAAAGTTTAAGTTTGCTAACAACCATTTTTCGTAGTAGCAGAAATTTCGTAAATTATTGAATTTTTGGAATAATGTTCAAGTTTGCTAACAGCCATTTTTCGTAGTAGCAGAAATTTCGTAAATTATTTAATATTTGGAATAATGTTGAAGTTTGCTAACAACCATTTTTCGTAGTAGCAGAAATTTCGTAAAATATTTAATTTTTAGAATAATGTTTAAGTTTGCTAACAACCATTTTTCGTAGGAGCAGAAATTTCGTAAATTATTTAATATTTGGAATAATGTCCAAGTTTGCTAACAACCATTTTTCGTAGGAGCAGAAATTTCGTAAATTATTTAATTTTTGGAATAATGTTGAAGTTTGCTAACAACCATTTTTCGTAGTAACAGAAATTTAGTAAATTATTCAATTTTTGGAATAAAGTTTAAGTTTGCTAACAACCATTTTTCGTAGTAGCAGAAATTTCGTAAATTATTGAATTTTTGGAATAATGTTCAAGTTTGCTAACAACCATTTTTCGTTGGAGCAGAAATTTCGTAAATTATTTAATATTTGGAATAATGTCCAAGTTTGCTAACAACCATTTTTCGTAGTAGCAGAAATTTCGTAAATTATTGAATTTTTGGAATAATGTTTAAATTTGCTAACAACCATTTTTCGTAGTAGCAGAAATTTCCTAAATTACTTAATTTTTGGAATAATGTTTAAGTTTGCTAACAACCATTTTTCGTAGAAGCAGAAATTTCGTAAATTATTGAATTTTTGGAATAATGTTTAAATTTGCTAACAACCATTTTTCGTAGTAGCAGAAATTTCCTAAATTACTTAATTTTTGGAATAATGTTTAAGTTTGCTAACAACCATTTTTCGTAGAAGCAGAAATTTCGTAAATTATTGATTTTTTAGAATAATGTTTAAGTTTGCTAACAACCATTTTTCGTAGTAGCAGAAATTTCGTAAATTATTGAAATTATTGAATTTTTGGAATAATGTTTAAGTTTGCTAACAACCATTTTTCGTAGAAGCAGAAATTTCGTAAATTATTGATTTTTTAGAATAATGTTTAAGTTTGCTAACAACCATTTTTCGTAGTAGCAGAAATTTCGTAAATTATTGATTTTTTGGAATAATGTTTAAGTTTGCTAACAACCATTTTTCGTAGTAGCAGAAATTTCGTAAATTATTGATTTTTTAGAATAATGTTTAAGTTTGCTAACAACCATTTTTCGTAGTAGCAGAAATTTCGTAAATTATTGAAATTATTGAATTTTTGGAATAATGTTTAAGTTTGCTAACAACCATTTTTCGTAGAAGCAGAAATTTCGTAAATTATTGATTTTTTAGAATAATGTTTAAGTTTGCTAACAACCATTTTTCGTAGTAGCAGAAATTTCGTAAATTATTGATTTTTTGGAATAATGTTTAAGTTTGCTAACAACCATTTTTCGTAGTAGCAGAAATTTCGTAAATTATTGAATTTTTGGAATAAAGTTTATGTTTGCTAACAACCATTTTTCGTAGTAGCAGAAATTACGTAAATTATTTAATTGTTGGAATAATGATTAAGTTTGCTAACAACCATTTTTCGTAGTAGCATAAATTTCGTAAATTATTTAATTTTTGGAATAATGTTAAAGTTTGCTAACAATCATCTTTCGTAGTAGCAGAAATTTTGTAAATTACTTAATTTTTGTAATAATGTTTAAGTTTGCCAACAATTATTTTTCGGATTTTAAATTATTTAACAATTATTTCCAATAAAAATCAAAAGATCAAATCCAATTTTTCAATAAAAAATCAGTTGCACATTTTGTCCAAGTGTATGAAAAAAGCAAAATATTATTCTATCATATATCCATATCATAATTTGAATATTCTTAATGTATTAAAGAATTCTAACAGATTTTCAAGGTCAGACGTGAAAAGATTCATCATTATGATTCAATTGATCAAATCCGCTCCAAAAAATATTAGTCTCACATCGACTCACACGATCAGACGATTCATTTCGATAGCCCTATAATCATAGTTTGCAATAGTCGAATTAAAGTCTTTGATTATTCGAATATTATGATGTATGGTGATACAATACTTTAGCTCTACACCAAGAAATATCAAATTTTCAAACGTGGCGATATCAGAACATTCACGCCCGGCTTAAAATAAGCCGCTCCCATTGGATAGAACAACATTTCAAAAATGTGCTGTTCAGAATAAATCGAAATCATTGGTCTGTACCTTACTGCGGACGTCCTTACAGACAGACCTTATCGGCTATTAATGTTAAGATATTTATTATAATTGAAGGAACGGCATTCGATATTTAAAATTATAAATAAATATTGGACTAACAAGAATCTGAGAACCAATCTGATTGATTAACGCTGGGTGTTACCAGAAGGTAAAAATAAAAAAAAATATATTTCAGAAAAAAATAATACAAATCATATTCTCCGCCCATTTCCAATACGTGTTTATCAAATGCCTCGTTTATATTATGCTAAATTTACGCTATTGTTTGAGCAAGTGCTTGTCAAAATGTGTTTTATTTTTTTGTCGAGCTTAAGTATCGTTCATAAGTATGCATGGCAATTTCGTGAATTTAAATATTAAAACGAGTTGGTTACAGTGGCGGAACTAGAATATCTGGACCAATATGCAAAAGTTATCAAATTTTACAAAAATAAAATTTTATGCAAAGAAAAGGACGATTTCGAGATGTAAATTCCAAGCAGAAGGAAAAGATTTTGTACACGTCTTTTTCCGAGAATTTTTAGCTGCCAATATAAAAAAAATAGTTAGTTTTATTTAACACTCATGAGAAGTCATATGCTCCACATATAGATCGAACATGGATTAGAAAAAAAATCTTGACAAGAAGTGAGTTCCGCCACAAAAAAAGGCACTGTTTCATTTACGAAATATTGCTCAAGATAATAATATTCCACGAGCCTAAGCTTTGGCATCATTGGTTTACATGCAAAACAAGAAAAAAATATGGCTTAAAAAATTCTAACTCTCAACCGTCAAATATCTGTAGGATGTTCAAGTTCAAGGTAGTTTTGTTCATGGCTATCGTCGAAATACATTATCGATGATTATACACCACCATCATCAGATATTCAAGAAAAAATTAAAGAATTACTAAACTATAAGTAAACTAGTATTTTTTTATTTCTAGTTATTATTAGAACGATGAATAATATCAAATAGTAAGTCAACTCTAAAATTATTTTTTTCAGTGTAAACTTTTGAATGAAATATATTTATAAATATGAAGAGCAAACATTCAATAAGTAAGTGATTTGTCACACAAATACAGAGCTTGGTAAATGATGTTTTGAGTGTTGGAGAAATCACGATTTGCATGAATGTTTCAAATATATGTTTTAATTGTTATAGGGAAAAACCTTTTTTGAACACTAATTATGATTTTTATTCATAGATTTTATTATGGGCTATCGAACTGATATTAAACGGCATTTTTCAAAATATGTGTCAAATCAGTTTTTTAATGTTTGCTCCTCAATTATTAGAAGCAATCAACTCATAGAAAACATTTAACACTGACGTTTGTTCATCATTTGATAGCCAAAATACTTAATAGAAAATTTAAATTAACTTTGATTATTCCACGTATTGTGTTACTAACTGTGACACGTGTTTCGCCTCTTTCAGAGGCATCTTCAGACTTACTATCGCAAAGTTTGCTTAAGTAATGAAGCAAGATTGATTCTAACATTTTAAAATTATGAAATTACAAAATGGAGTTTTTGAGTTTTTTTTTCTCCTTTTAAGAGGAGCAAGGAGGGGGGTGTAGAATCGAAATAAAGCAAACAAATAATGATACTAATGAGTTGCAATCAATCAAATTGGGATTTTTCCTTTTTATTTATTTTTAAATTTGTTTGCTCTGTTTCGATTTTATAATCCCCTCTTTGCTTCCATTAAAAAGGAAAAATCCCAATCTGATTGATTGCAACTCATTAGTATCATTATTTGTTTGCTTTATTTCGATTCTACACCCCCCTCCTTGCTCCTCTTAAAAGGAAAAAAACCCAAAAACTCCATTTGGTAATTTCATAATTTTAAAATGTTAGAATCAATCTTGCTTCATTACTTAAGCAAACTTTGCGATAGTAAGTCTGAAGATGCCTCTGAAAGAGGCGAAACACGTGTCACAGTTAGTAACACAATACGTGGAATAATCAAAGTTAATTTAAATTTTCTATTAAAATGAACTTCCACAAAGTTACCGCCGAAACCATCGAAAGTGCCAAAATACTTGATTGAATACATCCAAGAAGTTGATTTTCCGATATATATTTCAAGCCAATCATATTATTTTATTATTATGTATAATTACTATGTAATCTATGTTTACCTTTAGCGACTGAAAAAAACCTAGTTAATTACTTTGAGTTGGATTGAATTGACTCGCAATTTGAGTGGAATGGTTGGTGTCATCATTTTCCTGTTCCTATTTCATACAATATGAAAATAAATACTGCCAAATTCGAATGGAAGAAAAAGCCGGTAAATGCATTATAAAAATCATCTAAATCAGTATACCAAAACCAACACTTATTATTTGAATTCCTTGAATTATGCGTTACAAAAAATCATACTGCTTTATGAACTTATGATATATTGAATGGTATTTAATTCAAATTTACGACCGTTTTTTCTGCATGTACCTATACACACATGTACACATATAATAATATATTGGTACCCACGCGGAAGAGCTAGGTCTTTCACACTATTTTTTTTTTTTGTCTCAGTCGAATGAAATTATTATATTATTTTTATCTAACGATAGCGTTTGCAGTAACGACTTTATGAGACTGCTTAGAATCAATCTTCGGAATATCGACTATTTTTAAAAGGTTTCCTTCTTACCACAAGTGGGACGTGTTAATGAAGTTATAAAAGCAAGAATAATATTGGACATGGGAAATTCGAAATTCAAAAGAGAAACTAATAATGACTGAAATGAGGCACTTAGGGCCGAATCCCTCCTGTTCCAATTCAATTGAATAGTTTAATATATTGGCCCCGACCAACGTTCTCTCTAATGTTTCTATCGTGTGTGCGAACCTATCAACTTCTGTGAGCAGTAAATTCTCAGCAAAATAAAAAATGTCTGCAAATATGTATGTAGGAATATACTCACTGACCTACTCACTGATGCCAGATGTGAAAAAAAATGTGGGAGATTTGGTGAATTTAGTAAAAGGATTGAAGCAAATATAAAATTTGATGAAACAAACGTCTTTTTACAATATTTCTGTGTGCGGCCTGTGCGGGGATGGAAAAATGTGTGCGTTCACACCTTAGAGGGTACATTGGCCCTGACAAAAGCGCCAAAAGAAAAAAAAAATAAACAAGTCCGTTTTTGTTTTTGAATTGTTAATCGATAGAAACAATTTCACGACACTCAGTAAAATTTAAGATTAAGTCCGTTGCAGTTGTAAAAGTAGTATCTTAAAATCAACAGCTTTTAACACTTAGTGCTGAAAACAAAAAAAATGCCAATAATACATATTTAATCCGATTGATCTACGTAGATAGTGTCCATCCATCGGTATATAACTTATTGGAACAATTAAGATAAGAGCAGGATCACGTTGAAATTGAAATGGAAAGAATCAGATTATGTTTTAGAACAGTGTTTCTCAACCTTTTTGGGAGCGTGGCCCCTTTTGAGTGTCTTTATCTTTCTGTGCCCCCCATACCATTGTTTTGTCTTTCTATTAAAATTATAATTTCAAAAACCCACCTTTTTTTATAGCTCTTCCCTGATTTTCGAATCTAGAATGCCTGTAATTTATTTTATTTACGGATTTACAAAAAATAGCTGCGCGACGTCCGCCATTATGCTCTTCCCTGTATCGTTTTATCAATACCCGTGGCCCCCCTAAACTGTGTTGTGGCTCCCCAAAACAAAAATAAATCTCTGTGGCCCCCTTAGAACACGCTGTGGCTCCCTGGGGGGCCACATGGCCCACCGTTGAGAAACCCTGTTTTAGAAGACCAATTGCGTCAAAATGTAAATATATAAAATTAAACGAAAGACTGGAAGAGTTCACCTTTGTATGGAAGTATTTATAATTAAGAATATTTAAGAAGGCTAGAACACAATATTTAAATTTTATTTTTAATAATTTATATTTTACTTGTATGTATGTTGTTGCCTGCTGTGGCCCAGTTGGTTAGAGCTTGCTCTACCGATCACGCAGGTCTGGGTTCGATTCCCGGTCAGATAACAGTGAATTTGAGATTTATTCATTTCAAACTTGCGAACGAAGACTGGGTGTTTTTTAAAATGTAAATTCACATTATTTCCTCTCCTCCCGTCCTTCTGATCCTTTAATAACTGAGTGTAGCGATAGCCATAAAGCCAGGTCAACCAATAATCCTGTTTTAGTCTTATCCTTCTTTCCCTACTACTCACATTGAAAAAAGTGAGTTGAGCGACTGAGTAACAAACAGTTCTTGTAGAAAAAAAACTTTTGTTGAGATACCTCCATTAGGAGGCCATATGCTCCACATTGAGAGCGGATATGGATACAAAAATGTATGTTTGTTAGTTTTTATTTTTCTTTTCATTTAAAATGTAACAGTGTAAAAAAATCTTTTCTCATTTCTAATTTGTTTTTATTGTAGGTGTTTATGGCGCGGCGCTTTTGTCGCAGCGTTTTTGGTTCCGGCGCTTTTGACGGAAACCGTCTAAAATATGTGCGTAATATGATATATATTGCAAGTTGCTGAGAAAGATATATTGTTTAATGAAATACACAACTCTTAAATGAGTAACATTACTACAGAAATATAATTAGTACAAATGAATGATTGTTGTTGTTAATTTGATATGAACATGTAACATCCGACGCGCGTTGATGTCACTCCCAGTCTCTCGTGTGTTCATGAGGTGTTCACTGACAGTAAAATTGTTGGTGGTAAGGTATTATATTAATAAGTTAACCACTGTCTGTACCAAATCTACATTTTTTAATGATAGATCAGTTGACAATTATGAGAATAAGCGAGATCGGTCCTAAAAATAAATTACGTGGAATTAGTACAAAAAGTGCTTTAAAATAAAAAATATGAAAAAACAATTCAATTATTTTTTACTAAATTATTGAGAACTGTTTAATATATAAGTTTCATCAAATATTTGCTGTTTTATCAGACATTTTAGCAGTTAGTGGTTATTATCATATTCGACTGTGGCTCGGAAGCAACGTTCCCTCTAAGCTGCGCGCGTGCGCGGCCGCGCAGCAGTTGAGAAGCCCCCGCGCACTCATTTCGGGTTGGCGCGCACTACAAGACAGTTGCTTAATTAATATTTGATCGGTCCGCGCAGCCTCCACGCAGCCTCCGCGCAGCCTTTGAAATTTCCGCGCAGCTAACCCTTCGGCTTAGAGGGAACGTTGCTCGGGAGTATCACAAAAATGCCTCCAGAGAATTCTCCGTTCCGTTACATCGCATATTCGTATATGTGGTATGTTATATTATAAATATTTTTATAATGTCGGCTGTATAATAATTATAATTCAAGAATTGTCGCGTTGCAGAGATTTCCTGTAAAAAATTACATACTAACACAGTTGTTAGGAAATAGTATAAAATTATATGAATGTGAAAAATAAATTAGCACGATTTTTAATGTCTTTAAAAAAAGTGGATTGTGCTATGTTTGCTATTGCAAATACGATGCTGATATAAGTATAACTAGAATAGTTAGGGAGGGCCTTAGTTATCGAAGTTAGAGTACTTATCCTAATCAAATAATTGATCAAAATACTGAGCACCTAATTAAAAAAACGTTGTTTTGTATCGTTGACTGTTAATTCTTGTCATTAAAACATTAGATTTAATGAAAACATATTGTTTGTTGTAAATATTTCACAATTTGTATGTTTCTAATTTCGTTCAGCTAGTGGCCATTTTTAGTAGGTACTGTATCGGATGAAAATGATGTGGGAAATATGGAGACGTACTATTTTGACATCACAATATTTTTGAAACCGATATACGGAACCTGGCCTGCGTTCCTCTATGTTGTTATTTCTCAAATGCGGCCTTGTGACAAAATCCAAATTTTTCATATCAACGTATTCATTCATTTACAAAATTGTGTAAATACAATATTAAAGAATGCAATAATATTTAGTGTCAGGTTCGTAGTGCAGTGGTCAACATCATTTGCTTCCGTTACATACCTCACGGGCTCAACTCCAGTACGAACAACATTTTTCAATCAATTTCGTTATTCATATATTTGTGGGTTTGTTTTTACCGCTAGTAAAATCAAACACACTACATTAGTCTTATTCTTATAATAAAGGTATTTAAAGGTAATCTTATCTAAGGCATAGGTGTCCAAACTTCTATATTCCGTGTGTCAAATTGAGTTGAAATGAAACTAACACGTTTAAAATAAATAATACAATTGTAAATTCTTAAAAATGTTCATTGGAAGGGATCGCAAGTATTAATGCTTGTCAAAGACACTGAAGTCTGAACAAAGAAAAAATCACATTGATCTAGATCAGGCATGTGCAACCTTTTCCCTCGAAATATACTCGAAAGTCTGGCGTAACATATTAATAAATTCTTTAATGTAACTGTTTGAAATTTACAAACGCACTATTTTTATATTTTATGTCGACGAATGAATTAGAGTATGAAGTAATATAAAATTTGAACATAGTTGGAACACCTTGGTCATTAAATGCAATGATTTATTTAAAAAATATATTTACTTACTTTATTTTAATTTTAGAAAAAAAACTTGCCTGGTCTAGAACAAAATATAATTATATGCTCTCACAGTATGTGTCTACCTTCTAATTCTAAAAAAATATACAAATATAGTTATTGTACATTTTTTATGATATTTTTACATTCGAAACTAATTGAGTAAATTAACGCATTTTATATGTACAGTTTGGATGATTGAATAGTTAGTTAGGTAACTATATATTTTAGAGAACAAGTAGCCGTGTTTGACAAAAGCTTATTCATATGTAAATAAAATAAATCACTGAGAGATGTAGGTATTTACTACTAAAAGCGTGAAGGAACGTCCTCTTATGTCAATGAAACAAAAAATCAGTAGCGGATACAATGAGCAGGAGGGTGGGGGGCTATAAAACTAAAACAGAAAACTTTCTATATCCACCTTTGTAAATTATTTTAATAATTAACATCGATTGAAGTATATATTATATAATTATCTGTGAATAAAAATAAAATTATTTCAATGAAACCGTAAACAGTAAACCCTCCTTTAGCGCTCCCTGATATAGAGTATGTAGTTTTATATAGCGCGCGGGGCAATCCAAATTTCGTAAATATGTATTAATTAACATAAATAATAAATATTAGCTAATTATGTCCGCGAAATATCGTAAAAAATCATTTTAAATTACATATGTATGGATGTAGAAAAATTAACAAATGTTATTTACATACATATACAGTTAAGCCCCCATTTACGCGAATATTAGGACCGCGTGTTTGGGGTCGCGTAATTGGGGGAGCGAATCTTATACAAAATTAGGGGTTACGTTTTCTTTCGCGAAAAATGCAAAACTGCCAAAACTAAAAATAAATGAAATAAATATATGGATGAAATATTTAGTTTTTAGGTGGTAAAATGCAAAGCGTTCGACAACGTATGCCTATATTCATCACACAGACAGCCGCCCGGTTGTGTGTGTATAGCCTGGCACGTGACGAATAAACAGATGCTCCCCTTCGTTTGACTGTATGCACACAGACAGCCATGTGTACAGCAACAACGCCAATGGAATGCAACCGCGTAATTGGGGGGTTTCACGGTGAAAATTTATGTTCGGCGCGTAATTATGGATATCGTAATTGGGGCTAAAAAGAGCCTAATCCCAAATTTTGTACGGGTGCCTAGTCTCATAGTTTTATAGAGTGGTGCCGAGATCGGGGCTATAGAAAAGTTTACTATAATTAACAAAAACATTGAACAATGTATGTATGTGATGTTTACATTCACCCCCCACCCCCCCAACCATCCGACCCTTATAATGAATCGTAGTGAGACTTACTAATATTTTCCTAGCCCCAAACTTATATCCCCAGTGAGGTGTTTTCATAATCGCGGAGGATGAATTTTTTGCACTCCCTAATATTTTTGTCACCAGCCCCCACTGATCCCCACCCTCGGCGAAAAAGAAGGTTGAACGAGTAAATTACAATTTGTTCTAAATAGTTAAATCAATTCTGCTTAAAAGCTCCATTAGGAATCCATATTCCTTACATTCGGAGTTGTATATTGGTAAATTATGTAATCTTCACTCTGATTTAAAACCCAAATTATTCATCAACAGATTTATATGTTCAGACATTTATTCAATCGCAGACTTACTGGTTCGGTAAGACTGTGTCTTACATTTTAATAAATCTTAAAAAAAGGAAGTTCATAATATAATAATTAATAGGTATACGATGTGAGAGTTATTAATCAAATTACACCACAGTAGAAATAAATGGTCCGCCCCTGTATTACAGGCGAGGCGCAGGAAGGACGTTAATATATATTTTTTATCTAATTGGATTCAGGTATTAGATGCCAGGTTGGTTTGTTAGTTACTGTCCTATTCATCTTTCATAATCATACCAAATAAACATAAACCTCCTCAAACAATACTGCCTTGACAGGTGTAACCGTCGCGCGAGCAAATGGGGTAAAACATTCCAAATATAATCTGATGCTTTGAATACCCGACCATTTTCAATACCATTACATGATTTAAGGCAGTGTCTGACAAACTGTGTGCCGCAAGTGGTTTCTGGTGTGCCGCGGAAGAAGAAGCCTAAAAATGATAATTTGAAATATTCTATTCATTTAAATTTCCTTCAATTTTAAAAAATTCATCATCTAGATCAGTGAAGGGGAACCTGCGGCTTTTTGGCTTGATCAAAATATTCACTTTGATCAAAAAATTATACACAAGGGCGTGGAAAAGGAACAAAATCAACCCATCATATAAATCGTTCAAATTATGTACAATCACACAAGTTTTGTCACAAACGACCCGGGTTTCGTCTTTCGGCATCTTCAGGCATTTTTTAAGGTTAGATAGATAACGATTTTCTTAAATTACGTTTTGACTAATTTACACTGTGTATTAAAAATATTTAGTTTATGGGGGGGGTGTCAACGTTTTCTTTACATCGGCCTCATGTTGAATCAGATAAATGAATGTAGCCTTTAGAAATGAAAAGGTTCCCCACCCCTGATCTAGGCAATCAAAAATATAGATACGTTTAATTTATTTTATGACATATCGGTTGAGCCAAACAATTCTTCGTATATATTTCAAAAGAAATAATTTAATCTTTTAATGTTATATCTTTCCACCAAGAATTGACTGTGAACTCCTTAAAAATATGTTATAAATTATTGCACTCTTTCAGGTATATTTTTTTATACTACTGGTAAATTTAACATAAACAAGAATTTTCAGGGACTAATAATTTATCTACAACAATCGAGGGCTCGCTTTAGGGCAGCGGTCACCAAACTACGGTCCGCGGGCCGGATCTGGCCCGCGAAAAGTTCTGGATTTTTGCATAGAAATTATTCATATAAGAAATAAGGTTTTTCATGATTTAGTTTTGAACTATTTATTTAAAATCATTAATTGTCATACAACTATCTAGTAGGGGACTCAAAGTGAAGGAAGTTGGATAGAAATTGGAGGCGAGACGACCAGATGTTCGTTTACTCAAAAACTTCTCGAATATTCTCATTTATTGAAATTCTAAGAAGGGCAAACATTTGTTTACATTCTTATTAGTATGTAACCACATAAAATGAAATAATATTCTGAATGGGTTCCAATAAGAATTTATTTGTCGTCCGGCCCCCTTAGTTTTTAAAAAGTTCAATCCGGCCCGCTTCTCAAAAAGTTTGGTGACCCCTGCTTTAGGGCATTTTTTTTTATCTTATAACTATCTAACTTTTTATCTTAACTATCTACGATTGTAATAGTGGGTGCATATTATTTATTATTATATTATAGTTATTTGCCGGTTGACGGTTAACTTATTCTAATGTGCACGTTCTAAAAGAAATAAAAAATGTACACTCTCATCCGAATTCCTCACAGGCCGAAATTCAAATGATAGCCGTGTCCCGCTCTTTCTGAGAATTCCGTCTCATTCATTCGGCGGGAGCTCGACGTACTAACTCAGACACGTTCTTTGTAAAATAGGACCAAACGTTCGACCAAATTTGAAAAATACCGGCAATATGTAATGAAATACATACGTTCATTTACTATCATTAGTCGAATCATGGTGATTCCAAAATCGATTTGAAAATATTGGTTAAAAGTACAAAGTAGGTGATACAAATTTTTAATAAAATAAAAAAAAAACTCCCTTTAAGATGTAAATGCCATGTGGAAAGACATTACGTAAATTTACATAGGGTGACTGTTCCTATAGTCAGCCGTGTCCAGTAGTCAGCCTTTTAGCTTGAACATGAATAATAGTGATGACACTGAAGAAACCAGAATTGTTTAAATATGTGTCGGTAATTAAACACTTGAAGGTGTATATTTGTACTAAAGAAGTAGTTAATGCCTATCCTATGAAAGGCTCACTACTGATTTTTGGTGGCTCGAAGTCAAAGTGCAGGAACAGAATCGATGCCACAACATTTAAAAATAATAAGTGTATTATAAACATATGTTTTTGTATTTATAGTATTATGAATTACATGACCTAAAAAATAATCCAAGCGCTCCGTTAAAATTTTCGAATTTGCGAAGTGTTACATTGCAGAAAAAGTTTGGAAAACCCTGGTATAAATAAAAGAGACCGTGTAAATCTATTGAGTCGAAAACATCATTCAATAAAAATGTATAAACTCGGCTTTGTATGTCGATCCTGTGGCTGTACCGGTCTTCGCCGTGGAGTTTTCGTCAGCTCGGTTGTAGCTTCAAAATGATCGATGTCAGTGATGTTTTTAAAACACCCACACATTATCAGTGTTTATCCAAGCCTAAAAACAAGGTGGATAAAGAGCGTCTGGCTTACTCCTAGCCCTTTTCCATTTCAATGACTAACTTTCAACTGGTTCTCGTAAAATCAAGTTCTGTATGGATTGTCCATTAGGGGTGTTTATGCTCCATATTGGAAGCTGAAATGGTTCACAAATTTACTAAGCAATTCGAATAATTATTTTCGTTACAAAAATTAAATTGATAAAAAACCTAGATCTGGACTAGGTTGTTCCAAATAGATACATTGAGTTGTATTAATTATATACATAATAAGAGGTATTTCATTAAACGTCACTGTAAAACAGTATTTATTTATTTTTTCGCAAATCTGCCCCCGGAGGTATCTACCATTTTTACTTATAATGGTCCGTCGCGAATTCTGAATAGCCGCGACTGATTCCAAAACGGACGTCAAAAAGAACAAAAACGTCAAAATAAACAAGAGAGTGCGAATCTCTGCTCAGCATTCGACAATGCACGCTAGTTGTAGCTAAATCCATGAAAGGTGGAAAATAAATACAGTCATCGGTTTTAAAGCTTTAGACGTGCAGTGAAAAAAAACGGGCATAGGTGAGCAATGTTATCTATCATTTACATTTCCCGCGCGTGGTGTCGCGCTACACATTTAAACCAAATTTGAAAATTATCTCTTGAATTGTCTGTCGCCTTATAATTTTTGCATTTATGTTCCAGGGTATTGATTGGATTTCTTCAATGGTTCGTCATTGCCGAATCTATCAGTCAAGAAGTTTTTCATATTAATTGTGTTTTATCTAATTATATCTGTATACATCTGTACAAAAGAAGTGTGAAATATATCACAGCAGAAAACTAACAATGATTTAACTCTGCATAATCCCCATCCATGCTTTTTTTTGTTGATGAATAAGTGTTGATCTTGTTTTTTTATTTAATCGGGTAACAAGAATAGTCCTTTGGAAAAATTGAGCCCCCGAGCGCAAAACTACAGACGCATGAGGACTGATTAAGAAAAGAAAAACAATATTTATTTTTACAAAAAACTGCTGGAGAAATGTCAACTTTTAAAACATTGATATCTCGGATATCCTCTATCTATGGTAATTGCCTAATTTTTCTTGTATAAATAACATATATGTTATATAAATAATTGTATTTAGTTTTGACTGTATCAATACAATAAACAGTATTCATGTTGGATTCACAATGTTCTTCTTGGCGTTTTTTTTGCGGAATCGCTAGTTTCAGCAAATCGGCAACATATTAGCACAAATAAGTGATTTCGATTTTTCCATCAACCGTAAATAAACACATTTTTTCTTAACAATTTTCAACCCAATTTTCTTAAATACATTATAGTGGCAAGTACCAATTAATTAAAAATATGACAAACTACTAGAAATTTCTAATGATACCGATACCTAAACGTATTAATCAGTAATTAAATCCTTGAAAATTTCAAATTGAAGTCGTGAAATTGTCAAAAGATTGACAATGTTAGTTAACGTCATATTTGGATTAATAAAAACAAAGTATTCATTTGTACTTCATTCCACTGTATTAATTAGATCAGGACCGGTTTCGTTCATTGCGGGCATTGTCAACTGATAAGACAAATATTTAAACAGTGCTATTTACTATTTATATTATATATATATATTTTAATTTTAATTTTATTTCTTTTGTAAGAATTGATATGGTTTTTAAAAAATTCTTTTTCAGAATCTTCATTGCTGTTGATTTTGTTGAAGTACACAGACTTATTACTTGAAAGCGGGAAAAACACAAAATCATCATTAAGTTATTTACTTTAGTAATGTAGAGTTTCACTTTGTTAAAAATTTCCCAAATTTTAATTGGGCTTATAATTGGCATCATTTGCCACTTATAATTATTAGTCTTGATTGATGATTTTTTTATTGTATGTTATAGGTGTTAAGCATTTAAATTTGTGTAATTATAATGTAATTTGTAAATCCTTTTCATTGTTAATAGTTGCTTACACCGGTGCTTCCCAACCTTTTTCGTTCCACGGCAGCCTAAATCTAAAAAAAATAATCCTCGGCCCTCCTCAATTGTCTACGTAACTCGTTTTTTTTAGCTCACCGAGGAATTTGAAATCTGCGATTTGCTATACTTTTCCCTAGGGATTTTCTTGCTATACTTACTAGATTTTTGTACTTTCTACTGAATTTCGCGGCCCCCGCAAGAAATCATACGGCCCCCTGAGGGGCCGCGACCCACAGGTTGGGAAGCACTGGCTGACACTTTTTATTTAAATTTAAATTTTGTATAAATAGTACTGTTTATGTATTTTTCTTATCAGTTGACAATGCTCGCAATGAGCGAAACCGGTCCTGACCTAATTAATAAAATTGAATGAAGTACATATAAAGGAATACTGTGTTTATATTAATATAATGCCTTTCCACCAAGTACTGACAGTGAACACCCTAAAAGTGGTCATATTTGGATATATCATTATACATCATCATTTAAAAATGTACCCTGGTGATAAATTCCTTTAATTAATCATACAATTTACTTATATTTTCATAAAATACATAAACATTTAGTAACATGCATTGAATATGAATAATGTAACACAATAATATTATCAAATCACTCTCCTTTTCCGAGCAATTGTTTAAATTAAGTAACTTCTCCAATTAGTGATGCCTAATTTGTAAGTCCAGTGTAAACAGTGTAACGTCATTTTTCAAAAGAGAATCAGGCATTTTACAGGGCCAGCTCTAAATAAATGCACATTCAAATTTAATACGCTAATTAAAATTTATGTTTTATTAATTATGACATTTATATAATCTATTATGAATAAAATATTTATTAATAATTTATATACATCCTGAATACGTTTTATTACTCGATTAACAATAAATTAAGCTAGTTTATTCATGTATGTAGTTTACACAATGATATATCAGAAATCTTCAATCTTTTGGTGGATGCTGGCATCTGCATGCTGTTAATGTTATAAATTATATGGTAAAAATTGGCAATCTAGTAAGAGTGAAAGATTTTCAGTTTTATGACGTACATATAAGTCAGTGTTTCCCAAAGTGTGGTATGCGTACCCCTAGGGGTTAGTGAAGAGTTTGGTGGGGGTACGCACTGCACCGGGCTCTGGCTGCGCCTTTTGCAATAAGCAGCTTATATATTTTGATTGTTATTAAGTATATGCATTTTTGACGAGTGGTACTCGGTGTTTTGAAAGTTATAGAAGGCGTATTTGTCAAAAGATTTCTGAAACACTGATCTAGGGCATCCTAATGAGATAGAACCGGAATCGAGTACTCTCACGTTTTTCACTGAACCGAAAGCCGGGTAATTTTAAGTGCGTATACTAAATATGTTTATATCATTCAAGATGAAAAATTCTCCTGATATATTTCTGTTGCCCAAAAACCCATTTAGAGATTTAGTGGATCTGGAATCTACTGATAAAACCTTTTAAATAAATATTTTGAATTTAAAATAAAAAAAAAAATATCTTAACCCATATAGCCGCATGTATTTAACCTTTAGAGAAGTTTGGACGTACATGTACGTCGGCGCCATTTTTCTGTAAATGAGTATGGAAGTACTTTTAAGTCAACACAGGAGTGTCTCTCTGTAAGCATATAGATGCTCTACGTATGAATTACATATATTCATTAAGTAAAAGTCACAAAATTGTCATGTTAAGAAAAGGCAGTTAATTAAAGTAAGGTCTGTATAGATCTATTCACTCCTCTAAAGGTTAATAAAGTATAAATGTGTAATGTTCATGTTTTTAGGTAGGGCATCCTTATCCCAGAATTCGTTGTAAAATGTAAAAAAATCTAATTTCAAAAGCAAATAATTTCTCGATATTAATTTAACAATAAAAAACTTTCCACCAGTGTGCCTCAGTTTTTTTGTGAACATGTTAGGTACCATTTTTTTATATAAAACCTGCATAATTGTCCAGGAATTGAATTCGCTGTTCAGAATTCAAGGTATGTTATGCTATAAGTGTTTTATTTGGGAAATAACATTAATAAATATATTTCAGTTTGGGCCAGAAAAAGTTGGCAGCCCTAGTTCAAGTCCTGGAAAATTCAACATCAAATTTTATTTTACTTCGGTTTGAGATCTTGGACATTGGTGTTAATGATATCTCTTCTCCGCGGATTGATTTCAAATGATTTAAAAAAACATTTTTTCGCACTTTGGCTGATAGCTGTATGTTTTACAGACTTATTATAAAATGTATAAAACAATAAAAACCTAATAATAAGCTAAATCGCGGGTTCTCAACCTGGGGTTCGCCAACTTTTTTCGATTTTGGATTTGAACAACAAAATAACGAAAAAGTATAGTAAATCGAGGATTTCAAATTCCTCAGGGGGTCGCCTTGTCACATGGCTTTTATAAAAAGGGGTCGCCACCCGAAAAAGATTGGGAACCTATGAGCTAAATGATCATTCCGGGGATGAAAAATCGTGAATTCCTACATTCCAGGATAACAAAAAAGGTCCAGGATCGGATGCTATTAACAAAAGTTTTACATATAGGTTTCATGAAAAGGAGATTCCTTTTTGAATGACTAGTTTGTGTGCAAAGATATTGTTGCATATGTTTTGAGGACATCATATACTGAAAACATCAATCGCCTATATACGTTTGTGTCTTGCCGTGTAATAAAAATAAAGTACGAAATGTACGGTATGGTTGTAAAATTAATTCTAACTTTTAGAACAATCACTTCATATAAGAACTGAAAACAAGTACAAATGCACGACAGGTAGACCTAAATGAATATTTTTTGAAATATTTATATTTATAGTAAATAATTATAATTTAGCGAACTTAAGAGGCAGACAATAGTGTGCATTGGACACTGAATATCAATTGGTAGGTACATAAATTATTGCTAAAAACTGCAAGAATGGTTAAGTGCCTCTGTAATAAGTTCTGTATTTAGTAAACAGATTCAATGTTAAATTTAAAATTTCGAACTCGTCTCGTTGCGCCCGATAGGCTATCTCGTGAAAAACTTTTATTTCGACAGAGATAGATGGATGCGCACGCCTGTGTGGCGTGGTACGCTAACAAGCGAGCGAGGAAGATGAAAGATTCCAAACAAACATGAGGACACATTACTTTGCATCTCCTTTGCATACGCCTAGGAAATACGAAGGATGTTCCAGTTATCTCATTCTAATAAGGTCGACGTACGTGCGAGTGTTGGTCGTTTGTTCATTCCTGCGCGGACAGCTTCCAAGAGGCGGGTGTGTCGTTGTCTTTGTCTAGCGTTATGGCTCTCATACTGTGAAGCCTCACTACATGATATCAAAAATCAAATCATTTGTTCACATTTTAAAACGTATGCTATCAATAAGTACAAGGCACGAGAAAAGCTCGGCACCAATGTTTGTATCGTTTCACTTATCAGAACTTCTTTAAGATATTGTATCAATATGATGTGGATCTATTCCCTTCATTTGAATAAAGTGTCCCACCAACAGTAGCGTACAATTAATTTCCAGAGTCCGAATATTTCACAAGATATATTATTTTTTAACGCATACCCGGTCTAAACTTTTGAACATCATTGAGGAGTTTCACAGTAATATATCGACTGTGGAAAGGAAAAAGGACTTAACCCTCAATTTTCCAAAACAGCTTTTTCTCGATAATCACAATGTATAATACTTGACACACATTCTATCAAAAGGATGGAAGCTGAAAATGCCTAATTAGTATCTAAATTTAGCTTTTAAGTTTGAAAAAGATGACCTTGCAAAAAATTAAAACCAATAAAAAAGACTGAAATAAAGGTTTTTCCGAGACAATTTCTCTAATTAATATTAGATTATGTCAATTTAACATCAGTTTAGAAATATCCGCGCACTTCAAGGATGTATATAATTCATAATTTGCATATGTCACAAAATCATCAAAACACGTTTTTAGCGCCTCCTGTAAAATTTGATATGTGTGGGTTACGTCCTTTTTCCTTTCCACAGTCGATATGAATATATCACTATACATATTATCTATATTGTGAATACATACTTTTTAAAGTATATTGTTTCTTAAAATCAAGGATGCACTCTAAATTAATGAACAGAATAATATTATTACAAAAGAGCACATAGTTGACTATTCTTTCTCTTATGGTTGAAACATCCCATTACTGTTGAATAACATATAGTGATATGAATATTAATATAAAAACAAGGTATAAACTAGGTACGTATTTATAAAAAACGAATCTCTATAAAACAGGAGGTATGGGCTACACCCCATACGTTATTCATGCGTGCTATGGAATTTTATGTATTATTACATACTATAAGCGTAGACGCATAAAGACAATTTTATCAGTGGAATCCTTTTTGGTATACCTAAACCAAATTATGCGATTCAATAGATCTTTATTTTAAAAGTTAAGAACACCGTAAATTTATAGTACTGAAAGACCATAGTAATAATTTGAAAATAATTGGTTTACCATGCACTAAACTTCTTATCCACCATGAAATGACTAAAAAATTATTACCAAAATCATATTCCTTCGCTTTCTCACTGATATGATAAAAGTTTTATATTCATTTATAAAGTGGCGCGAAGTACGCATGGCGGGTGTCAGCCGTCTCACTCTTTCCTCAAGGAGCTATTGTGCGGATGGGCGTGTTGTCGTCCTGCTCTGACACGTTGGCGCGCAAGCGCAAGCTATCGCCTGCCCACTCAAGGTTCGCTGACTGGCGTTCTTTTGTTAGCAGTACTGCCAGTACCCAAAAAATAATCCCTAAATAAGGATATTTACAAATTACAATAAATGTAAGGAAATAATTGACAAATTGTTTTAAAAAATGAAGCGTTTAAAGAACATAAAAAAATCATTAAAATCAAACTTAAGACGTGGCTTATTTTTTAATTAGTTATAGTTAGTAAGAGCGGTAATAGGCACAATACGTCAATAATAGATCTATGGCCGATAACGCAGCAATTAATCTGATCTCTTGATCATCGATTACCGCCGTAAGCTCAACTTTGAAAGTTTTAACAACTAATCCAACCATAACTAAAGTTTTATTGTAATAATTGTTTGAAGCGAAACATTCAATAATCATTCACAACATAAAAAATAGAGTTGGAATGATACTGTAGTCATAAACATTGTAAATTGAATATAATTTCTAGTTATGCCACTTTTCGTTTCGTATTTAAATATTTATTGAATTTCAATATTGATATCACCACGATTTATAAATCTCGATGACTAAATTTTGTATTGAATATGTATAAATGAAAACATATTTATCTACAGGTAATTTTACAGCCAAAAATATTTAAGACGATAAAATTTGTAATATTTGATAAAAAAGGTTTTTATGTTATGATACATAGAAAAAGTATAATTCTATTTGTTGAAATTGTCTGAATTATTTTCCGTTAACTGGCATCCCCGGCGTTCCCTCGTCGTTCGCCAGTCCGCGCGCGCTCGCCGGTCTGTTATGTCGGCGAAATACGTTCGTTGAAAACCGGTCTCGAGTCGAACTACGTTTTTACTTACGTGCGTTTCGCATATTTCATCCATTGTATATTTACTAAAGTGCAAGTCCTAAAAAATCCCCACAGTTGGAAACCTGTTAGATTTCAAATATTGTACGCCACCAAAGTTTTAAAGAATACCATAACGATAACAGGTTTAAATTTCGAATGTCTGTTGAAAAGCCGGAAGATTTACTCTGGGAGAGTTTGAGCGGGAGTTTGTTTCTTTTTTAAATCCTTTCGAAAAAAGTTTTGCGTGTTTTTTCCGGCCAGGTTTTCTTGTTGTTTATTAGTCTTGTCAGTCCGCTGCCAGTTTATTTTCGAATATCCGTTTATTACAATGAAGTTTATTTATATTTACGGCGAGTTCGTGAACCTGGGGTTTTGTTTACATAGTGTGGCTAGGCGGTGTATCTCGCCTGAATGATGGTGTATATTCCCTGTGTGCAGTGAACAGTGTGTATGAGTGCGCGGCATGTGATTTTAAATCATGGCTGTGAACGAGATGGAGTAATAATAATAATTATCGTGTGTTTAGTAAAGCAAAGATGTGTACAGGCTAGCGACCCGTGGGCCGCGCAATGAGAGATCTAATTGTGGACGAGACGATTTGACAGCGCTGCCCTTCCTCTTCGCTTGCTTTGCACAGCATCGGCATTTTGTTATTTTTGCTATCGCTCCCGACGGCCGGCGACTTTATCACATTTATCACATTCACTCCGATATTATTTCCTTATTTAAAATAACCAATTAATCACAGTAGTATTACATACTGTTTTTTCAACTATACACACCACTTTAATATAACCAAAAATAGCAACACTAAATTGTGATACACTGTATCATAGATATTGTAAGCATAGATATCGATTCGTTCTGAAGTATTTCAACGATTCAAAATTATACACATCGGCATATTTATATTTTATCTGTCCAGTCCGACATCTTTTAAATCTAATATTTATATTTTTCATTCTTAATTTCCGAGTGCTATGAAGTCTTAGATTAACGTATCTTTATTTATATTGGTAAATATGGCATATAGTAGCACGTCGACTACTGCGGCGCAAAACTTCACAACTACGCTAAAAACAACGCTACGATTTAAAGTTATTTTTTGAGAACTTAATAATCGTGTTAAAACCACACATTATTACGAAGAACACTGATAAATTATGCGAAATACGAAATATTTTTCAGTACAGCGCCACTGTTTTCCATTTTGGCCGCGCGGCCAAAATGGAAAACAGTGGCGCTGTACTGAAAAATATTTCGTATTTCGCATAATTTATCAGTGTTCTTCGTAATAATGTGTGGTTTTAACACGATTATTAAGTTCTCAAAAAATAACTTTAAATCGTGGCGTTGTTTTTAGCGTAGTTGTGAAGTTTTGCGCCGCAGTAGTCGACGTGCTACTATATGCCATATTTACCTTTATATTTAGTAAGATCAGAATTCGTTATATACGTCGAAATAATTTATATATCCATGTTATTCGATCAATGAAACTAATCGTCAATAGAGACTAGACAGAACTTGTCTGAGGATTTATTTAAACATATGAAATACTAAACTGTCTGCCTGAATGTCCAAAAGTTCCTTCAATATTCGTCAAAATGTGGGAATCGAAGAATTGTATCTTGTTAGTGTTAATCCTTGGCATTCATCGCAATAAAAGATATAGCAATGTGTTATATTGAATGCAGTATTTTCATTCGTTCTATCCATTTTTGGTATATTTTTAAAATATAATAATTACATGTTCAACAAAGCGACCACGTTCCTGTGTGTTCAGATAATTCATAGATTTATTTATTCTCAAATACAAATTTTTCATCGTTATATTATGTAATTAGTGTGGGTGATGAGTTTTTTTTTTAATTCGTATTTAAAATTGTGATAACAATTATTTTATTAGTATATTTAAAAATTTAACACATTTTAAATAAACAGATAAGTAATTTTATTCAGATGAGAGCATATTATATTATTAAATTTATGATTGCATACAACTTTTAGAATTTCAACAGAATATGCTTTGGTACATGATAACACTTAGTTAATCAATATTGATGAAATAAAACGTATTGTAGGTATATATTTTTTGAAGTAGGTAAGTTATTTTGGATTATGTTACAATGCAAATGTGGGATAAATTAAACCGTCCACATTTTCTTTAAAATGAAAGCAATTTTTTAGGCTGATACATAATATAACATCGTTGACATAAATAACATACGTATTTCAATACTATCTTATATTATATAGGTAATATGTTTATAGTTCTTAAACATACATATCTTATCAGTGGTTTTCAAGCGATATAATACACACAAAACAATATAATGATGCATGTAAAAAATGAACTTGCCTTTTTATTCATTGTTAATATTTTACGTATTAATAAATGGCGGCGGTAAATACTGTTAATTTTATTTTGTAAGAAAAACATGTTATTTTAAAAATCCATTTTTGTGATGATTTGTGTCCTTTTCTACCTATCAAATCAATGACAATAAGTGAGAAGGCAGGAGAATAAAATTATTAGAAATAATTTATACTTATGTGATTAGTAATTAGTTATGTTACTCACTATTCGTGGTTTTTAAAATAAATAATTTCATAGGATCCATATTATTGCACTTCAAATAGGCAACACGTAAAGTATATTTAAAATTTGATTTTGATGTTTGGTAGTTGGTATCTTATAGTTAATAATAATTTTATCCACAGCCGATGACTTGTGGTTTAATTAATGATATTATCGTATATGATTGTACATTCCGAATGAGTGATAAGTAAAATTATTAGAATGAGTGAACAGTAAAATTCCTAAAAAATGCGTGATTTTATGCATAAAGAAAAAATATTGTATTTTTAAATTCATTAAAATGCGGTAAAGGTATGCGTAAATAAAATAAAAGTTTACATTTCGAAACGTACTTTTTTCAAATTTACAAAATATCTTGTATGTATTGATTTGATCTGACGCTCTGAGATCAAAAGTAAAATTTTGATTATATACAAGCAAACAAATATGTATCTAAAAGGAATCTTTTTATATTATTTTTCTTAAAATTAACCGATGAAAATAAGAGGTATGATATCCCTGAAATCCGAACCGGCTAAGAGCATTTTTTGACATTTTTCGTAGGTGGATGCGAAATAATCTACGTCAGTTTGTTGCATTGCCTGTGGATTTAATAAATCATTCAAACACACTGATGACCAAATTGAGTTTCCTGTAATGTATTTTTTTATGAAAATATCACTTCACAAACATCGTAAGTTGTTAAAATTGTATTTTTTTAAAATGTGAATTTTAGTTATGATTAGCGCACCTAATTATTCCTGCATACAATTTCCATCGCCTAAATATTTTAAAATCACAAAAATTTCGTCTTTGATTTTAGCCAAAATTGAACCCTACAAACGTTTGTAATAATTTATGAAAAACGCGTCATTATTTTTTTCTCATTGCGCTACATATTCAGTCTATAAAAAAATGTTTTCGGATAGATAAATTGAGAATTCTGTGTCTTCATTTTTTTTTATTGTACTGACTTTTACTATGTACATATTGATAATTCTACAAGCAGTAAAATCGCATAATAACTGGTATATTAACTATTTATACTTGCAACCAATACGTAACTTAGTCAAATTAGATATGCAATTGTTAGTGACTTAAAACTAATGTTATAGAAGAATAATCATGTAGCTATTGAACATATTTGATGATTGGTTTAAAAATATATTCCTATGTTGATATTTTTTAATCTGCAATCTTAAAAACATATTCAAACATACGAATATTTTTTTTAAACGTGTTAACCTGATCTGTGCCGTGCGGTATTAATATGGCCGTGCATGGAGGGCCGTGATTTTCTTACCTAAAAAAACCTAATAAATATGTACTTTTTGGACATATAATAACAGTAAATTACAAACACTTACCGTGGGTCATTTCCGCCATCATGTATCCAAAAATGTTTCAAAAACGAAAATTACCGCCATATTCGCTTAGCCCTGCTAGCAACACATTTGAACACAACAAAAAAGCTTTTTTTAAAAATCGATGTACCTATTATGGATTAAAAAACAATATCGATATGCATGATATTTTAAAATTATTAAATACGTTTCTTGTGGCCTTTAAACCGCGCCTCGAATACTGCGTGTAAACACGCACATTTAGTATGGCCGGCCCTAGGAGGATGACATTGTTTGGCGTGTTAACACGTCCGTGGCAGAGAACCGGTTAAGAGAGGTACTGGTGTCTTGTAAATCAAGTATAAAGTAGAGCGTATTAATTCGCTCATTTTGTATGGACGGCCCCTTAAACACGGAATTGTAGAGCGAATAAACTCGCTTGCGGCAGAGATCCGGTTAAATTAATTACTACTTTATATAAGTTGACAATTCATATTAGGTAAATCTTGTTCGCTTTTTAATGTTATATGTCAGGTTTCGTTAATTAGACTACATATATATAAAAATCCGCTAAATATTTGTGCTTTGCAATATTACTCTTTTAGTGACGTGAAGTTTCACTATGCTCGTGTGTAAGTAAATAATTAAATCGCCACTCCCCAAAGTGTTGTCGATTATCAGTGCTATCACTTTGATCCGCCGCTGTTTACACAAAACTGTCAATATGTGTGTAAGTATTAAACCAAAAGAAAGAGCGCTTTGCGATAATTATTAATTACAAGTAGTGTTTTTCAATTAAATGATATGTAAATGATTACATAAATTAACGAGAGTTTAAAAATATGCTGACAACCAGTTTTGCCGCCATAGGCGTGTATGTATACACATACGCACTCTTCAAATAAATCAAAAGTTTGCTTAATTACTAAGCATACTTATTTGATTTGGCACTGCAACGGTTATTAAATCATTCGTTTAATTATTATTTTCTATATTTTGATCCACTACGATAATAATTTGATAGCTAGTGTAGTTGTTATAATGTAGTGAAATAACCCGTTGATGATGAAGTGATAATTTGTTATCTGAGCGATTAGCCTAGAGCTGCATGTCTTACTCAGAAGATAAGTATGTAGATGAATTATTACTAGGATATGGAAAAAAAGAAATATTTGTGCAATGGACATATTTAAATTGCATTTATACAAAAATGTACTTCTTCAAGGTAGGGCGATTGTTCCAGTAGTCAGCCAGTTAAGGGACGGGTGTTTTTTCGAAAAATATATTGAATTAATGAATATAAGTTTTTTTAACTGGTATTTTATAAAACCGGTACCAAATAATTTCATCAAGTGAAAATAAAAACAGATCATATCGTTCCACACATAAAATAAGAACAGTTTTCCAAAAAATGGCAAAAAAGTCCAGTACTCAAAAAATCATTAAGGCATTAACTTTTAGAAGTCAGTTTAGTACAAATATACATCTTCATGTGGTTAACTACCGACACATATTTAAACTAAAATTCATGTTTAAGCTAAAATACTGACTACTGGACACGGCTCACTATAGGGACATTCACCCTATATCGTTTGACAAATCACAAAAAATATATTTCAACGAAATAAAAACTTTAACAAATTGATAGATGACAAATAGATCGACATGCATATTCAATGCTTAATTACAGCATTTAAAGAATGCCTACTGCATTTTATATATATATGAGAGAAAACCAAATAAATATTGAATTAGGATTCTTTTAGCCATAACTTATCACTTCCGGTCAGTCCTCGGTGGCGAAAGTTACTCGCGCTTTAAAACAAATCTCACGTGTTTAATCGAGAACTACCGGTTGAATTAAGCATGCAGTTGCTCGAATTGGTTGTAGAGACCATTCATAACATGTGCATTATTTATTTTTGATAGAATTTTGCATTACAGCCACCACGGCTCAAGTGAGCCTTCGAATATTTTTTCGATACATGTTTCAGCAAATGTGTGCTTAATTGATAGACGGTTTGTTATATAAGTTTTTAAATCACACAGTAAGTAAATTAAAGTAGAAGTTACACTTAATGAATAATTTTTAGAGACTTGTATATTTAAATATGTAATACGTATCTTAAAACTAATCGGTTTTAAAGTACACATTTAATACGGCAAAGGTATTTTTTTTACCTTTGGTGGTCTGTTGGTTTTCGTTAAATTATTTATTACCTGCTATTTTTTGTATGGTATTTCATAACACCGTAGATATGCGGAAGGAAAAATTTTCTAATTGATGACTCGAGTGCACAGTGGCAAAAAAAATGCACTTAGGAAGTGTCAAGTTTACAGACAATTATAATATGAAGTTTCACCCGTTACCGAGTTGTGTTTTGTAATTAATATAATCTTTAATAGGGCTGTTTATCCAATAAATATCTCACTGTAGATATATTTATTTTTTTATTCCGACTTTAATTTATGTCAGTGATATTGGATTAAACATATCAAATATATTTAAGCGTATTTGAATATTAAAAGTTTATTGTACGATTTATAATTATTATAAAAACTTTTACTTCTCCCGAGAGGCTACAGCAGTTAAGATATGCACCCTGAGTACCGAATACAATAAAATATATAATTATAATTAAATATTTTAAATAATATAGCAAATAAAGAAACCGCATATTTTAAACAGAATTGTAAAATATTGTCCGTATTTAACGCGATGAAATTTCGTTTACTAAACTTTGGTTTAATATTCTTTTTTCATACGGGAAACGATTTATAAGTTCTTTCTTTACCTGCCCAGGTAATTTTCCTATACCACTATCATTGACCTTCGTTGATATAATGAAATGTTATTTTAACTCTCGTAAATGGTAATTCCTGGCTATAATAATATAATAATTATTGTCTTGAACTTTCTTTTGGTGAAACCCTCGTAAGGTATTCGGTATCGAGGTTGAATGGTATTAAAGTAAATGCCATACACCTCGTCAATTTATTGAAAATATTTGATGTGCCTATTAATATTTTTTTAAATTGTTTTTGATGATACTACTTTTTCTATTAAAAATAAGTACAATAAATTAAACTAGCGCCAGAAATCGTTTATCGCCTATTTATAGATTGATTTTGATTTGGTCGTATTGTTTGAAAACTTTGTGGACTTAATTATTTGGCATAAATCAAATCCGACTAATTATATAATACTAATTAAGATTGCCAACTTTGATATTAATGCAGTTTACAACATTTGAAACATAAACAGTTCAAATATGAATGTCACACCTTGAACTCTCGCGGCTCGGAGACTAGAAAAATACTTCTCTGCCGATGGGGATCGTTTAGGGTACCCAGTGGTTTCCTCATTATTGGCCTTATTCTTATGAATTAAAAAAAAATAGTCTAAGGGCTTTAAAATATCTCTGCATCATTCCTCATACATTTTTTTTTTATAAAAATCCGTGGTTTTTTTAATAAATAATCATATTTTAAGTTGCGCGTAAAAAAAGAAGTCATCCCAGCACACATATGAAATTGCAACTGACGAGTTTAGCCCAGATATCTTACGAACGATCGCTTATCGCGTTATCGCGTATTTATATAAACTACAAAAGGTCCAAAAAACTATGATATAAGAATACCTTACTTATAAACATTGTATCACCCATATTAAAATATATATTTAAGAAAATGTGGGTATTGGGGTCGCATTTCTTGAGCTTAGAACCGGAAAAGTTAAAATATTGCTGTACTGCATTGTGCAATTATTGTTATTTTATAAATCATTTCTCTCAATATCTTATGAAAATTAACACGTAAGACTGAATACGACCTATTGAAACACACATCTAGCCATACGCTGAGGGTTAAGCTTTGTGCTATCGTTATCAGTAAAGATTATCTACAGAAAATAACATTGTATCTATTCTAGAATTTATATTTGTGGTTTTACGTGATAAATCCGCGACACGTTGAAGAATAAGTTACTGTTCTATTATTCAGTTGTCAACAATAACAGAGCAAATTACTCGACCATCACCAGCGCAGCGCGCCTTTATTCCGTGTAAATAAAATGGCGACAAAACCACATCAAATCTTCTTACATTGCCTTTTTTATATTTACGAGAATCTTATCGAGTCTGATTCCAGGTGTCATTATCACCATAACTCTGTGGAAAGCCATCTATCAGCTGGTAAAGGTTTTTGCATAAGGTGACCATTATTTGGATCATTAAAAAAAATCATTACTAATCCAATCATTTTCTACTCCTAGCTGGCTTAGTGCTATTGCTGTATAATTTCAACCTATGGTGACATTTTTTCCGTAATTAACTTACACAAGGTTAGGATAACTTTTTTAGTCAATATATACACGCCTATAGATATTTTGCCATTGTCCCCTAGATAGCTGATAACAGTGATAAGTGATAAGGAGAAGATAATGACGCTAATGCTAAATTCATGATACATCGCTGTCTTCTAGTATTTTGTTAATAAAAAATATTCTAATTTTTTGATTATCCATGATGTGGCATCGCTTAATTCACATTTAATATTAAAATAAACACTTGCTACCCTTTTCTACTAAGAGAAATGAAATGTTATAAATGTTATAGAGAAATGTTATAAAGGTTAAAAATAAACAGTGGTTATTGATTAAATTGTCCATGTTGTATGTAAGTGGTAGTAACATTTTTAAGTAGGTACCACAAATATATATTTGATTTAATATTCTGAACTATTTAGTTTTGATGATGCCGTGATACTGAAATACCAACAACTATAGTATAGTATAAATAGTGAGATAAGTCGAAAATACTAGTTAAGAGATTTTTTAACATTTTTGTGTTATACTTTTTAAATAGCGAATTATGGTTTTATTGAGTTTCTTTTGCCGTTTATGATAAACGATTAGAATATTTTTTGTATAATATTATCTGTATCTAGTTATTTTACTAATCTTGCTGATTCTTTGAAGTTACAGGGCAATATATCAATAATTGTAAATGAAGAATTTTCTTTTTTAGTTGAAATATGTCAGTGTTTCATTATAAAGCAATCGTTTGCATTCGTATCGTCTTTTACACTTTACTTCACTGTTTTTTATTTAAACTTTGCTTATCCAACCACTTACCGTCATGCAGGAATATATTGTTTTTCGCTTGCCAAGTAATCCACATAAATAAATCAATTACATCGAAATTAATTAAGATTAAGCCTTTTCTCAAAGGAGAAATATATGTTTATAAAAAAATATTAAAAATTAAATACCTTTTCACCAATATATGTCGGTTAACTGATATGATAATGATATGATATCTAAACTGTCGTAAAAAACCCACAATACGCATCTCTAGACTTTATTATTATTTTAGTCTTTTCTTTGCCAGAAATGTTGGTCACTCTCAGATGTCCGTTTTATTACCTCCGTGATAGACTGCTCTTTTGCAGCGACAGAATGCACTTCTGACTGTAATACTTACAAACTACAAAGATAACTACCGATTACCAGCGAAGGGAAAAAACGCACGCATCCTCAATAGTCTCATTACTATGTTCCTAAGTATACAATACATTGGCTCACCATAGTAATCAGCTATAATATTATATATTGTATTATGTATGTATACCAAACGAAGATAATTTTTAAAGAATCATGTTGCACACTTAGACATTTTCGTCTATTCTTTTAAAAATATACTGATTTTAAACATACTTATAAACAACTATTTTTTACTTCACTAAAAGACGTGTAAAACGATAGAATATATTGAAGATTAGTTTAGTTCTCTGTGTTATTTGAAGAAAGGAACAGCATTTTTGCATAGATAATCGTTAAAATAAAAAAGTAATAATGTACAAATCTTCAAAATATTGTTCGTACTTATGCATTTTATAAGAAAAATAAATACTACTCATACTTTCGATGGTTTCGGCGGTAACTTTGTGGAAGTTCATTTTAATATAAAATTAAAAATAACTTTGATTATTCCACGTATTGTGCTACTAACGTGACACGACATCTTCAGACTAACTATCGCAAAGTTTGCTTAAGTAATGAAGCATGATTGATTCTAATATTTTAAATTATGAAATTACAAAACGGAGTTTGGGTTTTTTTTATCCTTTTAAGGGAAGCAATGAGGGGGTGATAGAATCGAAATAAAGCAAACAAATAATGATATTAATGAGCTCCAATCAATCAGATTGGGATTTTTCCCTTTTAAGGGAAGCAATGAGGGGGTTATAGAATCGAAACAAAGCTTTGCTTGCTTCATTACTTAAGCAAACTTTGCGATAGTAAGTCTGAAGATGCCTCTGAAAGAGGCGAAACACGTGTCACAGTTAGTAGCACAAAGTTATTTTATATTAATACTACTCATCGTTACTAGCTTGTATACGGGACCTTTATGAGGTACTAGACTTAAATTATTTGATCGTTAGAAAATTCTTGATTTTTATTATGTGTTTGAATCTAAAGAAGACGTTCGTTCGCTATTATCGTCCTGCAATGTTGAATTTTTTGTTATTAGAAAATCTGTTATTTGTTTTTTAATTTAACAATTCGAGTAAAAATATAGTGCTCGTACGTTCTAGTGAACCGTGTTATTTCAAAACCGTGTAAAAAAGAATTGTGTGTATAATATTTGTAAGCACTAGCGTTGAATGGTTGTGCACGGTGTAATACTGTTTTTTTCAAATCTCATATTTATTATTCTTCGGCACCTCCGAAATCCCGGTTCAAAGCGCAATGCGAGAAACCCTTTTTGGTCGGAGAAAAATAAAATAATAAGAATTGTTATGAGGAGTGAGGGCGAACGAATCAAAGATGGTGGCGCATTCTTGAGGCAGGCTGGCTGGCTGGAGACCGGAGCGAGCATTTCTTTTTCTTTGTTATGAAACAAGAGTCGGTCGACGTTCGTTTGTTTCGTACCGGGAATAAACTTTACTATTATGATTATTGATAGCATATATTTTACCAAAATTACCGCTGGAAATTTAAAACGTGTTCCATCGACTTACTAATTTATAATTTCGAACATTTTTACTAAACTTATGAATGAAAAATTTGAATAGATTCTCTGTAAGAGATTTTTTATATTCCATGACTTTTTGTTAGTATGTAAATCTCTATTATTGAAAGAAACATGGCAATTTTAATCATCTTCCCTTCTGTAAAGAATAAGTAAATATTTATTTTCATCATTTGAGCTTGTATCCTCAGTGAGAGTTTTAATCGAATCGTACCGATAAAATACTGTCATATCTTCACTTTTAGGATGTTCACTGTCAATACTATGTTTATATCTTACCCTCCCCCAGCGTCGTATAGAAAAAAACCTTGACGTTTATTTTGTAATTTATAACATTATCATTAACACCAATGATTGGTTTATTGGTAAATATTGCGATGTTCTGTCTGATAATGCTTCTCAAAGAGACGGAAAACTTGTTATAACTTGTAACACGACAAGTTGAGTAACAAATTTAATTTTATATTAAAAATGAACTTCCGCAAAGTTACCATCGAATCCATCGAACATATTAAATATGTTACTTATATTTTTTTATAAGTTTCACTAACCTGATTAAATATTTTGAGAATCCTCTAAAATCTACAGTTAAACTAAAGTGTTTTATCTAAAGTTATATCGTCGTTTACTTGCAATTAATGTCGATGCTTTCGTAAAATGTGAATGGTTTTTATGGTTTATTAAGAATAATAACTGTTCTTCCACGAAGAAACGAACACATGACATATTGTTTGACTAATTCAAAAAGTAGAACATAAATAGTAATTGAGGTAAAAAGAGTTTTTAATCTATATTATTATATTCCTCCTGATTTTCTTATATAAATAGTAAAATGACGTTATATTCTGGTGAATCTTATTTTTTATGGAAAGTGTGAAGTTAATTTTCTACGCGATATTCTGCTCTTTGAAGAAAACATGAATAAGTATTACTCATCAATTAATATATTGGAAATTTTCGATTTTACGTATTATGCTTAGACATATTGTTCTCAGCTAATGACTCCTCCAGAAATTGACCATATAAATTATTATTACATTGTTATTAAGTCACTTAAATGCGGATATGAAAAACCCCAATTATTATCACTAAACTTTATATGTTAGTCACCTGGATGTCAGTTTCATATTATGCACTCCTTTTGTCCAGTAATGAAATAGAGTTTCTGGTTTGTGGAAGTTAAGTGTATTCTAGTTGCATACGTACTTTTCAAAATATTCATTCGTGTTTGTTTTGATTATAGTTATCTGGTAAGGCAATCTCACATTATTTTATTAATGTTTTGTAGTTCGACATAATGTTGGTCTTCGTTTCAGTCTCAAATTACTCTATTTATTCTATAACCATAAAAGACTCATGTTACTTTAAATTCACTATGCATTATTTGTGTATACGTGAATTTACATAATAAAAAAAACTATCATTTTACATGCGGTTTCGTCAAATTAAACCAAAATGTTAACGTCAATCAAATGTCAGAAAATTGTTTCAACTATCTATAATCGAGAGACTTGCTATTTTATATACTCACTGAGAGTGTCTTCCTGTTTTTTACGTGTCATTTACCTGTTTCAAAATGATATGCACGTAACATCGTAAGAATAAGTATATATATATATATTGTTGGGGTTTAAAGGTATTTCGTTACTATGCCTTTACGCGTCTAAGTACTTAGATTTATTATTTTATCGCGGTTTTATAAAGAAATTATGTATATTTGAATTCTAGTGGCTAAGTTTCGAGATCAAATATGTTTGACCCCGCTAATACTGTAATAAATTAATTTCCTTTTATTACCTATTTTAATTTTTGTAGTCTCCAGATGAAACATTCTGAAACCCTGAAACTAAACAAATTTAATGTTCTCATAGTAATGGATGATAAGTTATTCTTTTTTATTTTTAAATACGAAAGATCTTACTTACATCATGATATTTTTGTATTATGTTTCAATATTTATTATAGACTTTTTTTACCATGTTCGCTCCCAATGTGTGGTGTGTATGAACTCCTAGTGGAGTTTATCTCAACAGGAGTGTTTCTACGAACACTGCTTGTTACTCGGTTGCTCAAACTGTCTTTCTTTTCAACGAGGACGAATATAGTGGTAGGATTAGGATAGGACTAGTGGTTAGCTAATCGGTCTCGCTTCTTCCGTTTTTTAAATAGAATGAGTGGGTGGGAATTTAAGA